>CM066585.1:33469882-35869882 GCA_033816785.1 Picus viridis | reverse complement strand
GGTAAACTGACATGAACGTGAAAGGCTCCTGGCATGGTTTTAAGCTGAGGGAGATCTTGGGAAGAAATTCTTCAATACTTGGGTGGTGAGACACTGTAACAGATTGCCCAGAGAGGCTGTGGATGCCCCCTCCCTGGAGGAGGTGTTCAAGGGCAGATTGGATGAGGCCTTGAGCAACTAAGTCTTGTAGAGAAGCATCCCTGCCCACAGCAGGGAGGTTGGAGTAGATGATCACTAAGGTGGCTTCCTACCTAAGGCATTCTATGATTCTGTGATCCCAGCTGGTAAATTCTTCCACCCTGAAGTCCACATGTCCTCAACCTACAGGCTCACGGCTCATAAATGCAAGTTAAACAACCTGTGTTTAAAATACATCACGAGAACAGACACCCACACAACTGACTTTCTGGAATACCACTTGAACACCACTCAGCAACTGCCCTTTTCATTAAAAGATGTGGGAAACCTTGGAGAAAACCAAGAAAAATTTCATCTGTGGAAAATGAGGCTGAGGGGAGACCTGATGACCCTCTAAATCTTCATGGAATGAGGTTGGAGCCAGGTGGGAACTGGTCTCTTCTCCAAACAACAAGGGATAGGACAAGAGGAAATGGCCTCAAGTTACACCAGGGGAGGCTTAGTTTGGACATTAGAAGAAACTTCTTCCCTGAAAGGGTTCTCAAACACTGGAACAGGCTGCCCACAGCAGTGGTGGAGTCCCTGTCCTTGAGGCTGTGTAAAAGATGTATAGATGTGGTGCTGAAGGACATGGTTTGACAGCAGTCTCATACTGTCGGGTTGATGGTTGGACTCAGTGATCTTAAAGATCTTTTCCAAGCTAAGAATTCTATGATTTTCTGTTTTCCTGAGTGAAAATGGTTTCTCAGGAAGTGTCATTTTTTTCAGTGACAGAACATGTTCATCCCTTTTCCTGGTGACCCCCTTTATGCTGTCATCCAAATAGAATTATTAACTAAAATTATTACCTTGTTATTATTATTATTATTATTATTATTATTAAGATTAATTTGCTTCCCTTCCATCACAAAAATGCATCCTGCCTCACAAAGCCCAGCAAAGATTCAGTTTACACTGGTGCTGATATGTCTGCTGTGTGTGGCTGAGGTGTTTTGGGCTATACTTCCCTCTATTTTCCCACCTGAAAGCCCTCACATGAGTAGAAAAGTAGCTGCAAAACTGGAGAACTGCAGCTCAGTCCGGGAAGTTTGTGGGAATCCTACAATCAGCCCTAGGCTCACCAAGGAATCTGCAAAAGCCTAAGGCAGCAGAGGAATGAGAAAAGTCAGAGAAGACAGATGATCAGGGGTGCAGAGTATGTGCAAGTATGCCCCACTGATTTCAGTCAGGGCTTCTCTGAAAACTCATTTCTCCATTTCCACCCTCCTCAGGAGGAAAAAATTGAGCATAGTAGGGGAGATGCAAGCATTGCACATGTTCTGCAAAAAAGATTGAGTCATGCTGTGCAAAAAAACCCCACATTTAGCTATACAAGGGAACTCAGGACCTGAAGTTGGCTCCAAAGCTGCAACTGCCATTCCATGATCATTCACCAAACCTTACTACCTTAGAAGCACTGAATCCTAGAACTGGTTTGGTTGGAAGAGACCTCTAAGATCATTAAGTCCAACCAGCAATCCAACAACACCATGGCCATTAAACCATGCCCCCAAATGCCACATCCACAGATTTATTGAACATCTCCATGGACGATGACTCTACCACATCCCTGGGCAAACTATTCTTCTCCCTATAAAACACCCAGCTCATCTTACTTAAAACACAAGATGACACATAAACCTCTGCAAGAGCCAAAAGATCTTTGGCCATCTTAAGTGATGTGCACAAATAACTAATATGGGGAGTGATAAAGAGGTTTGGGTTTAAAGGTCATGTAATCCTGTAGTCAGCAGGGACATCTGCAACTGGAGCAGATTGCTCAGAGCCCCACATGACTTGACCTGGAATGGTTCCATGGATGCAGCATCTACCACCTCTCTGAGCAACCCAGGACAGGGTCTCACCACCCTCAGTGTCAAACATTTCTTCCTTCTCTCCAGTGTGAATCTTCTTTTAGTGTAAACCATCATCCCTTGACCCATCACAGCAGGCCCTGCTCAAAATTCTGTCTCCAACTTTCTTACAGACCCTTTAAGTACTGAAAGGCCACCAGAAGGTCTCCCTGGAGCCTTCTCCAGGATGAACAATGTCAATTCTACCAGCCTGTCCTCACAGCAGAAAGCTTCCAAACCTTGCATCATTGTTGTGCCTTCCTCTGGCCCCACATATCTGGCACAGTGAACTGCTTTCTCCCTTTCCTCTGTTGAGTTACCAGCATCTCTCTCTGTGTGTACAACCATATTTTCTCTTCACTGCTCCTAGTAGAACACTCTCAGCACTTTCTTAAAGCCATAAATTACAGCCCACTGCCTTTCCTCAGCATGAAAAAATCTCCACAGGCAAAAGCAGGAACATGAAGGCTGCTGTTGACCTTTCAATTCATTTTTTATCTCCACGGGTACACCAGATATCTTGTATTCCTTTAAAGAGAGCTCCAATAAGCAAAGCACTATGTAAAAATGAGACTACCTCCCACAAGGCTTTATTAACGCACCCCAAAACCTCCAGGCAACTCAAATTGAAATGACCTCTTCTGCAAATAAAGCTGGAGGTCCTAAGAGTGTTGGGAACAGTGGTGTCAAAGACAAGCAGCAGCCTGGAAATTGCTGCAAGAAAAACAATAGCACGGTAGGGAGCAGTTGAGGGCTCAGGAAAAAGATCTGCAACACTTTGGGGTTGGCTAAACACACCTGGAGCTGCTGTTGGCAGGCTGTTGGTCAGTGGGACAAGCTGTTGTTGAGGGTCATCTCCTGGGGGTGGACTGCATTGCCCAGGACTCATTACTAGAACCAGTACTCTAATATCTTCAACAATGATCTGGACAAGGGGATCAAGGCACCCTCCGTGAGCTTGTAGATGACACCAAGTTGAGTTGGACTGTTGATCTGCTGGAGGGTTGGGGAGTTCTACAGAGGGACTTGGACAGGCTGGATTGATGCCCCAAGTTCAGTTGTATGAGGTTCAACATGCCCAAGTGCCTGGTCCTGCACTTGAGTCACAACCACCCCATGAACACTCCAGACTGGGGCAGAGTGGTTGTAAACTGCCCGGTGGAAAAATGACCTGGGGGGATGGATGGATGGATGGATGGATGGATGGATGGATGGATGGATGGATGGATGGATGGATGGATGGATGGCTGAAAATCATAGACTCATAGAATTGTTAGGGTTGGAAGGGACCTCAAGGATCATCTAGTTCCAATGCCCCTCCCATGGCCAGGGACACTTCAAACTACATCAGGTTGCTCAGAGCCACATCCAGCCTGGCCTTTAAAACCTCCAGGGATGAGGCTTCCACCACCTCCATGGGCAACCTGTGCCAGTGTCTCACCACCCTCATGGGGAAGAACTTCTTCCTAACATCCAATCTGAATCTACCCATTTCTAGTTTTGTTCCATTCCTCCCAAGTCCTATCACTACCTGACACCCTAAAAAGTCCCTCCCCAGCTTTCTTGTAGCCCCCTTAAGACACTGGAAGGCCACAACAAGGTCTTGGAGCCTTCTCCAGACTGAACAGCCCCAACTCCCTCAGTCTGTCCTCATAGGAGAGGTGCTCCAGCCCTCTGCTCATCCTCGTGGCCCTTCTCTGGACACACTCCAGCGCCTCCAGATCCTTCCTGTAATAGGGGCTCCAGAACTGGAGGCAGTACTCCAGGTGGGGTCTCACCAGGGCTGAGTAGAGGGGGAGAATCACCTCCCTCAACCTGCTGGCTATGCTTCTCTTGAGGCAGCCCAGGATCTGATTGGCCTTCTGGGCTGCAAGTGAATACTGGTGGCTCAGAGAATTATCACAGAATTAACCAGGTTGGAAAAGACCTTTGAGACCCTCAAGTCCAACCTATCACTCAACACCATCTAATTAAATAAACCATGGCACTAAGTATCTCATCCAGTCTTATTTTAAACGCTTCCAGTGATGGTGACTCCACCACCTCCCTGGGCAGCACATTCCAATGGCCAATCACTCTTTCTGTGAAGAGTTTCTTCCTAACATCCAGCCTAAACTGCAAAATTGTTTTAGAGTCATAGAATCATAGAATTGTTGGGGTAGGAGGAGATCTCAAGGATCATCCAGTTCCAACCCCACTGCCGTGGGCAGGGACACCTCACACTAGATCAGGTTGCTCAGAACCACATCCAGCCTGGCCTTAAAAACCTCCAGGGATGAGGCTTCCACCACCTCCCTGGGCAACCTGTGCCAGTGTCTCACCACCCTCATGGGGAAGAATTTATTCCTGACATCCGATCTGAATCTACCTATTTCTATTTTTTTCCCATTCCCCCTAGTCCTATCATTACCTGGCACATTAAAAGTCCCTCACCAGCTCCATTTTCCCCACTTTTTGCCCTCAAAACCCAGAGCACCTGGGTTCTGTTGGAGTCTCCTCCCACCCCAGGTGTGGCCACTTGGCCCTCCCCACCCACTGCCCTATTTAATCCCCACCAGGAAAGGCAGAAGCCCCAAGCTGAGCCCATCTGGGCTGGAGGATCCTCCTCTCATCGCTGGTGAGTGCCCATAGTGCACACTGGGTGATGGTGGTGGTGACAACAAAGGCCGGGGGCCTGGTGGCCCCCGGTTAGGTAGGAACATCATTGATAGTCCCTCCAGTATCCCCTTTTCTTCCAGGAATCATTCAGTTCTTATTTTAAAAAAAGCATCAATGTCTTCTTTAACTGGGGATTTGCTTGGTTCCATGCCAGTGGAACATTTCATTTTCCAAAGAAAGATTTGGGTATAAAAACCACAATCATAGTCTTCCCAGTGGACTCCAGAGAAACTTTCCAGCCAATGGGAGACTGAAGGGCTACTGGAGGGACAGAATTATGCTATATCTTCACACATACAAGCAGCAGCAGCAGCAAAGCATCTCCCTGGAGGTGTTCAGGGCCAGGTTGAATGAGGCCTTGAGCAACCTGGGGTAGTGGAAGGTGTCCCTGCCCATGGGGAGCTGGAACAAGATGATCTTCAAGGTTCCTCTCAAACCCTTCCATGAATCTGTGAATCTCCTTCCCAGAGAAAAAGAAATGCTAACATGTTACCTCTCTGCCTAGGTGGCTTCATGTAGGGCAGTTTAAAGCCTTCTAGGAGGAAAACTCAGAGACGAAAAGAGCAGATGCCTGCATTCACTGTGGACACACCATGGACACAAGATGAAGTCAACCTCATGGTGACAGATTTCTTCATAATGTTTAATCTAAATCTTGCATCTTCCAGTTCAAAGTCATTACCCCTCCTTCTGATCAGATTGAGCTCTGATCTCAATCTCCCTTTGGGAAAGCTGCCAGTAGTTGTAGGATAATGAGATGCATGGGTGATGATCACATCACTTCCCCCATTGGCCAGCTTTAATAATGACTGATAAGCTTTTCATCAAGTGTGTCCTTTTTCATGCTCTTAGGAGCTTCAGCAAATTCCTCCATTAGCACTCACATTAGCTTGCTCCACAGGAAGACAACAGGCTTCAACAAGCCCAGAAAGCTCCAAACCCACCATGAATAACAAATAGATGGTTTCATTCTTCCTCCTTCCTCCATAGTGATGCAAGACTGAAGCTTTGTTTGCATTTTGGAGGACAAGGATGGAAATGGCAGTGTCATCACCAATCCCCTACAGACCTCAGGTCTGGAATGCCTAATCTTTCTATAATTTTTGCTTTCCAGGTGTCAGAACAACCACCTTCATCTTTGTGTCATAAACCAGCTTCTTCTCACTAGGAACACCCTCAGATTTCTGTCTCTATAAAATATACCCTGCCTTGGCTGTAAGGAGACAGTACAGGTTGTGGTTCACGTGGACTCTTACTGAGCTGTTGTGCTGCTCTGCACCCTGCTCCAGGGTGGCATCTAATTAAAAGGGGAGAGGAAAAAAAAGGGTATCGTTGGTTTCACTGAGCTCTGGGTCATTATGCTTCGATCCAAGCTGCAAGACAGAAGCTTTCCATGAAAACCTAAATTTACAAACATAATTACTACAGAACAATAGTGTAATGCAGCTGCACCTCAAGTACTGGGTCCAGTTATGGGGTCTTTGCTCAAAAAAGGACATTGAGGTGCTAGAGCACGTCCAGAGAATGGCAACAAAGGTAGTGAAGGTCCTGGAGAACAGCTCTGTGAGGAGAAGTTGAGTGAGCTTGAGTTGTTCAGCCTGGAGAAAAGGAGGCTGAGGGCAGACCTTCTGGCTCTCTACTGCTCCCTGAAAGGAAGATGGAGCCAGGTGGAGGTTGGTCTCTTCACCCAAGGAACAAGTGATAGTACAAGAGGAAATGGCCTCACATTGCACCAGGAAATGTTTAGGTTGGACAGGAGGAACAATTTGCTCTTCAAAAAGAGCTGTCAAGCCATGGAAGTAGTGCCTTAAGAATGCAGCCATCAAATTGAGGGAGGTTCTCCTTCTCTACTCTGCCCTGGTGAGGTCACAGTTGGAGTACTTGGTTCTGTTCTGGGCTCCCCAGTACAATACAGACAAGGACCTACCAGAGAGAGTCCAGTGGAGGCTACAAAGATGCTGGGGGGCCTGCAGCATCTCTGTGAGGAGGAAAGGCTGAGACCCCTGGGGCTGTTGAGCCTGGAGAAAAGTAGCTCTAAGAGGGGATCTGAGCATTGCTCAGCAAGAGCTAAAAGATCTGTGAGGTGCAAGATGATGGGGCCAGACCCTTGTCAGCAGTACTCAGTGACACGACAAGGGGCAATGGGCACAAAGTGGAACACAGGAGGTTCTATCTGAAGAAGAGGAGAAACCTGTTTGGAGTGAGGGTGCTGGAGACTTGGAGCAGGCTGCCCAGGAATGTTGTGAAGGGTCCTTCTCTGGATGTATTCCAAATCCATCTGACCATCATGATCCTGGGCAAGACGTTGTGGGTGCCCCTCCTGTAGCAGGGGGATTGGACTGAATGATTTGTAGAAGTCCTTTCCAACCCCTACCATTCTGTGGAGGCTACTGCCAGGTAGGCTTATTTGGCAAAGGTCTGGATCTCGGGGCATTCCAGAAGTTCCTCCTGGCTTTGGGCATAGGTGGAATTGCTCAGCAAAATGGTGACTTCAAGATTGAAACACTCCAATGGCACTTCAGTCATCGTACTATCTGGGTCTTGAATTTATCACTACTCAGACAAAAGTCCTGGAGGCAGCCAGAGGACCTGGCCACCTGACAGCTCTTGCTCCTAAAAGGAACTGACAAGTCACTGAATGTAAAAGCTGACCTAGTTAAGTGGCTGCTTCATCTTGAATTTTATCCTTTCAGGATGCCAACTCTTCTGCTCATTTTCCCTGCAAAAAAAACCCATTTTTGAACTTTGAAATAAGCATAAATAGAAGCAGCAGCTCTCTCACTCCAATTACAGTACCTTTCCTGCCATGTTGAGTAAAAGGTTTTGTGGGTTTGGGTTTGTTTGTTTTTATGAAATGCAGGCCAGAGAACTACAAGAATGACCTACCCAACTGGGTTGCACCACAAATAACAGCATACCATTGTGACAGACTTCTAAGCACAATAAAAAGCATGAGATATCTCTGAGTACTTGCCAGAACCTGGCAATTACAAGCTAGTCAGAGCAGAAGTACTCAGAGACAGGCATATTGCTTCATGTGTCAGAATAGCAGGTAACCCACTGACCAGGAGTTAGTACCATTGCCTCAACACCCCTGGCTCACTGGAACTATGAGGATCATACCACTAACTGAAGTGTGAGGGGGAAAGAGTGACCAGTCCCTTTATTAATGACATTGGCTAAAAGAATAATCACAGGTTCATATAATTGTTTAGGCTGCAAGACACATTTCAGACCATCAAGCTCAACCGTTACTCCAACACTGCCAGGTCACCACTAAATCATGTACCTCAGCACCACATCCACACAGCTTTGAAAACCCTCCAGGGATGGGGAATCTATCACTGCCCTTGGCAGCCTGTTCCAGAGCTTGACAACCCTTTTGGGGTAGGAATTGATCCTCATTTCCAACATAAACCTTGCCTGGCACAACTTGAGGCCCCTCCTTTTTGTCCTGCCACTAAGTTACCTGGGCGAAGAGGCTAACCAGCGCCAGCCTCCTTTCAGGCAGGGGTAGAGACCCGGAAGGTCTCACCCACCGGATTCCTTTCTCCAGGCTAAACAACTCCAGTTCCCTCAGCTGCTCCTCCCAAGACTTGTGCTCTAGACCTTTCAGCATCTTCTTTGCCTTTTTCTGGACCATCTCTAACCCCCTTCACCATCAGCCAAGCTCCGGACAGCAGCAATTCCATCTACAGGAGAACAAGTACTATAGAGCTCAGGTCAAAGCAAATTTCAGTTTCCTTAACTTGACTGAACTAACTGCTCCTGGAATCCCATTTTGCAACAAAACTGAGAAACTGGAAGAATTGTTACAAGTGTTTCTCCTAGAAGTCTCTGCTCGGTCTAGCACTGGCTGGATCTGAATATTTCTTTCCTATGCAAGCACCTAGATCACAGTAATATGTTTAAACTTGTGCCACCACCACATTTTACAGCCACAAGTCTTTTCACCACAGTCCAGAAGATCTCAGTTCAACACAGCACTTTGTTCCTTAACAAAATGTGGTTCCAGAGAGTTACTCCGTAACTTTTAATAAGCCTCAGAAATAGAGTAGAATAGAATAAACCAGGTTGGAAGATACCCTTGAGACCATCGAGTCCAACCCATCATCCAACACCATCTAATCAACTAAACCATGGCACCAAGCACCCTATCAAGTCTCCTCCTAAACACCTCCAGTGATGGTGACTCCACCACCTCCCTGGGCAGCACATTCCAACAGCTAACAACTCTCTCTGTGAAGAACTTTCTCCTCACCTCGAGCCTAAACCTCCCCTGGCACAGCTTGAGACTGTGTCCTCTGGTGCTGGTTGCCTGGGAGAAGAGACCAGCCCCCACCTGTCTACAACCTCCCTTCAGGTAGTTGTAGAGAGCAATAAGTTCTCCCCTGAGCCTCCTCTTCTCCAGCCTAAACAACCCCAGGTCCCTCAGCCTCTCCTCATAGTGCTTGTGCTCAAGGCCTCTCCCCAGCCTTGTTGCCCTTCCCTGGACATGTTCTAGTAAGTCAACATCTTTCTTAAACTGAGTTCATGTAGACTGCACAGAGAATCACAGAATTTCTTTGGTTGGAAAAGACCTCCAAGATCATCAAGTTAGGCTGGGTGTTAAGAAGAGGTTCTATACAGAGTGAGTGATTGCCCTTTGGAATGGGCTGCCTGGGGAGGTGGTGGAGTCACCATCATTGGAGGTGCTCAGGAGGAGACTTGATAGGGTGCTTGGTGCCATGGTTTAGTTGGTTAGGTGGGTTGGATTGGTTGATAGGTTGGACGTAATGATCTCGAAGGTCTCTTCCAACCTGGTCCAGTCCAGTCCAGTCCAACCATCAAGCCACCACCACCATGGCCATTAAACAATGCCCCAAAGTGCCATGTTCACATATTTCTTGAACTCCCCCAGGGATAGTGACTCCATCACCTCAACAGCCTCATCAAGCAGTACTCCAGCATTTACTATTAGTCTCCAACTCATCCAAGAATCTTGGAACATGCATTTCAGTCCTTAAAGGGGATGTAGAAGAAAGAGAGGGACAGACTTTTTTGCTGGGCCAGTTGTGACAGGACAAGAGGTGATAGTCTAAATTAAAGGAATAAGATTCAAACTAGAGAGGAGGAAGAAATTTTTGATGCTGAACGGTGTGAGATCCTGTTCTGGGTCTCCCAAAGAGGTGGTAGATATCTCATCCCTGGAACCATTGCAGGTCAGATCATTTGGGGCTCCGAACTGCCTGCTCTAGTTGCAGAGTCCTTGCTCGCTGCTGGGACTAGATGATCTTTCAAGGTCTCTTCCAATCCAAACCAGTCTGTACTAATCCAGTCATGAGTACTATTACAAAGCTACAGCAGCACATGAAAAGGGGTTGAAGTTCACAAATTCTGCAGGAGCGGAGGAAGGAGTGATGAGCAGCAAGGTTTGGAGGTTTTTTTCCACATTATTTGGTTTTTTTCATTAATGGTTGGACTGAATGACCTTGAAAGTCTTTTTCATCCAAAACAATTCTGATTCTATTGCTAGCTGTGGGTGACCATCAGCCTAAGATTAATATGCAAGCCCATACTTTGTGTCTGCAAGAGAAGACACTGACTCTACACTCACTGGCAGCACCGAACACCATCCTGCTTTAAAGGTCATCAAAACATTACTCACATCCCAGAAGTTCAGCAGGGTGAGTGTGGGAAGGGACCTCTGGAGATCACCCAGACCAAACCCCTGCTAAAGCAGGGTCACCCATAGCAGCTTGCCCAGGATCACAATAGTCAAATGGGTTTGGAATCTCTCCAGAGGGGGAGACCCCACAACACAGAATCACAGCATCACCCAGATTGGAAGGGACCTGCAAAGGTCACCCAGCCCAAGCCCCATGCAATGAACAGTGACATCCTCAACTAGACAAGGTTGCCCAGAGCCCTGTCAAGCCTCACCCTCAATATCTCCAGGGATGGGGCCTCAACCACCTCTCTGGGTACCTCTCTGGGCACCTGCTCCAGCATTCAACCACCCTTAATGCAAATAATCTTTTCCTAACATCCAATCTAAATGTATACTTCTCTAACTTCAAACCATTGTCCCTCACCCTATCACTGCTGCTCCCGCACCCTCACACCAAAGGAGTTAGTCCTTCTCTTCAGATGGAACCTCCTGGGTTCCAGTTTGCACCCACTGCCTTTGTCCTGTCACTGGGCACTGCAGACAAGAGTCTGGCCCCATCCTCTTGCCCCACGGAGGCAGCACCTGGAGGAGGTTGCACAGGGCAGCTCATCAGTTCCTCTTTCCTTTTGAGAGAGAAAAGCAAGTTAATGAAAAATAAGGAAGAGGAGCAACAACAGAGGAGGAACAAATAGATTTGTAATCGTCTTCCACAGAAATTAATTAAGGAGCGCAGGTGAGAAAATAAGCAGCAGATCTATTGCAGTTTTCATAGTGTTTCAAGAGAAGACTCTTAGTTACTGAGCTGCTATGTAATTATTCTTTAGGTCCAGGTACTTGATGTCGTGGTAGAAACAGTAATTAAAGGCAAAGTAGAAAAGTATCTGGAATGTGTAATTAGATAAATTTAAGATGGGCAGAGTTGAGGCACTGGGTGGGCAAAGCATGCAGAAATACCTCCACTGCTCCACCATCCTCTGGTTTGTGTCACCCCACACAGGATGCCCACCACTTTGGTTAGCTGTCAGTATTATGTCTCTGTCCTGGTTTGAGCTAGATCAGACCTAAATGTTTGGTTGAAAATCACCTTTGAGACCAAGTACAACCATTACCTGACTTTACCAAGGCTGGCACTAAACCATGGCTCTCAGGACCATGTCTCTGCCTCTTTGAAACACCTCCAGGGATGGGAATTCAACCACCTCCCTGGGGAACCTCTTCCAGAGTTTGAGAACCCTTTCAGTGAAGAATTTTTTTTCTAATGGCCAATCTAAATCTCCCCTAATACAAGTTGAGGCTGTTTCTGGTCATTTGATGACTTGTTCCTTGGGAGAAGAGACCAACCTCCACCTGGTCCCATCTTCCTTTCAGGGAGCAGTAGAGAGCCAGAAGGTCTGCCCTCAGCCTCCTTTTCTCCAGGCTGAACAACCCCTGTTTCCTCAGCTCTCCCCACCAGACCTGTTCTCCAGACCCTTCACCAGCTTCATTGCCCTTCTCTGGGCCCTCTCCAGCACCTCAATGTCCTTCTTGGAATGAGAGGCCATTGATGTGACATGAGTGGCCCAGATCTTGTTATGTTGGAGTTTTAGCTGCCAAGGAGAGGACCTAAACACCTCCTACCACATTTCAGCTTTGCAATACCACCTCTTTGCTTCCAAACATACACTGTAACACCTATCACCCCACAGCACTTATTTTCCCAATGGAGACTGTTACAAAGCAAGAAGCCTGTTGCAGTGATTGCACAAAATGGCTGGTTTCACAACCTGATGATAGCATTGATCTTCTGGAGCTCTCTCTATCGAAGGGACTCTATTAGCTAAGTCAATACCTTCTTTGTCTTCCTTTATTTTTAGTGTTTCCACCATTGATCTGATAGTGATTGGATGAAGGTTGTGTCTGGGACTTCTCTTTGAGGAAGAAAAAGATTCTGAATCTCTGTCTTAAAACAAATCTCAAGACACAGCCATATTGGGCATCATTTATCTCCACAGGCATCCATAGCTTTCTCCATGGTGATGTGCTGGAGAAGAACGAGAAGAGACTCAAAACCATGACATGCAGTCAAAACAAAATCATTTTCCCTGGGGAGCTCCTGCATGATGTCCAAACCCAGACTCCAAAAATACTCAATCCATCCAGAACAAGGGAGGTCTGTACCCTGAAAGACAAGGGTGGAGTTTCTTCTCCTACTTCAAATGTCCATTGTTTCCACTTAGCAAAGGGAAAAGAGTGCACAAAAAGAAACCCAAACCCACCAAGAGTATCTCAGCACTTTGGGTCTCTTCTCTCAGGATCTGCTTTGCAGCATTTGCTCCTGTTTATTAATAACCTGCTCATGTGATGTTGCCAGGGACATTGCTCCTCAAAAGAGATCCCACTTCAGAGCTCTGGAGGATCAGCCTGTTGCATGCATAGAAACACCAGACCCATGATGAAGCACCAGAGACCTTCAGCAATGTCACATGCAGGTTGCTACACGATATCTGAGCAGTACTTGGGGCTGGTTTTTTTATTCCAGCTGTTGTGGCCAAGAAGGCCAATGGTCTCCTGAGCTACATTGAGAAGAGTGTGGCCAGCAGGTTGAGGGAGGTTCTCCTTCCCTGCTACTATGTGTTAGTGAAGCCACATCTGGAGTTCTGGGTCCAGTTCTGGGCTCCCCAGTTCAAGAGAGACAGGGAGCTACTGGAGAGAGTCCAGTGGAGGCTACAAAGATGCTGAGGGGCCTGGAACATCTCTGTGAGGAGGAGAGGCTGAGAGACCTGGGGCTGTTGAGCCTGGAGAGGAGCAGCCTGACATGGGATCTTCTCAATGCTCAATAAAGCCTACAAGAGCTGTGGGGGGCAGGAGGGTGGGGCAGACTCTTCTCAGTGGTGTTCTGTGACAGAACAAGAGGCTATGGGCACAAGCCCAGGAGGTTCCACCTGAAGATAAGGAGAAACTTGTTGGGTGTGAGCATGCTTAGAGCCCCTGAGTAGGCTGCCCAGAGAGGTTGCAGAGTCTCCTTCTCTGGAGAGATTCCAAAGCCACCTGGACATTGTGATCCTGGGCAACTTGCTGTGGGTGCCCCTGTTTGAGCAGGGGGTTCAACTGGATTATCTCAAGAGGTCCCTTCCAACGCCCACTATGCTGTGATTCTGGTTTTGGCCTTATGAAACCAACTGGTGTATCTTTCCAGAGACCTTCAGAGATATTACTGCTGAAAGTCTCCTCACAACCTTATCTACAGCCAGCTTTATCCATTCCCACATTTATCAATTCTAGCACTTTTGCTTCAATTACTGCTTCTTTTTTCCCCCTGCCACATAATTCCCACAGTGCTGTATTTATAGACATCAGACAGCTATTCCACAACTAATCATCACAGGCTCTAACTTAGAAATCCTTCATCTCACAAAATCAAAGAATGGTAGGGATTGGAAGGGACCTCTGGAGATCATCAAGTCTAACTCCCCCTCAAAGGCAGGTTCATCTAGAGAAGGTCACACAGGAACACACCCAGGAGAGTTGAGAATGTTTTCAGAGATGGAGACTGTACAACCTCTCTGGGCAGCTTGTTCCAGGGCTCCTTAAAGAAGTTCCTCCTTGTGTTTATATGGAACTTCTTATGTTCCAGTTTCTGCCCATTACCACTTGTTCTCTCACAGGACGTGACTGACAAAAGACTGGTCCCATACTCCTGACATCCATCCTTTAAGTATTGATCAGCATTGAAGAGATTCCTCCTCAGTCTGCTATTCTCCATTCCAAAAAGCTCCAATTCTCTCAGCCTTTCCTCATCAGAGAAATGTTCCAGTCCTCTCAGTGTCTTTGTAGCCCTGCTTTGCAAATCCTAGTTTAAAGGTCCACAGGCACAAATCCTTCATAACATCCACTAATGAATCTTATTTAAAAGAAACAAACAAACAAAACCAACAAATGCATCATGAAGTGAAAAAAAAAATCCACATTTTCCTTCTGTTGCTTCAGAAGAAACACATTTTTGCTGCTTATGGTGGAAGGTGTCTCTATCCATGGCAGGGAGCTTGGAGCTGGGATTGTTTAGCCTGGAGAAAAGGAGGCTCAGGGAGACCTTATTGCTGTCTGCAACTACCTGAAGGGTGGCTGTAGCCAGTTGGGGGTTGGTCTCTTCTCCCAGGCAACCAGCACCAGAACAAGAGGACACAGTCTCAAGCTGTGCCAGGGGAAGTTTAGGCTCGAGGTGAGGAGAAAGTTCTTCCCAGAGAGAGTTGTTAGCCATTGGAATGTGCTGCCCAGGGAGGTGGTGGAGTCACCATCCCTGCAGGTATTCAAGAGGGGATTGGACTTGGTGCCATGGTCTAGTCATGAGGTCTGTGGTGACAGGTTGGACTCGATGATCTTTGAGGTCTCTTCCAACCTTGGTGATTCTGTGATCTTTAGGGTCCCTTCCAAATCAAACTATCCCATGGTTCTATGCTACAATTCAAGGGTGGTGAGACACTGGAACAGGTTGCTCAGGCAGTTTGTGGATGCCCCCTCCCTGGAGGTGTTCCAAACATTAAGCAGTCTGGTCTAGTGGGAGATGTCCCTGCCTGTGGCAGGAGGTTGGAACTGGATGATCTTTAAGATCCCTTCCAACCCAAACCATTCTATCATTCCTTTCTGTGATTCTATCCACGTTCTGTTGGGCTATTTTGTGTTATAACCAACTTGTGCCTTTTCATTCATGTTGAATCTGCCAAGCACAGCTCTGGTGCTCCATAAATAATAAATAACAATGGGGTGACATCAAAGAAGGTGGTTTAAGGAACGCAGCTGACAGGTTTTTTCCTCCCTTGACGTTTTTACTATGAATTTCCTCGCCTTTGTCACTTGACTTAACAACATTGCAAGCTACACAATTGTGATTACTCCTTATTTTCTATTAAGATATAAACCTGATGCTTACACCAGCATAAAACCTGAGAAAGAGGGAGGTGAGAGGAGAGACTTCCAGAGCCTGAATGGTTTCTTACAGGTGGCTCTAACAGTGACAAACAGGGACAGAAAGGTAATGAGCCAGAAAAAGGAATTCAATTTCCGGGTCCTGCAACGCGGAGGTACATGATAAATAGAAGGATAAAGTGAAGACCGACAGGATGTAGCTGTGGCTGGAGGATGTGTTTATCGACAGGCAACATGAGACTTTCAATTCCTAAAACCTTCAACCACTTAACTAATGAAGTGACTAGATTTCTGGGTCCAGCTTCAGCACAGTTCCCATTAGATAATTATAGAATTGTGATGGTTAGAAAGGACCTCTAAGGTAGAGTCCAACCATCAACCTAAGCTCACCCATGTCTACCTTTGATGAAAACATTCCAACCTTGATAAAATATTACTTAGCACATTCATAGATGCATTTTTTTTATTGGAAAATATAGAATAGAATAGAATAGAATAGAATAGAATAGAATAGAATAGAATAGAATAGAATAGAATAGACCAGGTTGGAAGAGACCTTCAACATCATCGCGTCCAACCTATCATCTAACACCACCTAATCAACTAAACCATGTAACCAAACACCCTTTCTTTAAGATCAGGTCCAAATATTCTTCAACTTTACCAAGGCTGGTGCTAAACCATGTCCTTCAGCACCACATCTCTGCAGCTTTTAAACACCTCCAGGGATGGGGACTCCACTACTGTCCTGGGCAGCCTGGGCCAGTCTTTGAGACCTCTTTCAGTCAAGAAGTTTCTTCTAATGTCCAATCTAATCTCACCCCTCAGCCTCCTTTTCTCCAGGCTAAACAACCCCAGGTGCCTCAGCTGCTCTTCACCAGCTCTGTTCTCCAGACCCTTCACCAGCTTTGTTGCCCTACTCTGGAGTTGCTCCAGCCCCTCAGTGTCCTTCTTGGAGTGAGGGGCCAAAGTGTTGGAGGTGCAGCCTCACCAGTGCTCATTGCAGGGGGACATTGACTTCTCTGATTCTGCTCTATACCTCGCTCCAAACACTGCTAAAAAACTCCCTCTCACCAACTCTCAAAGTAATTCATGATAAATCCCAGACTGTCCAGAAATCCTCTGAGCAGACAGAATTATTGGCAGCAGAACATCTGAGTTGGCTGGAAGCATGCCACAGGATGAGGTAGGTAGGACAGGAGAGTCCTGCTCATTTATGCTCACAGCATTTATTCTGTTTTATCTGAATCAGAGGTAAATCCTCAGCTGGTTTAACACAATGAGGATCCATCACACACTGGATCTGTGCCACTACAAAGCAGGAACTGTCTGGTCATGAGAAATGGTCCTGTACTTCTCCAGCTTGGAGAGATGAACAAAAATAAAGTCCATCAACCCAAACAGAACCTGTAAGGTCAACCATGAGGACAGAAAATCTGAATCTAAAGCCACAGTTAGCTAGAGATTATGAAGGAAACAGCAATGCTTACTGTGGCCAGCAGGACTAGGGAAGGGACTGTGCCCCTCTACTGGGCACTGGTAAGGATACAACTCAAATCCTGGTTTCAATTTTGGGCCCCTCAATCCAAGAATGACACTGAGAGACTGGAACAAGTCCAGAGGAAGGCACCAAAGCTGTTTAAGGGTCTGGAGAATAGGCCTGGTGAGAAGCAGGTGAGGGAAGTGGGGTTGTTGAGCCTGGAGAAAAGGAATCTGAGGGGAGACCTTCTGGCTCTTTACAACTCCCTGGAAGGAGGCTGGAGAAGATGTTATTAGTTCTTCTCCCTAGGAACAAGCAACTGGACAAGAAGAAATGGCCTGAAGTTTCAGCAGGGGAGGTTTAGGTTGAATATTAAGAAAAATGTGTTTACAGAAAGAGCAATTTAGTCTTGCACTAAGCTACCCAGCACAGTGGAAAAGCTCCCATCTGTGGAGGGGTTTCATAGACATGTCAATGTGATGCTGAGGGACATGGTTTCTTGGTCATCTGGCAGTTCTGGGTTGATGTTTGGACTTGATGATCTTAAAGGCCCCTTCCAACCAAAAACATGCTGTGATTCTATGAAGGAACCATTCTTTGGCTGCAGAGCCTCAAGTGACCACACATTTGTGGATTATATTACCTGGAATTATCCCTGTGTACCCATCAGCCTACTGATTTCATTGAAGTTCTTGCTAATTTATTTCAAAACTTGAAAGTGGTCTTTCTGCTTTCAGGATTTGACCTGAAACAGAGTATTTTTTTTCAACCAACATCAGTTTTACAGCTCCAGATTCTCATTTGCCACTTTCCTCTTCAAATGGCCAATGATCATTTTAACTTACAGCTCCTCTCTGACAAAGAGAAGGATTTAATGGGAACAAAAATAATCCACCAGCAGCACAAAACCATCAAGTGGCATCCCCCAAGGATCAGTGCTGGGCCCCATTCTCTTTAATATCTTCATTGATGATCTGGGTGAGGGGATTGAGACAGTCATCAGCAAATTTGCAGATGACACCAAGTTGGGAGCAGATGTTGATCAGTTAGAGGACAGAAGGGCTCTGCAGAGGGACCTCGACCGACTGGACAGGTGGGCAGAGTCCAACGGGATGGCATTCCACAAATCCAAGTGCTGAGTGCTGCACTTTGGCCACAACAACCCCATGCAGAGCTACAGGCTGGAGTCAGAGTGGCTGGAGAGCTGCCAAACAGAGAGGGACCTGGGGGTGCTGGTAGACAACGGCTTAAACATGAGCCAGCTGTGTGCCCAGGTGGCCAAGAAGGCCAATGGCACCCTGGCCTGCATTAGGAATAGTGTGGGCAGCAGGAGCAGGGAGGTCATTGTGTCCCTGTACTCTGCTTTGGTTAGGCTACACCTTGAGTCCTGTGTCCAGTTCTGGGCCCCTCAATTTAGGAAGGACATCGAGACACTTGAAGGTGTCCAGAGAAGGGCAACAAGGCTGGTGAGAGGCCTTGAGCACAACCCTATGAGGAGAGGCTGAGGGAGCTGGGGTTGTTTAGCCTGGAGAAGAGGAGGCTCAGGGGAAATCTCATTACTCTCTACAACTACCTGAAAGGTGGTTGTGGCCAGGAAGGGGTTGGTCTCTTCTCTCTAGCAACCAGCACCAGAACAAGAGGACACAGTCTCAAGCTGCGCCAGGGGAAGTTTAGGCTGGAGGTGAGGAGAAAGTTCTTCACCGAGAGAGTTGTTCGCCATTGGAATGGGCTGCCCGGGGAGGTGGTGGAGTCACCATCCCTGGAGGTGTTCAAGAGGGGACTGGACATGGCACTTGGTGCCATGGTCTAGTGTTGAGGTCTGTAGTGACAGGTTGGACTTGATGATCTTTGAGATCTCTTCTAACCTTGGCAATACTGTGATACTGTGATCCTTTGCAGACATCTGCTGGACTGTTTCTAGTCTCCCACAAATGGACCCAACTGCTACCATCAGTAACCTGCATCTTCAGATGTCCATCATAAGACAAATGTGGACCTCATGAGTTCTGACAAATTCCACCTCACTCAGACATTGGTTTCTTGAGTAAAGAACAGTTTCCATTCTCCCTACCATTAGGAGTATCTTCTGGGGATATTTTAAACCACCAAAGGAATTCAGACCTTGACTGGTGGTTAAGTGGGAAGCAAGCAAGTGCCCATTGCATTATCACACTGCTTTGTAACACCCTGGAGTATTACTGCACCAAGCGCCTTAAGGTTCAGGGTCCTAGTGTGGATCTAGTTGAAGATGTCACTGCCCATGTCAAGGGGGTTTGACTAGATGATCTTTATGGTTCCTTCCAACCCCAAGCCACTTTGTAATTCTATAATTGATTAACATTTAATTTAATTTAATTTAATTTAATTTAATTTAATTTCATTTAATTTCATTTCATTTCATTTCATTTCATTTCATTTCATTTCATAGAATAGAATAGAATAGAATAGAATAGAATAGAATAGAATAGAATAGAATAGAATAGAATAGACCAGGTTGGAAGAGACCTTCAAGATCATCATGTCCAACCCATCAACCTATCCAACCCACCTAAACAACTAAACCATGACACCAAGCACCCCATCAAGTCTCCTCCTGACCACCTCCCCGGGCAGCCCATTCCAATGGGCAATCACTCTCTCTGTGTAGAACTTCTTCCTAACATCCAGCCTATACCTCCCCTGGCACAGCCTGAGACTGTGTCCTCTTGTTCTGGTGCTGGTTGCCTGGGAGAAGAGACCAACCTCCACCTGTCTACAACCTCCCTTCAGGTAGTTGTAGAGAGCAATAAGGTCGCCCCTGAGTCTCCTCCTCTCCAGGCTAAGCAACCCCAGCTCCCTCAGCCTCTCTTCATAGGGCTTGTGCTCCAAACCCCTCACCAACTTCATTGCCCTTCTCTGGACATGTTCCAGTAACTCAACATCTTTCGTAATCTGAGGGGCCCAGAACTGGACACAGGACTCGAGGTGTGGACACAGACTGGAACATAAAAAGTTCTATGCAAACATCAGGAAAAAACTTCTTCACTTTGAGCCCTGGAACAGGCTCAGAGAGGTTGTGAAGTCTCCTCCTCTGGAGGCATTCAAAATCTGCTTGGATATGGTGTTATTTACTGTAGATGACCCTGCTCTAGCAGGGGTTTGGACCAGATGATCTACAGATGTCCTTTCCAACTTAAATCATTCTGTGATGCTATGATTAGCCTCATGCCCCTCAGACAGCTGTCCATGCAGGTTAAGTATAAACTGTTTGAGTGAGACCAAAAACATGAAGGTCTTTATTGAAAGAGTGGTCAGGCATTGGAGCAGGCAGCCTAGGTAAGTGGTGGATTCACCATCCTTGGAGGGCTTCAAGAAACCTGTAGACATGGCAGTCTGGGACATGGTTTAATGGCTGTGATGGAGTTACACCAATGGTTGGACTCAATCTTAGAAGCTTTTTACCAGCCAAAACAATTCTGTGGTTCTTTGAAAAACTCTAGGTGCTATTTCCAAGAGGTCCACAGTCACCTTTGGAAGCTGATGTCAGCTGATGGGCAAAGAGTTTGCCTCAGAAACCATCAAAGATGACCATGAATCAAAGGGAACTCATCCCACTTAATTTTTGCCACCCAAAAATGTCAGGTCTAACCCATGTAAGTGCCTACTCCTATAATCAGCATAGAAAGAGAAGCAACACCAGGGGATGACTCATTCCACCAGTTTTAAATAGGATCAGTCCCATGTCAAGGTCAGACTTCAAAGAGAGAGGACATGGCAGCACATGTCAGGGCACCATAGGCAGAATGAATCCAAACTGGCAGCTCTCTCCATATACCTTCCCTTGGGTTTCATTCATCACAAACATGGCAAAATGCAGCCAAAGAATTCCCTCCTTTATGACCAGTTTGACTTTGTTCTCTTTCTAGGGGCATCTAGGCAGTTTGAGGAAATGACTGAAGAGAACTTCATGAGGTTTGATAAGACAAAGTGCAGCATGCGGCACCTAGGTTGGGGCAACCCTCAATATCAGTACAGGCTGGGGGATGATGAAGTTGAGAGCAGCCCTGCAGAAAAGGACCTGGGGTTGCTGGTGGATGAGAAGCTGGACATAAGCCAGTAATGGGGGCTTGCAGCGAAGAAGGCGAGTGGCATCCTGGGCTGCATCAAAAGAAGCATGGCCAGCAGGTTGGGAGAGGTGATCCTGCCCCTCTGTTCTGCTCTGCTGAGACATCACCTGGAGCACCGAGTCCAGCTCTGAGCCCCTCAGCACAAGAATGACATGTCTGTGTGTTACTTTGAAACAGGTAAAAAGAGGAAAAAAAACGTTGTAGCAATGACATGAGAGCATGGTACTCCATGACACAGTCTGAGCCCCTCTCCTTTCCTGCTTGCAGGCCCAGCTCTCCCCACAGCAGATGGCCTCCTCCACTCCATGGGATGGACCTCTACTCCAAGGCCACTGGCTGTGAATGTGCTGATTGTGCAGGTCACAGAAAGCAGCAGGAGCATCTCTGATCTGTTCCCACCACCCTGGCTCCACTCCAGGCTCTCCAAAGCAGCACAGTAGCTCAGCAAAACCACGACCCAAACAGCACAAGAAAGAGATGTTTTGTTCTACCAGAGAGTTGGGGTTGGGCTTACTCATGGCAATCTGAATGCTCGTTGAGCTCGTCTGAATATTTGGGGGGAGGGTGGAAAAAGAGAA
The DNA here is from genome assembly GCA_033816785.1 of Picus viridis. Lineage (NCBI taxonomy): Eukaryota > Metazoa > Chordata > Aves > Piciformes > Picidae > Picus > Picus viridis. The sequence continues at coordinate 35,848,478 of CM066585.1, read as the reverse complement.
AACCCAACACATTCTGATTCCACATTCTGCAGGGAAGTCACAGCTGCAACTACAAGGAGATGGAGGTGGGAATTTTTGGAGGAGACACTTTCTCCTTCCCCAGAGGCACATCTGCTGCACAGGGACCAAGGTAGCACGGGGAGCTGTCGCTTAGCTCTATGGCAGGGCAAGGAAATTACTAGTCTGCTCACAGGGCATCTTTAATTAACAACCAGATCTTGGATGGTGAAAGGGGAGAGCTGGAAGCAGATAAATCGGTGGAGACAGTCAGTCTGGCTGCCACATCACTGCTGACACAAAAAAATCAGGCAAGAAGCTTAGAAATTCCTTCAGAATAGGGAAGTGGAATCAGGAAAGAACATCACAAGCTTTTGCCTTTTCTTCCATCAGCGCTTGGACAATCGCAGCATTTTTAACTCCTGGTGGTGTGTTGCGTCTTGGGGAAGGGACCTCCAGCTGCCCTTACTCCATCCCTAGCAGGATCCCATCTGCAGAATCATTCAGGGCTCAGGAAGATCTGCACAGGCTGCTAAGGGCAGATTGTTATAGAATCATAGAATAGTTTGGGTTGGAAAAGACTTCTAAAATCACTTACTCCAGCTGTCAACCCAATTCCACCATGGCCTTTAAGCTATGTCCCAAAGTGCCATGTCCACACATTTCTTGACCACCCCCAGGAATGGTGACTTCACCACCTCTCTGGGCAGCCTGTTCCAATGCCTGACCACTCTTGCAGGGAAGAAATTTTTCCTCATGCCCAACCTAAAACTCTGATGGTCAAAGTGACATCTTTGCCTTCCGAAGGAAGCGATTTTTTTTCTCTGAGCATGTCTTTGCAGCCTCACACCACTAAAAACCAGCACTGGAGTGCTGATAGCTGAGCAGAGCTGGATTTTACAGCTTTAAGCGACCTAAAAATAGCAGCATCTAGGACATTGTCATCCTGAAAGCACCAGCTCCTCATCAGCATAACTCAAATGACTCTGACAATGACCACTTGTATTTAGAGCAACCAGGGGAAGGAGAAGCTGAGACATTAACCAGGAAATGTTCTTCTGCTTCATATTCCCTCCAGGTGGAATTTCATAGATTGAGTCAGAGGATGTTTGGGATTGGAAGGGGCATTTCAAGGTCATCTGGTCCAACCTTTCTGCACTCAGCAGGGGCATCTGCAACTTGAGCAGGTTGCTCAGAGCCCCAAACAAACTGACCTGGAATAGTTCCAGAGATGGGGCATCTCCCACCTCTCTGGGCAACCTGGGCCACCCTGGTCTGAGAGAGCATCAGCCTAAAAACTGAGCAAATGGCAATGAAAGGTAAATAAAAATAGCTGGGCTGCAAGAAAATCATGGTGAGCAGCAGAATCTGTCTGCCAATACAGCATCACCTCAACCTCAAAATGATTGTCAAGTAAACTTAGTCAAACTTGGTAAATTCAAGGCCAGATTGGACAAGGCCTTGACCAGCCTGGTCTAGTGGAAGGTGTCCCTGCCCATGCCAGGGGACTTGAAACTAGATGATCTTTGAGGTCTCTTCCAACCCACACCAGTATGATTCTATATACAACCATCTATGTCACGTTCTCCTGAACAGGAACACCCTGGCTCAATCTGCAGACATTCCACTTGCTAAGGTAAGACATTCAGTGCAAATCCATCCTCATCCACTCAGTCTGGAGAACAGGAGGCTGTGGGAAGGCCTCATTGCTCTCTACAACTATCTGAAAGGAGGTTGGAGCCAGATGAGGGTTGGTCTTTTCTCCCTAGTATCTCTCATGTGAGAGAATGAGAGGAAATGCCCTGAAATTGTGCCAGAGGGGGTTTAAGTTGGGCATGAGGAACAATACCTTTCCTGCAAGAGTGGTCAGGCATTGGAACAGGCTGCCCAGGGAAGTGATGGAGTCCCTACACCTCGAGGTGTTCAAGAAACCTGTGGACATGGTTTAATGGCCATGGTGGTATTAGGTTGATGGCCAGGTTTAATGATCTTGCAGGGCTTATCCAACTAAAATACTTTCAATATTCTGTATTAATTGCTCCAAGGAAGAAGCAATTTTCCAATGGAAATATCAGTATTGTGGTGTAAATTAGGAGTCTGAAGAACAGGTCTCGTGGGAAGTAGCTGATGGAACTGGGGTTGTTCAGCCTGGAGAAAAGGAGGCTCAGGTGAAACCTTCTGGCTCTCTACAACTCCCTGGAAAGATGTCGGAGCTAGGTGGAGGTAGATCTCTTTCACCTAGTAACAAGTGAGAGTACGAGAGGAAATGGCCTCAAGTTGCACCAGGGGAGGTTTAGGTTGGACATCTGAAAAAATGTCTTCCCTGAAAAGGTTCTCAAAGACTGGAACAGACTCCCCAGGGAGGTGTTTGAATCCCCACCCCTGGCGGTGTTCGAAGCGGTACAGCTGTGGTGCTGAATGACGTGGTTTAGCACCTGCCTTGGTAGAGCTATATAATGGCTGGACTCAAGGATATTAAAGGTCTTTTCCAACCAAAACATTTTTGTGGTTCCATAATCAATCAATTTTTTACAAGTGTATGGCAAAGGTCAAGCAGCAGCATCTCCATACACAATTTTTTTTGTTGGGAGAGGGTCACAACTGACTGTTTGGCTCTTCAGGTTTGTTATTAACTATTAACCTTGGCCTCCAGCTTCTTCCAACACATAACTAGCACCTTCTTTCATTTAATAATTGTATTAAAATAGAAACTGTGTCAACCACAGATTAACTTGGAAAGACTCCATGGGCTAAAAACAATGAACTAATCTGCATTTACCAAAAGAACAGATTTTTAGGTGATTATTAATCTCTTCTCAGGGTGCAAGGGAGGGGCAAAAACAGTGTGACCATCAATTTCTAACTCTGAATGTGATGAATTCACACTTAATCCAAGGTCTTCAGTCAATGAAACTAAAGCATCCAAACTCTATCCAACAGAATTTTGCCTGCAGCTCCTTCAAAGCCCATCTGAGCAGTGAGGTGATGTGATAGATGAGGCTGAAGCACACAAAGTGCAAGCTACCAGCTCCTAATGTGGCTTTTGAAAGTTAGAAGCTGCAAACAGGACATTTCTTAGTGGAGCTACCTGAAGGGTGGCTGTAGCCAGGAAGGGGTTGGTCTCTTCTGCCAGGCAACCAGCACCAGAACAAGAGGACACAGTCTCAAGCTGCACCAGGGGAGGTTTAGGCTGGAGGTGAGGAGAAAGTTCTTCACTGAGAGAGTCGTTCATCATTGGAATGGGCTGCCCAGGGAGGTGGTGGAGTCACCATCCCTGGAGGTGTTCAGGAGGATTGGACGTGGCACTTGGTGCCATGGTTTAGTCATGAGGTCTGTGGTGACAGGTTGGACTTGATGATCTTTGAGGTCGCTTCCAGCCTTGGTGATTCTGTGATTCTGTGTGAACTGTTACAAGTTGCAGAAAGATCAAGTGACTGATTTAGTTGGAGATGTCCCTGCTGACTACAGGGGAAGGTTGGACAAGGTGACCTTTGAGAGTCCCTTCCAACCCAGTGCATTCTATGATTCATTCTATGATTCCACGATTTATACCCTTGAGACCAACCAGGTAACTCCAACCATCTTACTATGAGTCCTACCACAAAGAACAATAACCAAAAGCAACCAGAGAAGCTGGTGGAGACATGCTGTGTTGTCTCAATTTCAGTGGCACCTTGCACTGAGAATCTGTAGAACAATTACCAGTGCTCAGAGTACCTAACCTCAGAGGACAAGCTGAGGAAGATCACAGAGAAAGCACACACAGCAAGTTGCAGTGCACAAGAATTTTACATCAATCAAACCATCAAGGATGTTCCATCAATTCAAACAGTCTCCTCTGCCACCTATTACCACCACCACCAGGAATATGGAGCTGTGCTACTATGAAAGGACTTGGTAAGATGAGGGGCAATGGTTTGAAACTGGAGCAGGGTAGAGTCAGAATGGACATTAGGAGGAAGCTCTTCACAATGAGGGTAGTGAAACACCGGAGCAGGTTGCCCAGGGATGCAGTTGGGGCCCCATCCCTAGAGACATTCAAGATCATTGGCGTGGCCCTGGGCAGCCTGATCTCATTGGATATGTCCCTGCTGACTGCAGGGGAATTGGACCAGGTGATCTTTGAGGGTCCTTTCCAACCCAGTGTAATCTGTGGATCTGTGACTCACAACGCTTTTGTTAGGCTGAAGAAGACAAATAACCTATAATGCTGAGCTGGTAAAAGACTCTTTTGTACTACTAGAAGTAGAAATCAGCAACATAGAGAAGAGCAATTTTCCATTTAGGGCCCTGAATCCTGATACCACTAAAAAATGTCTAACAAGGTGTATGGAAAAAGAGTTTAAACCAAGAAGCTCAAACTTTATTTCTCACACAAAAATGAGACTTGGGGGCAGGAGAGAAGATGCGCTACAGATGAGGCATCCACTTCATGGGACAAGAAAGAACCTCCAGTTTGAGCTGCTGGCTGCTGACAGATTTGATGCCTCCCATACCACAGTACCTTATGTGTTGTCATTTACACCAGCAAAGCAGCTGTTGCCTCAGTGTTATATCACAAACCACAGAATCCCATCGTGCCAGGGGTTGAAAGGGACCTCTGGACACCACCCAGTCCAATACCTGATAAAGCAGTCACCCAGCTGGGTTTGCAATCTTTTCAGAGAAGAAGAATCCACAACCTCTCTGGGCAGCCTGCTCCAGGACTCCAGCACCTGACAGCAGACAAGTTTCCCCTCATCTTCAGGTGGAACCTCCTGGGTTCCAGTTTGTGCCCATTGCCCCTTTTCCTGTCACTGGGCACCACTGAGAAGAGTCTGGCCCCATCCTCTTGCCCCTATCCTTTACCTCTTGCTGAGCCTTGATCAGATCCCCTCTCAGGCTGCTCTTCTCCAGGCTCAACAGCCCCAAGTCTCTCAGCCTTTCCTCCTCACAGACATGCTCCAGGCCCCACATCTGCAGCTTCTGCACCATGACCAATTAATTTAAGAGCTCTCCTCAACTATAATGCTCCTAAAGAAAATAGGTCTTCCAAGTAGCCTCTTCAGTGAGACAGCAGCTGCTCTGAGATCCCTCAAGGCACTGTCCATACTCTCTTGGATTTGCAGAACTCTTAGAGCAGGCTTCAACATATAGGACACAAACATTTGTGTAACCAGCTTTGACAGCAGTTGCATAAAGACACATGCGTGGAGACAACATTTTGTGTACTTTGCCCCTGTTTCAGCTCTTACCTTGATGGGAGACCTTAAAAAAGCTTGTGGTCAGTATTTTCTCCCTAGTATCAGGCAATAGAACAAGATGAAATGGCCTCAAGTTGCACCAGGGGACATTTAGGTTGCACATTAGGAAGAATTTCTTTCCTGAAAGAGTGGTCAGACATTGGAACAGGGTGGCCAGGGAGGTGGTGGAGTCACTATCCCTGGAGGTATTTGAGAAACATGACACTTTGGGATTTGGTTTAGTGGCCATGGTGGTCTCAGGGTGATGGTTGGACTCCGGTCTTAGAGATCTTTTCCACCATAACCAGTTCTATGATCCTATGATTCACAGGCAAACACTACCTAGGACCTCATTTCTATCTGTGACCTAGGATCAGATCCAGTTGGGTTCTCTTCAAGCACAGAAGTGACTCCCAGGTAGATGGGACATACTCAGCTCCTCTTGCAGCCCAGCCAGGAATAACCACACACATCTGTACACTCTTGCACTGCCCCCAGAATTTGTGATCCTCTTACAAAGGAGGTAAAACCCTAGAAGTAGTTTTCTGTTGTAGCTTCCAAAAGGAGACCACAAGCACTGCAAAGGAGGCAGCCTAGTGACTCCAGCAAGGAATAGAAGTGCTGGCATCCTATGGCTTTCCCAATTGAATTTCAATAGGGAAGCAGCAGGGGGCCAATCTTCAACCGAGACAGCTCTGAAAGGCTCCACCTGAAAAAGGCACTTGGGGAGAATCACCTCACCTCCAGCACTTAGCCTCTTTCCGGGTGGAAAGAAATGAGCTGTTTGCTGAGGCTTGACAAATTCAACCCCAAACATTTTTTCCCCAGGCACCTAGGCTGAGGTGTCAGGTATAAAAATAGTCACTCCAGCAACCTCCTCCCTCACTTGCCATCTCCAGGAGCTGCTCCTCACCCTCACACCTGCTCTGGCTCAAAAGTGCAAAGGTCTACTGCTTGCAGAATCCTAGAATAGTTTGGATTGGGAAATACCTCTAAGATCACAAGTCCAACCATCAACCTAGGACCACCAGTGTCATGTCCACACATTTCTTGAACAGCTCCAGGGGTGTTGACTCTACCACCTCCCTGGGATGCACTTAATTAAATTCTTATCAGCTTTTCAAGTGAAAGATTCCTGATGAAGCACTTTTGATTCCATTGCTGTAGCAGGACAGATGGGTAGTAGGGCCAACAATATTGATTATTCCTTCTGGGGACTGCTCTGGTGGCTATACCGGATGGCTCATTTTCTAAGCTCTGTCTGGCCTACCTGACATGATCTGTGTAGCACAGAAAATTCAATGAAAAACACTGAAATGTCACAAAACATTAATTCCTTTGTTGTCAACAAGCCCAAACACTCAGGGTGGAAGTGACAAGTCATACCACAGGAGCTGAGTGCTCCACCCACAGGTCATGGAATCACAGAACTGTTTCAGTTGGAAAAGATCTCTAAGATTACTGAGTCCAACCATCAACCTAACACCACCATGGCCATTAAAGCATGTCACAAAGCCTTTCCTGTGGAAACATCAGGCCTCTTCCTCTCAAGCTGTGCCAGGCTCGAGGTGAGGAGAAAGTTCTTCACAGAGAGAGTTGTTAGCCATTGGAATGTGCTGCCCAGAGAGGTGGTGGAGTCACCGTCCCTGGAGGTGTTCAAGAGGGAAGTGAATGTGGCACTTTGGTGCCATAGTTTAGTCATGAGGCCTGTGGTGACAGGTTGGACTTGATGATCTTTGAGGTCTCTTCCAACCTTGGTGATTCTGTGATTCTGTGATTTTCTCACCTGATACAAGGGAGAAGACACTGACCCCCATCTCACTGTAATCTCCTTTCAGGGAGTTGTAGAGGGCAATGAGGTTTGCCTTCAGCCTCCTTTTCTCCAGTCTGAACAACCTCAGTTCCCTCAGCTGCTCCTCCTCACCAGACCTGTTCTCCAGACTTTTCACCAGCTCTGTTGCCCTTCTCTGGACCTGCTCCAGCACTTCAAGGCCCTTCTTGGAACAAGGGGCTCAAAACTGAATCCAGTATTTAGCGGTCTGTCAAAGACTGAAGTCAAAGGCTGACCCAAAACATGTCCAGAGCGATAACCTAGGCACAGTAATTAAGTCTTGGAGAAGACGACTCTAGGCTCGGCTTGCATGCGAACCATTTCTTGCTGCCAAGAGGTAGCTGGTGAGACACTCTGTGGGACGGCGAGACAGACAGACTGGCCCAGGAGAATCTCTGCTGGATCACGTAGTTAAAAATAAAGATGAGCAACTCTGGTGCCTGTCCAGCATCTAAGCCTGTGGGACATGCTCCTGCGGCTTCAGCCAACTAATGTCATGTCTCACCTCCCTCCCATGGCTTTCTTCAGACCTTGTTATTCCATTCCCAGTAAATCTGGCTGAGGTTTACTCAACAGCTTGCTATGGGGGGAGAGGTGGAGTGGTCAACAGGTGGCAAGGTTTCCTTCTGCATCACCTGATGTCACAGCACTTTAGAAACTTCTCTAAGGCACTGACAGGTTTCCTCTGGGAACATTTCTCAGCTGCTGAAATAGTGGTGCAGAGGTGTTGAGAGGAAAGGAAAGAACTTGTCCTTGTTTTGATGGGAAAAGACCTTTAAGACCATTGGGGCCAACCCATGCATGGCAACCAATCATGGCCAAGCCCAGCACCTTCATGGTACTGCTAAACTATGTCCCTCAGCACCACATCTACACAACTTTGAAATCCCTCCAGCACTGGGGACTTGACCAGTGCCTGGGCAGCCTACTCCAGGACTTGACAATCCTTCTGAAGAAAAAATTGTTTTTAATGTTCAAGCTAAACCTCCTCTGGCACAGTTTCAGGTTATTTCCTCTATTCTATCATGTGATACTAGAGAGGAGAGAATGGCCCCCACCTGGCTCAAATCTCCTTTCAGGGAGTTGTAGAGAGCCAGGAGGTCTCCCCTCAACCTCCTCTTCTCCAGGCTGGACAGTTCCCTCAGCTGCTCCTCATAATATTTTGTTCTCCAGATCTTTTACCAGCTTTGCTTCTCTGGACTGACTCCAACACATCAATGTCTTTCTTGGAGTGAGGGCCCCAAAAATGAACCCAGTATCTGAGGTGTGGCCGCACCATTGCTGGCTACAGGGGTATGGTCACTTCCTTGGTCCTACTGGCCACACCGTTGGTGACCCAGGCCAGGATGCCAGCGGCCTTGGTCTTCTGGGCACACGCTGGCTCATCTGGCAGTCAGACAGCACTCCTGGGTCCTATTCTGCTGGGCAGTTTCCAGCCATGTCCCCAAGCCTGGAGCATTCATGGGGCTGTTGTGACCCAAGCGCAGGACCAGGCACCTGGCCTTGTTGAGCCTCATCCCACTGACCTCAGCCACACGTGACTAAACCCTATGAAGGCAGTTCAGAAGATGGTTCTTTGATCTTTCAATATCTCTCATAGTGTTTTTACTTTGGGGTAACAGAGCTGTTGCTTCTCTATCAGTGATTCAGCAAACTGCTCTGGCTCTGGCACAGGAAACAACACAAGCAGCTTTAGCCAGACTGGGCACCTGCTCGACGCCAGGACTTCCCTAAACTGGGACATGAAGTTGATCTTTGCTGAAGCAGAATATTGGAAAGCCTTTCAAAAATGATCCCCCTTCCCCATCTGTCTCCATTTTCTCACAGCTATCTCAGCTAATTTGTGATGATTTAACCAAATTAATCATTCTTGGAAGCAAGGGGAGGCAAAGCCCTAAGACACCTGAACCTCTGGTTTCTCTCATGGAAGTACCTGCCAACAGTTGATGTTGCACAATGGGGAGCCTGCTCATTTTTGCACACCTTCATAGCCAGACCAAATCTACTTAAATCAAGGACTGGAGATGGAACGACTTGAGGCCCAACTGCCCTTCTGGCAGATGTGGTTTAGTCCATCACATGGAGCAAACTGAAACTGGAGGAACAGCTCCTAGAAATACTTTTCCTGCTGTTGCAGAATATTTCTGGTGTTAAAAATGCACTAATTTCACACATCTTGTACTGATGTAAGGTCTATTTGGAGACATTTTAAAATAGATTCAGCAGAAATAATATTTAAGCTCCAATATTTAACTCCAACATTGCTCACACTGGATTAGGAGCAGAGTGGTTTATCTTAGGAGTTCATTCTAGGTCTCAAGGACTTCTAACCCTCTTGGAAGACCAACATGCTCTTTAACAGCAAATCAGAAGGGATCACAATCTGTTGCATGTGATGTCCCTCAAAACACTCTCAGATTGACAGAGGTTTCCCTGAAGATATTTCTACACTCACCTGCAAGGCACTGCAGGCCACTGCTGGAGAAGATAAACTATCAGCACCCTCCCCTCTGCTAGGAACCTGTTGCAGCTCTCTAAGCCAAAAGAACAACTGAGACCTTAGGAAGAAGTTCTTTACCACGAGGGTAGTAGAACACTACAACAGGTTGCCCAGGGGGTGGTGGAGGCCCTATTCCTGGAGACATTCATGGTGAGGCTTGATGGGGCTCCTGATCTGGTTTGGGTTAGACAAAATAATCTTTGGAGGTCCCTTCCAACTCAATCCATTCTGTGATACTCATTTAACCAGAAAGCTATGAAGCAACCCTTGTTCCTCAGCCCTCCCCCATTATCATCTCCTGTCTGACTGCCCTCAACACCATGTCATAGAAGCCTCAAGGTGCACACATCACCTGGTTGCTTCCAAAATATATGTCATGCTTTTCCCAGAGACACAGATGTCACTTCCCCCCTCCCTATACAGCAGTGTTTTATCCCACAAGACCTCATTATCCCTGAGGCAGCTTCTTCTGGTGGTTAAAAGTTGTCTCAGGGTTCAGAAGGTTTTTATTCTAACATGATGGCAAAAAAGACAGATGGATGCATGGAGAGCAGGCCAACTGCCTCATTGCCTCTGAGCCAAGCAATGGAGAGGTAGTGGCTTAAAATAAGTTCCATCTGTCAGGCAAGAAGGAGAACAGGTAGGAAAACATGTAAGTGTGTTCTTCACTAGATGTCCATGACCACATTCCCCACACAACAAGTTGCTTCCATAGGCAACTTGATCTTTAGGCAGATGGTGGCTCAAGCTCTTCTCCACAGCTGTGCGTAGAGGTTTCCTTCATGCTGTGGGCACCAGAACAAAGCAGATGTTCTGCTCCAGACATTGGAGGTGTCATTGGGGTGCACCACCCCTTCACATGATGCTACTCCTGCTGCTTCCTATCCACAGCAGCCCTGAAGCTGCCTGTTCTCCCTCCTCCACTCCAGGAAATGTACAATGACTCCTTCAGATTTCAGTGTCCATGAAGAGCACTACAACCTGGGCCATATCAAAAGGCACCTGACCAGCAGGTCCACAGAGGTGATTCCACCACTCTGCTGTGGTGAGACGTCACCTGGATCCCCCAAAACAAGGATATCAAACTGTTGGACAGAATTTAGAGAAAGGCCATGAAGATGTGATCATAGGGCTGAAGCATCTCTCCTATGAGGACATACTGAAAGAGTTGAGATTGTCTAGCCTGGAAAAGAGAGGGGTCCAAGGAGGCTTTATAGCTCTATTTCAGTATCTGGAGGGGACCTACAGGAAGGCTGGGGAGGAACTTTTTACAAGTACTTGCAGTGATAGGATGAGGAGCAATGGTTTGAAACTTGAGGGGGTTTGAAACTAGAGGAGGGAAGATTTACATTAGGAGGAAGTTCTTTACAATGAGGGTGGTGAGACACTGGAACAGATTGCCCAGTGCACTTGTGGCTGCCTCATACCTGGAAGTGTTTAAGACCAGACTGGATGAGGCTTTGAGCAACCTGCCCATGGCAGGGAGTTTGGAACTAGATGATCTTTAAGGTCCCTTCTAATTCAAGCCATTCTGTGATTGTCTAACACATTGCAGCCTTCAAAAACCCAATACTGACCTGAGACATAGAGTCATTTTTGTTGGAAGAGATCTTTAAGATCATGAAGTCCAACCATCATGAAGTCCATCACAGGAGTGATTCCCTCTCATCAACCTAGGGTTGATGACATCCCTGGAGTCTCAGCTGTGCTTGGATTTTTGGTGACTTGATTTTAAGTCACCAAGATGTAAATACACAAATTCCAGTCAGCTTTTACAGAGCTAACCCAAACAATTCCAGTGAAAATCTTTAAAAGGCAACAAAGAGCCAAGGGCTTCCTTTACAAATCAAACTCTTAATGTCTTGGAAGAAAGGAAATTAACTGTCCAATTGTTCTTATGGTTCAGCAATTTGTTTCTGAAATAAATCACAGAATCTCAGCATGGCTGGAAGGGACCTCTGGAGATCATACAGTCCAACCCACCAGCTAAAGCGGAGTCATCCACAGCACCTTGCCCAGGGTTACAAGGTCCAGGTGGGATTGGAATCACTCCAGAGGAGACTTCACAACCTCTCTGGGCAGCCTGCTCCACAACTCCAGCACCTTCACACCAAACAAGTTTCTCTTCATTTTCAGGTGGAACCTCCTGGGCTCCAGTTTGTGCCCATTGCACATTGTCCTTTCACTGGGCACCACTGATAAGATTCTGACCCCATCCTCTTGCCCCTCACAGGTCCTTTATCTCTTGCTGGACATTGACAAGATTCACTCTCAGGCTGCTCTACTCCAGGCTCACCAGTCCCAGGTCTCTCAGTCTTTCCTTCTCACAGAGATGCTCCAGGACCCTCAGCATCTTTGTAGCATCCACTGGACTCTTTCCAGTAGTTCCCTGCCTCTCTTGAACTGGGGCGCCAAGAACAGGACCCAGTAGTCCAGCCATGGCCTCACTAGGGCAGAGCTGACAGGGAGGAGAGCCTCGCTGAATCTGCTGCCACGCTCTTCTTCATGCCCCCTAATCCTGTTGCACTCGAAGTAAAGCATGAATTTCTCATAAATGAAGAATCACTGCCTGTCATTCTTGCTCAGTGTCACATCCCAGCTCACAGTATGTTCCTACAGCTTCAGCATGCTGACCTGTTGGTTGTTGGTTCTCTCAGGCTATCACTCACAGCACATTTTATCCACGTTGGCTTACTTACAAGTCTTCTCCATTTAATTTATTTCCTTTTAGCAGCTTGCTCACATTGAAAACCTGGATAATACTGATGAAAAACAACAACCACCACCAAACTCAAACAACCAAACATCATTACAAATAGGCTGAGACTCCTCAGTTTCATTTCCATTTTGTTCTTCCCCAACTTATCCCTTCTGAGCTGAGGCAAGATATTAATGGAATTTTCTTCCATATTCAGCTCTAATCCCTGCATGGATGGATAACACTATTCCCACCTGGAGCAGAGTTGCAGTAGCTTACCCTAAAACATTAGATCTTACCACTGATCTGTACAGGGGGACAATCCCTGCCCTACTCCTGCTGGCCACACTATTGCTTACCCAGACACGGGTGCTGGTGGCCTTCTCAGTCACCAGGGCACATACTGGCTCATCTTCAGCTACTGTTGAACTGTCACCTCATGTCCTTTTCCATTGGGCAGTTTCCAGCCTCAAGCCTGAAGCACTCATAGCTTTGTTGTGATCCAAGTACAGGACCCAGCACATGGGCTGTGTTGAACTTTATACAATTGACCTGAGCCCATTGATCCAGCCTATGCAGATCTCTCTGCAGAGCCTTCTTAGGCTCAAGCAGATCAACAGTCCTGCTCAACTTAATGTCATCTGCAAACTTACTGGGGGTGCCTCAACCCCCTTATCCAGATCATTGGTAAAGATACTAAAGAGAACTGGCCCTAGCAACGAGCCTTGGGGAACACCACTGGTGACCAGCCACCAACTGACCTTAACTCCATTACCTATCTCTCTTTGGACTCGGCCATCCAGTCAATTTATAAGCCAGAGAAGCATGCACCCATCCAAGCCATCTTCTGTTTCTAGATCTTAAACAAATTCTTTCAGCATTTTATTGTTTTAAACCACACTTCCTTGCACGTTCAAGACAAAACAACTCCTGGCAGCTCATCTCCTCAGGAAACACCTTCAGCACACAGAGCAGGGGAAAAAAACACCAACCAAGCCATCAATAAACCAATCAAGATGTCTTTAAAGTGTAATAGATGATTCCTTGGATGTGATTTAGCACGAAGAGGAGTCCAATGTAATGAAGCAAAATTTAATCTGAAATTAAAAGAAAACAAATTGCCCTTTTTTTCTGGCTGAGATCACAAATCCAACTGCTCAGCTTGGTGCTAGGTGACCCCATGGCAGCCTGGCACAGCACCAGCTTACTAATCACTCACTGAAAATAGTCGGATGTCTCAACATCTCCTCATGTATTCTGGAGCAAGCCTAATTCTTGGATGCCCTTCTTGGCTCAGCCTCAAAGTGGTCACAGCCTGGCGTGGAGAACTGCTTCTGCCATGACTTTGCAACCATAACAAAAACTACTGGAAGTGTCCCACTTCCAATTCTGTCTTCATTGCTGAGCACCCAAAGATCTAGCTGCACCCCTGAGAAGTAGATCTGTGTGAACAGCATGAAGTTCAATATGGCCAAGTATAAGGTTTTACAAGTCCAAGTGCCGGGTGCTGCACTGTGGCCACAGCAACCCCATGCAGAGCTGCAGGCTGGGGTCGGAGTGGCTGGAGAGCTGCCAAACAGAGAGGGACCTGGGGGTGCTGGTTGACAGCTGCCTAAACATGAGCCAGCAGTGTGCCCAGGTGGCCAAGAAGGCCAATGGCATCCTGGCCTGCATTAGGAATAGTGTGGGCCCCTCAGAAGGACATCGAGACACTTGAATGTGTCCAGAGAAGGGCAACAAGGCTGGGGAGAGGCCTTGAGCACAAGCCCTATGAGGAGAGGCTGAGGGAGCTGGGGCTGTTTAGCCTGGAGAAGAGGAGGCTCAGGGGCGACCTCATTGCTCTCTACAACTACCTGAAGGGGGGTTGTAGCCAGGAGGAGGTTGGTCTCTTCTCCCAGGCAACCAGCACCAGAACAAGAGGACACAGTCTCAAGCTGCACCAGGGGAAGTTTAAGCTCGAGGTGAGGAGAAAGTTCTTCACTGAGAGAGTCATTCATCATTGGAATGTGCTGCCCGGGGAGGTGGTGGAGTCCCCATCCCTGGAGGTGTTCAAGAGGGAATCGGATGTGACACTTGGTGCCATGGTCTAGTCATGAGGTCTGTGGTGACAGGTTGGACTTGATGATCTTTGAGGTCTCTTCCAACCTTGGTGATACTGTGGTACTGTGAACAAGAGGACACAGTCTCAAGCTACACCAGGGGAAGTTTAGGCTGGAGGCGAGGAGAAAATTCTTCACTTGAGTCATTCGCCATTGGAATGTGCTGCCCAGGGAGCTGGGGGAGTCACTGTCCCTGGAGGTGTTCAAGAGGGGATTGTATGTGGCACTTGGTGCCATGGTCTAGTCATGTGGTCTGTGGTGACAGGTTGGACTTGATGATCTTCGAGGTCTCTTCCAACCTTGGTGATACTGTGATACTGTGATCTGACTTGGGGCAATCTGCAGTATCAATCCAGGCTAGGGGATGAAGGGTTGGAGAGCAGCCCTGGGGACAATTTGGGGGTGCTGGTGGGTGAATAGCTGGACATGAGCCAGCACAATGCACTCACAGCCCAGAGCCAGCTGTGTCCTGGGCTGATCCCCAGCAGTCTGGGCAGCAGGTGAAGCAAGGTGGGATTCTGCCTTTCTGCTGTACTCTGCTGAGGCCTCACCTTCAGTGCTGTGGCCGTCTAGGGAGTCCTCAGCACGTAGAGACATGGACCTGTTGGAGTGGGGCTAGAATGATGGGAGGGCTGGAAGCACTCTGCTGTGAGGCCAGGTTGAGAGAGTTGGGAGATTCAGGCTGGAGAAGAGGAAGAATTTTTCTTTGTGATGAAAGTAGTGAGACATTGTCCCAGGTTGCCAAGAGAGGTGGTAGATGCCCCATCCATGAAACTATTCTAGGTCAGGTTGGACAGTACTGTGAGCAATCTCATGTATTTGAAGATGCCCCAGGTGACTGCAAGGAGGCTGGACTAGATGACCTTTAAAGGTCCCTTACAGCCTAAAGCATTCTGTGATTACTGATCCCTCAAAGGTCTAAAAACAGCATTTAAGGTTGGAAATGGCACTGCATGATCCCCCAGCCCTGGGGCAAATGCATTGAATTTCAACACAGCAAGGTAGAAATGCATGCCTCTCTTTCAACTCAGACAAGTCTTCAGATGTGTGAAAAGTAGTAAAATTAAGAATTAAAACCAAATAGAGTGTGAAAGCAAAGGTGAAAGCAGCAAGAAGACCCTGCAGCAGCGAAAGAGATGACCTTTGATAGCAAACTTCCTCATCTGCCACCATAAAGAGCCCCAGAAAGACTAGCTGGTGCTTGCTTCAATTTACTGTCGACACAGAAGAACTGGAGAAGCAGTCAAAGGCTGATTTGGTTTCCTCAGCAAAAGAGAAAAAATTATGTTACAACCGGTCTGAGGCAAAACTAAATGTTCTCAGCAGTCTCAGACCAAACCTCTGTTGTGTTTGCACACTTGGGTCTGCTTTAAGAGGTAAAAACTCCTTCTTCACATGAAAAGCTAATTCAAAGCAGATAAAAAAAAACCCAAAACCAAACAACCCAAAAAAACCCAAACCCACACCACTTTTAATTGCTGCTTTATTAACTTTGTCTTGCTGTTTGCTGAAAGCCACCTGGATTGGAAAGTGATTTGGTTTTGCTTTTCAGGCTAAAAGCTCCTGAAAGGTTATATTTCATCTTGGAGAAATTGTTCAGCTATCACTAGATGGTCCAGGATTTCACAGAATGGTTTGGGTTGGTAGGGACCTTAAAGATCATCTAGTTCCAAACCCTCTGCCACACAGGCAGGGACACCTTCCACTAGACCAGGTTGCTCAAGGCCCCATCCAACCTGGCCTTGAACATATTAAGGGAGGGGGCATCCGCAGCCTCCCTGGAAAACCTGTTGCAGTGTCTCACCACCCTCACTGAAAAGAGTTTCTTCCTAATATCCTAAATCTTCCCTCTTCCAGCTCAAAGCCATTGCCCCTTGCCCTTTGTAAACAAAGTCCCTCCCCAGAATCACAGTATCACCAAGGCTGGGAGAGACCTCAAAGAGCATCAAGTCCAACCTGTCACCACAGACCTCATGACTAGACCATGGCACCAAGTGCCACGTCCAATCCCCTCTTGAACACCTCCAGGGATGGTGACTCCACCACCTCCCTGGGCAGCACATTCCAATGGTGAACAACTCTCTCTGTGAAGAACTTTCTCCTCACCTCCAGCCTAAACCTCCCCTGGTGCAGCTTGAGACTGTGTCCTCTTGTTCTGGTGCTGGTTGCCTGGGAGAAGAGACCAACTCCCTCCTGGCTACAACCTCCCTTCAGGCAGTTGTAGAGAGCAATGAGGTCTCCCCTGAGCCTCCTCTTCTCCAGGCTAAGCAATGCCAGCTCCCTCAGCCTCTCCTCATAGGGCTTGTGCCCAGCTTTCTTGTAGGGCCCCTTCAGGTATTAGAATGCCTCTATAAGGTCTCCCTGGAGCTTTTTCTTCTCCAGGCTGAACAGCCCCAACTGTCTCAGCCCATCCCTATGGAAGAGGTACTCCAGCCCTCTGATCATTTTTGAGGTCTTCTCTGGAATTGCTCCCACATTGGGATAAGAAAGGTGCAAAGCAGGATTTGGTTTTGCCTTGGAGAGATCTATTAAAATTGGTTGGAACTGGAGGGCAAACTGCTGAGAATTGACAGTTTTTATTCTATTTCTAGTAATACACCAACCAGTGCAGTTGTGGTTCACCAAGGAGCTCAAAGAATCCTTTAAGTGTTGCTGAATGTGATTACTCTGCTCTAAGAGAAGAAAGAAAAGCCAAGACTTGTAGAAGCATTTAGGTTGGAAAAGACCTACAAGATCAAGTCCAACCATTAACCCAGCACTGTCAATTCCACTACTAAACCATGTCCCTCAGCATCACGTCTCCACAGATTCAAAACCCATCCAGGGATGGGGACTCCACCACCACCCTGGGCAGCCTGAGCCAGAGCTTCACACCCTTCAGAGGAGGAAATTTTCCCTCATGTGCTCTGCATGCTGTAGAGAGGACAACAACTTGTGCCTGCAAAGGTGAGTCAGTGATCTTAATGGTAGAATCACATAATCACTTGGAAAAGACCACCATTGAGTCCAACTGTTCTCCAACTCTGCCAAGGCTGGTGCTGAACCATGCTGCTCAGCACTATATCTCTGCCTCTTTGAAACCTCTCCAGGTATGGGGTTTCCACCACCTCCCTGGATACCCTATTCCAGTCTTTGAGAACCCTTCTAGTCAAAAAGTTTCTTCTAACATCCAACTTAAACCTCTTCTGGTGCTACTTGGAAGAGTTTGGAGAGGTCTTTCCGTGTGATCAGGTGACACAATGAAAGTTACTGGCATTCAGGACTGTCAGAGCTGGGTACAGGGGACACTGGTGACTGCATTAGATGTAGCCACGTCTCTGATGTTAACTGCAGTTTGGTAGCATCAGTGTGGGTGTTGTAGTGAACATGCTGCAGAGAACCACGAGAGCAGCACTTCTCTTGGACATCAGGGAGTTCTGCTCTTTATTGATGTTGACTTGTACACACCAGATACAAAAGACTATAAAAGAAATCCTTTTGACAGCCATTTTTGATGAGCTGAGGCTGCTTCATGTCTTACCAGACCCTAGTCTGGCAGCTGTCACACTGACCAGCAGCTGTCACACTGACCAACAGCTGACCCCAGGCAAGGCAAGGAAATGAAATACAGAACTCCTGTTAAATTCTTGTTAATAATTTGGCTGGGTAGATAAAAACCAAGGCAGCTCAGGTTGCTCTTCCGTCCCTAAATCCTCTGCTCAGCAGGGTGCTGCATCCATGTCCATCTCCTGCCATGCCTGCAAGCAAAGGTTGAGCAGAGTACAGGACAGTCACCTCTGGTTTTCTTTGCTTCTGCCCTGTTTTGTTAGCTCCACAACATTGTTGTGATATTGATTCCAGAGTTCCTCACTCATCTTCTGCTACCAAGTGGAACAAATAGTTTATTTTCCTCTTTCTGGTACAAAAGTTGCCACAGCTACAGCTTGCAGAGCTCTGTCTGCATTTGGATGTGGCCAGGAAGAGCAGACAAGCTGGAGCTTGGCTCCCGCAGCTCCAAGGAGGAAAAATCTTTGTGAAATCACAGAATTATAGGATTCTTTTGGTTGGAAAAGACCTTTAAGATCATTAAGTCCAACATTAACCCAGCACTGCCAGGTCACCACTAAACCATGTCCCTCAGCACCACACAGGACTATGAAACCCTTCCACCACTGGGGACTCCACCACTGCCTCAGGCAGCCTAGGACAAGCCTCAACAACTTCTTGGCAGAAGAAATTTTTCCCAAGTCCAACCTAAACCTCCCCTGGTGCAACCTGAGGCCATTTCCTCTGGTCCTGTCACTTGTTCCTTGGGAGAAAAGACCAACAGCCACCAGGCTCCAACATCCTTTCACAGAGTTGTAGAGCCAGAAGGTCTCCACTCAACCTCTTTTTCTCCAGACTAAATAACCCCATTTCCTTCAGCTGCTCCTCACCAGACCTGTTCTCCAGATCCTTCATTATCTTCATGGGCCTTCTTTGAATGCATTCCAGCAAACACAAAGAAGACAACTCCCCCATCCCCCCATAAGACTCACCCAAACCCATCCAGATTCCCCTTTATTTCTTGTAGTGCTTCATTATGACAGCTCTATGAAGTCCATGCCACCAACACCTCCAGCATCACTCCTACCTACCATAAGATCTTTCCATCACTACTATATATGGAATGACCCTTATCATCCAGTTTACTCCTTCCTTCTAACATAACTTCTTGACTTGTCTTCAGAAACATTTTTCTTCCTTCCATGAGAAAAACCATGGGCAAAAAAATCCAAACCAAAATGAAAGGATCTGTTTTTTGGCAGCTGTCAGAAAAGCTGAGAGAGAAGAGTGAGACACAGAAAGGATTTTCTCTTGTCTATAGCACTCAGGAGCATTTTCTGTCAACATGACAACCCTGACCTCAATTGCAGTTGTCATTGCTCCTCTACCAAACTGGGATTCAGCATGTGGAAGGGGTGGAGAGGAGTCACAGAATCCCAGCACAGAGCGGGTTGGAAGGGACCTCTGGAGATCATCCAGTTCAAATCTCCCTGCTAAATCAGGGGCACTCACTGCAGCTTGCCCAGGATCACAATGTCTCAGAATCTCTCCAGAGATGGTGACTCCACAACCTGGGCAGCCTGCTCCAGGGCTCCAGCATACTCACACCAAACAAGTTTGTCCTCATCTTCAGATGGAACCTCCTGGGTTTCAGTTTCTGCCTGCTGCCCCTTGTATCACAGTATCACAGCATCACCAAGGTTGGAAGGGACCTCAAAGACCATCAAGTCCAACCTGTCACCACAGACCTCATGACTGGACCATGGCACCAAGTGCCACATCCAATCCCCTCTTGAATACCTCCAGGGATGGGGACTCCACCACCTCCCTGGGCAGCACATTCCAATGGCTAACAGCTATCTCTGTGAAAAACTTTCTCCTCACCTCGAGCCTAAACTTCCCCTGGCACAGCTTGAGACTGTGTCCTCTTGTTCTGGTGCTGGTTGCTAGAAAGAATGAGACCAACCTCTTCCTGGCTACAACCACCTTTCAGGTAGCTGTAGAGAGCAGTGAGGTCTCCCCTGAGCCTCCTCTTGTCCAGGCTAAACAATCCCAGCTCCCTCAGCCTCTCCTCATAGGGCTTGCACTTGATGCCTCTCACCAGCCTTGTTGCCCTTCTCTGGACACGTTCAAGTGTCTCGATGTCCTCCTTAAACTGAGGGGCCCAGAACTGGACACAGTACTCAAGGTGTGGCCTAACCAATGCAGAGTACAGGGGCACAATGTACTGTTACTGGGCTCCATCAAAGAGAGTCTGGGCCCCCCACCCTTTAGCTCTTGTTGAGGCTTGATCTGATTCCCTCTCAGGCCACTCTTCTCCAAGCTCAACAGCCTTCTCGCAGCCTTTCCTCTGAGTCCATTGGACTCTTTCCGGTATTTCCCTGCCTCTGTTGAACTGAGGAACCCAGAACTGGCCACTCCAGTCCTGGCCTCACTAGGGCAAAATAGGAGGGCTTAGGAAACCTCCTTCAACCTGCTGGCCACACTCTTCTTCATGCAGGTCTTCCACTGTCAATTAAACAGAGAGCAAATTAAAGATACACAAACATTTTGCATGTGAAGAGGAAGAGGGGAGATTTAGACTGGATATGAGGAAGAAATTCTTTATAGTCAGGGTGGTGAAAAACTGGAACAGGTTGCCTGGGGAGGTTGTGGATGCTCCTTTCCTGGAGGTGTTCAGGGCCAGGTTGGACAGGGCCTTAAGCAACCTGGTCTAGTGGAAGATGTCCCTGCCTGTGGCATGGGGATTGGAACTGGGTGATCTTTAAAGCCCCTTTCCAACCCAAACAATTCTGTGACTCTATGATATTGCCCCCAAAATGTAACCTGCTGGATGCACATAGCAGTGTGTCCAGCAAGAAAGAACAAGCACAAGTGTTGGAAGATGAGTCCTGACTCAGGACTTGGGTTTTTGCCTTGCCAGCTGAGCCAACATGCTCTGCCAATAAATAATGGAGAAGGTTCAGAAATTACAGAGCAAGAAAACTTGGACAAAATGGGCCTTAGTAAATTTGTGGGGCTTTAGTGCCTTTAAAGACTAAACAGAGGAAGTTTCAGAAGTAAAACCTCATTTCAGAGTGGCAAAGTCAAAATGTTTCCATTAGGAAATGTCAGAAGAGAATAATCTATAAAACAGGTTTCCTCTTTCAGGGTTCTTTTTGAGATCAGCTGAGGAGCTGGAGATGAATTCTTAAATAATTCAAAGTGCATTGATTGAAATATTCCACCTCACCCTCCTCCTGAGGTGCTTAAAGCTACATGAGTAAACACTGAGCTGTAACCAGACTCTTGTTGGATTTCAGCAAAATATCATCTAGAAGGTGAAGAAGGAGCCTTGGGCCCAGGATGGGGAAGGGCAGGCTCAGAGTAGCTTCTTCACAGAATGAAAGAGGTTGGAAGGGATCTCTAGAGATGTAGTCCAACCCCTCTGCTAAGGAACCCCTACAACTGTCCTCTGTAAAGACCTACTTAGAAGTATCTCCTGGGTTAGGGCTCTGGACGAGCCCAAGGGAGCAGTGTCATGTGCTCACCATTCTGTAAAGGAGGCAGCTGGTGCCTGCAAAGGTTGGAATCAATGATCTCCATCATAGAATAGTTTTTGATGGAAAAGACCTCTAGGATTGAGTCCAACCATGCTCTCCCCCTACCAAGGCTGGTGCTAAAACGCTACAAGACTGGTGCTAAAGCACTACATTTCTGCATCGTTCAAATACCTCCAGGGATGGGGATTCAAACACCTCACTGAGGAGCCTGTTCCAGGGTTTGAGGATCCTGTTCCAGGGTTTGAAGAGCCTGTTCCAGGGCTTGAGAACACTTTCAGTGAAGAAGTTTCTCCTAATATTGAACTTAAACGTTCCCTGCTGCAACTTGAGAATATTTCCTATTGCCCTATCATTTATTACTAGGGAGAAGAGACCAACATCCAGCTCAATCCAACCTCCTTGAAAGCTGACAAAGTGTCTTAAGTGTCTTAAGTGTCTATTCCAACCTAAATGTTTCCATGAGCCTGTCTGATCAAATGTGAAGGAACTGGTCCAGCTTCAATTGGTAAAACACATGGAATGTCTCACCTCACTTGAAGATGTTTCAAGGTCGTTTTTAACCCCTCAAGTTGCATACACTTGCAGATGTGCAAGTTGAGACTTGAAAGGACAGTCACCCCATGGTCTTACAGAGACTTGCATTTTTGATGACTAAAGCAGAGTTATTTCAACTGAGGAACATAATCATGGATGAATGAGTCCCAAGCTGTCTTCAGGACAAGGCGTTTAGTCCAGAGAACAGCCTTAACTACAGCTGCAATGAAATGAGTTTTCATTTACATTCCAAGGGTCTCTCTTGCTCATCAGTGGACACGCTGGCTGAAGCAGAAGAGCTGCTGGAAGTGCTGACAAACAGAAATCATTAACACAAAGCTCTGGCTGTGAAAAGTGATGGTCACAAACTTCAGAACTCCCAAGTCCCATGATCTTGTGCTCTACCCTAGTGAGGTCAGATCTGGAGTACTGGGAGCAGTTCTGGGCTCCAGTTCAAGAAGACAGGGAACTACAGAGAGAGTTCAGCAGAGGCTCTGAAGATGCTGAGGTTCCTGGAGCATTTCTGTGAGGAGGAATGGCTGAGAGACCTGGGGCTGTTTAGCCTGGAGAAGAGCAGCCTCAGCTCTGGGGATCTTCTCAATGCCCAGCAAAAGGTAAAGGGTGGGAGGCTAGAGGATGAGGCCAGACTCTTTTCAGTGGTGTCCAGTGAAAGGAGAAGGGGCAGTGGGTACAAACTGGAATGCAGGAGGTTCCATCTGAACAGGAGGAAAAATACATTTGCTGTGGGGGTGCTGGAGCCCTGGAGGAGGCTGCCCAAAGAGTTTGTGGAGTCTGCGTCTCTGGGGAGATTCCAAACCCACCTGGACATTGTAATCTTGGACAAGCTGCTGTGGGTGACCCTGCTTTAGCAGGGGAAAGACAAATGGACTGGATGATTGACAGAGGTCCTTCCCCATGCCTACTGAGCTGAGATTCTGTGCTGTTAACAGAAAGGGAAGAATGACCTCTCCGGTTCCTCTTACAGCAGTTCTGGGTAGGAAAAAATTGTATTGCTGCACCTACATCAAACATATGGACTACAGGAAAGAGTCTTACCCAAAACAGGAACTCAACTCAGAGTCCAGGAGATCGTATCTGAGATGAAAGGACATTCACATAGTTTTCTTGCTCTGCCTCTGCTCCAAAGCTTTGTTTCGATACAATAAAATGAGGAGCCCTATGAGGAGAGGCTGAGGGAGCTGGGATTGTTGAGCCTGGAGAAGAGGAGGCTCGGGGAGAACTCATTGCTCTCTACAACTACCTGAAAGGTGGTTGTAGCCAGGAAGGGGTTTGGTCTCTTCTCCCAGGCAACCAGCACCAGAACAAGAGGACACCGTCTCAAGCTGCGCCGGGGGAAGTTTAGGCTCAAGGTGAGGAGAAAGTTCTTCACCGAGAGAGTGATTTGCCATTGGAATGGGCTGCCTGGGGACGTGGTGGAGTCACCGTCCCTGGAGGTGTTCAAGAGGGTATTGGCTGTGGCGCTTGGTGCCATGGTTTAGTCATGGGGTCTGTGGTGACAGGTTGGACTCAATGACCTTTGAGGTCTCTTCCAACCTTGGTGATACTGTGATACTGTGATACAGAGGTTTGTCTTACAAACCTCACTTTTCCTGTCCTTTGTGAAAGGGACACCTTGCTCCCTGCTTTCTTTCTGGGGACTTCAAGGACAGTCAGTTACATATTTTGCAACACCACAGCTCTAGAAGAGCTTCAATATCAGCTCCTGGTTACAACACTCCCAGTTACTGCTGCACTGGTACACAGACATGAACTTCTTTATGAGCTCTACCTGCAGAAGATATTAGACAAGGGAAACTGACTCCTTTCACCCATCCCAGTTATCTCCCAGGATATTAGGGACACCGCAATATCATCTGAAGCTCTAAGTAATGCATCAGCAACCTGTTTTGATGGGGACAATGTTTTGAGCAGGACCTGTTGTGGCAGGACAAGAGGTGCTGGCTTGAACTAAAAAGGGGAGATTCAGACTGGAGAGAAGGAAGAAATTATTGACACTGAGGGTGGTGAGACCCTGTGCCAGGTTGCCCAGAGAGGTGGGAGATGCCTCATCCCTGGAACCATTCTGGGTCAGGTTGTCTGGAGCTCTCAGCAGCCTTCTGTAGTTACAGATGTCCCTGCTGACTGAAGTGGGTTTGGACTAGATGACCTTTAAAGGTAACTTCCCACCCAAAACATTCTGGGATTCTATGATTATGTGCATCTTCTGCTCTTCCCAGTACCTCCTTCTGTTATGATGGGAGGCTGGAGGAAGGACTCGGGGGAAGACTAATTGAACATAGAACATTTCCTCCCACAACCACTTCTCAAAAATATGTCTTTGACTGTTATCAATGGGTAAATTTGCTTCTCCTGGCACTACATTATGACATGATGGACCTTTACATAGAATCATAGAGCTGTTGAGGTTGGAAGAGACCTTTGAGAGCAACAAGTCCAACTGCTGGCCTAGAGCTTACAATCTGGCCATTACTGCTAAGCCACTACCACTAAACCATGTCCCTCAGCACCATATCCATGCATCTTTTAAATACCCCCAGGTATGGTGACTCCACCACCTCCTTGGGCAGCCTGTTCCAGGGCCTGAGAACTCTTTCTGTGAAGATTTTTTTCCTAATACTTAACCTGAAGCTCCCAAGCACAACTTGAGGCAATTTCCTCTTGTTCTGTCACTTGTTGCATGGAGAAGGGACCAACTTCATTTCATGGAGTTGTAGAGGGTCATGAGGTCTCCCCTCAGCCTCCTCTTCTGAAGACTAAACAATCCCAGCTCCTTCAGCTGTTCTTCACAAGACCTGTGGTCAAGGCCTTTACCATCTGGAGGTTACTAGCTGAAATCAAAGACCTTTGAATTTTGGGTAGTAGTAATAATACATGACACAGCACATGGCTAGGACATGCAGAACTCCCAGAGGCATGAGTTTCAGCCTTTGAATCTCTCTTGCCATTCACAGAGTCACAAAATGGTTGGAAGGGACCTTTAAAAGTCATCCAGTCCAACCCTTTGCAGTCAGCAGGGACATCTGCAACTAGGGCAAGTTGCTCAGAGCCCCACACAACCTGACCTGGAATTGTCCCAAAGATGGGGCATCTACCACCTCTCTGAGCAACAACTCTGGTATATTCCAGCTGAAATGAAATCACAAAATGCTCTACAAAGTTTCTCACTTTTTGCCAACATAAAAATCCATCCTTATTCCCACTTGGCCTGAAAGAAAGAATTGCAATGGCACCTACTGTAAAGGGAAAATAAAAGGCAAAATGAGAACCGGAAAGAGAGCAAAATCACAACCAGGGTGCTCACAACCCATCAGCACAGCTCAGACATCAGGAAGGGATCTTCAAAGATCAAATATTTTCCTACTGTGAGTCTGCTGACTACTTGTCAGAGGGAGAAAACATCAAAGCTCTATTGTAATCCATTTGGAAGAGGACTTGGAGTACATCTTGATGAAGTCCTGGAAAGGGTGTATGTGTGTGTGCCCCTGTAGATATATAAATAATACCAATGTCTATAAAAATCCTGCCCTGCAGCTGCATTTCTACAGATAACAGAATCTGGCTGAAGTGTGGGAGTCAAACAACCAGGAAAATCAAGAAGTCAAGTTAAAAAAATCCACTCAGCAGCTGTATATAGGAATGACAACACGGGAACATCCCTCAGAGGATGACAATGATGGGTGACATTGTTGCAGGTTAAAAATGCAGACGATGGTTGTGTGCTTTTTTTAGCCCCATAGAATGCTCAAGCACCAGAGAAGGGAAAGCGACTCAAGGTGACAAGGCAATGCAACTGAGGAGCCCAGGGGAGAACTGCAGTTATGAGTTCCTTACACCTTTATGATGGCTTTTACAATCAACTGCACAAATCAGAATCCCAGCATGATGGGGGAAGGGACCTCTGGACATCACCCAGTCCAACCCCCCTGCTCAAGCAGGGGCACCCACAGTAGCTTGGCCAGGATCACAGTGTCCAGGTGGCTTTGGAATCTCTCCAGAGAAGGAGACTCCGCAAGATCTCTGGGCAGCCTGCTCCAGGGCTCCAGCACCTTCACACCAAACAAGTTTCTCCTTCTGCCCATTGGCCCTTGTCCAGTTGCAGACAACCACTGAGAAGAGTCTGGCCTCATCCTCTTGCCCCCTCCATCCCTCCCTTTAGCTATTGCTGAGCATTGAGAAGATTCCCTCTCAGGCTGCTCTTCTCCAGGCTCAACAGCCTCAGGTCTTTCAGCCTTTCCTCCTCACAGAGATGCTCCAGGCCCCACTGGACTCTCTCCAGTAGATCCCTGTCTTTCTTGAACTGGGGAGCTGAGAACTGGACCCAGTATTTCATTTGTGGCCTCCCTAGGGCAGAGCAGAAGGGGAGGAGAACCTCCTTCAGCCAGCTGGTCACACTGTTTTTCATGCACCCCGGGAAAACATTGGCCTTCTTGAGAAATAAGATGCACATTATGGCTGCAGTTAAACCACTTTTTTATATTTCACTCAAAGCATTTTCCCCACAAACCAGATGCTCCTTAGGGATGTCTGAGAACTCAATTTAAAAACAACTGGCACACAATCACCATCAGCAACTATCAGAGTATGACCTTATTGGAGTCATGGAATCATAGACTGGTTTGGGTTGGAAGGGGTTTTAAAGATGGTCTAGTTCCAACTCCCCTTCCATGGGCAGGGACATATTCCCCTAGACAAGGCTGTTCAAAGTCTTATCCAGCCTGGCCTCGAACACCTCCAGGGCTGAAGCATCCACAACTTCTCTGAGGAACCCATTCCATTGTCTCGCTCTCCACAGAGTTCATCAACAATGTATTAGCTGCTGCTTGATGACCCAAACCCCATACTTATGAACTAGAGGCATCTAAAACCTATTGATGAGATGAACTTGATGGGAATTAGGTACCTACATACCCTGGTGGACAACACTCAAGTGATTTCAACATCCCCAGGTTTCATCTAAGGACATGAATCGCCTTCAGGTTGCTCTCTTCCTTTCATCAGGAGTTTCTTGGAAAACCTTCTTCATTTTCCTTGACCAGTTGTGTCAGAAATAAAACCTTTTAACTAAAAATAACCGGGATGGACTGGTTGCTAATTTTAGATGCTGCAGTTTGTGGAGATGTAATAAAGAGCTCAGCAAGCAGCACAAATGTGCTTCACTCATGCTAATAACCAAGGAGAATGTTAAACAGAGTGACAGCCATAAAATCATCCATCCACCTTCATAGATTCATAGAGTGGTTTGGATTGGAAGGGACCATAGAGATCATCTACTTCCAACATCCTCCTGACACAGGCAGGGACACCTTCCACTAGAACAGGTTGCTCAAGGCCTCATCCAGCCTGGCCTTGAACACCTCCAGGGAAGGGGCATCCACAACTTCCTATACATATATATATTTATAAATACCTATATATACACATATACATAAACCCATGAACTCTTAATGTATATTTCTATTTATATGTCCAGTTAAAAGCTAGAGCAAGTGTCTCCTCACCCTCCTTGGCCAGGTGACAGGAGAGCACCCACAATAGTTGACATTTTATTAACAGCTCCATTAAAGCCAGTGGGAGAGCATCCAAGCAAACAATACCCAATCAATAGCAGGGTTTAAATTAAGACCTCAGCTGAGTCGGGTAAAGTGGGGCAGGACTAAAAGGCAGCCAAAGCAGCATGACATGCAGGACAGATCTTAGCCTGGGATGGGGGGATGCATGATTCCCATCTCCACTCCTATGCAATGAAAGGTTATTTAAATGTTAGAATTAGAGGATGCATTGGCTTGGAAAGGACCTCCAACGATCAGCTAATCCCTCTGCAGTCAGCAGGGACATCTGCAACTAGAGCAGGTTGATCACAGGCCCCTAAAGCCTGACCTTGAATGTCTCCAGGTATGGTGTCTCCACCACCTCCCTGGGAGAGCTGTTCCAGTGTTTTGGTATTCCCATTGTAAAAAACTTCTTCCTAATGTCCAAACTTCTTCTGAATGTTCAATAAAATTAAAAAGAGCCCAGAAGGGCATCCCAGCATGCTGTGATGGAAAGATCACCATGGCACAGCAGGACAGAAGTAGGGGATGGATGCAGACAGGATACAAGCTCTTAGATAGTGCCCAACTGCTCTTTCAGTAAAGAAATTTTTCCTTATGTCCAATCTGAATCTTCCCTGTGAGATCTTGAGGCAAATTCCTCTCGTCCTGTCACTCGTTATTGCAGAAGAGACCAAAACCCGCCTGGCTCCAACTGCCTTTCAGGGAGTTGTAGAGAGCCACATAGTCTCCCCTCAGCCTCCTCTTCTCCAGACTAAGCAATCCTGATTCCCTCATCTGCTTCTCACCACACCTGTTCTCCAGATCCTTCCCTAGATCTGTTGCCCTCCTCTGGACCTCCTCCAGCGCATCAATGTCCTTCTTGGAGTGAAGGAGAAAACTGAACCCAGCAATCAAGATGTGGCTTCACCAGTGCTGGATACAGTGGGACAATCCCTGCTCTTGTCCTGCTGGCCAGTCGCTGATTCAAGTCAGGATACTGTTGGCCTTCTTGGCCAACTTCTTGTCCCCTGCCCTGTGAATGCTGAGTGATTAGCACTTCACCAAATCAAAAGCACAACAAAAAAGCCCCTGCATCATTAACTAATTTGCTGCTATAAAGTCATAGAATTGTTCTGGTTAGAAAGACTTCTAAGATCATCAAGTCTGCCTATCAAGCTCAGACCACCATGGCCATTAAACCATGTCCCAAAGTGCCATGTCCACACATTTCTCAAACACCTCCAGGGAAAGCGACTCCACCACCTCCCTGGGGAGCCTGATGGAGTAAATCAAGCTGAGCTACATTTAACTGCTGCTTTAGCAAAGAGCAAGGATTTCATTTCACTAACCCATGCTGTTTGTTTCACACTTCTCCTAAAAAGCAGTGAAGGCCCACTTTGCATCTCCAGAGTTCATTAATCATTTTCCACTGACTTTGTTGAAGAGAACATTAAAGGATTGAGAGTTCAGCATTGCTTTTTTCAACACCTTTTCATCTTTCAGGGAGGAACAGTTTGGCTGCCAACTGAAGTTAAACAAAGCAACGGGAAGGTTTTGAGGTAGGCAGAACGTAAACAGGCCCACTGTGGATTTTGGCCAAATTACCAAGAAGTGACCACCCTGTATCTTCTAAAGTGCCATCTGGCTGCCACCAGCCCTGATCTTCAGCATACTCATCTTCCAAGCCAGAGGAAAATGGATGGTGGACAGCCTGCATTTCGCTTGGAATTAATTTTTCAGTGGTTAATGAAGCATTACTGCCAACACCCATGTTCCATGTCTTGGCGCTGAAAAGTGAGAATTACTTCTGAAGGTGGTCTCCATGCCAGTAGAGCACGGTGGCTTTCAGAGGTATTCCTTCACTGATTTAGGAATGATGGTGACTTTACCACCTGAAGGTGAAGCTTCCTTAGTCACTTGGTGTTGAATCATAGAATGGAATGGAATGGAATGGAATGGAATGGAATGGAATGGAATGGAATAGAATAGAATAGAATAGAATAGAATAGAATAGAATAGAATAGAATAGAATAGAATAGAATAGAATAGAATAGAATAGAATAGAATAGAATAGGACCAGACCAGACCAGACCAGGTTGGAAGAGACCTTCAAGATCATCATGTCCAACCTATCACCCAACACAATCTAATCAACTAAACCATGGCACCAGGCACCCCATCAAGTCTCCTCCTAAACACCTCCAGTGACGGTGACTCCACCACCTCCCTGGGCAGCACATTCCAATGGCCAATCACTCTTCCTATGAAGAATTTCTTCCTAACATCCAGCCTAAACCTTCCCTGGCACAGCTTGAGACTGTGTCCTCTTGTTCTGCTGCTGGTTGCCTGGGAGAAGAGCCCAACCCCCACCTGGCTACAACCTCCCTTCAGGTAGTTGTAGAGAGCAATGAGGTCGCCCCTGAGCCTCCTCTTCTCCAGGCTAAGCAACCCCAGCTCCCTCAGTCTCTCCTCATAGGACATGTGCTCCATAACATCCCCACTTCTTCCTCTAGCAGCTGACAAACTGTAAGCAGCATCAAATGGAAACATAATGACATGAAAGAACATTTACTTACAGGTTGACATGCTGGAAAACAGCTCCATGAAAAGGACCTTGGAGTTCTTCTGGACAGTAAGTTACCCATGGGACAACAATGTGCCCTTGTGCACCACTGGGTCTCTTGGAGAGCTTTAAGAAGAGTGCATCCAACAGGTCAAGGGAGGTTGGATGACTCCTCCTCTAGTCTGCCCTAGTGAGACCACATCTGGACTACTGTGCACAGTTCTGGGTTCCCCAGACAGGGATATACTGGAGAGTGTCCAAGAGAGGGCAATGAGGACGAAGGGACTGGAA
Source organism: Picus viridis (assembly GCA_033816785.1). Classification (NCBI taxonomy): domain Eukaryota; kingdom Metazoa; phylum Chordata; class Aves; order Piciformes; family Picidae; genus Picus; species Picus viridis. The sequence continues at coordinate 35,818,124 of CM066585.1, read as the reverse complement.
CATCTGTCTGATGAGGAAATGCTGAGAGATCTGTGGCTGTTTAGCCTGGAGAAGAGTAGGCCCAGAGGGGATCTTCTTAATGTTTATAAAAGGTGAGTGTCAAGAAGAAGGGGACAGACACTTTTCAATCAAGTCCAGTGAAAGGATGGAGGTGGGGTGAACACAGACTGGAATCCAGGAGGTTCCATCTAAAGATGAGGAAAAACCTCTTTGCTGTGAGGGTGCTGGAGCCCTACAGCAGCCTGCCCAGAGAGGTTGTGGAGTCTCCTTCTCTGATGATTCCAAAGCCACCTGCACATGGTGATCCTGGGTAAGTTACTGTGGGTGCCCCTGCTTTAGACTGGGGATTAGGTGATCTTCACCCCTACCATTTCCCGATTCTGTGACACTTCCTAACAAACAATGTCCGCGGTCTTCGCCCAGCGGATCTGACAATGTTTTTCTTACAAACACTTGAAGACAAGTCGAGGAGAGATTAAAAAAAGATGCAACCTAATTTTTATTGTGGGTTGTTTTTTTTTCCTGCTCTCTTTCCACTTTAAAAAAAAAAAAAAAAGAAAAGAAAGAAAGAAAGAAAACCCAGAAGGGTACTTTCAAATGTAAAATATCTGCTTCGCTTTGTGCTACAAAGTGTATTTGGGCAGAAACATGTTATTATCATTTCAAACCAGAAGAACTCCAAAGCTGGAAGCTTTGGTTATTAGAAGACATGATAGAAGGTTTGCAAACACTACACCATCCACCAAAAAAAATAAATAAAATGTTTTTACTGCAAAAATAATTATGTAACATGTCGAGAGCAATCACAAAAAATGGGGAATAACATCCTGAATGTAAGAAACAAACAGCGAGGGATTTAAGGTTTGCTTGGTTGGGCTCCTCTCCCAGGCAACTAGTGACAGGACAGGAGAATATGGTAGAATGGAATGGAATGGAATGGAATGGAATGGAATGGAATGGAATGGAATGGAATGGAATGGAATGGAATGGAATGGAATGGAATGGAATGGAATGGAATGGAATGGAATGGAATGGAATAGACCAGACCAGACTAGGTTGGAAGAGACCTTCAAGATCATCTAGTCAAACCCATCATCCTACACAATCTAATCAACTAAACCATGGCACCAAGCACCCCACCAAGTCTCCTCCTAAACACCTCCAATGATGGCGACTCCACCACATCCCTGGGCAGCACATTCCAATGGGCAATTACTCCCTCTGTGAAGAACTTCTTCCTAACACCCAGTCCAAACCTCCCCTGTTGCAGCTTGAGACTGTGTCCTCTTGTTCTGGTGCTGGCTGCCTGGGAGAAGAGATCAACCCCCTCCTGTCTACAACCTTCCTTAAGGTAGTTGTAGAGAGCAATAAGGTCTCCCCTGAGCCTCCTCTTCTCCAGGCTAAATAACCCCAGCTCCCTCAGTCTCTCCTCATAGGGCTTGTGTTCCAAACCTCTCCCCAGCTTTGTTGCCCTTCTCTGGACACGTTCCAGCAAGTCAACATCTTTCCTTCCTCACACAAAGGCTGATTAGGCACTGGGATGGACTGCCCAGGGAGGGGGTGGAGTCGCCATCACTGGAGGTCTTTAAGAAAAGATTGGATGTGACACTTGGTGGCATGGTTCAGCTGATGTTGTGGTGTCAGGAGATCTCAGTGGACCATTGTGCAGGTCTCCTAAGGAAAGGATTTGCATCCAGCATTGACGTGTAGCATCATCTCCAAGCTTTTCACACAACAGCACATGCTGCACCTCAGCCGTATTTGCCTGCCAGCTCTCTGATGCCATTCACAGGTTTGGACATGAACCACGCCCTCGATGATTCATCTATGAAAGTCCTAATATGTGCAAAGCAAAGATATCTCACCCCTCACCTTCTGCCAGACCAGCAGCTCTGACATGGTAACCCACAGCCACTTCTTTGAAGTTCTGTGGCACAGCAGATCTCATGCAGCCGTACACACAACCCACGCACCTTTCCTGACTCATAACACCCATCACATCATCAGCCTGTAGGACCCAATCTCTAAGGCAGAAAGGTGACCACACAGGAACTCTTCCAACTGTGGCTTCCAAAACCAGCTCAATATCCTTTCTGAAGGGGCATCCACTATAATTGCAAAGGTGAAGTGACAGCAGAAGACAGCTGGCAAAAATGAACAGAAAACTAGAGACTGCATAATGTCACATGTGCTCAAGGTAGGAAGGTCATATGCTCCAACCCTTCCTGTGCCAGACTTGTACTACAAAGAAGCTTTCAATGCAATTTGCAGCTGGCAGTCCACAGTGGGAAGACAGTTGCTCCAAGGAGTAGACCTGATGCTCTTCCTCAAGCCAGTCTGAGGTTTCTGTAGTCCTCTTCCTACCACAGAAGTGTGAAAACACTCCTTTGAGGAAACTTCTTTTTTAAACAACCTCCACAAGACGATTCCTCTCCCCTACCCATCCCCATCAGTGTTTGTCAATCCAAAGGCATCTGCATAGAGGGCTGCAGTGCTGCCATGCTTGAAAAGATGCCACCAGCCAACTTAGGAGCTGCAGATATGTTGGATTCAGCTCTGCAGCCTTACTGCTGCCAGCAGTGTAGGAGATAGCACTGCACCAGCAGTGTAGGAGATACCTCTGCACCAGCAGATGAGACACAGGCAGCCACCCACAGGCACTACACACCCCACTAGGGAGCTCAGCATCCTCAAGAAAGCAAATCTTCCCCAGCAGCAGCATGTGTGTCTGACCCATAAGTGGGCTCCAGCACTCCATCAACATCCCTGAAGCCACCCCACCATGGAGACAAAAGTGTGTTTTTATGATTGTCCTCACCCAGTAAACTGAGATTTTGGAGGGAGGGACTGTGCCAAGAGCACCATCACCACAACAAAGAATAACTTGGACAGTGGTAACCAAGCAATAGGACAAGGGGCAATGGGCACAAACTGGAACCCAACTGATCATTAGGAGAAAATTCTTTGCTGTGAGTGTGCTGGAGCCCTGAAGCTGGCTGTCCAGAGAGGTTGTGGAGTCTCCTTCTCTGGAGAGACTCGAGACTCAGGGGTGACCTTATTGCTCTCTACAACTACCTGAAGGGAAGTTGTAGACAGGCAGAGGTTGGTCTCTTCTCCCAGGCAACCAGCACCAGAACAAGAGGACACAGTCTCAGGTTGCGCCAGGGCAGGTTCAGGATGGATGTTAGGAAGAAGTTCTATACAGAGAGAGTGATTGCCCATTGGAATGGGCTTCCTGGAGAGGTGGTAGAGTCACTTTCATTGGAGGTGTTCAGGAGGAGACTTGATGGGGTGCTTGGTGCCATGAGTTAGTTGTTTAGGTGGGTTGGATTGATTGATGGGTTGGACACGATGATCTTGAAGGTCTCTTTCAACCTGGTGTATTGTATTGTATATGAATTATTGTATTGTATTGTATTGTATTGTATTGTATTGTATTGTATTGTATTGTATTGTGATCCTGGGCAAAGTGCTGTGGGTGAGGGGAGCTGGACTAGCTGATCTCCAGAGGTGCCTTCCAACCTCCATCTCTTTGATTCTGTATGGTCACAATGTAAGAAGTTACCTAAACATGGAGAACATTTGATCAGGAGGAAGATGTCCTCTTTACAGATATCTCTAAGGCAGGCAGAGCTCAGGCACTGCACAGGAACGTGCCACACAAGTGCATGAATTCATCATGGGCAGATGGCTGATCTGACTAAACCAGCCTTAGTTTACACTGGAGCTGATCCATCCGTCCTGTGCCAGAGAGTTATGGATCATGTCAAATTCAGCTTTGCTACTCCATAAATTTCAGGAGAACAAGTCTCAGGAGGCTAACCTTCACTTTTCAACACTTTCCCTGTGGAAAAGAAACAGAGGGTAGCACAGCACAGGGCTGGAAAGCAGAGGACAGCATCCAGAAAGCTCTCAAGGATGGTGGGCAGAGGATATGGAGGGAACATGATTAAAGCAATGCCTTTGAGATGTCCCTCTCATGGTGTGACAGAGCTCGGGGTTGGCTTCTGCAGCTGCCATTTGCAATGGAAATCAGGGCACTCAGCTATGCAAATCCATATTGAACAGGCAAGAGATAAATGAGTGCTACGGAGGCTCTTGTAGAACATCTTGAAGCTTTGATAGTATAGGTTGAAGTGTATGCAAATATAGGAATAAATGAGGTGGTGAGTTTGCAGATAAAGGGTTTGAGGATGCAGGTCATGTTTGCACCTCCATTTGCTCACTGCTTCACTCATTGGGTGCTCCATGAAGGCTGGGGAAGGGATGGGCATACAGATGCATCTAAATCAGCTTAGAACAGTTTAAAATGTCTTTAACTTTCCAATCATCACTTAAAAGTATAGATGACTGCACCAACGTGCAGCCATAGGAATACTTCTTATCCAGCCATTCTCCTAGCCCAAATTTGAGACAGCAATGTGCTCTTGTGGCCAAAGAAGGCCAATGGTCCAAACTCCCTGCTAAAGCAGGGGCACCCATAGCAGCTTGCCCAGGATCACAATGTCAAACTGAGTTTCAAATCTCTCCAGAGAAGGAGACTCCATAACCTCTCTGAGCAGCCTGCTCCAGGGCTCCAGCACCCCCACAGCAGAGAATTTTCTCCTCCTGTTGCCCCTGTTGTGCCTTATCCTGTCACTGGGCACCTCTGACAAGAGTCTGACCCCATCCTCTTGCTCCCCACAGGTCCTTTAGCTCTTGCTGAGCACTGAGTAGATCCCTTCTGGGGCTGCTCTTCTCCAGGTTAAACAACTTCAGGTTTCCCAGCCTTTCATCCTCACAGAGATGCTCCAGGTTCCTAAGCGCTGGACCCTCTCCAGTAGTTCCCTGTCTCTCCAGAACTGGGGACTCCAGAACGGGACCCAGGACTCCAGATGTGGCTTCAGCAGGGCAGAGTAGAGGAGAAGTAGAACCTCCCTCAACCTGCCAGCTGCACTCTTCTTGATGAACCCAAATTTCAAGCCATACCTTTCTGTAGGCACAGATCAAATGAGATTGCTGCAGAAGGATGACCTAAGAGAATTTGGAAGCCTGCCCTTATTCAAACCCTGAACCTGCATCACTTGTTCAGATTGCAACAATCAGAGCCTGTGTTGCATTCAGGGTTCTCTTAGCTTAGACAGAAGAACTGTGAGCTCCTAAAGTCTAAGTAAGTCTTTTGCTCTGTGTTATCTGTGGTCTGCTCTGTTATACTGGGAGTTTGTCTCTCAGACATGAACCTGTCACAGTGAAGAACCACACTGAAATCTTCAAATCCCACCCTCTTTAAAAACAAAGCCTCTGACCTTTGCTCAGCCACTGAATAGTGAAGAACCTGGAGTCCACGCCTGGAGTCTGCTCAGCAAAGAATCACAGAAGACTAAATGAACTTCTTGGTAGAGGCTCAGAACTACTCAGCAGCATTCAGAAGGGCCAAACCCAAAAATGCCACCCAGAAGGGTCCAACGCAACCCCACACAGAAAGATGCAACGCGACCACACATGACCCGAAAATACCTGGCTGAGCTCCACATGGGGACATGCAGGAGCACACCAGCATCCCATCACCATAATGGATGATGCTGGAGTGGTGTCCTGCATTGCCCACACCTGCTAGCTCCCCACCATCTACCCAGGAGGACCTCACAACCCTTGTGCCACCATTAATCCAATTAGATGGTACCCAGCTGCTTCTGTAGCTCTGATGAACAAGCAGAAGTCCTAAATTAGCAGTTGTTTGGCTGGTATTAGTTTTTATTTCTTTGTTGTTCTGGAGAATCACATTATCACCCTGCAGTACTGCCTGCTGATGGATGGTTTGATGGCTGTCACCAGCAGCTGTCACAACCTAATGCCTCAAAAACCCAGGAAAAGACACACAAGGTGTTACGTGGGAAAGTTAAGCAGAACCAGATGTGCAGATGCAACTCTTGGGAGGCTGCTGGATTGTTTTTCTCCTCCACAAGTCATTAGTGAGTCCCTGGATCCTACAGTGACAAGATGTCCAAGTGTTCTCAGCAGCACTGTGGTCCTGTGTCGTGTCTAGGTAGTGAAGGGCAGCTGTAGCTGGGTTGCACCAAACATCCACTCCAGTGCCAGCAAAATGATTCTTTTAGGCTAATAATGATGGACCTGGATCAAGAAGCTTTTTCATCCTGTGGCACAAACATATTCAACAGTAATCCCACTCTGTCAGGATGAGTGGGGACCTTGGCTAAGCAATTAGTTCTTATCCAATTAAAGATAACAGTAATAAACTTGTAAGACCTGATACGGGGCTGTTTGAACAACCCTCCTTCCCCAGCTGCTAACACTTCAGCTCTGCAGCTGGTTGGAACTGCAGAAGACTTCAAATGTTTGGGGTAGGTAGGTTTATATGTGCACATACATAGAATGAAAGAATGGTTTGGGTTGGAAGGGACCTTTAAAAGTCTAGTCCAAGCCCCCTGCAGTCAGCAGGGACATCTGCAACTAGCACAGGTTGCTTGGAGCCCCAGACAACCTGACCTGGAATGGTTGCGGGGATGGTCCTCTACCACCTTTCTGAGCAAACTGGGACAGGTTCTCAGTGTCAAACATTTCTCCCTTCTCTCCAGTCTGAATCTCCCTCTTTTAGTTCAAACCATCATCCCCTTCTCTTGTTACACCAGGCCCTACACAGAAGTCTGTCCCCAGCTTTCTGATTGTCCCTTTTAAGTTCCAAAAGGCCACCAGAAGGTCTCCCTCAAGCTTTCTCTTCTCCAGGCTGAACAGCCTCTTCTCTCAGCCTACCCTCACAACAGAGGGCTTCTAGCCCTCCCATCATTACTGTGGCCTCCTGTGGCCCCACTTCAACAGGTCCATGTCTCTGCTGTGCTAAGGACTCCAGAGCTGGCACTAGCACTGCAAGTGGAGTCTCAGCAGAGCAGAGTAGAAGGACAGAATCCCCCACCTTGGCCTGCTGGCCACATGGTCACACACCTTAGAGATGCAACTAGAAAATAAACCAGGACTTTGGAAGAGCATGGAAGAGCACTGCCAACCCCACCATGTCCCAGCCCAGCATGTTGCTCACAAAGAAAGCAGTTCTGTTCAAATGGAAGGACTTCAGCAGCTTCAAACTTAATTATTCATGATTAAAGCACTTTCTATTTCATGATTTGGCAGGACTGGAACAGACCATGGACAGCGCCAGGGGAAGTTGAGGCTCGAGGTGAGGAGAAAGTTCTTCACTGAGAGAGTCGGCCACTGGAATGTGCTGCCCAGGGAGGTGGTGGAGTCCCCATCCCTGGAGGTGTTCAAGAGGGAATGGATGTGGCACTTGGTGCCATGGTTTAGTAGTCACGAGGTCTTGGGTGACTTGATGATCTTTGAGGTCTTTTCCAACCTTATTGATTCTATGATTCTATGCTACCCACCATCTCCCTTACCCACAGCAGAGAAGCAAGCCACCAAATTACTTTAAAAAGTAATAATCATTTTAGTTGTATTTCTTCACCTTCATAAATCTATGTCCACACATTTCTTGAACATTTCCATGATGGTGACTCCACCATCTCCCTGGGCAGCCTGTTCCAATGCCTGACCACTCTTGCAGGAAAGACATTTTTCCTCTTGTCCAACCTAAACTCCCCCTGGCACGACTTCAGGCCATTTCCTCTCATCGGATCAAAAATGAAACAGGCAAACTGTTCTTCTCTTGGTATGGATACAAGAGCACATTTCTAAGCAAGGCCAAGGCTCCACCAGGTCCTCTTGGAATGTTAAGTCTAGATGCATCACTTACAGGATTCCAGTCAGCATCTGTGACTCTTGGTTCATTCCAAAGATAGCTGGGTCTAGTTGTGATGTGCAAGGGCCAAGCAGTGCTGGCAAATGTCTCATCTGTCATTGAGAAACAGATGATGAAATGCAACACAGCAAGTGGATGTTTATATCTTCATTATTCAGAAAGCTGAATGAGAAGCTGGGGTTGGTTGATATTGTCACAAGTCAGCCAGAGTGCAAAAGAAATGCATGAAAGATTCAGAAAATGTTATTTTCCCTAAAGAACAACAACAGCAACAGCAGCAATGCCTGCTTGTAAATCCTAGGTATAATCATCTCAGAGTGGTGGAGGTTAGATGGAGACTGAGCCCAGCCCTCCTACTAAAGCTTGCCCAGGATCACAATGTCCAGGTGGCTTTGGAATCTCTCCAGAGGAGAGTCCACAACCTCTTTGGGCAGCCTGCTCCAAGGCTCCAGAATCCTTACACCAAACAAGTTTCTCCTCATCTTCAGATGGAACCTCCTGGGTTCCAGTTTGTGACCATTGCCCCTTGTCCTGTTGCAGGCAACCACTGAAAAGAGTCTGGCCCCATCCTCTTCCCCCTGCATCCCCCCCTTTAGCTCTTGCTGAGCATTGAGAAGATTCCCTTTCAGGCTACTCTTCTCCAGGCTAGACAGCTCTCAGCCTGTCCTCCTCACAGAGGTGCTCCAGACCTCTTAGCATCTTTGTAGCATCCACTGGACTCTTTCCAGTAGTTCCCTATCTCCCTTGAACTAGGGAGCCCACAACTGGACTCAGGACTCCAGATGTGGCTTCATAGGGGCAGAAGTTGTTAGCCTCAACAACTCAATGTCCTGTTGACTGGTCCCACTGAAACAAGTGTTTAGCTCTGCAGGAAGAGATGGGTGTGCACAGCACACATAATCAGCTCCTAGTTCTTTCCTCTGTGGCATAAAAATTACATAATCTTTTAAAGTCAGTTCAAATATTGGGAAAAATGGGTAAATACTGATTTATTTTTTTGTTAAGGTTCACTTCCCAAATGGAGGGGGAAAAATGGATTTGAGCTGTGATGAGAATGTTGCTTGTTGAAACTGCTAAGTTTTTTAATGTTGTGGAGACATCAGCATTTTGGATCCTCTTAATGAAACCCCAAAGTATTTATGTGGCTGTGCTCAGCTTTAATCTCTTCATTAAATATGGGGGAGAAAAAAATGCCCAAACAAATAAATATTGAAACAAAAATATTTGAATAAGACACCAAACTAAAGGATCTCCTGCAGTTCTCCACTTTCTTTGCTCATTTCTCAGCTGCAGTCATATCCAAGAGCTATTCTCATCCGAATCAATTATTCATGGCCAATAAAACAAAATGAGAGCTGAACTCTGCCCTGATGACCAGCTCTAAATGGAAGCATCTAAGCTGCCTGAGCTTTCTCCTGCCGAGTTTGGTTTCATGCCCTCAGGTTCCTGAAATATGAATTTGTTGTACATGAATTATAAACATATGTATAGTGTATAAATATATAAAGACTGCCTCTAGGTAGGTACACAAGCATTGTTATAACTGGTAGGTCCCCAATATCGACTGGCATCTTATGTCCATCCATCATGAGAGGGCAATCAGCATTGGAAACATTAAGAAAAGTGAGCAGAAGGTAGAAGGAGGTTCTTCTCCCCCCCTGCTCTGCCCTGGATAGATCACAGCCAGGGACACTGGGTCCATTCTGGGCTCCCCAGTCCAAGAGAGACAGGGAACTACTGGAGAGAGTCCAGTGGAGGCTACAAAGATGCTGAGGTGCCTGGAGCATCTCTGTGAGGAGGAAAGGCTGAGAGACCTGGGGCTGTTGAGCCTGGAGAAGAGCAACCTGAAAGGGGATCTGATCAATGCTCAGCAATAGGTAAAGGACCTGTGTGGGTCAAGAGGATGAGGCCAGACTCTTGTCAGTGGTGCCCAGTGACAGGACAAAGGGTAACAGGCACAAACTGGAACCCAGGAGATTCCACTTGAAGATAAGGGGAAACTTGTCTGCTGTGAGGGTGCTGGAGCCCTGCAGCAGGCTGCCCAGAGAGGTTGTGAAGTCTCCTTCTCTGATGAGATTGAAAAGGCACCTGGATATTGTGATCCTGGGCAAGCTGCTGTGGGTGCCTCTGCCTTAAGGAGGAGCATGACTGGATGATTGCCAGAGGTTCCTTCCAACTGCCACCATGCTGGGATTCTGTGATACAAGCATTACTAATGCGACCGCTCCATTTCAGAGCTACCAACTACTACCATCCCCTCCATAAATCTACTTGATGGTTTTTTTCACACATCAGCAGCTTGGGGCTGCTGTGATCAGACCTCTCAGAAACAAACCACTGGGCATCTTCTGAAGAGCATCCATCATTGTGACATTCCTCTGAGAGTGACAACTGCACAATCATCAGTGATCCTTACATGTAAATCACGACGTCAGGCAAGTTGCCCAATTAGAGTTTGCCGTAGTACTCAAGGGGTAGTTAATGAGTTGATTTGGTTGAACATTTGTTATTTTCCAAAGCAGATGTCAACACTTCTATTTCAAGAAAATAACTCACTCCCCTTCATGATTATCAAAATGTCTCCACTTCTTCCATATGCCAGGAGATAAGTGACTGCCCTGTTGAAAGTTCCCCAAATTAATCAACAAGTGAAGACAGGATGCTGGAAAACGGCATACAAGTTGCTGCTGAGGTCTTCAGAAGAGAAGTTTTGGAACACCATGGAAACTGGTGGGTGGGAAAACATAAGTTCTGTCACTGGTCTCTTCGTGTCATAATTACTTTTCACATTGATTAATTGCTCTTCCGTGCTAGAGGTGGAGATGAACCACACAAGCAAAGCTGCCAGAGTGTTCTGAGCTCTCTTATTAGATGATGATTTCCATGCCAAAAAGGAGGAGGAAAAAGCGCAGACTACCTTGAAACTGTGTTCTTCTGCTCTCTGCTCTGAGGTGAGACAGCTGGTCTGGAGGTTAAAGACCACATTGAGCCTGGAAAGCCCAGCCACAGTTGTGTTTGAGGATTTGGGACCATGCTAAGCCCAGAGAGTCCAACCATGATGGTGTTCAAAGGTTTGGGACCACGCTGAGGCCAGAGAACCCAACCATGGTAGTGTTTGTTTATTTTTACACCCCACTTGTGTTGTGGGCCTGCATTTAGAATCATAGAATTGTTTTGGCTGGAAGAGACCCTTAAGATCGAGTACACCCATTAACCTAGCAGTGCCAGGTTACCACTAAAGTATGTCCCTCTGCACTACATGTACACAGCTTTGAAACCCTTCCAGGGATGGGCACTCCACCGATGCCTGGGCATGGCCTTAACAATCCTTTCAGTGAATAAAGTGGTCCTCCTTGGTAGAACTCAAGGCTGTTTCCTCTTGTCCTATTACTTGTCTCTTAGGAGATGAGACCAACCCCCACTTGTCTCCAACCTCCTTTTAGGCAGTTGCAGAGAGCCAGAAGGTCTCCCTTCAGCCTTCTTTAATGTCTCCAGGCTGACTAACCCCAGTTCCCTCAGCTGCTCCTCACAAGACCTGTTCTCCAGACCCTTCACCAGCATCACTGCTCTTTGGACATCCTCCAGCACCTCAGTGTCCTTCTTGGAATGTGAAGTCCAAAACTAAACCCAGGTAAGGGGAGAAAGTATTATTAACAAGTCTAGACGTTGTCTTTGATTGACATCCAGGTTCTCCAACAGATCCAGGTCTGAGAGTCTAGACTTCATGATGACCTTGAAAGGTTGATGCTGTTGACACTTCCTTGGTCATTCTCCAGCACCTCAATTACATTCACAACAGTCATCAGCTCTCTGGCTCACTCGACTTAGCTGCTGTTGCTATTTCAGAGGCTTCACCTCCTTCCCTCACCTGCATCGTCCTTTCTGAACTCCATTTACCCCCAAGGAGTACTCTACCAGAGCAAGGTCTCTGCTGTCCCTGCTTCTGCAGTCTCCTCTGGGTTTTATTCCTTGGTCCTCCAACAGTTTTGATTTTCAGGTTTGTCCCCTGACCCTAAGCACTTACCAACTCCATCAAATCTGAGTTGATGTGTTCTGGGGCTTGTGACATCCTGCACATAGTGGACAGCATTCAACCCATGGGAAGGGCGAGTACATCAAGAGTTCTTAGAAGCAAATCCAAAATTATTGCTTTTCAAACCCACAAGAGTCATTGTCAAGCTCTTCTATACTATCACAAAAACCATAAATTCACTTTAACAGCAATTGAAAGCTCAGATGATATCTGTGCCACCAACCTGAGCCTTTCAAATGGAGCTGACAGGGTCTTGAGAAGAGGGGGGAGGAAAAAAAAAGAACATTATTAGTCCTTCAATAAATTCCTCACACTCCTTATTTTTTTCCTGCCCAGGTTTCAAAGCATTTTGCAAAGACCACCACCAAGTTCAGGACTTGTGTTCAGAAGGTGGGTTCCAGACGTGAAACCTGTGAGCAGCATGGAGTGTTCCTCCCTCCCTGGTAAAAATGTAGTACAATTAAATCATAGAATCATAGAATCAGTCAGGGTTGGAAGGGACCACAAGGATCATCTAGTTCCAGCCCCCTGCCATGGGCAGGGACACCCCACACTACATCAGGCTGGCCAGAGCCTCATCCAGCCTGGGCTTAAAACACCTCCAGGGATGGGGCCTCAACCACCTCCCTGCACAACCCATTGCAGGGCTTCACCACTCTCATGGTGAAGAACTTCTTCCTCACATCTAGCCTGAATCTCCCTATTTCCAGCTTCATTCTGTTCCCCCTAGTCCTATCACTACCTGAGATCCTGAGAAGTCCCTCCCCAGCCTTCTTATAGGCCCCCTTCAGATACTGGAAGGCCACAATGAGGACACCTTGGAGCCTTCTCTTCTCCAGACTGAACAGCCCCAACTCCTTCAGTCTGTCCTCATAGGAGAGGTGCTCCAGCCCTCTGATCATCCTCGGGGCCCTTCTCTGGACACCTTCCAGCACGTCCACATCCCTCCTGTAATAGGGGCTCCAGAACTGGAGGCAGTACTCCAGGTGGGGTCTCCCCAGAGCTGAGTAGAGGGGAAGAAGCACCTCCCTTGACCTGCTGGTCACACTTCTCCTGATGCAGCCCAGGATCTGATTGGCTTTCCGGGCTGCAAGTGCACATTGAGAGCTCATGTTGAGCTTCTCGTCCACCAGCACCCCCAAGTCTCTCTCCTCAGGGCTGCTCTCCAGCCAGTCACTGCCCAGCCTGGATTTGTGCCTGGGATTGCTTCGACCCAGATGCAGAAAGAACCTTCTGGGTTCTTCAAAACCAGAACAGAAATGTGCAGAGAGCAGCAGCAACTTACTCTGAGAGAAGCACTCTGCTTCACGCCATGCGAGGAAATTGTGTCGCTCTCTCCGAGAACATTTTGGAGACCAAAAACAGAAACCATTTCAAAAGCAGCACAAAGAATGGAAGGAAAGACTCATTTAGGGCTTTTAAATGTATAGATTATGTGGAATGTCCATTTTAAGCCATTTTGAGCCACCTCTGAAGGATTTCCCAAGGCAGGAGGGCACACTGAGGGAAAAAACCATCATGGCCAGAACAGACATTGTACTATCTAGCCATCTACCACAAGTTCCTGTGATGGGAAAGCACTGGACATAGTCTGACCTAGGGAGGCCAATTCTCATCTCATGTTTAGGGTTAAGTCAAAATTTCTGCTCTCCCTGTTGGACATCAGCATGGAAGAGATCCCCTTGTAGAGGTGTGATGTGTCCTGTAAATATTGATGAGCATACACCATGAAAAGCAATTCAAAGCTGTTCAACCTTTCAGCAGAGCTCTGGGAGAGAGAATGCGTCGGCCACGGCTGTTCGAGTATCCTTCCAACCTGCTTCAGCCACAAAGCAGGATCACAGAATCATCTTGTTGGAAAAGACCTGTGAGATCAAGTCCACCCATGAACCCTTAACACTGTCAGGTCACCACTAAACCATGTCCCTCAGCACCACTTCTCCACAGCTCTGGAACCCCTTCAGGGCTAGGCACTCCACCACTGCCCTTGGTATCCTGGACCTGGCATTGAAATCCTTTCAGTGAATAAATTGTTCCTCATATCCAATCTAAACCTCCTCTGGTGCAATGTGAGGCCCTTTCCTCTATCACTTGTTCTTCTGGAGAGGAGACAAGCCCTCCCCTGGCTCCAACCTCCTTTTAGGCAGTTGTAGAGAGCCAGAAGGTCTCCCTTCAGCCTCCTTGAACATCTCCAGGCTGAACAACCCCAGTTCCCTCAGCTGCTCCTCACAAGAACTGTTCTCCAGACCTTTCACCAGCATCATTGCTCTTTGGACATGCTTCATGATCTCAGTATCCTTCTTAGAGAGAGGAATCCAAAATTGAACCCAGGTAAGGGAACAAAGTAGTATTAACAAGTCCAGATGTTGTCTTTGGGTGATATCTGGGTCCTGCAACAGATCTAGGTCTGAGAGTCTAGACTTCTGAAGTGTTAACAGTGTTGACCCATAATAGCTTGCCATTCTACCTGCAGCATTTCCATGGATTCATATCTCCCAAGGCCAAAGACATGTCCCACTAATATGAGCATGGTCAAGGGAATAAAAGCTTTGCTGTCCCAGAGAAGCAAACCTGTGCTTCCTGAACAACTGCTTCAAATCCAAAAACCAAGAAAGAGCTGTAAGAGTTCCTGAAGGAGCCTGGCAGGAGGAAGAAGTGGTTTTCCTGCAAGGATGATGGATGTCCTACTGGGAGCAGGGCACACAGAAGATAATCATGCTGTGTTCAAGACAGCCAAGAGTGGAAACTTCAAGTAGCCTTGATGATCTGAACTATTAGGACAAGGGGCAAAGGTTTGAAACTAGAAAAGGGTAGATTTAGGCTGGACACTAGGAAGAAATTATGCAATATGAGCATGGTGGAGCACTAGAACAGGTTGTTCAGTGATGTGGTGGAGTCCCCGTTCCTGGAGACATTCAAGGTCAGGTATGATGGGGCTTTGAGCAGCCTGATCCAGTTGGGGTGTCCCAGCTGACTGCAGTGGGGTTGGACTAGAGGTCCCTTCCAACCACTGCATTCTAAGATCCTATTTTCCTGTGAAGTCTTGATTATGTTCTTTATTTAGCTCTTATGTAACATGGTGATAATTTAGACATTCAGTCTCTGGAGCTTCACAGCCCTGTACTCCACCACAAGAAACAATGTGCCTTAAAATACTCTTCCATTTCACCATTTGCTTCTCATACTCCAGGTGAAAAAAAGAAAGAAAGGAAAAATAAATAAAAATAAACCCACCCCACAACCAAAACACAACACCACACCCCCCAACTTCTCAGAATGTATTTACTTGAGATATGTACAGTTGAGAGCTCCACAGCTCACAGCTGCTCTACTGAGGAGCTTCATTCATGCTCTAGCAAAAGCCAACGTGTTGAACTAGTTCAGCTTTGGCCATTGCTACTTGCTGGAGCAGCATGATGTCATCCTGACCATTTTTATTCCATTCACACAGAATGAAAACTACTCCCTGGGATAAAGGAGATTCAGTTTGGATTAGGAAGTTCTTCACTATGAGGGTGGTGGAACACCCGAACAGGTTGTTCAGGGAAATGGTGGAGGCCTCATCCCTGGAGACATTTATGCCATGGAAGGAGTCCAAGAGTTAACCCTTAACACTGCCAGGTCACCACTAAACCATGTCCCTCAGCACAACATCTACACAGCTTTGAAACTCCTCCAGGGATGGGCACTTCACTGCTGTGCTGGGCAGCCTGGGCCAGGCCTTGACAACCCTGTCAGTGAATAAATTGCTCCTCCTGTCCAACCTAAACCTCTCTTGATGCAACTTGAGGCTGTTTCCTCTTGTCCTATCACTTATTCCTTGAGAGAAGAGACCAACCCCCACCTGGCTCCAACCTCCTTGCAGGGACTGTAACAGAGCCCAGAAGGTCCCCCTTCAACCTCCTTTGCTCCAGGCTCAACAACCTCAGATATCTCAGATCCTGTAGTGGTAGGGCCCTCACAAGACCTGTTCTCCAGACCCTTCACCAACTTCATTGCTCTTCTCTGGAACCAAAAATATCACAACAAAATAAAACCATTTGGTGACTTCTGAGAGCTCCCACGAGCTCTCTCAGCACGATAACCTAGGGTTTAAATCATTTGGGGTTGTTTATAAAAAGCCATCTACATCAGCAAGAGCTCAACCAACCACACAAGCATGTGTACAGATGAGGACACAGGGTGGGAAAGCAGTGAGCATTTCAGGTTTCATGCCCTTGGAGGACATTTCAGGCACTGGAACAGGATGCCCGTGGAGGTTCAAGAGACGTGTGGACATGGCACTCGGGGACATGGTTTAAGGGCCATAGTGGTCTGAGGTTGAAGGCTGGGACTTGATCTTGGAGGTCTTTTTCAACCAAAACAGTTCTATGATTCTGTGACACCAGATGAGTGAGAGCATACTCCAGCTCTGAGAGCCAGCCATGAGGAATAGGGATGCAGACAGCACAGCTGAGTAAGTCCCATTTTCTGAGGACAGAGAGCCAATAAATTACCTGACCACAACTGCGTAAAAACCCCAAACGTTGCTTTTTATCCAAACATGAGCACTGAATCACTTGGTGCCTCCTTTCATATCCCCAGGAGACAAGCTGCTACCTGATGGGTTGCTAAAAGAAAGATTTCTGCCTTGAAAACTTTTTCTTTTTTTTTAGTAGCTCTACACAAAGGAAAGAAACATAAATCCTTGTGTCCTGCCTTAGACGATAGAAAACTGAACCAGAAGTTTCCAGAGTCCTTTAAAGCCCTATCACCAAGGTCCTGCCCTCCATAGACACCTCTCCACCTTAGAAGGACCCTTCAAAGATCTCTAGCAGCCACAGTGGAATGTTGCCTCCTCCCATACTGTTTTCTATTTCACGTCCCTGACTTCCTGTTGGGTTCTTGTACATCTCTGAAGCTCTTTTGTCTCCTGTTTTGTAAAACACTTGAAACCATCGGGTTGGAAGAGACCTCAAAGATCACCAAAGGATCATAGAATCATAGAACACAGAATCATAGAATCAATAAGGCTGGAAAAGACCTCAGAGATCACCAAGTCCAACTTATCACCCAACACCTCATGACTAGCTAAACCATGGCTTCAAGTGCCACGTCCAATCCTTTTTTGAACAGCAATCTCATTGGGTAGGACAGCATGAAAGGCAGAGTTAGGCACAGAGGAAAGCAAGAGAAGCCGCAGCGAGGTGAAAGGTATGTAAGGGAACACGGAATGTAGTCAGGGGGGTTGCTAGGTGCATCACAGAGCAAAGCACACCAAAGGAACAGTGACCAGTTCCTACCTCTTCCAGCAGTAACCATGAGCCAGCTGGGATTGTCACCATGGACATTTACCCAGTGCCACTGACAATGCCGAGGAATGCTTAGGAGTTCCTTTCTCCAATCTCCAGCACTTTTTGTTCTGCCTCTACAGAAGTGACTCTCCCAGAAGGTTCACCCTCAGCATCCTCACTCCACATCCCATGCCACCCTCCAGGCTCTCCAGGGATGTGCCTCCATGACCACTTCCCACCCATAATCCTCAGCTGAAAGTCTGCTGGGCTTTGCTAAGACCAGCAGAGCCACTGCAAGACAGGCCACTAACAACTCAAAGGCCACAGCATGAGGAGTAGAGGAAAACAGTAAGAAGTTGCAGAGGCTCCTGCTTCACCCTCAGAGCCCAGGCTGCCCATGGGCTGAGAGCTTCTGGCAGTACAGCTCATGCAGGCTCTGTGCTATCTTCTGTGTCTCTTGAAAGGCTTCACAGCTGTGCTCCCAGGCTGGGGGGATACCATCAACCACTCTCCTAAACAAGTCAAAGTCTACCCTCCGCAATTCCAAGCATTTAGTTCTATGTCTCCTCTGCTAACTTCACTGAGAATTGGAAATTCCACCATCTCGTGCTCACTTTGTACTAGACGTCCACCAACCTTTACATCTCCTACTACTCCTTCTCTGTTTACAAGCAGCAGGTCCAGTAGTGAGTCATCCCTTACTGGATCATTCACTAACTGTGTAAGGAAGTTATCTTCCAGGCACCCCAAGAACCTCCAGGACTGCTTCCTGACTGCTGTGTTGTATTTCCAGCAGATTCCTGGTAAGCTGAAGTCCCCCACAAGAACAAGGGCTAGTGATTCTGAGACCTTCCCCAAGCCCCTATAAAGCACCTCATCAACCTCCTCACCCTGGTTTGGTGGTCTACAGCAGACCCCTACCATGATACCTGCCACGTTGGCCTTTCCCCTGATTCTTACCCACAAGCATTCAATCCTATCATCACTGTCCTTGTCACGCTCAAGGCAGTCAAGGCCCTTCCTCATATACAGGGCCACCCCACCACCTCTCCTTCTCAGCCTATCCTTTCTGAGGAGTCTGTAGTCATCCAACACAGCACTCCAGCTGTGGGATTCATCCATGTTTCTCTCAGGGCAATAATGTCATAGTTTTCCTGCTGCACAGCTTCCAGCTCTACTTGCTTGTTCCCCTTGCTCCCTTCCAAGTGAAATTGTTGTATGATATTGTGTCTGGGCCTCTCAAAGTGAGTTACTTCAAAACATTTTCTATTTTTTCTATTTTTCAGGCTTGTTTTGCCCAAATACACCTGGTCTCCCTCTCAAGTAATCAGCTCCATATTTTGCAGGTTTTACGCCATTTTCTCCCCAAATTAGGCATAAGTAGGAACATTTGGACATAAGGAGAAAGTTCTTCATAATGAGAGTGGTAAAACGCTGAAACACAATTCCCAAAGATGTGGTTGAGGCCCCATCTCTGGAGACATTCAAAGTCAGACTTGATGGGGCAGTGGACAGTCAGATCTAGCTGGATGCGCCCCTGCTTACTGCCAGGAGGTTGAACAAGTCAACCTTCAAGACTCCCTTCCAACCCAGTGCATTCCGTGATTCTCTGAAATCCATCAAAAGAAAGGTAAGACCTCAAGAACTTTCCTACCATACACCACGTCTTTTGGTGAGGCAGAGCTCCTTCCTGCAGGGACAAGAGGTCTTTGGGATGGATTAGCCAGTGATGAAAAGCAGCAGAAGTCTGTGCCAGACTGCAAACCAAAATGAATCAACACAAAACCATTGTCCTGAAACCCTGAGAAGGCAGCCGGTGCTCAACAGAACCATGCTCGAAGACTAAAGAAAAGAGATGAACTTCCAAGACTCGTCTCAAAAAGACACAGACGAAGAACACAACCCCAGAAGATGGTTAATTTGTGAGCAGATCCTTATTTTAGCTGCCACTATTGCAGGGGATCAGAGAACAGATATCATGACCAAGAACAAACAGCTCAATACCTCAGCGTGTGCAGGAGGACAGCTTCAGGATTAGGTGTTTTCATCATTTCATAACTCCTCAAATGCCTGAAAGCTTAAGTGTTGCTGTTCCTGGGATGTTCTCCTTATCCTACACAATGCCCTCACCAGCCTGTACCAATTTCTTACCTTATTGTATCACTAAGCACTAGATTGTCCTAGTCACAAATGGAATGGTACAGCAAAGGTGCTCAGAGGATGGAAGCCTGAAAAAGGGTTGGGGTTTTTTTCCCCCAGGAAAAAAAATATGGATTTTGTTGAATTACACCATCAGCACATGTCAATAGCAGGTTTTACCCTTGAAGAGCAGGAGAAAAGTCTTTTAATAAGTTAATTAGAGCATGTATTTAGTACTCATCACCCATGACCTCAATCAGAGAGAATCCCAGCATGGTAGAGATAGGGAGGAACATCTGGGGATCATCTAGTCCAACCCCTTTGCTAAAGCAGGGTGACCCACAGCAGCTTGCCCAGGATGTCCAGGTAGCTTTAAGGGCAACAAAGTTGGTGAGGGGCTTGGAATACAAACCCTATGAGGAGAGACTGAGGGAGCTGGGGCTGCTTAGCCTGGAGAAGAGGAGACTCAGGAGTGACTTTATTGCTCTGTACAACTACCCTAAGGGAGGTTGTAGACAGGCAGAGGTTGGTCTCTTCTCCCAGGCAACCAGCACCAGAACAAGAGGACACAGTCTCAGGCTGTGCCAGGGGGTTTAGACTGGAGGTTAGGAGGAAGTTCTACACAGAGTGATTGCCCATTGGAATGGGCTGCCCAGGGAGGTGGTGGAGTCACCTTCATGGGAGATGTTCAGGAGGAGACTTGATAGGGTGCTTGGTTGCAAGGTTTAGTTGATTAGGTGGTGTTGGATGCGGTATCCTATTCTATTCTATTCTATTCTATTCTATTCTATTCTATTCTATTCTATTCTATTCTATTCTATTCTATTCTATTCTATTCTATTCTTTGGAATTCTTCTCTCCAGAGAAGGAGATTTCACCACCTCTCTGGGCAGTCTGCTACACGGCTCCAGCAGCCACACACCAAAAAAATTGTCTCCTCCTCCTCAGATGGAGTGTCCTGGCTTCCAGTTTGCCACAACCTGCCTGGGCAGCCTGTTCCAATGCCTGACCACTCTTTCAGGAAATATTTTTTTCCCTGATATCTCATATAAGCCTCCTTCTCCTTCACCTTTTATTTAGAAAGAGTGAATAAGCTGGCAGGTCTTGCAGAACCTGCCACAGTTTCTGATCTTCCAACAGCTTTGTTGATTTTTGTTTTAAATACATTAAAATGGGAAACATTCCAGAGGACCTTCTGGAAGTTACCCTGAAGAGCAATTTACCATGGGACCCTGGACAACAACCCGCAGGTCACCCACACCTGAGGCTCACCCACACCTGAGGCTCACCCAGCTCTGTCTCTGGAGCAGCAGCGGGGATGGGATCGGTGTAGCAGAGCTTATAGGGGTTCACACCAAAATGGGATCCTGCTCTCAGGCCTCCTTCATTCACCATACCTTTGTAACAGGTAAATGAACCATGGAGGTTGTAGATGCTCCCTCCCTGAAGGTGTTCGAGACCTTGAGCAACCTGATCTAACAGAAGATGTCCCTGCCCATAGCAGGGGGCTGGAACTAAATGATCTTTAAGGTCCCTTCCAACACAAACCATTCTATGAATGAATGATTAATGCCTCCTCTAGCAATTAATCCCTCCTCCAGCAATTAATGTTTCTCCACTGTCTTCTTTCCCCTTAAACTAAGCACTACCATGACTGCTCCATCAGGGCATGCTAATTTTTGTTATTTACATGGCAATATATCCTTGGAAGTTCTGCCAGGAGCTGTGATCCCGCTGTGACAGGTGATGCACAAACACAGCACAGTCTCTCCCTACAGGCTTTGGTGACCAAGTGAATTTGTCTTAAAACCTAAAACCATCTCTAGTTTTCTTTCCTGCTGCTCAAGCTCTTTAGCTGTTTCCTTGGCACACTTCTTCTCCCTGTCTCCCCATCTCTGGAGAACTTCCAAGCCTACACAGCCTTCTGGTAACTGTGATACAAACATGACACCCCACAAATGGCTTGTAAATTGAGAATCACAGAATGGCTTGAGCTGGAAGGGACCTCAAAGCTTATCAAGTTCCAGCCCCCTTCCATGGCCAGGAATACCTCCCAGTAGACCAGGTTCTAGTATCTTCCGGGGTGGTCCTTCAACTCTCATGGACACGATGTTTTCTTCTTGCAGCAACACAAGACCAAGGACTAGTTGGTTGGAAGGGACCTTTAAGGGTCATCAGCTCCAATTCCCTTCCAGTCAGTGGGGACATCTGCAACTAGAACAGGTTTCTCAAAGCCCCAAAAAACCTCACATGGGATGGTTCCAGGGACTGGACATTTACTACGTCTCTGGGCAACCTGGGCCAGGGTCTCACCACTCTCAGCATAAAAAATGTTGCCCCTATATCTAATCTGAATCTCTCTTCCTTTACTTTAAAGAGATGTTAACTATCTTGAACCATTTGGGAGAAGCATCCATACTCCCTGCACTTTGTGCTGGTAGACAGGCAAACAGCAAACTCAACAGGTTTCAGATGTTGGAGCTGAATGAAGTGGAAGGAAGAGGCTGGTCTGCAACACAGAGCAAATGGAAAAGGTCTCAGGCAGCTTGCTGAAGACAAGATTTCAGGCTGATAGGGGTTGGAAGGGACCTCTGGAGGTCATCCAGTCCAACCCACCTGCTAAAGTAGGGGCACCCACAACAGCCTGCCCAAGATCATAGTGTCCAGGCAGGTTTGGAATCTCTCCAGAGAAGACTCCACTGCCTTTCTGGACAGCCTGCTTCAGGGCTCCAGCACCCTCACATCAAATAAGTTTTTCTTCAACTTCAGACAGAACACAGAATTTGAAAA
This sequence comes from Picus viridis, assembly GCA_033816785.1. Taxonomy (NCBI): domain Eukaryota; kingdom Metazoa; phylum Chordata; class Aves; order Piciformes; family Picidae; genus Picus; species Picus viridis. The sequence continues at coordinate 35,796,139 of CM066585.1, read as the reverse complement.
AGAGGAGGAAAAGACAAGAATCATAGAATGATAGAGACAAAGACAAGAAGAACAGAGTTGGTTGTGTTGGAAAAGACCTGTAAGATCACCGGTTCCAACCATCAACCTAAGACCACCATGGCCATTAAACCATGTCCCAGATTGCCATGTCCCAGATTTCTTGAACACCTTCAGGGATGATGACTGCACCACTGTGGAGATGGACATCAGAATTAAATGTTGCTAAAATAAGATCAAAGCCACCACTATAGGTGTCTTGGGGCTCACATTATCCTCATCACACCAGCACTGAGCTCTGCCTGAGCTCATCAGGAGCCCCAGGATTATGTATTATGTAGCCCCAGTGCTACATAATAGCTGGACTGTAACTGGCAGACATCCTGCACCAGACAAGGCCACCTCAATAACCTAATCCAAGGTGGTGAGACACAGAGATCAGCCAGGGTAAACCTTCTACTCCAGTGTGCAAGGCAATAAACCCAACAGCTTCTCTAGTCAACAACTTAAATTTAACAACATCAGGGAGCCAGAGCTGAAGCTTTAAGAGCTATAATGAATTGCTTCTAAAACCTCACAAGATCATGATCCTCATTCATCTATTAGACATCTCATGTGCTTCACGAGCAACATTATGTTCTTTTAAGAACTGAACACCATGCAGATGGTCATGCAGCATCAGTACAAGCCTTGCAGAGCGCTGGGAACATGGTATACAATGGCCCTGCAGCTGACACACTCATGGAATAAGAACATTATGGGCTGGGAGAGACTTTCAAGGGTAATCTAGTCTCACCCTCCTGCAGTCAGCAGGGACACCTGCAACTAGAGCAGGTTGCTCAGAGCCCTAAACAAGCTGACCTGGAACAGTTCCAGGGTTGGGGCAGGTACCACTTTTCTGGGCAACCAGGGACGAGGTCTGACCACCCTCAGTGTCAAATATTTCTCTAGTCTGAATCTCTCTTATTTACTTCAAACCATCACCCCTTGTCATGTCACAACAGGCTCTGCTCAGAAGTCTGTCCCCAGCTTTCCTTCAACCCCCCTTAAAGTACCTTTCAGCCCCCTTTAAGGACCTTCTCTTCCCCAGGCTGAACAACCCCTTTCAATCCCCTTCCAGGTTAGACAGTAGAAATCCAATTCTGCTTTACAGACACCACATTTTTCTTGTGTTAAGTGGTTCTGACCCATATCCAGTGTTCAGAGAAGGACATGGGAAAAACTCCAGAGCAGACAACAAGAACACAGCCAGAAAAAATGCCATCCTCAGAAGGACCAGCCTCATCAGCCAACATCACTCAGTATTCAAAGAGCTAGTGCTTTATTGAATATTCCCCCATATGGTGCTTTATAAGCTAATAACTGCAGAACAAGCAGCCAAGAGCTGTAGATTCACTGTCTGGAGGATCTGATGAAGGAAGGAGCACATTCATTCCTTGCAAGAGCAAAGCCACTGGTGAGTCATTACAGTCAGTTACAGATAGATCTCCTCCTGCTCTTTCCCTCCTTCCCACCACAGCTCTTGACTAGTATATCCAATCCTTCTGTTGAGGCTCTCTGTGAACCTCTCTGCCTCCCAAAGGGAAGAGAAAGGGAAGAAGGGGGAGGCACTGATGGGCTGGGAAAGAAACTCAACCAGCTGGGATGGAAAGAACAGTCCTATGGAATAGAGACAGAGAGACATAAATCAAGAGCCAACCCAACCCCTGACAGCAATGACAGCACCATTGGCACCACTGATGCTGGGAGCAGGCACTGGGCAAGTCCCAGACTGGACTCAGCAGCAGATGGGAACTGGATTCAGGAGCTGGATTCTGGAACTGGATTCAGGAACACACAGATTGGGATGGAAGGCAGAAGGGACAGAGACCTCCTGGGACACTGGTCAGGGAAGAAGTAGTTTGACCATGGGGATGCCTCAGCTCTCTCCTGAAAATGCTGTCCATGGGCTGCAATCCCTTGTTGGGCAGTTGAGGGTCAGCTGTCCTATTCACTCCTCCCCACAGGTGCCACCTCTGCCTTCCTGCCCATCAAAGTGGAGCAGATGCTGTGGCAGTGCCTTTGCTGTGCAGAGGAGCAAGACTCAGGCAGAGCCTTTGGTCAGCCCGGCCCTTGGCAGGAGCTCTCCCCATCAGCTTGTCCCCACTAGAAGCAGCCTCTGGCTGTGCAAACCTGCCCTGCCCTTCAGAATGAGCCTCACGGAGCAGAGACTGAGCTGGGAAGTTACAGCACTGGCCAAAATCTATTTCTAGCACAACAGACACTCAACAACATCAACAACACTAAGAAGATGATCCTTCAGGGATGTTTCAAAGTCAGACAGCTTTTGGATATTGTCAAAGAATGGTTTGGGTTGGAAGGGACTTTAAAAGTCATCTAGTCTGATCCCTCTGCAGTCAGCAGGGACATCTGCAACTAGAGCAGGTTGCTCAGAGCCCCAAGCAACTGGACCTGGAATCTCTCCAGGGATGGGGTATCCCCCACTCTCTTGACAACCTGACCCAAGTTTTCACCACTGTCTGCTGAAAAAGTATTCTTCCTTATGTCTTTCTCCAAGGCTGGAGAAGGCACAGCCTCCCTGAGCATCATGAAATTTATTACTAGGGTTTTTTTTTTTGGGGGTGCTGCATTCTCCTTTCTGCTGACACTGAAATCCTTAAAGCGCTTCAACAACTTTGCTTTGATTAAACCAAACACTTGGTTAAAACCAAGACCCCGAAACCAGACTGGGCTTTGAATGGAGACGATGAATGGCAGATAGGTTCTTCCGTGGACATATTTCACTGCACAACCAATTTGTGGAGCAGGTTTTCAACACCAGCCCTATCTACTGTTGCAATTTAATTTATTGCTGTGTTAGCTATGGCTGTACAGCTCTCGATGGTGGAGTGCTACTGACCCACGGATTCATCTTCAGCTGTCCTCATTAGGGCACACTCCCCATCTGCTTTATTTCTCCACCCCCTGCAACAGAAACCAAGAAACCAACTAATGAAGGTCAAAACTGCTCCAAGCAGCATGGTTACACAAACTGGAGATGCATCATAAGGTTCTTTTGGTTGGAAAAGATCTTTGAGATCGAGTCTAGACATTCTTTAACTCTACAAAGGCTGGTCCCTCAGCACCAGAGCTACATTACCAAGTCCACTGCTAAACCATATTTCTTTTAAACACCTCCAGGGATGGGGATTCAACCACCTCCCTGGGGAGCCTGGATCAGGGTTTGACAACCCTTTCACTAAAGAATTTTCCTCTAATGTCCAACCTCAGCCTCCCTGGATACAAACTTGAAGCCATTTCCTCTTGTCCTATCACTCATTAGTACAGAGAAGGGACCAACTTCCACCTCACTACAACCTCTTTTCAGGTAGTTTTGAGGAGCAGGTTGCCCAGAGATGAGTTTGAGGCCCCATTCCTGGAGGCATTCAAACTTGGTGGGGCCTGAGCTCTAGTTGGAGATGTACTTACTCAATGCAGGGTGGTTGAACAAGATGACCTCTGAGGGTCCCTTCCAGCCCAATGCATTTTGTGAACTTAGAATCATAGAATCAATAAGGTTGGAAGAGACCTCAAAGATCATCAAGTCCAACCTGTCACCACAGACCTCATGAATCATGGCACCAGGTGCCACATCCAATCCCCTCTTGAACACCTCCAGGGATGGGGACTCCACCACCTCCCTGGGCAGCCCATTCCAATGGCTAACAACTCTCTCTGGGAAGAACTTTCTCCCTACCTCGAGCCTAAACTTCCCCTGACACAGCTTGAGACTGTGTCCTCTTGTTCTGGTGCTGCTTGCACCAGAAGCAAATCCTTGAAGCAAAACCACCCAGAAACTCCACTCCCTTCTTATTCATTACACCACACTGAGAAGAAGGCTCTCAGGGGGCTCCTACATGAATGCTGAAGAGGTGGGGGAATTCTGTTAGTGAAATCCCAGTGGGCTTTGTTGGAGGAGAATTTAGTTGCAGGGTATTAGTATTACACTTCTGGAAGCCCCTAAAGTTTGAGGACTCTACTTTGCTGGAGTCTAGAATAGCTGTAGGCAACAAGATGTTCTCTTTATGAGACTATTTAGCTGAAACAGTAAAATTGCCCTTTTTTCCCCCTCTCTTTTTCTTCAGTGGCCTGAGGTAGAGTTAGGCTTTCCTAAAAGGCAAAATATATACATTAATTAAACTAACTAGAAAATGGGAGAGCTTCTGCCTCAGATGAGCTCTCACAGCTCATTAGTGAAAAGCTCTTCAGCCTGGTTGACTGTAGATTACAGATCAGATCGTGTTTGGCTATGGAAATGCACCTTTGGCTAAGAGCAGGCTGAATGTTCACAGCACAAAATCACAGTATGGTGAGGGTTGGAAGTGGCTTCTGGAGATATAGTCCAGCCACTTACTAAAGCAGGAGCACAGCAACTTGTCCAGGATCACAATGTCCAGATAGGATTGAAATCTCTCCAGAGAAAGAGACTCCACAACCTCTCTGGGCAGCCTGCTCCAGGGCTCCAGCACCATCACACCAAATAAGTTTCTCCTCCTGTTTGATGAAACTTCCTGGCTTCTGTTTTGTGCCCATTTCCCCTTGTCCTGTCACTGGGCACCACTGACAAGAGTCTGGCCCCATCCTCTTGCTCCCCACAGGTCCTTAAGCTCTTGCTGAGCATTGAGAAGATGCTCTCAAGCTGCTCTTCTCAGGCTCAACAGCTCCAGGTCTCTCAGCTTTTTCTCCTCACAGAGATGCTTCAGTCCCTTTATCAACTTCATAGCCTCCACTGGACTCTCTCCAGTGGTTTCCTTTTCTCTTGTACTGGGAAGCCCAGAACTGGACCCAGTACTCCAGATGTGTCCTCCCTAGGGCAGAGGGGGAAGAGAACCTTTCTTGACCTCCTGGTCACTCCCTTCTTCATGCAAGCCAGGAAGACATTGACAACAACATGGATTTATTTGCATCTCATTTTTAAACATTAACTGTTTCAGTCCTGGTTTCTTCTGACACAGACATCCCAACTTCTGCATGGGAAGGGCCACCTCGAACGACTGCTCACCCACACCAGTATTGGCATTCACAGTCAGGTACAATGGATTAACTGGCCATCAAATACCTGGTGCTGCAATACAGGAGGACACTAGAGGCTAGAAAAACCCAGCTAGCATCATAAGCTGGACCTCTAGCCAGACAGAGAGCCAAGTAGTGACAAGAACCTCACTCATTTACAACAGATCAATCTAAACATAAGTACCAATGAAGCTGATGGCACATGGACAACCATTATGAAAGGAGAAATTACTGGAAGGAGAAAGATTGTCTTGTGTGCGGTTGGAGGCCATCTCACTTCTCACTGGCCTAAGACTTGGGAGGCAACAAATCAAATGTGGCTCACACCTGTGCAAGCTCAAGTGAGACATTTTTTTTCCTCTCTTCTCCCATAAAATTGTATTCCAGTGAAAATAAAAGAAGTCAGTTCCAAAAGCCTGACATATTCCATAAATTCCTGACATCAGTTTTTAGAACAATTGGGAACCATTTGAATATTTTGACAGTTTTTAAGTGAAATCATTCATTTTGAGATGCCTGTTTGAAAATTGCCTTCTGTTTTCAATGAAAGCAGGTGAAAACCCAACACAAAGCCAAAAAAGCATACCCCCCAGCACATTAACAGTGGGCTGCAACACTCTGACCACCTGGGAGGACTTCTGCAGCTCTTGGAGGTAACCACTTCACCACTAAATTCCATATTTCTCCTTCTGCCACAGATTCAACCTCCGTGAACTTAGAGCAGGGATGTCCCAATGGCTCATTTCCCCTTAAAGCATCATTTTTCACCCTTCCTTTATGGGATCCAGTTAAATATCAGGCACCACAACACAGAACCATCAAATGGACTGGGTTGGAAGGGACCTTAAAGATCATCTAGTTCAAACCCCCTGCCATAGGCAGGGATACCTTCCACTAGACCAGGTTTTGCTCAGAACTTCATCCACTTCACACATGTTTAGAGAAACATGTGGCAGATGAGGCACAGAAGCAGTGGAAGATCCAGAACACCCCTACAGATCCACCACGAGGCAGCTCTATGACCTTTACTCAAGAACTTCTAGAATAACTCATCACCACAACAAAGAGCCCACCTCCCTGTACGTGTTTTAAGCACATACAAGAAGGTACCACCTTCCTACTCACACATTTTCCTCCACCCCACAGGCAAATAAGTCATTTTAATGATATAAAGCAGGGTCACCCACAGCAGCTTGCCCGGGGTCACAATGTCCAGGTGGCTTTGGAAACTCCAGAGAAGGAGAATGCACAACCTCTCTGGGCAGCCTGCTCCAGGGCTCCAGCACACTCACACCAAAACATTTTTTTCTTCTTGTTCAGGTGGAGCCTCCTGGGTTCCAGTTTGTACCTGTTGCCCCTGGTCCTGTCAGTGGGCACCACTGAGGAGAGTCTGGCCCCATCCCCTTGTCCCCCCACCCTTTAGCTATAGATCAGTGTAGCCAAGTGCCCTCCTTTTTCACAGCAAAGGAGCCACAGGAGACAAAATGCCATGGAATGGTGACATTTTCTGGTGCCATGAAGTCTCAAGAGCAGCCAGGGCTTTGTGAGACTTTTCTCATCCCCTACATTTCAGAGCATGGTATTCCTTGGCCCAAACACCTCCAGAGCCCCATTCCTCTGATACCTGTGCACTGCTCTCATATTGAAGCCAGTGGGACCTGGGCATGTTGCTACATGGAGGCCACTTGGCAAAAACCTGGCTGTGATCTCCTGAGCAATGCCCACCACAGCCAGAACAAGGTCTGTGCTCTACACATCAGATAGCCCAAGGGAAGTGAGTCTGTTACCCCCACCACACCAAGGGGCAAAAAGGAATTTTCAGCTCCTTGATCCCATCTCATCCCTTCCCACATTGAGTTTCATCAGCTGCACTCTGAAGGACACATAGTGGTTTAATCATGTAGTTTATTAATGGCATCGTTAAAATCCAGACCATTTCCTAACACACATTACTCCAATCACTGCTTTTATATATTAGAAACAGATTAACTGCTTCCTGGAGTTTGAGACCAAGAGAGACCATGGGTCTCATATGGCTTGATCTCTCACATTGCCATGAACCAGTGTTCCCTCTGCAATCCCCCCTTGTAGCAAGCTTGCCAACTGAAGAAGCAACATTTGATTGCATATCAAAGATGTTGGACGTCAGTCCAGCACATCCCTTGCTGAGCTGTGCCACCAGCTCGGTTCTGCAGATAAAAAGCCCTCATCCTTAGTTCCACCATGGGCTTTAATAACCTCACATGGTTGCTGCTGCCTCCTCCAACACGTCAGGTGGCTGCTTGAAGGTAGCTCTTCTTCACTATCTGCCTCTTCCTTCCTGAGATAGTTAAAACATTAATTTATCTCCATCTTTAGCTACCTCAGTGAGACTGAACCACCTTAACACATGGAGTTCCTCTAGTTCCTCCTCACAGGACCTTTTTTCCAAACCTCCTTGCTCCCCAAATACTCTGAAAACAAGCAACCAGGGCAAAGAGATATCAAAAGCAAGCTAAATGTTGTCAAGAGGAATGTGGACCTAAAAGAACAAAAGAACATAAAAGAACAAAAGAACATTTGGTAGAACTGCTTAGTCCTTCAAACTTCCATGGATGCAAGACGCACTCCTGGAAGGCAGGATCTCTGCCAAGAACAGTGTGGGTCTTTAAGGATGTTCAAGACAACCACTTGGTTCTTCAACCTCTCATGGATACAAGAAGCATTCCCAGTCTGGGCCACTGGTCTGCTCCTGGGTGGTGCAGTCACCACCCCTGGTTCAAGAGACATTGGGTGACATGGTACTCTGGGACATGGTTTCATGGCAACAGTGATCTCAGTCTGACAGTTGGACTTGATGACCTTAAAGATCTTTTCCAAACAAAATGATTCTGTGATTCTCTGGGTAACCACTATGTCTTGAAAGACCTCCTACCAAAAGAACAAGGCTTCAAAACCTGTCTGGGAATATCAAACTGACTTCCCTCCATTTTCAGCTATATTTAGCAGGACCATCTTTTATGGAGGTGGCAGGAAATCATTCAGCCAGGTCCAGACATAGCTCAAAATTGGAAAAAGGAGCTATAAAAAGCTAAACTGAAGGACCTAATGAGCAGCCAGTCCTGGGGACTTGGTGTGGTGACAAGGGAAGTTTCTTCCAGCAGTGATGGAGCAACATTGGAATTGTGGAATTGTGAGCTCTAGGTGAACAGTTGGACTTGGTTATCTCTAAGGTAACTCTTCCAAACTCAACAGTTCTATGATTAAATTCTGTACTGGGTCAGTACTCCAGATCATGGAGACAGACCAAGCTGCCTTCCCTTGGAGAGTCACACTCACAATCCAATTTCTAGGGGGAGAGGGGAAAAGGGGGTTGTGTGGATTTTCCAGTTTGGAGAAACATGGTTGAAGAAACAAATTCCAGTCCTGACTCCAAGTGAAGAAGAGTGAGAGTGTCCTGGTGTTGGCAGAAGGGAGCAGGGAACATCCTCCCTGCTTGTGTTTTTTTCCACCCTGGCTCATGACTGGGTTTCTGCCATCCAAAAGGATTTTTCTGCTGGAAGAAGACATACTGAAGCAAACCCAGTGTGCTACAAGAACATACACATACAGACATGAAGGCATAGGCTGACACTGGGCAGATCATCCCTTCGCCAAAGGAGATCCCAGAAAACATTTGAGGGGAGAAGATGCAACTGAGCTTTAATAATTCATCTGCTTCCTTCCTTCATCCAACTGCTCCTAATTAAAATGGGTTTTGCTCTTCTGAGCCAGGAGAGCTTCTATTTTATTTCCTTCAAGGCTGTTTTCTTGCCACCACATCCCCAGCTCTCCTCACACCGAGTTAACGCTTTGACCAGAGATCCACCAAGCCATCAGCTGCTCCTGGAAGGATGAGATGAGCTGGGACACCATCCAGCACAGCACTGAGACAACTCATTACATGCCAGAAGGGTTGCTCCATGCTGCCAAACCGGTCACACAGCACATGCAAGACCTGATGGAAGCTTCTGCAGCAATTCAGCAGACCTGGAGTCGAGTTCAGTCTCTGTGTTGCTGACCTCCAGCACATTTACCATCAAGCATTATAATTTGACTTCATCCATCTGCAACTCCAGACTTCAAATCATGCAATCAGAAAATGGTTTGGGTTGGAAAGGACCTTAAAGATCATCTTAGAGTCATAGAATCACAGCATTTTTTTCAGTTGGAAGAGGTCTTTAAGTCCAACATTCAACCTCAGCCTGCTGTGGCCATTGAACCACGTTCTTAAGTGCCAAACACCCTGCCATGGGTGTTTGTGACACCTCCTACTAAACCAAGCTGCTCAAGACTCCATCAAACCTGGCCTAAACCATTGCACCCCAGGGTAAAACCAGCCCCCGAAATGCACCAAAACTCCCTCACTCCTGCCATGCCAGGGGCTGCCCAGCTCCTTACCTGTGGCACAAATAAGAACCATGGGAGCAGAGTCAATCCCAATCAACCGAAGGACCTTGGCTGTCCCTGAGACGCGTGGTGTCTGCTTCCCCACGTCTCCAGGCCACCAAGGTGGTTTAATAGCTGAAGATGAAGTTCATCTTAGACCCACTGCTGCAGTCCCAGCGTCAACATCTGCAGCCTGAGAGGGAGGAGGAGATTTCCCTTCTCTGGGGGCTCAGTTAAGAGTTAAAGCTCTCAGCCATCAGTTGGCTCCTGCAAAGAAAAAAAAAGCCTCCTCCTGGAGCTGGGTGATGGGAGGAAGCTCACAGCTGGCTCAGAACCACCAGCCCCTGCAGCACCACAATAATTCCTCCCCTGTTCCTGCGGGATCAACGCTTTTCCCTCACACAATATCCTGAATTGTGTGGGGTTAAACCGACCCACACAAGACCCTCATTCACACCCGGCCCAGGCGAGCAGCCACGCGGAAATTACCCTCCGTCCCCTCCCTGCCACCACCGTGACATCTGGGTTTGGTGAGCTGAGGGGATGCCTTCACCAGCAGAAATGGGCAACCAGCCTTTCCAAGGAGGAAAAGGCTCTTTTTTCCCCCTTTTTCTCTTTTTCTCTCTTTTTTCCCCCTTCTTCTTCCCTTTTTCCCATCTTTTATCCTTCCAATCCATTTGTTCCAGCAAGGCAAGAGTTAGGGAAAGAAGGGCCAGATCACATATATTCCCATCTCCAAAGACAGCACTCATTCATCCCACCAGGAAGACAAGTGTGCAACAGTATCATCACCATCCTGCCCCCTCCCTGGAGGTGTTCAAGGCCAGGTTACACAAGGCCTTGAGCAACCTGGTCTACTGGAATGTGTTCTTGCCCATGGCAGGGGGTGGGAACTAGAGGATCATTAAGGTCCCTTCCAACCCAAACCATTTTATGAATCTATGATCATAAAGAGGTGGCTGGAATGAACTGGATGATCTTCCTCCATGCAGCATGACCCTGTTACACCTCCCCCACCCCAAGATACAGACACCAATCAGGAGAGGGGCAAGGTGCCAGCTCTGGGGATTGGGTTCCTCATTCCCAAACCTGCTTCTTGGTAAAATACAAACCCATGACAAAAATTATGCCCATCGGGTAATTGTTGATGCTTTGCAACAGGGACAAGGGCAACCTGACATCTTGTCATAGAATCTTACAATCATCTGGGCTGGAAAAGACTTTCAAGATCATTGAGTCCAACCATTAATCCTACACTATCAAAGCCACCACTAAGCCATATCTACAAGCACCACATCCACACAACTTTTAAATCCCTCCAGGGATGGGGACTCTACCACCTCCCTGGGCAGCCTGTTCCAATGCCTGACAACTCTTTCAATTAAAAATCTTTTCCTAATGTCCAGCCTAAACCTCCCCTGGTGCAGCTTGAAGCCATTCCCTCTCATTCTATCACTTGTTCCTTGGGAAAAGAGACCAACATCCACCTCACAATAACTTCCCTTAAGGTAGTTGTAGAGAGCAGTAAATCCTTCCAAGTTACTTTGCCTGGGCTGGTCCCTTGGTTACTTCTCCCAACATTTTACACCCTGCATCCCACCACCCTCAATTCTGGGTCCTGGGCAGGGGGAGTCTGACATGCCTGAGACAGTGGATGCTCATGGCACTTGTGATCACTTCCTTGCAGAGGGGGCTGCTCTGAGTGCATGACCCTGTGCATGGTAGCACTTGGAAGGCTCCCCCATGCTCCTTCAGCACCCAACCAGAAAGAAATGGTAGCACTTTGGTTCTCCAGGCTCCTTTCCAGGTATTCATTAGGCTGCTCTGTAGGGGAGTAGCCTGGGACATCTCAGCACCTGAATCATAGAACGGCTTGAGTTGGAAGAGACCTTAAAGATCATAGAATTGTTTTGGTTGGAAAAGATCTGTAATATCATCAAAGCCAACCTTCGACCTAAGACCACAGTGGCCATTAAGCCATGTCTCAACCATGTCCACACATTTCTTGAACACCTGCAGAGATGCTGACTCTGCCACCTCTCCGGGCAATGTTTTCCAATGCCTGAGATCATCTAGTTCCAACCTCCCTGCCATGGGCAAGGATGCCTCCCACTTGTCCAGGTTGCTCAAAGCTTTATCCAACCTGGTCTTAAACAATTCCAGGGATGAAGCATCCACAACTTACTTGGGCAACCTGTTCCACTGTCTTATCAACCTCATGGGGATCTTGAGGTCTTGAGCGAGCCTCCAAGTCACACCACCAGGAAAAACAGACGAGGAAATTGCTCTCCTCTCTCCCTCAACTCCCACATCAGCTTCAGACTGCTCCATGGTCATATCAGCTTTCTCATTTCACAGTTTCTCCTCTTGTAACCTGAAGTTCCACCAGAGGATAACCATCATGTTCTGAATACCTACATTTTCTGCTTTATTAATGGTGCGAGTCGAGCAGAATTGAAAGGGGGAGGCAAAGTCCACCAAGCACTGGAGTTTTAACTCGATTATTTCACCGGGAAACCAAGCTGGGGAAAGCAGAGCTGAGGAATTGCTGTGTCTTGACAAGAATTTCAGCAGCTCTGCTCTTCCCCCTTCCCTTGATTTAACAGCGTGTGGCACAGAGGAAGGGGTGGTGGGCACCAGGCAGAGCTGCTTCATCCCTGACCTGCTCTTCCCAGAGTTGGTGCCTTGGTTCCCACCCCCCACACCACCCCCACACCACCCCCTAAAATTCAGCTGCAGGAAAAACAAGTTTCTTAATTTCAGTTTCTTTGGGAAGGAGCAGAGGAAAGTTAACAAGGAGACATGCAGGCAGACATCATGGGACATTAATTTTCCTCCTTGTATCAGCTGGGCATAAATGTGAAGCATTTCTTCTGCATTTGAAGGCATCAAAGCAAGCTCTCAAGTGCTGCTCTCCCTGTCACTCCAGGTCCTATTCTACACCCCCTGCACTACCAGAGATGAGCATCTGTGGCAGGCAGAGCTCGGGTGATGAGCATCACCTAGTAAGACCCTGTCTTGGGGGGACACAGGTCCTTGTTCTGAAGAGACACAGCCTCAACAGAAGGAACTAGAGGGAAATCAGTGACAAATGCCACCTGCATCACAGAATCACAGAATGGGGAAGGTTGGAAGGGACCTTCAGAGATTATTCAATCCAACCCCCTGCCAAGGCAGGTTCACCCAGAGGGGGTCACACAGGAACATGTCCAGGCAGGTTTTGAATGTCTCCAGAGATAAAGACTCCACCACTTCTCTGGGCAGCCTGGTCCAGTGCTCCATCACCCTTAAATGAAAGATCCTCCTGATGAATGATGGCTCAGTGGCCAGCAAACTCCATGCAGGGCTGGAGAAGGTGGCAATGCTCAAAAGAGATGGCCAGAATTGTCAGGTTCTTCTCTGCTTGGAGCAAAACCTCAACACTTCCTTGCAGAGGAGGCTGCTGGAGCTCTGCCTGCTCTCAAAAGGGGCACCAGCGTTTCAGGTGGTGCAGAAGCAAGGAAACGAGTGGATTAGCTCTGCAAGACATTTTCAATGCACCATGCTTGGAAGCCTGAGGATCTGGCACTCTTCAAGCAGGGGCACAAAAAGTTGCTCAGGTGCCACAAACTGCTTTTCTTGAAGCAAAAAGGACTAAGCAGGCTCCTTCTCCTTGGATAGGGCTTTTGCTAATGGAATTCAGGGTACTATCTTCTAAACCTCCTTCCTCAAAATGGTTCTAGCAAAGAGAATGGACTCTTCCAGGAGCTCCAGACTGCTGGAGACATACCCTGAGCTTGGCTTTTGTCATCTGGGGCAGAAGCAAAGAGCTGCCTGCTTGCTCAAACCAACCATCGGGAACAAAGCAAGAACCCCCAAAAGCAGATGGAAAGACAATACAGACACAGGATTGACTTCTCCAGTTCCCTCACCACCCCGGACCCCCAGCCCTTCACACAGTGTCCTTCTCATAACTAAGGCATTCCACCCTGCAAGAGGAAAATGCAGCCTTGCCAAACAAAAGTCTTACTACAAATCCATGTGTGACACCACAGCAGTGTTCAGACCAAGGTGGGGGCTTCCTTATTTCCTCTAGGACCCACCAAACACACTCAACCCGAGCAAACCCTCTGTTCTTCACCACAGCAGTTCATCCAACAATATGTGGCTGTGTGATAGCAAAGGCAGAGAGCCCCAGACTTTGGATCTGTGCTCAGAATCCAGTGCCTGAGAGCAGAAACCCCTCAGATATCTTCAGTTACACTGAAATCCTCCAAAATTAAAGCAAAAATGTGGGGTGAAGGGGTGGGAAGTAAATTTCTGGCTGGGGAGAAGGAAACATTGCTCACTGGCAGGAAGGAAATATTTCAGTGGTGAAACAGGAGCAGGAGCTCAAAGGAGTGGATGTCAAACGAAGCATTTACTGGTAAATTCATGAAGTCTCCTCAGCACCAAGAACCAGAGACAATGCTCCCAGCAGCACCGCGACACTTACATAACCCCACCACCACCGGGCACCACCGCTGACTGGGGTATCACTGGGGCCAGGGATGGGGCATCACTGGGGATGAAGCATCTCAGCAGCCAGGGCATCACTAGGGCCAGGCATGACCAGGAGCAGGGCAGTACCATGAATCACTGGGGTCAGAGCATTGCCACGGCTGAGGCATCACTGGGAACAGGGCTTTGCTGGGAATGGGGCATCACCGGGGCCAGGGTGTCACAGCACCTGGGGCATCACCAGAACCACAGCATCATCAGGACTAGGGCATCACTGGGACCAGAACAGCACCAGGGCTGGGGCATAACAGAAACCAGGGCATCACTGGGACTGGGTCATCACCAGGACAGGGGCATCACAAGGACCAGAGCATCACCAGGACCAAGGCATCACAACAGTCGCAATATATCGGGACTGGGGCATCACAGCAGCCAAGGCACCACCAGAGCTGGGGCATCACTGGGACTGGGGCATCACAGCAGCCAAGGCACAACAGATCCAGGGCATCACCGGGACTGGGGCATCACAGCAGCCAAGGCACAACAGAGCTGGGGCATCATTGGGACTGGGGCATCACAGGGACCAGGGCATCACCGGGACTGGGGGATCACAGCAGCCAGGGACCCACCGGAGCCAGGACATCACCGGCAGCAGAGCACCACCGGGACTGGGGCATCGCAGTAGCCAGGGCATTACCGGAGTCGGAGCATAACCAGAGCCGAGGCATCACTAACATCGGGGCATCACAGGGACCAGAGCATCACCGAGACTGAGACATCACCGGAGCCGGTGCCACCGCACCGGGCGGCGTCCCCACCGCTCATCGCCGCGGTCCAACGGTCCCCCGGCTCTGCTCAGCTCTGGGCTTTACCGACACGGGGCCAGCTCGAGGAGGTCGTTGTGGGGCGGGGGTTAGGAAGCAAGAAGATCCGCGGCCCCAGAGCCGGACCCGACGGAGCACCGTGGGTGCTGTCACCGGGCAGGAGATGCCACCAGCTCAGCTCTGCTCCTCTCAGCCCGCCGAGGGCGATTTGCAAGTCACTGCCGGGAGGGAAGGGGCGGGAGGGGGGCGGGAAGAGAAGAACAGCTGCGCGCCCGCGGAGCCATCCGCGGAACCCGGGCAAGGTCCCGCGGAACCTGGGCAAGTTTGCGCTTCGCCTCCGCCCTTCTTTCCGCGGACCAAACAAGTGCGGTGGCTTCCGCAGGTGCGGGAAAAACCTTCACAGAAACAGCGAAAGAACCCACTCGTTCCATACTGGACTGGGACCAGTCAAATCCAACCCCCTGGACTCCCCCCTCCCCATTTTTTACACCGTGCAATGTCAGCGTCTCATGGCAACGCCGCTGCCTCCGCCACCCCCGCGACCGCGCAGGGTGGGAGGTTGGGGACAACAGATGACGGATGGATGAACGGACCCCCTCACTATCATACACCCCCTGCCTCCCGCCCTCGGCGACAGTCGCGACAAGGTCACTTACCGTAGACCCCTTGCCCGGAGCTGCCCTCCAGCAGAACCGTCAGCAAGCCCAGCAGCCTGATCGCTACATCCATCTTCACGTGAACATCCACATATCCAGCCCGGTGGTGGCGGGAGGGGTGGGAGAAGGGGTGGGTTGGGGGGGTGGTGATGGGGAAGATTTTGGGGGTGTGGGGGGAGTTGACAAGGCAAGAGCCCGCCGGAGCTGCGGCCGAGCCGCGCACGCCCGCGCAAGGCAGGGCGGCGGGGGCAGGCGGTGGTGGGCACCGCTCCGGGTCCTTCCCTCCCTTCCCCTTCCTCCCTCCTCCTCTTCCTCCTCCTCTTCCTCCTCCTCCGGAGCAGTACGAAGGGGCTTGGGGCAGCAAACTGGCCGCCCCCACCCGCAACTCCCCACAAACACCCCCACCCCCCACCCCCTAAAGAAACCTTCTCAAACCCCCTTAGAGCTCTGACCACCGCCTCCCCTTCCTCACACCGGGGCCACCAAGCTCCTCCCGGAGCCACCGCAGCCGTTTGAGCCCCGCGGCCATCAGATGCCATCGCATCTCCCAGACCCCCGCATGGTGAGCGGGGGACAACCCCCCCCCCCCACCCCCCGCCACCCACCCCCCCCTTTCCCCAACAAACCCCTTGCGCGGGCGCGGAGGTGACGTCGGGGAGGAGGAGGATGATGAGGATGAGGATGGTGAGGAGGAGGAAGGGGGCGGGGGGAACGACACAGCGCGGAGGTGTGTCCTGCTCTTCTTGGTGGTCCCTCAGCGCGCCTGCGGAGCGGCGGCGGAACGGTCCATGGTTGGGGTGGGGTGGTGGAGAGGGAGGATGAGGATGAAGGATGGAGGGATGCGGGGGTGGGGGTGGGGGGCTTCCCTCTGGGTGCGTGTGCGGTGGGGGAATGGAGGGCGGGCGGCGATGCTGCTGTCACGTTGGTGCTCTACGTGCCGCCAGCCGGGGAGCTGCAGCCCGCCGACGTCAAAGCTGCGTGGCTGGCTGCTGCTCGCCTTCCTCCGCCTTCTCCTCCTCCTCCTTCTTCCTCCCCCATCCCGCTCTCCTCCTCTGCCACCACTTCCAGTGTCCCGCGGCTCCGCCACCGCTGCCGGGCTCCCAGAGGCTGCGGGCGGTGTCAAAGTGTGGGATGGCTCCGCTCGGAGCGGGGATACGCGGTGCAGAGAGACCCGTTCTGCTCCGGGATGCAACCGTGCAGTTGATCCCGTTCCGCGCCGGGATGCGCCGTGTGATCTATTGCGCTCGGAACCGGGATGCGTGGTGCGGAGCGCCCCGTTCTGCTCCAGGATGCACTGTGCAGCTGATCCCACTCCGCTCCGGGATGCACGGTGCGGAGCACCCCAAAGGCGGCTACGTGGTGCTGTGCATCCCGCTAGGAGCCGGGATGCGCGGTGTGGTGCATCACTCTCGGAGCCAAGGATGTGCGGTGTGCTTCAACCTGTTCCGGTCTGGGATGCGCGGTGCGGAGCGCCCCAGAGTCGGCTACGCGGTGCATCCCGCTTGGAACCGGGATATACGGAGTAGAGCGCCCCCGTTCCGCTCCGGGATGCGCCGTGCAGTCGCTCCCGTTCTACACAGGGATGCGCGGTGCTATCCATTCTGTTCTTCTTTGCAATTCATGATGCGCAGCAGCCCAGAGCCAGCTACTCGGTGCGGTGCATCCCGCTCGGAGCCAGGATGCACGGAGCGGAGTAACCCATTCCGCTCCGGGATGCACGGGGCAGCTGATCTCGTTCCGCTCCAGGATGTGCAATTCGTCCTGTCCCACCCCAGACGCACGCTGTGGAGCACCCCAAAGCAGTCTAGGCAGCGCTCAGAGCTGGGATGCATGGTGCAGAGCAGCCTGTTGTGCTGATGCACTTTCAGCTGATCCCATTGTGCTCTCAGATGCACCATGCGGTTCACCCTACTTGGAGCTGGGTTGTGTGGTGCTTTCCATCCTCTTCTCCTCTGAAAAGTACAGTGCTGGGATGCATGCTATGGAGTGTCTTGTTCCACCCCAGGATGCTTGGTGTGGATCATCCCATTCCACTTTGGATGGGCACTGTGGTTCGTCCATTTCAGAGTTTGGATGCAATGATGCAGTTGATCCCATTCTGCTCCAGGATGCACCACACAGCTGAGCCTGTTTTGCTTCAGAGGCATAGTGTGGCTGATCCCATTCCACTCCAGGGTGTGCCATGGGATCTGACCCATGCATCTCCTACCGGTCCCAGAGTCCCCAGCCCTGGCTACACACCCTCCGTGGGGCTTCCCTGTGGCACTCTAAGCCTGATATGCTCGTGTTGTCCCCTCTCACCTCCACCTCCACCCCATTTCCCCTCTGCCCAGTGCCTGAGGGGCACCCCAGGGATCAGTGCCCTGGTAATACCCACTCATGGAGTGTCAGAAGGTCATCACTGTGGCTTTCCCCAGCCTCCTCCTGGTCTTGCTCCAGGTTACATTCCCCAGGGCATGGGGCTAAGGACTGTCACCAGCCTTCAGGTTCCTACACCTTGGTGTATCACATATGAGGGACACGGTGGGTGGGACACAAAAGGGACAAGTTTATCCATGTCTCTGACAGGCAATGATATAGCTGAGCACACTCCACTGCTGAATTTTCACCTGGTCATTCCCTATTTCAGTGATGTCTGGCCTCTGCATCTGAGATACCTCACTGGTTCCCAGCACCTTCCCAGGCTCCACTCAGACTGCTTATGTCCCTACATTTTGGGATGCAGGGGGACTTGGACTGGTGAAAGTCTCCAGTTTACCAGAACAAACCAGGGACTGACTACCCTTGTGCCCTCCCCTTCTTGCTTGATTCCTTCAAGGATTGCACCAAAACCATGAAAACCTTGGACACAGCAACATTCATCTTCCTCTCTGCCTCCATCAATTAAGGATTAGTGCTCAAGGCCAGGATAAATTGACATGTTCTTGTGGCCCCAGTGACATGAGGTGGGACACTGTTAACAAGACTTGGACTCTTCTAGCACTGCTGAGTGCTCTTCTAGCCACTGGTGAGTGACCTTCTCAGCCTTGCCTTTCTGAGGTGATCCATTGCATCGCACTGGTGAGGTTCCATTCCCAAAGTGCTCAGAACCATCCAATTCATCATCTGGAAATCACATAATCCCGACATGGAGGGGATTGCAAGGGACCTCTGGAGATCAATCCAATCCAATCCAATCCAATCCAATCCAATCCAATCCAATCCAATCCAATCCAATCCAATCCAATCCAATCCAATCCAACCCTTCTGCTAAAGCAGGATCACTCACAGCAGGTTTCCCAAGATCACAAGGTCCAGGTGCATTTGGAATCTCTCCAGAGAAGGAGACTCCACAAGCTCTCTGGGCAGCCTGCTCCAGGGCTCACACCAAACAAGTTTCCCCTCATGTTCAGGTGGAACTTCCTGGTTTCCAGTTTATTCCCATTGTCTCTTATCCTATCACTGGGCACCACTGAGAAGACTCAGGCCCTGTTCTCTTGCCCTCTACCTCCCCCTTTAGATATTGCTCAGCATTGAGGAGATCCCCAAACACACTCATGAATCAGGCTGCCCATGGAAGTGGAGGACCCCCTCATATCCCTGGAGGCATTTAAAAGCCATGTAGATGTGATGATGAAGGACATGGTTTAGTGATGGCTTGACAGTGCTAGCTAACTCCTGGACTTGATCTGAAAGATCTCTTCCAACCAAACAATTCTTTGATTCCATGGAAGCAAGGGGCCAAATTCACTTGTTCCTGGGCTACTCCCTCTTCTCAAACTGGTAAGAAAATGAGAGGTGAAAGGAAGAATGAGTGCAGCACTCCTCCACACCAGCACCACAACCATCGATCTTGGGCTGGCACTCAGCACTGGCTGGAGCTCATCAGGGACCTGTTGCCAGCTGAGCTTCTGAGGATGTCATTGAGATTGACCCCAAAATACTACATCCTCCTCAAGACACAAACTCTTCTGTGACATCCTAGATGCTCTCACTGTATCTGGGGGAAGGTTTCAATTGTTCATAGAGTTGACCCCAAGTGCAACCATTTTCCCATAGGAAAGCAGGTCAATAGGGCATCCAAGAGGGTTTTCTTTGCTGGGTGAAGTTTGGGAACACTTGCAGAGATCCTCATTCTAGTGGAGGCACACACCAAGATCCATGTTGCTTCATTGTTCTGTCAGACAGAAACATCAGCAAAGGCTCGTGTCTGAAATTGTGCCAGGGGAGGTTTAGGTTGGATAACAGGAAGAATTTCTTTCCTGCAAGAGTGATCAGGCATTGGAACAGGCCACCCAGGGAGGTGGTGGAGTCACTATCCCTAAAGGTGTTCAAGAAATGTGTACACATGGCACTTTGGGACATGGTATAATGGCCATGGTGATTCCAATTTAAACAATTCTATGATTTAATGATCTGCAACTAAAGAAGCTTGCTTTGATCTTTGTCTAACCTGACCTGGAAGGGTTCCAGATGGGACATCTACCACATCTCTCTGTAACAAGGGCCACTGTGTCACCACCCTCAGTGTCAAACATTTCTCCCTTCTCTCCAGTGTGAATCTCCCTCTTTTAGTTTAAACCATCACCCCCACCTCTTATCCTGTCACAATGGGCCCTGCTCAAAGTCTGTTCCCAGGTTTCTTACGGACCCCCTTTAAGTACTGGAAGGCCATCAGAAGGTCTCCTGGAGCCTTCTCCAGGCTGAACAAACCTAACTTTCTCAGCCTGGCTTCACAGCAGAAGGCTTCCAGCCTTCCCATCATTGCTGTGGCCTCCTCTGGTCCTGTTCCCACAGGTCCATGTCTCTGCTGTGCTGAGGACTCCAGAGCTGGTGCCAGCAGTGCAGATAGGTCTCAGCAGAGTACAGCAGAGGGTCAGAATCCCCTCCCTGCACCTGCTGCCCATGCTGCTGGGGATCAGCTCACTACACAGCTGGATCTCATCTGGGAATGCACAGTGCAGGCTCATGTCCAGCTTCTTATCCACCAGCACCCCCAAGTCCTTCTCAACAGGAATGCTCATCTCCCAGGCTGGGGATTGCTCCAACCCACATGTAGGACTTTGCATTTTGCTTGCTGCACCTCATGACATTCTTTCATCTGCATGTTTCACATTGAATGTTCACAACCAACAATCACTCTCTGATGCAGCTGCAAGTGGGGGTGCAATGCAGAGCATCAGAACACCAGAAGCAGCACAAAAATTGGAGCATTTCTTGCTGTGAAAATGTTGTTGTTCTCCACAGCCAGGTAAGAGTCATCTGTCAGCTCTGCTTGTGCACTGCAGTAAAAAGTCTTTCTGTTAAAGCTCCAGTTCCTGCTGTTGCAACTTGATGAGTGTTCCTTAGACACATACATACCAAATCGCTGCCCTTCATACCAGCAGAAGAATGAGTTAGGAGCACAAACATTCTGCTTTTGGACAGCAAAGCCTCTTCCCAGCTTTATTCTTCACCCACAGATTTCAGCTGCCTTATCAGGGAGGCTTGGGTCAGACACTGGAGATGAAAATAGCCACAAAAGCCCCATCTGAAGCAGCAGCCCCAGATCCTCCAGTGGCATCCCTCAAGGGTTGGTACTGGGACCAGTGCTGTTTAACACCTTCATGGGCAATATGGACAGTGAAATTGAGTGCATCCTCAGCAGGTTTGCAGATGGCACTAAGCTTTGTGGTCTGGTTGACACCCTGGAAGGAAGGAATATGAACCAGAGGGATTTGGACAAGCTGGAGAGCTGGGCCCATGCCAACCTCATGAAGTTCAATAAGGCCAAGTGCAAGGTCCTGTGCCTGGATCAGGACAATCTCAGGCAGAAATATAGGCTGGGTGGGGAATGGAGAAGGACTTGGTGATGTCAGGTGATGGAAAACTCAACATCAACCAGCAATGGTCACTGGCAGCCCTTCTGGCCAACTATGTCCTAGACTGCATCAAAAGAAGTGTGACCAGGAAGATGAGGGAGGCCGGACAGATGGGCAGAATCCAACAGCATGAGATTGAACACATCCAAGTGCCAGGTTCTGCACATTGGCCACAGAAACCCCATGCAGTGCTACAGGCTGGGGTCAGAGTGGCTGGAGAGCGGCCAGGCAGAGAGGGACCTGCGGGTGCTGGTTGATGGTAGGCTGAACATGAGCCTGCAGTGTGCCCAGGCAGCCAAGAGGGCCAATGGCATCCTGGTCTGCATCAGGAACAGTGTGGCCAGCAGGAGCAGGGAGGTCATTCTGCCCCTGTACACTGCACTGGTTAGGCCACACCTCAAGTCCTGTGTCCAGTTCTGGACCCCTCAGTTTAGGAAGGATGTTGTCTTGCTGGAACGTGTCCAAAGAAGGGCAACAAAGTTGGTGAGGGGTTTGGAACACAAGCCCTATGAGGACAGACTGAGGGAGCTGGGGTTGCTTAGCCTGGAGGAGACTCAGGGGTGACCTTATTGCTCTCTACAACTACCTGAAGGGATGTTGTAGACAGGCAGAGGTTGGTCTCTTCTCCCAGGCAGCCAGTACCAGAACAAGAGGACACAATCTCAAGCTGCACCAGGGGAGGTTTAGACTGGATGTTAGGAAGAAGTTCTTCACAGAGAGAGTGATTGCCCATTGGAATGGGCTGCCCGTGGAGGTGGTGGAGTCACCTTCATGGGAGGTGTTCAGGAGGAGACTTGATGGGGTGCTTGGTGCCATGATCTAGTTGCTTGGGTGGGTTGGATTGGTTGATGGGTTGGACGTGATGATCTTGAAGGTCTCTTTCAACCTGGTTTATTGTATTGTGTTGTGTTGTATTGTATTGTATTGTATTCTGCTCCTCTGCTCTGCTCTTGCAGGTCCAGAGGAAGGCATGAAGATGATCAGAGGTCTGAAGCACCTCCCCTATGGGGACAGGCTGGGAGACTTGGGGCTGTTCTGCCTGGAGAAGAGAAGGCTGAGGGGAGACCTTAGAGCAGCCTTCCAGTTCTGCTTCTGCTACAGAAGAGTTGGGGAGGGACTTTTTACAAGGACTTGTACTGGTAGGACGAGAGGGAATGGAATGAAGCTGGATGGGAGGAGGTTTAGACTGAAGATTAGGAAGAAATTCTTCATGCTGAAGGTGGCAAGACACTGGAACAGGTTGCTCAGGGAGGCTGTAGATGAGATGGTCAGGGCCAGGCTGGATGAGATCTTGAGCAGCCTAGTCTAGGGGAAGGCATCCATGATCGTGGCAGGGGAGTTGGAGCTAGATGATCTTTAAGGTCTGTTCCAATCCAAACCATGCTATGATCCTATGATTTCAGCAACATCTGCCTTGTGCTTTTCTGCAGTCTCTTGCTAGGATGTAGTTTGTCCTGCAAATTGGAACAGGCTCATTTAACAATGTTTTGGGCCAAACCTCCAAGGGATGGTGTTATTAGATAAATAAGCAAGCATGACAAACCCTTTAGACACACCTGTTATCTTCACTGGTGCACTTCAAGTCTCACAGCTATTATAAATGACATCAAACTACACATTTCAGGCTAGGTCTGCTCTGCAGGACTGGTGGGAATTGAGAAGAAACCTCCTGGTATCCAAGAATTGACATGGATGAAACATTTTGGGCTGCTGGTTGGAGATACACTGATCTAAGGTTATGTGAAATGTTAACTGTGAGCCTCAGGCATACTGCTCCTGGTGGGATTCTCCTGTGTTTAGATCAAAGGCAGTCACCTGTGGTATCTACACACCTCAGGACGATGTCACTTAGTGGTCTACATGATGCTTCGCGGCTGGAATTTGTTGTCTGGGTTATTGCCTTGGATTCAGTAGAATGGGTTGAAGAAGAGAGGTGTTGGATGTGATGATGTCAAAAGTCTCTTCCAGCCTTGACAGTTATATGATTCTAAGTGACTCTGTGGAAGGTCTGTGGCAGTGGTCCCAGCCCTTTAGTCCTTCAGGCTTACATGAGGACAAGCCAACCTCCTCTGGATTTGCTCCAACAGGTCTATGTTCTTCTTATACTGGGGGGCCTGGAGTTGGAGACTGCTCCAGGTGGAGTCTCATCAGAGCAGAGCAGAATTGCAGAATCACCACCATGAATCTGAGACAGAGAGAACGTGAGGGACATTTCTGTTTCAGAATAGCAACCCTCAGGAGAGCCAGAGTGACCCACACATCCCATTGTCACCACATCATTGCTCAAATGCAGCTTTCCTTACCCAAGATAGTTCACTTGCCAGTCACCTTTAGGTTCCTATCTGCTTGGACCAGGAGGAAGAAAAAGTCCTCTAAGATCCTCATAAACTTCACCATTCTAATGCATCACAACTGGCTGCATTTGTCTGTCTCTCATCTGTCTCTCTGCCTGGAGGCATCTCTGTGTGCACATGTGCAGCTTGTTTTACACCACCCTGCAGGGGGACATCTTGTCAGAGCAGTTTCAGGTTTACCCTCCTGGGACAAAGAGTTCAAATCCAGGTGACATCCCTCTGGTCTTACATTCCTTCTGCGATGCATCACTCGCATGGTTTCAAGTCTCAGAAATGAAGCCACAGAGACTGCAAATGAAACCATTCAGCCCAGCCATGAGAACAGGGGCTTGCCATGGTCTGCCAGCTTTGATGTGCAGTTGAAGCATTCATGTGCATCAAGCTGGAGGGTTGTACAAACACCATAGTAACATCCAAAGCATGCATGAGCCATCCTGGGCTTGGTGAATCTGAGTGCAGCAGAAAACATCTGCAACAGCAATTCTGTGCTATTAAAAGATGGAGCTTTTTGTGCCTTTGTTTCCTGGATAGCTCAGGTTTGCCCATAAACTCTGCATTTTCTTTCTGATGTCTTTGTTTGGGTCTCCGTGGCCAGCAGCCATTTCATCCAGAGACAGCTTCATGTTGTTGATGTAGGTGCTCCAGTTAGATCCATGTCTCTGCCACCTCTGGAATTGGGTAGAGGTGGCATGAATGAATGAATGAATGAATGAATGAATGAATGAATGAATGAATGAATGAATGAATGAATGAGTGAGTGAGTGAGTGAGTGAGTGAGTGAGTGAGTGAATGGATTAATACCTAATTGCAATTGCAAGGTTCAGGGCTGGGATGGCCAACAGATGAATGTCAGAGGCTCTCCATGAAACCTTCTTCCTTCCAAAGGGAAGAGAAAGGGAAGCAGGGAGAGAGACTGATGGGGTGGGAAAGAAAAACAACTATCTGGGATGGAAAGAAGAACAATCCCATTAATAGAAACAGAGAGACACAAACCAAGAGCCAGCCCAAGCCCTGATGGCAATGACAGCACCATTGGGACCACTGATGCTGGGGGCAGGCACTGGGCAAGTCCCAGACTGAATTCAGAAGCAGATGGGAACTGGAGTCAGGAGCTGGATTCTAGAACTGGATTTAGGAACACAGAGATCATGATGGAAGGCAGAAGGGAAAGAGTTCTCCTGGGACAGCAGCCAGTGGAAAAGAGGCTTAGTCCTGGGGATGCCTCAGCTTGCCTCTGAAGATGCCATCCAAGGGATGCAATCCCTTCTTGGGCAGTTGAAGATCATCTGTCATGGCTGCTTCTCCCCACAGGTGTCACCTCTGCCTTCCTGCCCCCAGGGTGAAGCACAAGCTGTGGCTGTGCCCTTAGTGTGCAGAGGAGCAAGTCTGAGGCAGAGCCTTTTTGCAGCCCAGCCCTTGTCAGGAACTCTCCTCACCAGCTTCTCCCTGCTAGAAGCAGCCCCTGACTGTGCAAACCTGCCCTGCCCTTCAGAATGAGCCTCACTGAGCAGAGACTGAGCTGGGAAGTTACAGCACTGACCAGAATCAGTTCTGCTGTGGTTCATACCAGGACACCTACATACATGTCATCTGCCATGAGTAACAAGTTGTTAACCTGGGCTACAGCCTCTTTCTTCTTCGCAAGATGTGCTTGGATGCTTGATAGGGCTTGCTGGGCTTTGTAGGAAGCTCTCATATTCACATCTACTGGTGGTTCTGCTCAACTAAGTAAAGCTCTCTAAGCAGGCCTTGACTTAATTTGCTGGTCTCAGCTACATGTCATCTGCACCCTCATTTTGCATCATGAGCCCTTCACAAATGCTCCCTTTGCTGATAAACTCCACAGTTTTTCAGTGAGGAGCTGCACCTCATGGTCATGGGCAGGACAGGGGAGGTATGACTGTGGTTTGAAGAGGAGCAGGGCTCTGCTCTACAGTGAGCTTTAGCTGTAATACGGGAAAAAAAAATATACCCTCCAGGTCCTTTTTCAGTGTGGGTAGATGAAATAAGCCCTGCTTTGGTCCACCAGTTTTCCTACATCCTCCTTAAGGGCCTGTGTTAAACTGGCAGGAAAACACAAACTGGACTGTCAGACATGGTGTCTGCCTGTCTCTCAGGCCATCTGCCACTTGGGGAAGAGCAGCCATGTGGATGCTTCCCAGAGCCTCAAACCAGCAGCATCTCTCCTTGCAGCAGGTCTGACAGTGCCCATGAGGTTGGGCATGGAGTGGCCATAAGAAACATTAATGGTTTGGGAGGAGAAACCCTAGGAAGAACCGTGTGGACGCACACAGTTCACTGTGCTGCTCAAGGGCAGCTCTCCTTGTTTGCACACAGTTAACCTGCAAATCATCAACTAGGAACTGGGAGGAGTGGCTGACACCCCACCAGGATATGCTGGCATTCAGTGAGACCTGGCCAGGATGCAGAGTTGAGCAGATGGGTACCTCATGAAGTTTGACAAGGGCCAACATAGGGTGCTGCTCTTGGGAAGGAATAAATCCCTGCACCAGTACAGGTGAGAGGTGACCTGCTGGGAAGCATCTCTGTGGAGAAGGAACTGGGAGTGCTGGTAAACAGCAAGGTCACCACAAGCCAGAAATGTGTCCTTGTCGCCAAGAAGGACAATGGTCTCCTGAAGTGCATGAAGGAATGTGGGCAGCAGGTCGAGGGAGGTTCTCAGGGCAGGCCTTATTGCGGTCTGCTGTCTACATGAAGGGAGGTTGTAGCCAGGTGGAGGTTGGTCTCTTCTCCCAGGCAACCAGCACCAGAACAAGAGGACACTGTCTCAAGCTGCACCAGGGGAGGTTTAGGCTGGATGTTAGGAAGTTCTTTATAGAAAGACTGATTTGCCATTGGAATGGGCTGCCCAGGGAGGTGGTGGAGTCACCATCACTGGAGGTGTTTAGGAAGAGACTGGATGGGTCGCTTGGTGCCATGGTTTAGTTGATTAGATAGTGTTGGATGATAGGTTGGACTCGATGATCTCAAAGGTCTCTTCCAACCTGGTCTATTCTATTCTATTCTATTCTATTCTATTCTATTCTATTCTATTCTATTCTATTCTATTCTATTCTATTCTCAGACTCTACTCTGCCCAGTTGAGGTCCTGTGTGGCGTACCAGGTCCAGTTCTGCACTCTTCAGTTCAAGAGAGACAGGGAACCACTGGGAAAACTCCAGTGGGGGCTACAAAGATGTTGAGGGCCTGGAGCATCTTTGTGAAGAGGAAAGGGTGAGAGACCTGGGGCTGTTGAGCCTGCAGAAGAGCAGCCTGGCAGGGGATCTGATCAATGCTCAACAATAGCTAAAGGACCTGTAGGGGGCAAGAGGATGTTGACAGACTCTGTCAGTGGTGCCCAGGGACAGGACAAGGGGCAACAGACACAAACTGGAACGCAGGAGGACAAGCTAGTTTGGTGTAAGGGTGCTGGAGCCCTGGAGCAGGCTACCCAGAGAGTCACTTTCTCTGGAGAGATCCCAAAGCCACCTGGACGTTGTGATCCTGGGCAAGCTGCTGTGGGTACCCTGCATTAGCAGGGAGGTTGAACTGGGTGATCTCCAGAAGTCTCTTCCAACTCTTACCAGTCTGTGAAAGGAAAAGATCCTCTTAGATCCTCAGAAACTCAAAAATCCCATCCACCAAACCAGCACATCATGTCTACTGAGATGGGTCAGCTGAATCAGGTGAAAGCTGCTGATTTCAGGCACATCCACTGTGTGGTTTTGGCTTCTTACCATGGCAACGTTGTCGCAGCAGCAAAATTCTTGTGTTCCTTCTTTGTGTGTCTGCTTTGGCTGCAAAAGGCAGCACCGTTGTGTCAAACAATCCAAATGACATCCTGCCCTGCTGTGCTAACACTAACTGGCATCTGTCCAGCCATTCCCTGAAGAGAAGAGCAAGGACAGCATGAAAGAAATGGGTCATGTTTAATTAACCAGTGACAAACGGGGCTGCTTAATGCCTCGGCTGCATTGGGGGCCGCAAGTTTCACATTATAGGCAAGAGAAGAAGTTAGAAATCCTGGAAATAAGGAACAAAGCCCTAAAAATGCAACCACAGAATTGTTCTGGTTGGAAAGCCCTCTAAGATCATTGAGTCCAACCATCAGCCCAACAGCACCGTGGCTAATAATCTGTGTCCCCAAGTGCCATACCCACGTGCTTCTTAAACACCTTCATGGATGGTGACTCCACCAGTTCCCCAGGCAGCCTGTTTCAATGCCTGACCACTCTTGCAGGAACCTAAACCTTCCCTGGCACAATTTCAGTCCATTCCTTCTCATTCTATCACCTCAGGGCATGGTAAAAAGCTGGAAGGTCTCCCATAGGCCTCCTCCAGGCTGAACAACCCCACTTCCCTCAGCTGCTCCTCACCAGAGCTGTTCTCCAGATCCTTCACCAGCTTTGTTGCCCTTGTCTGGGCATACTCCAGCATCTCAATGTTCTTCTTGGAGGGAAGGGCCTGAAACTGAACCCACTGTCCAAGGTGTGGCCTCACCGGTGCGCAGCACAGCAGCATAATCACTCCCCTGGTCCTGCTGGCCACACTATTGCTGATCCATGTCAGGATGCTGCTGGCCCTCTTGGCCACCTGAGCACACACTTGCTCACCTTCAGGCAGCTGTAGAGGAACTGTCCTTTTCCACTGGGCAGTTTCCAGCCATTCTGCTCCAATCCTGGAGCATTCACAAGGTTGTTGTGACCAAAGTATAGGACCCAAGACTTGACCCTGTTAAATCTCATATGACTGACCTTATCTCATCAATCTAGCCTGTCTAGATCCCTCTGCAGAGCCTTTCTGCCCTCCAACAGATCAATACTTCCACCCAATTTAGGGTCATCTGCAAATCTACTGCGGGTGCCTCACTCCTCTCATCTGGATCGCTGACAAAGATAGTGAAGGCAACTGCCCTCAATGCTGAGCCTTGGGGAACACCACTGGCGACACTAGTTCTTGTTAAAGTTAGAGGGACATCTTCCTACATGGAGCTCCTGCTGCTGAAGTTGCCCCTGTTGCAGTATGGAAATGAATCCTGGGAATTCTCTAAGATAACCTGACCAGAGTGAATTTATTTCCATGAGTAAAATGAAATTCCAGTTCAATTTCAGGAGCTCCTTGCTCCAGCCATCACACATTGAAAGTAGAGTGGGGTTTATGTGCAGGAGAGCTTTGTACAAGCAGAAGATGTCTTTTGAGTGCACTCTGCTGGCCACAGGTCGATGGGTGATGCACCACCAAGGAATGAAGCATATCTGAGAGATGAAGAACCACCAGGCACTGCTTTGCTTTCTCCCCCAGATCCTTGGAAGTAGTTCCCCTTCCAGAGAAACCCACCACACTTTTTAACCCACTGTGTTGAAGGATAAAAATACTGATTTGAGTTCAGGTTTTGAGGACTCAGAGAGGTTTCTTCTGTGTGAGGTTCTCCTCAACCACACCAGATCAAACCTCCTGGGAAGATGTTAAGGGGTCAGCTCTATAAGTCTCACACTTTCCAGAAGCCTGAAGCTGAACAAATCCCCCACACACTCCCCACCTCCCACCCCCGCAACTGGGCTATTACAGTGTGAGAGCCGTTTCTGGTTCCTGGCCATGGACAAGTTGCTTTCAGTCTGGAGAAAGTTTTAACAACATTTCCTCAAGGTGAACACAGTGTGACTTCATGAGAGTTTGGGATAGTTTAGACTGAGAGGACCAACCTGCCAGCTGATGTAAATTGGTGCGGTGTCTTTTTGACCAGCAAAGCAGGTGTCTCCTCATTGGTATATCACAAAAACTCTGAATCCCAGCATGGTGGAGGTTGGAAGGGACCTCTGGAGATCATCCAGTTCAATCCCCTTCTAAAGCAGGAGCACCCACAGCTGCTTGCCCAGGATCACAATGTCCAGGTGGCTTTGGAATCTCTGCAGAGAAGGAGATTCCACAACCTCTCAGGACAACCTGCTCCAGGGCTCCTGCAACCTCACACCAAACGAGTCTCTTCCTGTTCAGATGGAACCTCCTGCATTCCAGTTTGTGCCAGTTGCCCCTTGTCCTGACACTGGGCACCACTAGATAAGAATCTGGCCCCATCCTCTTGCCCCACACCCTTTAGCTCTTGCTGAGCATTGAGAAGATTTCCTCTCAGGCTGCTCTTTCCCAGGCTCAACAGCCCCAGGTCTCTCAGCCTTTCCTCCTCTTAGAAATGTTTCAGGGCACTCAACATTTCTGTAGCCTCCACTGGAGTCTGTCCTGTAGTTCCCTGACTCTCTTGAATTGGGGGGCACAGAATTCAACCCAGTCCCCTAGCTGTGGCCTTATTGGGACAGAGTAGGGAAGAATCATAGAATGGCATGAATTGTAAGGAACCTTAAATATCATCTCGTTCCAAACCTCCTGCCATGGCCAGGGACACCTCCCACTAAACCAGGTTGCTGACAACCCCATCCAGCCTGGTCTTAACGGCTTAGAAGAGGGACAAATGTCTGTTTGAGTTGTGTTACACCTTTTAAAGTGCAATAATTGAGTTGCTGTGCTATGGTGGCCAACATGTGTTTGAAAAAGTGAAATAAATGGAAACATCTCCTGGCTTTTAAAGAAGGGTTGTAATTGTCTTAATAAGCATGAAGCTGTCTGAAAAACAAATCTGTCTTAATTTATACCTCATTTATTAGACACTTCACACACCTCTCTAATAATTTTACCAGTAATAGGCTACTCACCTCCAACAAAGCTTGGGGCAGTGAGTTTTGCAGGTGGGTTCAAGACCAAGGAATTACTCCCTCTTCATCTCTTTTTCAGGAATGATGCTTTTCTAGGTCTGTTTTGGGTAAGTCAGACTTTTTTCCCCTTTTTGCTCTTTCCTAAGGGTGGTTGTAGCCAGGTGGGGGTTGGTCTCTTCTCCCAGACAACCAGCACCAGAGCAAGAGGACACAGTCTCAAGCTGCACCAGGGGAGGTTTAGACTGGATGTTAGGAAGAAGTTCTATACACAGAGAGTGATTGCCCACTGGAATGGGCTGCCCGGGGAGGTGGTGGAGTCACCATGATTGGAGGTGTTCAGGAGGAGACTTGATGGGGTGCTTGGTGCCATGGGTTAGTTGTTTGGGTGGGTTGGGTTGGTTGATGAGTTGGATGCAATGATCTTGAAGGTCTCTTCCACCCTCGTTTATTGTATTGTATTGCATTGTATTGTATTGTATTGTATTGTATTGTATTGCATTGCATTGTATTGTATTGTAATTGTATTGTATTGTATTGCATTGTATTGTAAGAGGACACAGTCTCAAGCTGCGCCAGGGGAAGTTTAGGCTGGAGGTGAGGAGGAAGTTCTTCACAGAGATAGCTGTTAGCCATTGGAATGTGCTGCCCAGGGAGGTGGTGGAGTCCCCATCCCTGGAGGTGTTCAAGAGGGGATTGGATGTGGCACCTGGTGCCATGATTCATGAGGTCTGTGGTGACAGGTTGGACTTGATGATCTTTGAGGTCTCTTCCAACCTTGGCAATACTGTGATACTGCGATACTGTAAAGTTAAAGCATCCTAAAGACTGTTTTGATCCATGCTGAGAGACAACCCAGGACTAGCAGCATGTCAGTTTTTGGCTGCTCTTGCAACCACCCATCTTTCTTGAGAGGCCCATTCAGAGGAGTGGGAAGAGCATGACGTGAACTGTTGGCAGATGTGATGGAGGATCAGGTGTGAGAAACTGAATTGAGGACATCAGCTCTTCTTATAAGAAATTGCCCAATAAATTAAAATATCAAATATTCATCTCATCATCTTGTTTGACATTCCAGCCAAACTCCTGCCTTTTGAGGGGAAAACACATTTGACCATTTCATTAATAGCTTATGTATTATAGATGCATTTCTGTATTATTCATAAAACAGAAAAATAAAGAGTGTTTCTCTACTGAAGTGCACATGTGGGAAGTGGAAAGGGGGGAAAAAAAAGGAAAGAAAGAACAAAAAGTTCATCATGCAATAATTCTGTGAGGATTTCTGGAACTTTTAAAGATATGCACCACAGGTCAGAATTCAGCTGGGTCAACCCTCCATTTCTCAGGAGATGCTTTTGACTGTTTTTAGCTTGAGCAAGGAGTTTCAAGCCAGTTGCTGGGATGAAAGGGTTTGAATTTAGGATTTCAGCCAACTTTCCTTTTCATCACTTGCTCTCCTCATTTCATTATTCAGACTTTGCTGTGGCTGCTGAATATCTTCAATTCCTTCTCAGACTTTCCATAGAAGTGTGAGGTCAAGTGTGCTCCGAGTGGTAGAATTTTAAATTGGTTTGATGGCTGCAGGTAGAAAACAGAAGTCTTCAGTACCAAGCACCGTTTCAAACCTGAACTATTCCCTAAACTATTCCCTCTCCCACCAAATTTATTTCTTGCTTCCTTTAGATTGCCTCAACCATAATTTGAAAAGCAAATCAACAACAAAGTGGCAGTGGTGATGCCACACCTTGAGTACTGGCCTCTGTTTTGTGCCCCTCACTCCAAGAAGAACAATGAGGTGTCAGCATGTCCAGAGACAGGCAGCAAAGCTGATGAAGGGTCTGGAGAACAGGTCTGGTGAGAAGCAGCTGAGGGAATTGTGGTTGTTCAGCCTGGAGAAGAAGAAGCTGAGGGGAGACCTTCTGGCTCTCTACAACTCCCTGAAAGGAGGTTGGAATGAGGTGAGGGTTGGTCTCTTTTCCCTACTATCTGGTGATAGAATGAGAGAAAATGGCCTGAAAGTGTGCCATGGGAGTTTTAAGGTGGAAATTGGGAAAATTTCTTTCCTGAAAGAGGGATCAGGCGTTGGAACAGGCTGCACAGGGATGTGGTGGAGTCAGCGTCCCTGGAGGTGCTCAAGAAATGTGTGGACATTGCATTTTGGGACATGGTTTAAAGGCTATGGTGGTCTTAGTTTGATAGTTGAACTTGGTGATACTAGAGGGTTTTTCCAACCAAAACAATTCCATGACTCTGTGATTCTATATGGGAGAAATATTTATGCTGTGAGTGGAGAGACCCTGACCCAATGTGGCAGGTATGACCACCCACCCCACAAGCACAGGATCCTGACAGACCCTGATCAGAGGGCTGGGGCTTGAGAGAAGCTGCTTGGTGCCCCAGCTTGGTGCCCCAGACATTAGCTGGAACATCTGGGTCTAGGAGTCAGCCCTCTCACTAATTAAGAAACCAACCACAGCACGGTAACTTGCAAGGATATAAGTAGAGTTCTGCTACATAGAGAGTGGAGTTATCTCCACAAAGGAGCAGGCAGGCAGATCTCCCCATAGAACAGAACCTTAGTAGTCTTGACCCTCTTTTGATGAATGTGCGTGTGTACACCCTGGATACCTGTGGGGGGATTTTCCTTTTCTGAGTGTGTGCACAGGTTCTTGTAGCTCTTGCTGAGATCTTTGGTGGTTCTGCTCTTCTCCAGGCTAAACACCTCCAGGTCTCTCAAACTTTCCTTGCAAGAAAGATCCTCCTGTTCCCAAATTTTCTTGTGTTACTCTGTGGTGTCTGTCTTGAGGAAGAAAAAGTCAGATTAGAATTGGGCCTTTAAGTCCATATCAAGTTTGACAGCACCATCTCACTACCAACCATCAAATTATTTTGACTGGCAAATGCAATGACCGAGTGTTTTGGTTGGTAAACACCGCTAGGATCACAGAGTCCAACCATTGGCCCAATAACCTCATGACCATTAAATCATGTGTCAAAGTTCCATGTCCACACATTTCTTGAACACCTTCAGGGAGGGTGACTCCAACATCTCCCTGGGTAGCCTATATGCCCATCAAGTTCTAACAGGATGGAAAAATAGTTTCCATAGTTGCAGCTCTGTGAGTTGAGCAAAGGCTGGGTGTCCTCCTTCACATCTCAGTTCGACATGCTTGGAAGCAAATCCAAGAGTTCCCCCAACCATTAAAGCCCAGGGTAGTGAAAATCCATCTGAGGAGAAAAGCGGAAGAGAGATGTTGAAGGACAGAATGACTTAGCCATAGGATAGTGCTGCCTCTCCTGTCTTTGATTGAAAGGACAATAAAGGCTTTTCATAAGAGCTGCTCTCAGACTGGGGCTGATAAATAATTATGTTTGACTGAATTCTGCACCCGTCAATTCCCTGTTGCGGCTCAGGGTGGAGGTTCTGATTTGCTTTTCCCCTTTAATTATACAAATATGATAAGAGGAGCTTGTTCTCCTCTTTCCCAACAGGGAGAAGGAAAAAGCTCACAACATTAAATAGTTTACCAAAAAAATCTGCACCTTTGATTGGCCTCAGGCAGCTACATGACTACAGCCAAGATGAAAATACAAGCAATATTAGAAAACAGGCTTAGGAAACCCAAACCAGCATCTGCTTTGCTTTGCAATCCCAGTTTTAAAGAACCTGAAGCACTTTGTCAGCATTTTGCCCCTTCCCTTGAGGTGTTCAAGGCCAAGTTGGATGAGGCCTTGAGCAACCTGTTCTAGTGGAAGGTATCCCGGCCCATGGCGGGGGGATAGAACTAAATGATCTTGAAGGTCCCTTCCAATCCAAACCATCCTGTGACACTATGATTTAACCACGTATGTTGGTGTGGAACTAGAGACCTCATGAGGCTGCTTCAGGACAGGAGCACATTGCGTTGGGTTAGGAAGTGGCTGGCGGGCCGAGCCCAGAGAGTGGTAGTGAATGGTGCCACATCCAGCTGGCAGCCTGTCACTAGTGGTGTGCCCCAAGGATCAGTGCTGGGCCCCATGCTCTTCAACATCTTTATTGATGATCTGGATGAGGGCATTGAGTCCATCAGCAGTAAATTTGCGGACGACACCAAGCTGGGGGCAGGAGTTGATCTGCTGGAGGGTAGAGAGGCTTTGCAGAGGGACCTCGACAGGCTGGACAGATGGGCAGAGTCCAAGGGCATGAGATGGAACACATCCAAGTGCCGGGTTCTGCACATTGGCCACAGCAACCCCGTGCAGTGCTACAGGCTGGGGTCAGAGTGGCTGGAGAGCGGCCAGGCAGAGAGGGACCTGGGGGTACTGCTTGATGGGAGGCTGAATATGAGCCTGCAGTGTGCCCAGGCAGCCAAGAGGGCCAATGGCATCCTGGCCTGCATCAGCAACAGTGTGGCCAGCAGGAGCAGGGAAGTCATTCTCCCCCTGTATGCTGCACTCGTTAGGTTACACCTTGAGTCCTGTGTTCAGTTCTGGGCCCCTCAGTTTAGGAAGGATGTTGACTTGCTGGAACGTGTCCAGAGAAGGGCAACAAAGTTGGTGAGAGGGTTGCAACACAAGCCCTATGAGGAGAGGCTGAGGGAGCTGGGGTTGCTTAGCCTGGAGAAGAGGAGACTCAGGGGAGGTTTAGGCTGGATGTTAGGAAGAAGTTCTACACAGAGAGAGTGATTGGCCATTGGAATGGGCTGCCCAGGGAGGTGGTGAAGTCACCATCATTGGAGGTGTTCAGAAGGAGACTTGATGGGGTGCTTGGTTGCATGGTTTAGTTGATTAGGTGGGTTGGATTAGTAGATAGGTTGGACACGATGATCTTAAAGGTCTCTTCCAACCTGGTTAATTCTATTCTATTCTATTCTATTCTATTCTATTCTATTCTATTCTATTCTATTCTATTCTATTCTATTCTATTCTATTCCTATCCTATCCTATCCTATCCTATCCTATCCTATCCTATCCTATCCTATCCTAATAATAGGTCCAAGAGTGGGGTTAACATAGAATCATAGAATTATTTTGGTTGGAAAAGTTCTTTAACATCACCCAACCATTATCTAACTCTACCAAAGCTGGTGCTAAACCATGGCCATTAGCACCACATCTCTGCCTCTTTGAAACATCTCCAGGGATGGTGACTGCAACATCATGGCTGTGTGTCCTCCCAAGAGGAGGGACAAAGGTAAAGTGAGGACATGGCCAGCCAGGAAGACATTACCAAAGTAAGTTTTATTTTGCAAGCCATGGGACCACGGTGGCTTTTTGACAGCATCATGGTTGGTTTTAACTGGTAATAGCTCAGAAATTTTATGACTTTGATGCCTATTCATGTTTAGGATAATGAACATCCTGAATGGAACATGCTGCCCAAGGAGGTGGTACAGCCACCATCCCTTCAGGTGGATGTGGTGCTGAGGGACATGGCTTAGTGGTATTAGTTTGGCAGTAGTGGAGTGATTGTGAGCTCAAGGTGAGCGGTTGGACTTGATCATCTCAAAAGTCTCTTCCAACCTCAACAATTCTATGATTCTAGAAGTAATAAGCTGTGACAACAATGAAGTTAAACAATCCCCACTTGTGTAGCTAGCTGGAGTTGTGGAAGGAGAATTTTCATAGTGTTTGCTGTGGCATAAAGCTGCAAACCAGGTCCCTCAACCATTCCAGGTCTCTCTGTTGGCTTTTCATTGTTTGTGTCACTGATGCTGCTGCCAAAAACGTGATGATTTAGGCATCTGGCTGAAATATTGGCTCATATTTCTTCCCTGGTTGCCTTGACTGTTTTCAGTCTGCTATTCCTCAGCAAGCCTTGTCAGTAGGATGTCTTTCACAGTATTATATCTCTCTGCAAGTGAGTGCAGCAACAGCTTTTTATTGCCATTCAGAAACCTTCTCACCTTATGGATGAGAAAACTCAGAGGCACCTTCCAGAAATGAAGCTCCTTTGAAAACTCACATAATTTTCTGGCCTACTGGAGCTTTTTTACTAGAAAGATGAAGTGGTGAGTGGGATTGTCTTTGTTAAACAACCCCTGAAAGGGGAAAGGCTAAAGAACTTCAGTACTCACCACCCCAGCCCTATCATGGCATAGTTATTATCTCACAACTGTAAAGCTGAGCTACATGAAAGCTGCAGAAAGCAGAAGCTTTGTTGAGCACAGAGTGGCTCTGGCAGATCATAGAATCATAGAAGTGTTTTGGTTGGAAAAGATCTCTAAGTTTATCAGATTCTACCATCAACCCACCACCACGGCCATTAAACCATGTCCCAGAGTGCCATGTTTCTTGAACACATATAGGGACAGTGACTCCACCGCCTATATTGGGCAACCTATTCCAACTCCTGACCAATAGATTATAGCAATTGTTAAAAACAAAGCTGTGTGACACAACATGGGTGACTCCTCAGTGTCCTCCAGGACCAGCAATGCTCATGGCCACCACAGCAGCAACACCTGCTATCTCCATTCCCATGGGGTTCTGTGGTTGGTCCTTGGGGTTGTTTGAGGGCATCCATCACCGTATTAGAATTATAGAATAGAATCGTAGAATCATTTTGGTTGGAAGAGATCTTTTAGATCAGGAAGTTCAATCACTAACTCAGAGCTGCTGGGTCACCACAAAACCATATCTCTCAGCACCACATCTCCTCAGCTTCTCAATACTCCCAAGAATGGGGCTGGCATGACTGCCTTGGGCAGCTGCTTCCAGGCCTTGACAACCCTTTTGGGGCAGAAATTGTTCTTCATGTCCAACCTAAACCTCCTGTGGTGAACTTAAGGCCATTTCCTCTTGTTTTATCACGTTACTGGGAATACGAGACCTATGCCCACCTCATGTCACTGAGCGCTACTGAAAAGAGTCTGGCCCCATCCTCTTGACCCCCACCCTTTAGAGGTACATGACATCTGAGAAGATCGCCTCAGTCATCAGCAGTTTGCTGAGGGTGCACTCTGTCCTTTCACCCAGAACACTGATGGAGATGTTGAACAAGACTACATGAGTAGTCATCCTGAGCCCTGGAGAACACCACTACCTATAGGCCATCAGCTAGACTCCACTGATCACAACCCTCTGAGCTCTTTTGACAAGTTCTCAACCCACTTCACTCTTGACTCCTCTAACCCACACTTCCTAAGCTTGCCTACTAGGATGTTATGTGAGAGCATAGAGTCATAGAATAGTTTGGTTTTGAAGGGACCTTCAAGATCATTTATTTACAACCCCCTGCCACAGGCAGGGACACCTTCCACTAGACCAATTTGCTCAAGGCCTCATCCAACCTGGCATTGAAAACCTTCAGGGAAGGCACAACTACAGCCTCCCTGGGCAACCTGTTCCAGTGTCTCACCACCCTCACTGTAAAGAATTTCTTCTTAACTTCCAGCCTAAATCTCCCCTCCTCCAGCTTAAATCCATTCTCTTTTGTCCTAGCAAAACAAGCCCTCGGTGGTCAAAAACCAAGGCAGACAATATCCACTGCTCCTCTCTCCTCTCCCCCACTGATCACACCATCACATCAGACATGAGGGACCAGATATGGTTTGAAGTTGACGATGATAAATCTATTTTGAAATACAAAATACATCAGCAACTGGAAGGTCCATTATAGGATACAGCTTGTTTTGAGCTTCACACCGTATCAGATACTTCTTTCATGACCCTGCTGCTGCTTTTTCTCCTCATTTCCCAGGCTCCCTGCTTATTAATCACCAGATAAATTACTTTCTTTGGTGGTGACTACAGAAGTTTTCAATTAGCCAGTGTGATTGGCTGTGTGTAAGAGAATTAATGTAACATATGCTAAGTGTATGCATGACCTATTTCGAATGATGGATAGTCTTGCCTGGTCAAAGTCTTCTCGTGGTACGTGTCTGCTACACATCAGAGAGTGCAACATTTGCAGCATTGCAGCTTCTCCAACTTCAGAGTGGAGAAGGCAATAACCAGGAGAAAAGTGTTTACCTTCTTAACAGAGAGAATGTAGCAACAACATCATCCTACCATGGGTTGATGGTCAAAGGATCACAAACCATGAATGCACCCCACTGGCCAAGACCTTTAAGAAATTTGCAATCATGGCAACATCTAACCAGAAGCTGAACTTTGTTGTTCTCATCTTGGGATGAGGAGAGAAAAAAGAAAATAAAAGGAAAAAAAAATCATGTTTCTTCTTCTTCAGAAAAAGAATGAATGACAGAATGACAGAATGCTGGGGGTTGGAAAGGACCTCTGGAGACCATCTAGTCCACCCCCTGCTTAAGCAGGCTCACACGCAACAGCTTGTCCAGGACAACAATGTCCAGCTGGATTAGGAACCTTTCCAGAGGAGACTCCACAACTTCTCTGAGCAACCTGCTCCAAGGCTCCAGCACCCTCACACCAAAGAAATATCTCCTTATGTTCAGATGGAGCCTCATGGGTCCCAGTTTGTACTCATTGTCCCTTGTCCTGTCACTGGGCATCGCAGACAAGAACCTGGCCCAACTCTCTTGCAGCCCCACCCTTTAGTTCTTTATGAGCTTTGAGAAGATCCTCTCTCAGGCTGCTCTTCTCCAGGCTCAACAAACCCAGATCACTCAGCCTTTCCTGGTGAGGAGCAGCTGAGGGAACTGGGGTTGTTCATCCTGGAGGAGGGTAAGAGGAAACTTTCTGGCTCTCCACATCTCTCTGAAAGGAGATGGTCTCTCCTTCAAAGGAGCAAGCAATAGGCTAAGTGGCAACAGTGTCAGGTTGCATTAGGGGAGGTTTAGGTTGGACATGAGGAACAATTTCTTCCCCAAAATGATTGCCAAGATCTGGCTCAGGATGCCCAGGACAGTGGTGAAGTCCCCACCACTGGAGCGATTTAAAAGGTCTGTAGATGTGCTGCTGAGTGGCATGGTTTAATGCTGACCTGTCAGTGCTGTGCTGAGGGTTGAACTTGGTGATCTTAAAAGGCCAAAATGATTCCATGATTCTGTCAGCCATCAGTGATTTCCTGAGGACCCACATTCTTCATTACATGGTGATCACAGAACAACTGTCAGCTGATGAACACCAGGACATGAAAGAGAGGATTTCATCAAACTCACAAAAAAGGAAACTTTAATCATGGATTAACCTCTCTCTGTGTGATTTGGTTCAGAGTTGCTTGTCTGTCTGTCTTTACATGGGATTTGATTTCACCTCCATCTCCAGCCTGCTTTTGGTGACCTTCTGCCATTCTCAAGTCTTTACCTAAGTCTCTCTTTTGATTGTAACAAACTCCACTGAATCTCTCTGCTAAATTAGCTAATGATTAAGTGCTTTTAAAAATTCCACATCCTAATCTTGTGATCCATCTCCAAAATATTAATAAACCCTGAGCTGCTGCTACACCAAAATGGTTTGTTAAAGTCTTGCTGCTAGTAACAGCTTGATGTTGGGATGGATCAGACACCTTTGGTGAAGCTCTAGGACTTGGAGCAGAGCATGGAAAGATGAAGGACTTGGGCTAAAGTAGATATATCATCTGATGTTATGCTGTATTAAAGATAGAGGGGTTGGGGTTGAGGCCCCATCCCTGGAGACATTCAAGTTCAAACTTAATGGGGCCCTGAGAAACCTGATTTAGTTGCAGATGCCCCTGCTGACTGGAGGGGGTTTGGACTAGATAACCTTTAAAGGTCCCTTCCAACTCAATGTATTTTTTGATTCTGTAAAAGAGAAGCAATATTTTACACTGAATGTAGTGAGACCCTGGCCCAGGTTGCCCAGACAGGTGGTAGATGCTTCATCCCTGGA
The DNA here is from genome assembly GCA_033816785.1 of Picus viridis. Classification (NCBI taxonomy): domain Eukaryota; kingdom Metazoa; phylum Chordata; class Aves; order Piciformes; family Picidae; genus Picus; species Picus viridis. Next base: position 35,756,076 of record CM066585.1, on the reverse strand, counting down.
ACCATTCAAGATCAGGTTGTCTGGAGCTCTCAGCAACTTACACTAGTTGAGCATGTCATAGAATCATAGAATCATGGAATGGGTTGGGTTGGGAGTGACCTCTAAATGTCATAAAGTCCCACCCCCTGCAGTAAGTAGGGAATCACAGGACCACAGAATCACCAAGGTTGGAAGAGACCTCAAAGATCATCAAGTCCAACCTGTCACCACAGACCTCATGACTAGACCATGGCACCAAGTGCCACGTCCAGTCCCCTCTTGAACACCTCCAGGGATGGTGACTCCACCACCTCCCTGGGCAGCCCATTCCAATGGCAAACAACTCTCTTAGTGAAGAATTTTCTCCTCACCTCCAACCTAAACCTCCCCTGGTGCAACTTGAGACTGTGTCCTCTTGTTCTGGTGCTGGTTGCTTGAGAGAAGAGACCAACCCCCTCCTGGCTACAATAACCCTTCAGGTAGTTGTAGACAGCAATAAGGTTTCCCCGAGCCTCCTCTCCTCCAGGCTAAAAGATCAAGTTCCTCAAAACCCTGTGAAGCCTGATCTTGAATGTCTCCAGAGATGAGGCCTCCTTCGTGTCCATGCTGACTGCAGGGCAGGGTTGGACAAGATGGCCCTTGCAGCCCAAGTCATTCTGTGATTTCATGGTTCAGGCCACGTTTGCTGCCACACCATGTGTGAGGGCTCACAACGAGAGTTACTTAAACTCAGGACAGGAATCCTTGGAGATATTGAAGGTCAGGCTTGATGGGGCTCTGAGCAACCTGCTTTAGTTACAGATGTCCTTTTTGACTGCAGGGAGGTTGGACTAATGACCTTTAAAGGTTCTTTCAGCCCAAACCATTTTACAATTCTATGATTTCAGTAAATAAGGAGATGTGCAGAAGACAAATGGTCTTTTGGATGCTTTGCAGTCCTGGAGCTGGTCTTCTAAAGCATGGTAGGATGAGGTTTTATGCTAAAGACAAAAAATTTTTAGCAAACATTTTCAGTTACCATTGCTTGATCTGAAATCAATACTTTGCTCACAAGAAATAGAATTAAAGAGGGCTTTCTAGTTGTCTGATTTCATTCCTCAATAATAAAAATTGATCCACCTTGCCTCAAAAGTGAGGGGAAAACAAAAACCCCACGATAAACTGACTGTTTTCAGCAATACTTGGGTAAAAGTTTCAGCTGAAACATCACAAAATCATAGAATCACAGAATGATTGAATGGTTTGATTTGGAAGGGACCTTAAGGACCATCTAGTTGCAACCCCTCTGCCACAGGCAAGAACATCTTCCACTAGACCTTGTTGCTCAAGGCCTCATCCAACCTGGCCCTGAACAACTCCAGGTTATCCCTTCCAACCACCACCACGCTGGGACTGGAACAATAAGTCCCACTGGAATAATAGTGGTGGTGAATGGTGCCACATCCAGCTGGAGGCCAGTCACCAGTGGCATCCCCCAGGGATCAGTGCTGGGCCCCATCCTCTTTAATATCTTCATTGATGATCTGGATGAGGGGACTGAGACAGTCATCAGCAAATTTGCAGATGACACCAAGTTGGGAGCAGATGTTGATCTGTTAGAGGGCAGAGAGGCTCTGCAGAGAGACCATGACTGACTGGACAGATGGGCAAAGTCCAACAGGATGACATTCAACAAGTCCAAGTGCCGGGTGCTGCACTTTGGCCACAGCAACCCCATGCAGAGCTACAGGCTGGGGTCGGAGTGGTTGGAGAGCGGCCAATCAGAGAGGGACCTGGGGGTGCTGATTGACAGCCGCCTGAACATGAGCCAGCAGTGTGCCCAGGTGGCCAAGAAGGCCAACGGCATCCTGGCCTGCATTAGGAATAGTGTGGCCAGCAGGAGCAGGGAGGTCATTGTGCCCCTGGACTCAGCACTGGTTAGGCCACACCTTGAGTACTGTGTCCAGTTCTGGGCCCCTCAGTTTAGGAAGGACATCGAGACACTTGAACGTGTCCAGAGAAGGGCAACAAGGCTGGGGAGAGGCCTTGAGCACAAGCCCTGTGAGGAGAGGCTGAGGGAGCTGGGGTTGTTTAGCCTGGAGAAGAGGAGGCTCAGGGGAGACCTCATTGCTCTCTACAACTGCCTGAAGGGTGGTTGTAGCCAGGAAGGGGTTGGTCTCTTCTTCCAGGCAACCAGCACCAGAACAAGAGGACACAGTTTCAAGCTGCAACAGGGAAAGTTTAGGCTCGAGGTGAGGAGGAAGTTCTTCACAGAGAGAGTCATTCGCCACTGGAATGTGCTGCCCAGGGAGGTGGTGGAGTCACCATCCCTGGAGGTGTTCAAGAGGAGATTGGACGTGGCACTTGGTGCCATGGTCTAGTCATGAGGTCTGTGGTGACAGGTTGGAACTCGATGAGGTCTCTTCCAACCTTGGTGATACTGTGATACTGTGATAAGCAGAGGAGACATTTTAGGTGCTGTCAGTCTCCAGGATCATTGCTCTGTGTAAACTTGTTGGAGCCTGAGTAGTTCTGGGTATAAAAAGGGTGTTTGGGGTATATAAAGGGAGCTGCTGATGCTCTCCATGCCCATAAATGTGGAAGCTGTGATGAAGCCATGAACACTGGAATGATGCAAAGTGTGGTTTCTGGGAAGGATGAAATCAGATCAAATGGCAATTCAATTAACTCTCCAGATGAGGAATGAGTCTAGTGAGAAAGAGCAACATCTCACCACCGGATTGGTGCTTTTCAAAAGGCTGGACAGGTGTAAGAAGTCTGAAGCAACGTTTTATTTATGTTCTCACAAAGCTCAGTGAGAAGCTGTAGTGGGTTGAGATAGCCACCCTCCCCACCACGGGCAAAATGACGACTCCGACAAACGGATTGCAAAAGTGATGGAAAAGTTTAAATAGAAGAAGTGAAGGTGCACAAAAGAAACCAGAAACAGTGACAGAAATAACCCCAACACACACCCGGATGAACCCCATCCCCACCTGAGGGTGGGCCCAAGACCCCCAGGGCTCGTTCTTCCCCCCCCCACTGCTAGGCTAGTCTCAGCTGGCCAGGCCTGAGACCGCCCATCCCCCTGGCCTTGGGCCTAGCCAGGCCCAAGGCCGGGAGACGTCTCCCCCAGTTACCGGGCGGCGGCGAGGGAAGAAAGAGAAAGAGGCGGACCCCACGCAAGGTCTTATAGCGGTGCAGGGGATTGTGGTAGGAGATACACGGTTTTCCTGTGTCCACCCACTGGGCTGGACTCCTGGACACAGGAAGTGTGCCATGCAGCAGAGGGCACCCAGCCCAAACCACCACACGCCACCCCTTATCTCATACCACAGCCCCTGCACCCAAACACATCATCATATTAGAAATCCCTGATGACGCGTCCGGCAGGGTCCATATCTTCTTCTGGGCGTCCAAACAGTCTCTCTCAGGCTCAAGCATCAGTCCAGTCCAGTTCTTCCTCTCTCATCCAGTGGAACCTCCCAGCGATGCAGATTTCACTCTTCTGCAGTGCAGGTTCTCCATGGATCCGTTGGACATCCTGGCCACCTGGAAAAGCCTCACAACCTCTCAGCCAAGCTCTTCTTCTTGCTCACGTTTTACTCAGCGGCATATCTCCACCCCTGGGGCAAGCCAGTCGGAACAATCCGGCTCCACGACTGCTTTTCCGATCCCCAGGGTGCCGCAAACCGACCGCCTCCGACCGCGGTCCAGGCTACCCAAACGCCTATCACGGTACTTCGCCCCCCACACCGGGCGTTCACGTACCGAGGCGTAGCAATGTCCGGCTGCACACCCCCGGAAGAGGGAGGGGCTGCGCCACAGCCCAACTGAGAGGCAGGGAGGCGGAGCCAGGTGCTCGGCGCCATTTTTCGGTACTGTCCGAAAAACATGGGGGAGATTAGAGCCAAGCCCACTGCAGCCCGAGCGCCGGCCGGCGTCCGCTACCGCGGCCACTCAGCACACAGCAGAGCCCGGCCGCCTCTACCGCCGCGGTACAGGATCAAAATCACCTCCACCCCTCGGGCACTCCAACAGCTTCCCCAGCGAAAGCCACAAGCGCGTTCTCAGAGCCTTTGAAAACGGCTTTCCAGCTGGGGTCCCCGTTCGCCCCTCCTGGGTCTCGGGGGCTATCTCGCCCGCCCGCCCGCTGCGGCTGGCTCCATCCTTGCAGCGAGACGGACCTCATCTGACCTGCTCGCCACTGCCCCTCCCCCGCCTCACCCCCCGCCGCTTCCACCGCCCGCGGAGAGGAAAGGGTGGGGGAGGGGCAGGTCCCGCGTTCTTAAGCGGTAACCCCCGACGCACCAGGTGTCCCCCTGCAATCCACAAGAACCCACACGATCGCCCCGGCAGCAAAGCTTGAGCCCCCCCCGACCTTCCCAAACCAAAACCGACGCCCAGAACTAAATTTAAACTATCCATCATTTGCAATCCGATCTGCAGGTCGCCACACCAACCAGCCCCACGTCGGCGCGCCAAAAATGTAGTGGGTTGAGATAGCCACCCTCCCCACCACGGGCAAAATGACGACTCCGACAAACGGATTGCAAAAGTGATGGAAAAGTTTAAATAGAAGAAGTGAAGGTGCACAAAAGAAACCAGAAACAGTGACAGAAATAACCCCAACACACACCCGGATGAACCCCATCCCCACCTGAGGGTGGGCCCAAGACCCCAGGGCTCGTTCTTCCCCCCACTGCTAGGCTAGTCTCAGCTGGCCAGGCCTGAGACCGCCCATCCCCCTGGCCTTGGGCCTAGCCAGGCCCAAGGCCGGGAGACGTCTCCCCCAGTTACCGGGCGGCGGCGAGGGAAGAAAGAGAAAGAGGCGGACCCCACGCAAGGTCTTATAGCGGTGCAGGGGATTGTGGTAGGAGATACACGGTTTTCCTGTGTCCACCCACTGGGCTGGACTCCTGGACACAGGAAGTGTGCCATGCAGCAGAGGGCACCCAGCCCAAACCACCACAGAAGCAAGATGTTCACTGGAATTAGTAACTAAGGTGAAAAGAAGGTGAGAGCTCTAATTAAATTAATTAGTTCATTGCAATGAGCGTTTGGTCCCAAGTGCTGCTCTGAAAACCTGTATGGATTCTTCTGACACGAACCATGGGATAAGGAGGTGGAACTAAAAACTAGGACTCCTCAGAAAGGCTGAGAGGTGACCTCATTGCTCCCTGCAACTCCCTGAAAGGAGGCTGGAGCCAGGTGGGGGTTGGTCTCTTCTCCCTAGTATGAGGTAAGAGAATGAGAGGAAGTGACCTGAAATTGTGCCAGGAGAGGTTTAGGTTGGATATTAGGATCTATTTCTGTCCCACAAGAGTGGTCAGGCACTGCAACAGCTGCCCAAGGAGTCCTCACCCCTTGAAATGTTCAAGAAACATGTGGACATGGCACTTTGGGAGAGGATTTAATTGCCGTGGTGCTCTTAGATTGAAGATTGGACTCAATGATCTTTGAGGCCTTTTCCAACTGAAACAATTCTATGATTGTATCTGTGACAGGACCACTTCCTGAACTGCCCATTAGTCTGGTGTGATTAAGGGACTGTCCCAGGAGGACATGAAGTGACTTTTAAAAGCAAGGCTGACGTCAGGTCTAGTTTAAGTTAACATTCATTCATTTCTCCCTTTTCTCAGTGAAACTACATTTCCAATTTTCCATCCCAGGGCTTCATCCTTTTGGATCAGGAAAAAAGGATGCATGGCTTTTGCTTGAGATTGCAGGCAAAACTGAGAGGAAAAGAAGGAATTTGACATTAGAAAGAAGGTGTATTACTGTGAAGGTGCAGGAACACTGGAACAGGTTTCCCAGGGAGGTGGTGGAGGACCCATCCCTGGAAACATTCAAGGTCAGTCTTGATGAGGCTCTGAGCAACCTGATCTAGTTGCAGATGTCCCTGCTGACTGAAGTGGGGTTGGACTAGATGACCTCTAGAGGTCTCTTTCACCCCAATGTAGGTTGGGAGCTGACCTGTTGGAGACCAGAGTAGGGAAAAGGGACTTGGGGATACTAGTGGACAGAAGGATGACTATGAGCCAGCAATGTGTCCATGTGGCCAAGAAGGTCAATGGCATCCTGGGCTGTATTAGAAGGGATGTGGCTAGTAGGTCGAGATAGGTTCTTCTCCCCCTCTGCTCTGCCCTGGTGAGGCCACATCTGCAATATTGTGTCCAGCTCTGGGCCCCTCAGTTCAAGATGGACAGGGAACTGCTTGAGAAAGTCCAGCACAGAGCCACAAAGATGCTGAAGGGAGTGGAACATCTACCTTCTGAGGAAAGGCTGAGGGAGCTGGGGCTCTTTAGCTTGGAGATTCTGTGATTCTGTGAGCCCAATGCATTCTATGATTCTGTGATTTTCTGAACTCATGCAGCCAAACCACATTATAAAACTACTGTGACCCAACCCCGAAGTGTGGTCCAGCACTGCAAGTATCTTGACTGTGACACAAAACTCATGGACTTACCTAAGATAATATTGTCTACACTAACAAAGCAAGCCACATTTTAAAAATTATGTTTGTCCTAGAAACAGATTTTTTCTAACTTGCCTTTTTTTTTTTGGGGGGGGGGGGGTGGAGAGAAGAAGGAAGGGACAGAGAGTGGATGAAGAACAGAATGAATCCTTCTCAGTGCTATTGGTGACCTCCTTTCCCCACCTTAACTTCTCCTCCTCCTCCTGTCCCAGCACCGCTTCCCATGGGGAGATCATAGAATCATAGAATGGTTTGGGTTGGAAGGGACCTTAAATATCATGTAGTTCAAATCCCCCTGCCATAGGCAGGGACACCTTCCACTAGATCAGGTTGCTCAAGGCCTCATCCAACCCAGCTTTGAACACCTTCAGGGAGGGGGCATCCACAAGCATTTCTAGTGTCTCACAACCCTGACTGTAAAGAATATTTTCCTAATCTCCAGTTTAAATCTTCCTCCTTCTAGCTCAAAGCTGTTAACCCTCTTCCTGTCACTACAAGCTCTTGTAAAAAGTTCCTCCCCAGCTTTCCTGTAGTCCCCTTCAGGTACCGAAAGGCCACCAGAATGTCTCTCAAGTTCTCTAACAGGAGAGATTAACAGGCTTCTTTCTTCTGTGAGATTTGTGACCTTGAGGCATCAGCTGGAGTAAAAGTTAGTAAGTGCTTATTATATTGATTGTCACAGTGGGATTAAACTAATCCGCTGAGGCATCAATTCGCTAGAGTTAACTTCCTAGCTCTTGACAAATTGACAAGGTCTGATCCAAGGTAGAGTGATAATCCAAGCTGGGAGGTCTAACTATTTCCCTGAAAGCTTCTTACTTCTCCATTCACTCTAATTTGCTCTATCTTGACTGAAATGTTCCTCTCCATGGGAAGGGGTCATTTAGAGATGTGAAGCCAGTCAAGAAAATACAAATGTTAAATAGAACGTAATGGTTTAATGGCCATGGCAGTTTTAGGTTGACGGTTGGACTTGATGCTCTTGGAGGACCTTTCCAACCAATACAGTTCTATGATCTGATGATTCTGTAATGCCAGACACAGAGAGTGGGGAAAGGGACCTCCTTTGCTGAGGCTGCTGAAGAGAAGCTTTAATTCAATAGCTCTGTGGAGAGGAACCTGGGAGTCCTGGTGGACAACAAGGTCACCATGAGCCAGCAATGAGCCCTCATGGCCAAGAAGACGAAGACCTCATAGTCCCCTGGGGTGCCTCTAGAAGACTGTGACCAGCAGATTGAGGGAGGTTCTCCTTCCCCTCTGCCATAGTGAGGCCACATCTAGAGAACTGTGTCTAGTTCTGGGTCCCTTTCAGCTAAAGAGAGGCATGAATTACTAGAGCGAGTTCAGCTGAGGGGCCTGGAGCATCTCTGTGAGGAGGAAAGGCTGAGACCTGGGGCTGTTGACCCTGGAGAGAAGCAGCCTGAGAAAGGATCTTCTCAATGCTCAGAAAGAGCTAAAGGACCTGTAGGGGACAAAGGATGGGGCCAGACTCTTGTCAGTGATGCCAGTGAAAGGACAAGAGGCAATGGGCACAAACTGGAAAAAATGAGGTTCCACCTGAAGAGGAGGAGAAACTTCTTTTGTGAGAGAATGCCACCTGGCCATTGTGATCCTGGGCAAGCTGCTTTCGATCCCCCTGCTTTAGTAGGGGAGTTGGACTGGATGATCTCCAGAAGTCCCTTCCAACCCCCACCATGCTGGGATTCTGTGAAAAACAGTAAATGAGCCTTTGTATAAACCAGATGATCTTAGAGGTCTTTTCCAATCAAAATAATTCTATAATTCTAAGTATGGTATCTCCACACAGTTCTGCAAGGGGTTGTGTTTTCCTCTCCCTCTGCTGTGTAAATGTAGATGCCTTTTAATATTTATGTGCAATAACAGCTGCCCTTTAGATGGTGCCTCAAGATGTGCAACCTCTACGATTCAACTCTCTCCAACCCTACTCAAGCAGAGGCAAACATCAGATAAATGTGAAATGCCAGTATCCAGGCACCAATTGTTGCATCAACTGAAAGAGAGCTTATGAGTCTTCTGGAAAAGTGTTTAAGACACCTCTCTCTAAAAGGTAACCAACCTCCCATGATAGATGCAAAGCCACAGTATCACCAAGGTTGGAAGAGACCTCAAAGATCATCAAGTCCAACCTGTCACCACAGACCTCATGAATCATGGCACCAGGTGCCACATCCAATCCCCTCTTGAACACCTCCAGGGATGGTGACTCCACCACCTCCCTGGGCAGCACATTCCAATGGCTAACAGCTATCTCTGTGAAGAACTTTCTCCTCACCCCCAGCCTAAACTTCCCCTGGTGCAGCTTGAGACTGTGTCCTCTTGTTCTGGTGCTGGTTGCCTGGGAGAAGAGACCAACTCCCTCCTGGCTACAACCTCCCTTCAGGTAGTTGCAGAGAGCAATGAGGTCTCCCTGAGCCTCCTCTTCTCCAGGCTAAACAACCCCAGCTCCCTCAGCCTCTCCTCATAGGGCTTGTGCTCAAGGCCTCTCACCAGCCTTGTTGTCCTTCTCTGGACACGTTCAAGAGTCTCAATGTCCTTCTTAAACAGCCAGATGCTCAGGTTTTTTTCCTGTTGCTTTATCCCATCTCTCCATTCCATCCCTGTATTTTTGGAAGTTGGAGGAACCTCTGATAATCCTTCCATGCTCCTCTCTGCTCATGTCTTCTACTGGCTCATGGACTGGATGATCCTCTCGAGGGCTTCTCATTGTTTCTCACTACTACTGAATCTCTTCCAACACAAATTGATCCCATTCAAAATTAGAGTGGCTCAAGGCTTCCATATGACATAGGGACGTGATGTCAGGGATTGAGACCTCCTTAGTGAAATCAGAGATGTCCTTTTCCACAGCAAAACCATCTACTGAAAGGTTTAACCAGAGCAGGGTAGATTAAGGTTAGACATAAGGAGGAAGTTCTTCACAGTGAGGGTGGTGAAATACTGGAACAGGTTGCCCAGAGATGTGATGGAGGCCCCATCCCTGGAAATATTCAAGGTTAAACTTGATGGAGCCCTGAGCAACTTGTGCTCAGTTTCACTGTTCAGTAACCAACTCATCTGGTCTCTGGGAGCTCATGGGGTGGTGAATGTGGTGTTAGTCTACCCTAACATAATGCTGTCTCCTGCTCTGCCCATGACAAAACACATGAGAAGTTTCAGAGTGTTTCAGTCATACCCTGAGGGACAATTAGCTTTGCTCTCAACCTAGACTTCCCCAAGCTATTTATTGTCTTGCTTTGATGAATAAAAACAGTTCAATGGCAGCTAATATTGTGGTGGTTGCTCATTCTGGCTGTGAAGAATCTCTTTCAAATATCTACCAAGTGCATCAGAGGTGGTGCCACTTTCATTGCAGAGTAAAGCTGTCTGCACCCTTCTCCAAGCAGGGTCAGAGTGAACAAACTGGATCAGGAAGTTCCACCTCAACATGAGGAAAAATTATTTACTGTAAAGGTACTGGAGCACTGGAACAGGCAGCCCATAGAGATTGTGAAGTCTCCTCTAGAGACTTTCAACAGCCACTTGGATGCATTCCTGCGTGACCTGCTTTGGCAGAGGGCTTGGACTCAATGACCTCTGAAGGTCCCTTCCAACCCCTATGATTCTCTGATTCTACAAACAGGCAATAAGCCAAAATCTCCCTTAGCTGGAGCTGGAGGGGCTGGTCCCAATTGCCAAGAGGGACCAGCTCTTTATTTGGAACAGTGCTGATTGTGGTCTCCAGAAAGTAAGCTGGCTACACACCTCTGAGTTTTGGCCAGAGCTAAGGCCAAGCTTTCTGGAAGGGTAAGGACAACTGGATTTTTGTGTTTCAAGGTGGTGGCCTTTAGTGGAGGTTGAACAGAGAGCTGGAGAAGTGATAAGGTGAGCTTGCTGCTCCTGGACAGGTCAGAGAAGAAGATAAAGCAATTGTAGAGAGGAGCTAGGTCTCACATCATGAACACCGAAGTCATGGCTTGGTCAGCAAGCTCTGCACTTGCTTTGCTTGGAGCTGTAAGAACAAGTTTCTGGGGGCTTTGGATAGACAGATTCCAGCCAGTCATCATGAAGCTGAAGTAAGAAGATGAATTTCACTAGGATGAGAGTTTTCTTTGAACAGAGATTCAGGTTGGATTGTACAACCACTGGAGACCTTACTCAGCAGTGTGACTTCCAGAGGTAGACACAGATAGACATGCACTAGGTCAGAAGTTTATCAAACTAGAACATCCTACATCTTTGCTTTGAGAGCTCACAAAATTCAAGCAACCAATTAGCATTACAGCTGAGGAGCCATCCCATATACAAATGATCCATGCAGTACGAGAAAGCAAAGCCACTTCAGCATCCATGCCAAGCTGGGCCTTAAGGCAGTCCCCAAGCAAGAGAGGAATTCTGCAGTTTTGCATTAATTGGCTTTTTAATGGGTTTCAAAACAGACTTGATCTGTGAAGCACTCCATAATTGCAGAAGATTAAGGTGACACTTTGAAAAATGGGTGGAACAAGAACATGAATGAGGTAACCATGGCTTGGGCCTAATTACAGATCAACAACAGATAAACCTGACTTGATAACGCTGCAGAATAAATAACCAGGAGAAGCAGGCTCTGTGATTCAGTCTTCACACTGGTAAAGTTGCCTGGCTGTAAAGGACCGAGGGGTTTTGGTGGACATCTGGCTGAAGATGAGCCAGTGTGTGCCTAGGTGGCCAAGAAGGCCAATGGCATCCTGGCCTGGATCAGCAATGGTGGGGCCATCAGGAGTAGAAAAGTGATCCTACTCCTGTGCTCAGCACTGGTGAGGCCACACTTTGAGAACTGGGTTCATTTTTGGGCCCCTCACTCCAAGAACAACAAGAGGGGCTGGAGCAGGGCAAGAGTAGGGCAACACAGCTGGTGAAGTGTCTCGAGAACAGGTCTGGTGAGGAGCAGCTGAGGCAACTGGGGTTGTTTAGTCTGGAGGAAGTAGATGGGAGACCTTCTGGCTCTCAACAACTCCCTGAGAAAAGGTTGCACTGAGGTGGGGAGACCTCCTCTCACATGAAACAGATAGGATGGCAGGAAATGGTTTCAAGTTGCACCAGAGGAGGTTTAGGTTGGATATTAGGAAAAGTTTCTGTACAGAAAGTCATTGGAACAGGCTGCCTGGGGAATTTGTGGAGTTCTAAACTCGGGAGGCTGAACATGAGCCTGCAGTGTGCCCAGGCAGCCAAGAGGGCCAATGGCATCCTGGCCTGCATCAGCAACAGTGTGGCCAGCAGGAGCAGGGAGGTCATTCTGCCCCTGTAAGCTGCACTGGTTAGGGTACACCTTGAGTCCTGTGTCCAGTTCTGAGCCCCTCAGTTTAGGAAGGATGTTGACTTGCTGGAACATGTCCAGAGAAGGGCAACAAAGTTGGTGAGGGGTTTGGAACACAAGCCCTATGAGGAGAGGCTGAGGGAGCTGGGGTTGCTTAGCCTGAAAAAAGAGAAGACTCAAGGGTGACCTTATTGCTCTCTACAACTACCTTAAGGAACATTGTAAGACAGGCAGAGGTTGGTCTCTTCTCCCAGGCAGCCAGCACCAGAACAAGAGGACACAGTCTCAGGCTGCACCAGGAGAGGTTTAGGCTGGATGTTAGGAGGAAGTTTTACACAGAGAGAGTGATTGCCCATTGGAATGGGCTGCCTGGGTAGGTGGTGGAGTCACCATCACTGGAGGTGTTCAGGAGGAGACTTGATGGGGTGCTTGGTGCCATGGTTTAGTTGGATTAGTTGATAGGTTGGACGCAATGATCTTGCACTGGCACAACTGGTGAGGCTGATGCAAACTTCTGAGCACAATGTTTACACCACTGCCACGGTGAAATGCTGGAGCTATCAGATTGTATCCACACACAGGCTTAATTACCCATTACACATGCAATTACATGACTTTAATGTGCTCTCATCATAATTACAGCAGCAAATTAGGGGGCATAATTGCACATGCAAATGTGCACGCCTGGCTTCTTTTTTTTGTTCCTTTCCTTCTCCAAGATCCTATGGTCTTGAGCCAAACAGTAAGAAAGATCATGGTTGGGGCTGTTAAGCTTTGATAAGAGAAGGTTCCAGGGATACCCTTGAGCAGCCTTCTAGCACCTGAAGGGGGCCTACAAGAAAGCTCTGGAGGGACTTCTTATAAGGGCTTTGAGCTAGAAGAGGGGAGATTGAGATTAGGAAGAAATTCTGTATAGTGAGGGTGGTGACACACTGAAGCAGGCTGCCCAGAGAGGTTGTGGATACTCCTTGCCTGAAGGTTTTCAATTCCAGGTTGGATGAGACCTTGAGCACCCTACTCTAGTGGGAGATGTCCCAGTCCATGGCAGGGGGATGGAACTGGATGATCTTTAAGGTCCCTTCCAGTCCTAACCATTGTATGGTTAAATTTCATGAACTGTGTTTTTAGCAGCATTACAGGACCAGGACAGGGATTGTCCCCTGTAATCAGTACTGGTGAGGCTACACCTCAATTTTGGGGTTGAGTTCCGTGCCACAAACTCCAAGAAGGCCACTGAAGTGCTGAAGTAGGTCTAGGAAAAGAAAAAAGCCAGTGAAGACTTTCTGGCTCTCCACAACTTCCTGAAAGGAGGTTAGAGCCAGGTGAAGGCTGGTCTCTTCTCCCAAGGAACAAGCAATATAGTAAGAGGGAATGGACACAAGGTGGACCAGTGGAGACATGGTTTAGTGGTGACTCGGCACTACTGTGTTAATACCCCACACTAGATCAGGCTGGCCACAGCCTCATCCAGCCTGGGCTTAAACACCTCCAGGGACGGGGCCTCAACCACCTCCCTGGATAACCCATTCCATGGCTTCACCACTCTCATGGGGAAGAACTTCTTCCTCACATCTAGCCTGAATCTCCCCATTTCCAGCTTCATTCCATTCCCCCTAGTCCTATCACTACCTGAGATCCTGAGAAGTCCCTCCCCAGCCTTCCTGTAGTCCCCCTTCAGATAACTGGAAGGCCACAATGAGGACACCTCAGAGCCTTCTCCAGACTGAACAGCCCCAACTCCTTCCGTCTGTCCTCATAGGAGAGGTGCTCCAGCCCTCTGATCATCCTCGGGGCCCTTCTCTGGACACGCTCCAGCACGTCCACATCTCTCTTGGAATAGGGGCTCCAGAACTGGATGCAGTACTCCAGGTGGGGTCTCCCCAGAGCTGAGTAGAGGGGGAGAAGCACCTCCCTTGACCTGCTGGCCACACTTCTCTTGATGCAGCCCAGGATCTGATTGGCCTTCTGGGCTGCAAATGCACATTGAGAGCTCCTGTTGAGCTTCTCGTCCACCAGCACCCCCAAGTCTCTCTCCTCAGGGCTGCTCTCCAGCCAGTCACTGCCCAGCCTGGATTTGTGCCTGGGATTGCCTTAACCCAGATGCAGGACCCTGCACTTGGTCTTGTTGAAGCTCATGAGGTTGGCTTGTGCCCACCTCTCCAGCCTGTCAAGGTCCCTCTGGATGGCATCCCTTCCCTCCAGCATGTGTTGGTGTTTTCTGACTGAGATACATTGGATGCAAGCTTCCATTGTCATCATGACTTTTTCCCCAGTGAACGAACGTTAGCTAGTTGCAGCACTTTTCCCCTGTTTGGACTTGATGTTCTTAAAGTTATTTTCCAATAAAAACTATTCTATGATGAATCTCTGATAATATCAAAAATAACTCCTAAGTATGCAGACTCTTGGTCTGGAACCAAGCACAAGAACCTTCCGCAGTAATGCTGGGGAGGAACTGTTTAGAGATAGGACAAGGGGGAGTGGTTTGAAACTAGAGCAGAGTTTGGACATAAGGAGGAACTTATTTACCATGAGAGCGGTGAATACTCAAAGAGGTTGCCCAGACATGTGGTTAAGGCCCCATCCCTGGAGACATTCAGAGTCAAACCTGGCAGACCCCTGAGTGACATGATTTAGTTGTAGACATCCTTGCTCTCTGCAGGTGGGTTGGACAAGATGACCTTAGAGGGTGCCTTCCAACCCAATGCATTTTGTGATTCTACTACATCATAGAGCAGGTGTCTGAAGATGACATGATGATCTTAGATCTGTCTTTGCCAGCCAAAACAATTCTACAATTCTATGGTGCAAGGTTCAGCTGCTGAGGATGGTTATCCCCAGCCAGCTGTCCCTGCTGACCATTTATTTTGTCCACCTGCTTTCTTGTTGTTTTTTTCCCTAAGAGCCTTTGCTTCTGTTTTGCGTGATGCTTAGAATGTGATTTTAGAAATCCCGCAGATACCTGTGGGGATATTTGTCTCTGTCTTCCTGGCAGCTGGATCTCAATCCAGAGCCCTGCTTCTGAGAGATGACCTTTTCAAGTCCTCTTGGCTAAAGGTTGCCTGTTTCAGCTCCCAGAGCAGTCATTTTCCAGATTAAACTCAGGTTGCTGGGTGAGTCATTCTCTTTATTTCTTTAAAATGCATCCGGTTTATTTTGCTTTCGTAACCCTCCGGATGAAAAGCGAGGATGAGCAGATGATAATGCCGGATATTTTTATTCCTAGAAGGAGATTATAAGGCCTGTATCTCTTGCCCTGTGGCTGGTAGAGATTGGGAGCTGGAATTGGAAGTGGTCACCAGCTCTCCACTGATGGGATTGCTTTACGTCTCTGAGCAGTTTCTCTGCTGGGTGGTGTGACTTCACCTCTCCCTCACTTCACGCGGTGTGATGAGCTTCTTGCCAGCTCTGGCTGCTGGGGAGCTTTAGAAGCTTCGATTGAAATCTCATTCTGTGGATTTTGGTTTTTTTTCAGGGCTAGGTGCTGGAGCAAGAATAATAATAATTAAAAAATAAATAAAATTTTGGGGGATGAAGGGGAAGTAATATAGGAGCAGAAACAGAGCCTGCTTCCACCTGAGTGTCCTGCTCTGAGCAGGAGCACAGCTGATTCCAGGCAGTGCTGTGAGTTCCCAGCCCCTTCTGAAGTTCAGGGCAGGTTTGCACAGCCAGAGGCTGCTTCTAGCAGGGAGAAGCTGATGGGGAGAGCTCCTGACAAGGGCTGGGCTACACAAAGGCTCTGCCTGAGACTCGCTTCTCTGCACACCAAAGGCACTGCCACAGCTTGTTCCACACCTGGGCGGGGGTGGCAGGAAGGCAGAGGTGGCACCTGTGGGGAGGAGCAGACAGGATAGGTGACCCTCAACTGCACAACAAGGGATTACATCCCATGGATGACATCTTCTGGCATCTTCACGGTCAAGCTAAGGCATCCCCAGGGTCAAGCCTCTCCTTCCCTGGCCAGTGTCCCAGGAGGACTCTGTCCCTTTTGCCTTCCATCCCAATAAGCATCTTCCTGAATCTAGTTCCAGATACAGCTCCTGAATCCAGTTGCCATCTGCTGCTGAGTCCAGTCTGGGGATTGCCCAGTGCCTGCCCCCAGCATCAGTGTTGCTAATGGGGGTGTCATTGCCACGAGAGGTTGGATTTGCTCTTGGTTTGTGTGTCTGTGTTTCTCTTCCATGGAATCATTCTTTCCATCCCAGCTGATTGATTTTCTTCCCAACCCCATCTCTCTCTCTCCCTTCTTCCTTTACTCTTCCCTTTGGGAAGGCAGAGGGTTTCATGGAGATCCTCTGGCACTCCTCTGGTGGCCAGCCCAGCCTCAGCCTGTGACAAGAGTTTCCTTAGCACTGATCAATATCAGCGGCAGGGCACTGGAGCTCACAAATCTTCC
Organism: Picus viridis; assembly: GCA_033816785.1. Lineage (NCBI taxonomy): Eukaryota > Metazoa > Chordata > Aves > Piciformes > Picidae > Picus > Picus viridis. Next base: position 35,739,948 of record CM066585.1, on the reverse strand, counting down.
AGGACACAGTACGTGGACCAAGGAGATGCTGTTGAAGCCCTAGTGAGGTAACCTATGACACCAGTGAAATTCATTTTGGGTTAATCAGGATATGTCTGGAAGCAAGCATTGCTCAGTGATTTCTCCAAGGGGAAACTGGCAATATGAAACCTTTTCTTTGTTCTTTCTGAAGTGTCAGACAACATTTTTGTCTGGTTCCAAGGTGTAACCAGGGTCAGAAAAGTTTTATCAAATGTACTTTGTATTTCTCAGAGCTTGGCCTTGAAATCCCTGGCTAGTGACTGTTTCCTGAAACACAATGATCTCACTGCTTTCAAACCACACTGGGTAGATGAAAGCATGAAAGGATCTTTGCTACCATAACAGCTGGACTCTACCATCTGCCTAAGGAAAGACAAAGGGGATGGCTCAGGGTTTAAGAAATCCATTTATTGCCTTTCATTATGAAGGACATCAGAGTGCCTCTCAGATAGAGAAAGTCACTCCTGTTCTTTTTTTCATTCCAAAAAGCAAAGCTCCAGCTTCAGACCTGCCATGCTGGCAGGGTATGAACCACCACAGAAGATGTGTCTCACCAAGCCCTTCAAACTGAGGTATACTTTTGTGTCTGACTGTCTGCTTCTCAGTCACCAAGACATCAACTTAACTGGGCATTCCTAGGATGGGCTAAGGATGTGTCTTGGATTTGATCAGGTAAGATTTGTGTCAAGCATTAGAGTTAGGTTGGTCACCGGAGGAGTGCCAGAGAATCTCCATGAACCCCTCTGCCTTCCCAAAGGGAAGAGAAAGGGACGAAGGGAGAGAGACTGACTGGGTAGGAAAGAAACTCAATCAGCTGGGGTGGAAAGAAGAACCAATCCATAGAATGGAGACACAAAAACACAAACCAAGAGCCAGCCTAAGCCCTGATGGCAATGATGGCACCACTAACACCACTGATGCTGGGGGCAGGCACTGGCCAAGTCTCAGACTGGACTTACCAGCAGATGGGAATCAGATTCAGGAGCTGGACTCCAGAACTGGGTTCAGGAGCACATGCATAAGCTGATGATACGCCTGTGAGCCCTTACACAGAGCACTGTAACAAAGTCTTTTTGTGCTGCTGATACAAATATTCAAAACCCACATGGAGATGTTCCTGTATGATTTTGTCTCTGTGAACCTGACTAGATGATCTTCAGAGGTCCTTTCCAACCCCCACCATTTTGTGCGATTCTGTGTCATTTACCCCCCCCCCGAAAAGCATGGCGGTCAATGCAATCCGACATTAATTTTATGTTAATCTAATTAATATTAATTGCAGCTCTGAGAGGAGGATCAGTGCTCAGGTGCATACTTGGAACCACATCTGTCTGGGCTGAGCTGGATAGCGGCATAGCAGGTACCATAGAACCATAGAACTAAAGAAACCTCAAGGTTGGAAGAGACCTTTGAGATCAAGTCCGCCACATCCCTCAGCACCACAAGTTCTAAACACCTCCATGGATGTTGACTCCAGCACCTCCCTGGGCAGCCTTTTCCAGGGCCTGAGAACCCTTTCTGTGAAGAGATTTTTTCCTAATATCCAATCTGAACCTCCCCTGGCACAACATGAGGCCTGTCTGTTGTTGCATGTAAGAAGAAGAAACCTACTCCCACTTCACTCCAATCTCCTTTGAGGTAGTTGTAGAGGGTGAGAAGGTCTCCCCTCAACCTCCTTTTCTGAAGACTAAACAACCCCAGTTCTCTCAGCCATTCCTCATAAGAGTCATGTTGAAGGCACTTCACCAGCTTAGTAAGGCGAGGTAAATCTCATCCATCAAAGTAGGGTCGGCCCCTGGTGACTCTTCACAAGCTTTCCAAAAGTTCTGGGCATACAACTCCTATTAAAACTCCCATTTTAAGTTACTGGAAATAACCTGAGGTTAAAACCCAAGCCAAACCAAACCAAAAAACTAAAAGCAGAGTGGAGAAATCCCCAGCCACTTCTGAAAGCTGCTTTTGGGCATCTGTGTAACAACCTGCTTTTGACAGGCACCGTCAAGTGACATTCCACACCAACTTCAGAGAGGGCTGGAGCTCTTTAGTATTGAGGCATTTAATGAGATGCCCAATTAAGCTGAAACCAAAGCCCTTTGTGCTGCCATTTGTAAGAGAAACCCAAAGGGAGCTGAGTGACTGACTCATTAGGATTTCAACTTCTGCAGGGCTTTTAAAAAGCCAACACATAAATAAAATGAAGGAAAATGGGTGGGAAGAAATCTAATGAAATTCAATAAGGGCAATTCAATAAGGGACTTGGATAGGCTTGAGAGGTGGGCCCAAGCCAACCTCATGAAGTTTGACAAGGCCAAGTGCAAGGCCCTGCACCTGGGTCAGGACAATCCCAAGCACAAATCCAGGCTGTGTGATGAGTGGCTTGAGAAAGGTCTTGATGGGAAGGACCAGGGAGCTTGTGGATGCACCCTCCCTGGAGGTGTTGAAGGCTAGGTTGGATGGAGCCTTTGAGCAACCTGGTCTAGTGGAAAGTGTCCCTGCCTATGGCAGGGGCGTTGGAACTAGATGATCTTTAAGTTCCCTTCCAACCCAAACCATTCTATGATTCTTTAAGTGGAACTAGAAGATCTTAAAGTTCCCTTCCAACCCAAACCATTCTATGATTCTATAAGTGTAAAGTCCTACATCTGGTGAAGAAGAACCCCATGGATCAGTACAAGTGAGGAGTTGACCTGCTAGAAAGCAGCTCTATGGAAAAGGACCTGGGAGTACTGGTGGACAACAGGATGACCGTGAGCCAACAGTGTGCTCTTGTGGCCAAGAAGACTGATGACATCACGAGATGCATCAAGAAGAGTGTGACTATCAGGTTGAGGAAGGTTCTCCTCCCCCTCTACTCTGACCTGGTGAGGCCGCATCTGGAGAACTGGGTCCAGTTCTGGGCTCCCTGTTTCAAGAGAGACAGGAACTTGCTGGAGAAGGTACAGCAAAGGGCTACATTGATGCTGAGGGGACTGGAATGTTTCTGTGAGATGGAAAAGAATGAGAGAATTGGAGCTTTTTAGTCTGGAGAAGAGAAAACTGAGAGAGATCTCATAAATGCTGATCAATATTTAAAGGGTGGCTGTCAGGAGGATAGAAGCAGTATTTTTTCAGTGGTGCCCAGTGACAGGACAGGTGGTAACAAGCACAAACAAGAACATAGGAAGTCTTATCTAAACATGAGGAGGAACTTCTTGAATCTAAGACTAATGGAGCACTAGAAGAGACTTCCCAGAGAGGTGGTGGAGTCTCCATGTCTGGAGACATTCAAAACAGGCATGGACATATTTCTGTGCCACCTTCTTGAGGTGATCCTGCTTTGGCAGGGATGTTGGGCTGGATAATCTTCAGAGATCCCTTCCAATCCCTACCATTCTGTGATTCTGTGAGAAACAATTTCTTTTCATGGTTCTGATGAGGAAGAGAGGATTAAAAAGGAGGAAACAAGAAGGCTGAATGTGGTGTAGCATTCCATGGAGAGCAGAAGAGGTGAGGCAGGGACCATTCTGCAGGAGAAGGGACCACGTGAGGCATGTAAAAAATTTGGCCTCAGCAATTTACATCTCCCCAGAGAGAGCCAGGTGCCATTTCAAGTTTCAAAGGAAAGCTAACAGGATCAAAACTCGCTTGGTTAAATCTCAGCTGGTTCCAAAATGTGCCTGTGAACTTGAAAACAAGCTCAGGGAAAGCTCTGCAGAGATACAGCAGATGCTTTGTAAGGTCAGAATTGGGGTGACTTTGTCCTTTGTTGGTGGAGGTAGGAATGGATGATGAGCATGTGGGGCTGCAAAATCCTTTCTGCCCCATGCATCAGAATTTGGTAGCTGTGTGGGTGTTCAGGTTTTTTTTATTCCATGTCTTGATTTGTCCTAGTTTTGGGGCCCTTTTGCCTCCATTCAACAACTTGAAGTGGTTTTGATGATTTTTTTCAGGTGAGGTGATAAATATTTGCCATCAAATTACAGGCAGAATGTCAGCCTCGAGCCTTAGCTTCCTCATATCTTACTTGTCCTCTTGTGACACTGACTGCATTTATAATATTAAGGATAGACTTGGTAGCAGGAGGGAAGTGATCTGAACAATCTTGAGATAGACCTACAGATGGATTGTCTTGGTGGATTCCTTATGGGTATGCAATGTACCAGAGCTGGCTCTGCAAAGTGGATGTCTTCTGCAGCTGGGTAGTTATTCAGGGTTTTGTTCCACCTATTGAGATTTTTCCAGAGTTGTTTTCTTTCTTTGTTCTGCTGCAAAGAGAAAAACTGTGAGGGGGTTTGATTTTCATTTTCTTTTAGCTGAATCTTAGAATCATTTAGGTTGGAAAAATGCTTTAAGGTCATCGAGTCTAGCCATGAAGTGATAAATATGTTCTGTAAATTTACTTATCTGGGTTTAGAGGTCATTATTTCAGATGCAGCAGCAGCTAAAGAAGAAATTTGGTCTTTGAGATATTTCTGATGAACAGGGACTGTGCTGATATCCCACATGAACCCTGCCAGTTTCACTGCTGAGTCTCTTAAAATGAATGCACAACCTACCCATGGACGTGGATGCCCCCTCCCTGGAGGTATTCAAGGCCAGGTTGGACACAGCCTTGAGCAGCGTGGTCTAGTGGAAGGTGTCCATGCTGGCACCAGGAGGTTTGGAACTAGGTGATCCTCAAGGTCCCTTCTGACCCAGACTGTTCTATGAATGCTGCTAGGGCCACTACAGTAGGAAGACCAAGAAGAAAGGTTGAATTGACTTCAGCTCTTCAACTAAAGCTAAAAAATCTTCAAGTTGGAGAATTGAACTGCAAATTCCACTATGCAGGTCCATATCACAGCAAGCATTTGACCAGTGCTTTCATGGGTGTCATGTGAGTGCCACCAATTTCCTGTGTGACTGGATTTTGGGGGTGTGTTGAACAGAACCTATTTTCAGAGGTCACACAGAATCACAGTATCACCAAGGTTGGAGGGGACCTCAAAGATCATCAAGTCCAACCTGTCACCACAGACCCCATGACTAGACCATGGCACCAAGTGCCACGTCCAGTGCCCTCTTGAACCCCTCCAGGGACAGTGACTCCACCACCTCCCTGGGCAGCACATTCCAATGGCTAACAACTCTCTCAGTGAAGAACTTTCTCCTCACCTTGAGCCTAAACTTCCCCTGGTGCAGCTTGAGACTGCGTCCTCTTGTTCTGGTGCTGGTTGCTAGAGAGAAGAGACCAAACCCCTTCCTGGCTACAACCACCCTTCAGGTAGGTCATTTATTCATGATGAGGCCACTAATCTGCTTGGAATTATAAAGACTAAATGCCCTAGTACACTTGTTACTCCTGTTAGAACAGACCTCAGTGAGAGCATCTCACTGAGTTTTATCCCTTGCAGCCATTGTCTTCTTTCTTCTTAACCCAGGAAATCATCACTTCCTGGCCTCAGAGTTATAATCTTCTATTGACTAAATTTATTTGCAATTGGTCTTTGGATAGTAATGAATTTGTACTTCTGGCATTGTCTCTAAGTTATTGCAGAAAATAGAAAGTTAGAATCATAGAATTGTTTTGCTTGGAAGAGATCTCTCAGATCATCAAGTCCAACCATCAACCTACGACTGCCATGGCCTTAAACCCTGTCATAAAGAGCCATGTCCACATGTTTCTTGAGCACCTCCAGGGATGGTGACTCCACAACCTCCCTGGAAGCTGATGTAAACTATGAAACATCAAATCTGTGTGCAGTTGTCTGGAGGGGGTTATGTTAGTACTCTGAAAATGCTCCAAAGTATTACTGGTGGCAGGTTATTATTGCAAGGACAGAAATGGCTTCTGTTGAACTGCAAGAAAAATTGTCAAGGGTTAGAGCTGGGCTGGCCACTAGAGAAGTTATGAGTGCAGTGAGTTCCCAGCTCAGTCTCTGCTCAGTGAGGTTCTTTCTGAAATTCAGGGCAGGTTTGCACAGCCAGGAGCTGCTTCTAGCAGTATGAATGTTGATGGAGATAGCTCCAGCCAAGGGCTGGGCTGCAGAAAGGCTTGGCCTGAGACTTGCTTCTCTGCAGAGCAAGGGCACTGCCACAGCTTCTGCCCCACCTTGGGGCAGAGGTGGCACCTTCGGGGAGGATCAGGCAGAGCAGGTGATCCTCAAGTGCCCAACAAGGGACAGCATCCCACGGGTGGCAACTTCCAGCGAACAGCTTTAAATCCCTGCACTCTGATCCCTCCTCTTTGCCCTCCTCTCTGAATGGATGAGACCATTGCTGCTGGGTCTTTCACCTCCTGGAGCACCAACGGAGGGATGTGGTTGCTGGATACTGGGACAACTGCAGAACCTGGTGAGACCCCACTTGGAGTACTGCATCCAGTCCTGGAGCCCCTATTACAAGAGGGATATGGAGGTGCTGGAACATGTCCAGAGAAGGGCCCCGAGGATGATCAGAGGGCTGGAGCACCTCTCCTAAGAGGACAGACTGAAGGAGTTGGGGCTGTTCAGTCTGGAGAAGAGAAGGCTCTGAGGTGACCTAATTGTGGCCTTCCAGTATCTGAAGGAGGCCTACAAGAAGGCTGGGGAGGGACTTCTCAGGATGTCAGGCAGTGATAGGACTAGGGGGAATGGAAGGAAGCTGGAGGTGGGGAGATTCAGACTGGATGTGAGGAGGAAGTGGTGAAGCCCTGGAATGGGTTGTCCAGGGAGGTGGTTGAGACCCCATCTCGGAAGGTGTTTAAGCCCAGGCTGGATGAGACTCTGGCCAGCCTGATTTAGTGTAGGGTGTCCCTGCCCATGGCAGGGGTTGGAACTAGATGATCCTTGTGGTCCCTTCCAGCCCTGACTGATTCTATGATTCTAAACATAAAACTGTTTTGGTTGGAGCAGATCTTGATTACTGATTCTGTGAACCTCTCCCCAGAGCCACTATTTGTGCATCTGAGGCTGTTGTAAAGCCCTTGCATAGAACCCAAACCCACCAATTCTAAAGACACAACAGTGATTTGGGGCTTTGAGAGTGCTGGGTTGGACATCAGCAGAGCAAAGGGAAAATTGCTGTTTTCCTATTTGTTCTTCCCATTTCTGGAGCTTCTTCAGCCAGACTTAGTATCATAGTATCATAGTATCAGTCAGAGCTGGAAGGGACCACAAGGATCATCTAGTTCCAACCCCTGCCATGGGCAGGGACACCTCACACTACATCAGGCTGGCCACAGCCTCATCCAGACTGGGCTTAAACACCTCCAGGGATGGGGCCTCAACCACCTCCCTGGACAACCCATTCCAGGGCTTCCCCACTTTCATGGTGAAGAACTTCCTTCTCACATCCAGCCTGAATCTCCCCACCTCCAGCTTTATTCCATTTCCCCTAGTCCTATCACTACCTGATAGCCTGAGAAGTCCCTCCCCAGCCTTCCTGTAGGCCCCCTTCAGATACTGGAAGGCCACAATGAGGTCACCTCAGAGCCTTTTCTTCTCCAGACTGAACAGCCCCAACTGCTGTGTGGCCAATCTACTTTCAGGGAAACAGACTCCTTTTTAAAGTACTCCTTTAAAAGATGTTTGCATTTTTCTGATGGAGATTGAATTGATATCACAGCTGGTTTGTGCCTGACACTGGTAAACAAACAAATGCCTCCTTCTGTTGTTAAATATTAAATGAGCTCCAAGTACAAAACAGATGATTAATGACTCGGATGTTTCCACCTGGCAAACCAAATTACAGAGAATATTGGACAGCACAAACTTCATCATAGATTGATTATTCCATCCCTGCATAAACAGTGGGAAGAAGGAAAACAAAACCCAGGTGACTGGTGAATGAACCATTCTTTCATGGACTCAAATCCGGAAACTTCCCTTAGATCATTTTATTGACCTGTTTGTAAAGCTCTGAATATTTCATTAGTGCCAAAAGTTGAAGGAGGGAAGTGTTGAGTCTTCATTGAGCCCTGATGCAGGCAGGTCCTGCAGCAGAGGTCCTGCAGCAGAGGTCCTGCAGCAGAGGTCCTGCAGCAGAGGTCCTGCTCTTTCTTACATGAAGCCACAAATATAATTAAGGAGTGGAACTTCTCCCATATGGGAATAGGTGGAGGGACCTGTGAGGATGCTGGAGCTGAGCAGAAAGGTTGTGGAGTTTCCTTCTCTGGAGAGATTCCAAACCCACCTGGACATTGTGATCTTGGGCTACTTGCAGTAGGTGCCCCTGCTTTAGCAGGGGGATTGGACTGGATGATCTCCAAAGGTCCCTTCCAACCACCACCATGCTGGGATTCTGAGATTCTATGAGATGATTCTTGATGGGTAGGTTCATTGTGGGTCCACGTGTCTAGAGCCATGCACATTCAGTGCCCTGGGTCCCCACTGGCTTGGCCATCTTTGTAGTACTCAGCAAGCTCCAAGGAATCAGGGACAAGAGAATGTAAGGCAGAAGCTCACTGGTAGATGATAGATACTCATTTTTTAACTATTTGCAAGCTGTTTCCAAACTGGTTCATGTGTCTGGGGAAGTGGCCTATACCTCTCTGCTCTGCCCAGAATTTCTTCTTGGTATGTCAAGGTCTGTGCACTAAGGAAAAAGCAGTTTGGTCTGTAGCAGCAGAGGGACATATGAGCTCTCTCCACCTTCTCTGCCTTCTGGAAGGATAAGGCAGGGTAACAGTGGTACTTTGTGAAACTGAAGAGTGTGTGGACAACAGCCCAAATGAGCATCACTCTGTCAGCCTCAGATGTAGTCAAGGTCACTGGTCAAGCCAATGTACCTGGCAGGCTTGTGTGGTTGCAGCTGACATACCACTTAACTGTCTTTTCATAGAATACAACTGTTAGGAGCAGAAGTCTTATGGATCTGCAAAGAAGAGAGAGAAAACACATGTTCTTGGCATAGCTTGACTTCTAGCAGTTGGAAGTGACTCCCTGCTGCTGGCTCCTGGCTTTCTGGAAGCACTTCTCCTTCTTTCTATAATTCTGTGATTCCTCTGCCTTCACGTGGATGTTCATGGGAGGGACTGGCTGCTGCTGCTTACAGGTTGCCCTGGAATTGCATCAGGGCCTCATTCAGTGCTGGTGGAAATCAGTGTGCCTGAACACAGCCTGTGTGTGCAGCCTGCAGAGCTGCGCTTGGATAAAAAGGTCTCAGTCTGTGCTTGCTGGTAGCCCTCACACACAGGCAAGTGGTCACCAGACCTGTCATGTCTGGGTGCTGTCCTGGGGTCCACACAGACAAATTAACCCTAATCATGAAGAACTCTGTGGGGGAGCCCTACAGCCTTGAATATCCTGCTGGAATCTCACACAGAACCCCAGACTGGTTTTGCTGGGAAAGGATTTTTAAAGGTCATCTAGTCCAACCCTCCCGTGGTTAGCAGGGACATCTGCAACTAGAGTAGGTTGCTCCAGCCCCATCCATCTACCACCTCTCTGGGCAACCCAGAACAGGGTCTCACCACCCTCAAGGTAAAATATTTCTTCCTTCTCTTCAGTCTCAATCTCTCTCTTTTAGTTGCAAACCATCCCCCCATGTCCTGTCACAAGAGGCCCTGCTCAAAAGTCTGTCCCCAGCTTTCTTTAAGCAACCCCTTTAAGCACCAAGAGGCCACCAGAAGGTGTCCCTGGAGCCTTCTCTTCCCCAGGCTGAACAACCCAAACTCTCACAGCCTTTATTATCATTCACATTCACTATTGCTTTGGAGTGATGGATTTAACAAACCACAGTTAAAAGCTTTCCAGTGTTCTGAGTGCATCCTCCACTTGCTTCTACAGTACCTTTTTGCTCTCCAAGAGACTTATCCAGCTGTGCTCCACAGCACTCAGGAGCTGGCAAATACTAATTGTGAGAGTGGAGTCAGACCTCACTTCTTAGCTGGAGAAGGCTTCTTGGAAAGACACAGAGCAGCCTTCTGCATCTATGAAAAGTCACCTACAGTCCCGAAGGGACAGAAGCATCATTCCCTGAGGGATTTAAAAAGGACAACACGAGGTGAGCCATGGGATGAAATCCCACAAGCCTCAGTCCTCTGAGTGACTTCACAGAATCACGGAATGCATCAGGTTGGAAGGGACCCTCAAAAGCCATCTTACCTAAACCCCGCGCAGTGAGCAGGGACATCTCCAACTCAAGTTGGAGCAACTCAGGTCAAGTTGCTTAGGGTCCCATTAAGTTTGTCCTTGAATGTCTCTGGGGATGGGGCCTCTTCCACCCTGTTACAAATCCTCCTTGACTTTCTGCAGAGGGTTGTAGAGAAGCGTATGCAGAGACTTGATGGGGTGCTTGGTGCCATGGTTTTAATGGAATGAAGCTGGAGGTGGGGAGATTCAGGCTGGACGTGAGGAGGAAGTTCTTCACCATGAGAGTGGTGAAGCCCTGAATGGGTTATCCAGGGAGGTGTTTGAGACCCTGTCCCTGGAAGTGTTTAAGCCCAGGCTGGATGAGGCTCTGGCCAGCCTGATCTAGTGCAGGATGTCCCTGCCCATGGCAGGGGGTTGGAACTAGATGATCCTTGTGGTCCCTTCCAACCCCAACTGATACTATGATACTATGGTTTAGTTGATTAGGTGGTGTTGGATGATAGGTTGGACACGATGATCTTGAAGGTCTCTTCCAACCTGGTCTGGTCTGGTCTGGTCTATTCTATTCTATTCTATTCTATTCTATTCTATTCTATTCTATTCTATTCTATTCTATTCTATTCTATTCTATTCCATTCCATTCCATTCCATTCCATTCCATTCCATTCCATTCCATTCCATTCCACACTCGGGTCCCACAACTTGCTTGCTCGAGGCACAGCAGCAATACTTCACCTCTGCAATAAACTCTCCTCCATCTGCACCTTCAATACTGCAAGAAGGACATTGAGATGCTGGAGCTAGTCCAGAGAAGGGCAACAAAGCTGATGAAGGATTTGGGAAAAAAGCTCTGGTGAGGAGCAGCTGAGGGAACTGGGGGTGTTTAGTCTGGAGAAAATGAGGCTGAGGGGAGACCTTCTGGCTTTCTACAACTTCCTGAAAGGAAGTTGGAGAGAGGTGGGTGTTGGTCTCTTCTCCCACAGAACAAGCAATAGGACAAGAGGAAATGGCCTCAAGTTGTGGTTGGGGTTGGTTAGGTTGGACAGGAGGAATGATTTCTTCCCCAAAAGGGATGTCAAGCCCTGGAACAGGCTGCCCAGGGCAGTGGTGGCATTGTCACCCCTAGAGGTGTTTCAGAGCTGTGTAGATGTGGTGCTGAGGGCCATGGTTTAGTGGTGACCTGGCAGTGATGAGTTGATGGTTGGACTCATCGATCTTCAAGATTTCTTCCAACCTAAACAATTCAATGCCTCTATGACTTTAGTATAAAAGCACCTGCAGGTCTGGTTCCTGTGTGCAGGAAGAAAAGCAGATGACTACTTGAACAATTAACCTGCTTGGAGAAACACAGAGCCCTGGGCACCAGCCCGAGCAGTATTTATGGGGATGTCATCTAACCATGTCAAAAGAGCCTGAGATCACTAATGGTGTGATCTCTCTGCTTCTCTGCTATCCATCATGCTGTCTCCTTGTCCTGCCAGCTCCCTCATGCCCTCTGAGTGGATTATAATGGAGAAAAAGCTGCTAGCTGTGGGCTGTAAGCCAGAAGTGTCTGTACCTGTCCATGGAGGGACAATTCCCTGAGTCAGAGCCACTGGTCATCATAGCTAAGAGGAGCTGGCTTCTGTGATTGAGTGTTCTCCTGTCCTCCCTGCCAGCTGTCTGCTGTGTGGTGCATGGCTTTGGTGGGTGAAAAAAGAAACTGAGAGTCCACATATGGGAACACAGACCATCTAGTTCCAATACCCCTGGCATGGGCAGAGACACCTCCCACTAGACCAGGTTGCTCAAGGCCTTGTCCATCCTGGTCTTAAACACCTCTAGGGATGACACATACACAGCTTCCCTGAGCAACCTGTTCCAGTGTCTCAGCACCCTCACTGTTGAAGAATTTCTTCTTAATCTCCATTCTCAATCTCCCCTCTTCCAGCTCAAAGCCTTTGTCCCTCATCCTATCACTATCAGCCTTTGTCAAAAGTCCCACCCCCCCACTCTCCTGTAGCCTCCTTCAGGTACAGGAAGGGCACTAGAAGTTCTCCCCAGAGCCTTCTTTCTCCAGGCTGAATAGCCTCAGCTCTCAACCTTCTGATCATCTTCATGGCTTCCTTGGACCCTTACTTGAGTCCTGCTTGAATACCCAAACCATTTCCAGCCATCCCAGCATCTCTGTGACAACACCCAATGGGACACTTACATGTTTAAATGAAATCCAGGGAGTAAAGGCATCACTAAAGTACCACCAAGACCACTGATATGCAGGTGCCTCACAATCTGCTACTCAGCAGGAGAATTTAGGTTCCAAAGTCACTTAAAGCTATTTCAAAATCATGTTTTGGAAATTTGGAGGGTCCAGGGATGTGGTTGATGCCCTGTCTCTAGAGACATTCAGGATCAGACTTACAATACAATAATACAATAATACAATACACCAGGTTGGAAGAGACCTTCAAGATCATCGCGTCCAACCCATCAAACAATCCAACCCACCCAACAACTAGACCATACAGCCAAGCACCCCATCAAGTCTTCTCCTGAACACCTCCAGTGAAGGTGACTCCACCACCTCCATGGGCAGCCCATTCCAATGGGCAATCACTCTCTCCGTGTAGAACTTCTTCCTAACATCCAGCCTAAACCTGCCCTGGTGCAGCCTGAGACTGTGTCCTCTTGTTCTGGTGCTGGCTGCCTGGGAGAAGAGGCCAACCTCTGCCTGGCTACAACCTCCCTTCAGGTAGTTGTAGAGAGCAATAAGGTCACCCCTCAGTCTCCTCTTCTCCAGGCTAAGCAACCCCAGCTCCCTCAGCCTTTCCTCATAGGGCTTGTGTTCCAAACCCTCACCAGCTTTGTTGCCCTTCTCTGGACACGTTCCAGCAAGTCAACATCCTTCCTAAACTGAGGGGCCCAGAACTGGACACAGGACTCAAGGTGCGGCCTAACCAGTGCAGTGTACAGGGGGAGAATGACCTCCCTGCTCCTGCTGGCCACACTGTTCCTGATGCAAGCCAGGATGCCATTGGCCTTCTTGGCCCCTGGGCACACTGCAGGCTCATGTTCAGCCTACAATCAACCAGTACCCCCAGGTCCCTCTCTGCCTGGCCACTCTCCAGCCACTCTGACCCCAGCCTGTAGCACTGCATGGGGTTGTTGTGGCCAATGTGCAGAACCCGGCACTTGGATGTGTTCAATCTCCTGCCCTTGGACTCTGCCCATCTGTCCAGCCTGTCGAGGTCCCTCTGCAAAGCCTCTCTGCCCTCCAGCAGATCAACTCCTGCCCCCAGTTTGGTGTCATCTGCAAATTTACTGATGATGGATTCAATGCCCTCATCCAGATCATCAATAAAGATGTTGAAGAGCATGGGGCCCAGTACTGATCCCTGGGGCACACCACTAGTGACAGGCCGCCAGCTGGATGTGGTGCCATTCACCATTACTCTCTGGGCTCGGCCCTCCAGCCAGTTCCTAACCCAACGCAGTGTGCTCCTGTCCAAGCCATGGGCTGCCAGCTTGGCCAGGAGTTTGCTGTAGGGGACGGTGTCAAAGGCCTTGCTGAGGTCCAGGTAGACCACATCCACAGGCCTCCCCACATCCACCAGGCGGGTCACCTGATCATAGAAGGAGATCAGGTTGGTCAGGCAGGACCTGCCCCTCCTAAATCCATGCTGGCTAGGCCTGAGCCCCTGGCCATCCTGTAAGTGCTGTGTGATCGCACTCGAGATGACTTGATGTAGCCCTGGCCAGCCTGGTCTAGTTGGAGGTGGCCTTGGTCACTGCAGGGGGGTTGGACAAGATGGCCTTTGAGGGTATCTTCCAACCTGATGCAGTCTGTGAATCTGAATGATAGATGGCATCACAGTATGTGCAAGACACTACTCCGGGGCCTTCTAGGAGGACCTTACAGGGACAATGAGCATGGCTTGACCTAGACTTTCCCCCTGTCTCCTTCTGGTTGGGTCTGGCATTGTGGTGGCACATCATCCCCACACCAGGGAGCCACACTCATCTGTTTTGCTTGCACCACTGAATATTGTTGTGACAACTTCCAGGGGTGTCAGAGAGCAGCAAGAGGTTTGCAAAGTGAGTTGCTGTGTAGTCAAGCAATTCCCATGATTGCAGAGGAACTGTTGAAAGGCTGTGAACAAAAAAAAAAAGGTAATTATCTTAGCTCTTCCTCCCTTCAAAGAGACTCACAGCAATCTTCTGTGTTTCTGTTCGAGGCAGATGTTGACTGTGGCATGGCTACAGCCTGGTGCGTGACAAGATGGAACAGAGCATCCAGGGGCCCCATGTTCATAAGTTCTGTGATTCATAGAATGGTTTGGGTTGGAAGAGACCCTAAAGATCATCTAGTTCCAACTAGATGATGTCATAGGCAGAGACACCTTCCATTAGAAAAGGTTGCTCAAGGCCCCTTGCAACTTGTCCTTGAACACCTGCAGGGAGGTGACATCTTGGGCAACTCATCCCAGTGTCTCATCACCATTTCTTCCTAATATCCAGTCTTTGGATAGAATAAACCAGGTTGGAAGAGACCTTCAAGATCATTGTATCCAACCTATCAACCAATACAACCCACCTAAACAACTAAACCGTGGCACCAAGCACCCCATCAAGTCTCCTCCTGAACACCTCCAATGATGGTGACTCCACCACCTCCCCAGGCAGTCCATTCCAATGGGCAATCACTCTCTCTGTATAGAACTTCTTCCTAACATCCAGTCTACCCTCCTCAAGCTTCAATCCACTCCCCCTTTTCCTATCACTACAAGCCCTTGCAAAAAGTCTCTTCCTGGCTTTCTTGTAGGCCCCTTACAGGTATTGGAAGGCTGCTCTAAGGTTTCCCCAGAGCCTTCTTTTCTCTAGGCTGAATGGCCTCAACTTCAGGCCTCTGATAATCTTTATGGCCTCCTCTGCACCCACTCCAGAAGTTCAATGTCCCTGTTGCCCTTCTCTGGACACGTTCCAGCAAGTCAACATCCTTCCTAAACTGAGGGGCCCAGAACTGGACACAGTACTCGAGGTGTGGCCTAACCAGTGCTGTGTACAGGGGCAGAATGACCTCCCTGCTCCTGCTGGCCACACTGTTGCTGATGCAGGCCAGGATGCCATTGGCCCTCTTGGCTGCCTGGGCACACTGCAGGCTCATGTTCAGCCTACCATCGACCAGCACCCCCAGGTCCCTCTCTGCCTGGCTGCTCTGCTATGGGGCAGGAGGATTTTGGGTGAACAAAGTTGCCTGTTGGGTGCTCCTAAAAATATTTCAGTCTTAGATTTATTTCCACCTTTTCCTGTGCATCATAATTGATATATCTTGCTGATGACTCTCTGCAGGTGCCCAAGGCCAGGCTGAACAGGGCCTTAGCCACCTGGTCTACTAGAAGGTGTCACTGCTCATAGCAGTGGCTTGGAACTAGGTGATCATTAAAGTTCTTTCCAACCCAAATCATTCTATGACTCTATGGTTCAGCCCTCAATTTGTGCTGGATTGTCGTTTAGTGAACAGTAGAATTTTATGATCCACAGACATGTCTTCAGCTGGAAACATCTCAGACAGTTCAAACCTTATCATCTCAGATAAATTTTGGAAAGGGCTGAGGTGTCCTCTTTTTCTTTCGCCACCATTCAAGGTAGGAACTGGCAACCCCACTTGTAGAACAGGTTCATGCTCAAATAAGCAAGCAAAGAAACTGGGATATGTACATGTTCTGCTGGAAATCTTATTTGAATCCATTTATACACAACTTACAAATAAGAACAAGGAAGGGTTGGGGCTGGGGGGGAGTAGGGGGTTGGAAATTAAAAGGCATTGTAAATTGGATGGGTTTGTCATGTTTTCTGTGCTACAGTTGTTTGTCTTCCTGCAGAACTTCCTGGGAAGCATGCTGCAAGCTGTCAGAGAATTGCCAGCAATCATTTCTCTGCTATTTACTTAACTAGCCCTGAGGTTTAAAGTTGTTTGATTTCCTGGGAAGACAGAATTATCTCTGCTTCTGCCCAGAGATACATTTTATTTCCCAGAAGATGAGAAAATAATGCCAGAGACCTTGCTCCTTCCAGCAGCAGGAGAGTGAAGCATCAGGAGAACTTCTTCAGCAGTCACATTGTCCATGTCAGGAACACTCTGCAGGTGGGGCTGAATGGTATCAGTATGAGACAGCCTGGAAGGGATGAAGAGGTCAGGAAAACAAACAAACAAACATAAAAGAAACCACAGAAAAAAACCCTGTAGGGCGCTGTCAGGGTTTAGGGCTGGACTGGCCAGAGGCTCTCCATTCCCAAGGTGAAGAGAAAGGGAAGAAGGGAAAGTGATGGGCTGTGAAAAGAACACAACCATCTGGGATGGAAAGAACAATTCCATGGAATAGAGACACAGAGACACAAACCAAGAGCCGAGCCAAGACCAGATGGCAATGACAGCACCATTAACATCACTGATGCTGGGGGTAGGCACTGGGCAAGTCCCAGACTGGATTCAGCAGCAGATGGGAACTGGATTCAGGAGTTGGATTCTGGAACTGGATTCAGAAACACACAGATTGGGATGGAAGGCAGAAGGGACAGAGTACTCCTGGAACACCAGCCAGGGAAGAAGGGGCATGACTCTGGGAATCTTTCAACTTGCTCCTGAAGATGCCATCCATGGGATGCAATCCCATGTTGGACAGTTAAGGGTCACCTGTCCTGGTCACTTCTCCTCACAGGGGCCACCTTTGCCTTCTTGCCTCCCAAGGTGGGGCACAAGCTGTGGCAGTGGCCTTGGTGTGCAGAGGAGCAAGTCTTAGGCAGAGCCTTTCTGAAACCTGCCCTTGGCAGGAACTCTCCCTGTCAACATTCTTGCTGCTAGAAGCAGCCCCTGGGTGTGCAAACCTGCCCTGACCTTCAGAAAGTGTCTCCCTGAGCAGATCTTGAACTGGGAAGCCATACTACTGACGTGAACCTGCTCTGGGCTAGCTCAGACCAGGACAATCCCACACACAGTGCTCCTCAGTGGAGGGAAAGACCATGCTCTTATCTCCTTAACTAGTGAGTGAAATCCTGCTCTTTACTTGCAAGAGATAGCCAGGATGCAAGAAGACTTTGAGAAGCTCTTTCACACTTGCTGCCCTTATTCAAGGAGGGCCCTTGTATATGCCAGCAGCTCACATTGGGTCAGAGCCAATAATGCTGGCTCGGCAAAGGACATGCAGCGATGAAGAAGTTGGACAGGGCCTCGAGCAGTCTGGTCTAGTGGAAGGTGTTCCTGCCCATGACAGGGTGTTGTAACTAGATAATCCCTCAGGTCCCTTCCAAGCCAAACCATTCTATGAATCTCTGATGCTCACAATGATCACTGATTCTGCCCTGTAGAGCTATAGCCTCAAGGTGTAAGTTAGCACATGCCTACTTTGGTCCTTAAAGGCATGTGTTTGAGTGTCAGGTTGAATCTGGGCCTTCAGTCTGGTTCATCTGAGGACAACCTGTGCACAGATTTGAAATGAAACCACAGCTCATGTTTAATTAGCTCAGCTCCAGACTTCATTATGGATTAGAAATGCAAGCCAAGCCCATCAAGAAGTGTTTGAGAGAACACAGGCTGATGTATAGGCTCGCAGTAAAATTAGTAACACCTTCCAAACCTGATAGCAAAGCTAGGGAGGCATGAAGGGCACCACCAGATTTTACTGCTTAATAGTGACTGCATGGGAATGGCCCCATTTTCTCACAGTCCTTCAGATGCTGCCTCAGCCCTGGCTGGAGAATGCGTGCCAGTATGCAAGAAGCCAGTCCCATTAGTGGCTGAGGGGAGACTTTCTGTCTCTCTAAAACCCCCTGAATGGAGGTTGGAACCAAGTGGGAGTGAGTCTCTTCTCCCAAGGAACAAGTGATAGGATGAGAGGAAATGTCCTCAGGTTGCCCCAGGGGAAGTTTAGGTTGGAAACTACGAACAATTTCTTCCCCAAAAGGGTGGTCAGGCCCTGGAACAGGCTGACCAGGGCAGTGGGAGAGTTTCCATCCCTAGAGTGGTTTTGAAGCCCTGTAGATGTGGTGCTGAGGGACATGGGTTTGTGGTGACTAGGAAGTGCTGGGCTAATGGTTGGACTGGATGATCTATCTATGCCCCTACACACACATGGACAGCTAGCACTGCCTGCTGACATTTTGTTTTCAGGGAAATTGCTTTCACTGGTGAAGGCTGAGACAGTTGGAGTTGTTCAGCCTGGAGAACAGAAGGCTCCACAGAGACCTTCTGGTGGCCATTCAGTGCTTAAAGGGGTTGATCAGAAAGCTGGGGACATACTTTGAGCATGGTCTGATGTGACAGGGGTGATGGTGTGAACTAAAAGAGGGAGATTGAGACTAGAGAGAAGGAAGAAACTTTTTATGCTGAGGGTAGTGAGACCCTGTCCCAGGTTACCCAGAGAGGTGGTAGATTCCCCATCTCTGGAACCATTCTGCAACTCTGCAACTCTGGTTGCAGATCTCCCTGCTGACTGCCGGTGGGTTGGACTAGATGACCTTTAAAAGTCTCAAACTGTTCTGTGATTCTGTGTCTTCTTTGGAGAGGCTGCCCTAGGAGAGTACATCAGCCAGGCAGGGGTCACCCTGCAATAAGAACCTTGCTGTGGAGAACATGTCCACTCTAGAACATTGTTTAATGTCCATGGTGGTGTTAGGCCATGGGTTGGACTCAGTGATCTTAGAGCTCTTTTCCAGCTGCAACAATTACAGAACAACAGAATACATCCAGTTGGAAAGGGACCTCGAGGGCCCAACCCCCCTGCAGCCAACAGGGATGTCTCAAACTGGATCCATGATTCTGTGACTTTGTGTCTTGAGGGAGAGCATCTGATCTCTCTAAAGGAGACAATTTGTTGTCCTGTGGGAAGGGGAAAGGAATGCAATGAAAGTGTATGAACACAATTACCGTGATAGGTTGTACTTCAGGGAACAGGTCCAGAGAAGAAGTGAGCAATCATCCCTGCTAGTCTTCAGTGAGGAAAGAAAGAGGAGCCCCTATTACAGGAGGGATGTGGACGTGCTGGAACGTGTCCAGAGAAGGGCCACGAGGATGATCAGAGGGCTGGAGCACCTCTCCTATGAGGACAGACTGAAGGAGTTGGGGCTGTTCAGTCTGGAAAAGAGAAGGCTCCCAGGTGACCTCATTGTGGCCTTCCAGTATCTGAAGGGGGCCTACAAGAAGGCTGGGGAGGGACTTCTCAGGCTATCAGGTAGTGATAGGACTAGGGGGAATGGAATGAAGCTGGAGGTGGGGAGATTCAGGCTAGATATGAGGAAGAAGTTCTTCACCATGAGATTGGTGAAGCCCTGGAATGGGTTATCCAGGGAGGTGGTTGAGGCCCCGTCCCTGGAGGTGTTTAAGACCAGGCTGGATGAGGCTCTGGCCAGCCTGATCTAGTGTGGGGTGTCCCTGCCCATGGCAGGGGGTTGGAACTAGATGATCCTTGTGGTCCCTTCCAACCCTGACTGATTCTATGATTCTATGATTCTATGATTTAATGTTCTTTGCTTCAAATTAACATCCCCAGGGAGAGCAATGATAACCCTTAATTCATCATTAAGCCATCCTAAATATCCCCAGTCCTTCTATTTCATTCTTCATGCAGATATTTTTTTTGCCACATTAGCAGGCACATGAGTGATTCTGTTCTCTCTGGAAGCCTCCATTTAAACATCTCTGTTTAATTAGACAGCAGAAGTCCCATTTCCTCACCATCATTTCTGTGGATGGAGCACATGAATCATAGAATCATAGAATCCTGAATCACAGAATAATTTGAGTTGGAAAAGACCTTAAAGATCAGCATAGAATCACAGAATGGTTTGGGTTGGAAGAGACCTTAAAGATCACCTAGTTCCAATCTCCCTGCCATGGGCAGGGACGCCTTTCACTAGACCAGGTTGCTCAAGGCTGCATCCAGCCTGGTTTTAAACAATTCTAGGAATAAGGCATCCACAACTTCTCTGGTCAATCCATTTCAGCATGTCATCACCCTCATAGTAAAGAACTTCTTAATGGCCAATATAAATCTATCCTGCTCTCATTTCAAAACATTGCCCCTTGTCTTATCACCACAGGCCCTAGTCAAAAATCATCTCCTGTAGGCCCCCTTCTGGTACTGAAAGACCACAAGAAGGTCTCCCTGGAGCCTTCTCTTCTCCAAGCTGAACAGACCTAACTCAGCTGTTCTCCAGGCCTCTGATCATCTTTGTGGCCCTCCTCTGGACCATCTCCAAGACAGTATATACAACACAATACAATACACCAGGTTGGAAGAGACCTTCAAGATCATCGCGTCCAACCCATCAACCAATCCAACCCACCTAAACAACTAAACCTTGGCACCAAGCACCCCATCAAGTCTCCTCCTGAACACCTCCCATGAAGGTGACTCCACCACCTCCACAGGCAGCCCATTCCAATGGGCAATCACTCTCTCTGTGTAGAACTTCCTCCTAACATCCAGCCTAAACCTGCCCTGGAGCAGCCTGAGACTGTGTCCTCTTGTTCTGGTGCTGGCTGCCTGGGAGAAGTGACCAACCTCTGCCTGGCTACAACCTCCCTTCAGGTAGTTGTAGAGAGCAAGAAGGTCACCCCTGAGCCTCCTCTTCTCCAGGCTAAGCAACCCCAGCTCCCTCAGCCTTTCCTCACAGGGCTTGTGTTGCAAACCCCTCCCCAGCTTTGTTGCCCTTCTCTGGACACGTTCCAGCAAGTCAACATCCTTCCTAAATTAAGGGGCCCAGAACTGGACACAGTACTCAAGGTGTGGCCTAACCAGTGCAGTGTACAGGGGCAAAATGACCTCCCTGCTCCTGCTGGCCACACTGTTCCTGATGCAGGCCAGGAGATCCATGCCATCTTAGCTCTTTCTGAAGAAACAGTCACTGTGCTTGCTTACCCCAAAATTAGAAACCTTAACAAGTGTGAAGACAATAAAAATGAGTAGAACTTTTCAAAATAAGCCTGATTTTGGACAAAAAACCCAACCAAACAACCCAACCCCCCCCCCCGAAAACCAGTTGGGGCTGGTCATATATCTGGCCTGCGGTTCCCCTGTTTGGAGCAGTTGATGAAGACAAGGACAAATGAATTGAACTTGTTGAGCTACTGTGTATCCCTCAGATTTATGAAGGCAAACAGATTTGCTTATTCTTTCTATTAGGAGAAAAACTTCTAATCCTCTCCCTGTGTTTCAACCCCTGAGCATGGGGCAATAGCATCAAAGCCAGTACTTGCACCTTTCCCTGCTCAGCCACTCTTCTGCTGTTCCTCAGGGCCAGGAATGGTGATGCTGTGGATGAAACAAACATGAATAAAAATTATTTGTTTCCTAAGTGGTTTTGTTTCCTATCAAAATAAAATATGTGTTTCCTCTGTTAGCTCTGCAAAGAAGGGTATTGGAGTCCTGGTGGATAACAAGTTCACCTGTGAGCCAGCAATGTGCACTTGTGGCCAAGAAGACTGATGGTCTCCTGAGATACATTAAGACTTTGGCCAGCAGGTCAAGGGAGGTTCTTCTACCCCTCTAGTCTGCCCTAGTGAGGCCACCTTTGAAGTGCTGTATCAAGTTCTGAGTTCTCCAGTTCAAGAGAGACAAAGAACTCTATTGGACAGAGCCCAGTAGAAAGATACAAAGGTGCTAAGGGTCCTGGAGCATCTCTGTGAAGAGGAAAGTCTGAGAGATCTGGGGCTGTTTAAGCTGGAGAAGAGCAGCCTGAAAAGGGATCTGATCAGTGCTCAGCAAGAGATAAAGGGCATGTGGGGAGCAAGAGGATGGGGCCAGACCCTTATCAGGGGTGTCCAGTGACAGGACAAGGGGCAACAGGCACAAACTGGAAACCAGGAGGTTCCATCTGAAGAGGAGTAGAAATTTCTTTGATGGGTGCTGATCCCTGGAGCAGGCTGCCCAGAGATGTTTCAGAGTCTCTTGTTCCAAAGAGATTCCAAACCCACCTGACCCTTATGATCCTGGGCAAGCTTCTGTGGGTGCCCCTGTTTTAGCATGGGAGTTGGACTGGATGATCTCCAGAGGTCCCTTCTAACCCCCACCATGCTGGGATTCTGTGAAATTAATCATGGTGGGGAAGTAATTGCATCTTCATCCTCTATAAGCAACACCTACCACCATGCTGGATGTCCAGCATCATGGAGTATGCTTAACAGCATCACAGGCCACCAGGGCTAGGTGGAGGGGTGGGGTGTTGCCAGGTGGTAGGAGAGAAATGGTAACAGATGACATTAATGCCTTTTCATTATCCTAAAAGCCTAGGAAACTAATTCAAAAGCAAAAGAGGTTTAAACAGGATTAGAAGCATTCTTCTCTTCCCAATGCAGCAAAGAATAATCAAATTATTATTCAAAACAGGGAGTGAAGAGTGTTTAATCTATCAAGCATGTTCTTTACCAAGGTTTTTTTCCCTCCCACATGCACTAATTTCTTGGCTATGAGGCTCACTGCCACTTCTGTTGGACAGCATCTGAGGTAAGACACACAGAAGATCTTATTCCTCATGGATGGGGCAAGCTATCAGCACAGCAAAGATGCAGGACCAAGGAGGAAAAGAAGACAAGAATGAGGCATAGAATAATTGGATAAGAGGAAGTGGCCTGAAATCGGCCCATGGGAGGCTTATGTTGGATATTAGGAAAAGTTTCTTTCTTGCAAGAGTGGTCAGGCATTGGAACAGGCAAAATGCCAGGTGCTGCACTTGTGCCAAAACAGTGCCACAAATGCTCCAGGCTTCAGGCACACTGGCTGAAAAGCTGCCTGGTGGAAGAGGACCTGGAGATGCTAGTTGACAGCCAGCTAAAGATAAGACAGCATGTGCCCAAGTGGCCAAGAAGGCCACTATCATTCTGTCCTGGATCAGCAATAATGTGGCTACCAGGAGTAGGGAAGAGAACACGCTCATCTGCTCAGCACTGGTGAAGTCACACCTCAAATACTGGGTTCAATTTGGGGCACCTTACTCCAAGAAAGACATTGAGGTGCTGGAACATGCCTAGTGAAAGTTCTGGATGATAGCTGTGGTCAGGAGCACATGAGAGAACTGGGAGAGTCTGGAGAAGAGGAGGCTGAGGGGAGACCTTATTGCTCTCTGCAACACCCTGGAAGGAGGTTAGAGCCAGGTGGGAGCTGGCCTCTTCTCCCTAATATGAGATGATAGAATGAGAGGAAATGGCCCCACGTGAATTTTAGATATTAAGAACAATTTCTTTCCTGCAAGAGTGGTCAGGCATTGGAACAGGCTGCCCAGAGAGGTGGTGGAGTCACCATCCCTGGAGGTGTTCAAGAAATGTGTGGACATAGCACTTTGGATCATGGTTTAATGGCCATGGTTGGGTTGGGCTGGTGGTTGGACTTGATGACCTTAGAGGTCTTTTCCAACCAAAACAATTTAATGATTCTGTGATTCTATCATAGATTCATGGAATTGCTTTGGTTGAAAAAGAGCTTTAAGATCATAGAATCATAGAATGCACTGGTTTGGAAAGGACCATTAAAGGTCATCTAGTTCTAACCCCCCTGCTGTAAGCAGGGACATCTCCAACTAGAGCAGGTTGTTCTGAGCCCCATCAAGATAGCCCTTGAATATCACCAGTGATGTGGCCTCTGCCACCTCCCTGAGCAAACTCTTAACAGTGTTTCACCAATCTCATAGTAAACCATTTCCCCAGGTTTTGGTGAGGAGATGCATAGGAATTCATGTTCTGCTATTGCAATAATTAATGGATGTCTAGCATCTTATATCTATTAAAGCCTTAATCCCTACATTTTAAGGTGCTTTTACCACAAATATCTTCAAGTAGAACAATAAGGAAGTTGGAGCGAGGTAGTTGTTGATCTCTTCTCCCAGAAAACTAGTGATAGGACAAGAGGAACTGGCCCCAAGTTGCACGAAGGGAGGTTTAGGTTGGTCATGAGGGATAATTTCTTTCCCCAAAGGGCTGTCAAGCCCTGAGACAGGCTGCCCAAGGAAGTGGTGGACTCACCATCCTTGGAGGGATTTTAAAGCTGTGTAGATATGGGGCTGAGGGACATGGTTTCATCGTGGGTTAATGGTTGGCCTTGATGATCTAAAGGCCTCTTCCAACTTAAAAGATTCTATAAAGCAGCACTTGGTATCAGTTTTTTTAAGATGATGTTTGCTTGATGCCCACTTCTGGTGCTCACTTTGTGGGTTTTTTATCCCTTGCTTGTTCCTCAGACCATGTGATGACCAGGCAGTGCTAGGTTAACAACTGGACGTGATGATCTTAAATGCCATTTCCAACCGAAACAATTCCATAATTCTAGGATTCTGTGAGGTTTTGTGGCACTGACCTCCTCACAACTGTAAACCCTTGTTTTCTCCCACTCTTCTCAAATCAATGATGGTGAAAAGAGAAAGAAATTCTTTACAGTGGGGGTGGTGAGACACTGGAGCAAGTTGCGCAGGGAAGTTGTGCATGTCCCCTCTCTGGAGGTGTTCTAGGCCAGGTTGGATGAGGCCTCGAGCAACCTGGTCTAGTAGAAGGCGTCCCTGCCCATGGCAGAGCTGTTGGAACTAGGTGGTCTTTTATGTCCCTTCCAACCCAAATCATTCTATGAGTCTATGATTCTTTGAACATTTCTCTGCTCATCTGGCAAAAAAACCCCATTGCCACTGACTTCATCACACACCCCTCCTATGTTGAAAGCATCGGGGATAACTTGAGCTTCAACCTCATTTCAAGGATATAAAATTGAGCATAATATCAAAAGGCTCCTTTTCCCTAAACCATCTTAGGCTCTGAAGATAATCTTCTTATGAATTCAGGGTCAGGCAGTGGCTGGGAAACCGCTGGCCAAAAAAAAAAAGATGTAATGAAATATTCTTAGCATCTACCTCAGTACTGCAGAAGTTTTTTAAGGGGCTTCATACGCCTGATAATGCTGATGTGTCACTTAGGATTGTCTAAGTGACACAAAAGAGAGAATTTCTTCTGATGTGTTGTTTTGATTTGGTTTGGGGTGTTTCTTTCTTGGTCATGAGGGGTGTGCAGTAGTTTCTTCCACAGAATCACACGATGGTAGTGGCTGGAGGGGACATATGGACAGCATCCAGTCCAACCCCCTGCCAAGGCAGGTTCACTTAGTGAAGGTCACACAGGAACATGTCCAGGTGGATTTTGAATGTCTCCACAGATGGAGATTCCACTGCCTCTTTGAGCAGGCTGCTCCAGTGCTCCATCACCCCCTTAACTGGCAACAGGCCAGTTAATTTCTCAGGGCATTTCTTTCTCCACCACACCATTGGGTTTTAGATGTTTTACAAAAGAAAGAAGTGAAGGAATTACAGCATCAATGGATAAGGGAAGAGCAGCTGATGTCATCTATCTGGACTCATGTAAAGCATTTGATACTGGCCCACAGGACATTCTAGATTCTCCCTCCCTTGGAGGGCTCAAGGCCAGGCTGGATAGGGCCTTGAGCAACCTGGTATAGAATAGAATAGAATAGAATAGAATAGAATAGAATAGAATAGAATAGAATAGAATAGAATAGAATAGAATAGAATAGAATAGAATAGAATAGACCAGGTTGGAAGAGACCTCAAAGATCATCGCATCCAACCTATCATCCAACACCACCTAATCAACTAAACCATGGCACCAAACACCCCATCCAGTATCCTCCTAAACACCTCCAATGATGGTGACTCCACCACCTCCCTGAGCGGCCCATTCCAATGGCCAATCACTCTTTCTGTGAAGAATTTCTTCCTAACATCCAGTCTAAACCTCCCCTGGTGTAGCTTGAGACTGTGTCCTCTTGTTCTGGTGCTGGTTGCCTGGGAGAAGAGACCAACCCCCACCTGGCTACAACCTCCCTTCAGGTAGTTGTAGAGAGCAATAAGGTCTCCCCTGAGTCTCCTCTTCTCCAGGCTAAGTAACCCCAGCTCCCTCAGCCTCTCCTCATAGGGCTTGTGCTCCAAACCCCTCCCCAGCTTTGTTGCCCTCCTCTGGACATGTTCCAGCAAGTCAACATCTTTCCTAAACTGAGGGGCCCAGAACTGGATGCAGGACTCAAGGTGTGGCCTAACCAGTGCTGAGTACAGGTGCAGAATGACCTCCCTGCTCCAGCTGGCCATGCTATTCCTGATACAGACCAGGATGCCACTGGCCTTCTTGGCTGCCTGGGCACACTGCTGGCTCATGTTCAGCCTACCATCAACCAGTATCCCCAGCTCCCTCTCTGCCTGGCCGCTCTCCAGCCACTCTGACCCCAGCCTGTAGCACTGCATGGGGTTGCTGTGGCCAGTGTGCAGAACCCAGCACTTGGATGTGTTCAATCTCATGCCCTTGGACTCTGCCCATCTGTCCAGCCCTGGAGAGCCCTTCTAACCTCTAACAGATCAACACCTGCCCCCAGCTTGGTGTCATCTGCAAATTTACGTCTAGTGGAAGGCATCCCTGTGCATGTTAGGAGGCTTGGAACTAGTGATCATTAAGGTGCCTTCCAACCTAAACCTTCTATGATTCTGTGATTTGCTGCTGCCTGGATTCCATTCCCTTTGGGGTCATTGATGAAGAGGGATTTGTTTAGGTGAGTATGGTTGTCAATTAATATTTTCTACCATGCTGGGATGCAGTTGCCTCTCCCATATTTTGTAGACAGCAGTTTCCTAAAGAGAAAAATGGAGAAGGCATCACTGCAGGACTTGGTTTTTTTGTTGTTTCTCTTTTTTTAAACTCTTCTAGTTAAGAATCCTGCTGAGTAAAGCTGAGGAACACATGATGAAGTCCATCTGCGTTCAACCAGGAAGCAAGTTTGGCACACGCTTTACTCAAGAGGAATTGTCTGAGGGATTGGGACCTAACAAAAGCAGAGGAGATAATGCTGAGCTCTGGTTTTAATGATGCTAGAATTTACATTCTAGTAACCAAGGATTTCACACTAAGGATCTGTTTTTTTTTTTCCCTTATGCCTGTTTCTTTTTCCCTAGAAAACACCTCAACAACACATATAGGATAGAATCACAAAATGGTTTAGATCAGAAGGGACCAATTCCGCTGCAGTCAGCAGGGACATCTACAACTAAAGTAGGTTGCTCAGAGCCCCAGACAACCTCCCCTGGAAAGGCTCCAGGGATGGGGCATCTCCCACCTCTCTGGCACAAAAGTGAATTTGGAATATTGAGTGGCTTGGTGGAGGAAGAGAGTTGCACATTTCAAACCACCCTGAGCTCTCAGAACCCGGAGTTCACCCTTCCTTTTCCTGACAAGGATAAGAAAGAGTCTGCCCTGAGCATGTCCTGTGTTTCCACCTAATTGGAGATTTCTCATTCAGCATCAAAGTAGGAATTTTGCAAGGAAGAGGAACCCAGTGCCAATATGATGTCCTTCACGGGCTAAGTCAATTTTAATTTCTGAAGCCATTATTAATATCAGGCAGGAAAATGTGAGGTGCATACATTTTGTCCATTACTGATGGGTTTCGGTTCATGAATAATCAATACAATTCAATGCAGGATCAGGAGGGTTCAAGGTCAGGCTGGATGGGGCCTTGAGCAACCTGGTTTGGAATAGGATAGGATAGGATAGGATAGGATAGGATAGGATAGGATAGGATAGGATAGGATAGAATAGAATAGAATAGAATAGAATAGAATAGAATAGAATAGAATAGAATAGAATAGAATAGAATAGAATAGAATAGAATAGAATAGAATAGAATAGGACAAGGATGTGAATGTCATGGAATCATAGAATTATTTTGGTTGGAAAAGACTTCTAAAATCAAACCAACACCACCATGACCACGAAACCATGTCTCAAAGTGCCATGTCCACACATTTCTTGAACACCTTCATGGATGGTGACTCCACCACCTCCCTGGGCAGCCTGTTCCAATGCCTGACCGCTCTTGCAGGAAAGAAATTGTTCTTAATATCTAAAATTCATGTGGGGCCATTTCCTCTCATTCTATCATCTCATATTAGGGAGAAGAGGCCAGCTCCCACCTGGCTCTAACCTCCTTCCAGGGTGTTGCAGAGAGCAATAAGGTCTCCCCTCAGCCTCCTCTTCTCCAGACTCTCCCAGTTCTCTCATGTGCTCCTGACCACAGCTATCATCCAGAACTTTCACTAGGCATGTTCCAGCACCTCAATGTCTTTCTTGGAGTAAGGTGCCCCAAATTGAACCCAGTATTTGAGGTGTGACTTCACCAGTGCTGAGCAGATGAGCGTGTTCTCTTCCCTACTCCTGGTAGCCACATTATTGCTGATCCAGGACAGAATGATAGTGGCCTTCTTGGCCACTTGGGCACATGCTGTCTTATCTTTAGCTGGCTGTCAACTAGCATCTCCAGGTCCTCTTCCACCAGGCAGCTTTTCAGCCAGTGTGCCTGAAGCCTGGAGCATTTGTGGCATTGTTTTGGCACAAGTGCAGCACCTGGCATTTTGCCTTTTTAAGCCTCATACAGTTGACCTTAGCACAGTGTCCTTTGAGACCAGACTAAAACTTTGTGGGTACAAACCTGCTGAGGTGCACTCACCCCACTGATTTTCACCCTTGAATGGTGTGAACTTGCAGTGCAGAAGCTACTTGCTATTCATGAGGAACACCCTGAAAATCTTCCTGGAGGTGAGATGGTTTTTCTTGGCCATAGGTTTTGCAGTCCTAGTTTTGCTATTGTTCAGCAGCATGTCATGATGGAGGTGTGATACCCATCACCACTGCTGGGTTTAGATTTGGTGGGCAGTATGTTGGAAGGGGAAAGCTCCCAGGGTTTCACCAAACCTGTGGGCACCATGATCAGTGATTGCCCATTGGAATGGGCTACCTGAGGAGGTGGTGGAGTCACCACCACTGGAGGTGTTCAGGAGGAGACTTGATGGGGTGCTTGGTTGCATGGTTTAGTTGGTTAGGTGGTGCTGGATGATAGGTTGGACTTGATTATCTCAAAGGTCTCCTCCAACCTGGTTAATTCTATTCTATTCTATTCTATTCTATTCTATTCTATTCTATTCTATTCTATTCTATTCTATTCTATTCTATTCTATTCTGTTCCTCCCAGCAACCTGATATTTCCATTTTTGTGTTCCTAATTTCCACCAGCCTGAGTGATTATTTCATTTTGAGAAATTAAGCCATCACCATCCCAGTTGTCATCCCCACAATTTGTTTTTATGAGGAGACACTGAAAGGGGCCAAAATAATGAACATTTTGAAAGATGTGGAAGCCATACCTAAGCTGGGAAGAAGATGCCTTCAAGATATGCAGGACTAATTGTTGTTGCAATAAAGAAACATGACCACTCAAATATGTTTCTAGTAGCACTGTAAATCTTCATGACCATATTTTAAGATTAAAACTTCTAGACAACTGCACTGACTTTTTCCCATCCTGTAAAGGAGATGGGATTGGATAGAGGACAGCATCCAGTTTCAGAGAACTACAATTGCCTTCTCAACATGAGACAGTGATGAGAAGAGACTGAAAGAATATCATCTGGCTTTCCCAGAGGAGCTGTCAGTGAAACACAGAATCACAGATCCCAGCATGGTGGGGGTTGAAAGGGACCTCTGGAAATTATCTAGTTTAAGCACCCTGCCGATGCAGGAGCTCCCATAGCAGCAGGTGGCTTTGATGTGTCTCCAGAGACTCTACAACCTCTCTAGACAGCCTGCTCCAGGGCTCCAGCACCCTCACACCAAACAAGCTTCTCCTCCTCATCAGGCAGATCCTCCTGATTACAGTTTGTGCCCATTGCCTCTTGTTCTAGTACTGGGCACCACTGAAAAGAGTCTGGCCCTCCTCTTGCCCACCTCCACCCCCTTAGGTCTTGCTGACCGTTGAGAAGAGCCCCTCTGGAGTTGCTCTTCACCAGGATCAATGGTCCAAAATATCTCATCCTTTCCTCCTCACAGAGGTGCTCCTCAACCCTCAGCATCTTTGTGCCTTTACTGGACTCTTTCCAATAGTTCACAGAATCATAGATGGGGATGGGATGGGATGGGATGGGATGGGATGGGATGGGATGGGATGGGATGGGATGGGATGGGATGGGATGGGATGGGATGGGATGGGATGGGATGGGATGGGATGGGATGGGATGGGATGGGAAGGGGCCCCTGGAGATCACTGAGTCCAATCCCACTGCCAAAGCAGGAGCATCTAGGACAAACTACCTTGTCTCTGTCCATTATCAACCAATGTTTTAAAGCAATGAAATGCAGAGACCAAAGAGCTAAAGGGAAAGTCTGGAGCTCCAGGAGCCTGTCCTCACTTCAAGCACTGCCTTCAACTACAATGAAAACACTGCCTGCATAAACCCAAACACTTTGGGCAAGGAGGGGATGAAGAAGATGAGGCAGCATGATCTTCCTGTGTATGACTAGTGGGCAGGAATACAGAAGACAGTGCTCACTCATTAATTCACAGGCTTCATTAATTCACAGAATCAAGGTTGGAAGAGACCTTTGAGATCATCAAGTCCAACCTATCACCCAACACTATCTAATCAACTAAACCATGGCACTAAGTGCCTCATCCAGATCTTTCCCTACTCAAATTTAGATCTGCTGCCCAAGTACTAGGAGCAGAGAACCACTCATGGTAGAGCAGTGCAGCTCTCCTGCTAGAACTCTCTCTTCTTTTTACTGCTCTTTGTAATTCATGCACTTGTGCCTGGAGAACAAAGGGTTTCCATCTCATACTCCTACTGTCTCCACACAGGAGAGCCCACAGGGTTCATTGTGGCATGGACTGTTCCTGCTTAGCTGTAGGAGAGTTCAACTCTGCCAGCTAAACCCATTGGCTGTTCTTCAGCCCAGCAGTGTCCTGGCTTCACGCAGCCTGCTCTCAGAAGCAAGCCCTCTCCCCCACACACAGATGGATGGGAAAACAATGCCCCCAGAAAAACCCTCTGGACTGAGATGGTAATGCTATACAACTACCTTAGCAGAAGGTGTGTGGGTATTTTGTTTATTGAACTTAATACTGGCCTAGCAAAATCAGGTTTGGGTTTGTCAATAAATTATCTAATATCAAAGAGGAGTGGAACATCCTGAAAGGAGCCATATTAAGCATCTAGCAATCACTAAAAATCAATAATTCCTGTTTGGATATTATTTTAATCTCCATTCTTTCTCAACAACACTGGTTTCAGAGTCTGCCCCTTTTCCACCCCACCCACCTAATTTTCCCCCTTTTTGCCCTCAAAACCCAAAGCACCTGGGCTCTGTTGGAGTCTCCTCCCACCCCAGGTGTGGCCACTTGGCCCTCCCCACCCACTCCCCTATTTAATCTCCCCCAGGAGGGGCAGAAGCCCTAAGCTGAGCCCATCTGGGCTGAGGGATCCTCCTCTCATTGCTGGTGAGTGCCCATGGTGCACACTGGGTGGTGGTGACAACAAAGGCCGGGGGGCCTGGTGGCCCCCGGCTAGGTAGGGCAATGCTTGATGACTACACCAATATCATCTATGGGTGCTGGCTGTGCCTCCTTACTGGGGCTGAGCTCCTCTGTGTGGTGTCTTGGCTGGTTGAGGGTGTGGTGGGTTGAAATTTCCCCCCCACATTAACTTTGCCAGACCAGCTCAGTATGAAGCAAATGGAAGCTGTTTAGAATCCTCTTTAGTTTTCCTTCTTACACCCAATAGTGATTTACTTATATTTTTCTACTTTTCTGCTCAAAATCTCTAACAAAATTTTAAAGGCATAGCCTAAAACCACCACAGAGGGGCTTGCCCCTGGCTCTGGGTTGGGTGCAGAAATGGTGGGGGGGGGGAGGGGGCAAGAGCTGTTTAGGCAGGGTGGCAGATGGTGTTAAGAGGGAGCAGGAGCTGCCTTGGGAAGAAAAAGTGGGGGGGCTGAGGCAGGAGGGTTAAGCTAGATGACCTTTAGAGGTCATTTCCACCTCTGGTGATTCTGTGGTTCCATGACTCTATGATCTACTAGACAGATGGCAGATGGACAACATCCCAAATGCTGTGACTAGGCACTTCCAGAGAAAGGAGTGAACCACCGAGACCCACCAATTTCCAGAGGTTCCCTTCCAACCCCCATCGTTCTGTGATGCTTTACTGCCTGGGCAGTCACCTGGTTGCTGCTGTATGGAAAGGGCCTCCATACATCACCTTTCTGAGACCTGTTAGAGAACAGATTCATAGAATCATAGGAAAAAAGAATTGCTTCAGTTGGAAAAGACCTCTAAGATCACCGAGTCCAACCATCAGCCTAAGACCATCATGGCCGTTAAACCACGTCCCAAAGTGTCATGTCTACATGTTTCTTGGAAACCCCCAGGAACAGTGGATGCTTATTGGGTCCAGTTTTGGTATCCATCTTCTGAAAGGAGACTGAGAAATGGAGATGTCTGCAGAGAGCTGTGGTCAGAGGGTTCCTCACACAGAGACACTAAAAGCATTCAAGAGCATTAGCTTTGAGCACAGCCATTTAAAGAATCTATGGAAGGGCAAAAACATTCCTCTTCCTGAGCAGCTTGTAATTACTGCTCTGAAGACAATGACTATAAATAAAAGCCATGAGAGCTGCAGTGGTGGGAAAGGTACCAGTGATTCTAGTCTTTTTTTTTTTTTATCTTCCTTTTCCCTTTTCTGTTTCTATGAGGATTTTGGAAAACCTGAGGAATGGATGTAACCAGATCTTGACAGCCTCCAAACTACCGAAAGTCAGGGCTGCTCTGGCTACCAGAGGAGCTGTCAGAGGCTTCCCATGAACCCTTCTGCCTCCCCAAAGGGAAGAAGGGAGAGAAACTGTTGGGGTGGGAAAAAGAACAATAATCCCATGGAATAGAGACAGAGAAAGACGAACCAAGAGTCAACCCAACCCCTGATGACAATGAGGACACCATTAGCACCACTGATGCTGGGAACAGGCACTGGGCAAGTCCCAGACTGGACTCAGCAGCAGAGGGGAACCAGATTCAGGATCTGGATTCTGGAACTGGATTCAGGAACATTCAGATTGGGATGGAAGGCCTCAGGGACAGAGTCCTCCTGGGACACCGGCCAGGGAAAAAGAGGCCTAGCCTTGGTGATGCCTCAGCTTTCTCCTGAAGGTGCCATCCATGGGATGTAGTTCCCTTATTGGTCAGTTAAGTCACCTGTCCTCACCACTCCTCCTTGCTGGTGCCACCTCTGCCTTCCTCCTCCCCAAGGCAGGGTTCAAGCTGTGGCAGTGCCATTGGTGTGCAGAGGAGCAAGTCTCAGGCAGAGCCTTTCTGCAGCCCACCCCTTAGCAGGGATTCCCTGCATCAGCTTCTCCCTGCTAGAAACAGCCCCTGGCTGTGCAAACTCCCCCTGGACTTCAGAAAATGTCTTACTGAGCCTGAGCTGGGAAGTCACAGAACTAACTAGAATCAGTTTTGGGCTCACTCCAACCAGGACAAAAACTGATCCCAGTAATCTCTCCAGAGCCATGCTCAGCCCGAGACACATAGCAGAGACATTTATAGTACTGCAGCAATTTCTGCACTGGCTGCTCATCAGACCCACCCATCCTGGTGGTCTCTCCCAAACCCAACATTTATGAACCCAGCAATCCTCCTGGTGCTTGTAGGCTGGGATGTGAAAATGCCAGCGTGAGCTGATTTTCTGGCTCATCATTGATGCTATGAATATTTTATAACCCAGCTTGCTGGCTGGAATACGCGAGACATAAAGAAGTGGAACAACCCCGCTTCATTCACGGCAAACTTCTTTAGGCAAACATAATAGGAGCTGAAAGCCTCAAAAGCAGATGCCAACATGGCATCGACTTCAGGTTTCAAGTCCCAAAATCACAATGAAGACGTAAAACTGACAGCACAGAGAAACAAACTCTGCATACACTGAGTTGTGACATGTTGTGATCAGTGCCACAGAATCAGAGAATGGTCTGTGTTGGAAGGGACCTCAAAAGGTCATCTAGTCCAACCCACCTGTCATGGTAAGGGACACTTTCCCCTGGACAGCCTGGCCTTAAACACTTCCAGGGTTGAGGCATCCACAGCTTCTCTCTCCAACCTGTTTCAGTGTCTCACCATCCACATATTAAAGAGCTTCTTCCTAATACCCAACCTACATCTACCCTATTCTAGTTTCAAACCATTGTCCCTCCCACCCCTACTGTTTTCAAAAGCTGTTAAAAGGAGTCATTCCCTACAAGTTCTCCTGTAACACACTTCAGGTACTGGAAGGCTGCTCTAAGGTCTCCTTGGATCTTTCTTTTTTCCAGGCTGAACAGCCCAAACTCTATCAGCCTGTCCTCACAGGAGAGGTTCTCCAGCCCTCTGATCATTTTTGTGGTCCTCCTCTGGACCCTTTCCAACAGATCCATGTCAGCCCACTGCTACTGCTGCAAGGGTTAGCTGCTGACTAAACACTTGGAACACGACATGGAGTTTGTTTCTAATGATCCTGTGGGAACTGGTCTCAAATCCTCTGCCCTAAACCAGTTACAAAATAGGAAGGGAATGGCTTAAAGAAGTTACCAAGGGCTGTTGTGTTTTGTGGAAATCATCCTGGGAGTGCTGGTGAATGAGTTCCCCATGAGCCAAAAACGTGCCCTTGTGGCCAGGAAGGCCAGTGGTTTCCTGGGGTGAAGAGTGTGTCCAGTAGGGTGACAGAGGCTGTACTCTCCCTCTACTCTGCCATGGTGAGGCCAAACCTGAAACATTATACCCCACTCAAGAGAGACAGGGAACTACTGAAGAATATAATGAAGGCTACAAAGATGATCAGAGGACTGAAGCATCTCTGTAAAGAGGAAAGGCTGAGAGATATGATGCTCTTTAGGCTAGAAAAGAACATCCTGAGAGGGAATCTTTTCAGTGCGCAGCAAGAGCTGAAGGGTGGGGGTTAAGAGGGTGGGGCTGTGCTCATCTTGATGGTGGCTAGAGATAGGACAAGGGGCAAGAGGTATAAGTTAAGACAGGGAATGTGTCACTTGTCACTTGAACTTAAGGAGAAATTTGCTTGCTGTGAGGGCGTTGAATCCCCAGAGCAGGTTTCCCAGTAAGAGTGTGGAGTCTCCCTCTCTGGAGAAATCCCAAGCCCACCTGGATATATTGCTGTCAACCCGATCTAGGCACACCTGCTTGAGCACCAGGGTTGGAGTAGATGGTCTCCAGAGATCCATTCCAACCCCTGCCATTCTATGGTTCTGTGATTCTATGGTCTCTCCACTTGTAGGTCTTTTTTTTGACCGTGAGCTATTTGGGAAACCACTTTCTGCATCTCCCTGATGGAATTCTGACAAGACACCTAGTGAAGTGTTCATTGCTGTTGGGATTTTTTTGCTGTATTTTTGGAAAATGTTCCCTCCCTGCTCTTGAAAGGACTGCAGACTCAGAGGCGAGGTGCCTCACACCAGGTGAAAATTGAAATGGCTCTATAAATTTGAACGTTGTTAGGAGGTGAAGAAGGTCAACAGGTTACCTGTGGCAGTTTTCAAGATGTCTTTCAAAGTTCTCCAGTGAAAAGAACTCTCCAGACTTACAGCAGTAACAACACAGAGGGTTTCATTTGTGCATACCTCAAGGTCCTTCATTCCCCTGGGTCCTCTTGCACCCTTGAACTTTGAGAGTGGTGGTTGTGGGGCTTTGGAAGTGCTCCCCAGCACTATTTTCCTAAATCTGATTTTTGTTGACAAATTACCAATTTTCAGCTACTGGAGAATGTTATGGCTAATAAAAAATTGGTCATGCATGTCACTCTGATTTTCTTTTTAGGAAAAAAAATATTTACAGTATCACCAAGGTTGGAAGAGACCTCAAAGATCATTGAGTCCAACCTGTCACCACAGACCTCATGACTAAACCATGGCAACAAGTGCCACGTCCAATCCCCTCTTGAACACCTCCAGGGATGGTGACTCCACCACCTCCCTGGGCAGCCCATTCCAATGGCTAACAACACTCTCGGTGAAGAACTTTCTCCTAACCTCCAGCCTAAACTTCCCCTGGTGCAGCTTGAGACTGTGTCCTCTTGTTCTGATGCTGGTTGCCTGGGAGAAGAGACCAACCCCTTCCTGGCTACAACCACCTTTCAGGTAGTTGTAGAGAGCAATGAGGTCTCCCTGAGCCTCCTCTTCTCCAGGCTAAACAACCCCAGCTCCCTCAGCCTCTCCTCATAGGGCTTGTGCTCAAGGCCTCTCCCCAGCCTTGTTGCCCTTCTCTGGACATGTTCAAGCGTCTTGATGTCCTTCCTAAATGGAGGGGCCCAGAACTGGACACAGGACTCAAGGTGTGGCCTAACCAATGCAGAGTACAGGGGCAGAATGACCTCCCTGCTCCTGCTGGTGACACTATTCCTAATGCAGGCTAGGATGCCATTGGCCTTCTTGGCCACCAGGTTCAAGGTACAAGAAGGACATGGACCGTGTAGAGCTGGTCCAAAAGAAGGTTGTGGAAATGCTCAGAGGTCTGGAACCCCTCCTCTATGAAGACAGGGTGAGAGAGTTGGGGTTTTATATCGTGGAGAAGAGAAGACTCCCTGAAGACCTTCTTGTGGCCTTTCAGTACTTAAAGGGGGCCTATAAGAAAGAAAGACCTTGAAGACTATCAAGTCCAAGCATCAACCCAACACCACCACACCCACTAAACCCACCATGACCCTCCTTACTATCAACAAGAGCATCAGGTATGTGTGATCTCACAGCAGCTTGATTTCGCAAGTGAAATAAAACACACTGCAAGAGTAGTCAGGCATTGGAGCAGGCTGCCTGGGGAGGTGGTGGAATCACTATCCCTGGAGGTGTTCATTACATGTATGGATGTTGCACTTTGGGACATGGTTTAATGGCCATGGTGGTCTTAAGTTGAGGGTTGGACTTGATGATCATTGAGGCCTTTTCCAACTGAAACAATTCTCTTATTCCATTATTTCTTCTGGCTGTCTCCACATCTTAGTTGTCACTTGGACAAACCTGTCCAGAATGTTTCTCTTTGCAGTCTCAGAGCTCCATGGAGGATTCTGTTGCCCAAACTGCCCTGGTCCTTGGGCTTCAAATTGTATCTCATCATACCTTTATATCTTCATGATCTGCATGTTTAATTGTCCTTGATTTCCTTTGAGGTTTCCCCATTCATGCAGAAGTTGGAAGCTATGAACAGTTTCTTCCTAAATCTCACCTCCCAGAAACAGACCTCAGAAGAGAGTGCCAAACATTAACAGCATGATGGAGAAAAGTCCTCCATCTTTAGAGGAGTGGTTCTCATGAAGGAAATGCAAGAAATGGAAATTAAATAAAACCCTGAAATCAAATTAGAGGTTGCTGTGAAACAAGGAAGTGCATTAGAGTGAAAGACTTATGCTCACTTGCAGGGAAAACTTGTCCAGTGCTTGACAGAACTTGCTGCATAACATGGCCAGCAGCAATGAAATGTCTTTCTCACCAGCTTATTGTGACCTTCCAGTATCTGAAGGGGGCCTACAAGAAGGCTGGGGTGGGACTTCTCAGGATGTCAGGTAGCAATAGGACTAGGGGGAATGGAATGAAGCTGGAGGTGGGGAGATTCAGGCTTGATGTGAGGAGGAGGTTCTTCACCATGAGAGTGGTGAAGCCCTGGAATGGGTTGTCCAGGGAGGTGGTTGAGGTCCCGTCCCTGGAGGTGTTTAAGCCCAGGCTGGATGAGGCTGTGGCCAGCCTGATGTAGTGTGGTGTGTCCCTGCCCATGGCAGCGGGGTTGGAACTAGATGATCCTTGTGGTCCCTTCCAACTTTGATTCTATGATAATGTCTGTGTCAAAATGTTCTCTGGGATTTTCAGGCAGGGCAGGGCTTTGTGCTTTGTATCCAAAGCTTTGGTGTTGCAGGAGAATGGAAAAACCAACCAAACAAAAATCCCCACTAAAACCAACAGAGCAGTCCCTGGGCATTCATGATTACTATCAGATGAAAGTTTATCTAGATATGAAAATAGATGAAGATGTTCCTCTGAAATGTCCTTTCCTCTGTTTGTCTGTCCTAAGAAGATAGGGGATCTACTTCAGCTTATGCTTGTTACATACTAATTGAACTCTCCTGCTTTCAGGAAATTTGGCTGTGGTGTAAACTTAGGTAAAGTGAGCAAGGCAGTCTGGACAGTTGGAAAGAGAGGTATCTCATGAATCTCAACAAGGGCAAGTGCAGGGTCCTGCACCTGGGGAGAAGTAACACCCTGCTGCAATACAGATGAGAGCCTGGCCTGCTGGAAAGAACCTCTGTACATAAAGACCTGGGAGTGTTAAGGAACAGGCTGCCTATGAGCTAGCAATGTACCCTCACAGCCAAGAAGGGCAATATGATCCTAGGGTGCACCAAGACAATTATGGCCAGCAGTTTGAGGGAGGTTCTCCTGTCCCTCAGCTCTGCCCTACTGAGGCCACAATTGAAATCCTGGGTCCAGTTTTCGGGATCACCAGTTCTAGAGAGACAAGGAACTACTGGGGAGAGTCCACCGGAGCGTACAGAGATGCTGAAGGGCCTGGAACATCTCTGTGAGGAGGAAAGGCTGAAAAACCTGGGTTGTTTAGACTGGAGAAGAGCAGCCTGAGAGGGGATCTTCTCAATGCTCAGCAAGAGCTAGAGAACATGTGAGGAGCAACAGGATGGGGCCAAACTCTTTTCAGTGATGCCCATTGACAGGACAAGGGGCAACAGGCACAAACTGGATCCCAGGATGCCCCATCTGAAGAGATGGAGAAACTTGTTTGGCATGAGGGTGCTGGAGCCCTGGAGCAGGCTGTCCAGAGAGGTTGTGGAGTCTCCTTCTCTGGAGAGATTCCAGACCCACTTGGACAATATGATGATGGGCAAGCTGCTGTGGGTGCCCCTGCTTTAGCAGAGGGATTGGACTGCATGATCTCCAAAGGTCATTTCTAACTCCCACCATGCTGGGTTTCTGTGAAAATAGGCTGTGGGTAATGTAGTCTGATTAATGTACCATGGAGCAAAATCCTTATGTAAGTACAAAGGCCATTCAAGAATAGGACCACAAATGAAATTCTAGACAAGATGGAACATCAAATGAGAAATTTCAGAACCAGTGTCTATGAGGGGGAAAAAGAAAGTGTCTGATAAATCACAGTGTCTGGTTTTTAATCTCACCATATATCTGTGAGTCAGTTCATTTCTAGTAAAGGGATGGACCTCAGATGAAACCAGAAGCAGCTCCATCAATCTCACTAGAGTAAGATCATTGTAAAATGGATCTGAAATCCGAATCAGATACAGTATCTGCTTGGTAAGCATTCATCAGATCTCACCACTAATTTCTTGTACAGAATAATTGTCATCTGCCACCTCTGACAACACCATTGTGAAAGGCATGGTGAGAACTTCAGTTTTGCTTTGCTAACCTTGTAGCAGAAAGCCAACAAAAGATACAGGAAAAGGCAGGGGAAGAAAGGTGTGGATGACAGCAGAATGGAGCTAGAACAGAACTGATTCTGGTCAATGCTGTGACTTCTCAGCTAAGGTTCTGCTCAGTGAGGCACTTTTTGAAGTTCAGGGCAGGTTTGCACAGCCAGGGGCTGCTCTTAGCAGGGAGAAGATGATGGAGAGAGCTGCTTCCAAGGGCCGGGCTGCAGAAATGATCTGCCTGAGGCTTCCTGCCCTACAGACCAAGGGCACTGCCACAGTTTGTGGCCCACCTTGGGGGGCAGTAAGGCAGAGGGGGCACCTGTGGGGAGGAGCAGCCAGGATAAGTGCCCCAAAACTGCCCAATAAGGGACTGCATCCCATAGATGGCATCTTCAGGAGCAAGCTGAGGGATTGCCAGTCAAGCCTCTTCTTCCTTGGCTAGTGTGCCCCAGAAGGACTCTGTCCCTTCTGCCTTCCACCTTGAGCCCTGTGTTCCTGAATCTGGTTATAAAATCAGGCTCCTGAATCCATTTCCTATCTGCTGCTGACTCCAGCTTGGGCCTTGCCCAGTGCCTGGCCCAGGTATCAGTGGTGCTAATGGTGTCATCATTGCCACCACGGCTTGGGTTAGTTTGTGTCTCTTTGTCTCTGTTCCATGGGATTGTTCTTTCCATCCCAGCTGGCTGAATTTCTTTCCTACCTCATCAGTCTCTCTCCCTTCTTCCCTTTTTCTTCCCTTTGGGAAGGCAGAGGGCTTCATGGAAAGCCTCTGGCACTCTTCTGGTGGCCAGCTGAGCCCTGACCCTATTGTGGGTGGATTGATTTCACCTGTGATGCTTGGCAGCTGAAATTTTACTTTCACTCTGCCATCAGCATTGACTGAACATCTAGATGTAACCTGACTTAGGAGTCTAACTACCAAGCAAAGCCCAAACCCTCAGCTTGGAGAGGCTCCACTCCCCTCTGTGCTGCTGTCAGCAAGTCACCTCCCAGCATCACCATCCAGTCATCCTAATGCCTTTGCCTACAGAACTGGCAATTCTGACCCGCAGGGACCAGTGACATGATTAGCAGGTGCTTTCCCAAAGATCTTTGGTTTCCAGGAACCACTGTGTTTGCCCATACTATTAGATTTAGAGAGTAAATGTAATTTTCCATGGCTTTTAGTTTTGTTTAATAGATAAAAGAGCTGATTTCATAGTGAATGAGGCTATTTGTAATGTGTTACCAAACTAAAATGTAAAAAAAAATGTAGGCCTAAAGAACTTTCACTTTCAGCAGCATTTCCAGGAAAGATCTTTACTTTTTCTGCTCCTTCACCAGTTTTAAATAAAAAACTGAAAAGCTGGAGAGCTGTCAGAAGAAGATAGGGGAGTCTGCAAAGGCAACATCTTTTTTGGCTCATCTTGCATCACATCTGTGGCTCACAAACTTATTTGATTTGATTTTTTGATCCAGTTCCAGGAGCTAGAACTCTGCTCTTCATAGTTCCAAAGTTTTACCTCATATAGAATCATAGTATTATTTTGGTTGGAAAATACCTCCAAGAACATCAAGTCCAACCATCAACCCAACATCACCAAGGCCTCTAACCATGTTCCAAAGTGCCATGTCCACACATTTGTGGAACACCTCTAGGGACAGTGACTCCACCACCTCCCCGGACAGCCTCTTCCAATGCCTGACCACTATTTCAGGAAAGAATTTTTTCTTAATATCCAATCCAAACCTCCCATGGGCCAATTTCAGGCTATTTTGTCTCATTCTATCACCTCATACTCAGGAGAAGAATATATAGATGCCTCCTGAACTAGAATAATCCACCAAGCTGCACCGGGGAAGTTTAGGCTCGAGGTGAGGAGAAAGTTAGAATCATAGAATCATAGAATCAGTCAGGGTTGGAAAGGGCCACAAGGATCATCTAGTTCCAACCCCCCTGCCATGGGCAGGGATACCCCACACTAGATCAGGCTGGCCAGAGCCAAAGCTCTTCACAGAGAGAGTGATTTGCCATTGGAATGTGCTGCCCAGGGAGGTGGTGGAGTCACTGTCCCTGGAGGTGTTCAAGAGGGGAGTGGATGTGGCACTTGGTGCCATGGTCTAGTCGTGGGGTCTGTGGTGACAGGTTGGACTCGATGATCTTTGAGGTCTCTTCCAACCTTAGTGATACTGTGATACTGTTATACTGTATGCCAACTGAAACAAAAATACTCTCAGGTGAGACATGTTACATGTACCTGAACCCCCAAAACCACATTCAAATTGTTTGACAGAACAGAAATGACAAATATATCATAGAATCATGGAATAGTTTGGGTATGAAAGGACCTTTAAAGGTCATTTAGTCCAACCTACCTGCAGTCAGCAGGGACATCCCCAGCTAGAGCAGGCTCTTAATTCTTGTTGCTGTGAGGATTTTCTTTCTAATAT
The DNA here is from genome assembly GCA_033816785.1 of Picus viridis. NCBI lineage: Eukaryota > Metazoa > Chordata > Aves > Piciformes > Picidae > Picus > Picus viridis. Next base: position 35,698,159 of record CM066585.1, on the reverse strand, counting down.
TTCATTAGATGTTTCTTTAAATCTCATGGTTCTACCATTCTTTATCTTAATTCCTCTGGTTCTGCCATAATGTACCAGTAAAATAACCCTCATGGTAACACTCAAGTGACGCCCACATCCCCATATCTTCTCCCTGTAGAATTACATCAAAACTATGCAACTTAATATCAACTTTATACCAATCTTTTTCTGTTCATCACCAACAACCTGATCTAGTGTGAGGGGTCCCTGCCCATAGCAGAGGGGTTGGAACCAGATGATCCTTGAGGTCCCTTGGAACCCTAACAATTCTATGATTCTAACAAGACCTTGATTTCTGCTGCTTTTCTCTTGAGTCTCACTCTCTGTTGCTCTTACACCCAGTTAAGGTCTCTCAGGCTGTACATTGTAGCATCAATGGAAACCAGATGCTTTGTGCCATGAAATGAGAGCTTCATTGAGGGAGAAGGTTCCTGTCTGTCCCTAGGTTACTCTAGAGGGATTCTAACAGATTTGTTGTCACATCACACAAGAAACTTGCATTTAAGAAGTGTTTGGAGAAGTATCACCACATTAAATCAAGCTCTTAGCCCTTGGTCTGCTGTGTGCTTTATGGCAGTGGTCAATCTTGAGAGCATGATGGTCATCTTTGAATTATTTGCCTGCCAAGTGATGCCTGGGTGTAAAGCCACAGAGCTCTGGTTGCTTCAAAACCAGCGTCTCCCTTCTCTGGAACAATGACCTTACTCCCATTTACTGGCCCAGGTTGCCCAGAGAAGTACTAGATGCCCCATACCTGCAACCATTCCAGGTCAGGTTGTTTGGGGCTCTGAACTATCTGTTCTAGTTTCAGGTGTCCCTGCTAACTGCAGGGGCAGTGGACTAGATGACCTTGAAAGGTCCCTTCCAACACAAACCAGTTCTTGATTCTATGATTTACTTGTGTCATCTTGTTCTTTCTGTGATGAAGATGCTGAATGCCCCAGATTTTCACAGCCTGTCTACTCTCGTTTAGTTTGTGCTTCATTTTCAGCAGCAGCAACTTTCTGTGGCAATGACCTCATGCAGCTGATGAGGTCCAAAAGTGAAAACACTGCCATCTACCAGCATTGCTGCTTCAGTTGTTCACAGTTCATCTCACATCTCTGGTCAAACCAGAGTCAGTCTTGATACTTCAAGAAAGGTGAAGTTGGGTTTTTGACCCCACCTGGCTATGCAGAGAGTCACTTACACCCTTTGTGTGGAGGAGGACCACAGTTCTCACAGTCAAGCTAACCTTCCTTCAGCTGGTCATACAATCACAGAAATCACAGAATAGTTTGGGTTGGAAGGGGTATTTAAAGGTTGTCCATTCCAAACTCCCTGCAGTCAGTAGGTATATCTACAACTACAGCAGGTTGCTCAGAACCCCAGACAACCTGACCTGGAATGATTCCAAAGATGGGGCATCTCCCACCTCTCTGGGCACCATGGGCCAGGATCTCACCACCCTCAGGGTAAAACAATTCTTCCTTCTCTCCATTCTGGATTTACCTCTTAATGCTTTTAATATTGTAAAGAGATAGTTCAATATAGCTGATGAAACTGTATCAAGGAATATTGGTCCATATACTTTTGCCTCTGGCTTTTTCTTTCAGTCACTCTAGGTAGAAGACAGTTGTCCTGATGACTGATTTTGAATACAGATACTGCCTTCAGGAAGCATCTTTCCAGTCATCAGATCACTTGGCTGCAACAGAAATGACCCTTTCCAGGTTTAGCCCCACTGTCTCTCAACTATGTCTGCCATGTTCCTCAAGCCAGTGAACAGGGATAAGCAAATGAATCATAGAATTGTTTTGGTTGGAAAAGACCTTTAATATCCTTGAGTCCAACTATTCTCTAACTCTGCCAGGTCTGGTGCTAAACTATGTCCCCCAGCATCACATCTCTGAATCATTTGAACGCTTCCAGGGATGAGGATTCAGCCACCTCCCTGGGCAACTTGTTCCAGTCTTTGAGAAGCATTTCAGTGGTGAAGTTTCTTCTAATGTCCAACCTAAACCTCTCATTATGCAACTGGAGGCCATTTCATTTTGTCCCACCACTTGTTTCTTGGGAGAAGAGACCAGCTCAACCTGGCTCCAGCCTTCTTTCAGGAAGTTGTAGAAAACAATGAGGTCTCCCCTTAGCCTTCTTTTCTCCACACTAAACAACCCCAGCTCCCATTGCTGCTCCTCACCAGACCTGTTCTCCAGAACCTTCAGCATCTTCATTGCCCTTCTTTGGACCCTCTCCAGCACCCCAATGTCCTTTGTGGATTGAGGGATCCAAAACTGAACACATAATCAAAGCTTGGCCTCACCAGTGCAGGGAGATAATCACTTTGTGTAAAAGAAGATAAAGTACCACACAAAATCAGTTCGGATGCTCTTCCTTGTGTGGAAAAGCAAATAAGAAAATGCTTAAGGCCTTTGGAGCCCTGCATATCAAACCTAATGCCATAAATAGCTGTTTTGTTGAACTTTGTTTCAGACTAGCAAGACCAGTGTAGGGCAGCAGATGGCTCTCGGTGAGTCCAGGTAAAGGAGGAATGTCTGATGCTACTCTTCATTTCCTCTCCAAGTAACTGTTTAATCTCATCAAGAGCTTGAAGTGATTTTCATTGAATTGGATTTCCAGAATCCATTTCAATGTGTTGTGTCCCTTTTTGATTTCTGGGTTTTGCACTTAGAATACAACAGTTTTAACAACACCTCATGTCCAAGATTTATACAGGACATACATTGCAGAATGAACATCATTCATGTCTGATTCTGCCTTGGTTTGAGCTGGAGCCAAACTGATTCTGGTCAGTGCTGTGACTTCTCAGTTCAGGCTCTGCTCAGTGAGGCACTTTCTGAAGTTCAGGGGGTTCACACAGCCAGGGGCTGCTTCTAGCAGGGAGAAGATGATGGGGAGAGCTCCTGACAAGGGCTGGGATGCCGAAAGGCTCTGCCTGAGACTTGCTTCTCTGCACACCATGAGCCCTGCCACAGCTTGTGCTCCAGGCACTGGTGGCATCTGTGGGGAGGAGCAGCCAGGATAAGTGCCCTTCAATTGCCCAATAAGGGACTGCATGCCATGGATGGCATCTTCAGGAGCAAGCTGAGGGATTGCCAGTCAAGCCTCTTCTTCCTTGGCTAGTGTGCCCCAGAAGGACTCTGTCCCTTCTGCCTTCCACCTTGAGCTCTGTGTTCCTGAATCTGGTTATAAAATCAGGCTCCTGAATCCATTTCCTATCTGCTGCTGACTCCAGCTTGGGCCTTGCCCAGTGCCTGGCCCAGGTATCAGTGGTGCTAATAGTGTTGTCATTGCCACCAGGGCTTGGGTTGGCTCTTGGTTTGTGTCTCTGTTCCGTGTATTTGTTCTTCTTTCCATCCCAGCTGGCTGAATTTCTTTCCTACCTCATCAGTCTCTCTCCCTTCTTCCCTTTCTCTTCCCTTTTGGAAAGCAGAGGGATTCATGGAGAGCTGCTGACCAGAGCAGCCCTAATCCTTGGTACAAGATCATTGTGAAGAGTCTTAAATCGTGGTGATTTCCAGATGTATTTTTAAGGGAAAGGTGTAAACTCCAAGGAAATGTTCTGCAACATACGTGGTAAGGCTACACTGAATGTCAATGTGACTTAGGTCTTCAAGCAACAGTCATCTAATAATAATAATAAAGATTAATAAATGAAACCTGCACACAACTTCCTCCTTTCATTTTATGTCTTTTTTTTATCATATGCTCATGCTTCACAGGATTCCAATTTTACAGCTGAATCATAGAATGGCTTGAGTTGGAAGGGACCTTTCAAGATCCTCTAGTCCAACCCCCCTGTAGTCAGCAGGGACATCTGCAACTACAGCAGGCTGCTCAGAGCCCCAAACAACCTGACCTGCAGTGGTTCCAGGGATGGAGTTTCTGCCAACTTTCTGGGCAACCTGGTCCAGTATCTCATCACTTGCCACAACTGCAAAATACGTCATTGTAACCTTCAAAGGTATCAAGATCACTCCCCAAACATTTTGTTATTATTATTTTTCATAGTTGTTAATGGTGTCAGAGCCTCACAACTGAGGAATGCAAACATCTACCAAAATTAAACCCTTTCAGGCATTCAGGGACTTGGGGGTGCTGGTGGACGAGAAGCTCAACATGAGCTCTCAATGTGCACTTGCAGCCCAGAAGGCCAATCAGATCCTGGGCTGCATCAAGAGAAGTGTGGCCAGCAGGGCAAGGGAGGTGATTCTCCCCCTCTACTCAGCTCTGGTGAGACCCCACCTGGAGTACTGCCTCCAGTTCTGGAGCCCCTATTACAAGAGGGATATGGACATGCTGGTATGTGTCCAGAGAAGGGCCCCGAGGATGATCAGAGGGCTGGAGCACCTCTCCTAAGAGGACAGACTGAAGGAGTTGGGGCTGTTCAGTCTGGAGAAGAGAAGGCTCCGAGGTGACCTCATTGTGGCCTTCCAGTATCTGAAGGGGTCTACAAGAAGTCTGTGGAGGGACTTCTCAGGCTCTCAGGCAGTGATAGGACTAGGGGGAATGGAATGAAGCTGGAGGTGGGGAGATTCAGGCTGGAGGTGAGGAGGAAGTTCTTCACCATGGGAATGGTGAAGCCCTGGAATGGGTTGTCCAGGGAGGTGGTTGAGGCCCCGTCCCTGGAGGTGTTTAAGCCCAGGCTGGATGAGGCTGTGGCCAGCCTGATGTAGTGTGGTGTGTCCCTGCCCATGGCAGAGGGGTTGGAACTGGATGATCCTTGTGGTCCCTTCCAACCCTGACTGTTACTATGATACTATGATTGTCCTGGCTGCTTTTTATTTATTACCTCATGTGAAGACAGGATGGTGGGAAACCATCTCGTGTTACATTACAGGTAGCACAACACAGCTCAGACTCTCCAAGCAAGGTCCCGCTTGGTGGGGAGGACTCATTACTGTCACTCAAATAAATTGGTGTGAAATATGATCATCCCGAGCAGTACATTTATTTACACTTGCAAATCAGAAATAATACAGTTAAGAGATAGGAGGCAACAATTAGGGAATATGTCTGCAGGTATTCAAGGAGATATCATTCATCTGCTGCTGCTGCAGGAAAAAAAAAGGAAAAGAGAAAAGAAAGAAAGAATGAAAAAAAAAAGGGGGTATTTTATTGCCAGTGTAGCTGTCTAATTGAATAATGAGGATGCTAACACTCTTCTACAGGTAGAGCAGCAATGGAAATTGCAACTAAATATAGAACTAATTCCACTGAAGTACTCCTGGTGTAATAAGAGTTTTTATATCTGCTCCATGCAGATGCTTGCTCCTACTTTAATTGCAAAGCCCTGCTGATGCCCAATGGGCTGCTCTGCTGGATGTCCTCCTCCAGTGGATGCCCTGCTTCTGATGGGGTGCAACATAATATGATATAACTTCAGAATTTGGGGCTTGAAATCATAGAGTCATAGAACGGTTTCAGTTGGAAAGGACCTTGCAGATCATCTAGTCACAATCCCTCTGTCACGGGCAGCGACACTTTCTGCTAGTCCAGGTTGCTCAAGGCCTCATCCAGCCCGGCCTTGAACACCTCCAGGGAGGGGAGATGCACAAGTTCCCTGGGTAATGTCTTTCAGTGTCTCACCACCAAGGATGGTGGAGTTACCATCTTTGGAAAGATTCAAAAACTGTGTGGACGTGGCACTACGTCATGCCCCATGTGGGGCATGATTTAGTGGCCATGGTGGTGTCAGGTTTATGGTTGTACTTCATGATCTTAGAGGCCTTTTCCAGCCTTCATGATTCTGTGGTTCTATAAACATTGAGGAGAAACAAGGACTTGTGATCCAAATAGAAACAAAGGAAGGACTGGATCCAGGCTGTGCTTGCAACCTTAGGGATGGCATTTTGTGATATTTGGCTTGGCAGCGATTTTTGGGGATGGACTCAGCCTTCACGGCAGCTGAGCTGTGCTGCAGTCAGCAACTGCCCTGCAGGGAGGAACTCTTCTCTGTGCTCAAGAACACGGTTATTTCATATCAAAATCCATTCCATTAATCAGCCTGGGTTTTAATTAATAGCAAAAACCTGATTAAATTCCAATTAAGAAAAGGTGACATTTTGGATATTGTTGGGCAACTTTTCTGACCACCCAGATGGCAGGCAGTGAAGGCATGAGTCAAATATTTTTTCACCAGCACTAGCTCAAGAAAAACAAAGTGCATCCAGGACGGCAAGAAGTGTTACAGCCCAAACCCTCTGTAGGACAGCAAGCAGAGAAAATGCCACCAGAATGGATTGCTGCTCACTCCAGCATATGCTGACTCTGAAAATTCGTCTGTATTTCTGAGCACAGACAAGGAGGTAAAGATGAATTGAGCTCTTTGATCTGTAATAAGCACCATGAATCCACAGGTTCCCCAAGAAAAGCTTGAGGAAAGCAGCTCTGTGGAGAAAGATCTGGGAGTGCTGGTGGACAGCAAGTTCATCATGAGCCAGCAATGTGTCCTTATGGCCAAGAAGGCTAAAGGTCTCCTGGTGATCATTAAGAGTGTGGTGAGATAAAGTTTTTCTCCCCTCCAGTCTGTCCTAATGAGACCACATCTGGAGTCCTGGGTTCAGTTCTGGGCTCCCCAGCTCAGGAGAGACAAAGAACTACTGGAGACAGTGCAATGGACACTATGAGGATGCTAAGGGGCCTGGAACATTGATCTGAGAAGGAAAGTCTGAGAAACCTGTGGCTGTTGAGCCTGGGGAAAGCAACTTGAGATGAGGGGATCTATTCAGTGTTCATCAGTAGCTAAAGGGTGGGGGACAGGAAGATGCGGCCAGACTCTTGTCAGAAGTGCTCAGTGACAGGTGAAGGGGCAACAGGCACAAACTGGAAGCCGAGAGGTTCCTTCTGAAGATGAGAAGAAACTTCTTTGCTGTGAGGGTCCTGGAACCCTGGAGCAGGCTCTGGAAAGATTGCAAACCCATCTGGACATTGTGTTGGCAAGCTGCTGTAGGTGCCTCTGCTTGAGCAGGGGAGTTGGACTGCATGATCTTCAGAGGTCCCTTCCAATCCCCACCATTCTATGATTCTGTGATTCTAGGAGCTATTATTCAAGTAAGGAGGCTTTCCCCCTTCCCTCTCTTTCTTTCTGCATTCCTATTAAAATACCTTTCCAGAAGAAGGTTATTAGAAAGTGGGTTTGGGTAATTCATCAATAAGAAAACAGCATCCACAAAAAAAAGGGGATAAAAGGTCGCCCTCTGTGCTTTGGCCTTGCAGACATTCGTTGCAGTCACAAAACTCAAACATAATTACTCAAGTGTTGTGATGACTTTATTACAGGAATCTGCATTAATCTGCCTTGGAAATGTCAAATTTCACAGCAGCTGATGAGGATGTGACTGCTAAATGACTGATAGGACAGTGACACATATAGTCAACATCACCTCCTAATAGAATCATACAATCATTAAGGTTGAAAAAACCTCTAAGATCATCAAATCCAACCTTTTTACCCAACACCTCTATGACCACTGCACCATGTCCCAAAGTACCACATTTACTCATTTTTTGAATGCCTCCAAGGATGGGGACTCCACCACCTCCCTGGGCAGCCTATTCCAATGCCTGACCACTCTAGCAGGAAAGAAATTCTTCCTAATATCCAACCTAAACTTCGCCTGGTGCAGCTTGAGGCCACTGTTTCCTGTCATGCTATTAGTTACTTGGGAGAGGAGGTCAGTCCTCACCTCACTCCAACCTTCTTGGAGGAAGCTGTAGAGAGCCAGAAGCTCTCTCCTCAGCCTCTTCTTCCCCAGGTTTAAGAACCCTAGTTTCCTCAGCTGCTCCTCACCAGACCTCTTCTCCAGAGCCTTCAGCAGCTTTGTTGCCCTTCTCTGGACATTCTCCAGGACCCCAAAGTCCTTCTCAGATTGAGGGCCCCAAAACTGACCACAGTACTCAAGGTGTGGTCTCACCAGTGCTGAGTGAGCCCTATGGGGACAATCACCTCCCTGCTCCTGCTGGCCACACTACTGCTGATCCAGGCCAGGATGCTGGTGGCCTTCTTGGCCACCTAAGCACATACTGGCTCATATTCAGCTGCTGTCAACCAACACCCCCAGGTCCTTCTCTACTGAGCAGCTTTCCATCCACTGCTCCACAGGCCTGGAGCATTCATGGGGTTGTTGTGATCCAAATGCAGGCCTTGTTGAACCTCATCCCATGGACCTCATCCCATCAATCCAACCTAGCCAGATGTCTCTGTAGAGCTTTCCTACACTCAAGCAGAGTGACACTCCCACTTAATTACGTGTTATGTGCTTTTCTCATCCTAACCAAGATGTAGCCCTCAATGTGATGTTTCAGCTAATTCCAGGAACCTAAACCAAATTGGATTTGATCGATTATAAACTTGCTAAAAGCAGCGTGAGCAGACTCACACCACACTTGATGGTGAAGCTCCACTTGCGGATATGAACGTTCAAAGTGTCGCCGTGGGGCTTTACAGTGTAATTAAGCAAAAATGTTAATAGGATAAACCCCTGCAACATTAGCAGCTTTTACCACTAGCTGCAAAATGCAGGGCAAAGCCATTTCTTTTGGAAGCCAGCTGAGAGCATTGCTGAAGTTTATTCATCTATGGCTTGAAGGCTTCAGTAAACCTAAGATGTCCCAATTGCTCTCTCTAAATTCACTGTGTGAGCTGAAGAATTGATGTAAAGCCAAAACAAAGCCTGAAGGTGCAGCTGGGACAGGAGCAGTCACTGTGCTCAGCTTCTTTGCCTCATAGAATCACAGAATGTGTTGGGTACGAAGGGACTTTTTAAGTTCACCTTGTCCAACCCTCCTGCAGTCAGCAGGAGCTGAAGTCCTCATTCAACGTGACCCTGAACACCTTGAAGGAGGGGACATTCACAACCTCCCTGGGCAACCTGTTGCAGTGTCCCACCACCCTCACTGTAAAGAATTTCTTCCTAACCTTCAGTCTGAATCTCCCCTCTTCCTGCTTTAATCCATTCCATTCCCCCTCAGCCTATCACTACAAGTCCTTGCAAAAAGTCCTTCCTTAGGCTGCTACTCAGTTTATGACATTTAATAATACAGATTGTTTTTTCCTAAGTTTTTTGGAGGTCAGCTGCTTCTTCTCATCTTGTTTCTCCACATTTCTAATTAAGTTACTGTGAATCCCATCAGATTTCAAAGGGAGGACTCAAAAATGATTGCTTCCATGATCTGGTTAATTCCTGTAAATATCAGCTGTTGCCCAATTCCCACTATGAAGTAATAGATGGAAGGAGGATGACATGTAAAACACATTTCACTTACTGGCAAGAAGCAATAAATCATGGAATCATAGAATTGTTTCAGTTGGAAAAGACCTTTAAGATCATCAAGTCCAACCATCAACCTAAGACCATTAAACTATGTCCCAAAGAGGCATGTCTGCATATAGGTCACTCTGTTCTCTGAAACCTGAGTGTCTTCTCATCATGCAGATGGGCATCTGCAAATTTACTGATGATGGACTCAATGCTCTCATCCAGATCATCAATAAAGATGTTGAACAGGATGGGGCCCAGCACTGATCCCTGGGGGACACCACTAGTGACAGGCCGCCAGCTGGATGTGGCACCATTCACCACCACTCTCTGGGCTCAGCCCTCCAGCCAGTTCCTAACCCAGCACAGAGTGTTGCTGTCCAAGCCATGGGCTGCCAGCTTGGCCAGGAGTTTGCTGTGGGGAACGGTGTCAAAGCTCTTGCTGAAGTCTAGGTAGACTACATCCACAGGCCTCCCCACATCCACCAGGCAGTCACCAGATCATAGAAGGAGATCAGGTTGGAGAGGCAGGACCTGCCCTTCCTAAATCTATGCTAGCTGGGCCTGGTCCCTTGGCCATCCTGCAAGTGCTGTGTGATTGCACTCAAGATGACCTGTTCCATAATCTTGCCTGGCACTGAGGTCAGGCTGACAGGCCTATAATTCCCTGGCTGGGAATTCCAACTGGTCCTTCTTGTGGATGGGCACCACGCTGGCCAGCTTCCAGTCTTCTGGGACCTCTCCAGTGAGCCAGGACTGCTGAAAAATGATGGAGAGTGGCTTGGCCAGCTCATCTGCCAGCTCCCTCAGCACCCTAGGATGGATCCCATCTGGTCCCATGGACTTGTGAGTGTCCAAGTGGCTCAGCAAGTCCCTAACTAATTCCTCATGGATTTCAGGGGAACTACACTGTTCCCTGACCCCATCTACCAGTTCAGGAGGCCACTTGTCCTGAACTCCTCCTGCCTTAATGTTGAAAATTGAGGCAAAGAAGGTATTCAGGACCTCAGCCTTTTCCTCATCTTTAGTTACAATGTTCCCCTCCAGGTCCAATAAGGAGTGGAGGCTCTTCTTGCCCCTCTTTTTAGCATTAATGTATTCATAAAAATGTTTTTTATTATCTTTCACAGAGGTGGCCAGCCTCAGTTCCAACTGGGCCTTTCCCTCTCTAATTTTTCTCCTACATGACCTAGCAACAGCCTTAATCTTATCACGAGTTGCTTCCCCCCTTTCCAAAGGTGATACAGCCTCTTTTCTTCCCTTAATCCCTTCAAGAGCTGCTTGCTCATCCAGGCCGGTCGCCTTCCCCGCCGGCTCATCTTTCGGCACGTGGGAACCGCCAGTTCCTGTGCCTTCAAGAGCTCCTCTTTGAAGTAGATCCAACCATCCTGGACCCCTTGGTTCTTAAGGGCTGCTACCCAAAGTACTCTCCAAATTAGTTGCTTAACCAAGCTGAAGTCTGCCCTCCGGAAGTCCAAGGTAAAGGTTCTGTTGGTGCTCCTCCCTATCTCCCGACATATTGAAAACTTCATTATCTCGTGGTCGCTGCACCCTAGACAGCCTCCCACCGTCACATCTCCCACCAGCTCTTCTCTATTCAAGAACTTCACATCTTGCAGGGCCTGACCCCGCTAGGCTCACTTAACAGCTGCATCAGGAAACTGTCCTCCATACACTCTGAGAACCTTCTGAACTGCCTCCTCTCTGCTGAGTTAAGTTCCCAGCAGATGTCTGGCACGTTTATGTCGCCCACAAGGACAAGGTCTGACGATCTTGAGACAGCCTCCAGTTTCTTATAGAGTGTTTCATCAACCTCTTCATCCTGGTTGGGTGGTCTGTAACAGACTCCAATCAGGATGTCAGTTTTGTTAGGATGTCAGTTTTGTTAGCCCTCTGTGAGAGACTAAAGCTTGTCTCTCCTGCTGTGACTCAACAAAGATAAAATCACTTGCTGTTTGTCCAGACAATAGCTGATGTGCATTGGGCAGAGCCACTGGAAGGACTCTTGGAAGGTGCAAAGATAACATTGCTCACGGGACTGCAGCTGGCCTACAACAATGGCCCAAGGGCCCAGCATTCACACCTTCAGGACAAGATCATTTCCAGCCATCAGATACCCCAGGAAAGGACAATGGTTCCTGATGTGAAAAGAGTGTGTGGGTAGGTAGATGGAGCAGGAGGAGGCGGAGGCCTTCCCCCCTCTATCCAGTGGCTGCCCAAACTCACCTGAGTACACAGGAAGATTTCCTGGGGAACGATGCACTTGCCTAAGGACTAAAAAACTGTATAAAAGACTGGAGCAACTACTGGCAGTAGAGGAGAAAATTGGAGAAGCAAGATGCAGAAGAAAGCAGACAGCACCACACGCTGGAAACATCCCGGGGCCAACACAATGGATCTTGGACTCTCCGTGCCCTAAGTTCCGCCTGCTGCAACTCATGGAGCTGAAGAAGCTGCCCAGAGGACCTCATCCCTTCTACAGCCAAAGCCTCAGCACCCTTCCTCTACAGACCCAACATCTCCTGCAGCACCTTTCCTCCACAGACTCAAACTGTCTTGGGGGAGGGCTGTGGTAATATAATTCTTTCCCTCTTCTCCTTTTCTTCTCTCTCTTCCTATTCTCTCTCTCTCTCCCCTTCTGATCCCTCCACTTTATTTATGTCTATCCACTGTAGTTATGTAATAAATAGTCTAGCTGTTGATATTTTGGCCTCGTTTGTGCCTCTAATTTCACAACACAGGAATTTTCATTAAAAACCTGAATCTCTTTCCCTCTCCGGATCGAGACACCCTCCCTCTCATTTTAACCCACAGGCACTCAATCCTTTCATCCTCTACCTCAAGTTCTGTGGCATCAAGAGATTCCCTAATATCCAGGGTCAACCCTCCTCCTCTTCTCCCTCACCTGTGTCACCTAAAGAGCTTGTAACCACCCAGTGTGATACTCCCAATTGTGTGAATTATGCTACCACGTTTCTGTAATGGCAACTGCATCATAGTTTTCCTGGTGAACCAAGACTTCCCGTTCCTCTTGTTTGTTACCCATACTGCGTGCATTGGTGTACATGCACTTCAGCTGGGCTGCTGATTTCTCAGCTAACTCTAGTTTATGTCTCTCTCTCTCCTCTCCACAGAGTCTGGTTTCATCACCCATCCCCTTCAAACCTAGTTTAAAGCCCTCCCAATGAGCCCTGCCAATTCTAGTGCTAGAGCCCTCTTGCCCTTTCTGGATAGATTCACCCCATCTAGGTCCAGCAGGTCAGGTGTGGTAAAAGTTGCCCCTTGATCAAAGAACCCCAAATTCCACTGCTGGCACCATCCCTTGAGCCAATTGTTGATGGCATGGATTCTCCTCTTCCTTTCAGTGTACACCACTGCCATTGAGGGAACTGAGCAGAACACCACTTGAGTTCCTGCCCTACCAATCAATTGTCTGAGGGTCTTGAATTCCTTTTTGTTTGTCCTGGTGCCCTTCTTATCAATCTCACTGCTTCCAGCTTGGATTACATGCAATGGGTAATAGTCAGAGGGTTGGATTAGCTTTGGTAGTCTCCTGGTGATGTCCCTTACCCCGGTCCCAGGTAGGCAGCAGATTTCCCTGTGAGATGGGACGGGGCAACATATAGGACCCTCTGTTCCCCTCAGGAGAGAGTCACCAAAAGCAATTACTCTTCTCTTCTCCTTTATGGCACTAGTCCTGATGTTGAAGTGTAATGGAAGGTGTCCCTGCCCATGATAGGGGTGGTGGAACTAGATGATTTTTAAGGTCCCTTCCAACTGAAACCCAAATGAATCTATAAATCCATGAAAAAGGTCCTGAAAGTCTTTGCTGTGTCACCTCAAGGAGGGCCAAAAGACATTATGGAGGGCATGATGTGGATTCGGGGCATACTGGGGCTGTGTCCAGCTCTTGGAAATGCCCTTTACTGTGATTCCGTGACAGGATGGACATCGCTCCCCATTCTCTGGGTAGCCACCCAGATCTTCCAGTACAGATATAAAAGCAGTGCCTCTAGACTAGTCATTAGATGCACCCTCAAGCTTGTTCCTCTAACGTTCATCTGCACAGCACTTCCACAGGGTGTCCACATCAACATTCCAGTGCCACCAGCCTGCCCAGTGAAGCATAGTATATTCTCCACTTTATATTCAAGGCAGCTGAGTGATTCTCCTTCCTTTGAGTGGCACGCTGCCACCCATACATTAGAGAGAAAGAACAAAACTCAGAGGAATCATTGGAGCTAACCAGACATTACATGCATGATGGGCTTACCAGATGTCATTCCTTACATTGTTGTGGTTTCCTAAACCTACACTGACATTGTCATTACGCTCCAGAATTTGAGCCCATGCTGCTCTTCTTAAAATGGATGATTCTGAAGGTTGTTGCCTTTAACAAATAAACAGTTTGAAGGAAGGAGGGAGGATTTGCAAGAGGAGCTTGTGAATGCCTGACTTAGAACATTCACCAAGAGAGTGACATGACAACTGATTCATTGCTGGAGACAGCAACCAAAAAAGGCAATGTTAATTCAAAGGTTGGAAGATCCATAAAGCTTTAAAACCAGGTTCATGACAATAGGTGGATTTACTCTGCTGAGAAGCTGGAATTGCAGATGTCTTCTCTGTATTTATGAGACACTTAATTAATCAGTCATAATAAGGAGGTTAAAAAACTGAATCTGTCTTCTTGAGATCTGCATTAGTCTTGGAACTTTCTCTACTATGGCTTGTTTGTGAGAGCAGAGAGATCAAGAGGGATGAGTTCTAACCAGCAGAGCTTGCAGCCATGAGCATCCAGAAGGTGGGAAAAGGGGCAAATAAACAGGGGGATTATCCTTAAGGCAAAGGGAAACACTGAGCTTGCTTCTGTGTGATGTGGGAAGGGGAGCCCTCAATGTGTTTTTCTGGGGGAGGGAGGTAAGTGGGCAGGTGAGGACATAGGCAGTGGCAGCCTGGAAGTGCTCTCAAGAAATCAAAGAATTGTTCATAGAGTGGTTTGGGATGGATGGGATTTTTAGGGGCCATCTAATCTAACACCCCTGCAGTCAGCACGTTGCTCAGAGCCCCAAACATGACCTGGAGCAATTCTAGGAATGGGGCACCTATCACCTCTCTGAGCAGTCTGGGACAGTGTCTCACCACCCTCAAGGTGAATAATTACTTCCTTCTCTCCAGTCTGAATATCCTTCTTTCAGTTTGAACCATCACCCTCTGTTCTGTCACAAAAGGACCTGCTCAAAAGTCTCTCCCCTGATTTCTTCTTGGCCCCTTTAAGTCCTGAAAAGCCACCAGAAGGTCTTCCTGGAGCCTTCTTTTCTCTAGGCTGAACAACACCAACTCTTTCAACATGCCCTTATAGCAGAGGGATTCCACCTTGAGCCTTAACTTCCCCTGGCGCAGCTTGAGACTGTGTCCTCTTTTTCTAGTGCCGGTTGCCTGGGAGAAGAGACCAACCCCCTCCTGGCTACAACCACCCTTCAGGTAGTTGTAGACATCATTGCCATGGCCTCTTCTGACCCCACTCCAACAGGTCTCTGTCTCAGCTATGCTGAGGACTCCTGCCCCAGCACTACAGGTGGGGTCTGAGCAGAGTGGAGAAGGACAGAATTCCCTCCCTCCACCTGCTGCCCACAGTGCTGGGGATGCAGCCTAGGACATGGATGGCTTCTGGGCTGGCACACTGTGGAAAGGAATTTTTTTAAAGGGAGTTAACCCATTTTTTTGGTACCTATTCTGGCACCTACTTGGGTACCTTCTTCTGTTTCATTTTCCCTACCAGACTCAAGTCTGCATTTCACAGAATCTCATCTTGGAGGGAATTGGAAGGTCTCGCTGGAGATCATCCAGTCCAACCCTACTGCTAAAGCAGGATCACCCACAGCAGCTTGCCCAGGATCACAATGTCCAGGTGGCTTTGGAATCTCTCCAGAGAAGCAGACTCCACAACCTCTCTGGGCAGCCCGCTGCAGAGTTCCAGCACCCTCACACCAAACAAGTTTCTCCTCCTCTTCAGATGGAACCCCTGGATTCTGTTTTGTGTCCATTGTCCTTTGTCCTGTCACTGGACACCACTGACAAGAGTGTGGCCCCATCCTCTTGCTCCCCACAGGTCCTTTAGGTCTTGCTGAGCTGCACTTACCCAAGCTCAACAGCCCGAGGTCTCTCAGCCTTTCCTCCTCACAGAGATACTCCAGCCCCCTCAGCATCTTCATAGCCTCCACTGGAGTCTCTCTAGCAGTTCTCTTTCTCTCCTGAACTGAGGAGTTCAGAACAGGACACAACTTTTCAGAGGTGGCCGCACCAAGGCAGAATAGAGAGGAAGATGAACCTCCCTTGACCTTCTGGCCACACTTCTTCATGTACCTCAGGAGAATAAAAGCCTTTATTTCCAGAAATAAAATTTATTGGGCTGATCCTGTCCTGCTTGATTTGGCCAAAGAATTTGCTTCTATGCTTCTCTTGAGGCAAGACATTTCAATTTATTTATTTGTTTATTTTACTCCAGGAAGAGGAAGGACAAAAACCCAAACATTTGCTTTTCAGGCGTGTTACAGAGCATCACAAATCCATGGAGCCACTACAAATGAAAGTCAGACTTTGTGACAAATGAGCCATTATTAGCCTGTTGCAAGCCATCACTCAGTTTAGCTATCCAGGGCATTATTAAGCCCAGAAGGATGTGATGGGACATTTAGACATTTAGACAAAGGCTTTGCCACCACGCCCACCTGGATTGTTTATGACATGCACTTGGCTGGCTTTGGCAGGGTGCCACATGGGCTTGTGTTAATTTTAGCAGCAAGGACACTAAAGAATGCAAACATGGTTTATAATGTATGCTGCTGGGGTCCTTGGTTGTCTCTGCTTGTCTTGTCACAGTCCTCTGTGTGTTCACTGGGAGATGAGGGAGGAAGCCAGACAGGAAAGAGCAGAAATCAAAAAGAACCCAAAATCATAGAGTTGCTTTGATTGGAAAAGATCTCTGATGATCAAGTCCAATGAAATTAATCACAGAATACACTCGTTGGAAGGGACCTTTAAAGGTCATCTAGTCCAATCCCCCTGCAGTGATCTGGGACATCCCCAACTAGGACAGGATGACCAGAGCTGCATCAAGCCTGACCTTGAATGTCTCCAGGGATGGAGCCTCCACCACCTTCCTGGCAAATATGTTCCAGTGTTCCACCACCCTCCTAGTAAAGAACTTCATAGAATCAATAAGGTTGGAAAAGACCTCAAAGATCATCAAGTCCAACCTGCCACCCAAGACCTCATCACTACTAAACCATGGCATCAACTGCCACATCCAATTCCCTCTTAAACACCTCCAGGGATGGTGACTCCACCACCTCCCTGGGCAGCACATTCCAATGGCAAACAACTCTCTCTGTGAAGAACTTTCTCCTCACCTCAAGCCTAAACTTCCCCTGACGCAGCTTGAGACTGTGTCCTCTTGTTCTGGTGCTGGTTGCTTAGGAGAAGAGACCAACCCCCTCCTGGCTACAACCTCCCTTCAGGTAGTTGTAGGCAGCAATAAGGTCTCCCCTGAGCCTCCTCTTCTCCAGGCTAAACAACCCCAGCTCCCTCAGCCTCTCCTCATAGAGCTTGTGCTCGAGGCCTCTCCCCAGCCTTGTTGCCCTTCTCTGGACACGTTCAAGAGTCTCAGTGAACTTCTGCCAGTAAAGACAGGCTGGGAGGCTGAGGTTGTTCAGCCTGGAGAAAAGAAGACTTCAAGGAGACCTTCTTGTGGTCTTTCAGTACATGAAGGGGGCCTACAAGAAAGTTGGGGAGGGACTTTTTACAAGGGCTTTGTAACAGTAGGAAAAAGGGCAGTGGTAAGAAACTAGGCAACGGTAAGAAACTAGAAAAGGGTAGACTTAGATTTGACATCAGCAAGAAATTCTTTACTTTGCAGGCAACCACAACCTCAGAACTGGGGCAAATTTGTCTACAGCTCTGTCTTTAAAAATAGATTTGATTCCTACAGGTCCTTCCCCATTTACACAACTGGGTTATTTGGCCTTGTGCCTTGCAATGAGGACAAATTGCCTGCAAGTATCCTGGTCTTATTTTAGAGATGCTGAGTACCACAACATTCCAAAGAGGCCAAGGGGTTGACAGAAGTTTGTGATGTATAACTGGAAAAAGGAGCAAGACTCTGGAGTTCACATCTGTAGTTGTCCACTGTGCCTGTTAATACCGCTTAGCAAAGAATCTGCAGCTTGCTACTTCAGTTTCACTATATTAGGCAGTTGAGAGGCCTGATGGGATCCATCCAGAGGGATCTGGACAAGCCTGAGAAGTGGGAACATGTGAACGTCCTGAGGTTCAACAAGGCCAGGTGCAATATCCTGCACCTAGATCAGAGCAAACCCTAACATCAAACCAGACTGAGGGCTGAAGGGCTGGACAGCAGCCCTGTGGAGAAGGACATGTGAGTGTGGGTGGGTGAAAAACGACAGGAGCCAGCACTGAGTGCTCCCAGCCCAGAGCCAGACATGTCCTGGTCTGATACCCATCAGAGTGGGCAGCAGGTGGAGGGAGGGGATTCTGCCTCTCTGCTCAGCCCCCATCTGCAATGCTGGGAGGCATCTAAAAGATGTGCAGACGTGTTGCTGAGGGACACAGTTTAGTAGTGACCTGGCAGTTTTGGTTTAACAATTGGACTCGATGATCTTAAACGATTCTATGATTCAGTGAGGATAGGAACTCGACATCTTCATCTCTGGAGCTGGTGGCAAAGGGGTGGTGCTAGGCATGGGAAGGGGTTATAAACTTCTTCTGAAGTCTTACAAAAGGAACAAGATTTCCCAGTGCCACACCACCATGCCACTATAGGAACTATAGGCACTAGAGGAATTGTCTCTAAAACTCAGTGTGATCAAGTCTTGCAGCTGGTAGAGCTCCATACACTGTTTCCAGATCATTGTCACCTTGCAGAGGCTTCCAGCCTTTGTATGACTTTCTACTCAGAGGACTACCTCAGTCTCCTGAGTTTCTCAAATGATTTCAGCAAAATTACACTAAATTTGACATTGGCTCATCTTATCACCTAAATATTCTTTGCTGAAAGATTAACAAGACCCTGGCATTATCCCCCTGTCATGAGAAAGTTCCAATCCCATCTTGCCGAGTAATTAGTGGAAATAATTTTCTGGCAGTTGCCCTCCTTGCTTTTGATCTCTTTGTCTGATCATCCCATTAGTCATTTTCTTCTTCTGTTACTTGAATGTCCAGTTCAATTTCATTCCTACGCAGCTGATATCAAACTTTATTTCTTATTCCATCCTATATTGCCCTTTGGAGCTCTCCATGAACTTCTGTGGCCCTTCTACCATCAAGAACTAAATATCTTTGAATTTGTTTAAATCCTTTCCTTTTGTGCTGTAGAACTGAGCTGACCCTCACTTTCCACTGCCTTGCTTTCCACACATGATTTGGGCTTGACAATGGGGCTTTATCTCTTGCAGCAAAGCCTAACTGGGACTAGTTAATCATTATGGAATGAAGGTTTGTCAGGTCAAGTCAACTAGAGTAGCCTTTGCTATACTGCTCTGATAAGAAATTGGATATCCAAGGAAGTTTTAAATTTAATTCAGTCCAGTTTATTACTTGAAGACTATAGAGCCAATGGCTCCATGTCCAGATGGAGATCAGTGCCAAGATATCATAGAATGGTTTTGGTTGGAAGGGACCTTATAGATCATCTAGATCCAACCACCCAACCACCCCACCCCACTGTCCCACACAGCAAACTCCTGGCCAAGGTGGCAGCCCATGGCTGGACAGGAGCACACTGCATTGGGTTAGGAACTGGCTGGAGGGCCGAGCCCAGAGAGTGGTGGTGAATGGTGCCACATCCAGCTGGTGGCCTGTCACTAGTGGTGTGCCCCAAGGATCAGTGTTGAGCCCCATGCTCTTCAACATCTTTATTGATGATCTGGATGAGGGCATTGAGTCCATCATCAGTACATTTGCAGACAACACCAAGCTGGGGGCAGGAATTGATCTGCTGGAGGGTAGAGAGGCTTTCAGGAGGGACCTCGACAGGCTGGACAGATGGGCAGAGTCCAAGGGCATGAGATTGAACACATCCAAGTGCCGGGTTCTGCACACTGGCCACAGCAACCCCATGCAGTGATACAGTGGCTGGAGAGCGGCCAGGCAGAGAGGGACCTGGGGGTGCTGGTTAATGGGAGGCTGAACATGAGCCTGCAGTGTGCCCAGACAGCCAAGAGGGCCAATGGCATCCTGGCCTGCTGTGGTGGGTTAGGAAGGTTCCCCACACACACACAAAAGAATCCACAGCTAACTCAGCTGGAGAAGCAGATGAAAGCTGGTCTCTTCTCCCAGGCAGCCAGCACCAGAACAAGAGGACACAGTCTCAAGATGCACCAGGGGAGGTTTAGGCTGGATGTTAGGAGGAAGTTCTATACAGAGAGAGTGATTCCCCATTGGAATGGTCTGCCCAGGGAGGTGGTGGAGTCACCATTATTGGAGGTGTTCAGGAGGAGACTTGATGGGGTGCTTGGTGCCATGGTCTAGCTGTTTGGGTGGGTTGGATTGGTTGATGGGTTGGATGTGATGATCTTGAAGGTCTCTTCCAACCTGGTTTATTGTATTGTATTGTATTGTACCTGGGGCAGGGACAACTTCTGGACAAATACACCAGGCTGCTCAAGGCTTTGCCCAGCCTGGTCTTGAACCCTTCCAGGGAAAGGGCATCCACAGCCTCACTGGGCAACCTGTTCCAGTGCCTCACCACAATTGCTGTAAAGAATTTCTTCCTAATACCCAGTCTAAATTTACCCTTCTGCTTTTTGGTTGACCGGTTGGTTGGGTTTTTTGTAGGCACAAAAATATATGACACCCTCAACATTTCATATTTATATTTATAAATATATATTTTGAGGCTCTGGCCAGCCTGATCTAGTGTGGGGTGTCCCTGCCCATGGCAGCGGGGTTGGAACTAGATAATCTTCGTGGTCCCTTCCAACCCTGACTGATACTATGATATGCTGAGACCTAAGGCAACATTTTTGTGGATGTTTGAAGAATGTTTGTGCCACGAGCTCTGTTTTGCATTTTCTCTAAGATTTTAAAGGCTCTTGGAGAAATGTTTCTTCTGTCTCTTCATAGTAAAGATGCAGATGTGCTTAGGAACACTTGAACCTTCCCCAGAGTGATGGGTTCATCTCCTGCTGCTTGTCATGTATTTTTAATAAATCCTGGACAAAGCCAGGGCTGAATTTTGTTATTGCAGAAGGTTGAGCAGAGTGATTTAACAGGAGATATTTAGTAAATCAAGCCTCAGGAAAGAGTGGAAAAGATTGAAGAGCCCACCAAAGGCTGATTTCCACATCAGAGTGCTAAGCACTGAACAATGATAAGGCAGGAGCTTAATTTAGTAATGAACAGGAGTTATCAATAACCTACTGGTTTTACACCGGCGATAACAATATAATTAGATTGGAAATCAAAAGATGGAGATGAAAAAACTCAATTAGTAAGATAAAAAAACAAATGTAAATAGGGGGAAACATGGTTTGACTGGATTAAATGGAAGCTGAAAGGTTAATTGGGAGCAAGAACTGAAGGAAAACTATTAGCAAGAGTCTGGAAACATTCAAAACAGTGCTGGGAAAATGAGATGATAAAGCTGGGAACTGCACACCTAGGAATGATAAGGAAATTCTATACAGCCATCCCTCCCTGCACTGCAAGGAGGAAAGGTATTACATAGCCAAAAAGAAAAGTATTTATGGTGAGCAGAAGGTGGAGAAGTGCCCACAGAGCGAGGAGCAATCACACCGGGCACTGGAGGTGCATCATCACTCCTGCAAACCCAGCAGTGAATAGAATAGAATAGAATAGAATAGAATAGAATAGAATAGAATAGAATAGAATAGAATAGAATAGAATAGAATAGAATAGAATAGAATAGAATAGAATAGAATAGAATAAGAGTGGAGTGGAGTAGAGTAGAGTAGAGTAGAGTAGAGTAGAGTAGAGTAGAGTAGAGTAGAGTAGAGTAGAGTAGAGTAGAGTAGAGTAGAGTAGAGTAGAGTAGAGTAGAGTAGAGTAGAGTAGAGTAGAGCAGAGCAGAGCAGACCAGACCAGACCAGACCAGACCAGACCAGACCAGACCAGACCAGACCAGACCAGTCTGGTGGTGAGAGAAAGTTCTCCACACACACACAAAGAAACCACAGCAAACTCAGTTGGAGAAGGGATGAATGGGCTATATTTACCAGCAGAATGAAATGCAGATGGATATATACAGAATATACAGTATTTACAATATATACAGAAATATACAACAAAGAACATAATGCAGAACAAAGCTTTCCCTCCTCCAGCCTGGAGGGTCCCCCCCCATACCCCCCTCTCTCCCCCTACCCCCCTTTTTCCCAAAAAGGGTTAGAGAGAGAGAAAAGGTAATTATTAAGGGGGAAATTCTGTTAGCTCAAAGCATGTGCAAGAATTATTCTTATCTATTAGTTCAAGGTTAACTCCATCCAGCTCAGAGAGAGACTGAAAACAGACAGCAGACAGGAACAGACAAAACTGAACTGAAATTCAAACAGAACTAAAACTTAAAGTTGCATTCTACCAATCTACCAATGAAATTCATTTAGAATATCTGAATGTTTTCAATTATTTCACCAAAACGTTCAGCTAGAGTATTCCAGCAACTGTCCCTTTCTTAAAGGCACAGCCTAAAGTGGTCACAACCAGGTTGGAAGAGACCTTTGAGACACTACCTCCCTGGGCAGCACATTCCAAGGGCAAGGAGGCTGGTGAGAGGCCTTGGACACAAGCCCTATGAGGAGAGGCCGAGGGAGCTGGGATTGTTTGCCTGGAGAAGAGAAGGCTTGGGGAGACCTTATTGCTGCCTACAACTACCTCAAGGGAGGTTGTAGCCAGGAGGGAGTTGGTCTCTTCTCCTAGACAACCAGCACCAGAACAAGAGGACACAGTCTCAAGCTGCACCAGGGGAAGTTTAGGCTGGAGGTGAGGAGAAAGTTCTTCCAGAGAGAGTTTGCCATTGGAATGTGCTGCCCAGGTAGGTGGTGGAGTCACCGTCCCTGGAGGTGTTCAAAAGGGGATTGGACGTGGCACTTGGTGCCATGGTTTAGTCATGGGGTCTGTGGTGACAGGTTGGACTTGATAATCTTCGAGGTCTCTTCCAACCTTGCTGATTCTGTGATTCTGTGATTTTCTCAGTGAAGAACTTTCTCCTCAGCTCGAGCCTAAACTTCCCCTGGCGCAGCTTGAGACTGTGTCCCCTCGTTCTGATGCTGGTTGCCTAATCAGGTGAGGAAAATAAATCAGACTTTGTATAGTTTCCATTTGGCTCAGGAATGAGCCCTCTTCTATGACTGGAAGTAGACATAATATGTCTGAAGATTAAAGAAAATAAACTTCCAGCCAGCTTATGAAGCTCTTAACACAGTTACAGTTTGGATTTGTGGACTGTAGTCCAAATAAAAAAATTTTTAAAAAAAAATAAAAAATCACAAGCTTCTTGTTTCCTAAAGCTTGGCTAAGAAAAATAAATCACTTCAAAACAGTAGCTGCAGATTCAGTTCAGCCACGAAAGGAAGCAAGAAAATGAAGATTCGCTGTAACTCACACACCCTCAGAGTTCCTTTGCAGGCATTCCTGATGCACTTTTTGAGCCTAAAAACCTCAAAGTCATGAAAAATAGGATCAATGTTCACTCTAGAAAAAAAACAAAAAGCTCATTTCTGTTGACTAGAATTATGACAGATGCCTCCCAGAAAGGCTGGAGCCTGAAATAAGTGCTCCCAAATCAGGTTTTGCCTTTAGAGGAGTGACAAAACATGAATTTTCCTCTCTTCCACAGCATTCTTACAGAATGACACAACCACAATGGTAGGGATTGGAAGAGACCTCTGGAAATCATCTAGTCCAACCACCCTGCCAAGGCAGGTTCACCTAGAGAAGGTCACACAGGAACATGTCCAGGTGGTTACAATGAACTTCTTATGTTCAAGTGTATGCCTTTTACCCCTTGTCCTGTCACTGGGCACCGCTGAGAAAAGACTGCTCCTATACTCCTGACACACAGCCTTTAAGTATTGATCAGCATTCATGAGATCCCCCTTCAGGCTACTCTTTTCCACAGTAAAAAGATCCAGTTCTCTCAGTCTTTCCTCATCAGAGAGATGTTCCAGTCCCCTCAGCATCTTTGTAGCCCTTTGCTGTACACTCTACAGCAAGTCCCTGTCCTTCTTGAAGCAGGGAGCCTCAGTTTAGGAAGGATGTTGACTTGCTGGAACGTGTCCTGAGAAGGGCAATGAAGTTGGTGAGGGGTTTGGAACACAAGCCCTATGAGAGGCTGAGGGAGCTGGGGCTGTTTAGCCTGGAGGAGGCTCAGGGGTGACCTTATTGCTCTCTACAACTACCTGAAGGGAGGTAGTAGACAGGCGGATGTTGGTCTCTTCTCCCAGGCAACCAGCACCAGAACTAGAGGACACAGTCTCAAGGTGCGCCAGGGGAGGTTTAGGCTGGATGTCAGGAAGAAGTTCTACACAGAGAGAGTGATTGCCCATTGGCATGGGCTGCCCAGGGAGGTGGTGGAGTCGCCATCACTGGAGGTGTTTAGGAGGAGACTGGATGGGGCACTCGGTGCCATGGTTTAGTTGATTAGGTGGTGTTGGATGATAGGTTGGACACGATGATCTTGAAGATCTCTTCCAACCTGGTCTGGTCTGGTCTATTCTATTCTATTCTATTCTATTCTATTCTATTCTATTCTATTCTATTCTATTCTATTCTATTCTATTCTATTCTATTCTAACTTGACCCAGCATTCCAGATGTGGCCTCACCAGTGTAGAGAGGGAAGAGAAACTCCCTTGACGCTCTTCATGATGCACCCCAGGATGCCATTGGTCTTTTGCTATGGCCTGTTGCTATGACTTATTGAGTCCACTTCTTCATATCTATCCCAGACATGCTCTTAGTTCCATTGACTCACTGAAGTGGTGAATTCCATGAGGAAATTTCTGTTGTACATAAACCATGTCTAGAAGTGCCATGTCCACACATTTCTTGAACACCTCCAAGGACAGTGACTCCATCACCTCCACAGGCAGCCTTTTCCAATATCTGACCACTCTTGCAGCGAAGATTTTTTTCCTAGTATCCAATCTAAACCTCCCTTGAAAAAATCTCAGGCCATTTCCACTCATTCCATCACCTGATACTAGGGAGAAGAGACCAACCCCCACCAGGCTCCAACCTCCTTCCAAGGAGTTGTAGAAAGCCAGAAGGTCTTCCCTCAGCCTTCTTTTCTCCAGGCTGAACAACCCCAGTTCCCTCAACTGCTCCTCCCAAGACCTGTTCTCCAATTCTCCTTGATTCAGTGGTCAGCATCCCAGTCTTGCAAGCAGAACTTCACACATCCTTAGGTAAGGAGCTTCCAGCCCATATGGAAGTAGCTTTGGTACATCAGAGGTACCTGTACCAGGAGTTGTTCAGGTTTTCCAGCCTCACACCTTTTAGGCATGCTGCAGCTGCAAAGATTTCTGCTTTGGATTATACTGATGAAAATCACTATGGTGTTGTTCAGCCTGGAGAAGAAAAGGCTCCTGGGAGACTTTATAACTGCTTTTCAATATCTGAAGGGAACCTCCAGGAAGGCTGGGGAGGGACTGTTTAGAAGGGCTTGCAGTGATAAGATGAGGGGTAATGGTTTGAAACTGGAGCAGGGTGGATTTAGGTTGGACATTAGGTGGAAGTTCTTCATAATGAGAGTGGTGCAACACTAGAACAGGTTGCTCAGAGAGGTGGTGGAGGCCCCATCACTGGAGACATTCAAGATGAGACTTGATGGGGCCCTGATCAACATTATCCAGTTGGAATTGTCCCTGCTGATTGCAGCAGGCTTGGACAAGATGACCTTTGAGGGTCTCTTCCAACCCAGTGCATTCTGTAAATCTATGAAAGGCAAATTTGGGCTCAGTGAAACCTCTGTCTAATTTCTTGTGCACACATCACAGAAAGATCTAAGGAGAAGTCATAAATGATGTCGTTACCCATAGCCACACTGAACTTCAACTGATAAAACCCCCAGCATGTGATGCAACAGACAATTCATTCATTATTTAGACAGACCTGGTGGCTATTTACACTTAATTTGTCCTTTTCCTGGTAGACAGTAATTAACCCAAGCAGCCCTGCCAACCAAGTTGTGAGGACTTTGTACTGGGGAGCAGAGCAAATTACACTTTGATGTGACGATGATGATTGCCAGCTACTTCAAGGTGAATCATAAAGGCTTTAAAAACCCTGCTTGCAAACTTCTCAAATGTGAGCAGAAGCCTTTGGCTTTACATGGTAATTAGCATTGTAGTTAAACAGAATTTGAAATTGAAATGAGAAGGCCCACTTTTGGCAGGAAAATTGATCCTCACATCTCTGACCAAGATTACTATTTCATAACAAACCTCCTAGAGATAGAATAAATCTTCATTCCCAACCTCAATGTTTCCTATGCCTGGGGAGTAAATTCTCTGGTTGTATTAGATTTTGGTCTTTCAGGACCAGCTGTTCACTTGAACTATGCAGCAGCCTATGGTGTACAGCATTTTTTGCTGCATTTGGAGAAGAGGAGGATGAGGGGAGACCTTCTCACCCTCTACAACTGCCTGAAAGGACGTTGTGGTGAAGTGGGAGGTGCTTCTTCTCCCTATTATAAAGTAACAGAACAAGAGGAAAAGATCTCAAGTTGTGCTGGGGAGATATAGGTTGGATCTCAGGAGAAACTTCTTTCCTGCAAGAGTAGTCAGGCATTAGAACAGAATGCCCAGAGAAGTGGTGGAGTCACTGTACCTGGAGGTGTTCAAGAAACTTATGGACATGGCACTTCAGGACATGGTTTAGTGGCCATGGTGGTGTTAGACTGGACTGTGGGACTCTGTCTTAGAGGTCTTTTCCTCTGAGGGAACTGGGGTTGTTCAATGAGGAGAAAAGGAGGTTGAGAGGAGACCTTCTGGCTCTCTACAACTCCCTGACAGGAGGCTGGAAATAGGTGTGGGTCAGTTTCTTCTCCCATGTAACAAGCGATAGGACAAGAGGACATGTCTTCAAGTTGTGCTGGGGGAGGTTTAGGTTGGACATGAGAAACAATTTCTTGTCCAAAAGGATTGTCAAGCCCTGGGCCTGGCTGTCCAGGAAAGTAGTGGAATTCCCATCCCTAGAGGGGTTTCAAAGCTGTGTAAATGTGGTGCTGAGGGACACAGTTTAGTGGTGGGCTTGTTAGTGCTGGGTAACTTAAAAGTCTTTTCCTACAAAAACAATTCTATGATTCTTACTGTGTAGGCACTAAGGCTCCAGATCTAGCAAACAAGACCACCACTGTTAACAGAGATGCCACAAAGAAGAGATTTACATGTGCCCATGGTACCCATTTTAAGAGCAGCACTGCAGAAAGGCTCAAAGGTTCCTTCCAGGCAGGTTGTTGTTCTGTGCCTGTGTGGGACTTGCAGAGCTTGCAGATGTAGAATCATAGAATGCCCAGGCTAGATTTAGGTTGGAGATTAGTCTGGGTTGGAAGGGACCTCCAAAGGTCATCTAGTCCAATCCCCTCTGCAGTAAGCAGGGCCATCCTCAACCAGATCAGGCTGCCCAGAGCACTGTCAAGCCTCACCTTGAGTATCTCCAGGGATGGGAACAGGAGGAAGTTTTTCACAATGCGGCTAGTGAAACACTGGAACAGGTTGCCCAGAGATGTGAAAGAGGCCACACTCCTGGAGACACTGATAGGGCCCCTAAGCACCCTGATCTAGTTGGAGATGTCTCTGCTGACTGCAGGAGGGTTTGACAAGAAAACCTTTGAGGGTTTCTTCCAACCCCATGCATTCTGTGATTCTATAATATTTTAATAATAATGTAAAGTAATTTCCATTTTTTAATTGCAGGGATGTAGAAACGTTACAAATGTCACTGGTGTTCTATGTACATTATTCATTGATTAGTCTAGGTGACCTTTGAGAGCCCCTTCCTACTCAATGCATTCTATGATTCTATTCTACATCCTCTAGAGGTCATCTAGTACAACCTCCCAGCAGGGGAGTCAAAGCCCTGCTCAAAGCCTCATCAAGCATGACCTTCAATGTCTCCATGGATGGGGCTTCCACCACTTCCCTGGGCAACCTGTTCCAGTGTTCCACCACCCTCATACTAACAAATTTCTTTATGTGTGGAAACCGCAACTCCTTTCACAGCCCAGCTTGAGTTAGCCAAGCAACTAATCTAAACAGACGTCACTCCTAGCAAGGCTCTCTATGAAGTGGCAGATCACACACTTGAGTCTTCTATGAATGCTTATGCCTTTGCTCTGCACCAAAGACATACTTCAGAGTGTAATGAGTGATGGCTGAGTAGGGTGGATTAGACAGCACATGCAGCTGGGACACCCCTTGTTTCATCTCTAGTCTGTGTTGTTATTTCCTCTGGGCCTCAAAGTCTTGAATATTATCTGCAATGATAGCAGCATCTGAAAATATTTTGTTCATAGACTGGTTTGGGTTGGAAGGGATTTTAAAGATCATCCAGTTCCAATACCCATGCCATGAGCAGGGACACCTTACATTAAACCAAGTTACTCAAGGCCCCAGCCAACCTGGCCTCGAAGACCTCCAGGGAGGGGGCATCCACAGCCTTGCTGGGCAACCTGTTCCAGTGTCTCACCACCCTCACTGGAAAGAATCTCCTAATCTCCAGTCTAAATCCCTCCTCTTCCATCTTCAAACCAGGTCTGAAAGTGCCATGTCCACACATTCCTTGAACACCTCCATGGATGAGTTGGTAGGATTTTCACTATGTTCTAAGGCTGCTTGAACTTCTAGATCAGGTATTTCACATGGATCAGTTGTGCAATTTTTTTTCCCAGCATTCTTTGCAAAGGAGTCTCTCTCCAGAAGGTACTCTCTTTCCAGAAGGCCTCTCTGAGGAGGTTCAGAGGAGACCTTATTGCTCTCTACAACTACCTGAGGGGTTGCTGTAGCCAGGTGGGGGTTGGTCTCTTATCCCAGGCAACCAGCACCAGAACAAGAGAACATAGTCTCAAGCTACACCAGGGGAGGTTTAGGCTGGATGTTAGGAAGAAGTTCTTCACAGAAGGAGAGATTGGCCATTGGAATGGGCTGTCCAGGGAGGTGGTGGAGTCACCATCACTGGAGGTGTTCAGGAGGAGACTGGATGGGGCACTCGGTGATATGGTTTAGTTGATTAGATGGTGTTGAATGATAGGTTGGACTTGATAATCTCAAAGATCTTTTCCAGCCTGGTTAATTCTATCCTATCCTATCCTATCCTATCCTATCCTATCCTATCCTATCCTATCCTATCCTATCCTATCCTATCCTATCCTATCCTATCCTACCCTACCCTACCCTACCCTATCCTATCCTATCCTATCCTATCCTATCCTATCCTATCCTATCCTATCCTATCCTATCCTATCCTATTCTCAGACACTTTCCCAAACTACACTTTAAACCTGAGAAGGGAAGCATACAGCTAGTTTTATACCTTAAATATCAGTGATTTAGAACATGTGCTCTTGGCTGGCTGGTCTCCAAGAACATTTGAAGATTAAGGAATACAAAGGTATTAACATCATCTTGGGATGCAAGGGCTTACTCCTGCCTTGGAGCTGAGGATTGACACAGATCACTGGGGTTTGGTGTTTTATTATGGAATGGTCTAGGTTGGTCATCTAGTCTGACCCCCCTGTGCCACCTTCTTTGCAGCTCTTGACAGTCAGAGTTTCTGCATTACTTAAATCACCAGAAATAGCACTAATTGGAGAAACCAGTGACTAACTGGTTAGCTGAGATACTAACTTCAGTATCTCAGCTTTTTCTGCTGCTTACTTCTGTCAATACTCACCTTCTGATGAAGGACTGCTCTTCCACAGCCCACATCTCCCAGGATATGGACAGGTCCTGTCAACCTAGCTATATAAGTGCTTCTAGTAATAGGACAAGAAGAAATTAATTTAAACCGGAAGAAGGGAGATTTAGACTGGAGATTAGGAAAACAGTCTACAGTCATTTTGGTGAGACACTGGAACACGTTGCCCAGGGAATTTGTGGATACCCCCTCCATGAAGGTGTTCAAGGCCAGGTTGGACAAGGAAGTTATCCCTGCCCCAGGTGGGGTGGCTGGAACTAGATGATCTTTAAGGTCTCTTCCATCCCAAACCATTCTATGATATGCTAGAGCCATCGCTTGACACTGCAAGATCTGAAGTGGGGTGGGGATGAGAAGCAGGTTAGACAAAAGCAGATGTTATGCCTCAGGGGAACTCCTGGAGACTTCTGCAGGATTTGGAGATTTTTGCTCAAGTGCCCTGCTCTGCTGGCTCAGCATGAGGTTTGCTGAACACGACAGAACCATAGAATGACAGGGATCAAACAAATCATAGGATCTTCCTTCATCACTTCCCTGGGTGCAGAAGTACTCAAGATGGACTTTCCAGGGCTCCTTTTCTCAGGAACTTTGGGAAACTGCCTGGAGTCATCTCCTCTGAAGCTCCACAGCTGTGGACAAAATTTTGTTCCTTCATTTGTTCCCTCATTTGTTCCCTCAGCCAGTACCAGAACAAGAGGACACAGTCTCAGGCTGCGCCAGGGCAGGTCTAGGCTGGCTGTTAGGAAGAAGTTCTATACAGAGAGAGTGATTGCCCATTGGAATGGGCTGCCCGTGGAGGTGGTGGAGTCACCTTCATTGGAGGTGTTCAGGAGGAGACTTGATGGGGTGCTTGGTGCCATGGTCTAGTTGATTAGGTGGGTTGGATTGGTTGATGGGTTGGACGCAATGATCTTGAAGGTCTCTTTCAACCTGGTGTATTGTATTGTATTATTGTATTATTGTTCCCTGGGAGAAGAGACCAGCCCCCACCTAGCTCCACCTTCCTTTCAGGCAGTTGTAGCCAGAAAGCCTCCCTTCAGCCTCCTTTTCTCCAGACTGAACAATCCCTCAGATGTTTCTCAACAGACTTGTTCTCCAGACCCTTCAGTGGCTTCACTGCCCTCCTCTGGACCCACTCCAGCACCCCAACGTCCTTCTTGGAGTGAGGCTATAACTTGAGTACTGAACTCAGTGCTCAAGGTGTAGCCTCACCGGTGCCTCAGACATTCCAAAATAAAACTCCCATTATCAACTCCCCTGTTCTAACATCACCTTTCATGCTGCTCTGCCTTATGATGTCTGCTCTAAGGTCAGTGTTTAGTGATCCGGTGATCTCCTCAATTATCCTTTCCTTTCCCACTAATGATCTCTGGAATTGGCTGCTAGGAGATGAAACACCAATTTAAGTCCACTTTGTGACTGTACCTTTCAGAAACAAAAGCCTCTCTGCAGCTTTACTGACTCTCCTCCGTAAACACAAACATCTGGATCAACTTATGGATCATTTTGTGTCTCGGCAGTTGGCAACAAGTGCAATTCCTGGGTCTAAATACAGGTTTCTTCACAAGTGGAGACAATTTAAAATGTCTATTTGAGGTCTGTGAGATGAAGCTACTTGCAAACAACCAAGAAGTGAGAATTGAATTGATCTCAGGACATTCGCTACCTGTGATTATCTCCCCTACATGTGGCTTCAGTGTTGCTTTTGCTGAGAACATTTTTAATTACCATTTGTTCCATTTTGTCCTCTTCTGTTACTGGATGCATAATTTCCTCACTAATAAATTCATTCACATATACACCTCCAAACTCTTGCATTCCATCAGAAATGGAATATTACTCCCTAATTTTCATCTTGTTTTGCCTTTCATTTGAGCTCCTTAATTTTCACCATTATAATAACCATTTTATTAGAGTTTCACAGTATCACAGTATCACAGTATCTCCAAGGTTGGAAGAGACCTCAAAGATCATCGAGTCCAACCTGTCACCACAGACCTCATGACTAGACCATGGCACCAAGTGCCACATCCAGTCCCCTCTTGAACAGCTCCAGGGACGGTGACTCAACCACCTCCCCGGGCAGCACATTCCAATGACAAATGACTCTCTCGGTGAAGAACTTTCTCCTCACCTCCAGCCTAAACATCCCCTGGCGAAGCTTGAGACTGTGTCCTCTTGTTGTGCTGCTGGTTGCTAGAGAGAAGAGACCAACACCCTCCTGGCTACAACCACCCTTCAGGCAGTTGTAGAGAGCAATGAGGTCGCCCCTGAGCCTCCTCTTCTCCAGGCTAAACAACCCCAGCTCCCTCAGCCTCTCCTCATAGGGCTTGTGCTTGAGGCCTCTCCCCAGCCTTGTTGCCCTTCTCTGGACATGTTCAAGTGTCTTGATATCCTTCCTAAACTGAAGGGCCCAGAACTGGACACAGGACTCAAGGTGTGGCCTAACCAACACAGAGTACAAGTGCACAATGACTTCCCTGCTCCTGCTGGCCACACTATTCCTAATGCAGGCTAGGATGCCGTTGGCCTTCTTGGCCACCTGGGCACACTGCTGGCTCATGTTTAGGCAGCTGTCAACCAGCACCCCCAGGTCCCTCTCTGTTTGGGAGCTCTCCAGCCACTCCGACCCCAGCCTGTAGCTCTGCATGGGGTTGCTGTGGCCAAAGTGCAGCACCCGGCACTTGGACTTGTTGAATGCCATCCTATTGGACTCTGCCCATCTGTCCAGTCGGTCGAGGTCCCTCTGCAGAGCCCTTCTGTCCTCTAACAGACCAACATCTGCTCCCAACTTGGTGTCATCTGCAAATTTGCTGATGACTGTCTCAATCCCCTCATCCAGATCATCAATGAAGGTGTTAAAGAGGATGGGGCCCAGCACTGAACCCTGGGGGACACCACTAGTGACTGGCCTCCAGCTGGATGTGGCACCATTCACCAGCACTCTCTGGGCTCGGCCCTCCAGCCAGTTCCTAACCCAGAGCAGAGTGTTGTGGTCCAAGCCTCGAGCTGACAGCTTAGCCAGCAGTTTTCTGTGGGGGACGGTGTCAAAGGCCTTGCTGAAGTCCAGGTAGACCACATCCACCTGGACTTTCACTATGGATCACTGAGCCATTTTGATTGGGAAAAAAAAACCTTTAAGCTAGATCCCAACCATTCTGTAGCTCTACCAAATCTGGTGCTAAACTATGTCTCTCAGCACCACATCTCTGCAGCTTTTAAACACCTCCAGGGATGGAGATTCCACCAGTTCGCTGGAGAGTTTGTTCCAGTGTTTGAAGATCCTTTCAGTGAATAAGTTTATTCCATTATCCATCCTGAATCTCTTGACTGTAGTGGGGTGGACTAAATGACCTTTAAAGGTCTCTTTCAACCCAAACCTTTTCATGATTCTATGATCAGTAGCTTCTGCAATAGTTCAACATGTCTGCTGACTAACAGGGAACCTCTCTAAGCATCCCTTGGGCTCTTAGCCTTAAAAGAGGAGATGTTTGATCCCCAATACGGTATCCGATCATTTTTCCACCCGTCTCACTGCCCAAAGTAAAGACAGCCTTGGAAAAAAACTCAAGTAGAGAAAAAGTAAGAGACTGAAAACACAGGAAGACAGTAACCTCTCTTGGTTTGTTCTAGAAATCTCTGGAGGTAATCCGAACCAAACCAGAAATGTGACAGCTATTGGTTCAGCATAATCACCTCCAAGCTTTTGCTCCACCTGCAAAAGATGAGCATGGGTGGAGGAGTGTGATGTCACCCATTTCTGTGCCCAACATCATCAGCCTAATTCCTTCTGACATCTGAGGTGACAGAAGCTACAAACACAGTTAGGGACCCTTCTGAAAGACCCTGATATTATAGAGCTGGGTTAATGGTTGGACTCAATGATCTCCAAGGTATCTTCCAACCCAAATGATTCTACGTGGGCATCTGCTCTTGGTCAGATGAATCCTACAAGTTGTGCTTGGTAGTGGTGCTTTGATAACATAAATCTTTGGTCCTTGATAGGAATGCAATTTGATATAGGACGAGGAGATCTTTACATTTGAAAGCCCCTCTGAAAAATGAATAGGAAGAACTTTGTAACTTAACAACTCCTTGCTAATGCACCTACCATTGCACACCACAAAACTAAGTTTCCAGCCTGCAAATCACAAGAAAATAAAATGCAATAGGTATTGGAAACTGGCAAAACAGACATAAAGCAGCTCTAAGGTGTAAAATTGTGAAGACAACTCTAAGAAAAGAATTCTAGAATCCCAGCATAGAGGGACTGGAAGGGACCTCTGGACATGATCTGGTCCAACCACCTTGCTAAATCAGGGTCAACCACAGCAGCTTGCCCAGGACCAAAATGTCAAGCTGGATTTGAAATCTCTCCAGAGAAAGAGACTCTTAGACAACCTCTCAGGGCAGCCTGCTCCAGGGCTCCAGCACCCTCACAGAAAAGAAATTTGTCTTCCTGTTTCAGATGGAACCTCCTTGGTTTCAGTTTCTGCCCACAGCCCCTTGTTCTGTCACTGGGCACCACTAAGGAGGTTCTGGCCCTATTCCCTTGCCCTCACACTTCAGCTCTTGCTGAGCATTGAGAAGATCCCCTCTCTGGCTGCTCTTCTCCAGACTCAAAAGCCCCAAATCTCTCAGCCTTTCCTCCTCTCAGAGATGCTCCAGGCCCCTCAGCATCTTTGTATCCTCCACTGGACTCTCTCCAGTAGCTCTGTGCCTCTCTTGTATTGAGGAGCCCAGAACTGGGCCCAGTATTTCAGGTGTGGCCTCCTTTGTGTAGCTGCTTCCTGGGAGTTCATCTAAGTGCCTGAGAAATGCAGCCTAGAACCTCCAGCATCTTCCAGCATCTTCTGTCCTGTTTCCAGAGGAGGCCTTCCAGCATCTTCCCAAAAGATCCTTCAGCTCCTGCACAAGGATGCTGTCATAGCAAAGGGGAAGGAATGGATTGAGTGATAAAACATTCAAAATGCCATAGATAATTGAATAGTTAATACACTAATTTATTCAAGTCCCCTCAGCCTTAAAATAGCATTTTCAAGTGTTTTCATTTCTTTCTTCATCAGCTTCATGTAGGCTCCTTCTTGGACACAAATACCTGCTAAAGGAACAGTATTTAAGAGGAAATCAGCCTTCTTCAATGTGCTACTCTCCACTGGCAGATGTTTGGACTCAGTGATCTCGAAATCCTTAATCCAACCTAAATGATTCCATGAAAGTCCTTGAGGTTTGGTGCTCTGCTCAGGGGTCAATGGGATTCATTGCAAGTAGCATTCCATGCTGAAGTTCTCAAACGCTCATGGGAAGGTTAATAACATGTGGGGCCATATTTCAGACATTAGGAAAACATTCTTTACTTTCACAGGGTGATGGAACACTGGAACAAGTTGCCCAGGGAGGTGGTTGAGGTCCCTTTCCTGGAGATATTCAAGGTAAGGCTCAATGAGGCCCCGGGCAGCCTGATCTACTTGGGGATGTCCCTGCTGACTCAGGGAGATCAGACTAGATGACCTTTGGAGTCTCTTCTGGCCTGGGCCATACTATGATTCTATGGAGGTCCCAACCCTGAGGGCCCCACCCCTGGAGAATCCATCACTTTCCCATTCAAGGTAAGGCTTAAAGGGTCTCTGAGTAATCTTATCTGGTTGAAGCTGTCCCTGCTTACTGCAGAGGGTTTGGACTAGATGATCTTGAAAGGTTCCTTCCAAACTAAACCATTCTACGATTCTCTGTCAGATGGGAGTTGTGAGATTAATCTGGCACAATTCAAAATGAATTTAAGGGCTTATACCAGACAGAGCTGAGGCAAAGGATACAAACTGGAGCACAGGAAGTTCCACTGCAATGCGAGGAGAAAACTCTTTGCTGTGATGGTGATGGAACCCTGGAGTAGTCTATGAAGAGTTTGTGGATTCTCCTCTCTTGAAAGTCTATAGACTTTCAAGACTGCCCTAAATGCATTCCTGTGTGATCTTCCCTAGGTGATCCCGCTTTGGCAGGGGGCTTGGACTCGATGACCTCCGGAGGTTTCCTCCAACCCATACCATTCTATGATTCTATGACATGTAGAAGGCCATAGAGGAGGATGGATGGGCTTGAGCAGAAGGCAAGCCCAGCACAAGACTCATGACAAACCCTGCTCACCATGCCTCTCCACTTTTCTCTTGCATTGATCATCAGGGATCTCTAACTACAGCTTAATGCCCTGGTTAAGACGTAAAGAACATTGACTCTGCCAGCCCTGAAGGCCTCCTGGGCTTTGAGTTCCTGGAGCAGTTCAGTGCAAGAGCACTTTGCTGTGTGTAAATATTTACCTGTCTGTTCTCCTGCTTGGCAGGTGAAAATTAAACCAGCAGCCTGGGTCTATACTACAAGTCTGCAGGGTCTTCCACTGTTTGAAGAGGTTTGTCTGTGAAACAATCTTATAAAGACATTTCACCACCAGCATGGAGGAACCATAGGTTTGTGGACGATAACATGCCAGAGGGATGGCACTCATCCAGAAGGGTCCTGGGCAAGCCTGAGAAGTGGGAGTATGTAAACCTCATGAGGTTCAGCAAGGCCAAGTACGAGGTCCTGGGCCTTGGGTGGGGCAACCATAAACTCAGGCTGGAGATGAAGGGCTGGAGAGCAGCCCTATAGACAAGGACTTGGGTGTGCTTGGTGGCTGAAAATCTGGACAGGAGCTAGCACCCAGCCCAGCCCCAGCTGTGTCTTGAGCTGATCCCCAGCAGAGTGGGCAGCAGGTGGAGGGAGGGATTCTGCTCCTCTGCTGAGACTCCACCTGCAGTACTGGGGCCTGCTGTGGAGTCCTCAGCACAGGAGAGACATGGACCTGTTGGAGTGCAGCTGGAGGAGGCCACAGCAATGGTGGGAGGGCTGGAAGCCCTCTGCTGTGAAGCCAGTGCGAGGGAGTTGGGTTTGCTCAGCCTGAAGAAAAGGCTCCAGGGAGACCTTCTGGTGGCCTTCAAAGGGCCAAAAGAGAGCAGGGGGCAGATTTCTGAGCAGGGCCTGTTGTGACAGGACCAGGGTTTAAGCTAAAAGGGGGAGATTCAGACTGGAGAGAAGTAAGAAATATTTTGTGCTGAGGATGGGGAGACCCTGACCCAGGTTGCCCAAAGAGGTGGTAGATGCCCCATACCTGGCACCACTGCAGATCAGGTTGTCTGGGGCTCTGAGCAACCTGCTCTAGTTGCAGATGTCCCTGCTGGCTACAGGTGGCTGGACTACACGGGCTTTAAAGCTCCCTTTCAACCTAAACCAGCCTGTGATTCTATAATTCTATAGAACCATCAGCGCTGAGAGTTTTTGGCTGCTGTCACAGGCAATGCAAGATCTTGGATCTATAATTTGTAGGGTGGTTATACAATCAACCATGACAAATCCTTCTGCTTGTAGATGAAGATGATGGCACTGATGTTATTAGTGTTCATAGAATCATAAAATCATAGAATCGTATAACCAGAGAATGGTTTTGGTTGGAGGGGACCTTAAATATCACCTAGTTCCTAGTTCCTCTTGCCATGTGCAGACACCTTCCACATGACCAGTTTGCTTAAAGCACCATGAAGCTTAACAAGTCTAAAATAATTCAAGAAGACTTAAATAAGAATTGGCAAGTCTTAACCCATGGTCCTGGTTTAATTCCTTTAAGAGCAGTCAAAAAATACAGCTCTTGTCCTGTATTTGGAAGACCTTCATGTACAACAGAAGAGAGCAAGAGGATGCCAAGAAATGGTGAGAGAAGGGGGAGAGAGGTCATTAATAGACTGGAAACAGACAAAAGTGTTCTCCAAAGCTCATGCTGATGTACTTCGGTGCTTCCTTTGGACTTCAATGGTATTTTCTTCAGAGCTTCGGATCCCTGGGTGGATCCAGGCACACTTCTGAGTACTCTGAATAATAATAGCTAATAATAGGCAGATTGAAAAGCAATAAAAAAGGGGGAAAGCAACGAAAAGCAGTTCATTGTGTTCCCTCCTCGTCAGGTATTATTAGAATATGCCATTGATAAGGCAAGAAAAGATCTTCAGCTACAGAAGGGATGAAACAAAGTTGGATGTGGGAAGGATAAGCTCCAGGTGCTTACAGTGGGCTGGAGCCTCATCAAACATCACATTCAGAAACACCTGGATGTTGGCTCTGCTCTAAGACTACAGAAAGTAGCAGCAGGACCACCATCAGCGTGCTGAAGGAGATCGGGACTCACTCCTGCCTTAGCCTTGTGAAGACCTGCATAACATCTGTTTGAAGAGAAATAATAGTCATGGCAGGGCCCAGAGACAAGAAACAGGCATTTCTGGAGCCTTTACCAGCCGTCTCCAGTAAGAACTATTTCATGTAGCTGTGATGATTTTGCTTTAGCAGAGAGGAAGGGGGCAGTTGGGCAGTGATAATCTGAGGTCACTTAATCCCTGGCAGTCACTGTTGAATGCTGTTAAGGCAGCAACCATTGAATGGGCACACAAGTTCAGAAGAGGCCACAGATACGATCCAAGGGCTGGAAGTCCTCTGCTCTGAGTCCAGGCTGAGAGAGTTGGGGTTGTTTAGCCTGGAGAAAAGAAGGCTCTGCGAAGACCTTCTGGTGGCCTTCCAGGACTTAGGGGGCCCTGTAAGACAGATGGGGATAGTTCTTTCAGCAGGGTCTCTTGTGACAGAACAAGGGATGATGGTTTAAAACTAAAAGAGGGAGACTCAAACGAGAGACAAAGAAGAGATTTCTCATACTGAGGGTGGTGAGAACCTCTCCCAGGTTGCCCAGAGGAGGTGGCAGATGCCCCATCACTGGAAATATTCCAGGTCAGGTTGTTTTGGGGCTCTGAGCAACTTGCTGTAGTTGCAGATGGCCCTCCCACAGTAGAGAGGTTGGACCAGATGACCCTGAAATGGCCTTTCCAACCCAAACTAGTCTATCACTCTATGATCTGTGATAGCATATCAATCTCAAAAGAAAGCTCATTATTACATCTTCCATGAGGCTGACCACCAGGACTATTCAAACCAGGGATTTACAGACTGCAAATGCTCACATCTCATTCCAAAATCCAGGTAAAAGCCTGAGAGTTCCTCAAACCCCAAAATTTTACAGAGATCTCAGAACCTTGCCCTTCAGATAACTGTGCTCCATGCTGATGACTCAATCTGTTGTATTGGATGTCTTTGGAGAAGGACAGAATAACATTCCCAGTGTCCCATGAAGAGAGATGGAGAGGAAATGTCAGCCAACGGCATATGTGGGGTACTGAGCATGTGGCCACATGGGGACCAGACCGGCCTGGGCATCTGCTACCAAAGGATGAGGCCAGGCAGAAACAAATCCCAGCAGATGGCTGGATGGGGTGCTCCAATCTTGCCAACCACACTGAAGCACAGTAAAGTCTTTGGGAGACTAAGAAATAGAATCATAGAATCACTAAGGTTGGAAAAGAGCTCTAAGATCATCAAGTCCAACAGCCCACCCAACACCACCATGGCCACTAAACCATGTCCTGAAACATCATGTCTATACATTTTTGGAACACCACCAGGAAGGGTGACTCCGCCATCTCCCTGGGCAGCCTGCTCCAATGCCTGACCACTCTTGCAGCAAAGAAATGTTTCCTGAAGTCCAACATAAACAACCCCTGCTGCATCTTCTTGTCCAGATGCTTTTGAGAGAAGACATCAACCCCAACAACAGAACAGCTCAGTATTAGGAATGCACTGCTCCTGCCATGGGCAAAACAGGTCAATTATTTAGCATCCATGTTCTAAGGCTGAGCACAAATGTGTCTGCTCCATCCTTGTCTAGCTTGCAGGAAATTGTTTCCTTGAGTGACACCCTGACGGTCACGGTTTATCAATCATGTACAAGGCAGAGGTGATGCAGTGTGTTGTAGCAGCTTCCTCCTGTAAAACACATTCCAAAGGAAAAATCATTGGGTTTGCCATGTCCTGCAGGAAAACTGACAGACTAAAATGACTCTGCTTCTTTGAGTTGTGGTTTTTGCTCCTCGCTGCCTTTCCAAGTTTTTCCCAGCTTTCTGTGCACCTGCACACAAAGCAGCAACTTGTAAACGTTAAAAAATATTCATCCAGGGTTTCTTCTGCACTTCTTTGCAAATTCTATCTCTTGATGTCTTACCTAACACAGATCAAAGCGACTATGTGTCAATGACCAAGTTCAACAAGGGCAAGCAGAGGGTCCTGCACCTAGAGAGGAGCAACCGCCTGTGCCAGCTGACTCACCAGAAAGCGGCTCTGCAGGGATGCATCTGGGAGTGCTGGTGGACAAGATCACCATGAGCCAGTAATGTGCTTTCATGGCCAAGAAGGCAAGTAGTCTCCTGAAGTGCATGAAGAAGGGAGTGCCAAACACATTGAGGGAGGTTCGTTCCCCCACCCTGATCTGCCCTAGGGAAGCCACATCTGAAGTCCTGGTGAAGTTCTGGGATCCTCAATTCAAGACAGCTGGGGAACTCCTGGCAAGAGTCTACTGGAGGATACAAAGATGCTGTGGGGCCTGAAGTGTCTCTGTGAGGAGAAAAGGCTGAGAAATTTGGGACTGTTGAGCCTGAAGAGCTGCCTGAGTGGGGACCTTCTCAGTGCTCAACAAAAAGGTGGAGAAGGGGCAAGAGGCTGGGGCCAGACTCTTTTCACTGGTGCCCAGTAACAGGACAAGGGGCAACAGGCACAAACTAGAAGTCAGGAGGTTCAATCTGAAAATGAGGAGAAACTTGTTTGGTGTGAGGGTGCCAGAGCCCTGGAGCAGGCTGCCCAAAGAGGTTGTGGAGTCTCCTTCTCTGGAGAGATTCCAAACCCACCTGGACAACCGTGATCCTGGGCAAGCTGCTGGGGGTGACCCCGTTTTAGCAGGAGGGTTGGGGATGATCTCCAGAGGTCCCTTCCAACTCCCACCATGCTGGGTTTCCATGTAAGAGATGCACTGAGTCAAAGGAGGTGGTGCGATCCACTGTAAGAGTTTTCCCCAGAGCAAGATGATTAGAACTGAAGTGAAGAACACCTGAAAACATCTGATACCTCTTATCTTAATTGCGGTGTCTCATCTTAATAATGGATTGCAGAGTCTGTTGGACAGGGACCTTGTCTGGATGTCTGCATTGTGCTAACCACAGCTGGGTATTTCCCTCCAGGTTCTATTAATGCAGGACGATGAAACAGTGATCACTTGAAGAAGATAATGCGGGCAAGAAGCCTGGATTCCTCTGAAACCCACAAAAGCCTCCCGTTTGCGTTCAGGTTGGCAAAACCCTACTCATGGGAGGGTTTTGTGTGGGATTTTTTTAATTTCTTTTTTTTTTTTTTTAATTTATTTTCCTTTTAACCAGCCTAGTTTAATCCTGATTAAAATTCTCTCTGACAAGTTGAGGCTATTAATTTCATCCCCCTCTTTCCCCCCTGCCCGACGTGACATTTATCCCTCAGCAAGTCGGCAAACCTCGAGCAGATCTAACAAGGGGTACGTTCAGGTTTCGTGCCATGAAAGAAGTATTTATGTCAATTTCAAGATGAACTCGTGGGGGTTTTTATCCCAGCTCCCTTAAAAGCAGTCTTAATCAATAATTACAGCCATCAGCAACACAAGAACCCCTGGAGATTTATTTCTACCCCGCTCACATTGCTCTGTCACCTGGAGCGATATAGAGGTTTGGGGTGGGGGGGGGGGTTGTCCTCTTGGAAACTAGATCATATTATGTTTTTCTTGCATGCACGCAGAGTTAAGGCTTATCTTCTTGAGTCATGAAGGAACAGAAATTTGTTCTGGAATTGGCTCTTTCATGGCCATTTAGTACACTTAATATTTGGGATATAGAAATGATTTTCAAGCCATGTTTGCCAGCTGGAATTTTAATTTTGGGAAACAAACACAAAGCAAAACAAAACAAAACAAGCCAAAAAATATATGGCTGTGTTAATGTGCAAAAAGGGAGAGATAATAATAATAATAATAATAATAATAATAATAACAACAATAACAATAATAATAATCAACACAGAGTCACAGAATCACCAAGGTTGGAAGAGACCTCAAAGATCATCAAGCCCAACCTGTCACCACAGACCTCATGACTAACCAACGCACCAACAAAACAAAAGCAACACAAACCCAAGAAGCTAACCCCCACATCTTTCTGTTTGCACTCCAAGTGCAGAGATTTCCCTGTCTGAGCATCTGAATGAATTAAAAGTGGGTTCATTTGAATTTCAGATGAGGAAATTTTCTGCAAGGGGGAAAATAAAGTCTCCTTTCAGATTAACTTTCTTAAATAAGTTCAAGTGTATGTTCAGGATAGGAAGTTAAAAGCCTTTAAGCTGCATTTTCATATTTCAGGGGTGAGGAGACAGGAGAAAGAAGGGACAGTCCTAACCCTTGCCAGCAAATCAAGGATCAGTTCTGGGCTGGCCACCAGAGGAGTTCCAGAGGCTTTCCATGAACCCCTCTGCCTTCCCAAAGGGAAGAGAAAGTGAAGAAGGGAGAGAGACTGATGGGTTGGGAAAGAAACTCAACCAGCTGTGAAGGAAAGAAGAACAGTCACATAAGACAGTGTCAAAGAGACACAAACCATGAGCCAGCCCAGTCCCGAATGGCAATGATGACACCAATGGCACCACTGACGCTGGGGGCAGGCACTGGGCAAATCCCAGACTGAACTCAGCAGCAGATGGGAACCGGATTCAGGAGCCTGATTCTGGAACTGCATTCAGGAACATGTAGATTGGGATGAAAGGCAAAAGGGACAGAGTCCTGCTGGAACAATAGCCAGGGAAGAAGAGGCTTGACCCTGGTGATCTTGAAGATGCAATCCCTTGCTGGGCATGTGAGGTAAACCTGTCCTTCCCACAGGGGCCAAGGTGGGTCACAAGCTGTGGCAGTGCCCTTGCTGTGCAGAGGAGTAAGTCTCAGGCAGAACCTTTCAGCAGCCCAGACCTTGGCAGGAACTGTCTCCATCTACTTCTCCCTGCTAGAAGCAGCCTCTGGCTGTGCAAACCTGCTCTGACCTTCAGAAAGTACCTTCCTGAGCAGCGACTGAGCTGAGAAGTCACAGCACTGACCAGAACCAGCTCTGCTGTTGCTCAAACCAAGGCACATGGAAAACACCCTCATGCTGAAAGAGAATTGGATGAGCTGCTAGAAGTGACAAAGTCCAAAGTGAGTGACAGCTTTCAATACTGTATGTGTTTCAACAGAGACAGAATAAATGTGTAATGAAGGTCATTAGTGATGGATGCCTTTCTCATGCAATTGTCAAGACAAAGCTCAGTACTACCTTCACTGAAACACATTGTTGGAACCTCAGTGGGCTCCTCGTGGTCATTTCCAAGAATAAGGTTGTCTGAATTGTTAAAAAGTGATACTGAGAGAATCTCAGAATGACCAGATTTTAAAGGGACCTCTGGAGATCGGCCAGCCCAAGCCTCCTGCTA
The DNA here is from genome assembly GCA_033816785.1 of Picus viridis. NCBI lineage: Eukaryota > Metazoa > Chordata > Aves > Piciformes > Picidae > Picus > Picus viridis. The sequence goes on along the minus strand of CM066585.1, from coordinate 35,655,501 downwards.
AAGATGGGGCACCCACAGAAGGTTGCTCAGAATCACAGTGTCCATCTGAGTCAGGAATCTCTCCAGAGATGGAGACTCCACAAACTTTCTGTGTTGCTGCTGCTTCTTTCTTTCTTCTTCTTCTTCTTTCTTTTTATTTCTCTTCTTTGTTTCTTCTTCTTACTTCTCTTATTTTTCTACCTCTTTGAAAGTATGTTTCTTCTTTTTTTCCCCCTTGATCTTATTTTCTTTTTCTTCTTTTATTTCTTTTCCGTTTTCTTCTTTTTCATCTTTCTGTTATTATTGTTATTACCTTAACTAACGTTTTACTTTTCACTGTGCTATATTAATAATAGTGATAATAATCACATCAACAGCAACAATAGCAACAAAGTCTTCAAAATCTATTGAAATGTGACAACCTTTTAATTTTACAGCTGCTTTCCTATGGCTGATTTCCAGCACTATGCTCCTCACGGCAATAAATTACATGGTGACTTCCACACTGCTTCTCCCAGAAGCCTTCCTACAAGGGATTTAAATAAGAATCCCCTAACAATTAGTGTTTATCCTCCATAATATTGTCTGGAACTGATCTTTTCCATTTCATTTCAGTTGTTGACTCATTAAGGTCCTCGGGAGTGTTTTGTCACAGTAAGTCTGTGAATGGAGTGCATCAAAGTACTCCTAAAATTGGTGGTGGAGCAAAGCTGGGCTTTTGTTCCACACCTGGGTGGGAATGTGGAATACATTCAGCTCTCTCACGATTAAATATTATTTCTGAATGATGCCCCAAACAGAATTAATTACCAAACAGAACAATCTTCGAAGTTATCCATGCCCTGTCAGCAACACTTGAATTGTTCCTATCTCGCAGAATCACAGAATGGCAGGATTTGGAAGGGACCTCTGCAGGTCAGCTAGTCCAACCCCTCTGCCAAGGCAGGGTCACCTAGAGAACGTCACAGAGCAACAGTTTGAATGTCTGCAGAGATGGGGACTCCACCATCTCTCTGGGCAGCCTGTTCCCGTGTTGCATCACCCTTGAATTAAAGAAGTTCCTCTGGCAGAGAGGGACCTGGGGGTGCTGGTCGATGGGAGGCTGAACATGAGCCTGCAGTGTGCCCAGGCAGCCAAGAGGGCCAATGGCATCCTGGCCTGGATCAGGAACAGTGTGGCCAGCAGGAGCAGGGAGGTCATTCTCCCCCGTACACTGCACTGGTTAGGCCACACCTTGAGTCCTGTGTCCAGCTCTGGGCCCCTCAGTTTAGGAAGGATGTTGAGTTGCTGGAACGTGTCCAGAGAAGGGCAATGAAGTTGGTGAGGAGAGGCTGAGGGAGCTGGGGTTGCTTAGCCTGGAGAAGAGAAGACTCAGGGGTGACTTTATTGCTCTCTACAACTACCTGAAGGGAGGTTATAGACAGGCGGATGTTGGTCTCTTCTCCCAGACAACCAGCACCAGAACAAGAGGACACAGTCTCAGGCTGCACCAGGGGAGGTTTAGGCTGGAGGTTATGAAGAAGTTCTATACAGAGAGAGTGATTGCCCATTGGAATGTGCTGCCCGTGGAGGTGGTGGAGTCACCATCATTGGATGTGTTCAGGAGGAGACTTGATGGGGTGCTTGGTGCTATGGTTTAGTTGATTAGGTGGGTTGGATTGTTTGATAGGTTGGATTGGTCTCTTCCAACATGGTCTATTCTATTCTATTAATGTTTAGGTGGAATTTCTTATGTTCAAGTTTGTGCTTGTTACCCCTTGTCCTTCAAAGGGCCCTTCCAACCCCAACCATTCTATGATTCTATGATCTCCTCATTAGCTCCTCAGCAAAACAGGAACATCTGCACTGCTCCAACAGCAGCACAGCTCCCTCATACACTGAAGACTTCTCATCAGCAGCGTTGCAATCAGCAATTAGTGAACCGGCTTTTGCAGGGTCACCAGGGAGGTTGTTCATCTGCCTTGAATTAACTGAAGGGCAATCTGGGATACTGGGAAGTCAGCCTTGCCCCAGCAAAGCTGTGTAAACAGAACTCCAAAGGATCCACAGACAGCTTCCTCTGGGCCAAACAAGATTTTTTAATTCCTTGAGAGTATTTTGATTTTCTCATGATGAGGAACCTCTAAAGGCAACCAGATTGGAGAGGGAGAAAGGGTCAAGAGGCAATTAAGAAAGGAAGATCTTGGTTTTCTCAGCTAGGAAAACCAGTTCATTAGATGAGACAGAGAGAGAGAGGAGCTGAACTGTAATTTGGAAAATTTAAAAAGCTTTCTATCAAATAAATTGATTAGAGGACTAAACCTAATCAGGACTCTTGGATTAGCAGTTAATTCGTGGAATCAATTAATAGTAGTGTTTTTCCAACTCACAGTTTCCTTCAGAGCATGGGGAATTCACTGCAGCATGTTTGCAGAGATAACTATTGCAGGATTAGGGCTGTGGAATGATTCCCTGCACGTATAGCAGTCCTGTTGTACCCTACTTTTAGCATTTTTGGGGTTTAGGTTTATCTTTTGTGTGTTTGGAGAAGTTGGTTTAATTCCTTTCTTGTTGCCTCTACAGTTTCTCAGCGCTTTACATTAGAGAACAAATTTATCTCCCATTAACCTTCTGGTGCTCTTCACTCAATTTTGAGGGATCACATTTCGTCTCCCCTTTTGAGGTTCAACAACTTCCCCCACTGGGAAATAACAGCTGAAAGCTTCAAGAAAACTGAGCAGGACTTTGCTGTCCTTGTGCTTTAAGGCAGTTGGAGGTGGAAGTGTGGCACGAGCTGAACGCTGGGAGACATACAATCACAGAATGGTGGAGGTTGGAAAGGACCTCTAGAAATCATCCAGTCCAACCTTCCTGATAAAGCAGAGTCACCCACAGCAGGTTCCCCAGAATCCAGAATCACAATGTCCAGGCAGGTTTGGAATCTCTCCAGAGAAGGAGACTCCACAATTTCTCTGGACAGCCTGCTTCAGGGCTCCAGCACCCTCACAGCAAAGAATTTTCTCTTCCTGTTCAGATGGAAGCTCCTCAGTTCCAATTTGTACCCATTGTCCCTTCTTCTGTTACGAGGCACCACTTGCAAGAGTCTGGCTCCATTCTCTTGCCCCCACCCATCCTATGGGTCTTGCTGATCATTGAGAAGATCCCCCTGGTTCTGCTCTTCTCCAGGTTCACCAGCCCCAGATCTCTCAGCCTTTCCTCCTCACAGAGATGCTCGAGGCTCATCAGCATCTTTGTAGTGTCTGCTGGACTCTCTCCTGTAGTTCCTTGTACCTCTTGAACCGGTGAGCCCAGAACTGGCACAGATCTCTAGATGTAGTCTCAGTAGGATGGAGCAGGGAGGAGAACAATTTTTGACCTGCTGGCCCCACTCTTCTTCATGCTCCCCAGGAGACCATTGGCCATTCTGGCCATGAGGGCACATTGCTGGCTTGTGGTGACCTTGTTGTCCATCAACATTTCCAGGTCCTTCTCCACAGAGCTGCTTTCCAGCAGGTCATCCTCTCACATGTACTGGTGCAGGGGTTTATATCTTTTCAACTACAGGACCCTACATTTGCCCTTGTTGACCTTCATGAGGTTAAAAGGACGATGATCATGATTGAAAGGACTACAGACTTTGTCCAATGGTATCAAATATGTCCTCCTTTTTCTTTCAGTGGGTTTGGAATAGGGGGCAACTGAAAACCCTCTTGAGAATTCTCTTTTCTGCATAAATCCACATTTTATAATGGCAGCTTTTAACAGCTGAGTGATGCCAACTTCATACCCGTGGATCGCAGACTATTCAACATATTCTCTCAGTGGAAGCAGAAGGCGGCTATGCCATTTTCCCCATGAATGAAGAAGACACATGTGCTTCCAGATGACGACAGCCTCAGCATTCAAATACTACATGAATGATTAGAGCTGAATGGAAGTTGAGTCATCTGATAGCTATAAAAAAAACCCCAAACTTAAAAAATGCATGGGAGCAGCATGCCAAAAGGAATGTTCCCCTCTAGCTCACCAACCAGGTAACCATGATGCACAGGTGAGGGGAATGTAGGACTTGCTGCATTCCTGGTGGTCAATCTGAGGTAACTATAACACTTCAGGAAGAAAATAGACTGTTGGAAAACAGTTTTCATGTGCAGATTTCAAATCATGTCATTTGGAGGGCTATTTGCCACAGAGCGATGTGACTGGATGGACAACGTATCTTTAGGACCTTGCCTTTTCTTTGGCCTTGACCTGTGTTGGTAGATCCACTGTGGGTAGCCAGGATCAGAGAAGGGCAACAAGGTTGGTGAGGGGTTTGGAACACAAGCCCTATGAGGAGAGATTGAGGGAGCTGGGGTTACTTAGCCTGCACAAGAGGAGGCTCAGGGCAGACCTTATTGCTCTCTACAACTACCTGAAGGGAGGTTGTACACGGGCAGAGGTTGGTCTCTTCTCCCAGGCAAACAGCACCAGAACAAGAGGACACAGTCTCAAGCTGTGCCAGGGGAGGTTTAGGCTGGAGGTTAGGAAGAAGTTCTACACAGAGAGAGTGATTGCCCATTGGAATGGGCTGCCTGAGGAGGTGGTGGAGTCACCATCATTGGAGGTGTTCAGGAGGAGACTTGATGGGGTGCTTGGTGCCATGGTTTAGCTGATTAGGTGGTGTTGGATGATAGGTTGGACATGATGATCTTGAAGGTCTCTTCCAACCTGGTCTGGTCTGGTCTGGTCTGGTCTGGTCTGTTCTATTCTATTCTATTCTATTCTATTCTATTCTATTCTATTCTATTCTATTCTATCAGTTTTTACTCCAACGCATTTCTTCTTTCCTTTCTTTTTGGAACAGGCTGCCCAGGGAGGTGATGGACTCACCATCCCTGGAGGTGTTCAAACAATGGGTGGACATGGCACCTGAAGACATGGTTTAACGGCCATAGTGGTCTTAGGTTGGTGGTTGGATTCAATGATCTTAGAGGTCTTTTCCAATTCTATGATTCCTCATCCTCCATTTCTGCCTTCTAATATTCTCCATACCTCCCCAGGCTGGTGTGGTTACCATTGTCCTTGCCACCTTTTTAGCACACATGACTTTCTTCTTGGAGCCTTCCCTTTGCATCTCTGTCCAGGGTTTTACTTTCTTCTTCTAAAAGGAAAACAGCAAAGGGAAGACTGAGGTTCATCTTTTCTTTTCTTCAGCCACAGAATCACAGAATCACCAAGGTTGGAAGAGACCTCAAAGATCACCAAGTCCAACCTGTCACCACAGACCTCATGACTAGACCATGGCACCAAGTGCCACGTCCAATCCCCTCTTGAACACCTCCAGGGATGGTGACTCCACCACCTCCCTGGGCAGCCCATTCCAATGGCCTACAATCTCTCAGTGAAGAACTTTCTCCTCACCTCCAGCCTAAATTTCCCCTGGTGCAGCTTGAGACTGTGTCCTCTTCTTCTGGTGCTGGTTGCTTGAGAGAAGAGACCAGATCCCTCCTGGCTACAACCACCCTTCAGGTAGTTGTAGACAGCAATAATGTCTCCCTGAGTCTCCTCTTCTCCAGGCTAAACACAAAGCCACAGCTTTTCAAATGATTCTCCATCTTGTACATGCTTTTCCTCCTCATTTCCCTCCCCAACCTCCCCTAGAATGAGAGAAGAATTTTGTCTGGAAGAGAACTTTGGGCCCAGGGCAGTGGTCCCCCCATCCATGGAGGGATTTAGAAGCCATGTAGATGTGGTGCTGAAGGATATGGTTTAGTAGTGATCCGGCAGTGCGTGGTTAATGTTTGGACCTGATCATCTTTGCAGTCTCTTCCAATCATTTAAAGATTAACCTACACAAACAAACCTGTTTCAAAATCCTAGAGGAGAACCAGAAATCTACATCCTTCTTGGGCAGCTGGGAGCTTGGAGGTATAGCTCATGAAAAGTGAACCCTGCCATGGCCAGCATTGTTCTCAGATGGAATGTTATGGACCTTGCAAGGGATGGGGTGAGGATTGTAACTGATCTGCTGCATTGGTGCCACTAACACTCTCTACAAACATATAAAGGAGGTTGTAGTGATTTAGGGGTTGGTTTCTTCTCCCTGTTATCAGGAATGAGAGGAAAAAGCTTTAAATTACACTGGGGGAGGTTTAGGTTGGACATGAGGAATAATTTCTTTACCGAAGGAGTGGTCAGGCAATGGAAAAGGCTGGCCAGGGATTTGGTGGAGTCACCAGCCCATGGATATGTGTGGACATGGCACTCTGGGAAGAGTTTAGTGGGCATGGTGGTGCTTGGTTGATGGTTGGAATCAATGATCTTGGAGGTCTTTCCCAACAGAAACAATTCTACAGTTCTATCATTCTGTGATTTTATGACGCTATGATACTATGAAATTAAGCTCTCTGAAAACCCCAGATTAGTCTTTCTCATTGCACTCATGCTTGGAGAAACATCAGGAGCCATTGTGGAAATGATCACGCTGTTTCATCACTACATGATGGGTAAAGACATGATCAAACACAAGCTCGAAGTAAAAGTAGCTGAAATATTAGTAAGCTAGCAAATGATACACCAAGAACCTAAAGTTGTGAAGTCCATACATTTCCATGGAACTATCCCCCATGATAAAGGGACCATGATGTGAGAGGCTGTCCTAATGGGAAGGTTGCTATTGGTGTCATCAGTCAAAGGTATTAGATGTCACCACCTGGCTGGAAACAGAATGGAGGGTGGGAATCAAGAGCAATTTTTCTCCATGATTTCTCTGCAAACCTTTGTTTCATTAAAAAAAAAAAACAACCCAAACACACCCCACCACAGACCAGAAAATAATTGTAAGAAAAAAATCAAAGCCCACTTTCTTTCTTGCTGTCTCTTTGAAGAAGAGCTGTCCACTCAACGTTAATAACATCCTGGTATGAGGTCTGCTCCTGGTTCAGCCGCTCTCACATGGTGGAAGCACACAGAGTAATGGCTTTAATCTCTCAGGCATTTTGAAGCTGTACCCCCAGCTTCATCTCTGTGCTACCTGGAGCAGAAAGCAATTTGATTTTCAATTTCTGGCCTTCACAGCATGTTGACTGAAGGATTCTTCCATGGGAAGAAATCCATGTGTGTCTGTACAAGCTCCAACTTCTGTGATGATCAGCGCTATTTCTGCTAAAGCCACTGGAGACAGATCAAGGTAGGACTAGTGTTAACTAGAGCAAAATCACAGAATCATAGAATTGCCATGGTTGGAAGAGACTTTTAAGCTCATCAAGTCTTTGACTAACCATTAAGCAAACAACACCATGGCCATGTGTACAGAATCCTAGAATCATCTGGTTTGGAAGCAGCTTTAAAGATCATTAGGTCAAGATGTTAACCCAGCACTTCCAGGTCACCACTAAACTATGCCACTCAGCACCACATCTGCATGACTTTGAAACCCCTCCAGGGATGGGAACTCCACCACTGCCCTGGGCAGTCTGTTCCAGGCTTTGACAACCCTTCTGGGGAAGAAATCTTCCTCCCCTAGCAGAACTTAAGACCATTTCTTCTTGTTGGATCACTTGTTCCTTGGGACCCCACAGGGCTCCAACTTCCACTCAGGTGCTCTTAGACAGCAAAATCAAATGCATCAGTGCCTAAGGGAATTATCCAAATCCTCCATATTCCCAGAGGATATTAATTGACTGAAAGACCTTAAGATCAGTGTTCTAGGGAGAAAGTTACAATTCCTTTTATATCTATTCTTCCTTTTTCCTGTAAATGAGTCTGTCCCAAAAGAGGCAGATACTTCCTTAGACCCACCATGCAGTGGTGAACATTCCCTCTCCCGAACATCACAGAACTGCCTGGGTTGGAAAATACCTTTGAGATCATCAAGTCTAATCTTTAATCTGACTAGGACAAATTCTGAACTAAACCCTATCCCTAAGCACCATGTCTGCATGACTTTTAAATATCTCCAGGGATGGGAACATCCCTTCAGACATACTGGATAGAGTCAGGTGGAGCCTCTGAAGATGCTGAGGGGTGGGTAAAGCTCTGAGAGGAGGAAAGGGTGAGAGATCTCTGGCAGGTGAACCTGGAGAAGAGCAGCCTGAGATTTGGTTATTTTGTCAGTGCTCAGTGAGAGCTACAGAACATGCTGGGGGAAGGTGGATGGGGCGACACTCTTGTCAGTGGCGCTCAGTGACAGAACAAGGGGCAACAGGTACAAAATGCAAGACAGGAGGTTCCATCTGAAGATGAGGAGAAACTTGTTTGGTGTGAGGGTGCTGGAGCCCTGGAGCAGGCTGCCCAGAGAGGTTGTGGAGTCTCCTCCTCTGGAGAGATTCCAAACCTGCCTGGACATTGTAATGTTGGGTATGCTGAAGCTGCTTTAGCAGTGGGGTTTGGACTGGATGATCTCCAGGGGCTCTTTCCAGCCTCCACCATGCTGGGATCCTGTGAATTAAACCACATTAATTTCCAAAGAAGTTTCTTACCGACCTACACTGATTTTGTCCTTGTTGCAGCCCCTTTCAGTCCTATTTCTGAGCTCATGTTTGGTACCCAGCTGCTTGTGCCTATTTTGCATGCAGTCCTTTGCATTGAATTAAATAATGTTTTACTCTGGTTTCTTCATTCCTCACCTTTCCAAGCCTGTGTACTGCCCAGCAGCTCTTTTTCCCTCCTCAATTAACCTTCTGTTATTTCTTTCCTTGGGAAAAAATATCTTCTACTGCAAAACAAATGTCACTTCTGATACTGGTTGCTTTTCTAGCAATTACTTTTTATTATTATCATTTATTACTATTTTTCTTTTGTTTTTATGGGATGGCGAAGAAAACCCCCTAACAACCCAACTCCAAACACTTGAGCATTAACAGGGGAGTTGGAACTAGATGACCTTTAGGGTCCTCTTCCAACCCAGATCATTCTATGAATCTATGAATTAATTAAATAAGTTTTTAAAGAAATCCTATAAAGCTCTAATAACATTTTTATGCCCTCATTTTAATTCTTATTGATTTTCAAGTAGGTTATGTAGCTATCAAAAGTTGGGTTGCATGGGTTTTAATAAGAGTTTCATTTTCTTGCAATGATGATACGGAATGGAATGGAATGGAGTGGAATGGAGTGGAGTGGAGTGGAATGGAGTGGAATGGAATGGAATGGAATGGAATAGAATAGAATAGAATAGAATAGAATAGAATAGAATAGAATAGAATAGAATAGAATAGAATAGAATAGAATAGAATAGAATAGAATAGAATAGACCAGACCAGTTTGGAAGAGACCTTTGAGATCATCGAGTCCAACCTATCACCCAACACTATCTAATCAACTAAACAATGGCACCAAGCACCCCATCCAGTCTCTTCCTAAACACCTCCAGTGATGGTGACTCCACCACCCCCTGGGCAGCCCATTCCAATGGCAAATCACTCTCTCTATGAAGGATTTCTTCCTAACACCCAGCCTAAACCTCCCCTGGCACAGCTTGAGACTGCGTCCTCTTGATGATGATGATTCAGGAATGGAGGAGATTCAACAGGAAATGCTTTGCTGAGTTCTCAGCAATAATAAATACATAAATAAATAGATAGATAGATAGATAGATAGATAGATAGATAGATAGATAGATAGATAGATAAAAGGCAGACAATATGCAAAGGAAGAAATTTAAGAGTGAGGCAAAGCAAAAGAAAGAACTCAAATGAATAATGCTGCTGCCCAGAAACATCCATGGGAGCTCAAACCATTATTTGCAGGCACAAGTAATTAAAAGCAGGGCTAAGACAAGACATTGCTTTTTCTTTTTTTTTATTAAATTATTATTATTTGGCCTTAATACAAGACCCAAATGTTCTCAAGAAGTAAGTAAATAAAACCAAAAGGAAGCTAGAGGAGAAGTTAATCAGAGCATTTTATAATGTTGGGACCGCTAACACTTTGTATTTCCGCCCTCTGGCCCTTTATGGGATGTGAGATTTTACCTTCCATCCACACTAAAATACAAAGGTAAGGAGGAGAGCAGTGGAGTGAGATATATGTAACGATACAGGGATATGGATATGTCCATCTTCAGGACTTTCAACAGAAGAAAGACATGGACTTGATGGAGCATGTCCAGAGGAGGCCACTAAAGTGATCAGAGTGGTGGAGCTCCACTCCTACGAAGACAGGCTGACAGAGTTGGGGTTTTCAGACTGCAGAATCAGGACACAGTCTAGTGCTTGTGGAGGTGTTGGGTAGAAGGTTGGACCTGATCATCTTAGAGGTCTTTTCCAACATTAATGATTCCACGATTCTCTGAGAAGGTTCTGAGGAGACCGGGTAGTGGCCTTTCAGAACCTGAAGGGGGCCTACAAGAAAGCTGGGGAGTGACTTTTTACAATGGCTTGTAGCGATAGGACGAGGGGCAATGGTTTGAAAAGGAGTCACCGTCCCTGGAGGTGTTCCCAAAGGGATTGGACATGGCACTTGAAGCCATGGTTGAGCTAGTCATGAGCTGTTAGGTATTAGGTAATAGGTTGGACTTGATGATCTCTGAGGTCTTTCCCAACCTTGTTGATTTTATGATTCTATGAAAACAGAGCATATTTAGACAGACATTATCAAGAAGTTCTTTGCTCTGAGGGTGGTGAAACACTGGAAGAGGTTGCCTAGGGAGTTGGTGGAGGTTGCCTCCCTGGAGATATTCAAGGTCGGTTTGATGGGGCTGTTAGCAACCTGATCTAATTGTGAATAGACTCATAGAATTGTTTGGATTGTAGAAGACCTCTAACATCATCAAGTCCAATTTTCAACCTAAGATCAATGTGGCCATTAAATGATGTCACAAGGTGCCATATCCAGATGTTTCTTGAATACCTTCAGGGATGGTGACCCCACCACCTCCCTGGGCAGCCTGTTCCAATGCCTAACCAGGATGTCCCTGCTGACTGCAGCATGGTTGGACTAGATTATGTTTAATGTCTCTTCCAACTCAAACCATTCCATGATTCTATGAAGTACAGCAAGTGATATTACCTAAGGATGTGAAGCTTTAATCTTTATTCATAGAATCACAGAATGGTTTGGGTTGGAATGCACGTTAAAGATCACCTAGTTCCAAAGCCCCTCTGTGTGCAGGGACACCTCCCACTAAAATAAATATCTAGGCATGAGCATGAGGACAGAGATGTTGTATCTCTATATAGAAACAGACCTGGATGTTAACTTCAAAGGGGCACAATTTACACCTGCTGTGAACCCATTTGTAGTAATATATGATGGTAATAAACACATGAAATACGCTGAGCCTTCTCCCTCAAGTAAGCATTTAAGGGACAGCAGCGTTAGAAGGTGTAAATCCACAGAGCAGAGCTGACAGCAAGGAAGCTGGAGATTAAAAACTGATATTAGCAGCAGCTTAGTCAAGCTTTTAAACCAGGTTTCCAAATCTACAAGGAGGGACATGTTTGGCCCCTCCAAGATGGGAATCCTTATAAAATCACATCCTTTCTTAACAGGTACCGGCAAGGGTGCTGCTCACACCACATCACATCACATCACATCACATCACATCACATCACATCACATCACATCACATCACATCACATCACATCACAGTCTTACTTAACTACCCACTGATTTACATACATGGATGTGAAGGCTCAGATCAGCAATAGTGCGGACAGCAGGACCACGGCAAGGATTGCCCCCTGTATTCAGCACTGGTGAGGCCACAGCTTGAATAGTGGGTTCAGCTTTGGATCCCTCACTCCAAGAAGGACATTTTGGTGATGCAGCTTGTCCACAGAAGAACAACAAAGTTATTGGAGGGTCTGGAGAACAAGTGTTGTGAAGAGCAGCTTAGGGAACTGGAGAAAAGAAAGCTGAGGGGAGACATTCTGGATCTCTACAGCTCCCTGAATGGAGTTCTCCCAAGTATTTCTCCCAAGTAACAAGTGGATAGGACAAGAAAAAAATGCCCTGAATTTGCATCAGGGGAGGTTTAGGTTAGACATGAAGAAAAATTTCTTCCCTGAAAGTTTTCTTAAGCCTGACAAGGGCAGCGGTGCAGTCCTCATCCCTGGAGAGATTGAAAAGTTGTGTAGATGTGGTGCTGAAGGACATGGAAGCCTAGAAGAAAGCTGAGAAGGGACTTTTTCACAAGGGTTTGATGTGATAGGATGAGATGGAATGGATTGAAGCTTGAGGAGGGTAGATTTAAACTGGGTATTAAGAAGAAATTCTTTACAGTGAGGGTGGTGAGACACAGGAACAGGCTGCCCAGGCAGGTTGTGGATGCCCCCTCCCTGGAGATATATAATGCCAGGCTGCATGAGGCCTTGAGCAACCTGGTCTAGTGAAAGATGTCCTTGCCCATGGCAGGGGGTTTGGAACTAGGTGATCTTTCAGGTCCCTTCCAACCCAAACCATTTGATGAGTCTATGATTCTATGATTTAGTGGTGAGCTAGCAGTGCTAGATTAATGATTACACTTGATAATCTCCAACCTACATGATTCTATGATTCTATTCACCTACATAAATACATATGGATGTGGGGAGGCCTGTGAATGTGGTCTACCTGGACTTCAGCAAGGCCTTTCACACCGTCCCCCACAGCAAACTGCTGGCTAAGCTGTCAGCTCGTGGCTTGGACAGCAACACTCTGTGCTGGGTTAGGAACTGGCTGGAGGGCCAAGCCCAGAGAGTGATGGTGAATGGTGCCCCCTCCAGCTGGAGGCCAGTCACCAGTGGCATCCCCCAGGGATCAGTGCTGGGCCCCATCCTCTTCAATGTCTTCATTGATGATCTGGATGAGGGGATTGAGACATTCATCAGCAAATTTGCAGATGACACCAAGTTAGGAGCAGATGTTGATCTGTTAGAGGTCTGAAGGGCTCTGCAGAGGCAACTCAACCGACTGGACAGATGGGCAGAGTCCAACGGGATGGCATTCAACAAATCCAAGTGCCAGGTGCTGCACTTTGGCCACAACAACCCCATGCAGAGCTACAGGCTGGGGTCAGAGTGGCTGGAGAGCTGCCAAACAGAAAGGGACCTGGGGGTGCTGAATGACAGCCGCCTGAACATGAGCCAGTAGTGTGCCCAGGTGGCCAAGAAGGCCAATGGCATCCTGGCCTGCATTAGGAATAGTGTGGCCAGCAGGAGCAGGGAAGTCATTGTGCACCTGTACTCTGAGTTGGTTAGGCCACACCTTGAGTCCTGTGTCCAGTTCTGGGCCCCTCAGTTTAGGAAGGACATCGAGACACTTGAACATGTCCAGAGAAGGGCAACAAGGCTGGGGAGAGGCCTTGAGCACAAGCCCTATGAGGAGAGGCTGAGGGAGCTGGGGTTGTTTAGCCTGGAGAAGAGGAGGCTCAGGGGAAACCTCATTGCTCTCTACAACTACCTGAAAGGCGGGTGTAGCCAGGAAGGGGTTGGTCTCTTCTCTCTAGCAACCAGCACCAGAACAAGAGGACACAGTCTCAAGCTGCACCAGGGGAAGTTTAGGCTCGAGGTGGGGAGAAAGTTCTTCACTGAGAGAGTGATATGTCATTGGAATGTGCTGCCCAGGGAGGTGGTGGAGTCACCATCCCTGGAGGTGTTCAAGAGGGGATTGGACGTGGCACTTGGTGCCATGGTCTAGTCATGGGGTCTGTGGTGACAGGTTGGACTTGATGATCTTTGAGGTCTCTTCCAACCTTGGTGATACTGTGATATACATACACACACATCTATTTATATTCATATACATTCATATATATGTATATGTATAAATATATATCTCCACACCTGCTTGTGGGTGCCTTAACCATTAGGCACGTTGAAAAGCTCCCACTTGGCTTCATCTGTTGAGAGCTTCCCATATTCTTTGCAGTATCTGGGCTCATGGTTTTGCAGCTGGGGGAACATTATAGGCTTCTTTGTGCCTATAGGTGAATGCAAAGAATCACATTTCACTTTTAATTCCTCCATGCTGCCATGGGAAAGCATTTGCTGTGCAGGCTGATGAGTGATTAGTTATAGATGGGTGTTTTTATACCTCTGAAGAGATGTTAGACTGAGTGGCTGCAACTGCATTTTGATTTGATAATTGGGTTTGAAGGACTCTTAAATCTCTGGAAATGCTTTTTCAGTCTTTCAAAAAGGTGGTTTAAAGTCCCTTTTATGTTTGATTGTGACAGCTGCTGGAATTGTTGCAGTAAGAGATCAGATAATCAGCGGGGGAAGTTTTTGGGAAGTTTGATACTGCGGTTTACCAAGGAAATGCTGCCCAGAAAGTGTGTCCCATGTACACTTATTCCATCCCATTAAAAAAAAAAAAAAAAAAAACACCAAAGGGAGGTCTTTTTCATTATAAGATCACAAAATGGTAAAATTGTTTAGGTTGGAAGGGATCTTTAAAGGTCATCTAGCTCCAGTCCCCCCTGCCTTGGTGAGTGGGGAGTTGGACTGGGTGATTTTTAGAGGTCCCTTCCAAAGCTATACATTCCATGGTTCTATGATTCTCTAATTACATAATTCTACTTGCTATAGAATCAGGAACAGGAGAAATTTCAGCCTCTGACATCTTTGCATCCACAACCTTAGAAAAGAGGGTCAGCAGGGACACAAGGAACAAAGTTGGTGAGGGGTTTGGAACACAAGCCCTATAAGGAGAGGCTGAGGGAGCTGGGGTTGCTTAGCCTGGAGAAGAGGAGACTCAGGGGTGACCTTATTGCTCTCTACAACTACCTGAAGGGAGGTTGTAGACAGGTGGGGCCTGGTCTCTTCTCCCAGGCAGCCAGCACCAGAACAAGAGGACACAGTCTCAAACTGCACCAGGGGAGGTTTAGGCTGGATGTTAGGAAGAAATTCTTCATAGAGAGAGTGATTGCCCATTGGAATGTGCTGCCTGGGGAGGTGGTGGAGTCACCATCGTTGGAGGTGTTTAGGAGGAGACTTGATGGGGTGCTTGGTTGCATGGTTTAGTTGATTAGATGGTGCTGGATGATGGGTTGGACACGATGATCTTGAAGGTCTCTTCCAACCTGGTCTGGTCTGGTCTGGTCTGGTCTGGTCTATTCTATTCTATTCTATTCTATTCCATTCCATTCCATTCCATTCCATTCCATTCCATTCCATTCCATTCCATTCTATTCTACCCTTAAAAAAGCCACTGTTACCTCCCACCATGAATCCTGATTCCACCTGTGAATTT
This sequence comes from Picus viridis, assembly GCA_033816785.1. Classification (NCBI taxonomy): domain Eukaryota; kingdom Metazoa; phylum Chordata; class Aves; order Piciformes; family Picidae; genus Picus; species Picus viridis. The sequence goes on along the minus strand of CM066585.1, from coordinate 35,640,387 downwards.
CTTCAATCTTAATTTATTGTCTTTAAAACCCAATTTCTACTTTCATTTGAGGTTGCATTCATCATTAAGTTGTCAGTCCTCCCCAGAGGTAGTTCACATTGGTGATGATGTACCTTTTGTAATGTCTCTACTGCTTGGATTTAGCAACAAAAGCCCAATGCAAATATCACAGAACTTGCAAATATTTGCTGGGCTTGAGTCCATAAACACTCAGAGCAGGCACCCATTTGGGAAGTTCTGAATATTGTGGGTATTGACAAAAAAAGACAATGTTTCCCCACATTGAAGCTGAGGGAGGACAACAAGAAAACAGGGAACTACTGGAGAGAGTACAGTGGAGGCTACAAAGATATTGAAGGGCCTGGGGAGGAAAGGCTGAAAGACCTGGGGCTGTTGAGCCCAGAGAAGAGCAGCCACACAGGGGATCTTCTCAATACCTAGAAAGTGCTAAAGGGTGAGAGGCAAGAGGATGAGGCCAGACTCTTGTCACTGATGCCCAGTAAAAGGACAAAGGGTAATGGGCACAAACTAGAATCCAGGGGGTTCTGTCTGAACATGAGAACTGTTCAGCATGAGTTGCTGGAGCCTTGGAGCAGGCTTCCCAGAGAGGTTGTGGAGTCTCCTTCTCTAGAGAGATTCCAAAACCACCTGGACAATATGATGTTGGGCAAACTGCTGTGAAGGATGAACCAGTCCTTCAAAATCTTCAGGCTCAAGCTCTTAACTGGGAATGACGCTCAAGGTGTTCAAGAAACACATAGGTGTTGAGGAAACATGTGGCACTTGGGGACAAGGTTTAATGGTCATGGTAGTGTGAGGTTGATGATTGGACTTGATGATGCTGGAGGTCTTTTCCAACCAAAACAGTTCTATGATTCTATGGCTGAACCTGTTGATAGATATTCAGCATTTTATGTGATGCTCTTACAAAGCGAGCATACCACAAACCTGTCCTTGGTGCTGCAGAAGAGTGGCTCTGACCAGGGTCCTGCAAACAAGTGGCTCTGATGTCTGTATCAGTCAAAGCCAAACACCCACCCTGGCCTCAGAGTGGGAATTCATGTTTTGCCTTCCCTTTTCCATTATTAACCATGTTGCCATTGCACTCCATCAAGGTCTCAGGTGTTTCATGAGGTGGGAGTTGGTCTCTCCTCACAAGTAACTAGCAATAGGATGAAAGGAAATGGCCTCAAGTTATGCCAGGGGAGATTTAGGTTTGATACTAGGAAAGATTTCTTTCCTGTAAGAGTGGTCAGGCATTGGAACAGGCTGCTCAGGAAGGTTGTGGAGTCACCATCCCTGAAGATGTTCAAAGAATGTTTCAGGACATGGTTTCATGGCCATGATAGTATTAGTTCAATGCTTGAATGTGATGATCTTAAAGGTCTTTTCCAACCAAAACAATGCTGTGATTCTATAGTTCAGTGGGCATGGTGGTGTTGGGTTGATGGCTGGACTTGCTGATCTTAGAGGTCTTTTCCAATTGTAATGATTCTTTACAGTGAGGGTGGTGAAACACTGGAATATGTTACACAGGGAGGTTGTGGATGCCCTGTCCCTGAAGGTGTTCAAGGACAGGTTGGATGAGGCCTTGAGCAACCTGATCTAGTGGAAGGTGTCCCTGCTTATGACAGGGGGGTTGGAAATAGGTAATCATTAAGATCCCTTCAACCTAAGCCATTCTATGAAATGACATGGTGGTGTTAGGTTGAAGGTTGGACTTGATCTTATAGGACTATTCTAATCCAAGCCATTCTATGACTCTGTGATTCTATGCCATGGACTGACAGGAGATGTCTGCTTAATTCCAGCCCAAGAAGCAGTCCAGATGGCAGAACCACCCATCCTTTCACAAATGCTTGAAGCAGCTGCAGGTTGGGAGAAGATTGATTTGTGTACTTCAGCCTTCAAGCTCAATCTGAACACCAAAGCTCTCACATTTTATGATGCTGCATAGTGTCTCTGCTCAAATCTCATTAGATCTTTGTATTTCCCTCATCCCACTGCAGAATAATGTGTGGTGTTAATGACACAGAGATGGTAATAAAGTGTGCCTGTGATGATTTAAAGCAAAAACAGTTCTCCTACCCCACCTCCTCAAACATCCCTTATAACTAGCACTAACTTTCATGATGGACTGCTCATTCCCTTATTAAACATTTATTGTTTCCTCAATAAAAGTAATCTTGGATGTATTCAATTATTAATACAAATAAGACACAAAATGTGAAACAGAAGCAATCTCATTTTCTTCCTTGCATTAATCTTCTTTCTTGTTCAACCATCTCAAGAGGTGAGTGAAAAGAAAGGAAAAAAAAAACCCACAACCAACCAACCAACCAACCAACCAAAAAAATCCCCCACCAAAAAGCCACTCACATCTTATACATACCTACTGAAAACCAAATCTAGAATCAGAGAATTTTCTTGGGTTGAAAATGCCCTCTAAGTCCAACCGTTAACCCAACACCACCATGGCCTTTAAACCATGGCCCAAAGTATCACATCCACACATTTCTTGATGTGATGGGTTACGCCCATCCTGGAAGCAGGGGGGAGGGCTTGTGAGAGCATTGCCCTCCCTGCAGGGGGTTTTCCCTCTGGGAAACTGAGTTAGTCTATTCCACTTGCCCTTCCTGCCCAGCAAGGTTATTAAAAAGGAGGATACTGCAGCCATTATCTCTCTTTGCCCCCTGCCTTTGGCCTGGACAAGGACTGCTGCTGGTTCCCCTGCTTCTCTGCCAGGTAGTCCTCCCTGCTGTACCCACACCTTTGCAAAGGACTGGGGTTTGTATTTCATATTTCTTTTTTCCCATCCTTGTTCCTTACCCTTGTGAGCCCTACCTGTTATTGTTATGTATATATATGTACTGTTTAAAGAAAATTCTTTACCTCTCTACTTCCAAGCCAAATCCAAATTATTTCTTGGTGGATTTGCTCCTTTCCTTTCTTTTTCCTCTCTGTTGGGAAAGAGGAGGGGGGAGTGGGGGAGGGATTTACAGCCTGGCCCCCATCTGAGCTCTTAAGTCTCAGTTAAGGCTCAAACCACCACGCTTGACCACCTCCAAGGACGGTGACCTCACCACCTCTCTGGGCAGTCTGTTCCAATGCCTGGCCACTCTTTCTGGGGGTGGGGGGTTTGGTGGTTCCTGAGCTTTTCACTTTTTTCATCTTTGGTCACAGCCTTGGAGTTGAGTTATGTTTTGAAGTGGTGGTGGTAAAACTCTCCTCAAAGGGAAAAAGCTATCTCAGCGTGTCAGGATCAATTGGATAACCTTCTCATCAAACACACTGGGACACTTGAGGAGTCTGAAGGCGCAGCTCATACTGAGTGGCTTTGAATGGAGAATTCCCTGAGGAGAATGAGCTTCATGGGGTGCAGCATTTGGAGGGGGGAGCGGGGGAAGTCATCAAGCTTTTCTTTAGTCTTCTTCTGCCCAAGTGTGTTCATTTCCTTTATATTTCTTTTTTTTTTCATGAGTCATGTGTTTGTGGAGCAGTTCCTAGCAGTGAGCTCACGCTGAGTTATGAAATGATTAAAGCAGCCTTGATTCCTTGGACAATGATGAGCTTCTGCAAGAAGAAAACACGCAGCTCGTGGAGCTTGCATTAAATTGCAGCTGAATTATGAAAGGAAGAATTTATTTAGAATTTTTTTTCTTTTCATTTACTGGAATCAGTGTTTTTAAGTATTCTTTGGAACAAAATGCTGATCTATTACAACAAAATAGCAGGACCATTGGAACACCAGAACAAGAGGACACAGTCTCAGGCTGTGCCAGGGGAGGTTTAGGCTGGATGTTAGGAAGAAGTTCTATACAGAGAGAGTGATTGCCCATTGGAATGGGCTGCCCGTGGAGGTGGTGGAGTCACCATCATTGGAGGTGTTCAGGAGGAGACTTGATGGGGTGCTTGGTGCTATGGTTTAGTTGTTTAGGTGAGTTGGATTGGTTGATAGGTTGGATGCAATAATCTTGAAGGCCTCTTCCAACCTGGTCTATTCTATTCTACTCTACTCTACTCTACTCTACTCTACTCTACTCTACTCTACTCTACTCTACTCTACTCTACTCTACTCTACTCTACTCTACTCTACTCTACTCTACTCTACTCCACTCCATTCCATTCCATTCCATTCCATTCCATTCCATTCCATTGTAGCATGTGGACCTCGTTAACACCATCACCAAGCCACTCAAATCACATGCAGGAGGCTGGAGAGAGCAGCTTAGTGTAAAAGAATTTGAGACAGCCTATGGACTGATGAGGATGGCTGCAGACACAGCAACAGAAGTGTGGAACTACAGAGGAGTTTGCAAGAATTGCTAATGAAGCTGTTCTTCAAGGCTGGCAGAATAATGAAGACAAAATCTGCACAACTGTCCTGCTTTGAGGCCAGACAGATCCTCTATTGCCCCAAGGGGGAGGGCAAAAGAATGACACTCACACAAATGGACTGGAAAGTGATGGAAAGTTTAAACAGAAAAGCAATTGGTGTTTTACAGAAACCTACAAAGCATAGTGGCAAAGATATGGTGTTCCTCAGGGATAGGTGCTGGGCCCCATCCTCTTTAATGTCTTCACTGATGATCTGGATGAGGGGATTGAGACAGTCATCAGCAAATTTGCAGATGACACCAAGTTAGGAGCAGGTGTTGGTCAGTTAGAGGGACAGAAGGGCTCTGCAGAGGGACCTCGACTGACTGGACAGATGGGCAGAGTCCAATGGGATGGCATTCAACAAGTCCAAGTGCCGGGTGCTGCACTTTGGCCACAGCAACCCCATGCAGAGCTACAGGCTGGGGTCAGAGTGGCTGGAGAGCAGACAAACAGAGAGGGACCTGGGGGTGCTGGTTGACAGCTGCCTAAACATGAGCCAGCAGTGTGCCCAGGTGGCCAAGAAGGCCAATGGCATCCTGGCCTGCATTAGGAATAGTGTGGCCAGCAGGAGCAGGGAACTCATTGTGCCCCTGTACTCTGCTTTGGTTAGGCTACACCTTGAGTCCTGTGTCCAGTTCTGGGCCCCTCAGTTTAGGAAGGACATCGAGACACTTGAACATGTCCAGAGAAGGGCAACAAGGCTGGGGAGAGGCCTTGAGCACAAGCCCTATGAGGAGAGGCTGAGGGAGCTGGGGTTGTTTAGCCTGGAGAAGAGGAGGCTCAGGGGAGACCTCACTGCTCTCTACAACTACCTGAAAGGTGGTTGTAGCCAGGAAGAGGTTGGTCTGGTAGCAACCAGCACCAGAACCAGAGGACACAGTCTCAAGCTGTGCCAGGGGAAGTTTAGGCTGGAGGTGAGGAGAAAGTTCTTCACAGAGAGAGTCATTCATCATTGGAATGTGCTGCCCAGGGAGGTGGTGGAGTTCCCATCCCCAGAGGTGTTCAAGAGGGGACTGGATGTGGCACTTGGTGCCATGGTCCAGTCATGAGGTCTGTGGTGATAGGTTGGACTCAATGATCTTTGAGGTCTCTTCCAACCTTGGTGATACTGTGATATCCCAAAGCATACAGAGTTCCTTACAGCACACCCAAAGACCTCCCAACGCTTCCCTTCTCCCCACCTGAAGATATACACAAAACCCCCAGGGCTCACTCTTCCCCCTCACTGCTAGGCTAGTCTCAGGCTGGCCAGGTCTGAGACTGCTCCCCCACCACCCCTTCTCCTGGCATTAGACCTAGCCAGGCCTAAGAGGCCCCCACCATTACATGATAGGGATCATCTCCCATGGGAGCAGAGAGGGAAGAAAGAGGAAGGGAATGGCTTTGCAGATAGATTTATAGGGCACGGGATTTATGGGTAGGAGTTGACTGTTTCCTGTGTGCACCTACTGGGTTGGACACTTGTGACACTGGAGGTGTAGCTTACATGGCAGCAACAGGAGGCATCCAGCCTAAACTGCCACAATGCCCATTGTTGCCTGGTCAGGGTGCTCCTTGAATACTGGGTTCAGTTTGGGGCCTTTTAATCCAGGAAAGGACATTGAAGTGATGGAATAGGTCCAGAGAAGGGCTAGAAAGCTGCTGCAGTGCTTTCAAAAGCCTGTGGTCAGGATGCTTAGCAATTCATGTTGCTGACTAGGCAGTCATATCCAGACAGTGCATCCCTCAGGAGGAAACATGACGTCCTGGTCTAATTAAACACCAAGCAAAGACCTCAGTCAGAGTTGGGGGTAAGGATTGAATAGGAATGAAGCCAGGGAAGAGGTGGGCAGAGCAGGTGAGATGTATGACCGATTTTATTATGTTTCACCTCGAATATGTGTGCTACTGTACAATAAATTCTCAGAGAAATATCGATTTTATTGACTTTTACCTTTACTAGGGCCAGAGGAGAAGACAAAGGTAACATCTGATGCATCTTTTTTTTTTTTCCTGTGAAAACAACATCAAAAAATTGGGGAATGGTTGGTAGCCAGCAATCTTCTCAAGGACACCTGCAAGGAAGGAGAAAGCTGTTCCCTGTCTGCCCAGCCTGGGTGAGAAGTTGACGGGATAGGTGTGAAAAAGGATTTGGGGACATTACGCTGTCCTCTCCTTTCTGAGATCAGAGGAAACCAAGCACAGAGTCTGCAATTCATGCTTTTGAGTCTTTCAGGTCTTCTCCACTGCTTAGTTACTCCAAGTATACTCTTACTTCCTCCAAGTGCTCTGACAATTTTTGTGGCAGCCTGTTCCAGCCTGCTCTGGAACCTTCACAGCAAAGAGGTATTTCCTCATTCTCAGAGGGAACCTCCTGGGTTCCAGTTTGTGACTCTTGCCCATTGTCCTGTTACTGGACACCACTGATGGGAGTCTGCCCCCATCTTCTTGCCCCACAGCTCTTTAGTTCTTGCTGAGCATTGATCAGATCCCCTGTCAGGCTGCTCCTCTCCAGGCTCAACAGCCCCAGCTCTCTCAACCTTTCCTCTTCACAAGGATGCTCCAGGCCCCTCAGCACCTTCAGAGCATTTACAGGTCTCTCTGCATTAATTCCTTGTGTCTCTTGAACTAGGGAGCTCAGAACTTGACCCAGTACTCCAGAGGTGTCCTCAACAGGACAGAGTAAAGAGGCATGTGGTGGTTTTAGACTATGCCTTTAAAATTTAGTTACAGATTTTGAGCAGAAAAGTAGCAAAATATAAACAAACCACTATTGGGTGTAACAAGGAAAAGAAAAGATTATTCTAAACAAATTCATTGGGTAAATATCTAGAATAAGATGAGCTGTACCACAAGAATTCTTCCCTTTCTCTCTTCTATTCTGATCTTGGCTGTTTTTGCTTCACTCAGGAGAGATAATCTGCTTGCTCTGGCTGGCCATGGCTAAGTCTAACTTCTCTGCTCCTTTCTATTGTCCCTTTTGTACAGGGGGGTAAAGGGGCAGGCAGGGAGGGAGAAGCTAGTAGCTTCCCTGGTCCTCGGCCAGGGGGTTTTTCATGTTGTTTATTAATTGTCAATAACTGTAAATATTGTAAATGCTGTGTACCTTGTACATATTCATTGCACTCCATTGAGAGTGTGGATTTTGCCTGTAAATACAGCTTCATTTGCTTCTAACTGAGTTGGTCTGGCAAAGTTAATGTTGGGGGAAACTTCAACCCACCACAAGGCAGGAGAAGCTCTCTCAACCTGCTGCTCGCACTCTTCCTCATGCACCCCAGAAGAACCCTCCTGTATCCTCTGATGAGTTCCTTGGACTGAGTTAGTCTGCCCCTGAGGCTCAGGCTCATGAGCTGACCCTCAGGGTCTTTCTCTCATTCTCCAGGGTGAAGCCTCTAGACCAGTTGGGAACTCTCATACGGTACTTCACAAACATTTTCATTTGAAGTGTATGAGGCAGCCTTGTTATCAGGGATGCTGACTGAGTATTGCTGGTTTCATCAGCTGAGGATCTGGCATGGATCCTCTGTGGTTTGGAACCAAGTCTTATTTCTGTGCCTGCCTTTGAGTTCACAACACATTGGTGGCTCTTCTCCTTCCCTGTGCAACAGGTCCAATACAACAGGTCTGAATGTGATCAGAATGAATGATTTCAGTCATGCAGTGTGACTCACTGCTCTAATGCACCAACAGGCTGAAGACTTTCTCTTCTTGGAAGAATATCTCTTTTTTTTTCCCAACAGAAGGGCTGTAGACCCACCTGAAAACCTGCAGGTTTGAGTTTGTAATCTACAACGTGAATGCAAATCTCCATCAGGAGAATTTGTAGTTCCAAAGACATTATACTCTTCTATCATGCAACACACTCTGAGAGACACTTTCCAGTTGAAACATTCCTTGGAACTGGGATGTGTAACCACAATCACACAAGAGCACAGCAACAATGGTACCAAACTGGGAAGAGTGGCTGATACCCCATCAGGCTGTGCTGCTGTTCTATAGAGAGACCTGGTCAGGCTATAGAATTGGGTGGAGAGGAACCTCATGAAGGTCCACAAAGACAAGTGTAGGGTCCTGCACTTGGGGAGGAATAGCCCCTGGGGATGACTTGATGGAAAGCAGCTCTACAGAGAAGTATCTGGGAGTGCTGGTGGATAAGAAGTTCACCATGAACCAGCAATATGCTCTTGTGGCCAAGAAGGCTAACAGTGTCCTGGTGTGCCTGAAGAAGAGTGTGTCCAGCTGGCCAACAGAGGTTCTCCTTCACCTGTACTATGCCCTAGTGAGGTCACCTCTGGAGGACTGGGTCCGATTCTGGGCAGGGTGCCCCTGCTTTTGTAGGGCAGTTGGACTGCAGGATAACAAGAGGTCCCTTCCACCCCCCACCACTCTGTGACTCTATGTTGCTATAACTATGACACCACAGAGTCAAAGTGCTGCCCTCACCTGCAGCAAAACTTTCCACAAGCTGTAGCAGGCAACCCTGTTATATTGTACAGACACCACCTAAAAGCATAAAGGGAAAAATTAGCTACAAGAGAAGAAATGAGTTTAATGGACCATACCAAGAGAGCCATGTGCTTCTGTATTATCCATAATTTCAGCCCTTCACACTTAGGAAGGATTTATTACCCAATGTATCTCATTTCAACCTATTGGTTTCCGACTCTGAGAGATGGCCATAAATCTGGCGCTGCTGGCTTTATGTTTATGCTAAGAAGATGTGTCTTCAGCAAACAGCAACCCAGCTTTGGAGGCTGGAGTTTGAAACCACAGGAAAATGTCTGGAGAAGAATGGGCAGCTGGGTTTGGGTTGAAAAGCTGCCAAAAACAATTAAAAAAAAAAAAAAAAAAGGAAAAAAAAAGAGGAAAAAAATAAATCCTTTCAAAACTTGTCTCTTTCCAACCACCACTTAGATCCCTCACAAGCTTTGTCATCATTGCGGAAGTATCATAGTATCAGTCAGGGTTGGAAGGGACCACAAGGAGCATCTAGCTCCAACCCCCCTGCCATGGGCAGGGACACCTCACACTACCTCAGGCTGGCCAGAGCCTCATCCAGCCTGGGCTTAAATACCTCCAGGGACGGGGCCTCAACCACCTCCCTGGACAACCCATTCCAGGGCTTCACCACTCTCATTGTGAAGAACCTCCTCCTCACCTCCAGCCTGAATTTCCCCACCTCCAGCTTCATTCCATTCCCCCTAGTCCTATCACTATCTGAGATCCTGAGAAGTCCCTCCCCAGCCTTCTTGTAGGCCCCCTTCAGACACTGGAAGGCCACAATGAGGTCACCTCGGAGCCTTCTCTTCTCCAGACTGAACAGCCCCAACTCCTTCAGTCTGTCCTCGTAGGAGAGGTGCTCCAGCCCTCTGTTCATCCTCAGGGCCCTTCTCTGGACACCTTCCAGCACCTCCACATCCCTCCTGTAATAGGGGCTCCAGAACTGGATGCAGTACTCCAGGTGGGGTCTCCCCAGAGCTGAGTAGAGGGGGAGAATCACCTCCCTTGACCTGCTGGTCACACTTCTCCTGATGCAGCCCAGGATCTGATTGGCTTTCCGGGCTGCAAGTGCACATTGAGAGCTCATGTCGAGCTTCTCGTCCACCAGCACCCCCAAGTCTCTCTCCTCAGGGCTGCTCTCCAGCCAGTCCCTGCCCAGCCTGGATTTGTGCCTGGGATTGCCTCGACCCAGATGCAGGACCCTGCACTTGGTCTTGTTGAAGCTCATGAAGTTGGCTTGTGCCCACCTCTCCAGCCTGTCCAGGTCCCTCTGGATGGCATCCCTTCCCTCCAGCGTGTCCACTGCACCACACAGCTTGGTGTCATCAGCAAACTTGCTGAGGGTGCACTCGATGCCACTGTCCATGGCACCTACAAAGATGTTGAACAAGACAGGTCCTAGGACTGATCCCTGAGGGACTCCGCTTGTCACTGGCCTCCACTGGGACATGGACCCGTTGACAGCCACTCTTTGGGTGTGGCCATCAAGCCAGTTCCTTATCCATCTAGTGCTCCACCCATCAAACCCATGTGTCGCCAGCTTGGAGACCAGGAGGTGGTGCGGGACAGTGTCGAAGGCTTTGCTCAAGTCCAGGTAAACGACATCAGTTGTTTGCCCCTCATCTAAGTAAAAAGCCATCAGTGCATTCAGGAACTAGAGGGATTATTTTAGTCAGGATAAAGTGGTATCACCATCACAATATCACAGAATCTTATGATGGCTCATAGAATGTCTTGGGTTGGAAGGAACCTTAAAGATCACACACTGTGCTGGATGAAGCACTAGCGTGGCAAACAAGTCCCAAGAGTGGTGGTCAGTGGAGTTATATCCAGCTGGTGGCTGGTCACAAGTGGTGTTCCTCAGGACTCAGTTTGGGACCACTTCTGTTTAACATCTTGATTGATGACCTTGATGAAGACCTAGGATGAGTCATTAGTAAGTTTGCAGATGACACCAAGTTAGGTGGGAGTGTTGATCTGCATTAGGGTAGGGAGGCTCTACAGAGGGGCTTGAACAGATTGGACTGATGGGCCAGTGTTAATGGGATGAGGTTCCATGAGGCCAAATGCCAGGTCCTGCACTTGGGTCACAACCACCCCGAGAAATGCTACAGGCTTCAGGAAGTGTGGCTGGAAAGCTGTCTGGTAGAAAAAGACCTGGGGGTTCTAATCAACAAGCAACTGAATATGAGCAAGCAGTGTGCCCAGGTGGCCAGGAAAGCCAGTGGCCTCCTGGCTTGTATTAGAAATGCTGTGTCCAGCAGGAGTGGGAAGGTGATTGTTCCCTTGTACTCAGCACTGGTGAAGCCACACCTCGAGTATTGTGTCCAATTTGGTCACCTCAATACAAGAGAGATGTGGAGGTGCTGGAGCCAGTGCAGAGGAGGGCAATGAATCTGGGGAAGGGCCTGAAGAATAAATCTAATGAAGAGTGACTAAAGGAGCTGGGGATGGTTAGTTTGGATAAGAGGACCTCATTGCTGTCTACAACTCCCTGAAAGGACATTGTAGAGAGGCTGATGCTGGTCTCTTCTCACAGGTAATTAGTGATAGAACAAGAGGGAATGACCTCAAACTATGGCTGGGTAGGTTTAGACTGGACATTAGGAAACATCTTTTCATGGCAAGAGTGTTCAGGCATTGGAATGTGCTGCCCAGGGAGGTGGTTGAGTCACCAACCCTGGATGTGTTTAAAGGTGGTTTGTATGTGGTGCTTGGGGAAATGTTTAGGGGTGAACCTTGTAGAATAGAGTTATGGGTTGGACTTGGTGATCCTGAGGGTCTTTTCCAACCTGAATGTTTCTGTGATTCTGTGATTCTGTGCTCATCTAGTTCCAACATCCCTGCCACGGGCAGGGACACTTCCTACAAGACCAGGATGCTCAAAGCCTTATCCAGCCTGGTCTTAAACACTTTCAGGGATGGCGAAATCTCATCTAAATAATCAGCCACACATGAAGATCAAGCAGGTCAGCCACATGACACTTCCAGTCTGCCCATTAATTAACTGGACTTCACCTCTACATAGTTAAAGAGAAAAATAAATAAATATTAGTGTCAGATATATGGAGAAGAAAAAAAACCCAAGACTTCATTCTGGCACATGAAAGATCTTGTCTTCTGGCACAGGAAGAGGAAGGATTATTTCCTATAGAATACTGACTCTGCTCCTGGAGCTCCATTTTCCCTCTGGACATGTTTGTTTATCCATTTCTATACAGCTTAGTTTGGCTCTATCCACACATTTTCTGCCACAACACTCACAATTATCCTTCTGTGCCTAGAAGTGGTCCTTGCGTGATTTATGAAGCAGTCCTTCAATATCACAACCATCTGTTCCACAGTGGGTCAACCACAGCTGGCCTGAGCTGAGAAATAGCGATACAGTCCTCCTAAACGTAGTCTATTCCTAATGCAGATCTTATTTTCCCTTCCTCAGGGATGGCAGGTTATTTGCTCCCTATCATCTTCAACCCGTGGAGTTTGACATTGCGACGACTTGGGGGCGGAACAAGTTCCTAACGGTGAGACTCTGCAATAGAACACGCTGCTAATGCTGGAAGCTGAGGAAGAAAGAGGTATGTTTCAGGAATTTTGGGGAGCATTAAGAAGAGTGTGGCCAACAGACTGAGGAGGCTTCTCCTTCCCCTCTGCTCCGCCCTACTTGAGGCCACATATGGAGTTCTGGGTCCAGTTCTGGGATCCCCAGTTCAAGAGAGATAAGAAACTACTGCAGAGAGTGTGATGGAGGCTACAAAGACACTGAGGGAACTGGAGCATCTCTGTGAGGAGGAAAGGCTGAGAGACCTGAGGCTGTTGATCCTGGAGAAGAGCAGCCTGAAATGGAATCTTCTCAGTGTAAGACCTAAAGAACTTGTGGGGGGTAAGAGAATGGGGACAGACTTTCTTCAGTTGTGCCCACTAACAGGACAAGGGCAAGGACAAGGTTGTAGGACAAGGTCCTACAACTACCTGAAGGGTGGTTGTAGGCAGGAGGGGTTGGTCTCTTCCCAGGCAACCAGCACCAGAACAAGAGGACACAGTCTCAAGCTGTGCCAGGGGAAGGTTAGGCTCGAGGTGAGGAGAAAGTTCTTCACTGAGAGAGTGATTTGTCATTGGAATGTGCTGCCCAGGGAGGTGGTGGAGTCACCATCCCTGGAGGTGTTCAAGAGGGGATTGGACATGGCACTTGGTGCCATGGTTTAGTAGTCATGAGGTCTGTGGTGACAGGTTGGACTTGATGATCTTTGAGGTCTCTTCCAACCTTATTGATTCTATGATTCTATGAACAGGCACAAACTAAAACCCAGGAGGCTCCATCCGAAGATGAGGCCAAACTTGTTTGGTGTGAGGGTTGTGGAACATTGGAATAGGTTGTCCAGGGAGGTGGTGAAGGCCCCAGCCCTGGAGACATTCAAGATCAGGCTTGATGGGACTCTGAGCAACCTGATCTAGTTGGGGATGTCCCTGAGTTTGGACTAGATAACCTCTTCCAAGCCAAACCATCCTATGATTCTATGATTTCCATCACAAAGGGGCAGCTTTTCTTTGTGCTTGGCTGAGACAGGGAATTCCAGGATGAATGAGGGGAGAGATTAGTTTGTCTTGTCAGTCCACTTGGCAAATAAGGTTGCAGCAGCTTGTCCATGGCAAACAATCAATTCTTGTCTAATTAGCCGCATTTTGCACCACTGGCATTAAAGTTCACCAGGTCTGAACCTTTTCTTCTGTCCCTCCCTCTTCATTAGAGCTTCATTCACATTCCTTGCAGAATGGCTTCATTTGCTTTTTACTTTTAATTAAAAAGGCAAACTTTTGGCATCTGCACGCTCCCAAAAAAAAACGCAAACAGTCCTTAATTAAAGTGCAATATAGTGCCAAAAAAAGAAGCATAATTAGTGGGGCACTGCAGCAGTTAACAAAGTGCCACAAGAAACTGCAGAAACAGGAACATAGTCTAGCACAAACGGGTAAAACAACAATCATAAATCAGTGCTGTGGAGTTTTACAACCCTTTATTCCCCCCATTACACTGAGCCCTATGGGAATTATAGCCAATATTCAATTAAAGTCTTCATATGATGCCTTCATAATTGATTTTATTAACAGTCATGCAATATTGATAACATATTGTGCTGTTAATAATCATGCTACCATGTCTTTATCGTTGCTTCTTCATTCACATCTCATGGAAAAACTGGATGCTGAGCATCTTATGGCACAATATTAGGTTTCATGACAGCAATATCCATCATTTTCTGCTGCAGAAGATGGATCCAAGATGCAGAACTGAATTTCCAAACCCCTTTGGTAGATGGATCCAGGGATTTACATGAATCTATCAGTGCAATTTAAACACCACTGCTGAGCGTTAAAGACTGAGTTGAACTTGGCTATCAAAAGCCTGGGGATTATTGGTCCTTCTCTTCAACTAGCAAAACCCTGCCAGCAGCTCCATTATCTCTGAGTGTCTTTTAATATCCAATTTCATTTCCAGGTTCTTCCAATCCCACCCAGAGCAAAAATCCCAAGGATCTTCACATGTGGTTACTCTGGGGAAATCCAGCTTCTTTGCACATCCTTGTTCCTTCAATCCAAAGCATTCTAGGGTTCTATCAACCCTGTTGCTATCTGATTTTGTTTGTTTTGAACTGGGTGAGCCTCTCAGGTGACTAAAGAGGGTTTTATTATTTGTTTCCAACAATTACTACAAAATAAAACCCATGAAGAAGAAACCTAGGAAGAGGTTGAGATGAGGGTGGTGAGACACCTGAACAGGTTCCCCAGAGAGGTTGTGGATGCCCCTTCCCGGAATGTATTCAAGGCCTGGTTGGACAGCATCTTGAGAAACCTGGTTTGGTGGAAGATGCCCCTGCCCATGGCAGGGGGTTGGAATTAGATAATATTTTAGGTCATTCCAACCCAAACCATCCTGAGATTCTATGAATTGTTCTTTCAGTATGGTTTGAGTGCATCCGTATCTGAGACGCTGCCTTTATCTCCTGACTGCTTATGGATTAAACCAAACAGAAATCATTCCTAAGACCAGGCTACTCCCAGCTGAGGGTAGGGGCTGAGTTGGTGGATAGGAACATAAAGTCCCAGACTGGACTCAGAAGCAGATGGGAACTGGATTTAGGAGCTGGATTCTGGACCTGGATTCGGGAACACAGGGATTGGGAGGGAAAGCATAAGGGACAGAGTGCTCCTGGGACACCAGCCAGGGAAGGAGGTTTTACTCTGTGGGTGCCTCAGGGGAATGAAATCCCTTGTTGGTCAGTTGAAGGTCACTTGTCCTGGCCACTCCTCCTCACAGGTGCCACCTCTGCCTTCCTGCCCCCAAAGTAGGGCACAAGCTGTGGCAGTGCCCTTGGTGTGCAGAGGAGCATGTCTCAAGTAGAGCCTTTCTGCATTTCCTTTTCAGGAACTCTCCCTATCAGCTTCTTCTTGCTAGAAGCAGCCTCTGGCTGTGCAAACCTGCCCTGACCATCAGAAAGGGCCTCAGTGAGCAGAGGCTGACCTGGGAAGTTAAAGCACTGACCAGAATCAGTTCTGGGTTAGCTCACATCAAGACAATAACCTGATAAATTTAAGCTGATATAAAGTAAGGAAGGAAAATATTTTCTTTCCACATGTCCTACTTCTTTTTATAAGTTTAAACCCCAGAATACTCTTAGGCTTCCAAACAGCCTACAAGGAAAAAATATAATACATATTTGACGTTCTTCTCAGCCTTACTGCAGGATAGATACTCCTGTGACAGGACAAGTGGCAATGGGCACGAACTGGAACCCAGGAGGTTCCATCTGAACAGGAGAAACTTCTTTGGTGTGAGAGTGCTGGAGCCCTGGAGCAGGCTGCCCAGAGAGGCTGTGGAGTCTCCTTCTCTGGAGAGATTCCAAACCCACCTGGCCACTGTGATCCTGAGCAAGCTGCTGTGGGTGCCCCAGCTTTAGCAAAGGGGTTGGATTGGATGCCCTCCAGAGGTAACTTCCAACCCCTACCATTCTGTGATTCTGTGAAGAAAGGTAGCAGTAACCCTGCTGAGATGCACTCTGTGACTGGAGTTTCCATGCTGCAGTTATTTTTAATTTACCTCCCGTCTCAAAGCCTTTAATACATTTTTAGGGGCTCTTTTAAAAGCAGGAAAGGCAGCTGGAGAGTGCTTTTATATTTGAGGTTGTCTTGCACTAAGTAATAATATATGTTTGCATTGATGCTTTACCTTGCTTTTTATCTGGCCTGATGACAATTTCTGTGCCCTGCTACTTTGCAAATCAGCCTCCTGTCATGCTTGCATGAAGAGGTTTTGTTAAAACCCAAATCACAGAGTTGTGATTTTCACAATTGTTCACATCGAGGTCTGTGGAGGTGTTTAAGCCCAGGCTGGATGAGGCTCTGGCCAGCCCGATCTAGTGTGGGGTGTCCCTGCCCATGGCAGAGAGGTTGGAACTAGATGATCCTTGTGGTCCCTTCCAACCTTGTCTGATACTATACTGTACTACACTATACTGTACTATACTATACTATACTATACTATACTATACTATACTATACTATACTATACTATACTATGATTATTTGGTGCTAGACAGAGGTGCTGAGGTTGTGCTTGTGTATTTTCTCCCCCATTTCTCAAGATTCTGGTTGGCCATGGCAAGGTTCATGCAGGAAATGTTATTATTCCTTTATGCCTGCTTTCAAACAAGCTGGGGGAAAAAAACCACCACCATCTCAGTCTACAGAGTCAGAGAGTCACTGAAATTTTTTGGTTGGAAAACACATCCAAGATTATAGAGTCCAACCATCAACCCAACACCACCATGGCCATTAAACCATGTCACAAAATGCCATGTCCACATATCTATCCAGGGTATTGAATAGAATAGAGTAGAATAGAATAGAGTAGGGTAGAGTAGAATGGCATGGAATGGAATGGAATGGAATGGAATGGAATGGAATGGAATGGAATGGAATGGAATGGAATGGAATGGAATGGGATAGAATAGAATAGAATAGAATAGAATAGAATAGAATAGAATAGAATAGAGTAGAATAGAATAGAATAGACCAGGTTGGAAGAGACGTTCAAGATTATCGTGTCCAACCTATCATCCAACACCATCAAATCAACTAAACCATGCAGCCAAGCACCCCATCCAGTCTCTTCTTAAACACCTCCAGTGATGGTCACTCCACCACCTCCCTGGGCAGCCCATTCCAATGGCAAATCACTTTCTGAGAATATATACAACTTCTGTGACAGGGCAAGGGTCAACAGTCACAAACTGGAACCCAGGAGGTTCCATCTGAGTAAGAGGAGAAGCTTCTTTGGTCTGAGGGTCCTGGAGCAGACTTCCTGGAGAGGTTGTGGAGTCTCCTTCTCCTGAGGGATTCCAAGGCCACCTGGACATTGTGATCCTGGGCAAGCTGCTGTAGATGCCCCTGCTTTAGCAGAGTGGTTGGACTGGATGATCTCCAGAGGTGTCTTCCAATCCCACCATGCTGGGATTCTGGGATTACTGTATGTTGCAGTAGATTACCTTGCGTGGAGTAGTTGTCTGGTGGCTTAAAGAAATGAAACACATCTTAAATCTCACAGATGATGTAACAAGGCTGCTGCTGTGTCTCTATTCTGAGACAAAATGCCTGTGGGAAGTGAGTGTTTAGGTAAAAGCCTTGCAAGAGAAAAATCCTTCTGGAAGAAAGCTGCTGCTTCTCTGTAGTAAAGTCCTTAGAGCAAAGTGGGTTTTTTTAGTGACATGTTTCGGTTGGTGACATGAACAACAAAGCTTTGTGAACCGTGATTCCTTTTGGCTTCTTGGGGATTTAACAGGGGACAGATTTGGAGATTTGGAGTGATCCAGGGGAGAGGAGCGTTGAGACATCGGCCCTGCAGTGCCCATCCTGATGGAAATGGGTCATGGGGATAAATGCTAACAGAGGCTTCCCCCTTTAGGAGGCTGGAGAAACTGCCACTGGAGAAATTGCATCCTAGGGATGATGTGGTAAAATGGGGATGCGTGAAGGAATCATAGAGCCATTGAATGGTGTGTGTTGGAATTGACCTCTGGAGAGCCAACCCCCCTGATAAAGCAGGGTCATCCACAGGATCAAAAAAAAAGTGGGTTTGGAATGTCTCCAGAGAATGAGACTTCACATCCTCTCTGGGTGGCCTGCTCCAGACTCCAGCACCCTCACATCAAACAAGCTTCTCATCTTCAGGTGAAACCTCCTGGGTTCCAGTTTGTGCTTGTTGCCCCTTTTCCTGTCACTGGGCACCACTGAAAAGAGTCTGGCCCCATCCTCTTTCCCTCCCACCCTTTAGCTCTTGCTGAGCCTTAAGAAAGTCCCCCATCAGGTTGTTCTTCTCCAGGCTCAACAGCCCCGGGTCTCTCAGCCTTTCCTCTTCACAGGGATGCTGCAGTCCCCTTTGCATGTTCGTAGCCTCCACTGGATTCTCTCCAGTAGTTTCTTGTCTCTCTGTAACGTCGTTCTCCACAGGAAGCTGGAAAAGAGGGGTCTCATGGGTCTTAGAGTAGGTGTGATGGAAGAACAGAAGGTGCTTCTCTGTGTCTCAGATCCTTTTGCTTCTGCACCTTTTTTCTGCAGTTCCTGTCCAGCTGTGGTTTTAGGAGGGTTTAAAAATGAGTAATAACTGGGTTTGGGGGTCAGGGGAAAATGCTTCCTTTGGGGTCTGCAGCCTTTTCATGCTGCTCTTGCATCAGTAGGAGGTCATAACTGAAATAAATCTGTTATTTACTGGGTTGCTGGAACAGTAAGATCTCTATGCTAGTGCCTGGTCACCAAGGTTCAGGACTGCATTGCCTGATACAAGATTAGCTATTAGGAAAAATAGGAGTATATTAGGAAAATTAGGTCACTTAGGTTGGACATGAGGAAAAGTCTCTTTCCTGCAAAAGTGGTCAGGCATTGGAACAGGCTGCCCAGGGAGGTGCTGTAGTCACCATCCCTGGAGGTGCTTCAGAAATGTGTGGACTCTTTGGGATAAGGTTTAGTGGTCATGGTGGTGTTAGGCTGAAGGTCAGAGATCATTATTTAAGAGGTCATTTCCAACATCAATAATCCTATGATTCTAAGGAGCAAGATCCATGAGATCTTCAAGCAGCAGTCATCATTTCTTAGAGTCTGAACAAGCCCCTACAAGGTGTCTGCAGAGAATCTCACTGAAGGGTGAGTGGTAAGAGCCCTTTTGCCACAGATTAATCATCTTAACAAAGTGTCATCCCATCATCAGCTAGAAGGGGAATGAGCGCTTGGGAGCTGTGCCAGAGAATCTTGGATATGCTTCAATTTCAGTTCTCTTCTGTTTTTCTTGGTAGAAGGATGCTTCTGAATTAATAATCAAACACAACAGGATTGTTTTTTCCAACTTCAGCAGATGTCTAGAAGAAAAAAAAAATAGACCTGTAGGAGAGGAGGGATTGCACATGTGTAAAAGGAAGGAGAGGAGCAGGCTGGGGTTGATTGTATTTGATAATTTCTCAAACATCCCTTTTTCTTGGTGGAAGTGTTCAAAAAACCCATGTGGATATGCCACTTGGGGAAATGGTTTCATGGCCACAGTGGTCTCAGGTTGATGGTTGGACTCAATGATCCTAGAGATATTTTCCAACCAAAACAATTTCCTGATTCTATGAAACTGTTGTAAAATAATCTATACATCAACCAGCACCAACACTGGTGATGATGAATAAGCAAAGTTTAGTGTTTTGTTTTTTTTTTTTCCCCCCAGTTATTTCCTAAAGCAAAATGCATTGGCAGCTCTGTTTTCCCTCTGTGATTAGATAGCACCGAGGGTATTTCTGGTCTGCTCATTCTAGTCTGCTGATGGAAAGCAGATTATTGTCCACCAGGACCTTGGACTTCTGGTGGACAGTAAGTTATCTGTGGGACAGAAACGTGACCTTGTGGTGAAGAAGGCCTCCTGGGGTGCATGAAGAAGAGTATGGCCTGCAGGTCAAGGGAGGTTCTCCTTCACCTCTATGCTGCCCTGGAGTGTTGTGTCCAGTTCTAGGCTCCCCAGTTCAAGTGGGACAGGTATGTACTGGAGAGTGTCCAATGGGGACTACGAGGATGATTAAGGGACTGGAACATCTGTCTGATGATGAAAGGCTGAGAGTCCTGGGGTTGTTGAGCCTGGAGAAGAGCAGACTGAGATTTGGAGGTCTTCTGAATGCTCAGCAAGAGGTAAAGGATCTGTGGGGTGCAAGAGGATGCGGCCAGGCTCTTGTCAGTGGTGCCCAGTGACAGGACAAGGGGAAATGGCACAAACTGGAACCCAGAAGGTCCCATCTGAACAGGAGGAGAAATTTCTTTGGTGTGAGAATGCTGGAACTCTGGAGCAGGCTGCCCAGAGAGGTTGTGTATGGAATCTTCTTCTCTCGAGAGATTTCAAGGCCACCTGGGCATTGTGATCCTGGGCAACCTTCTGTGGGTACCCCTACTTTGGCAGTGGGGCTGGGCTGGACTGGATGATCGCCAGAGGTCCTTTCCATGCTGGGATTCTGTCACTCTGTGAAAGATGTCTGAGGATGACATGTGGCATTATAATCCTACTATGTATTTGGAGACAAACCCTTTTGCTGAGTAAGTTCTCACTGAAGGACTCCCTCCATAGAATCATGGAATATTTTTTTTTGTTGGAAAGGACCCCCCAGATCATTGAGTCCAAATGTCAAGCTAAGACCACCACGACCATTAAACCGTGTCCCAAAGTGCCACGTCCACGTGGTTTTTAAACACCCCCAGGGACAGTGACTCCCCCACCCTGGGCAACCTTCTCCAATTTCTGCACATGTTCTGCAGAGGACACCTCTCCCCACACAGATGGACACCAGTGGCCTGGATGAGCAAGACATTTTGCTGCAACTCCTGCCCTAACACTTAAAGAGTCTCTGAAGCATTTTGAGGAGTGCAGATGGACGTGGGATGCTCTTATCATGCAGACAGGCCTTCAGGTAGTTGCTTTTCATCTTGTCTTCTTGACAGTGTCCTAATTCCTCAGCTTGT
Source organism: Picus viridis (assembly GCA_033816785.1). Taxonomy (NCBI): domain Eukaryota; kingdom Metazoa; phylum Chordata; class Aves; order Piciformes; family Picidae; genus Picus; species Picus viridis. Next base: position 35,619,492 of record CM066585.1, on the reverse strand, counting down.
CTGTCAGGCTATAAATTTTAGGTGTTTCATTGCCATTCCAATAAATAAAGCAACCTGGTTTATAAATTCCTCTGACCTTGTGTGCAAACCCATGATGCTGCAGGAGGGCTGTTGCAAAAAGCTCTGTTGTCTTTCCCAGGTAGAGACTTCTGGGCCTCGATTTTGCCAACACAACAGTCTCTGCCAAAACACAGACAAATGCTTGGAGCTGATCACAGCCACATGTAAGATGCCTTCTGAGACTGTGAGCCCACTGGGAGAAGCACAAACCTCTGCCCACGAGGACCACAAACCCTCTGCATTGTTGGGAATGTGCCGTGCCAATGGGACAGAGAACCCTGGGGCCATCTTCTCCTGGGGCTTTGTGCTTGGCTTAGAATCACAGAATCATAGAATTGTTTTAGTTGGAAAAGACCTCTAAGATCATCAAGTCCAACCTTCAACCTGAGACAACCATGGACATTAAACCATATCCCAAAGTGCCATGTCCACACATTCCTTGAACAGTTCTCCACCTCCCTGGGCAGCCTGTTCCAGTGCCTGACCACTCCCACAGGAAAGAATTTGTTCCTGATATCTGACCTAAACTTTCGCTGGCACAATTTCAGGACAGTTCAACTCCAGTCAACGTGGACCTTGAGGAGCACCTTGTATTCGGAGGCTATGGACCTATATGGGGTGGGAAAGAGGGAAGTTGTCTCTGACCATCTTTAAAGGCACAAATAGGGGCGGGGGGTGGGGTGGTGTGGAATAGGCCATTTCAGTGATGTATTTGGAAGGTTCACCTCAAAGTGGCTGGAAATGGAGATTTGTTTGGCAGCTGCTTCTAATCCGAGCAAGTGGATTCTAAAAGCACTTTTTGGATCTTCACCATAAAATTTCTAAATGAGAGAAAATTTAAAACTAAAGCAAAACTCAACTGCCTCTGCTGACATGTGAAGGAAAGTTATGAAAGCCTCATCATTTTCTGTCACCCAGTGGGGTTTTCTTTCTTTCTGAACTCAATGCATTTGTTGTTGTTGTTTGTTTTTTTTTAAAAGCAATAAGAGCTTAATTATTGGTGTTTTTCTTTTTTTTTCATTGAGAAGTTAGAAAATTTCTCTCCAAGTGGAATTTTCAGTCTGTTTTCCATCAGTTCCTTATAACTTCAAAACCAGAAAAAAATCTCTAGCAGAAGGTGAAAATGAATTGTAACTGTAAATAAAATTCTGAGAGGCTTGTCCAGTTGAAAACAAACAAACAAAATCAGATAGCAACAGGGCTGATAGAACCATAGAATGCTTTGGATTGGAAGGGACCCTTGGAAGGGCTTTTCAGTGACAGTTGCCCTTAGCTGAAGGTTTTCAGGTCCAGGTTGGATGAGGCCTTGAGCACACTGGTGTAGTGGAAGGTGTCCCTTCCAATGCCATGGAGGTTGGAGCCAGATCATCTTTAAGCTCCCTTCAAACCCAAAACATTCTATGAAGCTAGAAGAAATGAATTCATGAGAAAATAATGCTGAAATTTCATAGTATCAGTCAGGGTTGGAAGGGACCACAAGGATCATCTAGTTCCAACCCCTGCCATGGGCAGGGACACCCCACACTACATCAGGCTGGCCAGAGCCTCATCCAGACTGGGCTTAAACACCTCCAGGGACGGGGCCTCAACCACCTCCCTGGACAACCCATTCCAGGGCTTCACCACTCTCATGGGGAAGAACCTCCTCCTCACATCCAGCCTGAATCTCCCCACCTCCAGCTTCATTCCATTCCTCCTAGTCCTATCACTACCTGAGATCCTGAGAAGTCCCTCCCCAGCCTTCTTGTAGGCTCCCTTCAGATACTGGAAGGCCACAATGAGGTCACCTCAGAGCCTTCTCTTCTCCGGACTGAACAGCCCCAACTCCTTCAGTCTGTCCCCATAGGAGAGGTGCTCCAGCCCTCTGATCATCCTCATCCTTCCTTGCAACTTTTGGTGCATTTCTAAGGAGATACCCAAATTGCACAGTCCAACCCCACACTTCAGCATTGTGTGAAAACACAGAATGCAATCCAACCTCATGAAAAACCAGTGTGTGTTTTGTTGATTATCTTATTGGAGCCCTGATTTTCTCTATAAACTAGACCAGGCATTAAGATTAGGGTTGTAAAGCCCAGATTTTTAGGTCATGGGAGTTTCATGATTCAAATGCCAGTAGAGAGGAAAAAAAAACAACAAACCACAATAAACCACAAAGACTTTTCATATTCACTGTGCATGGAAACATCCCATTCTGCAGCTGAAGCTCAGGTCAGTTGGTACACTTTGTATTGCTTGTTACTTCCCAGTTTTCATTTCTAATTCCTCCTAAAAGGAAAAAAAGAAAAAAACCCCAACCCCCCAAACAGTAATAAAAAGAGAACTTCTTTCAGAACTGCCTGGCTAAAAGCTCCCTTTAAGCAAGAAAATATAATTTGCTCAATTGTTCTGACCTTCTCCCAGCACTTTTCTACACCACCCCTCCCACCACATTTCCAGTTTCAAACCCTGTTTCTTATAATATGTGACAAAATTCTCTGTGATGACTTTTTGATCAACAGAGAGTTTTTTTTGACTCCTAGCATTCCACTGGAAAATTTCAAGCAGCTACCACAGCTGTAGCTGCTGGGATTATGTACAGGTGATGGTGACTCCTCCAGCCGGCAGACATGGGTTGAATCAAGCCTTGCATTAGCCTGCAAGTGAACTTGCTGAAAAGTTCATCACCCCAATCACTTTCTGTTGAGCTTGTTCATCTCCGTTCCATTTTTAATGTGCTGCAGGCAGAAGCAGAGCCAGGAAAAACAATCTGAGCAACCTGAGCAAGCAGAGCACAGGGAATGTCCATCCTTCCTTGCCTGCCTGCCTTCCTTCCTTCCTTCCTTCCTTCCTTCCTTCCTTCCTTCCTTCCTTCCTTCCTTCCTTCCTTCCTTCCTTCCTTCCTTCCTTCCTTCCCTTCCCTTCCTTCCTTCCTCCCTCCCTCCCTCTCTCCCTCCCTCCCTCACACTCTCTCTCTCTCCCTCCCTCACACTATTCATCTCTTCCTCCCTTTCTTCCTCCCTTCATTCCTACCTTCTTGCCTCCTTTTTTTCTCTTTCTTCCATCCTGCCATGTTTCTTCACTTCCTTCCTCCCTTCCTTGTTTCTTCTTCTTCATCCACCCTCCCTTGCTTCTTGCCCATCCTCCCTTTCTTCCTTGTTTATTTTCCTTCTTCCTTCCCTTGTTTCTTCTCCTTGTTCCTTTCTTCCATTTTTCTCCCTCCCCCTCTGCCTCCTCTCTGCCTTTTCTTTTGTTATTTTTCTTTCCTCCCTTTCTCCCTTTTCCTCTCCCTCTTCCTTCCAAGCCATAAAGCCTATGGCATGAACAGAACATCATTTTCTTATCCATAAGGTGTCAGACATTGCTGGTTCTCTGTCAGTTGTGGAGAAATGACTGATTCCAGCTGGACCTTCCTCCAGAAGAGTTGAATTTATCTCTCAGATTATAATAGAGATTTATTTCCAAATCCTTTGTTCCTTCTTTACCCTGCAGGACACAGCTGCAGTCTCTCCCAGTTTCATCTGCAGCCTGTGGGGTGGTAACATGGAGAGACTTCCAGGCCTCCAAACACAAACTGCTTTTTTGCTGGGCAAATGATTTACCAAAATATTTTGACGGGATTTGCATTCTGACCGCATTCCCACAGCCTCCTGCAAGCCCTTCTCTGCCATCTGTGCTTCTCCTCCATGCTCCATGTGGGCTGCTCTATCTTGTCATTTAGCAACTGTTGTTGTGCCTTTTGTGCCAGCTTTTGTTACCTTGATGGGGCAGGAGTTGGTAATAAATTTCTGAACTTCAAGCATAGGTTTTCAACCCTCTTTCTCCAAGAATACTTCCTCTGGTGTGCTTTGGGAACAACAGTTAAAGAGAAGGCAGCAGGAACATGGCTCTGCACAATCTGTGCAAGTGCAGTTTCTAAGAGGACCTCTGCCTCCACCAGAAGCTTCTCAATCATTTAGTACAGTAAGAAAAAAACCTGAAAATTGCTGCTGGGGGCAGTGAGTCTTTATCTTGTTTTTTTCCATCACTGAAGGATCCCAGTGAAAGTTTTCACTGCAGTCTAAGGTATTTCTGAGATAGGCATCACAGAATGATAGAGGTGCTTGGGTTGGAAGGGACATCTGAAGGTCATGTAGTCCAGGCAGATATAATAGAATGATACAGTACAATACAATACAATAAACCAGGTTGGAAGAGACCTTCAAGATCATCACGTACAACCCATCAACCAATCCAACCCACCTAAACAACTAAACCATGGCACCAAGCACCCCATCAAGTCTCCTTCTGAACACCTCCAATAATGGTGACTCCACCACCTCCCCAGGCAGCCCATTCCAATGGGCAATCACTCTCTCTGTATAAAACTTCTTCCTAACATCCAGCCTAAACCTCCCCTTGTGCAGCCTGAGACTGTGTCCTCTTGTTCTGGTGCTGGCTGCCTGGGAGAAGAGACCAACCTCCACCTGTCCACAGTGGTTTGGGTTGGAAAGGACATCTGAAGGTCTTCTAGTTCAACCCCTCTGCAGTCAGCAGGAGCGACTGCCAGTTTCTGTCTTGCATGATCCAAGAATCCACTGGGTTACACCTGAAAGAAAGTTGAAGTGAGAGGGGGACTGGTGTCTTCTCCCTCATATCAGGTGATAGAAGAAGAGGAAATGGCCTGAAATTGTGCCAGGGGAGGTTTAAGTTGGGTGTGAGGCAAAAATGCTTTCCTACAAGAGCGGTCAGGCATTGGAACAGGCTGCCCAGGGAGGTGTTCAAGAAACATGGCACTTTGGGACACAGTGCAGCGGCCACGGTGGTCTTAGTTTGATGGTTGGACTTGATGACTTTAGGGGCTTTTCCAAATGAAATAGTTCTATGATTCTATGTTTGGGATGATAACAGAGACTTTTTCTCTGTTCTGCCATAATCTAAGACAGGAGATCTGCTTTCCCACGATTATTTTATGGCCCCAAAGGCACCAATTATCCGGTGCAACATGAGGCATTATGAACTAAAATCCATGTTAGATAAATGCACAGGTACCATGGCTCTTCCTGGATCACACTAACTAGATGCTTTTTTCCTGACACTCATCTATCCTTGGCTGCCAGATATCTGGAAAAATGACTAATGTTCACATAATGATACTTCATGTCCTCGTTGTAGATCCAAACCTCAATTCATCTGCCTGCTGCATGTGAGTGGAGCCACAATGCCACTTGAAAGCAAAGCCTCCCACATCTCATTCAGTGCACAGATCGATTTATCTTTCTGGGACGGGTACCAGTTTCAGCCATTTAAAATCTGGCAGCCCGGGGTGACCCATTCTCTAAACATCACATCAACCACACCAGTTAGAGTGTACTTGCAGCTTCTGGCTCACTTTTTCTTGCTGAGAATATGGATCAAGGGTCCTCCATGGAAGGGCAGTGCCAGATGTGGGAAATGGCCAGGTCAGAAGGCTGAGTGGGCTGTTAAAAAGTGAAGCATCTCCTCTAGTATTTGATCTCCACAGTCCTGTCTTGCTCATGTACACATACATGTGGTAGGTTGTATGCTTCACAGAATCAGGGAATGATTTGGGTCCAAAGGAACCCTTAATGGCCATCTAGTCCAACACCCCTGTAGTCATCAGGGACATTTTCAACTAGAGCGGGTTGCTCAGATCTCCAGACAACCTGTCCTAGAATGCTTCCAGCGATGAGACATCTACTACCTCTCTGGCAAACCTGTCCCAGGATCTTATCACCCTTAAACATTTCTTTCTTCTCTCCAGTCTGATTCTCCCTATTTTAATCTAAACCACCACTTCTTTTCCTGTTACTACATGTGCTGCTCAACAGTCTGTCCCCAGCCTTCTGATCAGCCCCTTTATGTACTAAAAAGCCACCAGAAGTTCTCCCTGGAGCCTTCTCTTCTCCAGGCTGAACAAACCCAACTCTCTCAGCCTGGCCTCACAGTAGATGGGTTCCAGCTCTCATCCCAGGCTTCCTTCTGTCTCTAGGTGCAAACTACATATCACCCCTAATTGTGCTGGAATGGTTCCTCAGTCCTCTTTACATAACACCCATTTTCCATACCATGTTTATCTCTGCAGTCAAATATTATAATCTCCTGGTTTAGCATTTCTGCAGCAATAAGGCTTCCTTAGCAGGTGACAGTTTCCTTCTGGTGAGAGCTTCCCTCTCTGCTGTCCCCTGGCCAGCCTGCTGACAAGGCTCACTACTGAGGAATTAACTGGCTCTTGCTGTGGACAGCACATGTTTTTAAATCTCTTTTAAAGAGTCATCTCACCATCCCATTCTAGCATTCATTATTCATTGACACAGCAGAGCTCATGCTCCCATGGGATGAGGCCTCCTTGTTGTGCTAATCATAGGATTTCTAATCCTTGTTTTCTAATCACAGGATTGAATCATAGAATCATTTTGGTTGGGAAAAAACCTTTAAGATCATCAAGTCCAACCATTATCTAGCTCTGCCAAATCTGGTGCTAAACCATGGCCCTCAGCCCCACATCCCTGCAGCCTGAAAACACCTCAAGGGATGTGGATTGAACCACATCCAAGAAGTCCTCTTTGTAGGGATTACTACATCAGTATTGTTTCCTAAGAAATGGGTAGAGTCTTGACCTTCTTAACCATTCTTAACCATTCCATCCCAGCATGGATTTAGGAGGGGCAGGTCCTGCCTCACCAACCTGATCTCCTTCTATGATCAGGTGACCCGCCTGGTGGATGTGGGGAGGACTGTGGATGTGGTCTACCTGGACCTCACCAAGGCCTTTGACACCGTCCCCCGCAGCAAACTCCTGGCCAAGCTGGCAGCCCATGGCTTGGACAGGAGCACACTGCGTTGGGTTAGGAACTGGCTGGAGGGCCGAGCCCAGAGAGTGATGGTGAATGGTGCCACATCCAGCTGGCAGCCTGTCACTAGTGGTGTGCCCCAGGGATCAGTGCTGGGCCCCATGCTCTTTAATATCTTTATTGATGATCTGGATGAGGGCATTGAGTCCATCATCAGTAAATTTGCAGACGACACCAAGCTGGGGGCAGCAGTTGATCTGCTGGAGGGTGGAGAGGCTTTGCAGAGGGACCTCGACAGGCTGGACAGATGGGCAGAGTCCAATGACAGGAGATGGAACACATCCAAGTGCTGGGTTCTGGCCACAGCAACCCCATGCAGTGCTACAGGCTGGGGTCAGAGTGGCTGGAGAACAGCCAGGCAGAGAGGGACCTGGGGGTGCTGGTTGATGGGAGGCTGAACATGAGCCTGCAGTGTGCCCAGGCAGCCAAGAGGGCCAATGGCATCCTGGCTTGCATCAGGAACAGTGTGGCCAGCAGGAGCAGGGAGGTCATTGTGCCCCTGTACACTGCACTGGTTAGGCCGCACCTTGAGTACTGTGTCCAGTTCTGGGCCCCTCAGTTTAGGAAGGATGTTGACTTGCTGGAACGTGTCCAGAGAAGGGCAACAAAGCTGGTGAGGGGTTTGGAACACAAGCCCTATGAGAGGCTGAGGGAGCTGGGGTTGTTTAGCCTGGAGAAGAGGAGACTCAGGGAGACCTTATTGCTCTCTACAACTACCTGAAGGGAGCTTGTAGACAGGTGGATGTTGGTCTCTTCTCCCAGGCAACCAGCACCAGAACAAGAGGACACAGTCTCAGGCTGCACCAGGGGAGGTTTAGGCTGGATATTAGGAAGAAGTTTTATACAGAGAGAGTGATTGCCCATTGGAATGGGCTGCCTGGGGAGGTGGTGGAGTCGCCATCATTGGAGGTGTTCAGGAGGAGACTTGATGGGGTGCTTGGTGCCATGGTTTAGTTGTTTAGGTGGGTTGGATTGGTTGATGGGTTGGACGCGATGATCTTGAAGGTCTCTTCCAACCTGGTGTATTGTATTGTATTGTATTGTATTGTTTTATTATTGTATTCCATTTCCAGGGCTGACCCCTTCAAAGCTTCACAAGTTTCCTTTAGACAATGCCCAAAACAATCTTCATCATACACTTCCACTGACCCTTTCCAATTCCCAGCCTTCAGCACAGTGCAATCAACCACAGGCATCATTAAGTTTTCCAGATAACCTTCTCTTTTCCATCTGTAAAACAAAGCATGGATGAAACACAGGTCCAGTAGAGAGGTAATAGTCAGGCTGCTTGTTCCTTAACACAGTGATTGCATTAAGGCTGAGAGACCTGGGGCTGTTTAGCTTGAAGAAGAGCAGCCCCAGAGGGCATCTTCTCAAAGCTCAGCAAGAACTAAAGGGCCTATGGGGGGCAAGAGGATGGGGCTGGACTCCTTTCAGTGGTGTCCAGTGACAGGACGGCAAGGAGCACAAACTGGAAACCAGGAGGTTCCATCTGAAGATGAGGACTAAAGTCTTTGCTGTGAGGGTGCTGGAGCCCTGGAGCAGGCTGCCCAGAGAGGTTGTGGAGTCTCCTCCTCAGGAGAGACTTCAAACCCACCTGGCTGTTTTGATCCTGGGCAAGCTGCTGTGTGTGACCCTCCTTTATGAATGGGGTTGGACTGGATGATCTCAAGAGGTGTGATTGCTTTCTCCCCATTTATGCCATAGCATGGAATCCTAGAATGACCTGAGCTGGAAGGGTCCTTAAAGATGATCTAATTCCAACCCCACTGTCATGGGCAGGGACAGATTCCACTAGACCAGGTTGCCCAAGGCCTCATCCAGCCTGTTCTTTAACAGTTCCAGGGATGAGGCATCCACAGCTTCTCTGTCAACCTGTTCCAATGTTCCACTGCCCTCATGGTAAAGAAATGCTTCCTAATATCCAGTCTAAATCTACCTTGCTCTAGTTTCAAACCATTGCCCCTTGTCCCATCTCCACAAGCCCTTACAAAAAGTCCTTCTCCATCTTTCCTGTAGCTTCCTACAGGTACTGGAAGGCTACTGTGTGGTCTCCATAGAGCTCTTGCCACAGGGGCTGAGAAATGTTCTTTTTACCTTTCTAGCTGGGTCTGTGTTCCCTAAGTGCTTTTCACTATGGCACATGTTAATTGAGAGGCTCACAATTATGTGATGTGGCAGCTGATACCTGATAGCAACATAAAGGTTATCTCTTGTTGCATGTCTATGATAAGGGAAAAGAAATTAGCAGAGGTGCAAAATCTGGGCCTTATCTTGCAGTACCATTATAGGGAGAGAATTGGGGATTCCACACAGCACCTAATCCCTAAATACCTAACCTACAGTCGTCCCAATATCTTATCTTTCTCAGATGTTGTTTGGGAAACAGATATTCCAGTGTAGCTTGCTGCAAGAGTTGTTCAGACCTTGTTAACATGCTGAAAGTCCTTGAGATACGTTACTGAGGATGTAGGAGCAAAGAAAAAAGCAGGAGGAGAGGGAGGTTTGCTGTCACAAAAGGTGTGAATTTGTGACCAAAAAAGAAAACCAATGGATCTGTGAGCATTGCTTTGAACTTGGCCTCAATGATCTCAGCGGTCTTTCCCAGTTGAAACAATTCTGTGATTTAAAAGAATTCTATGAATATAAAGAAACAACTCTATGATTAAAAATTAAGAGGTACTTACACTAATAAATACCAATTGTTGTTTTGCTAAGAAGAATTCAGGTTAAAGATTCATATTACTGTTATTCTTTACTAGACTCAAGACAGTAATAGAATCCCAGCATGGTAGGGTTTGGAAGGCACCTCTGGACATCACCTAGTCCAACCTGCCTGATGAAGCAGGGGCACCCACAATACGTTGCCCAGGATCAAAATATCCAGCTGAGTTTGGGATCTTTCCAGAGGAGACTCCACAACCTCTTTGGGCAGCCTGCTCCAGGGCTCCAGCACCCTCACACCAAAGAGGTGTCTCCCTATCTTCAGATAGAACCTCCTGGGTTTCAGTTCGTGCCCAATGCCCCTTGTCCTGTTGCCTGGCACCACTGAAAGGAGTCTGGCCTCATTCTTCCGTCCCTCACCCTTTAGCTCTTGCTGAGCATTGAGAAGATCCCCTCTCACACTGCTTTTGTCCAGGCTAAACAGCCTCAGGTCTCTCAGCCTCTCCTCCTCACAGAGATCATAGAATGGTTTGGGTTGGAAGGGACCTTAAAGGTCATCTAGTTCCACCCCTCTCTACCTTCAGGCAGGGACACCTGCTGCTAGACCAGGTTCCTCAAGGCCCTGTACTTATATGACATTCTCATCTTTGTCCTAAACCACCAGTTTCTCCCTTTGTGATACAAAGTTCAGAGGCTAAAACTAATCTTAAAAGAAGGAATAAAGATTTATAGCAAAGGCTAAAAACTTCTGCCAGGCCCTCTGTAATTTCTAAGGTCATTTCAGATTTTGTTGACCTTTCCAATTACATTTCCCATATTTCTTCCATCTTGTCCAAAAGTTCATGGCAGGATGGAGAATCAAACCTAGTGAATCTGGTCTTCAAATTCAATGAAAACTTAACACTGGTTTGTGCAGAACTCAGGATCAATACAAATCAGATGCACAACTGGTGCATTCCCAATCCGCTCGAATTGATGGTCCTCAAGAATTCCATTGTTTAGCCTGGAGAAGAGGAGGCTCAGGGGAGACCTCATTGCTCTCTACAACCACCTGAAGGGGGCTAGTAGCCAGGAGGGAGTTGGTCTCTTCTCTCAGGCAACCAGCACCAGAACAAGAGGACACAGTCTCAAGCTGCACCAGGGGAAGTTTAGGCTCAAGGTGAGGAGAAAGTTCTTCATGGAGAGAGTTGTTAACCATTGGAATGTGCTGCCCAGGGAGGTGGTGGAGTCACTGTCCCTGGAGGAGTTCAAGAGGGGATTGGACGTGGCACATGTTGCTATGGTCTAGTCATGAGGTCTGTGGTGACAGGTTGGACTCGATGATCTTTGAGGTCTCTTCCAACCTTGGTGATATTGTGATACTGTGAACACAAGCAATCCATAGCAGTGTTTAAGGCAAGGCTGGATGAGTCTATGAGCAACCTGCTCTAGTGGATGGTGTCCCTGCCCATGGTAGGGGATTTGGAACCAGATGACCTTTAAGGTCTTTTCCTACCCAAAGTATGTTATAATTCTATGATTCTATGACTTGGCAGTGCTGGATTAATGTTCGGACTAGATGGTCTTAAAGACCTCTTCCAACCAAAATTATTCAATGATCTTATGATTCTTTGAGGCCCCTTCCAACCCTTTTTTCTATTATTCCTTCAGTATTCCCAAGAAGGGCTGCAGTTGTCCTCCTCTTACAGGCATGACAGTCTGAATGACAGAGCAGTCTTTAATTTCATCTTGTCATGTGAAGGAAGAAAAGCCAGCCCTGCAATTAAATGAAGTCACGCAGCATTATGCAGCAATTCTCTGTCATTAGATGTCTAATTCTGTTCTCTGTGCACTAAAAGTTGTGTTGCTACAGAAGCCTCCGGTGTGCTGAGGATTAAAGAAATTATGCAGTTGGTCAAAGAATTTTTAGCAAAAGGGTATGTGACTTTGGCAGGCAGGAGCTGGGAGAGGAAGTGATTCTGCTGAATAAATCAGAGAATTATTTCAGTTGGAAAAGACCTCTAAGCTTAATCATCAAGTCCAACCATTGACCTAAGAACACCACCTCCCTGGGCAGCCTGTTCCAATGCCTGACCACTCCTGCAGGAAAGAAATTTTTCCTAATATCTAACCTGAGCCTCCCCTGGCACAACCTGAGGCCATTTCGTCTCATCCTGTTAATTAGGATAGGATAGGATAGGATAGGATAGGATAGGATAGGATAGGATAGAATACAATACAATACAATACAATACAATACAATACAATACAATACAATACAATACAATAGAATAGAATTAGAATAGAATAGAATAGAATAGAATAGAATAGAATAGAATAGAATAGAATAGAATAGAATAAATGAGGTTGGAAGAGACTTTTGAGATCATTGAGTCCAACCTATCATCCAACACCATCTAATCAACTAAACCATGGCACCAAGCACCCCATCCAGTCTCTCCTCCTAAACACCTTCAGTGATGGCGACTCCACCACCTCCCTGGGCAGCCCATTCCAATGGCAAATCACTCTTTTGATGAAGAACTTCTTCCTAACATCCAGCCTAAACCTCCCCTGGTGCAGCTTGAGACTGTGTCCTCTTGTTCTGGTGCTGGTTGCCTGGGAGAAGAGACTAACCTCCATCTGGCTACAACCTCCCTGTAGCTGTAGACAACAGTAAGGTCTCCCCTGAGCCTCCTCTTTTCCAGGCTAAGCAACTTTGCATGTGAGAAAGGACCAACCCCCACCTTGCTCCAACCTCCTTTGAGGGAGTTGTAGAGGACAACAAGGTCACCTCTTCTGAAGACTAAACAATCCCAGTTCCCTCAGCTGTTCCTCAAAAGTCTTGTGTTCAAGGCCCTTTCAGCAGCTTGTTTGCTGTTCTTTGCAGTGAGTGGTCCAAAAGCAAACCCAGTATTTGAGATGTGGCCTGACCAGTGGCAAGTAGATGGGCATCACTAGACCTGCTGACCACACTATTCCTGATAGAAGCCAGGATGCTCTTGGCCTTCTTGGCCACGTGAGTGCACACTTGCTCATCTTCAAGCAGCATCCCCACCTCTTCAGCCACTCTGCCCCAATTTAAAACTGCAGATGATGGAGGAACCACAACATTTTCTGCAGGGCTGCTCCAGTGCTTAATTACCTTCATAACTAACAACATTTACCTTATTTCTAGCCTCAGATTTTCTCTAGCTCTCAGCTGTATCCACTGGAGTGCCTCATACATCAAGTTTATGGATTGAGTGGCCAGGTGCTGGACTATGTCCAAAGAAGGACAACAAAGCAGGTGAAGGGTCTGGAGCACAAGTCTTGTGAAGAGCAGCTGAGGGAGCTGGGGTTGTTCATCATGGAGAAAAGGAAGCTGAGAGGAGACCTTCTGGCTCTCTACAACTCCCCGAAAGGTGGCTGGAGCCAAGTGGAGGCTGCTCTGTTCTCCCAAGGAACAAGTAGTAGGACAAGCTGAAATGGCCTCAAGTTGCACCAGGGGAAGTTCAAGCTGGACATTGGGAACAATTTCTCCTCCTTGAGGGTTGTCAAGGCCTGGACTCAGGCTTCCTAGGGCAGTGGTGGGGTCTCCATATCCTTGGATAGATTAAAAAGCCATGTAGATGTGGCTCTGAGGGGCACGGTTTAGTGGCGACTTGACAGTGCTGGATTAATGGTCAGACCTGATGATCTCAAAGGTTGCTGCCAGACAAATGATTCTTAGATCAGTGCCTTTTGTTTTACTTTCAGAGGTCCCATTTCTTTTACTATTTTTCACTGAAGCAGCTTTAATTGTGGAAGTTTTCAGCCAGAGATACATTTTCCAGCCTTCTATAGGTCTCCTTCTCATTTATCAATGTTGTGAATTTGCAGACTGTAGAGCAGGATGCAGCAACCCAGAAAAGTGTCTCTTGCTGCATGCTTGGATCTCCAGACATATTTTGCTGACACCATGATTGGATTTTTATCAATTTTTTTTTCATTTGTTTTTTATTTGCAGTTTTCCCTCTCTGTAACTTGCTTTCCCCCTCTGGACTGGAATGCTGGACTGCACAAGGAAATGTAACTTTCCTCTCACTTCAACGCTGTGTTCTTGTTTGAGCTGGCCCAGAACTGATTCTGGTCAGTGCTGTGACTTCTCAGTTCAGACTCTGCTCACTGAGGCACTTTGTGAATGTCAGGGCAGGTTTCCACAGCCAGGGGCTGCTTCTAGCAAGGGAGAAGCTGAGCGAGACAGTTTCTGCCAAGGGCTGGGCTGCCGAAAGGCTCTGCCTGAGACTTGTTCCTCTGCACACCAAGGGCACTGCCATGGCTTGTGCTTCACATCGTGGGGGCATGAACGCAGAGGTGGCACCTGTGGGGAGGAGCAGCCAGGACAGGTGACCCTCAACTGCCCAACAAGGGATTGCATCCCATGGATGGCAGCTTCAGAAGCAAGTTGAGTGATGCCTAGGGTCAAGCCTCTTCTTCCCTGGCTGGTGTACCAGCAGGACTCTGTCTCTTCTGCCTTCCATCTCAAACTGTGTCCCTTAATCCAGTTCCAGAATCCAGCTCCTGAATTCAGTTCCTATCTGCTGCTGAGTCTAGTTTGGGCTTGCCCAGTGCCTGCCCCCAGCATCAGTGCTGCCAATGCTGCTGCCATTGCCATCAGGCATTGGGTTGGCTCTTGATTTATGTCCTTGTGTCTCTATTCCATGGGATTGTTCCTTCCATCCCAGCTGGTTGAGTTTCCTTCCCAGTCCATCAGTCTCTCTCCCTTCTTTCCTTTCTCTTCCCTTTGGGAAGGCAGAGGTCTCCATGAAGAGCCTCTGGCACTCCTCTCAGCCCAGCCCTGACCATTGACAAATATTTGTAATTCCACCTCTTTTTGACAACTAGGGAAAGAGTCTCAGGAGTAATTGTCACTCTGTCCTTCCAGCCAATATAATCCCCTCTTCCTACTGAAGGTGTGTGTCAAATACCCTTCAGACCAACCATGCATTATATAGAGAAGGCAAAGACAGAGAGAACTTCCAGACCTATGTTGCATCTATTATGGTTATGAATCATCAAAGTGTCTTTATTCTTTACATCTTCCTCTTTCCTGACAGCCCTGTGCCCCATGTCATAACAGCCCTGTCTCTTGCTAGCAGAGACCTCTAGCAGGTGGGACATACCACACCACTGGTGGATTTTTAAGTGACAGAACAGGTTGGGTTTTTTTGCCTGGTAAAGTATTTGACATGCTTCTTGCTGCAACATGGTGCAGAGAACCAAGCTTGACTCTCAAACAGTCCACTTCAGGAGAGTGAGGAGGAAGGAGCGGAAATAATGAGCTGAAGAGTGTCTTCTTCATTAAAACCCCACAAAAACCTATGTTCCTACACACATATGTAAGAACACCTCCATGAGGGCAAAGATGTTCTACCACAGCATGTCATGCTGCTCACAGCCAAATGGGAAAAGCTATAAATAACAAGTGAGAAGAGACCTACAAATCCCACCTCCCCTTGTGCCACACACATGGAATTGTCAGCTCGTCCTTCCTCTTCCTCCTCTGCATATTCACATGCTTCTCCTGCTGGCAGTCTTCACCAACAACCTACTCACCCCAAGCATCTGTGCCATGCCATGCCATCCCATCTGATCCCATTCCATCCCATTCCATCTTACCACTCTCTGTCCTCAGTGTCCCAGTGTCTGCACAGCAGGTCCTGGGGCTTTCTCCACCACTTAGGATCTGCTGGACTTCCATGAGAGACAAGAACTGCAGTGCTTCATCCGCTGTTAACAACCACCCATCTGGCTCCTCTTCCACCTCGCCTTCCACTTCTGATGAACTCTGAGATAAGATGTGCCAAAGAGGTGTCTAATAAACACCTAATCATCTTTGTAGCCCTCCACTGGACTCTCCCTAATAGTTCATTGTCTCTCTTGAACTGGGGAGTCCAAAATTGGACCAAGGACTTCAGATATAGCCCCACTGGGGCGGAGTAGAGGGGAAGGAGAACCTCCCTTCACCTGCTGGCCACACTTTTCTTCAGGAACCCCAGGAGACCATTTGCCTTCTTGGCCATGAGGACACATTGCTGGCTCATGGTGCCCTAGCTGTCCACCAGTGCTCCCAGATCCTCGTCTGAGAAGCTGCTTTCCAACAGGTCACCCCCTCACCTGCACAGGTACAGCTCTATGTGCAGTTCAATGATCTATACCTAATTACATGATTTATGTCTTGATTATCTCTGAGCTTAACTTGAAAGAACTTCAGAGGGACTCTTGGTGCTTCAACAAAGGCAGAGGCTTGGATGTTGAGTTTGATTAAGGTTTGTTTGCAAAACCCAAATGCTTGGTCCCATTGCATAAGGACATGGTTAAACCCTTGAGGTGCTGACACTCACGTTCAACTCCCAGCTCAGACCTTGACATTTCCTAGCTGGTGCCGAGGACGCAATCAGCGCGGGGTTTCTAATTGCAAATATCAAAATAGTCATAAAGGCAGAAGAGTGAGAGTGATAACCTTTTCCAGGCTAAGTGGAGACGTTCTCTCCTTGCCTTCATTCTCCCACTGCCTTATTATGCAGTATAATTTAGAGAATTATGGGATGATCATTAGGGGACCCTCTTCTGATGAAATAAAAAACCAAAGGCAAAACTGCTTCTCACCTCAGCAGCCTTTCATTTTCTCTGGCCCACACTGTCCTGGCTATTTGGCTTTTGCCAAGATCTATTCTTCATTCGGCTGCTTTGCTTTCAGGTCATTCTGGGGTCAGAAGAGAGCCCACATCTGATATTAAGTGATGGAAATCCCTTATCCGCTGAGTTTATTCCTCTTCCTCAAACAGTTGCCTCTGAAATCTTGGCATGGTGATAATTTCAGGGTTAGTATTTGAATGACCTTTCAAGAAATATCTTAATTGTAGGAGAATGTTCAAGCCTGCCTTTCTTATCTCACCCACCTGTCATGTTAGCAGAGTTATGGACAGGGTCCTGACCACAAAGCCCTTGGATAGAAAGGCTGGCAAGCATTTAACTAGGTAAAAGGACATCAAAGAGACAGGTCAGCTTTTCAGACAGATTTGGACATGAGCCAAGAACAAGGCTGGACTGCATCCCCAGCACCATGGGCAGCAGGTAGAGTGAGGGATTCTGCTCCTCTGCTCTGCTGAGACCTCACTTGCAGTGCAGGGGCCAGCTCTGGAGTCCTCAGCACAGCAGAAACATGGACCTGTTGGAGCAGGGCCACAGCAGTGATGGGAGGGCTAGAAGACTCTGCTGTGTGGCCAGGCTGAGGGAGTTGGGGTAATTGAGCCTGGATAAGAGAAGGCTCCAGGAGATCTTCTGGTGACCTTTCAGTACTTAAAGGGGCTGATCAGAAAGCTGGAGACAGACATTTGAGAAGACCTTATTGTGACAGAACAAGGGTGCATGGTTTGAACCAGAAGATGGAGGTTCAGACTGGAGAGAAGGAAGAAATGTTTTACCCGGAGGGAGGACCAGGTTTCCCAGAGAGGTGGTAGATGCCCCATGCCTGGAATCATTCTAGGTCGGGTTGTTTGGGGCTCTGAGCAACCTGCTGTAGTTGCAGATGTCCCTGCTGACTGCAGGGGTGTTGGACTAGATAACCTTTAAAGATCCCCTCCAAACCAAACCATTCTATGATGCTACTAAAGAGAAAGTTATGTCAGTGACTTTCATCCAGGATCTTTATGATGGATGTAATCCCTTATTTTCTCCTCTGCACACCTAAGTCTCTCACTCAGATCCCTGAGTGCCTCAAATCCCTAAATATCTTGCAATACTTGGATTATTTTTTCTTGCAGTGTCTTCTAGGGTGCGCAGAAGAGCACCCTCAGGCACAAAGGGACAAACTTCTGTTGTCTCACCTGAAGCTGGTGCTGATGCAGATTCAGAATTCAGTCATTCAGCATCTAGCTCGTTTCCTAGCCCGTGGAAGACTTAGTCCCCTCTACCTGAGTATATCAAACCATCCCCCAGGGAAACCATCCCAAAAAATGGCGTTAAAGATCTCACCCATTCACCAGGACCCTTTTTTTCCAAAGGTTTCCATAGCTACCCTAACATGAAGGCCCATAAAAGTGGTAGTGCCTTTAATCCATCAAAATCTGAAGATCCCTTGAGGGCTTAATTACAGATTTAGGGTGGTTGAACCTATCAGGCTTAGATTCTCTTCCCTAGTACTGTCATTTGGAATAGCCTGCATCTCCAAACATCATTCCTGATGCTTGGGACTCAGGAGGAGGAGACCACTGTAACATTGTCCTTCAGGAAAGCCTGAGGGCATCATCCTGTCCTGCAGGCTGGCTTGGCAACAAAAGAGACAACCCTGACACATTTGAAGGGTGAGATAATAGAAAGAGCCTGTGTCCTCCTTCTCCTACTCACAAATAAACTGAGCATTTGAGACAACCCATCAGAAGATAAATGACCAAACAAATGGCCTGGTTATGCATACAGACACTGAGTACAAGGGTAAGTCTTTACCCATTAGCTGACTACTTTGAAGTCATGGTTGATTTCAAGTCTGCTTTCCACCATCTTTTACAGAATTACAGAATTAACCAGGTTGGAAAAGACCTTTGAGATCAAGTCCAACCCATCACCCAGCACCATCTAATCAACTAAACCATGGCACTGAGTGCCTCATCCAGGAAGAAATTCTTCACAGAAAGATTGGCCATTGGAATGGGCTGGCCAGGGAGGTGGTGGAGTCACCATCACTGGAGGTGTTTAAGAAGAGCCTGGATGAGGCACTTAGTGCCATGGTTTCATTGATTAGATGGTGTTGGGTGATGGGTTGGACTTAATGATGATCTCTGAGGTCTTTTCCAATCTGGTTAATTCTATTCTATTCTATTCTAGTCTAGTCTAGTCTAATCTAGTCTAGTCTAGTCTATTCCTATTCCTATTCTATTCTATTCTATTCTATTCTATTCTATTCTATTCTATTCTATTCCATTCCATTCCATTCCATTCCATTCCATTCCATTCCATTCCATTCCACTCCACTCCATTCCATTCCATTCCATTCCATTCCATTCCATTCCATTCCATTCCATTCCATTCCAATGGTCAATCACTCCTTCTGTGAAAAAGGTCTTCCTAACATCCAGCCTAAACCTCCCTGGAGCAGCTTGAGACTGTGTCCTCTTGTTCTGTCAAGACCCTCTGTTGTGCTTAACCAATCAACAGTTGATTCGTTGATCTAGAAGTACGTGTGGATTTAATCAACTTTTCAACAGGACATGATTAGACTCTCAAATACTTTCAGTAAATACTAAAGTATTTCTCTGTGCCCAGGTGGCCAAGAAGGACAGCAGCATTAGTGTGCAATAGTGTGGCCAGCAGGACCAGGGCAGTGATTGTCCTCCTGTACTCAGCACTGCTGAGGCCACACCTCAAATCCTGCGTTCAGTTTTGGGCCTGTCACGCCGAGGAGGACATTGATGTGCTGAACTGCGTCCAAAAAAGACAACAAAGCTGTTGAGGGGTCTGGAGAAGAATCTATCTGGTCCCAAAAGCCTTTGATTCCTGTTTCCCAGTTTCATAGATTCATAAAATGATTTGGCTTGGAAGGGACCTGAAAGATCATCTCATTCCAGCCCCCACTAGGGAGGGGGCATCCAGAGCCTCCCTGGGCATCCTGTTCCAGTGTCTCACCATCCTCACTGTAAAGAATATCTTCCTGATATCCAGGCTAAACCTCCCCTCCTCAAGTTTCAATCCTCAGCCCCTCACCCTATCACTACAAGCCTTTGTAAAATGTCCCTCCCCAGCTTTCTTGCAGCCCCATTCATGTACAGGATGGCTGCTGTAAGTTCTCCCTGGAGTCTCCACTTCGCCAGGCTGAATAGCCTGTCCCCGTAGGGAAGGTGCTCCAGTCCTCTCATCATCTTTGCAGCCCTTCTCTGTAAGAACCCACAGTTCTTACAGAGTGGGGACATGCAGTGGGAACACCACCAAGTCCCGCTCAGCACACCCATGGATGCCTGGCAGCTGTAAGTGCAGAAATATCAGCTTCTGACATGAAACCTCATCCTTCTTCCAGACTTCATTGGGTGACTCTGGCAAGAGGTAACCCTATTGGTGTCAGTTGCCTTCCATCAGAGAAACTCAACCACACATCTTTTTGGGCAGTGGCCGCCTCCCTGGGTCTTGGGATGGTGGTAGGGATGGGAAGCAGTTCACGGCTCTACAGCATGAGTAATTATGACCTTGGGCTCCATGTCCTAAGCATTTCCACTCCCTGAAGCTGTCATCTTACCCCCAGAGCACTCTGTCACATGTCCTCCTGCTCAAAACCAGTAGATGGCGACAGGATATAAAACATTTTGTTAATTCTTCCCTCAATTGGCGGGGTTTTATCTTTAATTCATTCTAACATTTCCTCCTTTGAAAATAAATTCATTTTCATATTTCAATGTCATGGCTGCATTTCAGTTCATTTATCTTTTGGTGTTCCCTTTCTCTTCTCATGCCGTGTAATGAATTTCATGTTGAGGGTCACAACTAACCTCTTACCACTCCTGAAAGTTTGGAGGGACTGCTCCATGTGTTTCCTGATGCTGCCATCAGTATCACCATCTGGGGATTTTTGATCCATCTGCTTTCATGTCTGTGTCTGTGACCTAATTTCTCAGATCACAGAATCCCAAAATGATGGGGGTTGGAAGAGACCTCTGGACATCACCCAGTCCAACACCCCTGCTAACAGGGACACCCACAGCAGGTTGCCCACCATCACAATGTCCAGATGAATTGGGAATCTCTCCAGAGAAGACTCCACAACCTCTGTGAGCAGCCTGCTCCAGGGTTCCAGCACCTTCATACCAAACAGGTTTCTCTTCATCTTCAGATGGAACCTTCTAGTTTCTAGTTGTGTCTGTTGTCCCGTGTCTTGTCACTGGGCCCCACTGAGAAGAGTCTGGCCCCATCCTCTTGCCCCCTACAGGTCCTGCATCTCTTGCTGCTCCCCTCTCAGGCTGCTCTTCTCCAGGCTCAACAGCCCCAGGTCTCTCAACCTTTCCTCCCCACAGACACGCTCCAAGCCCATCGGCAGTTTTGCGTCCTTCTGTTGGATTCTCTCCAGTAGTTCTCTCTCTCTTTTGCACTGGGGAGACCAGGACTGGATCCAATATTGAGACCAGGACTGGATCCAATATTCCATCTGTGGCCCCACTAGGGCAGATCTGCAATTGATTTTCATGACCTCCTGTATGGCACATCAGCACTATTTACTTATGGGCAATCAGAGTCTTCAGTTCTGACAACTCCTGTAGGATGAGAAAATGGAGAAAATCTGGAAAGTCTGAGTTTCATAGATCCCATGGAGCATTCCAGTCTGGAATTGCAATGTGTTAAAACACTGGAGCAATCCCACACCTCAAATCCCTACTTCCCTTCATGGATATCTAGAAAGAGCAAGTCATGGACATCCCAGACTGAGTTACTTGGAAGAGTCTCTCAAGAAACAGTGTTATCAGCACAGCTTGCTTACGCTTCTATAGCCAACCTGCCTCTTGAGCTGGAATAGATACATTTTCTGCCATTGTCTCTATCTTGTTTCAGATGAAGCATCAGCTGGAACAGGCACTAAGGTGATTGCTAATCCTGGTTGTCATGGAGACAGGAACAGGCTGACCTCCTCCTGGTTGCAGGAGAGAGTGAACTACAGGAAATTCTCACCACGAGATATTCTAAAGAGCTATAGCAACTTCTAAGCAGCAGGCATTCCAAAGACCTTTGACATCTGCAAGTCTCACATAGAAAGACTTTTTCATCATAGAATCATGGCAGCATTTCAGTTGGAAAAGACCTTTAAGATCAAGTCCAACCATCGTCTAACTTTACCAAGGCTGATGCTAAACCATGTCCCGCAGCACCACATCTGCCTCTTAAACACCTTTCGGGATGAGGATTCAGCCACCTTCGTGGGCAGCCTATTCCAGTGTTTGAGAACCCTTTCAGTGAAGACATTTCTTCCAATATCCAATCTAAACCACTCCTGGTGCAACTTCAGGCTATTTTGCCTTGACCTAAGAGCAGTTCAATCATAGTCCTCTGAGGTACCTGCTGCAGTCATACAACAGCACATGAGGAAATCAGAATAATATTTCTTACCTTATTTTACCACCTCTACATTGGGATCCTGGGCAGCCTGCTCTGGGTAAAGCTGCTTTGGTAGATGAGTTGGACGAGATCTCCAGAGGTTGGTTCCAACCTTTCATTCTGCCGAGGGAGGTGGCAGAGTCACCATACCTGTATTGAAGTATTTAAGAGAAGTGTGGATGTGGTGCTGAGGAACATGGTTTAGTAGTAGTGGCTTAGCAGTAGTGGTGGGATTGCAAGCTCTAGGTGAGTCATTAGACTTCATCTCAAAGGTCTTTTCCAACCTTGACAGTTCTATGATTCTGTTCTATGATTATATGCTGGGATTTTGTGATCTTTTATTCAGTACTCTTGACCAGTTTGATTACTTAGAATAATAGAATCATGGAATCACAGAATCGTTTCAGTTGGAAAAGACCTCAAAGATCGAGTCCAACTATCAACCAAAGGCCACCAAGGGCATTAAAACGTGTCACAAAGTGTCAGGTCCAGATGTTTCTTGAACACCTCCATGGATGGTGACTCCACCACCTCCCTTCAGAGGACAGAGATAACCCCACACATATTACAGTATCACAATATCACCAAGGTTGGAAGAGACCTCAAAGATCATCAAGTCCAACCTGTCACCACAGACCTCATGACTAGACCATGGCACCAAGTGCCACATGCAATCCCCTCTTGAACACCTCCAGGGACAGTGACTCCACCACCTCCCTGGGCAGCCCATTCCAATGGCGAATGACTCTCTCGGTGAAGAACTTTCTCCTCACCTCCAGCCTAAACTTCCCCTGGCGCAGCTTGAGACTGTGTCTTCTGGTTCTGGTGCTAGTTGCTAGAGAGAAGAGACCAACCTCCACCTGGCTACAACCACCCTTCAGGTAGTTGTAGAGAGCAAGAAGGTCACCCCTGAACCTCCTCTTCTGCAGGCTAAACAATCCCAGTTCCCTCAGCCTCTCCTCACAAGGCTTGTGCTCAAGGCCTCTCACCAGCCTCATTGTCCTTCTCTGGACACGTTCAAGTGTCTCGATGTCCTTCCTAAACTGAGGGGCCCAGAACTGGACACAGGACTCAAGGTGTGGCCTAACCAAAGCAGAGTACAGGGGCAGAATGACTTCCCTGCTCCTGCTGGTCACACTATTCCTGATGCAGGCCAGGATGCCATTGGCCTTCTTGGCCACCTGGGCACACAGGTGGCTCATGTTTAGGCAGCTGTCAACCAGCACCCCCAGGTCCCTCTCTCTTTGGCAGCTCTCCAGCCACTCTGACCCCAGCCTGTAGCTCTGCATGGGGTTGCTGTGGCCAAAGTGCAGCACCCGACACTTGGATTTATCATCTCAATAACCAAAGTCTACTCAAGACAGAAGTAATGATCTTCATTAGATACTCTGTGTTCACTGGGGATGCCCAAACCACAGGGGATGTCCATTTAAAATCCTAACTCCTCTCCTTAGGGAAAGGCCATAATTCAGAAGATTCATAGGTTCATACAACGGTTTGG
The DNA here is from genome assembly GCA_033816785.1 of Picus viridis. Classification (NCBI taxonomy): domain Eukaryota; kingdom Metazoa; phylum Chordata; class Aves; order Piciformes; family Picidae; genus Picus; species Picus viridis. The sequence continues at coordinate 35,596,362 of CM066585.1, read as the reverse complement.
GTTGGAAGAGATCTTGAAGATCATCTGTTTCCAACTGCCCTGACATGACCAGGGATCCCTTCCCCTAGACTAGGTTGCTCAAGGTCCCATGCAATCTGGCCTTGAATACCTCCAGGGAGGGTGTGTTCAAGTGTCTCACCAAGATCTAATGAAAGTAGCCACTAGCCCAGCCTCCTCAGCACAGAGGGGGATGTCAGGTCATTAGTCAGCTGATTGTGGTAATTGAGACACCAATAAGCACAATTTTCCCAACTACTAACACAGACAGTAGCCAAAAAGATTTATTGATTCCTTTTTCTTTCTTGGAAAGTAGGTGAGAGCTCTTATGGAAAGCTTTATTGAAAAATTATTCAACATCTGGAAGCAGAAGACCCATTTAATTTTCCACTAAGTACACCCCAATTTTTTATTTGTAAATTAAAAAAAACCCCAAACATCCCTACTTCTCATTTTCCAACACTGCTTTGCACTGCTTGGTCTTGGGTGATAGAAACCTTTGCTTTGTCGAGGCACCCATCTGGAAGCAAGCTACAAGCTCATATGGCATACCAGGTGCCCATCTATTACCTAGAAAAGCTGCAGGAGATGATCCTTGGCATCCCTTCCAACCTGGCATCCTGTGATTCTATGTTTTGAAGCTCTTCATGATTCTGGATACTGGGGGATATCATAGGATAGAATCAAAGAATGGTTTGGATTGGAAGGGACCTTTAAAGGTCATCTAGTCCAACCCGCCAGCAGTCAGCAAGTCATTAGGCAAAAACTAGCAGCTCAAATGGACCTATATGAGCATTGGAGACCTTCTCACTATCTACAACCACCTGAAAGGAGGTTGGAGCCAGGTTCTGGGTTTCCCAGTTGAAGAGAGACAAGAACTACTGGAGAGAGTGTAATCAAAGATGCTGAGGGGCACCTGAAGAACCTCTGTGAGGAGGAAAGGCTGAGAGACCTGCCTGAGAGGGCATCTTCTCAACACACAGCAAGAGCTAAAGGTCTCATGGGGGCTAGAGGATGGGGCCAGACTCTTCCCAGTGGTGTCCCAGTGACAGGACAAGAGGCACTAGGCACAAACTAGAGCACAAGAAGTTCCACCTAAACAAAAGGGAAAACATCTTTCTGGTGAGTGTGTCAAAGCAGGCTGCTCAGAGTGGTTGTAGAGTCTCCTGCTCTGAAGACTTTCACAACCCATGTGAACATGATATTGGGTGACCTGCTCTAGGTGACACTGTTTTAGAATAGATTAGAATAGAATAGAATAGAATAGAATAGAATAGAATAGAATAGAATAGAATAGAATAGAATAGAATAGACCAGACCAGGTTGGAAGAGACCTTCAAGATCATTGTGTCCAACATATCATCCAACTAATCAACTAAACCATGCAGCCAAGCACCCTATCAAGTCTCCTCCTGAACACCTCCAGTGATGGTGATTCCACCACCTCCCCAGGCAGCCCATTCCAATGGGCAATCACTCTCTCTGTGTAGAACTTCCTCCTAACCTCCAGCCTAAACCTGCCCTGGTGCAGCTTGAGACTGTGTCTTCTTGTTCTGGTGCTGGCTGCCTGGGAGAAAAGACCAACTTCTGCCTGGCTACAACCTCCCTTAAGGTAGTTGTAGAGAGCAATAAGGCCATCCCTGAGCCTCCTCTTCTCCAGGCTAAGCAACCCCAGCTCCCTCAGCCTCTCCTCATAGGGCTTGTGTTCCAAACCCCTCCCCAGCTTTGTTGCCCTTCTCTGGACACATTCCAGCAACTCAACATCTTTCCTGAACTGAGGGGCCCAAAACTGGACACAGGACTCAAGGTGTGGCCTAACCAGTGCAGTGTACAGGGGCAGAATAACCTCCCTGCTCCTGCTGGCCACACTGTTCCTGATCCAGGCCAGGATGCCGTTGGCCCTCTTGGTGGCCTGGGCACACTGCAGGCTCATGTTCAGCCTCCCATCAACCAGCACCCCCAGGTCCCTCTCTGCCTTGGACTAGATGATCCCCAGAGATCCCCTCCAACCCCCACCAGTCCATGATTCTGGGACTCTGTGACTGATAACTACGTTTCGCTTGGCATGAAATCTCTTTTATTTGCCTGGGCTGAAGTAGCTCTGCTTGATGATGCCTCTGTTCCACCAACCTCCTTTAAGAGGTTCCTTGACCTAGGCAGGAGAGGAATTTCTCTGGTGATTTCAGAGCTTTTCCTTATGAAATAGGAATTTCATAAGTTTGCAATTTATAGTGGAAAACAGACGTTTCCCTGTTAGGAGGCTGAGCTAACTCTACCATTTCCCCACAGAAAAGTAGAGCTTGATCTACCAGAGAAATGAAAGGAGCAATAAAAGTGGAACAAAAGCAGATGGAGAAACGGTTGAAGTGATTAATTGTGAATCAAGGAGTGGCAATTCATTTGGGCGTGTAATCTGCAGTTTGCATAATCCTCTACTGAAAGCCAAATTGTTCCACCATTATGCATATTCATGCTTTGATTCAGGCAAAGACTTAACTTCTCCAGCATCTGAGCACCTGCTGATGAGATTTTACTGAGCAGGGCTGGCATCATTCATGTCTTTAAAGCTAAGTATCGCATTTGCTGAAAGAGGAGTTATTTGTGACGGTATCTGGAGGAAGATTGCATCTGATCCCACCACCAAGGTGGTAAATCACGGATGCATGGAATGGTTTGGGTTGAAAGGGACCTTCAAGATGATCTAGAAGAATAAGAACACACTTCTAATAGCAAGGTGAAAGCTTTGACTTCTAGGCAGACGTCACAAGCCCTGCTCTCCAAGTTGTTGATGGCTTTGTCTGTGTGCCTCGCTCCTGTTGACAATACTCATCTCTGCACTGCTAACGCTGGGGTTTAAGGCAACTGAGACATTTCTAGCAGTGTTTAGTGGGAGTTTTGACATGCTGAGTGCATATGAAATTCCCAGTGGGCTCCTCTTTTTAAATGCCTTAAAGTATTCAATCCCGAGTCGACAATAGCTCAGGCTTTTGATCACGGTGTTCCTTTGCTTGTGGGTGCTGTGAAGGCAAATTTTACAGCAACAAGCAGTGACAGCCTGGTGTTATTTAAGATGAAGTAATCCAGAATTACCACTGACCATGCTGAGGAACAATTGGGTACAAAACAGTAACTTGCAGAACTGAGTGAACCTAAACCAAACTTCTGCTTCTTTCAGCCTTTGATTAGGTAAGATTCATTATGTAAGAGCTGGAAATCATGTTATTGCCCATGTGTAGGTACAGGGCTGGTACCCATGTGAAGCTCTTGCATGTGATTGTATCTTGTATTTATTGTAGCCCAGAAGAAGCAGCCACAACCCTTTCACAGAATCTCAGAATGCAGGAGTTGGAGGGCACCTCTGGACATCATCCAGATCACCCACAGCAGCTTGCCCAGGATCAGAATGTGCAGCTGGCTTGGGAAGCTCTCCAGAGGAGGAGACTCCACCACCTCCCTGGGCAGCCTGTTCCAGGGATCTGAGACTCTCAAAATAAAGAAGTTCCTCCTCATGTTTAGATGGAACTTCCCATATTCACATTTGTGCCTGTTCCCTTGTCCTGTCACTGGGCACCAGAGAAAAAAGACTGGTCCCATCCTCCTGATATCCACCCTTGAAGTATTTATGAGCACTGAGAAGATCCCCCTCAGTCTTCTCCACGCTAAAAAGCACCAAGTCCCTCAACCTTTCTTCATAAGAGAGATGTCCCCTAGTCATCTTTGTAGCCTTTTGCTGTGTCCTCTCAAGCAGTTCCCTGTTCTTCTTGACCTGGGGAGCTCAAAAGTGGCCACAGCACTCCTAATTCTCCTACAATAATACAATACAATACAATACACCAGGTTGGAAGAGACCTTCAAGATCATCGCATCCAACCCATCAAACAATCCAACCCACCCAACAACTAGACCATACAGCCAAGCACCCCATCAAGTCTTCTCCTGAACACCTCCTGTGAAGGTGACTCCACCACCTCCACGGGTAGCCGATTCCAATGGGCAATCACTCTCTCCGTGTAGAACTTCTTCCTAACATCCAGCCTAAACCTGCCCTGGCGCAGCCTGAGACTGTGTCCTCTTGTTCTGGTGCTGGATGCCTGGGAGAAGAGGCCAACCTCTGCCTGGCTACAACCTCCCTTCAGGTAGTTGTAGAGAGCAATAAGGTCACCCCTCAGTCTCCTCTTCTCCAGGCTAAGCAACCCCAGCTCCCTCAGCCTTTCCTCATAGGGCTTGTGTTCCAAACCCCTCACCAGCTTTGTTGCCCTTCTCTGGACACGTTCCAGCAAGTCAACATCCTTCCTAAACTGAGGGGCCCAGAACTGGACACAGTACTCAAGGTGCGGCCTAACCAGTGCAGTGTACAGGGGCACAATGACCTCCCTGCTCCTGCTGGCCACACTGTTCCTGATGCAAGCCAGGATGCCATTGGCCCTCTTGGCTGCCTGGGCACACTGCAGGCTCATGTTCAGCCTACAATCAACCAGTACCCCCAGGTCCCTCTCTGCCTGGCCACTCTCCAGCCACTCTGACCCCAGCCTGTAGCGCTGCCTGGGGTTGTTGTGGCCAATGTGCAGAATCCGGCACTTGGATGTGTTAAATCTCATGCCATTGGACTCTGCCCATCTGTCCAGCCTGTCGAGGTCCCTCTGCAAAGCCTCTCTGCCCTCCAGCAAATCAACTGCTGCCCCCAGCTTGGTGTCATCTGCAAATTTACTGATGATGGACTCAATGCCCTCATCCAGATCATCAATAAAGATGTTGAAGAGCATGGGGCCCAGTACTGATCCCTGGGGCACACCACTAGTGACAGGCCGCCAGCTGGATGTGGTGCCATTCACCATTACTCTCTGGGCTCGGCCCTCCAGCCAGTTCCTAACCCAACGCAGTGTGCTCCTGTCCAAGCCATGGGCTGCCAGCTTGGCCAGGAGTTTGCTGTGGGGGACGGTGTCAAAGGCCTTGCTGAGGTCCAGGTAGACCACATCCACAGGCCTCCCCACATCCACCAGGCGGGTCACGTGATCATAGAAGGAGATCAGGTTGGTCAGGCAGGACCTGCCCCTCCTAAATCCATGCTGGCTAGGCCTGAGCCCCTGGTCATCCTGTAAGTGCTGTGTGATCGCACTCGAGATGACCCGTTCCATAATCTTGCCTGGCACTGAGGTCAGGCTGACAGGCCTATAATTCCCTGGCTCTTCCAACTGGCCCTTCTTATGGATGGGCACCACGTTGGCCAGCTTCCAGTCTTCTGGGACCTCTCCAGTGAGCCAGGACTGCTGAAAAATGATGGAGAGCGGCCTGGACAGCTCATCCGCCAGCTCCCTCAGCACCCTAGGATGGATCCCATCCGGTCCCATGGACTTGTGGGGGTCCAAGCGGCTGAGAAGATCTCTAACTCTCCCATCCTGGAACAGGGGAAAACTATGCTGCTCCCTGGCTCCTTCTGCCAGCTCTGCAGGCCAGCTGTCTGGAAGCCGTTCTGTCCTGCTAGTAAAAATTGAGGTAAAGAAGGTGTTAAGCACCTCTGCCTTTTCCTCATCCTTTGTTACAATATTCCCCTCCATGCCCACCAAGGAGTGGAGCTTCTCCTTGCCCTTCCTCTTGCTATTAATATATTTATAGAAGGACTTTTTGTTGTCCTTCACAGCAGAGGCCAGTCTGAGCTCCAAATGTGCTTTTGCCTCCCTAATTTTCTTCCTACAAGACCTAGCAACATCCCTAAACATTCCATGGGTTGCCTCCCCTTTTTTCCAAAGATAATACACCCTCTTTTTTTCCCTTAGTTCCTTTAGAAGTTCATTACCCAACCAGGCTGGCCATCTGCCCCGGCGGCTCATCTTCCGGCACACTGGCACAGCCTGTTCCTGCGCCTTCAAGAGTTCTTTCTTGAAGTAGGTTCAGCTCTCCTGAACCCCTTTATTTTTAAGGACTGATTCCCAAGGAACCTTCTGAATTAGTTCCTTGAGCAGCCTGAAGTCTGCCCTCCGGAAGTCCAGAGTGGAGGTCTTCTTGCTGCCGGGGCAGACGGCCCATCTTCCGGCACACCGGCACAGCCTGTTCTTGCACCTTCAATAGTTCTTCCTTGAAGTAGGTCCAGTTCTCCTGGACCCCTTTATTTTTAAGGACTGATTCCCAAGGAACCTTCTGAATTAGTTCCTTGAGCAGCCTGAAGTCTGCCCTCCGGAAGTCCAGAGTGGAGGTCTTCTTGCTGCCCCTCTTGGCTTGGCTGCATACTGAAAACTCTATTATGTCGTGGTCACTGGTGCCTAAACACCCTCCGACCACCACATCACCCACCAGCCCTTCCCTGTTGGTGAAGAGGAGGTCAAGCATAGCCTTACCCCTGGTAGGCTCACGCAGCACCTGGGATAAGAAGCTGTCCTCCATGCACTCTAAGAACCTCCTAGACTGCCTCCTCTCTGCTGTGTTGAGATCCCAACAGATATCAGGCAGGTTGAAGTCACCCATGAGAACGAGGTCAGGTGATCTTGAGACAGCCTTAAGCTGCCTATAGAATGCCTCATCGACATCCTCCTCCTGGTTGGGTGGTCTATAACAGACGCCAACCAGGATGTCTGCCCTGTTGGTCTTCCCTCTAATTCTCACCCACAAGCACTCAACCCTATCATCCCTGATCTCCATCTCAACAGCATCCAGTGCCTCCCTGACGTACAGGGCCACCCCTCCACCCCTTCTTCCTTGCCTGTCTCTCCTGAAGAGCCTGTAGCCATCAATTGCAGCGCTCCAGTCATGCGAGTCGTCCCACCACGTCTCTGTGATGGCAACTACATCATAACTTTCTTGCTGCAACACGGCTTCCAGCTCCTCTTGTTTGTTACCCATGCTTCGTGCATTAGTGTACATGCACTGCAGCTGGGCTGCTGGTTTCACCTCTAGCTCTAGCTTATCACCTCCAGACTCCTGCCTAAGGGCACTGGTTTCCGACCCTCCCCCTTCGAAGCTAGTTTAAAGCCCTGTCAATGAGACTTGCTAATTCCCTTCCCAGAATCTTTTTACCTTTGGGGGACAGGCCATTCTCATGTATTATGACCTTTCCCCTCCTCTGGGACAGATGTACTCCATCTGTTACCAGCTGACCTGGTGCAGTAGAAAGTTCCCCAAGAACTCCTCCTTTGTTTCCTTTCAAATTTAATCCAGTATCTTGACCACAAAGTTCATAGCATAGTGTAAGAAGTTCAGCACTCATTGGTGAGACTGTGCTATGAGAATATTTCTGGTTTGAGGCACTCAATTATGAATTTAGAGTTCCTAAGAGCCATGGGAAAGAAATCAAGATCATTTCTTTCCAGAAAGAGTGGTCAGGCATTGGAACAGGCTGCCCACAGAGGTGGTGGAGTCACCATCCCTGGAGGTGTTCCAGAAATGGCACTTGGGGACATGGTTTAATACCCCTGGTCTTCTTAGGTTGATGGTTGGACTCAACGATCTTAGAGGTCTTTTCCAACCAAAACAATCCTATGCTTCCATAAATTGTTCTACCATTCATCTCCATGCCCATGCATAATTATTCCCTATGTATTCTCCGTGATCCATTCATTAGGCAGAGCTGTCACAACAGTTTCTCCTATTTATCTTGAGCATCGTCTCACCATTTCTCTTCTGCTGCTTCTCTTCTATTTGGCAGAAAGTCATTTCTGCTCACCCTGAGGGATCCCTGGAGCATCTCTCATTGCTTCAACCAATTCAAAACAGATTTCTACTTCTCTTTGCAACCCACCTTCACGTGTCATTGGCTACAACTGTTCGTTTTCACATCCCTCCACCCACTCTGGGGAAAAAAAGAAAGATCCATCAATGCCATTTTGCTTTTCACTCAAAAACATAATGTAGAAAGTCCTGTATTGCCTCTGCTTGTCTAAGAAGTTTGACAAAGCACCCTGCTGACAGAGTGATAAAAACTCTTCTCAGTTTCATCTATTTTTTTAAAGCCTTCTAAAACCAGGTTTCTAATGTAAAAGTTTTCTAGAAAGGAGCCCAACAGAAGCCCAAACCAAATTTTCTTTGACTCAGATTTTGACTGACAGCTGAGAGACCTGGGGCTTTTTAGTCTGGAGAAGAGTAGACTGAGAGGGGATCTTCACAGTATTAGCAAGTATCACAGTATTACCAAGGTTGGAAGAGACCTCGAAGATCATCGAGTCCAGCCTGTAACCACAAACCTCACGACTAGACCATGGCACCAAGTGCCACATCCAGTCCCCTCTTGAACGCCTCCAGGGACGGCGACTCAACCACCTCCCCGGGCAGATCTTCTCCATGCTCAGCATGAGGTAAAAGATGCGGGTCAAGAAGATGGGGTCAAACTGTTTTCACCCGTGCCCAGTGATGGGACAAGGAGTTGGACACAGTTCTCCGATGTGGTCTCACTAGAAAAGAGTAGAGGGGGAGGAGAACCTCCCTCAACCTCTAGCCACATTCTCCTTTGTGCATCCCAGGAGACCATTTGCCTTCTTGGCCACGAGAGCACATTGCTGGCTCACGGTGACCTAGTTGTCCACCGGTACTCCCAGAATCACAATGTCCAGGTGGCTTTGGAATCTCTCCTGAGAAGGAGACTTCACAGCCTCTCTGGGCAGCCTGCTCCAGGGCTCCAGCACCCTCATAACAAAGAAGTTTCTCCTTCTCTTCAGATGGAACCTCCTGGATTGCAGCCTGTGCTCATTGCCCCTTGTCCTGTCACTGGGTACCACTGACAAGAGTCTGGCCTTATCCTCTTGCCCCCTCAGGTTCTTTTGCTCTTGTTGAGCACTGAGATTATCCCCTCTCAGGCTGTTTTTCTCCCGGCTCAACAACCCCATGTCTCTCAACCTTTCCTCCTCACAGGGATGTTCTAAACCCCTCAGCATATCTGTAGCCTCTGCTGGATTGTCTCCAATATATCCCTGTCCCTCTTGAACTGGGGAGCCCAGAGCTGAACCCAGGACTCCCTGTATTGCCCCACCAGGACAGAGTAGAGGGGAAAAGAACCTCCCTCATCCTACTGGCTACACTCATCTTCATGCACCACAGGAGACCATTGGCTGTCTTGGCTACAAGAGCACACTGCTGGCTCATGGTGACTTGTCCACCAGCACTCCCAGATCCTTCTCTGCATAGCTGCTTTCCAGCAGGTTACCCCTCACCTGTGCTGGTGCAGGGGGTTATTCTTCCTTTGATGGAACAAGAACAGGAGAAAGTTAATGGCTCATTGCACAATATTTCCAGTGAAGAAAGTTCTCCTGGAAGTCACATAACAAAGGGAAGTGAGGTCTCCATGTTGTCAGGATACAGATAGAGATGACTTGGCCTTTCAGTCCAGTAGGTAGCTGCAAGAAGCCTCATCATATTTGTTTTAATCCAGCCATTAACCATCAATTTTTAAACTCCACCTTTACTCCTTGTGTTTCTTACCAAACCTTCTGCATGTTACTCTCTAGATGCATGGAACTGGAAATCCCAGCTCTCCCACGGTGTCTGATACTTGACAATAAAGGACTTAGTTTGATTTTACAGTGAGGGTTGTGAGACACTGAAACAGGTTGCCCAGGGAGGCTGTGGCTGTCCCCTCCCTGGAAGTGTTCAGGCTGATGGGGCCTTGAGCAACCTGGACTGGTGGAAGGTGTCCCTCCCTCCATGTGGCAGAGGGGTTGGAGCTCAGATGATCTTTAAGGCCCACTCCAACCCAAGCTGTTCCTGGAATCTCTGATTCTGGCAATATTATACCACTACTGCATCATTAATCGATAGGCCAAGCCATATGCTAAACATATCATGAAGCTGCTAATCAATTACTAGTGCACGAATTGCACATAGCTATTGTGCAGATTCTGGATTGTGTTCAGAGAGACAAGGTAATGCTTTCTGGAGAGGAGATCCGTGCCATCCCTGCTGGGTTCTGCACATTGGCCACAACAACCCCATGCAGTGCTACAGGCTGGGGTCAGAGTGGCTGGAGAGCGGCCAGGCAGAGAGGGACCTGGGGATACTGGTTGACAGGAGGCTGAACATGAGCCTGCAGTGTGCCCAGGCAGCCAAGAGGGCCAACCACATCCTGGCCTGCATCAGGAACAGTGTGGCCAGCAGGAGCAGGGAGGTCATTCTGCCCCTGTACACTGCACTGGTTAGGCAGCACCTCGAGTCCTGTGTCCAGTTCTGGGCCCCTCAGTTCAGGAAGGATGTTGACTTGCTGGAACATGTCCAGAGAAGGGCAGCAAAGTTGGTGAGGGGTTTGGAACACAAGCCCTATGAGGAGAGGCTGAGGGAGCTGGGGTTGCTTAGCCTGGAGAAGAGGAGACTCAGGGGAGACCTTATTGCTGTTTGCAACTGAAGGGAGGTTGTAGACAGGCAGAGGTTGGTCTCTTCTCCCAGGCAACCAGCACCAGAACAAGAGGACACAGTCTCAAGTTGCACCAGGGGAGGTTTAGGCTGGAGGTTAGGAGGAAGTTCTACACAGAGAGAGTGATTGCCCATTGGAATGGGCTGTCTTAGGAGGTGATGGAGTCACCTTCATTGGAGGTGTTCAGGAGGAGACTTGACAGGGTGCTTGGTGCCATGGTTTGATTGATTAGGTGGTGTTGGATGATGGGTTGGACGCGATGATCTTGAAGGTCTCTTCCAACCTGGTTTATTCTATTCTATCTTGTTTTCAAAGCCAGAAAGATCAGCTGTAATTAAAGGGAAGAGCAGTGGATTTGGCTTTTGTTAGGAAATGTAATCCTTCATTCCCAATAAAGGATTGGGAAGAGCCCACTCTGCCATTACACTGAAGGTTCATAACTCGGTGAAGCTAGCAAAAGGATGAATCCAGTTAAAAGAATTTGTATTTAACTGAGGTTGGGGATTTATGTAAATCAAGCTGTTGATAAGCCTGGTTATTAAAAGCAAATGGAGTTAGGGAGCATGTATGTAAATCCCATCAGGCTGCCAAGAGGCTGGAACATAAAAACAGAGTTGTTTTGGTTGCAAAAGACCTCTAAGGTCATTAAGTCCAACCGCCAACCCAAGACCACCATGGCCGCTAAACCATGTCCCAAAGTGCCATGCCCACCTGTTTCTTGAACACCTCCATAGAAGCTGACCCCATCACCTCCCTGGGCAGCCTGTTCCAATGTCTGACCACTCTTGCAGGAAAGAAATTCTTCCTAACATCCAACTTAAAACTCCCTGGGCACAATTTCAGGCCATTTCCCTTCATTCTCCTCAACCTGATAGCAGGGAAAAGAGACTGACCCCCACCTAACTGCAACCTCCTTCCAGGGAGTTTTATAGAACAATGAGGTCTCCCCTCAGCCTCCTTTAACTCCAGACTAAACAGCTCCAGTTCCCTCAACTGCTCTTCACCAGATGTGTTCTCCAGACCCTTCATCAGCATTGTTGCCCTTCTCTGGAGCCACTCCAGCACCTTAATGTCCTTCTTGGAGTGAAAGACCCAAAACTGAACACAATATTTGAAGTGTGACCTCACCAGCACTGAGCGCAGGAGCACCATCACTTTCCTGCTCCTGCTGGCCTCATTCTTCTTCATCCAGGCCAAGAGGCTGTTAACCTTTTTGGCCACTTGAGCACACTGCTGGCTCCTGTGTTCATCTGGCACACATCTCTGGTGTTTCCTGACCAAAGATGTCCCTCCAGATGAGGCTGCTGCAATTGCAGCAACCCTTGGCCTCCTCTGCTTCTGGCACATTCCCAACAAACATTAAGACATGAACTAGCAAATTATGAATATAGTTACATGCAATTTGCCAGGAGGCGTAGGGAGTTTCTCCTTTCCCTCTACTCTGCCATAGCAGGGCCACATTTGAAATTTTGGGCCCAGTTTTGAGCTCCACAGTTCAACAGAGAGGGGAGCTACTGAAAAGGCAAGAGGATGAGGCCAGACTCCTGTCAGTTCTGCCCAGCGACAGGACAAGGGGCATTGGACAGAAACGGAAATCCAGGAGGTTCCATCTGAAGATAAGGAGCAACCTCTTTGGTATGAGGGTGCTGGAGCCCTGGAGCAGGCTGCCCAGAGAGGTTGTGGAGTCTCCTCTGGAGAGATTCCCAAACCAGCTGGCCATTGTGATCCTGGTTAAGCTGCTGTGGGTGACCCTTCTTTAGCAGGGGAGCTGGACTGCATGGTACCCAGAGTTTCCTTCCAACCCCCACCATGCTGTGATTCTGTGATTCTGTGAATTCATGAGTAAGCTCAAAGAGAGGTAGGATTTAAAAGATCCGTCTTGATCTCAGGTATTTTCTCTTGCTGTGAATAAGGGCTGCTGAGGCTTTTAAGAAAACATGTCAGTACCTCATTTTCTGGCTTAGCTTTCTCTCCTCACACCAGGTTGCTAAAATTAGGCTCTGCACTTCAGAATCTCTGTTTTTTCATCAAATTCATTGAGCTCCCACACTTTCTGCAGGTGGTCACTCTTTATGCAGTCCTCATTTTCCAGGTGCCAGTGGGACCCTGGCAGTTGGTTTGCAAATACTCTGAGTATTCAGAGCTGCAGGTGAAGTTGGAGGGAGCTGCAGTTTGAATTCCAAATGTTAAATCCAGTTAAACCCCTGAAATATCAGATCCAAGATGTCCTAGCCTGGGTGTCCAAACTCAGTGACTAACTGTAAATGTAATCTTATTGTTCCTCCTTTCCCTGTCTCAAAAGAAGGGTTAATAATTGTGTCTTATCTGACTGAGGTGGGGAAAAAAACACAACCAAACAAAATAAACCCCACCAAAACCAAGCCAGATTGAATGTGAGAACTGTTCAGCCACTGTAGCAGGTTGCATCAGAGACAAAGCCTACAGGAAATTAATAAGTCTGTCTTCAGAGCAAGGTTTGAAAGGCATGGAGCAAACTGAGCTGGGCTGACAATGCTGAGAAACAAAAGAAAACAAAATGAATGGCTTGAAGCTGGAAGGGGGAGATTTGGACTGGATATTAGGAAGAAATTCTTTACAGTGAGGCTGGTGAGATGCTGGAACAGGTTGCCCAGAGAGGCTGTGGATGCCCTCTTCCTGGAGATGTTTGAGACCAGGTTGGCCTTGAGCAATCTGCTCTAGTGGGAGGTGTCCCTACCTGTTGCAGGGGCTTGGAACTAAATGAAATTTCAGGTCCCTTCCAAGCCCATACATTCTATGATTCTAAGAAATACAGGATATCTGCTCCTCTGGTGGAAAGCAGTCCACTGTGGGAGGCAAGTAGCGGGAAACGCTGCACAGCTGCGTGTTGTCCTGAAACAAGTTGTCCTGGCTTGTATTAGAAAGTCTGTGGCCAGCAGGAACAGGGAGGTGATCATCCCCCTGCACCCAGTACCAGTGAGGCCACACCTGGAGTATTGTGTTCAGCTCTGGGCCCCTCATGGCCAATGAGAAGCATCTAGGGACCTGCAGTTGTTCAGTCTGGAGAGAGAAGGTTGAAAGAAGACTGACCTTCTCTAACTACCTGAAGGGAGGTTGGAGAGAGGACAGGGACAGCCTCTTCTTAATGACAAATAATAGGACTAGAGGAAACTGTTTCAAGCGGTGCCAGGGGAGGCTTAGGCTGGATATTAGGAAATATTTCTTCACTGAAAGAGTTATCAAACATTGAACAGGCCATTTCTGTATCTTTAGGGAATCTAAATAAGGGGGGAGGGGTTGTCCTAAAGTAATCCCTGTCTGATCCCTGTCTGAAGACAGATTACTTGCTTGCAGAGCAAGGTGACTCCATCTCCAGAGGTTCTTGAATTTTCTTCTATCATAGAATCATAGATTCATAGAAAAACAGGAAAATATAATCATAAAGTCATAAAGTTGTTTTGACTGGAAGAAAAGGCCTTTCAGGTCTTCAAGTTGAACCACTAACCCAGTGCTGCCAGGTCACCGCTAAAGCACGTCCTTCAGCACCACAACTACACAACTTTGAAATTCCTTCAGAGACAGGGACTCTACCACCGCCCTGGGCAGACTGGTTCAAGCCTTTTGGGGTAGAAAATTTTTCCTAATGTCCAACCTAAACCTACTCTTGCACAACGTGAGACCATTTCCTCTTGTCCTATCATTTGTTACTTGAGAGAAGAGACCGACTACCACCCGAGTCCAACTTCCTTTCAGGGAGTTGCAGACAACCAGAAGGTTTCCCTTCAGTCTCCTTTCCTTTGGACTGAACAATCCCAGTTCCCTCAGTCACTTTTCACAAGACCTGTGCTCTAGACCCTTCACCAGCTTCACTGACCTTCTTTGGCCAAGGGAAGCCAGATGATTAGGTGGAAAAATGTATTTAATTTTGCTTTAGCCGAAGTTCTGGGAGCTGACCCACAGCCTCAGTGCTTTTACACATCAGCTTTCACTGACTGTATATGTCAATGTCTGATGGATATTTGAAGTAGCTCAACAATGAACATTCTTATTCAGAAGTAGGAGAACACACTCCTACAAGAAAGGTAAAAGCTTTGACTTCTAGGCAGACATAAAACACAATGTGTGGGGTTTATAATAATGCATATATTACTGATGTCAAAGGTAAGCAATACAACCCACTCAAAATGTTTTCAACAATGCCAAACACTTCAGACCTTGAAGGTTCTTTATGAAGTCATGTAGTCTTGAAGTGTGCCAGCAGAGAAGACAAATGGGCTTTGTCAGCTGCCAGGTGGGAGAAAGAACCTCAAAAGCTCAATTGCCTCAATTCAATGGGAATTCTGGCAATAAAAAAAAAATCTTATTCCTTGCAGGTTATCTGTGGTTTTCCTTTTCATAAGAAAATGTTTTAATACCCTTCTCAGTATTTTATAATCACAGAAAGTTTTGGGTTGGAATGGGCTTTTAAAGATCTTCTAGTCTGGGTGCCTGCGGTCAGCAGGGACATCCCCAGTCAGATCAGGTTGCTCAGAGCTCCATCAAACCTGACTCTGAACGTTTCCAGGGATGGGATCTCCAACACCCCTCTGGGCAACCTGTTCCAGTCTTTCACTACCCTCATAGTAAAGAACTTCTTCCTAATGTTTGTTTACCTTGAATGTCTCTAAATGCAATATCATCCTGTAGCAATTACTACAATGCTCTTTCTCCTTGAAAGAGAGTGCTACTACAGGTGTTAGCAGCAAGCCATTTGTTTAATAGCCACGGTGGCTCTGACTTCTTCAGGCTGTAAGACAATAGTGAACTTTTTCATTAGATGTTACGAAGTTGTGTCAGGGGGCAGGGCTGGGCTGCCCACCAGAGGAGTGCCAGACACGCTACATGAAGCTCTCTGCCTTCCCTAAGGAAAAAGGGAAGAAGGGAAAGAGATTCATGGGGTGGGAAAGAAGCTCAACCAGATGGGATAGAAAGCAGAACAATTGCACAGAATACAGACAAAGAGATACAAACCAAGAGCCAACCTAACCCCTCATGGTAATGATGCTAGAGCAGGCACTGGGCAAGTCCTAGACTGGGCTCAGAAGCAAATGGGAACTGGATTCAGGAGCTGGACTCTGTAACTGGACTCAGGAACACAAGGATCAGGGTGGAAGGCAGAAAGGACAGAGTCCTCATGGGACACTGGCCAGGGAAGAAGAGGCTTGACACTGGTGATCCCTCAGCTTGATCCTGAAGTTGCTCTCCGTGGGATGCAATCCCTTGTTGGGCAGTTGAGGGCCACCCATCCTGGCTGCTCCTCCCCACAGGTGCCACCTCTGCCTTCCTGGCCACAGGGTGGGATACAATCTGAGGCAGTGCCCTCAGCCTGTAGGGGAGTAAGTCTCAGGCAGAGCCTTTGTGCAGCCCAGCCCTTGGCAGAAACTTTCCCGATAAGCTTCTCCCTGGTAGAAGCAGCCCTTGGCTGTGCAAACCTGCCCTGGACTTCAGAAAGTGCCTCACTGAGCAGAGGCTAAGCAGGGAAGACACAGCACTGACCAGAAGCAGTTCTGGGATAGCTCAAACCAGGACATCTGCATAAGGGTGCTGCTCACCAGGATTGCCTGGGTTCGTGCTGAGTCTCCTATTTACTGAACTTTAATTCTGCTAACTGCCTGCGGATGATGGCATGTAACTTCCATTACAAAGATTCATTTCAGTTTCTAGTTATTCTGGCATGAAAGTCAGTGGGTTAGGGAGTTTTCTAAGTTTCTTAAACTGAAGCCTCTCACACAAACACCCAATTCCTTCCACGTCCATCTCTGACATCTGAAAAATAGAAACAGCTCATTTCATTTAGTTGGAATGATAGATAGCCCTCAGAGATGATGACCTGTCAAGTGAAAGTGTCTGATGGAGAGCAATAAGATGCAGCAGAGGGGCCCTCCCTAAGAAGTCCTCTTTGAGGCTGAATGTTGTAAAATGAACAAACAGAAAGGAGCACTTTTTCCTAGAAATGATCCTTCAAGGTGATGCAGTTTGCCAGAGTATTTCTCACAGTGTCCAAAACAATGACTACCTTGGTGGACAAAACCATTCCAAGTCAAACACAGAGGAGGTGAAATGTAGCTGAGTGAAATTACAGAGTTGTTCATTTTTTTTAAGACTATTAATGTAGAGTCAAGCCCTAAGCTGCCAGGGCCTCAGATAGTCACAAAGTCATAGACTGGTTTGGCTTGGAATGTACATTTCAAGGTCATCTAGTCCAAACCCCTGCAGTCAACAGGTACAGTCAGCAGGAGCAGGGAAGTGTTTGTGCCCCTGTACTCAACACTGATGAGGTAGCACCCCAAATGCTGGGTTCACTCTTGGGCCCTCTCACTCCAAGAGGAAAAGGAGGTGCTAGGGCAGGTCCAGAGAAGGGCAACAAAGCTGGTGAAGGGTCTGGAGAACAGACCCTGGTGTTCCCTTGGTGAGGAGCAGCTGAGGAAACTGGGGTTGTTTAGCCTGGAGAAAAGGAGGCTGAGGTAAGACCTCATTCCTCGCTGCAACTCTTTAGGATAGAACAAGAGGAAATGGCCTGAAATTGTGCCAGAGGAGGTTTAGGTTGGATATTAGAAACAATTTCTTTCCTGCAAGAGTGGTCATGCTGCCCAGGGAGGTGATGGAGTCAGCTGCTATGGAGGTGTTCAAGAAATGTGCAGACATGACACTTCAGGCCACGGTTTAGTGGCCACGGTGGTCGTAGGTTGATGGTGGCCTCAATGACCTTAGAGATCTTTTCCAACCAAAACAATTCTATGAGTCTGTGATCTGTAACTAGAGAAGGTTGCTCAAAGCCTCAAACAACTTGACTAGGGAAGGAGCATTTACCACCTCTCTGGGCAACTTGTTGGATTAAGCAGAACAGAGCTGATCTGTCACTGATGGCATTATTTTGTTATTATATACACACACACACATGCATTTTCACTATTGCATCTGATCATGTTTCCACTGCACCGTAAATAATGCATGTTAAAACAAATGACTGTGCTAATGACAATGATAGCAATAATAATGATGATAATAATCATAATGTGCCTTGGATGAATCTATTCTTCACCTACCCCTCTGAAAAAAATGAAATACTTTTAATGAACATGATTTTCTTCCCAGAAAAGGGCACGTGGCTTTCTAAGTCACAGAATCATAGAATGGCCTAGGTTGGAAGGGACCCTAGAGATCATCTACTCTAAAACACTTGCCATGGGCAGGGACAGCTCTCTACTAGATTTGATTGCTCAAAGCCTCATCCAACCAGGCCTTGAACACCCCCAGGGAGGAGGCATCCACAACCTCTCTGGGGCAGAATCACAGAATGGCCTTTGAAGACCTACTTCAAAGGATCAAGTTTGTAACTTCAAGAAGGTGACATGACTGGAGTAGCACTGTAGATTTAGGTAATCACAGAATCACAGCATCACAGAATGTCAGGGGTTGAAAAGGACCTTGAGAGATCATCCAGTCCAACCCCTGCCGCAGCAGAATCACTTACACCAGATCACACAGGAACTCATCCAGACAGGTTTTTAATATCTCCAAAGAGGAAGACTCCACAACCCTCCCTGGGCAGCCTGTTCCAGTGTTCTACCAACCTCACAGTGAAAAAGTTTTTCCTCATGTTTCCATGGAACTTCCTATGCCTCAACTTCCACCCATTGCCCCTTGTGCTGTCATTGGGCATCACTGAGCAGAGCCTGGCTCCATCCTCTCAGCACTCACCCTTTACATATTTATAAACATTAATGAGGTCACCCCTTAGTCTCCTCCAAGCTGAAAAGCCCCAGCTCCTTCAGTCTCTCCTCATAAGGAAGATGTTCCACTCCCTTAATCATTTTCATGGCTCTGTGCTGGACTCTCTCAAGTAGTTCCCTGTCCTTCTTGAACCAAGGGGCCCAGAACTAGACACAATACTCCAGATGCAACTTCAGCAGGGCAGAGTAGAGGGGCTTAAATGTCTTTCCAACCAAACAACACTTCTGTGATTCCATGAGTCTGTGATTCCATGATTCTGTGATAGAGCTGGCCCACAGTAGGCTCATGCCTGTTAAAGCCACTTGATTCAAGCAGATGGGTTGCAGAAGACCTGATTGCAATGCCTTATCAGTTATAAAGACTTTGCTTCAAAGATCCAGGTCTTTCTTTCAGAGGCTTTAGAGAGACTTTCTTTTCCATAACCTCAGCCCCCTGCTCTGCTCCTCTTCACTTGACATGCAAACCAGCTCTCCTTGCCTGTCACTGCTGTTCCTGCCTGTCTCTCCTGCTGAGTTCAATCCCATTATTTTTGTCCCCTCTGCTATCCCTTTTTTCTGCCATCTCTGTCCCCCTCCTCTCTCCATTTTCCAGGCCGTTTCATCATGGTCTCAGCAGGTAATGCCTCTCCTTATTGACTTCAATGGACAGTCAATGTGTCCTTCCCCCGCAAAGCCTCTTGTGGTAGGGGCCACATTTGGAGCCTTTCTGCAAAGCTGCCACCTATGGAAAGGAGGAGCTGGTGTTTCAGCTGACCCAGTTTTGTGAACAAACATTCAACCCAGAAAAATAACAACGGATTGCAAGCTGTCTTCTTGCATCAGTTGTAGGAAAAAAACCCTGATATGCTGAGCTGTCAGTTCCCCACTGCATAACTGCAATCCTCTGCCATTAAAATCCATTGATTAAATGTCTAATTAAAAAGCTGCCCAGATAGATGTGGTGTTTGAATATAGTGGAGGGTTGGGATTTTGATGAACTCATTAATACAAATCTTATTTGTGAGCAGTTCCAATGGCTTTGCTGATGAAATCCAGGTTTACTCTTTGGCTTTGCCTTGGAGATTCCTGCAGGGGGGGGAAAGATCAAAATTAGCTTTCCTTTTGTATGCTTTTATTATTTCTTTTTTAAATGCATATTTCAAGTGGTTTGGATAGATACCTAATTTTCTTTCAGTATCTCAAGCTCTCTTTTGACATCAGAGGATCCATTTTCTGAGCTTCACAGAAGTTTTTAGCTGCTCACCTCCCATTTAAGTCAATTGGATCGTGGGGGTAAAGCAAGGGATAACAAATGGAAAATGCTCTCCAGGGTTAAACTGCTGGACTCAAGCTATTAGATTGAAAGAGTTCTCCAGCTTCCAAAACCCAACCTGCCTTGCCACAGCGTGGTGTCCTCCATTCATCACCTCCAGACAATTACAGCTGCATTCAGCCCTGGTGCAAATGAAGTTGCTGAAGCATTTGAATCATGCAGCTTAAGCCAGAGCTGGATCTGTCCCACACAGAGCTGCTGAGCTTTCA
The DNA here is from genome assembly GCA_033816785.1 of Picus viridis. Lineage (NCBI taxonomy): Eukaryota > Metazoa > Chordata > Aves > Piciformes > Picidae > Picus > Picus viridis. Next base: position 35,576,766 of record CM066585.1, on the reverse strand, counting down.
ATGCAAATGAGGCCCAGGGATGGGGGTGATTGGCACAGGTTTGAGAGAATCACAGGAGATAAGGAAAATGAGATATTTACAAAAGGGGGGAAAAAAGGAGAGAAACTCATTTAAAAATTAGATGTGCCTTTGGTTCAGTGAGATGCAAACACTGCAAACAGCTTGGCCAAAGGAAGAACAGGAAGTTTGTTGTCCTTCCCCACACCCAACCTTTCCAATCATCCTTTTCATCAAAATGTCTGCTGACATCACGACCTTCAAGACCCAGAATCAGAATAGTGAGAGTTGGAAGGGACCTCTGGAGACCATCTAACCCAACATCCCTGCAAAGCAGGGTCACCCACATCAGGTTGCCCGGGATCACAATGTCCAACTGGGTTTGGAATCTCTCCAGAGAAGACTCCACAACTTCTCTGGGCAGTCTGTTCCAGGACTCCCCCACAGGAAAGAACTTTCTCTTCATCTTCAGATGGAACCTTCTGGCACTACTGAGAAGAATGTGGCCTCATCCTCTTGACCCCAAACCATTAGCTACTGATGAACATTGAGAAGATCCCCTCTCAGGTTGCTCTTCTCAGGATAAACAGCCCCAGGTCTCTCAGGCTTTCCTCCTCATAGAGATGCTTCAGTCCCCTCAGCATCTTTGCGGCCTCCACTGGATTCACTCCAGTAGTTCCTGATCTCTCTTGACCTGGGGAGCCCAGAACTGGATGCAGTACTCCAGACATGGGCTCACCAGGGCAGAGTAAAGGGGAGGAGAACCTTCTCTGACCTGCTGACCCAACTAATTGTCCTTATCAGCCACAAGGGCACGTTGCTGGTTCACGGTAACTTTGTTGTCCACCAGCACTCCCAGGTCCCTCTCCATAGAGCTGCTTTCCAGCAGGCCAGCCCCTCACCTGCACTGGTGCAGGGGTTATTCCTCCCCCAGGTGCAGGACCACACACTTGCCCTTGCTGAACTTCATGAGTTTCCCACCTCTACCAACACTCCAGCCTGTCTAGGTCCAGCACCACCACTGCTGCAAGTCACACAGCCTGTCATCTCTGCCCTCTGTGCTGGCCATCAGAAAAGTTAAAAGGCTTAGGATGAACTTCACTTCACCTTCAGAGCAAGCAGAAACTCTCTGTTGAAAATGTGCTGAGGGACATGGTTTAGTGGTGACCTGTCAGTGTTAGCTTAATGATTGGACTTGATGATATTAAAGGTCAGCTTCCAACCAAAATGATTTTCTGGGTCTATGTTTTTTAAGAAACTGGTATGTGAGACAGTAAGACAGTTTTCTCCTTGGAAGAAGAACATATTGTTCTGATTTAACCAATGACCATGACACTAGAATACATATTTTATCTAGTGTGCTTAATTGCATAACAGCAGGCTGGTGATTCTTCCCTGAAACGTTCTCCCACATGGAGTACTGCATCCAGCTCTGGCTCCTCCAGCTTAAAAGGAGCATTGAAATCCTGGAGCAAGTCCAGAGGAGGGTCACAATGATGATCAGAGGGCTGGAGACCTCTCCTGAAGTCTCCAGCTGAGACTGAGAGCGGGTCAGAGAGTTAGGGCTGTTCAGCCCAAAGATGAGAAGGATCTAGAGACACATTACAGCAGCCTTCAAGTATCTGAAGGGGGATAAAAGAAAGCTGGGGAGGGACATTTTGCAAGGGCTTGTAGCGACAGGACAAGGTGCAATGGCTTTGAGCTGGAAGAGGGGAGATTTAGACTGGAGACTAGGTAGATATTCTTTACAGCAAGGGAGGTGGGATGCTGAAATAGGTTGCCCAGGGAGGTTGTGGATAGCCTCTCCCTGGAGGCCAGGTTAGATGGTCCTCAAGCAACCTGGTCTACTGGGAAATGTCCCTGCCCATGGTGGTGAGGTTGAAACTCGATGATCTCCAAGGTCCCTCCCAACCCAAAGTATGCTATGCACCTACGAAACTGATATCCACACAGACCTCCCTCAGAAGAAGCCACAGGGGTCAAGAAGATTCTATCTCACTTTCTTAAAATGAGAGAGGCAGAACTAATCAACAAGTAGCCAATTAACCACAGTAACCAGTTAACTCCCTACTAGCAGCTGGCAAAATGACCCTTGCAAGAGAAAGCAAGCAATGAGGCCATCATGCCAACGTTATGGTGAGATCCCAGGGTGGCTGAAAATATATATATAAAACATTTTCATTCTCTTTTCCAGAGCATTTTCCACTCCACCTCCTACCATAAAATCAAACCAAGTGCCAATAAATGCAGTATTTAAAATTTCACCACTTAATATGCTATCATTTAGGGCACAAAGAGTGTGAACCAGCCAAACAACTGCCATACCTGGAAAGAACCAAATTGTTTTGCTTCTCATAAGGATAATTGTTCAGCTGATGAGGTGCATTGTCTCATCTTCAGCTATGCTCTTCCACTCCATTGAGCTCACATGCAATGCTTTATTTTTTCATTTAGAATCAAAGAATCATAGAATGTTTTGGGTTGGAAGGCACCTTCAAAGGTCACCTAGTCCAACCCCCCTGCAGTGAATGGTGAGATCTCCAACTGGATCAGGTTGCTCAGAGCTCCATCATGCCTGACCTTGAATGTTTCCAGGGATAGGAACTCCACTACCTCCCTGAGCGACCTCCTCCAGTGTTCCACCACCCTCATAGCAAAGATCTTCTTCCTAATAACCATTTACCTTGACTGTCTCTAAGTGCATGATCATCCTGTAGTCATTTCTACAACACTGTTTCTCCTTGAAGGTGGTACTACCACAGGTATTAGCAGCAACCTATTTCTTTAACAGCTGTGATGGTGTTAGATCAGCTGGACTTGGTATCTTAAAGGTCTTTTCCAACCAAAACAATGCTCTTATTCTATGGCTCTTCCATTGGGAAAGCCCCTGGTGATGAGGATGGAGGAAGCAGACCTGGTAATAAGTATCTCCATATAAGTAATTATAAAATATCTGGTATGGAATTCAGTGGGGGGGTTGTGTGTTTTTCACTGTGTCCTATGGAATTGTTTGGTTGAAATCTCATTGCCAGTTTTAGTGCTAAGGGCAGGATCTCTCCCAGCCCCAAGATGCCTTCTAAATGACCTGTAAAAGGATGGGGGTTGGAAATCACCACAGACAGCAAATTATTTCAAGACAAGCATTATCCTGACTTCCATGAAAACACTGAGGAAGGCTTTAAGTGTAGGCAGCCCTGAGGAGGAGGACTTGAGTGTGCTAGTGGGTGAAAAGCTAGACATGAGCTAATGTGTGCTCACAGCCCAGTCCCAGCTGTGTCCTGAGTGGATCCCCAGCAGGTGGAGGGAGGGGATTCTGCCCTGAGACCCCACCTGCAGTGCTGGGGTTGGTTCTGGAGTCCTCAGCACAGCAGAGACATGGACCTCTTGGAGCAGGGCCAGAAGAGGCCACAGAAATGATGGGAGGCCAGGCTGAGAGAGTTTGGGTAACTGAGTATGGAGAAGAGAAGGTTCCAGGGAGACGTTCTGGTGGCCTTTCAGCGCTTCAAGGGGCCAACCAGAAAGTTTGGAACTGATTTTTTCAGAGGGTCATATAACAAGAGGACAAGAGGTCAAGGGGTGATGGTTTGAAATAAAAGAGGGAGATTCAGACTAAAGAGAAGGGAGACATTCTTTGCAGTGAGGCTGATGAGACCTTGGCCCAGGTTGCCCTGGAAAGCTGCCACATCCCTGAAAGTGTTCAAAGCCAGGTTGGATGGGGCTTTGAAGAACCTGGTCTAGTGGAAGGTGTCCCTGCCCATGGCAGAGGGTTGGAGCTAGATGATCTTCAAGGTCTCTTCCAACCCAAACCATTCTCTGCTTCTATTAAACACAGGATTTGCAAAAGATATGGCCCCATCCTTAACTGCCTTTTCAAAATTTGCAGTCAAAATGATTTCACATTTCTCAGCTGGAAGCTACAGATGGTCATGTTGGAAGATGTAGTTTCACACCATCTCAACAACAGAACAATAGATGAATAAAATGCTCATTTAATTTCAAAGCTATCATCTCAGAGAGCTTCTGGCATGTGAAGGTAAAGCTTTAGCTGAGGGCTGTGCATGGAGTCTGATCTACAGCATGACATGTTGATTATAGAGAGGATAATTAGAAGAGCATTTAACGAATTTCAAGAGCCAGAACTCAACCACCTTAGATCACAGCTTCTGTGAGCTGTGGTCTTGTGATGGAGACTTTTTACCACCTGTTTTGCTGGTGGTTCAATACATCTCTATTTTAAAAGTATGGGGAGAAAAAAAAAATGTAGAAACTCTTTTCAGTTGTAAACCTTTTTTTTTTTTTCCCAGTGAAAACTGCACTGGAATGAGCTCTGCCCTGGTACAAGTTGGGTTCTTTTTCCTTCCTACTGCAGCAGCAGAAGACTCCTTACTGGAGAAGCCCAGCAGCAGAGGAGAGTGGAGCAGAGCACGGAACTGAAGCAAACCTCCAAACACGCAGCAAACAAAAATGTCACAGCCCCCATGTGACACACACTGCTGCACATTCCTGAGTGCCATCTGCTGGTGCTTCATCTGCCTCTTTTGTATGCAACTGCTGTCCAGTGTGGATGTTACTCAGCCATCTGACAGCTGCAGCTTCTGGCTTGCAGTTTGCTTCTCCGTACCCTCAGGCCTGATCTAATGGATCAGTTAATGCTAGACAGCATTTGAATTTCATCATGTTTTGAGGCTTCAAAACGTGGCCATGGTCAACATTGGATTGGAGTGTCCACAAAGGGTCAGATTCTGTGTCCCTTCCCTTTGTCTCATCCATACACATGCACCAGCTCTCACAGATAGGGAGGAAGCCTCTAAGTCACCCAGAATTCCATCTAAACGTAAGGAGGAATTTCTCTACTTTGAGGTTGGTGGAGCCCCGGAACAAGTTGCCCAGAGAGGTGGTGGAGTGTCCATCTCTGGAGTCATTCCAAACCTAACTGGATGCCATCCTGTGCAACCTGCTCTAAGTGAAGCTGCTCTGGCAGCAGGGTTGGACCAGATGATCATGGGGAAGTTTAGACTTGAGGTGAGATAAAGTTCTTCACAGAAAGAGTAATTTGCCATTGGAAAGTGCTGCCCAGGGAGGTGGTGGAGTCACTGTCCCTGGAGGTGGTCAAAAAAGGATGGGATGTAGCACTTGAAGCCACGGCTTAGTTGTCATGAGGTGCTAGGTATTAGGCAATAGGTTGGACTTGATCTCTGAGGTCTTTTCCAACCTGATTGATTCTATGATCTCCAGAGGTCCCTTCCAACACCTACTATCCTGTGATTCTAGGATTTCTAGATGCCCTCTCAACTCAAAATACAGCATTTCAGGTGACTTTGTAGGACAGAATTACAGTCATTAGATGACAATGAAGCTGGTCTGGACTTCCCATCAAAAATGACACAGAAATCAATAAATCTTCATGAAACAATCTGGTTTCAAAATTCTGGTCAGATGAAAGCAGAACTGAAAGATCCTGCATTTGTCTTTGTGAGTGAAGATCTCAGACTGCTACAATTATTTCTTCTTAATGGCTAGAGATTGCTCCTGCTGATATGTCTCAGCTGGCAGGAGCTGGAGCTGGGCTGCCTACACTCATGCAAAGCAGCCCTCAAGCATTGCATTCACCCCTTGCACCAGCTGCAAGCTGAGCAGTGCAGGTGGCATCAAGCCCAGGAGACACTTCTCAAAAGCAACAGTTGGGGAGCAATGGCTGATTCTCCTGAAGCAGCCTCAAAGGTGGAGTGTGGAGCAGTGAAGGTAGAAAAGAGCCAAGGTGAGAGGAGAAAGGTGACTAAAGTTTTTCTACCAGAGTCTTCTGCTACGTTGACTGAAATCGGTGGCCAAGTTCCCACCAACTTCAGAGGTAGCAACAGGCTCTGGGCTTTGCATCACACTCATTGTACCTTGAAGTGAATGTTTCCAGAGCATTCATTCATTGTATCAACCTCAGATCTCCTGGCACCAGGTCTGGGCAAACTATAGCCATTGGCCACCAAGAAAGCAGATGTGAAAAAGCACAGCTCAGTGTGGGCAGCAGGAAATGGGCACATATTTGCAAGGTGATGTTTAAACTGAATGACCTGTACAAGACTATGAGGCTGGTGGGGGTTGGAAGGAGCCTCTGGAGATCATCCAGTCCAACTCCCCTGATAATGCAGGGGCACCCACAGCAGCTTGCCCACGATCACAATGTCCAGCTGGCTTGGGAATCTCTCCAGAGAAGCGACTCCACAACCTCTCTGGGAAGCCTGCTCCAGAGTTCCAGCACCCTCACACCAAAGACATTTCTCCTCACCTCCATATGGAACCCCCTGGGTTCCCATTTGTGCCCATTGCCCCTTGTTCTGTCACTGGACACCACTGAGAAGAGTGTTTCCACCACCCTTTAGCTATTGATGAGAATTGAGAAGAACACCTCAGACTGCTCTTCTCCAGGCTCACCAGCCCCAGGTCTCTCAGCCTTTTCTCCTCACAGAGGTGGTCCAGTTCCCTCAGCATCTATGCAGCCTCCACTGGACTCTCACCAGTAGTTCCCTGTCTCCCTTGAACTGGGCAGCCTAGAACTTGGACACAGCACTCCAGATGTGGCCTCTGCAGGGCAGAGTAGAGGGAGAGGAGAACTTCCTTTGCTCTGCTGCACGCATTCTTCTTAATGCACCTCAGTAAGTGGCAGTGCTGGGCAGTTTCTGGATGGACAAAAGGGGCAGGTCAGCTACTGAGAGAGCAGGCTGGTTTATGGTGGTTGAAAGAGAGCAGAATCAAGCTTTAAGGAAGCTATAAAGTATTTAATTACTTGAGATTCTCATCTGAGTCGGTGAAGAGTTATGTTTGAGAGTCTATCTGCCCACAGTTCCATTAATAAAATCCTTCCAAAAGCCATTTGAGAGACAAAAAGCCAGTACAAAGCCAAAACCAGAGAAGGGCTCAGCAGTGACCCAATCATTAATTTCTTTCCTCCCACTTCTCCTTAAATAAACTCTAGTTAGAAAATCAACATGCCTCTGGCTCAGCCCTGGAAATGTCAGCCAATAGTAACATAGGCCCTGAGAAAGTCTCACTTCAGGTGGGATGCTGTCTTCAGTTTGGGGCCCTTCACTCCAAGGACACTGAGATACTGGAACAGGTCCAGAGAAGGGTAACAAAGCTGATGAAGGGTCTGGAGACCAGGTCTGGTGAGTAGCAGCTGAGGGACCTGAGGTTGCTAAGTCTAGAGAAAAGGAGACTGTGGGCTCTCTGCAACTCCCTGAGAGGAACTTGGAGTCAGAAGAGGATTGGTCAAGGAGATTGGTCTCATCCTCATAGTAACAAGTGATGGCACAAGAGCAAATGGCCTCAAGTTGCCCCAGGGGAGGTTGGGATTGGACAACAGGAGCAATGTCTTCCCCAGAAGGTTTGCCTATCCCTGGAGTCCCTATCCCTGGAGGATTTAAAAGCCATGTAGATGTGTTGCTGAGGGATATGGTTTAGCGGTGGACTTGGTAATGATGGGTTAACAGCTGGACCTGATGATCTTCAAGATCTCTTCTTTCAGTCAAAATAATTCTATGATTTTATGATTCTATGAGAAAGAGCAGAGGATTCAGGAGCCTCAGGAGAAGGAGTCACCCCAGTCTGCAAGCTATTTATCCACCTTTAGAAAAGTTTAATGGTTAAACTACATGATCCTCAGAGGACCCTTCCAACCCCTGCCATTCTGTTATACTGTGAAAAAGGAAGCACAGTGCTGTAGAGTCACTGGGAGCTGGTGTTTGCAAAACTAGGAACTCTACCATCATGAGCCTTCACTGTCATGGGAGGCAAGGGCTTCTTTTCCTGGAGATCACCTGCCAGAGCAGGGTTGCCTAGAGCAGGTTGCACAGGATGCCATCCAGATGGGTTTGGAAATAATAATAATGATAATACAATAATAATAATACAATACACCAGGTTGAAAGAGACCTTCAAGATCATTGCATCCAACCCATCAACCAATCCAACCCACCTAAACAACTAAACCATGGCACCAAGCACCCCATCAAGTCTCCTCCTGACCACCTCCAATGAAGGTGACTCCACCACCTCCATGGGCAGCCCATTCCAATGGGCAATCACTCTCTCTGTATAGAACTTCTTCCTAACATCCAGCCTAAACCTGCCCTGGCGCAGCCTGATCCTTCAGAGCCAGAGACTCCACCACCTTTCATGGTGTTTTTGACTGAACAAGACATTCGGTTTCATACATGGTCCACATCATAATACAATAATACAATACAATACACCAGGTTGGAAGAGACCTTGAAGATCATCACATCCAACCCATCAACCAATCCAACTCACCCAACAACTAAACCATGGCACCAAGCACCCCATCAAGTCTCCTCCTGAACACCTCCAATGAAGGTGACTCCACCACCTCCACAGGTAGCCGATTCCAAAGGGCAACCACTCTCTCCGTGTAGAACTTCTTCCTTAACATCATCTCACCACAGCAGTTTCTGAGTGGCAAGGGAGAAAACCTCAGGAAGGATAATGCCTCTTGTCATTTGAATTGACATTCCAAGTGTCAGAAAAGTCACCTTTTGATGAGTTGAGACAGAGGGTAATTAATTTCAAGTACAACTTTGTAGTATAATGAAAATTTATGCTGGAGAGGCGGGCAAGAGGGTATTTTAATTACAATACAGCAATCTACCAAACTGTCCCCCCACAACCATTATTCAGTTGTAGCCACTTCACAAATGCTATGAGCTTTTAAACTTTATTGGTGTCAGCCAGGGTCCCTCTCACTTTTTTTCCCCCCCCCCTCTTTATTTTCCAGGCTACTTTTCATAGAATCATGGAATGGTTTTCACTGGAAGGGGCCTTGAAGATCACCTAGTTCCAACATCCCTGCCATGGACAGGGACACCTTCCACTAGACGAGATTGCTCAAAGGCTCATCCAACCTGGCCTTGAACACCTCCAGGGAGGGGCTATCCACAACCTCCCCCAGCAACCTGTTCCAGTGTCTCACCACCCTCACTATAAGAAATTTCTTCCTAATACCCAGTTTAAATCACCCCTCCTATAGCTTCAGTCTATTCCCTCTCATCCTATCACTAATGCCCTTGTAAAAAGTCCCTTCCTAGCTCTCCTGTAGCCCCTTCAGGTACTAGAAGGCTACTCTAAGGTCTCCCTGGAGTCTTCTCATCTCCAGGCTGAACACGCCAATTCTCTCAGCCTGTACTGACACCCCCAGGTCCTTCTTGTTGAGACTGCTCTCAAGCCACTCCTCTCCCAGTCTATATCTGTGCTTGACATTGCTCCTGTCCAGGTGTAGGACCTTGCACTTGGCCTTGTTGAACATAGAATAGAATAGAATAGAATAGAATAGAATAGAATAGAATAGAATAGAATAGAATGGAATGGAATAGAATGGAATAGAATAGACCAAGTTGGAAGAGACCTTCAAGATCATCACATCCAATCTATCATCCAACACCATCTAATCAACTAGACCATGGCACCAAGCACCCCATCAAGTCTTCTCCTGAACACCTCCAGTGATGGTGACTCCACCACCTCCACAGGCAGCCCATTCCAATGGGCAATCACTCTCTCTGTGTAGAACTTCCTCCTAACCTCCAGCCTAAACCTCCTCTGACGCAGCTTGAGATTGTGTCCTCTTGTTCTAGTACTGGCTGCCTGGGAGAAGAGACCAACCTCTGCCTGTCTACAACCTCCCTTCAGGTAGTTGTAAACAGCAATAAGGTCAGCCCTGAGTCTCCTCTTCTCCAGGCTAAGCAACCCCAGCTCCCTCAGCCTCCTTCATAGGGCTTGTGTTCCAAACCCCTCACCAACTTCGTTGTCCTTCTCTGGACACGTTCCAGCAAGTTAACATCCTTCCTAAACTGAGGGGCCCAGAACTGGACACAGGACTCAAGGTGCTGCCTAACCAGTGCAGTGTACAGGGGCAGAATGACCTCCCTGCTCCTGCTGGCCACACTATTCCTGATGCAGGCCAGGATGCCATTGGCCCTCTTGGCTGCCTGGGCACACTGCAGACTCATGTTCAGCCTACCATCAACCAGTACCCCCAGGTCCCTCTTCATGAGCTTTGATTGGGCCCAGCTCTCCAGCCTGTCTGAGTCCCTCTGGATGGCATCCCTTCCCTCCAGGCTGTCAACCAGACCACATACCTTAGTGCCATCCACAAACCTACTGAGGGTGGACTCAATCCCACTGTCCAAATCACTGACAAAGATGTTAAACAACATCTTCTAGCAGCTCCATGCTATTGGCATGAAGAAGAAAATAATAATAATTTTAATTATAAATGTATTTACTTTTGAATTGTCCTTTAACCCCCACATTTCCAAATCATCATGCCTATATAAAATCATTTATGTGCAGCACTACAGCTTATAGTAGTTGTCCTACTGAGAACTTAATTTTCAGGTCAGGCTTTTATCCCATCTCATCTTGCCAGGGAAAGGATCATTGAGAACTGAGTGAAGGATTAAATTCTTCAGGAGTTTTGTTTCATCTTGGTTATCTCCTTTGCCAAAAGCATCATTACAAGTAAAAATTAAAATAAAGCAAGCATGCATTTTGACCTTCTTGATAATACCTGAAGATTTTCAGTTTAGCCTGAAATGTAAAAAAAAGGGTTTTGCATGCTTCCAAATCCTGAAAATAACAAAAGCTGACCTCAACTTGAATAGAAAATGAAGGAACGTGTCCAGAGCAGGGCCACAAGGATGATCAGAGGGCTGGAGCACCTCTCCTGTGAGGACAGAATGAAAGAGTTGGGACTGTCCAGTCTGGAGAAGAGAAGGCTCTGAGGTGACCTCATTGTGGCCTTCCAGTATCTGAAGGGGGCCTACAAGAAGGCTGGGGAGGGACTTCTCAGGTAGTGATAGGACTAGGGGGAATGGAATGAAGCTGGAGGTGGGGAGATTCAGGCTGGATGTGAGGAGGAAGTTCTTCCCCATGAGAGTGGTGAAGCCCTGGAATGGGTTGTCCAGGGAGGTGGTTGAGGCCCCATCCCTGGAGGTGTTTAAGCCCAGGCTGGATGAGGCTCTGGCCAGCCTGATGTAGTGTGGGGTGTCCCTGCCCATGGCAGGGGGTTGGAACTAGATGATCCTTGGGGTCCCTTCCAACCCTGACTGATTCTATGATTCTAAATTGGACACCTTTCACCTCTTTAAATTTTAGATCAATGCTGAGATTTCATCTGTAACTGAAACTTCAAACAAAACAGAAAAATTAAAGGAGAACTCTTCAGGCAAAATGGCCATTCTCACAGAATCATATTTTGGTTGGTAAAGACCTCCAAAACCATCGAGTCCAACCATCACCTCACATTAGTGGCAAGAAAACTACAAGATTCAAATGGAAAACATTAAAAAGGAGGATATTCAATAGCACAACATCCCAGTCTGTAAATCCTAGTGCATACCATACAATCAGAGAATCGTTTCAGCTGGAAAAGACCTCCAAAATCATGGAGTGCAACCCGTCACCACTACGGCCATTAAACCACGTCCCAAAGTGCCATGTCCACACATTTCCTGATCACCTCCAGACATGGTGACACCACCACCTCTTCAGGTAGCCTGTTCCAATGCCTGACCACTCTTTCAGGAAAGAAATTTTTCCTGATGTCCAACCTAAAGCTCCTCTGATGCGATTTCAGGCCATTTCCTCTCACTCTATCACCTGATACTAGGAAGAAGAAAGGTTCTTTATCAAAAGATTCTTTATCCTGGAGAAAAAAAAAATAATATGGAAATTTTTAACTCTGACTTATTTTTTATTTTATGTTCAAACAGTTTAGTGAATCAGAGACCAGAATGGACTCCTGGGGAAATGGTTGAATTGCTGACCCTGGAAGTGTTTAAAAGAGGTACAGACATCGTTCTGATGGACATGGGTTAGCATCAGCCTTCACAGAGTTAGAGAATGGTTGGAATCAGTGATCTTAAAGGCTTTTTCCAACTGAAAAACATCTAGGATTCTGTTCTGAGTTGCTTTGAAATTCACTCTTTAATTGTCATACTGCTGTGTAGACCCATAGAATAATAGAATCAACAAGGTTGGAAAAGACCTCGAAGATCATCAAATCCAACCTGACCCAGTCTTAGACACATTAAAAGCTCATTTTGCAACATTTGTGGGTTCTAATCCTCTTAACTAATGGAACTGGATTGGATTTAAGTTGGAAGAGAGTAGATTTAGACTGGATATTAGAACGAAATTCTTTGAAGTGATGGTGGTGAGACACTGGAACAGATTGTCCAGGGAGCTTGTAGATGGCCCCTCCCTGGAGTTGTTCAAGGCCAGGTTGGATGGGATACCTGAGCAACCTGGTCTAGCGGAAGGTGCCCCTTGGCACATGGCAGCGGGGTGGGAACTAGATGATCTTCAGGGTCCCTTCCAACCCACACCAGTCTATGATTTTGTGAATCTGTGAACTGTCACATTTGATATTTCTTTGGTTACATTTTCTACCTGCGCTTTCCAAAGGTTTACTCTCTGGTAAATTGCGTAGTTTTAGGGAATGATTTAACATTCTCCAGTTAATAATCTTTGCAAGATAGAGAAGTTGAAAAGGTGCATAATTTTTTGATATTCATTAGAAGACTAAACTATTCTCTCAGATGTCTGGGAAAGATATTACTTTTCTCCCCTCATCTTGAATTATTAGTATGAGAATGAGATTGTCATTTCCACCTGAGTCCTTTAATTAGTTCCCGCTGGAGTGAAGAAGAATCAGCATTGAATAGGTGCAATGAGGAGTTTCACCAAATCCCAGCATGGTAGGGACTGGAAAGGAGTTCTGGAAATCATCCAGTCCAACCCCCCTGATAATGCAGGGGCACCCACAGCAGTTTGGCCAAGATCATAATGTCCAGCTGGCTTGGGAACCTCTCCAGAGAAGGAGACTCCACAACTCTTCTGGGCAGCCTGCTCCAGGGATCCAGCATCCTCACACCAAAGAAGTTTCTCCTCCTGTTCAGATGGAATCTCTTCTTGGTCTTTGTCCTATCACTGGGCACCACTGGAAAGAGTCTGGCTCCATCCTCTTGCCCTCCACCCTTTAACTCTTTTTGGGCACTGAGAAGATCTACGCCGGGTATGCTCTTCTCCAGGCTCAACAGCCTCAAGTCTCTCTGCCATTTCTCCTCACAGATATGCTCCAAGCCCCTCAGCAAATTTGTAGCTTCTCCAGTAGTTCCCTGCCTCTCTTGACCTGGGGAGCCCAAAATTTTGGCCCAGTACTCTAGCTGTGGCCTCCTTAGAGCAGAGTAGAGGAGGAGAAGAACCTCCCTTAACCTGCTGACCAAACTTCTTAATGCACCAGAAGATGCCACTGGACTTCAGCCTTTCCTCCATTAGATATTGATCAGCATTGAGAAGATCCCCAACATTTTGTTGTGTTCAAACAAGGTTGCTTTGTTGGCATTACCTTGCTCTTCATGTCACAAGATCTTTTAGATTTAGGAGAGCAAATAACTCTATCTCTGACAGATTTAAACCAAGTGAATTCTGTGATAAAAGCTGAAGGAGAGTTCACGCTGCTGACTCTCACTAGCACTAAGCCCTCCAAGAAATGTTACACATTTCCTTTTCCTCTGGTAACTAAAAGCCAGGATTGTCACCATGGATGCTTCTGGGAACCAGAAAAAAGAGTAGAAAAGAACAAGTCAAGCAAAATATTTTATGAGGGTCAAAGAAGAACATCTAAAAGAAAAGCAACCAGCAAAGAGTGCTTTAAGTGCTTCTGAAGGGTAATAAAGATTTGTTGTAAACCAGCCACCATTTGGAACTTCTAAGTGTGCTGCTCCATAGAAAAATTATTTGGGAGGCTGCCCAGTGAGGTTACAGGGAGCTTGAACACCATAAATTCATGTCCCACAGAAGCTGGCCAAAGCAGTGAAGGAAGTAATGTATTTTCACCAGATAAAGGCAAATGTATAAGCAGAGATCAAAGTAACCTGCACCTTTGGAGAATACTGAGGAACAAACTCAGGTCATTGTAAGGACTAGAAGCAGTCCAGTCCCCAATCCTGGAAGAGAAGGAATCACCCAGCTGAGGAACACTACAGAGATTTTGCAAGTCAAACTCTTCTATATTCTCTCCAATCTTGAGTATGCATGAGTCTGGGGAATGAGTAAGGAAGGAGGACTTAAGATGTACATATCTGGTAAAAAGTGTCTCTTTAAAACATTTTGGTTTAGATAGTATCGCTCCAGTTCTGGGCTCCCCAGCTGAAGAGAGAAAGGGAACTGCTGGAGAGAGTTCAGTGGAGGCTACAAAGATGCCGAGGGGCCTGGAACATCTCTGTGAGGAGGAAAGGCTGAGAGACCTGGGGCTGTAGAACTTAGAGAACAGCAGAGTGCCCAGAGAGGTTGTGGAGTCTCCTTCTCTGGAGAGATTTCCAAGCCAGCTGGACATTGTGGTCCTGGGCAAACTGCTGTGGGTGACTCTGCTTTAGCAGGGGCGTTGGACTTGGTGATCCCCAGAGGTGTCTTCCAATCCCAACCATGCTGGGATTCTGGGATTCTGTAATGCCAGGCTCACTTGGAGCCAATCAGTGTTACACAATTTGTTCACCTCTGTCTGGCATGCATCCTATAGATTCTCTGCAAGAACACCTTTCTGAAAAGTGGGAGGTCAAGAGTAATTTAGAGGAAGGAAATGCCTTCTCTGTAAGTTTCAAACACTGGTCCAGGTTGCTCAAAGAGGTAGTAGATGCTGCATCCATGGAACTATTGCAGGTCAGGTTGTCTGGGGCTCTGAGCAACTTGCTCTAGTTGCAGATGTCCCTGCTGACTGCAGGAGGTTTGGACTAGATGAACTGTGAAAGTCCCTTCCAACTCAATACGTGACTACGATACTATGAAACAGAGAAATGGAGAGAAAGCCAAACTCCCCCTGTGCCACTCTCCTCACACCACACACACACACAAACAAATCAAAAGAAAACCCAAACAACAAAAAAGCAGAACCCAACAGACAGTTTTAAGCAAAATGCTGATAATGCTGACTGCGGCAGTTTAGGCTGGGGGCCCTGTTGCTGCCATATAAACTACACCTCCGGTGTCATGAGTGTCCAACCCAGTGGGTGGACACAGGAAACAGAATATTCCCACCCATAAATCCTGCACCCTACAAATCCATCTGCAGAGTCATTCTCTTCCTCTTTCTTCCCTCTCTGCTCCCATGGGAGATGCTCCCTGTCGGGTAACAGTGGGGGAGTATCTCAAGGCCTCTTAGGCCTGGCATGGTCTAATGCCAGGAGAAGAAGCAGGGGGAGGCAATCTGAGACCTGGCCAGCCTGAGACTAGACTAGCGGTGAGGGGGAAGAGCGAGCCCTGGGGGTTTTGGGTGTACCCTCAGGCGGGGAGAAGGGAAGCATTGGGGACCTTTGGGTGTGCTGTAAGGAACTCTGTATGCTTTGGGATTCTTTGCCACTATGCTTTGTCAATTTCTGTAAAACACTAATTGCTTTTCCATTTAAATTTTCCATCACTTGCCAGTCCATTTGTGTGAGTGTCATTCTTTTGCCCCTCTCAGGGCAACAGAGGAGCAGTCTGGCCTTAAACCAGGACACTGACTGAGCAAGAAAGTGGCCTTTCAGACTCCTGCATCTGTGTTACTCTGCAGAGGGTTATCAGTATGAAAACATTTTTCTTTGGCACAGAGAGCTCCAGCCTGATGCTGAGCTATGTGTCAAGTATTTCTTGTCTCTCTGATGGAACATTCTCAATATATTGAGCACATTCAGCAAATGATGCCTGGCATAAAAAACATGTTTGCAAAGGACATTCCGTTGGTTATTCGATATTCCATACTGAAGTCAAAAGTGAGCCTCTGGTTTTAAGTTGCCTCAATGGTTTGGGCACTTATCCTTTACATTTTCATCCTGTAAATGGAGTGCATGAAGGGCTGAGGAGAAGCTTCATTTCACTGTCTTCACTGTATGGGTATTTTATAAATCATTCACACTGTGGTTACCAAGCAGCAAACTTCTGCACACCCTCAGGCAAGGCATCACAAATGGTGATTTCTTCCCCCTCTAAAAGCTGTTTGCTGCTTCCATGTTAGCAGATGCCCACTGAATTACAGAATTGTACAATGGCTTAGGTTGGGAGGGACCTTAGAGATCATCTACTCCAACCCCCTTGCCATGGGCAGGGATGCCCCTCAACCAGACTTGGTTGCTCAAGGTCTCAGCCAACCTGGCCTTGAACACCTCCAGAGAGAAGCATCCACAACCACTCTGGGTACCCTATTCCAGAGTTTCACCACCCTGTTACTGAGGAACAGCTTCCTAAGATCCACTCTGAACTTTCTCTGCCTGAACTTAAAACCATTTCTCTTGTCCTATTGCTAGACACCCTTTTGAAAAGTCCATCTTCAGCCTTCCTGTAGGTTTCCTTCAGGTACTGGAAGGCAGCTCTCGGCAGCATTGACCCACTTGTCTGGAAGGTCCCCCTGGAGTCTTCTCCAGGCTGAACAACCTCAGCTCCCTTAGCCTATCTTTATAGCAGAGGTGCTCCAGCCCTTGGATCGTATTTGAATTCTGATATTGTCAATAAAAGTGATTAAGTTTAAAGAGATGTCAAAATAAATATTTATGGCAGTGTTGCAGCTTCTGAAAAACAAAACAAAACGAAACACAAACCAACCAGCCCCAACATTTTCTAGAGCTCTTCACCTGGGAGTAGTCTGGGGAAAAAAAATTCTTTCCAGTGTCCCCCCAATTTCTGCCTGTCAGCCTTTCAGACCACCTCTCAGGAGCGCTTTCTCCTCCACCTCCACAGCTCCTCCTCTTCTCAACTCCTTGCCTGCTTTATCTGCTGCCATCCCACCGCCCACCCACCTGACATGTTGAAAGGGTAACCTCCCTCTGGCAGCAGCACCTCCCCCATCTTTCTTTGAAAGAAGGAGTAGAGCAACACCAATTAGTCCCACAAGTTCTTGCAGGAGTATCATTTAGCATGGAACAAAAGCTTCTAATTAAACATTTGTATGTAATTTCTCTCCTATTGCAGCACTTCATCAGAATATTCCCCATCTTAAAATAAACTCACTGGTGACTAAGGGTGAGAGGGAAACTGGAGTTCAGAGGAAATTTACCTTGTTTGGTTTTTAGGGTTATCCCCCACAGACAGTATCAGAATTCTCCTGCTTCTTTTCAGGTATTAGAACAAGCTGCCCAAGCAAGTGGTGAAGTCATGACATTTGGTTGACCTGCTGGAAAGCAACAACATGGAGAATGACCTTGGAGTCCTGGTGGATGATATATTATCCATGTTACAGCAATGTGCCCTGGTGGCCAAGAACACCAATGGTATCCTGGGGTGCACGGAGTGGAGCCAGCAGGTCAGGGGATGTTCTCCTCTCTTTCTACTCTGCCTTGATGACACCACATCTGAAGTACTGGGTCAAGTTCTGGACTCCCCAGTTCAAGACAGACAGGAAACTACTAGAGAGAGTCCAGTGGAGGGTCCAAAGATGCTGAGGAGCCTGGACCATCTCTGTGAGGTGGAAAGGCTGAGAGACATGGTGCTGTTGAGCCTGGAGAAGAGCAGCCTGAGAGGGCTGCTGAGGGTTCTTTCCTCACCCTGCTTGTTTTCCAGGCTTTTTTTCACAAGGAAGGAACTTGGAAGGTATTCAGGAGGATTTCAGAAAGAACTCAGAAAGGAAGGAAGGAAAAGGGGAAATAAAGAAAGAGGAAAAGAGAAAGAAAGAGAGAAAGAGATAAAGAAAGAGGAAAAGAAAGAAAGAAAGAGAAAGAAAGAGAAAAAATAAAGAAAGAAAGAAAGAAAGAAAGAAGAGAGAAAGAAGAAAGAAGAAAAGAAAAAGAAAGGAAAGAAAGAAAAGAAAGAAAGAAAGAAAGAAAGAAAGAAAGAAAGAAAGAAAGAAAGAAAGAAAGAAAGAAAGAAAGAAAGAAAGAAAGAAAGAAAGAAAGAAAGAAAGAAAGAAAGAAAGAAAGAAAGAAAGAAAGAAAAAGAAAAGCAAGCCTTGTAATTTATTTCCTTAATGCTCTATTGAACACCACAGTTTGTGACAGTAAATTAGACATCTTAACTTCTGAGATCCAATATTAATCTGTGTTTGATTGGAGATACATAAAGCAGTATTATTTTTTATGTTCAGTTCTGGAGTTTTATGCAGTGGTGTGTGATGGCATCCATCAGCATGCCACAATTAGATGATTTCCAAATGAAGCTGCTGTTTCTTTTAGACAATCTTATCTTATTTTGCATGTCTATTATAGCCTAGGAGAATTACCAAGACTCATCTACTGACAAACACAGATGATTTTTAATCCTCAAAGTATTTGTCATCTTCTGAGTATTCACAGAATCAATCATTTTAATGATCTGGCTAAGATACAATATTAATGCTGAAAAATTCTGCTCTGAAAGAGAAAGAAAGCTCTGGTTTATGTCTGCCACTGCTGCTATGGGGAGAGTGACACATCCCAGTTTTGCCTGGCAGTTGCTGTTACCAGGAATTCAGCATGTGGGTAGAAGATGCATTGATAGAATCACAGAACTGTTTCAGTTGGAAAAGACCCCCAACATCATCAAATCCAAATGCCAAGCTAACATCACCACTGCCATTAAACCATGCCCCAAAGTGCCATGTCCACACATTCCTTGAAAACCTCCAGGGGAGGTGACTCCACCACCTCCCTGGGTGGCCTGTTCCAATGCCTGATCACTCTTGCAGGAAAGAAATTTACAGTCCTGATAGACCACTCTGTAATGCTGTCTGCACAGGGTCTTCTCCAAAATGTATCCCAGCTGCTCAAATCTTCACATGTTCTTGGGTTAACAGTTGGATAGAACAAGAGGAAATGGCCTCAAGCTGCATCAGGGGAGATTTAGATTGAACATTAGGGTTGCCAGACACTGGAACAGGCTTACCCAGGAAGGTGGTGGAATTTCCATCCCTGGAAGTGTTTAAAAGGTGTGTAGCTACGGTGCTTGGGGATCTGACTTAATGGAGGACTTTGTAAAGTGGGTTAATGGTTGGGTTTGATGATCTTGTAGTGTTTTCCAACCTAAATGATGCTATCATCTGAGTATTGTTTTGGTTGGAAGAGTCTTTTATGATAGTTGCTTTATCAAAAAGTAGCAACTCTTCTGACTTCAACAGGTAAGAGACAACTTAGCCTGGTAGTTGCATTTAACTCTTTACATGTCCCATGAAAATCTTCTTTGATTTGCACCTCTGCATAAGGTCAAGAAGTGGTTCTCAAGCCCTGAGACCACCAAGACAAAGTGTGCTGGTTGTCTACTCCACTTTCTCCATGACTAGACCCACCAGCTTGTATCACAGTATCACAGTATCACCAAAGTTGGAAGAGACCTCAAAGATCGTCGAGTCCAACCTGTCACCACAGACCTCATGACTAGACCATGGCACCAAGTGCCACGTCCAATCCCCTCTTGAACACCTCCAGGAACGGTGACTCCACCACCTCCCTGGGCAGCACATTCCAATGACGAACAACTCTCTCAGTGAAGAACTTTCTCCTTGTAGACAAGGAGGTCAATGCTGCCAAGAGCTGCTTGAGTTGCTTTAGCTGGAAGTGGTGGCAGGTAGCATCTGGAGACTCCAAGTTTTCCTTTTTCTCAGGGGCCTAGCTTGCAACACAACCACCATTTGAGGAACTGTGAGCTAGGTGACTCTGTTTCTGTATTCTTCATCACCCAACATTTACACTTTCATTCCTCAGCCTGAATAGGAATATCTGAATCAGAGAATCATTTAGGCTGGAAATGCCCTTCAGAATCCTTGATTCCAACCGTTAACCCAACACTGCCAAGCCACCACTAAACGGCCTCCCTCAAAAGCTTTTCAAAAACATTTGTTAGATCCCTCCACTTGCAGGAATCAGTAGTAATAACTTTGTGATTGACTTTCTCTCCCAGCTTGAGGAGGAAAAAAAAAAAAAAAAAAAAAGGGAAAAAAAATCAAAGAGCCAAGAGGTGTAATTCACATCTGCAATCTTCACACGTGTCCGTGAAAACCCAATTTATTTTCATCTCCAATTTAAAAATATGCTGCTGCACAACTCATTTTTTCCTGGGGGCTTCTTGGATGTGATGCTCTCAGAAATCTTTGTACAAACAATTTGTCCTGTAAAACATACATAGGAAAAGAGAAAAAAACTGAAATGAAACAGGGGAAGGAGAGGGCAGGATTTCTATTTTCCTTGGCGAGGGTGAATTGCGGAGGGCTCCACTTGAGCTCGCTTTCCCACGCTACTGTCAGCTCTGGTTGCTAGTGTAATTTGGGAGCTGTGGATGCTCCAGCTGCTCCTGAGCTCTGAGTACCAGGTGCATTGCAAATGATTCATCTCTTTTCCCTCGTCTGAATGTTGCCCCTTTGCCCTCGTTGAGCCTTTAAGTCTAGTGTAAGTGAATGTTTCCTCTGAAGAGCCATCCATTTATGGTGTGGGTTTTTTCCATGGAGATTGCCTCAGCTACTTGTCCCTCTTTTTTGTCTGTTTGCTTTCAGTTCTTGACCGAGCAAACACGTTTCCAGGCCAAAAAGAAACATAAAAAAAAGGTCCTTTTTTTCCCCCAACAATGAGCATGAAATGAATCTCGTTTTGAATTGCTCCAGCAATCATTTTGGGTGTTTTCAAGGGGAAGCTTCAGCCTTAACCTCATTCGGTCAACGGACAAGAATAATATCATGCCACGGAAGGCCCCTGTGAAACACCTCTTGTACCAGAAGGCAAATATTGAATTCCCAGCATTGTATTTGCAGTAAATGGTCTGTGAGCTGAAACATGTTTGATTTATACATTGAAGCTCTCAGCCGTCTCTCCTTTAGAGTTTCTTTGTGCTGCTTCAGCAAACACAGATGTTTCTCTCTCTCTCTCTTTTTTTTCCCCTTTGGCTAAATAGACAGTGAGGCAAAGGTCATCCATAGCAGTAGAAAAGATAATTTCTCCAGCCTGTGATAGAAAGGTTTGTGGTACTGGTGAGGCCACACGTCAAATCTTTGGTTCAGTTTTGAGCCCCTCACTCCTAGAAGGACATTGAAGGGCTGAAGAGAGTCCAGAGAAAGGAAAGGAAGATGGTGAAGGGTCTGGAGAGCAAGTCTTGTGAAGAGCAGCTGCGGGAAGTGGGGTTGTTTAGTCTGGAGAAAAGGAGGTTGAGAGGAGACCTCATTGCTCTCTACAACTCCCTGAAAGCAGTTTGAAGTGGGGTGGGGGTCAGCCTCTTCTCCCTAGTATTGGGTAACAGAATGAGAGGAAATGACCTCAAATTGTTCCACAGGAGACTAAAGTTAGATTTAGGAAAAATTTCTTTCCTGCAAGTGTGGTCTGGCAATGGAACAGGCTGTCCAGGGAGGTGGTGGAGTCACCACTCCTGGAGGTGTTCAAGAAATGTGTGCACGTGGCACTTCATGACATGGTTTAATGGCCATGGTG
Organism: Picus viridis; assembly: GCA_033816785.1. Taxonomy (NCBI): domain Eukaryota; kingdom Metazoa; phylum Chordata; class Aves; order Piciformes; family Picidae; genus Picus; species Picus viridis. The sequence continues at coordinate 35,555,353 of CM066585.1, read as the reverse complement.
GTGTTAGCTTGATGTCTGGACTCGATGATCTTGGATGTTCTTTTCTAACCAAAACAATTCTGTGAGTCAGGGTGTCACCATTTTCAACTCAATCCACTTTGATCTGGACAAAACAAGATGAACCTGTTCTGCATGTTTGTCAAAAAAACTTTCCTTGGTTGACAGTATTTTTTCTTCCCTGATGGATCACATTCAGTAATGTCCTTCCTGGTCCCCTGGAGCACTTAGCACTTGTCCAATCTATTTTCCTTTGGAACAACCAGAAGCATCTGCAGTAATAATTTCTTGGCAAGCAGAAATGTTCTCAGGAGCCATTTCTCTTGGTTATGGTCTATCTATTTTATGAAGCAATGTAGAACCCTGGGGCAGGGCGACCCCCAATGTTTTAGGAGGCTTTTTTGGGTTGTTTTGACTTTCTCTGGAAAGTCTCCTAACACCCAGTGTCAGCATATTCACACTGAAAAAATTGTGCTTATAAAGCTTTTAGAGTCTCCAATGGTCATGAAACCCAGGATCTACCTGGTGTCCAGTGAACCTCTACCTGTGCAAGGGAGTGGTACCCAGCACACGCTGGTTTTGAGAAGCTTAAGGATCTACAGGACTTTGTCAAGACCTCCAAAAAGGCTGGAGTTCACAGCTCTACAGTGCTCCTAAGGAGAGATGAGAGTATGTTTGTTAGTACATAAACCTGCATTACTTGGAGTAAGAACAGAATAAGGTGCAGGAGCCCAGACAGCAGACCTGGCTCCAGCAACACCGTCCCTCAACCACAAGCACTGATGTCACAAAATAAAGTGTCCAAGAACTGCTTCTGCTCAGCCTAGAGCAGGACTGAGTTCAGAAATTAATTCACAGAAGACCTGTCTCTTAAAACAGGCTGTTGATAATTGTGTGGCTATGCTGACAGATAGGTTCATCTACTCATAACCTCCTTGGGTGTGGAAGCAGGCTCCTTTATCTTTGCACGGTGTTGCTATTAAGCTCTACTTTCCTGATATGGGCTATAAATGTACGAGTCATCTGACCAGTAAATCTGGTTTGCTTAAATTTAATCTTGGCTTAGCCTCAGGAAGGTTTTGGATTATGGGATCCATACTCCATTGAACAGTGCTGTCATCTCCCATAGCCATGAAGTGCTGATTTTTTTTTCTTTCAGAACCAGAAAGGAAAGGAGTCACAGAAAATATTTCCTTTACCTTCCCTCTCTTAAGGAAAAATCTGACAGAAAATGTTGTTTGTATCCCTAAATGAAGGACTATTTATCAACAGAAGTATTATTTTATAGATTCATAGAATGGTTTGGGTTTGGAAGAGTCCTTAAAGATCATCTAGTTCCACTCCCCTCCACCATCAGCAAGGACACCTTCCACTAGACCAGGTTGCTCAAGCCCTTATCCAACCTGCCCTTGAACACCTCTGGAGAGAGGACATCCACAACACAATCTTCTTTCTTTTCTCATCACCTAGACTTCCCCACTATTGCAACTGCTCCTAAGCCCTGACATTCATCTGTGGTTAGTGATTCTCCTTCACTAATGTTAGAGCAAGACAAAGCCACACCTGAAACCCAGAATTCCTAAATTTTAGGTGTATGCAGCTAAGGTAGTTGGAATTATAAGAAATTCCTTAGGAAGGAATAGTCCTCTGAAGGAATAAAGAAAATTCAAGGAGACACCTGTGGCATTGTGGTCTTTGATGTATAGACTATGTCTGACAAAAGGAGGCTGAGGGGACACCTTGCAGCTCTCTGCAGCTCCCTGAAAGGAGGCTGGAGTGAGGTGAGTGTTGATCTGCTCAACCAAGGAACAAGTGACAGAATGAGAGGAAACAGCCTGAAGTTGCATCGGGGAGGTTTAGGTTGAACATGCGGAACAATGCTTTCCCCCAAAAGGGTTGTCAAGCCCTGGAATAGGCTGCCCAGGCCAGTGGTGGTGTCACCATCCCTGGAGGGGCTTTGAAACTACGTAGTTGTGATGTCCTTCAGAACATGGTTTAGTGGTGACCTGGCAGTGTTGTGTTAATGGTTGGATTTGATGATCTGAAAGGTCTCGTCCGAACAAAATGATTTGATCATTTCCAAGGACTGAATTGTGTCTGTTTAAAGGGACCAGTGAATTAGGGACATAGTTTGGATTCCAGCCACACTACTTGATCACATGTACACCATAATCTCCTGCTCCTTGTGCTGTTCTTTGAATAAAGGAACTTAGATGATGAATGTGTTTTAAATCAATTCAGCTCTTAGAAGGAAGTGAGCGGGTCAGGAACTTGGGTTTGTTGGCCAGGCTACCTCTGGAGCATTTGGTATTAGCACTGCCCAGTGCAGTACTTAAGAGTTCATCAAAGGAGAAGGAACAATCAATGGGAAAATGAGACATGAGAAGAAGAAATCAGTGAGGGCTTTCTTTATAAGTCAGTAGAAACAAGAATCCTTTCCCTGTTCTCAGCTGGTTTGCATTCACTGGTGCTCCCAGTCAGGGTGCAGAGCAGCAGGTAACCATGGCAATTAAGGATAGCTGCAGCTTTGAGGAGGAGGAGGCAAATTTGGGTACAAGTGGTTTCCCTTCACAACCCATATGGAAAAGATGATTCATCCAGGAGGGGAAAAAAAACCCAAAAGGATCCCAGGGAGGAAAAAGAAGAGGGGAAGAAGATTAAAAAAAAAAAAAGAAAAAGGAAAGAAAAAAGAAAAAGAAGAGGGGAAAAAAAGGCAATAATGTGAAGGAAGAAACATCAGCCCTTCAACCATTGGCGCTGTAGCTGCTGCTCTGAATCCAAACCTGTAACTCTGGTAGGCAACCACAGATGAGCCAAAAGTCAAGAAGACCACATTAGCTTAAAGCTTGCAGCTGTTGCTGATCTGCTGTCAAGGAGTAGCTGTTCAAAGCACATCAAAATTTTGATGGAATGGTTAAGGGAAATGTTCCCAATTAGGTCATTAGTGCAAATCCCATCAGTCTGCCAGCTCTGGCATACTACCCAGAGGCAGGAACACAGCCTGGGATTCTACTACTTTGTTTGGAGGTCCATCTATTTTATCTTTACATGCAGTTTATACGTTTTACATGTTTTCTGCATTTTTCCCACATAATTAGTGGTTTAAAGAACCAAAAGACTGAAAAAATCATGGAGAAATCTGACTGCAGCATCTCTCTGCAGAGAAATTTGAGCTCTCTTCTGCTGAGACTCTACCTGCAGTGCTGGGACCTGTGAGTCCTCATCACAGGCGCGATAGACCTGTTTGAGCAGGGCCAGAGGAGGGCTGAAAGCCCACTGCTGTGAGGCCAGGCTGAAAGAGTTGGGGTTGTTCAGCCTGGAGAAGAGAAAGCTCCACGGAGATCTACTGGCCCCAGTCAGAAACTGGGGATAGACTTTTGGGCAGGTCCTCTTCCAACAGGACAAGGGGTGATGTTTTAGCCTAAAAGAGGGAGATTCAAACTGGAGTGAAGGAAGACAGTTCTGACCCTGAGGGTGGTGAGACCCTGGCCCAGGTTGCAGAGAGAGATGGTAGATGCCCTATTCCTGGAACTATTCCAGGTCAGGTGGTGTGGGGCTCTGAGCAACCTGCTCTACTCCCATTTTCAAAAAGGACAAGAAGGAGGAACCAGGGAACTACAGGCCAGTCAGTCTCACCTCTGTGCCCGGAAAGATCATGGAGCAGATCCTCCTGGAGGCACTAATGACTCAGAAGAACAGTGAAGAGGTGATTGGGAATAGTCAGCATGGCTTTGCCAAGGGCAAATCCTGCCTGACAAACCTGGTGGCCTTCTATGATCAGGTGACAGCATTAATAGATGAGGGGCGAGCAACTGATGTCGTTTACCTGGACTTGAGCAAAGCCTTCGACACTGTCCCACACCACCTCCTGGTCTCCAAGCTGGCGACACATGGGTTTGATGGATGGACCACTAGATGGATAAAGAACTGGCTTGATGGCCACACCCAAAGAGTGGCTGTCAACGGGTCCATGTCCCAGTGGAGGCCAGTGACAAGCGGAGTCCCTCAGGGATCAGTCCTGGGACCTGTCTTGTTCAACATCTTTGTGAGTGACATGGACAGTGGCATCGAGTGCAGCCTCAGCAAGTTTGCTGATGACACCAAGCTGTGTGGTGCAGTGGACACGCTGGAGGGAAGGGATGCCATCCAGAGGGACCTGGACAGGCTGGAGAGGTGGGCACAAGCCAACCTCATGAGCTTCAACAAGACCAAGTGCAGGGTCCTGCATCTGGGTCAAGGCAATCCCAGGCACAAATCCAGGCTGGGCAGTGACTGGCTGGAGAGCAGCCCTGAGAAGAGAGACTTGGGGGTGCTGGTGGACGAGAAGCTCAACAGGAGCTCTCAATGTGCGCTTGCAGCCCGGAAAGCCAATCAGATCCTGGGCTGCATCAGGAGAAGTGTGACCAGCAGGGCAAGGGAGGTGCTTCTCCCCCTCTACTCAGCTCTGGTGAGACCCCACCTGGAGTACTGCCTCCAGTTGTGGAGCCCCTATTACAGGAGGGATGTGGACGTGCTGGAGCATGTCCAGAGAAGGGCCCCAAGGATGATCAGAGGGCTGGAGCACCTCTCCTATGAGGACAGACTGAAGGAGTTGGGGTTGTTCAGTCTGGAGAAGAGAAGGCTCCGAGGTGACCTCATTGTGGCCTTCCAGTATCTGAAGGGGGCCTACAGGAAGGCTGGGGAGGGACTTCTCAGGATCTCAGGTAGTGATAGGACTAGGGGGAATGGAATGAAGCTGGAAATGGGGAGATTCAGGCTAGATGTGAGGAGGAAGTTCTTCACCATGAGAGTGGTGAAGCCCTGGAATGGGTTATCCAGGGAGGTGGTTGAGGCCCAGTCCCTGGAGGTGTTTAAGACCAGGCTGGACGAGGCTCTGGCCAGCGTGATCTAGTGTGGGGTGTCCCTGCCCATGGCAGGGGGTTGGAACTCGATGATCCTTGTGGTCCCTTCCAACCCTGACTGATTCTATGATTCTATGATTCTAGTTGCAGATGTCCCTGCTGACTGCAGGGGAATTGGAGAGAACGGGTTTGGTTGGACCTTTAAAGCTCATCTAAGTTTTAAAGGTCTCTTCCAACCCAAACCATTCTTTGACTCTAATGCTACCCCCATTGTAGTTTCCTCTTGGTTTCAGGGGCTGTGGCCCACCACACATCCATCAACTAATCACATTTTTCTCTCAAATTAGAAAACTCATTGCATTTAACCAGCTCACAGATTCCATGGGCAAGACCAGTACTTTAGACAGCCTGCCAGCTGGGTGAGCCCAAATCTTCAGGGTAGAATAGAATAGAATAGAATAGAATAGAATAGAATAGAATAGAATAGAATAGAATGAATTACCAAGGTTGGAAGAGACCTTGAAGATCATCGAGTCCAACCTGTAACCATAACCTCACAACTAGACCATGGCACCAAGTGCCACATCCAGTCCCCTCCTGAACGCCTCCAGGGACGGTAACTCCACCACCTCCCCAGGCAGCCCATTCCAATGGCGAATCACTCTCTCGGTGAAGAACTTTCTCCTCACCTCCAGCCTAAACTTCCCCTGGTGCAGCTTGAGACTGTGTCCCCTTGTTCTGGTGCTGGTTGCTAGGGAGAAGACACCAACCCCTTCCTGGCTACAACCACCCTTCAGGTAGTTGTAGAGAGCAATGAGGTCGCCCCTGAGCCTCCTCTTCTCCAGGCTAAACAGCCCCAGCTCCCTCAGCCTCTCCTCATAGGGCTTGTGCTCAAGGCCTCTCCCCAGCCTTGTTGCCCTTCTCTGGACACGTTCAAGTGTCTCAATGTCCTTCTTAAACTGAGGGGCCCAGAACTGGACCCAGTACTCAAGGTGCGGCCTAACCAAAGCAGAGTACAGGGGCACAATGACCTCCCTGCTCCTGCTGGCCATACTATTCCTGATGCAGGCCAGGATGCGGTTGGCCCTCTTGGCTGCCTGGGCACACTGCTGGCTCATGTTCAGCTTCCCATCAACCAGCACCCCCAGGTCCCTCTCTGCCTGGCCGCTCTCCAGCCACTCTGACCCCAGCCTGTAGCGCTGCCTGGGGTTGTTGTGGCCAATGTGCAGAACCCGGCACTTGGATGTGTTCAATCTCCTGCCATTGGACTCTGCCCATCTGTCCAGCCTGTCGAGGTCTCTCTGCAAAGCCTCTCTGCCCTCCAGCAGGTCAACTCCTGCCCCCAGCTTGGTGTCATCTGCAAATTTACTGATGATGGACTCAATGCCCTCATCCAGATCATCAATAAAGATGTTGAAAAGCATGGGGCCCAGCACTGATCCTTGGGGCACACGACTAGTGACAGGCCGCCAGCTGGATGTGGTGCCATTCACCATTACTCTCTGGGCTCAGCCCTCCAGCCAGTTCCTAACCCAACGCAGTGTGCTCCTGTCCAAGCCACGGGCTGCCAGCTTGGCCAGGAGTTTGCTGTGGGGGACGGTGTCAAAGGCCTTGCTGAGGTCCAGGTAGACCACATCCACAGGCCTCCCCACATCCACCAGGCGGGTCACCTGATCATAGAAGGAGATCAGGTTGGTGAGGCAGGACCTGCCCCTCCTAAATCCATGCTGGCTAGGCCTGAGCCCCTGGCCATCCTGTAAGTGCTGTGCGATCGCACTCGAGATGACCCGTTCCATAATCTTGCCTGGCACTGAGGTCAGGCTGACAGGCCTATAATTCCCTGGCTCTTCCAACTGGCCCTTCTTATGGATGGGCACCACGTTGGCCAGCTTCCAGTCTTCTGGGACCTCTCCAGTGAGCCAGGACTGCTGAAAAATGATGGAGAGCGGCCTGGACAGCTCATTCGCCAGCTCCCTCAGCACCCTAGGATGGATCCCATCCGGTCCCATGGACTTGTGGGGGTCCAAGCGGCTGAGAAGATCTCTAACTCTCCCATCCTGGAACAGGGGAAAACTATGCTGCTCCCTGGCTCCTTCTGCCAGCTCTGCAGGCCAGCTGTCTGGAAGCCGTTCTGTCCTGCTAGTAAAAATTGAGGTAAAGAAGGTGTTAAGCACCTCTGCCTTTTCCTCATCCTTTGTTACAATATTCCCCTCCATGCCCACCAAGGAGTGGAGCTTCTCCTTGCCCTTCCTCTTGCTATTAATATATTTATAGAAGGACTTTTTGTTGTCCTTCACAGCAGAGGCCAGTCTGAGCTCCAAATGTGCTTTTGCCTCCCTAATTTTCTTCCTACAAGACCTAGCAACATCCCTAAACATTCCATGGGTTGCCTCCCCTTTTTCCAAAGATAATACACCCTCTTTTTTCCCTTAGTTCCTTTAGAAGTTCATTACCCAACCAGGCTGGCCGTCTGCCCCGGCGGCTCATCTTCCGGCACACTGGCACAGCCTGTTCCTGCGCCTTCAAGAGTTCTTTCTTGAAGTAGGTTCAGCTCTCCTGAACCCCTTTGTTTTTAAGGGCTGTTTCCCAAGGAACCTTCTGAGTTAGTTCCTTGAGTAGCCTGAAGTCCACCCTCCTGAAGTCCAGAGTGGAGGTCTTCTTGTTCCCCCTCTTGGCTTGGCTGAATACTGAAAACTCAATTATGTCGTGGTCACTGGTGCCTAAACACCCTCCGACCACCACATCACCCACCAGCCCTTCCCTGTTGGTGAAGAGGAGGTCAAGCATAGCCTCACCCCTGGTAGGCTCGCGCAGCACCTGGGATAAGAAGCTGTCCTCCATGCACTCTAAGAACCTCCTAGACTGCCTCCTCTCTGCTATGTTGTGATCCCAGCAGATATCAGGCAGGTTGAAGTCTCCCACGAGAACAAGGTTAGGCGATCTTGAGACAGCCTTAAGCTGCCTATAGAATGCTTCATCAAGATCATCCTCCTGGTTGGGTGGTCTATAACAGACTCCAACCAGCATGTCTGCCCTGCTGGTCTTCCCTCTGTACTTTAGTCCTCCAGAGACTTTCATGCCTGTGAATGGATCTGATTAGAGTGAGCCCTTGTCAATGCTAATTAACAGCTATAGGGCAGTGGTCAAAAGGATGGGGTCAGACTCTTCTCAGTAGCACCCAGTGACAGGACATGGGACAACAGGCACAAAGCGGAACCCAGGAGGTTCCATCTGAAGATGAGGGAAAACATTTTTGCTGTGAAGATGCTGGAGCCCTGGAGCGATTCTGGACTCTGGAGAGATTCCTAACCCACCTGGACATTATGATCCTGGGCAAGCTGGTGTGGGTGACCCTGCTTTAGCAGGGGTATTGGACTGGCTGATCTCCAGAGATCTCTTCCAACTCCCACCATGTTGGGATTCTATGATTCTGTGAAGCATTTCTGATTAAATCAGTCATAGAAAATTTCTTCCTCATGCTTGCAGTGCAGTGTTCTGGAGTTTGCTGCTAATGGGAGCTTTCTCCAGCTCTGATGAATTCAAGGGGATTTACTGGGAGCCATAACACTCCCATCACATCTTCATCAGTAGCAGTCATGGCAGTACAGTTTGCCAGGCTGTTTGATGTGAAGAGATTAAGCAGTTGTGTCGTCCCGTCTCATTTACAGCACATCCTGCACGTGAATCTGAACCCTTCCCACCACAAATGTTGGTGTGAGTAGAATGAGCAATTAGAAGTCAACCAGGTGTTTCTGCATTCATTATTTATTGCCCTTCAGCAAAGAGAAGCTTGTTGCATTTCATCAGTGTCATCAGGAGCTGGTCCCACACGATGCCCCCTTTCCATGGTAGAGCAATCACCCCTTACTCTCGTTTTTTCTGCTGTGATGTAATTGGCATTAACAGAGCATTAACAAAATGCCAAGGGGCACCCAAACATTCTCCATTAAGCAGCACGAGGACTTCAGGGTGCATGTACAAAACGGAATTAAAAGCATCTCAAAGCAAATTGGTTCCCAGCATGGCAGGATGATTAAGCAAATATTCATGTCAGAAGGCACTTTGCCTTCAGGGACAGGGGGAAAAGTCAATGCACTTGTCCTGGAAATGTCAGAAGAATAGAGATGAGCTACACCTTGTTGCAGATTCTCTATACCAGCTGTAGTGCTACTCAGGAGTGCAGCTTTCCCAGGGGAAGACCAGCTCCCTGCTCACAGAAGCTGAATTTTTCATCAGCTGAAAAATTTCGTCATCTCTTTGGAGGAAGCCACATGGGAGGAGTTTCTCTTGTTCCTCAGACATGTACAGACTGGGAATCATAGAATGGCTTGAGTTGGAAGGAGCCTTAAACCTCATCTAGTTCCAACCCTACTGCCATGGGCAGGGACACCTCGCACTAGAACAGGCTGCTCAAAGCCTCATCCAGCCCGGTCTTAAACACTTCCACAAATGAGGCATCAACCACTTCTCTGGGCAACCCCTTCTGGGAAGGCTGACCTCAATCTAACAAACAAATCAAAACTTCTCTGTGGTGAAAGAAGTAGGAGCAACATACTTGGTGGCCAAAAGTAGACTTAGCAGAGAAGCAAGAAAACATTCAAGGTGTCCTCTGTGTTGTTACTTTGTACCAGAAACCTTTATTACCCTGCTTTTATTCACAAGGGGGGCAGTTATTGTTTTCCCCTGCAATATTTTTTTCAGTTCTCATCTTTGTCATAGGTGCTATACTTAACCCTAACCAGGTCATTTTATACACCTACATCACTTTTGCACAATAAGGATGTGTCTGGAAAACTGCTTGGTGGAAAAGGACCTAGTGATGTTGGCTGACAGCAGCTGAAGATGAGCCAGGGTGTGCCCAGGTGGCCAAGAAAGGCAGGAGCATCCCATCTTGGATCAGCAATAGTGTGGCCAGCAGAAGGCAGGTAGTGATTGTCCACCTGAACTCAGCACTGGTGAGGCCACACCTTGAGTACTGGGTTCAGTTTTGGGCCCTTCACTCAAAGAAGAACATTGAGGTGCTGGAGCACATCCAGAGAAGGGCAACAAAGCTGCTGTGTGTCTGTGTGTCTGTGTGTCAGTGTGCATGCAAACACTAAGTAGCAGAGGCTGAGGGGAGACCTCATTGCTCTGTACAACTCTCTGAAAGGAGGTGGGAGCGAGGTATGGGTCAGTCTCTTCAGCCTAGTATCAGGTGATAGAAGATGAGGAAATGTCCTGAAATTGTTACAGGGGAGATTTGGGTTGGATATTGGGACAAATGTCTCTCCTGATGGAGTGCTCAGGGGGATGGTGGAGTCACCACCCCTGGAGGTGTTTAAGAAACGTGTGGCCATGGGACCTCATGACATGGTTTAATAGCCATGGTGGTTTTAGGTTGATGGTTGGACTGGGTGATCAAAAAGGTCTTTTCCAAATGAAACAATTCTATGATTCCATGATTCTGTGTTTACTTCCAACTGTGCCCCAAAACTGCATGCTCTCCTACCTGCTGGCAACAAGGCAAATGGTGTGTTTTCATCACAGTTCATCACACAGAGTGGTGAGACATAGAATAGGTTGCCCAGCCAGGTTGTGGATGCCCCCTCCCTAGAGGATTTCAAGGCTAGGCTGGATGAGGCCTTGAGCAACCTGATCTAGTGGGAGGTGTCCCTGCCCATGGCAGGAGGGGGTGGGACTGGATGATCTTTCAAGTCCCATCCACACCAAACCATTCTATGATCACTCAGGCCACTTTTCACAGATGCTTCTCTGCTTTGATGCTCCCAGCTTGCAATATCACAAGCTTCTTTTTATTTTAACAATACTTCCATACAAGACCTTAATTATTTTCCTTCTGAAAAAAAACACAACCAAAACCCAAAGCCAAACCAAACCCCAAACCAAACCCAAAACAACCCAACCCTGTGGTTGCATTAATTTAATCTTGTGCAGTGGAAAATTTTTATGAGATCTTAAAGGAAACTTCACACTGTGCATTAATTTCTTTCCCCATAATTGTATTTATGTTTCAACAAACAGACTGGAAGCACATTATTATTATTCCGAAAATGAGCGCTAATGGCTTTCAGCACTTCCACACAGCTAATCGTGCATTTATTTCCCTGCTTTGATGGCTCACAAAGCATTCCATGTCTTCATTTACATGAAACAACTGTGAAGGATAAATTAAACTGCTGCTTATTCTATCTCCAGATTATTATTTATTATTATTATTATTATTATTATTATTATTATTATTATTATTATTATTATTATTATTTTGTGCAGGGTGTGTGTGTGTGTGCGCGTCCCTGAAAACTCGACGCAAACAATCCACTGTTGGCCTACAACAACAACAACAACAACAACAACAACAACAACAACAACAATAATAATAATAATAATAATAATAATAATATAAAAAAACAGGTTGGAAGAGACCTTCAAGATCATCGCGTCCAACCCATCAACCAATCCAACCCACCCAAGCAACTAAACCATGGCACCAAGCACCCCATCAAGTCTCCTCCTGAACACCTCCAATGATGGCGACTCCACTACCTCCTCGGGCAGACCATTCTAATGGGCAATCACGCTCTCTGTGAAGAACTTCTTGCTAACATCCAGTCTAAACCTGCCCTGGTGCAGCTTGAGACTGTGTCCTCTTGTTCTGGTGCTGGTTGCCTGGGAGAAGAGGCCAACCTCTGCCTGGCTACAACCTCCCTTCAGGTAGTTGTAGAGAGCAATAAGGTCTCCCTGATTCTCCTCTTCTCCAGGCTAAGCAACCCCAGCTCCCTCAGCCTCTCTTCATAGGGCTTGTGTTCCAAACCCCTCCCCAACTTTGTTGCCCTTCTCTGGACACGCTCCAGCAAGTCAACATCCTTCCTGAACTGAGGGGCCCAGAACTGGACACAGGACTCAAGGTGTGGCCTAACCAATGCAGAGTACAGGGGCAGAATGACCTCCCTGCTCCTGCTGGCCACACTGTTCCTGATACAGGCCAGGATGCCATTGGCCCTCTTGGCTGCCTGGGCAGTGGCTGCCTGGGCACACTGCAGGCTCATGTTCAGCCTACCATCAACCAGTACCCCCAGGTCCCTCTCTGCCTGGCCACTCTCCAGCCACTCTGACCCCAGCCTGTAGCACTGCATGGGGTTGCTGTGGCCAATGTGCAGAACCCGGCACTTGGATGTGTTCAATCTCCTGCCCTTGGATTCTGCCCTTCTGTCCAGCCTGTCGAGGTCCCTCTGCAAAGCCTCTCTACCCTCCAGCAGATCAACTCCTGCCCCCAGCTTGGTGTCATCCTCAAATTTACTGATGATGGACTCGATGCCCTCATCCAGATCATCAATAAAGATGTTGAAGAGCATGGGGCCCAGCACTGATCCCTGGGGCACACCACTAGTGACTGGCCACCAGCTGGATGTGGCACCATTCACCACCACTCTCTGGGCTCGGCCCTCCAGCCAGTTCCTAACCCAACACAGTGTGATCCTGTCCAAGCCATGGGCTGATAGCTTGGCCAGGAGTTTGCTGTGGGGGACGGTGTCAAAGGCCTTGCAGAGGTCCAGGTAGACTACATCCACAGGCCTCCCCACATCCACCAGGCAACAAATCATTCCACTGAATGATGGAATCCCTCTGTCAAGAAGATAGCTCCAAAAATGAAAATCACAAGCTTTCTTTCAAAAAAGAAAAAAAAGACCAAAATCCTGCTTCTCTTCACATCATGCTACCACACAAAAATCCTTTGCATAGCAGGGTGGACACTGCATTGGTTAGGCCAGCCACCAGTGGCGTCCCCCAGGGATCAGTGCTGGGCCCCATCCTCTTTTAATATCTTCATTGATGATCTGGATGAGGGTATTGAGACAGTCATCAGCAAATTTGCAGATGACACCAAGTTGGGAGCAGATGTTGATCTGTTAGAGGTCAGAAGGGCTCTGCAGAGGGAGATGGGATGGACTGACTGGACAGATGGGCAGAGTCCAATGGGATGGCATTCAACAAATGCAAGTGCCGGGTGCTGCACTTTGGCCACAGCAACCCCATGCAGAGCTACAGGCTGGGGTCAGAGTGGCTGGAGAGCAGCCAAGCAGAGAGGGACCTGGGGGTGCTGAATGACAGCTGCCTAAACATGAGCCAGCAGTGTGCCCAGGCAGCCAAGAAGGCCAATGGCATCCTGGCCTGCATCATGAATAGTGTGGCCAGCAGGAGCAGGGAAGTAATTCTGCCCCTGCACTCTGCATTGGTTAGGCCACACCTTGAGTCCTGTGTCCAGTTCCTCAATTTAAGAAGGACACTGAGAGTCTTGAACGTGTCCAGAGAAGGGCAACAAAGCTGGGGAGAGGCCTCAAGCACAGCCGTATGAGGAGAGGCTGAGGGAGCTGGGGTTGTTTAGCCTGGAGAAGAGGAGGCTCAGGGGAGACCTCATTGCTCTCTACAACTACCTGAAGGGTGGTTGTATCCAGGAGGGGGTTGATCTCTTCTCCCAGGCAACCAGCACCAGAACAAGAGGACACAGTCTTAAGTTTAGACTCAAGGTGAGGAGAAAGTTCTTCACAGAGAGAGTTGTTAGCCATTGGAATGTGCTGCCCAGGGAGGTGGTGGAGTCACCATCCCTGGAGGTGTTCAAGAGGTAATTGGATGTGTCACTTGGTGCCATGGTCTAGTAGTCATAAGGTCTTGGGTGACAGGTTGGACTTGATGATCTTTGAAGTCTTTTCCAACTTTATTGATTCTGTGATTCTATGACACCAGTTTGCTGTAATTTGTTTTCAAGCCAAGTCTCAAAGCACTACAGAAGGAGGGAGGAGTGCAGATGTTCAAGAGAAGGTTGGGCATAACCTGCAAGCTGCAGAGGTGATGTGCTTCAAATCTCGTGTTAAACATCTACTGTGCTTAACCCTGAAAAATCATAGTGGGCATTCTGAGCACTCACACCCTACAGACATGACTGGCAATGGTGACCTTAAATAAACAATTGCCTTTGAAGGCAGGTCTTCAGCCTATGACTTCAGTCTATTTCACTAATGCAGATGGATGCATGGAGGGAACTGGAGGCACAATATCACAGAATCATAGAGTACTGGAGGTCAGAAGTGACCTCTGGAGATCATCTTGTCTAACCTCCCTGCCAGAGCAGGTTCACCTAGAGCAGGTTGCACAGGATGGCATCCAGACAAGTTTTGAATGGCTCCAAAGATGGAGACTGCCTCTCTGGGCAGCCTGTTCCAGTGCTCTGCCATTCTCAAAGTAAAGAAATTCCTGCTCATCTTCCTGTGCTCAGGATTGTGACCATTACATCTTATTCTGTCACTGGGCACCACTGATGACTGGCCCCAAAAAAGACTGGCCCCATCCTCCTGATGCCCACCCTTTAAGTATTTATAAGCATTGATAACATCACCCCTCAGTCTTCTCTTCTCCTTGCTAGAAAGCCTCAAGTCCAAGCCCCAAGCCTTTCTTTGTAAGAGCAGTGTTTTAGGACCCTCGTTATCTTTGTAGCCCTTTGCTGGACCGTCTCAAGCAGATCCCTGTTCTTCTTGAACTGGTTAGCCCAGAACTGGACCCAGGACTTCAGATGTGGCCTCATCAGGGAAGAATAGAGGGGAAGAAGAACCTCTCTCACCCTGTTGGCCTCACTCTTCTTGATGCACCCCAGGCTGCCATTGTTCTTCTTGGCCAGAAGGGCACATTGCTGTCTCATGGTGAACTTGTCATCCACCTGCACTCCCAGGCCCTTCTCCACAGAGCTCCCAGCCCACAAATTGTTTCCATGGGAGCATCCACTTCCTAAGTCTCCCCACAAATGCCAGATTTGGGGTGTTTCTAGAGCCCTCCCAATCACAGAATCACCTGGCTTTCATTAAACTGTTTAAACCTTTAGCCTGGGAGCAAATTGCTGCTTGAATTGAGCTCTCTCTTTCACAGCCACTTTTCTTCCAAGGAACTGCAATATTTAATATCAGATAATGATTTCTTTGGTATTTTTGAGTTTTGGGTTTGGAGTTTTTTGTACTTGTTGTTTGGGGGCAGGGGGGGGGGGTGTGGTTTGAGGGTTTTTGTATTGGTTTGTTGTTGGTTTTGGGTTTTTTTTTGCTCGAAGAGAATTGAGGAGAATGAACTAATCCACAAAAGGATGAGGGGAAGAAAAGTTAATTGAAAAATATAATGAAAACACTGAGCTCATTCCAGCCTGTGGATGCAATGGAAACATTGATATTGACAAAGAAACAAAATTAACATTTGCTACCAAGTTCAAACACACTGTTAATATATGGAGGATGATAATGCACAGAATCCATGCTATGGAGCCTTAGGGTACACTCTCTGCTTATGCAAATGTTATGGAAAACTACAATATTAAATACTACACATCCTGCCTATTATTTTTTAAGCAAACTAAGTCTGCTAAACAGCTCGACCCAAGCTCTACTGATATTTAGGGATGTTTTCAGGCTATTAGGAGAAAGAAAAGGTGTTGAAAGTAGAAGCATACTAGGAAGGAAGAAGGTTTTTCCTGGTTAGAGAACAGCTCTCCCACATCCCACGCTGCACACATTCCGTCGGTCATGCATTGGAATAGGTTGCTCAAGGAGGTGGTGGAGTCACCATCCCTGGAGTGTTCAAGAAGGATATGGACATGGCTCTTGGGGACATGCCCATGGAGGTGTTAGGATGACAGTTGGACTTGATGATGTTACATGTCTGTTCCAAGTGAAACAGTTCTGTGGTTCTATGATACCTCTGGGAAGTGGGGCTGTGCTAGATGGTGTTTTCCCGTTCACAGCACAATGAACATCGACCCTCAGGTCCATAGCACAATCCATCAGAGATCTTTGGATTGCCATCAGACATTCAGGGGGCCAGATGGGAAGGTGGCAAATAATCACTCTTCCCCAGCCAACCTCTGGGACATGCTACTGGCCAGCATCAAGAAGAACAGAAGACCAGAAAGAGTAGTGCCACAACTAGATCCAGAAGTTCTCTAGGTTTGGTTTCGGTTTGGTTTCAGTTCCATGTCCAGAGAAATGCAATGACGCTGCTGAAGGGCCTGGAGAACAGGTCTTGTGAGGAGTGAGTGAGGGAACTGGGGCTGTTTAGCCTGCAGAAAAGGAGGCTGAGGGGAGACCTTCTGGCTCTCTACAATCATCTCTCTAAATAATCTGTCTGATGAGGAAAGGCTGAGAGACCTGGGGCTGTTTAGTGTGTAGAAGAGCATGGGATCTTATTAATCTTTCTAAATGTCTGAAGGGTAGGTGTCAAGAAGAAGGGGTCAGTCTCTTTTGAGTGGTGATAGGACAAGGGGCAATGAACACAAACTGTTACACAGGAAGTTCCACCTCAAAATGAGAAAAAACTTTGTTACTCTAAGGGTGACAGAGCCCTGGAACAGGCTGCCCAGACAGGTTGTGGAGTCTCCTTCTCTGAAGACTTTTAAGACCTACCTGGATGCATTTCTGTGTGACCTACCCTAAATGGTCCTGTTTTAGCAGGGGGGTTGAACTTGATGATCTCTGGAGATGTCTTCCAACCCCTACCATTCTTGGGTTCTATGATTTAAGGATTGTGAGCCTATAAAAAGCTCAGGTCAGCAAATGCCTGCCTGTAGCAAGCCTCTGGGGCTGTGCCAAACACTAGTTCACATTTCCCACCAGGCTTAGTCCTGCAACAACCATTTTTTCCTTTCTTCTTCCAAACTGGCTTATAAGCACTCATTTAATTCTCAATATGAGCCTCACCATCACTGGATGACTATGACACACGGGGAGATAAAAGCAACAAGCCCTTCTCCACATAACCTTTCTCACTGACTCCCATCACGTCTGAGGTGGAGATTTTGTAACCCTGCCCAATTAATTTTGTGCTCAGTGGCTTAGCTGAACACAAAGTCTTAAATAAAAAAGATCTGTGAAGAAATTCATTAACTTCACAATGGGATTGGAGTTCCTCCAGCCAAATTATTATGTTTCTATACAGCTAAAAATAAAGAAAAAGCAACTGCGGGATTGAAACAACCCCCACAAGGAGCAAGTCTGCTCTCCAAGAGCCTGGTCTGAAACAAAACGGTGGTTAATATGCACCAGGCAATACAGTGTGTCACACAACCACAGACTGGTAAGGTTTGGAAGGGACCTCTGGAGATCATCCAGTCCAACCCCCATTTAAAGCAGGGGCACCCACGGCACCTTGCGCAGAATCACAATGCCCAGGTGGGTTTGCAGTCTCTCCAGAGAAGGAGACTCCACAACCTCCCTGGCCAGTCTGCTCCAGGGCTCCAGAACCCTCACACCAAAGGAATTTGTCCTGATCTTCAGATGGAACCGCCTGGGTTCCGGTTAGTGCACATTGCCCCTTGTCCTGTCACTGGGCACCACCGAGAGGAGTCTGGCCCCATCCTCCTGCCCCCCACCCTTTGGTTCTTGCTGAGCATTGAGAAAATACCCTCAGGCTGCTCTTCTCCAGGCTCAGTGACCCCAGATCTGTCAGCCTTTGTTCCTCACAGATGCTCCAGGCCCCTCAGCATCTTTGGAGCCTCTATTGGACTCTCCTAGTAGTTCTCTGTCTCCCTTAAACTGGGGAGCTAAGCACTGGAGCAACCACTCCAGACGTGGCCTTACTAGGGCAGAGTAGAGAGGGAGAAACACCTGCCTTGACCTGCTGGCCACACTTTTCTTGGTGCACCCCAGGAGACCTCTGGCCTTCTTGTTGCCCTTAGGGCACATTGCTGCCTCATGGTGACCTTTTTGTCCAACAGCACTCCCAGGTCTTTTTTACCCTGTTCTTTTCCACAACCACACCTTTGTGGACATGTAACTTGTCCCCTCCTGCCATTAGGGCTTTCACTCTGTAGGACATTGACTATGCCAAACAGCATCTCAGATATGCCATTTCACTTGAACAGGTTGTTAGTGTAATGACAGATTGCTCTCCATCAAAGGATCTACTGTAAAGGAATATAGGAGGAAAGAAAAAGAATTTCCTCTGGGCTGGGTGGTTTTTTGGGTGGGTTTTTTGGAGTTGTTGGGGTTTTTTGCCAGGTAGGTGGGTGAAAATTGATGAAACCATCCCAGCCTATGGATGAAGTGTTCGGTTTTGAAGCCAGCCAGATAATATCTGATACAAACCAGAAGGAGCGGATTTGCATTTCTGACTTTCATGCCTCATTATTTCCATAACTCAGCTACAATTAGAACCTCATTTTCTTGGTTGACACGTTCATAGAATCATAGAATAGCTTGGGTTGGAAGGGACTTTAAAGATCATTTAGTTTCAAGCCCACTGCCATGGGCAGAGACACCTCCAACTGGAGCAGGTTGCTGAAGGCCTTGTCCAGTCTGGTCTTGAACACCTCCAGGGAGAGGGTATCCACCACCTCCCTGGGCAGCCTGTTCCAATGCCTGACCACTCTTTCCTTCACCTCAGTGCTTTCCATGTACAATTATTTCCATAAGTTCACAGTGTCACAATATCATAGTACATTAGAGGTTGGAAGGGACCTCAATTAGGTGACCTAATTGTGGCCTTCCAGTATCTGAAGGGGGCCTACAAGAAGGCTGGTGAGGGACTTCTCAGGCTATCAGGTAGTGATAGGACTAGGGGGAATGGAATGAAGCTAGAGGTGGGGAGATTCAGGCTGGCATGAGGAGGAAGTTCTTCCCCATGAGAGTGGTGAAGCCCTGGAATGGGTTGTCCAGGGAGGTGGTTGGGGCCCCATCCCTGGAGGTGTTTAAGCCCAGGCTGGATGAGACTGTGGCCAGCCTGATGTAGTGTGAGGTGTCCCTGCCCATGGCAGGGGGTTGGAACTAGATGATCCTTGTGGTCCCTTCCAACCCTGACTGATTCTATGACACCATGAATTATTCAACTGTGTATTTTCAATGTTTGGTTATGTATTTTCAAAACATTCTTTTTTAAATCAAATGCTCTACTGGTACTTCATTAATTGCTACTTCATTAATCTTCCTTTGTTAATTGCTCCCAAATTATATAAAAAGTAATTTACAAGGCCTTTTTTCCTCATTAAATTCATTGCTGTCTGAGTTTTGTGATTTTTATTGCTATTTCGTAATACTTCCTTAACTGTCTTTGTGTCTAGCCATGAACAAATTTTCTTCACCATGGGGATTCCAGTAGCAGAATAATGCCCAGGTTGTGTTAAAGTTTCCCAATCCAGGTTTGTATTTCCAGTGTTCTGAGTTCTGGGGAAGCAGCTCTCACACTTCTGAGGACACACCTTACTGCTCAGTCCCATATACCATTAGAGTAATGAGGCACTGAAACTGGTTGCCCAGAAAAGTTGTGGAGACTCCAACCCTGGAAGACTGGCACCTTGAGGAACCTGGTCTAGTAGGAGGTGTCCCCTGCCCATGGCAGTGAGGTTGGATCTGGATGATCTTTTTGGTCCCTTCCAACCAAAATCATCCTATGATTCTGTGATTGTATAGTCTCTTGAGACAATCAAAAGCAGCAGGACCACAGCTATGACTTCCCAAGTACACTGTCACAACAATAAGTGTAGGTCAACCTAACCAACTCCATCAGATCTCCAGTCTAGATTCACCCAACCCAGCCAAGAATTGCAAGTTATTTATTTATTTATTTATTTTAAGATTCATTAAGGTTTTCATGAAGTGCCACAAATGCTTCCCTGTCACAGACTTCACTGGCCAGCTCTGGTTTTTCTCCAGTTTTTGATGAGGAGATGTATTGAAGTCATCTTCTGCTATTGCAATAACTAATGGATGTCTTGCATCTTTGCTTGTATCCATTAAATCCTTAATCTTCAAATTTCAAGCTGCTGTGATCATGAATAGTCTGCAAGTAAAACAATTAGGAAGTTGTAATGGGGCTTGGTCTCTTCTGCCAAGTAATAGGAGACAGGACAAGAGGAAATGGCCTCAAGTTGCACCAGGGGAGGTTTAGGCTGGACATGACTAACAATTTCTTCTCCAAAAGGACTGTGAAGGCCTGAAACAGGCTGCCCAGGGCTGTGGTGGAGTCCCCATCCCTGGATGGACTGAAAAAAACATGTAGAAGTGGTGCCGAGGGACATGGTTTAGTGGTAGCATGGCAATGCTGGGTTAATCTCTCCCTTTTGATAGTCACTCGACTTCTTTGCTATCTGCTGACCTCTTGCTAAAGGGTCACCATGGCTTTTAAAGATATTTGTGTCAGAATGTCTCTCTTTCTGCTGCTTCTCTGCATTGAAAAGGCAGTGGATTTGTGCTGGGTGGATTACAGCCAGCCCAGTATGACTTGTCACCAAACAAATTTCTCATTTTCCAGTTATTTCTTCTTTTCCAGTCATGTTCTTCATTCCAGGAAGAAACTGTTGGTTCATTTATTGCCAGCCTAGTGACAAGCATCCCACTCTTTCTTAACAAGGAGTCCTCAGAGAAGACCCTGCTCCTATAGCTATTTTGGGTGCACGTCTGAGCTTGTCTCCATTCAGCTGAGCAGCCACCTTTGGTTGCATTTTCTACTCCCTGCAGGACCTTTTGTCTAGTTGGTTCTTCATTATGCTGCTTTCAACCACCTAACTCAGCACATAACAGCAGTTTGGATCATTTACCTTCCAGCTTATCCTTGGCTGGTTCTGCTGATTCAGGTGATCTGCCTTTTGCTGTCCTTATTTCTCAATGTCACTGGCCTTTAGTGTGTCCCCTGTGAGAGCAGGAGCCATAGTAAATGACCACCAAAGGGTGGTTTGTCACATTTCACAAAAGTAGTCTTTTGTTCCTTGAGTCTCTGAAACTCAATCTCCAAGTCAGGTTCACAGGCAAGTGCTTCCTTCTTTCTCTTTTGGAGGCAGCATTGGTCTGCTTAAATGTAGGAAGGTTCTGGTTTGGGTTGGAAGGGACTGTGAAGATCATTTAGTTCCAACCACTCTGCCATGAGCAGGGATACCTCCTACTAGACCATGTTGCTCAAGGCCCCATTCAACCTGGCTTTGAACACTCAAAGCCAGTTTGCTACATAATTGTTGAATTAAGCAGGCAGTTGACTTACTAGATTCAGAGTTGGTTTCCTTACATCAATTATTTTAAAGATCACCCTCTCCAGATTCTGCTTCCATAGCTACCTCTTTAATATGATTCATCTGCAGAAAAAGAACCCAAGCATCAGCAAATGGAACCTGGCAAGAAATGAATAAAATGAACTTATAATAGGGTCATCTTGCCTCAACTAAATCCTGTTTGACTGAAGCTGGGTGTCTCAGAAGCCTACTGTTTATGGCTGGAGGAGAAAAGAATTGATGACATCAGCAATTTACCTCATTATGTCACTGTGGGATGATAGATAATATATTCTCCAAGTCCTTCTGAGTTCCTCTAAAGTGGTTTGAAAGATTGTATACAATGTAGTTGTGCTTAAATTATTCCACTTTCAAAATCTTAGAGAGCTGAGGCAGCAGGAGATAATTTGTAGGACAGCTTGAGACACTTTCCTAGCAGTGTTGATATTGCTGCAATTGTCTTCTTGCTTCCTACAAGGGGCACAACTAGTGCTGCATTTGAAGTCCTGTTATGGAGCAGGCTCATCCTCCTCCTCTTCAAGATGGAGTTTTTTGTAGGAGGAGAAAGATTTCTCTCATATCTAGGAGCTGTTTGTGATTAGTCTCGCTGACACCAGCACCAGAAGAAGGAGGTGATCTTGGTTTTTCTTTACCAGGCCTATATAGCTACTTCACAGACTGGGGGAGCTGGAAGGGACCTCTGTGGAATCACCAGTTCCCTGCAATGTAAAGCTTTTTTATCATAGAAACATAGAATTTCCTGGTTGGAAAAGACCTCAAGATCACTGAGTCCAACCATAACCTAACATCACCCTGTACACAACTACTAGACCATGTCTCTAAGATCCTCATCCAAACATCTTCTAAACACCTCCAGGGATGCCTCACTGAGCAGCCTGTTCCAGTGCCTGAGAACTCTTTTGGTGAAGAAATTTTTCCTAATGCCCAGTGTAAACCTCCCCAGCTCTATTTCAGGCTATTTCCTCTCTTTCTGTCCCCCAATACTAGGCAGAAGAGATGGACCCCCACCTCACTCCAACCCCCTGTCAGGCAGTTGTAGAGAGCAATGAAGTCTCCTTACAGGCTTCTCTTCTCCAGGCTGAACGCCACCATTTCCCTCAGCCGCTCATCACAGGACTTGTGTTCAAGACCCCACACAAACTTCTCTGGACACACACCAGCATCTCAATGCCCTTCTTACAATCATAGAATCATAGAATCAATAAGGTTGGAAAAAACCTCAGAGATCATCAAGTCCAACCTGTCACCCAACACCTCCTGACTAACTAAACCATGGCTTCAAGTGCCACGTCCAATCCCCTCTTGAGCACCTCCAGGGACGGTGTCCCAGCAGCAACATCCCTAAGTATTTGTATTGTCCACTATATAAAACTTGAGGGCTTTGGAAGAAACAAGTAAAACAAAGCATCCACCACAGCAAGCAACATGGCTGGAGATCTGTTATAACCATCAGCATCCTTCTAAGGTGTGGAGAGCAGCTTCTCCACCACTCAGTTTGTGGCTTTTGCATCTCACTGCTGACGTGGCAGTGGCCCACATGAGCTCCTACACAGCTCAGCATCAGGACAGTGCTGAGCAAGCAGATCCTGATGCCCCCCCATTTATCACATTACCCCTGGCTGCAGCCCCTGAGGACTCACTTGTAGTGAGAGGTGCAAAATCTGGTCCCCAAACCATGTTTCTTTATGGTATGCAGATGACACATAATTGAGTCTTCTACAATGATTATTGCTCCTTGGTTTCTGGGAGTTACTTTCTAGAACTTCTCCATCAAGATACAGTATAATGGCCATGGTGGTCTTAGGTTGAGGATTGGACTTGACGAGTCAGGTGCTGGAGCACCTGCCCTATGGGAACAGGTTGAGGGGGTTTGGGCTGTTCTGCCTGGAGAAGAGAAGGCTACAGGGAGATCCTAGAGCAGCCTTCTAGTTTCTGAAGGGGGCTAAAAGAAAGCAGAGGAGAGACTTTTTACAAAGGCTTGTTGTGATAGGACAAGCATGAGTGGATTGAAGCTTTAGGAGGGGAGATTTGGACTGGATATTAAGAAGACATTTCTTACAGTGAGGGTGGTGAGACACTGGAATAGGTTGCCCAGGGAGGGTGTGGATGTTCCCTCCCTGGAGGTGTTCAAGTCCAGACTGGTCAAGGCCTTGAGTAACCTGGTGTAGTAGGAGGTGTCCCAGCCCATGGCAGAGGAGTCAGAACCGGATGATCTTCAAGGTCACTCCTAACCCAAACCATCCTATGAATCTGTGAATCTTGGGTGTCTTTTTCAACTGAAACGATCCTATGAACAATTCTGTGATCCCTGCTTGATGTATCCCCTTGGGTGTCCCTTTACCCAACTCACGCCAGACGTTTCTTAGAGAAGAATGGCAAAGAGAAAAGCACACCAGAGGCGGTAGCATTTCTACAAGCTCATGTAACCATTCCAGCCTTTCAACCTGTGGTTTTTCCCTCTCTTTAGTCTAAACAATTCTGTGTTCCTTCCAACATGAAACAGCCAGAATTGTTAACAATGTGCAGCACAAAGAGCTTTTACATTTTCTTTTCAAGCAAAACGAGAGGAGTGGAAGCAGCAGCTTCACGTCGTTCAGAAACTCTCGTTCCTCTTAAAAGGATCTGGCAGGTTGTTTTCATTAGCAAGCTTCAAATCCTTTTCATCCCCCCAGCACTGAAAGCCTTGGAAGGAAAAAAAAACAACCACCTCAACCCATTGATGAAAGTGGCTTTCAATTTTTGATGAAAATGCAGGGGGAAAAAAAGCATCAAAACAGAGAGTCAGAGTCTATGGGAGTGAAAAGGGAATCATTCATGGAATTAAATGACAAAAATAGGATGTTTTCTGCCACGAGAAAGTCTGTTTACTGGTGAAAAATGTGAGATACAGTGCTAAACAAGATGCACAGCCACTCCAAAAATTGCCAACGTTGATGTATTAAGTGAAAAATTACTAGTTCCCTCCAAAATTCCAGCTGTGTGGCTTTGTTTCCATCTGTCTGGACGTGAGCCAGCAGAGTGCCCAGGTGGCCAAGAAGGCCAACAGCATCCTGGCTTGGATCAGCAATACCGTGTGATCAGCAGGACCAGTGCAGTGATTGTCCCCTCATCACTGCTAATGTCACACCTCAAATACTGGGTTCAGTTTTGGGCCCCTCACTCCAAGAAGGACAGCAAGGTGCTGGAGCATGTCCAGAGGCCAGTGAAACTAATGAAGGGTCTGGAGAACAGGTCTGGTGAGAAGTGACAGAAGAAGGAAGTTCTTTACAATGAGAGTGTAAAATTCTGGAGCAGGTTGCCCAGGGATGTGGCTGAGGCCCCATCTCTGGAAACAATTCAAGATCAGATTGATGTGGCCTTGGGCTCACTGCAGGGGGTGGACAAGATAACCTTCAAGGGTCACATCCAACCCAATCCAATGTGTGAATCTGTGACTGAGGGAAGTGGGATTGTTCAGCCAGGAGAAAAGTAGGCCCAAGGGAGACCTTCTGGCTCTCTACAGCTTCCTAAAAGGAGGCTCAAACCAGGTCAAGGCTGGTCTCAAGACAAGAAGAAATGGCTTGAAGTTGCACCAGGGTGGGGTTATGTTGAACATGAGGAACAATTTCTTCCCCAGAAGGATTGTCAAGCCCTGGAATAGGCTTCTCAGGGAAATGGTGAAGTCCCCATCCCTGGAGGGGTTAAAAACTGTTGAGATCCGATGCTGAGGGACATGGTTTTAATGGTGGACTTGGCAAAGCTGAGTCTATGGTTGGAATCTATGATCCTAGAGGTCTATTCTGACCTTAACAGTTCTATGATTTTCTGATTTAAGGTGGCATAAATAATCACACACCGCCCTGTGTATGTGTTTGTAACCCAATACATGTGTAAAACTTATGTGGAGAAAATGAGCTTCACACTCTTCCCATTAACTCAGAATAAATTTACCTACATTATTGTTCTGTTACTGGTTTCCCTACTACACATTTCTCACTTCCATACTTTTACTGGTGAGGTAATACTTCTTTAGGGCACAATACTTGTTACAACTCAGGCTACTTCTCAATGAAGTGGGATTCTTTTATTAAGGGAAAAAAAAAACCTTTTCACCCACCAATGATTGATTTAAGCCTTGATTAGTGCTGCTAAGCAAGGACCACCCTCATATACAGAGTTTTCACTTAAATAGCAACATTTCTTTTCACAGAACCACAGAATCTTAGGAACATTTTGCATGGAAAACACCCTTAAAATCATCAAGTCCAACCATTATCTAACTCTGCCAAATCTGGAGCTAAAATATGTCCCTCAGCGTGGCATATACATGGATTTGAAACACCTCCAGGGATGGGGATTCAACCAATGCCCTGGGCAACCTGTTCCGGTGCTTGAGAGCCCTTTCAGTGAAGAAGTTTCTTTTAATGCCCAACCTAAACCTCCCCTGGGGCAACATGAGGCATCTCTTCTCCTTCTCTTATTACTTGAGAGAAGAAAACAACCCCCACCTGGCAGATGATGGCAGAGGCATCAGCTCTGAAGAGCTTTTTTTTCTTTCTTTGAGCTGAGCATCTTTCAAAATCAGAGAGGTGAAGCTGTGTTTCTCAGCCTTCTTTGTCACGTTGTCAGCAGCATTTGTTTATGTATCCAATTTAGAGATCTACAGCTGAGCCTTTGCAGGGAGAGCCTCTCTCTCTCCCTTGCCAAGTCTATCATGCACAAGTTGGTTTTGTTTCATCTTCAGGATGACCTTCCCATCTAACTCTTGCATTAACTTTCCAAAGGTCACCGCTGCAGAAGGCTGAGTCAGTGGATCTTGCAGAGCATTTGGTTTAATTTATTTTCTTTTATTTATTTATTTATTTATTTATTGAATTCCAGGCTCTGATTATATTCATTTTGTTCTGCACAAGAACAACAAGGCAGGTGGAAAATCATCCTCAAAGGGCAGCTGATGATTCCCCACTATACTATAAACAGGAATGACAGCTGTGTATGGATTTTCACCCACCACTGAGGAGAAGGGATGTGTAATGTGGGTCAATACAGATGGCTTGGCTCTGTTAAACTGGTTGTGTCACCCCTGTGGCATTGGTGATGTTAGTTCAATGCTTGGACTTGGTGATCTTCAAGGTCTTTTGAAACCAAAACAATTCTATGATTCTATGATTCTACTCAACACCTCCACGACCATTAGACCATGGCCCAAAGGGGACACATCACCATCCGGGGATGGTGACTTACTTTTGCACATGCAAACTGAAGTGGGATGATGCCTGCCAGGGTTTGGAGTTTTCCCTCTATCTTACTCTGCACACCTTTTGTGAGACAGCTGCAAAAATCTGAGATGAAACAACTGCTTTGGATTGATCTGGGAGCTGACAGAGCATCAAGACTGCTCAAGATAAATGAAGGAGAACAAAACACCTTTCTTCTTTCTGATCTTCTGCAATAATGAAAAGGCAGAAGCAAAAGCCTGTTGCATCCCCTCCTGACTTTGAAATAAGATTCAGCATCCCCCACCTGCACCAACTGCCAAAACAGTAGTAGCGTGGATGTCAAAACAAATGCAGACACATCTAGATGTTCAAGACTCTTCCTACAGAAGACTTGCAGGAGTCTCTCATGTGGACTGAGAAATACTACAGCGCAGTCTTGCATGTTCAGCTAGAGAAGAGAATGCTCTGGGGATACCTTAGAGCAGCCTTACAGTATTTGAAGTGGGTTATAGGAGATCTGGAGAGGGACTTTTGCAAAGGCATGGAGTGAAATAATGGAGGGTAATGGCTTCAAACGGGAAGCTTGAGACATTAGAAAGAAATTCTCCCCCATGAGCTGTTTAGTCTTGAGAAGACTGAGAGGGGATCTGATCTATGTCTATAAATATCTCGGGGGTGTGTGTCAAGTGGTGGTGGGGAATCTCTTTTCTGTGCTGCACAGTAACAGGACAGGGAACAATGGATACAAACTTGAACATAGAAGGTTTCATCTCAACATGAGGAGAAACTTACTTACAGTGAGGGTGATGGAGCACCAGAACAGGCTGCCCAGTGGGCTGTGAATTCTCCTTCTCTGGTGACTTTCAAAACCTGCCTGGATGCATTCCTGTGTGGACTACCTTAGGTGATCCTACTTTGGCAGGGGGGTTGGACCCAATGATCTCTGGAGGTTCCTTCCAACCTCTGACATTCTGTGATTCTGTGGTTCTGTGATTCTGTTTAATGAAGGTGGTGAGGCACTGGAACAGGTTGCCTAAAGAAATTATGGAGGCTACAACCCTGACAGTAACCAAGCCAGGTCAGATGGAGCCATGAGCAACCTGGTCAAGTAGAAGGTGTCCCTACCCATGGCAGTGATGTTGGAACTAGATCATCCTTAAAGCCCCTTTTAACCCAAACCATTCTATGATTCCATGTGCTGATGACTTCTCCTCTGGCCTTCATGGTGTCTGCCTGTTGAAGATCCCCAGGTGACCGAACATCCTGTGGGCTACAGCATTACATTTTATGCCATCATATAAACCACTCAAACAGATGAACCACAATAGCTATACTATATTGTCTTAGTGATAGCCAACTTCACACACCAGATGGTGGTGGCATTCTTCACCCACTGTGCAATAAAAGCTTGCTATTCCAGACCAGCTCTTCTGTCCTGGTTATATTGGTATATAGATGAAGTATCTCTACAAGAGATCACTTTGTCCTCATGTGTTATCATGTCCCTCATTTTATCAATGTCTGTGCCTGTACAAATGGAAATGAGCTGCTCATTTCCCTCTATATAATTTCTAAGACATGCAACAGAAACAAATTTTTGGACATGATGAGTTAGTTGCTCTGACTCCTGATATGAATACAAAAAGAAGTAAAGAAGTAAGATCTTCATCATTTGGTGTCCTCAAGACAAACTGTAGAGGACCATACAATTAAATTATCTTCATTCAGTCTGCATTATAGAATCATCACAGAATAGTCTGAGTTGGAAGGAACCTTTAAAGCTCATCTACTTCAACCCCCCCACAGTCAGCAGGGACATCAGCAACTACAGCAGGTTGCTCAAAAGCCCCACACAGCATGATCTGGAATGATTCAAGGATGGGGCATCTACCACCTCTCTGACCAACCTGGGACAGTGTCTCACCACCCTCAGAGTCAAATATGTCTTCCTTCTCTCCAGTCTGAATCTCCTTCTTTTAGTTTAAACCATCAATCTTTGTCCTGTCACAACAGTACCTGCTGAAATGTCTGACCCCAGCTTTCTGCTTGGGCCCTTTAAGCACTGAAAGACCATGAGAAGGTCACAGTATCACAGTATCACAGTATCACAGTATTACCAAGGTTGGAAGAGACCTCGAAGATCATCAAGTCCAACCTGTCACCACAAACCTCACAACTAGACCATGGCACCAAGTGCCACATCCAGTCCCCTCTTGAACGCCTCCAGGGACGGCGACTCAACCACCTCCCCAGGCAGCCCATTCCAATGATGAATCATTCTCTCAGTGAAGAACTTCCTCCTCACCTCCAGCCTAAACTTCCCCTGTTGCAGCTTGAGACTGTGTCCCCTTGTTCTGGTGCTGGTTGCTAGGGAGAAGAGGCCAACCCCTTCCTGGCTACAACCACCTTTCAGGTAGTTGTGGAGAGCAATGAGGTCGCCCCTGAGCCTCCTCTTCTCCAGGCTAAACAACCCCAGCTCCCTCAGCCTCTCCTCATAGGGCTCCAGGGTGTCCCTGGAGCCTTCACCTCTCCAGGCTGAACAACCCCTGGCCTTACAGCAAAGGGCTTCCAGCCCTTGGATCATTGCTGTGGCCTCCTCTGGCCCCACTCCAAGAGGTCCTTTTCTCTCCAGTGCTGAGAAAGCCAGAGATGGATGAAGTACTCCACGTAATGTCTCATGGAGGTGCATCAGTCCACAGCAGCTAGAGAAGCATTTTTGTGTTCTCTCATGCCCTAAGGTATGTTCCCTCTGACCTAGGTGATCCTGCTTTGTCGGGGGGGGGTGGGGGTGGGGGTGTGTGGTGTTGGACTCAATGATCTCCAGAGGTCCCTTTTAACCCCTACCATTCTATGATTCTAACATATAGTGGTAACTTTATTCCTACACCAGTATAAATACCCTGTAAGTCCAGAGCAGACTTGCAGTGTTGTAGGAATTGGACATTCAGGTGCGCATCTTACTTTTACTTCTGCTGGTCTCACACTGGGATAAGCCTTTGATTTCAAAGTCTGGTTCCACACCCATTATGTTACCAGAGAAAAAGAAATGGAATATTTCTCCAAACAAAGTGAAATCCAGCAGCTGAAAAATAAGAGATGCTGAGCCTCTCATTATGCTCCATGAGGTATTTTACAACACTTTTCAGTATTATACTTAGTTCTTTATAATCTTTGATACAGTGAGACTGAGGTTTTTTCCATAAACTCAGGAAAGCAGCCTTAATCTTCACTGTTCTTCTTCTTTTTAGAGAAAGCATGAGGTCATTTGTGTCTCCAACATTCTGGCAGA
This sequence comes from Picus viridis, assembly GCA_033816785.1. Taxonomy (NCBI): domain Eukaryota; kingdom Metazoa; phylum Chordata; class Aves; order Piciformes; family Picidae; genus Picus; species Picus viridis. The sequence goes on along the minus strand of CM066585.1, from coordinate 35,526,004 downwards.
GCAGAACTGCAAGGAGAAGCCAATTCTAGAAACACTTTGTAGGGCTGATAGAAGAGGAAGAAAAAGGGGAGGAGATAGAATAAAGAGCAGCAAAGAAAATTACCTAAGTGGCTTGATGTGGTGAAACCAAATAATTTGGAGTAATTTTCTGCTCTTTCATTAAGCATCTTTTAAATGAAAACCACTGCAATAAACCTCACACTGATCATCAGCACAACACTGGCCATTACATTATTATGGCCCTAATTAAACACTCCAAAAGGTTAAACTCTGACTTTGGGATAATGCAGGAGGGTGGGCCCTCGATACAAAGCCACATGATTCTCACAAATCTTCCATGGATTCTGGTCCTGTTGTGTGAATTGAAGTCAGCTGAATTGTTCTTTGTGTTTGCTGACCTTAAAAGGGGGATTTTGATGCAAATTCTGACTTACACATTAGCATGTGAAGGAGTCCACGGTTGGTCAAGTTTTAGAGCAGCTAGGCTGTATCTAGGGTGATTTCATCTGGATGGCTTGGCTATCTCATTAGGTAATCCTTGGAAACAGGGTTTCTGATCCAAAGCCTTTTGGCAGTTTTGGAGTAGGTATTAACAGGCCTTGGCCTTGGTCCCTATAACCTCTGGGGTTTCTGCAGTGTTGCAGAGAAAAGGAAAACAGAAAGGGTTGAGATTTTTTTCTGACTAAGAAAGTAGTTCAAACATACCTTGTGTAGAGGCAACAAAGCAGGGTTGGGCTGGTGGAGGTGAAGTTGAGGGTAATTGCTTGTTCTCTAGGTGTATCATCTCTACAGGCTGCTACTCTGTGGAAAGAATCTGAGGATGCTGGTTGACAGCCAAGTGCAGATGAGCCAGTGAGTGCCCAGGTGGCCAAAAGGGTCAACAGCAACCTGACTTGGATGGCTGACGGCATGGCCATCAGGATCAGGACAGTGACTGTCCCTCTGTATTCAGCACTGGTGAGGCCACACCTTGAGTACCCAGTTCAGTTTTGGAACTCTCAAGAAGGACATTGAGATGCTGGAGTGGGTCCAGAGAAGGCCAATGAAACTGCTGAAGGGTCTGGGGAACCAGTCTGGTGAAGAGCAGCTGAGGGAACTGTGGTTGTTCAGCCTGGAGAAAAGGAGGCTGAGGGGAGATCTCATTGTTCTTTACAACTTCCTGGAAGGAGTTTGGAGCCAGGTGTGGTTTGGTCTCTTCTCTTTAGTAACAAGCAGCAGGACAAGAATAAATGCTCTGAATTTGCAGCAGGGGAGGTTTAGGTTGGATATTAGGAACAATTTCTTCCCTGAAAAGATTTTCAAGCCCTGGAATACCTTGCATCATCACAAGAGGTTTGCTGCCTCGGGTACGTTAGCAGCAAAGTTTACCCAAATTTGCAGCCCATATGGGACAACACTTGATCTCCAGTCTGCAGCACCCAAAACTCTTTCAAGGAGGAACAGGAGTGCAGACAAAGCTGAGCAGTAGCTACAAGGTACAAGGATCGTGTAAAACAAAACAAAACAGTAGGCAGTAATTCCAAATTCCCTTGAGAAACAGATACCGATTCACCCCTGCTACATGTCATTCCCCCAGTCTCAACAACAGGAATGTGTTTTGCTTTTTCTGGCGACTTCACTCTTCCAAGCCAGAGGGTCACGTTGCCCTTTCCTTCTGAAATCAGTTTCCATAACGAGCACACTCGAAGCACATCCACGCACAGAGAAAATGAAGTGAAGCCTCTGCTACTATGTTTATATTTAGACATCCCAGAGGCACAAAGCAGGTTGCTGATTTTCTGTGAAAATTCTCTTTCCAGACCAATGTCTCTGCATTTGTTGCACCATGAATGATTAAAAGCACCACACTGTTAAGTGATAGCTGCTTCTGTCTCTTTAGCAAGGCTCAGGCACTTGGATAATTAATAATAACAATTTGGATGGTAGATGAAATTTCTTCACTGAAAGTGTTCTCAAACAATGGAACAGGCTCCCCCAGGAGGTGGTTGAACCCTCAGCCCTGGAGGTATGTAGAAGACACATAGATGCTGTGCTGAGGGACATGGTTTAGCACCTGACTTGGTACAGTTAGGTAATGGTTGGACTGGATGATCTTGGGGGTCTTTTCCAGCTGAAATTATTCTGTGATTCTCTGTAAAGCTACAGCTTGTAACCATGATCGCAGCTCGCTGAGGTGACAGGACAAGAGGAAACAGCCTGAAACTCTGCCAGGGGAGATTTAGGTTGGATATTGGGGAAAAGGTCTTTACTGAGAGAGTGGTCAGGCACTGGAACAGGCTGCCCAGAGTGGAGTCACTGCCCCTGGAGGTGTTCAAGAAACATGTGGACATGGCAGTTTGGGACAGGGTTTAATGGCCATGGTGGTGTTGGTCTGACAGCTGGACTCGATGATCTTAGATGTCATTGCCAACAGAAACAATTCCATGATTCTACAAAATAACCTTTATGTTCTTTTTCTCCTCAATAAAGGACATTTTGAAGAAGAAGCGATCACAGGCAGTGCTCTCTGCAGCTCCTTCATTTGGTATGAAATGTATGTGTGTAGCCATTACAAAGAGGCCCAACCCTTGTGAAACACCTGCCCGAGAGCATAAAAGCAAGGTAAATCACCTTCCTTCGGTCTGCGTCATAGAATCATTATAGAATCATGGATTCCATGGAAGGGACCTTTAAAGGTCACCTAGTCCAGCACTCAGCAGGGACATCTGCAGCTAGAAGAGGTTGCCCAGAGCCCCACATAACCTGACCTGGAATAGTTTCAGGGATGGGGCATCTACACAATACAATACAATACAATACAATACAATACAATACAATACAATACAATACACCAGGTTGGAAGAGACCTTCAAGATCATCGTGTCCAACCCATCAACCAATCCAAACCACCTAAACAACTAAACCATGGCACCAAGCACCCCATCAAGTCTCCTCCTGAACACCTCCAATGATGGCGACTCCACCACCTCCATGGGTAGCCGATTCCAATGGGGAATCACTCTCTCTGTGAAGAACTTCTTCCTAACATCCAGTCTAAACCTCCCCTGGTGCAGCTTGAGACTGTGTCCTCTTCTTCTGGTGCTGGCTGCCTGGGAGAAGAGGCCAACCTCTGCCTGGCTACAACCTCCCTTCAGGGTAGCTGTAGAGAGCAATAAGGTCACCCCTCAGTCTCCTCTTCTCCAGGCTAAGCAACCCCAGTTCCCTCAGCCTCTCCTCATAGGGCTTGTGTTCCAAACCCCTCCCCAACTTTGTTGCCCTTCTCTGGACACGCTCCAGCAAGTCAACATCTTTACTAAACTGAGGGGCCCAGAACTGGACACAGTACTCAAGGTGTGGCCTAACCAGTGCAGTGTACAGGGGCAGAATGACCTCCCTGCTCCTTCTGGCCACACTGTTCCTGATGCAGGCCAGGATGCCATTGGCCTTCTTGGCTGCCTGGGCACACTGCTGGCTCATGTTCAGCCTACCATCAACCAGCACCCCCAGGTCCCTCTCTGCCTGGCTGTTCTCCAGCCACTCTGACCCCAGCCTGTAGCACTGCATGGGGTTGCTGTGGCCAATGTGCAGAACCCGGCACTTGGATGTGTTCAATCTCCTGCCCTTGGACTCTGCCCATCTGTCCAGCCTGTCGAGGACCCTCTGCAAAGCCTCTCTGCCCTCCAGCAGATCAACTCCTGCCCCCAGCTTGGTGTCGTCCGCAAATGTACTGCTGATGGACTCAATGCCCTCATCCAGATCATCAATAAAGATGTTGAAGAGCATTGGGCCCAGCACTGATCCCTGGGGCACACCACTAGTGACTGGCTGCCAGCTGGATCTACTACCTCTCTGGGCAACCTGGGACAGGGTCTCACCACCCTGAGTGAAAATAGCTTTGTGTCATGAAAGAGAGATTTTGTTTTGATAAACTAAAATACATGCTTCATATTTTTTTCTGCCTTTCTAGTATTTAGTATTGTCTATTTGTCTGATAAAACCATTAACATTTGCTCTCAATCTGAAGGAAGCATCAGATAAACCAGATAATTTTACATATCATCTGGAATGATTTTAAAGGGGGATCCAGAGGAGGCCACAACGACCAGAAGAGTGGAGCACCTCTCCCTTGAGCACAGGCTGAGACAATTGGGGTTGTTCAGCCTGGAGAAGAGAAGGCTCCAAGGAGACCTCATTGTGGCCTTTCAGTACTTAAAGAGGACTACCAAAAGGATGGGGAGGGACTGTTTCCAATGCCATGTAGCACTAGGACAAGGGACAATGGTTAGAAACTAGAGCAGGGTAGATTTAGCTTGGACATTAGGAGGAAGTTTTGGACATTAGGAAGAAGTTTTTTACTCTGAGAGTGGTGGAACACTGGACCATGTTGCCTAGAGGAGTGGTAGAGGTTCCATCCCTGAAGACATTTCAGGTCAGGCTTGTCAGGGGTCTGAACATCCTGCTCTAGTTGCAGATGTCCCTGCTGACTGCAGGGAGGTTTGGACTTGACCTGACCTTCAAAAGTCCCTTCTAACCCAAACCATTCTGTGACTGCATCTTCTGTGATTACACAAGTCTATGATTCAGTCAGGATTTTCATTTAACAATCCTAAAAGCTTTCAATCCATGTGGGGTACTCAAAATACTGAACATTTTCACAATTCCTGTGCTGAACAGCCTCTTGCAGTTTCAGTTCAAGGTTTTTCATGCACTACCTTGGTTTCTTGTTTTCAGATCAATATTTACTGGGCGACTGCATGCTGGGTACACAAAAGGTAATTACTTCCAACAGCCATAGGTACACTGATTATGATTCATGTGCCACATGCTTCAAGGTAACAACAACCAAAAAAAAAGCTCTAAACATTAAACCACATTTGTCTTTAATTAGTGTTTCCAGTCAAGGTGGAGGCATAATTGGGCTTTCTGGCAAACCTGGTGTGAAAAGTGGGTCTGCGATTTCCACGCACATAAATCACCAAGCAAAAGGAAAATTCCCCTCACTTCAGACAGCTGCAGCTTCATCTTTCCTTTTCCTTCCTCATGGAATGCTACATTTCCCAAATGGTGCACTACAATTCTCCTCGCTGCAGCTGAGAAGCAGCAAAAAAAAGGGCACCATGACTTCAAATGTCTGATTTCTTTATTTTCCCAGTGTCTGACAAATAAGAGGCATGGATGACGTGCCTACATAATCTTGCTCTTACATGCTTGCTCGAAATCTCAAGGGACTGGGGCTTTTCCTTATCTCTGAGTCTTCACCTTAGACTCCTGAGCTAATCAAAACCACAAGCCTGAAAAATTCATGTGCAGAGCTGTATGATTGTTTCAGTCCTTATTTTTCTTAGAATCACAGAATGGCTTGGGTTGGAAGGGACCTGTAAGGGCCATCTAGTCAACCTCCCTGCAGTCAGCAAGGACATCCCCAACTAGAGCAGGTTGCTCAATAGGCCCAAACAACCTGACCTGGAATGGTTCCAGGGATAGGGCATCTACCACCTCTGGGCAAGGGTCTCTATCACAGGGTCTCACCATCCCCGGTGTCAAAAAAGTCTTTGTATCTCTAGTCTCAATCTCCTTCTTTTAAATTAAATCCATCACCCCTTGTCCTGTCACAACAGGCCCTGCTCAGAAGTCTGTCCCCAGCTTTCTGCTCAGCCTCTTTAAGCACTGAAAGGACATCAGAAGCTCTCCTTGGATTCTTCTCTTCTCCAGGCTGAGCAACCCCAGCTCTCAGCCAGGCCTCAGAGCAGAGGGCTTCCAGCCCTTCCATCATTGCTGTAGCCTCCTCTGGTCCTTCTCCAGCAGGTCCATATCTCTCCTGTGCTGAGGACACTAGAGCTGGCCCCAGCACTGCAGATGGGGTCTCAGCAGAGCAAAGTCCTTGAAAGAAAAACCCCATTTGTTACCCAGCACATCTGTCCTCCATGAATTTCTCCAACATGGCATGACACGCTTCAATTGATGATGAAGAGGCTCAACAAGAGAGTTAAATATTGGACAGTGATCACAAAGGTCTCCAAATCAGTATTTTTAGCAACTAAAATAAAGCAGAGCAGGGATTCACTTTCCTTTTTGGTATCAGCACAGCAAAACCTGCATTTGCCCTGAAAAGCTGACAACCGGTTTGTTACTGCAGCTCATGAAATGCACCCTGACACGTGTATATACAGAATCCCAGCATGGTGGGGCTTGGAAGGCACCTCTGGAGATCACCCAGTCCAGCCCCTCCGCTAAAGCAGAGTCACTCACAGAAGCTCGCCCAGGCTCACAATGCCCAGGTGCCTTTACAATGTTTCCAGAGAAGGAGGCTCCACAACTTCTCTGGGCATCCAGCTCCAGTGCTCCAGCAGCCTCACAGCAAAGAACCTGGCACTGATAAGGCCATGCCATGAATACTGGGCTCAATGTTGGGGCCCTCACTCCAAGAAGGACATTGAGGTGCTGGACCAGTTTCAGAGAAGGGCAATGAAGCTGGTGAAAGGTCTGGAGAACAGATCTGGTGAGGAGCAGCTGAAGGAACTGGGGCTGCTTAGTTTGAAGAAAAGGAGGCTGAGAGATCTCATTGTTGTCTATAACTCCTTGAAAAGAGACTGGAATGAGGTGGGGGTTGGTCTCTTCTCACTAGTATCAAGTGATAGAATGAGAGGAAATGGCCTGAAATTGTGCCAGGGGAGGTTTAGGTTGGATATAGGACAATTTCTTTCTGGAAAGAGTGGTCAGGCATTGGAACAGGCTGCCCATGGAGTGGTGGAGTCACCATCCCCAGAGGTGTTCAAGACATGCGTGGACATGGCACTTTGTTGTTGGGTTGACGGTTGGACTCAATGATTTTAGAGGTCTCTTCCAACCAAAACAATTCTATGATTCTATGTCTGACCCCTTCCTCTTGCCCCCCACCCTGTATCTATTGATCAGATCCCCTCTCAGGCTGCTCTTCTCCAGGCTAAGCAGCCCCATATCTCTCAGCCTTTGTATGTACATAAATACATTTCTCACTCCACCACCTTCCCACCCACCCAGCTTACTCCAAGGCCATGAGAAAGCTCACACGATGCACAGGATGATCTATCAGAAATTGATTCCATGGTCTAGGGATAATTCATCATTTTGTATCACACATCAGTTCCTGTTGATTATTGAATGAAAAAGAAACTAATATGTTCTTAAGCAAGACTGAACAAACAAGATCATTAAGCAGTTAAAGAGCTCATCAGAAACTCATTTTGCATTGTTACAATTATTGAATTAGGGTTATTAAAATTTGCTGGGAAAACCCAAATCCCTTTATCAGGCAAGACTGTCACCATCCTCCCAGCACTCATTCCACAGGCACACAGCAACTTGCAAAGTGAAATGGCACCAGTTTTGATCTGTTCCTTCTCATCAAACCCTTTTGTGTGTGCTAACTCAGTACTAATGAGACTCTTGTGGTGGAACTCATTGTGCTTCTGCTACCTGGTAGTGTTCTCTAGTGAAGATGAAAGAGAAGCTTTGTGGAAATCTTTTTGTTTAGGGAAAAAAAAAGAAGAAAGACAAAAAAAAAAGGTAAAAAATGAGATTTTATTTAATATTATAGTAGGGGAGTGATCATACAGCACACAGTTTTCTGTCTAATTGCTCCACATATCTGGAGCTTTGAAGCTGCTCTGTTGAAATATCTCTGAGATTTAACAAATACTCCTTTTGATTTCCACCCCAGGCAAAACAAACAATTTTATTCTCCAGCGTGGATGGATTCTGAGTCATGTTTCATGGCAGGAAAAGCTCAGGAAAAAAAATAAATATTCCTATCCAGCTGCTCTCTGCAGCACAGAAATTCAAAAACAAGCAAAAAAAAACCAACAACCAGAAACAAGATGTCATTCTGGATTCATTGGCAATTAGCAACAACACCAGCAACATGCACAAGCAGAGCTGGATGGTCTGGAGACCTTAAGTCAGGCATGTTTGAGAATGTAGGAACAAATCAAAGCTGTATAAAAAGCAGTGTCCCTGATCACAGGATTGCATAATGGTAGGGGTTGGAAGGGACCTCTGGAAATAGCTAGTCCAACCCCACTGGCAGAGCAGGTTCACTTAGAGCAGGTTACACAGGATGGCACCCAGGTGAGTTTTGAATGTCTCCAGGCAGGCTGCTCCAGTGCTCTGTCACCATTTGATTCAAGAAGTTCCTCCTCATGTTAAGATGGAACTTCCCCTGTTCAAGTCTGTGCCTGTTTTCCCTTGTCCTGTCACTGGGCACCACTGACAGAAGTCTGGTCCCATCTTCCTACACTCACCCTTGAAGTATTGATGGGCATTGATGAGTTCTCCTCCTCAGTCTACTCTTCTCCATACTAAAAAGCCCCAATTCTCTCAGCCTTTCCTCATAAGAGAGATGTTCCAGCCCACTCAACATCTCTGTAGCCCTTTGCTGTACACTCTGCAACAAGTCCCTGTCCTTCTTGAAGCAGAGAGCCCAGAGCCGGACCCAGTACTCCAGATTTGGCCTCACTAGGGCACTGAAGAGAGGGAGGAGAACCTCCCTTGGCCTGCTTGCCACACTCTCCTTGATTCATCCCAGGATGCCATTGGCCTTCTTGGCCACAAGGACACATTGCTGGTTTCATGGTCATCCTGCTGCCCACCTCTTTTAATGGCTGAAGAAGTAATTACTGGTCTCTCTGATGTCTGAACACATCAGCCTTTTTGGGTTTTTTTTCAGAAGCACACAATGGTAGGAAGAGAGAGGACACAAGAAATCACTGAGTCCATACTCTGTCTTGCTGGACAGCTGGCACAGTGGAGAAGGCAACTGCAGCCAGTGCATGGCCATGCCAAAGCTTCCTGCAAAGCAAGCAACCTGTGCAGAAGCAAGTCGGTCCTTCCCTTTCCTCCATCTGGATGGAGCAGTCCAGCTGTCTCACCAGGAAACAAGCACCCCCAGCATGGATTTTTGTCCAGGATAGGCCATAAATAGATATTTTGGACAGGTGAAAACTGATGGCTGTGGTAGAAATTAGAACACTTTTTCAAGTGCTGTGTTTTAACTGTGTAATGTCAGTGGGACACCTCTGCTGTCAGGGGTTAGGTTTGGGCTGGCCATCAGAGGAGTGACATGAGGATCTCCATGAAGCCCTCTGCCTTCCCTAAGGGAAGAGAAAGGGAAGAAAGGAAAGACACTGATAGGATGGGAAAGAAACTAAACCAGCTGGGAAGGAAAGAACAATCCCATGGAATAGAGACAAGGAGACACAAACCAAGAGCCAACCCAAGCTCTGATGGCTATGACAGCACCACTGGTACCACTGATGCTGGGGACAGGCACTGGGCAAGTCCCAGACTGGATTCAGCAGCAGATGGGAACTGGATTCAGGAATATAAGGATCAGAGTGGAAGGCAGAAGGGACAGATTCCTCCTGGCCAGGGAAGAAGAGGCTTGACCCTGGGGACCCTCAGCTGTAGACTGAAGATATCATCCATGGGATGCAATCCCTTGTGGGCCAGTTGACAGTCACCTGTCCTGGCCAGTCCTCTTCACAGGTGCCATCTCTGCCTCTCTGACCCCAAGGTGTGGCAGTGCCTGTGTCCTGCAGAGGAGTAAGCCTCAGGCAGAGCCTTTCTACAGTCCAGCCCTTGGCAGAAAATCTCCCCTTCAGCTTCTCCCTGCTAGAAGCAGCCCCTGGCTGTGAAAACATGCCCTGAACTTCAGAAAGTGCCTCCCTGAGCAGAGACTGAGCTGGGAACTCACAGCACTGACCAGAACCACCTCTGCTGTAGCTCAGACCAGGACAAGCAGCAAAAGAATTAGACTAAGCAGGAGTAGAACAAAGTTAACTTGGCAGAAGGAGCAAAGCCATACAACTCTTTGCACATAAAGCCTCCAGTGCTGGAAAGCTGAAGGAAAAATTCCCAAGCACAGCTAAAGAATGATGGAATTGTATTTTTGGGCTTTTGAAAATAAGCTTCTGTTTTTAAATCACAGTAAATCCTCCACCTATAATTTTTGGAGAAACTCTTCTAAAATACAGCAGTGTTCTGAATTTCCTGGGTGATGGACCCAAGCCACATTATCCTTTGGAAACAGATGTGGTTTGTAAATATACTTCCTACGGCACTTTAACTGCATCATCAGGTGGCTGTGGAGATGAGGCCAGCTGTGTCTCCTCACTGGTTTAGCTCCCCCAAACAGATGTCCTTCCTCACAGGAAGGCAGCATCTTGCAAATCATTACCTTTGAGAAGTGGCACCATGGAAAAACATGGAGACATCCATCATCTTAGCATTTTTTTCCTATCTCGGGGTAAAATTGCATGAGGATCTGCACAGCAGTTATGAGATGGATCCTCCTCACATCTTCTCAAGACTAAACTAGGGAAAACTTAACTTGAGCCCACCTTGCAGTCATGCAAGGCCAGGTGGGTGAGCAGATTTTGAGCCACTTGGTTCAGTAGAAGGTGTCCCTGCCCATGGCAGGAGAGTTGGCACTAGATCACAGGATGTTAGGGGTTGAAAGAGACCTCTGAAGATCATCAAGTCCAACCCCCTGCCAGAGCAGGGCCATAGACTCTAGCACAAGTCACACAGGAATGCATCCAGATGGGTCTTGAAAGTCTCCAGAGAAGGAGACTCCACAACCTCCCTAGCAGCCTGTTCCAGTGCTCTGTGACCCTCACAGTGAAGAAGTTCCTCCTCATGTTGAGGTGGCACCTCCTGTGCTGTAGTTTATATCCATTACCCCTTGTCCTATCACAGGGTGCAAGTGAGCAGAGCCTGTCCCCTCCCTCTTGACACCCAGCCCTCAGATACTTACAAACATTTACTAAATCCTCTCAGTCTTCTCTTCTCCAGACTAAAAAGCCCCAAATCTTTACAGTCTCTTCAAGCTTAAACCACTCCACGATTCTCCAAGTACAGCATATGGTTAGCTGAGGAAAACTCTAACACTAAATGCTGTTCATATTTATTCAGCTGTACAAGGGCTGATGTGCCAAGGTAGACTCAGGCCAACATGAGAGTGAAACTGGTCCAACACCAGTCCAGGCTGTAGTAGAAATGGAGCTCCTGAGAGATGTTTCATTGGCCTGCATGTTTCTTCTCCTGCCTCCGGCAGAATCACAGACTGGTAGAAATGACAAGAAACCTCTGGAGATGATCTGGTCCAATCCCCCTGCTAAAGCAGGGGCACGCACAGCAGGGTGCCCAGAATCACAATATGCGGCTGGGTTTGGAGTCTCTCCAGAGAAGGAGACTCTACAACCTCTCTGGGTAACTTGCTCCAGGGCTCCAGCACCCTCACACCAAACAAGTTTCTCCTCCTGTTCACATGGAACCTCTTGGGCTCCAGTTTGTGCCTGTTGCCCCTTGTCCTGTCACTGGGCACCACCTTTTGACATTTGCCCTCTAGCTCTTGCTGAGCACTTAGAAGACCTCTTCTCAGCCCTCTCTGGGCAGCACAGCCCCAGGTTTCAGCCTTTCCTTCCAAGGAAAGGAGACCAGTGGAGAAGGTTGATATGTTGATGCTCCACACTGCACCTTTATTGCAACCCCATCCAACTTGCTCTAATTCTCTCACAAGTTCCAGCTGAAGCAAAGAGGATTTAAGAGTGGACTAAAGTCTGTGTGGGAAGGTGAGTGCCTTTTGGAGAAACCATCCATGGGCTTTTCTTTGGTTTAATCTTTCCTGCTGTGCTCACCACCATCAGCCACAGAAAACACCTGCACAACTTTGCTGTGCCTCTTCTCCTCCACCATCCCATAGGATTTCCACTAAGAACCTGTAGAAGCAGCTAGGTGGGTAGAAACCTGCTCTGCTTACTGAAAGAAGCTTTCAGAAGGGCTCAAAGCCAACAAACAATTAGCAACCCATCATGTAACTACACAGCTGAAGAAAAGTGTCCTCTGGCAAAACAGGGAAATGCTTACCAACATCTACTGCCACCAGTGCCCTGTCATGCTGTCACAGAGCTGAGTTCCCTAAATGAACCAGGTAGTTATTCCAGATGGAAAATGCCACTTGTGTAGGTCCTCACCCTACTGAATAAATCAACATTGCTTACAGAATCACGGAACGCATTGGCTTGGAAGGGACCTTCAAAGGCCATTTTGTACAACTCCCTTTCAGGAAGCAGAGTCACCTCCAACTAGATAAGGTTGCTCAGGCATACATCAAGCCTGACCTTGCAAGTCTCTAGGGATGAGGCCTCCATGACATCGCTAGCTAATTTTTTCCAGTGTTCCACCACTCTCATGGTAAAGAACTTCCTCGTCACGTTCAGCCTAAATCTACCATCTGCTTTCCCCCTTGACCACATCTGCTGCTGACATAAATACAACTAGAGAAGCACAGAATTGTTTCAGCTGGAAAAGACCTCTAAGATCATCAGGTCCAACCTTCAACCTAAGACCACCATGGTCATTAAACCACATTTCAGAGGGCCATGTCCATACATTTCTTTAACACCTCCAGGGATGGGGACTCCACCACGTCCATGGGCAGCCTGTTCCCATACCTGGTGACTCTTGCAGGAAAGAAATTTTTCCTAATACCCAACTTAAACCTCCCCTGGTGCAACTTGAGGCCACTTCCCTTCTTTCTGTCACCTGATACCAGGGAGAAGAGACCAACCTCTACCTCATTCTAACCTCCTTTCAGAAAACACATGGTACACCTCATCTTTCCTTCTGCATTAACAATCTAAAGTATAGAATGAAAACTCCATATTGTGTATCATGAAGAACTAGAAGATTTGCTAAGTATCTATCAAGGGGAATGCAGAGTCTGTTTCAGCACTATAATCTATAGCTTCAACTTAGACTTGACTTTTGGTCAGGCATTGGAATAAGCTGCCCAGGGAGAAGGTGGAGTCACTATCCATGGAGGTGTTCAAGAAATGTGCAGACATTGTATTTCAGAACATAGTTTAATGGTCATGCTGGTCTCTCTTTGATGTTTGGGCTCAATGATGTCAGAAGTGTGTTCCAACTGAAACAGTTCTGCTTATTTCAGCAGTAGATGTGGTCAAGGGAGAAGGTAGATCCTAAGGGCCTGATTGACACATTGGATGTGACGAGTCTGTAATGCAGGCAGCAGGACGAGCAGAAAAGTCCCTGTTATTTGTTTGCTCAAGATCCCCAGGTACTTGGTTTTCAAGCCTGCTTGAAGCCAAGTGACAAGAAGCTTTCCAACTGCAAAGCCAAAAATAGCTCCAGCAGCCCAGTTAAAAACCAACTGCAGATAATCTCTGGTGGCAGAACTAGGGAGTGCAGCCTAGTGAAAGCACAGCAAGCTCTGATGGGGTCTCCAGCGATTCCTGGATGTAGGCTTGATGTTTTTCAGGTACCACTGCATTATTCTACTTCTTTAATTGGAATGTTAGCCTTTCCTCTTTCCGGGGATGCTACCTTGCACAGACCCTTCAGGAAGTATTTTTCACTATCAGAAGTTTGTGGTTTCTACCAGGTTGGTCCATACACTGAACACCTTCCTTGTCCTTGTCCTTGTCCTTGTCCTTGTCCTTGTCCTTGTCCTTGTCCTTGTCCTTGTCCTTGTCCTTTGGTCCATTCTGAAAGGCTGAGAGACTTGATGCTCTTTAGCCTGTCACATACAAGACTGAGAAGGGACATCTGGCTCAACATGAGCCAGCAGTGTGCCCAGGTGGCCAAGAAGGCCGATGGCATCCTGGCCTGCAGGTGCAGGGAAGTCATTCTGCCCCAGTACTCAGCAGTGGTTAGGCCACACCTTGAGTCCTGTGTCCAGTTCTGGGCCCCTCAATTTAAGAAGGACATTGAGACACTTGAACGTGTCCAGAGAAGGGCAACAAGGCTGGGGAGAGGCCTTGAGCACAAGCCCTATGAGGAGAGGCTGAGGGAGCTGGGGTTGTTTAGCTTGGAGAAGGGGAGGCTCAGGGGAGACCTCATTGCTCTCTACAACTACCTGAAAGGAGGTTGTAGACAGGTAGGGGTTGGTCTCTTCTCCCAGGCAACCATCACCAGAACAGAAGGACACAGTCTCAAGCTGCGCCAGGGGAAGTTCAGGCTCGAGGTGAGGAGAAAGTTCTTCACAGAAAGAGAGATTGCCCATTGGAATGGGCTGTCCAGGGAGGTGGTGGAGTCACCGACCCTAGAGGTGTTCAAAAATGATTGGATGTGGCACTTGAAGCCATGGTTTAGTTAGGCATTAGGTGTGAGGTATTAGGTAATAGGTTGGACTGTATGATCTCTCAGGTCTCTTCCTACCTTATTGATTCTATGATTCTGTGATACTCAACATTTATAAATACCTTAAGGGTGGGTGTCAAAAAGTAGAGCCAGTGCCTTTTTACTGCTGCCTTGGGACAGGACAAGGGGCAGCAGATACAAACTGGAACCCAGGAGGTTCCATCTGACCATGAGAAATTTCTTTGCTATGAGGCTGCTGGAGCCCTGGAGCGGGCTGCTCAGAGAGGCTGTGAAGTCTCCTCTGGACTTTGTGATCCTGGGCAACCTGCTGTGGGTGACCATGCTTTAGAAGCAGGGTTGGACTAGATGATCTCCAGGGGTCTGTTCCAAACCCCACCCTTCTGTGATTCCATGATTCTGTGATTCCTCTTCTCACTACATCTCTTCTATGAGGTTTTGACAGGATTTCTATCTTTGATCTTCTCTGAAATGCATATGGTGGATTTCAGACCATGCACTAGTCATTTGAATGTCAACAGATTGTTGATTACAGACTGAGTTGGGTTGGGAGGGACTTAAAAGTCCCTCCCTTTAAAAAAGCCATCTAGTGCAACCCTCATGCAGTCAGTAGGAACATCTGCAACTACAGCATGTTGCTCAGAGCCCCAGACAGCCTGACCCGGAATGTTCCCTGGGACCGGGAATCTACCACCTCTCTGGGCTTGGCTGCAGGGCGTCTGGAGCAGAGAGTTTCACCCAGCCAAATGGGTTGTGAAGAAAACCCATTCCTTCATCTAGGCTGTGATTTTGAAAGAGTTAATGAGAATTGGGTACTCAGACCTGTAAGGCTTTAGATGATGTGGCTTCTGCAAACAAGGTCTGTTCAAGTGGATCTCCAGGTATTTCTGCTTTGAATTGTGATGCTGTGCAGAGACACCATTGACTCCAGGGAGTTTAATTTGTCTCTATTATGTCTGCATGTGTCTTCCCAACCACAACCTTTCTGAAAAGAGCTGTAAATGACTTTTTTATGAAAAACAGGCCCTCACATACTTATTATTTCTTTTTGTTGTCTAAGAAAAATGAGCCTTTTCATTTAATTTGCTCCAATTTCTCTTTTCAGTCCTCCCAATTACAGACCTGTAGGCTGCAATTATTGTATGTTTTATCTGCTCTCACAAAAGGGTAGAAGAAATCAGTAACACAAGTGTCAGCAGTGCTGGTGTGGGGAGAGGAGAAGATCTGCCAGCAGCAATCAGAAGTATATTAACAGCTCGATTATTTCTAATGCTTTGGTGGCAGCAACAAGGACATAGACCATAGAATGGTTGTGTTTGGAGGGACCTTTAAAGCCCACCTAATCCAACCCCTCTGCAGTCAGCATGGACAGAGTGATTCGCCATTGGAATGTGCTGCCCAGGGAGGTGGTGGAGTCACCATCCCTGGAGGTGTTCAAGAGGGGATTGGATGTGGCACTTGGTGCCATGGTCTAGTCATGAGGTCTGTGGTGACAGGTTGGACTCGATGATCTTCAAGGTCTCTTCCAACCTTAGTGATACTGTGACACTGTGATACTGTGACATCACCATGTTGCTCAGACCTTCGACCAACCTGACCTGGAATGGTTCCAGGGATGGGGCATCCAACACCTCTCAGAGCAACTGGGCCAGGCTCTTGTTTCAAAAATTTCTTCCTTCTCTCTACTCTGAATCTCCCTCTTTTAGTTTAAACCCATCACTCCTTGTCCTGTCATAACAGGCCCTGGTAAAAAGTATGTCCCCAACTTTCTTATAGCCCCCTTAACAAAAAAAGCCACAATAAGATGTCCCTGGATCCTTCTCTTCTCCAGGCTGAACAACCCCAACTCTCTCAGCCTGGACTCACAGCAGAGGGCTTCCAGCCTTCCCATTATTGCTGTGGCCTTCTCTGGCCCCGCTCCAACAGGTCCATGTCTCTGCTGTGCTGACAGCACCACAGCTGGCCCCAGCACTGCAGGTGGGGTCTCAGCAGAGTGGAGCAGAGGGACAGAATCCCCTCCCTCCACCCACTCTGGACCAGCTTAGAACTAGCATTAGTATTTTTGAGACACAAATGCTCCTGCTACCATAACATACAGCATATCTTTGGTCTACTTTCTGGCTCTTTACACCCACCTGCTGACCAAACAATGCTTGGTAAGTAAATCTCATGATCATCTTCAGCCCCGGTGGGGTTTGTTGCCTGGCTGGTTGGTTGATAGGTTTTTCTACCTCCTAAACCAGCCCCAGCATCAGATCAGCCTTGCTTCATGGGGAGGGACTTTTACAAGGGCTTGTAAGTGATAGCAATAAGGGGAATGGCTCTAAGATAGAAGAGGGGAGATGTAGACTGGAGATTAGGAAGAAATTCTTTACAGTGAGGGTTGTCAGGCACTGGAACAGGTTGCCCAGGGAGCTCAAGTTTTTTCCCAGCCCTGGAGGTGTTCAAGGCCAGGTTGGACTTGAGCAACCTGGCCTAGTGGAAGGTGTCCCTGCCCATGGTGGAGGGTTTGGAAGTGAGTGATCTTTAAGGCCCCTTCCAACACAAATCACTCCATGATGCTATGATTATATGAGCAGGGTGAGTTTGCTTCTGCTAAGATTCTTCCCCTTACAGCCCTGAAAATGAGGGTTGTCCAAGGCCATACAGCCACTATTCAGTAACCTACAGAGCATCACAGTATTATTCTCATGATACTTGGAGTTTCGTCCACAAACAGTGATGATATAGCAGCACTAGTTGTTGAAACCTGAAGAGCTAATCCAGAAATTCAGCCTTTTACTCCAAGTAAATTTTAGAAGGGTTTATTTCCCACTTCAATTCCAGTTATTGTCTGCATTCCCCACATCAGCAAATGAGAGATATTAGAAAGCCCTGATGGCAGGAATGGAAAAAAACTTCCATTGTTTAAACTTAAATTCCATTTTCCATTGTTTTACCCATGCAAACCTTGGCATCTACCAGATTGTCAGAGATGGGGATTTTTCACTGTCAAAACAGCTAACTTATTAAGGAGAAGCTGAAGCAAACAGAGCAAGAATATTGCCAATGCTTGAAGTCTTAGAGCAGTGAATACCATCTCATCCATTCATTTGGAGAGACTGGATGCCTCTGTGCCAGCAGAGTCTTCCCCAGGCTGCTAGCAACTCTTCTAGACAAGACTGAAGGTCAGGGTGTTTTGTGAGTCTTTCCAAACCCTGGCTAATAAAAACTTGGGACTTTAGCAACTTGGTTTGGCAAGGGGAGAAGCTTAGGGAAAAGCTGCATTGTTGATGACGTATCTGCCAAGATTTCCAAAGTTCTACCTTCAGTGCAATTCCCTACTGGAATTCTGTGGCCTTCCCTGGAAGGCAGAAGAGGAAGGAATTGAGAAAATTGGAGGAGAGTGGGCAGGCTTGACAGGCTGGGAAGGAGAAAGCAGAAGATAAAGAAATTATTAATAAAGTGATCCAGAAATTTGTGCTCTCCACATCATGGTTTTAATGCACATTAGACTGGTCAAGAGAAAGGGCATGGTGGCAAACTGGCTAAAATTTTCTGTTTCACACTGCTGAGAAATATTAGATTTGCCACCACCAGAACAGCCTTTGAAGTCCTCAATGTCAAGAGCAACCTTCTGTACTGATTCAAGGGTTCACTGCAGTAGCCATGGCCTGAAGCAGAATAGTTTGCAAGAGAATAAGTGTTTTGTGGGGGTATTGATAAAAAAAAATAAAAAGCACTCCTCAATTCTCCTCAGGTTTTATGGGTTTCTACAGAGAACTGCAGATTAAATCAGCATTTTTTCCCATTTCCATTTTTCACCAACATTCTCTCTCTTAGTTGCTTTCCATCCTTATTCCATCTTGTTAAAGGAGCACAATAGGAAAGGGGAAAGAAAAAAAAAAACAGAAAAGGGGTGAAAAAGTGAGATAAGGGTGGTGATGGAGACTCCATTCCTGGAGACATTCAGGGTCAGGCGTGTTGGGGCTCCAAGCAACCTGATCGAGTTGGGGATATCCCTGCTGACTGCAGTGGGGGTAGAGGTCCCAAATCAAAGCATTTTATGAATCCATGATTCTATGATTTTGTGATTCCATGATTCTGTATTTCTTTAACATGTTCAGCTTTGGTCTGCATCATGTGAACTATATTTTTCATACACATTTCTTTAGATCTTTTTGCTGTAACAAATAAATAATCACGATCTTGTATGGGGCCTACCGGAAAGCTGGGGAGGGACTTATTCTAAGGGCCTGCAGTGATAGCATGAGGAACAATGGCTTTGAGCTCAAAGAGGAGAGATTCAAACTGGAGATTAGGAAGAAATTCTGTACAGAGAGGGTGGTGAGACACTGGAACAGGTTGCCCAGGGAGGTTTTTCAAGGCCAGGTTGGGTGAGGCCTTAAGAAACCTGGTCTTGTGGAAGGTGTCCCTGCCTATGGCAGGGGGGTTGGAACTAGATGATCTTTAGGGTCCCTTCCAAGACAAATCATTCTAGGATTCTATGATCTGGAGCTCCATGGCCTGTTCAGTTTCTAGCATGTGTTTGGACTTTGCTGGGAGGATTAATATTGGCAGCAATATGTGCATCTTTCAGATGTAGCAGGCAGTGCAAAGACCTCCCTCAGAATCCCACAGTCACAATGTGACCCATCTGTAGGACACACAGGGAGAGGAACTTGGCTCCATCTTTGTAAGAACAGGTTAAGAACCTCACACTAGATAAAAAAGAACACCCTGCCATGATGACTTACAGCAGGTCATTTAAGTTAACTAGGCAATTTTGGCCAGCATTGAGCACAAAGGATTGAGAGCCCCTTCAACCTTTCTTTGAAGTTATAGATATGTATGAACACACTGAGAACACCTTTGATAAGCTCCCAGCTTTAGAAAAATTGACATTTCTGTAATCATGCCTGAAAACCTTTTATTTTTGCCTTGAAAATCATCATTCCATCAAAGTGTCCTTCCCATGGCTTTCTTGTGTCGTGCTGGGTCAACGGCATCACACTGTGGCATGGAGCGTGCGTGGTGTAAAACCAGAGAGTGTTGTACCTTAACTGCAGGGATCAAATATTAAGCAGGTGAAAGAAACTCATAGAGTCATGGAATTGTTTCAGTTGGGAAAAAAGGCCTCTAAGATCATTGAGCCCAACCTTCAACCCAAGACCACCATGGCCATTAAACTATGTATCAAAGTGCTGTTTCCACACCTCATGGTGCCGACCCTTTTACTTCTATGTCTATAAATCACTCGGCTCCTCATCACGTCCTCCCTCATGAGTGCAGGAGCAGGTGAAAACCAGAACTTTAAGAATAAAAAGACCCACCACTTTAAGAAGAAAAAACCCACCAGGATCATTTGCAGAAAGCCTCCCATGCATACCCCTGGCCACCCGTGTGCTGCTCAGGGTGCCCAGGGCGGTTGTGGAGTCTCCTTCTCTGGAGAGTTTTCAATCCCACTTGGCTACCTGGACATTGTGGTCCTGGGCAACTTGCTGTGGGTGCCCCTGTTTTAGCTGGGGGGTTGGACTAGATTATCTCCACAGGTCCCTTCCAACCCCCACCATGCTGGGATTCTATGATTCCATGCTGTATCAAGCATGGTGAACCCAAGGAGCCAAGATAGGGCAAATCACAGAATGCATTGGGTTGGAAGGAACCCTCAAAGGTTATCTTGTTTGACCCGCCTGCAGTGAGCAGAGACATCTCCAACTAGATCAAATTGCTTAGGGCATCCCCCAAAAAAAAAAAAAACAACCAGGGACACTCAGCTTTCATGAATCCTCTCTCTGTGTCATTCTCTCTGCTCCCTTTTTAAAGCACAAGTAAAAAGTGCTTCTTTACTTTGCTTCTAACACCAGAAGGGGAGCAATCCTGTGACTTTCATATCTGGAACAGGAACTCAGCAGAAAACAGTAGAAGCCCAGTACCAGGGAAACACATTGTTGGACCTTAAGTAACATCCCCACAGGGCTGGAACTGTAGGATTCACCTCTGTCCTCTGGGCTATTCCTTAAGAGAAAGAAGGTTTGGTAGGCTTTCAATTTCTCATTTTCTCCTTCTTCATCTGAGATGACACTAATGTACTAATGCTGAAAGCAGGGGAAATTGTTGTTCCCTCCACACACGGAGCCTCCAGCATGGTCACAGCTGTGTGAAAGATGTATCACACTAATGGAGCTTTCTTGTTGTGTTTTTTATTTCAGATGGAGTAAATCCAGGGTAGGGTTCCATGTGATTTCTAATCCATTAGTCGCCTCTTGCCCCTGTTGGAACATGCCCGAGAGATGTTCTGTGTCTCCCATCTCCATTAACTCTCACTTCTAGCTGAAGCCACTTCTGACTTTGTTGGTTTTTAGCTGCAGTTGGGCTTTGCATCATCACTTGGCCAGATTTTGGTGATTCTTGAGACTGTTCCAAATGGAGCAACACCTCAGGGAGCAATGCAGTCAGGATGTAGTCAACAGTGAGAGCAGAAAGTGGCCTTCAGAATCACAGAACAGCAGGGTTTGAAAGGGCCCTCTGGAGATCATCTAGTCCAACCCCCTTGCTAAAGAAGGGTCACCCACAGCAGCTTGCCCAGGATCACAATGTCCAGGTGGCTTTGCAATCTCACCACAGAAGGAGACTCCACAACCTCTCTGGGCAGCCTGCTCCAGGGCTCCAGCACCCTCACAAGAAACAAGTTCAGAAGGAACCTCCTGGGTTCCAGTTTGTGCCAGTTACCCCTTGTCTTGTCACTAGGTGCTACTGAGAAAAGTCTGGCCCCATTCTCATGTCCCCCTGAGCACTGAGAAGATCCCTCAGGCTGCTCTTCTCCGGGCTCAACAGCCCCAGGCCTCTCAGCCTTTCCTCCTCACAGAGATGCTCCAGTTCCTTCAGCATCTTCATAGCTTCCATTGGACACTGTCTAGTAGTTCCTGTCTCTGAAAGGATACTGAGGGTACCTTTAGTCCTAGTTTTGCCAGTGCACAAAGTACAGCATCACCCAAATGCTTTCGTGGAGCTGTTTGTGAACTCATTCACTCTGATCTGGCCCAGAATCTTCTTCTGAAGCCTTTCTTTGTCCCAGCTGTTTGACCTTTTACGTCC
Source organism: Picus viridis (assembly GCA_033816785.1). Taxonomy (NCBI): domain Eukaryota; kingdom Metazoa; phylum Chordata; class Aves; order Piciformes; family Picidae; genus Picus; species Picus viridis. The sequence goes on along the minus strand of CM066585.1, from coordinate 35,504,791 downwards.
GTCCTCAGCAGGATAAATTTTAAACTGTTGCATCTCCTATTTGGAAATTACATTAAATGTCAGTGAAATGACAAGTGGACATCTTGGCCAGTGCTTTACTCCAGCTTTACACCTTGGAGTCGTTCAGAGGTGAATGCAATTCATATTACACGGGATTGTCTTCACAGCAAGGGTTAGACTTGTAAGTCATTCTCAGTGTGCTTTTTCCTACCAAGTGCTAACATCACCGCTGGAGAGGTCACCAAGAGTTCACTGCTCTGAAGAATCTCCTGCTTTCTGGCTTGGGTTTTGTTTGGTTTGGGGTTTTTCTGGTTGTTTGTGTTGTTGTTTTGGGGGTTGGGTTTTTTTGGGTTGGTTTTTAGTTTTGTTGTTGTTGTGTTTGGTTTTGGTTTTGGTTTTGGATGAGCAGGACAACAATTAAATTTAATTCTCTTGAAAAGAAAAAAGACAAGCCTGCCTCTCAGACCAGATCTCAGGTACATTGCTTAGTCAGTAATTACTCTTAACCCATCATGCCCCTTGTAAAATAATCTTGTTCCTCACAGCTAACGATCTGTTGTAGGAGTGATTACATGAGACTTTCGATAGGAATGCTCAAGGATTGATCTGTTTGCTGTTAAGCATTCAAAAACTGCAATGCATCATAAAGCTTGGCTGGAAGAAGAATAAGAAAGTTCTGAGCAATACCTGCTTCTAGCCTCTAACAAAGTATAGGATCATAGAACTGTTGAGGATGGAAGAGACCTTTGAGATCGTCATGTCCAACCAGTTGCCTGGAACTCACAATCCTGCCACTACTCCTAAGCCACTACCAGTAAACCATGTCCCTCAGCACCACATCCATGTGTCTTTTACATTCCTCGAGGGATGGTGACTCCATGACCTCCATGGGCAGCCTGCTCAAGTGCCTAAGAACCCTCTCTGTAAATATTTTTTTCCTGATTTTCAACCTGAACTTGCCCTAGAACAACTTGAGGCCATTGACTCTTGTCCTGTCACTTGTTGTGTGTGAGAACAGACTGACCCCACCTTGCTCAAAGCTCCTTCCAGGGAGCTGTAGATGGTAATGAGGTCTCTCCTCAGCCTTCTCTTTTGAAGACCAAACAGCCCCAGATCCCTCTGCTGTTCCTCATAAGACTTGTGCTCAAGGCCTTTCACCAGCTTAGTTGCCCTGCTCTGCCCATGCTCCAGCACCTCAATGTCCTTCCTGGAGTGAGGGACCCAAAACTGAACCCAGTACTCAAGTGAGCTCTTGCAATTTGAGCAATAAACTGCCTCTGTTTCTTCCATGAGCAGTTTTCCCATTTAATTACAGAATAACGGATTTGCAGCATGGTAGGGGGTAGAAGGGACCTCTGGAGATCCTCTAGTTCAACCCCTCTGACAAAGCAGGGGCATCCTCAGAAGGTTGCCCAGGATCACAATGTCCAGGCAGGCTTGGTATCCAGAGAAAAAGACTCCACAACCTCTCTGGGCAGCCTGCTCCAGGGCTCCATCACCCTTAAATTAAAGAAGTTCCTCCTCCTGTTTAGACAGAACTCCTCATGTTCAAGTCTGTGTACATCACCTCTTGTCCTGTCACTGGTCACCACTGACAAAACACTGGTCCTGTTCTCCTGCCACCCACCCTAAACACATTTATAAGCATTTATGAGATGTCACCTCAGTCCTCTCTTCTCCAGGCTAAATAGTCCCTCAGCATTTCTTCATAAGAGAGGTGTTCTTTTCCCCTAGTCATCTTAGAGGCCAGGTGCAGGAAAATCTGAATGTTCTCTTTGAATTTTCCAGTGATTTAGGACAGGACAGGACAGGACAGGACAGGACAGGACAGGACAGAACAGAACAGGAACAGAACAGAACAGAACAGAATAGAATAGAATAGAATAGAATAGAATAGAATAGAATAGAATAGAATAGAATAGAATAGAATAGAATAGAATAGAATAGAATAGAATAGAATAGAATAGAATAGAATAGAATAGAATAGAATAGACCAGACCAGGTTGGAAAAGACCTTTGAGATCATCGAGCCAAACCTATCACCCAACACCATCTAATCAACTAAACCCTGACACCAAGTGCCACATCCAGTCTCTTCCTACACACCTCCAGTGATGGTGACTCCACCACCTCCCCAGGCAGCACATTCCAATGGCCAGTCACTCTCTCTGTGAAGAACTTCTTCCTAACATCCAGCCTAAACCTGCCCTGACGCAGCCTGAGACTGTGTCCTCTTGTTCTGGTGGTGGCCACCCATGAGAAGAGACCGACCCCCACCTGTCTACAACCTCCCTTCAGGTAGCTGTAGAGAGCAATAAGGTCTCCTCTGAGCCTCCTCTTCTCCAGGCTAAGCAACCCCAGCTCCCTCAGCCTCTTCTCATAGGGCTTGTGCTCCAAACCCCTCCCCAGCTTCGTGGCCCTTCTCTGGACACATTCCAGTAACTCAACATCCTTCCTGAACTGAGGGGCCCAGAACTGGACACAGGACTCCAGGTGTGGCCTAACCAGTGCAGTGTACAGGGGCAGAATGACCTCCCTGCTCCTGCTGGCCACACTGTTCCTGATACAGGCCAGGATGCCATTGGCCCTCTTGGCTGCCTGGGCACACTGCTGACTCATGTTCAGCGTACTGTCAACCAGCACCCCCAGGTCCCTTTATGCCTGGCTGCTCTCCAGCCACTCTGACCCCAGCCTGTAGCACTGCATGGGGTTGCTGTGGCCAGTGTGTAGAACCTGGCACTTAGATGTGTTAAATCTCTTGCCCTTGGACTCTGCCCATCTGTCCATCCTGTCAAGGTCCCTCTGCAGAGCTCTCCCACCCTCTAACAGATCAACGCTCAACCCCAGCTTGGTGTCATCTGCAAACTTACTGATGATGGACTCAATACTCTCGTGCAGATCATCAATAAAGATATTTGTTGCATTGTGATTAGCCCAACTTCAAGCTTCTATTTAATTAATAACTCAGGTTGGAACCTGATGATCTTGAAGGTCTAAATATTTACATGATCACAGAATCACAGAATCACCAAGGTTGGAAGAGACCTCAAAGATCATCAAGTCCAACCTGTCACCACAGACCTCATGACTACTAAACCATGGCACCAAGTGCCACATCCAATCCCCTCTTGGTGACTCCACTACCTCCCTGGGCAGCACATTCCAATGGCTAACAACTCTCTCAGTGATGAACTTTCTCCTCACCTCGAGCCTAAACTTCCCCTGGTGCAGCTTGAGGCTGTGTCCTCTTGTTCTGGTGCTGGTTGCTGGAGCGAAGAAACCAACCCCCTCCTGGCTACAACCTCCCTTCAGGTAGTTGTAGAGAGCTATAAGGTCTCCCCTGAGCCTCCTCTTCTCCAGGCTAAACAATCCCAGCTCCCCAGACAGCTACTGTGTTACATACAAGGATATGTTTCTTAGAATCCTCACCTGAATCAGCACACTGAGTATGTGCTGACAAAAGTCCCTCCTCAATTCCCAACAACTAATTTTAAATTCCAAATTCTCCTCATACATGTTCTTGGGGAACAAGTTCATCACTCCAGGAGAACAATAAGACATGGAATAAGTAGCCTCCAAACACAACATCACAGCTGGCTTGGGGAGTGCTTGGATTTTAAAGTCTATTTTGCAGGGCAGAGATAGAGTTATTTTGCTTTATTTCAAGTCTGGGAAACATGCCGAAGAGCAAGAGGATTAATAAGCTCCTGCTTGTTTAGTTGAACCAAGAGAAGTGGAAGTCAGTACTAGACCTGGTTTCTGAGTACCTGCATAAAAGATTTCTTTCAGGTGGGCTCATCCCAGGCCTCCAGACAATGGCATGAGAAGATCTACGTTTGAAAGGAGAGGCTGGGAGTTATCTGGCAGGAAATGCAGGTTGCATTTAGCAGAACAATATAGCAATTCTAGTCTGAGGCATGATATACCTCAGTGACTGCTTTGCCATGGGAAGTCATTAAAGCAAAGCAGGAAGATGAGCTAAAGAAGATGCTTCAGCTCTGTCAGAAAACAAGGCGTTTCCTGGAGCACTCTCATGAGTGTTGAGAGGCCTGGAGCTGTTTAGCCTGGAGAAGAGGAGACTGAGATATGGGGATCTAGTAACTACTCACCAACAGCTAAAGAACAGATCTCAAGAGAATTGGGGTAGACTCTTTTCAGTAGTGCCCAGTGACAGGACAAGGGTCAACAAGCACAAACTGGAAACGAAGAGATTCCATCTGACGATAAGGAGAAACTTCTTTGATATGAGGGTGCTGGAGCAGGCTTGTCCAGAGAGCTCATGGAGTCTCTTTCTCTGGAGAAATTCCAAACCCACCTAGACATTGTGATCCTGGGCAACCTGCTAGGAGTGCCCCTGCTTTAGCAGGGGAGTTAGACTGGATGATCTCCAGAGATGCCTTTCAACCACCACCATGCTGGGATTCTAGGATTCTGTGCTTAGGGAGGAGGTTCAGACATCATTGTGGCCTTTTCCTCTGTCTCCAAGGTTTGTAAATGCAATAAAAAATTATTTAGAACTTTATCTTGAAAATAAAATAAAATAAAAATAAAATAAAATAAAATAAAATAAAATAAAATAAAATAAAATAAAATAAAATAAAATAAAACAAAACAAAATAAAATAAAATAAAATAAAATAAAATAAAATAAAATAAAATAAAATAAAATAAAAAAATAAAATAAAATAAAACAAAATAAAATAAAACAAAATAAAACAAAATAAAATAAAACAAAATAAAATAAAATAAAACAGAATAAAACAGAATGAAATGAAATGAAATAAAATAAAATAAAATAAAATAAAATAAAATAAAATAAAATAAAATAAAAATAAAATAAAATAAAACAGAATAAAACAGAATGAAATAAAATAAAATAAAATAAAATAAAATAAAATAAAATAAAATAAAATAAAATAAAATAAAATAAAATAAAATAAAATAAAATAAAATAAAATCAAATCAATACTGCTCTATTCCGTTAGCAACATCAGCTCTGCAGTTCACAATAATAGTCAGGGCACTGCAAGGTCTTGAAGAAGAAGATTTGGGTCACAGAATCACACAATAATAGGGCTTGAAAAGACCTCTGGAGGTCAGAGGATTGGGACAGACTGTAAGAGTTGGAGTGGTTCAGCCTGGATAAGAGAAGGCTCCAGGGACAGCTTATAGTGGCCTCCCAGTACCTGAAGGGGGCTACAAAAAAGCTGGGGACTGACTATTTACAAGAGTTTGTATCAAGAGGACAAGGGGCAATGGCTTTGAGCTGGAAGAGGGGAAATTCAGACTGGATATTAGGAAGAAATTCTTCCTGGAATTTCTTCCAACTGGAAGAGGTTGCCCAGGGAAGTTGTGGATGATCTTTAAGGTCCCTTCCAACTCAAACCGTTCTATGGTTCTGTGAATTAATTTCAAGAAAACTCAAACTCTGACAATGAAATCTGAACATTGTCCTTGTGCCACTCCCTTGGCATTCCTGCATTTCAAAAACGTGTCTCTAGCCCAAATTGTTTCTTGAGATAGAATCCATTTTAAGCTCTTTGGTTAGCAAGCTTCTCTCTCAGCCCTGCTGGAGCCCAGTCTGAAATGCATGCACTCAGCTGCCTAGAGCAGGTTTGGTTTGTGGCTGGTTACCGTGATTGAGAGATGGAGACAAAGCTCGATGCAAGCAAAGTGTCTACTTTATTGTACAAAGTCTTTTCTTTATATAGGCTAACATAATCCAAAGCAACTCAGGATTGGTAATTAGATGTGTCTGTGCGACAGGTACAGATTCGTGATTGGCTGCCGAGAAAATGTCAGGGAACACACCTCCCTTGGCAAGGCTCAGACAGGTGTTAGACAAAAGACCAACGACCACACATTTGGGATGTGTGCATGATCTGAATGTCTGGGATGGCATTCAACAAGTCCAAGTGCAGGGTGCTGCACTTTGGCCACAACAACCCCATGCAGAGATACAGGCTGGGGTCAGAGTGGCTGGAGAGCTCCCAAACAGAGAGGGACCTGGGAGTGCTGATCGACAGCTGCCTAAACATGAGCCAGCAGTGTGCCCAGGTGGCCAAGAAGGCCAACGGCATCCTGACCTGCATTAGGAATAGTGTGGCCAGCAGGAGCAGGGAGGTCATTGTGCCCCTGGACTCTGCATTGGTTAGGCCACACCTTGAGTACTGTGTCCAGTTCTGGGCCTCTCTGTTTAAGAAGGACATTGAGACACTTGAACGTGTCCAGAGAAGGGCAACAAGGCTGTGGAGAGGCCTTGAGCACAAGCCCTATGAGGAGAGGCTGAGGGAGCTGGGGCTGTTTAGCCTGGAGAAGAGAAGGCTCAGGGGTGACCTCATTGCTCTCTACAACTACCTGAAGGGTGGTTGTAGCCAGGTGGGGTTGGCCTCTTCTCTCTAGCAACCAGCACCAGAACAAGGGGACACAGTCTCAAGCTGCACCAGGGGAAGTTTAGGCTCGAGGTGAGGAGAAAGTTCTTCACCGAGAGAGTCGTTCGCCATTGGAATGTGCTGCCCAGGGAGGTGGTGGAGTCACCGTCCCTGGAGGTGTTCAAGAGGGGATTGGACGTGGCACTTGGTGCCATGGTCTAGTCATGGTGACATAGTCTGTCTGTGGTGACAGGTTGGACTCAATGATCTTCGAGGTCTCTTCCAACCTTAGCATTACTGTGATACTGTGATCTCTTATCTAAATTCAGAGAGAAGACAAAAGACTCTATTGCAATGTTTACCAGCGCTAATTCTCAGGTCGTTGTGTGGCCTCCCTGAGTCACAATGGTCGTTGGTAATTAGCTAAATACTTTTTTCTCTCTACTCAGCTGCAGTTTGCTCCCAAGGTTTGTGGCCCACAATAGCTAAAACATTTCCTTCTACCAGCTGAGCATTGCTTGAGGTTCTGCTCCCTAAATTCAGTCTGTCAGCTGGTTGTTTTTTTTTTTTTCAGGGCCTGATTCTTCCCTGCTGCTCTTTTTCAGTAAGGGTTGACAGTCCTTCATCAACCACCACCTGGATATAAGCCAAAGCCCTCATAGCAAATGCCATCCCAGGAAAATCAAGATCAAAAAGTCCTGGTCTGTGGTGGGATTCTCAAAGATGGACACTGTGTTTGATAATGCTTAACTGGAACAAAAAATAGTAAATAGGTTCCTTTCATGCTTGAACCTCAGTGCACCAGCAGCTGAGTTATATCCCAACAGCACCATGTCACTTAAATCACAGGTTTTAAGAGGCTGCTGATCAACCTCAGAAGCATATACACCTCCCCTCCTTTGCTCGTGAAGCATCTGAGCTCCTCATAATCTCTGACAGATTTAAGGTAATAGCAGGGCTTGCTATGAATTGTCCCTGTTTTACAGTGAAAAATACGAGGGACTGTGAAACTAAGAGCCTAATCTTTCAGCCATGATAGAGGTCACCTAGTCCACCGCCTTGCACAAAAGCTCTTCTCAAACTGCTGCAGCTGCTCTTACCCAGACCCCTGCTCAGATATCTCCAACAACAGAGAGAGACTCTCCCCCTCCCCAGACATCCTGCTCCAGACCTAAACAACGGAGTTTTGGATTCTTCCTCACTGGTTTATCTCTTATTATAATTCATGCCCATAACTTCTTGCACTGGATATGAAAAATGGGTGTTTCCTCTCTGCAGCATTTAAACATTCAAGCTCTCATACCTCTCTCCTCTGCCTTCTGCTTTCTAAACTAATCACTCCTATCTCTTCCTGCAGATGAATAACACCATACACTAGTACAGATTAGGGGCTGACCTGCTGGAAATCAGCTCCACGGAGAAGGACCTTGGAGAAGGACCCTGAGTTCATCTGTGGCAGTTGTTTACTGTGAGAGTGATGGAGCCCTGGAAACAGGCTGTCCAGAGAGGTTGAGGAGTCTCCATCTCTGAAGATTTTCAAAACCCACCTGGAAATGTTCCTGTGTGCCCTGCCTTAGGTGATCTTGCTTTGGCAGGAGGTGTTGGACTAGATGATCTCCAGAGGTCCTTTCTAACCCCCACCATTCTGTGATTCTGAGTCCTGGTAGACAATATATTATCCATGGGACAGCAATGTGCCCTTGTGGCCAAGAAGGCCAATGGTATTCTGAGGTGCACCAAGAACAGTGTGGCCGTCAGGTCATGGGAGGTTGTCCATCCCCTCTACTCTGCCCTGCTGAGTCCACATCTGGAGTACAGTCTCCGGTTCTGAGGCTCCCCAGTTCAAGATGGACAGGGATATACCAGAGTATGTCCAAGGCTCAGAGACTCGCAGCTGTTTAGCCCAGAGAAGAGCAGTTTGAGTCCAGTATCTGAAGGGGGCCTACAGGAAGGCTGGGGAGGGACTTCTCAGGATCTCAGGTAGTGATAGGACTAGGGGGAACGGAATGAAGCTGGAAATGGGGAGATTCAGGCTAGATGTGAGGAAGAAGTTCTTCACCATGAGAGTGGTGAAGCCCTGGAATGGGTTATCCAGGGAGGTGGTTGAGGCCCCGTCCCTGGAGGTGTTTAAGACCAGGCTGGACGAGGCTCTGGCCAGCGTGATCTAGTGTAGGGTGTCCCTGCCCATGGCAGGGGGTTGGAACTCGATGATCCTTGTGGTCCCTTCCAACCCTGACTGATTCTATGATTCTATGATTTGGGCCTCTCTCTTATAGATCCCGAGGGAAAGTGGTAATGTCTCAAGACTTTGATATTGTTCCTGTTAAATCCATGTATATACTCCAAAAAATTTCAGCAGCCCTCTTGATATTTAAAATGCTTAAGTGCTTGATGATTCATACTGTATTTTTAGAAGTCTCTATGGGGCAATTTTGAGGGAATTTAGATTCCAAGGTGATCAATTAGAGATAAAAGATGTTTTTTTGGAAACTAAACATAATCAGGCATCTTTTAGGCCACTCAGAAGCCGAGAAAATTCTACCAGGACCCAAAATCATCAAGATATTTAGAAGCATAAATTCACAGAATCATAGGATGGTTGGTGCTGGAACAGACCTTCAAAGGCTCATTTAGTCCAACCCCCCTGCAGTCAGCAACTGAGCAGGTTCCTCAGAGCCCCAAACAACCTGACCTTGAATGGGGCATTCAGGGGTGGGGCATCTACCACTTCTCTGGGAGACATGGAACAGTGGATCACCACCCTCAGCATCAAAAATGTCATCCTTCTCTCTAGTCTGAACTCTCCCTCTTTTAGTTTAAACCATCATCACCCCTTGTCCTGTCACAACAGGTTCTGATAAAAACTCTGTCCCCACCTTTCTTCTCAGCCCCTTAATGTATCCAAATGCCACAGTAAGGACCCCCATGGGTCATATATGTGAGGGTGATCAATTTTCCTCCAGATTTGAGGAAGAAATTGAATTATCATCTCCAAGAATTCATTTAGCTTTTAGAGAAATATCTTTAACTTTACTGCTAATGAAGAAGGGAGATGAGTCCTCCTCTCTGGTGAACTTTTGGAAGAAGATGAGATGAGCAGCCTGCTCTGGAAGCAGAGCAGGCATAAGAGAGAAATTCTCTCAGTGCAGAGCTTTGATGTACCAAGTAATTTTAGATTTCTTCTCACAGTGCTGTGATTCACACCACTGAATGAACTCGTTGATCTCAGCCCATGCAAAAAGGCCCTGGAGGCTCCAGGTGGATCAGAGGTTTTATTTATTACATGCTACACAAATGCAAACCGAGAATCAATTCCTTCACAAAGGAAGAAAGAGAAGGGGGAGCGGGGGGGGGGAAGAAAAGCCCTCTCTTTGCAAACCTGAGAATTGTTTTAAAAGAAGCTAATTAACCTCAGTAGAGCTGCCAGTCATCTGGGATTCCCTGCTGATTGTCTCTTTTCAAAGTTCATTTATTGTCCAGAACAATTGTTCAGGGGAAAAAGAAAATAACATGAAAGAAACTATATATTTTTTTCTTAGTCAGGATTTGCAGTTACCCAGCTGTCTGCTGGATCTTCATGCCCAGAAGTTTCCTCTGTTCATGCTATCAGGATGAGTGTGCATAACAAGTCCAGAGCCCCAAAGGTGCCAATGTGCTTTTGAGTAACTGTGGCAATCACAGAATCATGGAACGGTATGAGCTGGAAACAACCACTGGAGATCACCTAGTTCAACTTCCCTGCTAAAGCAGGGTCAACCACAGCAGCTTGCCCAGGATCACAATTTGGTTTTGACATCTCTCCACAGCAGGAGACTCCATGACCTATCTGCACATCCTGGTCCAGGGCTCCAGCACCCTCACACCAAAGATGTTTCTCGTCATGTTCAGATGGAGCCTCATGGGTTCCAGTTTGTGACCATTACTCCTTGCCAAGTGATACACTGGGTATTACTGACATGAGTCTGGCTACATCCTCTTGCCCCCTACTCGGTAGCTCTTGCTGAGCATTGAGAAGATTCCCTCTCAGGCTGCTCTTCTCCCAGCTAAACGGCCCCCGGTCTCTCAGCCTTTCTTCTTCACAGAGATGCTCCAGGCCCCTCAGCTTCCTTGAAGCCTCTTCTGGACTTTTCCCAGTAGTTCCCCAGAACTGGACCCAGCATTCTAGATGTGACCTCACTAGAGAAGAGCAGAGTTGGAGGACGACCTCCTTCAACCTCTTCTTTATGCACCCTAAACCCCTCTTTTATAAATTACACAAAGGCTTCAGAGATTTCCCCAAATACTTGTCTTCAGCTCATCCTTCACTGCCACCATCACAGGAAAGTGGAAGCAGGGCAGAGTGCTTCACAGACCCAGACATCAAGGAAGAGGAATCAGTGAAATAAGATAAGAAAGTAATCGTGTAGCCATCACCAAAACACGGGGCATTTTAGCCCTGAAGACTGGCAGAGGTTAATTAAATGAGTGGATTGCAACGGATTCCATTAAACTGGTACAAATCCCATTTTGAACACTCATTTTTCATTCTAAAACCAAGGTGTTTAATTTAGTTTAAGGAATAGTGTTCAAGTAACCTAAGATGGTGACCATGTAAACCCTAAATGGGTATGAGCACGTGAAGGTGTCCATCACTTTGGCGGTTTGAGCAGTTCAGAAATTACATCCATCTTAGAAACATGGATTCATAAAACTGTTTTGGTTAGAAGAGACCTCTATGACCATGAAATCCAATCACTAGCCCAGCACTGCCAAGTTCACCACTAAACCATGCCCTTCAGCACCATATTTACACAGCTTTTAAATCTCTCCAGGGATAGGCACTCCACCACTACCCTTGGCAGCCTGGCCCAGGCCTTAATAACCCTTTTGCAGAATGAATTGTTCCTCATGCCCAACCTAAACCTCCCCTGGTGAAACGTGAGGACATTTTCTCATCTCCTGCTACTAGGGAGAAGAGACCAACCCCCACCTCACTCCAGCCTCTTTTCAGGGAGTTGTAGAGAGCCAGAAGGTCTCCCCTCAGCCTCTTTTTATCCAGATTAAGCAAACCCAGTTCCCTCAGCTGCTCCTCACCAGACCTGCTCTCCAGACCCTTCGGCAGCTTCCTTGCCCTTCTCTGGATGTACTCCAGCACCTCAATATCCTTCTTGCAGTTAGGAGCCCAGTATTTGAGATGTAGTCCTATTCTCTGTTAGTGAGGCACTGATTCTTTCTGGGCTCCAGGTCATTTTTGAACATTTAACTAGTCTGATAAAAGTGTTTTTCAACAACTTTTGAGGTTTTCAACATTCCTTTTAAATTGCACTGGAGTGGAAGCATTTCACAAACTGCTTTTGTCCGCAAAAAGTTGTTTCAAATCCTGAAGCTCTGAAGCTTTTGACTTGCTGAGGCTTCTGCGGTTGAAGACACCCCCTAACCCCTGAAGAGACCTCAAAAACCTTAACAAAAGCCTGAAATTGGGAACCCTTCAGAAGCTCCTTGGCTTTCTGTGGGCTCAAATGTTTAGCACTCAGTTGAAGATTGGAGCATGAAATGGGATATTTTACTTTCCTTTTTTTCCTCTTCTGCTCCTTATGGCATTGACTTGCTCAATGTCTGCCCTGCAATAAGAATTTTTGGAGTGCAGCTGGAGCTTTTTTTCCATTAGTCAAAGAAATGAAAGTCTTCAATTTCTTATATTTTGGGGGGGGAAAAAATCGAGCCTGATTCGAAGGGTTTTCTGCGGGGTCAAATTCACACCGTGTTCTTGCTCAAACAAAATGTTTCAAGGGCCATTTTCAGCAGAGCTGGAGTGGCTTTTTAGGCACAAGCCACTCTTCAAATATCTTGGCTGTAATTGTTTCTAGCTCTACATTTCTGTGCAGCAGCTTTTCAATGTCTTCATTTAAAAGGAGTATTTGGTGTGGGTGTGAGTGCAACACAAATGTTCTCCTCCATCCCTCTTCTTTCCCAAGCCTGGCTTCAGGAATGGGGCAAGAGGTACATTATGGCAGCTCTTATGGTTCCTCTAAGGACACCTTTTATGCTGAAGTGAAATGAAAAGATTTCTCTCTTCCTCAAGATGCAGAAGTTAAATTTATCACTGGCCAGGCAATAGGGACAACTATTTCATCTCATTGGAGAGTGACTGAAAAGGGTCATTTCTATTTTACTACATAGTGGAGGACATTTCATCCAAGAGAGTTGTGCCAGTCCTACATGCACTCATTGAACATTGTGTGTGAGTCTGTGGAATAACCTGTGAGTTATTCTGCAGGCATACCCAGTATTCTCAGGAATACTCTTTGGAAATTAATGTCACAGGAGCTGCCTCAAGTTGCATCAGGGGAGCTTTAAGTTGGATATTAGAAAAAACTTCTTCACTGAAAGGGTTTTCAAACACTGGAATAAGCTCCCCAAAGAGGTGGTTGAATCACCATCCATGGAGGGATTTAAGAGTCCTATAGATGTACTGTTTAGAGATATGGTTTAGTTAAGGACTTGCCAGTGTTGGGTTAAGGATTGGACTAGGTTAAGGATTGGATGATCACAAAGGTCTTTTCCAGTCTAGGAGACTCTGGGATTCTGAGTCTGAGTCTTCCTTTAAATGAATCATCACTGTAGGTGAGCATGGGAATTATGTGGAGAATTCAGATGTCACTTCTGAGAAATTAATTTCAAATTCATAGAGTCATAGAACATCAAGGCTGGAAGAGACCTTTAAGATCATTGAGTCCAACAGCTAGCCTACAGCTCACAATCCCACCACTGCTGCTAAGCCACTAAACCACATCCCTCAGCGCCATATCCATGTGTCTTTTAAGTACCTCCAGGGACACTGACTCTACCACCTCCCTGGGCAGCCTGTTCCAACCCCTGACCACTCTTGCAGGAAAGAAATAGTTTCTAATATCCAACCTAAAGTTCCCCTGGTTTCAATCTCAGGCTATTTCCTCTTGTTCTATCACCTCTTTGGACAAGGCAGATAATGTTGCACTTCAAGTATTGTATTAGCCACAAGGATGTCTGATTTGTCTTCCAGGTTCTGATATTGATATAGTAGTGGAAATCAATTGGATTAGAATCAGAATTAGGAAATCAGAGAATCAGAGAATTGTTCTGGTTGGAAGAGACCTTTAAGGTCATCATATTGATGATCAAGTCCATTAAGATGAAGGCACCCATTTGTTGTATCTCAGACACACTGTACTGAAACATGGACCATGCGAGATGTACAACACAGATGCAGTGTCTCACACATTTTGTGCTCTGTTCAACCTGCTGTATGTGCTGTCCATGGATTTCTCTGCTCTAGTGAGGCCACAGCTGGAGTACTAGGTCCAGTTCTGGGCTTCTCAGTCCAGGAAAGAGAGGGAACTACTGGAGGGAACAAGGGAAATGGAGCATCTCTGTGTGAAGGAAAGGCCTCAGTCTTTCCTCCAGACCTGGGGCTGTTTAGTGTGAAAAAATCAGACTGAGGGAGGATCTTCTCATCAATAGCAAAAGGGCATGGGACAAGAGGATGGGGCCAGACTCCTTGCAGTGGTGCCCAGCGACAATACAATGGGCATTGGGCACAAACTGGAACCCGGAAGGTTCCATCTGAAGAGGAGGAGAAACTTGTTTGGTGTGAGGGTGCTGGAGCCCTGGAGCAGGTTGCCCAGAGAGGTTGTGAAGTCTCCTTCTCTGGATAGATTCCAAACCTGCCTGGGCATCGTGATCCTGAGCAACCTCCTGCGGGTACCCTAATATGAGTAGTACCTTGAACCCCCACCATGCTGGGATTCTGTGATCATCAGGCACATATTTAATTTCTACTCTGAATGTGTCTAATTTCAGCTTCCAGCCATTAGATCTTGTTACATATGGACCTCCAAGACTCAAGAGCCCATTATCTTAATTTCTATTCCCCGTGCCGGTACTTACTTGTTATGATCAAGTCATCTTTTAATCTTTTTCTAAATTACCCACATTGTGCTCCTGCAGTCTGTTGCTGCCACAGCATATTCTCACACATTTTCAACATTTGTTTGGTTCCAGTATGAGTGTTGTTTAACCTATTAACCTTCTCCTGGAGTTGTGAACAAAGGACACAATACTGGAATCCAATCCCACTTCTATCAACATTAAGTAACAGCACAACAGGTTATTGTGCCCCTGGACTCTGCTTTGGTTAGGCCACACCTTGAGTACTGTGTCCAGTTCTGGGCCCCTCAGTTTAGGAAGGACATCGAGACACTTGAATGTGTCCAGAGAAGGGCAACAAGGCTGGTGAGAGGCCTTGAGCACAAGCCCTATGAGGAGAGGCTGAGGAAGCTGGGGTTTAGCCTGGAGAAGAGGAGGCTCAGGGGCGACCTCATTGCTCTCTACAACTACCTGAAGGGTGGTTGTAGCCAGGAAGGGGTTGGCCTCTTCTCCCTAGCAACCAGCACCAGAACAAGGGGACACAGTCTCAAGCTGCACCAGGGGAAGTTTAGGCTGGAGGTGAGGAGAAAGTTCTTCACCGAGAGAGTGATTCACCATTGGAATGGGCTGCCCGGGGAGGTGGTGGAGTCACTGTCCCTGGAGGTGTTCAAGAGGGGATTGGACGTGGCACTTGGTGCCATGGTCTAGTCGTGAGGTCTGTGGTGACAGGTTGGACTCGATGATCTTCGAGGTCCCTTCCAACCTTAGTAGTACTGTGATACTGTAACAGAAAACTTTTGCTCCTCTTCTATTGTTCCCTGGGTTTGTGTCTAATTATTTCATCATCCCTTTGCAGTGGAGCATTGAACAGAGAGGTCTTGTCCCCCCGATTATCTGCCACCTACTTTTCAGATCAATGATTCTTGCAACACAGTTCTGTGAGGACTTTCTTTCTTACGACAGGTATTTGCAAAGTGTTTGTATAGCACCTCAAGGACACTGGGGTCCTGGAGTGTGTCCAAAGAAGGTTGGTGAAGCTGGTGAAGGGTCTAGAGCATAGGACTTGTGAGGGGTGGCTGAGGGAACTGGGGCTGTTTAACCTGGAGAAAAGGAGGCTGAAGGGAGACCTTCTGGCTGTCTACAGCTCCCACAAAGAAGGTTGGAGCCAGGCGGGGGCTTGGTCTCCCATCTCATTTATCAAGAGACAAGACAAGATGTAATGGTCTGAAGCTTCACTAAGGGAGGTTGAGGTTCAACATGAGGAACAATTTCTCCCCCAAAAGGGTTGTCAAGGCTGCCCAGGGAAGTAGTGGAGTCCCCACCCCTGGAAGGGTTCCAAAGCCATATGGATGTAGTACTGAGGGACATGGTCTACTGGTGACTTGGCAGTGCTAAGTTAAGAGCTGGATGTGATGATCTTGAGGGTATTCTCCAACCAAAACACTTCTCTGATTAAAGCACATGCTAGTACTTCTTTTCATCCTGCTTACCCTCTAACACAGAACATTCTTTATCAGTGGATTGCCTTTTTTTTGTTTTTTTTTTTTTTTTCCTTTTGGCACCTGTGTTTAGCTTCAGGGTTTTCCACTGTATTCAAGTGAAGACCCTGGCCTGAGAGCCACAGCAGATGCTGGGCTAGAAGGAATAAAGCTAAGCCAAATTTCATTGTGTTCCTATAAGCCATGTCCACATGATTTTGTTTTCTGCCATTCTCATTTAGCTCCATAAACGGATTTCACTTTAAATGATGAGCTGAAACAGAAGAAAATAAATACATGTTGGGGTTTGATTTTTATTCTAACGAGGCATTCATTTACTGTAGCTTGTGAACTGGTAAAATCCAGACATTAAAACACTCTAACTTCAGATCTGTTGGCTGGAAACCAACGTTCAGGAGCGGGGTTTGCAATCAAGTGACGGTTAGTTTATTTGCATGACTTTGGGTTTATAATGTGCTGCTGCTGCTGCTGCTGCTTGCTGCAAAGCACAACAGAAATATTCACTCAGTGCTCAGAATAAAAATGAGTCTGGAGGAAAAAAACAATGCCAGGCTTGGCACAGAGAACCTAAAATTCTACAGGAAAACCACGTTGCTGACCAGAATCTGAATGTTTAAATGGTGTCCCTGTGGTTGCTAACTTTCTCTGCTTCCTGCCAAGTGAAAGATTTTTTTCAAGGTTTCTCCAAGAGAAATGGGTAATGACCCGTTTCCATCACAAATAACAAGTGAGAAGAATGCTTGAGGGTAGCAAGGCTCTACAGAGAGATCTGGATAGGTTGGACCAATGGACTAAGGTGTAGCAAGGCTCTACAGAGAGGTCTGGATAGGTTATACCAATGGACTAAGGTGTAGCAAGGCTCTACAGAGAGATCTGGATAGGTTGGACCAATGGACTAAGGTGTAGCAAGGCTCTACAGAGATCTGGATAGGTTATACCAATGGACTAAGGTGTAGCAAGGCTCTACAGAGAGATCTGGATAGGTTGGACCAATGGACTAAGGTAGCAAGGCTCTACAGAGAGGTCTGGATAGGTTATACCAATGGACTAAGGTGTAGCAATCTGGATCTGGATAGGTTGGACCAATGGACTAAGGTGTAGCAAGGCTCTACAGAGAGGTCTGGATAGGTTGGACCAATGGGCTAAGGTGTAGCAAGGCTCTACAGAGAGATCTGGATAGGTTGGACCAATGGACTAAGGTAAATTGCAAGAGGTTTAACAAGGCCAAGTGCAGGGTCCTGCATTTTGGTTGCACCAATCTCAGGGTCCCCTCGGGGACAAGTGGCTAGAAAATGCCCAGCAGAAAAGAACCCAGGGGTGTTGATTGCCAACAGCTGAAGATGAGCCAGTGTGTGCTCAGGTGGCCAAGAAGGGTAACAGCATCTGGGCCTGGATCACAATGGTGTGGCCAGCAGGAGTAAGGAAGTGATTGTGCCCCTGTAAGACCACACCTCAAGTACTGTGTCCAGTTTTGGGCACCACAATATAAGAAGGACATTGAAGTACTGGAGAGGGTACATAGAAAGGCTATGAAGCTGTTGAGCATGTCATATGAGGAGAGGCTGAGTGACCTGTGATTGTTTAGCCTGAAGGAGTCTGAAAGGAAATCTTATTGCTGTCTGCAGCAATGCTGCAAAAACCTGCTTTAATTTCCACAAAGCAACAAACAACAGGACAAGAGGTAATGGCCTCAAGCTGTGCCAAGGGAGGTTTAGACTGAATATTAAGAAGAATTTCTTTGCTGGAACAGGCTGCCCAGGGAAGTGGTGGAGTCACCATCTCTGGAGGTGTTCAAAGAAAGAGTAGATGTGGCATTTTGGGACATGGTCCAGTGATCATGGAGCTGTTGGGCAAAAGGTTGGACTTGATGATCTTAGATATCTATTCCAACCTTGATGATTCTATGATTCTATTCTATGATGGGAAGAAATGGCCTCAAATTGTGCCAGGGAAGGTTTAGGTTGGATATCAGGAACACAAGGAGGAAGTTATTTGCAATGAAAGTGGCAAAGTACTGGAACAAGTTGCTCAGAGATGTGGTTGAGGCCCCATTGCTGGACAAATTCAAAATCAGACTTGATGTAGTCCTGAGCAGCCTGATCTAGTAGAATGTGTCCCTGCTCACTGCAGAAGATCAGATAAGATAACCTTTGCAGGTCCCTTCCAACCCAATGGATTCTGTGAATCTGTGAACAATGTCTTCCCCAAAAGGGTTGTGAAGGCCTGGAACAGGCTGCCCAGAGCAGTAGTGAAGTCCCCATTTGTGGCAGGACTTCAAAACTGTGTAGATGTGGTGGTGAGTGACATAGTTTCATGGAGATTTGGCAGTGCTGGATTAATGGTTAGACTTGATGATCTTAAAGGTCTCTTCCAACCCAAATGATTCTATGATTCAGTGAATAGAATAGAATAGAATAGAATAGAATAGAATAGAATAGAATAGAATAGAATAGACACCAGGCTGGAAGAGACCTTCAAGATCATCGCGTCCAACCTATCGTCCAACACCACCTAATCAACTAAACCATGGCACCACGCACCCCATCAAGTCTCCTCCTGAACACCTCCAATGATGGTGACTCCACCACATCCCGGGGCAGCCCATTCTAATGGGCAATCACTCTCTCTATGAAGAATTTCTTCCTAACATCCAGTCTAAACCTTTCCTGGTGCAGCTTGAGACTGTGTCCTCTTGTCCTGGTGCTGCTTGCACTCTCTGAATGCATTGCTTCAGCCTCAGAGGCTCACTGCACTTTCTCTTCTACAGAGAGATCAAACTTCGGCCTCCCTGAATTTTTCCCTAGACTCGACTCCTCTGCTTCTTTTCTTCTGCCAAGAGGCTATTCCACCTTCTTGACATAAATTAACTGCTCTGCTAAGACTCTTGGTAGCGTGGGGGCAGGAATTTAATTTGCTGCTGCAGGTGGAAATCTTTACAATCTCTTTTTCGACTTTATCATTCTGGAACTACTTTGGGCTTGGACAGACAAGTGAAAGCAATGACTTATCACAGCTTAATAAATGTATCGCTGTCAACCAGGCTGAAGTAATTACCCACCCTGTGTGTAGTCCTCTGCTGCCACAACAAGCAGGCAGGGCTGGTTCCATCCCAACACCTGCATGATGGCTTGCTCGGCTGCAGGAACAGAGCGTTTTGCAATCATTCCTTCACATCTATTTTTGCTTTCTCTCCCGGGTGTACACTCAGTGTGCTCCTTCAACTTTTTCAGCTCTGAAATTTGCAGCACAAAAAAAACCCCAAACCAAACTCCCAAATCAACCAAAAAAAAACCCCAACAACCCAACAAAACCCAACAGAAAGAAAAAAAAGCAACCCTCACTCTCTCAGCAGTCCCACAGTGTTTTGCTTCGATGCTTCATTTCCGCAGAGCGTTTTGAGCTGTCAGGGTTTTAACAAAGATCTCCAAACAAAGAGTGTGCCCAACCCATACTGTGATTGTCCCTGCATTGTTTTTTACCTTCCCACGCTTGCTCTCTTTTGGCAGCACGCTGCTTTCTCACAGCATCAGGAGCTGGTTAGTCTATTTCCAAGGAGACCTGGTATCCACCTCTAAATCCTAACTTGATTTCTTCCCCAAATCCCTGCTGTACCCCAGCTAGGAGCTACAGGCGTGACGCAGGTTAGAGGTTGAGTATCTGTGACCCAGAAGATGCCTGAGGTCAGGCTATGCCTTCTGTAATCCTGACCCTAACCACTCCATCAGTCAGCCACAATTAATGAGGTTAATTTCTTGTATGGCCAGTTCAAGCTCTCAAAAAATTTCTTTTATTCTCTGGATTTTGTGTTTACCTTACAGTGTGTCTGTAGTAACCATCAGGTTGCCCAGGGATGTGGTAGATTGCCCAGGGATGTTGAGGCACTGTCCCTGATTCAAATCGGACTTGATGTGGCCCTGGGCAGCCTGATCTAGTTGGAGGTGTCGCTGCTCATTGATGGGGGTTGGACAAGATGACCTTTGAGGGTCCTTTTCAACCCAATACAGTTGTGGATCTATGAATCAGGTCTAACATAGTCCCAGATATTTGGGACAATGGATTGAAACTATATAATACAATACAGTACACCAGGTTGGAAGAGACCTTCAAGATCATCACGTCCAACACATCAAACAACTAGATCATGTCACCAAGCACCCCATCAAGTCTCCTCCTGAACACCTCCAATGACGGTGACTCCACCACCTCCCCAGGCAGCCCAGGGAGCAGGGTAGATTTGGCTGGACATTAGGAAGAAGTTCTTTATGATGAGGGTGGTGGACCACTGCAACAGGTTGCCTAGGGAGGTGGTGGAGGCCCCATCGCTAGAGACAGTGTCAGGCTTGATGTTGCTCTGAGCAACCTGATCTAGTGGGGGATGTTCCTGCTGACTGCTGGGGGTTGGACTAGATGATCTTTAAGGTCCCTTCCAAGCCAAACCATTCCATGATTTTATGATCTTCATGGCCTTTTCTGATTCTTTAAGTCCCTATCATTCTTGTATGGGGGAGACCAGAACTGGAGCCAGCACCCCAGGTGGATCTCACTAGTACTATCTTTTGTATGTTTAGAAATGCATAATATGTATTTCTTCATAGAATCATAGAATGGTTTGGGTGGAAGGAACCCCAAAGATCATCTAGTTTCAACCCGAACACCATGGGTACGGACTCTATCCACTACACCATGGGTACGGACTCTATCCACTACACCAGGTTTCTCAAGACCCCATCCAACCTTGCTGTGAACACTGCCACAGCCTCCCTGGGCAGCCTGTTCTAGTGTCTCACCACCCTCACTGTAAAGAATTTCTTCTTTATATCCAGTATAAATCTCCCCTCTTCCAGCTTAAATCCATTCCCCCTCATCCTATCACTACAAGCATTTATCAAAAGTCCCATCAAATTTCACAGATTTTGAACAGGAATAAGATCAGGTTGATTCTTGAATTTCTACTTCCGAGAAGACTTTTAGATCTAAGAAGCTGAATGTGTATTAATATGTTTAGTTATTAATACTGATGGTAGACACCTCTGTGCTGCACCCTTTGCAACCCCCTGGAAAGCAATCCACTCTTTACACCTGTTCTCTGTCCAGGTGCAGAAGACCAGATGACAGACAACTACATGAGACATCAGAGACAGAGAAAGCAGCAGTGAAATAATGCTGATGAGCATTAGTGCTACTGACAGCAAGCCAGCTGTCTCCCTGCTATGAAGCTTTATTTTGGACATCACAGTTGGGCTATGCTAAAGTTCATTGTCTGACAGCTGGAAGCACAGTCTCTTGAGAAGATGTGGGAGGCTGTGTGGTCTAGTCAAGGAAACTGTCATGGATAGCACAACACAATTCATGTGTAAGAGAGAAGTAGCAATGTGTTTGTTGCTATAAAAATGTGATTGAACAAGTTCAGTAGTAGTTATGACAGTGGTTGAACAAGGCTCTTGACTCTACAGAGAGGACAGGGTAGCACTAGGCATAGAAATGGTTTCCCAGGTCGCTGGTAGAGTCACAATTCCTGGAGGTGTTCAAGAAATATAGAATAGAATAGAATAGAATAGAATAGAATAGAATAGAATAGAATAGAATAGAATAGAACAGAACAGAATAGAATAGAATAGAATAGAATAGAATAGAATAGAATAGAATAGAATAGAATAGAATAGAATAGAATAGAATAGAATAGAATAGAAATAGAATAGAAAAGAATTACCAAGGTTGGAAGAGACCTTGAAGATCATCGAGTCCAACCTGTAACCATAACCTCACAACTAGACCATGGCACCAAGTGCCACATCCAGTCCCCTCCTGAACGCCTCCAGGGACGGAGACTCAACCACCTCCCCGGGCAGCCCATTCCAATGGCGAATCACTCTCTCGGTGAAGAACTTTCTCCTCACCTCCAGCCTAAACTTCCCCTGGTGCAGCTTGAGACTGTGTCCCCTTGTTCTGGTGCTGGTTGCTAGGGAGAAGAGGCCAACCCCTTCCTGGCTACAACCACCCTTCAGGTAGTTGTAGAGAGCAATGAGGTCGCCCCTGAGCCTCCTCTTCTCCAGGCTAAACAACCCCAGCTCCCTCAGCCTCTCCTCATAGGGCTTGTGCTCAAGGCCTCTCACCAGCCTTGTTGCCCTTCTCTGGACACGTTCAAGTGTCTCAATGTCCTTCTTAAACTGAGGGGCCCAGAACTGGACACAGTACTCAAGGTGCGGCCTAACCAAAGCAGAGTACAGGGGCACAATGACCTCCCTGCTCCTGCTGGCCACACTATTCCTAATGCAGGCCAGGATGCGGTTGGCCCTCTTGGCTGCCTGGGCACACTGCTGGCTCATGTTCAGCTTCCCATCAACCAGCACCCCCAGGTCCCTCTCTGCCTGGCCGCTCTCCAGCCACTCTGACCCCAGCCTGTAGCGCTGCCTGGGGTTGTTGTGGCCAATGTGCAGAACCCGGCACTTGGATGTGTTCAATCTCATGCCCTTGGACTCTGCCCATCTGTCCAGCCTGTCGAGGTCTCTCTGCAAAGCCTCTCTGCCCTCCAGCAGATCAACTCCTGCCCCCAGCTTGGTGTCATCTGCAAATTTACTGATGATGGACTCAATGCCCAATATGTATACTTGACACTTTGGGACGTGGTTTAATGGTCGTGATGGTGTTAGATTAACAGTTTGGCTTGATGACCTTGGAGGGCTTTTCCAACCAAAACAATTCTATGATTCTATGAAAGCTGTCATAGAAGCACAGATTGCCAGAAGGGTAGGTATTGGAAGCGACTTTTGGAGACCACCTAGTCCAACTCCTCTCCTAACGCAAGTATGCCTAGATCAGGCTGCACAGGAATGCATCCAAGTGTCAGGAAAACTTTCATGTTGAGTCCTGAGGTTAAGAAAGGACCCTCTTACTTTCTAAACTCCTTCTCAGAGAGAAGTCTAGGTGTGGATGGATCTAATCCTAGTCCTAGACTTGGTCAAAGGTTTGTACCTAAAGAAATATGTATGTGTAATCAACCCTTTATACCACTTAGCGAATATTGCAAAGTTAAGCATGTTATCAATCACCTTCTGAGAATCCATTAAGGACTTTCCCAATCTCAAGGATGGACCTTGAGAGGTATCCCTGCAGAAGAGTAGTAAGAACCTAGTAAGCTGTTATGATGCTCAATCATTGCTGCACTTCCCCTTTTCCCCCCTCTAATCTAGAACATACACTTAAAAGCATCTCCTGACTCCTTGTGATGTTTTTCTCTCCCGCACTACCCATCGCCACATGACTGTTCGTAGAATCAAAGAATTATTTGGGTTGGAAATGACCTCTAAGATCATCAAGTCCAACCATCAACCTAACACCACCATGCCCACTAAATGATGCCCCAAAATGCCATGTCCACAGGCTTCTTGAACACCTCCAGGGATGGTGAACCCACCACCTCCCTAGGCAGCCTATTTCAATGCCTGGCTAACCTTTCAGAGAAGGAGTTTTTCCTCATCTCTAACCTTAACCTCCTCTGATGAAACTTGAGACCATTTCCTCTTGTCCTACCACCTGATACTAGGAAGAAGAGACCAATTTTACTCTATCCTCCTTTCAGGGAGCTGTAGACAGCAATGAGGTTCACTTTTTCTTCACTTCTTTCCATGCACAGACGTAGTTCAGTACCTGAGGAGCATTGTGGTTTATGTGTGGAGATAAAAAATAGATTTAATCACATCCATTAACTTCTCTGGAAACACACACTGACATCCTCTATTAACTGTTCTTCTGCAGACATTTTTCATGTACAGTGTCCAATTCCTGATTCTAAGGCATTTAATTACTCTCACTTTGTTATAAGATCCACTAAATCTTTTGGCTTATGCAATGCTCCATAAATAAGACTACTTTTTTCTTTCCCCCCTCCATGGCCTGGTTGCTTTATGATGGCAGAATTTTGTTGAAGACACATCCATAAATTTTTATGGCATTTAATAGTCCCCTTCACATCCTTCTTGTCTATTGTTTTCCACATGAATCACAAGTGGCAATCACTGTCCTGAGCACCACAGGGTGTAATTACTCAGAGTATTAGTCTCCACGTGTTTTACTCTCTGTTTTTCGTGGGTTGTTTTCGGTGTGTTTTGGTTTGTTTTGTTTTTTTCAGTCCTAACGTTGTGAGCACTCATAGATGAGTTATTGGGATTATTTGCAAAACAGGATTAAGATGCAAGGCAAGATTGATTTGGAAGATTACTCATCAGCCTTCCAAGGAAGAAGGTCAGGAACTTCATTAAAACAGATTAATGTAGAACAACTGTTATCTAATAAGACTAGACGCCTAGAGGACCTTCTTCCTGGTTGCAGAAACACCCTGCTAACATGCATCATTTGTGAGAGCAACAAAAGCTGCTTTAGAAACACCACAGCTGCAGCCTGGAACATGACAGGAGATATATTCTCTTTAGCCACTCCAGCCATTGATAAATTAGTTCTTGCCTGGAATTGGCATTCTGTCAGCACGCTGAAGGGGACTGCAGCAAGTGCTACAATTAGTGCTCCCCATGGAGTGAAGGCAATGACAGTGTGCCTGCTTCTGAAGCTGCTGAGAATTCCTGGGCTGGTTTATTATGCAGCCTTTATGGCTTATCCACTCCACTCCAAGCTCCAGGGAACAGCCCGGATAATAATTCTGTAAGTTGAGTACTTAACCTGCTTGCTTAGTTTGCAAAGCCAAGTCTTCATAAAGGAGTGACTCACAGGGAGTCCTGCTTGAAGACAGGTTGAGAAGTGCATGTTGAGTAGTATGGGCAGAATTAGTATTGTGGAGATTTAATTTCTCCTTCTCTGCTTTCCCCTAAGCATTTCAGAAAGATAACTACCACCACAGAGTCACAGAATCTAGAGGCACAGAGTCAGAGTCATAGTATCAAAGAATCATAGAATCATAGTCACAGACTCATAGAATCATGGTAGGAGTCATAAAATCATAGAATCAGAGTCACAGAATCAAAGAAATGTAAAATCATATTCATAGTCACAGAATCATAGAGTCATAGAATCATAGTTATAGAGTCAGAAAATCATAGAATCATAGAGCCACAGAGTCATAGAATCAAGAGTCGTAAAATCATAGCATCAAAGAGTCATAGAGACACAGAATCATAGAATCACAGAATGGTTTTGGTTGGAAGGGACCTCTTGAAGCTATCTAGCCCAACCCCATGCAGTCAGCAGGGATGTTTGCAACTAGAGCCCCAAACAACCTGACCTGGAATCTTTTCACAGATGGGGCATCTATCACCTCTCTAGGCAACTTGGACCAGTGTCTCAACACCCTCATTGTGGTGAATCATAAAATCATAGAATGCATTGGGTTGGAAGGGACCCTCAAAAGTAAGGCTGAGATAGTTTGGTCTGTTCAGTCTAGAGCAGAAAAGGCTCCAAGGAGACCTTCTTGTGGACTTCTAGTACTTGAAGGAGGCTACAGGAGAGCTGGAGAGGAGCTATTTATAAGGGCTTGTGGTGACAAGACAAGAAGCAACAGCTTTAAACTATAGCAGGGTAGATTTAGATTGGACATTAGGATGAACTTCTTCACTGTGAGGGTGGTGAGGCACTGGAACACGTTGCCCAGAGAAGCTGTGAATGCTTCATCCATGGAAGTGTTTAGACCAGGCTGGATGAGGCTTTGAGCAACATGGTCTAGTGGGAGGTCCATGGCCAGGGGTTTGGAAATAGATGATCTTTAAGGTCCCTTCTATGTAAAGCCATTCTATGAAACTTGAAAGGAGAAGAGGGAAGAGAAAGGATTAAGAGTTGCATTGGATGGTCATCAAGGTCTTTTCCAACCAAAACAATTCTATGATTCTAAGTTGAGGTGCTTGTAGTTAGAAGGTGAAGTTAGAGACTTTTTTCTGAATGAGGTTATAAAATTCTGTTATCCAAAAATTAAAGGAGAGGTTGAAGGAGTGGCTCTAGATTTCTATCCTAGCTTAGTTCTGCTGTGTTCCATGTGTATCTGGTGGGTATCATATGTGACTTAGTGCCTAATCCCATTTTGCACACAGAGCTATGGTCTATGCCCACTTAATAAATCCTAAATAACAGCAATGATTTCTGAGATTCCTATTTCATTTTCCAGTTATTTATTGGCTTTCCCCACATGAGACTGGCTTGCTGGAGCTGGAAGATAAGCTTATTAGAAACCAGAGCACAACACTTTGCACATGATTTATGTGTTTCCAGGCCACTACTGGGTAATCAGCTTATTCTGGATTCCATCCAGCCAACTTTGCTTGCACTTTAATCACACCAGCTGTGATCCACCTGGACCATAGGGTTTTAAAAACTTGTTCTCAGCCAAATTCTCAGAGGTTTAAATTAACTTCCTACCACCAGCAATGATGGAGCAGTGCTGGTTTACACCAGCTAAGCAATCTGTCTGAAGTCCACAGGTAACTCAGAGAGAGCACCATTCATAAAAGGTGGGCAGGTAATAATGTTAATGAATGGTGTTGATACAGGGTGTCATTGTTTGAATTCATCAGAAACAATATTTAGATTCATAGAATGGTTTGATTTGGAAGGGACCTTAAAGATCCACCTAGTTCCAACCACGCTCCATGGGCAGGGACACCTCCCACTAGACCAGGTTGTTTGAGGCCTCATCCAACCTGCCCTTGAACACCTTCAAGGAGGGAGCATCCATGACCTTTCTGGGACACCTGTTCCACGTGTCCCTGCCAATGGCAGGACAGTTGGGACCACATGACCTTTAAGGTCCCTTACAACTCAAGTCATTCTATGAATCTGTGAATCTGCTCATCATTTACTGTCATATCTAGGACTGAAAAGAAGATGGAGAAATGAGTTATTCACAGCCAGGGCAATTTCGTTGTTCCATATTTTTTACAGAATCATGGAATCATAAAAGTTGGGAAAGAACTCCAAGATCCTCAAGTCCAACCAATAATACAGCACTGCCAAGTTCAGCACTAAACCACATCCCTCATCACCATATCTACATGGTTTTGAAATCCCCACTGGGATGGTGACTCCACCGCTGCCCTGGGCAGCTTGTTCCAGGACTTGACAACACTTTTGGAGAAGAAATTGTTCCTAATACCCTCAGCACCCAGAGAACTGGGCCACAAGCAACCCGATCTTGAGCATGCCACTACATACAACACAAGTGGGCTTATGGCTGGACTCTGGTGTCTTGCCTTCTCCTTGAGCCCATCATACTCGCACAGGCTGGCTGATCCACTCTGATTTCACAGTCTGCTTCCTTGGATGCCCCACAGGGTTTCTCATTGGGCTTATCATTATTCAGCCTCCACAAGCTTCCTTTCACTGAGCTGATCTGAAGATATGGATAAGAGACCAGGTTTTATGGAGATGACATGCAGATTTATGTGCAGTTTATTCCTAATTATTCTTTGTCCTGTTTTATCAATTTGTCTTGAGGACATGGAGGCACAGATGTAATTGCATTTTTCTCCTGGTCTATATTTAATACTTCTAAAAAATTAATCTTAATTATTAGTTTCAGGTTTTATTCTTAAATATCTTTCTTCATTCTAAAAAGCTGATGAATAAAATTGCAGCTACCATGGCTAGGCAGGGTAGGACACAGGTCATCCTCTTTCAGCACACTCACAAATCACACCAACACTTATTCCATCACTGCAGCTACACCAGTTGCAGACTTGAAAAATCAGATTTGCTTGTTTTAGGTAGAATCACAGACTTATTTGGGTTGGAAGGGACCTGCAACTACAGCACGCTGGTCAGAGACCCATACAACCTGACCTGGAATGGTTCCAGGCATGGGGCATCTACCACTATCTGGGAAACACAGGACAGGGTGTCACCACCCCCAGTGTCAAATATTTCCTCCTTTGTCTAATCTTAATCTCCCTCTTTTAGTTCCAACCATCACCCCTTGTCCTGTCACAACAGGCCCTGCTCCAAAGTCTGTCCCCAGACATCTGATCAGCCCCTTTAAGCACTGAAAGGCCATCAGAAGGTCCCCCTGGATCCTTCTCCAGACCAAACAACTACAACTCTCTCAGCCTGGCCTCACAGCAGAGGGCTTGCAGCCCTCCTATTATTGCTGTGGCATGCTCTGGCCATGCCCCAACAGGTCCATGTCTCTCCTGTGCTGAAGACTCCAGAGCTGGACCCAGCACTGCAGGTGTGGTCTCAGCTGAGCAGAGCAGAGGGGCAGAATCCCTTCCTTCAACCTCCAGGCCAGAAGCCCCTTCCACTTTCATTAACAAGGAAGCACCAAATTAATAAAATTATGGGAGTATTTGTCTCCTTCCCTTGTGAGAAACAGACATCAGCCAGTGCTCTAATAATTCTCCAAACAGTTCTCAGACAACCTGCATTAACTTGCATTTTGGTCCTTTCCATTAACAACGTGACATCAGAACAAAACGTGACCACCACGATTCCTTCTGACAACGGCAAATCCCAACAAAAGCATCCAGGTTTGATCAGGATGTGTAATGTAGGAATAATAAAATAATTCAACAAGTTAAATCTTAGAATGGTTTGAATTGAAAGGGACCATAAAGATCATCTAGTTTCAACCCTTCCACTAGAGACGGTTGCTCAAGGCCCCCCTAGGTCTTCTAGTCCAACATACCTGCAGTCAGCACAGATGTTCCCAACTAGATCAGGTAGACCAAAATGAGTAGCTAAGCCATATCTCAAGGTTTCTGATGCATGTTGTTCTTAAGGTTTGTTTTTTTTTCTGGTAGCTCATGATGAAATAAGGATTAATGCTTCTGTTCACATGCTGCACCTCTCTGGTGTCCACTGCAGCTAAATTATTTACTTCACAACCCCAAGATGCTGAAATAAGCACTGGTCTAGAATTCAGTGTCTGCTCAATCACAGTCATAACTCAGTACCAAACAGTCTTGATTCACTCCTGTATCTTTTTGTAATGGAAATCCCTCAGTAAGATGTCCAAGAGGTCATTTCGGTAAATCAGTATCCAGTAATAGAAAAAAACAAAACAACTTATTTAGAAAGTAAATATTTCTCTAAGTTGTTGCTCACTAGTTATCCCCAAAATAGCAAGGTGTGAAGCCTTTGATAATGCTCATGAATTAAGAAGATGCCAGGAGTATTAAAAGCAACTCACGATCTACTTTAAAGAATATGACTCACTTTGCCAGGGAACTCTATTATTAAAGTGAGGGGGCTTTGCTTTACAAAGAACAATGCAAAAATTATACAGCAGTCATTTAAGTGTTTCCTTTTCCTTTTGTCAAGGGTCAGGGCTGGGCTAGCCACCAGAGGAGTGCCAGAGGCTGAATTCAGGAGATGAATTCTGGAACTAGATTCAGGAACACAGAGATCCGGATGGAAGGCAGAAGGGACAGGGCCCAGTCAGGGAAGAAAAGGCTTGACCCTGGTGAATGCTTCACCTTCACAGCATCACAGAATCACAAAATGTCAGGGGTTGGAAAGGACCTTGAGAGATCATCTAGTCCAACCCCTCTGCCAGAGCAGGATGACCTATAGCAGGCGGCACAGGAACTCATCCAGGTGGGTCTTGAATATCTCCAGAGAGGGAGACTCCACAACCCCCTGGGCAGCCTGCTCCAGTGTTCTGTCACTCTCACAGAGGAAAAATTCTTCCTCATATTTCCATGGAACTTCCTATGTCTCAGCTTCTACCCATTGCCCCTTTTGCTGTCATTGGGCATCACTGAGCAGAGCCTGGCTCCATCCTCTCAGCACTCACCCTTTACATATTTATAAACATTAATGAGGTCACCCCTTAGTCTCCTCCAAGCTGAAGAGCCCCAGCTCCTTCAGTCTCTCCTCATAAGGAAGATGTTCCACTCCCTTAATCATTTTCACAGCTCTGTGCTGGACTCTCTCTAGCAGTTCCCTGTCCTTGAACCGAGGGGTCCAGAACTGGACACAATATTCCAGGTGTGGACTCACCAGGGCAGAGTAGACAGGGAGAAGAACCTCTCTTGACCTACTGACCACACTCCTTCTAATACACCCCAGGATGACATTGGCCTTCTTGGCCACAAGTGCACATTGCTGGCTCATGGTCAGCCTTCCATCCACTAGGATCCCCAGGTCCTTTTCCCCTTCACTGCTCTCCAGCAGGGCAGTCCCCAGCCTATACTGGTACATGGGGTTGTTCTTTCCTAGGTGCAAGACTCTACACTTGCCTTTGTTGGACTTCATTCAGTTTCTTCCCAGCTCTCCAGCCTGTCCAAGTCTCACTGAATGGCAGCACAACCCTCTGGTGTGTCAGCCACTGTACCTGGTTTGGTGTCCTCAGCAAACTTGCTGACAGTGATCTCTGTTCCTTCATCCAGGTCATTGATGAGTATAGTGAACAGCACTGGTCCCAGTACTGGCCCTTGAGGGACTCCACTAGTCACAGGCCTCCAGCTAGACTCTGTCCCATTAACTACAACTCTCTGACTGCTTTCCTTCAGCCAGTTCTCAATCCACCTCACTATCCAATCATCCAGACCACACTGCCTCTGCTTAGTTGCAGGGGTGCTGTGGGAGACATTGTCAAATGCTTTACTGAACTCAAGATAAACCAAGACAAACCTTGCTCCTGAAGATGCCATCCATGGGATACAATCCCTTGTTGGGCAGTTGAGGCTTACCTGCCCTGTCTGCACCTCACTGCAGGTGTCACCTCTTTGTGCCCCCCCAAGGTGGGGCACAAGCTGTGGCAGTGCCCTTGGTGTGCAGAGGAACAAGTCTCAGGCAGAGACTTTCTGTAGCCCAGCCCTTGGCAGGAACTCTCCCCATCAGCTGCTCCTTGCTAGAAGCAGCCTTAGGCTGTCCAAACCTGCCCTGACCTTCAGAAAGTGCCTTAGTGAGCAGAGACAGAGATGGGAAGTCAGAGCAGTGTTTGAAAAACACAGAGATGTGGTGCTGAGGGACATGGTTTAGCACCAGCTTCAGTAGAGTTAGTTAACAGTTGGACTCCATGATCTCAAAAGTCTGTTCCAGCCTACACAATTCTGTTTCTGTAACAGAATTATTTCTGGTCTAGCCCAAACCACATCACCTTATAAAGACCTCAAGCTTTCTATTCATCACCTTTTCACTTTGCTATCCAGTGACTTAAACCAAGATGGGGTAAATAAAAGGCAGTTTGCAAGAAGGGTTTTGCTGCCAACAAATGAATAAGGTTTACATAAACTGAATGTCAGAGCAAGAACTCATTCAACTCAATCACCTGCAACACTGAAGGCCTGCATTTAACATCTCCAAGCAGGAAATACTGTGTGGCTGAATTAGTCAACTAGAAAATGAATGGAAGAAATAATACCACTAAATATTATTTCCTCCTCATGACTATCACGTTGTTGTAAGGCAGGGAAGATTGGATAAATGGATGGAGATTCACAAGTCTGCATCAGTCAGTTGCTGTTTTCAATCTCTGTGTATCTCCAGATCATTGAGAATAAAGACGCGAGGAGAGAAGCTCAGGTAGAGCAAAACCAGTGTCTTTCCCTGGGCTTAATTGAGCTCTGCTTACTTACTAGCATGGGACATTCTGAGACCTTCTTTCCTGTAAAACAAGGGAACAGCTGAGAAACCAAATGCCAGCACTGTGAAATGGAATTGGATTTGATAGCAGTCCTAGGAATGGAAATGGTACCAGGTTTATTCAGAAAAACCTTGCTGGTTTTCACTCCATGTTCATGTCCTGAGAGAACTCTGAAAGCAACCTGAAAATGAATGATCATAGAACTACACAATCATTGAGGTTGGAAAAGACCTCTAAGATCATACAGTCCAACACATTCTTGACCACTAAACCACATCTCAAAATGCCACTTCTATTCATTTTTTGAACACCTCCAGGGACAGTGACTCCATCACCTCCCTGGGCTTCCTGTTCCAAGGCCTGACCACTCTTTCAATAAAGAAATTTTTCCTAATATCCAACCTAAACCTCTCCTGGTACACCTTGAAGCCTTGCCTCTTGTCCTGTGTTACTGGGGAGAAGAAGTCAACACTAGTCTCCCTTCAACCTGCAACAAGATCTCCACTCAGTTTGCTTTTCTTCAGGCTCAACAACCTCAGATCCCTCAGCCTCTCCTCATAAGACACGCTCTCCAAACCTCTCACCAGTTTTGTTGTCCTTCTCTGGACCCACTCCAGCACCTCAACATCTTTCTTATGCTGCCATAGCCAAGACTGAACTGAAATGGTGGATGTTGCAGGACAGCTCCAACCTGCATCACCTTTTGTGAGATGAGAAAATATCAGTCATGTGATTGTGGTTTTTTCCCCATTGGGTCACTAATTCAACTGGAGGTCAGCCAGGATCAGCTCCAAAAAACTGAGTCTATTGAAATGATGCTGGGTGGCATTTCGGTCCTTTATTTCATCTTGAAATGTATTTAACTCATTTAGGAGTCTCATTAAAATCAGCATCACTAAGCCCAAAGCCAGATGCTTTTCAGCAGCATGGTGATAAGAACCTGAGTTATTGGGTCCTGGAGTTAGCCACAGAATAGCCATGCTCTTCAGAGTGGCTGGAGAGAGGCCAGGCAGAGAGGGACATGGGGGTACTGGTTGATGGTAGGCTGAACATGAGCCTGCAGTGTGCCCAGGCAGCCAAGAAGGCCAATGGCATCCTGGCCTGTATCAGGAACAGTGTGGCCAGCAGGAGCAGGGAGGTCATTCTGCCCCTGTACACTGCACTGGTTAGGCCACATCCTGAGTCCTGTGTCCAGTTCTGGGCCCCTCAGTTTAGGAAAGATGTTGACTTGCTGGAACGTGTCCAGAGAAGGGCAACGAAGTTGGTGAGGGGTTTGGAACACAAGCCCTATGAGGAGAGGCTGAGGGAGCTGGGGTTGCTTAGCCTGGAGAAGAGGAGGATCAGAGGAGACCTCATTGCTCTCTACAACTACCTGAAGGGAGGTTGTAGCCAGGTGGGGGTCGGTCTCTTCTCGTGGTCGGCCACCACCAGAACAAGAGGACACAGTCTCAAGCTGCACCAGGGGAGGTTTAAGATGGATGTTAGGAAGAAGTTCTATACAGAGAGAGTGATTGCCCATTGGAATGGGCTGCCTGGGGAGGTGGTGGAGTCCTCCTGGTGTTCAGGAGGAGACTTGATGGGGTGCTTGGTGCCATGGTCTAGTTGTTTAGGTGGGTTGGATTGGTTGATAGGTTGGACACAATGATCTTGAAGGTCTCTTCCAACCTGGTCTATTCTATTCTATTCTATTCTATTCTATTCTATTCTATTCTATTCCTATTTCTATTTCTATTTCTATTTCTATTTCTATTCTAATAAAAAAAGGGGGGGTTAGCAGTTTTCCAGCAGATAAAATGGGTGTTCTTGAAATAGAAATGTTTCTTGGGAGCCAAGTTCAGTGATGTTCTCAGGGGAAAAGGAATCAAAAAATTACAGATTAAAAATGTTCACTTGTACTGACTCCTTTTATCTTTTCTCCTTATTTTGGGCATTTATTAATGGTTGCATTTAATTCTGGTGTTCCATATTTTATATTCCTCTTGCATCTGCTGTTTTGTGTTGCACTGAGCAGACCAACCTAGGAGTTTTTTTAGTGTTGACTTTCTTAATGATGAATATTATGTTAATATTATCACCAACATTATTTGCTTTGGATTTGTGTGGTTATTGCACAGGATTCAGAACATTTCCACTTTTCCTCCTGATCTGTGAAAGACAATTTTTATGGGCATATCAAGGGCCAGGGCCAGGGTCAGGCTGGCCACTAGAGGAGTGCCAGCGGCTCTCCACGAAGCCCTCTGCCTTCCCTAAGGGAAGAGAGAGGAAAGAAGGGAGAGAGGCTGGTGGGCTGGGAAAGAAAGTAAACCAACTGGGATGAAAAGAAGAACAATCCCATGGAACAGAGAAAAAGAGACACAAACCAAGAGCCAACCCAACCCCTTATGACAATGGCAGCACAACTGGCACCACTGATGCTGGGGGAAGGCACTGGGCAAGTCCCAGACTGGACTCAGCAGCAGAGGGGAACCAGACTCAGGAGCTGGATTCTGAAACTGGATTGAGGAATGCACAGATCAAGATGAAAGGCAGAAGGGACAAAATCCTCTGCGGACACCAGTCAGGGAAAAGAAGCTTGACCCTGGTGATCCCTCAGCTTGCTTCTGAAGATGCCATCCATGGGATGCAATCCCTTTTTGGGCAGTTGCCAGGGAGGTTTAGGCTGGATGTTAGGAAGAAGTTCTATACAGAGAGAGTGATTGCCCATTGGAATGGGCTGCCTGGGGAGGTGGTGGAGGTTCAGGAGGAGACTTGATGGGGTGCTTGGTGCCATGGTTTAGTTGTTTAGGTGGGTTGGATTGGTTGATGGGTTGGACGCGATGATCTTGAAGATCTCTTTCAACCTGGTGTATTGTATTGTATTGTATTATTGTACTGTCTGCTCCAGCCCCCACAAGCCACCTCTGCCTTCCTGCCTTTCAAGGTGAGGCACAAGCTGTGGCAGTGTCCTTTGTCTGTAAAGGAGCAAGATTCGGTCTTTCCACAGCCCAGGCCTTGGCAGGAGCTCTCCCCATCAGCTTCTCCTTGCTAGAAGCAGCTTCTGACCGTGCAAACTTCAGAGCTGCAGGAAGTGCTGGCACTGATCTTAACCCTGTTGCCAGCTGGCAATTGGAATATCAAAAACTCCTGTTTGCACAAAGAATCACAGAATGGTTTGGGTTGGAAGGGACCTTAAAGATCATCTAGTTCCAACCCCCATGCCATGGGCAGACACCTCCTACTACTAGACCCGATTACTCCAGGCCCCATCCAACCTGGCTTTGAACACTTCCAGTGTTGGAACCACCACAATGTCTCTGGGCAGCCTGCTCAGTGCTTTACCACCCTCATGACAAGCATATCATGGATCCCTTCCAACTCAAGCCATTCTATGATTCTATGCTTTTTTGATGCTATGATCATGTTGACCAAGATTCAACTTACAGAATTTTTGTTGACTAAGGCATGTCAAAATCATGCTTTTTTGGGGGAGGTTAAGTTGATTCCTATTGTCACTGCAGTTTTTGAACCTTAACTCCACATTTCTTTCTCTATCGTTTCACTAATCTTCATCTCATCTCCTATTCACGACTGGGAAATGATCCTAAGACAGTATCATATCACTGCCATCATAACTTCATTTTGTTAAAGTACCTCTGCAGGAAGTTTATAATTTATTAAAAACCTTTATCTATTCTTTAATCATCTCTTCATTGTAATTGATCCTCTAGAGCTCACAGAAATTCTTCCAAGAGCCTGTCTGAATAAGATTGCTTCTGAACAAAGAAAGGCATAAAGGAGCCAATTAAAATTCCCTTTGGCCTTTTTCTTTCCCCATTATATAAAACTTTCAGATGGACTTCTCCATTAGGAGAATAATGTTAGGTTGGATATGAAGAACAATTTCTTTCCTGAAAAAGTAGTCAGGCATTGGAACAGACTGCCCAGGGGTGTGGTGGAGTCACCGTCCCTGGAGGTGTTCAAGAAACGTGTGGACATGGCACTTTGGGACATGGTTTAGTGGCCATGGTGATGCTGGGTTGACACTTGGACTTAATGATCACAGAACCCCAGAATGACAGAACAGGATCTCAAAAGATCATCCAGCCCAACTTCCCTGCCAGAGCAGGATCATCTAGAGTAGGTCGCACAGGAACACGTCCAGGGTGGTTTTGAATGTCTCCAGAGAAGGAGACACCACAACCTCTCTGAGCAGCCCATTCCAGTGTTTTGGCACCCTCACAGTGAGGTCTTTTCCAACCAAAACATATCTATGGTTCTATGATTTTATGATCCTATGTTGTGTCTTGCAGCTTGGATCTGGGGGTTGTGTAAGAAGTGGAAGTCGGGAACATTACTGCAACAGAGTGGTGCACTCAACAGCTGAGTGGCGCACATGACACACCCGAGGCATGGGATGGCATCCACAGGGATCCGGACAAGGCTGAGAAGTGTGCTCATGAGAATCTCATGAGGTTCAACAAGATCCAGTGCAAGGTCCTGCACATGGGTCAGGGCAACCCCCCAATATCAACACAGGCTGGGGATGAAGGTCTGGACAGCAGCCCTGAGGAGAAGGACTTGGGGGTACTCATGGGTGAAAAGCCAGAGATGAGCCTGCACCACGCACTCACAACCCAGAGCCAGATGTGTCCTGGGCTGATCCCCAGCAATGTGGGCAGCAGGTAAAAGGAGGGGATTCTGCCCCTCTGCTTTGCTCTGCTCTGCCCTACTCTGTCTTGCTCTGCTTTGCTCTGCTCTGCCCTGCTGAGACCCCATCTGCAGTGCTGAGGACTGCTCTGGAGTCCTCAGCACAGCAGAGATATGGACCTCTCAGTGTGGGGACACTGGAGGCCACAGCAATGATGGGAGGGCTGGATGCCCTCTGCTGTGAGGCCAGGCTGAGAGAGCTGGGAATGTTCAGCCTGGAGAAGAAAAGGCTCCAGGGAGACTTATAGGTGGTCTTTCAGTACTTAAAAAAGAGGTGATCAGAAAGCTGGTGACAGACTTTTGATCAGTGTCTGTTGTGACAGGACAAGGGGTGATGGTTTAAACCCAGATCATCCTATGAACACAGTCAGGCACAGAAGGGAGCAAGGCAAGTGCCTCCAGGAAGCAAAGTCTGGAAATTCACACTGAGCATGACCTGAAGCCATAAAGAGTTGTGAGAGCTGCAAAGGCCAAGATGGACAACTTCCCTGCTAAATACACCATCTAATTGGGCACCCTTGAACCAAGATGCATGGGGAGTGTGGAAGGAAGTCGTATATGGGCTGTTGTGCCTTTCAGCAGCTGCAGATGTCTGCTCACTTCAGGATCAAAAATCAGAAGTGTGTTGGAGAGTTGCAAGTAGAAAAATGACATTGAAAGGCTGTGATCTTGCCAGGCTTTGAGAATGCTGGATCATTAGCAGTTGGTGCACTAGAGATTCAAAGACAGACTTCAGGGAAAAGAAGCGCCCAGACTTCAGATCATTTCCTGGACCTTCTGAGACAACTTGAAAACCTCAGCTGAATAGTTGAAATAAATCACCTTCCTTGGAAGACCCTTACTAGTTCTAGTTCAGATGAGCTGTGAGAAAAATAGCGTCTAGTTATCATGCTGTTCCCATTCTCAAATGTAGCACTTCAAACATAACAATGAAAACTTCCCAAATTCCCATGAAGTTGATTTATCTTCAGATCTTAAAAAAATAATACTAAAGAGACACCAGCAGTTCTTATTTGACTCTCAGGACAGAAACATACTTCTACATTCAAGTTTCTTGGGTGCATTAAGAAGACTGTGGCTAGCAGGTTGAGGAAGTTTTTCCTCTCCCTCTACACTGCCCTAGTAAGGCCATCGCTGGAAGACAGGGTGCAGTTCTGGGCTCCCAAATTCAAGAGAGACAGGGAACTACTGGAGAGAGTCCAATGGAGGCTGCATAGATGCTGAGGGGCCTGGAGCATCTCTGTGAGGAGGAAAGGCTAAGAGCCCTGGAGCTGTTTAGCCTGAAGAAGAGCAGCCTGAGAGGGGATCTTCTCAATGCTCAGCAAGAGCTAAAGTGTGGATCAAGAGGACTGGGCCTGAGGACTGGGCTTATCAGTGGTCCCCAATGACTGGACAAGGGGCAACAGGCATGAACTGGAAGCCAGAAAGTTCCATCTGAACACAGGGACAAAGTTACAATACAATACAATAAACCAGGTTAGAAGAGACCTTCAAGATCATGGCGTCCAACCCATCAAACAACTAGATCATGTCACCAAGCACCCCATCAAGTCTTCTCCTGAACACCTCCAATGACGGTGACCCCACCACCTCCCCAGGCAGCCCATTCCAATGGGCAATCACTCTCTCTGTATAGAACTTACTCCTAATGTCCAGTCTAAACCTGCCCTGGCGCAGCTTGAGACTGTGTCCTCTTGTTCTGGTGCTGGCTGCCTGGGAGAAGAGACCAACCTCTGCCTGGCTACAACCTCCCTTCAGGTAGTTGTAGAGAGCAAGAAGGTCACCCTGAGTCTCCTCTTCTTCAGGCTAAACAACCCCAGCTCCCTCAGCCTCTCCTCATAGGGCTTGTGTTCCAAACCCCTCACCAACCTTGTTGCCCTTCTCTGGACACGTTCCAGCAAGTTCTTTGCTGTGAGGCTCTGCTGGAGCCCTGGAGCAGGCGGCCCAGAGAGCTTGTGAAGTTTCCTTCTCTGGAGAGATTCTAAACCCACCTGGCCATTGTGATCCTGGGCAAGCTGTGGGTGCCCCTGCTTTAGCAGTGGGTTGGACTGGATGATCTCCAGGGGCCCCTTCCAACCTCTATCGCTCTGTGATTCTGTGATTTTTCTCTGCAAACCTTTCCTTGAAACTTGCTCTTTAAATCAAAACTGTTTCACTTCCTGCCTCTTGGCTTAAGCAGCGGCAAGTTTCAACAAAACAGGTTTCAAGAGGTGCATGGAACAAGTGAGTCGGATTTGGCAACATTTTAATCCCTTCCCCCAAATCTGTGACAGCTCCTCAATTGCTCTGTGGGTTTTTTTGTACATTTCTTTCCTGTCTTTGGAGGAATCTGAGAATGCCTGAAAAACAAGAGGTCTGCATTTAATTAGCTCTTGCATTCATTTAAATAGGGAAAAGAGGGGGGAAAAAAGGAACAGCAAGAATGGTGTAGATTCAGTTCTAAGAAAGAGCTGCACCACAAGGCGACTTTTCCTAACTTTATTCAAATCCTCTCCTCAATCCTCATAGCAAATACATTAGTAACTCTGCAGCAGGCTGAATTCTCTTGACCTTGAAACGGTCAGACCTCAAGTAGAGACAGAAGGCGGGTAAACCTCAATTCCTATTTAGAGAAGTGCTTCAGTGAGCAGGCTTGGACAGGAAACAGCTACAGTGTGTAATACAGGACCAAGTTTGCCATGAACCAGCAAAGTGCTCTCATGGCCAAGAAGGCTAATGGGCTCCAAGAGTGCAATAAGAAAAGTGTGGCCAGCAGGTCAATGGAGGGCCTCCTCTACTCTACTCTGTGCTAGTGAGGCCACAGATGGAGGACTGGGTCCACTTCCAGGCTCCTCAGTTGAAGAGAGACAGTGAACTACTAGAGAGAGTCCCGTGGAGGCTACAAGGGTACTGAGGAGACTGGAGCATCTCTGTGAGGGAGGAAAGGCTGTGACCTGGGGCTGTTGAGTCTGCAGAAGGGATCTTCTTAATGCTCAGCAAAAGATAAAGAACCTGTCAGGGGCAAGAGGATGGGGGCAGACTCTTCTCAGCGGTGCCCAGTGACAGACAAGGGGCAACAGGCGCAAACTGGAACGCAGGAGGTTCCATCCAAAAAGGAGGAGAAATTTGTTTGGTGTGAGGGTGCTGGAGCCCTGGAGCAGGCTGCCCAGAGAGCTTGTGGAGTCTCCTTCTCTGGAGCGATCCAAAGCCACCTGGATGTTGTGATCCTGAGCAACCTGCTGTGGGTGACCCTTCTTTAGCAGGGGGTTGGACTAGATGATTTGCAGAGGACCCTTCCAACCCTCACCATGATGGGTTTCTGTGATCCCTGGGCAAAAGCCAGGCAGCCTGGCAAAGATGCTGAGTCAGGAGGAACAGCTTTGGTAAAGAAGTGGATTCTGATAGCTTGTGTAACCTGCAGACAATCTGGGGCAGCTTACATGACTTGAAGACTCTGCTTCATTGGAGGCTTTTTTTAATAAGCCCCATTAAATTAGCAGGGAAATTAGAGGGAGTGCAGTGTGTGGATGCTTTAGATATGCAAAGCCAAAATTTTCCTTTTTCCAGACCACAAATTTCCCTATTTCTTAGGTTTAGCACTAATAGGTGACATGAGCTCCCATAATAAGATGCTTTGTGCCGTGACTTAGTTAATAAGGCCCAACTAACTGGCAAATATATGTTACATGAAACAACAAGAAACCCTGCTTGCCACCAGAACCTTTGGATATGCTGCTTCCCTGAAAGGCAGCTTCTCATTTCCTACAGGCCATTAGGATCCCTTACCCAATCTGCAGGGATGGAGCCAGATGCTCAGACACAAACACAAACTAATTGCCAACAAACCTGGTGCTGTCCAAGGCTTACATCTTGGCTTCTGAAAACATCCAAAGTGGCTTTCTCCAGCACCAATTCTTCAAAGCCAACACTATTTGGAAGCATCTTGATTCCAAAAGAACTTTTTTTTTCCTCTGCTGGGAGTAAACTTGCACAAGATTTTACACTACAGAAAGGTTTTTCTTCTTTGTCTTATGCCAAATGTTCTCTGCCTGCTCTGGGAAACGCCACATGGCTAAAGCGGCACCAGGGAGGTAAGTGGAAACATTTTTCCACCATGCAAAGGGTTTTTTTTTTCCTGGTCCAGAGCTTCTCAGCCTGCTCTGGGAAATACCATGTGGCCAGAGCAGCTTCAAAGAGGTAAATGGGAAGGCTTTGGAAGGGCAGGCCTCCACATACCTCCCTACTAGCTCCTAAACAGATTTGTGCAGCCACTCTTAGACTCATCAAGACTCACAATAAGGCCTGGACTTCTTCACTCTCCATTGATATGGACTTAATGATCTTAAAGGTCTCTTCCAACCAAAATGAGTCTGTGAATGCCAGAGAATGAGATAGACCCTCATCTAACTCCTGCTGAGAGGAGTCTTTCTCCTGACACCAGCTCTCCTCATTGTTACATGTGACATGAAAACACCAGCAGCAGTGAAGCTTGAGAGCCATAACCTGCAGTCTCAGAAAGGCAAAGTGTTTTTTCACAATCTTTTGGGGACTGCTCAGATGGCAAATTTGGAAAACAGAACTTCAGCCACCCTGCCAGAGCTGAAGGACCTTGAAACACAATGTCACTATCATTCATTCTTCAATATGTGAAACAAAGTCATATCAGGTCAAGTGAAGGGCACAAGTCTGGCATCGCCACTGAGGTAACAGGGAAGGATGATAAGCCTGGGCTGAAGCCAGGAAATAAATCTTGTCTAGTATGGCTCCAGCCTTCACAGCAAGTCCAAGACTGCAGCACAGCAGTGTGGTGTCTCTCCTGCTCTGCAGTATGAGATGCCAGAGCTTTCATAATGATCTGCAGGACATCTCTGTCCAGGCAGGATGCAATCCAGTGCTGCAAACTGTAGGACTAACATAAGACACTGATGGCAACTGGAGAAGGTAAAGGTCAAGTTCCTGGGAGCACGTGAGGAGTAACCCATTAGCTGATCTGGAGTGAAAATGACCCCAGTTTGGTTCCTCAGAGGCTGCGTGGCCTTTTGTGACAGGACAGGAGTAAATTAATTTAGACTAAAAGAGAGACTTATGAGACAGGAAAAAGATGTTGATGCTGAGGGTGGTGAGACCCTGTCCCAGGTCACCCAGAGAGGTGGTAGATGTCTCATCCTTGGAACCATTCCAGGTCAGGTTGTTTGGGGCTCTGAGCAACCTGCTCTAGTTGCAAATGTCCCTGCTGACTGCAGGGGCATTGGACTAGATGACCTTTGAAAGTCCCTTTCAGCTCAAACCATTCTGTGATTCCTTGATTCTTTGCTGTCCCTTTCTTCCTGAAATGGAGACCTTCAACAGCCTACAGGTTGAGCTGTCAGCAAACACCAGGATCTCCCTGCTGCAATTTGAGGCCATTTCTTCTTGTCCTATTGCTTGTTCCTTGGTAGAAGAGGCCAACCCTCACATGCCTCCAGCATCCTTCAGGGACTTGTAGAGAGCCAGAAGGTCTCCTCTCAGCCTCCTTTACTCCAGACTGAACAACCCCAGTTCCCTCAGCTGCTCTTCCCCAAACCTGTTCTCCAAACCCCTCACCAGCTTTGTTGCCTTTTTCTGGACACACTGCAGCACCTCAACATCATACTTGGAGTGAGTGAGCTAAAACTGAACCCGTAACTCGAGGTGTGGCCTCACCAGTGCTCAGTACAGGGGGACAATCCCTGAGTGTCCAAACCCAGCCAGAAACGTCGTGTTGGCTTTGACAGCTTGCAGCTGTAGACTGTCTGCCAGCTGCTGGTTTCAAAACCATAGCTCAATTTCCCATCAAAATTTGAAATCAAACATCAGGGACCAGGGAGAATTGGCAGCAGGAGGGAGAGCTGCATTGTCTGGACACAGTAGGGTGTTAGGGAAAGAGTTCTGCTGAAAAGCCAAGAACACTGGGTTGTACTTTTTGTCTGAAAGCTTCTAATGACAGTTTTGATGCTAAAATGAGAGGGGAAACCATTGCCAGGTTTCAGTTATTTATTACAGGTATTTCTGAGGCACTTTCAGACTCACTGAGCACCTTGAGCAGATTGCTGCTTCTGCAGCCTCTTCCCTCTTATTGATACAGTCTGGAGGTGACTCTGCAGTTGTCTTTTATTTACATAGCTGCATTGCAGGAAATTGTGGCCTTCTGCACCTTCATAACACACAGCACGGCCTTTGTGGACACGGTGTTAGGTGGAATGCAGAGCTCCAGCAGTTCTCTGGCTCTTTCAGAGGCAGACAGCTATGTCAACAATGCAGAGACGCAGACTCATAGAAACATAGAATCACAGAATTATGGAACCATTCTAGTTGGAAAAGACTTTTAAAATCATCAAGTACAACCACTGACCCAGCACTGCCAGGTCACCACTAACTTGTGTCCCTCAGCACCACATCTACACAGCATTTAAATCCCTCCAGGGATGAGACTCCACCACTTCCCCGGGCAGCCCTTCTGGGGAAAAAACTGTCGCTTGTGTCTAACCTAAACCTTCCCTGCTGCAACTTGAGGCTGTTTCCTCTTGTCCTATGACTTGTTCTTTGGAGAAGAAACCAAATCCTCACCTTCCTCCAACCTCCTTTCAGGGAGTTGTAGCCAGAAGCTCTTCCCTCAGACACCTCTTCTCCAGATTAAACAATCTCAGTTCCCACAGCTGCTCCTCACCAGACATCTTCTCCAGACCATTCACCAGCTTCATTGTCCTCTGGACTTGCTCCACCACCTTAATGTCCCTCTTGGAGTGAGTGGCACATTTCTGAGCCCAGTACTCAAGGTGTGGCCTTACTAGTGCTGAGCACAGGGGGACAGCTGGCCACCCTATTGCTTATTCAAGTCAGAATGCTGTTTGCATTCTTGGCTAACAAATATGGGAGCAACTTCTCTGTATTCAGAAGATGTAGAATGGTGTGAGGCAAAAATGTTGGGCAACATCTTTGCTTTCCAAAACCTACTTCCTGCACAGCACTCACCCATGCCCAGCAGAAGATACCACTAAGGAACCTCTGTCAGAACATCTCAAGCTCCATGGAAGAGCTGAGTCTGTAGGCAAATACACAAAAGAGGACCCAATGAACTGCAAATGAGGGTTGGGTTTCATGCCTAAATGCACTGAAGAGCCCTGCTATGGGCTTGGAGCCTTTGATCCAACCTCTTCTCACCTTATTTGTTCGCCTTCTACCCCTCCATGGTCTGCATTTGAATTCAGTGGCACCTAGGTATCTAAAAATAGAGGAAGTAACTTTGGAGAGCAGATTTTGGGCCTTTCAAAACATCTCCCTTCATTGTGGTCTGTAATTTTTTCTCAGGGATAAGGGAGCATGAAAGAATAGATCCTTGTGCAGCAATTTTAATCAGCAAAGGACTGATTACAGAGTTATTTAGATGATACTCTTCTGCCTACAGCTTTGTAATCAACTGGCAGCTACCATTCAGCCATGTAATAACCAGATGACCCTACATCTGCCTTGTTGTGAAGGACTGGGGGTTGGACTAGACAATACCCTTCCAACCCCTATCATTCTGTGAAATGCTTATTTACCTTTATTAGCTGAATTTTCCATAATTAGCTCAACTACTCACAGTAGTTTTCAGTGCCTGGGGCAGCTCAGATTGTAATTGCATTAAAGTTCTTTGATTTTCCAGTGGCCTCTTGGAAGAAAATGAAAGTTTGGCAAAAGGGAAAAGTGCACATAGCATAATCTCACGGTTGTCTTTGTCCTGGTGTTGAACCTGGTTGGGGAGGGGGAAAGGGAAGACTAATTCTGAGTTGATCTGACCCAGCTGTAGGCTCCTTCCAATGACACTATATTGATAATGCTTTGTATGTGCTGAAGGTATTGATTAATGTCTGTTAAATACCCATTATGAAGAGACAGGCTATGGGGTTTCTGTGGAACAGGAGAGAACAACACACTTCACAGAAAGAAGGAACTCTGTAGGTGACCCCTCAGCAGTAACAGTAAACAAGACTTTCTACCTGATGCACAAGTAGATCTGGGATTTAGAATAGCATAGAATAGAATGGAATTGAATAGAATGGAATGGGAATAGAATAGAATAGAATGGAATGGAATGGAATGGAATGGAATGGAATGGAATGGAATGGAATGGAATGGAATGGAATTGGATGGAATAGGAATAGAATGGAATAGGAATTAGAATAGAATAGAATAGAATAGAATAGAATAGAATAGAATAGAATAGAATAGAATAGAATAGAATGGAATGGAATGGAATGGAATGGAATGGAATGGAATGGAATGGAATAGGATGGAATAGGATGGAATAGGAATGGAATAGGAATAG
The DNA here is from genome assembly GCA_033816785.1 of Picus viridis. Lineage (NCBI taxonomy): Eukaryota > Metazoa > Chordata > Aves > Piciformes > Picidae > Picus > Picus viridis. Next base: position 35,460,527 of record CM066585.1, on the reverse strand, counting down.
AATGGAATAGGAAATAGAATAGAATAGAATAGAATAGAATAGAATAGAATAGAATAGAATAGAATAGAATAGAATAGAATAGAATAGAATAGAATAGAATAGAATAGGAGTAGGACAACGTGATGGCCATGGGCCAGCAATGTGCTCTTGTGACCAAGAAGGCCAATGCCGTTCTGGGGTGTATTAGAAAGGGTGTAGGTTGAGAGGTTGAAAAAGGAGAGTTGCTTGAGAGAGGTTCTCCTTCCCCTCCACTCTGCCTTGGTGGAATATTGTGTACAGTTCTGCTCCCCTCAGTTCAAGAAGGAGAGGGAACTGCTTGAGAGAGTCCAGTGAAGACCCACATAGACAATGAAGGGAATGGACACGTGCCTCATGAGGAGAGACTGAGGAAGCCAGGTCTCTAGCTTGGAGAACAGGAGATGGAGGGGTGACCTCATTAATGTTTATAAATATGTGAAGGATGAGTATGGGGAGGACAGAGCCAGGCTCTTCCCAGTGGTGTCCAAAGACAGGAAAAGGGGCAGTGGGTACAAGCTGGAGCACAGGAGGTTCCACATGAACATAAGGAAAAACTTCTTCACTGTGAGGATGACAGAGCCCTGGAACAGGCTGCCCAGAGAGGCTGTGGCATCTCCTTCTGCAGAGACATTCAAAGCCCACCTGGATGCATTCCCCTGACCTTCTCCAGGTGGTCCTGCTCTGGCAGTGGCGTTGGACTAGATGATCTTTTGAGGTCCCTTCCAACCCCTAACATTCTGTGATTGTCCGATTCTGAGGCAGGAATTTTGTCATGGGAAAGGCCATTTCATCTGAAGAGCTTTGGGAACATCTGCAGATGTTTTGTGCTGAAAGGTGGGGGCCAGCCAGTTCTCTCAAGTAACAACTGACAGAAAAACAGCTGATGGCCTCAAGTTAGGCTAGGGGATATTTAGGTTGTATATTCATTAAAAATATTTCACCACAAGGGTTGTGAAGCCCTGGAAGAGGCTGCCCAGGGAAGTGGTGGAGTCTTCTCTGATGGGGTTTAAAAGCCATGTAAGTGTGGTGCCAAAGGGCATAGTTTAGTGGTGACCTGGCAGTGCCAGGTTAATAGTTGGATTTGATGATTTAAAGATCTTTTCCAACCACAACAGTTCTATGATTCTATGAAATCCCACCTCCCCATGGCCACTGACAGCTCCACAGGCCCTCTGCTTTAGCCTGGGAGGTGGCTGTTGGTCCTGCAAGAAATTTGCATCCCACCCCATGAAGCAGGGATGGAAGAATGTGCTTCCTCATCTTGCTCTGGGAATTACCAGTGCCATATTTTTCTTCTCTGTAAAAGCTGCAGAGCATCAAACCTTCCAGTGAGTCCAGAGAGAAAACAGAATTCTCTGTTTTTTCCTCATGTTCAAACCAAGGAATCCCAAAGGGTTTCATTTTCTCATCCATGTTGTTAATCTTTTATGTGGCTGGCTGTAAGCAGCAATCTGATGTCACGCTCCTGCTGATGATAACATTCTTCATCCTCAGTATGGATTTCAGCCATGAAAATTACATGGGGAGATTGTATTTCCATGTGGAAGTTGTTCTAATTAATGTTCACTTTCTTCTTAATGCCTCAGAGGCTGCTATCAAGTTGTTTAGGAAGAGCAATGGAAAGGATATATTGAAACTGTTCTTAGCAATGTTATATTGAGATAAGGAGACATTGTAGAGAAGAACCAGCTCTGCAGAAATGCAATCCCTGACCTTTCCCCAAAGATCAGATACTTGCACTGATCTGAAATGACCTCAGGGTGGAAAGCAGCATCCCACAGCTCTTCTGGTTTTCTCTGGCTGATTGCAGGAACCACACATGTACCTGAAATATCTACTTTGGTTGAAAAAAAGGTCTGAGCTTCCATATGTTTAACCTCTCGTCCTCCAGACCTGATTTTGGCTGCAGTGATGATCACCTATCACCTCACTGGGAAAGACAGAATCCCAGAATACCAGCATGGTAGGGCTTGGAAGTGCGGATCATCTAGTCCAAGCCCCCTGACTAAAGCAGGGTCACCCAGAGCAGGTACCCAGGATCACAGTGTGCAGGTAGGTTTGGAATCTCTCCAGAAAAGGAGGCTCCACAGCCTCTCTGGGCAGCCCGCTCCAGGGCTCCCCACCTTCACAGAAAAGCAGTTTCTCCTCATGTTCATGGGGAACCTTTTGTATTTCAATTTGTTCACATTGCTCATTACCCTGTCCCTGAGCCCCACTGAAAAGAGTCTGCCCCCATCCTCTTTGTTCTGACTTGTTCAAACAGAAGTGGTTTTTACTAAGTCTGTCAACCAGCATCCTAGAAAATGTTTCTGGCTTCCAGCTCTTGAGGTGGCACAGGACAGTTCCAGGGATCCCATCATGCTGGGACACCCCATGGCAGCCCTTCAACAATGATGTCTGCACTTTTTATAAGGGTGGTCTCTTCTCCCAGGCACCCAGCACCAGAACAGGAGGACACAGTCTCAAGATGTGCCAGGGGAGCTTCAGGCTGGATGTTAGGAAGAAATTCTTCCCAGAAAGAGAGATTGGCCATTGGAATGTGCTGCCCAAGGGGGTGGTGCAGTCACCGTCACTGGAGGTATTTAAGAAGAGACTGAATGAGACTCTTGGTGCCATGGTTTAGTTGATTAGGTGATGTTGGGTGATAGGTTGGACTTGATGATCCTGAAGGTCTTTTCCAACCTGGTTAATTCTATTCTATTCTATTCTATTCTATTCTATTCTATTCTATTCTATTCTATTCTATTCTATTCTATTCTATTCTATTCTATTCTATTCTCTTGACTCCAACCTTTCAGATTTTGTTAAGCATTGACCACCACCACAGCTTGCCCACTCTGGCTGAAGCCAAGTAAGAATCTGTCTTTGCAGTGGAGTTTTTACAGGGCTTATTGGAAGTGATATTTTGATTTGCACTTATATGTGGGGGTCTGCTAAACATGGAAAGTATCAAGAGAAAAAAAAACTGTCCGTGTCATAAAGGGTTGGATGCTTTGACTATCTTCATTGGACCTCCTAAAGATGGGAGCTTTTGCTATGTTCACACAATCCACTTTTTGTAGAAGAGAAAGCTTAGAGAGAAAATGTCTTTCTACAAAAGAATGGTCCTGTTAATCCTGTTAAATGAAATCATTAAGCAGATGATGTCCATTAGAGGAAGCCACAAAGAAGATCCGCGGGCTGGAGCACTTCCCCTGTGGGGACAGGCTGAGATAGTTGGGGCTGTTCAGCCTGGAGAAGAGAAGGATCCAGGGAGACCACAGAGCAGCCTTCCAGTACCTCAAAAGGGCTACAAGAAAGCTGGGAAGGGACTTTTTACAAGGGCTTGTTGTGATAGGACAAGGGGAAATGGCTTTGGGTTTGGAAGCGAGAGATTTGGACTGGAGATTAGGAAGAAACTCTTTACACTGAGGATGGTGAGACACAGGAACAGGTTGCCCAGGGAGGCTGCGGATGCCCCCTGCCTGGAGGTGTTCAAGACCAGGTTGGATGGGGCCTTAATCAATCTGGTCTAGTGGGAGGTGTCCCTGCCCATGGAGGGGGCATTGGAACTAGATGATCTTTAGGGTTAAAATTAAGGAACTACAAGAGATGAAGCTGCATGTGACGATTCAGCCTGCAAGTGGAGCTGTTTCTGATGCTATCTTTAATTTCATAATCATAAACCATTCTTTTTCTCAGCTCCTCTGCCTCATTCCTTGCAGATAGAATGGAGGCCATTCCCTTAATAAGAGAAAAATCAATATTTTGCTTTTTAGCATGGCTCAGCATGCCCTCTCACTTCTGTATTTCTTCTGTGGTCTCCAAAATCACATTCACCACCTAACCATGTAAGTTTTTCAGCTGAAGGAGGGCGATTGTAGAGGCTGGGAGCAGCTGCAGAGAGTGCTTAGGGTTGAAAGCCTCCATTAATTGTGGGCATCAGTTTTGAAACACCAGTTACAGTACTTTTAGCCCATTTAGCATTATTAACATGTGCTGGATCTGCGGCTTCATCCACAGCTGGGAATGCTCAGTGCCTGTGCAAGCCCACCGCCAGGGCACAGGGCAAACACCCAGAAGTCAAAGCTGGAGACTGCTCATGTAAAACCTGATTTATGAGCCAAATGCCACAAAGCACAGAGACATGTGCCTCATGCAGTGAAACACAAAAGCTGTGACCTTTGCAGTGCGTGAGGAGCAGCTGAGGGAACCGAGACTCTCACTACAAGAAGGACACTGAGGTGCTGGAGCATTTCCAAAGAAAGGCAGCCAAGCTGGTGAAGAGTCTTGAGCACAAGTCTTCTGAGGAAGATCTTGGAAGGGTTTAAGATCATCAGCTCCACCTGTTAACCCAGCACTATTGCATCACCACCATGTCCCTCAGCACCCCATCTACACAGCTTTCAAACCCTCCAGGGATGGGGACTCCACCACTGCCTCGGGCAGCCTGTTCAAAGGTTTGACAGCCCTTTCAGGGAGCACAATTTTCCTCCTATCCAACCTTCCCTGGCACAAGCTAAGGCTGCTTCTTTTCTTGTTGCTTGTTACTAGGGAGAAGAAACCAACCTCCACCTACCTCCATCCTCCTTTCAGGGAATTGTAGAGCCAGGTCTCCCCTTGGCCTCCTTTTATCCAGACTAAACATTCCAAGTTCCCTCAGCTGCTCCTCACCAGACCTGTTCTCCAGACCCTTCACTGGCTTCATCACCCTTCTCTGGACCTGCTTCAGCACCTCAATGTCCTTCTTCAAGTGAGGGGCCCAAAACTGAGCCCAGTACTCAAGTACTCAGCCTTACTAGTGCTGACTACAGGGGGACAACCACTTCCCTGGTCCTGCTTGCCACCTTATTGCTCATCCAAGTTAGGATGCTGGTGGCCTGCTTGGCCACCTGGGCACACTTCTGGCAAGTATCCAGTGCTGAAGAGTTCAGGTTTAAAATGGATGGGGGGGAATTGTTTTTTTTCTTCACATTTCTGGAAGGTAATTATTGCAGCAGCTGCAGTCCTTTGCCATTTCACTCCTTTATTTTTACAGCCTTTCATAGCTCAGGGACAAGGGCAAGTGTCTGTGTGACACCAGTGATCATAAATAAGCCCTGCTGTGCCATCCATCAGAGCAGTGAATGGCAGCAGCATGTGTCCCACCTCCACATGAGCAAAACTGCCTTCATCAAACCAAAACACAGACACTGAGCAAACTCAGGGTGTTTATCAGCATGCCCTTACTCTTTTACCCTTCTTCTTGCATTAGCAGATGGGTGTCAGCTGAAGTCACTTCCCTGGGGACCCTGGAAGCTGTAAAGCTGTGTGAAAGACATGGTGTAGATTGAAGTAACCCTGTAACAAGAGCTCTCTTCACAGTGGGAAATCCTTTTTGGCAAGCCTGCTCTTTGTGTACAAGAGGAAAAGTTGTTTCAGCAGCAGTCACCAGCAAAATCAGAGGTAATGTAGTGGCTTTAAAACCTTTAATAATTAAAGGAGTTTTTTCAGTCATTGTTATCTCCATGTCCTGTTTTGAGTTAGAGCAGAAGTGATTCTGGTCAGTGCTGTGAGTTCCCAGCTCAGTCTCTGCTCAGTGGTGCAATTTCAAAGTTCAGGGCAGGTTTGCACAGCCAGGGTCTGCTTCTAGGGGGGACAAGCTGATGGGGAGAGCTCCTGCCAAGGGCTGGGCTGCAGAAAGTCTTTACCTGAGACTTGCTGCTCTGCAGACCAAAGGCACTGCCACAGCTTGTGCCCCAATCTGGGGGCCAGGAAGGCAGAGGTGGCACCTGCAGGGAGGAGCAGACAGGGAAGGTAACTCTCAACTGCCCAAGAAGGGATTACATCCCATGGATGGCATCTTCAGGAGCAAGCTGAGGGGTCACCAAGTTCAAGCCTCATGCTCCCTGGCCAGTGTCCCAAGAGGACTCTTTCCCTTCTGCCATCCATCCCAATCTATGTGTTTCTGGTTCCCATTTGATGCTGAGTCCACTCTGGGAGTTGCCCAGTGCCTGCCCCCAGCATCAGTGGTGCCAATGGCATTGTCATTGCCATCAGAGGTTGAGTTGACTCTTGGTTTGTGTCTCTTTGTCTCTATTCCATGGCATTGTTGTTCTTTCCATCCCATCTGGGTTAGTTTCTTTCCCACCCCATCAGTCTCTCTCCCTTTTTCCCTTTCTCTTCCCTTTGGGAAGGCAGAGGGCATCATGAAAAGCCTGTCCCCCACATCAGTAGCAGTGACAGAACTGACACCTAAATACATGCCCTGTAGCACTATCATCAAAATGAGTATGTCTGGGTTCATATAGGTGATATCTACAAACTTCACACCACTGCAGATTTTGCTGGTGGCAGCCTAATCAGTGCACACTTAAGACAGGCAAGATGAAGAACTTTTGTGTCCAGCAAAGACTTTAATGGGGAAATAGCAAAAAAAAGGGGGGAAAAAAAATCACTAAAAACATCAGCTTGAAGAGCCTGAAAATTCCCAGGCTGAAGCAAGAATAAATGCTCATCAGTTTCAGCCAGTGTAATGGCCTCAGGGGTGCTGGCACAGAAGGGTCCAATAATCAAGACATTCCTACTTGGATATACATCAAAATATTCATTTGTTCCCCTAATTAAACTTTCATACAGGATTTGTGGTGTGATTGGTGTCTAAGTTTCTGCTGTGCTGTGCATTTCTTCTGAGTGAGATAGAGCTACACAGACCAGACTCCTCAGATGCTTCTGAGATGTAGGTCTTCTACAACAGTATCTGCTGCCATTCCACCCCTGTGTATCTTGTTTATCTGCACAGAGAAGCAAGAGTGAAATGAATCTGGACCCATCCCTGGCAGGCCATCAAAGCTGAGAACAAGCAACAAGGTGACTTGTGGGTTTGTTTTTTTGCCTCTGACCAGAGTGTTAATAAAACTGAAGTTGATGACCTGATTTCATAACCCTCTGGCCATGACAACCTGCAGCTAAGGAATGGACAGGAGGGAGGTTGTCACAGTTGATGCTGTCATGTTGCCATACCCAGTGCTTGGCAGAACATCTATTTAATTCTTCTCTTTGATTGTGGCAGGGAAGGAAATGAGGTTCTGCTGCCTGTACACTCCACGTAACTCTTCCCAGAAACAACAATAATAAACAGTTTGGGAAGTTCTGGGAGCATTACAGTCCACTAAATGTTCACAGCCCAACAGGGAATATATTGTATCCTGCAATAAAACTAGCATTATGATATTTTTACTCACTAACATGTCTTTTTATGGATAATATTTACCCATACTGCCATTAGATGGAACACTAGAAAGAGTAATTTGTCATTAGATGTGACCATACAGCTCATTAATCCATGGAATCACAGGGGCTTTGGGACGATTTCCAATCATTTGCTAGAGTTTTGCTCAGCCTAAGGTAATGTCTCCAGCGTGTATTCATCCTTTCCTCCTGGGAGTCAGTCCCACAGCTTAATGCAGCCATCCCAAAAGCTCCTCATGATCACTCAGTCTGCATCCTTGATCTTCACTGGCATTGGAGAAGGCTGCCCAGGGAGGGGTGGAGTCACCATTCCTGCAGGTGTTCAGGAAATCAGAATCACAGAATCACCAAGGTTGGAAGAGACCTCAAAGATCATCGAGTCCAACCTGTCACCACAGACCTCATGACTAGACCATGGCACCAAGTGCCACATCCAGTCCCCTCTTGAACACCTCCAGGGACAGTGACTCCACCACCTCCCTGGGCAGCACATTCCAATGGCGAACGACTCTCTCAGTGAAGAACTTTCTCCTCACCTTGAGCCTAAACTTCCCCTGGTGCAGCTTGAGACTGTGTCCTCTTGTTCTGGTGCTGGTTGCTATAAAGAAGAGACCAACACCCTCCTGGCTACAACCACCCTTCAGATAGTTGTAGAGAGCAATGAGGTCTCCCCTGAGCCTCCTCTTCTCCAGGCTAAGCTACACCAGCTCCCTCAGCCTCTCCTCATAGGGCTTGTGTTCCAAACCCCTCCTCAGCTTTGTTGCCCTTCTCTGGACGTGTTCCAGAGCTCAACATCTTTCCTAAACTGAAGGGCCCAGAACTGGACACAGGACTCAAGGTGTGGCCTAACCAATGCAGAGTCCAGGGGCACAATGACCTCCCTGCTCCTGCTGGCCACACGACCTCCCTGCTCCTGCTGGCCACACTATTCATGATGCAGGCCAGGATGCCGTTGGCCTTCTTGGCCACCTGGGCACACTGCTGGCTCATGTTCAGCCAGCTGTCAACCAGCACTCCCAGGTCCCTCTCTGTTTGGCAGCTCTCCAACCACTCTGACCCCAGCCTGTAGCTCTGCATGGGGTTGCTGTGGCCAAAGTGCAGCACCCGGCACTTGGACTTGTTGAATGCCATCCCATTGGACTCCGCCCATGTGTCCAGTCGGTCGAGGTCCCTCTGCAGAGCCCTTCTACCCTCTAACAGATCAACACCTGCTCCAAATTTGGTGTCATCTGCAAATTTGCTGATGACTGACTCAATTCCCTAATGTGTGGACAGGGCACCCTGGGACATGGCTTAATACTGGTGTTGGGTTGAGGGCTGGACTCAGTGATGTTAGAGGTATTTTAAAACCAAAACAATTCCTATGATTCTATGATCCAACCCCTCAGGATTCTTCTTGGTATTACACCATGCATCACAATATTTTTGTAGGGTTTTTTTTCATATTCCTTTGTATTTAGTGCAGAAATGACAGCGAAAGATAAGGTTGCACAGTAATTATCTGCTGTGACTAGGACCTGCTGCAACATTCCTCTGAGCACTCCATTTGCATCAACACCAGTGTAAGCCATCTGTCTCAGAAAAATTGCCTCCACTAAGCCAATGAACTCAGCAATCTTTCTGTAATCACCTCGCTGTGTCACCTCATCAACTCCAACCTTCAATCTGTGTCTCTTCTTTGTTTTTGAGAACTGCTTGCTTAGGCTTTCCAGATGGATATGCCTAAGCTGGAGCAATAGGCTAAGGCCAGTGGGACGAGGTTCAACAAGGCCAACTACTGGGACTTGCACTTGGGTCACATCAAACCCATGAACATTCCACTATGGTGGCAGAGTGGCTGGAAACTGCCTAGTGGAAAAGGACCGAGGAGGGGGTTGGTTGACAGCAGATGAAGGTGAGCCAATATGTGCATAGGTGGCCAAGAAGGCCAACAGCATCCTGGCTAATACCAGCAATGGTCTGACCAGCAGGACCAGTGAAGTGATTGTCCCCATGTACTCAGCACTGGCGAGGCCACACCTGAAATGTTGGGCTCAGTTTCAATCCCCTCAATACAGGAAGGGCATTTAGGTGCTGGAATATATCCAGAGAAGGGCAACAAAGCTGGTGAAAGATCTGAAGAAGAGGTCCCATGAGAAGCAGCTGAAAGAACTGGGAGTTTTCAGCCTGGAGAAGAGGTGGTTGACAGGAGACCTGGCTCTCTACAGCTCCCAAGGACCAGTTCACATGAACAAAGCTCAAGAGCAACTCTAGCAGTAGAGTTATACTCTTATGAAGTGCTTCACATGTTCCAGCATGAAATGTTCCAGCATGAAATGTTCCCAAATGAAGGGTGGCAGTAGTGTCACAAAAGCATGTATCAAACCTCTCAGTGCCGGGCAGATGCTGGCACATGTATTTGAATATGATACACTGAAGCCTTGAGCAAAAAAAAGGTGAGACAAGTCTGCAGTGCTACTCCTCTTAGGATTTACTGGGGACATGGCACAATATATCAAAGGAGGACTCCAAGGAGCATCTTATGGCCTTGAAGAGGGAATTTGTTGCATGTAAAAGAGAAAAACTATATGTCACTTAACTTACACAGGAAATAAATCAGTGTTCAATTTGGATGGTGATGGAAACAGTGGTAGGGAAGTGAGGTGGCTCAGGAAAAACCTGATCTGCAAATGAAATCCCAGAAAATGGCATAATAAAATTATAGAATCACAGAATTACAGAACAGTTTGTGTTGGAAGGGACCTTTTAAGGCCATCTAGTTCAATCCCCCTGCAGCTGACATCCGCAAGTAGAGCCGGTTGCTCAGAGCCCCAAACAACCTGACCTGGAATGGTTCCAGGGATGGGGCATCTACTGCTGCTCTGGGCAAGCCAGGACAGTGTTTCACCACCCTCAGGGTCAAATATTTCTCCCTTCTCTCTAGTCTGAATCTCCCCCTTTTAATTCAAACCATCACCCCTTGTTCTGCCACAACAGGCCCTGCTAAAAAGCCTGTTCCCAGCTTTTTTACCAGCCCCTTAAAATACTGAAAGGCCACCAGAAGGTCTCCCTGATACCTTTCCTTCTCCAGGCTGAACAAACACAAGTCTCTCAGCCTGGCCTCACAGCAGAGCTGCTTCATCTTTCAGATCAGTTTTGTGGCCTTTCTCTGACCCCACTCAAACAGTATTGGAGTCCACATCCTTTTGCTGGACCCAGCACTGCAGGTAAGGTTGGTTTCACCATGTGCTGGTTGCTTCACAAAATAAATTCTGAGAGCTTCAGCCTTTTCTTTTCTTTCTCTCTACCTATTTTTTAGTACATATTTTGTTTTGTCTGCTTCAACCAAAGCTGTTTCCTTACCAAAATCCTAGCAAAAACAACAAAACTTCACTCCTGCCATGCTGTTGAACAAACACACAAGCTGTCATCACCTGCCACTGGCATTTTTTCTTTTCACCTGATGAAGTCATCACTACCCCTTCTGCTGCTCATGCTGTCTTTTGATCTTTCCCCCTTGCTGTTTCCTCTGGTGATGCCACTATTTGATGCACTCAAGCCCCCCAAGTGAAGAGCATCCAGCTAGGAAAAGATAGAGAAGACAGTGTGTCTGGGTTTGAGTCACCAGGTTTCACTGAGATGAAAGAGCAAAATCCTGGGTTTGAGCTCCAAAATGGTTAAAGAAAAATCAATTCAGGGGATCAAGGGAAAGTAAGCAATTGCTTTAAAAAAAAAAAAAAAAAAAAAAAAAAAAAAAAAGAGGAAGCCTCTGTCCCTGATTAGAAATAGAATGTGAGCTGAGTCACAGGTAGGATGTAAGAGACACGCTGAATTACAGTGATGGAGGTGAGAAGAGATGGCTAAATCATTTGGGTGGCTGCCCCATAGAGCAGAAACCACTGAATCTCACCTGCTTTTCACAGAATCACAGAAACATTCAGGTTGGAAAAGACCCTCAGGATCACCAAGTCCAACCCATAACCCTACTCTACAAGGTTCACCCCTAAACATATCCCCAGGCACCACATCCAAATGACCTTTAAACACATCCAGGGTTGGTGACTCAACCACCTCCCTGGGCAGCACATTCCAATGCCTGAACACTTTTTCCATAAAAAAAAGTTTCCTAATGTCCAGTCTAAACCTACCCAGCCACAGCTTGAGGCCATTCCCTCTTGTTCTATCACTAAGTACCTGGGAGAAGAAACCAGCACCAGCCTCTCTACAATGTCCTATCAGGTACTTGTAGACAGCAATGAGGTCTCCCCTGAGCCTCCTCTTTTCCAAACTAAACAGCCTCAGCTCCTTCAGTAATTCTTCATAAGATGTACTCTCCAGGCCCTTCCCCAGCTTTGTTGCCCTCCTCTGCACTGGCTCCAGCACCTCCACATCTCTCTTGTATTGAGGTGCCCAAAACTGGACACAATACTCGAGGTGTGGCCTCACCATGGCTGAGTACAAGGGGACAATCACCTTCCCACTCCTGCTGGACACAGCATTTCTAACACAAGCCAGGAGGCCACTGGCTTTCCTGGCCATCTGGGCACACTGCTTGCTCATATTCACTTTAACCCCAATAGAGTCATAGAACCATTAAGGTTGGAAAAGACCTTTAGGGCCATCAAATCCAACCATCAAACAAACACCACCATGCCCACCAAACCATGTCCTGAAGTGCCGTGTTCACACATTTCTTGTGCTTAGGTCAAGTGCAACTTCATTCCAAAGATAGCTAGTCTCTGAGTAACCCTGAGGTGGTGTGAGATGGGACACAATCAGGGCATCAAGACATCCTTTGATCTCTTTTTGCTTTTCATATCATGGCATCAACAGCAGCACAGTGATGGGAGGGGAACCTCTGTTGCCTCCTTTGACTGCAGATACCTGGAGTGTCATGATGGCTCCATAGAGCACTCTGCAATTACGAAGATGATGATTCTTAATGCATTGCAGTCTTCTACCTCTTTCATTAAGTCAACAAGGGAATAAAGTTGCATAGAAAGCTTCATAAAAACTCCACTGCTAAAAACCTTCTTTTCACTGAATGTTACAGCTTAACGTTCTCCAAAGCACAACATATCAATCATTGCAAGAATAAACACAAAATAAGCAGTCAAAACTCACATTAGCGCTTTTCCTCCCTCTTCTTGGTGGCTCAGCCTCCTCTTCTCCAGACTAAACAACTCCAGTTCCCACTCCTCACAAGACCTGTTCTCCAGCTTCATTGCCCTTCTCTGGACACAGTCCAGCACCTCAATGTCCTTCTTGGAGTGAGGGGCAAAAAACTAACCCCAGTACTCAAGGTGTGGCCTCACCAGTGCTGAGCAGAGAGGAACAATCACCTCCCTACTGCTGCTGGCCACACTATTGCTTACCCAAGCCAGGATGCTGGTGGTGTTCTTGTCCACCTGGGCACACACTGGTTCATCTTCAGCCAGCTGTTGACCAACACCCCCAAGTCCTTTTCTGCTGGGCAGTTTGCAACCACTCTTCCCCAATCTTGGAGCACCTGACCTTCTTAAACCTCATATGATGGGCCTTGGCCCATTGATCCAGCCTGTCCAGGTGCCTCTGCAGAGGCTTCCTACTCTCAAGCAAATCAACACTCCCTCCCAGCTTAGTGCCATCTGCAGACTCACTGATGGTACCACAATCCCTGCATCCTGATCATTGATAAAGATATTAAAGAGAACTGGCCCCAGTAGTGACCCCTGAGGAACACCACTGGTGACTGGCCACCAACTGGATTTAACTCCACTCCCCACCACAATGAGATCATCAAATCATTAAGGTGAGGAAAGACCTCTAAGATCATAAAGGCCAACTTCCTACCCAACACCACCATGACTACTAAACCATATCCCCAAGTGCCGTGTCTACATGCTTTTTGAACACCTCCAGGGATGACGACTCCACCACTTCCCTGAGCAGCCTGTTCCAATGCCCATGTTTCATTCTTGTTTGCTTTAAAGAACAGATAAAAGAAGCCTCAAATAGGGAAGCAAAATTGTATGGTTCCTCAGATCCCCACCAGTCCAACATTAAAATGAGAATGAAGCATAATATAACTTCCACATTACAACTGAAGCAGACATCTGCATTTTTGATGTTTCTCATAAGTATAATGTCTTCCTATGGAAAACCTTAATTGCAATGAAATCAAATGTTTCCCATGAAATTGTTAAAGTAAGCAAAATTAATATAGCTTAGCTCTGAATGAGCTGCCACATTACTCTGATTTTCTGCTTTCTTATGCCACTTTTGCAGTGCACTCGTGTTGGTGACCCACAGGGAAAAGAACAATGATCCTAAAGGCCTCATGATTAAAAAGGCATAAAGAAAAATCTTCTGCCTGTTTAACTCTGTGATCATAGAATCATTTTGTTTGGAAGAGATCTTCAAGATCAACAATTCCAACTGTAAACCAGTGGTAAGAGAGATTGGTTCTTCAAATCTTCCATCGGAAGCACTACCTCCTGCTAAATTCCTGGATCAAACTAGTTCTTAGCACAGCATTTGACTGGTGAAAGTCAGTTCCTGGAACTGTTCCTCTGACAAAAATTACTTTGATCTAATTTTCACAGTATCACAGAATGGTGGGGGTTGGAAGGGACCTCTGGAGATCTTCCAGTCCAACCCCCGATAAAGCAGAGTCACTCACAGCAGGTTGCCGAGGATCACAAGTAGGTTTGGAATCTCTTCAGAGAAGGAGATTCCCCAACCTCTCTGGGCAGCCTGCTCCAAGGTTCCAGCGCCTTCACACCAATGAAGTGTCTCCTTATCTGCATATGGAACCTCCTGGGTTCCAGTTTGTGCCTGTTTCCCCTTTTCCTGTCACTGGGCACCAGGGAAAAGAGTCTGGCCCCATCGTCTTACCCCCACCCTTTAGCCCTTTCTGAGCATTGAGAAGACTCCCTCTCAGGCTGCTTTGTTGAGCCCCTGTTGAAAGAAACCTAAGTCTGAGAAATGCTCTGCAAAACCTCTACAATTCATTGATCCACAGATCCACACCCCAAAGGGGAGGCTCCTACCTGTGGTCTTACCAAAACCAAAATAAATCAAGTTAAGGGACTGAAAAAGAAAAGGCTGCAGGTTTACAGCTGGTTTAATTTATATTATTACTAATAAAAGAAGATACTTGAGCAGAGCTCAAAAATGCTAATCTGGTAAGAGCTGTGTCCTGAGGGATTTGGAGGCCAAAAATAGCTGAATAACTCGAACACCTCCACTGCTGAGCTGAGTCTGGCGTGCAGGGAATTAGAAGTGCACCAGATACAAAACTGGTCTCACAGTCAGCAGTGGTTTACTCTTTGCAGGCTGTATCTACATCAAATCACAGAAACAGTAACTTTCAAAAAGACCTCTAAAATCATCAAAGTCCAACCATCAAGCCAACACTACCATGCCCACCAAACCATGTCCCAGAGTGCCATGTCTACATGTGTTTTGTACCCCTCCAGGGACGGTGACTCCACCGTCTCCACAGGCAGTGTCTGACAGCAACAACATTTTTCCTAATATCCAACCTAAACCTTCCCTGAAACCAACTTGAGACCATTTCCCTCTGTCCAAATTGCTAGTTACTAGGGATAAGAGACAAACACCTACCTGGATCCAACCTCCGTTCAGGGAGAGGTAGAGAGCAATGTGGCCTCCCCTCAGCATCCTTTATTCCAGGCTGAACAACCCCAGATCCCTCAGCTGCTCCTCACCAGACCCGTTCTCCAGACCCTTCAGCAACTTCATTGGCCTCCTCTGGGCATATTCCAGCACCTCAATGTCCTTCTTGGAGTGGGGGACCCAAAATTAAGCCAAATATTCAAGGTGTGAGCTCACCAGTGCTAAGTACAGAGGGACAATCAATTCCCTGGTCCCGCTGGTCACACTGTTTCTGATCCAGGCCAGGATGCTGGTGGCCTTCTTGGCCACCTGGACACACACTGGCTCATCTTCAGCCACTATCAGCCAGCACCCCCAGGTGCTTTTCTGCCAGGCAATTTCCAGTCACTCTGCTCCAAGCCTGGAGTGTTTATGGCATTGTTGTGACCCAAGTGCAGCACCCAGCACTTGGCCTCGTTGAACCTCATACAACTGACCTCAGCCCATTGATTCAGCCTCTCCAGATCCTTCTGCAGTCTTCCTGCCCTCATGCAAGTAGAAGCTGGTACTTGAAGCATGTACATTCAATGTACCTACATAGCCATATTATGTGGTGGGACAAGAGGCTGTTTGCAGGTGTAGACCCCCGGAATGCCTCCATCAGAGGTGTGGGGTCTGGTGGCTGGAACTTTGCTCCAAGTATCCTCTTGCTCCACACCCACCAGCAGATGATTTCCAGGAAAAGGAAATATGGAAAGACATGTAGAAGCTATGAAATCATTTAGGAAATGTGAAGCAGCAGATGGCTTTGTAACAACAAGGGTATTCTCATTCGGTTAAATTAGGAGACAAACCTTCTCTTTGGTAGATTCTCACCTTTCTATTAACTGTATCAGTTGGATTTGGGGAACATGCAGAGAGCAAATTGGCTGGCTTTATCCAGACTCTACCATGTAGCTCACGGACTTGTTTAGGGGCTGGTTAACCGTGTATGGCCTTGTAGAAAAAGGGACAGGAATCTCCCAAATGCCACAACCTGGACCTGCATGGGGAGGGGAGAACCATCCTTTAATCTGGCAGCTGTTGAACAAAGTGAACTTTGCTCTACAGCCAAGGAGGCCACTGATTTAATTCCCACCTGCTGTGGGTGACCCTGCTTTAGCAGGTAGGTTGAACTAGATGATCTCCAGAGGTCACTTCCAACCCCCACCACACTGGTATTCTGTGATTTGGTCACAAAGTCTACACAAGTGTAGACACAAGCCTGTAATACCACTGTGTGCTTCTCACTAGTCCTTACATCTATCACAAACTTGTATTAGACCAAATGCCATCAGGTGCTGGTGGTGTGGTGGCAGTGAGATGTGCAGAGAGAAGATATGTGAGCCAGGAAATGAGTACCCAGAGGTTCAGTTTCTTTTCTAGCTGAGATGCAGTTTGACTGCCTCTTTAGTTATGCATGCAGAGCAAGGCAGAGAGAAAGGCAAGGCGTTAGCCCAGGGAGGCTTTCTGCAAGCAGGCAATGCACAGCGAGCCGACGACAGCGAGCAGCCGCATCAGCCAGCCTGACAGGCTGAATTCCAGCAGCCCCAGGAGACCTGCTCAGTCTTACTGCTGGCAGCAGCCTGTCTTCACAACAAATGATGCTCGGGTGAGCTTAACTAGATGAGATTCAACCCAGAGTCCAACCCAGGCTCCAGAGTGGTTGCTACCCCATGAATAGAATCATAGAATAGCTTGATTTGGAAGGGACCTTAAAGATCATCTAGTTCAAACACCCCTGACATGAGCAGGGGGAACACCTTCCACTAGACCAGGTACAGGGCCACAAAAATGATCAGAGGGCTGAACTGTTCAGCCTGAAGAGAAGGTGGCTGTGGGGAGACCTTAGAGCAGCCTTCCAGTACATGAAGGTGGCCTACAAGAAAGCTGAGAATGGAGTTTTGACAAGGGCTCGTTGTGATAGGACAAAGGGCAAGGGCTTTGAGCTGGAAGAGTGGAGATTTAGACCAGAGGCTAGGAAGAAATTCTTTACAGCGAGGATGGTGAGACACTGGAACAAGTTGCCCAGGGAGGTTGAGGATGTCCTTGGTCTGGAGGTGTTTGGACAGGGCCTTGAGCGACCTGGTCTAGTGGGAGGTGTCTCTAGTGGGAGGGTTGGAACTAGATGAACCTCAAGGCCCCTTCCAACCCAAACCACTCCATTATTCTATGAATCTATGACAGTAGGCTCTCTGCTGGAGTTCATTTTATACATATATTACTGTATATTCTACAGTGTGTTGACTTTGGGACATGCTTTAACAGTCAATGGCTGGACTCAGTGATCCAACCTGAGCAATTCCATGATTCTGTGATTCAAGTCTACATGTCTGTATAAAATACATCCCAGTACTATGTAAATATGAGAGATCAGAAGTTATTTAACAGCAAGACTCATTAGTTTGACTTACTTTCTCTGTGGGCTGCAGGTCATTGTTCTGTTGTCAGGGGATCTCCAATGCAAATAGATTCCCTTTAGAAACCACTTTCTCAGGTTATTTCCTCAAAATCCCAATGATTGCTGTCACAAATGGAACCACTGCGCTGCATACTAACACCAGCCTTAGGCTTCACTTCCCTTTAAGGCTTCATTTGCAGCCCGGCATGTCAGGGCACGATTTGAATTTCTAATAACCTCATTCAAGACCACTTTTCTGGATTGTACTTTGATTTGGAGCTTTTTCAGGCATAGCAGGGTAAATGCCAGTTCGTCTGGGATTGCGAGCTCTAGGCGAGCAGTTGGACTCAGTGATCAAAAAGGTCCTTTCCAACCTCAACACTTCTATGATCTTGTGAAGGGTCTAGAGCACAAGTCCTGTGAGGAGCAGCTGAGTGAATTGGGGTTGTTTAGTCTGAAGAAGAGGAGGCAAACAACCAAAACCTGAGCACTCCTTTCTTTTCTCTTTGATATTAAATGTATTGACTGTTGCTCAAGCCTGGTGAGGAACAGATCCTTTAACTTGTCACTTCTGTGCTGTCATAGAGGCTTTGCCCATCAGCAACACTGGCTGGTGCATGTCAAAGCTGCCTGGCCACCTCTCCTCCTTGGCAGAAAGGTTTCTCATGGTCTCTCCCCACTGGAAAACATTCATGGGTTCTTAGAAACCTCACTTTTCCTTAAAAGGTATTTCAGCTTACTTAAAAATATGGAAAGAGAAATGGAAAAAGGAAAAAAGAGACTGATATGCTCCCACATGCCCTTGACACCAAGACCTGTGACTTCAATTAAGACAGACACAAATATTACAATACAATACAATACAATACAATACAATGCAATACAATACAATAAACCAGGTTGGAAGAGAGCTTCAAGGCTTGTGCAACAGGAGCTAAGCCCACAAGGCTCTACACTGATTTCTGATGTATTTTCTACTAACCACTCCACACTTCCTACCCCTGCCCCCTTTTCAGCTACAAAACTGCTTATTCTTGTGGTGGCAGGTGAAATCCAGCACATGCCTTTTTCATGTCACCCCACCAGTCACTTCCATTATCTTAGAATTGTAAAATGGTTTGGGTTGGAAGAGACCTCTAAAGGTCATCTAGTCCAATCCCCCTGCAGTCGGCAGGGATTTTTCCAACTAGATCAGGTTGCTCAGAGCCCCATCAAACCTGACCTTCTTTACTGAAAGAATGGTCAAGCAGTGGAATAGGTTGCCCATGGAGGTGGTGGAGTCACCATCCCTGGAGATGCTCAAGAAACATGTGGACAGAGCACCTTGGGACCTGGTTTAATGTCCATAGTGGTGTCACTTTAAAGGTTGAACTTGATGGTCTTAGAGGTCTTCTCCAACTGAAACAGTTCTATGAGTCTATGGGGCCTCCAACACCTCCCTGGACAACCTGTTCCTGTGTCCCACCATGGTAGTGGAACATCTGGGTTCCATTTTATCATAGTGGCTTTGCAAACACCCAGGAAGTGCAGTTTGATAAAACCAGGCTAATGAGTTGAGAAAAGACTGAAAGGCAAACCTTGATCTTTGTACATCTTTAAAAACATGATGTGTCCACATAAGATTAGAAGATAACTTGGGAAGGACCCCAAGTTGAAACAGGGAGGGGGTGCAGAATTAGCAGTCTCTTTTCACTGGTGCCTAGTAACAGGACAAGGGATAAGAGGCACCAACTTGAACATAAGAAGATCCATCTAAACATGAGGAGGAAAATCTTTAATTTAAGGTTGATGGATCCCTGGAAAAGGCTGCCCAGAGAGGTTGTGGAGTCTCCTTCTCTGGAGAGCATGGTGATCCTGGGCAGCCTGCTGTGGGTTACCCTGCCTTAGCAGGATTGTTGGACTAGATTATCTCCATAAGTCCCTTCCAACAGTCACCATACTGAGATTCTGTGATTCTCTGATTGTCATACCAGTCAGATACCAAATTTCAGCCTAACAGCAACTGGGATTTATAACTTTTTCATTTGCTATGTAAATCAAAGTGAAGGCATCAGAAGGAACAAAGGGAGTGAAGGGAAATGATGTTCAGAAGGTGTCATGGACTAATCAAACGTAATCATTTATTCAACACTTGGAGGGGGAAGAAGAAATCGTGTCATCCAGGCTTGAAGTACATGGAAACATCAAGTAAGATAAGACTGTTCCCCTCTGAGTCTGTTAAAGCAGAAGTAAATCTGGATATTAGGTACATCCAAATGCTAATGAAGCCCTGATATGGGAATGCTACAGCCATGAGGCATTTCATTCAGGATGTGTTAAAGGAGTACCAGAAAAAAGGGCCTGATGGGATGGTTTGCGGAGCTTGTCTGCCCTAAGGCTTGGTAAAATGTATTTAAAATCACTGGAGGAAAACAATCACAAATCACAGAATGCTTAGAGTTGGAAGGGATCTCTGGAGATCATCCAGTCGAAACCCCCAGCTAAAGCAGGGTCACTCACAGCAGGTTGCGCAGCATCACAGTGCCCAGGCCAGTTTGGAATCTCTCCAGAGAAGAAGACTCCACAACCTCTCTGGACAGCCTCCTCCAGGGTTCCAGCACCCTCACAGCAAAGAATTTTCTCTTCATGTTCAGATCATCTTCACGGCCCTCATCTTGGCCCACTGCAACAGTTTTGTGATCGGGTCTTCTTGATTTGAACTGCAATGTTTGGATCTTGCCATGGTTTAGTTAGTCATGAGGTGTTAGGCATTGGTAATAGGTTGGACTTATTGATCTCTGAGGTATTTTCCAAACTTATTGATTCTATGATCTCAAAGTCTACACAGCTATGGGAATAAAAGCTCTGAAAGCTGGAGGATTTTAAGGTTCAGAGGAGGTGAGAGCCCTATATTCCTGGATTTAGAAAAGCAGAAGGAATAAAAGATTGGAAGGAGAATCATGCCTGGAGTGCAGAAGTTTTAAAATGTGCATAGCAAACCCTCTAAATCTTCTCTTTTTCTCTTTCCTTTTTTTTTTTCTTTCTCATGCACTTTAATATCCCAAATGACAGGTCAATAATTGAGTTGCCACATAATGTGAGGGCCAGCCTGTTCTCATATGCAAGAATACAATACAATACAATAAACCAGGTTGGAAGAGACCTTCAAGATTATCGTGTCCAACCCATCAACCAATCCAACCCACCTAAACAACTAAACCATGCAACCAAGCACCCTATCAAATCTCCTTCTGAACACCTCCAATGACGGTGACTCCACCACCTCCCTGGGCAGACCATTCCAATGGGAAATCACTCTCTCTGTATAGAACTTCTTCCTAACATCCAGCCTAAACCTGCCCTGGTGCAGCCTGAGACTGTTTCCTCTTGTTCTGGTGCTGGCTGCCTGGGAGAAGACACCAACCCCCACCTGTCTACAACCTCCCTTCAGGTAGTTGGAGAGAGCAAGAAGGTCACCCCTGAGTCTCCTCTTCTCCAAGCTAAGCAACCCCAGCTCCCTCAGCCTCTCCTCATAGGGCTTGTGTTCCAAACCCCTCACCAACTTCATTGCCTCTTCTCTGGACACATTCCAGCAACTCAACATCCTTCCTAAACTGAGGGGCCCAGAACTGGACACAGGACTCAAGGTGTGGCCTAACCAGTGCAGTGTACAGGGGCAGAATGACCTCACTGCTCCTGCTGGCCACACTGTTGCTGATGCAGGCCAGGATTCCATTGGCCCTGTTGGCTGCCTGTGCACACTGCAGGCTCATGTTCAGCCTACCATCAACCAGTGCCAGGACAAGAGGAAATGGACTCAAGCTATGCCAAGGGAGGTACAGGCTGGGTATTAGGAAAAATGTCTTCACAGAAAGGGTTCTCAGGCATTGCAACATGTTTCCCATGGAGGTGGTGGGATTACCATCCTTGGTGGTGTCTAAAAGACATATGGATGTGGTGCTGAGGGACATGATTTACTGGTAGTGGCCTAGAAGTAGTGGTAGGATTGTGAGCTTCAGGTGACCTCTTGAGACTTGATGATCCTAAAGGTCTCTTCCAGCCTCAATAGTTTTAACAAAAAGTTCTAAGCTGCAACCTCTCTCAAAGACTCCTGTGTCATTGCAACATGATCCTGTGTCATTGCAACATGATTTGTTTACTCTGTCATGGGTTTTCCCCTGGCCTTACCTCACATATTCATACCATGCACATAGTGAAAGTCTCCCTGCAAAAAGAACAAGCTCTTCCAAGGGTTTAGTTGCCTATTTCAAGAGAGGGTTTGGGGAAAATGCCAGAGTAGTGCTCAGAATCTCAAGTCCTTCATGCAGAGCTGCAAGAGCATCGGGTCCACCATCCTTGACATGTTATCAGGATGGGGCTCCCCTTCTCTCCTCTCCCCTCCCCTCTTTTTTCTTGGTGTAATTCAGTGACAGCACCAAAGAAGGAAAAAATAAACCAAGCACCCTCACATGAGGAAATCACCAAGTCATAATATCATTATTGGTTGGAAAAGTCCTTTAAATCACCAGTCTTGACTGTCATGTCTCACAGCCTCAAAGTCAGAAGAGGAAGGATCTTTGATCACCAAGACTGGAAGATATTAAGGTCCCTGTGACGTTGTTTCCTCACATAGAGCATTGGAGCCTGTTGCTAGCAGGAGCTTTTGGTTCCTGATGCGTTGGCACTCTCCCTATCATTTCTATGGCCCCATGCCTTCTCTGCCTGGAATGTGCCTCATGTTTTCATGGTTGGCTTGCCCTGCACAAGTCATGCTTATTTTGACATTGTCACCACATGATGCCTTTGGAGTTTTCAAAGTGAATTTGCAATGGGCACTGTGCTTGCTCTAAACAGCAGGAGGAAAGGAGAAGGAATATCTTTATTTCTCTGGATGCCAAGAATCTCTGGAAGGCCTCTGCTCACTTCTCATTGTCTGCCTGCTCTGCCCCTCAATTAGCAAAGCTCTCCATCCTGCAAAACACTGCGTGCAGGAGACGGAACAAATGGGACAAGAATCCTTCTTGCCATCTGCCCAAGTAACCCTCTGCTCCTTCCAACCTGGTGTCTCCAGACGGATGCCTAGAGAGCCAAGGGCACATCACATGGAACACCCCAAGGTCAAACAAGGATCTGTGAGGTTCTTTCTGTAAGACCATTTTCAGCAAGCTTTAGAGGAAAGAGAAAAACCTTTTGTACCCTTTGCTTCTTTATCTACATTCTCAGCCAGGAGTGAGCATGGCAGCCCAGCTTGGTGCAAATCTAACCTAAGTTCTACTGAAGCTTGACAGATCTGTGGCTCCAAACCCCAACCCAATATTTGACACTGCTCACCACACACAACCACTATCCTTCCCCTAGCTGCAGACTCAAGGCAATGGCAGCTGGGCACTTGCATTCATTTTGGAGTGCTGTGTGCTTTCTAGGTGTGTTTTTTGAAGACGTTAGATGTGTGAAAAAACTCTGAAATAATTGAGGTTATTTAGAAGTGAGCCTTAAAATAACCCAACTCTCTAAAATAGCAATAAACTCTGGGGTTTGCTTTGTTAAGGGCAACACTGACCTTCAGTCAGATGAATAGAATAGAATAGAATAGAATAGAATAGAATAGAATAGAATAGAATAGAATAGACCAGACCTGGTTGGAAGAGACCTTCAAGATCATCACGTACAACCTATCATCCAACACCACCTAAACAACTAAACCATGGCACCAAGCACCCCATCAAGTCTCCTCCTGAACACCTCCAGTGATGGTGACTCCATCACATCCCCGGGCAGCCCATTCCAATGGGCAATCACTCTCTCTGTGTAGAACTTCCTCCTAACCTCTAGCCTAAACCTCCCCTGGTGCAGCTTGAGACTGTGTCCTCTTGTTCTGGTGCTGGTTGTCTGGGAGAGGAGACCAACCTCTGCCTGTCTACAATCTCCCTTAAGGTAGTTGTAGAGAGCAATAAGGTCACCCCTGAGTCTCCTCTTCTCCAGGCTAAGCAGCCCCAGCTCCCTCAGTCTCTCCTCATAGGGCTTGTGATGCATCCAAGCAAATCAGTTACTCTCTCAGTGAAGAACTTTCTTCTCACCTCAAGCCAGGGCAAGTTTAGGCTCAAGGTGAGGAGAAAGTTCTTCACTGAGAAAGTTGTTCACCATTGGAATGTGCTGCCAGGGAGGTGGTGGAGTCACCATCCCTGGAGGGGTTCAAGAGGGGATTGGATGTGGCACTTGGTGCCATGGTTTAGTCGTGAGGTCTGTGGTGACAGGTTGGACTTGATGATCTTTGAGGTCTCTTCCAACCTTGGTGATTCTGTGATTCTGTGATTCATTTGGATTGACATCAGCTCTGTCCTTGAAGACTGAGGGTGGTGCTTCTGATGAGCTGCTGTCATGTTTGGATCCTGTATTTTATCACAGTATAAAATTTCCACAGAAATTTGTCAACCAACAAATAAATAAATAAATAAATAAATTAATAAATAAATAACATTTTAAACAATGAAAAGGAAACATCAAAACACAGTATTTTCCAAAATTTTCAGGGTGCAGTGTTGAGTTTCAAAACAAATTAAACCATCCTAAAATCAGAGAGAAAAGAGAAGCCTGCAAATACTAATGACTGGCTTTTGAATGAAGAACAAAAAGGTTGTCATTATCTAATCACAGAATGGTTTGGGTTGGAAAGGACCTTAAAGATCATAGAGTTCAAATCCCCTCCCATGAGCAGAGACACCTTCCACTAGACCAAGTTGCTCAAGGCTCCATCCAGCCTGGTCTTGAACACCTCCAAACTCAATGTTTCCAAACTCAATGTTCCATTTCCAAAGATTCAGGCAAACTTATTTCAACTGGAGAGAAATTCCAGTTTTTCAGCACATAAA
Source organism: Picus viridis (assembly GCA_033816785.1). NCBI lineage: Eukaryota > Metazoa > Chordata > Aves > Piciformes > Picidae > Picus > Picus viridis. Next base: position 35,436,434 of record CM066585.1, on the reverse strand, counting down.
GATTGGGAGCTTATGGTTAAACAAGACCCTGCTGAAGATCTTCATAATTCAGTCTTGTGCAGCTAACTGAAGCAAAATTAACAGACCAAAGCTTTCAGTCCTGGAGCTATGAACATGCCCCCTGCACCAGATGCCCAGATGTCAAGCCTTGGCTCAGCTTCACACAAGCCCCATTCAACACCTTGACCCCACTTCCATGTCCCTCCGCACGTCATGGGAGCCTCAGTGGACAAGTTCACAATGAATCAGTAATGTACTTTAGTGGCCAAGAAGATAAATGGTCTCCTGGGCTGCATTAAGTGTGGCCAGCAGGTCAATGGAGGTTCTCCTCCCACTCTACTCTGCCTTAGTGAGGGCACAATTGGAGTCCTGGGTCCAGTTATGGTCTCCCCAGTTCAAGAGAGACAAGAAACAACTGGATAGAGTCCAGTGGAGGCTACAAAGATGCTGAGGGGCCTGGATCATCTGTGTGAGGAGGAAACATTGAGAGGCCTGAGGCTGCTTGGCCTGGAGAAGAGCAAACCCAGGGGGATCTTCTCAGCACTCAGCAAGAGCTGAAGGCTGGGGGTAAGAGGATGGGGCTAGACATTTTTCGGTGGTGCCCATCAACAGGACAAGGGGCAATGGGCACAAATTGGAACGTAAGGAGAAGGTTCCATCAGAACATAAAGAGAAACTAATTTCCTAAAAGAGTACTGAAGCCCTGGAGCAGGCTGCCCAGAGGGGTTGTGGAGCCTCCTTCTCTGGAGACATTCCAAACCCACCTGGACATTGTGATCCTGGGCACCATGCCGTGACCCTGGTTTCGCAGGAGAGTTGGACTGGATGATCTCCACAGGTCTCTTTTGATCTCCACCAGTCTGGGATTTTGTGATTAGGGGTAATGGATATAAACTACAGCACAGGAGGTGCCACCTCAACATAAGGAGGAGCTTCTTCACTGTGAGGGTCACAGAGCACTGGAACAGGCTGCCCAGGGAGGTTGTGGAGTCTCCTTCTCTGGAGACTTTCAAGACCCATCTGCGTGCATTCCTGTGTGACCTGTGCTGGAGTCTATGGTCCTGCTCTGGCAGGGGGGTTGGATTCAATGATCTCCGGTGGTCCCTTCCAAACCCTGACATCCTGTGATCTCTTCAGAATCCCGCCAATCTCAGGCCCAGCCAAGCCTTGACCTTGTCACTACAGAAATGATGCATCAGTGGTTGGGGTGGAAGGATCAGCCCACAGACGGGTGGATTCCCAGCATTTTCTGCTCATGCCACAATTGTGAGGAAGAGGGAGTGGAAGCAATATTTCAAATCACCTTCCTGCCATCCCTTTTACTCCCTTTCCTGGGTCCCTATAGCTGTATGCACAGGTTTAACGAGCTCATCTTTCTAATCAATGAAATCAACCACTTGTAATTAAGCAGGAAACATCAGCCTTGTCAACTGACCTTTCTGTTTGACGGAACAAACATAATTACATTGTCAACTTCAGTCTGCTTTAACAAACAACCAGAAAATGTTCTTTCATAGAGCTGCCACGCCGGGAATGGTGGCTCTAAAAGAATGTTTCATCTTCCTTAATTAATACTGCCTAATCTAGCAGAACTAATGAACTTTCAACCACAATAGCAGGTCACAGCCATTGTGCTCAATGACACGTAAACATGACAAGTTGCAAATGTGTCAAAAGCACACATTGCAAAGAATAAGAGGAAAATGTGACCTTTACTAAATTTATATCTGTTTTAATGTTCCCTCCTGTAATTGCACAGGAGGGAAAAAAAGAACAGGAATGACCTACTTAAGAAAAGTTGTCGGTGTTGGAACACTACAAATGTAGAGAGACAAAGCACTAAAATTAACGAGTAATAATGTCCTATTATCGATAATGACTATTTATTAAATCATCTGAGGAAGAGTCTCCCTCCGCCCACTCACACAATCCCCTTTCTTAGGATGGAGCAGCTCTATTAAACAAAAAGAAAAGGAAGAGAAAGCCAAAGAGGGAATTGCCAGTGGTGCCTGAGGTGATCCGTCACAACGTGGGAAGAGGATCACGCTTAAGAGCTCAGCTGGTGCACGATGCACGAGCTCACGCTGCTCCTCACCTCACTGCTACCTCCCCATGCTCCTCCATTGTCACTTTTCCCAATCCCACAGATAGCAACACAGAGAAGGAAGTCAGCTCCCCAATACAGTTCCCTGGTACAGCGACTCATGCCTCCCAGGGACCTCAGAGGTTCATGTGTGGTGTGAGCAAGTCCTGAGCATCTGGAGGCTGAGAACCGATTCAGGCCAGTGCCGTGAGTTCCCAGGTCAGGCTTGGCTCAGTGAAGCACTTTCTGAAGTTCAGGGCAGGTTTGCACAGCCAGGGGCTGCTTCTACCAGGGAGAAGCTGATGGGGAAGATTTCCTGCCAAGGGCTGGGCTGCAGAAAGGCTCCACGTGAGACTTGCTCCTCTACAAACCAAGGGAACTGCCACAGCTTGTGCCCCACCCTGGGGAGGAAGGCAGAGGTGGCACCAGCAGAGAGGAGCAGACAGGGCAGGTGACCCTCATCTGACCAACAGGCACTGCACCCCATGGATGGCATCTTCAGGAGCAAGCTGAGGGTTCACCAAGCTCAAGCTTGTTCTCACCTGGAAGGTGTCCCAGAAGGACTCTGTCCCTTCTGCCTTCCATCCCAATCACGATATTTCTGAACCCAGTGCCAGAATCCAGCTCCTGAATCCCATTCCCATCTGCTGCTGAGTCCAATCTGGGACTCGCCCACTGCCTGCCTCCAGCACCGGCGGTGCCAATTTTGCCATCATTTCCATCAGGGTTTGGGTTGGCTCTTGATTTGTGTCTCTTTGTCTCTATTCCATGGGATTGTTCCTCTTTCATCCCAGCTGGGTTAGTTTCTTTCCCACCCCATCTTTCCCTTTCTCTTCCCTTTGGGAAGGCAGAAGGACTCATGAAGACCCTCTGGTGGCCAGCCCAGCCCTGACCCTTGACAATCTCCCTTGGAAAGCAACAGAAAGTGTTCAGGACCATAGGTGTAGATGGAATATCTTTACAACATTCATACACTTCATTGTTTTCAAGTACATCAGCAGGGCAAAATTAGCAAAACCCAGAGGAATTCCAGTTAAGAATCTTAAAAGAAAGTTACTTGAGAAATTATCTTCCCCACTGCCATGAAATCTTAATAAGTATGATAAAACACAGAAGTTAGAAGTTCCAGAAGACTGGAGAAGTCAGAATGTGGTGTTGCCATTCAACAAAGCAGTTGTGATGAAACAAGTAACTCAGAGGCTGATTAATCTGCCCTGAGTACTGCATAAAATAATGAGGAAACTGATATGGAAATCAATAAGGATTAAAAGATCGGGATGGAATTACTTCCAGCCACCATTGTTTCACAAAAAATAAGCCATGTCAGATAAATCTGATTTCATTCTTTCATGACCCTATAAATTTGGTGAAGAAAGGTATTTGCATGGCAGCAATATAGGTAGATTTTTGTAACAGACATAGTAAAAATCAGTTATTTAGCATGGGTTGATACTCTGCTATGGTACTTGCAGTGGGCATCAATAGAAGAAGGTAAGGAGAGCCTTTCTCAAATACTATAAATATTTTGGTTTCCCTTCATCCAGGGAAAATGAGAAATGTTCAAATAAGTGATTCTGGAGTGGAGAGGGGTGAGAACCCACACCAGAGCGTCTCCCCTATGAGGCCAGGCTGAGAGTTGGAGTTGTTCAGTCTGGAGAAGAAAAGGCTTTGGGGAGACCTTCTGGTGGCCTCTCAGTGCTTAAAGGAGCCAAGAAGAAAGCTGGAGACAGACTTTTGAGCAGGGCCTGTTGTGACAAGACAAGATTTGATGGGTTTAAAAAAAAAAAAAAAAAAGAGGGAGATTTAGACTAGAGAGAATGGAGAAATATTTGACCCTGAGGATGGTGAGACCCTGTCCTGGGTTGCCCCATCCCCAGAACCATTCCAGGTCAGGTTGTCTGGGGCTCTGAGCAACCTGCTCCAGTTGCAGATGTCCCTGCTGGCTGATGGGGGATTGGACTAGATGAAGTCTAAAAATTCCCTTCAGATCCAAACCAGATATAAGGAAGACATTCTTCCCTATGAGTGTGGTGAGAAGTAGCACAAGTTGCCCAGCAAACTGTGAATGCTTCATCCCTGGAACTGTCCAAGGTCAGGCTGGATGGAGCTTTAAGCAACCTGGTATAGTTGAAGGTGTCTCTGTCCCTGTCAGAGAGGTGGAACTAGACAGTCTTTGAAGTCCAATCTAAAGCATTCTATGATTTAAGTAAAAGAAATACAACAGCCAAAGGCAACATTGCAACAAGAGTGTTTGATTTGACTACAGTGTTAGTCTAAGAAGGGACTTTCTGAGGCATCCTATCTGCTCTTCCTAAAATGTGAACCCCTACCAACACCTGTGAAGTAGAATAGAATAGAATAGAATAGAATAGAATAGAATAGAATAGAATAGAATAGAATAGAATAGAATAGAATAGAATAGAATAGAATAGAATAGAATATTAAGGGACTAGAGCATGTGCTCTGTGAGGAGAGGCTGAGAGACCTGGGGCTTTTTAGTCTGGAGAAGAGAAGATTGAGAGGGGGTTTAATAAATGTTTATAAATATCTGAGGGCTGGGTCAAGAAGGAATGGTCCACAGTGTGTTCATGTGGAACCATTCCGGGTCATGTTGGATAGGGCTCTGGGCAACCTGCACCAGTTGGGGATGTCCCAGCTCACTGTGGTGGGGTTGGACTAGATGATCTTTAAAGGCCCTGTCCAAACCAAACCAATCTGTGATTCTGATTCAATACATTTTATTACTGTCTATAGTACAGGGGACACTGCACTGGGTATGCTTCTGGCACTCATATTTCTAAAAGACAGTTGGAAAACACACAAAAAATTGCAAAAAGGTCTGAAAAAAAATATTTTTTTCCATGTGCCAGAAATAAAATTCCTTGCAGCCAGGCTTAGAAGCAAAGAAGCACTGAATTGTTAAATTTCCTTTAATTCCCCTGAGGAAGTTGAAACTAAAATGAAGGATGGAGACTGTGGGGACACAAGTACCCAGGATGCCCACCAGAACATTAAAGATAATTGTTGCAGGAGAAGGGAGGACTGAAGTCCTCTCCATCCCACTGTGCAGTTGAGAAGCCAACAGCATACAATACAATGCAATACAATACAATACAATACAATAAACCAGGTTGGAAGAGACCTTCAAGATCATCGCGTCCAACCTATCAACCAATCCAACCCACCTAAACAACTAAACCATGGCACCAAGCACCCCATCAAGTCTCCTCCTGAACACCTCCAGTGATGGTGACTCTACCACCTCCCTGGGCAGCACATTCCAATGGCCAGTCATTCTCTCTGTGAAGAACTTCTTCCTAACATCCAGCCTAAACCTCCCCTGGCACAGCTTGAGACTGTGTCCTCTTGTTCTGGGGCTGGCTGCCTGGGAGAAGAGACCAACCTCCACCTGTCCACAACCTCCCTTCAGGTAGTTGTAGAGAGCAATAAGGTCACCCCTGAGTCTCCTCCTCTCCAGGCTAAGCAACCCCAGCTCCCTCAGCATCTGTCCAGCCTGTCGAGGTCCCTCTGCAAAGCCTCTCTACCCTCCAGCAGATCAACTCCTGCCCCCAGCTTGGTGTCCATCCTGGGGGCTGGATATAAGCTTCACCCGGAGCAAAAGGAGAGAAATACAACGGCCCAAAGGAAACTGGGGACTGTGAATGCTACTGAATCATAGAATCATTGTAGTTGGAAGAGACCTTTAATATCATCAAATCCAACCATTAACCCAGCACTGCCAGGTCATCACTAAAGCATGCCCTTCAGCATGACACCCACATAGCTTTGAAACCCCTCCAGGGATGGGAACATCACCACTGCCCTAGGCAGCTTGTTTCAAAGTTTGACAGCCCTTCTGGGGAAGAATCCTCTCCTGACAGAACTTGATAATCTTTCCTCTTGTCCTATCACTTGTTCCTTGGGAGAAGAGACCAACCCTCCCCACCCCCACCTTTCAAACCCACCTTCCTTCCAAGGAGTTCTAGAGAGTCAGAAGCCCTCCCCTCAGCCACCTTTTCTCCAAAAGAACCCCCAACTCCAGTTCCCTCAGCTGCTCCTCAGCAAACCTCTTCTCCAGACCCTTCACCAGCTTCATTGCCCTTCTCTGGCCATGCTCCAGCACCTCAACGTCCTTCTTGGGGTGAAGGGCCCAAAACTGAACCCAGTATTCAAGGTGCAGCCTCACCAGCATGGACTACAGCAGGATGATGACTGCTGTAGTCTTCTGGGCCACACTTTTTGGATACAAGTCATCAAATCATCTCAGCAGCTTTAGCCCACATCAGCCTGCCAATTATTTAATTCAGGATTTGAATCATTAAAGCATGCAGGAAGGTTAACCATAAATTACATTTCTGTGTCCCAAGGTATTATATTAGCAACAATCCAACGACCACTATTTGAGTGTGGTCCAAGATACTGTTTGATTCCTTGATGGATCTGGAGACCCCTACAACAGATGAGGTTAAAAAGAGATTTGCTGTCTTGGGCAAATTAGGGATTCTCACATATCCATGAAAGAATCATCAGGGAAGGAAGTTGGAGGTGAAGTTCTGAAATGTCCTACAGGCAAGGTCAAGAATAGATAATCATTATGGATTCTTCTCACCTTAAAACTTACAAATGTGTGAAAAACAATTATTCCTTTAAATGAATCTCTTGAAAAAATGGGAGAAGTCTTTCCTTGCAAGAATTTAAAGCCAGTTTGGCACCTACATACTCTCACACCAGTAATTCCAATAATGAGACTTCTGAACTTTTCAAGTGCTTTTGTGACTGGTTAATGGTCATCTATTGAGCCATCACTGAACTACAGATACACTACAGCAGATGCAAACTCAATATTAACTATGAGCCAGAAATGTGCTTCTGTGGCTAAGAAGGCAAATAGTCTCATGGGGTGCATTAAGAAAAGTGTGACCAGCAGTTCAATGGAGGTTCTCCTCCTGCTCTGGTCTGCCAGCTGCAGTTTGTGGGTCCATTCTGGGCTCTCCAGTTCAAGAGCGACAGGGAACTGCTAGAGAGAGTCCAGTGGAGGCTATGAAGATGCTGAGGGTCCTGAAGCACCTCTGTGAGGAGGAAAGGCTGAGAGAGCTGGGGCTGTTTAGCCTGGAGAAGAGCAGCCTGAGAGAGCATCTTCTCAATGTTCAGCAAGACCTAAAGTGTGGATCAAGAAGATATAGCCAGACTCTTGTCAGTGGTCCCTAGTGATAGGACAAGGGGCAACTGGCACAAAAGTAGAAGCCAAGATGTTCCATCTGAACAAGAGGGTAAATCTTGATTCTTGTGAGGGTCCTGGAGCCCTGGAGCAGGCTGCCCAGAGAGGTTGTGGAGTCTTCTTCTCTAGAGAGAGTCCAAACTCATTTATGAGAAAGTCCTACACTTGGGAGCTTTCCATTGGTTGGGTTTATAGTTATAGTCTGATTTTCAAAGCAATTGTGTTTAGCAGTGAGAGGACAATTCTTCTGCCACAGCTGGTCAGTTCTGTGAAACTCATCTTGAGGGAAGTATATGCATCACCTTGCATGTTTGTGGGACTGAGGTGGCAGTGGATTGTCTGGATTTTGTTGACTTCTGTGGGAAAATTTGCATGCTCTAAAGTAATACCTGCTTTATCCTACCACTTATTCTTCTGCAGACATCCCTGCAAAGATGGATGTCAAGCTCTCCCTTTACTTTCCAGCTGCCAGATGTGATATGCTTCCTTAAAAGTCAAATTAAGTTAATTGTGGCCAGTAGCAGAGGGCCATATGTCTACACAAAGACAGAGATAGACAGATAGGGTATTGACTCAGATGTGATAGGGGAAGAGGAAACAGCCTCAGATTTTACCAGAGGAGATTTAGGTTGGACATGAGGAACAATTTCTTCATGGAAAGGCTTGTCAACAGCTAGAACAGGCTACCCAGGGCAGTGGTGGAGTCTCCATCCCTGAAAGGGTTACAGAGTCATGTAGATTGGTGCTGAGGGACATGGTTTAGTGGTGAACTTGGTAGTGTTGGGTTAACTTTTTGGCCTTGATGGCCTTAGAAGTTTTTTCCAACCAAAATGCTTCTATGATTCTATAATTTATTGAAGCAGGAGAGCTGAAGATAATTCACCTGGGTTGACTGACTGGGGGAAGGACTGGCTGATTATTGTTCTTTAGCTTCCAGCTTCCAAAGCTGGGAGTCAGAGATGTGAAGCTAGAGTCAGCAATAGCAAGAGATGATTAGCAGCCCAGCCTACGAGCTAAGTTGCAACTCCTGGGGTCTTGTCCCCATTTCACCCTCAGCACTGGTAGAGAAACTGGATTTGCAACTAGAGAGTGTGGACTGAGAGTTACAAACTCTGAGATTGGTAAGAGCACTAAGGGAAGATCAGCAAACTCAGGCATCAGAATAGGTGGTGGAGTCACCATCCCTGGAGGTGTTAAAAAACCATGAGGACAGGGCACTTTGGGACATGGTTTAATGGCCATGGTGGTGTTAGGTTGAAGGTTGGGCTTGATGATCTTGGAGGTCTCTTCCAAATGAAGTGATTCTATAATTCTATGACTATAAGAATCAGAGTGAAAGAGTGGAGCAAGTGAAGATTATGGACCACATTTAGTTATGAGGCTCTCAGTTGGAGCTGTTCCCCAAGTCAAACCCAAAACCAAATCACAAGTACTTTGAAGGCAGGTTTCTCACAGGCTACAGGGGTAAATGTGGTCATTTCAAAAAGATGTATTAAGACAAATACCTTCTAAATGTGGTCTGGGGCTTGAAGACTCCAGTCTTCAAGCAGTGAAGACTGGGCAGTGAGCTTTATCGCCCATGTGCACCTTCAGAAGGCACTCAGTGAATCATATCTTGGTCTTTGGAGAGAAGAGTCAACCATGGTTGGACTTGATGGTCTTAGAGGTCTTTTCCAACTGAAACAATTCTATGATTCTGTAGTCAAGGATGGTTGCAGAACAAAGATAAAAGGAAGAACAGAAATGTCAAACTGGCATTACAAAGACTGTGGAACTAACGTGTGAGTGCCTTCAGCCTAGAGGTATTTTTCATCTATATATTTCTCATTGACACATCCCCACAGTGAAGAAAATAGTCCTTCCCTTGCCTGTTGAGGCTGGCATGTCCCTTAATAGAGAAGTTTTCTTTTGGCACTGAAATCATCCAGAAAAAGCCTGTGGAAGAGCTGGAACAGAGCCCATATTCTATTCAAATGTCTTCACCCAGGGTTTACTTTCCAAAGTTATGGATCGATTTTGTGTTGGTTCTTGGACCACCTCCCTCCATCCTACCAGCACCTCACCGGGGTGAGACACAGCTCACACCAGACAAGCCATTCTCCACAGATATCAGTGTCTCTCTGTTGACCTCATTGCTCTCTGCAACTATCTGAAGTGAGGTTCTAGTGAGGGGTTGGTCTCTTCTTCCTGGTACCAGGTTATAGGATTAGAGGAAGTGGCCTGAATTGTGGCAGGGGAAGTTTCCTGAATCGTGGCAGGGGAAGTTTCCTGAATCGTGGCAGGGGAAGTTTCCTGAATCGTGGCAGGGGAAGTTTCCTGAATCGTGGCAGGGGAAGTTTCCTGAATTGTGGCAGGGGAAGTTTAGGTTGGATATTAGAAAAGAAAAAAAAATCTACCCAGAAAGATTGGTCAGGCATTGGAACAGGCTGCCCAGGGAGATGGTGGAGTCCCCATCCCTGGAGGTTTACTAGAAATGTGTGGACATGGCACTTTGAGATATGGTTTAATGGCAGTAGTGGGATGAGGTTGATGGTTGGACTTGATCATCTTGAGGATCTTTTCCAACTGAATCACTTCTATGATTCTATGACTGCACAGGAATCCAAGATTACAGATTTATGACAAGTGGCAATTTTGATGATGGTTAAGCTAGAATATAATGAATGCCACCAAAGATAATTAAGGATAAAAATGGAAGTAGGTTTCTAGGCTGAAGTAAATGAGAATTTTTTTTCCCATTATTACTCTTTTTTTGCCTCCCCTCAAATTCATTATTTAATTATTATTCTTTCCCCCTCCTTTCCAATTCATCATTATATGAAGTTTGAAAGCTCACTGGCATGATCAGCTTTGATTATTTTCATTTGATTTGCTCCCTCCACTTCTTTTCCTCTCCACTTCTCTTATTCACTCTGTTATTACATCCTTTAAAAGGCACTTTAAATTAATTTACTGCCCTCTGTGAACACTAGTAAAAATATTAGCTTTCAAAGAGTTATGTCAATGAGCAAAGCATGCTCATTCTTCCTTGAAGAAAGTATATTATAGAAAGTGTAACCCATAAAACAAAAACCTTCCATCCATTTTTCTCCTCTTTAAATCCATCCCTGAGCTAATGCAAGGAAATTTAGCACTTAATTTGTAATAAATATGCATGGAAAAAGCAGAGCCCCTCACCAAAAAGGCATATTTACAGTGTCAGCCGGGAGGAAATTATTGCTGTATCAAAGGAAATAGTCACACTCAGTAGCAAGCACAAAGAGGGCTGCTGCAAATTTGCATGAAAATGATTAATATTTTTTTCTTCATGTGAATACAGAAAGTCATGATGCTGCAGCTGACCAAGCCACTACAGCTATAATTTTGACACGGAAACAGGAATTGATTGTTCATTTGTTTTGAGCTCTGAGGGTGCAAACATCTTTCTGCCACGGAATTTAAGGCTTCGAGTTCTTGCTAAAGGACTGGGGTGGGGTAGAAAATAAATTCTGTCATTGAATGAGTAGCAGAATCAAGATGTTTTTCATGTGGCTGTCAAAAGAAGGAGGTGACTAAGGAAATCAGAATCAAGAGCTGCAAAGTTACTTGACCTGCTGGAAAGCAGCTCTGCAGAGAAGGACTTGGAAGCCATAGAATCATAGAGTTGCTTTGGTTGGGAAAGACCTTGAAGATCATCAAGTCAGACCATTATCCAACTCTACCAAGTCTGGTGCTAAACAATGCCCCTCAGCACCACATCTCTGTGGCTGTAAAGAATAGAATAGAATAGAATAGAATAGAATAGAATAGAATAGAATAGAATAGAATAGAATAGAATAGAATAGAATACAATACAATACAATACAATACAATACAATACAATACAATACACCAGGTTGGAAGAGACCTTCAAGATCATCACATCCAACCCATCATCCAACACCATCTAATCAACTGAACCATGGCACCAAGCACCCTATCAAGTCTCCTCCAAACACCTCCAATGTTGGTGACTCCACCAGCTCCCCGGGCAGCCCACGGATGGGGATTCAATCTCATCCCTGGGCAGCCTGAGAACCCTTGCAGTGAAGAAGCTTCTTCTAATATCCAGCCTAAACCTCCCCTGGTGCAATTTACAGAACCATAGAATGGTTTGGGTTGGAAGGGACCTTAAGGATCATCTAGTTCCAACTCCTTTGCCATGGAGAGGGACATCTTCTTTATATCCTAGATTAACCATCTTAAAACACCCTCCACTAGGTTCAAGGACCCATGCAACCTGGCTTTAAACACTTCCAGGGAGGGGGTAACTTGAGGCCATTTCCTCTCATCCTGTCATTTGCTACTTAGGAGGAGAGACTGACACCCAGCTGGCTATTCCTACACAACATTGTGTTGTATGCAAGCTTCATAAGGGTACCCTTGATCCCTTCATCCAGATTATTGATAAAGATATTAAAGAGAACTGGTCCAAATACTGGACTCTGGGGAACATCACCTGTGACCAGTCACCAACTGGATTTAACTCTATTCCTCACCACTCTTTAGGCCTGGCCACTCAGCCATTTTTTTCAGTCAGTGATCTGCTAACTCATTCAAGTCACCCTAGCAAGAAGGAGAAACATACCTGGAAAACCACAGACATATGAGTCTCCATGGCAGAGATTTTTATGTCTGTTTAGTACTGCAAGTAGCCATGGTGCTCCCAGTCTGTGGGGGTTTCAGTTAAACCCATGCTAGGATCTCCAGGCAATTCAGCCACCAGCAGCAGAGCAGTAGATGAATTCGAAGCACTTTCTACATGGGGTTTTGCCAAATGACTTAACGATGCTCAGCACGGAGACCACATTGCAGAAAGGTATGAATAAATCACAGAATCACAGAATGTTGGGGGTTGGAAGGGGCCTCAAAAGATCATCTAGCCCCCTATCAGAGCAGGATCAGCTAGAGAAGGTCACACAGGAACTCATTCAGGCAGGTTTGGAATGTCTCCAGAGAAGGAGTCTCCCCAGCCTCTCTGGGCAGCCAGTTCCAGTGCTCTGTCGCCCTCACAGTGAAATTTGTTTTCATATGCTCCCGTGGAACATCCTATGATGCAGCTTGCACCCATTGCCCCTTGTCCTGTCACTGGACATCACTAAGAGTAGCCTGGCTCTGTCCTCCTGACACTCGCACTTCATGTATTTATAAACATGATTGACATGACTTCTCACTCTTCTCCAAGCTAAAGAGACCCAGTTCCTGCAGTCTTTCCTCATGAGGGAGATTTTCCACTCCCTTAAGCATCTTCACGGCTCTGCACAGGACTCTTTCAAGCAGTTCCCTGTCCCTCTTGAACTGAGGAGGTGGAATGTTTTTTTCAAAGGCTTGTAGTGACAGGACAAGGCACAATTGCTCTCAGACGGATGAGGGGAGATTCAGACTGGATATTAGGAAGAGATTCTTCACAGTGAGAGTGGTGAGACGCTGGAATGGGTTGCCCAGGGAGGTTGTGGATGCTCCCTCCCTGGAGGTGTTCAAGACCAGGTTGGACAAGGCAACCTGGTCTAGTGAAAGGTGTCCCTGCCTTGGCACAGTTGTCCTGCCTATGGCAGGGGGGTTGCAAATAGATGATCTTTAAGGCCCCTTTCAACCTAAACCATTCTATAATTCTATGATTTTGTGAATAAGGAGTACTTGATGAGTGGCTTTGCAGCTCTCCACCATCACATTGCACTGGGTAGCTTTTAAGTCCTGAATGCTTGACCTTCACTCTGAAGTGCTAATGTTTTATAGAGGTGGAAAAGAACTGGTCTAAAGTGGAGAGAAAACAAAAAGTTACTTTCAACCTATCTGCAAACTAATGGATATTGTGACTGGCTCATGGAATTGCTTTCAGCAGACTCTGCTCATGCTGTATCTTAAAAATCTATCAAAAGGCTAAATTCAGCCTCAAGTTCCTATTCATAGCCTAATAAAGCTGTCAGGAGAAAATGTTTGCAAAAGAAATTTCCATTGAAAGTTGTCTTCTGCCAGAGTTCTTAAAAGTACAATTGTTTCATCTGAGTCCATAGCTGCACAGGAAGGGAATGCAAATTGATTTGAGAAGAAAATAAGCCAAGACTGTAATTCTCTTTCTTCAACTAAATGGATCCAGTTAATAGGCAGAGAGCTCCAGTGTTATTAATTAAGACCCTGCAGACAGGAAAGGAGTTGATTTAAAAAGGCTTGGAGATCAGCTACAGTATAGAAGGTTTGATGCCAATGCAAATGATTTCAGCAAAAAAAAAACCCTTGAAATGAATCTTGGTACTTCTGCCTTCTTTGCCTCCTGTACTTTGAAAAAAAAACAGAACAAACTTGTCCCAGGAAAGCAGCAACTTTCAGGTTTACATCTAAACTCTGCAAGTTATCTAGTGCTGTTGTTAAAAAATGACAACTAAAACCCCAAATGAAAACCCTGACAGTGTAGAAATAAAGAGAACCTCTCTCTGACTGCATTTTAAAAAGGCATTTTCTTTGCAGTAGCTGTGCTCATTAGAATGGAGTTGGATGGTGTCAAGTGTTAGGGCTGGGTTGGCCACCAGAGGAGTGCCAGAGGCTCTCCACAAACCCTTCTGCCCTTCCCAAAGGGAGGGGAAAGGGAAGAGAAAAGGCAAGACACTGATGGGGTGGAAAAGAAACTAACCCAGGCGGGATGGAAAGAAGAACAGTCCCGTGGAATAGAGACAAAGAGACACGAGCCAAGAGCCAACCCATGACCTGATGGCAATGATGACACCATTGGCACCTCTGATGCTGGGAGCAGGCACTGGGCAACTCCCAGATTGGACTTAGCAGCAAATGAGAACTGAATTCAGGAGCTGGAAACCAGCACTGGATTCATGAACACATGGATCAGGATGGAAGGCAGAAGGGACCGAATCCTGTCAGGACACCAGCCAGGGAAGAAGAAGCAGCTTGACCCTGGGGATCTCTCAGCTTGCTCCTGACGATGCCATCCATGGGATGGAATTTCTTGTTGAGCATTTAAGGGTCACTTGTCCTGTCTGTTCCTCCCCACAGGTGCCACCTCTGCCTTCCTGCCCCCCAAGGTGGGGCACAAGCTGTGGCAGTGCCCTTGATCTGCAGAGGAGCATGTGTCAGGCAGAGCCTTCGTGCAGCCCAGCTGCAGCCCAGTTCCTTGGCAGGAACTCTTCCCATCTTATTCTTCCTGGTAGAATCAGCCTCTGGATGTGCAAACCTTTCCTGCACTTCAGAAAGTGCCTCCCTGAGCAGAGACTGAGCTGGGAAGTCACAGCACCAACCAGAATTAGTCCTGCTCAAGCCCAAACCAGGAAGGGTGGAAGCACCAGAGCTGAAAAGCACTAAACCTCACCAATGATTTCCATTGAAACAACTGTCATGAACACTGTAGCACAGCCCTTATCAAGCTACACAGGAGACTGTTTATTTTTGTTATTCCTATGATTTTTATTGGTCAACAAAATTATTGAGTAAACCCAAAACTCTAACATTGTGTTTGCTCAAGAGAAGGACACCTTGGGGGGGGGGGAGGCAGGCACAAAAGCGAAAACAAACAAACAAAACCCCAACAAAACCAAAGCCACCACATTGTTCCGCACAGAGCACATCTAAAACAACACCACAAGCATACTGGATACTTCTGTCACTGTTACTAGTGACAGTATCCCAACCCCTGCTGGAGCAGGATCACCTCATCCTCACAGTTGCATCTTTTTCAACCTGGAAAAGAAAGGGGCTCTGGGGAGACCTTATAGTGGACTTCCAGGACCTGAAGGGGGCCATAAGAAAGCTGGGGCAGGGGGGACTTTTTACAAGAGTTTGTAGTGCTAGGACAAGGGGGAATGGATTGAAGCTGGACGAAGGGAGATCTAGGGTGGATATTAGGAAGAAATTCTTTACAGTGAGGGTGTTGAGGCACTGGAACAGATTGCCTAGAGAGGTTGTGGATGCACCCTACCTGGAGATCACAGAATCAGAATCACAGAATCACCAAGGTTGGAAGAGACCTCAAAGATCATCAAGTCCAACCTGTCACCACAGACCTCATGACTAGACCATGGCACCAAGTGCCACGTCCAATCCCCTCTTGAACACCTCCAGGGACGGTGACTCCACGACCTGCCTGGGCAGCACATTCCAATGACAAACAACTCTCTCAGTGAAGAACTTTCTCCTCACCTCGAGCCTCTATTTCCCCTGGTGCAGCTTGAGACTGTGTCCTCTTGTTCTAGTGCTGGTTGCTTGAGAGAAGAGACCAATCCCCACCTGGCCACAACTACCCTTCAGGTAGTTGTAAACAGCAATAAGGTCTCCCCTGAGCCTCCTCTTCTCCAAGCTAAACAATTCCAGCTCCCTCAGCCTCTCCTCCATTCTTGGTACAGAGTAACTGTAAAATGCAAAGAATCTTCTGCAGCTCTTGAAAGCAAAGCAGATGTTCAAGGCCAGGCTGGATGAGGCCTTGAACAATCTGGTCTTGTGGGAGGTGTCCCTGCCCCTGGTGGGGGTGTTGGAACTGGATGGTGTTTAAGGTCTCTTCCAACCCAAACCATTCTATGAATCTATGATCTTTAAATCTACGGTAGAAATAAGTTTATCTTACAGCTCTACAAGCCTAGAATTTAATTTCTGTTCTGCTTTCATCATCAAAGGCTACAAGTTTACAGCTTCTTTTTATGAAAACAAATATGAAACCAAAGAACCAGGAAAGTGTTAAGGACTAACAAGCATCCTTTAGAGACTGCCTCTCTCATCTTTCTTCAGCCAAATTGATGAACCTGAGCACCTGAGCCCTGAGACTTAATTCCTATGTTAAACAACTTTGTGGAGGACAAAAAAAAAAAAAAACAAAAACAAAAAATCCCAAATAAATATATAAAACACTAGTGTTATTACAACTGCCAGTCTTCTCTAATTGGTTGCCAGGCACAAAGCCTTTGCATTCTGTTGTGATAGCTGAACTGGAAATGCACAGATCCACCCACCTGTTCAGCAGCATGTGCTGGACTCTCAGAACACTGACACTGAGAACCACAAATATTGAGGGTTGTTGTTTTTTTCCCATGGAAGCAGAGTACTGCAGCTCTCCTTCATGCTGAGCAACACTTGACCCTAGAATATGTTCATCAGTCATCTGGAGGGTTGGGATGTTACTCCTCATTGAAAGGGCTTATCTATCTGGCCTCAGAAAGCCTGTCACTGCCATCTCAAAGCAAAACTTCTCTCCGTGCATCACAAGAGGTGATCTTTCCCTGATTTCTCACAGGCAGGATAGTTTTTTTAAGACCACACACAAAATTACTTCTGTGGTTCCTGGGGACTCAGAATCACAGAAGCACCAAGGTTGGAAGAGACCTCAAAGATCATCGAGTCCAACCTGTCACCACAGACCTCGTGACTAAACCATGGCACCAAGTGCCACATCCAGTCGCTTCTTGAACACCTCCAGGGACGGTGACTCCATCACCTCCCTGGGCAGCACGTTCCAATAGTGAACTACTCTCTCAGTGAAGAACTTTCTCCTCACCTCGAGCCTAAACTTCCCCTGGTGCAGCTTGAGACTGTGTCCTCTTGTTCTGGTTGCTTGAGAGAAGAGACAACCCTCTCCTGGCTACTCTAACCCAACAATTCTCACCTTGTCTTTTCCATCAAACTTAAAGTTCATTTAGTTCCAATACCCCTACCATGGCCAGGGACATCTTCCACTAGACCAGGCTGCTCAGAGCCCTGTCCAGCATGGTCTTGGGAATGAGAATTCACTTGTGTCACCCCAAGAATCAGCCACAACATCCTATATGGGGACAGAATGAGAAGTTTGGGGCTGTCCCGCCTGGAGAAAAGAAGGGTCTGAGGAGACCTTATAGTGGCCTTCCAGGACCTGAAGGGGGCTACAAAAACGTTGGGGAGAGACTTTTTGCAAGGGTTTGTAGTGATAGGACAAGGGGAAATGGACTGAGGATGGAAGAGGTTAGATTTAGACTGTATCAAGAAGAAATTCTTTACAGTGACAAGAGTAAGACACTGGAACTGTTGCCCAGGGGGTCTTGGATGCCCCCTTCCTGAAGGTGTTCAAGGCCATGCTGGATGAGGCCTTGAGCAACATGGCCCAGTGGAAGGTGTCCCTGCCCATGGCAGGGGGTGGAACTAGATGATCTTTAAGGTCTCTTCCAACCCAAACCATTCTGTGAATCTATGAATCGCAGGCCACGTATCCCAGGGTGAAATGGAGGGTGTTGATGGCCAGTCATTGGGCTTCCAATATCAACCCTGTGTGAAGGTTATTACCACATGCCAAGGACTCCAAGTCCAGGTTCACAGTGGACAAGAACTGGTTCTACACAGATACTATATACTGGGAAACAACAGGAGGCTTTGCAATGCCCTTGCAAGTCTCTGCCTCGAGCTGAAGCTTTAGGAATTTAGCAAAAATTACACTAAAAAATGCCCTTGGGCATAAATTTGAAGCTTGGCACTTTAATTTCCAAGGCCCCACCATTCTACTGAGCTTCTTTCGACTTTGTGTCTTAAATACGACCTCGCTATTTCAATTCAACCGGGGAGATAAATGCTTAAGAAGAGAGGAGGGTTTGATTAAGGGCTGGAAAAGGTGCAGAATCTCTCCAGGCTGCTGTTGGCAGTCCAGCAGCTGGCGTTCTTTTGGTTTGGTGTTTCTCAGATATGGTATAATGGTGATCCACTAACAATGCACCCAATTGAGGCAATGAGAATTGAAAGGGCAGCTCATAATCAGTCTAGTGCAATAACCTGCTGAAAAAAAAAATGCAGGTCATTATAGCAACTGATCTAAGTACTTCTCATCTTAGGAGTCATATGTGAAAGTTCACTGTGAACCAGAAACGTGCCCTTGGGGCCAAGAAGGCAAAGAGTTTCCTGGGCTGCATGAAAAAGAGCGTGGCCAGCAGGTCAACAGAGGTTCACCTTGCCCTCTACTCTGCCTTAGAGAGGCCACAGCTGGAGTAATAGATCCAGTTCTGGACTGCCCAGTTCAAATTAGATAAGAAACTACTGGAGAGTCCAGTGGAGTCTGCAAAGATGCTGAGGAGACAGGAGCATTTTTTTGGAGAGACATTCTACTTCAAGTTACAGTTATTTTTTTTATCTAAGAGCATTTGCTAGGTTTTTGGCCAGATCAGCAAAGGGATTAGAATTAAATGGCATGGCCATGCATGAAATTACTTCTTCTCAGGCAGGTAATGTTACCAGTTGACATCAAGAGAAGAAATTATGAGCTCTAAAGCTGGTGAAATGTATGAAGTTAAAACCTTTTTGACTCCACTATAGCTATGGAAATATGCATTAAAATTATTATTTATGCCTGTCTTGGTAAGAGCAGTCTCCCTAACAGAAACCATGAAGTCACAGAATTGTTTCAGTTGGAAAAGACCTCTAAGGTCATCGAGTCCAACCATCAGCATAACACCACCACAGCCATTAAACCATGTCCCAAAGTGTCATGTCCACATGTTTCTTGAACACCCCCAGATAAAATGCTCTCTCCCTGTAAGGAAATCTCACACAAATGTGGATTCAAGTCTCATGGGTTTCAAGATGCTATCAAAAGAAAAACAGTGGAGGGGAGAAAGCTCATACAGATGAATCAGTGATTGGAAGTCTGAAGCCCAAGGTTATTGCTCTGGCCATGGTTGGGCTGGCCAGCCCACTACCATGCAAGTTCACATGACAGTTCCGAATGAAAGGTGAAATCTTAAGTCCCTGAGTTCCCTTTCAGGGAATTCTGCTAAGGTAATGGAAGTTTTCATTCAGGTCTCTTCCTCTATCAAATTCAGACTATCCAGTTTCTCCACAAATCCACTGGTACTAACAAACACCCTGAATCTTTGACATTTGATAGATATCAGAGCCAGGCTGGCCATCCAGAAGTCCTTAGTCTGGTTTTGTTTAGATTGGATATTAGGGAAAAATTCTTTCTTGAAAGAGTGGTCAGGCAGTGGAACAGGCTGCCCAGGGAGGTGGTGGAGTGTCCATTCCTGTAAGTGTTCAAAAAATGTGTGGATATGGCACCTGGGGACATGGCTTAATGGCCATGGTGGTGTTAGGTTGAAGGTTGGACTACAACAATTCTATGATTATACATGGTTTTAAAATGTGTCTTTCCCAGCAAGAACTCAAGCTATTAGATATTTTCACTGTCTACAACCTCCTGCAAGAAGTAGAGTTATGCCATTTCCTCTTGACCTCTTGTCACTCATTGCATGTGAGAAGAGACCAACCCCCATCTCACTCTGACCTCCTTTCAGGGAGTTGTAAAGAGCTGAGGTCCCCCCTCAGCATTCCCTTCTGAAAACTAAACAACCACAGTCCGCTCAGTCATTATTCATAAGATGAGTTCAAGGCCTTTGCTCTTCTCTGGACATGGTCCAGCACCTCACTGCCCTCCTTGGAGAGAGTGGCTCAAAACTGAACCCCATATTTGAGGCATGGCCTCACCTGTTCTGAGTAGAGGGGGACAATTACATCCTAGACCTACTGGCCATGATATTCCTGATACAAACCAGGATGCCACTGGCCACCTTGGCCACATGCTGGCTCATCTTCAGTCAGCTGTCAATCAACTCCCACAAGTTTTTCTCCACCAGGAAGCCCTCCTGCCACTCTTCCCCAAACTTATAACGAGGCCTGGGGTTGTTGTGGCTCTAGCGCAGCACTCAACACTTGACCTTGTTGAAACTCATACCAAACTTGTGGTATTCCACTTATTTTATCTTTGGAAGACACTGTAGTTACTTTCCTGACGTTCCTGTATTGATATAGCTGGAAAACCTTGGACACATGCAGAAGACTAGAGCAACACAGCATCACGGACAGGATCTGAGGATTTGCTAATGGCCACAGGTGGAAACTTCTGGCCACTGCTCACAGCAGTTGTGTTTTCATTAAGGTTTGTTATACTGAACCGTGGATGGGGCTAGAGATGTGGCTGTTGGGGTTTTTTTTTGAGATAAATAATTCAGCAATTACAATCCCATCAGGGAACATCAGGCAGAATTCACACAATTAGAGCAGAAATTGCTAGTTGGTGCCAAACAGCTTTTAAGCTCCTACAAGAATGAATTAGGAATTAAGCTCTTTATTTTTAAGACTTGTGATGGGTACTCATTAATATGAGTAACATTAATAAGATAAAATGAGCAGATCCTCTCTAAATAGCAAGGATTAGACAGATTGCAAATAAAAAAAATTAAGAAGGAAAGGCAAAATAGGTTAAGTACAAATTTAAAGACAAGCCAAATGAGTTTATCATACAAGGGCTCTGCCATAACTCTGATTCACTTGGCCAAAATATTGCCAAATGAGATTGGCCTAATGTGAGATATGTGGATGGATGGTGGTGAAGAGTGGTTTTCCCTTCAAGAAAGCCAATTTCAGTGTGTCCCTGGCTCTTCCTTCGTCTTTTTCAGAGCCTGTGGGGCAGTAAAGTGGAAAAGGACTTTGGAAAGTCATCTTCATTCCAGGGTTCTGGAAAGTATTTTGCAGACTTTGGGGCATGGCAGCTTTTGGAGGGCATGAACTAAGGATCCTTATGGATGGATGGATACCCATCAGCAACTCCTCTCCAAGTCCAGGAAGCAGGATTCAGTGACTGAGAGAGCCTCCTTCAGACTGACATACCTACCACAAATGCAGCGCTACTGGTCTGCAGCCTAGTTACAGTCTTCAAGAAACAAATGGGTAGGAAAAAAGAAAACATATCCTTTGGCTATTAGGAAACTAGCAATTCAGGATCTTTATCAACCTGGCATCTTTATAATCCATGTCTTTCCTAAACCTTATCTTTACCTACTGTGAGATCTCAGCTCAATGGTGGACAGATTGGCCTGGGAAGAACCTGGAAGGGACCAGTCTTATCCTCTTGGTTGTCCTCCTCTATCCTCCTCCTGCTTCACTCTCTTGGTAATGGCTGCAAAAGTGCTCCAGACAGCAAGAGATGACCTTCAAAATATTCATTTCATCCTTAACACTGAGTTATTGCTGCATATACCACTTTCAATCATAGAATCATAGAATTGTTTTGCACTCAATGGCTGCTAAACCACGTGCCAAAGGCCCGAGGTGACACATTTCATGAACGATTCCACCACCACCTGTTCCAATGCCTGACCACTGTTGAAGGCAAAAAAAGTATTTCCTAATATTCAGCTCAAACCTCTCCTGGTACAACTTGAAGCCATTTCCTCCCATTCTAGCACTAGTTACTAGGGAGAAGAGACTGTGTCCAACAGTATAATCCGACCTTTCTGACCCATATTTTATTCCTTTCTGCATTTGCAAGAGGGGTCACCATGTCCTGTGTGTTTGCTAAAAGCAAGAAAACCTAGGGACTTAAAAAGGGAAAGAGAGAGACACATTCACACAGGGAAAGAGATACAGCTTGGAAATCAATTACAGATCTTTCATGCTGCAGCTCAGCCAGCTCAGTGATGCCTCTCTCTCATCTTTTTTCACCTAAGTCACCAAGAGAAAGTTAGTTCTCTGGAACTTCTGTCTAAAGAGGTGTTACACTAGCTGCAAATCACCTTTATTGATCCACAAGGCCTGAAAAACCTACAAGTTTTAAAATCCCTTAAGTTACACAGGAGGAGAATATCTTCCTATTTATAGAATCACAGAGTGATTTCAGTTGGAAAAGACCTTTAAGATTGAATCCAACCATTCTCCAACTCTACCAAGTTTGGTGCTAAACCATGTCCCTCAGGATGGCACCTCTGCAGAATGTAAACTCCTGCAGGGATGGGGATTCAAGCTCCTCCCTGGGCAGCCTGTTTCAGCATTTGAGAGCCCTTTCAGGGAAGAATTTTTTCTAATATCCAACCTAAGCCTCCCCTGGTGCAAACTTGAGGCTGTTTTTGGATAGAGAGGCTTTCTACACCAGATGTGGCTTATGGGTAGAATGATAGAATCACAGAATCAACAAGGTTGGAAAAGCCCTCAAAGATCATCAAGTCCAACCTGTCACCCAAGACCTCATGACTACTAGACCATGGCACCAAGTGTCACATCCAATCCCCTCTTGAACACCTCCAGGGACGGCGACTCCATCACCTCCCCGGGCAGCACATTCCTAGGCAGCAACACTTGGTGGACCTCCCCTGGTAACTACAGAAGACTAAAGAAGACTCTGTAGGAGGTGATTTTTCCTCTTTCTACACAGGAATGTAAAAAAATCAGGTAAATATCTGTGACTCTCAGGTAGTATCTACTGAGGTAGCAAGACAAGTGTTGTCCCATTCCCAGATACAGCAAATATAGCTGCAGAAGCCATGAAGCACAGAAGACCCCTATACACTGTCATCTGGAGTCTACACAACGTTTTGCTTTGAGAGGATAGGACAGAGAGGACACAACAGGACACTGACTCAGAGAATCACAGAATGGTAGGGGTTGGAAGGGACCTCTGAAGGTCATCGAGTCCAACCCCCCTGCCAAGGCAGGTTCACCTAGAGAAGGTCACGCAAGTACACATCCAGGTAAATTTTCAATGTCTTCAGAGATGGAGTCTCCATAACCTCTCTGGGCAGCTTGTTCCAGTGCTCTACTACCCTCAAAACAAAAATCTTCCTCCTCATGTCTAGATGGTGCTTCCTATGTTCAAATTTGTGCCTGTTACCCCTTGTCCTGTCACTGGGCACCACCGAAAAACAGACTGATCCCATCCTCCTGACACCTACCCTTTAAGTATTGACAAGCATTGATGACATCTCCCCTCAGCCTGCTGATTTTCCCAGACTAAAAATCCCTTGTTCTTTCAGACTTTCCTCATGAAAGAGATAGCTCCATGACTATGCAAATCTGCTTGCCACTTTTCCTGAGAGAAATATCACAGGCAAGGACCTAAAGAAAGGGATAAGAAGAGCAAGCTCATTCTCATCATGGCAAAAGGATTAGAATGAAGCTGCAATGTTCTATACCAAGGGATTTGTGTTTTAATCCATCTCTCGGTAATCCTCCCCAAAAACACTAAGCAAAGTGTTAATAAACACTAATAATTGGAAAGGTAAGCTCTGAGCAAGCAAAATGTCCAAGTGAGCAAAGTCTTTTTCTCTTCTTTATCAGGATAGCCACAGTGACAAAAGGCTGGTGGGTCATCAGGGAGATAGGACACTTGGTGTCATGTGAGTTGAAGAGTCAGCTAAACAAAAAATTAAGAATCTATAGGATTTAAGGGTTTTACTGTTTCAGGAAGAGGAGCAAATTCATTGAATCATAGAATGCACTGGGTTGGAAGGGACATCTAGAGGTCATCTAGTCCAACCCCCATGCAGTCAGCAGGGAGAAACCCAACTAGATCAGGTTGCTCAGAGCCCTACGAAACCTGAACTTGAATGTCTCTGGGGATAGGGACTCCACCTCCTCTCTGAGCTACCTGTTACAGTCTTCAACCACACTCATAGTAAAGAACTTCTTCCTAATGTCCAATCTAAATCTATACTCCTCCTGAAGTTAATGGTGTAGATTATAGAATCATAGAATTATAAAGACCTCTACGATCATCAAGTCCAACTGCCAAGCTAGCACCACCATGGTCCATGCCCCAAGTGCCACATCCACACATTTCTTGAACACCTTCAGGGACTCCATCTGGCCCCATCCTCCTGAAGCCCACTGTTTAAGTATTTATAAGCATTGAGAAGATCCTCCTTCAGTCTTCTCTTCCCCAGGCTATAAAGCCTTTCTTCACAAGAGAGATGTTTTAATCCCATAATCACCTTTGTAGCCCTGAAGAAGGTGATTAAGGCATGGAAGAAGGAGATGCTCTGTTCCCCTAATTGTCTTCACAAGTCTGTGCTTTTGATTCATGGTGTTTTCAGGTACTTTGCTGGGGGGTTGTTTGGATTTTGTTTGGGTGGGTTTTTTTCTGGTGCTTGAAATGTTGGGGGTTTTAGGAAACTATTGGAGAAAGTAAATCCATTTGGGGGGAGTTCTCAACCTGAAGTAATATTTCCACTTAATGGTTATGTCCAATAAATTCTAGGCAACGTTTCCAGTTAATAATGACGTCCAAACTCCCCTATTGCCCTGCCACAGAAGGTTTAGTAATATATGGGGGAAATTACTTTGATTCTTCCCAGTTCCCATTAGCATATTAAACTACAATTATCATACCCTCATATTTCAAGAATTCTGAAGTTTTTACCATGCAGCCCTTGGAATTTCCTTCCATGGTGTCTGCAGAAACACAGGGAGCTCATCTGCAGGACACTATAGGGAGCTGAATCTGCTATTAAGAAATGCATATTTCACAGTCTGTGTTAGGAGAAGACAGCTTTAAATCAGTAGGATACAGTTCATTTGGAAAAAAAGCTCCTTTAGAACTGACTGACCTGACTCATGTTTCTTCTCGAGTAAAATACACTAAAAAAGATTGTTGATGTTAACAGGCAGAAATCATTAGTATCAAGACAATGATGTGGGGAAAGGGAAGTTGCAGTGTTGTGCCTTGCTAGCTAAGCCTGAAAGCATGTTCTGAACATGTCTGTTCAGGATGTATCATGTCAGGAAGGAGAACATGATCTCATGCCAAAATGACCACAACCACAGGTTAATCTGCCTCAGTATCTCCATATTCCACAGTGACCATACTGAGCACCCAGGAGAGGACACAACAATAAACCCTGAATGAGTATCCATGGGAGGGCACAAAAACTGATCTTCAGAGTAAAATCACAGAATTGTTTTGGTTGGAAGAGACCTCTGAGATCAAGTCCAACTACGAAACACAGCCAAGTCACCACTAAACTGTATCACTCAGAACCACATCTACATGGATTTGAAACCCCTCTGGGGATGGGGACTCCACCACTGCCCTGGGCAGCCTGTGACAGAGCTTGACAACACTTTTGAGGAAGAAATTGTCTTCACGCCTAAACTAAACCTCCCTTGGTGCTACTTGAGGCCATTTCCTCTTGTCCTATCACTTCTTACTTGGGAGAGGAGACTGACTCCCACTTGGCCCCAACCTCCTTTCAGGGAGTTGTAGAGAGTAATTGGAGATTTATTTTAAAAGGACATTCTTGGTCCAAAATAAAACACTGGCACAGACACAAGCAGAAGGAACAGCCATCTTACATCCAAGATTGGGGGGGGGGGGGGCTGAGCTGAACCAGTCCCTTGAGTCCAGTTCAATACCTGAAAGTCTGCTTTTTTTTTTTCCTTTGGCTGTTGTTTGTTCAAGTAGCACTTCCCAGCAGGGCTGGAGCTCGGGCAGAATCATTTCTTTTGAATTAAACTCTGTGTGCAAGGCATCAGCTGACAACATTTTAGAAAAATACTGCAAGTCTGGGTCCAGCCCTGAAACAGGCTGCCCAGGAATCTGGTGGAGTCAGCATCCCAGGAGGTGTTCAAAGACATGTAGACATGGTTTAGTTGGCATACTGGTGTTGGGTTGACATTTGGACTTGATAATGCTAGAGGTCTTTTCCAGCCTTAGTGATTCCACAGTTTCATCAAAAGGAGCTATTAATACCATACTACACTTTGGGGTTTCTCATATACATTTTAATAACACTTAATTTGTTCATCTATCTGTCTTTGCACAGTACATTAATAACTTGCCCTCATGTTTGGCTCATACAAGGATGTTTCAATTAGCTACTTGTTAGCACCACAATATGATGAAGAGAAAGAGACCTAAAAATATTAACCAATATATAACAATACTTTCTTAAATATAGAAAAACTCATAGAATCATAGAATGGCTTAGGTTGGAAGGGACCTTGGAGATCCAGCTCCCTGTTGGGATGCCTCTCAACTAGATGTGGTTGCCCAGGGCCTTATCCAATCTGGCCTTAAACAGCTCCAGGGAGGAGGCATCCACAACCACCCTGGGCAACCTATTCCAGGGTCTCACCACCCTCATACTGAAGAACTTCTTCCTAAGATCCAGTCTGATCCTACTCTCCCTCAGCTTAAAACCATCCCTCCTAGTCCTGTGGCTAGACACCCTTATGAAACATCCCTCTCCAGCTTTCCTGTAGGTTCCCTTCGGGCATTGGAAGGCAGATATAAGGTACCCTCAGAGTCTTCACTCCAGGCTGAACAACCCTAGCTCCCTCAGCCTATCCAACTACAGTAAGTTCAGTTTACCAGTAATAAATTTTCAGGGTTTTTTACTTCTCCAGTTGAGGAAAGAAGGGATAAAACCTACCAATCAAAAGAATCCACAGAGTTCAATAGAATTAGTAAGCAAGCAGTAGACCAAATGATATGATTACACAGCCACATATCTCCCTCGGACTTCATTTCTGCTGCACCAACCAGAGGAGCGTTCCTTGCTCCTGAAGCTGGGCACAATTAATCAACATAGTTAAAGTACAATTAAATTAACATTTTACAAATCCTCCTGCTCACCTATTTAACTTCATAATCCTGTGAAACAGCCAGAGGAGCAGATACCAAACGTTCTTGTAGCATGTTCTACACCACCATGCACAATGCCATAAATGCTGGGTCTGCAGAAACTGTGCAACAGCAATTCCAGCAGACCAGGGATAATTTACATCCACTGAGGAGTTGGTTCAATTATCCTGGCCAAGAACAATTTGCAAGTCAGGAGCATGGAAATTCCCAGGCCAGAAGAGAGCCAAATTACTTCTTGCAGATACTAGCAGAGAAGACCTTTTAGCTACATTTCAATACCTGAAGGCTACCTACAAAAAAACTGGGGAGGGAATGTTTAGAACAGCTCGTAGGAATAGAGTGAATGGCAATGATGTGAAACTGCAGCAGGGTAGATTGAGGTTGGACATTAGGAGGAAGTGCTCTACAGTGAGAGTGGTGAAACACTGGAACTGGTTGCCCAGGGATGTGGTTGAGGCTCTGTCCCTGGAGACATACAAGATCAGACTTCAGTGCCTCTGGGCAGCCTGATCTAGTTGAAGGTATTCCTGCTGACTGCAAGATGGACAAGATGAAAAGGGTCCTTTACAACCCAGTGCAATCTCTGAATCTGTGAGTTACATGAAACACTAATAGGTGGAATAATCTGCTCTTGACAATAAGCTTCATTCTAGAAAGCGTAGATGGGGTTAAATGCCATAAAAAGGGGATTCCACTTCTCCCTTAAATTATAAGAACTATAACTCATGCAACATTGCAGCTTTGGGGAAGAGTGGCTGGAGAGATGGTCAGCAGGGAAGGACCTGGGGGTGTTGATTGATAGCCAGCTGAAGATGAGCCATCAGTGTGCTCAGGTGGCCAAGAATGCCAACAACATCCTGGCTTGCATCAACAGTAGTGTGGGAAGTAGGAGTAGCAATGTGATTGTCCTCCTGTGCTCAGCACTGGTGAGGCCACACCTTGAATACTGGGTTATGTTTTGGGCCCCTCACTCCAAGAAGGACATCGAGGTGCTGGAACCTGTTCAGAGGAGGGCAACAAAGTCATGTGAGGAACAGCTGAAGGAATTGGGGTTGTTTCCATCATCAGAAGAGAAAGCTGAGGGGAGACCGCATCACCCTCTACAACTCCCTGAAAGGAGGCTGGATCAAAGTGTGGCTCGGTCTCTTCTCACAGGCAACAGGTGACAGGGCAAGAGGAGTCAGATTCAAGTTGTGCCTTGGGAGGTTGAGGTCAGATATTAGGCAAAATTTCTCTACAGAAAGGGTTCTTAGGCATTGGAACAGGCTGCCCAGGGAGGGCATGGAGTCATCATCCCTGGAGGTATTTAAAAGACGCATGGATGTGGTGCTTCAGGACATGCTTTAGTGGAAGTGGCCTAGCAGTAGTGGTGGGATTATGAACTCTAGGGGAGCAGTTGGATTTGATGATTTCAGAGGGCTCTTCCAACCTCAACTGTGCTATGATTCTATTTTAATTACCCAGCAAAGCATGCCCTAGGGAATGCTGATTCTGGCTTTAGTCACAGCATTTGGTGGTTCCACGGGCTTGGTAGAAACTGCAAAAAAGTGTAATTTTTTTGACTGTCAGCATTTCTTGATTTTCAGTTTCATTGAACTTCCTCCCTTCCTTGTCTTTAGACACCAGGGATGGACCCTTGTGTTTGGCCTTTACAGACAAACTCACACCTTATGTCCCCTCCAAGAACAAAAGCATTCTCACATGATCTTCAGAGAAGAGGTTTGCTTACCTCAACCTTTATCATTTTCTTTTTCTTGCTCTCCTCAACCATTTATAGCTCAGAAATACCTTTTTAACAAAAGGCTCACATCTAAGCTGCATCACTGGACTCCCTGATTCAAGAAGGACAGGATACAGAATGGGCTACAAAGATGATGTGTACAAGATCATCTCTCTTGTGAAGAAAGGCTGAGGGACTTGAGGGTTTTAGCCTAGAAAAGAAAAGACTGAGGGAGGATCTTCTCAATTATTATAAATACTTCCAGGGTGAGTGGCAGGAGGATGGGGCCAGACTCTTCTCAGTGGTGCCCAGCCATAGGACAATGGGTAATGGGCACAAATTTGAACATAGGAAATTCCATCTAAACATGAGGAGGAACTTCTTTCCTGTAAGGGGGTGGAGCACTGGAAGAGGTTGCTCAGAGAGGTGGAGTCTCCATTTCTGGAGTCGTTCAAAACCCGGCTGGAGGGCATCCTGTGCACCCTGCTCCAGGTGAACCTGCTCTGATGAAAGGATTAGACCAGATGATCTCCAGAGGTCCCCTCCAACCCCTACCATGCTGTAATTCTGTGTAAAGTTTTGTGGGATTGGTGCTGAAGATCTCTTTCTCACCCTCCTGTCTTGCTTCTCGGGTTTTTGGTTGTTTTTTGTAAGCAAACCAAGCAGAGACTTTCACTGCAGCATCACTTCAGGGACTGGAACAAGCTGCCCAGGGAGGTGATGGAGTCACCATCCCTGAAGGTGTTTCAAAAACACGTAGACATGGCACTTGAATCTTTCAAGGTGAAGGAGATGGAAATTAGACTTGAAGCATCACGAATAACTGCTGGGATTTTCTCTACATACTCACATTATTAAGTGCACATTAGGCAAGAGGGAGATGTCTCTCATAACAATTTCACCTATCCCTAACACATGCTGTCCAGGGTCCCAAAACAAATCCATCACTGTGAATCCAAGTGCCTAATCCCTCCGTGCCACCCAGAGCTTCTCAATTTATTAAGTGCTGGTGCTTTAATTTAAGGGATTTGTTTGGGTTTTTTTTTTTTTTAAACCAGTTTTGCTAAGCCAGTGCAAGACTCCACAGGGATAATCTCATATTAGCTCAACTCAAACATTTTATTCAGCTTCTCTTGATTGGGAAGAGGTTTAAGTAAAATGCAACTGGCCACTCATAGAATGGAATAAATTTGCCTACACGAAGTAAGTGGTTTTGCCAAGCTGATGTAATTTTCCCTGTGCACAAGCAAATCTCAGCGTGTGGGCTACTCCTGTTAGCTCAGAGGTTTTCCCTGAATACCCATCCATTTCTTCACCACATGCTCACTGAGCACCAGCAGCTTGGAGCCACAGGTAGATTTCCCTGATGCAGTCCCTTCCAGTTCTGCCCAACTCCAATTGACCATATACCCTGAGCAACCTAGTCCAGTGGAAGGTGTCCCTGCCCATGGCAGGGGGGTTGGAAATAGATGATTTTTAAGGTCCCTTCCAACCCAACCCATTCTGTAACTCTGTGGCAGTTTTCACCAAATTCATAGAGTTTATAACCTAAAGGAACACCAGCAGCATCTTTCTGGCTCCTAACACCTCTTTGGCTGAAAGCTCCAATCCATCTGCTGAGCCCAGGCATTTCAGCTCCAGCCTGGACGGTCACAGAATCATAGAATCATCTTGGTCAGAAAAGACCTCTAAGATTATCAAGCTGAGCCATTCTCAAACTCTACCAAGTCTGGTTCTAAACCATGTCCCTCAGAGCCACATCTCTGTGTTTTTTAAACACCTCCAAGGATGGAGATTCAAATATCACAGTATCACCAAGGTTGGAAGACACCACAAAGATGATCAAGTCCAACCTGCCACCACAGACCTCATGACTAGACCATGGCATCAAGCGCCACGTCCAGTCCCCTCTTGAACACCTCCAGGGACAGTGACTCCACCACCTCCCTGGGCAGCACATTCCAATGACAAACAACTCTCTCAGTGAAGAACTTTCTCCTCACCTTGAGCCTAAACTTCGCCTAGTCCAGCTTGAGACTGTGTCCTCTTGTTCTGGTGCTGGTTGCTTGAGAGAAGAGACCAACTCCCTCCTGGCTACAACCCCCCTTCAGGTAGTTGCAGACAGGTGGGTCCTGCTTCACTAGTTTTGAGCAGGAATGTTCAGACCATCATGACAGAAGAACGTCAGAGAGAAAGCACAATTCTGCAAATTCTCAGCTCAGCCCGACCTTTAGCTTGGGACAGTAATCCTAGGAAGCCATAAACAGGCAGAAAACAATGTGATTCCCTCTTCTCCCTGATTACTTTGAGATTTACCGTCAAGCAAACCAGCTCCAGATCAGAAGATGCAAAGGCCTCTTTATACAATATTTTAACTACATTAGAAAAAAAAAAAAAATTAAAAATCCCTAACACCTTGATAGAATTGAAATAGACTGAAACAAATACATCTGTAATATCCAAATTCCACATGCAAGCATAAGATTCCCAGATATTTATGAAAGGATTTTTCCCTTTGAGTACTGGCATGAAGCAATGTCTGATACCAGCTATGTGAAGCAGACCGCCTTTGGCTGAAAAGCCCAACATTCTTATCTGAGCCATCACTGCCTTTACTCACTGGATGATGGCACATCGTGGGGAATCATAAACTCAGTGTGGTATTGATCAGCGCAGTGCTGATATCACAGAAAATCTAGGAAGCAAGCAGAAAAACCAGGGCTTGGGACTGCAGCCTGCAGGGCAGCTCCTCACCACAGCAGGGGGAAGGAAAGAAGCTGAGTGGATGCAGAGGAATTCAGGGTTTGGTTTTCTCTCCTGTTCTCCTTTTTTTTTTTCCCCCACATCAGGAGCTCAGCAGCTCTGCTTTCCCCAGGCTTCCAAAATTCCACACAGAGTTCTGCTTCTTCCTGTGTCACCAAGGGTGTGGCCAGCAGGAGTGGGGCAGTGATCCTTCCCCTACACTCAGCATTGGTGAGGCGGCACCTTAAACCTTAAATACTGGGTTCAGTTTGGGGTTCCTCACTCCAAGAAGGACACTGAGATCCTGGAGTATGCCCAGAGAAGGGCAACAAAGCTGGTGAAGGGTCTGGAGAACAGGTCTGGTGAGGAGCAGCTGAGGAAACTGGGTTGTTTAGCCTGGAGAAAAGGAGGCTGAGAGGAAACCTTTTGGCTCTATACAACTCCCCTGAAGGAGGTTGGAGGCATGTGAGGGTTGGTTTCTTCTCCCAGATTGCACCAGGGGAGGTTTAGGCTGGACATTGGGAACCATTTCTTCCCTTTTTGGGTTGTCAAGTCCTGGCCCAGTCTGCCCAGGGCAGTGGTGGAATCCCCATTCCTGAAGAGGTTTCAAAGCCATGGAGATGTAGGGCAGAGGCACATGGTTTGGTTGTGACTTGGCAGTGTTGTGCTAATGGTCGGACTCAAAAATCTTAACTGATTGGAGTCAATAATCCAGCCTAAATGATTCTATGATTCTTTTTTCTTACTTTCCACCTTTTAATTTCTTTCTTGTGTAGCACTATTTAATGTGAAGGGTTTTCTGTCCACGAAGGACACTGAGTATTTAGAACAATTCAAAATATCCTTTTTTTTTTTTTTTTTTTTTTTTTCCTTTAAATACATTCAGGCCAAGTGATCTTTGCTGCAGGAACATGCTGACTCCACAGTAGAGTCTTACTCTTAAAGTGTGAAGGTAAGCAAATTCAATTCCACTTGCTTTTCTTGCATCTTGTTGAGTGGAACTAGGTGATTTTCATGGTAGCATCACCACAAAAACAAAGGAGGGGGAAAAAGTCCTTTGAAAAGAATCAGCTAGATCAGCTGCTTCTTTCTTTCTTCCCATGATGAAAGGAAAAATGCTGTTTTGGAGACACAGGATGTATCAATTTTACAAAGGATATCTACTTCCAGGAGGCATGTCCTATCAGCCCTGCTACACCTTGAGTCTAGCCTACCCTACGATGAAAGCAGAGAGATGAGCTGCTCACATCTGCTGTTCCACAGGGGAATTTCTGCCATCTTCAGCAGTTCTGCCCTGACAGACCTCACTGGATAAAGCACTTTGTGTTTTGGCTATGCAATGTTTCAGCTCAATGGCACATTTGTTTCAAAAGTCCTGGCTTTGATTGCCTGGAAATTGTTCTGCTGACACTTCACTTGTCCAGCTCCTAACAACGTGTGTCTTTCAAATGGGGAATTGCCAAAAGAGGAACAGCAAGTGGAACACACACATCAAAAGCCAAACGTTCTGTCTCATCTAAGCCACGAAACACAGAAGCCGCTGATGGCTAAGCCACAAAACACAGGTTTCTGACAGAGGCAGTTGTTCAAAGGGGATTCACAGAATCGTAAACCACCGGTTGGAAAAGGCCTTAAGATCATCGAGCCCAACCATAACTGAACACCACCCTGTGCAGCCGTGTCCCTAAGCACCTCATCCAAACATCTTTTAAACACCTCCAGGGTTGGTGACTTCACCACTTCCCTGGGCAGCCTGTTCCACTGCCCCATGACCCTTTTGGTGAAGAAATTTTTGCTAATGTCCAGAATGAAGTCTCCACATGAACATAGAAGCTGGAAAAAGCCCTGAGGAAACAAAAACTAATTCCACCATGTCTGCAACTACAAAGACTTTTGAACCACTTGTAGCTTGCCTTTTCTCTCAGACCCCACTGACAGAGGGGAGCCACCACATCCCCCCAAGCAATTACAGAGCTCTCTTCATGACAGAATTGTTTTGACTGGAAAAGACCTCTAAGATTATTGAGTCCAACCATCAACCCAACACCACTATGGCCACTAAACCATGTCCCAAAGCCCTGTCCACACATTTCCTGAACATCTCCAGAGATGGTGACTCCAGCATCTCCCTGGGCAACATATTCCAAATTCCAATTTCCCTTCTCCCAGCACTCTAAAGGTTAAACCCCATGCCAAATGTCTTCCTTTCTACATACAGATCACTCAAGTTAGAAACCTTTCACAGGGAGTAAGGCAACAGTGTTCAACCATTAGTCAGTGTCATGGGCAGTTAGAAAATGTGTCAATATGGGGGAGTGAACCAGCAGGTGAGTCTGGAGTAATGCAGCACTGGAGGGATAAAATGTCCTAAGACTGAAAGGACACATAGGAAATAATTAGTGACTACAATACTCCAGCAAGGAAATCTCTTATTGACAGCTACAGTTTTCCTGTCAAGGGGTCAGGGCTGGGCCAGCCACTAGATAAGTGCCAGAGGCTCTCCATGAAACTCTCTGCCTTCCCAAAGAGAAGAGAAGGAGAAGAAGGAGGAGAGATTGATGGGGTGGGGGAGAAACTCAACCAGCTGGGATGGAAAGAACAATTCCATGGAATAGAGACACAGAGACACAAACCAAGAGCCAGCCCAAACTCTGAGAGCAATGATGGCATCATTGGCAGCACTGAGGTGGGAGGCAGGCACTGGCCTCTCAAAACCAGCAGAAATCCATCAAGTGTCTCTAGATACCACTACCTTTCCAGAAGACAGGATATGTGTAGGAACAGATGGAATGGGAAATAACATGGGTTTTCCCAAAAGACTGGCAGTATCTCATGATATTTACACAGAAATATTTTGCCTGCTCTGTATGGTGTGGGTTTTTTCCCCATTACAGGAGCATTAGCCATACTATGAACAACTCTGGAAAAATTACCTAGAGGAAGCTTCCAGAATTACAGGGCATCTTAATGCCCAGGCCAGCACTCTATCTGAAGATGAAGCAAAAAGAGACAGTGAAGATCAAATAGTTGCCTGCAGCACCTGGTACGGATTCTAGCCTTTTTAATAACATGGCCCACGAGGATTAGAAGATAAGAGGGGGAAAATAAGCATAAAGTCAGTCAAGGAAGAAGAAACATGTTTTTGTTTGAAGTCTCAGCCTCATACTTCACTGCACAAGACCACAAAGTCTGTCTGTAAGACATTAGGTGAAGTTGTGGAGAAATCACAGAATCACAGCACAACTTGAGTTGGAAAGGACCTTCAAGATCATCTAGTTCAAATCCCCTGCCATGGGCAGGGACACCTTCCACCAGACCAGGTTGCTCAAAGCCTCATCCAGCCTGGTCTTAAACACTTCAAAGGATGAGGCATCCACAACTTCTCTGGGCAAACTGCTCCAGTGTCTCACCACCCCCAGAGTAAAGAACTTACATATTCTAGCGGTGTCTGTTGAGTTAGCCTGGATATTGGAAGCAACTCTGCCAGTTTACCATGGCATTGCTTCTCAGCAAGGCTACAAGACACAATCAAAATGCCACCACAACGTGGTGGAAATTGCCCAAGCACCAGCTAATTCAGTGTGAGCTCAGGTGTGGCTGGTCAGTCCTGCATCGTACAAACACTCTTCCTGGAATGACTCCAAGGTGGTACCACAAGGTTTCAACACTGAAACACGAGAAGATGAGCCCTCAACTTTGCCTCTGCTCTGCAAACCTTCATAGGAAACTGTGGTAGGTTCACATCATCAAACCCAAACACACTTTTCCAAGAGTAGCTTAGGAAACAGAGCCCACCTGGTCATTTCTCCATAGGTGACCCACATCCATCTCAAAGCTCAGACCTTCAGAGAAGAGAAAAGGAATGAGAACTCTGGTTGCTTTTCCTTTTTGGGTTTTGTTTGTTTGTTTGTGTTGGGGTTTTTGGTTGGTTGGTTGGTTGGTTGGTTGGTTGGTTGGTTGGTTTTTTTTTTTTTAGGGAGTAGATAAACTCCTTTAGGTTTGTTCAGAAGGGAAACACTTGGAATATGCACATTACAGGCCTCGTTCACTGTGTGGCCATGCCCTCAGCTCTGCTCCAGCTGCTCTACAACATCACAACATCCTTAAATCCGTTTTGAGTTTCCCCCCATTGCACAGATTGGGAAGTGAATGTAGACTCTGGTGTTTCAAGGAGGAATTCAACGTCTTGCAACTTGGGAAGACTGCTGGAACTTCCCATCTCTACTCATTAGATATTGTCAGAGAAACAGCTTGCTTCTCCCTCTAGCAGTCATCCTCCTTGGTGGTCTCAGCAGGTCATAGGAGCATTTCTCAGCTCAGTGATCACCTGTTGCTCTGTTACTTGGCATTGTATTCACTGTTTGCTTTCATGACTTAGTCAACCTGCAATGAAACTTGGTTGTCATGAACTCCCTATGTGTCCAACTTTATGTTTATTAATTGCAGAGAAGAAAAGCAATGCTTCTTTGGGTTTTCTTCTCAACAGAATAAGCACTAAAGACCACCAGATGAGCAATCCTGGCAATAGCGGAAGAGGATGGCTGCAATCAGTACAGGCTTGCTGTGTCTGAACTGCATGTGGGTGGTCATTACCAAGGAGATCAGCACTTAGCAGAGCTGCTCATGTGAAGATAGGCATTGAACACACACCAGAGATAAGCAGATGGTATTCAGGGGTGAGCCTGCTCTGAATATATTAGAATCACTATAAAGAGGAGAAGTGTTTATAGAATCATTTTAGTTGGAAGGGACCTTTAAAACCATCAAGTCCAACAGTTAACCCAGACCTGCGAGGTCCCTCAGCACCACGTCTACACAGCTTTTTGAATCCCTCCAGGGATGGGGACTCTACCACTGCCCTGGGCAGCCTGTTCCAGGCCTTGACAACCCTTTTGGGGAAGAAATCTGTCCTGATGTCCAATCTAAGCTCCGCCCAGTGCAACCTGAGGCTGTTCTTTAAGAAACAGGACCGACAACCTCTCAAGACAATATTTGAGCGTAATATAGTTGGTCATCCTCTTCCTGAAAGAGACAAAATGCCAAAGCCTTCCAGGAGAAGGAGCTCTGGAGCACACAGCAGAAGGCAAGAAAACATGCAGGGTAGTCAGCCTATGTTGTCTAAAAGAAATATTTTTCATTTTATATTTGCTCTCACCCCCTGCTCTTGGGATATCAAAAGTGGTGCCTGCAGACAAAGAAAACATTCTCAGCAGCAGAACATTTCAGAAAACATTAAAAGTAGGCAGAGTTTAGGTAGGAGAGAAGATGTCTTGCTGTTCCTGAGACACGGTGACTGCTTGAACATGATCTGCAAAGCTGAGCCATGAAAGAAGTGTTACTCAAAAAACAACAGTCACCACGCGGAGAGTTGCACCGCCCACGGCAGCTGAAGTGAAAGCCCTGAGAGAAAACAAGACTCACACTTCCACATCCCTGTGAAAGTCTCAGCATCAGCAGAGATGCAAGAAGTGGCATTAGAGATGTTGAAGTGAAGGAACTACAAATAGTAACTGACAGCTCAGTCAGCATGTGCTCAGCCACGAGAGTCATGGTGGAAAGAGCGTGAGGCTGGCAGGGCACTGGGACACCGGCACAAGGCAGACCACACGACAAGCACAGGCAATAGCAGAGGTACAGGTATCAAAACAAGGGCTTTTCTTTGCCTGCACGGGAGCAGTGCACAGATTCTGAACATGAGGCAGCAGTGTCTGAACAGGAGACAGCAGTTTTTTCAGGTGGCCAGCAAGGCAAATAGCATCCTGGCCTGGATTGGGAATAGTGTGGCCAGCAGGACCAGGGAAGCGATTGTGTCCCTGTACTGGGCACTGGTGAGGCCACATCTTGAAGAGTGGATCCAGTTTTGGGCTCCTCACTCCAAGAAGGACATTGAGGTGCTGGAGCAGGTCCAGAGGAGGGCAGCAGAGCTGGTGAAGTCACCACCCCTGGAGGTGTTCAGGAAATGTGTGCAGATCGCAATTCATGACATGATTTAATAGCTGTGCTGGTGTTAGACTGACAGTTGGAATTGATAGAATAGAATAGAATAGAATAGAATAGAATAGAATAGAATAGAATAGAATAGAATAGCATAGCATAGCATAGCATAGCATAGCATAGCATAGCATAGAATAGAATAGAATAGAATAGAATAGAATAGAATAGAATAGAATAGACCAGACCTGGTTGGAAGAGACCTTCAAGATCATCACGTCCAACCCATCAACCAATCCAACCCACCTAATCAACTAAACCATGGCACCAAGCACCCCATCAGGTCTCCTCCTGAACACCTCCAATGATGGTGACTCCACCACCTCCCCGGGCAGCACATTCCAGTGGGAAATCACTCTCTCTGTATAGAACTTCTTCCTAACATCCAGCCTAAACCTCCCCTGGTGCAGCCTGAGACTGTGTCCTCTTGTTCTGGTGCTGGTTGCCTGGGAGAAGAGACCAACCTCTGCCTGTCTACAACCTCCCTTCAGGTAGTTGTAGAGAGCAATAAGGTCACCCCTGATGATCTTAGAGGTCTTTTCCAACCAAAACAGTTCTATTATTCTATGTCTCCAGAAGTGCCTGGCAGCAAATGTTCCCTGTGCCCAGAAAACAGCAGTCAGAATCAACACTGACATCTTCTTACATGCAGCCAGCATCCCAAGGAGCAGAGAGCTGATGTGTGGTAACAGCATCAGGTGCCAGCACTGGGTCAAGACCCATACACCAATTTCATGTAGGTCCAGCATGCAGAGATCAGCCAAGTCAATGGGAAAGAGGAACTGTCCAACCAGTTATGTTGTGGCAACCTCTGACCCAAGCAGATGGAGACTAATCAGCACATTGCTGGCACTTCTAGAACAACCTGCTCATGTCTCAGGCTGGAAAACAAGGACACATCAGTTTGCGGGCTTTAATAGGAGACTGGAGTGTTCTGTCTCAACCATCATCCATCAGCCTTGCAGGAGCTGAGACCACAGCTGTGAAAAGTAAAAGCTTTTAATTCTTTTTTTTTTTTAAATTGCACACCAGGGAAAGCTGAATTCCTGGTGCTCACCAGGTACAGATGGCAGCTCTATCTGTTTTGTCAAGCTGTCAAAATTTAACCCTGTGTTTCAGACCAAAGATAATAGAATAATCGAATCACTGAATAATAGAATCATTGGTGTTGGAAGGGACCCTTAAGATCAGATCCGACTGCCAAGCCAGCACTGCCAGGTCACCACTAAACCACGTCCCTCAGCACCACATCTACATGGTTTTTGCACACTTCCACAGACAGCAGCTCCACAGGGCAACCTGTGCCAGGGTTCTTGACAACCCTTTCAGTGAAGTTTTTGCTAATGTTCAATCTAAACTTCCCCTGCACAACTGGAGGACCTTTCCTCTTGCCCTCACCCCCACCTCACTCCTACCTCCTTTCAGAGAGTTGTAGAGAGTGAGAAGGTCTTCTCTCAGCTTCCTTGTCTCCAGGCTGAACATCCGCAGTTTCCTCAGCTGCTCTTCACCAGACCTGTTCTCCAGACCCTTCAGCAGCTTTGTTGCACTTCTTTAGACATGCTCTAGCACCTCAATGTCCTTCCTGGACTGAGGGGCCCAAAGCTGAACCCACTGCTCAAGATGTGGCCTTGCCAGTGCCCAGTACAGGGGGACAATCATTTCCCTGGTCCCTAGTTGCAATATCCCTGATCCAGGCCAGGATGCTGCTGGCCTTCTTGGCCACCTGGCTTATCTTCACCCAGCTGCCAACTAGCATCCCAAAGTCATTTTCCACAGAGCAGCTATCCAGCTTTCTTCCCCAGTTAGAGCGTAGTTAGGGCTATAGGAACATAGTGCTCTCTGCTGACAGTAAGCATCTCAGATGTCACCCAGCTGAAGTCTTTGCAGACCAAAGATCTACAGAGGATTAGGAACATTATGTTAATTGCCTGTGTTCTTCCATAGCCCCAAAATGGTAGAGTAGAGTAGAGTAGAGTAGAGTAGAGTAGAGTAGAATAGAATAGAATAGAATAGAATAGAATAGAATAGAATAGAATAGAATAGAATATACCAGGTTAGAAGAGACCTTCAAGATCATTGCATCCAACCTATCAACCAATCCAACCCACCTAATCAACTAACCCATGGCACCAAGTACCCCATCAAGTCTCCTCCTGAACACCTCCAATGATGGTGACTCCACCATCATTAAGTATTCACTTAATAAACACAAAGAGCAAGGCACAACAGAAATAATCAGAAATGTCCAGGCTCAGGGAGTCAGTTAAAGAGCAACCTACAAATGTAGAATTATTTTGCTTAGTTCTGAGCTTTATTTCTGTTCATGGGAAAAAATATATTTGACATCAATACCTGCAAAAATGGAGCACCAGGAGTTTTAGTTCTTGTCTCCTCTCAACCATGAAATCAGCATTTGGGGAAAAGAGGCTTAAATTCACCGCATGTTGTTCTGCAAGGTTCTTCATTGCTCTTTGGGGCCCAAGCAGCTGAGTCACTGTCACTGAAAAGGTTGTCAGGCATTGGAACAGGCTGACCAGGGAGGTGGTTGAGTCACCATCATTGGAGGTGCTTAAAAGCCCATGAAGACCACTGCAGCATACGAAAGCCTTCAAAAGTCAACCCAGCTGCATCACTCTTTGGATTAGAAAATATCAAAGAACTCTCAGGCTTGGTGTTTTGATGCCTGTTTTGCATAAATTCTTCAGTTCAATAGTGACTTTAGCAACTTGACTCACAGGCAAGACTTAGCCTGAGTTTTTAAATCCAACCACTCCAGATGCCAAGATCACTCAGGTTGTTAAGGCAGAAACGGAACAGAACAGAACAGAACAGAACAAAACAGCCAGTAGGTCCCGGGTCTGTCTCTTCCCCTGGTTTGAAGATCAAAAGAAACAATACAGCCTTTGAAAACTGAGCACAGATCTGGCCTTTTGAAATCCATCACCCTGGCAACCCAAGTCACAGTCAATGGACAACTGTAATGGCCAAACACTTGCACTGTAGGATCTGCTTGGCCACCGGGTATTAAAGGTAAGCAGGATGAAGAGATCCTTCAAATGGCATCCTTCTGTCTCACAACATATTCACATGCAAAGTTGTACAAAGAACCACACAAACACAAGCTCTTCACTCCCAGAATTCCAGTTCAGTGAGTGGGATTTACTGCAAGCCAAGCCCAGACTCACCATTACTGTTCACAGAATGACAGGGGTTAGAAGGGACCTCTGGAGATCATGGAGTCCAACCTCCCTGCCAGTGCCAATGTGACCTAGGGCAGGTCACACAGGAATACATCCAGATGGGTCTTGAAAGTCTCCAGAGAAGACTCCTCAGCCTCTCTGGACATCTTGTTCCAGCACCATCACAGCAAAGATTTTCCTCTTGTTGAGGTGGAACTACCTGAGATGCAGTTTGTATCTACTGTCCCTCACTCTATCACAGGACACCACTGAAAAGAGACTGGCCCCTTCTTCTTGACACCCACCCTTCAGACATTTATAAACACTAATAAGATCTCCTCTCAGTCTTCTCTTCTCCAGAGTAAACAGCCCCAGGTCTCTATGCTTCTCCTCATCAAACAGATATTACAGCCCCTTCATCACCCTTATAGCACCAATTGGACACTCTCTACTATATCCCTGCCCTTCTTAAGCTGGGGAGCCCAGAACTGGACATAATGCTCCAGATGTGGTCTCACCAGGGCAGAATAGAGGGGAAGGAAAACCTCCTTTGACCTGCTGGTCACCCTCTTCTTCATGCACCCCAAGATGGCATTGGCCTTCTTGGCCAAAAGGGTGCATTGCTGTCCCATGGGCAACTTACTGTACGCCAGGACTCCAAGGTCTTGCTTTCCAGCAGTTCAACTCTCAATCTGTACTGGTGCATGGGATTGTTTCTCCTCAGGTGCTCTTATGCAGAGCTGCCATGGGAGATGTGGTCTGTAGGAGTTCTCAGGACCATTCTGGTGCTCTCCAGTTTCTCAGAGCACAAAGAGGAGATGCGGCATCTCTCTTTGCTTGTCAGAGAAGCTCTAAAGGAAATGCCTGCTGATGAGCTGTAAATGCACCCCCAAAATATCTGGGATGACTAAAATAGAGTAAAGCCTGAAAGAAGAGGAACCACCACAGCATGGAAAACTGTGGTGGATATGCCCTCTTTTTATGCAAAAGGCTATCCTGAGGACCTTTCCTGGCTGAGGCTGATCTGCATAACACAGATGTGATTGCTAAGAACTGTGTTTTCTTTCTGTGCTGTGGAAAATGAGCTTCTCATTTCACACAAAACTTACAGATTTTTATGAAGTTAGATCTCTTTCCTTAAAAAGCAAAGCAGTCAGAATCATAGACTCATTTAGGTTGTAAAAGATCTTTAAGATCACTAAGTCCAACTGTTAACCCAGTGCTGCTGAGTCACTACTAAACCATGTCCTCAGAACCACATCCCTCCAGGGATGGGGACTCTTCCAAGGCCCTAGGCAGCCTGTTCCAGGCATTGACAACCCTCAAGGTGGAAGAAATTGTTCCTCAAATCCAATCTAAACCTCCTCAGGAGCAACCTGAGCAACTTTCCTCTTGTCCTATAGCTTCTTACTTGGGAGAAGAGACCAACTTCCACCTGGCTCCAATCTCCTTTCAGAGAGTTGCAGAGAGCCTCCCAAGGTCTCCCCTCAGCCTTCTTTTCTCCAGGCTAAACAATTCAAGTTCTCTCAGCTGCTCCTCACAAGACTTGTCTTCCAGACCCTTCACCACCTTTAGTGCCCTTCTCTGTACCCCTCTCTACTCCAGCACCTCAAGGTCCTTCCTGTAGCGAGGATCCCACAGAGGGGACCTGGCTATGAGGTACAGCGGTGGCCTCAGCAGCATCACCACATGGTGGCATGCCCACCACCTTCCTCTCAGATAAACTCAGAGATGCATCATCACCTGGTTCAGCTCTCTCCTTTCTTCCCTGTTGTCAACATCTGACCTGTCCAGCCATCAGTTGGAGTGAATTCAGTTCATTCTCTTCAGAAAGATTTCTGCTTGATAACTATGAAGCTTTTTCTTGCCTACATGAACTACTTGGATCTCCACAGAGTTTCTGAGCACTCTTAGCACCATTTCATGGGCCATTTTTCAGGCATAATGCAACACTCAATAACCTTCTAATGAGACAGCAAACAGCTCTTGAGGAAAGGTCTCAGGACCAGAGATGAAATATCATTTTTTGACAGACCACTGCCACTCAGGTCTATGAGCCAGCAATCAAAAGCAAGCTCCTGTTTAAAAGCCAACTAAATGTTCATGAATAATATTTCTGGCTGTTTGTTACCAGCTTCTGTGAAACCTCTCTTGGAGTATTTCCTGCCAGAAGTCAAAGCATTTCTAACTTTTAACCATGCTTGTTTCAAACCACTGTAGATACTCAGTTTAATTAAGTCTTAGTGGTTTGTGTTGTGTTCTTTTAACAAGTGGCCCGAAGGGCACGGTTTTGCGTGTAGAAATTTTGCAGGTAACTTGAGCTGCTCTTCAGTTTGTGTTCTGCTCATTTTCAAACCTCTCAAAGATCAAAGGATCATTATCAAAACGTCATTAATGGCTAATGTTGGCTGTTTCCAAATGGCTGGGTTTACATCATGACTCTACAGTATCCTCATTGGAGGCAGCAGATGACTCAGAAAGCATATGAGTGTC
This sequence comes from Picus viridis, assembly GCA_033816785.1. Classification (NCBI taxonomy): domain Eukaryota; kingdom Metazoa; phylum Chordata; class Aves; order Piciformes; family Picidae; genus Picus; species Picus viridis. The sequence goes on along the minus strand of CM066585.1, from coordinate 35,393,630 downwards.
TGAGAGAAAGCTGATAAGCTCAAAATCTATCTAGATGGACTAAGTGACAAGGAGTCACATGGAGAAGATGAGGGGTGATGAGCACAGCTTCACTTCTGCGGAGATTCCAATGAGACACAGGAGGATAATATTTCAACCCTTGCACCTTTGGGTTGGGAGCTGTAACTGGATGACAGCAGTGAGAAGATGCATTTAATAAATACCAAGAAACCTTTTAAATCTATATCCCAGTAGGACCCTAATACTCCATTTCTGTGGTGTAGTTGAGTTTTGCCTGCCCTGACATATTCCATTTTCCCCTCATCTCTCTCTGCCATATAGAATCACAGAACTGTTTTGGCTGGATGTCACGAGCCCACTGGTATGTTGCATCTCTGCCTTGATGTCCTGACGAATCGTGAGCCCACCGAGCTAAGAATATCTCACCTCGGTGTTTCCAGTCGAGATCTAGATCAGAGTCCATGTCTACTGGAGAAACTCTTGCAGCTAGATCCGCTTGATGGTTGTGTTGCTGTTCCTCAGTAGCTTTGCTCTTAGGGATGTGAGCATCAATGTGTCTCACCTTCACTGGAATTCTCTCGATTCGATCAGCAATGTCCTGCCACAGGTCAGCTGCACGCAACACCATTCTCGGTCTGGAAAGACAAATCCTGTGGAGACACGGAACTCCAGAGAGGATTGAGTCAGACAATGGAACTCACTTCAAAAACAACCTTGTAAAGAGTTGGGCCAAAGAGCACGGCATCGAGTGGATATTAAAAAGGAAGCCTATTTGGGCAGCAGTTGCAGGATTCGAACCCATGACCTCAGCACTCACAGTCTCATGCCCTACTATGCACCAGCTGCAGGGAAGATTAAAAAGAGCCCGCGTCTCTCTGTGTTGCCCAGGCTACGCTGCAGTGGCTATTCACAGGCGCGATCCCGCTACTGACCGGCACTGTAAGATATCTTTAAAATCATTGAGTTCAACAACTAACTCAGCACTGCCAGGTCACCACTAAACCAGGAGCCTCAGCACCACATCTACATGGGTTTTAAATCTCTCCAGGAACTGAGACTCCATCACAGCCCTGGGCAGACTGTTCCAGGGCTGGACAACCCTTTTGGAAAAGAAATTGGTTCAAATGTCCAACCTAAACCTCCCCTGGTGCAACTTGAGGCCTCTTGTCATATTACTTGTTCCTTGGGAGTAGAGACCAACCCACACCCACCTCCTACCTCCATTCAGGGAATTGTAGAGAGTGAGAGGGTATCCTCTTTTCTCCAGATCGAACAAACCTGGTTCCCTCAGTTGCTTCTCGTAAGGCTTGTGCTCTAGACCCCTCACTAGCTTTGCTGCCCTTCTTTGGACCTACTCAGGCATCTCAATGTCCTTCTTGGAGTGAAGGAAACACATACATGTATGTAAGTACATATGATATATACACAGGTTTATCATCCAGCCACATATTTATTTCATATTCAAACATTGTCACGGAACTGTGTAACCTTCTCTAAGTGAACCTTCCTTGACAGGGGAGTTGGACTTGATGATTTCCAGAAGTCCCTTCCAACTCCTATCATTCTGTGATTCTGTGTAACTGGGAGTCTGACAGGGAATTATTGTGGCTTAAAAGACTGCCTTGAGGAAGTGATCAAGGACATCAGCCAAGTATTTTAATCCAGGTACAGTCAAACCCATCTCTTCTTTTAACAAAGCTACCCTAGAAAGCTGAAATATCAGAGATTTTTCTCTCACTTTTTTTTTTTCTTCTTTTCCACAGTCAAAAGCTGACAACATTTCACTTCCCTTTTAACTGAATATTTATTAAATCTTAAATCACCTCATTTCAGAAATCCTAGGCTGAGATAAGAGGAGATAACAGCATCCTGTTTCCCAGGCAGTTCTTGTTCATGGTGCTGCACACCACGTCCTGCACGATGATGAAGAAAAACAGATATATCAACTCCCTTCAAGCCCAATATCGACCAAGGAAGAGAAAAAATGAAACCTTCTCCCAAGATTTATTTGGGATATACTCACAGATCCTCAGCAAAATAAGGATATAAAAGGTTATGTTCATCCCTGTTGACTCTGTGTGATTACGTGAAAGATACAAAGCTTTCCTAGAGGAACAACGTAGCCTTGCATTGATTAAATCCAAAGTCCCATTAAGGGATAGGTGTCAGCCATTCCAGGAGGCAACAGCAGCATCCTCTATCTTGTCTTGTGGCAAAAGAAAGTAGATTAGACGGTGAGTCTCAGTGTACAGGATGCAAGGCATCAGTCCATGACAATGAAGTGAGATGCTTAGCTGACTGATATGTAGCGGCCAGTGCAATTCGCTCTTGGAAAGGGCTTGGGAAGCCATGTAACCCATCCTGCCTGACCTTTTTCACAGAATCACAGGCTGGTAGGGGTTGGAAGGGATCTTGGAGTCATCCAGTCCAAACCCTGCTAAAGCAGAGTCACACACAGCAGGCTGCCAAGGATCTCAATGTGCCTGCTGCACTTTGGCCACAACAACCCCATGCAGAGCTACAGGCTGGGGTCAGAGTGGTTGGAGAGCTGCCAAACAGAAAGGGATCTGGGGGTGCTGATTGACAGCCGCCTGAACATGAGCCAGCAGTGTGCCCAGGCGGCCAAGAAGGCCAACGGCATCCTGGCTTGCATTAGGAATAGCACGGCCAGCAGGAGCAGGGAGGTCATTCTGCCCCTGTACTCTGCTTTGGTTAGGCCACACCTTGAGTACTGGGTCCAGTTCTGGGCCCCTCAGTTTAAGAAGGACATCGAGACTCTTGAACGTGTCCAGAGAAGGGCAACAAGGCTGAGGAGAGGCCTTGAGCACAAACCCTATGAGGAGAGGCTGAGGGAGCTGGGGTTGTTTAGCCTGGAGAAGAGGAGGCTCAGGGGTGACCTCATTGCTCTCTACAACTACCTGAAGGGTGGTTGTAGCCAGGAAGGGGTTGGCCTCTTCTCTCCAGCAACCAGCACCAGAACAAGAGGACACAGTCTCAAGCTGCGCCAGGGGAAGTTTAGGCTCGAGCTGAGGAGAAAGTTCTTCACCGAGAGAGTTGTTAGCCATTGGAATGTGCTGCCCGGGGAGGTGGTGGAGTCACCGTCCCTGGAGGGGTTCAAGAGGGGATTGGATGTGGCACTTGGTGCCATGGTCTAGTCATGAGGTCTGTGGTGACAGGTTGGACTCGATGATCTTCGAGGTCTCTTCCAACCTTAGTGATACTGTGATACTGTGTCCAAACCATGAAAGAGCTCATGAAGCACCACGAGGAATTCATATTAAATTATCAGGGGTCTTTGTGCCAGAGTCATACTTTTAATATTTTATGGCTGACATTGCCTTTTTTTAACATGCAGCAGATGGGGACTGTTCTGTACAGCAGGGCAGTCATGAAGACGTAACAGATCTCTGCTGCTACAGCTATTAGTCTTTGCAGGAAGAGCTGCTGGTTTCCACTCCATCTTCCCCAATCCTTCACAGCTAAAGATGAAGAGAGGGATAAGTAACTGGATGAATTGGACTGACCTCCCAAATAGGCTGAACAGACTTTTCTACAAGCTCCAGGAACAAACCTATAGCTTCAAGAGGGGAATAAGACAACTGTTCTGCTCAGCTTCTTTGCTGTCTGAAAATCGAGTGTCTAAACTAAACCTGTCACTAAAGTTGTCTCTTCAGTCAGTGAAGCAAGGAGATCTCCACTAAGCCAGAACCAGAATCTCTGATCTATACAACTCTGTAGCTCTCTACAGCTCCCTGAAAGGAGGTTGGAGCCAGGTGGGGGACAGTCTCTTCTTGCTAGTATCAGATGATAGAATGAGAGGAAATGGCCTGAAATTGTGCCAGGGAGGTTTAGGTTGAATGTTAGAAAAATGTCTTTCCTGCAAGAGTGGTCAGGCATTGGAACAGGCTCCCCAGGGAGGTGGTGGAGTCACCATCCCTGAAGGTGTTCAAGAAACGTGTGTAAAAGGCACTGAAGGACGTGATTTAATTATCTTAGAGGCCTTTTCCAATCAAAACATTCCTGATTTGATACCTATTTAATGAACCACCCTTTAGAAAAGATTGTTCCTCTACTGACTAGAGATGGGTTTGGCCCAGCAACAGAGGCTAGACACCCGATTTCATCATGCCTGCTGTGAGGTGAGATTACTGCCCCCCCTTGTGTGCATTCCCCAGCAAGCAGCACATGAAATCCAGACTATTACAGCAACAATCCCCTCCCCCTCTCACTTCCTGTGAGCATTCCACATTTTTGCCCTACTTCCAGTCATCTGCATCGCACGCTGTAGACATCCAGCAGGTGAAGCAGTAATTTGTCTCCTGGCCAGGAAATTCTGAGCTGGGAAAAAAATATCACAGAATAGCTGAAGTGGGAAGAGACACTGATGCTTTTGATGTGAAAGTAGCTAACCACTGAAACAGCTCACGGAGGAGAGCACTAAGCTCTCCAGCTCTCACAGTCTTGGTGACAGACTGCTCTTCAAAAATAGCAGCTCTATTTTAACCAGAAGTTCTTGGGCTGCATGCAGGTAGTGTTGCTGACTGTAGATGGGCAGCGAATAGAGGATGTCATGGTAGATGTTCCCATGATGAGACATTATTCTGTTTCTTATTTCAGTCTGGGAGGGTTCACATTGTTTAAGGCATATCTTAAAATCAAAATCAGCTGGTTTTGCCTTTTAAGACTCACAGAATCACAGATGGTGAGGGATGGAAAGGGACCTCTGTGGTTAATCCAGTCTAACCCCCTGCTAAACCAGGGTCACCCACAGCAGCTTGCCCAAGATCACAATGTTCAGGTGGGTTCGGAATCTCTCCAGAGAAGGAGACTCCACAACCTCTCTGGGCAGCCTGCGCCAGCACCCTCGCATCAAAGAAGTTTCTCCTTATCTTCAGATGCAACCTCCTTGGTTCTAGTTTGTGCCCCATGCTCCTTGTCCTGTCTCTGGGCACTACTGAAAAGAGTCTGGCCCCATTCTCTTGCCCCCCACCCTTTAGCTATTGATCAGCATTGATCAGATCCCCTCTCAGGCTGCTCTTCTCCAGGCTCAACAGCCCAAGGTCTCTCAGCCTTGCCTCCTCACAGAGATGCTCCAGGCCCCTCAGCATCTTTGGAGCCTCCACCAGACTCTGTATGGTTGTTTCTTGCCTCTCTTGAACTGGGGATCACACAACTGGACCCAGGACTTCAACTGTGGTGTCACTAGGGCAGAGTAGAGCAGGAGGAGAACCTACATTCAACCTGTTGGCCACACTGTTCTTCATGCTCCCCAGGAGACCATTTGCCTTCTTGGCCACAAGAGCACATTTATGGCTCATGGTGAACTTGTTGTCCACCAGCATTCCCAGGCATTTCTCTGCAGAGCTGCTTTCAAACAGGTCAGCCCCTCACCTGTACTGGTGCAGGGAGTTAATCTTCCCTAGGTGCAGGACCCTACACTTGTCTTTTGTAGTGACTCTGTTGGTCTCTGTGACGGGGCTGCCCACACAGCCCAGCAAACAATTGCTCTTATTCCATCCCAGGCCAATGTGCAGATGCCAAATGATCCCTCCAAAATACCTGGAGACATCATGAAGCAATGTAAACAGAGGCACAGAAAGGGGGAGGCAATGCCATTCTTATCAGAAGTCATTCCTGGGTTACAACCACAAGCAGTGTGGGTTGTTGCTGTCTTCATACTAAGCTGCTACTGTAGTACCAACAGGAAAAACCCTTCCCCTCGCCTTTTCATAAAACCACAGAGTGGATTTGATTTGAAAAGACCTTGAAGATCATCAAGTCCAACCACTAACTCTACCAAGGCTAGTGCTAAACCATGTCACTCAGCACCACATCTCTGTGTCTTCTAAAACACCTCCAGGGATGAGGATTCAACCGCCTCCCCGGGCAGCCTGTTCCAGTGTTTGAGAACCCTTTCAGTGAAGAAGTTTCTTCTAATTTCCAGCCTAAACCTCCTCTGGTGCAACATGAGGCCATTTCTTCTCATCCTACCAAGGACAAGGGAATAGAACTTGTGGCCTGATGAATCATAGTATTGATAAGCCCCATCCATGGAAGTCTTTATGGTCAGGTTAGAGGTTGGACAGGGCCTTGAGCAACCTGATCTAGTGGAAGATGACCTTGCCCATGGCAGATGGGTTGGAACTAGATGATCTTTAAGAAGGTCCCTTCCAACTAAAACCCTGCTGTGATGCTGATGAATTGATAAGCCACTGAACTGATATGCCACTCATGGGCAAAAACAGGTGATGCTGTCTACAGGACCAGGACACTCAAAATTGCTTTCAAGCCCATTAATGCACTTAAAATAAATATCTAGGTTAACAAATTGCTTATAAGAGAAGAAGACAACATTTCCTGACTCTGGTCAGACATTGAAATAGGCTGCCAAGGGAGGTGGTGGAGTTTCCATCCCTGGAGGTGTTAAAGGAGCGTGTGGACATGGCACTTTGGGACATGGTTTAGTGGCCATGGTGGTTTTAAGCTGATGGTTGGACTTGATGATCTTCGACATCTTTTCCAATTGTAACAGTTCTATGACTCCCTAATTCTTTAGGGGAGCTCACTTTGTTTGGTTTCATTTCTGCCTTGTAAAAGTTGTAAAAGAAAAAAATACAGAAAATAAAAAGAAAAAGAAAAAGGAAGGCAACCAGGTGTTTTCCAGGCCTGTGCTTCGTTGTAATTCAACAAAGGCAGGTGTAAATTAATGATGATCTAACGAAGCAGACAAGGGAGAGACACAGCACTGGTGAATCACCCGCCACCACCTTGTCTCCAGCTTGAGAAGAAAGCTTGTTTTACATGGCCCACATTTCCTTCTGCACAGTGTGGCACAGCTCAACAGATTCGATTTTGACTGTTGTGCTTATCTCTAATTACCATATGCTGACGTTGGGTATTATTGCAGCAGTGAACCTTCTCCAACACCCTACCAGCAGCCATGTTGTCAGCAAGCTGAGTTACAGGAGCAGTGCCTCCTCTCCTCCAATCTCAGAGAAGCCTGTTGGAGATTTTAAAATATCTTCTCACATGCTGTTAGATGCTGACACCCTTTGCTTTCCTTGCTGTAGCACCTCCAGATTTCATGGAATTCTAGACTCATTTGGCTTGAAAGGGACATTTCAAGGTCACATAGTCCAACCTCCCTACAGCCAGCAGGGACATCCCAGAGTAGAGTAGAGGAGAGTAGAGAAGAGTAGAGTAGAGTAGAGGAGAGGAGAGAGAGTAGAGTAGTAGAATAGAGTAGAATAGAATAGACTAGAATAGAATAGAATAGAATAGAATAGAATAGAATAGAATAGAATAGAATAGAATAGACCAGACCAGACCAGGTTGGAAGAGACCTTGAAGATCATCGTGTCCTACCTATCATCCAACACCATCCAATCAACTAAACCATGGCACCAAGCACCCCATCCAGCCTCTTCTTAAACACCTCCAGTGATAGCAACTCCACCACCTCCCTGGGCAGCCCATTCCAATGGCCAATCACTCTTCCTATGAAGAATTTCTTCCTAACATCCAGCCTAAACCTCCCCTGGTGCAGCTTGAGACTGTTTAGCTCTTGTTCTGGGGCTGGTTGCCTGGGAGAAGAGACCAACCCCTGCCTGTCTACAACCTCCCTTCAGGTAGTTGTAGAGAGCAATAAGGTCACCCCTGAGTCTCCTCTTCCCCAGGCTAAGCAACCCCAGCTCCCTCAGCCTCTCCTCATACGGCTTGTGCTCCAAACCCCTCCCCAGCTTTGTTGCCCTTCTCTGGACACGTTCCAGCAACTCAACATCTTTCCGAAACTGAGGGGCCCAGAACTGGACACAGGACTCGAGGTGTGGCCTAACCAGTGCAGTGTACAGGGGCAGAATGACCTCCCTGCTCCTGCTGGCCATGCTGTTCCTGATGCAGGCCAGGATGCCATTGGCCCTCTTGGCCACCTGGGCACACTGCAGGCTCATGTTCAGCCTACCTTCAACCAGCACCCCCAGGTCCCTTTATGCCTGGCTGCTCTCCAGCCACTCTGACCCCAGCCTGTAGCACTGCATGGGCTTGTTGTGGCCAATGTGTAGAACCCGGGACTTAGATGTGTAGGTTCCTCTGAGGCCCAGCCAATCCTTGTCCAACCTGGCCTTGCACACCTCCAGGGAGGAGGCATCCACAACCTCCTTGGGCAACCTGTTCCAGGGTCTCACCACCTTCACCTCCTTAGGAGGTTGTGTCTTTGCTGTCGTAACCCTTCCTCATGCTGTAGTGCCTGGGCCTGGTTTCTGCTACAGATTTTAAATTGGAGATAAATAAGAATCATTGACCACTTAGAAAACTAGACAAGAGCCGCAGGCAGACATTGATCAGAGGAGAAAAGGTAATTTGTTGCTGACTGTAACACCACTAAATCACCTAAGGTGAGCAACTCTTACCTATGCAGTTTACTGTGCCTGTCAAGTTAAGCCAGGAATGTCCTGCACAGAATTAATTCCAAACCAACAAAAGATCCGGAGGGAAAAGGAAACATGCCAGTGAGACACAGTCCAAAGGGCAATTATGTTTTATAAGTGGTATTAAATATCACAGAAAACATGTTCAAGGAGAACAAGAACTGTCACCAAGGCTGTTTTCTAACACAACAACACCGGAGAAGTTGATGTTGTATAGTCATGAGTCAATACAAGTTCACATGGTCAAACCACTTGCCCTAATTCAGCCTCAACCGATATTACCCATGGCCTATCATGTGCTGCTTAAACCACCTTACACCAACTGTGGCTCTTCCCTGCCTGCCACCAGTCCCGACTAGTGACTCAGGGTACAGTACCATGAGCCCAGAGCCCACAGCTCAGCAAGATCACAGGGCTGTGCCCATACAGCTGTCATCCATGGTTTGCTCTGCAGCCACTGCAAAGAGACCTCTTGGCACAGCCCCCTGATACTGGTACATCCAGACTGGGTACACAACTGAGCAAGGAGTAACTAAAATCCTGCTCCTTTTCAATAATGTCAACAGCCAGGCTCACCACTTAGCATGAACACAAAGAAACATACTTGTGAGCCACAAAACCTCAAGCCAGAAGATGATCGCATGACTTGGAAGGAAACCTCCTTGTTGGAGGCCATGGAACAGATGTGCCACTTGACAATATCATGTCTGCCCTCCAACACAACCCCTGATGTTAAATCACCAGAATGACACCAATCATATCTATGATGTTTTAGGACAGTACACAGGATCACAGCCAGTTCACCAGAAATCAGTTAACACAAAAACAGGAGAAGAATTGATTCCTCTTGTGGCAAACGCAAGAATCACCACTGGGTTTATTATGGATCATCAAAAACAATTAGTAACATCTCTTCACTTACTCATTGGGTGCTGCATGGCTCCTCACGCCTGCTGGTATTCAGGAGCTGCTGGACAAGGATGGCTTCAATCTTCTACTGGACTCACCAGCTTTGCTTGAGTGTGGTTCTGACCTTCTGCCTTGTGAAAAGCACTTTCTTTGCAATAATAAAGCATAGGTCTTCTTGCCTGATATGTATTAATCTGAAAAACAGAATTAAATACAATTGCAGCTGTCAGGAAAAGGGCTGGGAAAAGCTCACCAGTAGCTCATCTAATCTGATTTCTGTAATTGTTTGAGCAGCTTAAATTGTCATGCATGAAGCCACAAAGAGGCATTCCAACTCCTTTCTATGACCCTGCTTCATTTGTAGTTCATTGCACACTTAACTGTGCAGAAATGTCTGTTAGCCCTCTGATCCACGGCAGCTAATTCTGTTTTGCTCCTCTGTCAGCCAACAAGCAGGAATTCCACGTGCAGTTATTTCCTCCTCTCAGTCAGGAACTGAACAGCAGCACTTCACTTAAGTCTCCTCTTGCACAGCTGGAGTGAAATCAAAGCACTGCTTTCGCTTGCTTTCAAGGTGCTGCCACTTTGTACCACGGAAACAGCTTCTGCTGTAAGCAAACCCTATGCAACAGGAGAAAAACAGAAACGTATCTTGGAATTAAGAAACTTCCCAACACCCATGACAACAGCTCCTCTTCTCAACTCCTGCCTCTTAGAATCATGGAATAATTTCAGCTGGAAAAGGCCTTTAAGATCACAGAATCCAACCATCAGCCCAGCACCATCATCATCATTAAACCATGTCTGAAAGTGTCATGTCCGCACGTTTCTTGAACTCCTCCAGGGATGGTGACTGTCACCTCCCTGGGCACAGCCTGTTCCAATGTCTGAACATTTCTTCCTTTTCACTCAATTTACCAGCACAGCGAGCAACATAGCAGGATGGGCTGAGGGCAACCAGATTTTCTTGTTAAAAGTGGCTGGTTGTGTTCAAAGAATTAAGATTATTGGAACATTTCAACCTGTACTCAGAACTGGTGAGGCCATACCCTGAGCACTGAGTTCAGTTTTCAGTCTCCCACAACAAGAAGGACATTCAGGTGCTAGAGTAGGTCCGGAGCAGAGCAACAAAGCTGGTAAAGGATCTAGAGAACAAGTCTTGAGAGAAGCATCTGAGAGAACTGTTTGTTCAGGCTGCTGTAAAGGAGGCTGAAGGGAGACCTTCTTGTCTATTATGCCCTGAAAGGGGGTTTTACAAGGTGGGAGGTGGTCTCTTCTTCTGAGTAACAAGTGATAGGATGAGAGGAAATGGCCTCAAGTTGCACCCGGGAAGGTTTAGATTGAACATTACAGATCATGGAACGCATCAGGTTAGAAGGAACCTTTGAAGGCTATCCTGTCCAAAGGCTGAAAGACTTGCCAAGCCCTGGGAAAGGCTGCCCAGGGAGCTGATTGAGTCCTGGAGGCATTTAAAAGACACAGAGATGCGGTGCTGAGGGGCGTGGTTTAGCACCATACTTTGGAGAGTTGCAGAATAGTTGTACTCAATGATCTTAAAGATCTTCTCCATCTGAAAATGCTTTCTAAAAGTGAAAAAAAAAAAAAGCCAGGGCCAAGAGCTATTAACAATTTTGTGGTTTTGTTTTTTTGTTTTTTAATTAATGAGGCTTTAGATTGGACTTCAACACAGCAGTTTGACTGATTCCACTTTTCACTTCCAGGGAGGCCATCATCCTCAGCCCATTAGCGAAGTACAGCATGTGTGGGTGTTTACACATCTTAAGCAACAGCTAAAAGATTCCACTATTATAAAGCAAAACCATCTGGGAAGAGCTTCAAGGTCAACCAGTTTTCAAGACATGTAGCAAAGTCACCCATTTGAAGTGCTTCATTTCTTACTATAAAGCACATTCCAAATTAGACCTGAGCTTGGGCTTGGGCTTGGGAGCCTCCAGGAGGATTTAGCTTGGCTTTAAGTGCCTACAGGTAAATGCAATCTGAAGGCATTTACTCAGTGTGAAGACAAACCTGAAGTCAACCAGGCTCGGTAGCTCCCTTCCTGCTTGTGTTCAATGCTCCTTCTGCTCATGAGAAGCTCTTACTGGGCACTTCCCACTTGAGAAGCTGACCCATATGAACCTCATGAAGTTCAACAGGCCAAGTGAAAGGTCATGCACATGGGTCAGGGCAACCACGCTGTAGCAGTCCAGGTTGGGAGATAAAGGAGAGCAGCCCTGAGAAGAAGAATTTTGGGGTGCTGGTAGGCAGAAAGCTGGAGATGAGCTGGCACCATGTGCTCCCAGAACAGACCCAACCATGTCTTGGGCTGATTTTCAGCACCATGGGCAGCAGGTGGAGGGAGGGGATTCTGCTCCTCTGCTGTGTTCTACTGAGACCCCAACTGCAGTGCTGGGGCCAGCTCTGGAGTACTCAGCACCGCACAGACAGGGACCTGTTGCAGCAGGGCAAGAGAAGGCCACAGCAATGACGAGGAGGTTGGAAGTCCTCTACTGTGAGGCCAGGTTGAGAGAGTTGGAGCTGTACAGCCTGGAGAAAAGACCACTCCAGGGAGACCTTCTGGTGGCCTTTCAATGCTCAAAGGGGCCAAGAAGAAAGCTGGGGACAGACTTTCAGGCAGGGCCTGTTGTGACAGGACAAGGGTGATGGTTTGAACTAAAAGAGAGATTTTCATACTGGAAAGAAGGAAGAAATTGTTGATACAGAGGGTGGTGAAACACTGGCACATGTTTCCCAGAGAGGTGGGAGATGCCCCATCCATGGAATCATTCCAGGTCAGGCTGTCTGGGGCTCTGAGCAAGTTGCTCTAGTTGGGGATGTGCCTGGTGACTGCAGGGGTGTTGGACTAGATGACCTTTAAATGTCCCTTTCTACACAAACCATTCTGTGATTCCAGAGTGGAAATCGGGTTTGTGACTGATGCTTGTGTATTCTGGGCTATTTTGATATCTTCTCTCAGCTTTAAACTTGGACTTGCCTGCCCTCTTGCTCCCAAAAGCACAGGGGTTAATCTGTCTAGCCAACACATTAATGGAAGTTCAAGACCTGTAGCCAGGCAAAATAGACAACTGGTAAATTTGTTCTGGGAGCTGAAGTCTCCTTATCTTCCAGGCTTAGACATCAAGTGAGGGGTTTTTTTGTCTCCAAGCTGTCTGATGCCTAAAATCTCTGATCAAATGTCACAAACCACTGTGCCCTTAGCTGAACAGCAGAGCTGCTTGTTGGTCTCACCGGAGAAAAGCCACGTGTCTTGGTCATGGAAGCATCACAGCAGAGCAGCTTAAACTCCCCCAGGTATTTGGGGAGCTGCTAACAAGGAGTTCTGCATCACTCAACCATCATCTTTCAAAAAACATATCCTTTGTTTCTCAAAAGTCCTGTTTTTCCAGTGCTTTTCTTTGCCCCTTTTGAAACTTTCCCAGAAACACAGACAAAAGAAATCATGATCTAAAAGGTCTTGAGCTTTCTGGGTTTCAAGCAAAACCCCAGTTCTATAAAGCTGATCAAGAACGGAGAAGACAACCCCACTGGAAATCATTTGCAATTCTTTTCAGGGCTTATTTTTATGTCTAGTCAAAGTTGCTCCTACCTTGGAGGTGTTTAAGGCCAAGTTGGACACAAGGCCTTGAGCAACCTGGTCTAGGGGGAGGTGTCCCTGCCCATGGCAGGGGAGTTAGAACTAGATAAACTTTAACCTCCATTTCAACACAAACCATACTATGATCCAAATCCTATACAACAGATTATGACACTTTACCTATGTTGAACTCCACTTGGTCCAAAACAAAAGAGCAATGCTGGGAACTCAACAGGTTAATCTGAATGAGAACACCACAGAATGGTCCTCCCTGATGTGCACCACACATCTCTGACTGATGCTAATTCAACCTGCTCTCCAGAGACACAGAACAAAACCTGAGGCTTTCACCAAACTGGTTGGACAAAGGACTTCCAACCTATGTTATGTTTCTAGACAATTTTTTTCACTGTTTCTGAAGTACAGCCTAAGTTCCTGGAATTAGACCAGCTCCCTAGCTGCACCACTTGAAAATATTTTTAACCAGAAAAATGACAGCTCTCCAACACCAGTATCTGAAGGGGGCTTGCAAGAAAACCAGGAAAGCACTTTTGACAAGGATGAGGGACAATGGCTTTGAGCTTGAGGAGGGAAAATTTAGATGGGATATCAGCAAGAAATTCTTTACAGTAAGGGTGGTGAGACACAGAAACACGTTGTCCAGTGCAGTTGTGGATGCCCCCTCCCTGGAGGTGTTCAAGGCCAGGCTGAATGAAGCCTTGAGCAACCCTGTCTAGTGGGAGGTTTCCCTGCCCATGGCACAGGGTTCAAACTAGATGATCTTGGAGATCCCTTCCAACCCAAAGCATCCTATGAATCCATGCAATGTTTATTTCCATTTTGGAAAATACATTTTCAACATGCAGGTCATGCAGGGCTCAAAAGCATCACCAAGAGCATGCAGTGGCCGTTGGGAGCACTCACAAAGACCAGAGGGGACAAACAAGAGAACTTAATGCTCCAGCTTTTATCCCTGTAAACATTGCTGAATCTGTAACTTCCATTATTCATGCAGCATGAGGTGACCAATCCACTAATGCTGCATTAAGTAGGACACCGAGTAGGAATGTGTCCCTGCACTTATTTAAATAACTTTAATATTTCAGCAAGATGAGGCTTTCATGGAGAATCAGACTGTGACAGGCTGTGCTGGGTTCTCCAAGGGCATCTGTGGAGCCTGAGCATCCTCAAAGCCAGCCTTAGGATGAGGACAGCTTACTTAGCACCCCACAGAATTAATCCTGGAGATGTATGTGTCAACATTAAATTGTCTTATTCATCTATTAAACTTGATGAAAAATTATTTTAATAGACCTCATTATCTTATCCATTTATAATTGGTGTGTGATCAGGAGTGAATAGCTGCTAAGCTGACAAAAATAGGTCTTGGTACTTCTATTGTGTGCAAAGGGAAGGAATTATCTCCGTAGCTCAGCTCTCTGAGACGCTTCTTTTCTCTTGGTCTTCAAAAGAAAAAGAGGCTCTCCAAAACTGCAGAGGGGCTTCCATCTATCTCCCTCAGTTCCCCAGGTAAGAAGACAGGAAACTACTGGAGAGAGCCCAGAAGAGACTGCAAAGATGCTGAGGGGCCTGCAGCATCTCTGTGAGGAGGGAAGGCTGAGACTCTTTAGCCTGGAGAAGGGCAGCCTGAGAGGGGATCTGATCAATTCTTAACAAGAGCTGAAGGACCTGTAGGGGTAAAGAAGATGGTCCAGACTCTTTCCAGTGGTGTCTAGTGACAGGAAAAGGGGCAATGGGCACAAACTGGAACCCAGGAGGTTCCATCTGAATATGAGGAGAAACTGATTTCCTGTAAGGGTGCTGAAGCCCTGCACCAGGCTGCCCAGAGGTGTTGTGGAGCCTCCTTCTCCGGAGAGATTCCAAACCTGCCTGGACATTGTGATCCTGGGCAATGTGCTGTGGGTGATCCTGCTTTAGCAGGGTTTTTGGACTAGATGACCTCTAGAGGTCTCTTCCAAACCCCACCATGCTGGGATTCTAGGATTACTGGTACCCTCACCAGGAGGCAGTGAAGTTCCCAAGCTTTCCTTTTGTAGCTGATGTCTAACAGCCTTGATAGGCCATCACAGGAGCATCAGGAGGCTCAGGGGAGACCTTATTGCTCTCTACAGCTAGCTGAAGGGAGGTTGTAGACAGGTGGGGGCTGGTCTCTTCTCCCAGGCAACCAGCACCAGAACAAGAGGACACAGTCTCAAGCTGCACCAGGGGAGGTTCAGACTGGATGTTAGGAAGAAGTTCTTCATAAAGAGAGTGATTGGCCATTGGAATGGGCTGCCCAGGGAGGTGGTGGAGTCACCATCACTGGAGGTGTTTAGGAAGAGACGGGATGGGGTGCTTGGTGCCATGGTTTAGTTGATTAGATAGTGTTAGGTGATGGATTGGACTCAATGATCTCAAAGATCTCTTCCAACCTGGTCTGGTCTAGTCTAGTCTAGTCTAGTCTAGTCTAGTCTGGTCTAGTCTGGTCTATCACAATCTCCACTCTCCCTAATTTTGCAATCTCTCCCACAAGGAATTACTTTCCTGAAAGATTGGTCATGCATTGGAACAGGCTTCCCAGGATGGTGGTGGAGTCACCATCCCTGAAGGTGTACAAAAAACCATGTCAACATGCTACTTGGTCACCTGGTTTAGTGGGAATGGTGATGCTGGGTTGATGGTTGGACTTGACTATCTTGGAGGTCTTTTCCAGCCTTAATGATTCCATGATTCTGTCATCAAAATCTACATGCAGGAAAATTCACAAGCAAAGCAAAGTTTTGAATATATCTCATGGAAGAAGATAAGCAACAAATGGCATTTTTGAGACCGTTCTAATTGCAAGTTCTCATCCCTGCTCATATTCCACAGAAGGAAACTTGCTGTGGGACCATTTTACTTTATGGGCTGCAACTGAGTTTAGACCTGGATGAAATGCTGGATATGTTCAGGGTCACTTTCTCATGACAGCAACCACCAAAGCAAGCTGGCTGAGTTCTCTGAGCCCCATTACAACATCAACAACTAACCCTTCCTATTAACACAGAAGAGCTTTTGAGTTATCTGTTGGACCAAAACTGAAGGCTCAGTGTGGAGATGTTTACTACTAGACCTAACATTTATTCCTAAGAGAAATCTTTGTTCCCTGATGGGTGACAGGTGTTGATTGGACTTCTGACCCTGACAGATGCTTTTGATTTTACCAATAACCTAAAGACTGCTCAACCCAAGCTGATGAGACAGCATACGGAGAGACAACAATAGAGAATTTATAGAGGTCTTTAAGGTCCCTTCCAACCAACCAATTCTATGATTCTATGAACTCTGAAATTGGACATTCACCCAGAATACTGGGAGGAAAAAAACAACAGCCCTTTCCATGATCCCACTTTCATTTTATGTTGACACTGTTGGCATTGCACTATGCATGACAGTGAAAAAACACCAAGTAGGGTCAAGTCTCTACAGCAACACAAATCTTTGTGGTGTGAATAACACCATGTTCTCTGACCCAAAATGAGCTTTGCCCAAATATAAACTAATGAAGAGCTTTAAGCCTAAAAGATGCCAATCTGCTGCTTTCCTTTGATAGGGAATTCATTGCTAAAAACGTAAGGAATGCATTTATCTCTTCGTAGTTTAATCCTTCGGGAGGCATAAAGATGTCATAAAGGCTGTGTGGGTTTTAAATGACACCTTAATGACTATAGCACAAGATAAGACTCAGTCCATTTCAAGAGACTTCCAACATTAGAAGAAAGATGAGACTGAATTATTCAGTCTGCCTGCAGTGTTATTGGATAACTGATTGCAGGTTATTCAGCTTAAATAAATGTAGGTATTGGAATCATGGCAATTTATCACCCTACAGAACCTGAGTTCTGGTTCCTGGGAGCATTAAATGAGCTGATGTGTGAATGATGTTTGTTTGGGGTTAGTTTTTTTGGGCATTCACTTGAAAATAAAAATCATAGAATCAAAGAATGGTTTGGATTGGAAGGGACCTTAAAGATCATCTAGTTCTAACCACCCCACCATGGGCAGGGACACCTTCCAACAGACCAGGTTGCTCTACAGGCATGACCTAGTGAGGCCACATCTGGAGTACTGAGTTCAGCTTTGGCTCTCCAGTTTGAGACAGAAGAGAACTACTGGAGAGAGCCCAGCAGAAGATATGAAGATTCTGAAGGGCCTGGAGGATCTCTGTAAGGAGGAAAGGCTGAAAGACCTGGGGCTGTTTAGCCTGGAGAAGAGCAGCCTGAGAGAGGATCGTCTCAATGCTCAGCAAGAGCTAAAGATTGTGAGTCAAGAGGATGGAGCCAGAATCTTTCCAGTGGTGCCCAGTGACAGGCCAAGGGGCAATGGGCGCAAACTGGAACCCAGGAGGTTCCACCTGAATGTGTGGAAAAACTAATTTATTGTAAGGGTGCTGAAGCCCTGGAACAGGCTACCCAGAGAGGTTGTGGATCCATCTTCTCTGGAGAGATTCCAAACCCACCTGGACACTATGATCCCAGGCAAGCTGCTATGGGTGACTACTTTAGCAGCGGGAGTTGGGCTGGATGATTTCCAGGGAGTCTTTCCAACCCAGGATTCTTAAAGTGACATTAGTTTTCCCTTTGTACCATTTGCTGTGATACCTGATCACAGCAAATATTATTTACACCATTTATATTATATAAATATATAATTTTATATATATTATAATGATAATATATATATTATTACACCATTTATATTTTCCTTTGGAGGGGAAAAAGAAAGGAAAGGAAGGAAAGGAAGGAAAGGAAGGAAAGGAAGGAAGGAAAGGAAAGGAAGGAAGGAAGGAAGGAAGGAAGGAAGGAAGGAAGGAAGGAAGGAAGGAAGGAAGGAAGGAAGGAAGGAAGGAAGGAAGGAAGGAAGGAAGGAAGGAAGGAAGGAAGGAAGGAAGGAAGGAAGGAAGGAAAGGAAGGAAGGAAGGAAGGAAGGAAGGAAGGAAGGAAGGAAGGAAGGAAGGAAGGAAGGAAGGAAGGAAGGAAGGAAGAAGGAAGGAAGGAAAGAAAGAAAGAAAGAAAGAAAGAAAGAAAGAAAGAAAGAAAGAAAGAAAGAAAGAAAGAAAGAAAGAAAGAAAGAAAGAAAGAAAGAAAGAAAGAAAGAAAGAAAGAAAGAAAGAAAGAAAGAAAGAAAGAAAGGGGGAGAGAGAGAGAGACAGGGAGAAAGGGAGAAAGGGAGAGAGAGAGAGAGAGAAAGGGAGAAAGGGAGAAAGAAAGGGAGAAAGAAAGGGAGAAAGAAAGAGTCATTTTAGCAGCATTCTCACCACATCCTTGTCCTCTCTTGCACACAAAGGACTCATGTTTAAGACCAGGCTGGATGAGGCTTTGAGCAACCCAGCCTAGTAACAGGTGTCCCTGCCCATGGCAGAGGGGTTGGAACTAGATTTTTAAGGTCCCTTCCTTCTCAAGCCATTCTATGATTCTGTCATACCACATTGTCTGAATCTCTTTCTCTGCTCTCCAAGCCTCGTTTATTCCTGCAGAAATTACTGCTCCAAAAATGCCTGGAAAAGGGAAAATGTCAGGCTTCCACACAGTACAATCAATGCTTTGGTCTGGTGGAGACAAAACACATTCTGTATAATTAATTCTGGAAGAGGACAGATGACATCACTCTCTATCTCACTCCACGTACTTTGTTCTTAGCTGTGAAAGATGAGAGCTGAGTTTGCACAGATTTTTTATGACTCCTGTTTGGTCTAGAGCTCATCAAAATAGCAATTAAATTCAGACTATTTCACACTTTTGATGCCAGTGTCATTAAAAAGAGGGAGAGAGAAGGAACACCAGCCCCCTATTTCATACACTCACTCTCCTCATTACTGAGATAGAAGAATCTCTTCTGCAACCCAGTCTCCCAACAAGCCAACACAAGAATAGAGCAGCATGACTCCACACTTGAGCAAAGAGCTATACCAAGTACTGCAGTTAAGAACTGGCACCATCACATCATTTCTTCCCTGCCCAAATCTGCCTGGCTCCTGAGATCAGCACCATCCCAGCTCATTCAACTCTGCAAAGCTGACACAATACGGTGGCATCAATAATCTCAAAGGTCTCTTCCAACCTCAACAGTGCAACAGTTCTATGATGGCTGCAAAGAAATGTGTTCATGAGTCAGAAAGGATGCTGATGGAGCTGTTGGAACCATGACAGGCTGCGTGCTGAGGATTGGAGCACATCAGTTATCGTCAGTTATTTCGTTAATGAATGACGCTACCATCTGGCCAAGCAGTGGTGGTGGCAGCAGGTGGACCTCAGACTTTGGGAATAGCAGGAAAGGTTATTTCTATCCTGCATTCTGCCCAATTAACTCTGAAAGCTCATTCTGCAGCATGGGCACCAATCACCAACACTGACACTGGCACACTCTCATAGGATCACAGACCTCTGGAGATTATCTAGTTCAACTTCTCTGCTAAAGCAGGGGCACCTGCAGCAGTTTGCCCACTATCACAATGTCCAGGTGGGTTTGGAATCTCTCCAGAGAAGGAGACTCCACAACCTCTCTGGGCAGCCTTCTCCAGGTCTCTGGCACCCTCACAGCAAAGAAGTTTTCCCTCAGTCCCACAGCTGCTTGGAAAGATGAACCTCAGATCATCACCAGTTCCTCTAGGCAGAATTCATCTTAGAATTTAATTTATCCTCAGCTGAGGATAGCTTCAGCAAGCAGAAAGTTACCTGAATTACTCCAAAACTTCAGACAGTCTTCTCCTTTCAGGGAGAGAGCAATGAGGTGTCCAGAGAAGGGCAACAAAGTTGGTGAGGGGTTTGGAACACAAGCCCTATGAGGAGAGGCTGAGGGAGCTGGGGTTGCTTAGCCTGGAGAAGAGGAGGCTCAGGGCAGACCTTATTGCTCTCTACAGCTACCTGAAGGGAGGTTGTAGACAGGTGGGGGCTGGTCTCTTCTCCCAGGCAATCAGCACCAGAACAAGAGGACACAGTCTCAAGCTGCACCAGGAGAGGTTCAGCCTGGATGTTAGGAAGGAATTCTTCACAGAGAGAGTGATTGACCATTGGAATGGGCTGCCCAGGGAGGTGGTGGAGTCACCATCAGTGGAGGTGTTCACAGGAGGAGACTTGATAGGGTGCTTGGTTGCGTGGTTTAGCTGATTAGGTGGTGTTGGATGATGGGTTGGACATGATGATGTTGCAGGTCTCTTCCAACCTGGTCTATTCTATTCTATTCTATTCTATTCTATTCTATTCTATTCTATTCTATTCTATTCTATTCTATTCTATTCTATCCTATCCTATCCTATCCTATCCTATCCTATCCTATCCTATCCTATCCTATCCTATCCTATTCTCCTCATCCTTCTTTTCTCCAGGTAAGCAACTCCAGTTCCCTCAGCTGCTCCTCACAAGTCCTGTTCTCCAGCTTTTTTGCCTCTCTCTGAACATGCCCAAGCACCTCAATGTCCCTCTTGGAGTAAGATACCCAAAACTAAATCCAGTGTTTTTGCTGCAGGCTCACCATTGCTGAGTACAAGGGGACAATCACTTCCCTGATCCTGCTGGTCACACTAGAGCTGACACAAGCCAGAAATTGCCCACAAGCTGTGCAATTTTAGGAATACTGAGGTTTGGGAAATGGCTGGCTCCCTGTGATACTTTTCTTATCGCAATACAAACCTGAACATTTGATGACAAGCCACAAGCAATAGAGTTGTGACCCTCACATGGTGACTCCCTGATATTCTCTAAAGAGATAAGGATGGGTTTGTACAATATAGGAAGTGCACTTGAGGCCAGTAATTCACAACTAATTTGAGATGCCACTTAAGTTCATCATGCCTGGAGGTGCTCAAGAAACATATGGACAATACAATACAATACAATACACCAAGTTGGAAGAGACCTTCAAGATCATCGCGTCCAACCCATCAACCCACCCAACAACTAAACCATGGCACCAAGCACCCCATCAAGTCTCCTCCTGAACACCTCCAGTGAAGGTGACTCCACCACCTCCACGGGTAGCCGATTCCAATGGGCAATCACTCTCTCTGTATAGAACTTCTTCCTAACATCCAGCCTAAACCTGCCCTGGTGCAGCCTGAGACTGTGTCCTCTTGTTCTGGTGCTGGCTGCCTGGGAGAAGAGACCAACCTCTGCCTGGCTACAACCTCCCTTCAGGTAGTTGTAGAGAGCATGGCACTTCAGGACATGGTTTAATGGCTATAGTGATGATGTTGGGTTGATGGTTGGACTCAGTGATCTTAGAGGTGTTTTCCAACCAAACCCACTCTATGATTCTGTGGATGTGGAGTTGCCATCCCTGGAAGAGTTCAAGAAGCATGTGGACACGGCACTTTGGGGCACGGTTTAATGGCCATGGTGGTGTTAGTATGAAGTTTGGACTTGGTCTTAGACATCTTTTCCAACTGAGGCAATTCTATGATTCTCTAAGTTATTTAAGTTGAAAAATTAAACTGGGGAATCAGTTAGCTGCTAGAGCTGCAGCTACCTCCTTACCAGTCTCAGCCCAACATGAAATACTTCTCCAACAGTAAATAAAGAGACAGGACGACGACTTCTTTATTGGCTCTTAAGCTAAGCACTCTTTAAGAATTAATTACATTTGAAAAGAGAGCTGTAAGACATAAAAGTAGTTGGGCTCTTTGGATTTATTTAAAACAAGATTCTTGACTCCTGAGAACTTTGGGTGAAATGAACTCAGGGCCTCAGAAAATGGAATAAATAGCTCCAATGATTACTTTAAGGAAGTTCCAAGAATTCCCTGCCAAATAAAAACAAATAAATAAATGAAAAGAGTGAGTAGAAATATGCTGCATATGGATTAAATGGACATTCTGTTCAGGGAGCAGAGAAGCTGGTGAGATCAATTCACAGTAAAGCTGAGCAGCAGAAAAGGATGACAGGAGCTCATTTCAAACCTATCCAAGCATGGCAGCTTTGTGGGCTTCATCTTTTAAGGAGGTTGTGGAGAGGAATGGACCTGATCTGAGCAGACTTTTTCTCCATTTTTTTTTTTTTTGCTTTCATCATAGAGTCACAGAAAGCATCAGTTTGCAAGGGACCCTCAAAGGCCAGCCCTCTGATCATCCTCATGGCCCTCCCCTGGACTTGCTTCAGCAGTTCCATGTCTTTCTTGTGTTGAGGTCTCCAGAGCTGGATATAGTACTGCAGGTGAGGTCTCACCAGAGCACCTCTCTCAGCCTGCTGGCCACGCTGCTTTTGATGCAGCCCAGGATGCCCATTGGCCTTCTGAGCTGCAAGTGTGCCTTGTTGGCTCATGTCCAGCTTCTCATACACCAGCAACCCCAAGTCCTTGTCTGCAGGGCTGCTCTCAATTTCATCATCTCCCAGCCTGGATTGATGGCAAGGGTTGCCCTGACCTAGGTGCAGCACCTTGCATATTGCCTTACTGAACCTCATGAGAGTCTCCTCAGCTCACCTCTCCAGCCTGTCCAGGTCCCTCTGGATGGCACCCATCTCATCCTTCAGTCTTGTCAGCCACACCACTCAGGCTGGTATCATCTGCACACTTGCTGAGGATGCACTCAATCCCAGTGTCTATATCATTGATGAAGATATTGAACAGTACTGGTCTGAGTACAGACCCTAAAGGGACACCATTTGTCACCCATCTCCATCTGGACATCGAGCCATTGTCCACTACCTTTTATATGCAATCATCCAACCAATTCCTGTCCACTGGTCAGTCCACCTACCAAATCCATATCTCTCTAGTTTAGATTGTGGCTCACCCAGATCACTCACACAAGCAAGCTGCAATTACAGCAGCAAAAAGCAAAGGAAATAACACCACAACTTGAAGGAGATTAAACCTCCCAGGTTGCTCTGACCTTAGAGTTCCAGCGAGATGACGTTGCCAAGCCTCACCCACACAGCACACATGTGAACATCCCCAGGAATGTTTTAGTGGGCTACTGAAATCCAAATGAGATGAGTATGTCACAAAATGCCTCTCAAGGAATAAGAATGATTCCCAGCAAATGAAGGCATTTGGACATGAGGAGGAAGTTCTTCCTAATGAAGGTAGTGAAATACTGGAACAGGTTGCCCAGAGATGTGGTGGAGATCCCTCCTCTGGAGACATCAAAGGTCAAACTTGATAGGGCCCTGAGCAACCTGATCTAGTCAAAGATGTCCTTGCTGACTGCAGGGGGGTTGGACAAGATGACTCTCAAGGGTCCCTTCTAAACCAATGTATTCTGTGATTCAGAAGAAGCTCAAAGATTACAACACCTCACAAAAAGCTGTGCTTGCTGGCCATGGCTCAGCTATTTGTGGCAGAGAAGCAGCTGCAGTTGCCACTGAATATACAGCCACCCAAGGATCACTAGAATCATAGAACTGCTTTGATTGGAAAAGACCTCTAAGACCATTGAGTCCATAACATAAACTTAATACTGCCATGGCCGTTAACCGTGTCCCACAGTGCCACATTCACACATTTCTTGAACACCTCTAGGCATGACGACACCATCACCCCCTTGGGCAGCCTGTCCCAATGTCTGACCACTCTTGCAGGACAGAAATTTTTCCTAATATCCAACGTAATCCTCCCTTGGCACCTTTTCAGGCCATTTTCTCCCATCACCAGACACTAAGGAGAAAAGACCAACCCCAACTCACTCCAGCCTCCCTTCAGGGAGTTGTAGAGAGCAATGAAGTCTCCCCTCAGCCTCCTCTTCTCCAGATTAAACTAATGGCCCCCAAACTACTTCTGCTCTTCCAATCTCCAAACTCACACCACAATGTGTTGAGATTTCCTTGCCAGGGGAAGTCCTGCTGGGAGGAGAGGAGTCAGTGTTGCTAAATGGAGAGGAGTGGTGGGATTTCCTTCAGCTTTAGGACTCTCAATAGCTATTGATTTGTCTGCTTCCAGACAACTCTTTACATGGCTTCTTGTAACTGGCTTTAAAAGCTCCTGTTGGTTTCAGAAAGCTTTAGTGAAGATTACCTACCTACCAAACAGGATTCACCTGCTCTTAAATGGAAATCTTTGCTCCTCTGTGAAGTGTTTATCTTTAGCAATGCTTCATGAAGACAAGATTAACTAAGAACTTGGGGAGAAAAGATGCCCCAAAGACAGACCTTCACTTACAAGCATAATCTCTTTTAAAGCTGTCTACAGGAAGGCTTAGACAAAAAACTGCAGGGTAAAGCAACCATTGCTTATTTCACCCATGTCACTAAGACCCTTTCTACTTATTGAGGAAACAGAATTCAGCAACCTTTGAGCAGGATGCATCCATGCATTCCCTAGCACCTCATGTGGCTGTAAAAGCAGTGACAGCCCTGAACCTCCTTCCAATGACTGCTCACAGCTAAGATATTTGCTGGCTGTGAGGAATCCAGCAAATGTCTCCACTGCAAACAGCAATCATTTGAAGGAGGTTCAGGGCTGTGACCTGTGAATTTAGGGATAAGGAGGAAGGAAACTTCCTGGTGAAGAAAACTTGAAGTATCTAACAATATTCTGAGCTCCAGTGGAATTCCCTTAAGTCTAAAGGAAAATTCCCTTCCTCTTTGAAGTGTGTCCTGTTTTTTTATGGGCATGCATAATGCCAACCTTCACCATTCCCACTCCTCTGAAGGAGCTTAACAGCTCCCAGAGTGCAGGAGAAAAGGTTTGGAACTTCAGAAAGCATTTTCCAGTGTGTGAGGGGGTTTGAGGGGGTTGGGTTTCTTTGTTTGATGTTGTTGTTGTTGTTGTTATCATTGTTGTTGTTGTTATTCACTAAGTTTAAGGAATGGCAAGCTTTTGAACCAGACAAAATACTAAAAGGAAGCACAAATAGAGAAGCAAACCAAGAGGTGCTGCCAGCCAAAGAACAGACTTTCAGCAATCTTCTCTGAGGTCCCTGGCCCACCAGAGCCCAGAGCAAATTTTGTCTAAGACTTTCCCCATCAACCCAAAGAGAGAGTCAGGATGTTACAGTTGAAGATAAAATAGCATTTGAGCCTGAATGAAGTCAGGCAGTGTCATTCATTTGTCCATGTTCATTGCATTCCATATTTCTCAGTTGTAGTTTTGCTTGTAAATATATCTTCATTTGCATCCAACTGAGCTAGCCTGGCAATTCCATTTTGGGGGTACTTTCAACCCACCACATGCCCTTAGATTGAGACTGAGTTGCATCAAAAGAAGTGTGGCCAGCAGGTTGAGAGGTGACAATGCAACTCTATTCTGCTCTGGTGAGACCTCACCTAGAGTACCATGTCCAGCTGTGGAACCCTCAACAAAAGAAAGACATGGACCTGATGGAGATTTTAGAGGAAGCCATGAAGATGATCAGAGGGCTAGAGCACCTGTCCTATGGGCTGAGGGAAATGGAGTCATTCAGCCTGGAGGTGTCTTCAGGGAGCCCTTAAAGTGGCCTTCTGGTATCTGAAGGGGGGACTACAAGAAAGCTGGGGATGGACGTTTTACAGAGGCTTGTAGCACTAGGAGCAATTGTTTGAAACTAGAGAAGGGCAGATTTAGATTGGATATCAGGAAGAAGTTCTTTACTGTGAGGGTGGTGGAACACTGTAACAGGTTGTCTGGGAGAGGTGGTGGAAGCCTCATCCCTGGAGACATTCAAGGTGAGGCTTCATGATCATGGGGCTCTCAGCAAGTGGATCATCTTGGGGGTGTACCTGATGACTGCATTGGGATTGGCCTAGATGATCGTTTGAGATCCCATCCAAACCATTCTATGATTCTGTGATTGCTATTGCTCTTTATACTTCCCTGAGAGGAGGCTGGAGAGAGGTAGGGGTCAGTCTCTTCTCCCCAGTAACAAACAACAGGACAAGAGGAAATGCCAGAACAAGCCTCAAACCCTGGAACACGATCTCCAGGGAGGTGGTTGAATCCCCATCCCTGAAGGTGTTGAAAATGCAGAAATGTGGTGCTGAGGGACATGGTTTAGCACCAGCCTTGGTAGAATTAGAGAATGGCTGGCCTTAGTGATCTTACAGATCTTTTCCAACCAAAATGATTTCAGGATTCCATGTTATTTAATAGCTTTAAAGGGACTCTGTGGACTCAGCTTTCTTCATAAAGTTATTCCCATAGTTTTTGCTGGGTATTTTTTCCCCCTCCAGCTTCAACCACTAAAAGCAGATAAATTTTTGTAGGGATGTGAGCCACTCTTGCAAGGAGATGCCCAAGTGGTTACATTGCAGCTAGAGTAATAAATATGCAGAACAGCTTCAGTATTGATTTCAGACTGTGGGAGAGGAGCACATCAGCATAGCCTGCAGATAACAAAAATGCTTCTGTTGTCAAATTTACAGCCCAGGCAGCTATTGTCACATCTGCAAGGGCTTTTGGCCTGCACAGCCAGACTCACAGCTTGCTGTTTGGCATGGAGCCCATGCTGGGTTTAGCTATTTGAGCCTTTCCTGAAAGAGTAATGCAGGCTTTACCCTTTGGAGGGGTTCTCCTAACCCAATGGAGAACACTCCTGGAGGGAGACATGGATCCAACACTGAGGAGACCAATGGGACCACCAAGTGCTGTCAGCATAGGGAGAAGCCACTCTGGCAGCCACCAAGTTTTCCTCCACACCCAGAGCACCTCCTGCAAGGAGATTTTGGCAAGAAGGGGGATTAGGTGATTTTGAGGTCCCTTCCAAACCCGTATTCTATGATTCTAGAATCTAGAACTACTGGAGTGAGTCCAGTGGAGAGCTATAGATGAACCATCCAAGTGTTTCCAGGTTTATCAATATTTACATGTCTCTCAGCCTTTCCTCCTCACAGAGATGTCCCACTCTCATCAGCATCTTTACAGCCTCCACTGGACTCTCTCCAGTAGTTCCCTGTCTCTCTTGAACTAGAGAGCACAGAAATGGACATAATGTGTCCAGATATGGCCTCATTAGTGCAGAGTACAGGGGGAGGAGAACCTCCCTCTGTGACCTAGCCACATTCTTCTTAATGCACCCCAGGAGACCGCTGGCCTTCTTGCACAGAAGAGTATATTGCTTGCTCACGGTGACCTTTCTGTCCATGAGGACTCACAGGTCCTTCTCTTGGGAAGGAGAGGGTATAAAATACAGTATGAAATGTGGAATGAAGTAAGGTATGATGCATGAAATAATGCTGAAGTGCTAAGTGTCACGTTACACAGCTATTCTGACTTGCAAAGTCTTTTAGGAAGTCATTCATCTCCATATCTCACAAATCAACACCGAGATAATGGTAATCTGCCTGTTTCATGTGAATGCATGCAGCCATCTACCAACACTCCCTCTCCAGCCCCGTGTGTCAGAGAGAGAATCATAGAATCATTTTGGTTGGAAAAGACCTATAAGATCAAGTCCAGCTATCCACCTAACCCTACCATGGCCATTATACTACGGCACAAAAAATGCCATCTGTACACGTGGGGTTTTTTAACATCTCCAGGGGTGGTGACTCCACCACCTCCCTGGGCAGACTGTTCCAATGCCTGACCACTCTTGCAGAAAAAAAAATATTTCCCTCATATCCAGCCTAAACCTTCCCCAGTGAAGCTTAAGGCCATTTCCTCTTGTCCTGTTGCTTCTTACCTGGGAGAAGAGATCAATCCCCACCTGGCTCCAGCCTCATTTCAAGGAGTTGCCAAGAGCAATGAGGTCTCCCCTCAGCCTTCTCTTCTCCAGTCTGAATAACCCCAGTTCCCTGAGCTGCTCCTCACCAGCCCTGTTCTCTGGACCATTCACCAGCTTCAATGCCCCTCTCTGGACCCGTTCCAGCCCCTCAGTGTCTTTCTTGGAGTGAGAGGCCCAAAACTGAACCCCTTACTCAAGGTGTGGCTTCACCAGTGCCCAGTACAGGGGAACTGTCACTGTCCTTGTCCTACAGGCCCCACTTATGCTGATCCAAACCAGGATGTTGTTGGCCTTTTAGGCTACTTGAGCATAAGCTGTCTCATATCCAGACAGCTGTCAACTAGGTCTTGCTCTGCTGGGCAGTTTCCAGACACTCTGCCTCAACCCTGGAGCATTCATGGGGTTGTTGTGACCCAAGTGCAGGACCCAGCACTTAACCTTGTTAAGACTCATGCAACTGCACTTATTTAACATAGGCAGCAGCATTTTCATGAGTTCTGTACAAGGAGAGCTTTGCTGTCCTTTGAGTGTCAGACACTTGGAAAGAAAAAGCAGCAATAAATTTTTCATGGAAATTCACAACAAGTTCTGCTTGGTAGCTGCTAACATGGGCAATATGGATCTTGCTTTGTTCAGCAGCTCACTTTAAGATGTAAAACACCGTGAGTGATAGCAAATGCACAAATATTGAGGTGCCACAAAGAAGAGGGCAAAACCCAACCACCTTCTGACTGCTCACAACCACCAAAGCCTGAGTTAGAGAATCATAGACTGGTAGGGCTTGGAAGGACCCTCTGGAGATCATTTAGTCCAACTTCCCTGCTAAAATAGGGTTACCTACAGCAGATTGCCCAGAATCACAATGTCCAGGTGGTTTTGGAGATGGATACTCCACATCTCTGGGCACAGGTTCCTAACTACAGTCATGAGGTTAGCCCCTTTTGTCTACCTTGTGCTGGAAAAACCATATTCAAAGAATCACAGAATGGTTTGGCTTGGAAGGGACCCTCAAAGTTCATCTAGTCCAACCCTCCTGCAGTCCAACCCCCAGTTAAAGGAGATTGCTCAGAGCTCCAAACAACCTGACCATGAATGGTTCCAGGAATGGACTATCTCCCACTGCTCTGGGCAATCCGGGACAGAGTTTTACTACCCTCAGCACAAAAATATTTCTTTCTTCTCTCTAGTCTGAATCTCCCTCTTTCAGTTGAAATCCACAGCACCTATGCCTATTCAACATGGCCTAATGCAGACCTATCAAGAAGAAAAAGGCTGAACACTTTCTGCAAGCCTGCAATTCCTCCTTCCCCTCACACTGCATGTACACCATGCCAGGATCTCACCTCAAAGGTCTCTGAGACTCAGGGAGGTTCAACTTTTGCCTGAGATGAGCAAGATGAGGGAGTTATTTTATCACTATTTTTTTTTCTACCTCCATGATGAATTAAATCCCCCTGGAAAATTACAAAGGAAAGATAGACCCATAGATTCTTCTTCACCTGCCTCAAGCATTTACACTGTGATTCTCTTAGAAGAACGTAATAAAGACCTACAACCAGAGACTGATATAGGAAAAAGAGAGACTAATATGACCAGATGGCTTTCTGTAGCTCTTACAGATGAGTCAGGGTGCATTACATATAATGACAAATGGACAGAGAGCAGCCAAGTAATGACTTCTTTGTGCCCAGAATTCAAATGCTGGTCCTTTCAGGTTGTTTGTTCGAGTGTGGGATGTTCTTTTTGTTGGATGATTCCTTCAGTAATACACACACACAAATGTAATGCGGAGCTATGTAAAAAAAGCAGCAGTGAAGGGAAGAGGCAAGTAGATGGACAGGAAAAAAATAATACAATGTTAGAAAAAACAGCATTTTTCTTCATAACACTGATCATCTCTGTTTCTTTCCCATGTCTACCAGTTCATAGAATCACAGGACGGTCAAGGATGGAACAGACCAATTTCAGCAGCTCACCTAGAGCTCACAATTCCACCACTACTGCTAAGCCACTACCACTAAACCGCAGCCCTCAGCACCATATCCACAAGTCTTTCAAGTACTTCCAGGGAAGCTGACTCCACCACCTCCCTGAGCAGCCTATTCAACTGTTTTGGCTCTGCCCTGGCTTCCTGCACTTGCTACTTGCTGCAGATAGTGGTTCTGTTCTACCTTCACCTGGCCTCTTCAGGCTAAAACACCCTTGTCCAGCAATTATGTACATCCTGATCTAGCTGGGGATGTCCTGATCTAGTTGGGGATGTCCCTGCTTGCTGCAGCGGGGCTGGACTATGTGACCCTTAGAGGTTACTTCAGACTTGGTGCATTCTATGATTCTGTGATCTCAGACATGAACACAAGCTCCTAGAGCCTCCACCAAAGACACAGTTTTTCATTTAAAAATAAATTGAAGGGAGGTTTAACTTTTAAATATTTTTTTTGCCTATGACAAGCATGGTGGGGCTGGGAAGAGACAAAGTAGGACACTGCATCTTGGTGTATCTGTGGTATAATCCTAGTGTTACTAGCCCCTCACTACAGAAAAGACATTGGGGTCCAAAGAAGGCAATGAAGTTTGTGAAATGTCTGGAGAACAGCTTTGGTGAGTGGCTGAGGGAACTGGGGTTGTACAGCCTGAAGAAAATGAGGCTGAGGGGGCACCTGCTGGCTCTCTACAACTCCCTGAAAGGAGATTGGTGGGTGCTGGTCTCTTCTCCTTCGTAACAAGTGATAGGTCAAGGGGAAATGACTCCAACTTGCACCAGTGAAAGTTTAGGTTGGACATTAGGAACGATTTCTTCCCCAGAAGGATTGTCAAACCCTAGAAGATGCTACCTAGGGAAGTGGTTGAATTACCATCCCTGGAGGGATTTAAAAGCCATGTAGATATGGTGCCAACGGACATGGCTTAGTGGTGGATTTGGCAGTGCTGAGTTCACAGCTGTTGCTGGACTTGATGAACTTAAAAGGTCTTTCCCAACCAAAACAATTCTCTGATTCTGTGAAGAAAATAATCAACTGGAAGAAACAGCTGAAAGCAGCTGACAGGACTCGGTTTTGTTTATCCCTGAAAAATCAGAGAATAACTGCTTTCAGCACAGCACTGCCTTGAATTCATGCTGCCAGCTGGCAAGCTGAGTGGGCAATTCATTACATGAACTTCTGGATTTCTTCTGCAGCTTGACAAATGTTTCATGCAACAGTGCCAGAAAATATAATTCTTATAAAAAGGGAAGTGGAAAGTAACTGTAACTTTAAGAAAAGTATATCATTTGTGACCAAAGTGGAGTCTGCTTTGTGCTTTCTCATTATCTGCTCACAGCTCGGGGCTCTAGAACAGGGTTTGGATGGAGGCTTCAAGAAAAGAGAAAGTACCATTATATGTACATCTAGATTTTCCTGCTAATCTGAGTAAGGACTGAAAGAAGCACTTAAGCAATGTAGACCTGATTTGGGCAGGTAACTGTTGAGGCTGGAAGACGCCTTTGAGAGTAGTAAGTTCAACGGCTCACCTAGAACTTCTAATCCCACCACAGCTGCATAGCTACTACCACTAAACCATATCACTCAGCACCACATCCACACATCTTTTAAATAGTACGGCTTTCTACCATCTCCCTGGGCAACTTGTTCCAGTGTTCCACCAGCCTCATACTAAAGAACTTCTTCCTAATATCCAAAATTGTCCTCCTAATGTCCAAAGTCTTGCTCCTAATGCCCAAAGCTCCTCC
Organism: Picus viridis; assembly: GCA_033816785.1. Lineage (NCBI taxonomy): Eukaryota > Metazoa > Chordata > Aves > Piciformes > Picidae > Picus > Picus viridis. The sequence continues at coordinate 35,362,359 of CM066585.1, read as the reverse complement.
TAATGCCCAAAGCATCTTCCTAATGCCCAATCAAGCATTTCTTGCTATCAACTCTTTTTCAGCCACTTCCATAATTACCACTGAATTTGTTAAACCACTGATTTATATCAATAAACAGATTGCTACTTCTATGAGAACCAAGTGCATCACTACATCTGCAACACCACCTCATCTCCTTCCAGCTGTGGGGAGGTTTGATGCCTGGCTTGAGCCTGTCATGTTGGGTCTCATGACAGCTGGTTGAAGATGGAGAGGTAAAATGAGTCACTCCCTGCAGGCACCTTGCAAGGACTCATAGATATATTGGAGGGAATGAGTCATTCCCTGGCTGTATCCCCACAGGAAAGTCTCGCACAGGCTGAGAACTTACTGCCCATCGTTGATGTCAGCTGGGTGGAATGACATCAGCAGAGCCAGGATGAGCCCAGCAGCAGTAACACAACAGCATGGACTGGTGCACAGTGCTGCTTGCCAGCCCCCATGCTGGTATTTTGGGGGCTATTGACAGAGTAATAAGCAGGAAGGTAAAGGTGCAGTTGTGTGGGTACAGGAGGAAAAATTATGAGAGGGCTGGAGCACCAGGCTGAGAGAGTTGGGATTGTCCAGCCAGGATAAAAGAAGTCTCCAGGGAGACCTCCAAGGTGACATTTCAGGATTTAAAGGGGCAAGTCAGAAAGCTGGGGACAGATTTTTGTGCAGGGCCTGTTGTGACAGGACAAGGGGTGATGGTTTTGATTAAAAGAGGGAGATTTAGACTAGAGAGAAGGAAAAGAGTTTTGATGCTGAGTGTGGTGAGACCCTGTCCCAGGTTTCCCAAAGAGGTGGTAGGTGCCTCATCCCTGGAATCATTCCTGGTCAGGTTATGTGGGGCTCTGAGCAACCTGCTCTAGTTGCAGATGGCCCTTCTGACTACAGGGAGGTTGGACTAGATCACCTTAAAGGTCCCTTCCAACCCAAACCATTCTATGATTACCATCTCTACCTCGACCTCCCTGTCAAAGTCACCATGCATCATAGCTGCTGCTGCTGTCTTCTTTCACAGAATCACCAAGGTTGGAAGAGACCTCAAAGATCATCAAGCCCAACCTGTCACCACAGACCTCATGACTAAACCTCGGCACCAAGTGCCACGTCCATTCCCCTCTTGAACACCTCCAGGGATGGTGACTCCACCACCTCCCCGGGCAGCACATTCCAATAGCTAACAACTCTCTCAGTGAAGAAGTTTCTCCTCACCTTGAGCCTAAACTTCCCCTGGTGCAGCTTGAGACTGTGTCCTCTTGTTCTGGTGCTTGTTGCCTGGGAGAAGAGACCAACCCCCACCTGGCTACAACCTCCCTTCAGGTAGTTGTAGAGAGCAATGAGGTCTCCCCTGAGCCTCCTCTTCTCCAGGCTAAACAATCCCAGCTCCCTCAGCCTCTCCTTGTAGGGCTTGTGTTTAGCAGCTCTTTTGCCGATTCTTTCATACAGCACTTCTGTTGATGTTGCAAGAAATAATCACACCCTATTACCAGCCCCAGTCACAACGTGCCTGCACACACTCCTTCCAGCAACAAACTGATCTCATAGCAACAACAGCATCTGTGTTTCAGCCTTCCAAACACAGAGACAACTACTGTATCATTTTGCTGCTTGCAAGGGAGGAAGCAAAGGGAGGCCAGCTGGGGTGAGGGTTTTCATACGTGGGCAAGGTGCCTAGCGGGGACGTGAAGAGAGAGGTCACCTCCTTCTGCAAATGGATGGAGAGCTGCTCTTTCCCAAACACCTGCATGTAAGTGCATTAGCAACACCTCATGCAGGGTGACCTGGGCTCACTACAATCATTCAAGGGCCCAAACATCATTGATGGATAGAATCATAGAATAATTTATGTTGGAAGAGACCTTTAAGATCATCAAGTCAAACCACTAACCCAGCACTGCCAAACCACCACTAAATAATGTCTCCCAACATCACATCTACACAGCTTTGAAACCCCTCCAGGGATGGTGACTCCACCACCTCCCTGGGCAGTCTGTTCCAATGCCTGGTCACTCTTGCAGGAAAGACATTTGTCCTGATATCCAATCTAAACCTCACCTGGCACAACATGAGGGCATTTCTTCTCATCCTATCACTTGATACCAGGAAGAAGAGACCAACACCCACCTCACTACAATCTCATTTCAGTGGCTTGTAGAGCAAACTCAGATACTTTGCTCTGCCTCTCTGCCCTACTAGCCCAAACAAGGTTTTGTACACAGTCACCTGCACAGGCATCAGCAACCTCCCTGGACTCCAAAGCTCCTTCCTAGTTCAGGGGGATCAAACAATCGAATTGCTGCAGCAAGATGCCAACCAGTTCATGAGACATAAAAGCCATCTGTGTGCATCCCCTCAGATCAGGGGGAAGATGGATAATTTCACACAGCAGAATTCTTACGCTGCAGGAAACTGCCTCTCTTTCCTGTGAGTTTCACGTTCACAGAGGCAGCAGCTGAGGTTCTGCTGACACAGGGTGACTTGTTAAACGCTGATTTAACTGCACATCTGCCTGCTCCAAGAGCTGCAGTAGCTTCATGCTGCCTGCTTTGCACATTTGTGGCTGTAAATGCTTGTTAGTGCAGCAGGAAAGATAAGCTTGAGGAGTTCTCTTTCGCCCTCCCCCAACACAGTCAAGACTTCTGAAATCTCAGGAGAGCCTTGCAAAGTCCCAGTTGCTTTTCACAGAATTGCAGAATGGTGGAGGTTGGAAGGGGCCTCTGGAGATCATCCACTCCAATCCTCCTGCTAAAGCAGGGGCACCCACAGCAGCTTGCCCAGGAGCAAAATATCCAGGTGGCTTTGCAATCTCTCCAAAGAAGACTCCACAACCTCTCTGGGCAGCCTGCTCCAGGGCTCCAGCACCCTCACACCAAACAATTTTGTCCTCATCTTGAGACAGAACCTCCTGGGTTCCAGCTTGTGCCCATTGCCCCCTGTCCTGTTGCTGAGCACCACTGAGGTGTTTCAGAGGAACATCAAACACCCTGAAAGCTCCCAGGCTGAGTCCCACCTTGCACATGCCAGTAGTTCCATCAGAAAATCCCATGGTGGAAAAAGAGATGTTGGAGTTTATTGCTCCCTCTCTTCCATGCAATATCCTCTTCTTTTGTCAGATTAACCATGCCTGCAAATTCTCTTGTCCTGACATTGTCTCTTAGCAAATTTGAAGTCTTAATGAAGACAGAACTTTCCCTCAGTCATTATTGTCCCTTCCTGATTATTCAAGGTTTTCCCCCCGAGCTCCCTATTAAGCTAAATCCATGCACCCATGCAGTAAACAACCCTCTAACCAGGTCAATGCACATTAGTTACTCATTATTCAACAGCTCTGCTGCAGTCAGATGGAGTCACTTCTCCTCCCATTTTCAAGCCAGGAAAGAACTCCCATGCTGCTGGTTGCCAGTTAGCAGCTCCTCAGCAAGACCCATGTAGTTTTGACCTGCAGCAAATGCAAAGCCAGGTCCTTTCCTTCCTCTTGTCTCCTCTCTTCTAGAGCTCCTTTGCAATCCTGCCTGGGAAGCCAATCTGACGGACTCATCAGATTGGACCATCAGCTATTCACTGCCTACCCCAATGCCTGCTGGTACTTCAGAAAACATCTTTCTGCCATCATACTTTGCACATCAGATCATTTTCTGGTTTCCTGTTAATATTTGAGAAGAGTGTGACCACAAGGTCAAAGGAGGCTCTCCTACCCATCTACTCTGCTCTGGTGATGTCATATGTGGAGTATTTTGTCCAGTTCTGGGCTCCCCAGTTCAAGAGAGACAGGGAATTGCTGGAGAAAGTGCAGTGGAGGCTACAAAGATGCTGAGCCTGGAGAATCTCTGTGAGGAGAAAAGGCTGAGAGATCTGGGGCTATTTAACCTGGAGAAGATCAGCCTGAGAGGGGATCTGATCAATGTTGATGAAAGGTGAGGGGTGAAGGACAAGACAATGTGGCCAGGCTCTTCTCAGTGGTGCTCAGCACTGCGACAAGGGGCAGTAGGCACAAACTGGAACCCAGGAGGTTCCATCTCAAGATAAGGACAAAATTGTTTGGGGTGAGGGTCCTGGAGCCCTGGAGCAGGCTGCCCAGATCGGTTGTGAAATCTCCTTCTCTGAAGGGAATCCAAGCCCTACCTGGGCAAGCTGCTGTGGGTCTCCCTGTTTTAGCAGGGGGTTGGACTAGAGATCCCTTCCAGCCACTACCACTCTGTTCTTCTGTAACTGTTCACTGCCTGCCCCAATGTTGCCTGCTGGTACTTAAGAAAACCATCTTTCTGCCATTAGACTTGGCATATCAGATCACTTTCCTGTTAATCATTCATCATGGATATCATAATTTCTTAGATCACTGAGAACCCAAAGAGACCCAACATCTGATACAAGCAGTGAAAGGATGAAAAGGAAATCAAATACTCATTTGAAACCAGCAGCACTAGGGAGGGAAAGGTTGGAGGAGTAAAGGGTGAAGAACACAGCAGACCTGGCTTGTGCTTCTCTTTGAGGGAAAACCAGGACAGAGCATTTCTATGCCAACGTGGGATTTTCTTCCTCAATGCAAACTCCAGCTGTGAACGGAGTTGTCTGACACATGCTAAATGAGCCCCTGGAGAGCTCAGTTAGATCTGTCCCACACTGTGTGCTTCCACACTCACCGCAGGAGAACAAGCAACCTTCAGAAGTCTTTCTTAAGACTACAGTAGCCTTTGAGGTATAGAAGTGAACTGAAATGTGCAAACAAGAGGGTGGTGACCACCAGCATGTTTCCTTCTCAACTCTTCAGGCAGACATCATCTTGAACATCACACAACTGGGTCAGATGCTGAATCCATCCCACTGGTATCTTTAAATGAAAATGCATTTATTTGGGATTTTTTTTTCTTAGAAAGTAGAATTTCTTGACTTATTCCTCAGAGCCTGATTTCCTGATTTCAGCTGACCAAGACAAGGTTTAAAGTTGCATATGAAGTTTTGTATTCAGCACAGAGCAATCAACTATACTTGGATGTATTTGTAGTCCAAATAACTTATTCATAGAGTCATAGAATCAATAAGGTTGGAAAAGACCTCAAAGATCATCAAGTCCAACCTGTCCAACCAACACCTCATGAATAACTAAGCCATGGCTTCAAGTGCCACATCCAATCCCCTCTTGAACACCTCCAGGGACAGTGACTCCACCACCTCCCTGGGCAGCACATTCCAATGGGCAATCTCTCTTTCTGTGAAGAACTTTCTCCTCACCTTGAGCCTAAGCCTCCCCTGGCACAGCTTGAGACTGTGTCCTCTTGTTCTGGTGCTGGTTGCCTGGGAGAAGAGACCAAACCCTGCCTGGCTACAACCTCCTTTCAGGTAGTTGTAGACAGCAATGAGGTCACCCCTGAGCCTCCTCTTCTCCAGGCTAAACAACCCCAGCTCCCTCAGCCTCTCCTCATAGGGCTTGTGCTCAAGGCCTCTCCCCAGTCTCGTTGCCCTTCTCTGGACACGTTCAAGTGTCTCAATATCCTTCTTAAATTGAGGGGCTCAGAACTGGACACAATACTCAAGGTGTGGCCTAACCAGTGCTGAGTACAGGGGCACAATATTCATACATTCATATAATGGTTTGGGTTGAAAGAGACCCCAGATATCACCTAGTTCCAACCCTGCTGCCGTAGTCAGGGACACCTTCCACTAGACCAAACTGTCACCTTTTGACCCCTATCAGCATGAAAGATCACAGGAAAAAAAGCAAAAAAGTGCCTGGTGGAGAAATGGTGGATTCTGGAATTGGATTCAGGAACACATGGATCAGGACTGAACAGACAGATTGTCACGGAAGAAGAGGTTTGACCCTGGGGATCCCCTGAAGATTCTGTCCATGGGATGCAATCCCTTGTTGGGCAGTTGAGGGTCACCTAACCTGGCTGCTCCTCCCCACAGGTACCACCTCTGACTTCCTGCCCCCAGAATGTGAGGCACAATCTGTGGCTGTGCCCTTGGTGTGCAGAGGGGCAAGTCTCAGGCAGAGCCTTTATGCAGCCCAGACCTTGGAAGGAACTCTCTACATCAGCTTCTCCCTGCTTGAAGCAGCTTCTGGATGTGAAACCTTCCCTGAACTTCAGAAAGTGCCTCCCTGAGCAGAGACTGAGCTGGGAACTCACAGAACTGACCAGTCAGTTCTGCTCTAGCTCAAACCAGGACACTTGTCCTCTCTATGTTAAAGAGGAATATTTTGTTAAAGAGGATGCATTTTACTTTCACCCCCAAGGTGTAGGCACAGATTCTCTTTGAAAGCAGCCTTGTCCTGAGCAGTCATTGGGGTATAGGAAGGAAGATTTCAGAGGAGGCTTACTGCAGGAATGGTTGATTAAAAATCAAATGAAGATTCCCTGCAGGGTTAAACTGTGGCACGTTGCCTAAATTACTCTCTTTTTCCTGCAAGCTTTTCTTCCTTTCTGACACTTCATATCAGTAGCAGAGACTTCTCCTGGCTTGTTATTCGAGATGGGCTGAGACTGGAACATCTATCAGCCAGGTGCCCTTGAGTACTCAACAAATTAAAAAGCAGCTCTACCTTCATGCAGTCTGAACATGAGGGAACCATGCTTGGTTTATATTTTTTTCCTTGAAGTATTGCTTTCCTGCACTTGTAGAAATGATCTCACAGCATCAAAATGACTACATTAGAAGAGTTGTGATTACTTCATTGGGAGAGACTGCCGAGCCAACCTCAAATAAAGACCTGTCACTTTGGCACGCCGAGATTGATAATGTACCAAGTGCTACCATGGGCACCATGTCCCTCAGCACTGCATGTTAGCTGCTTTGCTAAATGCCAGATGACAAGGGCTGGGCAAATAAAGAGCTCAAACTGCTCCAGAGAGTTGAAATTAAATTACATACAACTTTAAATTCAAACCCTTGTGCAGACCCTGAGTATTTCCCCACCGTTTGGTTGTTCTTCATTGATGGTGAGATAACCCAATTCCACAAGCAGAGTTTAATCTTTCCAAGCAGCTGTGCTTGGGAGGGATCTTTGGAGATCACCTAGTCCAATCCCCCCTGCTAAAGCAGGGTCACCCACAGCAGCTTGAACAGGATCACGGTGTCCAGGTGGCTTTGGAATCTCTCCAGAGAAGGAGACTCTGCAACCTCTCTGGGAAGCCTGCTCTAGGCCTCCAAAACCTTCACAGCAGAGATGATTTCCCTCACTTCCATAGCTGCTTGGAAAGATGAACCTCTGCCCATCACCAGCTCCTTTATGCAGAATTCACTTTAGCATTTGTTAATTTTTCCTTGGCTGAGGATACTTTCAGCAAGCAGAAAGTTACCTGAATTACTCCAAAACTTCAAAGATGCTTCTCCTATCAGGAAGAAGAGACCAGCCCCAAACTTCATTCCAATCTCCTTTCATGGAGTTGTGGAGAACCAGAAGGTCTTCCTCCTCAGCCTCCTTTTCTCCAGACTAAGCAACCCCAGCTCCCTCATCTGCTCCTCCCCAGACCTGTCCTCCAGACCCTTTCCCAGCTTCATTGCCCTTTTCTGGACCAGCTCCAGCACTTCAAAGTCCTTCTTGTAGAGGGGCCCTAAAATGAACCCAGTACTCAAGGTGTAGCCTTAACAGTGTCAAACATGATCCCTGCCCTGGTCCTGCTGGCCACACTGTTGCTGATCCAGGTCAGGATGCTGCTGTCCTTCTTGGCCAGCTGGGTGTGCACACACTGGCTCATCTTCAGCCAGCTGTCAGCCAGCACCCCCAGGTCCTTTTCTGCCAGGCAGCTTTCCAACCGTTCTGTCCCAAGCTGTGCTGCCCATCTGCATCAAGTTAGTAAGCAAGGAGGATGTTGAAGCCATGCTACCTTCTCTCCTTTCACATATTTTCCAATTATGACCAAGTGACACTGACAGCACAAAGATGACTTGGGGCAAGGTTCTTGGGCTTCAGTTTTCAACGACTGTCAGCACTTGCTCCTCAAAAAACTTTCACAGTTGGAGTCTCAGAAAATCTTTCGCTGCCCCCTGTGAACACTACTTCAGGATCAGGTTGGATGGAGCCTGGAGCAACCTGGACTAGTGAAAGGTGTTCCCACTCATGGCAGGGAGGTTGAAATTAGATGATCTTTAAGGTGAGAGACCTTGAGCACAAGCCCCACGAGGAGAGGCTGAGTGAGCTGGGATTGTTTAGCCTGGAGAAGAAGAGGCTCAGGGGAGACCTTATTGCTCTCTACAACTACCTGAAGGGTGGTTGTAGCCAGGAAGGGTTGGTCTCTTCTCTCTAGCAACCAGCACCAGAACAAGAGGGCACAGTCTGAAGCTGCACCAGGGGAAGTTTAGGCTCGAGGTGAGGAGAAAGTTCTTCACTGAGAGAGTCATTTGTCATTGGAATGTGCTGTACAGGGAGGTGGTGGAGTCACCGTCCCTGCAGGTGTTCAAGAGGGGATTGGATGTGGCACTTGGTGCCATGGTCTAGTAGTCATGAGGTCTGTGGTGACAGGTTGGACTTGATAATCTTTGAGGTCTCTTCCAGCCTTGGTGATACTGTGATACTGTCTTTTCCAGCCCAAACTATTCTGATTCTATGATCTCCAAGGCCTTATAGCTTTGTGATGCAAAAGTATCTGAACTAAGTCACAAGAGGTGTCAGGAGAAGTTAGCTACCTACCTATCTCTATGGAAATAGTACCAACATTTTTAGTGCCATCAGTGCAGGAAAACAGAATCACAGAATCACCAAGGTTGGAAGAGACCTCAAAGATCATCAAGTCCAACCTGTCACCACAGACCTCATGACTAGACCATGGCACCAAGTGCCACATCCAATCCCTCTTGAACACCTCCAAGGATGGTGACTCCACCACCTCCCTGGGCAGCACATTCCAATGGCGAATGATTCTCTCAGTGAAAAACTTCCTCCTCACCTTGAGCCTAAACTTCCCCTGGCGCAGCTTGAGACTGAGATCCATGGAAGAACCTGCTCTAAGGGTATCACAGTGAACCACAGGGTAAAGTCAGTGTTTTTTATTCCAGAGCTTCTGTGACATGAAGAACAAAATGGGTTGGCTTTGACTCACTGACATTAAAACAAAAGGCCCTTAGAAACCAGATATCCATAGGAGCACTAAAAAAAATTATAAATGTCTCCACAAATAGGAGGCCAGAAAAAGACTGCAGTGAATTAAATATAAACTAAAAGAGGGGACATTCAGACTGGATATGAGGATGAAATTCTTTACAGTGAGGGTGGTAAGACCCTCTCCCAGGTTTCCCCATCCCTGGAACCATCCCAAGTCAAGTTGTTCAGGGCTCTGAGCAACCTGCTCTAGCTGAAGATCTAGATCATAGAATCATAGAATCAATGAGGTTAGAAAAAACCTCAAAGATCATCAAGTCCAACCTGTCACCCAAGACCTCATGACAAACAAACCATGAAGGAGTATTGGACTAGATGACCTTCAAAGGTTCCTTCCAGAACAAACCATTCTATTATTCTAAATTAATAGCATGGGAGGGATCTTAATCAGGCACTGTGGAAGTTGAAGCCCGTTCTCTGCTCAGCAATCTCTTGGTTCACACCCTTGTTTCACACTGCACCCATCAGGCTGCTCTCAAAAACACCTCAAGCAAAGAGAAGTGGAGGAGAAGGGGGACAAAAAACACACTTGGAAGCCACCAAAATCCTTCCAGGGCAGACAGCACTGCCCACCACATCACCTCCCTGGATAACCGACATTTAGGATAGGAATTATTTTTGCTGTCCCCATCTCAGAGCACCACATGAGTCAGTCACGAGCTCAAGACACAACAAACATGCAAATCCACGTGCAAGAGCAACGAGAGAAGAGCACATTTAATTAGCTCCCCAAAAGCACTGCTCTCCCTGGGTTTTCCCTGTGCATTGTAAAGCACATTGACAAACTGGTAAATTGGATGTGTTAACCCCTGGTCAAAAACCCCTCCGGTTCTGTGGAAATAATAAATAAGCAAATGTGTGAAGTGAATAAACAGCTCCCTGCAGGGAAATACATGTGGATGGGTGTCTGGCAGCATTTACTTTGGGAACAGCAGTTCACATTTTCTGTCTGAGACCCCTGGCAACCTCACAATAATCAAATCTTTTTTAAATAAAATGAGAGGAAACAGTAAGTCTCTCACATATGTCTCTTCATTATAGCAGGGAACATGTGCAACTAGTCACTGACTGGCAAAAAAATGGCATTTCTATTCAAAATCATCAGGCACCATCACAACCTGTAATCAGGAGGGATATGGAAAAGATTTCCTGGACCAGATATTCTATTTAACAGCATGTTCACATCCTCTGGAATCATGATTGCAGAGAATAACAGAATCGCACAGCATGGTGGGGGTTGGAAGGAACCTCGGGAGGTCAGCTAGTCCAACTCCCCTGCTAAAGTAGGGGGGCCCACAGCAGGATCACAGTGTCCAGGTGGCTTTGGAATCTCTCCACAGAAGGAGACTCCACAATTTCTTTGGGCAGCCTTCTCCAGGGCTCACAGTCAAGGAGTTTTCCCTCACCTTCATATGGCTTCTCCTGGGTTCCACTGCTAAAGGTATCTGCCCCCTTGGAAGCAATACCTGGTGTCACAGTGACTGTTACAGTCATCTCATCAAGCCCTGTCCATGCAGTAAGCAGGGACATCTTCAAATAGAGCACGTAGCACAGCCCCCAAACAACCTGACCCAGAACAGTCCCAGGCATGGGGCATCTACCACCTCTCTAGGCAGCCTGGGACAGGGCTCTCACCACTCTCACTGTAAAATAATTCTTCCTTCTATGCAGTTTGAATCTCAGTCTCTTAGTTTAAACCAAACATTAGGGGGACCATGTGGCTAAGTTGGTAGCACGTAAGACTCTTACTGGGAAGGTTGTGAGTTCAAGCCTGCAGTGGGCAGGAAGTAAGTTCTCTCTGGGCAAGCAATGTCCTCCCTCCTCAAGAGGGGACTGGACTTGTTGCCATGCTCGAGTCATGGGGTCTGTGGTGACAGGTTGGACTCGATGATCTTAGTCTCTTCCAACCTTGGTGATACTGTGAACTGTACTGTGATACCCCTTGTCCTGTCATGACAGACCCTGCTCAGGAGTCTGTTCCCATTGTTCTTATTGGCCCCTTTAAGTACTGAAAGGCCACTAGAAGTTCTCCCTGGAGCCTTCTCTTCTCCAGGCTGAGAGAACATGCTTATTTTCAGTGAACAGCTGCTGCTTTTTCACAGAGTGGCTCTCCAGCAGAAACAATACAGCAGACTGGTGATTGCTGTGAACAAGCTAATGTCTGCGAAGTTTGTGGACTGGCAAACACAGCCCTGTTCCACTGGTATCTGAATCACCAATAAACCAAATTGCCCATCTCCAGTTTTATGAGAAGTACAAGTTTGGCCAGGCTGGAGAAAGATCTAGGCAACAACTGGGTTGCACAGACTGTTTCGTTTTAATGAGAGGTTTGTCCGCAGATATTTTTTCCTCATCCATAAATATTCTTTCTTCCTCCAGATCTTCACATGTTCTGCTTTAATATCCTTGGATCCATACTTTCATGCCCCAAAAGCCAAGGACATAATCCACTTAGAAATAAACACAGACAACACTAGGTAATGACTTCAGAAAGTCACGTGGTTCACTTCAGAAAGCAGAGGCCATATACAATAATACAATACAATACAATAATACAATACAATACAATACACCAGGTTGGAAAGACCTTCAAGATCATCGCGTCCAACCCATCAAACAATCCAACCCACCCAACAACTAGACCATACAGCCAAGCACCCCATCAAGTCTTCTCCTGAACACCTCCTGTGAAGGTGACTCCACCACCTCCACGGGTAGCCGATTCCAATGGGCAATCACTCTCTCCGTGTAGAACTTCTTCCTAACATCCAGCCTAAACCTGCCCTGGCGCAGCCTGAGACTGTGTCCTCTTGTTCTGGTGCTGGATGCCTGGGAGAAGAGGCCAACCTCTGCCTGGCTACAACCTCCCTTCAGGTAGTTGTAGAGAGCAATAAGGTCACCCCTCAGTCTCCTCTTCTCCAGGCTAAGCAACCCCAGCTCCCTCAGCCTTTCCTCATAGGGCTTGTGTTCCAAACCCCTCACCAGCTTTGTTGCCCTTCTCTGGACATGTTCCAGCAAGTCAACATCCTTCCTAAACTGAGGGGCCCAGAACTGGACACAGGACTCAAGGTGTGGCCTAACCAGTGCAGTGTACAGGGGGAGAATGACCTCCCTGCTCCTGCTGGCCACACTGTTCCTGATGCAAGCCAGGATGCCATTGGCCTTCTTGGCTGCCTGGGCACACTGCAGGCTCATGTTCAGCCTACAATCAACCAGTACCCCCAGGTCCCTCTCTGCCTGGCCACTCTCCAGCCACTCTGACCCCAGCCTGTAGCACTGCCTGGGGTTGTTGTGGCCAGTGTGCAGAACCCGGCACTTGGATGTGTTCAATCTCATGCCATTGGACTCTGCCCATCTGTCCAGCCTGTCGAGGTCCCTCTGCAAAGCCTCTCTGCCCTCCAGCAAATCAACTGCTGCCCCCAGCTTGGTGTCATCTGCAAATTTACTGATGATGGACTCAATGCCCTCATCCAGATCATCAATAAAGATGTTGAAGAGCATGGGGCCCAGTACTGATCCCTGGGGCACACCACTAGTGACAGGCCGCCAGCTGGATGTGGTGCCATTCACCATTACTCTCTGGGCTCGGCCCTCCAGCCAGTTCCTAACCCAACGCAGTGTGCTCCTGTCCAAGCCACAGGCTGCCAGCTTGGCCAGGAGTTTGCTGTGGGGAACGGTGTCAAAGGCCTTGCTGAGGTCCAGGTAGACCACATCCACAGGCCTCCCCACATCCACCAGGCGGGTCACCTGATCATAGAAGGAGATCAGGTTGGTCAGGCAGGACCTGCCCCTCCTAAATCCATGCTGGCTAGGCCTGAGCCCCTGGTCATCCTGTAAGTGCTGTGTGATCGCACTCGAGATGACCCGTTCCATAATCTTGCCTGGCACTGAGGTCAGGCTGACAGGCCTATAATTCCCTGGCTCTTCCAACTGGCCCTTCTTGTGGATGGGCACCACGTTGGCCAGCTTCCAGTCTTCTGGGACCTCTCCAGTGAGCCAGGACTGCTGAAAAATGATGGAAAGTGGCTTGGACAGCTCATCTGTCAGCAATCTCAGCACCCTAGGATGGATCCCATCCGGTCCCATGGCCTTGTGGGGGTCCAAGCGGCTCAGCAGATCTCTAACTTCCTCTTGGAGCAGTGGTAAACTATGCAGCTCTCTGGCTGCATATCTAACAGCACGTATCTTCATCTGGCATAAACTAGCATTTTAATACCTTCTGCTGTACTGCACAAGTCTCTGTGGAGCTACCCTGCCAAAAGTACTTCCATTTCTACTATTAGTTTACACCTGACCAGCTCTACAGCACAAAGATGTTTATTGCTGGCGAGAAGGTTAATGGAGAAGCTCAAGGGACACAAGTTTCAGATTCTTTACAAAACCTGGTTGGTTGCACTTGAAGAACACAGGCAGATCTTCCCAGTGTACAGGCAGATCTTCCCAGGGTTTTCCACAAATGCAAAAAAGTAGCTTGATACAGATAAATGAAAGTGTTAGAGTCTAAATTCCAGTTACCAGAACCCAAACAACACTGAAACAGCACCAGAACTCAGGAAAATGGCAGAAATAGAGGGGGAAGTGTGATAGAACGAGAGGAAATGATTCAGTGATTCTGTGAAATGGCCTGAAATTGGGCCAGGGCAGGTGTAGGTTGGATGTTAGGAAAAAATTCTTGACTTGAGAGTGGTCAGGCATTAGGCTGCCCAGAGAGGTGGTGAAGTCACCATTACTGGAGGTATTTCAATAAACATGTGGACATGGCACTTTGGGACGTGGATTAATGGCAACGGTGGTATTGGGTTAATGATTGGAGTTTGTGATCTTAGAGGTCTTTTCCAACCTAAGTAATTCTATGATTCTGTGACTTTCTGCAGTGGTGCAACTTGAGGTCCTATTGTTTGTCACTAGGGAGAAAAGATCAATCCCCATCTGGCCCCGACCTCCTTTCAGGGAATTGTAGAAAGTGAGGCTGTCTCCCCTCAGCCTCCTTCTCTCTAGGCTGAACAGCCCCAGATAAAAATTCTCCTTTATTTCTTTTCCATTTTACTAAAATCTCTTTGGAGTTGGAAGGTCTTTCCAAGAGCTTTCAATCTGAGCATACAATATTTTCCAACAACAAAGAGCACATCAATTAGCTAATAACAGATTGTGTTGGGTTTTGCTGCATTCTAAGAGCACATTCAGTGGAAAGGAATGGAATGGAATGGAATGGAATGGAATGGAATGGAATGGAATGGAATGGAATGGAATGGAATGGAATGGCATGGAATGGAATGGGATAGAATAGAATAGAATAGAATAGAATAGAATAGAATAGAATAGAATAGAATAGAATAGAATAGAATAGACCAGATTGGAAGAGAACTTCAAGATCATCGAGTCCAACCTATCATCCAACACCATCTAATCAACTAAACCATGGCACTAAGCACCCCATCCAGTCTTTTCCTAAGTGCTTCCAGTGATAGTGACTCCACCACCTCCCTGGGCAGCACATTCCAGTGGGAAATCACTCTCTCTGTGTAGAACTTCTTCCTAACATCCAGCCTAAACCTCCCCTGGCACAGCTTGAGACTGTGTTCTCTTGTTCTGGTGCTGATTGCCTGGGAGAAGAGACCAACCTCCACCTCTCTGATGGAGAAACAGTCATAGAATCATAGAATTGTGTCAGGTGGAAAAGACCTCCATAACCATCAAGTCCAGCCATCCATCAACTAACACAGATTCACAGATCCACCACCTCCCTAGATCAGCCTGTTCCAATGCCTGACCCCTCTCACAGGGGAGAAATGTTTCCTAACATCCAACCTAAACATCCCCTGACACTATTTTAGGCCATATTACCTGATACAAGGGTGCAGAAATCAACCCCCACCTCACTACAACTTCCTTTCAGGTAGCTGTAGAGAGCAATGAGGTTTTCCTGGCCAGTTTCTAGGACGTAGAAACTATAATACAGACTCCAAAGCTGTAACACACTGTTGAAAGCAGAAGACATTAACCTGCATTATATCTCCTCAAAAGCATCTCAAGAGAATATGAAGTCCTCTTTAAAATAGGTTTATTTCCCAAGGCCAAAGCATAGAGAGGGAACAACTTGTCATCTTTTGTAACTCAATATTTCATGGTTCAAATCTGTTTCCAGAGTCTCTCTTGTCTAGAAGTTACATCACAGCTAAACTTCATCCTTTTGCCACGCTCTGTTGGTTCAAACTAATGCCCAACCCTAAGAGAATAAGAATCCACAGAGTTATCTCTGTTGGAAAAGACCATTAAGATCATCAAGTCCAACCATTCTCTAACTCTGCCAAGTCTGGTGGTAAGCTGTGTCCCTCAGCACCACATCTCTGCCTCTTTTAAGCACTTCCAAGGCTGGGGATTTAAACACCTCTCTGGGCAGCCTGTTGCAGCCTTTGAGAACCCCTGCAAAATGAAGTTTCTTCTAATATACAACCTCAACCCTCCCGTGGTGCAACTTTAGGCCATTACCTCCCATCTTGTTGGAGAAGTTATTACATTTCTCCCCTTCTCATTGACTTTGTGGGTCCCTCAGCCTGTTTGGGGAAAGAACATGTAGATCTCAGGCCTGACTCAGCATAGGTATAATCATTTAAATACGTTGCAGGCTTTAGTGGCATGAATCATCACAGAATCCTGTATATCACATTTTTATCCAGCTGCTGTTCCACAGAGCCTAACAGATTATACATGACTGAAGAATAATTACATTTTGGATAATGTCCACTTCAAAAGCCAGATTTTCACTCGGGTGAGAAAGGCATCAATAGAAAGCAACACTTACTCCAGCAGTTAACCACATCCAGCTATTAAAAAAAAATGGAGTCTAATTTGGGTTGGAATTTTTATTGCTTCAGCTCCCCACTTTCATTTCTTTCCATTTTTACTTCATTAAGATAACTTTAGGACCCAATATATCCTCACCAGGAAGCCACTTAGACAGATCAAGTCACCTTAATCTCCTTTTTTGATGGACTACCCCGATTGTGTTCCCGAGGTCTCTTACTATAATGTATTTTCCACAGCCCCAGGGCCATTCTGTGGCTCTTTTTGCCCTTTCCTGCCAATTTTTCAGTGATCTTAAAAAAAAAAAAAAATTGAATCATTGCAACAAAGCTCTGTATCATCAGTCAAGCCAATGCCTTTTTTGAAGGATGAATTTCAATATGAGGGAGCTGCACCAGCAGCAGGATAAGCCTGACTTTACACAACGATCCTCATGTGAGTTTTCCTTCCTGCAGAATCACCCCAAAACCAGGCAAAAAGGATAAAAGAGAATAGAATGGAATTAGAATAGGAATAGGAATAAGAATAGGAATAGGAATAGGAATAGGAATAGGAATAGGAATAGGAATAGGAATAGGAATAGGAATAGGATGGAATAGAATAGAATAGAATAGAATAGAATAGAATAGAATAGAATAGAATAGAATAGAATAGAATAGAATAGAATAGAATAGAATAGACTAGACCAGGTTGGAAGACACCTTCAAGATCATCGCGTCCAACCCATCAACCAATCCAACACACCTAAACAACTTAAACCATGGCACCAAGCACCCCATCAAGTCTCCTCCTGAATACCTCCAATGATGGTGACTCCACCACCTCCCTAGGCAGCCCATTCCAATGGGTAATCACTCCCTCTGTATAGAACTTCTTCCTAACATCCAGCCTAAACCTCCCCTGGTGCAGCTTGAGACTGTGTCCTCTTGTTCTGGTACTGGCTGCCTGGGAGAAGAGACCAACCTCCACCTGTCTACAACCTCCCTTCAGGTAGTTGTAGAGAGCAATAAGGTCACCCCTGAGTCTCCTCTTCTCCAGGCTAAGCAACCCCAGCTCCCTCAGCCTCTCCTCATAGGGCTTGTGTTGCAACCCCCTCACCAACTTTGTTGCCCTTCTCTGGACATGTTCCAGCAACTCAACATCCTTCCTAAACTGAGGGGCCCAGAACTGGACACAGGACTCAAGGTGTGGCCTAACCAGTGCAGTGTACAGGGGCAGAATGACCTCCCTGCTCCTGCTGGCCACACTGTTCCTGATGCAGGCCAGGATGCCATTGGCCCTCTTGGCTGCCTGTGCACACTGCTGACTCATGTTCAGCGTACTGTCAACCAGTACCCCCAGGTCCCTCTCTGCCTGGCTGCAGAGAGGGACCTGGGGGTACTGGTCGATGGGAGGCTGAACATAAGAATCTCCAATCTGATCCTCCTGATGTGGAATTGCCTAACACACAATTGTGATTTTCAAACCCTACAAAAATACCTGAGCAGAAAAAGTTTTGCCAACAACATGCCAAAATTAAACTGTCCCTCAAAAGAAGTTTCCAGTCTTGGCAAAAGCCATTTATAAGTCAAACATTTTGAGCAGTGCTACAAAACAAATGAAGGCTGTATGAGAATGAATTAACATTGTGTAACCAGTCGAGTTTGACCTGCTGGAAAGCAGCTCCACAAAGAAGGGCCTGGGAGTCCTGGTAGACGAGTTCACCATGAGCCAGCCATGGTATCCTGGGGTGCATTAAGAAGAGTGTGATCAAGAGGTCAAGGGCGATTCTCCTCCCTGTTTACTTTGACCAAGTGAAGCCACATAGAATATCATGTCCAGTTCCGGGCTCCCCAGTTCAAGACACAAGGAACTGCTGGAGAGAGTCTAGCAGTGGCTATGAAGATGCTGAAGGGCCTGAAGCATCTCTGTGAGGAGGAAAGACTGAGAGACCTGAGGCTATTTAGCCTGGAGAAGAGCAGACCCACAGGGGATATTCTTGATACTCAGCAAGAGCTAAGGGGTGGGGCCACACTCTTCTCAGTGGTGCCCAGAGATAGGACAAGGGGTAATGGGCATAAACTAGAACCAAGGAGGATCCATCTGAACAGGAGGAGAACCTTGCTTGGTGGATGCTGAAGCCCTGGAGCAGGCTGCCCAGCGAGGTTGTGGAGTCTCCTTCTCTGGAGAGATTCCAAAGCCACCTGAACATTATGATCCTGGGCCACCTGCTGTGGGTGATCTGCTTCACCAGGTGGAGTGCACTAGATGATCTCCAGAGGTCCCCTTTCAGTCCCCACCATTCTTTGTTGTTCTGTGATCATGACTTTGTAAAAAATAAAATACTTTTTTAAAAAAAGATTTTGACATTGACAAATCGTAACTCATTGATTTATGATTTATTACCAGTGTTGCCTTATATTTTCATGGCCCAGAAGTACCACAGTGATTATACCTGATTTATTTTTGGGCATACTCATACCTGGACAACATTCCAGATAGGATTTTTTGTGTCTTCAAATCAACTGGAAGAACTGTATACATTCAACAGTGCAATCATGTCGATTTGGCCAGGCAGTGGATTAGGTTGCCCAGGGAAGTGTCAGAGTCACAATCTCTGGAGGTGTTCATGAAACGTGGACGTGGCAATTTGGGACATGGTTTAATGGCCATGGTGGTGTTGGGTTGATGGTTGGGCTTAATGATTTTAAAGGTCTTTTCCAACTAAAACAAGTCTATAATTCTATGTGCAACCACCTGTTTGTCATTCATGATATTTTTCTAAGAGAGTGGGAAAGAGGGAACAAGTGTACCATAGCACCAACAGAACAAGAGGACACAGTCTCAAGCTGTGCCAGGGGAGGTTCAGGCTGGATGTGAGGAGAAAGTTCTTCCCAGAAAGAGTAATTTGCCATTGGAACGTGCTGCCCAGGGAGGTGGTGGAGTCACCATCCCTGGAGGTGTTCAGAAAAGGCTTGGATGTGGCACTTGGAGACATAGTTTAGTTGTCAGGAGGTATTAGCTATTAGGTATCAGGTTGGACTTGATGATCTCTGGGGTCGTTTCCAACCAAACTGATTCTGTGATTCTGTGATTTATTATTTGTATGGAAAGATAAATTTCAGGAAAAAAATAGGCCTATAGTAACTTCCTTAGACTTCCTTGAAGTAGCATCCCAATAAAAAGAAATCAGTTCCTGCTATGGAAATCAAATGCAGAGTCAAATCCCTAAATTCCTTTTGTGTTAACAGGGGAGGACCAGGTGCCTAAGTATCAGGGTTCCAGCTCTAAAACCAAGAGGGGATTTTCAGTGGGGAGAGGCTTATGTCAACCAAGAAACAACAAACAAAAAAAAAGAAAAAGAAAGGAAAAAGAAAGGAAAAAAAAAAACCCAAACAAAACAAAACAAACCAACATAGAAGAAGCTGTCTTTAATTCAGACTTAGATTACTAATACTGGACTACATTTATCCATCCCTTCCAAATTAAGATTTACTGCAAAAATCCACCACACTTCGATATCTAAGCCATCATCTTTAGGTGCAGGAAAATGGCTCAGCTTTTAGCTCAGTTGCTAGGAAAAGAAACTTACCTTAAAAGCAGATTAAGTTTTTTTGCAAATAAAGGAGCTTTCTGCCTTCAATGTACAAGCCTCAGACTACATCTGTCAAAGGCTTCAGAAACCCTTCAGAGTACATGAGTTGGATTTGATGGACTTTGATTTGATCTGCTGAGAAGCCCCAATCTGAGCATTGTACTTTACTAGTAAAGCATCACAACGTTGGAAGGCTGGATGAAGATCCACAAAGGCAGTTGGACCACTGGCAAAAGATTTCTATAATGGAAGCTCGAGGGTGCACAAGTATCCTAGAATAGTTTGGGTTGGAATGGACATTAAAGATTATCTAGGTGGGAAGTGATTGCCCCCTTGTACTCAGCATTGGTGTGGTCACATCTCAAATACTGGGTTCCATTTTTGGCCCTCACTACAAGAAAGACATTGAGAGGCTGAACCATGTCCAGAGAAGGACAATAAAGCTGTTGAAGGATCTGGAGAAAGACGTCTGGTGATGAGCAGCTGAGAGAACTGGGGTTGGTCAGCCTGGAGAAAATAAGGTTGAGGGGAGACCTTCTGGCTCTCTACGACTCCCTGAAAGGAGGTTGGAGTGAGGTGGGGGTTGGTTTCTTCTCCCAAGGAAGAAGTGACAGGACAAGAGGAACTAGCATTAAGTTGCACCAGGAGAGGTTTAGATTGCACAGTAGGTAAAATTTCTTTACCAAGAGAAGTGGTCAGTCATTGGAACAGGCTGACTAGGGAAGTGGTGGAGTCACCATCTCTGGAGATGTTTAAAAAGCATGTAGGCATGGCACTTCAGGACATGGTTTAGTGAGGCATGAGTTGGTGGGTGGAGTTGATGATCTCAGCAGCCTCTTCCAACCTTAATGATCCTATGATTGTGTTCTATGCTTCTACTTCCAATGTACCTACCATGGACAGGAACACCTTCAAGAAGCACCTGCAGACATCTGAAAAACCAAGTGCTGGGTTTCTGGTACTGAGTAAATCATGATGCTGGCACCCAGTAGAGTGAGATATGATAATTTGTTCCCCAAAATGCCAAGCTGCATTTTAAGCACTGAAATAAATATACATAAATCTGGATCTTCCAGATTGCAGCATGGGAGATCATAAAACTACAACCAAATATATCTATTTGAAATGGAAATATCTTTCAAGTATCAGCTCCAGTTCTGGCTCAAACACGGTAAGTTTTCCAACATAAGTCTTGATTATGTCTGTAAAAACAAAACCCACAGAGCAGATTTGTTTACGCTGCCTAAGATAAACCATTTCTTTATTTAGAAACAGAAACCACTGCATCTGCTGAACACAGACACAAAGCCATTTGCAGCACCTCCAAGAGCAAGCTCCTCCATTTAGCTATGCCAATAGGCACTCTTATCTTGCATACACAAAGGTGTTTACATACACACTCCCTGCTTAAGTAAACTTGTTGCTCATATTCATATAGAGTCACCATGTGCATGGACACACTCATTCTGAAGATCAAGCTTACATGAGTCAAAAAACACCAACACTTCTAACTTTTAAAATATAATTAGTTGTGGATAGAATCATAGAATGCATCGGGTTGGAAAGGATCTCTAAAGGTCATCGTAAGGGCTGGAGCATCTTTGCTGTGAGGATGGGCTGAGGGAGCTGGGGTTGTTCAGCTTGGAGAAGAGAAGACTCCAGGGGGACCTTCTAGATGCCCTGCAATACCTGAAGGGAGCCTACAGAAAGGCTGGAGAGGGATTCTTCATAAGGGTGTCTACCAAAAAGACAAGGGGGAATGGTCTTAAGATGAGGGAGACTAAGTTTAGACTGGATCTTAGCAAGAAGTTCTTCAGTACAAGGGTGGTGAGACTCTGGAACAAGTTGGCCAGAAAGGTTGTAGATTCCCCCATCCTAGAGGTGTTTGAGGCCAGGTTGGATGAGGCTTTGAGCAACCAAATCTAGCTGAGAGGCATCTCCGCCCAGGGCAGGTAAGTTAGGGTAGATGATCTTCAAGGCCCCTTCCAACCTAAGCCATTCTATGATACTGTCCAACCCTGCTGCAATGAACAGGGACATCCCCAACTAGATCAGGTTGCTTAGGGTCCCATCAAGCCCAACCTTGAACATCTCCAGGTTTAGGGCCTCCACCACCCCCTTAAGGCAAGGGTTCCAGTGTTCCACCACCCTCATAGTAAAGAACTTCTTCCTAATGTATCTTAAATGGAGACTGATCAAAAGCAACTCTTCATACTCATCCAGTTACCATCGTCCAAGTCCTCCATGTACTAGCATTATAAGTCATCCCACAGAGAGATAATGACAACATTTAACTTAATGAGCAGCAGAATTTGTTTCCTTCACTTTATGCAACCACACCACTTTGGATCCAGGGGAAGGAGAAGATAGCAACCTTCCTGATCTTTGTTTTCTTATGAATAGTGGGGGCAAAAATTATGCAAAACTCATGTACAATGGCTTCACTGAGTTTCTCTATGAGACCTTAGAGCAGCCTTCAAGTACATGAAGGGGGACTACAAGGAAGATGGGGAGGGACTTTTTACAAGGGCTTGTTGCTGTAGGACAAGGGAGAATTGATTGAAGCTGGAAGAGGGGAGATTTAGACTGGATATTAGGAACAAACCCTTTACAGTGAGGGTGGTGAGACACTGGAATGGCTGCCCAGGGAGACTGTGGATTCTCCCTCCCTGGAGGTGTTCAAGGCCAGGTTGGATGAAGCCTCGAGCATCCTGGTCTAGTGCAAGGTGTCCCTGCCCATGGCAGGTGGGCTGGACCTAGATGATCTTTAAGGTCCCCTCCAGCCCAAACCACTCTATGTTTCTATGGTTCTCACACCCATAATCAGATTCATATTTTCATGAAGAAGTCTGAGTCTGGTACATTAATTAAGATAATTGTTAAACCTGGATAAAGAAATTAGATTGGCTTAAAATTTAGCAAGGTAGCCTTGGTAAAATGCTCATTCCATAAAGAATGTTAAGTCTCTTTACAATTATTCAGAGAATTAAGAGGCCCAGACTGGATTGATTTATAACAGAAGATCCAAAAAGTCATTTAATGTCTTCCCAGAAATCAAGTAAAAAGGCAAATTAAACGTGTCAGTTGGATTGTTTCACACTCTTAGAGAAGTCAGCCGTGAATATTTGGAGAGTGTGGGTTATTTATAGGCAGCTTGAAATATTAGTACTGCAAAATGCAACAGAAGAGACTTCCAAATGTCATGTGTTTGGGGCATGAGGACGAGGCAGACTCTCACAGTTAGGAAGACGCTGCCAGCAGCAAGATCTCTCTTTGACCTGGAAGTGTGAGAATTATTTTCTCTCACTCCACCCCAGAAACAGGACATAAAGATGACTTACCCCACACCCATGCCCTAACTGAGCACTGGCAATGCCATATTTTAATCTCTCAGGGTCTAATGCTGTGTTAATTTAATTCACAAAATTATCACAGTATGACTAAGGTTGGAAGAGACCTCGAAGATCATCGAGTCCAACCTGTAACCACAGACCTCACGACTAGACCATGGCACCAAGTGCCACGTCCAGTCCCCTCTTGAACACCTCCAGGGACGGTGACTCCACCACCTCCCCGGGCAGCACATTCCAATGGTGAATCACTCTCTCGGTGAAGAACTTTCTCCTCACCTCCAGCCTAAACTTCCCCTGTTGCAGCTTGAGACTGTGTCCCCTTGTTCTGGTGCTGGTTGCTAGGGAGAAGAGGCCAACCCCTTCCTGGCTACAACCTCCTTTCAGGTAGTTGTAGAGAGCAATGAGGTCGCCCCTGAGCCTCCTCTCCTCCAGAGCTGCTGACCACATCCACACTTTGCACTCCTCCACTGAAGAAACACTTCAGACAGCCAAGAGCTCCCCAGGTCTCAACAGAATCACAGAATGGTTGGGGTTTAAACAGATCTCTAGAGATCATGCAGTCCAACCTCCTTGCTAAAGAAGGGTCACCCACAGCAGCTTGACCAGGACACCAGTGTCCAAAAGGGTTTGGAATCTCTCCAGAGAAGGAGACTTGACAACTTCTCTAGGCAGTTTCTTCCAGTGCTCTACCGCACTTGAAAGTGAAAGAAGCTCCTCCTCATGTTCAGATGAAACTTCCTATGTTAAGAGGACCTCTCAGGGTAGGGTTTGTGGGTATTGGAACATTCTTGTCCTTCCATGCCATATAAGCTCAGCATGACTTTTATAGACACGACAGAGTACAGAATTTAGAATCATAGATTCATCTTGGTTAGGAGAGACCTGTAAGATCATCAAGTCCAACCATTTTCCAGCACTGCCAGGTCCACCACTAAACCATGTCCCTCCATACCTCCAGGAGTATCCCAATGAATGTCTTCAATTTCCCTTTTTTCATGTTTCATTGGAAAGAAGTGGCCTGTTAGGATTTTGATGCTACCAATGGTCACTGGAGACTCCTACACTGGCAATACTAACATGCAGCAAATGAATGCTGGGCCATGCTATTTTCTAGAGGCAACAAAACCTCCTGGAGTTTGAGAGATGTGTTCAAATTTGAACAAAACAGTTGAACTTGAGGCTGCTTAGCCTGAAGAAGAGCAGCCTAAGAGGGGATCTGATCAATGCTCAGCAAGAGCTAAAGGGTAGGGGGAAACCGGATGGGGCCAGGCTCTTGTCAGTGGTGCACAGTGACAGAACAAAAAGCAACTGGGACATTCTATTAAAAGGCTGCCCAGAGAGGTTGTGGAGTCTCCTTTTCTGGAGACATTCCCAACCCTCGTGGACATTGTGATCCTGGGCATCCTGCTGTAGGTGACCCTGCTATAACAGGGTGTTGAACTAGATGATCTTCAGAAGTCCCTTCCAACCCCCATCACCTGGGATTCTGACAAACTGCAGAGGAACAGTAATTCAATGTAAGGTTTTCCATGTTTTTGAGCTGTTAGAGTAAGCAATAAATAAAGAGCTGAAGCTTCTCACTTTTTCAGTCAGTGTTCACACTTCTGGCTGCTGGAAAGCACCGCGAAGAACAAGCAGCAGGAGCACAACCACGAACACAAAACCTTTTTATTGGATCATTTTTCAGTGTCAGAAGACACAAGGCAATAGATTATGCTCATTAAAGAAGATTGAACCTGGATGATTTTTAATTATGAGGGA
Source organism: Picus viridis (assembly GCA_033816785.1). Lineage (NCBI taxonomy): Eukaryota > Metazoa > Chordata > Aves > Piciformes > Picidae > Picus > Picus viridis. The sequence goes on along the minus strand of CM066585.1, from coordinate 35,337,746 downwards.
GGGTTGGAAATCACTCTTATCTTACCTGGGCTGCTAGAGAGATTAAATGCAGAGTCCTAAGTTTGCCAGACAAATGTAGCAAAAAATTTCTTGTACATGGTTCTTGTACTTTTCGTGTGACATCACAGGCTGTAGCTAAGTCAGGCATTGGAACAGGCTGCCCAGGGAGCTGGAGGAGTCACCATCCCTGGAGGTGTTTAAAAACCATGCAGACATGGCACTTAGTGACATTGCTTAGTGTGCATGGTGATGCTGGGCTGACAATTAGACTTCATCTAAGAGGTCTTTTCCAACACTGATTCCATGATTCTAAGTGACTCTAGAAAAAAACAGCCAGGTCACATAGTTGTCAAAAGGAAAATGGAAGTGTTTAAGAAGAATTAATGGAGATGATGGAATTGTAGCAGATTTGCAAGTAGAGCTTGCAAACCTCTTTTGTCTTATGCTGCAAGACTTGGGTCTGCTCAGCTTGGGGAAGAGAAGACTCTAGAGACACCTTATAGCAACCTTCCAGTACCTGAAGGGAGTTACAGGAGAGCTGGGGAAGGACTTTTTACAGGGGATTGCAGTGACAGGACAAGTGGCAATGGCTTTTTAGTAGAAGATTTAGACTGGAGATTAAGAAGAAATTCTTTAGGGTAAGGGTGGTGAGACACAGTCATGACCCAGTACCCAAGCTAAGCCAGGGCAGCAGGGGAGGTCATGCTAAGATTCAAAAATTCCCTTGGAGGAAATTAGAGTGAACCAACACCAAATGGCTGATGAGTTTGGTTTATTTACATTACGGGCTCAGAGCCTTGAGCAACCTGGTCTAGTGGAAGGTATCCTTGCCCATGGCAAAGGGGTTGGAACTAGGTGATCTTTGAGGTCCCTTCCAACCCAAACCATTTTGTGAATCTGTGAATATTACACAGGAACATTCAACTCCTGGGAACTTCACAGGGGAACTGCACACAAAAGCCCCTCCTTCAGCATACAAGATCCCTTCCTTCTGGAATGGAAACAGCAATTTTCCAGCAAAAATTCCAGGTCACTTCCACTGCAGTGTGAGCTGCAGTCCCCCACCACGCTGTAGTGGAGAGCAGCTCCTCTGAATAATTCAGTTATTCAACCCCTACATTAACAACTCCTAAATCTGATGGACCATATTTAAATCCTTGACAGCTCAATAGTGACCCAGCAGTCCTTCTCCTCCTCACACCCTTGCTTGCAGACTGCCTGCAGTACCCCTGAGATTCCTCTGGTCTCTGATCAATGGTTGGACTGTTTGCAGTCAGGCACTTTGCATATTGCATAAGGCAATTACTTGACATTCTTTGCTTTAGAAAAATCTTCTGGAGATACTTCAGCTCTGCAAAAAAAACCCTCACTTTGATATCTCCCATAGGATCAGCCAATTAACTATTTTTTTATCCAGCAATGCACATCTTCTCTCTGCTCCTAACACTCAATTTCTGTGGGCAAGGCTGCCAGAAAAAAATTATACAAGAGTTTGCTGTTCAGCAGCAGAGAGCTCTAACAACAAAAGCCCCAACACTTCAATCTGAACAATATACACAATAATTAGCAGGCTTAATTGCCCACAGATATTTGACCTGCTGGAAAGCAGATCCCTGAAGAAGAACTAGGGAGTCCTGTTGGACAAGCTCACCAGGAGCTAGCAATGTGCCCTCATGACTAAGAAAGCCAATAATCTCCTGAGGTGCATTAAGAAAAGTGTGAGTAGAAGGTCTAAAAAGGTTCTCCTGCCCCTCTGATCTGCCCTAGTGAGGCCACACTGGGAGTACTGGATCCAGTTCAGGGCTCCCCAGTTCAAGAGAGACAGGGAACTACTTGAAATAGTCCAGCTGAGGCAACAAAGGTGCTGAGGGGACTCAAGCATCTCCGAGGAGGAAAGGCTGAGAGACCTGGGGCTGTTTAGCCTGCAGAAGAGCAGCCTGAGAGGAGATCTCAATGCTGATCAATAGCTAAAAGGTGGGGGCAAGAGAGCGGAGCCAAACTCTTGTCAGTGGCGCCTAGGGACGGGAAAAGGGGCAACAGGCATGAACTAGAACACAGGATGTTTTAAGTAAACATAAGGAAAATAAGGGTAATGTGCCATGGGTGATCCTGCTTTAGCAGGGGGCTGGACTTGATGATCTCCAGAGGTCCTTTCCAACACCTGCCTGGGATTCTGTGCAACACCCAGCACTGGCAATTTCAGTGCATTCAGTCATCATTGAATACGGTGCTATAGATTGCTTCTCCTTTTACCGTGCCTAACACCACGTGGCTCTGCAGTAAGAAACAACTAACAACTAGTTCCTGTCATGCCTATCCAAAAAATCAGGTGATGTTACTAACCATGGAAGGTAGGTTTGTTTGACTTGAGCTTTGCTCTTGTTAACTGCTCACACCTGTCCAGCAGGACTGGCACAGGGATAGTGGCACTAATATTCGGTTCGGCTTCTGGCTGATTACTCAAGGAATGACACTGAGGTGCTGGAGCATGTCCAGATAATGGAAACAAAACTGGTGAAGGGACTCGAGAATAAGCCTCATGAGAATCAGCTAGGGTAACCGGGGTTGTTTAGTCTGGAGAAGAGGCCTTCCATCTCTCCACAACTCCCTGAAAAGAGGTTGGGGCCAGGTGGAAGTTGGCCTCTTCTCCCTAGTAACAGGCAGTAGAATGAGAAGAAATGGCCTGAAACTGTGCCAAGAGAGGTTTAGGTTGGATATTAGGAAAAATGTCTTTCCTGCAAGAGTGGTCAGGCATTGGAACAGGCTGCCCAGGGAGGTGATGGAGTCACCTCCCTGGAGATGTTCAAGGAACATGTGGATATGGGACTTCAGGACATGGTTTAATGGGTGTGGTGGTGTTAGGTCAGTGGTTGGACTCGATCATATCAGGGGACTTTTCCACTAAACCAATTCTATTATTCTGTGAATTAAGTTCAGTATGTAATAACCTAAATCAGAAACCTACTACTTTCCCTAGGTCAACTCATTCCTTCAGAACTTCGAGATCATGCTGGGAGAGGAAAAATAAAAAAGAAAGGGTAAAAAAAAGAACAACAAACCAAAACCAAAGAGAAAATGCATTATTCACTGTGCCAACACCAAGAGCTAATGAAATAAAACCAGGCTTTGGAATAATGTCTCCAAAATCTTTAGAACAAAAAACCAAGATATCAGTCAGGTTTGTCTAGATGTGTGCTGAGACTTTATCAACCCCATCAACTGGCTTTTCTCCTCTTGCCTTCTCTTCTGTGCATATTTTTAGGTTTTTATTGTTAGGTGATTTCCTGATTGAATTCAAAGATCTCATGGAACAGCATATTAGCATATCTTGAATATAGATGCAGGCTCTGTTATGGGATTCAATTTCTTTCTGAATTTTAATTCCAAAGCTGTTCTTTTCCATATTGTTCATATGAGCAATCAGAATCTTAATCATTTTCATGCACCTCTGAGCATCTTGTGAGACGGGACAGCAGAAAACACAGCCAAAGGAAGTGAGAAGTTTCTTCAGTTTCAAGTTTCTCCCCAAGACAGTAGCTTCAGCACAGGCAGTATTTTTTCACATAGCTTCCAGCTGCAAACAGTTTCAATGACCACAGTAGAATCCAGAAATGTGGGCATTCAGCATGCAAAGCAAATAATGAAATCCCAAAGTCATTTACATCCCTCTTCATCCAAGTGACCTGCACCACCGCAAAGCAACTAGTCACCTCAGAGGTCACAAGCAGCTTTCTACCACCATAAAGCCCTCTGCCTTCCCAAAGAGAAGGGAAAGCTGAGAAGGGAGAGAGACTGATGGGAAAGAAATTCAATCAGCTGGGATAGAAAGAACAATCTCATGGAATAAGGATGAAGAGACATTTCAAAAGAGCCCAATCCCTGATGGCAATAACAGCACCCACCATTGGCACCACTGATGCTGGGGTCAGGCACTGGGCAAGTTCCAGACTGGACTCAGCAGCAGATGGGAACCAGATTCAGAAGCTAGATTATGGAACTGGACTCAGGAGCATACAGATCAGGTTGAAAGGCATAAGGGACAGTCCTCCTGGCACACTGGCCAGAATAGTGATAGGATGAAAGGAAATGCCTTCAAGTTGCACCAGGGCAGGTTTAGGTTGGACACTGGAAGAAACTTCTTCACCAAAAGATTTCTCAAACACAGAAACAGGCTGCCAAGGGAGGTGGCTGGGACACGTGGAGGTGTTTAAAAGACATGCAGATGTGCTGCTGAGTGACATTGCTTAGCACCAGTCTTCATAGAGTTAGATAATGGTTGGACTCAGCAATCTTAAAGGTCTTTTCCAACCAAAAAGGTTATAGGATTATAGACTTCTAAGTGGAGAGGTTCAAAGAGCATGAATAGAAGGTGAAAGAGTTTCTGTGACCGCAAGAAACTCTTTCTGTGAAAGTCAGGAGAACACTAACAATGAAAACTGAAGAGCACAGAAGGCAAATGGCTGCTAAAGGAGCAGGCATCATCTCCACATGGACCTTAAAGGGTTCCTCACTGAGATCTCAGCATAGAGCCTGTGGCAACCATCTTCTTTTTATTGACTCCAGACCTATATATGCAAGTAAGGACTTTTCAGAGGAATTAGGCATTCAAGTTCCATTACATCTCCAGTTGAAATTATCTCCCTTGAACACTATAGCTTCTCCCCATCACAGAAAAAGAACACTTGCTTAGTTATTAATTTACCATTTCTGCTCATCCCTAGAGTGTATTAACTCAGAATGGAGGAAGAGAAAAGAAAGGCTTCACTGCTACCTGGTACCAGGGAGAGCCCTTTGTGTGTGTAAGATGGTCAGCATCAAGAGAGCATAATTATTTAAACCAAAACTGGCTCTTTCAGTCAGGTGAATCCTGCTGTGATGCCATTCATTTAACAATCAAATCACAACAAATATGACAAAGGAAAAAAAGCCAGAAGAATTCCAATTGTGTTTTGCTTTCCTTTGGGATTAGGAAGTACAGTAAGTGCTCTCATTACTTTTTCTTCAAATCTGTGTCTGAGGGTATAGATTTCACTGGGAAGACATTTCTAGGAAAGAAAACTATAAAATACGAGATGAGCTCTTGTTTCCAGAGCCAGCTGAATTTATTCAGAGCTCTAACAGGAAGAAAAAGGTTGTCTCTACATCCAGTTCACTAAATATTCACTTATTTCATGGCACATAAAATTCAAAATGTTTTAGGGCTTTGGCTCCCTGTGTTTATTGCCCAGGTTTCTGAGGTGAGTCACTGCCTTAGCTTAAAAAAAACCCCAACAACCAAAAACCAACAAACCCCCACTCAGATAAATTATATAAGTACATAATTCATCATATGCATACTTTAAGCAAAAGCTCAGCTACACCATTTATCTATCGTTTCAGCAAGCCCTCACAGAATCACAGGTGGCAGGGGCTGGAAGGGACACATCTCTGCTCTTTGCCTTACTCTCTCATTCCCTGGGCTCTGCTTTTGCATTGCTGAAAAGAAGGCTCTAGAAAATAAGAAAGAATCACAGAATGGTTGGAAGGGACCTCTGGAGATCAACCAAGCCAAACCCCCTGCTAGAGCAGGAGCACCCACAGCAGCTTGCACAGGATCACAATGGCCAAGCAGGCTTGGAATCTCTCCAGAGAAGGAGACTCCACAACCTCTCCGAGCAGTCTGCTCCAGGACTTCAGCATCCTCTCATGAAAGAATTTTTTCCTCATGTTCAGGTTTCAGTTTGTGCCTGTAGCCTCTTGTCTTGTTAGTGGGCATCACTGACAAGAGTCTGGCCCCATCCTCTTGGCCCCCACCCTTCAGCTCTTGCTGAGCATTGATCAGATCCCCTCTCATGCTGCTCTTTTTCAGTCATACACCCCCCAGGTCTCTCAGCCTTTCCTCCTCACAGAGTGGCTACAGCAATGCAAGGAGAAGTTATGCAGATCCCATTTCCTTTACAGACTCTTCAAGGTATCATCCCCAGCCTCAAGCAACTTGCTGAAGTCAGTCTTTGAGAGCAGCAGCTTGGTCAGGCCAACATCCACCACTGCTGGCATCTGCAAGGCTGAAATCCTTAGGACTGAGGATACCAGTTTGATGAGCCCAGGAAACTGGGATAAGCAGCTGAACATGGTTTGGAAGCACCACACACTCAGTGTTGGCTGCACATCAGCAGCTGTTTGCACCACTTGTGAGATCTGGGTGGGCTCCAACAGCTGACTAAAAACACACCAAAAGACAAATAAATCACAAAAGTCGCTGCCCCAGAGGCCAGTAAACCCAGTCCCACAGTGGTAGGAACTAAAGGTTTAAAGGAAAATAAGACTTATCTAGGGAGTTTTTAACTGGGATTAAAACCCTAGCCCAGAGGCTAGTGATTTTATGCACTAAAAATAAACCCCAAAAGTTCCTTTGATTATTTTTCAACCTGCTACCAGGAAATTATCCTCCAGTATCCAGCATGGTGATGCTAAATTTCTCTCTGCTACCTGTGGCCTGAAGCTGCTTAATTCCCAAAGGAGCTCCTGAGTAGAGGAATAATCACGTGGCCAAGCTGTTTCACACAGCTACAATACAGCAAAGTTTCATAAAGGAAACCACTTATTGCAAATTTTTATATGGAGTCACATTTAAAGACCCCAGTGAGGAACCACAGCTCTGACAGAGCCAGGGACGAGGAACTGAAAGGCACCAAGACAATCCCTGCTCTGAAGATCATCTCCAGAGTCTTGGATTTAAGTGACCCAATGGTACCAGGTAGGTGGTATAAAACCAAAATCCAGACAGATGACATTTGTTGGTCTTCCCTTGTCTGCTAATGTAGTTACTAATACAGAATTAATACAGAATTAACCTGATTGGAAAAGATCTTTGAGATCCTGAAGTCCAATCTATCACCCAACACCAGTTACACCACTGTAAGGAGGTGCAACTCCACCACCAGGGAGGTGGTGGAGTCACTGTCCCTGGAGGTGCTCAAGAGGGGATTGGACGTGGCACTTGGTGCCACGGTCTAGTCATGGGGTCTGTGGTGACAGGTTGGACTCGATGATCTTCGAGATCTCTTCCAACCTTGGCGATACTGTGATACTGTGTAGAAAGCCACCAGGTTTGCCAGGCAGGACTTGGCATTGGAGAAGCTGAGATGGGCACTTCAAGGCACCTCCCTGTGCTCCCTGTGTTCCATTACAGCTTCCAAGGCACAGAGGTGAGGCTGACAGCTTGCTAATTTCTAGGGTCCTCGTTTTAAAAATGGGTGTCATTGAACTTGCCTGAATTGGTTAAGGAAGGTTGGCACAGGCAATTTTGATGAGAGGGGCAGCAAGAGTTTGGTTTCCCCCAGAAGGCACTTCTGTGAGGACATGCTTACCCCTCCAAGGTGATGGACAGTGCACAACCAGAAGCTTTGTCCTGTGAACCCTGAGTGTGACTCTGCTCAGCTCTGCCACCAATGCCACTGGTGAGCTGGCAGTGCTGGCTTAATGGTCGGACATGATCAGCTTCAAGATCTCTTCCAACCAAAACAGTTCTACGAATCCTAGAGGAGGTTGCTGGCAGATGAGTAGTAAAATGTGACAAGTTTTGATAATAATCTGATGTCTTTTTCAATGTCACCACATTTTGCTGTTGTGGTTGATGTGGGCTAACACCACTCTTCCCTCGCACTATAACCTACTGGGAGCTGGAAATTGGGTTTGCTGGAATCAAGCAAGCCCTGGGAGAGCAGCAACTACAAAATCTGGTGCAAGGCTTTTATAATGTTGGTCTTAAAATAGCTTCTAATCCCTAGTTGCAGTGGGTGAAGGGGATGAATAAGGAATTGGACTCCTGCAGAGCTCAGCCATCCTGTTTGGAAGTGTCTGCAGCAGCCACAGCCGCAGCATTCCCAGGACAACCCAAGGATGCCAGCAGTGCTGCACCCAGCCAGCACTTAACAAGATGTTGGCCAGAGCTCTAGAAATACATAATTTACTACCTCATTAGCTATAAAAGAGGTTAGTCTAAAACATAACCAGCAAGGAAGCTGCACAGAAAGGATGCCAGGGGTGTGTTTGCTCCCAGTTCCCAAAAGGAGAGGGATGGTGCCTAGGAATAGTCTAAATACTGAAATACAGTTGTATTCTGGTCTGGAGTTTGCTTTATCTCTTTGTGTGTTGAGAATCACAGAATCCCAGAATGGTGGGGGTTGAAAAGGGCCTCTGGAGATCATCAAGTCCAACTCCTCTGCCAAAGCAGAGTCCCCTAGAGCAGGTCACAAAGGAACACATACAGATGTGGCTTGAAAGTCTCACAAGGAGACTCCAAAACCTCTCTGCGTAGCCTGCTCCAGGGCTCTAGCACCCTCACAATAGTTTCTCCTCAGTTTCAGATGGAACCTCCTGGGTTCCAGTTTGTGCCCTTTGCCCCTTGTCCTATCACTGGGCACCACTGACAAGAGTCTGGCCCCATCCTCTAGCCCCCCACAGGTCCTTTAGCTCTTGCTGAGCATTGAGAAGTTTCCTTCTGGGTCTGCTCTCTTCCAGGCTAAACAGCCGCAGGCCTCTCAGCCAAGAGATTGAGAGGTAACTCTGCCTTGTATAGGGCAACTGCTCAAGTTTGAGGAGTTGTTAGTATGGGTTTCCCTTTAGAAATCCTCTCCCAAAATGAAGCACAGCAAAATGGGGGGATAAAACTTCAGCATCACATCAAGGAGATGGGACTGTTGTGAAGCAGAGCAGTGCTGGCAGGACCTGCTGGCCATGTTGATGGTTTCATTCAGAGAAAAAACAGGAGGAAGTGTCACATAGATAAAACCAACTATGTCCCCAGTGTGTTCAAAATACAGAATCATAGAATATGGAATGGTAGGGATTGGAAGGCACCCCTGGAGATCATGGAGTCCAAGTCCCCTGTCAAAGCAGGGTCACCTAGGGCAGGTCACAACAGAAAATAGGCTGAGGACAGAACAAACATTCTTTTGGGACTTGGTGAAGACAAGAGAAAACAGCCTTACTTTGCATCAGGGACAGTTTAGGTCAGACCACTGGAACAAATCTTTTCCCAAAAGGGCTGTTAAGGCCTGGAGTAAGCTGCCCAGTGAGGTTGTGGAGTCTCCTTCTCTGGAGACTTTCAAAACCCACCAGGATATGCTCCTTTGTGACCTGTCCTTGGTGAGCCTGCTTTGACACCAGGGTTGGACTCGATGATCTGTAGCTGTCCCTTCCAACCCCTAACGTTCTATGATTTTAAGATTCTATGGAACTAAAACAGAGCACAACTGATAGAAAAATTGCAGTTCCAGAAGAGGCTTTGGGGTGACCTTGATCACAACTTGATGGGAATCAGGTGTGTAGCTGCCTTTCATAAGACAGGAATCACAGGCCTAATTTCCTGTCTATTGAGTTAAAAGCTGCCTCCTGATTTTATTGTGATGCTATCTGGAAGCCTTTATTTTGTTTAAGTGTATTCTCTTTCATCCACATGCATTTTTTTACTGCAGTCACTATTTATTTTCTCCTAACTCATCTTCTGCATTAACATCATCTTCAGCAGGAGGAACTGAAACAATAATTCAATCTGAGTTAGCTTCCAGGAAGGACCTGTGGCCTGGGTGTCTGCTGAGGCTTGAGAAATTGATTTCTTGGCTTGCAATGGGGACTAAATTCTCCTTATAAACCACTGAGCATCTTCTTATGAGATGTGAATGGCTGGTGTCACAGCAGGTGCAGTTTGCCTGATAAACATAATCACTCTCAGAGTTGGCCAGCATGGGCGTTTGGACAGGAATCAACAACTCAGGTTGTTTGTTGGTTTCCTGAGCTCAAGCTGTGTGCTTTGAGGGCAAAGTGTGAGCAGGCAGGACATGAATAGCTTTTTCATAGAATCAGAGAATCACAGAATTGTTTCAGTTGCAAAAGATCTCCAAGATCATCAAGTCTAACCATCAAACTTACACCACCGTGGCCATTAAACCACATCCAGAAGTGCCATGGCCATACATTTCTTGAACACCTCCCGGACAGTGGCTCCACCACATCCTTGGGCAGCCTGTTCCAACGCCTGGCCACTCTTGCAGGAAAGAAATTGTTCCTAACATCCAACCTGAACCTCCCCTGGCACAATTTCAGACCATTTTCTCTCCTGTTATCACCTGACAACAAGGAGATGAGGCCAACCCCCACCTCACTGCAACATCTTTTCAGGAGTTGTAGAGAGAAATGAGGTTTCCCCTCAGCCTTCACCAGACTAAACAACCCCAGTTCCCTCAGCCACTCCTCACCAGATCTGCTCTCCAGACCCTTCACCAGCATCACTGCCTTTCTCTGGACATGTTTCAGCCCCTCAATGTCCTTCTTGGAGTGAGTGGCCCAAAACTGAATCTAGGATTCAAGATACAGTCTCACTAGTGTTCAGTACAGAGGGAAAAGCACATCCCTAGTCCCATTTGCCACAATGTTCCTGATCCAGGCCAGGATGCTGGTGGCCTTCTTGGCCACCTGGGCACACGTTCAGCCTCTGTCGACCAGCACCCCAAAGTCCTTTTCCAGGACTTTCCAGGGACAACTTTCCAGCCACTCTGCCCCAAGCCTAGAGCATTACTGGGGTTGATGTGATCCAAGTGCAGGACCAAGCACTTAGCCTTGTTAAGCCTCACACAACTGACCTCATACAATAGACTTTTTCTTATGGCCAAGGAGTGGAGGAAGGAGGACAAGGAGAAGGAATGCTCAAAAAATATATTTTTTTTTTTTTTTTTAAATCAGCTATTAACTCTTTTCACATAGTATTTATGAAACATCCAGCTTAAGAGATAAGCCAAGGGCTCAGGTCCAGCCAACATGGATTTAGGAAGGGCAGGTCCTGCCTTGCCAACCTGATCTCCTTCTATGATCAGGTGACTGCCTGGTGGATGTGGGGAGGCCTGTGGATATGGTCTACCTGGACTTCAGCAAGGCCTTTGACACCGTCCCCCACAGCAAACTGCTGGCTAAGCTGTCAACTCGTGGCCTGGACTGCAACACTCTGCACTGGGTTAGGAACTGGCTGGAGGGCCAAGCCCAGAGAGTGGTGGTCAATGGTGTCACCTCCAGCTGGAGGCCAGTCACCAGTGGCATCCCCCAGGGATCAGTGCTGGGCCCCATCCTCTTTTAATATCTTCATTGATGATCTGGATGAGGGGATTGAGACAGTCATCAGCAAATTTGCAGATGACACCAAGTTGGGAGCAGATGTTGGTCAGTTAGAGGACAGAAGGGCTCTGCAGAGGGACCTCGACCGACTGGACAGATGGGCAGAGTCCAACAGGATGGCATTCAACAAGTCCAAGTGCCGGGTGCTGCACTTTGGCCACAGCAACCCCATGCAGAGCTACAGGCTGGGGTCAGAGTGGCTGAGAGCTGCCAAACAGAGAGGGACCTGGGGGTGCTGATCAACAGCCGCCTGAACATGAGCCAGCAGTGTGCCCAGGTGGCCAAGAAGGCCAATGGCATCCTGGCCTGCATTAGGAATAGTGTGGCCAGCAGGAGCAGGGAAGTCATTGTGCCCCTGGACTCTGCCTTGGTTAGCCGCACCTTGAGTACTGTGTCCAGTTCTGGGCCCCTCAGTTTAAGAAGGACATTGAGACACTTGAACGTGTCCAGAGAAAGGCAACGAGGCTGGGGAGAGGCCTTGAGCACAAGCCCTATGAGGAGAGGCTGAGGGAGCTGGGGTTGTTTAGCCTGGAGAAGAGGAGGCTCAGGGAGACCTCATTGCTCTCTACAACTACCTGAAAGGTGGTTGTAGCCAGGAAGGGGTTGGTCTCTTCTCTCTAGCAACCAGCACCAGAACAAGGGGACACAGTCTCAAGCTGCACCAGGGGAAGTTTAGGCTCAAGTTGAGGAGGAAGTTCTTCACTGAGAGAGTGATTCGCCATTGGAATGTGCTGCCCAGGGAGGTGGTGGAGTCACCGTCCCTGAAGGTGCTCAAGAGGGGACTGGACGTGGCACTTGGCGCCATGGTTTAGTCATGAGGTCTGTGGTGACAGGTTGGACTCGATGATCTTTGAGGTCTCTTCCAACCTTGGTGATTCTGTGACACTGTGATATCTAGGTTGCCCTACCCGGAAACTTTCAAGATCCCCAACATTTTCCAGGTTCTTCTCAGAGCTCAGTTTGAAGCCATCTTTATGCATGATGAGGCTCATCAAAGGGAAGCGTGGGCGGCCCATCAGATGAACTGGAGTTTCCCTTTGAATATCCTGAATGTAAATATATAAAGCCAATTAAGTTTCATGGATTAATTTCCCAAACTGCCGGATAAAGTGGCAGATATTGTTAGCCAGCTAAGCTTGAATGATGTGGTTTCCATTAAGAAGATCTTCAAAGAAGGTTTTTATTGTAGGGAAGACAGCTTTTTGCCACCTGACTGGAATTTATTTATTTATTTATTTTTAGTGTTCAGAGCAAAAGCTTATTTTTTTTTTTAATAGCTTCTAGTTCTGCTGCAAAATATGTTCGAGACAACTGCAGAGTGAAAGCCTCATCTTCAGACAGATGATTGGGGTTTAGTTGCTTAAAACCGAGCAGGATGAGTTAAAACTAATTTGAGCAAGAACAAAGTCAACCAAGAAAAATAAAATTCCCTAATGAACAGCTCAAAAAAAACAAACAAACAACCTGCTGTCTGGTTTCTAAAATTGAACTAAAGCAAATGCTCATCTTTTGATGAGATATAATTGTTTGGAAGGTAGAGCATCCATAAAAATGACAGAAAACAATAAAAGTGAGAAAATGGCTTCAAATATGTCTGCACTCAGGAGCTTCTTGGGTAACTTGCTCAGCTCCCTTGGCTTACACATTTACCAGACATGTGCATTTCAAGCACTGATCAATTCCCTTCTGCAATGTCACTTTACATTTTCATTCCATCTTCAATCAAAATTATCTTTCCCATTCTGAAATCATATTTTGTTTTGATTTATCTGCTCATAACTGAGAATGTCAAGCTCTGCTGTCCTGCAGAGAGACAGAGTTCCTTTGCCCGTGCTGCCGATGACAATTTAGCTAGAAATCCTACATCACAAGGACACATTTGTCCTACTGGCTGCTCAGGAGTATGAAAGGAAAATGTTTCTCTCTGAACTAGAAAGAACTGGAAACAGAGAGAAAGTGACTGCTCGAAGAGAAATGCCAAGGGACACCTTCTCAGGAGGAGATGGGTTGAGTTTTGCAAGGCAGTTAAAGAACTAAGGCAGCTCCCTTGCTGCTTTGTTGCACCATAGCCACGGAGAGGACAAAACTCACATCTGTTTCACAAATACCTTACAATTAGTTGCAGCAGCTTTTCAGTGGGGAACTCAGATCACAGAATCACAGACTATAATTGGTTAGAAGAGACCTACAATATCATTCAGTCCAACCTTCGACCCAGCACTGCAAAGACATAGGAGAAGAGATCAATGCCCACCTCCCTTCAGCCTCCTTTTACGCAGTTGTAGAGAGCAAGGCCTCCTTTCAGCCTCCCTTTCTCCAGGCTAAACAACTCCAGTTCCCTCAGCTGCTCCTGTTCTCTAGACCCTTCACCAGCTTCATTGCCCTTCTCTGGACATGCTCCAGATCTTTAAGGTCCCTTCCAGCTGAAGCTATTCTATGATTCCTTGTACTAGCAAATAAACAATATTCTGCTTCATTAACAAGACAGCCAGAAAAATCTTTCTGTGCAATACTTCTAGACTATAGCCATTTATCTCTGAACAGACACTTATTTATGGATCCCTGTTAATGTTTAGGGAAAGATTCACTGATCTCTCCTGGCTGCCATGGAATTTTCTCATCACTTTATGTTGCTGCAGGAATTAAAATCAGTTGAAAGCCTGTGCATGAATTAGCGTGGTCTTCAACACTTAATGGAGTGCTTTCTCCTGCCAGTTCAGAGATGCAATGACAGCATGCAACAGCCATGCAGCTAATGGATTTTGCTGCCTTTGTCTCTAAATGTTAATGATTTGAAAGGCACTTCAGATTTCTGTGCTATCTGTTACTTACCATTGCATAGATTCCTCTTAAATATAAATGTCAGCTGAAAGTTTCCCGAGTTTATAATTCTTGATTATGAAGTGCTTGCTGAACTCCATCATTTAATCTCTTTTTCTGTGTTTCCTAATGTCTTGGGAAAGGACATCCAGGAAAATTCAGACTTTATCCAGGAAAATTTGAATAGACATCATTACCAGAAATCACCAAAAAGCCCTATGAAAGGTTAAGGCTGATCTGGCCAGCAAACAAGTGCCAGATGCTCTCCAGGACCCTTCCCCTTCCCAAGAGCCAACCCAACTCCTGATGGCAATGACAGCACCAATGGCACGACTGATGCTGGGGGCAGGCACCAGGCAAGTCTCAGACTGAACTCAGTAGCAGACAGGAACCAGATTCAGGAGCTGGATTCTGAAAAAGGATTCAGGAATGCATAGAGCAAGATAGAAGGTAGAAGGGACACAATCTTCCTGGGACACCAGCCAGGGAAGAAGAGGTTTGATCCTGGGTATCCCTCAGCTTGCTCTTGAAGATGCCATCAGTGAGATGCAATCATTTGTTGGGCAGTTGATGATCACCTCTCCTGGCTGCTCATCCCCGCAGGTGCCACTTCTGTCTTTATGCCTGGGGCACAAACTGTGGCAGCACCCATTGTCTGCAGAGGAACAAGTCTCAGACGGAGCCTTTCTGCAGCCCAGCCTTTGGCAGGAATTCTCCCCATCAGCTGCCCTCTGCTAGAAGCAGCCCCTGCCTGTGCAAATCTGCCCTAACCTTCAGAAAGTGCATCACTGAGCAGAGGCTGAGCTGGGAAGTCCCAGCACTGACCAGAACCAGATCTGGAATAGCACAAAGCAGAAGTGCCAAATGCCTTTACTGAAGGCCACAAAACAGAAGGAGATTTATAAGACTAAACAGATCCAACACTAAGTTTCCAGGCCCCTCTTGTTTATATTTAGTGACTTGCAAGTCATTAAAACCCAGAATCTGCAGGGTCTTCATAGAGGAAGGAATAAGAGAGGAAAGTTAGGAAAGAAACAGAGCAGAGAGGAGGTCTCATATCATGATAAGCAGGTGAAGTGGTACAACACATGGAAGTCTGGACTAGATGACCCCCAGAAGTCCCTTCCAACTCCTACCATTGTTTGTAGTCTGATGGCTCTGTCTCATGTTCTGCCCTCTCCAGCATTTTCAGGATGGCTCACAATGGGCAGATTGAGAAGGGGACTGGTACCTTTTGCATGCCAGCTAGGACAAAATATGCCCTGTGTTAAAGACACAAAGATTTTCCATAATCAGACAGTAACCCAAGAAATTTCCAGTGCTCCTGCTCAGACATTCGCCTTTTCACTGATGAGACAGCTGCTGCAGAATGAAAGATTTCTCAGCACCATGTGCACTTCTCAAATGTCAGGTTTGGGAAGCAAGAAGAATAGTTAATTCTTATGTTACAAGGCACTGAGGATGAAATAGGGTCAGCAGTCAAGTGCCGCCTCAAAAGCAGGCATTGTCCATAAACCGTCAGCACCGAAGGGCAGTAGCTGTCTGCTCTCCTGAGGCAGCTGGGTGGAGAGCTCTGTGATGTACTGCATTGAGAATGATGAGCATGTTGTAGGTCAAAATAGAGCACTGCAGACCCAGACACCGCGCTAAGAAGAAACAAGTGGGGTGGTGGTTGCTGCAGTGCTGGACTTCTCTGTGCCTGTTGGCACATGCCCCAGTTGGATTTACGGTTGGGGTTAATGCACCCTGCCAACACAATGCCCTGTCTCAGACTCTCCATTGCAGAGGAGGCACAGTGCAGAGAGTGTGATCAAAGAAATAATAATAAATTCAATTAAAAAGAGACAGAAGAATCTGAGCTCTTTCAAAAGCAGATTTCTGCCTTGGCTGGCTGACACACAAGGGAGCACATCTGCAATTCCCCAGCCACAGCATTTAATATTAAAATGTCATTTTATTTATTCTGTCTCTGCCATATCAAAAATGGTAACTAGGCAACATCTCAGCTACTGAGTGGACTCGAAATCTCAAACCACTTAAATAGGAGATCAAAGTGAAAAATGGCAAACAGTCATTTCTAACCTGTTCTTTTTGTTCGGAGCCAGCAGAGCCAACCACCCTGCCCTTCCAGCTGCTGCACTGGACCCTCAAACATACAAACACTTCAGAAAAGAGAAGGGAAGGGACCTTGCAGGTGACTGAAAGACAAGGTGCTAACAGCTCCTCTATGGGATGGATAAACACCTGGAATCAAGGACAACCCAGTGATGCTGGCCTCAAAGCAACTGCAAAAACACAGAACCACCATGGCTGGAAATTACCTTTGAGAGTTTCAAGTCTAACCATTGTCTAACTCTACCACTACTACACCATATCATTAAGCAGCAATTGCAGCTGCTGTTTTGAATCTCAGTAGCACAACAGAAAAGAGAGCATAAAGAAGTTGCAGGAAGTTATTGGTCTACCACCACGTACAAGGGCTTTTCCAAACCCAGTGTCATGGTTATGCAAAGAGCTGCCCCTTTGCAGAGAAGGCAGCAAGGAACAGGGACATTTATCCATCCATTGATGGTGTGACACTGCTTTATCTTCACCACCAATAGAAGACGCATGTCCAAATCCCTCTCTAGCAATGCATATGAACATTGCACATGGGAACATTCAAACTCCCACTTGTTACCTGTGTTAAGCAGGTCTGTTTTGGCCAGATGAACAAGGAGAAGGAACAGGAGTTTGGTTTATATCCCCCTCAGCTCTCCCTCAGTCTCCTCTGCAGCTTTTCCTCTGTTTCTTTTCTACGCAGAAACAGACTACGCAGAAACAGACAAGGGCTTTTCCAAACCCAGTGTCATGGTCATGCAAAGAGCTGCCCCTCTGCAGAGAAGGCAGCAAGGAACAGGGACATTTATCCATCCATTGATGGTGTGACACTGCTTTATCTTCACCACCAATAGAAGACCCATGTCCAAATCCCTCTCTAGCAATGCATATGAACATTGCACATGGAAACGTTCAAACTCCCACTTGTTACCTGTGTTAAGCAGGTCTGTTATGGCCAGATGAACAGGGAGAAGGAACAGGAGTTTGGTTTATATCCCCCTCAGCTCTCTCTCAATCTCCTCTGCAGCTTTTCCTCTGTTTCTTTTCTATGCAGAAACATACTTCGATACACAGAGTCACAGAGTCGGGTTTTATTTTGGAAGAGATGTTTAAGATCAAGTTCAACTGTTAACCCAGCACTGCCAGGTCATCACTAAACCATGTCCCCTAGAACAACATCTGCATGGTTTTGAAACCCCTCCAGGGATGGAGACATCACCACTGCCCTGGGCAGCCTGGGCCAGGCTGTGACAACCCTTTTGGGGAAGAAATTGTTCCTCATGCCCAACCTAAACCCTGGTGCAACTTGAGGCAATTTCTTTTCGTCCTACACTTGCTTCTTGGGGGAAGAGATCAACACACACCTGGCTCCAGCCAACTTTCAGGTAGTATTAGAGAGAGATTCATTTAGTTCTGTGCAGCTGAATTTTCCTACTCCAGGTATATCCTGTCTCATAGTGGCTGGAGTAATTGACACAGAAATGGGAGAAAAATAAAAGGAAAACTTGGAGGTTGAAACCACTCACATCTCCAGCAAAGCCTTTTAACACACAAGTGATAGTCACACCCTCTGCACTGCTTCAAACACAGTTGTTCATGTTTCCATTTAAGACATAAGCTCCATCCCACAGGTGGAGAACAGGTGGAGCTGAAGCAGATTTTGTCTGTGGAGATTCTGGAGACAACTGCTGTTAATAGATGTTGTGTTAATAAAAGGGAAAGTAGCTATTTGTATTTTCTGATAGCCCCAGAGATGTCTATTTTATAGGATCATAGAGCTGTTTTGGTTGGAAAAGACCTTTAAGATCGTTGAGTCCAACCATTAATCTAGCACCACCATGGCCATTAAACCATGTCCCAAAGGGCCATGTGCACACAGTTCTTGAACACCTCCAGGGATGGTGACTCCACCACCTCCCTGGGCAGCCTGTTCCAATGCCTGGCCACTCTTGCAGTGAGGATGTTTTTTCCTAATATCCAGTCTAAACCTCCCCTGCTGTGACTTGAAGCCATTTCTTCTCCTGTCACTTATTACTAGGGAGAAGAGACCAACCCCCACCTAGCTCCAACCTCCTTTCAGGGAGCTGTAGAGAGCAATGAGATCTCCCACAAGTCTCCTCCTTTCCAGGCTGAAAAACCACAGTTCCCTCAGCTGCTTCTCACAACATTTTTGCTAGAGACTTTTCACCAGATTTGTTTCCTTTCTCTGGACATGCTCCAGCAACTCAAACTTGTTACTAGGGAAAAGAGATCAACACCCACCTCACTCCAACCTCCTTTCAGGTAGTTGTAGAGAGCACCTAATTTAGAATATATACCTTTGGGGGTTTTTTTTTGTACTCTTTTTTTTAAGAGTGAATTTAGATTTCATGTGGTTTTTACCTCATAAATCAGACCTGTGGTGGAGTAGGAAGGTTCCCCCACACACACAAAGGAATTCCACAGCTAACTCAGCCGGAGAAGCAGATGAAAGCTGTATTTTACAAGCAGATATGGAATGCAATGAATATGTACAAAAAATATACAATATTTACAATATATACAGAAATATACAGCAATGTATGTAATACAGGAAACCTTTCCCCAACCCCCCTACGGCCAGGGGGTTTGGCCTGCCCCTCCCTTCTCCCTCCCTACCTCCCCTTTTTCCCAAAAGGGTTAGAGAGAGAGAGAAAGGAAGGTAATTAAAAGGGGAAAACTTTGTTAAAGCTCAAAGCGAATGCAAAGTTAGTTTTCTTATCTGGTTAGCAAGAATCGTAGGGAGAAACGAGCCAGCTCACAGCACAGGGGGAAGAAGAAGACGACTACTGACTGACTCCCCGACTGAAAGACTAAACAAAAAAACCTACAGCCGGGTTCCACCAATGAAATTGAATTAGCATATCATTGTTTTCATTCTAATATCAAAACATTCGGCTAGAGTGTTCAGAAAGTGTCTCTTTCTTAAAGGCACAGCCTAAACCGGTCACAATCCACCCCTGCTAAACAATTTCATTGGCTGTTCATACTGTCCATCCAATCTAAAACAATATCTACAGTTTGTAAGTAAAGTTCATAGTCCATTCCGGCTATCCTCAGGTGTAGATGATTCAGAAGTCCAAGAAACAAGAAAAATGGAAAACAGTTTGTCTCTTCGCAGACGAAGCGAAGAAAAGGGAAAACAGGGAAACAGGGAAAACAGGGACTCTCAGTTGACTCAGGGCTCTCAGGGTTCTCAGGGTTCGTGCACCGTGGATTCCTCATGGATTCTTCCTTTGGGCACGATGTAGCTGTACAACACTCTGAAATTAAACTCTTTCAGCTAAAGTCAAATTTCTTTGTGGAATACACTGAATTTCATGATTCTCTTGCATTACCCAATAAGTGTGACCCGGACCTTCAGCTGAAACCACCCCTCGGACAGGTTTAGCCTCTCCTGAGGGAGAAAATACCCAAACAGTTTTACCTAACAGATTCTTTTCTCTAACAACAGGAACTCTATCACCTTCTACTTTCTGTAGCAGATCTGAGTGTGCAGGTCCAGCTCGGTTCACTGAACCTCTACTATTTACCAGCCAGGTTGCTTGTGCTAAATGCTTTTCCCAGTTTTTCAAAGATCCACCCCCATGGCTTTAAGAGTGGTCTTCAACAAACCGTTGTAGCGTTCAATCTTCCCTGCAGCTGGTGCATAGTAGGGGATGTGGAATATCCACTCGATGCCGTGCTCTTTGGCCCAACTCTTTACAAGGTTGTTTTTGAAGTGAGTTCCGTTGTCTGACTCAATCCTCTCTGGAGTTCCATGTCTCCACAGGATTTGTCTCTCCAGACCGAGAATGGTGTTGCGTGCAGTCGCATGTGGAACTGGATAAGTTTCCAACCATCCAGTGTTTGCCTCTACCATAGTAAGCACATACTGCTTACCAGAACGAGAACGTGGTAGAGTGATGTAGTCAACTTGCCAAGCTTCACCATACTTGTACTTGGACCATCTGTCACCATACCATAAGGGCTTAAGTCATTTTGCCTGCTTAATAGCAGCACAAATGTCACAGTCATGGATGACTTGTGTGATAGCATCCATGGAAATGTCTATGGATCTGTCACGAGCCCACTGGTAGGTTGCATCTCTGCCTTGATGTCCTGACGAATCGTGAGCCCACCGAGCTAAGAATATCTCACCTCGGTGTTTCCAGTCGAGATCAAGATCAGAGTCCATGTCTACTGGAGAAACTCTTGCAGCTAAATCTGCCTGATGGTTGTGTTGCTGCTCCTCAGTAGCTTTGCTCTTAGGAATGTGAGCATCAATGTGTCTCACCTTCACTGGAATTCTCTCGATTCGATCAGCAATGTCCTGCCACAGGTCAGCTGCCCAAATGGCCTTTCCTTTCCTCTGCCAACCGCTCTTTTTCCAGTTCTTTAGCCAACCCCACAGAGCATTGGCTACCATCCATGAGTCGGTGTAGAGATAAAGCTTTGGCCATCTCTCACGTCGAGAGCTAGCTGGACAGCTTTTACCTCTGCGAACTGACTGGATTCTCCTTCTCCATCCTTTGCTTCTGCAACTCGGCGTGTTGGACTCCACACTGCAGACTTCCACCTTCGCTTGTTCCCGACAAGACGACAGGAACCGTCTGTGAACAAAGCATATTTCTTTTCATCATCAGAAAGGTCATTGTAAGGAGGAGCTTCCTCAGCACGAGTTACTCTCTCCTCTGGAGGTTTAGTACAGTTGGTACCTTCAGGCCAACTTGAGATCACCTCCACCAGACCAGGTCTTTCAAGATTTCCCATTTGAGCTCTCTGTGTTATCAGAGCCATCCACTTAGACCAGGTGGAATATGTTGCATGATGTGGTGTGGAACCTTTGCCTTTGAACATCCAATTCAAAACTGGTAATCTGGGAGCTAGGAGAAGTTGTGATTCAGTTCCAATTACTTCAGAAGCTGCTTTTACTCCTTCATAGGCATCTAGAATCTCTTTCTCTGTTGGAGTATAGTTAGCCTCTGAACCTCTGTAACCTCGACTCCAGAAACCAAGAGGTCGTCCACGCGTTTCACCTGGAGCTCTCTGCCACAAGCACCAGGTTGGACCATTGTCACTTGCAGCCATGTACAAAATGTTCTTAATGTCTGGACCATCTCGGACAGGTCCCAGACCCATTGCTTGAACTACCTCTTGCTTTATCTGGTCAAAGGCTGCTTGTTGTTCAGGTCCCCAGTGGAAATGGTTTCTCTTTCGAGTCACATCGCACAGAGGTTTCACAATCTGACTGTAACCAGGGATGTGCAGTCTCCAAAATCCCACTATCCCCAAGAAACGTAGAGTTTCTTGCTTGTTCATGGGATTTGCCATGGTAGAGACTCTATTTACCACATCCACTGGAATGTGTCGGCGTCCATCCTGCCACCGCACTCCCAGAAACTGGATCTCTCTGGTAGGTCCTTTCACCTTGTCTCGCTTGATGGCGAAACCTGCATTCAGAAGAATGTCAATGATTTTGTTACCTTTCTCGAAGACTTCCTCAGCAGTTTTACCCCAGACGATGATGTCATCGATGAACTGGATGTGTTCTGGAGCACCACCTTCCTCCAGAGCATCGTGGATCACTGCATGACAGATGCTGGAGCTGTGGATCCAGCCCATTGGCAATCTGTTGAAAGTGTACTGGATTCCTCTCCAGGTGACAGCAAACTGAGGCCTGCATTCCTCTGCTATGGGAATAGAGAAGAAGGCATTAGCAATGTCTATGGTAGCATACCATTTGGCCTTTTTGGATTCCAGCTCATACTGCAGTTCCATCATGTCTGGTACTGCTGCACTCATAGGTGGAGTTACTTCATTCAGGGCTCGATAGTCGACTGTCAGACGCCAATCTCCATTCGGCTTTCGCACAGGCCACACTGGACTGTTGAAAGGTGAATGAGTTTTGCTGATGACTTTCTGACTCTCCAACTGACGAATCAGATTCTGAATGGGCAACAAAGAGTCACGGTTGGTTCTGTATTGTCTGTGATGCACAGTCTGAGAAGCAACCGGCAATTTAATGTCCTGAATCTTGTGTTGTCCCACAACTGCAGATTCATCAGAAAGCTCAGGTCTAACAGACAGCTTCAGCTTTTGTCCATCAGTTTCTACAGATGCTACTCCAAAAGCCCATTTGTAACCTCTAGGGTCTTTGAAACGCCCTTCTCTCAGAAAATCAATTCCCAGAATACAAGGTGCGTCAGGTCCGGTCACAACTGTATGCTTCCTCCACTGTTTACCAGTTAAACTTATATCAACCTCCACCTTAGTTAACTCTTGAGATCCACCAGTGACTCCCAGAATAGTTATAGCTTCTGATCCCTGATAATTTGATGGCATTATGGTGCACTGAGCTCCTGTGTCAACCAAGGCCCTGTACTTCTGAAATTGTGAAGTGCCAGGCCACTGGATGTACACATCCCAATAGATTCTGTTATATCTGTTACCCCTCTCCTCCCCCTGGCGGGAGGCAGGGCACCCCTAATTATGGGGAACATGCCCACATGTGCAATGAGCACATGGTGCAGTGTTAGAACTGGAGCCACTGTTGGAGCTATTAGAGTTGTCCTGGGGAACTGTAGAAGTAACAGCTACCCTTCTGGTATTGTTACCTCGGGTTCTGCCACTTTGCAGTTCCCTCAGTCTCCTGAAAAGATTAGCAGTTGGTTGACCATCCCATCTGTTCATGTTCTCACCAAACTGATCACGCAGAGTTATCCAAATACTCGCACGTGATTGCCTTGGTGGTCTGTTTTGGTTGGATCTGTTTTGGAATGACCTGTTTTGGAATGACCTGTTTTGGAATGACATCCTTGGAGGACGTCTATTCCTCACAGAGGAAACCTACTGACTGACTCCCCGACTGAAAGACTAAACAAAAAAACCTACAGCCGGGTTCCACCAATGAAATTGGATTAGCATATCATTGTTTTCATTCTAATATCAAAACATTCGGCTAGAGTGTTCAGAAAGTGTCTCTTTCTTAAAGGCACAGCCTAAACCGGTCACAAGACCCCACAAGATCTATTTGAATTGCTGGATCAAAACTACTGTGGGTTTGAAAGAGCTTCATGGGAACCAGGAGAGAAAGGTGGCAATGTGAAAGATCCCAACCTCCTCTTTTGATTTCAGCTACCTTTATGAGGGACACAAAGAGCGAGAGTACACAGTTCTGTGAGAGATTTTGTCTTCCCAAACCACAGCTGACACATGGGAATGATTTCACTTGCTAATGAAACTACTCCTCTGAGTTGGTATTCCACCCCCCCACACACACATATGTGTCCTGGATGCATAACTGATAAGGAATTTAGGCACAGGAAGGGCTTTGCCAGGAAGCTTCAGGATTGTCCTTTTGAACATCAAATACCTGCTCCACAACCAAAAATACACGTGGAGGATAAGGGGTGGACCCCTGTGCAGGAAGAGCTCACAGAATTAACCTCTTAACCTCGAGGATATCAGCAGAGACAAAGATCCAAAAAAAAAAAGACTGATGAGTTTTTGATTAATTCAGCCTATGTATTTTCTTGGTCATTTCCAAACACAGTAATATGCACAACGAAGCACTAATTAGACACAGTGTGGGTCACTGGCTGAATTCACCGCTCACACAATGATCTTACCCTGTGCTTCTAAATCATAAAATCACAGAATGGTAGGGGCTGGAAAGCAACAAATGATCCATAGAAGCATTTTGGTTGGAAAAAATCTTTAAGATCATCAAGTCCAGCCATTAACCCAACCACTAAACCATGTCCCTCAGCACCACATTTTTATGGCTTTGAAACCTCTCTGGGGATGGGGACTCCACCACTCCCTGAGCAGCCTGTTCTAGGCCTTTGGGGAAAGAAATTATTCCTTGTATCCAAACTAAATCTCCCTGGCGCAGCTTGAGACTGTGTCCTCTTGTTCTGGTGCTGGTTGCCTGGGAGAAGAGACCAACCCCCACCTGTCTACAACTTCCCTTCAGGTAGTTGTAGACAGCAATAAGGTCACCCCTGAGCCTTCTCTTCTCCAAGCTAAACAACCCCAGCTCCCTCAGCCTCTCCTCATAGGGCTTGTGCTCCAAACCCCTATTGCTTGGGAGAAGGGATCAGCTCCCACCTGGCTCTAACTTCGCTTCACAGAGTTGTAGTGAGCCAGAAGGTCTCCTCTCAGCCTCCCTTTCTCCAGCGCAAGTTTTGAATCCCTGTTCCCTCAGTCACTCCTCAAATGACTTGTGATCTAGACCCTTCACCAACTTCCTTGTCCTTCTCTGGACCTGCTCCAACATCTTCCCCAGCAATCTAGTTTGAGTCAGGAAGGGTAGCTGGGTCTAGAAGGCAAAAATCACCTTTTTTTTATCAAAGAGGTGGTGGGAACCTTCTGCCTAAGCACCAAACGTGGAATGCACAAAACTGGCACAATCAGTTAATTCGTCCTGAAAGCCCCTTGGTCTTTCATGTCATCTCCACTGCTGATCGCTACTTGGGAGCTGGAGAAGGATCAAAGAACCCACCTTGCTTCTTCTCTGCAGCTTTGGTACTTTCAAGGAATTTAAAGGGTAAAGAGGAGATCCCTGAGCTGTTACAGCTCTTAACAAATGATTCTGCCACGCCAGTATCGAATTCTTGGGAAAATGACTAAAGATTTTCAATTATACATGCTCCTTCCCTGAAGTTTAAAAAGATATCTACACACATTATGGACTTAAATTAATATTTGAGCTATTAATTGGAGATTCGAAGTGGCAATGAGTTGGTTTTTGTTCCCGGTGGTGCAGTGCTTCTGTACCCAGAGTTACTATGTTGACTGCATTTTTAGCAGCTTATAAATAAATAAAAACCCATTAAATTCACAGACTCAAAGAATGGGTTGGGTTGGATGGGACCTCAAGGATTATCTAGTTCCAACCACCCTGCCATGAGCAGGGACACCTTCCACTATCCCACGTTGCTCAAGGCTTCATCCATGCTGGCCTTGAACACCTCCAGGGAGGAGGCATCCACAGCCTCCCTGGGCAACCTGTTGCAGCATCTCACCACCCTCACTGTAAAGAATTCTTCAAGAATTGGTCATAGTAACAAATCAAAATTAGCCAACTTGATTGCAAGGACATTACCCTTTGGCCAGCACTTCTCTGTGCTATCCCTTTCGATTTGGGAGGGATATCTCATGAAATCATGGAATCATTGACTGGTTTGGATTGGAAGGACTTGGATTTGTTACAGATAGTGGGAGATCTGACAAAAACATGTGGATGGTTGGAGCCATACAAGATCACAGAATCACAGAATGGTTTGGGTTGGGAGGGACCTTTAAAGGTCATCTAGTCCAACCCCACTGCAGTCAGCAGGGACATCTACCTCTAGAGCAGGTTGCTCAGAGCCCCAAACAACCTGACTCTGGGCAACCAGTGCCAGTGTCTCATCACCCTCAGCATCAAAAAATTCTTCCTTCTACCTAGTATGAATCTATCCTCTTTTAGTTTAAACCATCTCCCATTGTCCTGTCACAAAAAGCCCGACTCAGAAATCTCTACCCATCAACTACCAGTAGAATCGAATCGAATGGAATCGAATGGGATGGAATGGAATGGAATGGAATGGAATGGAATGGAATGGAATGGAATGGAATGGAATGGAATAGGATAGACCAGGTTGGAAAGTAGAATCACCCTCCTCTGGGACCTAGCTAGCATGTATCTGAGCTACACCTTGATCATCCTGTTGGACAGCTTGAACATCTCCAGCATGTTCAAGGTGTCCAACATACCAGCAGCACAATAGTTTTTTAGCATCACATTGATTTTTGTGCTGTGAAGAAAGGATTGTGAACTTAATTCCTTTCCTGGAATTAAGGAATTGTTCATTATCCAGGAGCAAACTGCTGGTTTTATGCCTTCACCAATACCTTCAAGGTCTGCACCTGTATTGAATGAAGAGTTCTTTTAGAAGAGGGCTGTGATGTTCACTTATTATTACTCAACAGAAGACTCTACTAATTGGCAAAGCATTTGTTTAAAGGCATGTCAGATAATCCAAGCTCATCCTTGCTGGAAACGGTTGGGCTGCCCATGCGACCTGCCAGTGTCACATCTTTAATCAGAAAGGTGAAAAATCTATGACATTAAGCTAGCAGTGATCCCACACACAGCTGGCTGAGCAGAGAGGGCAGCCACAGTGCTACTGCACTGAACCAACGTACTTTCTTCAGGAGTAGCACAAATTGTCTTTCTCCAGCCCTATTCCCTCTGCAGCAACTATGCTGACTCAAAGCACAGGACACCGCCTTACCTCCCAAAGAACCCATAGAATCATGGAATCACAGAATCACGGAATCACCAAGGTTGGAAGACACCTCAAAGATCGTCGAGTCCAACCTGTCACCACAGACCTCATGACCAGTCCATGGCACCAAGTGCCACGTCCAATCCCCTCTTGAACACCTCCAGGCATGGTGACTCCACCACCTCCCTGGTGAAAAAGACCTCTGAGACCATCAGGTAGAGCCTTCAACCCAAGACCATCATGGCCTTCAAACCATCCCAAAGCATCATGTCCACGTGTTTCTTGAACACCTACGGGGATAGGGACTCCACCACCTCCCCATTCTTTGCTTTACATTAAAATCCTAGCTTTCAATGCATTAAACCACAGAAATACAATTAAAACTGCTAGCCCTCAAAACACACAAGACAATTTAAAAAGAGTTTCTTTGCCATCAGTTAATGTAATGGGGTCTGAGCATGGCATTACAGTTAACAAATAAAGCCGGAGCATGTCTCCAGCAGTGGTGCTCAGAGCAGAAAAATGACCAAATACGCCTAAGAATTCCATTAAGTGCAAGAGGAATTATCACAGAAAGGCAAAATAGGAACAACATCACAGAATCCTCTGGAAGCACCACTGGAGACCATCCAGTCCAACCTCCCTGCTAAAGCAGGGTCACCCACAGCACCTTGCCCAGATCACAATGTCCACCTGTGTTTGGAATCTCTCCAGAAAAGTAAACAACACAGCCCCTCTGGGCAGCCTGCTCCAAGGCTCCAGCACACTCACACCAAAGAAGTTTATCCTCATCTTCAGGTGGAACCTCCAATTCAAACATTATGAACAAAGAGCCAACCCAAGCCCTGATGGCAATGACAGCACCATTGGCACCACCATTGGCTAAGGGGAAGTCCCTTCCAAACCCTACGCTACCATTCTATAGTAGTATGAGGTAGAGATAGGAGGAAGCATGGAAGAAAAACTGCTGAAGCCAATGGAATCCTTCATTTATGCAGTGTT
Organism: Picus viridis; assembly: GCA_033816785.1. Taxonomy (NCBI): domain Eukaryota; kingdom Metazoa; phylum Chordata; class Aves; order Piciformes; family Picidae; genus Picus; species Picus viridis. Next base: position 35,310,402 of record CM066585.1, on the reverse strand, counting down.
TTTATCATCATAGAGTCATAGAATCATTAAGGTTAGAAAAGTCCTCTACCTCATCAAGTCCAACTGCCAGTCCAACACCACCATGATCACTAGAACGTGTCCTGAACGTCATGTCCTCACAACTTTTTGAACACCTCAAGTGATGGTCACTCTACCACCTCCCTGGGCAGCCTGTTCCAATGCCTGACCACTCTTGCAGGAATGAATTTTTTCCTAATCTCCAACCTAAACCTTCCCTGGAGCAACATGAGGCAATTTCCTCTTGTCCTATCTCCTGATATCAGGCTGAACAGACCAACCCCCACTTGGCTACAACCTCTTTTCAGGGAGTTGTAAAGAGCAATGTAGTCTCCCTTCAGCCTTCTCTTCTCCAGACTAAATACCCCCAGCTCCCTCAGCTGCTCTTCATAAGTTGTTCTCCAGACTTGAGAAGTTTTCTGTTTATCTTCTAAAACTGGTCTCATTGCTGTAGGGAAGTTGTGATGATCTACTCCTGCGTGGGTTTTGCATCCATCTCATGGCTTGGATTTAGTAAAGCTTGGTCCTCGTGAGCAGAGCAATTATGACTATTATGATATTAAACTAGGAAAAAAATCTGTTTAATGAACAGTGAAGAATTAGAATGCATCACCACCCTTGGGAGAAGCAATGTGTTCAGCTATCAAAGAGCACCAACAGCCTCATCAACACCAGATGCCCGAGTTTCAGAAGTAGCTTCCTAAACTCAGAGTGCAGCAGGAACATTTCCACTCCAGTGCAGCTCGGCGTGAAAGCAGAAATTGGATCCTCCCAGTCAGAGAGGCTGAAAAAATCATTGTCATAGAATCATGGAATGGCTTAGGTTGGAAGTGACTTTAGAGATCATCTACTCCAATCTCCCTGCCATAGGCAGGGACGTCCTGCAACTGAAGTTGTCTGCTCAAAGCCTCATTCACTCTGGCCTTGAACACCTCCATCATATGGCTGTATCACAGCCTCCTCCTGTCCATTCAGTGCTGTACTCTGGATGGTTCTCCTTGAATAAAAGCAGCCAAGGCTTGTGTGGTCCCAGACTGCTGCTTATCCTGTATTTGCAGAAGGTATTTATTCCATCATAGCACATGGACCTGTTGGAGCACAGGAGGAGGCCCAGAAATGTTTAAAGAGAGGAAACCCCTCTGTTGTGAGGATGAGCTGGGAGAGTTGGGTTTGTTCAGCCTGGAGAAAAGAAGACTCCAGAGAGACTCTCTGGTGGCCTTTCAGGGCTTAAAGGGGTGATCAGAAAGCAGACTTTTACCAGTGCCTGCTGTGACAGGATAAGGGGTGATGGTTTAAATGAAAAGAAGGAGATTCAGACTAGAGAGAAGGAAGAAAATTTTGATGCTGAGGGTGATAAGAACCTGCCCCAGGCTGGCCAAAGATGAGGTAGATGTCCCATCACTGGAACCATTCCAGATCAGGTTGTCTAGGGTTCTGAGCAATCTGCAGATGTCTGGTTGCAGATGTCCCTGCTGAGTTTGTGGGTGTTAGACTGGATGACCTTTAAATATCCCTTTCAACCCAAACCATTCTGTGATTCCATAACTCAATATGTTTTCTTAACCACATGTGCTACCATTGCCCATTCTGACACTGCCTCTGCCAATGAGCTTGCACCATTGCCATCTCTGGTTGATACTGGTCCTCCTGCAGCCATGTAGCCCCATAATAGGGGATCACCATCACTATTTACAGCTTGGCCCTAAGTTTCCATGGCCTCAGCTCTTCTCTGCATGAACTTTCCCTGACCTGCTGCAGCTTTCCTTTCATTTACTTAAGCTGTAACAGCAGTTTTTCTAATTGACCAGCTGTCTGTGGCTAATTTGTGTTACTTTTGTTTATCTCGGCATGGAACAGCCGTAGTTTGATTTAGGCAGCAGTAACAAGCAGTTATTCTGGGCAGGACAAGATATTTATCACTAACATGCTGATGAGGAGAGAAATCCAGCCCTGCTTCAGTAGCAGAGGCTTTTTGAAGTGGGGACCTGGGATGCAGGCATCTGATGCTAAGAGATGGGCAGAGGCTGGCAGAGGACACCCCACAGCTACACACAGCTCATCCATGGACAGTTAAAGAAATGCAGAGCTGAAGAAATGTGGTTTCTGGTGTAACCTAGAAAAAAGCACCTCTGTTTTCTGCATTTCAGATACTCCAAAAGAGTATTAATGTACATAAAGGACACAACATGGAGCTGTGGACCAATGAAGAAACAAAAAGGTACAAAAGCGTCTTAGCAAACGTACCAAAGTCACTCCAAGCAGTGAAGAAGAAGAAACTGTCAACATGGACATCCTGCCCCAGCAAAGGGCTGCTGATGCTTGCTGTGACATAGAATCACAGCATCATAGAATTATTTTGGCTGGAAAAGCCCTTCAAGATCACCAAGTCAAACCATCAATCTATCACTGCCATGGCCATCAAACCACGTCCTGAAGTGCCGTGTCCACATGCTAGACATCCCAAGGGCCAGCCTAAGGGTGACACCTCCAGCTGTAGTATCCAGAAGAGCAGTAGGAACGTAACACCAGGAAAAGAGGCAGAAACTACAGAGCATCTGAGCTTTTACTATTAGCATTACTATTATTATTAAAAATACTAAAAGGTTTTTTCCCTGCATGGATACATTCTTTTACTTTCTGTAATAAATACACCCAGGCTAATCATAGAATGGTTTGGGTTAGAAGGGACCTTAAAGATCATTCATGGCCAAGGACACCTCACACTAAACCAAGTTGTTCAAAGCCTGATCCAGCCTGGTCTTAAACACTTCCACAACTTTCCTGGGCAGCCTTGGTCTGCAATCATGATGATTCTTGGATTAGACTGCTGAGACTTCAGCAAATCTTTAAAATAAATTCTGCTCTTTATGTGTAATCTTGATCATAGATGAGGTATTGAGAGTAGGAATACCAGGCATGGTAGACTAAAACTTGCATTTCACAACAGGCTCTGAGGATGATCCTCCCCTTGCCCCCACCTTCCCCAGACTTTGCCAGATCCTCCAGGTATTCACACCAAAATCCACATCACTCCATGCACCAAGGCAAGCAGCACTTTGTAGTTACAGTAGGTGCTGGAGTGAGGTGCAATTTCATCAGGCTCAACTCACCTTATCATGGCTTAGAAAGAAGAAGCAATAAATCCAATTCATAAACCATAATTAGATCCAACCGATAAACAAAATACAGCAATAGTGTGGCCAGCAGGACGAGGGCAGGGATTGTCCCCCCCATGCTCAGCACTGGTGAGGCTGCATCTTGAGTAATGGGCTCAGTTTTGAGTCCCTCACTCCAAGGAGGACATTGAGGTGCTGCAGTAGACCCAGAGAACGGCAATAAAGCTGGTGAAGGGTCTGAAGAAGAGGTCTGGTGAGGATCAGCTGAGGGAACTGGGGTTGTTCAGCCTGGAGAAAAGAAGGCTAAGGGAAGACTTTGCTCTCTACAACTCCCTGAAAGCAGGTTGGAGGCAGGAGGGTATTGGTTTCTTCTCTCTAGTGACAAGTGATAGAATGAGAACAAACAGCCTCAAGTCACACCATAAAAAGTTTAGGTTGGACATTGGTAACAATTTCTTCCCCCAAAGGGTGGTCAAGGCCTGGACTAGGCTGCACATGGCAGTGATAAGAGTTTCCATGCCTGGAGAGACTGAAGAGCTGTGTAGATGTGGTGCTAAGGCTACACCCTACTCACTAGTAACAGGTTTCCAAAGTGCTTCCAGGAATATGTGAGCAACATACACAAGTATCTCTGGCTGTGAGCACAATAGAACCATCTTGCATTTCTCTGCCCACCCAATCCCTTGAATTTTATCCTAACCCAAACCCAAGTACAACTCCAGGCATGGAGAAGTGACTCAAGCCAACACCTCACACTCCCTAGGCTATTAGTTGCAAGGAAAGAACAAGGATCAAGCGTATTTTAGAGCTATTGAGTATCACAGTATCACCAAGGTTGGAAGAGACCTCAAAGATCATCGAGTCCAACCTGTCACCACAGACCTCATGACTAGACCATGGCACCAAGTGCCACGTCCAATCCCCTCTTGAACACACTCAGGGATGGGGACTCCACCACCTCCCTGGGCAGCACATTCTTCAGTGAAGAACTTCCTCCTCACCTCCAGCCTAAACTTCCCCTGGCACAGCTTGAGACTGTGTCCTCTTGTTCTGGTGCTGGTTGCTTGAGAAAAGAGACCAACTCCCTCCTGGCTACAACCACCTTTCAGGTAGTTGTAGACAGCAATGAGGTCTCCCCTGAGCCTCCTCTTCTCCAGGCTAAACAACCCCAGCTCCCTCAGCCTCTCCTCGTGGGGCTTGTGCTCAAGGCCTCTCCCCAGCCTCGTTGCCCTTCTCTGGACACATTCAAGTGTCTCGAGAGGTTCATGTTCTTTAAGCACTGAGTTATTTCTTCAATTCAATTATTCCTTAATAATTTTTTTAGGCTTGATTTGCATAACCAGGCTTTCTCCCCGCTTAATCTCCTTTCTAAAAAGACTGGTTATCTCTGAAAGATGCCATTGGCTATGGGATGCACCCAAATCCCCAATTATATTACTCTACCCCTAGGTAAATTTGAACTCGACTGCATTCTACAAATGCAGGATAATCCTTATTTTCTTTTGGTGTTTACTCTGGGCTCTGTGGTGCTGATGGCATTTTCTCCTCCTGCGTTTGTTCAGAACTTAAGCCAGCAGATTCCCACCACTGCAGTAGGCATCGAATATAAACCACAGAATCACACAATGCATGGGCTTGGAAGGGACCCTCAAAGGCCATCTTGTCCACCCCTGAAGAGAGCAGGGACATCTCCAACCAGATCAGGTGGCCCAGGGTCCCCTCAGGTTTCACAGATTCATAGAATGGTTTGGCTTTGAAAGGACCTTCAAGACCATCTAGTTCCTAACCCCCTGCCATGGGCACAGGTAACTCCCACTAGACCAGGCTGCTCAAGGCCTCATCCAACCTGGCTTTGAAGATCTCCAGAGAAGGGGCATCCACAACCTCTCTGGGCAACCTGTTCCAGGGTCTCAACACCCTCACTGCAAAGAATTTCTTCCTAATATCCAGTCTAAATGCCCCCTGGTCCAGCTTCAATCCCTTCCCCCTCATCCTATCACTACTAGCCCTTGTAAAAAGTCCCTCACCAGCTTTCTCATATGCCCCCTTTAGGTACTGGAAAGCCACTCTCCATTTTGCTCAGAGCTTTCTCTTCTCCAGGCTTAACATCCACAATTCTTTCAGTCTGTCCCCATGAGGGAGGTGCTCCAGCCCTCTGATCATCTTCATAGCCTCCTCTGGACCCACTTCATAAGTTCAATGTCCTTCTTGTATCGGGGGCAGCAGAACTGGACCTAATACTCCAGGTGGGGTTTCACCAGAGCAGAGGGGCAGAATCACCTCCCTCCATCTGCTGGCCACACATCCTTTTGATGCAGCTCAGGACAATGTTGGCCTTCTAGGCTGCAAAGTGCACACTGCTGCCTCACATCAACCTTCTCATCCACCAGTACCACTAAGTCCTTGTCTCCAGAGCTGCTCTCAGTCTCACTGTCCCCTAGCCTGTATTGTGGATTGCCCTGTTGTAGGTGTGGGACCTCACACTTTGCCTTATGGAACCTCATGAGGTTCTCCTTAGCCCACTTCTCTAGCCTGTCACGCAGTGTGAGCTTGTTCACACTTGTGGGAGGTTCAACTACAGATCCAGAGAATCGTAACAGTCAGAAAAGACCTCTAAGTCCATCCAGTTCAACCACCAACCCAACGTTACCATGGGAGATAAACCAGGTCCCAGATTGCCACGTCTACATGTTTTTTGAACACCTCCAGGGATGGTGACTCCACCACCTCTCTGGGCAGCCTGTTCCAATGCCTGACTACTCTTGCAGTAAGGAAAAATTTTCTAATATCCAGGGAATATAACAACCAGGAATAAACCTTCTCCATTTTCAATACAGATACAAGGGTCATGGGCTCTCTCTGAGAAGATCCAATGGAGCAAATGTGGGAAAAGACAAAGAGCAGTGGTTTAAGACTTGTTTCTGATGATGGCTTCTCCAAGAGAGGCTTATGGCTGTCTACAACTACCTGAAGGGTGGTTGCAGCCAGGAGGGGGTTGGTCTCTTCTCTCAAGCAACCAGCACCAGAACAAGAGGACAGTCTCAAGCTGTGCCAGGGGAAGTTTAGGCTCGAGGTGAACAGAAAGTTCTTCACTGAGAGAGCCGTTCACCATTGGAATGTGCTGCCCGGGGAGGTGGTGGAGTCACCATCCCTGGAGGTGTTCAAGAAGGGACTGGATGTGGCACTTGGTGCCGTGGTTTAGTCATGAGGTCTGTGGTGACAGGTTGGACTCGATGATCTTTGAGGTCTCTTCCAACCTTGGTGGTGGTGGTGGTGACAGGTTGGACTTGGTCTTTGAGGTCTCTTCCAGCCTTGGTGATTCTGTGATCTGCTAGGGAATTCCTTTTCTGTGGACGCAGCACATTCCATGGGCTCTCCTTAATCAGATTTGGACTGCTCCCTTTTGATATTCTAAGACATCAAGCCTAAGACGCTCCCCTGGGGATGTTCCAAACCTGTAATTAATTTGGGGAGGTGGAGGGAGGTTTTGTGCACCATTTCTTGCAAACAGCTGAAATAGCAATTAGCTATTCTGCATGGAGTCCGGGAGGAGACTCAGCAAAATCCCCCTTCCCAGGTTCTCCCATGGGGAAAGAGCCTCAAGGATGCACCACCACAGGAGACAAAGAGCCCCACAAGCCACACAAATGAAAAATCTCTGGCTTATGGTTTTACACCAAAAAGGGGAGGTTTAGACTAGAAAGGAAAAAAAGACAAGTTTTGACGCTGAGGGTAGTGAGACACTGTCCCAGGCTGCCCAGAGAGGTGGTAGATGCCCCATCCCTGAAACCACTCCAGGTCAGGTTGTATGGAGCTCTGAGCTGTGACAGGGTAGGTTTAGGCTAGGCATTAAGAAAAATGTTTTCAAGGAAAGAGTGGTCAGGCATTGGAATGTGCTGCTCGGGGAGGTGGTTGAGTCACCAACCCTGGATGTGTTTGAAGGTTGTTTGGATGTAGTGCCTGGGGATATGGTTTAGAGGTGAACCTCGCAGAGTTAGGTTATCGGTTGGACTTGGTGATCTCAAGGGCCTTTTCCAACCTCTATATTTCTGTGATTCTGTGATCTAGTTGAAGATGTCCCTGCTCACTGTAGATGACTAGATGACCTTTAAAGGCCTCTTCCAACACACACCATCCTGTGATTCTATCTGTCTTATCACAGATGTCATTCACTTTTAAGGTGGCAGCAAGCAATTGGTTCCCCCTGGATGCAGACCTACACCGTGGGCAGGGATAGCTTCCCCTACAGCCATGGAAAACAGGGAAAGCTTTTTGTGTCACCACATTTTTCACACTACAAACTGCAGATTCAGATGCACCAGAATGTTTTCCAACACGTATTGGTGTCCCTACAACTTCTGCCTGGGAAGAAAATGCAGCAAAATGCACTAAAAAAAAATAAAAAATCTGGGAAAGTGGCAAGGTTTTATTTTGCCATTTCTAGCCTCAAACAAGTTTGGAGGCTTGTGTGTATTTTTAAGCCAGTTTGAGCTTGGGGTATTTACTTATTTTAAATAAACACCACCCCACCCTCAGCTGTTTATTGTTTTATTTCTTTAGGAAAACAGCAGAAATAAGGAAGAAAGTGCTTGGTCATAGCTAAGTTAAGTGTTTCATTAAACCTGTTTTTTCTCTGGATTCACCAAGGAACAGCAAAATTAGTTGTTTCCACAGCTGGAGACTCAAAATCCCCCCAAACACTTAGAAATCAATGAAAAGATGCTGCTGACACCAGCCCCAGCATAGACCAAAGGCACAAATCCAATGACACATCACTGGTAGGACCCAAATGCATCTTAAAAGCAAATTTGGTTTAGAGAGCTCTGGGGAAATCTGATCCAAGCATGCTGGGGATGTGTAAGGTCTCTGACACCGTGCATTCCCCTCTCTCCCGTTCATTACACTGGTTCAAACCCCTACTAAAGCTCACCTTTGCCTTAACACCAAGCAAAGGCTCCACACTTGCCTGCTGTTGGTAAGCGGAACTCTTAATGTGGTTGGAGTGTGCCCAGAGAGGGGTAATGAAGGTGGTGAAGGATCTAGAGTACAAGACTTGATAGGACAGCTGAGGGAATTGGAGTCATTCAACCTGGAGAAATAGAAGCTCAGAGGAGACCTTCTGGCTCTCTACAACTGCCTGAGAGGAGGTTGGAGAGAGGTGAGTGTTGGGCTCTTCTCTCCCAAGTAACAAATGATAGATCAAGGTAAAATGGCTTTAAGTTGCACCAGGGGAGGTGCAGGTTGGACATTAGCAACAATTTCCTTACTAAGAAACTGGTTGAGCACTGGAACAGGCTGCCCCTGAATGTGATGAAGTCACCATCCCTGGCAGACTTCAAAACATGTGTAGATACTGCAATGTGGGACATGGTTTAGCAGTCATGGTAGTGTTGGGTTGCTGGTTGGACTTGACAATCATAGAGGTCTTTTCCAAACTTAATGATTCTATGACCATGCCAGGGGAGGTTTAGGTTAACCATTAGAAAAACAACTTCCTCAAAAGCCTTGTCAGGCCCTGGAACAGGCTGCCAAGGGCAGTGGTGGAGCCCCTGCTCCTGGAGATGTTCAAAAACCCCTAGATGTGGCACTGAGGAACACGGTTTGCTGGTGACTTTTCAATGTTAACTTAATGTTGGACTTGATCTTGGAGGCCTTTTCCAACCTTAACAGTTCTATGATTCATTCATTCCATGACTTTTGCCAAAAAAAAACAACATAAACTTTCAAGTAAAATACTTTCACTGAACCTCCCACAACGTGCAAGAATCAATACACAGCATTAGCCCAACAGCAGAGCAGAAGACAACTGGAATGCAGAGGTGAAAGAATCACAGAATGGTAGGGGTTGGAAAGTCCAATACCCTGCCAGGGCAGGATCATTTAAAGCAGATTACATAAGGACATATCCAGGTGGGTTTTGATTGTCTCAGGGATGGAGACTCCACCACCTCTCTGGGCAGCCTGTTTCAATGCTCTGCAAAGGGTGAGCATCCTTTGCAGCCAGAAAATCACAAGTGGGATCAGCCCTCCCTTATAAGAAATGGCCATTGTCTGAAATAACCTCATGGAGGTTTGCTCCCCACACGTGCATAACCACATCTATTTTATTTAATCCTCACCCCACCTGCTCTGCGGAAGGCATTACTCTATAAGCAGCGTACTCGTGGCACTTCAAAACCCATCACCTCATCCCCTATTTGTTTAGACATGCCAGTAAATGTTTAATCACCTTTGGACTGAAGCAACAAAATCCCATCTCATCAGCTGTTAATTCAGTTTGGAAGTACGTGCTCATTAAAGCAGAAGCTGGATGGACTGAAGAGCATCTGCTACTGCTGCCGAGCATGGCACAGCAACATGCAGTAGTGGAGAAAGATATTTGTGCTTTTTCTGCTTTTATCATAGAATCCTTTCAGTGGGGAAAGATCTTTAAGATCATAAGGTACAACTGTTAACTCAGCACTGCCAAGTCCACCACTAAACTATCATAGTAGTATCATAGTATCAGTCAGGGTTGGAAGGGACCACAAGGATCATCTAGTTCCAACCCCTGCCATGGGCAGGGACACCCCACACTACATCAGGCTGGCCAGAGCCTCATCCAGTCTGCTCCTAAACACTTCCAGGGATGGGGCCCCGACCACCTCCCTGGACAACCCATTCCAGAGCTTCACCACTCTCATGGGGAAGAACTTCCTCCTCATGTCCAGCCTGAATCTCCCCACCTCCAGCTTCATTCCATTCCCCCTAGTTGTATCACTCCCTGAGATCCTGAGAAGTCCCTCCCCAGCCTTCTTGTAGGCCCCCTTCAGATACTGGAAGGCCACAATGAGGTCACCTCGGAGCCTTCTCTTCTCCAGACTGAACAGCCCCAACTCCTTCAGTCTGTCCTCATAGGAGAGGTGCTCCAGCCCTCTGATCATCCTCGGGGCCCTTCTCTGGACACCTTCCAGCACCTCCAGATCCCTCTTGTAATAGGGGCTCCAGGACTGGACGCAGTACTCCAGGTGGGGTCTCCCCAGAGCTGAGTAGAGGGGGAGAATCACCTCAATGACCTGCTGGCCACACTTCTCTTGATGCAGCCCAGGATCTGATTGGCTTTCCGGGCTGCAAGTGCACATTGAGAGCTCCTGTTGAGCTTCTCATCCACCAGCACCCCAAGTCTCTCTCCTCAGGGCTGCTCTCCAGCCAGTCACTGCCCAGCCTGGATTTGTGTCTGGGATTGCCTCGACCCAGATGCAGGACCCTGCACTTGGTCTTGTTGAACCTCATGAGGTTGGCTTGTGCCCACCTCTCCAGCCTGTCAAGGTCCCTCTGGATGGCATCCCTTCCCTCCAGCGTGTCTGCTGCACCACACAGCTTGGTGTCATCAGCAAACTTGCTGAGGCTGCACTCAATGCCACTGTCCATGTCACCAACAAAGATGTTGAACAAGTTGGGTCCCAGCACCACATCTACATAGCTTTTCAATTCCTTCATGGATGGGAACTCCACCACTTCCCTGGGCAGCCTGGGACAGGCCTTGACAATGCTTCTGAGGAAGCAATTTTTGCTAATGTCTGACCTAAACCTCCCCTGGTGTGACTTTCCTCTTGTTCTATCACTTGCTACTAGGGAGAAGAGAGCAATCCCCACCTATCTCCAACCACCCTTCAGGGAGCTTTAGAGAGGTTTTCCCTCACCTTTCTTTTCTCCAGGCAGAACAACCCCAGTTCCTTCAGCTGCTCCTTGCCAGACCTGCTCTCCAGACCCTTGATAAGCTTCAATGCCCTCCTCTGGACCTGCTCCAGCACCTCAATGCTCTTCTTAGAATGAGAGACACAAAACTGAACACAATACTCGAGGTGCATCTTCACCAATGCTGAGTAGAGGGACACAAACCCTTCCCCAGTGTTGCTAGCAGCACCATTCCTGATCCAAGCCAGGATGGTTTGGGGCTTCTTGGCCACCTAGGCACACACTGACTCATCTTCAGACAACTCCCAGCCATAACTCCTAGGTCCTTTACTGCTGGACAGTTTCCAGCCACTCTCCCCAAGCCTCAAGCATTCATGGGTTTGTTGTGACTAAAGTGCAGCACCTAGCATTTGGCCTTTTCAAGATGCATCGTTCTTGTGAGTCCCAGCTGAAAAGCCAGACTGGTAGTGCCTTTCTTTCCACAGAAACATTTTGCTACTTCCAAACCGTTCTCTTTTTTTTTCAAATTAAGATTTCCCATGAGGTGGAAGGCCATAACTTCTTGTCTACTACCGACAGAAAACTAGAAAAGCAGGAACCTGCTCCACTTGTTTCTTCTTTCAGTCTTTCCAGCAGCGAAAGAGCAAGGAAAAGCGTAAAATGTGCTGGAAAGGAGGAGCTATCGCTGCTTCCATTTCCCCATTCTCTCCCCATCTGGGTTAAGAGGATTTTTTTCCCCTCCCTCCTTTTGTTCTAATGCCAAAAGCCAACACAGAGTAAAAAAGACAAAGACAAAAGCAAGTGCCCTAAAAGCAAAAGAGAAAAAGTCACCCTCCTCCAAAGGAGGAACAGCGTGGCGCACAAATGCAACTGGAGATCACTCACATTTCACCTTTGATGATTCCCTTCCAAACTTTACAAACGAGATCAAAAACTCAGTGAATGTTTTGCTCAACGCATCCTGAAAGAGGAAATTTTAAAGAACTATGGAGGATTTGAGGTATTTAAGATGTGCTGTCACAGAAATGTATTGCTAGATGTAAGTTTTATTCCCACTAAAACCTACTTTGGTCCCTGGGAAAAGGCAGCTAAGTACAGCCCCAGCTGCTCTCAGCCTGAAAATCAGATCAAGGCATGAAAGCAGAGGAAGGGAAGGGTTCCTGCAGCCATGCTGAGGAGAACAAGGGATTTGCAGAAATGTGTTTTCATTATCAGCAAAACAGGGTCAGGGAGGGAAAACTCAAGGAATATTTTTCTCCCATTTTGTAAATGTGAAGTAGGGCCAAAGATTGGCAGCTGAATTTCTGTGCATACCAGAGTTGGATGCTGTTAACGGTTAGGGTTAAACAATGCTCTCCACGAATGCCCCTGCCTTCCCAAGGGGAAGAGAAAGAGAAGAAAGGAGAGACACTGATGGGGTTGGGGGAAAAAACTAAACCACCTGGGATGGAAAGAAAATCAACTCCATAAAACAAAGAGATGCAATCAAAGGGCCAACCCAACCCCTGATGGCAATGACAGCACTACTAGCACCACTGATGCTGGGGGCGGCCTCTGGGCAAGTCCCAGACTGGATTCAGCAGCAGATTGGAACTAGATTCAACAGCTGGATTCTGCAAATTGATTCAGGAACACACAGATCAGGATGAAAAGCAGAAGGGACAGAGTCCTCCTGGGACCCCAGCACGGAAGAAGAGGCTTGACCCTGAGAATCCTTCAGCTTGCTCCTGAGGATGCCATCCATGGGATGCAATCCCATTTTGGGTAGTTGAGAGTCACCTGTCCCAGCTTTTCCTCACCATGAGTGCCACGTCTGCCTTCCTGCCACCGAAGCTCGGGCAGAGAAGCAAGTCTCAGGCAGAATCTTTCTGCAGCCCAGTCCTTGGCAGGAACTCTCCACATCAGTTTCTCTCTGCTAGAAGCGGTCCCTGGCTGTGCAAACCTGCCCTGACCTTCAGAAAGTGCCTCCCTGAGCAGAGACTGAGCTGGGAAGTCACAGCAGTGACCAGAATCAGTTCTGCTCTAGCCCAAACCAGGACAGACACGCACCAGCGACCCTGGAGTCACACAATTCTGGGAGGGTCCCTGCCAGCCACCTGCCCAGCGTTCAGTATGTCAGAGGCTTTCTCCCTCTTGCTTGGCATTTTGGGTGAATCACAGAATGATTTGGGGATGAAGGGACCTTAAACATCATCTAGCTTTTTCTCTCCCTACATATTTTGCAGCTGCCCTCACCAAAAAAAAGCAGTGTGCAGGGGGATCTATACAATGCTTTGATACAGCAGCTGTTTACAGAGAGCAGCCCTTTTAATTAAAAGTGACTGCTTGCTTTAAGCACATTATTTTAATAGATTTGCTGAAGGTGTAGGGTGCTCCTTTCCAAACTGCTCACAAACACTGCCTGCTCTCTTTTCACTGTCAGAAAATAAATTGCTTTTATTTGTTCTTCCTTTAAATGAAAGATAATTAAAGAGGGGGAATGTTCCCAGTGAAGGGGGAAAAAATGAGGGGGAAAAAAAGCAACATTCAATTAAAAAACAATTGACTTTATTAAGTTAAAATTCAATTTCAGATTTTCATTTCAGGCAGCTGCATTGAGTATGACACAGACAGTTTGCACAGAATCACAGAATGGCAAGGGTTGAAAGACACCTCTGGAGACCATCGAGTCCCATCCCCCTGCCAAGGCAGGTTCACCTAGAGGTCACATAGGAACACTCTCAGGTATATTTTGAATGTCTCTAGAGATGGAGACTCCACCACTTCTCTGGGCAGCCTGCTCCAGTGCTCCACTACCTGTAAATTAAAGAAGTTCCTCCTGGTGTCTAGACAGAACTTCTCATGTTGAAGATTGTGTCCACTGCCCATCGTACTGGGCAGCACTTAAAATAGACTGGTCCCATCCTCCTGACACCCACCCTTGAAGTATTGATCAGCATTGATGAGATCCCCCCTCAGTCTGCTCTTCTCCAGACTAGAAAGACCAAATTCCCTCTGCATCTGCTCCGAGATACTTGGATGCAGTCTTGCTTTTGCAGGTAGAAATCTCTTTGTCTTCAGAAGTAAAAAAAGGGCAAACTCTGAAATGTAATTTTATCACCTAAGCCATTCTGTGTGGTAACCTCTATCAGCAACTAATGACCTGAAAACATAAAAGCCAAAGCAAAGAGCCTCTAACGAATTATACCTTATGATGACACCTCCATTATGGAGAACACCACAGATATTTACTGCAGACCTTTTACATTTGTTGGTAGTTGGTATTTCATCAAATTAAGTTTAAATAGGATGTGAGGCTGTATGGTACATTAACTTTTTTTTTATCTTAAAACACATTAATGCTTTGTATGGGCATCTACTGAGCATTTGTGAAAAGCACCACAGTCTGCACACCGTGGCGAGGAAGGTGGAGAGGAATCCTTCCTCAGGGTGAGAGCTTCCAGCTGTGAAGCCCTTTACAAGGCCTTGCAGTCATAGAACCAGGGGGAATGAATTGATGCTAGAGGAGGGTGGATTTAGACTGGATATTAGGAAAAATTCTTTACAGTGAGGGTGGTGAGACGCTAGAACAGGCTGCCCAGGGAGGTTGTGGATGCTCCCTCCCTGGAGGTACTCATGACTAGGTTGGACAGAACTTGAGTGGAAGGTGTCCCTGCCCATGGCAGGGGAGTTGGAACTAGAGGATATTGAAGATCCCTTCCAACCTAAACTATTCTATGGCTTTATGAATCAATGAACTGCTCTACAAACTCTGCTCAAACAATTGTAACAGGCTGCCCAGAGCAGTGGTGGAGTCTCCATCTCTGAGACATTCCAAACCCACCTAGATGTGTTCCCATGTTACCTGCTCTAAGCGAACCTGCTGTACGAGGCAGCAGCTTTGCTGCCTTCTAAAAAATTAAAGCTGATGATGTCAGCTCGGCACAAAATTATGCGGAGGAGCTTTGGGAAGTCAGAGCAGGAGAAAAGGCTTCAGGCTGTAGTCATTCGTTTATTTATTTATTTGTAAGTGAAAACCTCTCTCCCAACCTTCCAGCAGTGCGCAGAAGGCTTTCTTGAAAATGGGGAAAATAGAGTAAAGAGTGAGGTAAAGCTAAACCAAGAAATCTGTGGACAGAGTGCTTCAGGACATGTTTTAATTGCCATGGTTGTCTTAGGTTGGACTTGATGATCTTGGAGGTTTTTTCCCGCTGAAACAATTCTACAACTGTATTTTGCTTGGGTCATAGACAGAAGAGATGTCAGCAGAAGCCTACAAGCAAAGCTGAAGTATTGGCAGCAACTCAGTGCGGGTAACAAAGACCAGAGCCACCTTCGACTTGATGAGGTTTTACCACAGTTGTGGTGGTCCCAGAGGGACCTTATTGCTTATTTCTCTACCACATAAATTGATTGAAACATCTTAACACAGAAAGAAACACCTGAGAGAGATGTAGCAGGATAAAACAGTTAGAAGAGCAGACACTGATGGCAACACAGATCTCTGTCATTGAAGGACAATGCTTCTTCAGACCTTTGTCAAGTACATTAGCAAAATGCTAGATAAGCAGATACAGCCTCCTGACACTCATGGTCTTTCTAGGCTTGGCACAGAAGCTTCCTCCAGGGAAATATCTCCTCACATGCATTTGAAGAAGGGTTCTTCTGGCCATTCCTAAGGCAGAATGAAAGTTTCCAGCAGTCTGTAAGAGGATACAAGCAGGACAGACACCATGGTGGTCCACATGCTCAACTGCCAGTGGTTGAAAACCCAACACAAAACTCCTCCTTCATCTGCCCCTGAATCGCTTGACACTATGGACAGAAACCAACTCTTGCAACAGCTACTTAGGAAGTGTTACCACTAAGAAATGGTAAAATTGGGCATTTCTTTCTCTAGCTCTCTGCTTAAAATCTCACTAAGCTCTTGCTAACCACCACATATCAACCTTGCATTGACTACATGCTGTGGGGAAGTCACCAAAAATACATGAAATGAGAGAACACACAGAAAGTAGCATCCAAAATGGTCATAAAAGTTATCTGAAGGCTGGAAGCCCTCTGAGGTGAGGCCAGGCTGAGAGGGTTGAGGTTGTTCAACATGAAAAAGGGAAGACACCAGGGAGACTTCTTGCAGCCTTTCAGGACATAAAGGGGTCAATAATAAATCTGGGGACAGACTTTTTAGCAGAGCCTGTTGTGACAGGGCAAGGGGTGATGGTTTAAACTAAAAGAGGGAAATCAGACATTCTCCCAGGTTGCCCACAATGGTGGGAGAACTCCCCATCCCTGGAACCATTCCAGGTCAGCTTGTCTGGTGCTCTGAGCAGCCTGCTCCAGTTGCAGGTGTCCCTGCTGACTGCAGGGGGCTTGGACTGGATGACCTTGAATGATCCAACCCAAAGCATTCTATGATTACTGTGATTCTATGATCAAATGCAACTGCTGGGTTGAAGAAATAACTTCACCAAGAGAAAACATCCACAGCTCATCCAATGGAGAGGTGGGAGTTGCCCTTGGATTGGGTATCACATGAGAATGCTCTGAACTGTCCCAAGGGTAGAAGTTGTTGTGGAAGATGCTAAGAGCAACACTAAGCAAAACATGATTAAATAAAGCTATGAAGAGGTTTGGCTGGCGGGGGGAACAACACTTCCTGACAGAGATTTATTAGATTAAGGAAGATGGTCCTAGGGGAAGTGCCAGCAGCACTCACCATTGTTTGGGATATTTAAAGATCTGCTGAAGGGGAAAAGAAGGGGGAGGGGGAAGTAGCATTGGGAAATGCACAGCTAAAAAATGCAGAGATGAAGAAAGAAATTAGGCAAGGAACAGCCTATTTGATTAATTTTGCCTCTATCCACAGTGGAAAGCCCAGGAGCATCCTGCAGTTTCCTTGCATGGGTTTCTTATTCAAAAGCATCTAATGAATCATAGAACCTCAAGTCAGCAGGAACCTCAAGAATCACCTGCTCCAACCTTACCTGGGAACAGCACAGTCTAGAAAAGCTGTCCCAGCAGCCTGTCCATCCAAATCTTACAAAGCATCCAGTGTTGGAGACTCTACCACTTCCCTGAGGAGATGATACCAACCATTGACTGTCCTTGTGAAAAATTTTCCTCTTGTGTCTTACTGGAATCTCTCCAGGAGTAACTTCTCCTCATTACCCCTCGTCTTTTCCATGTGACTCCTTGTAAAAAAGGAAGCCTTCATCTTCTTTGTAGGTGCCCTTGTAATACTGGAACATGGTGATAAAGTCTACCATAAGCCTTCTTTTCTCCAGGCTGAACATACCCAGTTCTCTCAGCATTTCCCCACACAGCACCTTCCCAGTCCTGAGACAGACCACCTCTGTGGCCCCTCAAACCTCATGGGTCAGTCAGAAATAGCCTGAGTAAAAGCTGTGTCTGGCCATCAGCTCCATGGAGAAGGACCTGAGAGTGCTGGTGAACAAGTTCCCAAAGAGCCAACAACATGCTCTTGTGGCTGAGAAGGCCAATGGTCTCTAGGGGTGCATTCACATGAGTGTGGCCAGCAAGTCAAGGGAGGTTTCTCCTCCCATTCTGGTCTGCCCTAGTGAGGCCAGAAATAGAGTATTAGGTCCAGCTCTGGGCCCCCCACTGCAAAAGAGACAGGGAAGTACTGGAAAGAGTCTAGTGGAAGCTCCAAAGATGATGAGGGAATTAGAAAATCTCTGTGAGGATGAAAGGCTGAAAGACCTGGGGTTGTTTAGCCTGGAGAAGAGCAGCCTGAAAGGGGATCTGATCGATGCTCAGCAAGAGCTACAGAACATGTGGTGGTCAAGAGGATGACACCAGGCTCATCTCAGTGCTCAGTGATGTCCAGTGACTGCACAAGGGTCGGTGGGAACAAACTAGAACCCAGGAGGCCTCATCTGAACATGAGGAGAAGCTTCATTGTTTTCTATGTGTCAGAGCCCTGGAGCTGGCTGCACAGAGAGGTTGCAGAGTCTCCTTCTCTGGAGAGATTCCAAACCCACCTGGACACTATGATCCTGGGCAACCTGCTGTGGGTGACCCTGCTTCAGCAGAGGTGTTGGACTGGATGACCTCCAGAGGTTCCTTCCAACCCCCCCACCATGCTGGGGTTGATAGCATCCCCAGAAAGCAGTGACATTTCCAGGCTGCCTTCTTTGAAGCTGGTTACTAACAGCCTTGAAAGGCCCCAAATTGTCTCCCTGTTTTGCAACCTCTCCTACAAGGCAGCCCCAAATTGTCTCCCTGCTCCACCGTACTGGACACAAACGGTGAGTTTGTCCCTAGACTTGTTTCAGAAAGCCAAAAGCTACCCACTGGGTTCACTGGTTGCTGACGGTGGTGCCTTGCTGGGGAGAGCTGCTTGCTTGAATGATTTCGGCAGCTTTGCTAAATGCATCGTGTTCCTGACATGGGTGGCATTAGCAATTCATTGCATTTCATTTTCCGCTCTGTAGGGTGAGAGAATACTGTTGTAAATTGAATTAATGCTTGGGCATCCTTTGAAATAGTAATTCTGAGTAAATAATTTACTCCATGCAAGGAAGGGGGGCAGGGTGTGTGAAGAAAAAAAAAAGGAAAGAAAAAGATAATAGGAAGAAATTGAAGTCAGCTCTAATATGCATTACAAAGAAGGGTGTTTGCTGCAGTATTCCCAACTGTGAAAGTGTTTTGTGGACTTAATTCCAAGGAAATTAAAACTTTTGTCCACAGTAAGAATGTTGTGTTAAAAAGATATAAAAAGTTGATGCTGTTAAAGCAATGTACCATTTAGCCTTCAGTCCCAGCATTGGGAAGACAGGAATATTGCTGTGCAGTGGACTGGAGAGAACTTGAATTAGTTCAGTCAATTAAGTCATGATTAATTTATGTTAGATCTTGTTCTCCTGAGTCTATAAAAAACAAAGACTTTAGTTAACTGGCAGCATTTAGTTTAATAAAAGTAAAGTCTTTAAAGATGGCTTCAGGAGGGGGTGAAAGAAACCATTGCTGACAAAATCAATAGACAGCAAGATTCCTGTTTAATTTGTGTCGATGCAAGTTAAAATAACTTCAGAGGCTAACACAAAAGGGCTGCTGCCTTCACATAGAGACCCATATTCTCCAGATCTTGATTAGAGCAGCTAATCCAGCAGTTCCAGGGCTGTGTGTGACAAATCACAAGTGCAGAAAGCTCCTGCATCCTTCCCAGAATCACTGTGGTTCAAAAAAGACCTTCAAGATACCACAGAATATAATGGAATTGTTTCACTTCTAAAAGATCCCCAAGATCCTTGAGTCCAACTGTTGACCTAACACCACCATAGCCATTAAACCATGTCCCAGATTGCCATATCCACGTGGTTCTTGAACACCTCCAGGGATGGTGGCTCCATCTTCCTGGGCAGCCTGTTTCAGCCTGACCACTACCTGGGCCACTACTATATCATATCCTTGTGCACCACATCTATCTAGATGGCTTTTAAATACCTCAGGGGATGGTGGTTCAACCACTTCTCTTCCTTTTCATCATTTCTCTAACTTTCCTGTTTTCCTGATTTGGGCAGAGAAAGATGAGTTTCACACACAAGCAAAACTCCTACCCAGGCTGTGATTAGCCTGATGAGCCCTCTCCAATGCTGCTCGGTGTATTCTGCAGGTTCAACCACAGAATCAAACAGAGTGCTGAGTGTTGGAAAGGACCTCTGGAGACCATCTGGTCCAACCCCCTCACTAATGCAGGGCCACCCACAGCAGCTTGCCCAGGATCACAATGTCCAGGTGGCTTTGGAATCTCTCCAGAGAAGGAGACTCCACAAACTCTCTGGGCAGCCTGCTCCAGGGCTCCTGCACCTTCACACCAAAGAAGTTTCTCCTCAAGAGGAGGTGAAGACATATGCTTGCCCATCTCTAAAATCCAGTTCTGTGCAGGCTGACCGAGTCTGTAGGTAGGCTGTTAGCCCTGCAGAAGTTGTCATTGTCATAAAATGTTCCATCATTATTATATGGATCATTATGGTTGGAAAGCTGGGACTTGGAGAGGGACCTGGGGGTACTGGTTGACAGTTGACAGTTGACTGAGTGTAAGTCAGCAGTATGCCTAGATAGCCAAGAAAGCCAGTGGCATCCTGGCTTGTATTAGAAGCTCTATGGCCAGTAGAAACAGGGAGGTGAGAGTCTCCTTGTACTCAGCATTGGTGAGGCCACACCTTAAGTGCAGTGCTCAGTTCTGGCCCCCTCACTACAAGAAGGACATTGAGGTGCTGGAGCATGTTCAGAGAAGGGTAGCAAGGCTGGTGAAGGGCCTAGAACACATGACCTATAAGGAGTGTCTGAGGGAGCTGGCGTTGTTCAGTCTGGAGAAGAGGAGGCTGAGGCCTCATTGCCCTCTAGAACTTCCTGAAGGGAGGTTGGAGGGAGGAGGGACCAGCCTCTTCTCCTTGGTGGCAAGCAATAGGACTAGAGGAAATGGTTTCAAGCTCCACTGGGATCTGGGGCATGACTCAGTATTGTCCACACTGGTTATCGTTATGCTCTTGATTAGGGTCCTCCCTGCTTCCCAAAACCCAACAAAATGTCTTCTCCCAAGGAATAATAAAGGATAAAACCCATTCTCTATTATATTCCCTGCACTAGTGCTTGTGCTGTCCCTTGTGAAACCAACAATTTTGGCAAGAGCTAACCCACATCACCCCACCTGCTTCAGGCATGGAGAAAGCCATACTCCATTTTCACAACATACAATGGCAGAATCATTAAGGTTAAGACCTCTAAGATCATCAAGGCCACCAGCAACCCAACACCACCGTGCCCAGTAAACCACGTCCCAAAGTGCCATAACTACACATTTTGTTGAATGCCTCCAGGGATGGTGACTTCACCACCATCCTGGGAAGCCAGTTCCAATGCTTCCTCTCAGCTGCTGGCATGAAAGATTTCCTCCCTGAAAGCCAGCCAGCAGAAAATGATGCAGTAGCTCCAATTATGTTCTTTTTCAGCAGTAAGTGCTACAATTCCAGTGGTCCAGAAACTCAACAACCTTATTTTTGCCTTTTTTTTGCCTTTTTTTTTTTTTTTTTGTACAACAAAAACTGCCTAAACCAGCATGAGGGCTGAAGAGATGAAGCAGGTTCAAGTGGTAAATTCTCAGGCTGAAAGACTTCAGAGTCAGAGGAACAGCACAATCCTGCAGTCTCCTGCAGCCATCTCAGGTAAGAGAAGCCCACAACCTGCTCAACAATGGGAATTTCTTGCCTCAGCCCTCTTTTGTTTCTATCCATGCTCCTTTGGGAAGTCTTCTCCTGTTGCACTGTAACCTGGCTTGGGAAGTGTGCACCAGTAGGGCCAGTTCTACCATCTCAAGG
This sequence comes from Picus viridis, assembly GCA_033816785.1. Taxonomy (NCBI): domain Eukaryota; kingdom Metazoa; phylum Chordata; class Aves; order Piciformes; family Picidae; genus Picus; species Picus viridis. The sequence goes on along the minus strand of CM066585.1, from coordinate 35,289,272 downwards.
AGCATATCAAAGAATCACAGAATTGTTTTGGTTGGAAAAGCCTTTTAGGATCATTGAGTCCAAACATTATCTAACTCTACCAGATCTAGTGCTAAACCATGTCCCTTAGTACCACATCTCTGCATCTAGCTCCTCCATCTCCTCCCTAACTCAAGATTATCTTCATTAACAGTATCCTGAGAGCATCAACAGAGCTTCATAGCCCTGACCAGCCTGACTGGGACATCCTTCCACCTAAGCACGCTCTGCTTGGGCACCCTGACCTTGCTAGAGCTGATCACTAGGTGTGCCCATGCCCAGCCATCTCCTTGACAGACATTGGAACAGGTTGCCCAGGGAGGTGGTAGAGTCACCTCTGCTGGAGGTGTTCAAAAAACATGTAGACTTTGGGAAGTGGTTTAATGGCCATGGTGGTGTTGGGTTGATGGCTGGACTTGGTGATCTTTGAGGTCTTTTTGAACTGAAATAATTCTATGATTCTATATGGAATGGACTTCCCTGGAAGTCTTTCTATGCTGTAGTTTTTCTGCAGCCCCATCTCCTCCAGCAGCACCACATCTCTCTGCTACACACACTGTGTTATGCAATGTGCAACTCCTCCAGCTGATTTCTCACCAGTTTGGGCTTTTTCCTTATCACAGAGAAAGCAACATCCACGCTAAGGTGCACCTCTATCACCTGCCTCATATCTCTGCTGAGATAGATTGAATTCGTCGTGTAAAGGTTCAAAATATCTTCCTGCTTCCCCTCCTCCTATCAACTCAGGCAGTGCTTGGCTATCAGCATTACAAGAGGCTGAAGATGGTGTCCTGCTCTGCAGTATCTCAAGTAAATTGTTAGCCAGTAAGAGGTTAATGATGGGTCATCCCTGTTCCAGCTGAGGGAGGAAGAAGCAAGCACTCTCCCCAGATTTGGGGATGAATGAGGAGCTTGGGCTGTTCCTGCACATTGAAAGCTGCTTCTGACTTCTCCTGGCCCCAAAAATGCAACTGGTTTTCCTCCCAGAAACCACAGGCACGTCTGCCCTGCACAGATGGACCAGCAACAGAGATGGTCAAGATAGAGAGATTATGATTGATGTGAAAACAATAGTGCGGTGTCAAAGCAGCTGGGCTGATCCCACATCTCCCCAGTCCCACAGAAATGCCCAAACTGATCAAAAAGGTTGCAAGGGCTGGAAGCCCTATGCTGTCAGGACAGGCTGAGAGAGTTGGGGTTGCTCAGCCTGGAGAAGAGAAGGCTTCAGGGAGACCCTGTGGCCATTCAGTACTTAAAAATGGGCCAAGAAGAAATTTGGGGACAGACTTTTAGCAGGCCCTGTTGTGACAGGACAAGGAATGATGGCATTAAACCAAAAGAGGGAGATTCAGACTAGAGAGAAAGAGAAATTGGATGAGACACTGGCCAAGGTTGAGAGGTGGTAGGTGCCCCATCCCTGGAACCATCCCAGGTCAGCTTGCTAGTTTGGCCTCTGAGCAGCTTGCTCTAGTTGCTGGCTGCAAGAGAGGTTGGACTGGATGACCTTTAAAGGTCCTTTCTAACCCAAATCTTTCCATGATTCTATGAAATTAATCCCAGCTGCAGGAGAGGAGATTCTGCTTGAAGGCGGATGACCACAGAGCAATGGTTAATACAAACAGTTCAAACAAAGGCTCTATATGAACTATAACTGTGTGTCAGACCTTAAAAACCTGAATGTATGACCTAGTGATTCTCAGAACAAAACATTTCATTGTTCAGGACTGCTACTTACTTTCAGTTGCCTGCAAAACATTTCATTCTATAGCACATCAATAAGAGATCTAGCATGAGATAGCAATTATACTCCCAAAGGGAGAACCAAACAAGATGAGTAATTTGAAATGTAAGTACAGATATGAGGTTTTTAGGAGAAATCTGAATATCAGCTCATATGAGCTCCTTGGGAGACTTCAAAGAAGCTATAAACCCAATGATGAAGCATTCAGGTGCCAACTGATGATGCCAAGAAACCTGTGGTATTCCCAGCCAGCAGGAATATTTCTCTATAAAGACCTTTAGGCATCTTGGTTTTCTTTCTGTACATTTGTGTATCTGTTTTTGCCACCTCAGAAGACCCCAGAAATGGGCAGCAAACCTTGCACTGAAGCAAGACTGCTATCATGGGTCTCCATCCTATATGTGTTCCGCTGCCTCTGAGTCACAGAATCATAGAATGGAAGTGACCCTCAAAGGCCATTTTGCCCAACTCCCATACAGAGATCAGGGACATTCCCAACTAGATCAGGTTGCTCAGAGCCCCATCAAGCCTGACCTGGAATGTCACCAGGGATGGGGTCTCCATCACATCCCTGGGCAACCTGTTCCAGTATTTCACCACTCTCATTGTAAAGAACTTCTTCCTAATGTCCAACCTTAATCTACCCTGCTCCACTTTCAAACCATTCCCCCTCCTCCTATCATAGAATCATAGAATAAATAAGTTTGGAAAAGACCTCAGAGATCACCAAGCCCAACCTGTCACCCAACACCTCATGACTAACTAAGCCATGGCTTCAAATGCCACATCTGATCCCCTCTTGAACATCTCCAGGGATGGTGACTCCACCACCTCCCTGGGCAACACATTCCAACTGCTAACAACTCTTTCTGTGAAGAACTTTCTCTTCACCCTCCAGCCTAAACTTCCCCTGGTGCAGCTTGAGACTGTGTCCTCTTGTTGTGGTGCTGGTTGCCTGGGAGAAGAGACCAACCCTCACCTGTCTACAACCTCCCTTCAGGTAGTTGTAGACAGCAATAATGTCTCCCCTGAGCCTCCTCTTCTCCAGGCTAAACAATCCCAGCTTCCTCAGCTCAAGGCCTCTCCCCAACCTTGTTGTCCTTCTCTGGACATGTTCAATTGTCTCAATATCCTTCTTAAATTGAGGGTCCCAGAACTGGACACAGTTCTACAAGCCCTTCTAATCAGTCCTTCCCCATCCTTCCTGTAGGTCCCCTTCAAATATTGAATTGCAGCTAGAAGGTCTCCCTGGAGCCTTCTCTTCTCCAGGTGGAACAGCCCCAGTTCTCTCAGCCTGTCCTCACAGAAGTGCTCCAGCCCTCTGATCATCTTGGTGGCTTCCTCTGGACCAGGTGCAGCAGGTCCATATTCTTCTTGTTTTGGGGACCCCAGAGCTGGACAGTATTCCATGGGACATCTCACCAGAGCAGAGTGGCAGAATCACTTCTCCATCTGCTTCCCACCCTCCCATTTGCCCACATTAGCAGTTTATTTGTTACCAAAAATGTGTTGACACTCTCTGCGCTAAAATCAGTAACTCCCACCTATGCCTACACCACAGAGTCTGGTTCTGTGAGGAACTGGAGAGAAATTCAGCCTAAACAAATTGAAATATAAATAAACCAGTGTTTTCTTCCCAAACATCTAGCACAAATCAACTTTGTGTGCTTATACATCAGCCTTTACATAAGGATTTACAAATGTCAACATCTGGTGACTACCTTAGAATCACAGAATTGTTTCAGTTGGAAAAGACCTCTAAGATCAGGTTCCAACACCACCATGGCCACTAAACCAGGTCCCAAAGTGCCATGTCTATGTGTTTTTTGAACACCTCCAGGGATGGTGACTCCAACACCTCCCTGGGCAGCCTGTTCCAATGCCTGATAACTTTTTCAGCAAAGAAATGTCTCCTAATATCCAACCTAAACCTTCTCTGGTGCAACTTGAGGCCTCTTCCTCTCATTCTACCAACTGACAACTGGGGAAAGAGACTGACCCCCACCTCACTAGTTTCTCCTGCAGCACTCATTCCTCATCAAGGAAAGCTCATTTCCGAAGGGATGCATTTCAAGCAGAGTGTTCAGCTGCTTTCTGGCACATCCTGAACTCTCCTGCACCACGCTACAATTGAGTGCTCCTCAGAGATCCATGGAGCTTGAACCAGGGTGCATACATGTGTGAGAAATTCAGGTCTGCAGTTTCAGAAATAGTAAAAAATATTTTTTTTTCTTTTCTTAGGGCACCACTGCTCTTCATGCTTATAGCAGAAATGCTTTTCACCACTAAAGAACTAACTAGAGGTAGTAGGAGAAACAGCTGGGTGCAGAATAAAACACAGGAGAAAGTTTGCTCACAGAATCGCTTCTGGGGGCTTCTGAAGATCATCTAGTCCAACCACCTGGAACAGGACCATATGAAATAAATCACTCCAGACATCAATGTAAGATCTAGCTCCATAGAGAAGGACCTGGGAGTGTAGGAGAACAAGTCCACCAGGAGCCAGCAATGTCCCCTCATGGCCAAGAAAGCCAATGGTCTCATGGGGGTTATGAAAAACAGTACAGCCAGCAGGTTAAGGAAAGTTCTTCTTTCCCTCTACTCTGCCCTACAGAGGCCACATCTAGAGTACAGGACCCAGTTCTGGGCTCCCCAGTTCAAGAGAGACAGGGAACTACTGGAGAGAGTCCAGTGGAGGCTACCAAGATGATTATAAGGGGAGTGGAGCATCTCTGTGAGAGGGAAAGGCTGAAAGACCTGTGGCTGTATAGCCTGGGGAAGAGCAGCCTGACAGGTGGTCTTCTCAGTGCTCAGCAAGAGCTAAAGGACAAGAGAATGGGGCCAGACTCTTTTCAGTAGTGCCCAATGACAGGATGAAAGGCAAAGGGCACAATCAGAAACCCCAGAGATTCCATATGAAGATGAGGAGAAACTTTTTTGCTGTGAGGTTTCTGGAGCCCTGGAGCAGGCTGCCTGGAGAGGTTGTGGGGTCTCCTTCTCTAGAGAGATCCCAAAGCTACTTGAACATTGCAAGTCTGGGCAGCCTGCTGTAGGCAAGCCTGCTTTAGCAGGTGCATTGGACTGGATGATCTCCAGAACTTCTTTCCAACACATAGCAGTCCATGATAAGCCAAAGTGGACAAAGTTAGAGAAGAGGGTTTTCACACTCCTGTTACAGTGCAATATTGACCTCTCCACTTGCACAGTGAGGCCTCCTTTCTACCCATGATACACACAGCCTGAACAGCACCACTAAAGAACAATAAATGAGATTTAAAGGCCTCTACCCGAGGGAAGGAGTTGTTATTAAGCAGTAATCCACACAATTAAACTCAAACCATAACAGCAGCCCCTGGGGCTTGCAGAAATGGTTCTTCCACAACAACAAAAAAAAAAAAAAAAAAATCACAAGAGTGCACCACTGGAGGGTAGCTGAGATTGGGGAGCAGGTTGGTTGTCAAACAGGCACCACAGCAAAGCATCATCACCTCCACTGCTGGCGGCAGCTCATGTAGGCTATGTAGTGGGAAAGCAATAAACAAAAGCCTGACAGCTTCAATGGGCAACCCAACCCTCAGGGACCTTCTGACTTGCTGATTTAACCAACTTCTCAGGCTTATTAGAACAAAGCTCTATTCACAGGAGAGGGACGTGGTTGCACACAGACGATAAATGACAGCCCTCCCGAATTTCCCAGGTCTTAAAGAGCAAGGAGAAACCTTACTGTGTCCGAGCCAGGAGCTTCAGCAACAAAGCACTGGGTAAGTTGAACCTAAAGACTTTGATGTCTAGAAACTTTCTTCCTAAGAAGGCTGTTTAACAGGAGAACCAGTCTGAAATAGGGTTTTTTCCTCTCTTACCTCTCGTCTTTGCCTCTCTGCCTACATTTTGATACAGGATGAAAAATCCTAGTGGTTTTGAATCAGAATGTCTCACAGGTAAAAAGCAGGACATGAGCTGGCAACATGCCCACACAGCCCAGAAGCCAACCATGTCCTAGGCTGCATCCCCAGCAGCATGAGCAGCAGGTGGAGAGAGGGGATTCTACCCCTCTGCTCCGCCCTGCTGAGACCTTACCTGCAGTGCTGGAGCCAGCTCTGAAGTCCTCAGCACAGCAGAGCCTGGAAGCCCTCTGCTATGAAGCCAGGCTGAATGAGTTGGGGTTGCTCAACCTGGAGAAGAGAAGGCTCCAGAGAGAGCAGCTTTCCAAAAAGGACCAACAGAAAAGATGAGGGATTTTTTCATAAGGGTATGTAGTGACAGGACAAGGAGTGATGACTTCAAACTGAAGCAGGGTAGACTTAGATTAGGCATTAAAGAAATTCTTTGGAGTGAGAGTGGTGAGACACTGCAACAGGTTGCCCAGGGAGGTTGTGGATAGCCCCTCTGTGGAGGTGTTGAAGACCAGGCTGGATGAGGCCTTGAGCAACCTGGGCTAGTGGGAGGTGTCCCTGCCCATGGCAGGGGCATTTGAACGACATGATCTTTAAGATCCCTCCCAACCCAAAACACTCTGTGATTCTGTGAAGGCTGATGTGACTCAGGATGTCCAAATGGAAATGCAGCTCTTTGCTCTTTGCAGTAATACCAACAGAGCAGATACTCCCTGCTCTCTCCTTTGCTGCAATTGAACTCCAGAAGCCACCAAGGATTATTCATAGAATGGTATGGGTCAGAAGGGACCTTCAAAATCATCTAGCTCCAACCTTCTCCCTGTCCCCCACCATGGGCAGGGACACCTTCCACTAGACCAGGTTGCTCAAGGCCTTGTCCAACCTGGCCTTAAAGACCTCCAGGGAGGGGGCAATCCATGACTTCTCTGGACAACCAGAGTCTCACCACTCTCACTGTAAAGAATTTCTTCCTAATACCCAGCCTAAATCTTCCCTCTTCCCTCCTAAAGTCATTTCTCATGAGCCACGATCCCATGGACAGCAGCATGGAGTTATGCCTAATAGAAGGTGTATGGGCTATTAAACAAAAGGATTCTTCCACAATAGGATTATTTCAGCTTCAAAAGTGCTCCTTGATTCTCCCTTTCTGCCTTACTAAGTATCAAGGTCTTTATGAAGCCAGGAGCTGTGCAATACCTGGCTGCAGATTTCATTTAGAACACATTGCTTCTCTTGGTGAAGGGAGACAAATTGAAAAATAGCTTTATTTATTTATTCTGTGCTATCTGGAAGAAGAGGAGAAAAAAAGATGCTAGATTCCAGGCTTGACTTGTACATTTTTATGTTAAAAGAAGAGATATTATTTAAAGTTCAAAGGAAAAAGAAAAAGAAAGAAAGTATGGCATAAAAACTCAACAGCTCCAGTCCTGATCTTGGGTTTATTAACTTCATGGGAGCAATTTGAAATGCAGCAAGGAATTAAAACCTGTCTAGCATGGCCAAGTTCTTGTCTGCAGCTGTGTCCAAAGCTGGATGGTCAGAAAGAACTGATAAAAAGTCTGCAGTTGGCAAATAAGGAATAATCCCTTTCCACAGAGACCCTGGTCCAACATCCCTAAATAGGCTTGCCCCCTCCCCCTGTAGGTGTTCAAGGTCAGGTCGGATGAGGCCTTCAGCAACCTGGTCTAGTGGAAGGGGTCCCTGCCCATGGCAGAGGTGTTAGAACTAGATGAACTTTAAGATCCTTTCCAACACAAATCATTCTAGGATTCTATGATTCAAACAGCAGAAAAATGATCTTCAGGAGCTCTGAGAAGCAGAACACGGTGGAGGCCAAATGTGCAAAGGAAATCATACTCAAGACTGCAATTTGAATTTTAATGAAGGATTTTTTTGGGGGGGGAAACACATATTGTAAAGATAAAACTTAAAAAGTTTACACAGAAGAGTTGAACCTGGAACAGCAGGAGTTAATAGTCAGAAGGTGCTTCAAGTTTTAAACCTTCCCAGGAAGAAAGCAAAGAAGGGTAGGGAAAGGGATGTGTTAATTCAATTATTCTTCATCTACATACATTTAGCAAGTTCTCAGCTATTTTTTGCAAGTGTGAAAGAAATCTGACTACTTATAGGAAATACATATCATGTATTTTGCAAAAGAGAATTGCCACTGTGACCCTTGCACAATTTGAGGCCTGGACAGGCAAGGAGAATTGGGCAGAAGGGAACCTCACAAAGGGCTCCCCCATTCAACAGAAATAGGGAACCAATGTGAAGAGTCCAGTGGAGGCTATGAAGATACTGAGGGGCCTGGAGCACCTCTGTGGGGAGGAAAGGCTGAGACCTGGGACTTAGCCTGGAGAAGAGCAGCCTGAGAAGGGATCTGAGCAATGCTTAGCAAAAGCTAGAGCATGGGGAGCAAGAGGATGGAGCCAGAGTCTTCTCAGTGGTGCTCAGTGACAGAACAAGGGGCAACGGGCACAAAATGGAACTTTGGATGCTTCATCTGAAGATGAGGAGAAACATGTTTGGTGTGATGGTGCTTGAGCCCTGGAGCAAGCTGCCCAGAGAGGTTGTGAAGTCTCCTTCTCTGGAGGGATTCCAAGGGCACCTGGACATTGTGATCCTGGGCAAGCTGCTGTGGGTGATCCTGCTTTAGCAGGTGGGTTGAACTCAGTGATCTCCAGAGGTCCCTTCCAACCTGTGACTCTGTGAGGCTTTGGAGGATATGAGCTACCCTTTGCAAGCAACAGACCACCATCAGGCAGTCATAGCTCCCAACCAATTTGACTAGCAGGACACTGTCACATCCCCATCTGTTAAGGTTCTATCTTGCACAAAGCCAAAATATATTTCTGAGCAAGGGAGCAGGAACAAACCAAGAGCTTCTCACTTTTTCTCTTCCTAAATCCTTATCACCAAACCTTGTGCCAATCACACTCCATGCTACTGCCAGACTGTGTATTGCTCCCAGCTCTGGAGAGTAGAATAGAATAGAATAGAATAGAATAGAATAGCTCTGAATAGAATAGAATAGAATAGAATAGAATAGAATAGAATAGAATAGAATAGAATAGAATAGAATAGAATAGAATAGAATAGAATAGACCAGATCAGACCAGGTTGGAAGAGACCTTCAAGATCATCATGTCCAACCTATCATCCAACACCACCTAATCAACTAAACCATGCAACCAAGCACCCTATGTGAGAGACTAAAGCTTGTGTCTCCTGGTGACTCAACAAAGATAAAATCACTTGCTGTTTGTCCAGACAATAGCTGATGTGCGTTGGGCAGAGCCACTGGAAGGACTCTTGGAAGGTGCAAAGATAACATTGCTCACGGGACTGCAGCTGGCCTACAACAATGGTCCAAGGGCCCAGCATTCACACCTTCAGGACAAGATCATTTCCAGCCATCAGATAAAAGACTGGAGCAACTGCTGGCTGAGGAGGAGAAAATTGGAGAAGCAAGATGCAGAAAAAAGCAGATGGCACCACACGTGGGAAACATCGGATCGAGACACCCTATCAAGTCTCCTCCTGAACACCTCCAATGATGGTGACTCCACCACCTCCCCAGGCAGCCCATTCCAATGGGCAATCACTCTCTCTGTGTAGAACTTCTTCCTAACCTCCAGCCTAAAAGGAGGAGCCACGGAGGAGCCATGCCAGAGCCATGCCTGTGTACTGTTCTCCAAACTGGTTTCAGGATCATTTTGTGGCACTACAGCATTGCTAGGACATAAAAAAGAAGAGAGTTCATGGGTTTTTCACCTCTCCTCAAGTGAAAGTGCATTGGCATGGGCTCCTCATCTCTCCAAATGACTTCAGTTTTGTGTGCATTACAAAGTGAATCTCCTGCTCCATTATAAAAAAAAATCTCTTTGTCTCTTTGCTCAGGCACAAATTAATGAAAATTAGACTCAGTGCTGTATATTACAACCTCCCTTTTGGACAGAAAGAATTGTTTAAAGCTTTCCATTAGAAATGATTGGTTTCTCCGGGTGGTGGAGCTAACATTGCTTGGTGAAGCCAATAAATCAACAAAAAGATAATTTGACAAAGATTCAAGATATCTGTAGGACTTGCCCAGAAATTAAAATCTATTCAGCTGGAGGAGAAAATTAAGCTAGTGACCTAGGTGAAAAAGGAGAATATTTCAGAGATCTGTGCTTGCATTTTCCTCTCCTGCTCTCCATAAGCTTCTCTCATTGTCTCTTAACTTCCCTCGCTACCACTCAAAGCAGAGGCACCCTTCCACGTTTATCTGTTGGCATGTATTTGTGTGTTTGAGGACATGAGTATGATCAACCATAATTAATTACAGCTCAGGCAAGAAATTAAAATAAAATTGAAGACAAATATCTTCATGATCTTTGAGGACTCTTCCAACCTGGGTGATTCTGTGATTCTGTAGTCCGTTGGAATGGGCTACCCAGGGAGGTGGTGGAGTCACCATCCCTGGAGGTGTTCAAGAGGGGACTGGATGTGGCACTTGGTGCCATGATTTAGTCATGGGGTCTGTGGTGACAGGTTGGACTTGATGAGCTTTGAGGTCTCCTCCAACCTTGGTAATTCTGTGATTCTGTGATCTAACTTGCAAACATTTGTTTGTGCAGGCTGGAAAGTTGGATGGAGGAAAACATTATGAGGTTCAATAAGGGCAAGAAGATCTAGGAAGGAATAACCCCTGCCCCAGTAGAGGTGAGGAGTGACCTGCTGGAAAGCAGCGCTGTGGAGAAGGACCTGGAAGTGCTGGTGGACAAGAAGGTCACCATGAACCAGCAATGTGTCTTTGTGGCCAAGAAACCCAATGGTCTCCTGGAGTCCATTAAGAAGAGCGTGGCAAGCAGGTCAAAGAAGGTTCTTCTCCACCTCTACCCTGCCCTTGTGAGGCCACTAGACTATCTGTGCCCAGATCTGGGCTCCCCAATTCAAAGAGACAGGAAACTACCAGGAAGAGCCCAGCAGAGGATACAAAGATGATTAAGAACCTGAAGCAGCTCTGTTAGAAGGAAAGGCTGATAGCCTTAAGGCTGTTTAGTTCCTGGAATGGCTGTTAGAGCCATTCCAGGTCAGCTTGTCTGGGGCTCTGAGCAACCTGCTCTAGCTGGGGATGTCCCTGCTGACTGCAGTGGGGTTGGACTAGATGACATGTAAAGATCCTTTCCAGTACAGACCATTCTGGGATTCTATGATTAAGTGGTTTTCCAGATCATCTTCTCTAGGAATGGGTGAGAGAAACATTTCACCCCAATAAACCTCTGCTTCAGCACATAGTATTGCTCACTAATTAAAGAATATAATCAACTTCTAGCCAAAGATAGCTGTGTACACAAACATTATACAAGAAACATAAATAACTTACATAAAGTAGGATTAAATTTGATGTTTTGCAGAGAAACAAACTTATCTCCACTTCCCATCAAACATAGCTCAGAAGCAGTATGACTTTTCTACCTATCATCCCTCTCTGTGCCGCTATCTGGGTGTTTGCAAGGCTTTAATATCCACAGCAAGAAAGGTTCCCAACTGTCAATGAATTTCTATTCTCAAGTGTAATTAACCTCACTGTCCTTTCATTTACAACAACATTGAAATCAGAGGCAGGCTTGCTGGAGCTGAGCAGCAAAGGTCTGTGTCTACCTCTGATCAAAGCCCCCAGGATATTATTTCTATGATCATCCTAAACCTCTATCTGCACTCTTAGAAGAGATTTGCAGAGAGGGGGTGGACACCAATATGAGTAAAACCAGGTCTATAGGGACAGTTTATACAAAAAATGCAGAACAACAGCTGAGATACATATATATATATATATGTGTGTGCTATTTACAAAGGCCTGTAGTGACAGGACAAGGGGCAAGGGTTTCAAAATAGAGAAGAGCAGGTTTAGACTGGATGTTAGGAACAAGTTCTTTACAAGTTCTGGCCTGCATTAGGAATAGTGTGGCCAGCAGGAGCAGGGAGGTCATTGTGCCCCTGGACTCTGCATTGGTTAGGCCACACCTTGAGTACTGTGTCCAGTTGTGGGCCCCTCAGTTTAAGAAGGACATTGAGACACTTGAACGTGTCCAGAGAAGGGCAATGAGGCTGGGGAGAGGCCTTGAGCACAAGCCCTATGAGGAGAGGCTGAGGGAGCTGGGGTTGTTTAGCCTGGAGAGGTAGAAGCTAAGGGGAGACCTCATTGCTCTCTACAACTACCAGAAAGGTGGTTGTAGCCAGGAAGGGGTTGGTCTCTTCTCTCAAGCAACCAGCACCAGAACAAGGGGACACAGTCTCAAGCTGTGCCAGGGGAAGTTTAGGCTCGAGGTGAGGAGAAAGTTCTTCACTGAGAGAGTTGTTTGCCATTGGAATGTGCAGCCCAGGCAGGTGGTGGAGTCACCATCCCTGGAGGTGTTCAAGAGGGGACTGGATGTGGCACTTGGTGCCATGGTCTAGTCATGGGGTCTGCGGTGACAGGTTGGACTCAATGATCTTTGAGGTCTCTTCCAACCTTGGTGACACTGTGTGATATTGTGTGTGTGGAACAGGTTGCCCAGGAAAGTGGTTGAGGCCCCATCCCTGGAGATATTCAAGGTGAGGCTCAACAGGTTTCTGGGCAACCTGATCTAGTTGAGGATGCCCTTGCTTACTGCAGCGGGGGTTGGACTAGATGACCTTTAGAGGTCACTTCCAACCCAAATCATTCTATGATTCTGTATTTTATCTCCTGGTATGAGAAAGTCGAATAAAAGGTTCTCCTCCACCTCTACTCCACCCTAGTAAGGTCACACCTGGAATATTGTGCCCAGTTCTGGGCTCCCCAGATGCTGAGGGGACCAGGGCATCTCTGTGAGGAGGAAAGACCTGAGGCTGTTTAGCCTGGAGAAGAACTGACTGAAAGGGAATCTTCTCAATGCTCATCAAGAGCTAAAGGTTGGAGGTCCTGAGGATGACACAGGTCTAGAAACAAGCAGGACAAGCGGTGACAGTATGAAGGGCTGGGTTGATAGTCCTGTCAAAGTTCAGGGTCTTAGGATAGTTGGGGTTTGATAAAGCTACTGCAGCCCAGAGCCTGGGCCATCCAAACCTCTTTCCAAGCTGCCACATGCCCTGCAGCTATGAAGATGATGCCATGACTGGGGCCACCAGCAGCACTGAAGGAAAGGACAAGGCTATTTTTTGAATAGCCAGGAGGACTCAGTAAAGTTTGCAGCTTAATAAAAGCTTGATGTGTAAACAAGATAAAAACATCTGATCAGGAGAAAAAAAAAAATGAGGAGAGAGTTGTAACATGCCAGGAACTGGGGACTTAGTGCAGAGCTCCATCTCCATAGAGGAGAAGGCTGACCTCACCACTGGGGCCTGATCCTTTGTCCTTGTCGAAGCTAGCACAGAACTGATTCTGGCCACTGCTGTGTCACTTCAGCTGTCTCTACTCAGTGGGGCACTTTCTGAAGTTCAGGGAAGGTTCACACAGCCAGAAGTTGCTTCTAGCAGGGAGAAGCTGATGGGGAGAGTTCCTGACAAGGACTGGGCTGCAGAAAGGCTCTGCACTGAAAGACCAGTGCTGACCCTTGACAATCCCCCTTGGTGTCCAGAAAGCACTTCAGCCTTCTTCATCCTCCTCTTTGCTGCTACAGAAATGCTGCAAACCCACAAAGCCCCCAGCCACAGAGTTCCACGAGCCACTGTTCCTGGTTTGCCTTCCCAGCCATTACTCTTCATTAATCCTTCTGCCCCACTTACCAGGCTGAGAACATCTCCAGAGGATTTGAATTAAGTAGGTGGTCTCCTTTAAAGCTGGATCTGAATAAATGTGGGAGAGTGCATTATGAGAGTGGTACCAATGCAGGGCACAGCATCCCCATTTATCCAATTTCAAGTTTATTTAAATGATTTTCTTTTTTTACAGGAGACTCAGCTGTTTAATTCTTTCCCATGGGCAAACTCCAGAGGTAATGGACAAAATGCCAGGTTGAACACAGAAAAAATTATTACATCCCCCAACAGAATAAATACCTTTTTTTTTTCCTTGATTTTGTTGTTGTTCTTTGTTGGTTGTTTTGTTGGTTTTTTTTTTCCCCAAAATAAACAGAATTAGAAACAGCTCTTCAGGCTGCAGACTGGCTGAGCCACCCAAGTGGAAGCAGGCTGGGAACACTGCAAAAAATCCTCTCTTGGAGCAAAAAAAAAAAAAGTAAGAGGAACAAATGGGTTTGCAGCAGGAAAACCTTTCTGATGCAGCACAATTCTACAGGCACTGACTGTAGATACGGGATGAGGTAGGATAGAGGAGAATGGTTTTATAAAGCTTACCCTGGTCCTGTGCTCTGCACCAAAGCACTGGGGTACGGCAGAGGATGTTTTGCCTGTGCCAGCACCCTATGCAGAGCATAGCTGTGGGCAGTGAGAGGGGGAGAATGGGGGGTTATGGTCACAAGGACTTCACAGATTCATAGAATGGACTGAGTTGGAAGGAACCTTAAAGATCATGTAGTTCCAAACTCCCCTGACAACGGCAGGCACAACTTCCACTAGACCAGGTTTCCCAAAGCTCCATCCAGCCTGGTCTTAAACACCTCCAGGGATGAAGCATCCACCACTCTCTGTGCAACCCATTCCAACATCACACCCTATTCATAGTAAAAGAATTTATTTGGAACATCCAATCTACCCTGTTCTAGTTTCAAACCATTGCCCCTTGTCCTATCATCACACACCCTTATAGTAAGTCCCTCCCCAGCTCTTCTGTAGGCCCTTTCAGGTACTGGAAAGCAGCTACAAGATCTCCCTGGAGCCTTTTCTTCTCCAGGCTGAACAGAGCCAACTTCCTCAGCCTGTCCTCATAGGCCCTCTGTCCAGCCCTCCAATCATCTTTGTGGTCCTTCTCTGAACTCTCCACACAGATAAAATAAGATTACCACTCACGGTGCTCCTTCCCTAAGCTTCTCTACATGGAGGATGGACAAAACTACACTTGGCTCAGCCTCTCACAGCCTCCCTGGGTTGTGCATGGGCTGTCTAAAAGGTATTTTCATCCTCTGCACACATGCAGGTCATTAAATGCAAGTCAAACCCAAAGTGCCCATCAGTCTTAAAAGACTCCACGAAGTCAGACGCAAAGCTGCAGATTGAGGGGGAATCAGTGGAAATCAGTGTTTGGGGCTGTGGACATCTCACAAGTAGCCATAACTCCTCAAAAGTTGAAGCCTGAGAAGTCAGAACTGACAATTAAAAACAAACAAACAAACAAAACTATAAAGCATCTCTGCAGGAAAATGTGGCCTCAGTGAAAAACTTGTGAGTGCAAGACCATGGCCTCTTTCTTCTACAGACAAAAGAAAACAATTCAACAGGTCAAAAAGCAGGTTTTGTCTGAACATGCTGCAATGGGCTATAAAGTAGACCCAAAGCAGCAGCCAGAAACACTGCAGTTACAGAACCACAGAATAGTTGAGGTTGGAAGAGACCTCTGCCTAGAGCTCACAATTCCACCACTACTGTTAAGCCACTACCACTAAACCACCTCCCTCAGCACCACTTCTATGTGTCTTCTAAAGACCTGCAGGGATGGGGACTCCACCACCTCCCTGGGCAGCCTGTTCTAGTGCCTGAGAACCCTTTCTGTCAAGAATTTTTTCCTGATATCCAACCTGAACCTCCCTTGGCATAACTTGTCCTGTCCCTTGTTGCATGTGAGACCAACCCCCACCTGGTTCCAGTCTCATTTCAGGGAGTTACAGAAGGCAATGAGCTCTCCCCTCAGCCTCCTCTTCTGAAGTCTAAACAGCTCCAGTTCCCTCAACTATTCCTCCTAAGACTTGCATTCAAGGACCTGTCAGGACAGGGAAGGGCTGCAGTTTCACTATCACACTTTTTTTTCTCTTGCTATGAGAGTTTCCTGTCAGGATTGGGATGCTTATGATTAAAAGCTCTTAGTCCACCCACTCTTGACTCTTGGCTCTTGTCCCAGAGCTCAAATACCAAAGAGGAACGATCCAAAAGGGATGCTCTGTGCTCAGCAGTGTGGAACAGAGAACATCTGACTAAAAACTAAGCAGAAACTACCGAAGGCATAAGAGATGGCCAAATATTTCTGCATGACAGAATGCCCAACTGGAAAGACTGCTCCTTTGAGTCTCTGACTAAACCTCAGCCTGAGTCTCAGTGGAAAATAACTTGGATAACTCTAGGGTGGAGATGGGAGGAAGGGAAGGGATCTTCTCAATGCTGATCAACAGCTAAAGGGTGGGGGGACACAGGATGGGGCCAGGCTCTTCTCAGTGGTGCCTAGCAACAGGACAAAGGGTAACAGTCACATACTGGAACCCAGGAGGTTCCATCTGAACAGAAGGAAGAATTTCTTTGGTGTGAGGGTGCTGGAAGCAGGCTGCCTGGAGAGGTTGTGGTCCTTCTCTGAAGAGATTCCAAACCCACCTGGACATTGTGATCACAGGCAACCTGCTGTGGGAGACCCCGCAGGGGGTTGGACTAGATCCCC
Organism: Picus viridis; assembly: GCA_033816785.1. Lineage (NCBI taxonomy): Eukaryota > Metazoa > Chordata > Aves > Piciformes > Picidae > Picus > Picus viridis. The sequence goes on along the minus strand of CM066585.1, from coordinate 35,273,134 downwards.
AAAGGTTCCTTACCACCAAAATCATTCTGTAATTCTTTCCCCTCTATACAAGCAAATATATAAGAGTCATCACAGTGATCTCAATCCTATGTTGCTTGGTCCCTCTTAGACGTTGATTCTTGCCATGCTCCTCAGAATCATTAAGGTTGGAAAAGACATCAAAGATGACCAAGTCCAACCTTCTACCCAGCACCTCCATAACCACCAGACCATATCTGAAGTGCCACATCTGCTCATATTTTGAGCACCTCCAGGGATGACTCCACCGCTTCCCTAGGCATCCTGTTCCAATGCCTGACCACTCTTTCAGGAAAGAAATTCTTCAGAATCCTTTTTGTAGCTCCTGTCCTTCACAGCTCTCATGACCCATCTAGCCCCCTTAACCTGGCTCCTCCATCCTGCAAGCAAGTATCCCATGTTCACAACAGGTAAGTGCAGAAGGAGCCCAGGCATTTGGATAAGATAGTAGGAAACCACCCAAGCAGCTCTTTGAAGCCCTAGACGCAGAGCTTATGGCACAGTAAAGCAAGTTTCACAGGGAAAATACTTTCAGATGGTTGGATGCTATGAATCACAGGTGAACCTTCAGCTTGGCTGGCCTGTGAAGCAGTAATTCTTCACAGTACTGGGAATTTGGCCATGATTACCTGGTGAACAGGAGAAGCAATTTCCACCAAAACTGAACATTGCTCCGAAGAAATTGGGGCAGTGGCCACGAAACTAAGGCTCGTCTGGGTGTAATCTTAATGAGGATGCAGCGACAGCAGGTGAGTGCAGGAATTTCATTTTCCACAGAGCTGCCTACCAGATAACAAAGCCAACTAAGCCTCCAAGGGACAGATTTCTTCGGGATCAGGGATGTGGCTAGGAGGAAGCACAAAGTAAAAAGTGAAAGAAGCCCTTGAGCCCCAAGGCCAGGTGATGAATCATTCAAAAACTATCTGTTAAAAGCCCAGAGAATTTGTTTACTTGCTATTCCAGAGAGTTACATAGTGGTATCACCTTGAACTCAGAGGAAACAAGCTACATTAGCTAAAAAAACAACCAAACACAACACCCACACCAGCCTGGTTATTTATCACTGTTAAGCACATTCAGCTTCAGTGCTCTCTTCATACCTCCACTTATATTTTGTAAGATCTAACCCTGCAAACTGCTTAACCAGGTTTTTATTCCCCTCAGATTCACGGTTCATAGAATCACAGAATGGTATGGGTTGGAAAGGACCTTAAAGATCATTTAGTTCCAAACCCCCTGCCATGAGCTGGGACACCTTCCACTAGACCAGGTTGCTCGAAGTCCCACACAATCTGGCCTCAAACACCTCCAGGGAGGGAGCATCCACAACTTCCCCATGTCTCACCACCCTCACTGTAAAGAATTTCTTCCTAACATCCAGTCTAAATCCCCCTGGTCCAGCTTCAATCCATTCCCCCTCATCCCCCTTGTAAAACATTTCTCCCCAGCTTTCTTGCAGTCCTACTTCATGTACTGGAAAGCCTCTCTAAGGTCTGCCTGGAGCTTTCTCTTCTCCAGGCTCAAAATCTCCACCTCTTGCAGCCTGCCCCCAGTCCGGAGGTGCTCCAGCCCAACAGTGACTCTTGGGAGCCACACCAAGGTCCTGCCTTCCTCACAGTTTGTGCATCAGCACATCTTGGCCATGCTCTGTATTTGCAACCATACAGGTACTGAAGCAGAAGCCAGAAGTTATTGCTGAGCATGAAGTAACTACGACTTAAAATCACAAACTACCCTCTACAGCTACCTCAGAGGAGGTTGGAGTGAGGTGGGGTTGATCTCTTCTCGCATGCAACAAGTGACATGGCATTTTGGGCCATGATGGTCTGAGGTCAACAGACTGCACCAGGGAAAGTTTAGGCTTGAGGTGAGGAGAAAGTTCTTCACAGAAAGAGTTATTTGCCATTGGAATGTGCTGTCTAGGGAGGTGGTGGAGTCACCGTCCCTAGAGGTGATCAAGAGGGGATTGGATGTGGCACTTGGTGCCATGGTCTAGTAGACATGAGGTGCTGGGTGATAGGTTGGACTTGATGATCTTTGAGGTCTTTTCCAACCTTATTGATTCTATGATTCTATGACTTGATGTTAGAGACCTTTTCCAATTGAAACAATTCCTTACATTACAGACAAGAGGAAATACCCTCAAGTTGTGCCAAGGGAGGTTCAGGCTGAATACTGGAAATAATTTCTTCACAAAAAGGGTTCTCAGGCACTGGAACAGGCTGCCCAGGGAGGTGGTGGAGTCACCATCCCTGGAGGTGTTCAGTAACCATGTAGACATGGCACTTTAAGTTCAGTGGTCAGGGTAGTGTTGGGTTGATGGTTGGACTTTATGATCTTAGAGGTCTTTTTCAACCTGAACAATTCTATGATTCTATGAGCATGGTGCTGGAAGAGAGCAATTTTAAATCCATGCTAGCCACACATCCATACTGTACTGTCTCATCATGCTGGTCATTGAATTTTTTATTCCATAGATCATGTATTATTTCACTGGAACTTTCTGTCAATGAGCTTTTACAAATTCACAGGGAGAGGCCCTATCTTTATGCTTTAAATTGAAAAGAAACTATTTCATGTTACAGAAACAACGGGTAGTGAGCAAAGGAGTTCACTTGTGTGGAGACAGAGACTAATTGGAAACCTCTCCCTCCCAGTTCTGCTTTACACTGCTAATCAGGAGCACAACTCCAGATGAGTGCAGCTACAGATGAAGAGTGGATTTGGGATCAGGGCACAAAAGGTTAATTAAAACATTCATACAAGAAGGAGGATGATGATTGGAAAGCGACCCCGGCAGCAGAACCACCTTTAGCTGTGCAGGGTACTGTGCAGCTGGGCTTTGCTAAATGAAACCCTCTTTTTTACATCGCCATCAATAAATGGCATTTCATTTTTGCTGCATTAGCATCTCCTTCCCATTCCAGATTTCACTGGACTTTCTCTGAATTCCTTGCAATGCCTTTTATTTCCTCCCCTTTCTTGGCAGCGTTTTGCTGAGCTGAATCACTGCAGGGACGCTGCCAGCCGCTTTCTTTGTGTTTATGGCTACATGCCTCCTGCTAAGGACAATGGGCATACTTTGAGATCCTCTTCCAAAAGCCCTCACCAGCTGTCATCTCTGCATTTCTCTTCTCCAGCTGATCTCCTTCTCTACCTCCAGACACACAAACTCTCAGACAATCTGTTCTAAAACTGTCAGCTTGCTCCTCTGCTGAATTGTCCCTGTCACCACCATAGGAAGATGCCACAGAACTGAAAGAAGCCTTTGTTCGGCTTTACTTTTCCCTTTCTTCCCTTCCTTTCATTCCTTCATTTTTCCTTCTTTCTTCCCTCTTTCTTATCTTCCTTTCCTATCCTATTTGATATTAAAGGCTTGCATTTTGCTTTATTGAACCTCATGAGATTCTCCTCAGCCCACCTCTCCAGCCTGTCCAGGTCCCTCTGGATGGCATCATGTCCTTCAGGATCAACCACACCACTTAGCTTGGTATCAACTGCAAGCTTGATAAGGGTGCACTCAGTCTCACTATATCATTTCCTGGGCTACATCAAGAGAATTGTGGCCAGCAGGGCAAGGGAGGTGATTCTCCCCCTCTACTCAGCTCTGCTGAGACCCCACCTGGAGTACAGACTGAAGGAGTTGGGGCTGTTCAGTCTGGAGAAGAGAAGGCTCCCAGGTGACCTTATTGTGGCCTTCCAGGATCTGAAGGGGGCCTACAAGAAGGCTGGGGAGGGACTTCTCAGGATGTCAGGTAGTGATAGGACTAGGGGGAATGGAATGAAGCTGGAGGTGGGGAGATTCAGGCTGGACGTGAGAAGGAAGTTCTTCCCCATGAGAGTGATGAAGCCCTGGAATGGGTTGTCCAGGGAGGTGCTTGAGGCCCCGTCCCTGGAGGTGTTTAAGACCAGGCTGGATGAGGCTCTGGCCAGCCTGATGTAGTGTGGGGTGTCCCTGCCCATGGCAGGGGGTTGGAACTAGATGATCCTTGTGGTCCCTTCCACCCATCTCCATCTGGACATTGAGCCATTGACCACCACACTTTGTATGCAATCATCCAAACCATTCCTTATATACTGGACAGTCCACCCATCAAATCCATATCTCTCCAGCTTAGAGAGAAGGATGTTGTGGGTGACTGTGTCAAAGGCTTTACAAAAGTCCAGATAGATGACATTTGTCATCGCTCCCAGAATACTCAGACCCTGTATAAGCCTGTAGGAAGCAAACTTCCCTACAGGTAAGTTTAATTCTGGTATCACTCTTGGATTGTGTCACATGAAGTCTCCTTTGTATCAACACAAATCCAATCCAACAACCAGCAATTCATTGCCTTTGCTTTAAGTGATGAACAGGCTTTATTTTTCAATAAAGCCATATGCCACAATCTGTTTTCAGCAGGACCTCCCCTTGATGCCACCTGCAAACAACACTAAAAAAATCCCAATATTTCTAAAAATCCCAAGGCAGCCTCTTTTTAGAAGGAGCACGAGTCTCTGTGGGATCCCTCCAGCCAGATGGAGACATGCAGTGTGTGGGATGATTTGGGCAGTGAAATTCCAGCAGTGTGGGAAGAACAAGTCACCTCCTGAGGTCTTTCTCCACCTGGGGCAGACATCTGATGTGGATCAGGTGAATCATAACCAACGCCACCTTTTCTCTGCGTTGACACAGAAAGAGATGAGGCCATCTTGGTGTGGTGGGGAAGTCTGCAGCCCATGGTTCAGCCAGGCACATCCTATGCCATGAGACAAACTCCTGAACGATGACATTCCTTTAGTGCTTAATGAAAGCAACAAAGGAGATTGGTCCCTAGGCCTACATGGAGCAACTGGGATGCACTGAACCAAACTGCTGCAGGATGCTCACACACCTTTGCTGCACTGGTCCAAAGGAGGTTTCCTTTTGCTGTCACAGAGTCCAAGCATGGTAGGGGCTGGAAGTGAGCTCTGAAGATAATCTAGTCCAAACCCCCCTACTAAAGCAGGCTTACCCACAACAGGTTGCCAAGGATCACAATGTTCAGGTGGGTTTGGAATCTTTGCACAGAAGGAGACTCCATAAGAAATCTGGGCAGCCTGCTCCAGGGCTCCAGCACCCTCACACCAAACAAGTTTCTCCTCCTGTTCAGGTGGAACCTTCTGGGTTCCAGTTTATACCCATTGCTCCATATTGTTACTGGGCATCGCTGACAAGAGTCTGGCCTTATCCACTTGTCTCCCAAAAGTACTTTAGCTCTTGCTAAGGATTAGTCAGATCCCCTCTCAGGCTGCTCTTCTGCAGGCTCAACAGCCCCAGGTCTCTCAGCCCTTCCTCCTCATAGAGATACTCCAGGCCCCTCAGCATCTTTGTAGCTTCTACTGGACCCTCTTCAGCAGTACCTCATCTCTCTTGAACTGAGAAGCTCAGAACTGGACCCACTACTCCAGATGTGGCCTACCTAGGTCTACCCCAATATGTAAAACAAGTTTTATTCTGGTCCTATTTTCCAGGAACAGCTACCTTGATGTGCTGAAATAATCACAGGATCACAAAATGGTTTGACTTGGAGTGGACCTTTAAAGGTCATCCAGTCCACCCTCTATTATGCACTTTATGAATTATATAAGAGAGACATCACAGGGTCAGAGGCAAAACACTGGGCAATATAAAACAGATTCCAGGAGCAGAAGGAAAACCCATGAGAAACAAATACATCTGGATCCCAAAGCTCAGAGCAAGTTCAGGACAATGGAAACATCCATGAGTTGGAATGAGGAACAACAGTTTGGCTTTCACCCCTCCACAGCAGGAATCACCTTCCCCCAAGACAAGGAGAACATCAGTGTTGGAGCAGGTCCAGAGGAGAGCCACAAAGATGATCAGAGGGTTGGAACACCTTTCCTGTGGGGACAGGCTGAGAGTTGGGCTGTTCAGCCTGGAGAAGAGAAGGCTCTGGGGAGACATCACAGCAGCCTTTCAGTAGCTGAAGGGGTCTCCAGGACAGCTGGGGAAGGACTTTTTGCAAGGGCTTGTAGTGATAAGAAAAGAGGGAATGGCTTTGAGCTGGAAGAGGAGAGGTTTAGACTGGATACTAGGAAGAAATTCTTCCCCATGAGGGTGGTGAGACATTGGAATAGGTTGCCCAGAGAAGCTGTGGATGTCCCCTCCCTGGAAGTGTTCAGGGCCAGGTTGGACAAGGCCTTGAGCAACCTGGTCTAGTGGAAGATGCCCCTGCCCATGGCAGGGGGCTGGAACTAGATGATCATGAAGGCCTCTTCCAACCCAAACCAGTCTATTGATTCTATGACTCACCCAGAGAGAACAAACACATCTTGCCTTCCTCATCTTGCCAGTGTTGTGAGAGCTTATCCATTTGTCAGGGTTTAAAGTTAATCAACAGATTTTAGTCTCTTATTTCTCTAAACCAGAGAATCTATATATATCCAGGTGCTTCTTTCTAGGTAGGCAGGGGGGAAAAAAATGAGCCTCCAACACATCCTTTTCATTCTGATCTTTCCTGATCAATACAAATCCCCTCAATCCTCCTCTCTCTGGCTCGAACAATTCACACATCCATCATTAAGATCAAGTCTCATTGCCTCAACCTGGTTATCCCAGTTGACTTCCTCAACTTCATCAAAACCAAACCAATCTCTCAAATACATCACAGGGATGGTACCATGGCAAGTGTGAAAAATTAGATTGGTTGAGGTGTTCAGGAGATAAATAGATATGGGTTTGGTGAACATATGAGCCTCCTTTTCATTGTCAAAAATCCAAAGTCTTTTCCAAGAGGAGTACTTGATTTTTTTTCCATTCTGCTGTCTAAGAGGACACTGATGTCCTTAAGACCTTCTGTGTTAGATAAGGAGTGATTATAGGTTATGAAAAGCAATCTCAGAGTGAATTATGGGGCTGTGGTGGTGTAGAAGCTACACATCAGCTTCTAAGTTATCTAGTAGGGTGACTTTGGTACTTATGGCGGGTATGGTAGCATGGGTCTGTCAATCCATCCATCCTCACCTCCTGCAGTAGGTAAATACATTCTAAATTAGGGGCAGAAGGGCCTGAAATATCCCCCTACACTTCCTCATTTATAATCTCAATAATTCTCAATACTTGCAGGTCTCTACAGGTCTTGTTTGTCATTGCCTCTTTAGCCAAACTGAGTCTAGAGATGGGGTAAATCAATCACAGAATCACAGAGCAGTTTGCTCTAGGACCCATCCAGCCTGGTCATGAACCCTTCCAGAAAGGGGGCATGCACAACCACCCTGGGCAAATCCACAAAGGTCATGTAACCCACATGAGATCATGCAGCAAATGGGTACAAGAACTGGGATTGGGACTTTTTGTCTCCAGCACCTTTGTTTATAAGGGCTTGTTGTGACAGGCCAAGAGGGAATGGATTGAAGCTTGAGGAGGGGAGAGTTAGACTGGAGATTAGGAAGAAATTCTTTACAGCGAGGGTGGTGAGACACTGGAACAGGTTGCCCAGGAAGGCTGTGGATGTCCCCTCCCTGAAGGTGTTCAACACCACGTTGGATGAGGCCTTGAGCAACCTGGGATAGTGGAAAGTGCCCCTGCCCATGGCAGGGGTTGGAACTACATGATCCTGAAGGTCCCTTCCAACAAAAACCATTCTATGAATCAATTACTTTTTGAGGTAAGCAGGACCACGATGGTCATGTTAATTGCCTCAGCTTTCATTTGTATTTCATGAGAGCTTTCCTCTCATTAAAAACACCTCTGACATCTTAAACTCTCTGAAGCTGTCTTGGTTAATAAGATAGTCATATCCATGGAGTATCAAAATATGCTGCCTGCTCCCTTCTTGCCAGGATTGTTTGCCTCATTCCGATGAAAATGTCCATAATTGGCAACATTTCCATAAATTAGTCGATAAGGCACTAACAAAAGGTTACAGCTGGGCACAAATGAAAAGATTCATGTCGACAAAATTCTCAGTTCATCTGGAAATGTAATTATAAAAATTTATTGTTAACTTTCTGGGCTGCCTTTCTTTCTTTCTTTTTTTCCCCTCCCCTTTAACAAATGCCCCAAGACAAGAAATAATTACCATTAAACGCAAACATGGCTCCCAGAGGTAACCAGCACAAGGGTTATTTATCAGCTAATAGGGTGTCTTAGCCTTTGATATCATGCAAATCCCTCATCATTATGGAGATTTAATTTACACCTTTTCATTTCTTTCCTTTTTTTTTTTTTTCCTTTGGGTAATGCTTTCCTAAATCCATTTCAGATGCTGAGTGTTAGCAGTTATCGGAGTAATTGTACCTCTGATTTATTCCTTTTAGGACACGTGGCACTGCCAAGAAAATAGCTGATCACTGAATGATGTGAGGAGTCAGGGTTTTGCAATGCTTTCCTACCATCCAAAAGCCACACTAAATAATCATTTCCATGTTCCTGGGCATTTTGATCTTTGTATGAGGGTCTCTCAAGCTCACCAGGTCTTAACCCTCCTTCCAGCAGTCAGAAAAAAACACAGCTTGTCAATTCTCCTTCCCTTGCAGCAGGCACAAAATTGATGTTTTCCTCTTGCTGCCAATGTTAACCCCTCCAATCCCCTTGATATCAGCTGTGAGGCTTCCAGCTGCCCCCAGCAAACTATCCTGCAACTGAAGATCTCAGATTCATTTACACCTAAGGGCTGAAATAAGGAAATAGCCTCATGTCCTGGTTTGAGCTAGCCCACAACTCATTCTCGTCAGTGCTGTGACTTCCCAGCTCAGGCTCTGCTCAGGGAGGCACTTTCTGAAGGTCAGGGCAGGTTTGCACAGCCAGGGGCTGCTTCTAGCAGAGAGAAACTTATGGGGAGAGTTCCTGCAAAGGGCTGGACTGCAGAAAGGCTCTGCCTGAGACTTGCTGCTCTGCACACCAAGGGCACTGCCAGAGTTTGTGCCCCACACTGAGAGGCAGTAAGGCAGAGGTGGCACCTGTGGGGAGGAGTGGCCAGGATAGGTGACCCTTCAACTACTCAACAAGGGATTGCATCCCATGGATGGCATCTTGAGCTCCAGAATCCAGCTCCTGAACTCTGTGTCCCATCTGCTACTGAATCCAGTCTGGGGCTTGTGCATTGCCTGCTCCCACTATCAGTGGTGCCAATGATGCCATCATCACCATCAGGGCTTGGGCTGGCTTTTAGTTTGTGTCTCTGTGTCTGTATTCCATGGGATTGTTCTTCCTTCTATCTCAGTTGGTTTAGTTTCTTTCACACCCATCAGTCTCTCTCCCTTCTTCCCTTTGGGAAGGCAGAAAGGTTCACGGAGAGCTTCTGGCACTTGCCTCACAGCCAACCCAACTCTAACACTTAATGACCACACAAGCAATCATCGCAGCATGGACTGCCAAAGCAAATCAAAAGATTATAAAGGGCTTGCTCCAGCTGATAGCATGGGCATTGCTTTATACTTGGCCCAGAACCCCTAGGAGAAATTGACTTCCATTTTCATCACTCATGGGACCTGCCCCAGGCAAGTAGAGCTAGCTCATGAACATCTGCACGAGCTTCAGGTCCATCTTTGCTGTTGGCATAGGCAGCACACTGAATTCTATGGGCCATGGAGGATAATCTTGTCCAGTGAGAAACATACAAAACCCTGCTGACAGTTCACCAACAGTGCAAAGAAATTCAAGTTGGAGATGAAATTGTCCCCAGTGCAGCAACTTTCGAAACTCTCCTTTCTGTGCATCCCAGATCAGACACATCCAACATTTCCCGTTGCCACCTGAAACCTCCACGTGGCACCAACCAGTAGAGAAAACAAATGTCTGTGGGTAATTCACACCACAAACAGCTCCGCCTTTTCCAGTATGAAGTGCAGTGTACATCAGTATTTCCAGTCCTTGCCCAGCAGTAGCTGCAGACCTCAGTGGTACATGGCCACCATCGGCCATTTTCTAGCTGCAGCGCAGATGCTCACAGCATATTGTTGTCACTACAGTTCCCCATTCTGATATTGTATCCTAATGAAGCATGTAATGTGCCAATTTACAGTGTGGATGGGCTGACATCTTCATAAGGAGCAACGTGGTGTGTGAAAACACCAGCCTGTGAGCTGGCTTGATGCTCAGAGAGGGGTTTCTTTCCCATTCTCTCACCAAAAGAGACAAAGAATCCTCCAGAAAGCCACTGGGACCTCGCCTGACACATCCCCAGAGTGTTTATTACAAAACTTCTAGTCCACACCAGCAGCACATACAATGGTTTGGGTTGGAAGGGACCTTCAGGATCATGTAATTGCAACCCCACACACTCACACACCATAGTCAAGGACAACTTCCACTACACCAGGTAGCTCAAGGTCCCGTTCAACCTGGCTTTGAACACCTCCAGGGAGAGGGCATTCACAACCTGTGTGGACAACCTGCTCTTGTGTCTCACCACTCTCACTATAAAGAACCTTTTCCTAGTCTCCAGCCTATATCCCCCTTCTTCCAGCTTCAATCCATTGCCCCTTATCCTAGCACAACAGGCCCTTGTAAGAAGTCCCTTTCCAGCTTTCCTGTGGGCCCCTTTCAGCTACTGGAAGGCCACTCCAAGGTCTCTCCAGAGCCTTCTCTTCTCCATGCTGAATAGCCCCATCTACAATCTGGTACCATCTACCATCTAGGTGGCCTCCTTTGGACCCACTCTAGTAGTTCAACATCCTTGCACTGGGGGTACCAAAACTGAACACAGTCCTCAAGGTGTGGTCACATGAGAGCCAAGCAGAAGGGCAGAATCACCTCCCTCATCCTGCTGGTTGCGCTTCTTTTGATGTGCCCCAGGAGACGGTTGCCTTCTGGGTTGCAAGTGACCACTGCCAGCTCATGGTGACTTTGCCATCAACTGACACCCCCAAATCCTTCTCAAGACCAATCAAGCCAATCCCAACCCAGCCTAGATTTGTGCTTGGGATTGCCCCAAGAGGTACAGGACCTTGCACTTCGCCCTGTTGAACTTCATGAGGTTGGCACAGGCCCACCTCTTCAGGCTGAGTCCATCTGAATGGCATCCCTTCCCTCCAGTATGTCAGCTGGCACACACAGGCTGTCATCTGCAAAGCTGCTGAGGGTGCACTCAATCCCACTGTCCACATCACTGACAAAGATGTTCAGCAGCACTGGTCCCAGAACCGACCCCTGAGGGACAGCACGTGGTACCTGAGGTTGACACATTTGTTCTTCAAAACTTTTTCAATGGCCATCCTCAGCAAACCAGTTATCAAAAGGCTTTGCTGATGCTTCAGTTTTCTTCAGCTGAAGGTCATTTTCGTACATGTAGTGAGAAGAAATGTGGCTCTGGGTTTAACATCAAGAATAGAGGTCAGGCCTCCTGCATTTCTATTTCAGGCTCTTGCAGAAATTCAGGGGATGTCCTAAACAACTCGTTTGGACCTGATTGTCTGAGAGTGCGCACAAGGTCTGAGGGATTTTCAGAGGCTCAGCAATTCTGACAATCATAAACTTGCTTTGTGCTTCATTGAATCCAGCCCAACAAGGGTGTTCTGCTCTATAAAGCTCTGTCAGTGGTTTGAGCTGGGCCAGCCACCAGAGCAGTAACAGAGGCTGTCCATGAACCCCTCTGCCTCCCAAAAGGGAAGAGAAAGGAAAGAAGGGAGAGAGTCTGATGGGGTAGGAAAGAAACTAAAGCAGCTGGATGATAAGAAGAGCAATCACATGGAATAGAGACAGAGACATAAAACAAGAGCCATCCCTGACAGCAATGATGGCACCATTGGCACCACTGATGCTGGAGGTAGGCACTGGATTCAGATGGGAACTGGATTCAGGACCTGAATTCTGGAACTGGATTCAGGGAATACATGGATCAAGATGGAAGGCAGAAAGGAGAGAGTCCTGCTGGGACACTGGCCAGGGAATAAGAGGCTTAACCCTAGTGATCTCTCATCTTGTTCATGAAGATGCCATCCATGGGATGCAATCCCCTGTTAGGCAGTTGAAGGGTCACCTATCTTGTCCAATTCTCCCCACAGGTGGGCATCTGTCTTCCTGCTACCCAAGGCGGGCCACAAGTGGTGGCAGTGCCCTTGGTGTGCAGAGGAGCAAGTCTCAGGCAGAGCCTTCATGCAGCCCAGCCCTTGGCAAGAACTCTCCCCATCAGTTTCTCCCTGCTAGAAGCAGCTCCTGGCTGTGCAAACCTGCCCTGAACTGCATAAAGCCCACAACTGGTTCTGGTCAGTGCTGTGATTTTAGTAAAGACTCCTAAAACCAGGATCTTCCACACTAGAGGAGTATCAGGTAACAAACAGAGTTATAAAGTCATTTAGGTTGGAAAACATCTTCAGGGTAGAGTCCAAGTACTAATCCTACTTTACCAAGTCCTCCACTACGCCATATCCCCAAGAAACCATATCTACACACATTTAAGCACCTCCAGGGATGGAGACTGACCCACCTCCCTGGCTAGCCTGTTCCAATGCCTGATAACCCTTTCAACACAAAAGGGTTTTTCTTCTCTCCAACCTAAACCTCCCCTGGTGTAGAACAAGCCTATTTTCTCTTGTTCTGTCACTAGTTAACTTGGGAAAAGAGACCAGCACCCACCTCATGACAACCTCCCTTCACACAGCCACATCTGTACTACTAGGTCCAGTTCTGGGCTCCCCAGTTCAAAAGAGACAGGGAACAACCGGAGAGAGTCCAGTGGAAGCTACAAAGATGCTGAGGGGTCTGGAGCATCTCTGTGAGGAGGAATCACTGAGAGACTTGGGGCTGTTCAGCCTGGAAAAGAGCAGGCTGGAAGGGGATCTGATCAATGTTCAACAGTAACTAAAGCATGGGGGTCCATGAGGATGAAGTCAGACTCTTCTAAATGGTGGCCAGTGACAGGACAAGGGGCAACAGGCACAAACTGGAACCCAGGAGGTTTCATCTGAAGAGGAAAGAAAACTTCCTTGTTCTGAGGGTGTGGAACCCTGGAGCAGGCTGCCCACAGAGGTTGTGGAGTCTCCTGCTCTGGAGAGATTCCAAACCCACCTGGACATTGCAATCCTGGGCAAGCTGCTGTGGACAATCCTGCTTTAGCAGAGGGTTTGGACTGGATGATCTCCAGACATGCCTTCCAACCCCCACCACACTGGGATTCTGCAGTTTTGCTCTGCCCACTTCACAGTAAAGCCTCAGCTGTACAGCCACAGAAAGAGATACTCTCAAAAAAACCCTTCTGAGCACATCCTGATCCTCAGACTTCCAAAAACACTCTTAAACCACAGGAACCAATCCCATGCAAAAATGTACAGAGGTCCTGGAATCATAGAACATGTGAAGTAAATCAAGACAAATTAAAACTATCTATATGACTCCATTAGAAACTTTCTCCAGCCCTAAATTTCCATAGCCCATTGAACAGGAACTCATGCCAGCACTTCCATTAAAAGAGATACCATAAACAATTTTTTTGCGTTTGAGGAAGGTTGGTTGTTTTTTTTTCTTTCCTTTCCTCCTCCTATTTCACTCTGATCACTATTCATAGCCCACTTCTCACCTTCAAAGCACATTAATTCTCTGAACATTCCTGTGATGTAAGTGATTATTAGTCTCATTTTATGGATGAGGAAAATGAGGCAGAGAGGTTAACTGACTTGCCCACAGGTCCAGCTTTATAGATATGGAAAGAAAGATATGGAGAGATGTTTTACATCTATTAGATTTAATATCCTGCAGAGCTGGACTTGTGGTAATCAAGGCAACTGGCTTTAACAGGCGGTGATGCTCAAGGTAAGGAACCAAGGTAGATCTTAAAAGCCACTATAAAACACTTGTATAACAACTTTCTTTTGCTGTACAGGTACATGCAGGGCAGGAAGATTTTTCTCCCTGTCCATTTCGGATCACAGATACAACCTGCCTGGTGACCAGGTGCTCAAGATCTGCCTCCAAGAGAGCTTTCCACAGAGGATGTGGGACAGAACTGCTCCATCATGAGAGTCCAGCTGGTAGGCATCTCCTATATTTCTTAAATACAAAGGATTGTTCCCCAATGCAACACTTACAGACCTCACCCAAGGTCACAACAACCCCATGCAACGCTACAGGCTCGGGGCAGAGTGACTGGAAAGCTGCTTGGCAGTGAAGGACATAGGGATGTTGATTGGCAGCCAGATTAATACAAGCCAGCAGTGTGCCCAGGTTTCCAAGAACACCAACAGCATCCTGGCCTGGATCAGCAATCGTGTGGCCAGCAGGACCAGGGCAGGGATTGTCCCCCTGTACTCAGCACCAGTGAGACCACACCTCAAATAGTGGGTTCAGTTTTGGGGCCCTCACTCCAGGAAGGACATTGAGGTGCTACAGCAGGTACAGAGAAGGGCAACAAAGATGGTGAAGGGTCTGGAGAACAGGTCTGTTGAGGAGCAGCTGAACAACTTGGGGTTGTTGAGTCTTGAGGAGGCTGAGGGGAGATCTTCTGGCTCTCTACAACTCCCTGACAAGAGGTTGGAGCTCAGTGGGGGTTCATCTATACTCCTTAGTAGCAAGTGATAGGACAAGAGGAAACTGCCTCAGGTTGCACCAGAGAGGTTTAAGTTAGGGACAATTTTTTCACTAGAAAGTTTATCAAGCCCTGGAACATGTTCCTGAGGGCAGTGGTAGAGTCCCCATCCCTGAAGAGATTTAAAAGTCATGAAGATGTGCTGCTGAGGGTTATGGTTACTAGTGACCTGACAGTGCTGGGATAATGGTTGAACTTGATGATCTTAGAGGTCTCTTGTAACGAAGTCAATTCCATAATTCAGTTAATTTATGTTGTCACTTCCCAAGCCATACTGAGTCAGCTAATCACTGCCATATGGAAAATCCAAATTTCCTGCATAACTCAGTATGTGTGGGGGTGAGAGCAATGCTAACAAAAAGCACCTGGAGAGCTTCCTAATTTCAGACTCTTAAGAAACAATTTGTGTTTTAATATAGAAATTCCCAGGAGGACAACTGAAGAGAGATAACATCTAAAAATCAAACTATTCATAAGATAAAATCTAGTTGTCTTTATGGCTAATTTTCTTCAGCTGAAACTAGCACATGAAAGATACCAGAGAGAGAGACTTGGATTGTTAAAACAACCCATAAACTCCTAACAGTGTCTTTTAGACCTTTGTCATTGTTGGTAAGTCTCTCAGAATCACAGAAAGCATTGGGTTGGAAGGGACCCTAGAAGGTCATCTTGTCCAGCCCCCTGCAGTAAGCAGAGACACCTCCAACTAGAGCAGGTTGCTCAGGGCCCCATCGAGTTTGACCTTAACTGTCTCCAGGGATGGGGCTTCAACCACATCTCTGGGCAACCTGTTCCAGTATTTCACCACTCTCATTGCAAAGACCTTCCTTCACTTTCTCTGTGTACCACTCCAGCATCATGCTGGGCCTGCACAAGAAACAAGGTAGGACTCTCAAACCACTGCAAGTGGATTACATTGTGTTGTGGCATGGTCTTTTACCTTCCTGGGAGGCAGTGGGCCTTTGTGCACAGCACAAAACTATGCCAACCCCTCACTCCTTCCAAGAAAGAAGACAAAAAGTCACCAAGAGACAACTTAGTTATTAAATGCCAAGACAACAGGAAAACCCAAAAAATTCATCTCTAGAGTCTGGGAGAAGTATTCCGAGAACATATCTCCACCTGCTTGCCTCACTCTCTTGCTCCATGAATTGGGCTTTTAATAATACAATACAATAGTAATACAATAAACCAGGTTGGAAAAGACCTTCAAGATCATCGCGTCCAACCCATCAACCAATCCAACCCACCTAAACAACTAAACCATGGCACCAAGCACCCCATCAAGTCTCCTCCTGAACACCTCCAATGATGGTGACTCCACCACTTCCTGGGCAGCCCATTCCAATGGGCAATCACTCTCTCTGTGTAGAACTTCTTCCTAACATCCAGCCTAAACCTCCCCTCGCGCAGCTTGAGACTGTGTCCTCTTGTTCTGGTACTGGCTGCCTGGGAGAAGAGACCAACCTCTGCCTGGCTACAACCTCCCTTCAGGTAGCTGTAGAGAGCAATAAGGTCACCCCTGAGTCTCCTCTTCTCCAGGCTAAGCAACCCCACCTCCCTCAGCCTCTCTTCACAGGGCTTGTGTTTCAAACCCCTCCCCAGCTTTGTTGCCCTTCTCTGGACACGTTCCAGCAACTCAATCCTTCCTAAACTGAGGGGCCCAGAACCGGACACAGGACTCAAGGTGTGGCCTAACCAGTGCAGTGTACAGGGGCAGAATGACCTCCCTGCTCCTGCTGGCCACACTGTTCCTGAGGCGGGCCAGGATGCCATTGGCCTTCTTGGCTGCCTGGGCACACTGCAGGCTCATGTTCAGCCTACCTTCAACCAGCACCCCCAGGTCCCTCTCTGCCTGGCCGCTCTCCAGCCACTCTGACCCCAGCCTGTAGCACTGCATGGGGTTGCTGTGGCCAATGTGCAGAACCCGGCACTTGGATGTGTTCAATCTCATGCCCTTGGACTCTGCCTGTCTGTCCAGCCTCTCGAGGTCCCTCTGCAAAGCCTCTCTACCCTCCAGCAGATCAACTCCTGCCCCCAGCTTGGTGTCGTCCACAAATTTACTGATGATGGACTCAATGCCCTCATCCAGATCATCAATAAAGATGTTGAAGAGCATGGGGCCCAGCACTGATCCTTGGGGCACACCATATTGATCATTGCTGAAAAAAAGTTACTAGGAAAGATTACAGAAGGCCAGCACAACGGGGTTGGAAGGGATGTCTGGAGATTATCTAGTCTAACCCCCATGCTAAAGCAGGGTCACCCACAGCAGCTTGCCCGGCATCACAATGCCCAGGTGGGTTTGGAATCTCTCCAGAGAAGGAGAACCCACAACCTCTCTGGATAACCTGCTCCAGGGCTCCAGTATCCTGATATCAAAGAAGTTTCTCCTCATGTTCAAATGGAACATCCTGGGTTCCAGTTTGTGCCCACTGCCCTCTGTCCTGTTGCTGGCCACCACTGAGAAGAGCCTGGTCTCATCCTCTTGCTCCCCACCCTTTAGCTCTTTGCTGAGCACTGATCAGGCTACTCTTCTCCAAGCTCAACAGCCCCAGGTCTTTCAGCCTTTCCTCCTCACAGAGATGCTCCAGTTCCTTCACCATGAGGATGTTTCTAACTGGGTGTGGCTGATCTCCTGGTTTTATCTTACACCTTATTTTTATGTTATCACAAAGCCACCGTGCAAACAGAAACAGCAAGACACAGAAATAGACAGGCAATACGTTTCCTACCCACGCTGTATAGTTCAAGAAAGCTAGGAGCAGCAGCAGCTTTGCTTAGAAGAAGAGAAAGTGGGATTCAGACCAGGTTAAAAAAAAAGGGAACCACTCAACCACAACTTAGAGAATAAAACAACCAAAAATCCTAGGAATGACATGTTCTGGAAAAGCACATAACCCATTTCACCTCCAACTCTTCTTGCATGAGCACAACACAACAGGCCTAGAGAAGCTTGTAGTCTGACTCCTGTCTTTCTGTTCACAAACAGAAGCAAAGTGTGTGGTGCTTTGCCTCCTTTTAAGCACAGAAATTAAATACAACCCTCTTGTGCAGATAGTAATAATAAGCTTCTTGAACTCAGCAACAGCTTCCTGTTGCTCTCCAGACCTCAAAAGGGATTCACACGGCAAAAACCTGGCTGTTCACTGCTGCTAAAAGAGTGCTTCTCTTCAAAATCTCTACTCAAGCCCATCAAAGGCAAAGTGCCTCTAATTGGACTCTGTGATGACGTTTTAAACATGCAATCCCAATAAGATCAGCAAACATCTAAGTAGGAAAACTTCTTCCTCAGGGAGATCACAGAATCGCAAAGGTTGGAAAAGTCTTCTGAGATGGTTAAATCCAACCATTAATCCAGCAATGCATTGTTACCACTAAACCATGTCCCCCACCACCACATCTATCTGACTTTTAAATCCCTCCAAGGATGGAACACCACCTCCTCCCCAGGGAGCCTGGTCCAGTCTTTGACAACCCTTTCATGGAAGACATTTCTCCTAATGTCCAGCCTAAACCTTCCCTGGCACAACCTGAGGCCATTTTCTCTTGTCCTATCACTTATTCCTTGGGAGAAGAGATTGACTCCCACTTGGCTCCAACCTCCTTTCAGAGAGTTGTAGAGAGTGAGATGGTCTCCCCTCAGCCTCCTCAAGATTAAACCACCCCAGGTTCTCTCAACTGCTCTTCACCAGACCTGTTCTGCAGACCCTTTGCCCCCTTTGTTGTCCTTCTCTGGACCTGCTGCAGCAATTCAATGTCCTTCTTGGAGTGAGGGCCCCAAAACTGAACCCACTGTTTGAGATGTGGCCTCGCCACTGCTGCACCTCACATAAAAGCAGCAGTTTAGGTAAAGTAACAGTGGTCTTGTAAGCCACACTGCAGTGGTTATGGGGCTTCTAATACACTGCCTGCTGGTTCCTTATTGCAAGCTCTGGAATAAATTAATTGCACAGTGCCTGACCAACAGCCTCTGGTCTCATCACCCCAATGTCAACCCTGCCTTGTAGTTTGAAGATCTAGTTGCCATTTGAGAAGGACCCTGCCCCCCACTAATTGTGCCTTGTAATGAGCTTTCATGAAATTTAATTTCTTTAATGCATTTCTCTGATCTGACTGATTCTGACTTTGTCTGACACTTGACTTTGTGACAGCATTTATTAGAACGCCTGCTCTACTTGGCTGTGTCCCTCTTAAACATAAAAGTAGTTGTAAAGTTCAAATGTGTATACAGCATGAAAATGGTTTGGAGCAAGTCTCTAAGATGTGGACAAATTGGAGTTGGTCCACTTTGGAGCAAATGATCAAAGCCCTTCTCCACCACAGCAGAAACATATTTTCCAGTGCATTACAGAATCACTGGTGGGGGCTGGAAGGCACCTCTGGACATCATCTAGTTCAACCCTCCTGCTAAGGAGGGTCACCCACAGGACCACAGTGTCCAGGTGGGTTTGGAATGTATCCAGAGAAGAAGACTCCACAACCTGGGCAGGTGGTGCCAGGTTTCCAGCACCCTCATAGCAAAGTTTCTCCTCGTCTTCAGATGGAGTCTCCTGGGTTCCAGTTTGTGCCCTTGTCCTGTCACTTTGCACCACAGACAAGAGTCTGGCCTCATCCTGTTTCCCCCCACCCTTTAGCTCTTGCTGAGCATTGAGAAGATCCCATCTCAGGCTGCTTTTCTCCAAGCTAAAGAGCCTTAGGTCTCTCAGTCTTTATTCCTCACAGAGGTGCTCCAAATCCCCTCAGCATTTTTGTAGCCTCTGCTGAACTCTCTCCAGTAGTTCCCTGTCACTCTTGAGCTGGGGAGCCTAGAACTGGACACAATACTCCAGATGTGACCTCACTCATGCAGAGTAGAGGTGGAGGAGAACTTCCTTTGACCTGTTGCCCACACTCTTCCCAATGCACCCCAGGAGACCACTGGCCTTCTCAGCCATAAGAGTACTTTGCTGGCTCATGGTTGGCTCATTCCTACATCTCACCCTACCTAACCTGACAGATTTAGTCTGCAGTAGATGGAATGATGTCAATTAATAGCAAATTTAAACAGGTTCTTCCATCTATCTGACCACACTGGATACTCTCTCTGTAAGGGTCACAGAGCACTAGAACAGGCTACCCAGAGAAAGGCTGCAGAGTCTCCTTCTCTGGAGACTTTCAAGACCTGTCTGGACGCATTCATATGCAACCTACACTAGATTATATGGTCCTGCTCTGACAAGGGGGTTGGACTCGAAGATCTCCAGAGGTCTCTTCCAACCCCTAACATCCTGTGATCTCCTGTGATGTCCCAACCACACATCTGACCCTTACCTCAACCTGTTCTTTCACACACACACCCTCTCATGGGCACCAGCACTTAATTGACTAGATAAATCAAGGGGGTTACACTTTAAGTGGAGCACAAGGTAGAAGCCTGCTCAGCTCTGCCAGGTTTCTTCTGAGCACAAAGGCAGCATGGCTGCTGAGCAGGAGTGTTAGTCAGCCTGCCAGAAAACACAACTTTCAAAGACCAATTTTGCTTGAGCCTGAAATTATTATTCAATTCTTTTCAGGTTTGCTCTGAATTCATCTCAATTGCTTTGCAGTTTATTAAAAATGTCCTGCACATCTGGTCCAATCAGCCAGAGAATTGCCCAATTTGATTGTCAATAGCAATCCCAAGATAGCAGTTTAGTAATCACAGTGTTTTCCACCCCACCAGCCTCTGGGAAGGGTGGTTTAATCACCACTGATGTAGAAAGGACTTCCCAAGTGCTATAGGCACAGTCCAAGTAACTGTAGTAACATGAGGAGAAATTTTTGATGTGGGGGTGACAAAGACCTGGAGCAGGCTGCCCACAGAGGTTGTGGAGTCTGCTTTTCTGAAGAAATTCCAAACCCACCTGGACATCGTGATCCTGGGCAGCCTGCTGTGAGTGACCCTGCTTTACCACAGGGGTTGGGTTGGTTGATCTCCATAGGTTCCCTCCCGTCCCCACCAGTTTGTGATTCTGTACCGCTCTCCACAGCACCAAAGCTACCCTTTTGGGGTGGAGCCCTTTACAGCCAGAGTGGTGGAACAGTGGGACAGGTTGCCAAGGGATGTGGTTGAGGTCCCAACCCTGGAGACATTCAAGGTCAAACTTGCTGGAGCCCTGAGCAACCACCTCTAGTTGGAGGTGTCCCTGCTCACTGCAGGGGGCCTGCACAAGATGACCTCGAAGGGTCCCTTCCAACCCAACATATTCTATGAAAATATGGTACAGCAGAGCAAGCAGCCATCACATTGATCACCCATACAAACATCCACCCACATTTGCCACCACAGACCAACCCTGTCTCCTCTTCTGGACCATGAAATATCAAACAGTGCAACGTATAGAACCATTTTGGTTGGAAAAGACCTCTAAGATCATTGAGTCCAACCATCAACCTAAGACCACCATGGCCACTAAATCATATCTCAAAGTTCCGTGTCCACACAACCTGTGGCACTACCTTTCCTACATACCACAAAACTCCTCCAAGTCTGATGCTTCATGAGCTCACATCCAAAGCCAGACAAGACCTGAGACAGCATGTGCCAAGGGTGAGACATGCAAGGAGCCTTCTCCTGTCCCTTTTCAAACTTTAAATGCACATAGAAAATATGAAAAGGTTATAGCAATGCTGGAAAGGTTTGAAAACTTTTCCCTCCATCACCAGCCTGGAAGGAAGGATTTGATGTGGCATGAAGAGCTTGCTCTCTGTGGGCTCTCTTTGTCTTTCTCTATATATCATGTTTACATATACACATTATCCTTGACAATGAGGTGTTCATAAGAGGTTTAAAAATAATCCCTCACAGAACCATCAGCTATTCACAGCCAAGAGGAAAAATCACAGGTTAAAGGTATCAGCAGGCAGATTTACTTGGCGCTATTAAAAGTGGCTCCACCGCTCTAGTAAAATCTATGGGGAAAGCTGGAGCCTCACCAACCACAGCAGAATATTTATCAGCACATTCTTGAAACTGACAGTGCTCCAAGCAAGAGTTATTCAGAGGGTGGAAATACTCCATCAATAACCATCCCTAAATGGGTGTCAGAACATATAAAATCAGGCAATTATTTTAGTTAGAAAAGACCTCCAAGATCATCAAGCCCAACCATCAACCTAAGACCACCAGGGTCACTAAACCATGTCCTGAAGTGCCATGTCCGCATGTTTCTTGAACACCTCCAGGAACAGTGACTCCACCACCTCCCTGGGCAGCCTGTTCCAGTGCCTGACCACTCCTCACACCTTCTCAGCTCATTTCTGTACATAAGGGAAGTTTCCTTGATGGTTTGAAGGGCCCTTTAGGCTCAATGTAAGTGTAAGGTGTTCACCCTGCAGAGCTAAGTATAGAGGAATGTGGCATTTCTGCCACATTTTGGTGTAGACACCAAAACACACTGCAGAGCATGATCCACCTCCCCATGGGTGCTGCAGGTGCATTGCCTCTGACATGTAACACAGAAGACCTTGTTAACACCATTGCCTCTCCAAAACGTTATCTGAGAGAGCTGAAGCCTTACTGCAGAAATCAAGACATTTACTTTCTAGTTTTACACAAAGTCCTGCGCAGACAAACCAAGTGTAGCCAGCCCAAAACAAATGTAACCAAGCATAGAATCATAGAATGGTTTCAGTTGGAAGGAACTTTCAAGATAACCTAGTTCCAAACCCCTGCTATGGGCAGGGACACCTTTGCACTAAGCCAGGTTGCTCTAGGCCCCATCCAACCTGGCCCTGAAAACCTCCAATGAGGGGCATCCACAACCTTCCTGGGCAGCCTGTTCCAGTGACTCACCACTCTCACTCTAAAGAATCTCTTCCTAATATCCACTCTAAATCTGCCCCTCCCAAGCTCAAAGCCATTGCCCCTCATCCTATCACTACAAGCTCTTGTAAAAAGTCCATCCCCTGCTTTCTTTATTGCAGACACCAGAAGGCTGCTATAAGGTTGCCCCAGAGTCTTCTCTTCAAAGACAGCCTTCTCCTGCCTGTGCACAGGCAGAAGATGCTCACTCCCTGTGCTGATGAAGGGCTACCAACCTCACAAGCAATCAGTAAGTACCTACAAGTCAGAAACGGGTCATTATTTTCAATGAACAATTTAATTCATTAACCACAGCATCTCCCTTTCAGCAGCTGAACGCTCTGCCATTAGATGATGATGCTTTCAGCATGATTGCTGTTTACAATTGTCCAGAAAGCCTGTTGCTCCTGCACACTGCTTTGCTCATCATTGTCCCCATGCAAGAGTCACTTGCTGCACAGGGGTATTTTTAACTCAGCTGCACTCTTTGAGGAAGACAATTTGTGAAGTGACAAAGCCCTGCAATTTTCTTAGAATACTTTGGGTTGGAAAGGAGATGAGAGATCATCTAGTTCCATCCCCTCTGTCATGGGCAGGGACACTTTCCACTGAACCAGGTTGCTCAAAGCCTCGTCCAACCTGGCTTTGGATGCTTCCAAGGATGGGGCATCCTCAACTTCTCTGGGCAACCTGTTTCAGTGCCTCACCACTCTGATAATGAATAATTTCTTCCTTATATCCAGCCTAAAACTCCTCTCTTTCAATTTAAAGACATCAGCCCTTGTCCTACTACTTCGTGCCTTTGTAAAAGGTAACTCTCTTTGTGCTCGTCCCCTTTAAGCACTGAAAGGCCACCAGAAGGTCTTTCCAGAGCCACCTTTCCTTCAGGCTGAGCAACGCCAACTCTCTCAGGCCAGCCTCACAGCAGAGGGCTTCTAGCCCTCTCATCATTGCTGTGGCTTCCTCTGGCCCTGCTCCAGCAGGTCCATGTCCCTCCCATGCTGAGGACTCCACAGCTGGACCCAGCGCTGCAGGTGGGGTCTCAGCATAGCTGAGCAGAGGGACAGAATCCCCTCCCTCCACCTGCTGCCCACACTGCTGCAGATGCAGGCCAGGAGATGATTGGCTCTGGGCTGTGTGCTCATGGTGCTGGCTCATGTCTACCTTTTCACCCACCAGCATCCCCAAGCAGGGCTTCTCTCCAGCCCTTCACCCCCCCAAACTGTGTTGATATAAGAGGTTTCCCCAACCCATGTGCAGGACCTTTCACTCAGCCTTGTTGATCCTCATGAGGCTCACATGGGCCTACCTCAGGCTTTATAATAGCTGTTAATTATAATTTTGTAACGGCCACCTTGCAAGACAGAGCCATCATCCCATCCAAGCTCATACATATTCCAGCAAAGAAGATAAAACTAAGACCCTTTTTTAAATTCTTCTTCTTTTTTCTCACTGCTGCCCACCCCATCCCTACCAAGGATGGAAGTCTGCAGGAGCAGAGGCAGCGAAGTGTTTCGTGGCAGTCTGTCACTTTCTGCTAATCTTCTGATGCTGAAAAATCATTTTAAATCCATTCCTGTCTTCTTACATTTGCATAACTGTCTAGAAAGAAAACTCTAAAAAGGCAGAGTCTGACTCAGTGTGAATGAACATGTCATAAAACATTTCTGACTCTGCAGCACTTGTGTAAATCTTTCATGATTTAAAAGTTGCCAAGTTGCCAGCACCATGAGTACTATGAAGTGCTAGGCTTCACACTCAGCATACACACAAAACACAGTTTCAAGTTGGGCTTCCCCCTAAGGAGATAAGTTTCTTTCTGGAAGAAGAGTTGTTTTACACTGAAATTCTTTATCTTCAGAGTCAGAGTAGATTTTAGGGATGTTAAGCATCTACTGACAGAAGGAATTAAGTTGTTCAAAGTAATTAAATTTTTTTTTGAACCTTCATTCCCCTCCAAATAGAAATTATTTTGGTGAATCCAGATCATCTTTAGAATGTACCTATATTTCCCTCTCCTGAGCACCCACATGGAGCTCCTGGGCTGTTCTAAGCCATGTGGGTTCCCCAGCCTAAGGATCCAAAAGTCTCCTCACCAGCATGTCCAAAACTCCAAACTACCATGCAACGTTTGTGAATTTCAGCTTGGCTTCCTCCATTTACCAGAGTCAAGACCCTGACTGTGTTGCACAGCTCACAGGAGAACCATGCTGAAAGCAAAATTGGAATTATATGTGCTAGCAGAAGATCCCCACTGCCTATGGATGTCTAAAAGATCTTATGGATCCTAAACACTGAGCAACCCTCACCCTCCAGCAGACTGCACCGGTGCCCCCTAAACCCTTAAGTACCAACACAGTTTTATGAATAGAGCAAAAGTCAATTTTTAGTCTCTAATAGAGGCAAACCTTCCACAAAAAGGCATCCACCCGTGCTGAGGCTCACACATAAGGGTGACTCAGAAGTGCTGCACACGGTGAACAAGGAGAGCTGCTTGGTACCACCCACAAAAGTGAAGCAATCTCTTCTCCTGAAAGCTTGTAAAAGCACAGTGACAAAGGAGCCTCTACCCTGCCTGAAGGCCAGAAGTCTATTGCCCAAAACAAAAGCCTGACTCATTCTCCTGAAAAAAATATCATAAAACCATAGATGTTGCAAAAGGCCTCTCAGACCGAGTCCAACTGCCAAGCCAACACTCAATGCACATCATTTCCTATCACTCTCTACACTACAAAATGCTTTGACCATTTTTCCAAGCATGAGATTACTTCATTTTTTTCATGCTTTGAACTAGCCCAGTGCTGTGTTCTCTCAGCTCAGCCTCTACTCACTGAGGCACTTTTTGAAGTTCAGGGAAGGTTTGCACAGCCAGGGGCTGCTTCTAGCAAGGAGAAGCTGATAGGGAAAGTTTCTGGGCTTGGTTGCAGAAAGGCTCTGCCTGAGACTTGGTCCTCTGAAGTCCAAGGGTACTGTCACAGCTTGTGCCCCACCTTGGGGCGCAGGAAGGCAGAGGTGGCACCTGTGGGGAGGAGTGGATAGAACAGGTGGCCCTCAACTAATCAGCAGTTTGTTGTGACCGAATTATCCCTCCTCAGTGCGGTGATACTTGCTGAGACACCAGCTGAAGCAGAGCAGTGCAGGGTATGTTCAGTGAGTCCCCTCCTTTAATTACCAGGCCAGCAGCAATGAGCAGTGCAGTAAAACACATGATTAGTACCTGAGAGCTAACTGGGGAATTTTTTTGTACAGCTGTTGGCAAGCTCCAGGGAGGAGTTCCCAGGGGAGAAGCAAGGAGTTGCTGTTGGAGAGGATGGAGAATAGCATGAGGTGCTGCACCAGTCCCAGAGGGACCTTTACTCATAGATTCACAGATTGCGTTGGTTTGGAAGGGAAGAGTGGCCAGGACAGGTGACCCTCAACTGCTCAACAAAGGACTGCATCCCATGGATGATATCTTCAGGGGTGTTATTGGTTCGGGAGCCTGCTGATGTCTCAACAGGCTCAAATATCTTCTTCCCTGGCTGGTGTCCAGCAGGATTCTGTCCCTTCTGCCTTACATCCTAGTCCATGTGTTCCTGAATCCAGCACCAGAAACTGGTTCCTATCTGCTGCTGAGTCCAATCTGGGACTTGCCTGGTTCCTGCCATCGGTGGTGCCAGTGGTGTCACCATTGCCATCAGGGCTTGGGTTGGCTCTTGGTTTGTGTCTTTGTCTCTATTCAATGGGATTGTTCTTTTTTCCATCTCAGATGGATTAATTTCTTTCCCAACCTCTCAGTTTCTCTCTCCCTTCTTCCCTTTGGGCAGGCAGAGGGGAGACCATCTGGCACTCATCTGGTGGCCAGCCTAGTCTTGGCCCTTGACATTATCCCCAGAATTCCTCACATTCAGACACTTGCCTCAGGACTTTTTGAAATCAAAACTATTCATTTCTCTCAAAGTGCCAGAACACCTCTGGCAGAGAAGTTGGTTTTTCAATGAGATTTTCCATAGGAAGAAATATCTCTGCTCCTGAATAAGAGATGATCTCAGCCCTCAACGTTTCTCTCAGCACTTGAAGCATTAGTTCTGACAGACATTTCTGCTTCTTGTGTCGGCACAAGCTCAGAAAAATCACTCTAGTCCCCTCTAAGAGAAAAATGCAAACTGCCAGCACTGTGTTTCCATTAGCTTCTGAAGGTTGTCACAGTAAGTCCATCAAACCCCTTCACCAGCTTCTAATTCCAGCGGCATTACAGCCTCAAACCCCCCACTCCTCACCCCAATACACATAAAGATGCACAGAAGATCTGGTTTATACCTCCAAAGATTTATTGGACAGACAAGGCTTTCTGAAAGATGCAGTACCCTGGATTTAATCAGCTAGATGCAGCTGAAAGCACAGTGAGCAGACTTGCAGACACCAGAGCTTCTTTTCAAGTGCTTCACACAAGCTGAAAGCCTCAAGCTAAGCACAGATTAGGATCAATTGCTCCAGCTTTAAGTTAATTATGTCAACTAATTGGACAATTTGTGAGGAAAACACTCCTGTAGAGCATAGAAATGGTGACCAGCCTTTTTGTACTGCAGAATCATAGAATCATTGAGGTTGGAAAAGACCTCTAAGATCATCAAGTCCAACCATCAACCCAGCACCACCATGACCATTAAACCATGTCCCAAAGCGCCATGTCCACACGTTCTTGGAACACCTCCAGGGATGGTGACTGCACCACCTCCCTGGGCAGCCTGTTCCAATGCCTGACCACTCATGCATGGAAGAAAATTCTCCTAACAGCCAACCTAAACCTCCCCTGGTGTAAATTCAGGCATTTCCTCTTGTCACTTAGGAGAAGAGACCAACCCCCACTGAACTCTACCCTCCTCTCAGGTAGTTGTAGAAATGCAAGAAGTTGGCACAGGTGAGGGGTAGTAAGAAGCATGTGGTGAGAGGAAGAAATAATTGTGTCCTGAAGCTTGTCACCTGATTTTTTTTTACTTTTTATATTCAGAGCTATCAATTTTTACATCTCTGGCTGGTGTGAAAAGGTTTTCTAAGTCATCTTTAAAGGATGCAAGTCCTTCAAAGGACAAATTGCTAGGACAAATGCAAGTCCTAGCATTTGTCTTTCTCTTGTGGTGTCCAGGCTAGATTGGGGTCATTGGGAGGTTTAGCTTCATTTTGATCATCTTGTATTCTGCTACTGTACTGAAGGGAGCCTCTAAATGATGAGTCTTTAAAGCCTACTCTTAAGCAAGCACCTCCTGGGAGTGATCTGAACCCAGCTGACCGTGTCATGACATAGGAGGATGAACTCTATCCCCCTGCCAGCACTTCCCATTTGCAATTTTAAGTACTCAGCTGAGACTAGCCATGACTTTGTTTACTACCTGAGTGCCCACCTCAAATCAGGGTGGTTTGCATATAACCTACCAATTTTTTCTCCACTTGTGTCAACCTGACAAAGTTCTGTGAAATTCCCTGGAGATTTCTCTTATCAGAAGTTTATTGACTTTATGCCAGGAGCACCACTGAAAACAGAGAGCAGGATCTGCAAAGGGAGAAAGATTTCACAGCAAGGCTGCTAAAAATAAAACTAATTTGGTTTCAAAAGGGTTTTATCAGAAAGGAGGAGGCTTATTGTAAGTATTTTTGAAGGAGGATCTTCTTCAAGACCTGCACTTCTCCTGTTTCCCAGAAGAGCAACTGCAGCATGGGTTTGGCTGTGGTTCAGTCCTACATGGGACCACTCCTCTGTGAAATGGAATGGAACTCTGCAAAAGCTCTGACAGGACTCCACAAAAGCTCTGATGGCATCTGCTCCCTAAATTGGCTCTGGATACTCTAACCCCAGAAAGCAGGACTTCTTATAATTCAGTCATCTTCTACAGGGGACCAATTGTGCAGCTGTTCAAAGTTCCACAGATACTTTCTTAGATCGCTTCCAACCACTCTAATCCTTCCCAAACTCTGGCAGCAGCAGGTCTCTTCCTTCAGCCCCTCCCTTGCTGCTGATCATTCACTTCCCCAGGAGATACCTCGCATATAACCAAGGACGACCCTCATTTCCAGCTCATAATCATTCTGCCACCACCATAAATTTCATTCTGCTGCCCAAAAATTCTTAAGTGGACAAAGGGAATTTCCTGATGCTGAGAGCAAACCTTGAGGTGACTCTGAGTATGCTGCCTTATGCTATCAGGTTCCCCAGAGAAAAACGACCTAGGTTTTAGATATGCCCATGCAACACAAGTTGTTATGGTACTCAGTTCTTTACTCTGAGGGCATGCTTTTTACTATGAGGACAGAGAGACTGGAATGGCTTGTCAAGAGAGGTTGTAGACGCCTCATCCCTGGAAGGGTTCAAGACCAGGTGGGATGAGGCTTTGAGCAACCTGGTCTAGTGGAAGGTGTCCCTGCCTATGGCAGGGGGGTTGGAACTAGATGAAAAACTTCTTTACCGTAAGGGTAACAGAGCACTGGGACAGGCTGTCCAGAGGAGTTGTGGACTCTCCTTCTTGTAATAAATAAAGGGATGAATTATTTGTTATCCATATAAATGATCAATGATGGAGTCGTGATCAAGTCAGACAATGCCACTCAATGATAAGAACATGTAACATCCTGTTTTGAACAGTATGTACTTAGTTTTAAGCTTGTTAGGCAGAAATCTACAGAAGTTGGGCAGCTGGGTCGACCCCCACTGAGCCTGCCAGAAACCAGGTTAAGATAAGGAAGACTATCAACATCCTCACAAGAGACTCCAGACCAGGATGCCGATCCTTATCAGGAACTCACACTTGCACAGCCAGAAGGGTGCATTCTATGCATGAGGAATTGGCTGTTAAGGTTGCGACATACCTCCACCTTAAAAGAAGAGAGTGGATCCTTATTCAGTGCATGCTGTTGTGGAGAAGGAGACTCCCAGCCGCCCAGCGCTGCTTTTGCTTATTTTACCCGCAATAAAATGTCTTATACTTAAAACTCTCAATTGGCGTGGAGAGTGTTTTTAACATTCTCTAGACACTTTCAAGACCTGTCTGGGTGCTTTTTCTGTGTGACCTGCCCTAGGTGATCCTGCTTCAGCAGGGGAACTGGACTCAATGATCTCTGAAGGTCCTTTCCAATCCCTACCATCCTGTGATCCCATGATGATGTTTAAGGTGCCTCTTCCAACTCAAGCCATTCTATGATACCATTATGCGTTGCATTAACAGTGATGCAGTTATAGAATTTGGCCAAGGTTCAGTTGGAAATGAACTTAAATATCACCTTGTCCCAACTCCACCGCCTTGAGCAGGGACATTTTCAACTAGACATGTTCAAAACCCCCAACAACCTAGTTTTGGACACTTACAGGGATAGGGCATCCATGACTTCTTTGGGCAAAAACTTCCAGTGTCTCACCACCTTCACTGTAAAGAAACCTATCTAGTACCAACCCTCCTGTGCAGTTGTCAGGGACATCTTCAGCTAGACCAGGTTGCTCAAAGCCCCAAACAATGTGATTTTGAGCACTTCCAGGGATGGAACATTAGCAACTTATCTGGGCAACCACCTGCAGTTTTTCACCACCTTCACAGTGAAGAATTTCTTTAAGTTTATTCTTTATGTCTATCCTAAGTTTTCCTTGATTAAGAATGGGAAAGGAAAAAGCGGCAGCACTTTTCCAGCCAAAGGGCAATCACCAACATCTGTGCTTTCAGAACAAGCTTGTTTCTTGCTGTATTAGGTTATGATGGCTGCACGCTGAGACCTGTCACATTATATTGAAACCAACAAAACCTGCAATCTGTTTCCAGATCAGACATCAATAAAAACAACCATAGCAATCAGCACTCCGGGTACCTGTGAGAAAATTGATAATTTAATACCTCCAAGAGCTCTTTTCATTACATGTGCACTGCTGAAAACAAAGCCAAACAGCATCACCGAACCTACATGTTTCTGAAAGCCTTTCACAGCACACAGGGATGAGAAGGACTGAATGGGACTGGAAAGATGAGTGTCACCTACAGACCCTGCAGAAAGCATGATAGCCAGTAAGTGAGAAAGATGGAGGGATGCTGTTGCATTACAGAATCACAGAACGGAATTCTTAAAAGAGCCACAAATTTCATGTGCTACAATAAGATCACATAATCACAAAATTGTAAAGGTTGGAAGGGACCTCTGGAGAACCATCCAACCATCCTGCTAAAGCAGGGTCACACACAGCAGCTTGCCCAGCATCACAATGCCCATCTGGGTTTGGAATCTCTCCAGAGAAGGAGACTTTACCACCTCTCTGGACAGCCTGCTCCAGGGCTCCAGCACCCTCACACCAAACAAGTTTCTCCTCATCTTCAAAGGGAACCTCCTGGGTTCCAGTTTGTGTCCATTGCCTTCTGTCCTCTTGCTGGACTCCAAGTAAAATACCAGGGTAGGCGAAAGACAACTCCTCTGAACTTGGAGCAGGTATCTATGGTCAGGAAGAGCTGCCTCGCCACCATTCCTTTAGCTAATGGTTCACCAAGTCCTCTTTTAGCAAATTCAAGGCCACGTTTGTGCTAACAGCTCTAACCCCAGCTACAGGTTTAATTTGTTTAACATTAAACTTAGGGCTTCAGGGGCCTCTATAATGAATTTCATTAAACAGGAAAAAAAAATCTATAATGTAGTATTTTATGATTAATTAACTGTGCATAAAAATGGTAATTATAATTATGCTCATAATTCCACTCTGCTATCATTATCATAATAATTGATCAGAAATGTTTTACCCCACAAGCATTTTCAGAACTGTAGTGCAAGAGAGGGAGGGTTAAAAAACCACCAGCCCAAAACACCCCAACTCGTAAGCATATACCAAGCAGCTTCTGCAAGGCAATCCCCAGACACTCTCTCCATCCCAGGACTTCTAATGGAGAAACTTTGAATCATAGTATCAGTCAGGGTTGGAAGGGACCACAAGGATCATCTAGTTCCAACCCCTGCCATGGGCAGGGACACCCCGCACTACATCAGGCTGGCCAGAGCCTCATCCAGCCTGGGCTTAAACACCTCCAGGGACGGGGCCTCAACCACCTCCCTGGACAACCCATTCCAGGCCTTCACCACTCTCATGGGGAAGAACTTCTTCCTCACGTCCAGCCTGAATCCCCCCACCTCCAGCTTCATTCCATTCCCCCTAGTCCTATCACTACCTGACATCCTGAGAAGTCCCTCCCCAGCCTTCTTGTAGGCCCCCTTCAGATACTGGAAGGCCACAATGAGGTCACCTCGGAGCCTTCTCTTCTCCAGACTGAACAGCCCCAACTCCTTCAGTCTGTCCTCGTAGGAGAGGTGCTCCAGCCCTCTGATCATCCTCATGGCCCTTCTCTGGACACCTTCCAGCACCTCCATATCCCTCCTGTAATAGGGGCTCCAGAACTGGAGGCAGTACTCCAGGTGGGGTCTCACCAGAGCTGAGTAGAGGGGGAGAATCACCTCCCTTGCCCTGCTGGCCACAATTCTCTTGATTTAGCCCAGGAAATGATATAGTGAGACCAGGATCTGATTGGCCTTCTGGGCTGCAAGTGCCATCACAACTTCACCAAAAAATATAAAACCAAAAATCTGTTTATGAGGGGTTTGGAAAAAAAAAAAAAGAAGAAGAGAGATTAAAGTCCAATTGTAGCTGGAAAAAGCCTACTTCTGAGCAGAAGAGCTGAGGAACAGACTGCAGCTTGGCTTTGAAGATGGCCAGCTGCCCTACTTTCCTGCTTTCTGTGCACAGCTTCTGATCACAGACTGCATCAAAAGTACCCATCGCCTGGTTGTGAAGATAATGGAGATGAGACTACTGAGATCAAACAGATTAGATAAGGCAGATGAATAATTATCCCCCTACCTCTATGCCTGCATCACATCACAGCTAAGGATTGGAAAATGTTTTGAGTAGGCGTCAAGGTATTACTGACCCAAAATACCAGTAGCTCTAGTTCTGGAATAGAGGAATAGGACAACTGCCCGTGGTAGCCAAAATCTAAAATCTCATTTCAGTTCTCTTCTCCAAGCCACATAATGTCCTTGAACATCTCTGCCACCCTTGGCTTTGGTCCTGGCTCTCCTCACCAATATTCCTTGAAAAGTTTTGATCACATCATGCTTCCCCTTTCTTTCCTTCTTTCCACTGGCATCTCTGTGATTTTCTTGGAAAACCATATTGTTCCTCAATGGGAAGCCTTCCTGTGGCCTTTCAGTATGTACAGGTGTCAGTAAGACAGCTGGAAACAGGTGTCTTCAGGGCCTGTTGTGACAGGACAAGTGATGATGGTTTGAACTAAAAGAGGGTGATTCAAACTGGAGAGAAGGAGGAAGTTCCTCATGATGAAGGGTGGTGGGATGAGGACCCAAGCTGCCCAGAAAAGTGGTAAATGCCCCATCCCTGGAACCATTCCATGTCAGGTTGTTTCAGGCTCTGAGCAACTTGTCCCTGCTCAGTGTAGGGAGGTTGGATTACAGTATCACAGTAGATTAGATGACCTTTAAAAGTCCCTCCCAATACAAACTATTCTATAAGTCTATGATCTCTCCCATGGCTGCAGTAGTGTGGGTCAGTTGTTCCCCAGTTTCCACAGGAGCTCTGGTCACAGAGGTGAGGACACTGTCCTTACTGGTTTAACTAACCCACAACAGGCAGCAGGGCACTAGGAAAATCCAGAAGATGGACATACACATTGGATGGCCACAAACACCCCAGAAATAGTTAGGTTTTGTGTCCTGACAGCTACAACTTGTTAGGAAAATGTAGCATTTTAGTTGTTCTTAGAGTGCATGGAGGACAGCTTCTTATCCCAGGTGCTGCGTGAGCCTACCAGGGGTAAGGCTATGCTTGACCTCCTCTTCACCAACAGGGAAGGGCTGGTGGGTGATGTGGTGGTCGGAGGGTGTTTAGGCACCAGTGACCATGACATAATAGAGTTTTCAGTATGCAGCCAAGCCAAGAGGGGCAGCAAGAAGACCTCCACTCTGGACTTCCGGAGGGCAGACTTCAGGCTACTCAAGGAACTAATTCAGAAGGTTCCTTGGGAATCAGTCCTTAAAAATAAAGGGGTCCAGGAGAACTGGACCTACTTCAAGGAAGAACTATTGAAGGTGCAAGAACAGGCTGTGCCGGTGTGCCGGAAGATGAGCCGCCGGGGCAGATGGCCAGCCTGGATGGGCAATGAACTTTTAATAGAACTTAGGGAAAAAAGAGGGTGTATCATCTTTGGAAGAAAGGGGAGGCAACCTACAGAATGTTTAGGGATGTTGCTAGGTTGTGCAGGAAGAAAATTAGGGAGGCAAAAGCCCATTTAGAACTTAGACTGGCCTCTGCTGTGAAGGACAACAAAAAGTCCTTCTATAAATACATCAATAGCAAGAAGAAGGGCAAGGACAACCTCCACTCCTTGGTTGACAGGGAGGGGAACGTTGTAACAAAGAATGAGGAAAAGGCAGAGGTACTTAACACCTTCTTTGCCTCAGTCTTCACTAGCAGGGCAGAACGTCTTCCAGACAGCTGGCCTGCAGAGCTGGCAGAAGGAGCCAGAGAGCTGCATAGTTTACCACTGCTCCAAGAGGAAGTTAGAGATCTACTGAGCCGCTTGGACCCCCACAAGGCCATGGGACCGGATGGGATCCATCCTAGGGTGCTGAGATTGCTGACAGATGAGCTGTCCAAGCCACTTTCCATCATTTTTCAGCAGTCCTGGCTCACTGGAGAGGTCCCAGAAGACTGGAAGCTGGCTAACGTGGTGCCCATCCACAAGAAGGGCCGGTTGGATGAGCCAGGGAATTATAGGCCTGTCAGCCTGACCTCAGTGCCAGGCAAGATTATGGAACGGGTCATCTCGAGTGCGATCACACAGCACTTACAGGATGGCCAGGGGCTCAGGCCTAGCCAGCATGGATTTAGGAGGGGCAGGTCCTGCCTCACCAACCTGATCTCCTTCTATGATCACGTGACCCGCCTGGTGGATGTGGGGAGGCCTGTGGATGTGGTCTACCTGGACCTCAGCAAGGCCTTTGACACCGTCCCCACAGCAAACTCCTGGCCAAGCTGGCAGCCCATGGCTTGGACAGGAGCACACTGCGTTGGGTTAGGAACTGGCTGGAGGGCCGAGCCCAGAGAGTAATGGTGAATGGCACCACATCCAGCTGGCGGCCTGTCACTAGTGGTGTGCCCCAGGGATCAGTACTGGGCCCCATGCTCTTCAACATCTTTATTGATGATCTGGATGAGGGCATTGAGTCCATCATCAGTAAATTTGCAGATGACACCAAGCTGGGGGCAGCAGTTGATCTGCTGGAGGGCAGAGAGGCTTTGCAGAGGGACCTCGACAGGCTGGACAGATGGGCAGAGTCCAATGGCATGAGATTTAACACATCCAAGTGCCGGATTCTGCACTCTGGCCACAACAACCCCAGGCAGTGCTACAGGCTGGGGTCAGAGTGGCTGGAGAGTGGCCAGGCAGAGAGGGACCTGGGGGTACTGGTTGATTGTAGGCTGAACATGAGCCTGCAGTGTGCCCAGGCAGCCAAGAAGGCCAATGGCATCCTGGCTTGCATCAGGAACAGTGTGGCCAGCAGGAGCAGGGAGGTCATTGTGCCCCTGTACACTGCACTGGTTAGGCCGCACCTTGAGTACTGTGTCCAGTTCTGGGCCCCTCAGTTTAGGAAGGATGTTGACTTGCTGGAACGTGTCCAGAGAAGGGCAACAAAGCTGGTGAGGGGTTTGGAACACAAGCCCTATGAGGAAAGGCTGAGGGAGCTGGGGTTGCTTAGCCTGGAGAAGAGGAGACTGAGGGGTGACCTTATTGCTCTCTACAACTACCTGAAGGGAGGTTGTAGCCAGGCAGAGGTTGGCCTCTTCTCCCAGGCATCCAGCACCAGAACAAGAGGACACAGTCTCAGGCTGCACCAGGGCAGGTTTAGGCTGGATGTTAGGAAGAAGTTCTACACGGAGAGAGTGATTGCCCATTGGAATCGGCTACCCGTGGAGGTGGTGGAGTCACCTTCACAGGAGGTGTTCAGGAGAAGACTTGATGGGGTGCTTGGCTGTATGGTCTAGTTGTTGGGTGGGTTGGATTGTTTGATGGGTTGGACGCGATGATCTTGAAGGTCTCTTCCAACCTGGTGTATTGTATTGTATTGTATTGTGTGTTCTGCAGGCAGTGCGATGGCCACTTCGTAGGATCCTACAATGCACTGGGTTGGAAGGGACCTCTAGAGGGCATCTAGTCCAAAGCCAGGGACATCCCCAACAAGATCAGGTTGCTTAGAGCCGCATCAAGCCTGTCTCCAGGGATGGGGTCTCCTCCAGCTCCCTGGGTAACCTGTTCCAGTGTTCCACCACCCTCATAGTAAAGAGCTTCTTCCTAATGCCTAATCTAAATCTACCCTGCTGTAGTTTACAA
Source organism: Picus viridis (assembly GCA_033816785.1). Classification (NCBI taxonomy): domain Eukaryota; kingdom Metazoa; phylum Chordata; class Aves; order Piciformes; family Picidae; genus Picus; species Picus viridis. The sequence continues at coordinate 35,237,387 of CM066585.1, read as the reverse complement.
CCATTGCCCCTTGTCTTTGTAAGAAGTCTCTCACCAGCTTTCTCGTAGCTCTCCTTTAAGTACTGGAAGGTGGCAGTAAGGTCTTTCCCTTCCTACAGAGATGGGAAAACAAGTTTTGCAAAGCTCATGAGCACCAGTAAATCACAGAATCACAGAAACATTCAGGTTGGAAAAGACCCTCAGGATCACCAAGTCCAACCCAGAACCCTACTCTACAAGGTTCGCCCCTAAACATTTCCCCAAGCACCACATACAAACCACCTTTAAAAACATCCAGGGTTGGTGACTCAACCACCTCCCTGGGCAGCACATTCCAATGCCTGACCACACTTTCCATGAAAAAATGTTTCCTAATGTCCAGTCTAAACCTACCCAGTTGCAGCTTGAGGCCATTCCCTCTTGTTCTATCACTAAGTACCTGGGAGAAGAGACCAGCACCAGCCCATCCACAATGTCCTTTCAGGTAGTTGTAGAAAGCAATGAGATTTCCCCTCAGCCTCCTCTTTTCCAAACTAACCATCCCCAGCTCCTTTAGTCACTCTTCATAAGATTTATTCTCCAGGCCCTTCCCCAGATTCATTGCCCTCCTCTGCACTGGCTCCAGCACCTCCACATCTCTCTTGTATTGTGTCCAAAACTGGACACAATACTCGAGGTGTGGCCTCACCAGTGCTGAGTACAAGGGAACAATCACCTTCCCACTCCTGCTGGACACAGCATTTCTAATACAAGCCAGGAGGCCACTGGCTTTCCTGGCCACCTGGGCACACTGCTTGCTCATATTCAGTTGCTTGTTGATTAGAACCCCCAGGTCTTTTTCTACCAGACAGCTTTCCAGCCACACTTCCTGAAGCCTGTAGCATTTCTCGGGGTGGTTGTGACCCAAGTGCAGGACCTGGCATTTGGCCTCATGGACGCTCATCCCATTAACACTGGCCCATCAGTCCAATCTATCCAAGACCCTCTGTAGAGCCTCCCTACCCTAATGCAGATCAACACTCCCACCTAACTTGGTGTCATCTGCAAACTTACTAATGACACATCCTAGGTCTTCATCAAGGTCATCAATCAAGATGTAAAACAGAAGTGGTCCCAAACTGAGTCCTGAGGAACACCACTTATGACCAGCCACCAGCTGGATATAACTCCATTGACTACCACTCGGGGCTCGTTCGCCACACCAGTGCTTCATCCAGCAGAGAATCCTCCAAAGACAACATGAGAGGCATTATAAGGCTGCTCTCTTGTAGAAAGCAGCACAACAGGAGAGGACCTGTACCTGTCAAAGGCCTTAAGAGCAAGCAGAGGAGGCAGAAGGAACTGGCCCACAGGAGCTATGCTCTGAATGTGCCTCAAAAGCCACACAGGTTGGCCAGGCATGTCAGGAAGATGTTCTCATGAGCCATGGAAACTGGGGTAAAACAAACCCACAAAGTGACAGGCAGCAGGACTTCTTTTATCTCACCACCTCTTCCACACTTCGCCCTTCTCTCTTCTGCATTCAGGTATTTGTCTTCCCTCTGCCCAAGGCTATGTATCTTCATCCACCCCAACAACCAACTGTGCCAGGCTTGCATTTTCTCTCCCATCTCTCATCCATTCTTCTCTGAACACGCTTTTCAGATCACCCAAACATTTTGAGATGCCACATGAAAGGGCTGCTCTCCATCACATTGGTCACCCTTCTGGCTCCCCTCCGAATCACATACACAACTCCACCTCCTGCTGGTTTCCAGTGAGCTCTCAGATCATTGTGTGATGCCATGGTTCTTCCCAAACCACTGGTGTCCATCCCACAAAGAACAAGGAAACTGACGGGATGAGCTTCCTTGCTGTCTCAGATACATGCCAGAGATTTAGGTTCAACTGCTGGGATCCCTCTACAGATCTCATTCTAAATGCAACCTTCACAGGGGCAGCTCAGAAAAGACTTCCTCATCTCCACCATTAGTCATACTCATCAACATCCTCATCCTCAGCTAATGCCAAGGCCTGAGGTGCATTTGTATCACTTCTTGCATGGCTGCCTGCTCAGGAAAAGATCAAGTCCTCTTCCCACCACTAACATGATTGATGAAGCCTCTCTGCAGGCTGCAGCTATGCACAGGTAGGACCAATTTGTATTTTAGCTTTGGTTCAGCTTGAGCAGAGAAATATTAACTGCATGGTTGGGAGAGAGAGGTTCAGACACACACCACTGGCCATGCTCAGCAGGACATGGTGCAGGCATTGCTTTGGTGAAGTGCTCTTTGGAGTGAGTGATTTCATAGTCCAGGATGTTAAACTAAAACAGCTCTTTTCGGTGTGTGTCAGTGCCTCGAATTCCTCAGGATAATGAGGCTGATCATACAATCATTTAGGTTAGAAAAGACCTTTAGGATCACTGAGTCCAACTATTAACCCAGCACTGTCAAGTCCACCACTAAACCATGTGCCTCACCACCACATCTACACAGCTTTCTAATGAGGTGGGGATTCAGCCACCTCCCTGGGGAAGTTGTTCCAGTGTTTGAGAACCCTGTCAGTGAAGAAGTTTCTTCTAATGTCCAACCCAAACCTACCCTGGTGCAACCTCAGGCCATTTCCTCTTGTCCTATCAGCTGTTACTAGGGAGAAGAGACCATCCCTTACCTCACTCCACCCTCCTTTCAGGGACTTGTAGAGAGGTTCATCTTCTGCAGCCTAGATCCTTGCCCACAAAGGACAAGCTTGTCCTCTTTCTGTACAGGATTCCAAGAGGATCAAAGAGGGCAAGGCACTTGGACAACCCAATGCATCTCTGGCAGATAAGCACTAAAGTCAGACTCCTAGCAAGGCTCAGCCTGCCTGCAATTGACAGGTCTAATTTCTGTTAATGTCTCACAATTAGAGCTCTGGAGAATATTTAAAGATCAACGCCCTTAAACTCATCCCTCAGCCAATACAAAGCTAACTTTAGACATGAGAAACCAAAACAAAAATTGACCAGCACAGATGGAAGATGCCCCAAAAGCTCAGTGGGAGACCAGACAGATGGGAGGGGACAGATGCTGAACTTTGAGACTGAGGCAAATAATGCCTTCAGTGGGCTTAGATCAGGTGTTTACAGGAGAATCACTGCACACCACTGTTCAGTGGAGAATGTACATTCAACATCATCATCATGGGACATCAAATCCTTCTGACACTAATCCAACGTGACAACTATGCTCAAAGACAGCAATTCCTCATCCCTATGTGATCCTCAGCAAAGCCACTACCAGCACAAGCAGGAAATCAGCTGCCACAAGTGCTGGGAACACCACAAATTGCTCACATTTGAGAGATTCTGTTCCAGATCTAGGCTTGAAGCTTGAGAAGGGAAGATTCAGACTAGATATTAGGAAGAAATTCTTCACTGAACAGGTTGCACAGAGAGGTTGTGGATACCCCTAGTGGGAGCCCTCCCTAGTGGTGTTCACGGTCAGGTTGCATGAGGCCTTGAGCAATCTTGTCTATTGAAGGTGTCCCTGCCCATGGCACGGGTGTTGGAACTAGGTGATCTTTAAGATCCTTCCCAACCCAAAACATGCTATGATTCTGTGATGACACTTACAATGTCCAAAGGGAAATGCAGCTCTTTGCAGTAATACCAAGAAAGCAGATACTCTCTGCCCTCTCCTTTGCTGCAATTGAACTCCAGAAGCTACCAAGAATTATTCATAGAATGGTTTGCATCAGAAGGGACCTTCAAGATCTTCTAGTTCCAGCCCCCACCCCACCATGGGCAGGGACACCTTCCACTAGACCAGGTTGCTCAAGGCCTTGTCTAACCTGGCCGTAAAGACCCCCAGGAGGGGGCATCCATGACTTCTCTGGACAACCTGTTTCAGTGTGTCACCACCCTCACTGTAAAGAATGTCTTCCTAATACCCAGCCTAAATCTTCCCTCTTCCCTCCTAAAGTCATTTCTCATGAGCCACAATCCCATGGACAGCAGCAACTGGGCAATGGAGTGATGCCTAATGAAGGTGTATGGGCTATTAAACAAAAGGATTCTTCCACAATAGGATTATTTCAGCTTCAAAAGTGCTTCTTGATTTTCTCCTTCTGCCTAAGTATGAATGTCTTTAGGAAGCAGGCTACAAAGATGCTGAGAGGCCTTGAGCATCTCTGTGAGAAGGAAAAGCTGAGAGACCTGGGGCTGTTTAACTTGGAGAAGAGCAGCCTGAGAGGAAATCTGATCAAAGGTCAACTAGAGTGTGGGTGACAAGAGGCTGGGGCCAGAGTCTTTTCTGCAGTGTCCAGTGACAGGACAAGGGGCAATACACACAAACTAAAATCCAGGAGGTTCCATCTGAAGATGAATAAAAACCTTGCTGTGAGGGTGCCAGAGCCCTGGAGCAGGCTGCCCAGGGAGGTTGTGAATTGTGCTACTCTGGAGACCTTCAAACCCACCCTGGATGTGATCCTGCACAACCTGATCTAGGCAAACCTGCTTCAGTATGTAGTTTAGACTGGATGACCCCCCGAGGTGCCTCCCAAACCCATTACTCTTCTGTTATGACCAGCTTGCCATTCAACCAACCTTTAGGCTGGCCTTCCTGTCAGTGGCAGATCCTAACCAGCTTTGATCTCAGCAAGCAGAAGGCATTCTTGGAAGAGGAGAAAGTCTGTAGTACACATTGCCTCGGTGTACCAAGACAAAGGGGAAGCAACAGAGGGTACAGCAAAGGGCTACAATGATGATTAGAGAACATCTCTTTTGGGGAAAGACTAGGAGAAAAGGGGCTTTTTAGTCTGGAGAAGACTGAGCAGGAGATCTCATCAATGTTTATAGATACTTCAGGGATGGGTGTCAGGAGGATGGGACCAGCCTTTTTTCAGTGGTGCCCAGTGAGAGGTCAAGGGGTAACCAGCAAAGATTTAAGCATAAGAACTTTCATCTACACACAAGAAGAAACTTCTTTAATTTAAGGATGACAGAGCACTGGAGCAGGCTGCCCAGAGAAGTGATGAAATCTCCATCTCTGGAGACATTCAAAAAGCAGTTGGACATGTTCCTGTGCTCCTTCGCTGGGTGAGCCTGTCTTGGTACAGAGGTTGGACTAGATCTCCAGAGGTCTCTTCCCACCCATACCATTCTGTGACACTGTAACAGGCCAGGATGCTTTGTAGTCTGGCCATGGAGATGTGAAACAGAGCATATTTTAGATCCTATGACTGAAGAAACCATAAAAAGCTTAAAGTGACCACAGATAAATTACTGTTCCGAAACCATAAACTTTAGTACATGTGAGTAAATACACTCTTTGACCTGTTCCACAGGCTACTTTCATGAGTAAAGTCAAGCCCAAAATTGAATTCTTGAAAGAATAAAGATTTATACAGTCGTCTTTTCCTCTCCATTAATCTTCCCAACTGTCCAAGCAAGTGACAATTTTAGTGTAAAGCAGCACTGGAAACCTAGATGTGCAATAAAAGCCTCCAAAGCACTAATACAACCACTTCAGCCTGAAAGCCATCCTGAACTACAGCTGGAGATTCTCTGGGACATTGTATACCCTGACAAGTAGAAATGAAACCTCAGACATGTCACTTAGGGTTACTCTAAGAGCATCTATGCAGGAATGCCCTGCTTTAGGGCAAGTCCTATCTAATACAACCATGTTCATTACCCCTGCTGCATAGGGCACTAGCACAGGTGGCCCAGGAAAGTGGTGGAGTTGCAATCCCTGGAGATCTTTAAAAGATGTTCGAATGAGATGCTCAGGGATATCCCAACACAAAGACATCATACTCTTGGAGTGGGTCCAGGAGGACACAAAGATTATCAGAGGGATGGAGCATCTCCCCCATGAAGACAAGCTGAGACAGTTCAAACTGTTCAGCCTGGAGAGGAGAAGGCTCGAGGGAGAACTTAGAGCAGCCTTCCAGTACCTGAAAGGGGCTACAGGAGAAATGGGAAGGGACTTTTTACAAGGACTTGTAGTGATAGGATGAGGGGGGATGGATTGAAGCCAGAAGAGGGGGATTTAGACTGGAGATTAGGAAGAAATTCTTTACAGTGATGGTGGTGACACACTGGAACAGGTTGCCCAGGGAAGTTGTGGATGCCCCCTCCCTGGAAGCATTCAAGGCCAGGCTGGATGAGGCCTTGAGCAACCTGGTCTAGTGGAAGGTGTCTCTGCCCATGGTGGGGAGGTTGGGACTAGATGAGATCTTGAAGGTCACTTCCAACCCAAACCATTCCATAATGTGGTTTAACAGTTGTGTACAGGGAGATGTTAGGTTATGGTTGGACTCCGTGATCTTAAGGTCTTTTCCAAACAGGTGATTCTATGATTCATTCATCTGTCAGCTTTCCAAGCCATGGAGAAACCAACAAATCTCAGTCAAACCTTGATCACATCAGAGGTTACCTGTCTCATTTTGGTTTGGTTTTGCTTTGTAGGATGTAAGAACTCCTCTGCTCAAAGTAGGCACTGACACAGATGTTGGTGCTCCCAGGGGATGATGCACTGGAGTGGATGCCTGGATTCTGTAACCACTATGAGTCTAATTATTTGAAAGGGATTTATTTATAACTTATAGTCAATGTATTTCCTGAAACAGGCAGAGGTTCGATAGCTGGGTAACAGCATCTCCTCTGCCAGCAACTCAGAGCAAGATGCTTTGTTTGAGAAGTACTTGAACTGTAAGAAACCTCTGGAAGAGATTCTGGTGGTATCATTAAGCCACGGGACATTGTCTCTGCTTCTGCTTCATCTGCAGGAGAGAGCTGGCTGAGAAAGACCATTAGAGAGGACCTCAGGAACTCAAGTGTGTCTCAGATGAAAAGAAATGTTATAGTGTAGTTGAAAATCTGATTCAGTGCCTAATGAGATATTATTTATTGAGATGCCACAAGGCCTCAACCTCCACCTCACTGGAACAATCAACCACCACCAAGGTTTCTATTGCTTTTCCTTATAAAAGAATCTTAGCACCAATCTCAAAACACCTCTAATAGGGGAGCAAATAGATGTGTATTTGAAAGTGTATAGTTATTCTGGTGTAAATAGGATGGAACTGACTGACTAGAGCTAGGCTAGAAATGAAAAAAGTTTTTCTAACCCTTAAAAGCAGGAAAAATCTGGGACAGGCTCTGTGTGAAGAGCAGCAGAGCCTTAAACTGCAGAGCTTGATATTTTTCAGAGCAGGATTATGTGACACAGCCTCCTTGGCAGAGATACTGGAGTCAGCGATCCAGAAGAGAAGGATGTTCCCATGACTTTCCTCCTCACCACATTCATGATGGCCACAGGACCAATAGCTGTGCTAAGGCTGCCTATCAGCCCTACATGCTACTGTAAAGTAGTAGATATACACACTGTAGTATATTGACACTCTAATCTAACCAGAAACAGCATCTGATACACATTTCCACTGCCTAACGGGGGCTATATGGAAATGGCCTCAAATTGCACCAGGGGATGTTTAGGTTGAATATTAAAAGATAATTCCTTTCTCCAAAAGTTCTCAAACTCTGGAACAGGCTGCCCAGGAAGGTGGTTGAATCCCCATTCCTGGAGGTGTTTAAAAGACACAGAGATGTGGTGCTGAGAGATGCAGTTTAGCTGCAGCCTTGGTAGACAATCAGAGAATGCATCAAGTTGAAAGGGACTCTCAAAGGTCATCTTGTCCAAACTCTCTGCAGTCAGCAAGGACATCTTTAACCAGATCATGTTGGACTTGATAATATTAAAGGTCTCTTCCAACCCAAATTATTCTGTAGTTCTGTATCTCAGTGGCACCTCCTTTTTCCCCTCTACAAACCCATGGCAACCCTGCATGCCTAGCCCATGAGCACTCCAAGCCCAGGGAGTTTTCTACTACTACCCAAAGACTTCAGGGGCATTTCTATGCTCCCTGAGGGGTTTGCAAAGCACAAGCCAAATCCTATTAGTCATGTTCATAGGAAGTGCAGAACTCCTGGGGCAGATATTATCACTTTGGATCCACAAATAACCCAAGTGAATAAGGTTATACAACACATTTCTGCACGTAGCCTACCGAAGGGAATTCTCCTTTAAAAATTCACTTTTATAGTGTGTCACCAGTTCCTCACTTCCAAATGCCTTTAAGATGAGCTAACAAAGTTACTCAAACACTCCCTGAAGTCACAGACTGTGCAGAAGGCCCAGCAGGCATCTACATGAAATTAATTATGCTTCTACAGTATTCTGATTTCCCACCAAGCTGTCAAAGGGAGCAAAAACACAGACTACAAGACTCAAAGGCATAGGAAAACATCATTCACATCTTCATTCATAGTGGTGTGTGGTCTGGCCACATATCACACACAGCAAGTCACTCCATGATTCTAGAACATCCATGAAGGAAAGGGTACATAGAACAAGACCAAGCTGTTCAAGATCTTGTATTTGACCTGCCATCACACACTGGTGGGAAAAGCCTATTCCATTTCCTTGAGGACAACTACTATCATAACATTGACAGAGCATGATAACCAGCTATTTATCCAAAAATCACAGAAAACCATCACAGTTGGGGCTGGAGGGATGCTCTGGAGATCATTCAGTCCAACCCCCCTGCTAAAGCAGGATCATCCACAGCAGCTTGCCCAGGATTGCAATGTCCAGGTGGGTTTGGAATCTCCAGAAAAGGAGACCCCACAAGCTCTCTGGGCAGCCTGATCCAGGGCTCTAGCACCCTCACACCAAACAAGTTTCTCCTCATCTTTGGATAGAACCTCCTGGGTTCCAGTCTGTGCCCCTTACCCCTTGTCCGGTCACTGGGTGCCACTGAGAAGACTCTGGCCACATCCTCTGGCCCTCATCCTTCAGCTCTTGCTGAGCGTTGATCAGATCCCCTCTCAGGCTGCTCTTGTGCAAGCTCAATGGTCCCAGGTCTCTGTCCTTCCTCCTCACAGAGATACTCCAGGCCCCTCAGGATCTTTGGAGCCTCCACTGGACTCTCTCCCATGTCTCTCTTGAACCGGGAAACCCACAGCTGGGCCAAATACTCTAGCTGTGGCCTCACCAGTGCAGAGTAAGAAGGAAACATATTTTAAAGAACATATTAGTTGAAGCAGGCAACTAAAAGCTTCCTAGCTCTTTCCCTTTCCAGAGACCCTTGTCCCTGCAGAGCCAGCCTAAGCTGCCAACCTCATGGCTCTGGCATGTTATTTATCCACTGTAGAAGCACAGCATGGTGAAGCACAGCATGCCTGAAAACTGAGCTGTCTAGACTGCCTAGTCTGAGCAGCAACGATTCCAAAGGGAAAGGCCATAAACACTCTCATCCTAAAAAGAAACCATTACTGCAGAAATAAGCCCATTCCATAGAAATTGGGCCCAATACTAAACCATCTTGTGCTCCACACAGCAAAGCTCTCCAGACTGAGTTATATCACCCCTATGCAGGAAACACTGAAGCAAAGCACTCCAAACAAAACCACTTTGGCAGCTCTACTGCAGAAAAGCTGCTCTTTGCTATTCCCTGGTGGGACCCTCCTCTCTCTGGAGAGGTTTAGTCCATTAAGCTAAGCTGCAGGAAGCACTTTCAGCATACAGACTCACAATGAGATGCTTCAAGTGGCTTATTCCAGCTGCCAACAAGTTCATGGGCAAGAGGGATACATTAAATCCCAGGGCTGCTGGTTGTTCAGCCAATGCCATTTGCACCCAACCCTGCCCACTTCATTCACAGAACCACAGAGGTGGGAGGGGTTGCAAGGGACTTCTGGAGATCGAGTCCAATCCCCCTGTAAAGCCAGGCTCATCCTAGAGGAAGTCACACAGGAACAAATCCAGGTGGATTTACAATGTCTCCAGAGATGGGAACTCCACCTCTCTGGGCATCCTGTTCCAGTGCTCCATCACCCTTAAAGAAGTTCCTCCTCATGTTTAGAAGGACTTTCTTGTGTTCAACTTTGTGCCTGTCACCTCCGGTCCTGGCACCACTGTAAAAAGACTGGTCCCATCCTCCTGACACTCACCCTTGAAGTATTTAAAAACACTGATGAGATCCCCACCTCAGTCCGCTCTTTTCCAGTCTAAAAAGACCAAATTCTCTCATAAGAGAGACATTCCAGTCCCCTAAAGATCTTTGTAGCCCTACAAAGGGCATCCTGAGCATTAGCAAGAGCTGTCCCCATGTCCCCCCAAACCTTTCCTCCAGAATCTGCAGTCAGAAAGCAGGAAAGCTCTTATTCTCAACTATTGAATATTTATTGTTCATCAATGATTGGAAAAATTCCAACTCCATCCTACTTCTCAATGTGCAGGCCTGGTATCATAGAATGGTCCAGGTTGGAAGGGACCTCCAAAGGTCATCTAGTCCAACCCCCTCTGCAGTCAGCAGGGGCATTCTCCACTAGATCAGGTTGCACAGAGCCCCATACTTTGAGTATCTCCAGGGTTGGGGCCCCAACCACCTCCCCATGCAACCTGTTCCAGTGTTCCACTAACCTCATAGTAAAGAACCTGTTCCTAACATACAATCTAAATCTGCTCTTCTGTAGTTTGAAGCCATTGCCTCTCGTCCTATCACTGCAGGCCTTCGCAAACAGTCTCCAGCTTTCTTGCAGGCCCCCTTCAGGTACTGGAAGGCTGCTATTAGATCTCCCCAGAGCCTCCTCTTCTGCAGGCTGAAGTCCCTCAAGCTGTCCCCATAGCAGAGGTGCTACAAACGCCTGATTATTCTTGTGGTCCTCCTGTGGACCTGCTCCATCAGGTCCAGATCCTTCCTATATTGAAGGCTCCAGACCTGGATGCAGTACTCCAGGTGAGATCTCACCAGAGCAGAGCAGAATCACCTCTCTGAATCTGCTGGCCAGACATCTTTTATGTAGTCCAGACTGCCATTGTCCTTCTGGACTGCAAGCTCACACAGACTGCTCATATCCAGCTTCTCGTCCATAGATACTCATCCTGGCCTGGCATTACAAGCAGTTTCATTAGGCTGCTTAACAATTCTATACTAATAATTGGTCATTATTGTGAATACTCTTTGGATTTAATAATATTTGATCCCCTTCTTTCAAGACCTTGTATCTTATACTTGTGGTTGGTAGGTTGGTAGGCTCCATTTTACTGGTGAGGATAGATTTTCATCCTCTTTTTTTCCTCATTAATTTAATGAGCCAAATCCCAGGCATTTGCTTCTGGGAATGTATATGAAGTCATTATGTATCTGGGTTTTATATGGAGGCATTGAAGCCAGCCAGCCACAGTAAAGTAAATTGAACTTCCCACAGTTTGACCTCCAGCAGAGGTAAGATGGATGTGCATAATAGTTGGGAAGAGTGTCACAGAATCACAGAATCACCAAGGTTGGAAGAGACCTCAAAGATCATCAAGTCCAACCTGTCACCACAGACCTCGTGACTAAACCATGGCACCAAGTGCCACGTCCAATCCCCTCTTGAACACCTCCAGGGATGGTGACTCCACCACCTCCCCGGGCAGCCCATTCCAATGACTAACGACTCTCTCAATCCTCTACTTAGTTACTCTAGGGCTTCACAGGACTGAGGCTGTACCATTTTGGGTGTTGGTCAGTGATCATGGTGCAGAAGCTTTCTCCTATACTGGAATTGTTCTATGATCTCACAACCAATACCACCAGATTCAGTACTCTGTCATCATTTCCTGCAGAATCACAGACTGGTGGGGTTTGGAAGGGACATGTGAGGATCATCTAGTCCAACCTCTCTGCTAAAGCAGGGTTACCTAAAACCATAAAATAATCTTGTTTGGAAAAGACCTTTAATACCCAGTTGGAGGCCAGTCACTAGTGGTGCCCCCCAGGGATCAGTATTGGGCCCCATCCTGTTTAATATCTTTATTGATGATCCGGATAAGGAGATAGAGTCCACTATTAGTAAGTTTGGAGATGACACCAAATTGGGGGTAGGTGTTGGTCTGTTAGAAGGTAGGAGGGCTCTGCAGAGGGACCTTGACAGACTGGACAGATGTGCAGAGTCCAACAGGATGACATTCAACAAATCCAAGTGCCGGGTGCTGCACTTTGGCCACAACAATCCCATGCAGAGCTACAGGCTGGGGACAGAGTGGCTGGAAAGCAGCCAGGCAGAAAGGGACCTGGGGGTACTGGTTGATAGTAGGCTGAACATGAGCCAGCAGTGTGCCCAGGGGGCCAAGGCAGCCAATGGCATCCTGGCCAGTATCAGGAATAGTGTGGCCAGCAGGAACAGGAAAGTTATTCTGCCCCTGTACTCAACACAAGTTATTGGCCAGTGGAATGTGCTGCCCAGGGGGTGGTAGAGTCACTGTCTCTGGAGGTGTTCCAAACAAAAGATTGGATGTGGCACTTGAAGCCATGGTTTAGTTATCAGGTGGTGTTGGGTAATAGGTTGGACTTGATGATCTCTGACCTCTTTTCCAACCTGGTTGATTCTGTGATCAAGTCCAGCCATTAAGCCAGCACTGCCACATCACCATTAAATGATACAATACACCAGGTTGGAAGAGACCTTCAAGATCATTGCGTCCAACCCATCAACCAATCCAACCCACCTAAACAACTAAACCATGGCACCAAGCACCCCATCAAGTCTCCTCCTGAACACCTCCAATGAAGGTAACACCTCCTACTCAGCACCACACCTACGTGGCTTTGAAATCCCTACAGGGAGAGGGTCCACACAATTTCCCTGGGGCACCTGTTCCAGGGCTTGACAACCCTTCTGAGGAAGATTTTTCTTTCCCTAATATTCAACTTAAGCCTCCCCTAAGACAACTGGAGGCCATTTCCTCCTGTCCTATTGATTATTTCTTGGGAGAAGAGACTGACACCCACCGCATCTAGCTCTCACTCAGGGAAAATCTACGCTGGCTTCTTTCATTCCCTTATTTTGATTTTTCCTCCAAGGGGAAGAATATTCTCTACTGGAGAGAGAACTGAACTGCAAGCCACAAGTCTTGAATTTTGTTCCTACTAAACCTTGAAACCCTGCCTGGATGTGATCCTGGGCAACCTGCTTTGGGTGACCCTGCAGGACGATTGGACTAGATGATCTCTAAAGGATCCTTTCAACCCTTACCTACCATGTGATTTTCTGAATGCTTATCAACATTAAAAAGACTTTAAAACATTCTTGGGTTAAACTTGCATCTTTCACCACATGTACAATGTTGGTGTGAAAAGTTTCTTCTTACGCTCAGGAAGCAAGTGGTGAGGTGAGCACCACTCCAAAGCTTCCAGGGTAACATAAAAACAGCCTGTGGGGCTGTTTGGGAAACTGATATTCTCAAAAAGAAATTTGTCATTAAGGTCACAGATCCTAGCAGGGCTTGTTTAGAATCTGAGGCTAAAAATGAAGGTTGTCTCAGAATTACAGAATGGTGGTTGCTGGTAGGGACCTCCAGAGATTGAGTCCAACCCCTCTGACCAAGCAGGATCAGCCAGGGCAGGTCACACAGGGACACATCCAGGCAGGTTTTGAAAGTCTCCATAGAAGGAGACCCCACAGCCTCTCTGGACAGCCTGCTCCTGTGCTCCATGACCCTCACAGTAAAGAGGTTCCTCCCCATGTTGAGGTGGAACTTCCCATGTTCCAGTTTACACCTGTTGTTCCTTGTCCTATCACTGGGCACCACCAAAAAGAGACTGGCCCCTTCTTGACACCCACCTCTGAGGTATTTATGGACATTGATAAGATCCCCTCTCAGTCTTTTCTTCTCAAAACTAAAGAGTCCCAGGTCTCTCAGCCTTTCCTCATAGGAGAGACATTCAAAGGCCTTCACCACCCCCATACTTCTCTGCTCGACTCTTTCCAGTTCCCTGTCTCTCTTGAATTGGGGAGCCCAAAACTGGACACCGTATTCCAGGGGTGGTCTCACCAAGGCAGAGTAGGCAGGGAGGAGGACCTCAACCTGCTGGACACACTTTTTGTGAGGTACCCCAGGATACAATTGGCCCTCTTGACCACAAGAGCACATTGCTGGCTCAGGAAAATTATTCCCACGTGGCTTTAACCTATTTCTCCATGAAATTTAATGTCACCCCTAACAGTAGCCAGCAATTAGATCTTGTTATTATTTACGGCCCATTATCCAAAGTACACCACATATAACAGCTGCAGACGGAAGATGAGTATTTAACAGCAGTCAATGAATAAAAACCTGTCACCTCACCCACGGCAGTGTCACTGCAGAATAATGGGACATCACAAGGTACAACACCATGGAGCTTCGTTCCCCGAGAGGAAGGCACTTGGAGCTTGGCAAGCAATAAAGGGAGAAGTATGATGGGATAAATAGCCCTACTTAATAGCACCATCATAAAACACACCACCCTAATTAGCACCACTGCCAGTCCTGCCTCAGCTCTGCTGCATGCTGGGCTCTCACATTTCAGAGGGAGTTCCTTCCTGTACACCTCACCTGCTCTTGTTACCATTGTGCTTTTAGCCACCGTGTTCTTTGGAATGCTTATTCATAGAATAATGGAACAGTTCGGGTTAGAAGGGGCCTTAAAGATTCATACTGCCAACCTCCCTGCCATTGGAAGGGACACCTCCCACTACACCAGGTTGCTCAATGCCCCTATCCAATATCGCCTTGAGCACTTCCAGGGATGGGACACCCACATCCTCTCTTGGCAACCTGTCCCAGTGTCTCACCCTCACAGTGAAGAATTTCTTGTTCTGATGTAAATCTCCCCTTTTCCAGTCTAAAGCCACCACCCCTTGTCCTATTTCTACGTGCCTTTCTAAAAAGCCCATCTCCAGTTTTCCTGAAGTCCCCCTTTGGGTACTGGAAGGCCTCAAAGGCTGCCCATGGTCAATAGCATCTAAGTTCTCCATTTCATCCCATGACATTCTGCAGTTGTATTCTACATTCAGGTAGTTTTAAGAGGTGGTCGCCCCTCAGCTTCCTTTTCTCCAGACTAAACAACCCCAGTTCCCTTAGCTGCTCCTCACCAGACCTGCTCTCCAGACCCTTCACCTTTCTCTGAATCTGCTCCAGTACCTTAATGTTCCTCTTGGAGTGAGGGGCCCAAAACTGAAGGCAATACTCAAGATGTGGTCTCGCCAGTGCCCAGTGCAGGGGGACTAACACTTTCCTGGTCTGTTGGCCACACAATTTCTGATCCAGGCCAGGATGCTGTTGACCTTCTTGGCTACCTGAGCACACGCTGGCTCATCTTCAGCCACTGTTGACCAACACCCCCACCTCCCATGCCCTTTGCCACTGGGTAGTTTCCAGCCACTCTGCCCCAAGCCCAAAGCATTCACGGAGTTATCGTAACTCAAACACAGGACCCAGCACTTTGCCTTCTTGAGCCACATCTTTCCCGAGAGAAGAATCCCAGCTGAAAAGCCTTCCCACTTTTGTTTTAAGTCATGTGCCTTATTTATTGGGGAAAGAAATGCTTTCAATCCATCAGCATGTAATTGTTTTGCTTCCACATAATATTAGTTTGCAATTTCTAGATCCATTCAAGCATCTCTACTCCATTTTAGCAAGGATTTGCATTTGAGATGGAGAAAGTTCTCACAGCACTGAATAGCTTTGATTAATCAGACCATGATTTCTCCATGCTTACTGATTCTTTGAAATTAAATCATTTGCTCACTTGCTAACTGAAAGTAGGAACACTGCTTATAGAGAACAGAAAATCTGCCAAAGATTGAAAACAATTAGAGACTTGAATTTACTAAAACACTTCAGTAAATATTTATGGAACACCTTCAGATTTAAAAAAAAACCCACCACACAATAGGAAAGGGGGAAGGATTCATCTCCTACCAACAGGAACATGCTGACAACAGTCATCACCAACCCAATTCTTCAATCCTATAATTTGGTCTTTAAGCAGCTTCTTCTGGATTAAGGAATCAAAGCCAAATTCCAGTCTCTATGCTGAGGTTTTTTCCCCTCCTATTTTTCCTCCAGTGCAAGGCATTTTCCTCCTCCCTTGTCTACCAAGACCTCAATGCAGGTGCTGCCAGTTCCCATCCTACCTGAAGGAAAATATCTGCTTGAATGTTGGATTTTGTACAAGGCTGTCCTACAGACACAAACCACAACTATGTCTTCAGCCCTGCTCTAAGCTCTGCTGTTCAGTTCACAGTCAACAGAAGGGGCTGAACTTTCGCAAGCATGGAAAGAAGGTTGGGGTCAGTCTCTTCTCCCAGTATCAAACAACAGGACAAGAGGAAATGGCCTCAAGTTGTGTCAGGGGAGCGTATGAGTTGTCAAGCCTCAGAATAACCTGCCCAGAGCAGTGGTAGAGCCATCATCCTTGGGGGTATTTAAAAGATGTATAAATGTGGTGTTGAAGGGCATGGTAGAGTGGTGACCCGGCAGTGCTGGGTTAATGATTGAACACGATGACCTTACAGGCCTCTTCCAGCCAAAATTATTCTCAGATTCTGAGCTCAGTGCCATGGTTGGAGTCCCACCTTAAGATGCAGTGGTTCAGCTCAGCAGCAGAGCAGCTCAAAATAGCATCCAAAACATCTGGCTGAAAGACTGCTAAGTAACACCATGAGTTTAAGGTCTGTCCTTTGACCACTTGCTAACTTTAGTATTCTTGATCCTTTATTAATACTTTTTAATCTGCCCCAAACAAAGCATTTGGTTTTGTCTTCATGGAAGGATTATGGGAAATCAATGCAAATTTTTTTCTAAGTCATTTAAAGGAAAGCTCTAAAGGGGCTCTGAGCAACCTGCTCCAGTTGCAGGAGTCCCTTCTGACTGCAGGGGATTTGGACTTGATGAGCTTTAAAGGTTTCGTCCAACCCAAGTCCTGTGATTCTATGACATTAACTTGGTCATAAAACTGATCTTGGCATACTGTGGGTGTTGGTCTTTACTCCTCTCTACTCCCTAATAAGAGGTAATAAGACATGGGGAAATTAACTCAAATTATGTCAGAGGAGGTTTAGGTTGAATATCAGGAAAAACTTCTGTACCGAACAAGTGGTCAGGCATTAGAACAGGCTGCCCAGGGAGGTGGTGGAGTCCATCCCTGGAAGTACATGGCACTTCAGGATGTGGTTGTATGGCCAGAGTGGCATTGGGTTGATGGTTGAACTCCATGACCTTAGAGATCTTTTCCAACCGAAACCATTCCATAATTTTATGATATTCCATCTTGCAGAGGACTGAAAACTATACATGGGCCACAACTAACTTGTGCAATCATCGGTGTGGCATGTGGACACAAGACACTGCTCATAATCTCAGATCTTATTTTAATAAACCAAACCTTTTCAGGAATTCATCAACATGAATTCCACCCCAGGAAGAAACTCTTTCCTGTGAGGGTGGTGAGACAGTGGAACAGTTTTCCCAGAGAACTTGTGAATGTCCCTTCCTGGAAGTGTTCAAAATCCCCTTCCAACCGAAACCCTTCTATGAGCCTAATTTCTCTTCACTGAAAAAATCTTGTGCTCAGGCACTGATCTTTCATAAAAAACCCTGCACATGCTACACACTCACTATTTTAAATTCAGATACTAGACAACTGTCTGCACTAATGCCCTCAGATCCACAGCCCACGCACAGGAAACAAAAATAACAAACCCAGGGGGAACAAAACAGAGCACAGAAGGTGAAAAATAAAGATGCAAGTCCCCAATCCATGAAGATATCCACTGGAGTGAAGAAGAAGCCACAGAGAAAAAAGCAGAAATCTTAACACAAGACCAGATATTTCTGTCCTGCTAATTTGACAGGCTCAGAGCCCCTGGGAAACTCCAGACTGAACTTTGTAGCAGTATTTTCTTGCTCTACCTTGTTTATAACCAAAAGCAGTGCATGATTGGGGTGCCTAATTAGTCATGGTCACAGCAAGGTAGTCCATCAAGATGGAGAACATGTGTATGAAGTGATGAAACACAGCCACTGCAATACCTCCACCTTTGGCTGCCTGGAACCAATTAGTGTCTTAGTAAATATCACTGCTGTAAGCTGCTGTTCCCACCCCCACCCATAATGGCTTTCATTTTGCTGTATACTTGCCAAGCCTTAAGTGATGAAAATGTAATGGTGGCTGCTCATCACTCCTGAAGTTCTTTACTATGAGAGTGGTGTAACACCAGAACAGGTTGCCCAGGGAGGTGGTGGAGGCCCCACCCCTAGAGACATTGAAGGTCAGACTTGCTGTGGCTCTGGGCAACCTGATTTAAAGATGTCCCTGCTGACTACAGGGCCATTGGATTAGTCAACCTTTAAAGATCCCTTCCAACACAAACCATTCCACGACTCTAAAGGCTGGGACACACATCCCAGTCTGGCCTCACTTCAAGCACTAATTAAGGGAATATCCCCTTTTTTTAATTATTATTATTTTATCACCTGCTTTTCCCTGTGGCAGTTTCCTGAAAATTAATTCAGCTCTTTTCTCCTAACCCACCCCACGTTCACGTTGAACTGTTCATAGCCACTAGGCCAGAAGCTCTATCAATGCAAATGGATGCAGCGCCCATGAAGTTCTGCCCGGCTGCACCCGCAGAGGAGGTGGCCTTTTGCTTCTCCTCTGACCATCATTGAGGAGAAGTTGTCACTCATTCACTGGGGCTGCAGAAGTTTTCTTTGTAACTCCAGAGGAATAAAATTTAATGATTCACCAGAATAACCATTCCAGCTGGTAAAAGTTCACATCGCATATTTATGCCCGGAAGGGTAACAGCAAAGAAACCTTCTTCTGTGTACATTTCTTCTCCTCATTACACCAGCCACAGGCAGGAGTAAACAGTGGCATCTAACATTTAGGACTGTGACAAGAAATGATGGTGTCCATTAGTGAAATTAACTATTACATCACAAGTGCCATCCTGATTAATCTATATACATGGAAAGAACGTTAACTGCTAGCTCAGATACATGGATTCAAATGGCTTCAAAGTTACTGCTGAAGCTGGTTTTTCCACCAGCATTTATACACAATTCCCAATTAACTCAAACTCCTGGTTTGAGTTAAACCAGAACTGATTCTGGTCAGTGCTGTGCCTTCCCAGCTCAGTCTCTGCTCAAGGAGGCACTTTCTGAAGTTCAGGGCAGGTTTGTACAGCTAGGGGATGCTTCTAGCAGGGAGAAGCTGATAGGGAGAGCTCCTGACAAGGGCTAGGCTGCAGGAAGGCTCTGCCTGAGACTCACTCCTCCAAAAACCAAGGGCACTGCCACAGCTTGTGCCCCACCATGAGGGCAGGAAGGCAGAGGTGGCACCTGTGGGGAGAAGTGGCCAGAACAGGGAACCCTCAACTTGCCAACAAGGGATCGCATCCCATGGATGACATCTTCAGGAGCAAGGTGAGGCATTCACCAGGGTCAAGCCTCTTCTTTCCTGGCCACTGTCCCAGGACTCTGTCCCTTCTGCCTTCCATCCTGGACCATGTGTTCCCGAACTGAGTTCCAGAAACCATCTCCTGCATCTGGTTCCCATCTGCAGCTGAGCTCAGCCTAGGACTTGCCCTGTGCCTGCCCCAGTGGTGCCAATGGTGCTATCATTGCCATCAGGACTTGGGTCAGCTCTTGGTTTGTCTCTATGTGTCTATTTCATGGGATTGCTGTTCTTTCCATCCCACCCTGTTTGGTCTTTCCCACCCATCAGTCTTTCTTATTCCTCCCTTTCTCTTCCCTTTTGGAAGGCAGAGGGCTTCATGGAGAGCCTCTGGCACTCCTCTGGTGGCTTGCCCAAAATCCTTGACACCCAGTAAAACTGTCACAGGCAGTGCAGTTCACTTTGACTATGGCTTTAATTATACAGTGGAGGCATTTTATCTTTATCCAATGTTTCCCAAGGAATAAAAAAAAAACAACACCCTTGCAGATACAGCTGTCCTCACATCACCTCTGCTCACATTACAGAATCACAGAATGGTTTGGGGTGGATGGGATGTTAAAGATCATCTAATTCTGACCCCCTTAACGTGGGACAGGACACCTCCTACTTGACCAGGTTGTCAAGGCTCCATCCAACCTGGCTTTGAACACCACACCACCATTGTGGGGATGATTTTTTTTCCTCACATGGTGTGGTCTAAACCAAGCTTCTTCCAGTTTTAAGCCATTGTCCCTCATCCTGTCACTACATCCCTTTGTACAAAGTCACAGAATGGTTTGGGTTGGAAACGGCCCCAGAGACAATCTAGTTCCAACTCACATCCCAGGGGCAGGGACAGCTAATGCTAGACCAGGTTGCTCAAGACCTCATCCAAACTGGCCTTGAATGCTTCCAGGGAAGGGGTATCCACAGCCTCCCTGGGCAACCTGTTCTTTGGGAAACCTCAATCCCATTACCAAGAATAGGGCTCACCTCAACATTTGACCCCAGAAACATTCTGTAACCACACTCTGAATGCAGCTCCTTGTAGCAGAGGTGGTCTGATAAACACCCCATGTCCAAGATGGCTTAAACTATTGCCTCATAGAGATTCTTAGTCCGTCTCATTTTTAATTCCCAGGTTATTATATCCCCAAATTATGGTGGCCTCAAGTTTGCAGCAAAAGCTGAAACTGACCAAGATGACAATTGTCATAAAAGTGATCAATGAAAATTAGAGTTAGGAGGATGAGATTTGCACCTCTACAGCTTGAGTGCTCTACATTCTGTTTGGTTAACAGGCAATATCACATTGCTATAAATGCCTAATAGAAATGCATTTCCAATTGGACCCTTATCACTGAGGCTTTCAATCTTTGTGACGTTCGTTTGACATTGAGCCTGATAAGAAGCAGGACAATGACTGAGGTAGGTTTGGTGCTCTTCTTTTGAAGTCGCTGCCAATGACACAAGGAAACTTCAGCCCACAGAATCTGGTGCTGCTTCCATTTTGCACAGTGATGTCAAATTATTTAATCCCAACAAAGGTTTTCCCAGTTCACAGCTCAAATAATTTTCCTATTCATCAAGTCAGACTCATCGATTTCAGAGTACTTTTCCAACCAAAACAGTTAAATGATTTTAAGTTCATAATGTTTATGACACTGTAAAACATCCATTGTTTTAACCTATACTTAGGAGTGGAATACTGGTGGATAGGTTGTTCACCATGAGCCAGCAACAACTTCTTGGAGCCAAGATCCCAATGGTCTTGAGATTCATTAAGACTATGGCCAGCAGGTCAAAGGAGGTTCTTCCCTCCTACTAACCCTGCCCAAATGAGGCTGCAGTAGAAGGAGTTCGATCATTTCTCAACAGTCCTGGCTAAGGGGAAAGGTCCCAGATGACTGGAAGCTGGCCAATGTGATGCCCATCCACAAAAAGGGCTGGTTGGATGAGCCAGGGAATTACAGACCCGTCAGCCTGACCTCAGTGCCAGGCAAGATGATGGAACAGGTCATCTTGAGTGCAATCACATAGTACTTACAGGATGGCTGAGGGATCAGGCCCAGCCAACATGGATTTAGGTCCTGCCTCACCAACCTGATCTCCTCCTATTACCAGGTGACTGCCTGGTGGATGGGGGAAGGCTGTGGATGTAGTCTACCTGGACTTCAACAACGGCTTTGACACCGTCTCCCACAGCAAACTCCTGGCCAAGCTGTCAGCTCATGGCATGGATGGGAGCACACTGCACTGGGTTAGGAACTGGCTGGAGGGCTGAGCCCAGAGAGTGGTGGTGAATGGTGCCACATCCAGCTGGTGGCCAGTCACTAGTGGTGTCCCCCAGGGATCAGTGCTGGGCCCCATCCTGTTCAATATCTTTATTGATGATCTGGGCAAGGGCACTGAGTCCATCACCAGTAAATTTGCAGATGACAGCAAGCTGGGGGCAGGAGTTGATCTGTTAGAGGGTAGGAGAGCTCTACAGAGGGACCTTGCCAGGCTGGACAGACAGGCAGAGTCCAAGGGCATGAGATTTAACACATCTAAGTGCCGGGTTCTGCACATTGGCCACAACAACCCCAGGCAGTGCTACAGGCTGGGGTCAGAGTGGCTGGAGAGAGGCCAGGCAGAAAGGGACCTGGGGGTCCTGGTGGATGGTAGGCTGAACATGTGCCAGCAGTGTGCCCAGGCGGCCAAGAAGGCCAATGGCATCCTGGCCTGCATCAGGAACAGTGTGGCCAGCAGGAGCAGGGAGGTCATTCTGCCCCTGTACACTGCACTGGTTAGGCCACACCTTGAGTCCTGTGTCCAGTTCTGGGCCCCTCAGTTTAGGAAGGAGGTTGAGTTGCTGGAACGTGTCCAGAGAAGGGCAACAAAGCTGGGGAGGGGTTTGGAGCACGAGCCCTATGAGGAGAGGCTGAGGGAGCTGGGGTTGCTTAGCCTGGAGAAGAGGAAGCTCAAGGGAGACCTTATTGCTCTCCACAACTACCTGATGGGAGGTTGTAGCCAGGTGGTGGTTGGTCTCTTCTCCCAGACAACCAGCACAAGAACAAGAGGATGCAGTCTCAAGCTGCACCAGGGGAGGTTTAGGCTGGATGTCAGGAAGAAGTTATTCACAAAGAGTGATTTGCCATTGGAATAGGCTGCCCAGAGAGGTGGTGGAATCACCATCACTGGAGGTGTTTAGGAGGAGTCTTGATATGGTGTTTGGTCGCATGGTTTAGTTGATTAGGTGGGTTGGATAATAGGTTGGACGCAATGATCTTGAAGGTCTTTTCCAACCTGGTTAGTTCTATTCTATTGTGATGCTGGACAACCTGCTCCAAGCTACCCTGCTTTAGCAGAAGATTAGACTAAATATCTCCAGAAGACCCTTTAACTCCCTCCATGCTGGGATTCTGTATTCCTTCAGTGGAACATTCTCAGGTTCTCAAGGTGGCAGGCTGTCAAGATCATGCTGCAAAGCACTGCTTACAGCTGCAGAGATCGTTATGTATCCCTTGAGAGCTCCCAAGTGGGTGCTTTGCTTTTCCCTTGCTGGCTGACAACATTTGTCTGATGCTTGGAACCTGTGATAGCCAAACTGAAAGAAAATTGCTCCTGACAATGGTCATGTGAGAGAAGAAGCACTGAGTATGTTTTATGTTTTTAACTACAGATTGGTTGGAAAGTGACCTTAAATATTATCTAGTTTCAACCCCTCTGTCATAGGGAGGGACACCATCCACCAGACCAGGGTTGCTCTAGTAGGTGACCAAGAAATCAGCTCATGGGACAAAATAAATAGTTCCTACAGGCTTGACTTGTGTCAAAGGCAAGGTACAAGTGAAGAGCAGTTCAGTGCAATCACACCTCATTGCTAAGTGCTGAGAAGAAGGGCTGAGGACGGTTTGGACAAACCCATCCAGATGTGGTCAGAGGGCCACCTCCATCATGTGCTTGCACCCCAAAAAGGTTGGCAGAGAGGCTGGCTAACATCCAGTGAAATACCATTAGCTACTGCCTGATACCAAATACAGAGGCAGTAGAGTAGCTGTTGTGTGGAAAGGAAAAAGGCTGAGGCTGGTGGGTTACATATGACCTAGGAAGGATGGACATGATCAATGCTTCTGTCAAAGACACTTTCTCATTGTTGCCATTGAACAGACTTCAAAGCACTTCCCTTGTGAACTGAATTCTCCACAGTCCACGTACAACACTGAATGAAAACCAGAGGATGATAAAAAGTGAAAGTTAGAGATGTGTTTCCTTGTGATGACCAAGGGGGATGGAGGGGGAAAAAAAAAAAAGGGGGGGGAGGAAATTGGAGTTTCTGGATCTTCTTAGTTGAACTTTTAAGATTTAAATAGAAAAATCAAGGCTTGGAGCTCAAAGTATTCAGCTTATGGTAGTGTATATTATAATGCAATGCCATGACAGGCTTAATTGCTGATAACCATCATAAACTAGTAATGATGGATAGGGCAGAGAAAAGGAATGGAGCCAGTGACCTTGGAGCATTCAGATGTATAGAAGACTCAAGGGCTGGATTACCCCTTTCCCTGGAGTCCTTCTGGTACCTCAACACTTGCTGGTGCCCTTGGAAGTTAATGCAGAACCTGGCTCTCTAAACTTTGTGTGCATTTTTGGGGCTGTCTGTAGGAAATCTCAGTCGCCAGCACAACCTGTCAGTAGCCCACAGCTCAGCAGGATGATCCCATCATCATAAATGTGAAGAGCAAAGAACTGCACCCATGGTCTTATGGCACAAACTGTGCCCACAGTGTGTAACCAGAAGTGTCAGAGTCACAGAATTGTTTCAGCTGGAAAAGACTTCCAAAATCAAGTGCAGCTGTCAACCTAACACCACCAAAATGCAGAATATGAATCAAGATATTCCTCAACTAGATAGTATCCTCCCTGGACAGGTGGAGGTGACAGTCACTGTAATTTTGGGCATAAGAAGGAAGTTCTTTACAATGAGGATAGTGAAATACTGGATCAGGTTGCCAGGAGATGTGGCAAAGGCACATATTCAAGGTCAAACTTCATGAGACTTTAAACTACTTGATCTAGTTAAAGATGTCCCTAGTGACTGCAGCAGGCATGGACAAGATGACCTTCAAAGGTCCCTTCCAACCTGATGTATTTTATGATTTTATATTTCTTGGATCCTTGTGCCAGGAAAGGTCCCAAGAACACAGGTATCCCTAAGTCTTTGAACTGTATCCCGGTGCAGGATTCTGCAGTTCGGCCACAACAGCCCCATGCAGTGCTACAGGCTGGAGACAGAGCGGGTGGAGAGCAGCCAGGCAGAAAGGGACCTGGGGGTACTGAGCCAGCAGTGTGCCCATAGGGCCAAGAAGGCCAATGGCATCCTGGCCTGCATCAGGAATAGTGTGGCCAGAAGGAACAGGAAAGTCATTCTGCACTACACTCGGCACTGGTTAGTCCACACCTTGAGTACTGTGTCCAGTTCTGTGCTCATCATTTTAAGAAGGACATTGAGATACTTGAATGCATCCAGAGAAGGGCAACAAAGCTAGTGAGAGGTCTCAAGCTCAGGCCCTATGAGGAGAGGTCAAGGGAGCTGGAGTTGCTTAGAGAAGAGGAGGCTCAAGGAAGACCTTATTGCTGTCTACAACTACCTGAAAGGAGGTTGTACACAGTTGGGGGTTGGTCTCTTCTCCCAGGCAATCAGTGACCGAACAAGACAACACAGTCTCAAGCTGCACCAGGGGAAGCTTAGGCTCAAGGTGAGGAGAAAGTTCTTCTCAAAAGAGTAACTGGCCAGCAGAATGTGCTGCCCAGGGAGGTGGTGGAGTCACCATCCGTGGAGGTGTTCATAAAAAGATTGGATGCGGCACTTGGAGCCATGGTTTAGTTGTCAGGAAGTGTTAGGTTAGACTTGATGATCTCCGAGGTCTTTTCCAGTCTGGTTGATTCTGTGATATCAATGTGTTGACTTGCTTGAATGTTTTGATGGCAGGAATCCTATTGCAGGAATGCCTTGGTAAGGCCACATCTGGAATACTGCATCCAGTTCCGGACTCTTGGTTCAAGAAAGTCAGGGACTTGCTGGAGATGGTACAAGCAGAAGGCTAGAAAGATGCTGAGGGGACTGGAACATCTCTCTAATGCGGAAAGACTGAGAGAATTGGGGCCTTCTAGTCCTGAGAAGAGCAGACTGAGGGAGGATCTCATGAATGCTGATCAGTAATTTAAAGGGTGGGTGTCAGGAGGGTGGGACCAGTATCTTTTTGGTGGTGTCCAGTGACAGGACAAGGGGTAACAGGCACAAACTGGAAAATAAGAAGTTCCATCTAAACACAAGAAGGAAGTTCTTTAAGGATGATGGAGCACTGGAACAGTCTGCCCAGAGAGGTGGTGGAGTCTCCACCTCTGGAGACATTTCAAATCCACCTGAATATAATCCTGGGTGACCTTCTCTGGGTGGAGTCAATCTCCAGAAGTCCCTTCCAATCCCTACTATTCTGGGATTCTGTGCAAGGATACCACGGGAGTTAAGATTCAGCATCCTGTCCTGAAAGTGATGTCTTTTAATTTCAAGAACTCAAGTTGACAAATGGATCTGTACCACAAGAGCTGCCGTGATTGCTTCTGAAATGCTTTCCCAGCACGCACTGCACCTGCTAAGTGAAAGCCTCCCGGAGTTCAGCTTTATCTAATTGTGACGAGGACGATTATGAAATGCATCCATTACTTAGATTGCACCAGTCCTGTCAAAATCCAGGAACCATTATGCTGGGAATGATCCATGCACCAGATATGGCTATTTTAGCAAGCTCATTAGGAAACACAAACAGGTGAAAAGGAAGTGGGAGCAAAAATGAGTGAAAAGCAAAATTCTTCCTGAGCTCTATATTACCTTGGGTGTCTTTGCTGTAAGGTAAAATTTAGATGGTGCTTTAACTGAAGGCCCCAAAACAGGGCTTGAGGAAGAAATGTATTTATTAACTTTACACTAAGCTAGTCACATAATGGTGATTCTGATCTTTAAATGTCAAATCCCAGATTTTCTGCTAAAGACAACATGAAAATTTCAGGGCTCCTTGTAGGGGCATATGTTATTTTATAGCTTCAAGCACAACATGCTCAAAGTACAGACAAGCAGACTTCTGACTGGAGAAACAAACAACAACAACAATCTTAAGATAATATTTGAAAGGCAATTCACAAAATGTGGGTATTGGAGACAAAAAAAACCAAACAACAACTTGCCCATTCCCCCCAAAGTGTGTCATAATTTGTGACATTCATACAGCACAGGTGATGTGGCAGTGCCCTTGGCCTGCACAGAATCATAGAATCATTTCATTTGAAACACCTTCAGCAGCATCAAGTTTGACCTTGAGGGCTAAACCAGAGCCTCTATGCAGCCCAGCCTTTAGCAGAAACTTCCCTTATCAGTGTTAACCCTGCTAAAAGCAGCCCCTGGTTATGCAAACCTGTCCTGAACTTCAGAAAGTGCTTCACTAAGCAGAGATTGAGCTGAGAAGTAACAGCACTGACCAGAATCAGTTCTGGCCTAGCTCAGCTCAGGACAAGTGTCTATATTTTTAGGCATCTCCCAGGCTTGTGCCTCACTGGTTTAATATTGCCATTCTTACCCTGCTAATCATCACAGATGCAAACTTCATGAAGCATTGGATAGAATCACAGAATTGTTTGAGCTGGACAAGACCTCTAAGACCATCAAGTCCAACCTTCAACACAACACCACCATGGCACTTAAACCATGTCCCTAGGTGCCATGTCCATATATTTTTTGAACACCTTCAGGGACAGTGACTCCACCACCTTGCTGGGCAGCCTGTTTCCAATGCCTGAACACTCTTGCAGCAAAGAAATTTTTCCTAATACCCAATCAAAGCCTCCCTGGCACAATTTCAGGCCATTTCTTCTGATTCTATCAGGTGATACTAGGGAGAAGAGACCAACCTCTACCTCACTACAACCACCTTTTTAGTAGTTGTAGAGAGCAAGAAATATCATCAAGGACCACATGGGACCATCAAGGCTGGAATGAAGGGAAATCTCAGGACCTCCTTGTCCAAACCCCTGCTCAAGCAGTGGCAGGTAAAGCTGCTTCCCAAAATAGAGGGCTACGTGAATTATTCTGGTTTGGGTCTGTACACATGTGTCCCATTTCCTCCACATGCACACGTTTTTCCAGGGCCTTCTCAGAGCAGAGAGCTCAGCTTCATCATACACCAATTCCCACCTAGGGAAGACATGAAGGATGAGAGATGAGAAACACCGTTGCTCTCAAACAAGGTTATTTACAGCACACAACAGGAGGCAGGGGCATGAACTCTCCAGAAATGTTGAAATATAGATCTGACTCTGGGCTTTGTGGTGCCTCCCCAACAGTGCACTCAATCAAAATCAAATAAGAAAGATTTCACACCACTGCTGCCACTGTGAATTCTATTTTACAGCAGCATTTCTACCTGGCCTGGAGCCTACAAGAACAAAGTCTCTCAGCTGTGAGCTTTCAGGTAGAAAAGAGTTAAGATGATAATCTCCAAAAGCTGAAAAGCTTTCCTGAAATGGAAAACCAGTGGGGTTTGCAAGGCCAGCAGCCATACCTTTCAAGTGGAAAGTCTGATAGCAAAATAGATGGGTCCAGGGTAAACACTTCTCATGTTCCCAAAGGCCATTCCCATCCCTCAGCCCTCACAATTCAGTGGTAAGAGACCCAAAACTGACCCATAACAAAGATTCGTCATGGAAGACCTTCATGATCCTTCCTCAAGTAAAACAAGTACCTGGGCATGATCTTTGCTTTTGGATACTCAGAGTTCAAGATCATGAGTTTCATTCCCTGTCCTCTCCTCCCACTGGAATATCAGAGGGAAAGCCACTTTAATATATTGAATTAAATACTTTACAAAATCACGGACTAGTAGGGGTGTGAAAGGACATCTGGAGATCATCCAGTCCTACCTTCCTGCTAAAGCACCCAGAGCAGTTTGCCCAGGATCACAATGCCCAGATGGGTTCACAATCTCTCCAGAGAAGGAGACTCTGCAACCTCTTCGGGCAGCCTGCTCCAGGGCTTCAGCAACCTTGCTCCAAGCAAGTTGTTCCTCCTGTTCAGATAGAACCTCCTGGGTTCCAGTTTGTGCCTGTTGCCCTTTGTCCTGTCACTGGGAGCCACTGGCAAGAGTCTGGCCCTGTTCTCTTGCCCCCTGCAGGTCCTTTACCTTTGCTGAGTGTTGATCAGATCCCCTCTCAGGGTGCTCTTCAGGCTTAACAGCCTCAGGTCTCTCAGCCTTTACCCCTCACAGATGTGATCCAGGCCCCCCAGCATCTTTGTAGCCTCCACTGGACTCTCTCCTGTAGTTCCCTGTCTCTCTTGAAATGGGGAGCCCAGAACTGGACCCAGTACCCTATCTGTGTCCTCATTAGGGCAGAGTAGAGGAGAAAGAGAACCTCCCTTGACCTACTGGTCACACTTCTTAATGCACTCCAGGTTACCATTTCCTTTCTTGCCTACAAGAGCATATTGCTGGCTCATGGTGAATTTCTTGTCCACCAGCACTCCCAGGTCCTTTACCACAGAGATGCTTTCCAGCAGAAAAGAACAGCTTAGCTCTCCCATTTGTCCTCACTTCACTTCTACACACAGAGAGCCAAAGATGAGGCTCTAAGCCTGGAAATGTTCAAAGCCAGGGTGGATGGATCCTTGAGCAACCTGGTCTGCTAGGTGTCCCCACACATACCATACGGAACTAGATCTTGAAGGTGCCTTCCAACCCAAATCATTCTGTGCTTCTATGACTCCATGCATCTGCTGCCTCCAGCCCACACCAGCTAATCCAGCTTCTTCACTTTATGCCACACGCTCGGGCCAAACAGGGCTGGTTGTGCTGTGAATGTATCAAGATAAAGGTGGCCTGTTGAGCAGAGTTCACACAAACAGATCATTAGAGCCCCACTGATCAGCAGGCTGCCTCTCTGATAATGTATAAATGCAATACATCATCAGGAACCAATTTGGGAATGATGAATTAGTGAGATGTGCCATCAGAGCTCCATTGTCGTAAGGATGCATTACTCTCCAGCAGGTCCTGGTGAGTCCAAAAGCCTGACAAATAATGTTTTCAGAGATTTTCTTTATAAACACATAAATGAGATGCATGCCAGTGAGAGCAAATAGCACTCAGAGTCAATAACTTGCCTGAGGATCTCACATGCCTTTTATTCCAGCACCTCAGCTGCTGTAATAAGAAGTTGATGAGAGAAAGATAATTTAGAACCATGTAATTGCCATTGAAAGAGACCTTTAAGATCATCAAGTCCAGCCATTAACCCAGCACTGCCAGGTGACCACTAAACCACCCTCAGCCCCACATCTACAGAGTGAATCCCTCTAGGGATAAGGGCTCCCCCTACTTCCCTGGGCAGCCTGGTCCAGGCCTTGGCAACCCTTCTGGGGAAAAAATTGTTCCTAATGTCCAATCTAAACCTCCCCTGGTGCAACTTGAGGCTATTTCCTCTTGTCCTACCCCTTGTTCCTTGAGAAGAAACCAAACCCTACGTGACTCAAACCTCCTTTCAGGGAATTGTAGAGAGCCAGGTGGTCTCCCCTCAGCCTTCTTTTTCCCCAGGCTGCACAACCCCAGTCTCCTCAGGCTGCCCCTCACAAGACCTGTGCTCTAGAATTTGATCTGCTTCTGCTAACACCCAGCTTGGTCATGCTTGGTTGCTGAGCAGAGAGACCCGGTTGCAAACCTCAAGAGGCAGCTTTGCTTTCCAATCATTACCCCTTCGCAGAGCTAAGCTAATAATGAGTCTCAGGGATGGCTTATTTTTGCATCATTTTTATTTTCCTAATTAAACCCTGTTTCAGTGCTCTGTGGCAGCAAGTCCTTAGAAGGAAGGCAGCACCATCCCACCAGCTTCTTCCAGTTGCACTGCCAGATGCTCACTGGGTCCAAATGGGAAAACATGGAACAGCAGGTGGATGCCTAATACTGTTACCTTTTTTGACCCAGATCAAAGTAGCAGGTATCAGAAAACCTGTTCCTACTAGGATGATGCACAAATCTTCAAGATTCCTGATCCTCCACTAATCACCTAAAATGGGAGGAGGGGGATTATCCAGTGGGAGAGCCCCAATGAAGCAGTGATAAGAACCAATGAGAGGAGCTGCTGGAAGCAGAGGGATTTTTTATTATCACAGTTGTTACTCAAGTCTCAGTCCCACCAACAGCTTTTGGTAGAACAGGCTGCTCACAGAAGCTGTGGAGGCTCCAAGCCTGGAAGCATTCAGAGCCAGGCTGGACAGAGCCTTCAGCAACCTTGTCTAATAAGAGGTGTTCACCCCCATACCAGGGCAGGGGTGGAACTAGATGGTCTAGAAGGTCCTTTACAAACCATTCTATGATTCCGTGATCTTATGCAGCCAAAGTAGCAATCTCTTGCCTGAGACCAAGATCAGCCATGCCATGAGGCAACAAGATGCAATCACTCCCCAGATGGCAGATTCATCCCCACAGGGCAGACAGGCCACCAAAAGACCAGGGAAGGTCCCAAAATCCTATGACTTCCACAGGACAAGGAAATAAAGCAACTTGCCAAGTCCTAAGATGTGCTCACATGATTGGAAGCCCATCTGGTGTCCAGACACAGCTGATGGTCACATTACACCAGTAGAATAGAATAAACCAGGTTGGAAGAGACCTTCAAGATCATCACATCCAACCCATCATCCAACACAACCTAATCAACTAAACCATGCGACCAAGCACCCCATCAAGTCTCCTCCTGAACAACTCCAATGATGGTGATTCCACCACCTCCCTGGGCAGCACATTCCAATGGGCAATCACTCTCTCTGTGTAGAGCTTCCTCCTAACATCCAGTCTGAACCTCCTCTGGTGCAGCTTGAGACTGTGTCCTCTTGTTCTGATGCTGGTTGTCTGGGAGAAGAGACCAACCTCTGCCTGTCTACAGCCTCCCTTCAGGTAGTTGTACACAGCAATAAGGTCTCCCCTGAGCCTCCTCTTCTCCAGGCTAAGCAACCCCAGCTCCCTCAGCCTCTCCTCATAGGGCATGTGTTTCAAACCCCTCCCCAGCTTTGTTGCCCTTCTCTGGACACGTTCCAGCAACTCAGCATCCTTCCTAAACAGAGGGGCCCAGAACTGGACACAGGACTCAAGGTGTGGCTTTAACCAGTGCCATGTACAGGGACAAAATTACCTCCCTGCTCCTGCTGGCCACACTGTTCCTGATCCAGGCCAGGATGCCATTGGCCATCTTGGCCACCTGGGCACACTGCAGGCTCATGTTCAGCCTACAATCAACCAGTACCCCCAGGTCCCTCTCTGCCTGGCCACTCTCCAGCCACTCTGACCCCAGCCTGTAGCACTGCATGGGGTTGCTGTAGCCAATGTGCAGAACCCGGCACTTGGATGTGTTCAATCTCATGCCCTTGGACTCTGCCCATCTGTCCAGCCTGTCGAGGTCCCTCTGCAAAGCCTCTCTGCCCTCCAGCAGATCAACTCCTGCCCCCAGCTTGGTGTCGTCCACAAATGTACTGATGATGGACTCGATGACCTCATCCAGATCATCAATAGAGATGTTAAAGAGCACGGGGCCCAGCACTGATCCTTGGGGCACACCACTAGTTCCTCAAATACTACCAAGATTTAGATTAAAAAAACTGGGCAATGGTGAACATGGAGGAAGTTCTGATAGTTTACATACTATTTATGTAAAATAAAAAAACAAAATAAAAATTAAGTTTTCTAAAGGACAGCTACCAAAACTCAATGAGGGAGAAAACTGAGCATCTTCCCCACCACTAACCCAACCCAAATCTCATTCCAAAACTGTTGCCATCTACATCCCTGAGTGCTATCATCAGCACAAAACAAATCCCTGCCCATATTTCTGATGGGCAGTTCTCTACCTGATGCTGCCCACCAGAAATCAGGGGAACCAGAGAGCTTTTCTCCATCCTTGGTTTCAGATTGATTTCAGTGCCCCACCACACTTAGGGAAACAAGACAAGCTGTGGAGCCACTCGCAGTGTTCCAGCTTAACATACAACCTCTCAGGCACTTCATTTAACAACTATTGAAGAGAAATTGGTGAAACCATTTTAATGTTAAAGACTCTGATTACTCAAAGCATTTCTGTCTTAGGCCCATGCCAAGCTCAGCCTTCTTAATTGCTTATTTGGTCATTATTAGTAGAGCTGATAATCATAATCACATATTAAATGAGTTGACAAAGAGTGCCTATCATAGAAGCCTGCCAAGACCCAGCTTGTTTTCTCAATTTTGAGCCATCCTTGCATGTGAAACCAGAGTTAATGTCTAAGTTTTGATTTCCATAATAGGTTAACTTTTGTGTTGCTTAATGACTTAATATGCAGGCAGAGGAGAGGGAACATTGCCTGCACCACAAAGCAGCTCTCCTAATGAATCTCTTCTTGTCGCATTGGACGTGCTGGCACTCGTGAGCACAACATCCACAGCTCTAATTAAGTTCCTCGGTGGAACAAAGCAAAACACCCTTTTTTACAGCTGAGTGTGGCAATAACTGGAGATCATTGCTACAAAGCCGCACATGAACGTCTGCCTGATGCTCTTGCTCTATGGTGAGGAGAGGAGATGTTCCACTACTTGTTACAATTAGGGTAACCACACATTCCTTAAGTGAAGGAGGAGCTGGGCCAGCTGAGTACGAGCCAGCAGTGTGCTCAGGTGGCCAAGTAGTCTAATGGTATCCTAGCTTGGACCAGGAGTAGCATAGCTAGCAGGTCTAGGGATGTGACTGTCCTCTTCTGCTCAGCACTGGTGAGGACAGACCTTGAATATGGGTTTCTGTTGTGGACCCCTTCACAAGAAGGGCATTGAGGGGCTCAAGCATTTCCTAAAGAAGAGCAACAATGCTTGTGAAAGGCCTTGAACACAAGTCTAAAGAGGAATGGCTGAGGAAACTGGGGCTGTTTAGTCTTCAGAAGAGGAGAACGAGGGGAGACTTCATCCCTCTCTACTACTGCCTCCAAGGAGGTCAGAGCCAGGTTGGGATTGGTCTCTTATCACATGCAGCAAGTGACAGGACAAGAGGAAATGGCCTCATATTGTGCTAAGACAGGTTTAGGTAGGATATTAGGAAAAATTTCTTTACTGAAAGAGTGGACAATCATTGAAACAGGCTGTCTAGGGAGGTGGTGGAGTTCCCATCACTGGAGATATTTAAAAGACACATAGAAGTGTCAGGTAGTGCCAGGATTGTGAGCTGCAGGTGAGCAGCTGGACATGATGGTCTCAAAGGTCTCTCAAAGTCTCAACAGTTCCATGGTTCTGGGATTAGGAAGCCATAAGGAACCAAGCAGAGACACTAATCCCTCTGTAGCAAAGCAGATCCCTAGACAGAGCACAAGGAGCAAGTTTCATGATCAGGAGACACTTATTCTTCCCATTCAGCTCAATATATCTTCATCCTTGTTAATGGAAAATACTCCAGGTTGAAAGCCATGAATGTAAAAGTCAGCAGCTTAACAGAGCACAGCCACCAGTGGAAGCAAGCTATTCTGATCTATTAGCCACTCTACTCTTACTATGCTTCTCCAATGGTGGTGGTGTAGCTTGGCCCTCTTCCAGTCCTGGCTCATTGGAGAGGTCCCAGATGACTGGAAGCTGGCCAATGTGATGCCCATCCACAAAACGGATGGAAGGAGGAACCAGGGAATTACAGACCTGTCAGCCTGACCTCAGTGCCAGGCAAGATGATGGAACAGGTCATCTTGAGTGCAACCACACAGCACTTACAGGATGGCTGAGGGATCAGGCCCAGCCAGCATGGATTTATGAAGGGTAGGTCCTGCCTCACCAACCTGATCTCCTTCTATTACCAGGTGACTGCCTGGTGGATGTGGGGAGCCCTGTGGATGTGGCCTACCTGGACTTCAGCAAGGCCTTTGACACCGTCCCCCACAGCAAACTCCTGGCCAAGCTGTCAGCTCGTGGCATGAACAGCAGCACTCTGTGCTGGGTTAGGAACTGGCTGGAGGGCTGAGCCCAGAGAGTGGTGGTGAATGGTGCCACATCCAGCTGGTGGCCTGTCACTAGTGGCGTCCCCAGGGATCAGTGCTGGGCCCCATCCTCTTCAATATCTTTATTGATGATCTGGATGAGGGCATTGAGTCCATCATCAGTAAGTTTGCAGATGACACCAAGCTGGGGGCAGGAGTTGATCTGCTGGAGGGTAGAGAGGCTTTGCAGAGGGACCTCGAGAGGCTGGACAGATGGTCCAAGGGCATGAGATTTAACACATCCAAGTGCCAGATTCTACACATTGGCCACAACAACCCCATGCAGTGCTACAGGTGGGGTCAGAGTGGCTGGAGAGCAGCCAAGCAGAAAGGGACCTGGGGGTACTAGTTAACAGTAAATTGAACATGAGCCTGCAGTGTGCCCAGGTGGCCAAGATGGCCAATGGCATCCTGGCCTGCATCAGGAACAGTGTGGCAAGCAGGAGCAGGGAGGTAATTTTGTCCCTACACTCAGCACTGGTTAGGCCACACCTTGAGTCCTGTGTCCAGTTCTGGGCCCCTCAGTTTAGGAAAGATGTTGAGTTGCTAGAATGTGTCCAGAGAAGGGCAACGAAGTTGGTGAGGGGTTTGGAACACAAGCCCTCTGAGGAGAGGCTGAGGGAGCTGGGGTTGCTTAGCCTGGAGAAGAGGAGGCTCAGGGGAGAACCTTCTTGCTCTCTACAACTACCTGATGGGAGGTTGTAGACAGGCAGAGGTTGGTCTCTTCTCCCAGACAACCAGCACCAGAACACAGTCTCAGGCTGCACCAGGGGAGGTATAGGCTGGATGTTAGGAAGAAGTTCTTGACAGAAAGAGAGATTGGCCATTGGAATGTGCTGCCCAGGGAGGTGGTGGAATCACCATCATTGGAGGTGTTTAGGAAGAGACTGGATGAGGCACTTGGTGCCATGTTTTAGTTGATTAGATGGTGTTGGGTGATAGGTTGGACTCTGTGATCTCAAAGGTCTCTTCCAACCTGGTTAATTCTGTATTCTTTCTAGCCACTACCAGTTCATGTAAGTATTGAAAGAACAGGAATTGTCAATGGCAATCACAGTCAGTGCCATCAACAGTGTGGGCACATATACATGGAATGTCACACTTAATTAACTTACATGACCTACTCTTTGTAGTTCTTGGGTTGCTCAGAACCCACATCAGGCCTGAAGCTTCTCTTCAAATATTGCAACCTACACTTTGCTTCTCACAAAGCCAGAGCTACCTCTAGTTCTGATGAGGTTTTTCCACACATCTCCCAAGACAGTTCCCTGCAAAACAGAAGCTGCAAGTCAGAGATATGCAAGAAAATTTTCCCCAAAGTTTTTTCAGAAGGAATTGATAAAAGGAGCAGACAATCCTGGAGAAACTCTGGGATTAGCATGTCTGGGCAGGAGAAGAGCAAGAGCCGCTGGCACATACTCAGGACAAAGGCAGAGTTGGTCAGAAAATGCTAGCAACAGTATGGCCAGCAAGACCAGGGCTGAGATTGTTCTCCTGGACTCAGCACTGATGAGGCTAAACCTTGAGTGTTGGGTTCAGTTTTGGGGCCCTCCCTTGAAAGATGAAATTGAGATGCTGGAGATTGTCCATAGAAGAGAAACAAGGCTGGTGAAGGGTCTGGAGAACAGGTCTGGTGAGTAGCAGCTGAGAGACCTGGGGTTGTTCAACCTGGAGAAAAGGAGACTGAGGGGAGACCTCATTGCTCCCTACAACTTCCTGAAAGGAGGTTGGAGCCAGGTGAGGTGTCAGTCTCTTCTCCCAAGGAAGCAGTAATAGAAGTAGTGCAAATTATCTCAAGTTTCACCAGGGGAGGTTTACAGTGAACATTAGAAAAATAATTCTTCCCCAAAAGGTTTGTTAAGCCCTGAAACAGGATGTGGTGGAGTTCCCATCCCTGAAGAGATTTAAAAGCTGGGTAGATGTGGTGCTGAGGGACATGGTTTAGTAGTGACTTGGCAGTGCTGGGTTAATGGTTGATTTGATGGTCTTGAAGATCTCTTCTATCCAAAGCAATTCTGTGATACTGTTCTATGATTTCCTATCCTGGATACGGCATGGAACACCTGCATCTCAGCTGACTCCAGTACAACCAGATACTGGGGAGGGACATTTTACAAGGGCTTGTAATGATAGGATGAGGGAGAATGGATTGAAGCTGGAAGAGGGGAGATTTAGATTGGATGTTAGGAAGAAATTCTTTCCAGTGAGGGTGGTGAGACACCAGAACCGGTTGCCCAGGGATGTGGCAGAGGCTATATCCCAGAGACATTCGAAGCCAGGTTGAGCAGGGAGTTGAGTGAAATGTGTCCCTTCCCATGCTAGATGATCTTTAAGATCCCTTCCAACCCAAACCATTTTATGATTCTATGATTTGTTTAGTGATGGGTAGTGACCTAATTGAATGGGTGAGGTACAGACTTGCAAAGGTAAGGAAAAGCATCTGAATGAGAGCAGAATTATCTACAGACCCCAAGCAGCCACAGAACACCAGATCATCCCATCCTTCCTCCAAAACATATTTGAAGCAAGAGTGCAGACATGCAAGGGAGCTGAAGCTGTTTTTCTGAGCCTGAGAGCTCCTCAGCTTATTAAATATGCAACCTCCCCTAAAGAAACATAGCCCACACACACCAAACCACAAGCAGATACGGCACACAGCTACTTCAGCTGAGTGACACAAGAATAAAGGTCTGCTTTAGCAAGTGATGAGTGCCCTGGTTCCATAGAATTGAAGAGCACTTGTGACGAGCCCATGCTGTGAGCATAGGAGGATGTCATGTATAATAGAGTAGCCTGCTGCTGATGGTGATCTGCTGAATTATCAGAGCTTTGATGTGGAAGAAAACAAAGGGTGGGTGTTGGTTGGGGGAAAAGCACTTCATATCTCCCACAAAATGCTGAAGCCTTCATAAAGGCAGCATCCATTTGTGAAGGCACAGCTGATAAAACACTGGGGCTTTGTGCAGCAAGGTTGTTATCATACATGGAATAAAGGCTTGGCACAAATACCCATTATGGAGTGGAGGGGAAAGAGGTACAGCTGATCTCCAAAGAGGATTTGAGTAAGCTGCTGATCCAAATATCTCCAAGGCCAAGTGATTTTATAATCTCACACTTATAGCCTCAAATCTTATCCATCCAAACAAGGAGGTAATCTCAAGAAGAGGGAAAGCCATGTGATAAGGGTATTCCTGGAGCCACACCTGTCAGAAACAGGTACAAGAGGTGCCTGCTTCAAACCTCAGACCAAGGAAAAGTATTTCCCTCCCCCCACCCCCATCTTCCAGGTACACTGACCCAGATTTGCATCTACAGCCAAGCTCAGTGGTAATGGCAGGACTGCAAGGTCTAGGTGAGCAGTTGGACTTGATCTCTAAGGTTTCTTCCTAGAGACCTTCTTTCATTGTTCTAACACCCCTCAAAACTGGGTTGAAATAAGGTGGAGTCCCACAGGCAGTATTCTCCCCACCAGTTACACTTGTCTAGAGGTTTTGTTGACCAAATTGTGCTGTCACAGAAGACCTTTGCTTGATCTTAAACAAACAAACCTTCCCTGAAAAACCCTGTTGCAGAAAAACTCATTTTAATAACAGAATCATAGAACTGCTGAGGTTGGAAAATACCTTTGAGTCAACAGCTCACCTAAAGCTCACAATCCCAGCACTACTGCTAAGCTACTATCACTAAACCACATCCTTCAGCATCACATCCACATCTTATCTCCAGGGATAGTGACTCCACCACCTGCCTGGGCAGCCAGTTCCAATGCCTGAAATTGTGTAGGTTCTTAGGAACTTCTTACCACGCATTGCTATTACCATCTCTATAACCTGCTTTCCTCTTGTTAGCCAGTAATATAGCCAGTGTTATCCCAGAAAAACAATCCAGCCTCTCTGTGAATCATCCATCCATCTGCACAGTTCATCATCATGCAGCACTGGCCAGCATTTTTATTGGCCCAGCAAGTCCCACTGGAGGGGCACACAATTGCCCTCAGCCACAGCAGCTGGAATCAGCATATTTTGAGCCCTCTGTCTAGGTCTTCCCGACTATAAATAGGAAAAGCAAAAATGAATCAGCCCAGGATACATTTGGCTTACTGGGCTGGAAGTACACACTGCCAGTTCATACTCACCAGCACCCCCCAAGTCCTTCTCCACAGCGTAGCTTCTCAATTCATTCAGTATTGGTACTGATGCAGAACCCAGGTGCAGACCCTTGTACTTGGTCTTGATGAACTTCATGAGGTTCACATGGGCCAGATCCTCAAGCCTAGCAAGATTCCGGTGAGTGGCATCCACTCTCTCAAGCACATCAATTGCAACACACATCTTGGTATCATCATCCACAGCCTTGCACTTAATCCAATCACTAGTAAAGATATCGAGCAATACCAACTCAAGGGAAGCCACCTGACACTGATCTCCATAAGGACACCGAGACCCTGAATGCAACTGTTTGAATGAGGCTCTCAAGACAAATCCTTATCCATCATGTACTCCATCTATTTCTCTCCTATTTACCACCATAGAATAGCTTAGGTTAGAAGAGGCCTTCAAGATCATCTACTCCAACCTCCCTGCCGCAGGCAGGGAGCCCCTCAACTAGACTTAGTTGCACAACACCTCATCCAGCATCACCTTGAACACCTCTGGGGAGGGTGGAAGGGAAGGGGCATGCATAACTTCCCTGGGCAACCCATTCCAGGACCTCACCACCCTCGTACTGAAGAGCTTCTTCCTAAGATCCAGCCTAAATCTACCCTCCCTCGGCTTAAAACCATTCCAGACACCCTTATGAAAAGTCCCTCACCAGCCTTCCTGCAGGTTCCCTTCAGGTATTGGAAGGCAGCTATAAGGTCCCTCTGGAGCCTTCTCTTTTCCAGGCTGAACAACCCCAGCTCCCTCAGCTTATCTTCATAGCAGAGGTGATACAGCCCAACAAAAATGTTGTGTGTGAGGTCAGAGAGAGGCCTTACAGAACTCAAAATAGGGATCATCAGCTGCTCTTCTCCTACCCATTAACAGTCACACTACTATGTTGACTGCCTCTAATCACCTTCTTGTCCAAATGCCTTGCTTAATGTCTTTTATCAAGTGCTTTGGGATGAGAAAGATGAAGAGAAGTAAATGGGGAGTGGACAGGTATCATCACTAACCAAACCAAAAAGCAGGACCCATTCAGAACTGGCCAAGGCAAAGGCTCCAGTGGTAAAAGAAATGCTGAAAACAAGAGTAGGTTCCCAGTAAAAGGGGAGCTCCCACCTCATGCAGAAGTTCTGGGTTTAGCCAATTTCCACAAAGATACAACTGAAGAGATACAGAAAGTTCACACAGGAATTAAAAAAGAAAAGGAAGAAAATCTACTTCTACCTTTCCCTCAGATAAGCAGCAATGCCAAGAAAATTGCTGAGATGTGTTCAGCCAGGAAATCTATGTTATTCTTCAAGCCTGTTACTGCAGCCCCTCCGTTACAAGGAGACATAAAATGCATGAGCCAGAAAAACAGATCCTCTTAAATGTGCATATCAAATCTCCTTTTCCACATGACACAGCATATTCAACATGGCACTGCACTCGTCCACGTTTAACCTGTGCATTGAGAGCTTGTGCTTCTGCTTGAAGCAACACTTTGAAAGAAGCCTTCAGACAACTTGCCAACACTTGAGCTTAATCAGTTCCCAATAAGGGAAATACTGCCACATGTAGGTACGAGATATCATGAAGCCCAGGCTAAAGGATTTGAGGAAAGACAATAAAGTTTATATCAGAGTCAGACTCTGCTCTGTGTTTGAAGCTCTGAAGCTCAAGGAAATTGTGCCACCAATGGGGCCTTTTGTCTTTCCTGCAAGGACGGGACAGAAGAACACACAGAGGCTTGGCTTTACACCAACCCATCCAGCAGAGAAGTACCACCAAGGGATGGGGGGTTTAAGCCCCACATCTCACTTCTACCAGCACAGCATCAAACAGCTTTGTACAGAGCCTACAGCCATCAAGCATTGAAGGAGATACCTGGAACACCTCTTTATGAGGGATCTCAAAAATTAAAAGTGAGGATCCAGAAGTACTATCAAGCCTTAAAGGTACAATCCAAAGTATCAAAGTACTTGTGAGAATAGGTTGCACTTAAGTGAAAGAAGCACTAAGCAACTGGGTCAACAATAAAAACGAACAAGCAAAACCAGAAAGGGTTTATAAATCCATGTTTTCCTACCTTGTGTGTCTGCAGGGAAGATTCTTACTTCTTGGCTCAGGTCCAATCATCTCTGCAGCTTCCCAAGATGCAGCAAAGACTGTGCAGACATCACTTCCTCCAGAAAGACACCAAATTTCCTTTTTGAGCAGCCACCACTGAGAGACAAAGCATCCTGGCAAAGAAGCAGAATGACCAAGCCAACATCAAGTCCTCAGGTCCCCAAAAAACGTCCAGCAAGAGAAAATCTGTCCCTGCAGCCCAAGCAGCGCTTGCACACTGCCACCACAACACACTCTACCCAAACAAGAGCCACCTGAACCCAATTTATGTTTTCTCAGCAGGCTGATTCAGAAACGTTTTCACCTGTGGTGAAGGCAAAAAAAAAACCCACCACACCACAACCAACACCACAAACACCCTTTAAGTATGTTTTCCCTGGAGAAGAGGGGACAGTTCATTGCTCTCTACAACTCCCTGTAAGGAGGTTTTAGTGAGGTGGGGGCTGCTGTCTTCCCCCTGGTGATAGAATGAAAGGAAATGGCCTGAAATTGTGCCAGGGGAGGTTTAGGTTGCATATTAGGGAAATTTATTTACTGAAAGAGTGGTGTGGCATTGGAACAGCCTGACCAGGGAGGTGGTGGAGTCACCACACCTGGAGATGTTCAAAAAACCACATAGATGTGGCACTTTGGGACGTGTTCTAATGGCCACAGTGGTGTTTGGTCTGGATTTGATAGTCTCAGAGATCTCTTCCAGCTGAAATATTTCCATGATTCCCATAAGGATATATTGAGGGGGCTGCTGTTTCACACCCTTAGCTCACCATCATCCATACATATCAAGAACCTTGAGGAACAGCACTTCTACTTCTTTTTTTCAGTTTTTTATATCTGTATTTCCCCCTTGTGCCCTTCCTCCCAGTGTGGCATGCAGGTGTAAAGGATATATATTAATAACCCTCAAAAAAAGCACACCAGCTCCTAAAGGCAGCAGCCCACACTTGGAGCCTTCTCAGGACATGGCACATAACTGGTTTATTCCACAAGCTTATTCACCATCATTTTTTCTCCTTACAGGCTGCTCTTCACTTACTGAAGTGCTAAACATGATTTTTGCACTCTGAGAATGCATTTTTTCCCTGCTTTCACATCCTTAATTCCCTGTTATACCCAAAAAAAGTCTCAGAGGAGAGAAAATGGTGAAGAATCTAACTAGCCCAGCCCCCCAGAAAAGCATGACTCTTGAATTTAATGGTTCTCATGCAAGCTGAAAGCTCTCTGCACCTTACAGCACCTTCACTCTTCCCAACCATATCCTCATACATTACTTTGCTGCATTTCTACTGCACATTGCAGCATGCAAGCAACTCTGTTCTCATAAAGGCATCGGGCATCTACCCCTCTGCAGTCAGAAAAGCCATCTACAACTAGATCAAGTTGCTTGGAGCTCCATCCAAGATGAATTCAAGCAATGAGAAAAGGACATCCCTGCAGCAGTCAGGCAAGGTACCGGAGAAGATCATAGAACCACCGAAGGATTAGGAAAGGAACTTAAAGCTCATCTAGCCCGACCTTCTTGCAGTGAGCAGGGACACCTGCAACGAGGACAGGCTGCTCAGAGCCCCCAAAACCTCTCCTGAAATGGTTCCAGGAATGGAGCATCTCCTTCCTCTCTGGGCAGCCTGAGCCAGTATCTCACCACCCTCAGAGTCAAACATTCCTTCCTTCTCTCCAGCCTGAATCTCCCTCTCACCTCTTGTCCTGTCACAACAGGCCCTGCTAAAACATCTGTCCCCAGCTTTCTGATCAGCCCCTTTACGTACTGAAAGACCACAAGAAGGTCTTCCATTGAGGAACATAATGGGGAACACTGGGGAACAACAAGGACTGCCAAGAAAAAACATCCAGAGAGGCAACAGAGATGGAGCAGGAGGATGGAAAGACACAGGGAAAGCATGACATGATCAAAACTTTTCAAGGAATATTGCTGAGGGGAGCCAGGACCAAAGCGAAGGACAACAGAGAAGTTCAAGAGGATTATGAAGGTCTCCATGAAATCTTCTCTTCTCCAGGCTGAACAACCCCCAACATACTGAGATAAGAGGATCATTCTGGTATCTCACATTTATGTAGTTGATATGTCAAATTGTAACAGAAAGGCAAACTCCTCCCTATGTTATCAGCAGGACAAGTGAGGGGTTTCTCTCCCTCTACTCTGCACTCATGAGATCACACCTGGAGTACTGTGTCCTGTTCTGGTGTCCCCAGCAGAGAAAGGACACGGACCTACTGGAGCAGGTCCAGAGTAGGCCACAAGGATGACCAGAAGGCTGGAGCATCTCCTCTATGAAGACAGGCTGAGAGAGTTTGGGCTGTTCATCCTGGAGAAGAGAATGTTCCATCAAGACCTTATAACAGCCTTTCAATACCCTAAGGGGGCTACAAGAAAACTGGGGAGGGACTTTTTACAAGTGATAGGATAAAAGGGAATGGATTGAAGCTGGAAGAGGGGAGATTTAGACTGGGTATTTGGAAGAAATATTTTACAAGTGAGGGTGGTGAGACACTGGAACAGGTTGCTGGGGGAGGCCGGGATGCCCTCTCTCCAGAGGTGTTCAAGGCCAGGTCGGATGAGGCTTTGAGCAGCCTGGTCTAGTGGAATGTGTCCTTTCCCACAGCAGGGGGTATGGAACTAAATGATCTTTAAGGTCCCTTCCAACCCAAATCATTCTATGAAGCATAGGCTCCTGTCATCAGGAAGATGCTCAGCTAAGTTAGGTATAAAAACCTAGAGGTTGGCCTAATTAAGGCAAAAAGGAAATTGCATCTTTTTATTATAATCTGCCTTTTTTTTCCTTCCCCTAGCCTTGAGAAGAAAGTCAATTACAGCAATCCAGCATGCTTCTGCTTAAAACTAGACAGGCACTTGGAGTTTAAAAATAAAAGCAAAAAAAAAAAAAAAGAAAAAGGATTGAAAGTACCTA
Source organism: Picus viridis (assembly GCA_033816785.1). Classification (NCBI taxonomy): domain Eukaryota; kingdom Metazoa; phylum Chordata; class Aves; order Piciformes; family Picidae; genus Picus; species Picus viridis. The sequence goes on along the minus strand of CM066585.1, from coordinate 35,193,882 downwards.
GGAAAACAGGATTAAAGAGAAATTCAAGTAGGCTGAGGACAATTTCAGTAATTCCCTGTGCTTTGGATGCTTTAAAAAATATCAAAAGCCCACATTATGTTCAGCAATATCCATTTCAGCCCTTGGAGACAGACTTCACCATGTAATGAGAGACACTGGATGGTTTTCCCCATCATGACACAGTCATAAATGTTGCAGGAAAGAGTCCACAGTTCTATATTTCTTAACATTTCATGAGTTTTGCAAACTGATTAATTAATCTGGGGAGGAAAAGGTCAAGGGAGGTCCTCCATCTATACTCTGCACCGGTGAGACCACATCTGGAGTATTGTGTCCAGTTCTGAGCTCCCCAGGTCAAGAAGGACAGGGAACTACTGGCGAGAGTCCAACAGAGGCTATGAGGATGGTGAAGGGATTGGAATATCTGTCTGATCAGGAAAAGCTGGGAGATCTGGGGCTGTTCAGTTTGGAGAAGAGCAGACTGAGAGGAGATCTTATCAATGTTTATAAATACCTGAAGGGTGGGTGTCAAGAAGGGGCCAGGCTCTTCTCAGTGGCATCCCGTGACAGGGCAAGGTACAGGTACAATCTGGAATGCAAGACATTCCACCTCAACATGAGGAAAAAATTCTTTATTGTAAGCCTGCTGGAGTCCTGGAGCAGGCTGCCCAGAGAGGTTGTGGAATCCTCTCTGGGGACTTTCAAGACCCATCTGGATGTGTTCCTGTGTGACCTGCCCTAGGTGATCCTGCTTTGGCAGCAGGGTTGGACTCAATGATCTCCAGTGGTCCCTCCCAGGCCCACACATTCTATTATTCTATGGGAAAAAAAAAAAATGTATCTTCTTTTTCTTTTTTTCTCTCCTCTCCTCTCCTCTCCTCTCCTCTCCTCTCCTCTCCTCTCCTCTCTCCTCTCCTCTCCTCTCCTCTCCTCTCCTCTCCCTCTCCTCTCCTCTCTCTCTCTCCTCTCCTCCTCCTCTCCCTCTCTCCTCTCCTCTCCCTCTCCTCTCCTCCTCTCCTCCTCTCCTCTCCTCTCCCTCCTCCTCCCCTCCCCTCCCCTCCCCTCCCCTCCCTCCCCCCCTCCCCCCTCCCCTCTCCCTCCCCTCCCTCCCCTCCCCTTCCCTTCCCTTCCCTTCCCTTCCCTTCCCTTCCCTTCCCTTCCCTTCCCTTCCCTTCCCTTCCCTTCCCTTCCTTCCTTCCCTTCCCTTCCCTTCCCTTCCCTTCCCTTCCCTTCCCTTCATAAAATCCTGCAAGCAATTCACAGAACAAAATATGCCCTTAAACAGCAGCTTGCTTGCAATTTGAAGAGTCTGACATTTTCCCAAAATTTCCTCCTCAAGAGAGCATGGCTAAAATAGTCTGACTGTTGGATGGTGGAAATGCAGTCTTAGATGGGGGCTTTGACTGTAGACCTCACATCCATTCTTCCACGTTGCTGCTTTGCCAGCAAAATCTGATACAGGATGAATCAGAACCACAGGTGATGTAGCAAAACATGGTTGTGGTTGCACCATGAGGTGGCCTTGCCTGGTGTCACTGAATTATGGAATCACAGAATGGTTTGGGTTGGCAGGGACATTTCAAGGTCATCTAGTCCAAACCCTGCTGCAGTCAGCAAGGACATCTACAACCACATCAGGCTGCTCAGAGCCCTAAGCAACCTAATGTGGAATGGTTCCAGGGACAGGGCATCTCCCACCCCTCTGAGTAGCCTAGGACAGGGTCTCAGCACCCTCAGTGTCAAACATTTCCCCCTTTCTCCAATCTTAATCTCCTTCTTTTAGTTTCATCACCCCTCATCCTGTCACAAGAGGCAGTGCTCAAAATTCTGTCCCTATCTTTTTCTAGGTCCCCTTTAAGCACTGAAAGCTCTCCCTAACAGCTTCACAGGTCACTATGGCACTGGGTGCAGAAACCAGGGAAAATCTCCTTCCAAGAGGGGCTCACAAAGCGCAATGGAGGTGCAGGTGATTGTTTTTGCTCTTTTGCCACCATCCAGTTTCTTCTGCATAGCCAGAAAGGGTTCTCAGGCACTGGAACAGGTGGTGGTGGAGTCAACATCCCTGGAGGTATTTAAAAGTCATGTGGATGGATCTCTAAGCTGGAGAGATATGGATGGACTGTCCAGTGGATAAGGAATTGGTTGGGTGATTGCATACAAAGGGTAGTGGACAGCAGCTCAATGTCCAGATGGAGAGAGTTGACAAGTGCTGTCCCTCAGGGGTCTGTACTGGGACCAGTGCTGTTCAACATCTCCATCAGTGATATAGGCAGTGAGATTGAGTGCACCCTCAGCAAGTGTGGAATAGATACCAAGCTAAGTGGTATGGCTGCTAACACTGTAGGACTGGGTGCCATCCAGAGTGACCTGTACAGGTGAGAGGTGAGCTGAGGAGAACCTCATGAGGTTCAATAAACAAAGTGCAAGGTCTTGCACCTAGGTCGGGGCAACCCTTGATATCAATACAGGCTGGGAGATGATGAAATTGAGAGCAGCCCTGCAGACAAGGACTTGGGGGTGCTGGTGGATGAGAAGCTGGACATGAGCCAGCAATGCACACTTTCAGCCCAGAAGGCCAATGGCATCCTGGGCTGCATCAAAAAGAGCTTGGCCAGAAGGTTGAGAGGTGATTCTGCCCTCATCTGCAGCATTGTGTCCAGCTGTGGGGCCCCCAACACAAGAGAGACATGGACTTGCTGGGGCAGGTCCAGAGGAGGGCCACAAAGGTGATCAGAGGGCTGGAGCACCTCTCCTATGAAGACAGGCTGAAAGAATTGGGGCTGCTCAGCCTGCAAAAGAGAAGGCTCTGGGGAGTCAGAGTAGCATTTCAACATTTGAAGAAGACCTGCCTGGGGAAGGACTGTTTAAAAGGGCTTGTAGGAAGGGCAATGGTTTGAAACTGGAGCAGGATAGATTTAAGTTGGACATTAGGGGAAATCTCTTTACAATGAGAGTGAACCAGGTTGCCCAGATGTGGTTGAGGCCCTGTCCCTGGAGACCTTCAATATTGGACTTGATGTGGCCCTGGGCAGCCTGATCTAATTGGAAGTGTCCTGCTCACTGCAGGCTGTTGGACAAGACAACCTTTGAGGGTCCCTTCCAACCCAATGCAATCTGTGAATCTATGATGTCTACCCTGGAGCTTTCCAGTGGGTTATTTGTGCTCAGGAGCCCCTAAGTCACACTGTGATCTGCCTCTCCGCTGCAAGGAAAGGGTTTAGACTTACCTCTTCCCCTCTTTACTGCCTTCCTTAGCAAGCCTCGGGTGTGTGGCACAACATCCTCCCCCCAGAGCAGCCCTCCCAGCGCACCAGGGCTACCATCTGTTATGGCTGGAGGTAATGAGATTTCTCCCTGAAAGAAGAAAATGACTTGTCAGCTCAGACCTGACAATATCTGTTTAGCTGCAGAGTGAATATAAGTCACTTCAGTGATATCAGCAAGAATGTCATTTTCTGACAATGCACACGAAGAACAATCATTTCAATTACTGAAGGAAAGGCTGCTGCCACCCCAAGCCAGATGTCAATCTGCTCCAGTACAAATTGGCTTTCTTTGACACAATAATTATGACTGGCTCAATAATGCAGCAACACAAGGCTAGCAAATGGCACGTTGAGCACAGGTCAGCACTGCTCTCCTCCAGATCACCCAGCTTAGAAAATCTCAAGTGATTTATGCTGTCGTCTCATACAGTGCTTCAGGAAGAGGCAGATTTCTGTAAAGGTTGAACTACTCATGCTGGAAAAGCAAGAACTGTGCCAGGATGGGTTGTGTTGGATTTGATATCGTCAGTTAGAATAGGCTGCCCAGGGAGGTGGTTGATACCTGACCACTCTTTCAGTAAAGAAACTTTTCCTGAGATGCTTCCTAATGCTTCCCTGGCACACTTTCAGGCCATGTTGCACCACGGGAGTTTTAGGTTGGACATAAGGAACAATTTCTTTTCTGCAAGAGTGGTCAGGCATTGGAACAGGCTGCCCAGGGAGGTGGTGGAGTCACCTTCCCTGGAGGTGTTCAAGAAATGTGTGGACATGGCACTTTGGGACATGGTTTAATGGCCTTGGTGGGGTTAGGTTGACAGTTGGACTCGATGATCTTAGAGGACTTTTCCAACTGAAACGATTCTATGACTGTGTGATTCTATGATTATGAGGTGCAATCATCAACCCAACACTACCATGACCATTGAATCACGTCCCAAAGTGCCGTGTCCACACATTTCTTGAACACCTCCAGGGAAGGTGACTCCACCCTCTCCCTGGGCAGCCTGTTCCAATGCCTGACCACTCTTGCAGAAAAGAAATTGTTCCTCATGCCCAACCTAAAACTCCACCGAGGAAATTTCAGACCATTTCCTCTTCTTCTAGCACCTGATACTAGGGAGAAGAGACCAGTTCTCACCAGGCTCCAACCTCCTTTCAGGGAGTTGTAGAGAGCCAGGAGGTCTCCCTTTAGCCTCCTTTTCTCTAGTCTGAACAATCCCAGTTCCCTCAGCTGCTCCTCACCAGAGCTGCTCTCCAGACCCCTCACCAGCCTTGTTTCCCTTCTCTGGACACCCTCCAGCACCTTTCTTGATGATCTTAAACATCTTTTTCAACCGTAATGATTCTATGATTCTCTCTTGTATTTGTCTGCACAGGATGCATCATTTCAGTCACAGCCCACCCCAAGACAAGTTTTGAACTCAAATATTTGCTCACAACTGGATTTTTTTTTATTATTATTATTATTTTAAGATCCATTATTTGGACCAAGCCACTCTGTGCTTCTTTAATATTCCTCCACGACGCTCTGCTGCTGTATCCATTAGTTACACCAAGACAAAAATATAAATGGATGCAGTAGCAGGAATCATTTTATACAGCCACATCCTTTCACATAAATAAGTTCCCCACACCCAGGTGGGTTTGCTCTGAAGATATTAGCCAGCTCCTTCTGCAGATAGCTTTGGAAGCTGGGAATTGCAGGTCTCTGCAGTACCCTTTGAGAAGCAGGTTAATTTGGGGTTTTTCTGTCCCCAACATGAAGCAGTGTGTGTGTGTCTCTATGTCTGTGTCTCTCTGAAGGGACAATTTATCTAGATGATAAAAATTCCAATAAAAGTTGACAAAGGATCCACTGCTTGTGTATTTAAAACCATGACAACCCTGACATTTCATAAGCTTTTTGCTCCAGGCATAAGATAATTTACATTACAATTTTAATATTTTGAGGAATGGAGACCTGAAAGGTTTTCCTCTTCAATTATTTTGTTCAAAGTATCTCAAAAAAAAAAAAAAAAAAAAAAAAAAAATGATGGGCTGTGATCATATTTGTTCTACAAAGATCAAGCTCCTGGTTTGTAAAGATGAAGCAACAAACTTTGTTCTTGGCTCATGGTGCAATTCCCCATCCTCTTAACGACTGCTGGGGGTGGAATGAATATTTGTATCTCATCTGGCCTTACAGATGCTACCTCATAGAATAGATTGGAAAAGACCTTCAGGATCATCTGTTTCCAACCCCCATGCCACAGGCAAGGACACCTCATTATAGACCAAGTTGCTCACGGCCCATTTAAACTGCCTTTGAACACTTCCAGGCTTGGAGCCTCCACAACATCTCTAAGGAACCTGTTCCAGTGCCTCACCACCTCCACAGGGAAGAAATTCTTCCTAATGTCTAATGTTGAGCATTTTCCAGTTTGAAGCAATTATCCCTCATGCTGTCTCTCCATGCCTTTGTAAAAAGTCCCTCTCCTGTAGTCCCCTTCAACTACTAGAAGGTTGCTCTTAGGTCTTCCTGAAGACCTTATAGCAGCAGCTATATATAAGCTATATAAGCTGCTGTATTGCCTTGCTGTGCAATTCAGCTGTTCTGATTAACTACATCTTTCATGTGCCTAGAGATGAGTTTCCAGCAGAGCTTACAGGAGCCATAAGTTCTTCAAGGCTCCACTTTCTCCCAGGTCTGCACAGCACCAGATGCAACGAGCCCTTTGTCCCCAGGGCTGTCTTTGGCACAATGTCACCCCAGGCACTAATATACAACTCAAAAAGATTTTAAGATCTTGAGCTAAACAGTAAGAAAGTTCATGGTTGGGGCTGTTCAGCCTGGAGAAGAAAAGGTTCAAGGGAGCCTCAGAGCAGCTTTCCAGTGCCTGAAGGGGGCCTACAAGAAAGCTGGGGAAGGACTTTTTACAAGGGCTTGTTGCTGTAGGATAAGGGGTGATGGATTTAAGCTTGAAGAGGGGAGATTTAGACTGGATATTAGGAAGAAATTTTTTTAAGTAAGAGTAGTGAAACACTGGAACAGGTTAGGTTGCCCAGGGAAGTTGTGAATGCCCCCACCCCGCAACCTGGTGTAGTGGAAGGTGTCCCTGCCCATGGCATGGGGGTTGGAACTAGATGATCTTTAAGGTCTCTTCCAACCCAAACCATTCTAAGAATCTATGGTTTTGTGATTCTATGATTGGCACTTTTTCTCCTTCCTGGTGGAAAACTGCAGAGGTGCTGATCTGTACGAGTGTATGGAGTAAACAAGTACTGCACAGGAGAAAATAGCTTATGAAGATTGGTTTGTTACGGATTTGCTTCCTCTGGAATCAGCCTTTTTCTTGTCACCTCCTGCACCATGACCCTATTGTAGTGACAGGACAAGGGGATGATGATAAACTAAAAGAGGGAAGATTTAGGTCAGATATAAGGAAGAAATTCTTACCTGTAAGCATGGTGAGACACAGGAACAGTTTGCCCAGAGAGCCTGTAGATGCCCCATCTCTGGAATCATCTCAGGTCGGGTTGTTTGGGGCTGTGAGCAACCTGCTCGAGTTGCAGGTCTCCCTGCTGACTGCAGGGGGTTGGACTAGAAGACCTTCAAAATCCCTTTCACCCCAAACTGTTCTATGATTGCTGCAGGCAGTCAGGAGCTGGCAGCCTCCATCTTCCGCTCATCTGAGCCACCGGCTTGTCATGGGCTGTGCTACCCATCCTCCTAGCCCCTGTCAGAAACAAGATATTGGATTTTCTTCTCATTATAGACATTTCTATAGATTTTGCACATTTCTGGTTGCTGAATTGAAGTGTTTAAAGTTAGCTCAGGTACCTCTACCATGCACTGTAGCACGGTGTAGACATACGTCCATGAGGTTCAGTGGGATTGAGACCTCAACAAGATGTGGGAACCACGTTACACTTCACAGCTTCAGTGCACATCCAGCTTCAGATACTACCTGTTGCATTTTAGTTCCTCCATTCTGATTCTTTTCAATAATAAACAGATTTCAGATGGATGCAGCTACAAGTTTGCTCCACGTGTTGGAGAAGCCGCTCTCATCCAGAGTTTAGGTTGCCCATTCCTGTTGATAAGAGCAGATGTGAAGATGACGAAAGATGCAGCACCAGGATTAAACACATATTTAGAAAGCAACACTGGATTTGTGAAGGGATACAGGAAAAATAGACCCAACCCAAGCTTTTGGAGCACATATTTTTTATCTGCTGTGATATCAGACACAGAAACCTGCTGAGTGTACCGACTTGTGGTTACTTATGCTATGAAAGGTCTGAAAAATGGCATTGAACCAAACATCAGAAAAAAAGCCCTGAAATAATGGATCAAGGACCTGCTGAGAGGTTTCATTTATGATGAAAGTCAAACAAGCAATTTTGTGACATGCAAGGATCTCAAGAACACCCAACGCCAAAAAACCCACAACATTTTTCACCTGCCATTGATGAAAAGCAACGGGAGCAAAGACTGGAACAAAACAGTTCCCTAAATAGAAGGCTCCAGATGGATCCTGGGTAACAGCACGAGAGAATTTTCATGTGCTACATCATAAATACAAGAAATTTGGATATTCCCACTGCTGTCACACTCCTGTCCAGTCCTCCCTTCTCTGGCCATCTCCAAGGGCTGTTGCTGCTCTCTCCCTCAATGTCACCAGGACTCCCTGGGGGAATCAATCTGGAGGCTGAATCTGGTTACAACCACCTCAACCAACTAAAGCAAGCACCACTGAAGTAGACCAGTGTCTTAAAAAGTAATTTGAAATCCCCAGCAATATTTGCTTCAAGCAAATGAGAGAAAATACAAGCCAGCAGGTGACCAAGAAGGCCAACAGCATCATGGCTTGCATCAGGAATAGTGTGACCAGCAGGGGTAGGGAAGCGATTGTCCCCCTCTACTCAGCACTGGTAAGGCCACACTTCAAATACTGCATTCAGTTTGAAGACTCTTACTCCAAGAAGGACATTGCAGGGCTGGAGCAGGTCCAGAGAAGGGCAACAAAGCTGATGAAGGGCCTTGAACACAAGACTTATGAGGAACAGCTGGGGGAACTGGGGTGGTTTGGCCTTCAGAAGAAGAGGCTGAGGGGAAACCTCATCACCCCCTACAACTACTTCAAGAGGTTGAAGCCAGGTTGGAGTCAATCTCTTCTCATGTGCAACAAGTGGCAGGACAAGAAGAAATGGCCTCAATTGTTACCAGGGGAGGTTCAGGATGGATATTATGAAAAATTTCTTCACTGAAAGGGTTCTCAGGCATTGGAACAGGTTGCCCAGGGAGGTAGTGGAGTCACCATCCCTGGAGGTATTTAAAAGACATGGGGCTGTGATGCTGAGGAACATGGTAGTGGTTGTGTTTCTAGTAGTGGTGGGGTTGCAAGTTCTAGGTGAGAGGTTGGACTTGATCTCAAAGGTTTCTTCCAACCTCAAGAGTTCAATGATTCTATGAAAGTGAAGTATTTCAGATACACCATAACCATACAACCTCATCAAAGCACTCCAAAGACAAGAGCTTAGTAAAAAATCCCATCACCATCATTCGACTCTTCTCTGTAAGAAAGCAAAAGGACAAGTTGAACAGCAGCAACATGAGAGCCACACATCCTCTCTCCACAGCACCCAGAGCATCAGAGCAACCCAACATTAGCTACTAAGGTAAAATCACAGGTCTTCAAAGCCCTGGGCACAATCTGGCTGTGAAGGCACAGGAAAATTCCTCTGTGGATATTGTGATTCTTAAAGTGCTTCCAGAAATATGACTCAAAACTGGAACCTAGCCCAGACAATTACTGTGGCAGACACCTTGGCATGGTGACTCCTGCCTGCCTGAATCCAAGCACAAATAAGCAAGAACAAAATGTGTGTTAAATAGTTACAACTAGAGAGAAAAGCCTGGCACAGAATGTTGAATATTAGCAGAGATCACATTACAAATGGGTAATAAAGGCTATAAATGGGAAAGAGCAACAGGAAGGTTGGGACTGACCACAACACGGACCAAGCTGCTCAGAGAGGTTGTGAAGTCTCTATCTCTGGAGAGACTCCAGACCCACCTGGATATTGTGATCCTGGGCAAGCTACTGTGGGTGATCCTGCTTTAGCAGGGGAGTTGGACTAGGTGCTCTCCAGAGGTCCCTTCCGACCCACACCATTTTGTAATTCCAGGACTCTATGAAATGCTGGGTGTGGGACCTATAGCCCGAGGTTGCCAAACCTGTCCAGATCACTCACACAGGGTCCGATTTTCCTAGGACTGGAAGAGGAAGTACACAGAATGTCAACGGCCTGAAGAGGTGATCTGAAAATTTTGCCAACAGTGTGACTTTCAGCATCAGCTACTGATATAATTTCTGATACCAAGTCTGTTGTGAACATGACCTTGGCTGAATGTGACTGAGCTCCTGTGCCTGAGATCCTTTGACCAGTTTCAGTGAGGTAGTGGGCACCTCTACCACAGTAAAGTATTTTCTTTTTCTGTCTTTCCCCTACCTCTTGCTGGAGTGTTGGGAACACCTCATTGTTCACAGAGAGCAGCAGCAGAGCTTAACAGTGCCAGTTTCACAGAATCCCAGAGCAAGCCCTAGCATGGTGTGGGTCGGGAGATCATCCAGTTCAGTCCCTGGGCGGGGGCACCCACAGCAGGTTGCCCAGGATCACAGTGTCCAGGTGGGTTTGGAGCTGAAGAACATGGTGGGAAGAGGGGAGATTCAGACTGAATATTAGGGAGAAATTCTTTACGGTGAGGGTGGTGAGGCATTGGTTGCCCAGAGAAGTTCTGAATGCCACCTCCCTGGAAGCATTCAAGGCCAGGCTGGATGGAGCCTGGAGCAACTTGCTCTAGTGGATGGGGTCCCTGCCTATGGCAAGGGGGTTGGAATGGATGATCTTGAAGATCCCTTCCAACCCAAACCATTCTATGATTCTATGGTCTAACACTTGTGTACAGGGAGATGTTGGGTTACGGTTGGACTCCATGATCTTAAGGTCTTTTCCAGACGGAAGATTCTATGATTCATTTTTGAAGGTCTCAGAAAAGCAGAGACCTGTCAGGAGACCAGGGTCTCCTCACTTGAATTCTGATGGGAGTTCAGGGTTAAAATCAAAAATGAAAACTTGGGAAAGAGCTGAGAAATTGTCTTGGCAGCAATGTGTGGAGCTGCTGATGCCACCGAACATCTTATCGTTAGCAAAGTTCCTCTGGGCTCTGTTCGAAGCCCTTTTTTATTTTCTCTACAAATGAGCCAGCCCTACACTTCTAGAGAGTTCATTTGCATTTTTATGGGGATGAAGCCATTTTGTATGCCAGTGGGCCTTCTCCAAACAGCACTCTGGTTACTTTTTAAAAGACATTTAACATAATGAAGGGTAGGTTGCCGAATACATAAAGCCACCGAGTTTAGTGGAGGAAATGTCAGAGAGTGTTTTTCAGCTGGATGCATTAAAAATGGCAAATAATGTTCCACCCAGCTCCTTCTCAAACAAAACCCACACAGTTCTTCTTGCAAATACACAGAATACACAGACAGTTTCCAAATCCCAGCCTTTCCAGTGCTGAGAGTATCAACATCCTCACTGAGGAGGAGCTCACCGGCTTCCATGACTCTCTTACTAAATAAAATGTGGTGGTATTTAGAGAGAGACAAGAGAAAATGAGCAGAAAGATAGGTTGGATATGACAGAGTCACAGAATTGTAGAGGTTGGAAGGGATCTCTGGAGATCATGAAGTCCAACCCCCCTGCCAAGGCAGGGTCACCTAGAGAAGGTCACACAGGAACACACCCTGGTGGGTTTGGAATATCACTAGAGGTAGAGACTCCACCACCTCTCTGGGCAGCCTGCTCCACTGCTCCAGCACCCTTAAATTACAGAAGTTTCTTTTCATGTTTAAATGGAACTTCTTATGTTCCAGCTTGTGCTTTTTACCCCTTGCCCTGTCACTTGGCACCACCGCTGAAAAAACAGACTGGTCTCATCCTCCTGACACCTACCCTGTAAGTATCGATCAGCACTGATGAGATCCCCCTCATCTGCTCTTTTTCAGACTAAAAGCCCAAATTCTCTCACTCTTTCCTCATAAGGAAGGTGTTCCAGTTCCTTCGGCATCTTTGTAGCCCTTTATTGTACTCTCCCCATCAAGTCCCAGTCCTTCTTGAACTGAGGAGTCCAGAACTGGGCACAGTATTCCAGTTGCGGCCTTACCAGAGCAGAGCAGAGGGAGAGGAGAACCTCACTCAACCTGCTTGCCACACTCTTCTTGATGCAACCCAAAAGGGTTGTCAAGCCCTGTAACAGGCTGCCAAGGGAAGCGTTGTGAGGGTCCATCTCTGGAGGGATTTAAAAGCCACACAGATGTGGTGCTGAGGAACATGGTTTAGTGGTGACCTGGTAGTGTTGGGCTAATGGTTGGACTTGTAGGTCTCTTCCAACCAAAATGATTCTATGAGATTGCAGCCCATGGGGCCATATGCATGGAATAATGCTCAGCAGTTTGGCATCTGATTCTTCCCACAGCCCTTGTGTCCCTATGGAAGGTGGCCTGGACATATAGAATCACAGAATTCCAGCATAGTCGGGTTTGGAAGGGACCCATTGTGGAATCTCCTTCTCTGGAGAGATTCCAAACCCACCTGAACATTGTGAACGTGGGCAAGCTGCTGTGGGTGACCCTGCTTTAGCAGGGGTGTTGGACTAGATGATCCCCAGGTGTCACTTCCACCCCTACTAGTTTGTAATTCTGGGATTCTACAATCATCATAAGCCAGAGCTGGGTGGTGGTTGCAGTTCCAACTGGGCTCATAGCACAGTGGAGTGGCACAACCCACTGGCAGAAGAAGGTAACAGGTACATAACTTTATCATCTATTACCACTTCATCTTCTCTTGAGAGATTCCAGACATTCCTGGACATTGTGATCCTGAGCAAACTGCTCTGGATGAATCTACTTTAGCAGGTGGGTTGGACTAGACAATCTTCAGAGGTCCCTTCCCACCCCTACCACTTTGTAATTCTATGACTTACATTTTTATCATTGCTTTGGCATGGTGCAAACAGGGGGCTGGGGGACCCAGGCGTTCATCACCCCCAGGAGTGGGGTCAGAGTATTTGATAGCTAAATATTGGCTACAGAAAACACCTTCTGATGGTGCGGTCCAGGCTGACAGGGGCAATTTTCAGCTCACCTGTGCTTGAGCACTGTGCTGCAGAATCACAGAATCATAGAATGGCTTGAGTTAGAAGGGAACTAGTCCCAACCCCCTGCCATAGGCAGGGACACATCCCACCAGACCAGGTTTCTCAAAGCCTCTTCCAGCCTAGTCTTAAACACTTCCAGGAGTCCACAACTGCTCTGTGCTACCCATTTCACTGTCTCACCACCCACACAGTAAAGAACTTCTTCTTAGTGTTTAATCTAAAACCTACCCTACTCTAGTTTATAACCATTGCCCCTTCCCTTATCATCACATGCCCTTACAAAAGTTCCTCTCCAGCTCCTGAAAGGCTGCTATAAGGTCTCCCTGGAGCCTTCTCTTCTCCAGGCTGAACAGACCCAACTCCAAGACACAGTTGGGCTTCTTGGCCACAAGGGCACTCACTTGGGACCCAGGAGTTGTGGCCCCTTGTGTGCCCAGAGATGGGAAAACCACCAAAGGGATTTGAGGAGGCAGAAACCAGATTAAGAAGGTGGTTCATGGCAGGGTTTTGGTAAGGTGGCAGTTCATGCAAGTCACCCAGACACCAGCATGAAGAACCCAAATAGGTTTGGGAGGAGAGGAACCATCCTGGAAGGTGATGCAGGGCTGGCCTGAGGGCTGCATCTTGCCAAGAAGATTCCACCACCACCAAGGAGAAGGCTGAGGGGAGACCTTATAGCTCTCTAAAATTACCTGAAAGGAGGTTGGAACAAGGAGAGGGACATCATCTTCTCCCTGGCAGCAAGCAACAGGACTAGTGGAAATGGTTTCAAACTGCACCGGAGGAGGTTTAGGACGGATATCAGGAAATATTTCTTCACTCAAAGGGTTATCAGACATTGGAATGGTTTGCCCAGGGCAGTGGTGGAGTCACCATCCCTGGGGAGTTCAAGCAGCATGTGGACCTTGTGTTTAGGGTCATGGTTTAGTGTTGACTTTGCAGGGCTGGGTCAAAGATTGGTTGGAAGGGACCTTCAAGGTCATACAGACCAAATACATTCTGTGAAGGTGACGATCTTAGAGGTCTTTTCCAACCCAAAAGATCCTACGCTTCTAAGCTGCAGCTTTGCAGAAGCGCTGCAGAGCGTGGCCCCTGTGTGCATTTCAGCACACCGCTCGTTACCTCTTCCCTTTAAAGCAGACCAATGAGCGCTGCTTTTCCTGCTCTGATGTGTTAATTTCTAGAAAACAGCCAAAAGTCTGTTTAATTCCAACTCCAGACTTGGTGGATAACTTCTCCAGGAGAACAGAAGAAGGAATAACAACACAACGGGAAGCTTCTGGGGGCTTGCAGGTTGTTTGTTTATCTTTGAACTTTGTGCCAAAACAATAAAACACAATCATCCTCTTTTTTATTATTTTATTTTTTTTGCATGCAATTTCCAGCCTTGTAAATCCTTTATGTAAGAATACATCAAACCCCTTCTGCCTGCCAATCCCCTTCCGTTGCTAAGGAACCAGGCAGGCAGAAACCCTGAGCTGGGAGACTTGAAAGTCCTCATTAAAAGGCTTTGTGCATCACTATCAGTGAAATGCTAATTCAGGAAGGCTGATTGATACCCCCGTGTTATCAAGTTCCAGTGATGAGGAAGCTGCTCTGGCTCACCTTCAGTCACTTTTGTTAAGAGTAGGAGGGAAAAAAAAAGGGGGGTGGGGGGAAGAGGGAAAAAAAAGGTTTCTCACTTAAGCAACAGAAACATTTTAATCCTAAAAAGCAGACAAAGTTTTCATCTCCCACATTCCTCGTTTTTTTGCCCAGCACCCAAAAGGCTTTGGGAAATTATTTACATACATTTTAAATTCACTTAGCAACCCAGGCTACAGCACTTAATTAAAACGTTTCCAGTTGTGTAATCACAGGACATCCTACTGAGCACCCTTCTGAGCTTTTCAAGCCTCCTATCAAGCTGATCAGCCCTGACTCGGATAGAAAGCTGCGGATTCAGAAAGTTTCCACCAAGCCTATGTCATAGAATCATAGAACTGTTGAGCTGGGAAGAGACCTTTGAAATCATCAAGCCCAGCTGCTCACCTAGAGTTCATAATCCCACCCCTACTGCAAAGTCACTACCACCAAATCACATCCTTCAGCACCACATCCACCTGTCTTTTAACTACCTCCAGGCATAGCGATTCCATCACCTCTCCAGGCATCCAATACCTTTCTATGAATAAATTTTTCCCAGTATTAACCTAAACCTCTTGTTCTGTCACTCACTGCATGTGAGAAGAGACCAGCACCCACCTTGCTCCAACCTCCTTTGAGGAAGTTGTGGAGTGTGATGAGGTCTCCTCTCAGCCTCCTCTTCTGAAGACTAAACAACCCCAGATCCCTCAGCTGCTCCTCACCAGACCCTTTGCAAGCTTTGCTGCCCTTCTTTGGACGTGCTCCAGCACCTCAATGTCCTTTTTGGAGTGAGGGGCCCAAAACTGAACTCACTATTTGAGGTATGGCCTCACTGGTGCTCAGTAAAGGGGAACAATCACATCCCTAGACCTGCTGGTCACGCTATTGCTGTTTCAAGCCAGAATGTCATCGGCCTTCTTGGCCTGAGCACACTGTTGGTTCGTATTCAGCCAGTGATCAATCAACCCCCCAGGTCCTTCTAAATATAGAGTAGTTCTGCAGCCACTCATCCCCAAGCACTTCCAGTCTCCTTTCTCCAGCATTCCCAGTGTAAAATGAATGGGCTTGGCCATTTTTAGTTTTTACTTCAGTCTCAGACCTCTCTCATAGCTCTCCCAGAATGGGGCCTTGTATGCACAGACATGATTGCCATGTTCCAAGAAACAATATTTAAGACTCTTTGTTAAACCTCCTCCTACTCCATTTTAAACCTGAGCTTGAATTGCTGTACTTTTAAAGTAAAAATACATTTGCTAAGGAAATACGATTGAAAATCAATCACTTTGCAGAGTCGACAAAGGAGGTGCAGGGTCATGCTTTTCATTCACACCTAAGGGAAAAAGTTTACCCCAAGTACTAGAATTAGGGACTCCTATTCCCCTCCCCCCCCTTAAAAATGAAGGAGATTCAGCAAGTGGCTTCCAAGCCCAAATAGAGTCAAAGAATTGTTTTGATTGGAAAAGACCTCCAAGATCATCAACTCCAAGCATCAACCAATGCTACCATAGCCATTAAACCATATCCCGAACTGCCATGTCTACACATTTCTTGAACACCTCCAGGTACAGTGACTCCCCCACCTCCCTGGGCAGCCTGTTCCAATGCCTGAACACTCTTTCAGGAAAGAAACTTTTCCTAATATCCAACCTAAACCATCCTTGGCACCATTTCAGGCCATTTCTTCTTGTCCTACCACCTAGGGAGAAAAGACCAACCCCCACCTGCCTCCAACTTCCTTTCAGGGAGCAATGTGGTCTCCCCTCAGCCTCCTCCAGGCTGAACAACCCCAATTCTTTCAGCTGTTCTTCACAAGACCTGTTCTCTACACCCTTCACCAGCTTCACTACCTTTCTCTGAACAGAATATCCAGCAAGTTGTGGTTTATCAGATTTCATGCTCTTTTCCAATTCCTTGTGAAACAGGGGGTGACAGTCACCCCACCCCTCCTCCAATGAGTGATAGCAGCAAATCATCACTGGTCTGTGCACAACTGGCCACCCCCATACTAATCTGTGAAGCCAAATTAGGAAGAGAAGACTCTGCAGTTTAATCAAAGCTACAACAACACAGTTAATACACTGAAATGTTGGAAAGGATTCACCGAGAAATGAATTCCAAAGATAGAAGGCACCAAAATTAAATGGAGGAATGTGGCAGGAGGAGGAAACAAGGACAGTGAAAAGATCATGGAACCACAGAATGGTTTGAGTTGGAAGGGACCTTAAAGGCCATCTAGCTCCAACCCCCTGCCATGGGCAGAGACACCTCCCACTAGATGAGAGAAGAGAACTGCATCAGCCTTTCAACAGGACAAGAGGAGGGGAAAAGCAAAAAATAAATTAAGAAGAGGCTGAGATGATTGAGGGGAGACCTTCTTTCTCTCTACAACTTCCTGAAAGGAGGCTGGAGCCAGGCTGGGGCCAGTTGGTCCTCAGAAGGGAAAAAAAAACAATAGGATGAGAAGAAACAGCCCCGAATTTCACCAGGGGAGGTTTAGGTTGGACATTAGGAACAATTTCTGCCCCAAAACAGTTGCCAAGCCCTGGAACAACCTGCCCAGGGCAGTAGTGGAGTCTCCATCCTTGGAGGGATTGAAAAGCTGTGTAGATGTGGTGCTAAGGCATGTGGATTAATGATGGACCTGGCAGAAGTGGGTTAATAGTTGAACTCAATAATCTTAAAAGCCTCTCCCAGTCAAAATTATTCTATGATTCTATTATAAATTCAGTGCTGTGGTTGAGCCCCATCTTGGGATTCAGAGGTTCACACCTGGCAGTGCCGGGTTAATAGCTGGACTTGATGATCTTGAAGGTCTTTTTCAACCCAAGTGATTTTGTGGTTCTATAAAGGGGAGGGAAAGGAGTGCTGGCACCTCTCTTCCTGCTCCTTCACCATTTCCAACTGTTAAGGTTTATTAATATTGCTATTTACTATGGCTTTTTCCATCATCAGTTGATGCAAAAAAGATTAATATTTACCTTGGTGTAAAACCCAGAAAGCTGTTTACAGAGCTCTTAATGCACAGCAATAGTTCAGCTGGGAACCCTGAGCTCAGGCGCTCTGCATATATATCTGGGCTGTTCTCCATCCACTCAGTGACAGTAGTTGGAGAGGAACAATAATAAAAAAGGGGGGAAAAATAAATCAGAGGCAAATATTCCCAGCCAACGGCTCGCTGGAGTCATCTGCTGCAGCTGCAAGTGCCACAGAGCAAATCACTCGTTAGCAACAGGCACAAAAGGAAGGTTTATTTGAGGCAATTAAATAACAACAGCAAGTTCTGCTGCTCAGAGCCTCCAAACACATTTAATTAAATGTTTTTATGGAGGAGGAGAAATCAGATCAAGCAAATACAGGCACAGTTCAGAGCCCATGGAATGGTAGGAGTTGGAAGGCACCTCTAGAAATTATCTAGTCCAACCTCCCTGCTAAAGCAGGGTCACCCACAGGAGTTTGCCCAGGATCACAATGCCCAGGTGGCTTTAAAAATCTCTCCAGGGAAAGAGACTCCGCAGCCTCTTTGGGCAGCCTGTTCCAAGGCTCCAGTAACCTCACACCAAAGTTCTTCCTCCTGTACAGATGGAACCTCCTGGCTTCTAGTTTGTGCCCATTGCCCCTTGTCCTGCCACTGGACACCACTGAGAAGTGCCTCTTGCCACATCCTCTTGCCCCCATGCTTTAGCTCTTGCTGAGGAATGAGAAGATCCCCTCTCAGACTGCTCTTGTTCAGACTAAACATCCTCTCATCCTCACAGAGATGCTGCAGGCCCCTCAGCATCTCTGTAGCCTCCACTGGACTCCCTACAGTAGTTCCTCATCTCTCTCAAAAGAACTGGACCCGGTCCTCCAGGTGTGGCCACACCAGGGCAGAGTTGAGAAGAAGAACCTACCGGGACCTGCTGGCTGCACTCAATGCACCCCGGGAGACCGTTGGTCATCTTGGCCATGAGGGCACGTTGCTGCCTCGTGGTAACCTCATCCAGCAGCATTCCCAGGTCCTTCTCTACAGAGCTCCTTCCCAGCAGGTCAGCCTCTCACCTGTGCTGGTACAGGGGTTATTCCTCCCCAGGGCCAGAACTCTACACATGCTCTTGTTGAATTGCATGTGGTTCACCTTCACCCAACCAGCTCACCAGATCTGGGGAGTTTCTTAGTGACCCAATTTCTCACAGCTCAGGTTTTTTGAACAGTTCTTGGGATGTCTGGGGAGAGAACAAGAGAGAACCAGGAATCTCCATCAATATCTTTGTAGCCTCCAATGGAGACTCTTCCCATATAATTAAGCAAATTTTGATTGGAAAGTGTATTACACCTTCACTAAACCAAGAAGCTGAGAAAAATATTCACACTGAAAATGCAAACCTGAGACACGAGGCTGATCCCACACCCTCAATTTCTTCCATTGCTGTGTTCTCTGACAGCTCTGGTTTCTGATTTATGGGCAAAAGGAACATTGATCCCTCCTGAGAGCTCATGCAGCTGGGGGTTGCTGCTGATGTTCTTTAAGACTCATCTTGAAGCAGAGCATATTCACAACTGAACTGTCAGCTTCCCATTAATGGGCTGTGAGTCTTTATGCCATAAGGATTAAGAAGGTGACACTGATAAATAGCACTGAAGATGAAAACTGCTTGCAATTCTAAGTAACCACCACTGTTCTGGATGTTGGCTGGAACCACTGCAGAACCTGCTGCAGCAAGGTGGAGCTGTAAACTTTAGAAAGCTGCTAGCACATCTTGAGGACCATCTACCTCTAGTTACACTTTGGTTTATATTTCTTTTCCAAGAATAAAACCAACCCAGCACCTAGGTCTTACTGCAGGCAGTGATGAGCCCCAAGACATCTTGCCAGCACTCCTCCCACAAGCTGCCCCAGAAGTGCAGCATCCTCCAGCTGAGAAATGGGACAAGTGGTGTCCCTCAAGGATCTGTACTGGGACCAGTGCTGTTTCATATCTTCATCGATGGCATACACACTGGGACCAAGTGTGCAGATGACACCAAGCTGAGTGGTGTAGCTGACACAGGAGGACAGGAGGCTGTCTATAGAGACATTGTCAAGCTTGAGAGGTGCACCTATGTGAACCTCATGAGCTCCAACAAGGCCAAGTGCAAAGTTGTGCACCTGGGTCAGGGCAATCTCTGCTCTCAATACAGGCTGGAGAATCACAGGATTGAGACCCTACCTACAGTGTTGGGTCCAGCTTTGTAGCCCATGGCACAGGAGAGACATGGACCTGTTGGAGCAGGGCCAGAGGAGGCCACAAAAATCATGCAGGAGCTGGAACACCAACCCAAACACACTGAGAGAGCTGGGATTGTTCAGCCTACGGAAGAGGAGGCCTACTTGTGGCCTTTCAGTACTTAAAAGGGGCAATCAGAAAACTGGAGGCAGACTGTTTAGAGAAGGTTTCAAAGAAACTTCACAATGCTCTTGAACAGCTCTGCTGCCTTTGCTTTGGTCCTCGCTCTCTCCTCAGCCATATTCCTTGAAAAACTCTTGATCATATCATGCTTTCTCTGTGTCCTTCCTTACTTTTGCTGGCATTTCTGCTGTCTCTCTGGATGATTTTTATTGGAAATCTATATTATTCCCTAATGTTCCCCAAAGGGAAAACTTCCTGCGGCTTTTCAGTACTTAAAGGGGCCAATCAGAAAGTCAGGAACAGACCTTTTAGCAGGGCCTGTTATGACAGACAAAGGGTGATGGAGTTTAATTAAAATACTGAGATTTGGACTAAATAGAAGGAAGAAATCATTCATACTGAGGATGGTAAGACCCTGGCTCACGTTGCCCAGAGAAGATGGGGATCCCTGGAACCAGTCCAGGACAGGCTTGATGGGGCTCTGAGCAACCTGCTCTAATTGCAGATGTCCCTGTTCACTGCAAAAAGGCTGGGCTAGATGAGCTTTAAGTTCCTTTCCAAGCCAAACCCTTCCATGATTCTATGGCCTTAAGGCCCGTCTCAGGTACCTTGCCTGACTACGGCAGGTACATCCTTTTCTCATGGCTTGAATTCATCTCAGAAATTTGAGCTCTAGACTGACTTTGCAAATAGGTTAGTGAAAAATCTATATGTTAGAATAATGCTGAGGATAATGAATGACTTCTTAACTAGGAAATCAAGCTATAGCTGGCTAAATAAAGCTTTGTGGCTCTGGACTCTTGCCTTGTTCTACACGGGCTTTTAAAATAAACCATAAAGTCTTTGAGTTTTACTATTGAGATACTTGACCATTCAAGTAGGAAAACTGAAATATATGTTTTATTGGAGGAAAATGAATGCCTGAGCTTTCTGGATGGTTGAAGTAAGACTGACTGTGGCAGGCTATGGAAGAAAATATTAATTTGCTGTTTAAGTCCGTTTCCAGTGAATCACGAACAGCTTCTAGTGGTCGTTGCCATAATTTATCCTCCACAAAAAGTGTCAGGAAGGTTTGAGAAATAGCTGGGGCCCTTTTCAAAAGTTTATTCAGCCAGTGTTGTAAAATATCCTCATCCCCACCTGTCTTGTAGTTTTCCACTACCTGGATTTTAAGTCACCATTTTCTTATGTATGGTTTGGTTTTGAAGCAAGATATTCACATGAGGTGAAGAATTCTTTTCCTGTGACATTAATGGAGTGGTGAATGGTGCAGTCACCATCCCTGAAGTATTTAAAAGGCACATGGATGCGGTACTGATGGATGTGCTTTAGTGGTTTGCTTTACAGAAGTGGGAATGGAATGGAATGGAATGGAATGGGGAATGGAATGGAATGGAATGGAATGGAATGGAATGGAATGGAATGGAATGGAATGGAATGGAATGGAATGGAATGGAATGGAATGGAATGAACCAGGTTGGAAGAGACCTTCAAGATCATCGCATCCAACCTATCATCCAACACCACCTAATCAACTAAACCATGCAACCAAGCACCCTATCAAGTCTCCTCCTGAACACCTCCAAAGTGGTGGGATTCTAACCTCTAGGTGAGTGTGGTTGAACTTGGCGATCTCAAAGGTCTCTTCCAAGCTCAACAGCTCTAAAGTTCTGTGATAACATGTGCTGCTCCAAAAACATCAGAACTCCAATGAGCTGCATTTATGGGGAGTTTGGGAAGACCTTGAGTGCTGCTGTGAGAGGTCTAGGTTATTGGTGTTTCATGTCCATCAGCATGAAGAGTATCTTACTTAGATCTATTCTGAATCTCTCTTTTCATTTAAAACCATCACCCCTTTCCTGTCACAAGAGGCCCTGTTAAGGAGATTGTCCCAATCTTTCTGATAGAGTCCATAAGAATTCAGAACACAAATTCCTGCTGTTTCCTAACTCCTCTGGTGCAAACAGACAGATTTCACAATTATGTATTAATTTCAGGGGGGAAAACGCTGAATGGAGCTCCCCATTTCTCCTTTGTTCACTTCCCACAGCCAAGCATCCCAATAACTGTTTGACCAATCTGAGCTGCGAGAAGGAGGGTCACGGAGAAACTCCCCATATCTGGTAACATCACTGGGCAGAAGTGAACCATATGAAATTCAACAAAGCAAATGCAGACTTCTGCCTCTGGGGAGGAATAATCCCCTGCACCAGTACAGGTGACAGGCTGACCTGCTGGAAAGCAGTTGCATGGGGAGTGCTGATGGACAAGTTACCCAGGAGCCAGCAATGTGCTCTCATGGCCAAGAAGATCAATGGTAACCTGGGGTGCATTAAGAAGGCGTGGTCAGCAAGTCAAAGGAGGTTTTCTTCCCCTCTACTGCACCCTGGTGAGGCTGCACCTGGAGTAATAGGTCCAGTTCTGGGCTCCCCAGTTCAAGAGAGACATAAAACTACTGGAAAGAGTCCAGCAGTGTCTACAAAGATGCTGAGGGGCCTGGAGCATTGCTGTGAGGAGGAAAGGCTGAGAGACCTGGGGCTGGTGAGCCTGGAGAAGAGCAGCCTGAGTGAGGATCTTCTCAGTGCTCAGCAAGAACTAAAGGACTGTGATTCTGTGACAGCAAGAGTTGGGGAGCAGACTCCTGTTGGTGGTGCCCAGAAACAGGACAAGGGGCAATTGGCACAAATTAGAACTTAAGAGATTTCGCTTAAACTTCTCTTCTGTGAGGGTGCTAGAGCATTAGAGCAAGCTGCCCAGAGAGGTTGTGGAATCTCCATCTCCTGAGAGATTCCAAAACCACCTGGTCATTGAGATCCTGGGCAACTTGTTGTAGGTGACCCTGATTTAGGAGAGGGGTTGAATTAGATGATCTCCAAAGGCCCTTACCAACTTACCCACCGTGCCAGGATTCTGTGAGGCCTGAGTGTCCCCACCTCAAAGGACAGATGGTGGGATGAGCAATGAGGCTCCCTGCTAACAACCAAGAATAGAAAAAGCACGTCAGGATCCCACCTTAGAGATATTAACACAGCTATAAACGAGCCTTCATTACTTTGCCATGAGTCAGAGCACTGTCTTTAATCTGAATTTAAGTGTCTATAAATTGATGTATCTCTCAGCAAACCCGCCAAGTGAGTGACCACCCAAATGCAGCCCTGAGCTTCTGGTTGTCTTATGGTTAGGCTAAGCACAAGCAGGAAAGTAAATCATATTGCATAAGGTGAGTATTCATCAGCTTAAATTTGGTAATAAAGAACTGAATTATATTCTCTCAGGCTGGTTTTCAAGTTAGCTAGTTAATGGATTATTAGATATTTATTGCAGACAGTGGAAGATCTCTTGTAAGCATGTGGATGTAAGTTAGAGCCATACAAGATCACAGAATTCTTTTGGTTGGAAAAGGCCTCCAAGGTCATCAACCCAATACCACCATGGCTGTTAAACTACAGTCTAAAGTGCCACGACCACACATTTCTTTAACACCTCCAAGAAGTCCACCACCTCCCTGGGCATCCTGTTCCAATGCTGACTGCTCTTATAGGAAAGAAATTTTTCCTAATATCCAACCTAACCTCCCCTGGCATGATTTCAGACCATTTCCTCTTGTTCTATCACCTGATAGTAGCAAAAAGAGACTGACCCCCACCTCACTACAAGCTCCCTTCAGGGAGCTGTAGAAAGCCATTAGGTCTCCCCTCAGCATCCTCTTCTCCAGGCTAAATCATAAATCACAGAACGGTTTGGGTTGGGAGGGACCTTTCAAGGTCACCTAGTCCAATCCCTCTGCAGTCAGCAGGGACACCTGCAGCTAAAGCAGGTTGTTCAGAGCCCCAGACAACCTGACCTGGAATGGTTCCAGGGATGGGGCATCTCCCACCTCTCTGGGAAACCTGGACCAGGGTTTCACCACCCTCAGAATAAAAAATTGTTTCCTTCAGTCTAGCCTGAATCTTTCCCTTTTAGTTTAAAACCATCAACCCTTGCCCTACCTCCACAAACCCTGCTGAAAACTCTGTCCACAAGATGACTGCTTCGTGCCAGTCAAACCTTCAAATAAATTATGCAAACCTTGGCTAGTATGCAGTTAGATATGGTAGCATAAAAGCACCCCACTGCTTCATCTGATAGCAGCCACGAAGTCCCAACATTTAAGAACACCTAGAGCAAGCTGGACAATACCTCTCCCATCTGCAGCCACCCAGCTGCACATTTCCACCTTAAAGTTCCTGTGCCAAGCCCAGAAGCCTGCAGATGCGTACACCAAGAGTGAAGCCCAACCAGCCCAGCTGAACTAATGCATTTGTCTCCTGAAATTTGGCGTGAAAATGGATCATTGAAGTGAGAGGGAGAGACAGGAAAATTACAGGTTTTCAATGACACTCTCCACAATGGCTCTCTAAATCCACCGTGCAGTCTTTTCAGCCTGAGCGCCGCAAAGTCCATTTGGCTGCAATGGGAGCATTAAATCCTTAATTTTACCGGGAAGATGCGATCGGATCAAAATATCATGTTGGAACAGAACTTTTAAATGATGTACTTGAGCTGGTCGGTTTGTTTAATAAAGGTCACTTAGCAGGGAGAATGGAGGCTTGCAGATTGGAGGGAGGTGAATTATTGTCAGCGGTGTGGAGCGGGGGTGCTGCCGGCCATCCCACAAGCCAGCGGCTGAGGGAAACCTCAGGGCTTGTTAAAGTGGCTGAAGTGACATGGAAATTTGCAGGGCAACTTTGGCCTGCAAGCAAATTTGGCTGATGTTGATCCCCATATCTTTCTTACAGGTCAAGCAGAGTTTCACCCCAGCAGCAGGATGCACCCCACAACTAGTCTCCTTGCAAAAAGAAACCACCTTCCCCAGTTACAGCAGGCTTCAAAGCTAGAATGGAATCATAGAATAGAATCATAGAATCAGTAAGGTTGGAAAAGACCTCAAAGATCATCAAGTCCAACCTGTCACCACAGACCTCACGACTACTAAACCATGGCACCAAGTGTCACATCCAATGCCCTCTTGAACACCTCCAGGGACGGCAACTCCACCACCTCCCTGGGCAGCACATTCCAATGGCTAACAATTCTTTCTGGGAAGAACTTTCTCCTCACCTCCAGCCTAAACTTCCCCTGGTACAGCTTGAGAGTGTGCCCTCTTGTTCTGGTGCTCATTGCATGCAACTATTATCCATGAAATCAGAGAATGGTTTGGGTTGGAAGAAGCCACCTAGTTCCAACCCCTCTGCCATGAGCAGGGACATCTTTCACTAAGCCACAATGCTCAAGGTCCCATCCTGCCTGGCCTTAAACATCCCCAGGGAGGTGGCAGCCACAACCTCCCTGAGCAACCTGTTCCAGTGTCTCACCACCCTCGCTGTAAAGAATTTCTTTCTAATATCCCATTTCATTCTGGTTTTATCCCATATTCCATGGAGAAGGACCTGAGACTGCTAGTGGGTAAGTTAACCATGAGCCAGCAATGTGCTGTTGTGATTGAGAAGGCCAATGGTCTCCTGGGGTGCATTAAGAGCGTGGTCAGCTGATTGACAAAGGTTCTCCCTGTGAACTTGTGTCCCATTTTGGGCTCCCCAGTTCAACAGAGACAGGGAACTGCTAGAAACAGTAAGTAGAGGTTCCTAAGATGCTGAGGGGACTGAAACATCTCTGCGAGGACAAAAGGCTGAGAGATCTGGGGCTGTTGAGTCTGGAGAAGAGCAGCCTGAGAGGGGATCTTCTCAAAGCTCAGCAAGAGATAAAGTGTGAGAGGAAAGGAGATGGGGTGAGGCTCTTGTCAGTGGTGTCCAGTAGCAGGACAAGGGGCAACAGGCACAAACTGGAATCCAGGAGGTTCCACCTGAACATGAGGAAAAAATTCTTTCATGTGAGGGTGCTGGAGCCCTGGAACAGACTGCCCAGAGAGGTTGTGGAGTCGTCTTCTCTGGAGAGATTCCAAACCCATGTGGACATTGTGATCCTGGGCAAGCTGCTGTGGGTGACGCTGCTTTAGCAGGGGGCTTGGACTAGATGATGTCCAGAGGTTTCTTCCAACCTTCACCAGTCTGTGATTCTGTTACATTTTTGTGTTCCACTATCAGGGTCTCTAGCCCTATGTAATGCATGAGTAATGCATCCGCACTTAGTTTCTAACGTTCCAAAGGGGAGTGAACTTTGGTCTTAATTGTGCAGAATCTCAGTGAAAAGGGGAATTTGTTTTCCTTCCTTCACTTTTTAAGATACTTCACACCACCTAACAGGACCACAGAACCAACACTTTCAGCACTGTACCTGAAGGAGCAAATTATCAGCTACGCAAAAAGGAGCAGTGGGCTACAGAGCAGTGGGTGGAAAATTATTCATCAAAAAGTAGTTGGCAGTTGCTTTCCAGTAACAAATGAGCATACACAAATCATCAAACCTCTGAGGCAGCTGTTCCCAAAGAACAGAAAAACATGTAGAAGTTGGCTTCCCTGGGAAACCATTGCAGTATGTCATTCAAAAGCATACAAAATCATTAAAAGGTTGCTCACCATGCTATGAAGTGTCTGTATTATGGTTCTATACATAGCAAATAAACTGAGGTGGAGTTCACCACTATAGCTGCACTGTAATGTTCCAGCACCCCCACCCTACTGCAGGTAATTTTGAGACTTTGCACAATTTCAATCTTATTTCAAGAGTTCCGAGACCCTGGTTTTGTGGGTTTTGAGCCAGAGTCATTCAGTGCTGTGACTTGAGGTGCTGGAGCATCTGTCCAGAGAAGGGCAATGAAGCTGTTGAAGGATCTAGAGGACAAGTCTTTTGAAGAACAGCTGAGGGAACTCGGCTTCTTCTGGAGAAAAGGAGGCTGAGAGGAAACCTTCTGACTCTCTACAACTCCCTGAAATGAGGTTGGAGCCAAATGAGGGTTGGTCTCTTCCCCTAGGTAAGAAGCAATAAAACAAGAGGAAACGGCCTCAAGTTGTATCAGGAGAGGTTTAGGTTGGACCACACCTGCAGTGCTGGATCAAGCTCTGGAGTCATACAGCAGAGGAATGATTAGCTAAACCATCGTAGGCAGCAGGAGCTTGTCACATCCCAACCATGACTCCAGAAAGGTAATGAGATTATTCAGGTGAATCATTATTCCATTATTTTAAAACTATGGCTGTGTGTGCCTGCATCACTGAACTGGGCCCAGCACAGTGGGACTTCTGAAGATCACCTAATCCAACCCCCCTGCTAAAGTAGGGGCACCACAGCAAGTTGCCCAGTGTCACACTGTCCAGCTGGCTTTGGAATGTCTCCAGAGGAGGAGACCCCACAACCTCTCTGAGCAGCCTGCTCCAGGGCTCCAGTACCCTCACACCAAAGAATTTTTTCATCATCTTCAGACAGAGCTTCCTGGGTTGTAGTTTGTGCCCATGGCCCCTTGTCCTGTAACTGGGAACCACTGAAAATAGTCTGGCCCCATCGTCTTGCTCCCCACAGGTCTGTCAGCTCTTGCTGAGCATTGATCAGATCCCCTCTCAGGCTGCTCTTCCCCAGGCTCACCAGCCCCAGGTCTTTCAGCCTTTCCTCCACTCAGAGATGCTCCGGGCCCCTCAGCATCTTTGGAGCCTCTACTGGAGTCTCTCCCTTTTGAACTGGGGAGCCCAAAACTGAACTCAGTACTACAGATGTAACCTCACTAGGGCAGAGTATGGGGGAAGGAGAATCTTCCTCTACCTGCTGGCCACACTCATTTTAATGCACCCCAGGAGACCATTTGCCTTCTTGGCCACAAGAAGGAAAATGAACCCATGGTTAAAGTGCCTGAAGCAAATCAATAATGCAAGAATTTGCCTACTAAAAAAGAAAATAAAAAAAAGGAAAAGAAAAAAATCACAGTGCATGCCCTGGGACCCTTTTCAGAGGGCTGCTAAGAAGTAAAGAGCTCCTCCAGTTTCTAAGCTTCTTTCCCTGCCCATCAGCCACGAGAACAGCCATCCAGGGAAACAACATATCCACCTTAAAATCAGGGGTTTGTCTGTACAAAGAAGTCATCCCAAATCAGCAAGGATAGAAACAGATCCATAGAAGGGTTTGGGTTGGAGACCTTGAAAATCATCTAGTTCCAACCTCCTGGCCAAGGACAGGGACATCTTGCACTACACCAAGTTGCTCAAAGCCTTCTCCAGCCTGGCCTTGAACACCTCCAGGGAAGGGGAATCCATAACCTCCCTTCAGCTACCTGTTCCAGTACCTCACCACCCTCACTCTAAAGAATTTCTTTCCAATATCCAGTCTTAATGTCCCTTCTTCCAGCTTCAATCCATTCCCTTTTGATCCTATCACTACAAGCCCTTGTGACAAGTCCCTTCCCAGCTTTCTTGTAGCCCTCTTCATGTACTGGAATGCCACCCTATCGTCTCCCTGGAGCCTTCTCTTCTCCAGGCTGAACACACAGGCACAAAACTATTGCAGCTGATTTTTTTTCCCAACCAACATGCCAATGTCTCACCACCAGCCCCTTCAGATGGCATGGCATAGAGATGTGCCACATGTTACCTGGGATTAGTCATTGCGAGCACCAAATGAGCTCTTGGTCTTCAAAGTGTGCTCAGATATAGTACATTACCCAAGACTTATTGAAGACAATTCCCTGTCACGAATGTGTTGATGGCCTAATATGTCACACAAGATCTCCTTCTAAGCAGCCTCCTGGACTTTCCCTTATTCAAGCTGACACATGGATAATGGCATTGTTCTGCTAGAAAAGCCATCCAAGGAAGGAGATTTAGGCTGGGACATTTCACAGACAGCAGAATGTGAAGCCATGTCTCAGTCACACCAGGTGTGATGAGCTCTCGCCTCTCCCCACCTCCTCTGCCCCTGCTCAGGTGAGCAAGATCAACAAAACAGAAGGGGATAAAAGAGAAACAGCAAATGTTTGTGAAATCCATTCACAGCCAGAAGCATGGCAGGGAAACGGTGTGGCCAGGCTTATCTGCTGCCTCCTGCAGTGCAGTTATTTGTGCGTCAGTAGGGGCTTCCTGTAATCATGGTATGGGGAATCACAATAGAATCACAGGTTTGGGTTGGAAGGGATCTTCAAGATTACCTAGACCCAACCCCCCTGCCAGGCAAGGACACCTTCCACAAGACTGAGTTATTCTCAAGGTCCCATCCAACCTGGCCTTGAACATTTCCAGGAGGAAGCATCCACAACTTTCCTGGGCAACCTGTTCCAGTGTCTCAAACCATCATACAATGGGTTGGGCTGGAAGAGACTTTTAAAGGTCATCTAGTCCAACCTCCTATCATCAGATATATATTTAAGTTTATTAAAAATTGTACCCACTGTACTGGTTTATCCAATGGCCCAACAACCTGCTGTTGCCAGCAATGACTGGAGTGCCTTTAGATGGACCAGAAGAGGTCCATGTTGCTGATTCATAATCAAGGCACCTAAAAGAGGAAGCTCTTCCTTAGCAACAAGTCACATCAATGGACTGCAAGATTGTCAGGATCAGACTCTGATCTTCTCTAGGACACAGTAATGGGTCAAAGATCTCTCTTCTTCCTGCTAGGGGCCACAATATATTTCATTGTGTTCTGCACCACATTTTATGCAGTTCCACAACACTGTCTCAACAATCCAGCTCATGAGTTTCCTTCCTCTACAATTAGGGCAATTTAGCTGTCGTGGCTGTGCTTTTACATCAGATCCTTAGAATCACAGAACCATAAAAATCATTCCACTGTTGAGGTTGGAGGAGACCTTTGAGATCATTGCATCCAACCACCCACCTACAGCTCACAATCTCACCACTACTGCTAAAACACTACCACTAAACCATGTCCCTCAGCACCACATTCACACATCTTTTAAATATCTTCAGGGACAGTGACTCCACCACCTCCCTGGGCAGCCTGTTCCTTGAGTTTGGCAGTTTAGGAGATGGTGTTTACTACTTATTGTAAGGTTTACTATATTTACTGAGTAACTGCAAAGCTCCGGTTAGCAGAAGGTTGAGTAGTCCCAGGACAGGAGGTAGGAACTTCTAGCTGGGAGGCCGAAGGTGTCCAACTCCCACCATTCATGCTCCCACTAATAACAGATACCAATGGAAGGACTGGTTTCCAGAAGGAAAAAGCTGCTCTGCTGCCCTCATCAATCAAGTTTTTCCTTCAGCAGCAATATGATCTGTTCTCATTTAAAATGCCTTGGACCTAAAATATTTATTTTTCTCTCCACGTGCTGCAGCCAAAAGCTTTAAAAACCCTATTTCCACTCTTATTACATTACCTCCCTTCATGATTCCCACAGAGATGGAAAATACCCCAGATTAGCACTTTTCCAACTCTTTGTGTGTCTCTAGGAGTAGAGGGATTGTAGGAAGCCATGAAACCTCCCTGGCAACAGGATGGAGGTCACACTGAGAAGCTGAGATCACACAGGGAGGAAAATTGCAGAACTGAAGGAATTGCCTCTATCCATCCTTCAAGGACTCCAGTTCTGTGCAGATGCCCTGGCTGATCCCAGCTGCAGAGATAAGAAATCAAGAAAATGATGCTGAGGTGCTTCTGAAGCTGAAATAACCAGCTCTAAATCTCCCCAGTTGTAAATCAAAACCACCATGTCCTACTAAGCAGAGAGATTACTTCACTCCTGGGAGGGCTGAGGAAATAACCAGCTCTGTCTCCCCAGGAGTCAATCAAAACTTCCAAGCCCTACTGAGGACAGAGGTTGCTTCTCTCCTGGGAGAGCTGAGGATGTTCTTGTGTTCCCTAACCTAGGTAGTAGTGACCACAACCTAAACCAGGTGAGCTGGTGGGGCCACATAAGCCACACTTGGAGGGACAATACAAGAGAAAAGGAAGAGCCCAAACAATGCAAACTAAGAGAAGTAACCTAAGCTAGGTAACAAGTTCAGGGTGCCTCACTTTCTCCTCCACAT
This sequence comes from Picus viridis, assembly GCA_033816785.1. Classification (NCBI taxonomy): domain Eukaryota; kingdom Metazoa; phylum Chordata; class Aves; order Piciformes; family Picidae; genus Picus; species Picus viridis. The sequence continues at coordinate 35,163,518 of CM066585.1, read as the reverse complement.
TGATTCCAACCTCCCTCTTTTGCCTATGACATGATTTCACAGTTCAGAGAACAAACTTAGTGCCATAACTGGAACTGTTTAATCAGAAGAAGAGGCTGAGGGAAGACCTCAGTGCTCTCCACAAATCCCTGAAAAGAAGTTAGAGTGAGGTGGGGGTTGGTCTCTTCTCCCTATTATCAGGTGGTTGAAAAGGCCTGAAATTGTGCCAGGGAAGAATTAGGTTGGATATTAGGAAAAATGTTTCCTCAAAGTGTGGTCAGGTACTGGACAAGGCTACCTAGGGAGGTGTTCAAGAAATGTGTGGACATGGCACTTCGGGATACGGTTCAAGGGGCATGATGGTGTTAGTCTGACAGTTGAACTCGATGATCCTAGAGGTCTTTTCCAACCAAAGCAATTCTATGATTCCATGATAGTACAACGGGAAATACTCTTTCTTCACTTCCACCAGACCCTACATCTGTGCTTCTTCCTTGTGGAGTTCCTTATTTTCAGTCCACTCCTGAGTCTCTTACAAGGCCCACAGATAATTGTTATCTGTCTCTCTATAACTGCAGCAAATGCTCATTAATCAATACAACCCTGGGCACAAATCTGCCCATGAAATCCTGGCTTAGTTGGCACCTGGACTTCTGAATGTCTACGAGACAAACCTAATTACCTCCTTGGCTAACAGAAACCACATACTTTGAACATGAAAAGCTCCATTGTTTAGATGAGTCCATTTTAGCAGTGGAAGCTGGCAAGCTGTGATGAAAGACCCAGACACAACACCTGAGACCACATCTTGATGCCTTTATAGGAGGCAAAGCACAGCTTAAACATTTAGAGTTTTTAAGGCAAATAATTTTCCAGTGCTGACAGAAAATACAAGATGGGGAAGGTTTCTACTTGAGAGCTGTTTGATGATAATGATGCTATCCACAGGAGACTGATTTTGCTTGTATAAGCATGAGATGCCCTGAAAATTTGTGCTGGTCACACATTAAGCTGGAGAATTTGGGGCCACAACTGTTAAAGTGTAGAGAAGCTGAAGTCCTTACAGAATCACAGAGTGGTGGGGGTTGGGAGGGACCTCTAGAGATCATCCAGTCCAACCCCCCTGTTCAAGTAATGTCACCCACAGCAGCTTGCCCAGGATCACAATGTCCAGGTAGCTTTGGAATCTCTCCAGAGAAGGAGACTCCACCACCTCTCTGGGCAGCCTGCACCACGGCTCCACTGCCCTCACAGCAGAGAATCTTCTCCTCATCTTCAGATGGAACATCCTGGATTCCAGTTTGTGCTCTATGACATCACACAACCCCTTCTGTGATGTCAGACAACTAACTCCATGGTGTGACACAATCAGCTCTATAATGTCAAACAGCCTGGCCCATGACATCATACAGCCCTTTCTATGATGTCACATAACACACTGAATGGCATCACTCAGCCTGGTCTGTGATCTCACAGAATCTACTCTATGATTTCACACAGCCTGCTCTCTGAGGTCACACCTCTATCTTTGTGTCACACTGCCTGCTCTATGATGTCACACAGACCCCTTTATGACATCAAGCAACCCATTCTATGTCACAAAGCCCACCCTACGATGTCACACAATCCTGCCTATGCTCAAACAGCCTGGTCCAAAATGTTAGACAACCCACTCAAACAATCTGCTCTGCCAGTGCAGCATCCCAAGGCACTTCCCCTGGGGCAGAGATTAAATTCTCAGACACCGCCTCCCCAGCTGGACACAAAGAGCTGTGATATGTGTAATGGTGAAGCCACAAACACAGATTTGGAGGACAGAGAGCAATGGAGCTGCAAAGCAGAGATCAGCCTGTGAATTCACCCATGTAACATAAACAAGTTCAAGTTCAAGGAAGACACATCAGTTCCCAGCAAGGGCAGGAGGAACTGGACTTTGATGCAGTTTGCTTTTTTGACACCATCACACCATGATTCATTCTGTGTGCATTACCTAATACAGATGACTGTGAAGCTTTGATTCATTGACCTAGAAAAGGAAGGAGAGAGCTAAGCCATGGGAGGAGATGGAGTTACTTGTCCTCTGCAGAGACACATAGGGACCTGTTAGGTACAGATGCAGGAGAGGGAAGCAGTAGAAAGAAGGTGAAGAGAGTGCTCCAGGAACCACGTTAATTGGAAGCTCTTGCAAAATCTAGGTTATTGTTAGTGCACATGAACCATCAGTCTGGAGAAGAAACAGGTAACAGCTGACTGAGGAGAATATGGAGAGCCTGCACTTTAGAATCATGGAATCGTTTTGATTGGAAGAGACCTTTAAGATCACCAAGTCCAAGCATTAATCCAAGCACTGCAAAGTCACAACTAAACCACATCCCTCAGCACCACATCTACATAGCTTTCAAATACCATGAGGGAAAGCAACTACAACTAGAGGTCTTTGTTAGTCGACTAAGCAGGCAATGCAGAAAAGAAACCAATGTTTTGCCACCATCTGGAACTCGTGAAAGACAGCAGAAAAAGTGGGTTAGGATTTAATGGCCTTGGTGGTGTCAGGTCACCAGTTTGACTTGATGATCTTAGAGGTCTTTTCTGATGAAAACAGTTCTATGATTCTGTGATATTCCTGACTCAGCAAAACAGGAACTCTCCCTACCTTGGCTCTGCAGAGGTGTGGTTTAGGCATCCAGCCTCCATCTTCATGCCTTCTTGTATTTCTACAAAAAATATTATCTCAAAACAACCTTCACAATTATAAGCACAGTGGAAATTTCACATAGATCATTCCAGGACCTGCATAAACCTCAAGCCTTCAACAAAGGTCAGAAAGAAGAGTATCTGGTGCTCTGACCACCTAGACTCCATTGTCAAAGAGCCTGACAGTTTTCTCCTCCTTTCCCTCAAGACACATAGAGCTGTCAGGACCATGACCTTCTCAACAGACTGACAGCTCCTAATGACCGCAGCACAAGCGGTAAAGCTGAAGGTGTGATGGATAAGCCGTGTCATGGATTTCAAAGCATCCTTCATTTTTACTGGAGGACAGAGTTTGGATCAATATGTCTCTGTAGTATACTCTGATTTCAAAGGGTTTCAAATGAAACTCACCACAGACAACTGTAAAAGAACGAGCTTGAAGCACTTGGAGTACCAAGTGCTCATGGAAGCCAAGTGCCAAAAATAAGGTGTCAAAATGATGGAACGTGTGAAGAACAGTTTCTGCTCACCACCAAGAAAGTCCTTCTGAAAATCACTAATATTCTATGATCACTACAGTTAAGCACTTCTGTTCACCTTGGCCTTCTTTCTGTGTTAGGAAATAACTATGAAAAACAACCTGAGCAAGCTGGCTAATCATTATCCTATCAGAGCTTATCGATCCCTCACATTCGTAGGAGAAACCACAGCAGGCTGCAGTAGCTCTCTGAATGAGCTACCGCTTAGGCTTTGGATAGGAGCTGGCTGGGCTTTCCATGTCCTTTTCCATGCTTTCAGGAAATTACAGCAGTGTTTTGCTAGCTTCTGCTGCATAAGGTAATAACAGGGTCTTCTCCCACCCCACAACTGTTGCGTTCCACTCGATAAAGAGAAAAAAGCAGGAAAAAGAAGGACAAAACAGCAGCTGTCAGATGTTCCTCAGGCACCCTCATTATGAAAATATTATTTCATGTTTTGCAACACCATTTTCCACAAGAGAAAGACACTTTCTCAGAGCTTTAAATTCTCATCATATTACAAGAATTTGTGAGCGTGATGCACTCCAGGAGATAAATGAATAAATAAGATTCCCCATAACTTTACATGTTAAACATCTCTCCTCTCTTACACAGCTGTGGAGAGGTAGAAGGGGAGCATCATTACACACAGAAAAGCACCTAAACAATGTACCCATTTGTGCTCTGCCTTTTCCCTGTCATTTCTCTTCTGTGACATCCAGAGATGTCTATTAGGCACAGAAAACACTCTTCTCCATTACCCAACAAATGAAAATACCCACGACTTCAAAATTACAACCAGATCGCAACGAAGAGTCAGAAAGAGCTTATTTAGGCCAGCTGACAGCCTATTTCTCCTTTTCCAAGCCTGCCACTTTGCCTGCGTGGAGCAGAAGAAAGCTGATAGGAAGACTAATGACACCTAACATGCACACTTAGCTGTTGCACACATGGATTTGATGTTCTGAGGAAGAGCCCTAAAATGCTCTGTGCACCAGCATCCTCAGACTCATAGCATCGTAGAATAGTTTGGGTTAGAAGGGACCATAAAGATCATCTAGTTCCAATCCCACCACCACTATGGGCAGGGACATCTGCCACTAGACCAGGTTGTTCAAGGCCCATCCAACCTGGCCTTGAACACCTACAGAGAGGGGACATCCACAACTTCCCTGGGAACCTGTTCCAGTGTCTCACTATCCACACTGTAAAGAATTTCTTCCTAACCTGCAATCTAAATCTTCCCTCTCCTGGCTCAATGCCATTCCTTCTCATTCTATCACTACAAGCCCTTGTAAAAATTCACTCCCCACCTCTCCTGTAACCCCCTGCAAGTACTGGAAGGCTGCTCTAAGGTCTCCCTCAACCCTTTTCTTCTCCAGGCTGAACAGCCCCAACTCTTGCTGCCTGTCCTTATAAGGGAGGTATTCCAGCCCTCTGATCACCTTCGTGGCCTCCTCTGGACCTGCTCCAGAAATTTGATGTCCTTCTTGTGTGGGGGCACTAGAATTGGATGCAGGGCTCCAGGTGAGATCTCAAGAGCAGAGCAGAGCAAGACAACCAGCTCCCTCATGCTCCACCCACCCCAACAGCCAGCTAACACTTCTGAACTACAGCATCCAATACTCTAGTTGTGTGCAACAGGGAAAATCCCTCTTTGTGGGGCCTGAATGAGCAAATCCTGGTGCAAGAAAGAATTCCAACCTCTTGTGCTCAGGAAGATAAATATCCCCAAAAATGTCAGTTCAAGTTAAAAAGACAACTGAAGAATTGAGGCTATGGCTATTCCTGTGCTGGCCACAACTCTTTGCAGCACTGGAGGCTCCAACTTCCCCCAAACCCATCTAAGATGGTAGAAGATCCTAGCCAAGAAGCAAGGGGAAGACCCCCAGATTTTTTGCAAAGCAGGCAAGGCCAGAAAGGGAGACTGATGGCAGCAGAGCTGGAGATACTTCTACAAGGGCTCATCAACACAGTCAGAGAATGATACCCATGAGCAGGTGGAAGGCAAACAAAACCATTTCTAAAGAGAAGCCCCAGATCATGCCAAGGTTAACATGCCTGGGAAAGGGCAAGGCAATCAGCTTGGGCCCAGACTCACACATCCTCATGAGCACAGGCAGCTCTGTCTTGGGTCTCCCACACCCTAAAAGGTCTGCACCCCACCAGCGAAGTGCAACACGCAAGGTAGCACCACAGGTGCTTCCCAGCTCAGGAACAACTCATTGAATAGCAGATCCAAATCTGATATTCCACAAGAAACCACCCAGTAAGAGTTTATCACCTACATCATGCCTCATATTTTGTCTGCTGCTTGTGAGAAGCACCCATAATGGTTATATTGCAAATCAAGTATGATGGAGGAGATGAAAAAGGTGCAAGCAAAAAGGACATAAAGGACATCTGCAATTTGCAAATACCTCCCAGGAAGAAATACTTTAGTCATCACAAACCACATCCTATCCTATCCTATCCTATCCTATCCTATCCTATCCTATCCTATCCTATCCTATCCTATCCTATCCTATCCTATCCTATCCTATCCTATCCTATCATGATTCAGACTGTTGAATTTAAGTATGTGGTTTTCTCTTCAAGACATGCTTGATGCTTGACTTCTGCACTGTGGCTCAAGAGCATTTTCATGTGTCATTCAGATTAAAACACATACCAGCGAGTATAACACAGATTTTGCAAGGAGAATCCCCTGTGTCCAATACAAACTTCTATAAAACTATATACATACAACTACATCAGTAAATTAATTCTTATTTATTTAAATTCATCTATTCCTAATCAAGGAGTTTCCTGTTCTGTTGAATGCAATTTCCCCTATAATATTAATGATAAAAAAAGTAAATGACTGCATAAACTTAATATTGAAACAGGCTAATTCAGACAGTCATGAGGTCTGTGGTGATGGGTTGGACTTGATGATCTTTGAGGTCTCTTCCAACCTTGGTGATTCTGTGATTTTTCTGTGGTTTTTTTTTTTTTTAACTGTGGTTTCTTGGCAGAACAACCTGACTGCAGTTCAAGCCTAGGTAGCCAAAAGCAGGCAGGTCCCCTCCATATGGTCATGAAAGGCAAAGGTGCACCCTGGGGCCAGCTGCCTGTCTTGATTGTGGCTTTACCCACAGATGGAGCCACTTCTCTCAGCTGTATCAGGCCTATTTATGGCAAAAAAAGCAAAATGGCAGGATAATGAGAGTGACACAATTAGAAATAATTAGCCAAGTGGGAAATCCATGCCCAGCCAATTACTGGTAAGAGGCAAGGACTGTGTGACAACAAGGCGAGACCACATTTAGCTGTTCTCAGCTCATCCTGCTTCCAGTAACAAGAAGGCAAAGGAGCAAATTGTTTCTTCATTAAAAATAATTGGCTAACAAGCATAGTACCAGTCGTGGGAACCTGGGAGAGGAATCGGACTCACGTTCCTCTGGACACAACAGAAAAGTCAGAGAATCATAAAATCGGTTTAGTTGGAAGAGACCTTTAAGACCATGGAGTCCAACCACTAACCCAGGACTGCCTGATCACCACTAAGCCATCTCCCTCAGCACCGCATCAACACAACTTTGAAACCCTTCGAGGCATGGGAACTCCACTACTACCCTGGGCAACCCATTCCAGGCCTTGACAACCCATTTGGGTAAAAAATTGTTCCTAATGTCCAACCTAAACCTCCCCTGGTGCAACTTGAGGCCACTTCCCCTTGTCCAACACTTGTTGCTTTGGAGAACAGACTGGCTCCCACTTCACTGCAGCCTCCTTTCAGTGAGTTGCAGAGAGCAATGAGGTCTCCCCCTCAGCCTCTTCTTCTCTAGGCTGAACAACCCTCTCCCTCAACCACTGCTCTCAAGACTTGTGCTCTAGACCCTTGCCTAGCTTTGTTGCCCTTCTTTGGATGCCTTCCAGCACCTCCAAGCCCTGAAGTGGCTTTTTCCACACTGCAGTACAGAATTAACCAGGTTGGAAAAGACCTTCAAGATCGAGTCCAGCCTATCACCCAACACTATCTAATCAACTAAACCATGGCACTAAGTGCCTCATCCAGTCTTCTTAAACACTTCCAGTGATGGTGACGCCACCACCTCCCTGGGCAGCACATTCCAATGGCCAATCCCTCTTTCTGTCAAGAACTTCTTCCTAACATCCAGTCTAATCCTCCCCTGGCGCAGCTTGAGAATGTGTCCTCTTGTTCTGGTGCTGGTTGCCTGGGAGAAGAGACCAACCCCCTCCTGGCGGCAACCTCCCTTCAGGTAGTTGTAGACAGCAATGAGATCTCCCCTGAGTCTCCACTTCTCCAGGCTAAGCAACCCCAGCTCCCTCAGCCTCTCCTCATACGGCTTGTGCTCCAAACCCCTCCCCAGCTTTGTCGCCCTTCTCTGGACACATTCCAGCAATTCAACATCTCTCCTAAACTGAGGGGCCCAGAACTGGACACAGGACTCAAGGTGTGGCCTAACCAGTGCTGAGTGTAGGGGCAGAATGACCTCCCTGCTCCTGCTGGCCACACCGTTCCTGATGCAGGCCAGGATGCCTTTGACCTTCTTGGCCACTTGGGCACACTGCTGGCTCATGTTCAGCCTACTATCAGCAGGGAAAAGGTGTTTGGAGCAGGGGGTTGCCTTCAGAGGAAAGGCACAGATGCCACTGCAGGCTGAGTCAAAACCAGGATTTTGACCAATTCATATTTATAAAGCCATAAAATTATGACCACCTTGGTGGCAAAATATTTACATTAACCACAACCCTGGCAACTGTGCAAGCATGTGTTTGGTGAAAGATTCAAGACCCAGTGTGGCCCTGGGCAGCCTGATCTAGTTGAAGGTGTCCCTGCTCATCGCAGGGGAGTTGGACAAGATGATCTTTGAGGGTGCCTTCTGCAATATGTGAATCTGATCACAAACAAGCAGACCATTAAGGTTATCAGTTCTGCCTCTGCTTGGTGCTGGTGTCTTCACAGAATCATGGTATCATAGAATCATCTATGTTGGAAAAGACCTTCAATATCATCATCCAGTCATTAACAGTAGTCTACCAAGTCCACCACTAAGCCATGGTGTTTCACCACCACAGATGAAGTGAACACCTTTCTCAAAATACCCAAGTAACTCACCAGATAAATCACACATAGGAAGAGTATCTAAATACATCAAATAAATTGTCTACAGGGGACAGTATTCCCCGAGCACAGGTAGAAAAAGCTGCTGGAAATGGTGAACAAAGTGTCAGCATCTCACTCTGAGATGTGAAAACAGTGACAACATTGTGATTTATGGGGAACTAAAGCTCATTTGGGGAGAGAGGAGCTCACAGGAGCTGTGCCAGAAGAGGGTGAAAACACAGGACTCAGCTCTGCTCATCTACCGATTGCAAGGGCTAATCTTTTAGAAGTGCAAGAGAGAGGGAATGACCTTCCCCTTCAGAGCCTCAAACTGTTTCTGGGTTGAGCCTTTTAAAAACAAAAAGGTAGGTATTTGTCTGAATACAGTATGTCTAAGATCTTATCTACAACCTAGTAATTCACTGGGAGAAGACCAGAGTGAAAAGATTTAAGAGTGCTGCTCACTTTGTGTGAGCCTGCACTTAAAAGATACTAATTTAGGAGCTCAGGGTTCACCTTGACCTGGAACATTCAACCATGACAAGAAGAGACTGAATACAGTACACGACACATCGTGTTTCCTCCTTGGATGAGTGTGCTGAATAAAGATATGTCCAATCACCCCACTTGCACGATGTATTCCTGAAAAATTATAGCCAGTTCCTAAATTCACTAACATCTCACACACAGAATCACAGAATGTTAGGGGTTGGAAGGGACCTCAAAAGGTCATCTAGACCAACCCCACTGCCAGAGCAGAACCACCAAGAGCAAGTCACATGGGAACGCACCCGGGTGGGTTTTGAATGCCTCCAGAGAAGGAGACTCCACAACCTCTCTGGGCAGCCTGCTCCAGTGTTCTGTCATCCTCATAGTGAAAAAGTTTTTCCTTATGCTCACACAGAACTGTGCTCCAGCTTGCACCCATTGCCCCTTGTCCTATCATTGGACATCACCAAGAAGAGCCTGGCTCCATCTTCCTGACACTCACCCTTCACATCTTTATAAACATTAATGAGCTCACCCCTCAGTCTGCTGCAAGCTGAAGAGCCCCAGCTCCCTCAGCCTTTCCTCAGAAGGGAGATGTTCCACTTCCTTCAGCATCTTTGTGGCTCTGTGCTGGACTCTTTCAAGCAGTTCCATGTCTTTCTTGACCTGAGAGGCCCAGAACTGGACACAATATTCCAGATGTGACCTCACCAGAGCAGAGTAGAGGGGGAAGAGAATCTCTCTTCACCTACTAACCACATCCCTTCCAAGCTACAGCCGTGCTGTCAACATGGCTCTGCTGAAGTCCAGCTAGAGGGATGTCCCAAAGTGCCATGTCCATATGCTTCTTGAACACCTCTAGGGATGGTGACTCCATCACCTCTCTGGGCAGCCTGTCCCAATCCCTGAGCATTCTTTCAGGAAAGAAATTTTTCCTAATGTCCAACCTAGACCTCCCCTGGAGCAATTTGAGGCTATTTCCACTTGTCCTATGACCTGATACTAAAGAGAAGAGGTCAACTCCTCTTTGCTACAACCTGGAGGTATAGAGAGCAATGAGGTCTCCCTTCAGCCTCATCTTCTCTGGACTAAACCACCCCAGTTCCCTCAGCTGTTCCTCATATGACTTTTGTGTTCAAGGGCCTTCACCATCTTAATTGCTCTTCTTTGGACACTCTAGATACAGATACCAAGGGATATCATGATTCTTACTGTAAAATGGTGTGGATGGGCAACATCTCAAAATGTAGAGGGCAGACAATGAATCTGGCCATAGCACATTGTGCCATTAGGTAGGTAGGATGCTGTGTGGTTCCAGTGCCTGGTGGCAGAGTTATCTTTGCCCTGTCCAGACCACAAAACTCCTTCTTTTGACCCCAAAAGAGAAGGACGGAAGATCAGCCACTTAGATATTTACAAACCAGCTGGGAAACAGAATCACTGTTTCTGGTTCCTTAATCACTTAAGTGGTGACAAGAGTTAATGGTCCCTGAAGCTTTCCCAGCAAATGTTCCTTGACATGCCATTTTCTTCACATCTCAATGATAGATAGGGAGTGAGGAGTCACTTTATGACAAGCCTTCTCAATTATTTAATAAGGCAGATTCTAATAACTCGGGGAAGTCCCCTGGAGAAATGAACGAATAAATACAGTTTCTCTTTTCTTCTGTGAAGAGCTGGAAAGGAAAATGGATCATCCCTCTCCTGCTGCCTGTCAGGTTTGGTTCTGGGACGGTGATTTTCTCTATTCCTGTCTCCATAGTTCTGGCTTCTTGAACTGCAGGTGAAAACCATAAATGAAAACAAGGGTAGTTTTTGACTTTGATCAGGAAAAGTTGCTGTTCTATCTAAAGCTGAAAATAAGGCCAAATGCTGGACAAAGGGCAAGGTGGGCTTAGCAATTCTGATGAATTCTGCCCTTCTTCTGATGTCTCTCTGTTCAAGTCACTTATTTTCAGATGAGGGTCACTGCTGAGGGTCTCTGACAACCTCAGATAGAAGTTCTTCTGTCCACTGAATGATGCAGAACTGCTACCATAACACTCACTGATCTTCTCATGTAAAACCACCCAGCCAAAGGATTATAAATGGGTCCTGGGTATCCGACCTTATGTTACAGCCTTGCACCAGCAACAGAGTTTTGTATCACCCACTGCACTCCACCAAAAACCCCCACACTTGGAGGTGGCAGAGGAAATACTCAGGCATCTCTGTAAGTTGTGGAGGTCTTTACACAGCTGCATGACAAGAAATCACAGAATCTCAGAGTGGTGGGGACTAGAAGGGACCTCTGAAGATCATTTAACTCAACCTCCCTGCTAAAGCAGGGACATCTGGAGCAAGTCATCCAGGATCACAATGTCCAGGTGGGTCACCTTCTCGAGCCCCCTGCAGTGAGCAGGGACACCTCCACCTAGATCACAATGTCCAAGAGGGTTTAGAATCTCTCCAGGGACGGGGACTCCACAACCTCCTCAGGCAGCCTGCTCCAGGGCTTTGCCACCTGCACAGCAGTTTCTCCTCACGTTCAGGTAGAACCTCCAGGGTTCCAGTTTGTGCCCATTGCCCCTGGTCCTGTCACTGGACACCACTGAGAAGAGTTTGACCCTATCCTCTTGCCCCTACCCTTTAGCTCTCATGGAACACTGATCAGATCCCCTCTCAGAGTGCTCTTCTCCAGACTAAACAGCACCAGGTCTCTCAGTCTTTCCTCCTCACAGAGATGCGCCAGGCTCCTCAGCATCTTCACAGCCTCTGTTAGATTCTCTCCAATAGTTCCTTGTCTCTCTTGAAGTAGGGAGCTCAGAACTGGACCCAGTACTCCAGCTGTGGCCTCACTAGGGCAGAAGAGAGGAGGAGGACAACCTCCCTCAACGTTTCAGTCACACCGTTCTTAATGCACCCCAGAAAATTATTTGCTTTCTTGGCCACAAGAGGACATTGCTGGCCCATGGTGACCTTGTTGCCCACCAGCACTCCCAGATCTGCTCATTTGTGCTGGGAGCCGGAGTCAGACTTGGGCCTGGGCAATTATCCTGCTGGGAATGCACAGTCTGGTACCCTTTATTTCTTTTCATTCACATTGGAGTTAGGTCAAATAGCACAAGCAATAGCACGAGATGAGCAAAGCCACCACTTTTTGCACCAACAGATATAATGCATATGCATGGTGGAGAAAGTAGGCTGTGATATATGCTGGTCTGCATCCAACGTATCTGCAACATCCCTCTATATCTCTTGAAAGAAACACCAAGCTGGGCATGCCAAAAAGCAAAGAAGATAAATCTGAGCTTAACAGAAAGTCACTTGCATTAAGCCAAGGACACCTTCAGCCTCTTCCTGACACCAGTCCAAAACTCAGTTGCTGTCAAAGCCTTCCTCTGCCTATTTAGCAAATGGGAACAGGAGCTGGGAGCATTAAATGGTTAATCCAGGCTGTTTGTGGAAGATATGTCTCCACAAATGTTGTACCATCTGGTGCTCTGTGAAAGCTGGAGGAGTGGGTGCTGTATTTTCATAACAATACGCCCTTCTCCTCTCATTGATTAATAACATGAAGCTGTTTTGCCTTTGTTCTTCTGTATTTTAAAATATTTGTATGAAGGCTTTTCAATGTGAAATCCAGTAATTATCTTAAGAGCTGAGTCAATAGGTTCTTCAGGCAGAGAAATTACACAATAAACCCAACAGTAAAAAGCCCCTGAACCAGGCCCAAAACCAAAGTCCTTTTTCTTTTGCCCCAATACCATTGCTTCCATAAGGCTTGTACCAGATGCCATTTACAAGCAAGAAGGTGTTGCTACAGGAAACTCTGTGCAGCAGCTCATGCCCACCCTAAACCATGGAAAGGTGGCTTGCACCATCTCTATGCCCATACCAAGGCCAGGGCCACATCAAAACAAAGTGGGTATGTTGCCCTCAGCCAACACCTTGAATCTGCTCCAAGAAGGGCAGAATCACAGAATGGCTGGAGTTGGAATGGACTTTAAAGGTGATCTGGTTCCAACCATCCCTCCCTGCCATGGGCAGGGGCACCTCCAACTAGACCAGGTTGCTCAAAGCCTTATCCAGCCTGTCCTAAACACTTTGAGGGAGGAGGTGTTCACAACTTGTCTGGGCAACCCATTCCAGTGTCTTTCCACCCTCACAGTAAAAAACTTCTTCCTAATGTGTTGTTAACATCCTAATCTACCCTGCTCTAGTTTCAAACCATTGTCCTTTGTCCTATCATCACACACCCTTATAAATAGTCCCTCTCCAGAAGAGACTTGCTGCTCCATTCCCCTCCACTTCCTGCCAAAACACCTCACTTTCCCAGTCCACCATCTTCCCACAACACCTGAGGGAGCTGCTGAAATGCTCAAGGCCATAGGGCATGACAGGAACTGAACACAATTACCTTCAAAGCCTCCTCCTAGGGCTACAGAGTTGTCCTTTCATGAAAGTGATGCTTTGGAAACACCAGGGAAGGAAAAGCTACAGAGGGAACAAGACATAGCCCCAAGCCAAATGTAGGTTCTCCACCTACTTCCAGTGGTCCTCAGCCAACAAGGGAGTGATAATTCCTGAGTTTGGCTATAATGAAGGAAAAGGGGTGGGGGAAGCAGAGGAAAACATGGTCATTCCTGGCATCAGAATCACATCATCATTGAATCACAGAACTGTTGAGGTTGGAAGAGATCTTTAAGATCAAGTCCAACTGCTCACTGAGACCTCTCAATCCCACCACTACTGCTAAGCTACTACCACTAAACCACATCCCTCATTACCACATCACTGTCTCTTTCAAATACCTCCAGGGATGGGGACTCCATCACCTCCTGGGCAGTTTGTTCCAGTGCCTGAGAACCCTTTCTGTGAAGAAATTTCTCCTGATATCCAACCTGAACCTCCCTTGGCACAGTTCACTGAACCAAAAATCAATCACCACACCACCAGCCCTTCTTAAGCTATTGATAAGTTTAATGTGAGTGAGACAGATTTAAACCTGACCACAAACACCTCGATGTCAGAGGCAAAATCCCTCTTTAATTTAACATCTGGAAGACGGTTTATTGAAGCAGAATCTTTAGTTCCCCCAGAAGAACAGCTCGTGAAAAGGGAGGAAAAACAAAGTATGCAAGCAGAAAATGATTTAAACAGTGCAGTTTGTAGAGAATGCAGCTAATAAGCAATTTCTCATGAAGTTCCCCAGAGAATGTAATTGTTTTTACCTCCTCCAGGAAGCTTTATTTCACCAAGTGGTTCCAGTTTGATGCTGGAAACCCAGATGAAATGGTTTCACCTTTCCAAACTTCTTAGCAGTTATAGAAGTTTAATTTCAATGAAAGTTTCATTTCAGTAAAAGAAGAGTTTCCTCCATGACTGCCCCCAGTGATTTGCAGCAGCAAAGCCTTGGAAAAGAAACATCAAATACTGGGAAATTTGTGTCAAAATTAAGAGCTTTCATGCTTGCTACAGCTCCCTGGAAGTGAGGTGGGGGTTGGTCTCTTCTCCCAAGTAACATGACAGAGGAGGCTTAGGTTGGATATTAGGAAAAATTGCTTCCCTGAAAGGGCTGTCAAGCCTTGGAACCAGCTGGCCAGGGCAACAGGAGAATCCCCATCCCTGGAGAAATTTAAAATCCTTCCAGATGTGGCATGAAGAGACACGATTTAGTGGTGACCAGGCAGTGCTGGCTTAATGATCTTGGGCTTAATGATCTTGGGCTCAATGATTTTAAAGGTCTTTATTAGCCTAAATGATTCTTTGACTCTTATGATCAGCATAACTCAAAATATATTTTCACTCTTTCACACATTAGATTTTAAAGCAGGGGACAGAGAGCATGACAGAGCAGCACCTCCAGCACCCAATTTGATCAGCCCCTTTGTTTCATAGTATCACCAAGGTTGGAAGAGACCTCAAAGATCATCGAGTCCAACCTGTCACCACAGACCTCATGACTAGACCATGGCACCAAGTGCCACGTCCAATCCCCTCTGAACACCTCCAGGGACAGTGACTCCACCACCTCCCTGGGCAGCACATTCCAATGGCGAATGACTCTCTCAGTGAAGAACTTTCTCCTCACCTCGAGCCTAAACTTCCCCTGTTGCAGCTTGAGACTGTGTCCCTGTTTCCCATAAAATGTACATCCACTTGCCCCTTCAGCCCTCCATTTCGAGCTTTGGCAGAATTTCCCCTCTTCCTCAGGGTTTTGTCTCCTCCTTCCACTTGTGCCACAACAAAGTCTCCAAGTACAAACAAAGTGACCCTCATCAGGCAATAAAGAAGCAAATCCTCCAACAGCCGTTTCGTCTCCAACAGTTGGTATGCGAATGCTTCACTGCCTTTACTGTTTAGCCATGAAACCTTCATCATAAGTGTCATTTGGCTTTAACTTTGCAATAAGATAATTAGAGCACCACACTTATTAAAACCAGACTGCATCAGGGCCGACACTGACTGATGTTGGTTAGAGTTGGGACTTGACAGCCAAGTAGGATGAGCAAGTGCATCAGGGCGCTAACGACTTTACATTGCAAATGCTGTTTATTTTCTGTCAGCCCCAAACTACGCAGTAAATAACACATTATATATTTAAATTAAAAATATATATATATATCTAGAAATAACATTAGGTTAAAATGGAACTATCAATTATCCCTCTTTCCTCTGCTTGTGGAAGGTTTCTCTTTTTCTTAATTTTTTTTTTTTTTTTAATCTTAAGGAATTGGTGCAGGGTTGTTTGGTTTTTTTTTTGCTTTGTTCATTAATTGCTTTCTTCTGACTCCGCTGTTCTGTTTTGGTACTCATAAATCAGTGTAAAAAAGATGAAATGCTACTATTACAAAATGAGTGTAAAACTGGATTTGAATAAATTTCCTTTTGCACATGTTTCCTCCCATTTCAGCTCCATAGACGTCTGCTTCCACTGAGAGCCGGATCAGTTTTCCTACCACAAAGTGGGCCTAGCTTGTCCCTTCTTTCACACTCCGCTCAGGTCAGCGTGCTGGAGGACAGGCCCCATCACAGGATCATAGAAGGGTGTGGTGGGTTAACACCCTTTTCTGAAAACAAAGGAACAAAGCAGGGTGGAGGGCTTGCAGGTACTTTTCACTCCCTGCAGAGCATTTTTTCCCCTGGGAAGCTGAGTCTGTTCCACTCCCCCTCCCTGCCCAGCTAGGGTAAAAAAAGCAGGACATCGTAGCTGTTGGCACGGCTTTTTGGCTCCTGCCTCTGCTGGATGAGAGTTACTGCAGCTGCCCTCCCGCTCCTCTGCCACATGGTCGGCCCTGATCCTTCTCTCTGCTGCCTCCAGGCTTCCCCAGAAAGGCTGGTTTTGTATTACTCTCTTGGTTTTTTTGTCCCACTCCCATCCATCATTGTTCCTTGCCCTTGTGAACATTTCTTCTGTTATTATTTATATATATATATATTGCTTAAAGACAACTCTTTACCTCTCTACTTCCAAGCCGACTCCAAATTATTGTTTGGTAAATTTGCTCCTTCCTTTTCTCCCCTCTCTGTTGGGAGGAAGGAGAGGGGAGGGGAAGTGGGGGAAGAGATCCTCAGCCTTGCCCCATCTGAGCTCTTAACTTCCAGTTAAGGCTCAAACCACCACAAAGGGTCTTTGAGATTTTCACACCCAACTGCTCACTCAGAGCTCACAATTCCACCACTACTGCTAAGCGACTACCACCAAACCATGTCCCTCTGCACCACAGCCACACGTCTTTTAAATACCTCCAGGGACGGTGACTCCAGCACTTCCCTAGGCAGCCTGTTCCAGCACAGAGAACTCTTTCCATGAAGAAATTAATCCCAGCATCCAACCAGAACCTCCCCTAGCACAACCTGAGGCAGTTTCTCTTGTCCTGTCACTTACTGCATGTATGTGAGACCAACCCCCACCTGGCTCCAACCTCCTTTGAGGTAGTTGTAGACAGCTAGGTCTCTCCTCTTCTGAAGACTAAACAACTCCAGTTCTCTCAGCTGTTCCTCCTAACTCTTGTGTTCCAGGGCCTTCACCAGCTTTGTCACCGTGCTCCAGCACCTCAATGCCCTACTTGGACTGAGGGAGCCAGTATTCAGGGTGTGGCCACACTGGTGCCCAGTACAGGGGTTAATCACATTCCTAGGTCTGCTGACCATACTATTTCCAATCCAGGCCAGGATGCTGTTGGCCTTCCTTGACATCTGAGCACACTGCTGGCTCATATTCAGCAGCCTTCAACCAACACACCCAGGTCCTTCTCCACCTACCTGCTCTCCAGCCACTCTTGCCCAGCCTGTAACGTTGCACAGGGTTGTTGTGCACTTGGCCTTGTTGAATCTCATACCCTTGGCCTCGGCCCAGCCAGCCTGTCCAGATGTCTCTGGAGAGACTCCCTGACCTCCAGCAGATTCACCCAACTTCTTGTCATCTGCAAACTTTCTGAGGGAGCACTGAATCCCCTCATCCAAATAACTGATACAATACAATACAATACAATACAATACAATACACCAGGTTGGAAGAGACCTTCAAGATCATCGCGTCCAACCCATCAAACAATCCAACCCACCCAACAACTAGACCATACAGCCAAGCACCCCATCAAGTCTTCTCCTGAACACCTCCAGTGAAGGTGACTCCACCACCTCCACGGGTAGCCGATTCCAATGGCCAATCACTCTCTCCGTGTAGAACTTCTTCCTAACATCCAGCCTAAACCTGCCCTGGCGCAGCCTGAGACTGTGTCCTCTTGTTCTGGTGCTGGCTGCCTGAGAGAAGAGGCCAACCACCACCTGGCTACAACCTCCCTTCAGGTAGTTGTAGAGAGCAATAAGGTCACCCCTCAGTCTCCTCTTCTCCACGCTAAGCAACCCCAGCTCCCTCAGCCTTTCCTCATAGGGCTTGTGTTCCAAACCCCTCACCAGCTTTGTTGCCCTTCTCTGGACACGTTCCAGCAAGTCAACATCCTTCCTAAACTGAGGGGCCCAGAACTGGACACAGGACTCAAGGTGTGGCCTAACCAGTGCAGTGTACAGGGGGAGAACGACCTCCCTGCTCCTGCTGGCCACACTGTTCCTGATGCAAGCCAGGATGCCATTGGCCTTCTTGGCTGCCTGGGCACACTGCAGGCTCATGTTCAGCCTACAATCAACCAGTACCCCCAGGTCCCTCTCTGCCTGGCCACTCTCCAGCCACTCTGACCCCAGCCTGTAGCATTGCCTGGGGTTGTTGTGGCCAATGTGCAGAACCCGGCACTTGGATGTGTTCAATCTCATGCCATTGGACTCTGCCCATCTGTCCAGCCCGTCGAGGTCCCTCTGCAAAGCCTCTCTGCCCTCCAGCAAATCAACTGCTGCCCCCAGCTTGGTGTCATCTGCAAATTTACTGATGATGGACTCAATGCCCTCATCCAGATCATCAATAAAGATGTTGAAGAGCATGGGGCCCAGTACTGATCCCTGGGGCACACCACTAGTGACAGGCCGCCAGCTGGATGTGGCGCCATTCACCACCACTCTCTGGGCTCGGCCCTCCAGCCAGTTCCTAACCCAACGCAGTGTGCTCCTGTCCAAGCCATGGGCTGCCAGCTTGGCCAGGAGTTTGCTGTGGGGGACGGTGTCAAAGGCCTTGCTGAGGTCCAGGTAGACCACATCCACAGGCCTCCCCACGTCCACCAGGCGGGTCACCTGATCATAGAAGGAGATCAGGTTGGTCAGGCAGGACCTGCCCCTCCTAAATCCATGCTGGCTAGGCCTGAGCCCCTGGTCATCCTGTAAGTGCTGTGTGATCGCACTCGAGATGACCCGTTCCATAATCTTGCCTGGCACTGAGGTCAGGCTGACAGGCCTATAATTCCCTGGCTCATCCAACCGGCCCTTCTTGTGGATGGGCACCACGTTGGCCAGCTTCCAGTCTTCTGGGACCTCTCCAGTGAGCCAGGACTGCTGAAAAATGATGGAAAGTGGCTTGGACAGCTCATCTGTCAGCAATCTCAGCACCCTAGGATGGATCCCATCCGGTCCCATGGCCTTGTGGGGGTCCAAGCGGCTCAGTAGATCTCTAACTTCCTCTTGGAGCAGTGGTAAACTATGCAGCTCTCTGGCTCCTTCTGCCAGCTCTGCAGGCCAGCTGTCTGGAAGACGTTCTGCCCTGCTAGTGAAGACTGAGGCAAAGAAGGTGTTAAGTACCTCTGCCTTTTCCTCATTCTTTGTTACAACGTTCCCCTCCCTGTCAACCAAGGAGTGGAGGTTGTCCTTGCCCTTCTTCTTGCTATTGATGTATTTATAGAAGGACTTTTTGTTGTCCTTCACAGCAGAGGCCAGTCTAAGTTCTAAATGGGCTTTTGCCTCCCTAATTTTCTTCCTGCACAACCTAGCAACATCCCTAAACATTCTGTAGGTTGCCTCCCCTTTCTTCCAAAGATGATACACCCTCTTTTTTCCCTAAGTTCTATTAAAAGTTCATTGCCCATCCAGGCTGGCCGTCTGCCCCGGCGGCTCATCTTCCGGCACACCGGCACAGCCTGTTCTTGCACCTTCAATAGTTCTTCCTTGAAGTAGGCCCAGCTCTCCTGGACCCCTTTGTTTTTGAGGGCTGATTCCCAAGGAACCTTCTGAATTAGTTCCTTGAGTAGCCTGAAGTCTGCCCTCCTGAAGTCCAGAGTGGAGGTCTTCTTGCTGCCCCTCTTGGCTTGGCTGCATACTGAAAACTCTATTATGTCATGGTCACTGGTGCCTAAACACCCTCCGACCACCACATCACCCACCTGCCCTTCCCTGTTGGTGAAGAGGAGGTCAAGCATAGCCTTACCCCTGGTAGGCTCACGCAGCACCTGGGATAAGAAGCTGTCCTCCATGCACTCTAAGAACCTCCTAGACTGCCTCCTCTCTGCTGTGTTGAGATCCCAACAGATATCAGGCAGGTTGAAGTCACCCATGAGAACGAGGTCAGGTGATCTTGAGACAGCCTTAAGCTGCCTATAGAATGCCTCATCGACATCCTCCTCCTGGTTGGGTGGTCTATAACAGACGCCAACCAGGATGTCTGCCCTGTTGGTCTTCCCTCTAATTCTCACCCACAAGCACTCAACCCTATCATCCCTGATCTCCATCTCAACAGCATCCAGTGCCTCCCTGACATACAGGGCCACCCCTCCACCCCTTCTTCTTTGCCTGTCTCTCCTGAAGAGCCTGTAGCCGTCAATTGCAGCGCTCCAGTCATGCGAGTCATCCCACCACGTCTCTGTGATGGCAACTACATCATAACTTTCTTGCTGCAACAAGGCTTCCAGCTCCTCTTGTTTGTTACCCATGCTTCGTGCATTAGTGTACATGCACTGCAGCTGGGCTGCTGGTTTCACCTCTAGCTCTAGCTTATCACCTCCAGACTCCTGCCTGAGGGCACTGGTTTCCAACCCTCCCCCTTCGAAGCTAGTTTAAAGCCCTGTCAATGAGACTTGCTAATTCCCTTCCCAGAATCTTTTTACCTTTGGGGGACAGGCCATTCTCATGTATTGTGACCTTTCCCCTCCTCTGGGACAGATGTACTCCATCTGTTACCAGCTGACCTGGTGCAGTAGAAAGTTCCCCAAGATCGAAAAACCCAAAATTCATTCGTCTGCACCAGCCCCTAAGCCACTTGTTGACTGATGAAGATGTTAAAACAGAACTGGGGCCAGCAATGAGTCCTGGGAAACACTACTTGTAACTGGCCAACAACTGGATTTACTTCCATTCACCACGACTCTCTGAGCCTGGCCGTTCAGCCAGTTTTTCACCCAACAGAACTGTGTATCATTTATCTCCTTGCCAAGAAGGAGGCTGCATCCAACACCAGCTTCAAGTATTTGATGGTGATACCCACAACAGGACAACTTGCAGACAGACACAAGTCTAAATATTCATCACACCCTTTCTGGCTTTTTCAAAGCTCACGCTGGACTCTGGCACAGCATTCACCACAAGGGCTTAGCGTGTGAGTATTTATTTAAACAAACAAACAAAAAACAGAATCAGAAAATTCAGGAGAACTGCCTATCTCTGCCTATACTACAGAACTACCAACCTAATCACTCCAGTGAAAACTTTACTGATTTTCTAATGCCAAATATTGGCATACATGGTCCAAGGTAGCTGACATATTGAGTACTTACAAGCTGCAGCTAAGGTCTGCTGTATGTGTATATAGATATCTACACATGCACCTATAAACATAGATCTAGATAGCTATACACTCAGTGATGGTGCTGCTATTGGTATCCAGGTTCATCTTAAATTATTTCTGATAAGCCTGCAGTTCTCTGCTGTAGAGGTACATTTTAGGGTGGATTTAGACTGGATATTAGGAAGAAATTCTTTACAGTGAGGGTGGTGAGACACTGGAACAGGCTGTCCTGGGAAGTTGTGGATGCACCCTCCCTAGAAGTGCTTGAGGCCAGGCTGAATGAGGCTTTGAGCCACCTGGTCTAGTGGGAGGTGTTGGAACTAGACGATCTTTAAGGTCCCTTCCAACCCAAACCATTCTGTGATTTATGTACCAAAAATGTGTTGTTTCCAGTTTTCCTAGAAGGACATTTATCATTGGAAAGCTGTGTGACTTTTAGAGTACAACGTTGGGTGTTTTTTTCCCCACTTAACATTTCCTCTGTGGGAGACGCTGGAGGAAGGGGGAAGTAAACATCTTCCCTTTCCCCAGACCTAGAGAAAGAGAAAATACAAACTAGTTTTAGCTTAAACCCAAGAGGAGGGGGTTAGAATTTAGTACATTTGTGTTATCAGAGTTTCCTGACTTTGAAAACCAATTTAGAGTCCCTTAGCTTTAGTGAAAATGAGCATTTGCATTTTGCAGGAGGTGGTGCTAGAAGCACAGAACTGTTGAGAGCAGGAGATGTAAGTCCCAGTAGGACATATTTCTCAGCTTTGAGAGGCACCTGTGTTTTCTGGAGTAAGAAAAAGAGCATTTTCACAGGATTGTGGCTCTCCAGAGCAATAGCCATCAGCTTCACAGTACCTGATCCTGCAGACAGTCTCATGCTGAGTATACAGACAAACAAAACTTGCTTTTGGATAGGAAAAGCTCCACCTTACAACTTGTAACCCCAGACCCAGGGAAAAAAAAACTGTGGATGTCAGCATTTTAGGACACAAATTGATTAAATTATTTTTTTTTTACATGATTTGTGACAAGAGAGGAAAGATAGAATTTGATTTTGCATGGAAACCTGCAGCTTGGGAAGACATTAGAAGATCAACATTCACATCACAGAATCCTAGCACAGAGGGGGTTGGAAGGTCATCTTGAGATCACCTGGTCCAACCCCACTGCTAAAGCAAGGTCACCCACTGCAGGTTTCCCAGGATCAAAATGTCCAGCTAGGTCTGGAATCTCAATCTCACCCTTTAGGTACTGATTAGCAGTAAGAAGGTGCTGATCTTAAGGTAAGGAAATAAGATGGGGAAGTAAAATACTTGGACTATCTTTAGGCAAACTGGAGCACTTTTATGCTCCTCCCCCACCCCAACAGCAATTAAAGGATCAAGACACTCACAAAAAAAGTCCAAATCGAGTGCTCTCGTCACTTGAATTAGCTCTGCCTGGAACTTTCTCACCACAGTGTTGAGCTGTGAGTGTTTTCATCCAGGCGTCAATGTTTTCAAGTCCTCACTCATGTCCATAATAGTTTATTTAGGCAAATAGTACTTTAATGACATTGAAGCTCTACCATTTAAAAAAAATAGTTGATTTCTGTTGTGTCCAGCTTTGGAGCCCCCAGCACAAAAAGGATATTGAATTGCTGGAGCAGGTCCAGAGGCTGAGAGAGTTGGGGCTGTTCTGGCTGGAGAAGAGAAGGCTCAGGGGAGATCCTGGAACACCCTTCCAGTATTCCAAGAGAGCTGCAAGGAGAGCTGAAGAGGGACTTTTTACAAAGGCATGAAGTGACAGGACAAGGGGCAATGGCTTCAAACTGGAAGAAGCTAGATTGAGATTAAATATTAGAAAGAAGTTATTTACTATGAGGATGGTGAGGCACTGGAACATGTTGCCCAGAGTTGTGGAGGCTGCAGCCCTGGAAGTGCTCAAAGACAGGTTGGATGGGGCCTTGAGCTACTTGGTCTGGTAAGAAATATCCTTGCCTATGGCAGGGTGGTGGAACTAGATGACCTTCAAGGTCCTTTCCAATCCAAACCCTTCTATAATTCTGCAATTCTGCTATGAACATTTTTTAATTAAATACATTTCCTAAGGGAAAAAGAAGACAAACTTGAAACAAAGCTGCTCAGTCCTCCTCCAGCAAATGGTTCCTGGAACTGGTATGACAAAAATGTCACTTTTATTCCCTGTTGTTTCAGAATGGAAATAGTCAAAGCAGCCAGATTCCTTAGAAATTAGTTTTCCAATTGGCACCCCAGTGTAAACTAAGTGCCAGCGGATCACACTGCCATGAATGCAACTCATGTCTGTCCCATGAAGATCTGCTCTCCCTGGTTCAATCCTGATTCCCTGTCACCATGCAGGAGATGCCAGGAAAAAGACTGTTCCTCCTCTCAGACCTGAACAAAATCACTGTTTTGATGACTGAAAGGTGAATACATCCTCCCTGCTTCTAAGTGACCTCCTTACCATTTTAGTAGCAAAGTGTTCTAAGGATAGTTGTAGAGACTTCGAGGGAGTTTGCCCAGCCCTGTCCATCCAGTTGTACCCATAAAAAGTCAGTCTATCCCCCTGGAAGGAGCAATAAAAATGGTGTTCAAAAACATATCTTGCTGCACAAGGGTCAGGAAGCATCATACTTTATGTATCCACTCACGGTGACAGGATGCTGACCCCAGCAGGCTGTCCCTGAGGAGACCCACAGTGCACAATTCAGTTCTCACTGCTCACTTGTCTAATGATCAAGATAAAGGTCAAGAATGTTAAATATTCATCACAGACCTGAGGATTTGCACAGACAATACAGCCTGATGTCTTCTCAACATTACCTGGTAGCTTTCTTCAGAAAGAAGTGACGAGGGTGGGACCTCTTTGCTGTTAGCAATATGGACCAGAACGGTCAAAAAAAATTCAGCTGCAAATTATCCAAGTGACCACAAAATAGACTCACTTGGAGTCCCTGCCTGCTGCTATGAACAGCTCATCATCTTTCCTCTCCCTCAGTTAGTTTAGAGGAATCCAGGAGGGGCCAAGGTCAAGCTCTCTGACTTCATAGGGCAGGAGATGGGGAATAGTTGAGCTGGTGTTCGACATGCAGTCAGCACTAATCAGAATAAATTACTTCTCATCTGAAGCACCTTCTCTACAGTGTCAGTTACTACTTTAACTTTGCTTATTCTACCACAAACAGAATCTGGGATGAGAGAGATACCAACTTGTCTCCAACCCCAACCTCTGGGGTTTCATGGGCTCAGCAGGGCAGCCCTGGAGCAGGCTGCTCACAGAGGTTGTGGAGTCTCCTTCTCTGGAGAGATTTCAAACTCACTTGGGCATTGTGATCTTGGGCAACCTGCTTTGGGTGCAGGAAGGTTGGACTAGATGACCTCCAGAGATCCCTTCCGACCCCAGATGCTGGAATTCTGTGATTTTGTTGTTTTATGTGGTTGAATTATTAACAAAAACCCACACACACATTCTCTGATGTGCCTATTCATGCCTTTCTTTTATGCAAGAAAATCCCAACGCTCATAAGAAAAAAAATTGCTTTCACGAATTGCACAACATTGGGGGCTATTTCTGATAAGAGATCCACACAGATAACAGAGGGAACTCCTCAAAAGCATACACATGTCCATACCCTCAGTTCCCCTCAGTTTAAGCAGGACATCGAGACACTTGAACATGTCCAGAGAAGGGCAACAAGGCTAGGGAGAGGCCTTGAGCACAAGCCCCACGAGGAGAGGCTGAGAATTGTTGAGCCTGGAGAAGAGGAGGCTGAGGGGAGACCTCATTGCTCTCTACAACTACCTGAAGGGTGGTTGTAGCCAGGAAGGGGTTGGTCTCTTCTCTCTAGCAACCAGCACCAGAACAAGGGGACACAGTCTCAAGCTACGCCAGGGGAAGTTTAGGCTCGAGGTGAGGAGAAAGTTCTTCACCGAGAGAGTCGTTTGCCATTGGAATGTGCTGCCCAGGGAGGTGGTGGAGTCACCATCCCTGGAGGTGTTCAAGAGGGGACTGGACATGGCACTTGGTGCCATGGTCTAGTCATGAGGTCTGTGGTGACAGGTTGAACTCGATGATCTTTGAGGTCTCTTCCAGCCTTGGTGATACTGTGATTCTATGATCTTACCTACTTGGTTTTCAACTCTAGAGTGCACAACCAGCCAGGATATTGCTTTCCACAAACCTGTCACAC
This sequence comes from Picus viridis, assembly GCA_033816785.1. Classification (NCBI taxonomy): domain Eukaryota; kingdom Metazoa; phylum Chordata; class Aves; order Piciformes; family Picidae; genus Picus; species Picus viridis. Next base: position 35,138,400 of record CM066585.1, on the reverse strand, counting down.
ACCCTTTCAAAGCCATTGTGACAATTTACCAGATTGGGACAAAAATCTGTGTGAGTTCTTATGCAAGCTGTTTGTCTACTACAGGCCATTAGTTTCTGTATATTTAACTTGAAAACCATCCCTACCATTTGGATCTCATTGAGTTCATTAAAATTTCATTTCGCTTTAAAAACCAACAAAACTTCTTACAGTAGAGACCTGGAAGTCTCCTCCTCCATCCTTCCTGTGAAAATACTGTAAAACTTGATTCTATTAGATTTGTAAAGCAACTCTAAATACACATTGCCCAAAGTGTATTCAAATATATGGAGACAATTGAGAGTACTCTGAAATAAAGCAAGAGTTTTAAAACATTCATAGATGATCATCTTATTCTGCCATGCAACTATAAGAGCATTGTCTGGGGAATAACAGCATGGCAGGGGGGTGGAACGGACCTCTGGAGATTTTGCCAGCTGCCCCCTGCTAACACAGGGGCACCCACAGAGACTTGCCCAGGATCACAATGTCCAGCTGGAATCTCTCCAGGGAAGGAGACTCTCTGATCAGCCTGCTCTAGGGCTCCAGCTCCCTCAGAGGAAAGACTTTTTTTCCCCTTATCTTCAGATGGACCCTTCTGAGTTCCAGTTTGTGCCCTTGTCCTGTCACTGAGCACCACTGAAAAAAGTCTGCCACCCCATGATCCTTTTAGCTCTTGCTGAGCATTGATAAGATCCCCTCTCAGGCTGCTCTTCTCCAGGCTCAACAGCCCCAGCTCTCTCAGCCTTTCCTCCTCACAGAGATGCTCCAGGCCTCTCAGCAACTTTGGAACCTCCGCTGGACTTTCTCCAGTAGCTCCCCCTCTCTCTTGAGCTGGGGAGCCGTAACACAACAGAAGATACCAGCTGTGGCCTCTCTAGGGTAGCAGAGTAGGGGGTGTGGGGAGAACTTCCCTTGACCTGCTGGTCACACTTTTCTGAATGCATCTTATATTCTTTATCTATCATGTTTTTTGATCATGATTTTTTTCTATACAACACTGGTTGCTTGCATTTATTCATCAGAAGAATAAGTAAACGGTTCAGAAAACTTCTGTATTTCCTATTTGCTGATTCTGGCCTCAAAGAGCACATCTGAACTTCCACATAAAGCCACATATCTTCCACTGTCCCCACCACCTGTCTGCTCTGTAAGGAGATTAACTCTCTGATCACTATAAAAATGTTTTATTTAGTAGATAATTGTAAGCACTGGGTATCTCCCATTTCCAAATCTCTTGCTTTATTATCCTTGTCCAAGAAGGTCTTAATATTTAAGTGATTTACTGATTACTTAAAATGCCAGCCCAGCCATTAGGAGGTACATTCCACTGTGCATTGCCTAATTTTATAGTACATTATTTCTTTATAAACAGACCCATTACTCTGAAGCATTAATTAAACCTCTTTGCCCATTATGAACTCCATTTGGAAGACAACAGCATAACCAACCGCTTGCCTTTGATGGATGGGCCTGCAAACTCCACCTTTTGGCTCACACCTAAAGAGCTTCCCAAGCAGCAGTGCCTACCAGAACATTATGCCATGGAGAGCAGTGATTTGTGGAAAGCAAGCATCTAATGAATAATACATGGCATCTCCACTTCAGCAACCCAGTTTTGCTAAACTCTTTTGCATCAATAACCCGGTACTAAAAAGCTCTGTTTAATATTGTGAGCCCCAAAGGCTTTTTGAAATAGAATTACATCAGCCACACTTATAATTCTTAATGTTTGGAGCACGCTGCAGCTTGCTGTATCGCTGGAGACAGCCTTCACCCAGAAGTTTCTCTTGGACACGTGTCTGGACTGACCTTCAGGCTTTTCACATTTCCCCCACAATGATAGGACATTGAAGGCAATTGTAGAACAGTTCATCCATCACCTCCTTTCAACAGTCCTTTTAGAGTGAAAGACCTCAGGACACACACACTCAAGGTAGTCAACAGCATCTTAGCCTGTATGAGCAACAGTGGGGCCAGCAGGACCGGGGCAGTGATGGTCCCCCTGTACTGTGGGCACCAATGAGGCCACACCTTGAGCACAGTTTGGGTTCAGTTTTGGGGCCCTCACTCCAAGAAGGACACTGAGGTGCAGGAAGGGCAGAGAAGGCAACAAAGCTGGTAATGGGTCTGGAAAACAGGTCTGGTGAGAAGTAACTGAGGGAACTGTTCAGTCTGGAGAAAAATGAGGCTGAGGGGAGACCTTCTGGCTCTCTAACTCTCTTCAAGGAGGTTGGAGACAGGTCAGGGTTGGTCTCTTCTCCCAAGCAACAAGTGCCTCAATTTGCACCAAGAGAGATTTAGGCTGGTCCCCCCCCAAAATGTCCAAACACACACACAACTTCCTTCACTGAAAGGGTTCTCAAACACTGGAACAGGCTCCCCAGGGAGATGGTTGAATCCCCACCCCCGGAGATGTTTAAAAGACAGAGATGTGGTGCTGCAGCAAAGTTAGGTAAGGGTTCAACTCAATGATCATAGAGGTCTTTTCCAGCCAAAACGACTCTATGATTCTACAATCCAGACAGACTACCCTGAAACAGCCCTTATTAAGCAGTGGTTGTCCTTTCATCAGGCTTTCTACATCAAAGATTAATTCAGCCTTCCCTCCTGGCATCATCAACGCCATCACTACCATATTCTTAAAGGCTCTTTGTTTCTCACAACGTGGGCATCCATCCCACAGTCTCTGCACCAGGGTCATACCCCAGTTCCCAATATTTATCATAGAATCAGTCAGGGTTGGAAGGGACCACAAGGATCATCTAGTTCCAACCCCCTGCCATGGGCAGGGACACCCCACACTACATCAGGCTGGCCAGAGCCTCATCCAGCCTGGTCTTAAACATCTCCAGGGACAGGGCCTCAAGCACCTCCCTGGACAACCCATTCCAGGGCTTCACCACTCTTATGGGTAAGAACTTCCTCCTCATGTCCACTCTGAATCTCCCCACCTCCAGCTTCATTCCATTCCCCCTAGCCCTATCACTACCTGATATCCTGAGAAGTCCCTCCCCAGCCTTCTTGTATAGACTCCCAAGGCTGGAGGAAGCCTCATCCTCCATGCTGGATCATTCCCAGCTGTGTTGCTCTAGAGCATACATCCCCTTCTGATTTTCACTCCACAATAGTCAGATTTACATAGAACAGCCTGGCATAAAATGAAACTCCAGCTCTCACTCCTCACTCTGTGGAGTGTTTTGGTCTTTTACATCTTCTGTTCTCAGGTGTGCACAGCCTAAGGTATCAGCTCACTCCCTCCCACACCTCTTTGGAGGCCAGGACAGCCACTCCACAACTCAGCAGTTCAGGACAGCTTCATGTCCCGCTGCGCCTTAACATCCTCATTAAGAAGTCAACATTTACCAACAGCAACCCTGCAGATGTATGCACAGATGTCCTCTATATTTAGGAGAGGAAATAACCATGCTTTCTTCAGGTACCACTGTGTGCAGCTGACTGGGAAATGATTTAATGGTGCCCATTATAACTGAAAAAGCCAAAAAGCTATTAAAGGTTGTAGGAGAAGTGCTGTCACAGTTGGAGGACTCTTGGCTGAGCTGAGCCAAAGGCCACCTCATGGGAATTTGATTTATGAGGAGCTCAGAAAACATCAGGAGCAGCAGCACTCATGACAGGCAGCAGAGATTGGTGCCACACATCAGAGACAAAGCAAAGCTTGCCATTCTCTTGCTGGAAACTCCACAGTCACACAGGGCACCCTCATCCTGAGCCCACAGAAAGCAGCTCAGATGGTTCCCAGTTACCAGAGCTGTGCCACATCTCAGTGACAACCAGAGCTCCAAGCAGACCTGGAAGAAACACAAAATGAATTAAAACACAAAAGGCAAAGCAAGAGGGCTGGCAGCTGATGTTGCTTTCCAGCTATCTGCAAGCAACAGAAGAAGAGAACTGACAGAGAAGGATGTTCTGGCAGGGCTTGAGGCAGGCCTTAAAGAGGAAGGATGAAGTTTTTCCTCTCACACCAGGCACTGACACATGCAAGAAGTACACAAAAGCCATCCCACCACCTTCCTCACCCATCCTCAGTTCCTTGCACCCAGAAACATGATCACTAGCTGAAGAGTATCACAAGCAAACCCTCATCACACAACAATCTCCCTGGTCCTTAAGGAAACTCATTTGGATTCAGCAGGAGAGCTACAAAAAACTGCTGCAGGAAATGATAGCTCAGGAGGGAGTTGGAGGCTTGCAATAGAGATAACACTGTGGGGACATTCATCTTCCAGCTATGGAAGGAAAATGCAAGGGAGGAGAGGCAGACTGCCACAGAAAGCTGCTTCACTGCTCCCAGTCTCTCCCACACTCACCCCAACCATTCAGACCCACATCATCAACTGGCAATCCTACCAGCACCTCAAGCCTTCCCCAAAACCCCCAGTAGATACAACACTGCATCAAAACAGCCTAAGTGGAATAAAATGTCAGTCCTCATTTTGGGGTGGCTTTGAGGGTTTTTTGGGTTGGGTTGGGGGGCAGTGTTGGTTTGGGGTTTTTTTTGCTTGTGATGCAAAAAGCTTTCAGATCCTAAATTGCAGTCCTGCTTCATCTGTTACATAATTACTCTGCTACCACTAATTAGCAGCTGACTGTAAACATAATTTCCATCCCAGAAGACATCCCCTGATTGGAGCACAGCTGAAAACACAAGTCAGGCACTGTGCTGGCCCTCAGGCCAGTTTACTTAATAATCCCCAGGACTGGTCCTCCTAAAGTCAGAACCTGTTATAGTGGCAAGCCAGGAAAAACCCAGAGCAATCTTGAATGTGAAATTAGGGGAGAAAGCAAATTCTTAGGGAAAGAATGCTCATCTGGACACACACAAAAGAGAGTCTACCTGGGCCAAACACTGACAAATTGCTCCTACCACTGTCACACTTGGAGAAACCTTCAGAGGAATGTGCTGAAGAAATGCCACATTCTACTCAGCAGAAAGATCTGAGATTGATGCAATTAAATCCTTAAAGGTCTAAGGGTAAATGCAGTGGCAGTAATGAAAGCAAAGAGGGTGCTGACTCCAGCTAATTAAATGTCCATTTTGATGCTGATAGGATCAGTCCAAAAGTGGAAACTTGGATCCTGCCTGCAGCCGGTGGGGAATGTAACAAGGCAACAATGAGGACAGGCACTGAGCAGAAAGTGAGCTGGGAAGGCACAGCACTGACCAGAATCAGTTTTGCTCTAGTCAAACCAGGACAAGCCAACACAAAGATGAGTGCAACTCCCTGCAGCTCACTACAAATGACTATGGAGGGAACGGGCCACACAGAGAAGCTATTTCATCCTGAGAGACAGATGTTCAAGTGCTCTCACAAAGCCAAGGTAGCAATGCCACGAGCAGAGCACACAGTAATTCCTGCAAAATGGACAACTTAGAGAGGCCTTCAGCAGAGGTCGGGGACAGGACTCTATTTCAAATCAGATACTTCAGTCACAACCCCCAAATTATCCCTAACTCAACAATTTCCTGCTGGAATATTCCCTGCAAAGTTCAATGTAACTACAAAGTGTGGGTATAATTTGCTGCACAAAAATGAAAATTATATGTTAGGTTAGCATCACTCTCAAGACAAAACCAGCAGAGTTAGAGCCCTGGTAGTAGGATGGAGGTATTGCCTGAACATCCACCATTAACCATTTCATTAGGCCAGATCAAATTACTTCAGAAAGAACTTATCTCCAAAATCCATGGGGTTTTTAAACTTTCCCAGTAACTTTTTTAGCAGCAGCCACCATTATTGAGTTCCAAAATGAGCTCCAAAGATGGAGACTCATTTTCATCCCAGGGGCTTCTTCATCATCCAAAACTAGACAATGAATAAAGCAACTGTAATTCCATTTCAAGGAAAGAATCATAAAATGGTCTGGGTTGGAAGGGACCTTAAAGATCATCTAGTTCCAACCACCCTGCCATGGGCAGGGCCACCTTGCATTAGACCAGGTTGCTCAAGGCCTCCTCCAACCTGACCTTGAACACCTCCAGGGAGGAGGTGGCATCCACAAACTTTCAGCTTCAATTCAATCACACAAATTCTATCACAATAAGCCTTGCAAAAAGGCCATCTACAGCTTTCTCACAGTCCTCCATGTACTGGAAAGCCACTCTAAGCTCTCCCTAGAGCCTTCTTTTCCCTATTCATCTTCATGACCCTCCTCTGGACCTGCTCCTACAGTTCAGCATCCTCCTGCGAAAGAAAGTAAGAAGAGGCTGGTGCTGGTCTCTTCTCATAGGAAATTGGTGACAGAACAAGAGGGAATGGCCTCAAGCTGCAACTGGGTAGGTTTAGATTGGACAGTAGGAAACATTTTCTCACAGAAAGAATGTTCAGACATTGAAGTGTGCTGCCCAGGAAGGTGGTAGGGTCACCAGCCCTGGATGTGTTTAAGGGTTCTTTGGATGTGGTGCTTGGGGATATGGTTTAGGGGTGAACCTTGTAGAGTAGGGTTATGGGTTGGACTTGGTGATCCTGAGGGTCTTTTCCAACCTGAATGTTTCTGATTCTGTGAAGAGGTTATTCAGTACTGTTGGATTCACCAAGAGTTTCCAGGATTTGGTTTGTTTTTTTCCTCACTACACAAAGGAGCTCACCCAGCCCCTGCCCATAGCACCTGAACCCAGAACATGAACTTGTAACCTTGATAGCACCTTATCACTGAATGTGAACCAGCTTTCAAGAACTGCAGAAACCTGAACACATACTTCTCCCACAGAGTCCTTACCCTGGACTTGCACTCCAAAGTTGACTTCTAGGACAAGTTTCAGGAGAATCTGAAGTAACATCAGTGAAAACTAAGACACTAATAAGAGTGGATTTTTTTCCACTGCAAAGGGACATTTTCATTAACTAATGAAAACCAGAGGGGAAAATCCTTTCTCAGCCCAAGTCAAAGTTTTCAGCCAATCTGCAAGCAGACTATAAGGAAAGTCACTGAAGATTAGTCATTAGTGACCACATCAAGGAAATCAAGTTGCACAAATCACCCATTTCTTCCCAAAACAATGCAGTCCTAGGTAAATGGAGTCTTTCCTCCATTCCTAGTGGAAACATGAGGTCAGTGAGCCAAACATAGCAGCATTTCAGACAAGGTGGTCTGATAAGCTCAGGGAGACCTACATCAGCCCCAGTCCAGACCTACTTCTTGCAGGCTTCTCTGCAGGGGCTGCAAACCCTTGCAGCAGGGAGAACAGAATTGTAGAATCATTTTGGTTGGAACAGATTTTTAAGATCAAGCCCAACCATTAACACAACATTGCCAGGTCACCACTAAACCATATCCCTCAGCAACACAGCTTTGCAATTCATCCATGGATGGGGACTCCACCACTGCCTTGGACAGCCTGTTCCAGAGCTTGACAATCCTTTCAGAAAATAAATTTTTCCTAATGTCCAACCTAAAATGGAAGCTGTTTACTCTTGTTCCTTGGGAGAAGCAAGAAATCCCACCTGCTCCCTCCCCACCCCCCCCCAATACCTCCTGTCAGGGAGTTGTAATGAGTCAGAAGTTCTCCCATCAGCTTCCTTTTCTCCAGGCTGAGCAACCCCAGTTGCCTCAACTGCTCTTCACCAGACCTGTTCTCCAGACCCTTCACCAGCTTTCATTGCCCTTCTCTGAATATGCTCTAGAACCTCAATGTCCTTTTTGAAGTGAGGAGCCCAAAAATGAACCCAGTATTTGAGGTGCAGCCTCACCAGCATGAAGCAGAGATGGACAATCCCTGCCCTAGTCCTACAGCTTGAGCCTGCATCTACAGTTTAAGTTTGTACCCAAAACCCCTCCTGACATGCCCAACCATGGGGAGCAGATCCTGCATTACAATTCTCCACCATTCCAAGCACAGGGCTCCTGAAGCCACAGCCCTAAGAAGGGCAGTCACTGCTGTAGGATGGTGGTTTGAATATCAGAGGTGCTGAGGAGACCAAGCTGAACACAGACTGCAGAGGGTGGATGCCTCTAGCCAGGGCACCAGCATGTTTGTTTTTTAACCTCCACAAACCATGCTGAAACAACTTCACTGCCTGCTCCAGCCCCCTCTCAGAAGGTCCATGATCACAAGACAAAGCTTTCCAAGTCAGCTCTGAAGTCAGAAATGAAACCTCCTGAAATACCAGTAGAAAAGAGCTTTTTTTTTTTTTTTCCCCTCTCCCCTTCAAGCATCAAGAAACATACAAAGCAAAGGGTTGCCCATAGCAAGGCTCACAGACTAATTATTTGCATCTTAACTACTTTCCAAGCCCACAGGGAGAACTCAGTTAACCATTTCCCCATCTGAGGTTTTATTTCATTAATGGGAGCTCTATCAGAAGCAGGACATGTTGATTTTAATGAGCCTGCTTCCCTCATTTATTTGGCAACATCGCTTTAGCACCATGTAGATCTGCAGATCAGCAAATGAACCTTGTTAGTCTGTGTCTGCAACTCATAGACACGGGCAAAAACAGCAACAAAAAAGCACTAACTGGCTTGATTTGCTGATCAGCAGGTTTGTAGCTTGCTTAAAAGTGACTGTACAGCTCTAATTCATTAAGAATAATTCAGTGATTTCCCCATCAGCATTTTCCACTGTCCCTCACTCTCCTCCAGAAACAATGGCTGGAAGGGGGAAGGAACTCAACATCATTAAAACTCTACTCCATGGCTTCTTGTTGGCAAAGATTTCAAATTGTAGGGAAGAAGTAATCCCTAAACCTCCTGTATCCACCCCGAAGCAAACATGGACCCTGCACACAGCTCAGCTCCACCACCATCTGCCAGCTTCTGAAGCAAAGCTAATTCCATTCTTTCAAAGATGCATCTCCCAGCTGATACGTTGTTTTGTATTCTTCTCCATTCCTTGCATACCCTGCTCAAGCCTCTCTGCAAGCTCATCCCCCTCCATCAAACCTCTAAACCTGTCTGCTTTGAGTATGCAGCTCCCTTCAAATACATAACTTCAAGTGGGTGCATTAAGAAGAGTGCAGCAAGAAGGTCAGGGAGGTTCTCCTTCCCCTCTACTCTGCCCTACTGAGGCCTCAGCTAGAGTGCTGTGTCCAGTTCTGGGCTCCTGTCAGCACCTGGTTATCCTTTACCAACCATGGTCAGCAGAAGGGATCATGCTTAGATTCAAATAATTCCCGTGGAAGAAATAAAGGCAAACCAGTGCCAAACGGCTGATGAATTGGGTTTGACTGGAGTGGAGCAGAGAGGAAAATAGGAAGGACAAGGAGAGGGGAAAGGAGAGAGTGGAAGAGAGACAAAGATCATTCCCTGGAGCCAGCTCATAGAACAGGCCCGGGTGCTTGGTGCGGTGCACTCATTGGCCTTTCAGTGGCGCTGTCGCAGTGCTTGAAAGCCAAGCTGTCAGGCTATGTCACACCCTGTTGAAGGCAATAAAGCCGTTGAGATCTCACAGCTTCCCAGTTCAAGAGAGGGAACTACTGGAGAGAGTCCAACAGAGGTTCCAAAGACGCTGAGGGGCCTGGAGCATCTCTGTGAGGAGGAAAGGCTGAGAGCGCTGGGGCTGTTGAGCCTGGAGAATAGCCGCCTGAGAGAAGATCTAATCAATGCTCAGCAAGTGCTAAAGGATGGGGACAAGAGAATGGAACCAGGATCCTTTCAGTGATCTCCAGCAATGGAACAAGGGGCAAGAGATGCCAATTTGAGCACCTGAATGTCCACCTGAGCCCTGCCTCATTCCCTGCTTCAACTCTTAACTGCAGCTCTAGCAACGCAGAATCTTCTCCCTGCCCTTTAATTTAGCAACCAATTTAATTTATTGGATGACACCAACATTGTCTCTGCAGATCTTACCCAAGTGCATGCAAAGCCAGGATGGGAAACGTTTTGCAGCTCCCAAGAAGGAAGTTTCCCTGTCATGAGCCGTATCAGGGAGAATATCCATGCAGTCAAGATGTGCAAACTGTCCTGATAACTACCAAGGGCTTCATCAGCGCAGGACGTGATGTGCCGGCACAGACGGTGATACAGGCACTGCTCAGACCCATTTCACAGTTCTCTGTGACCTCTTTGTTTTGTTAAAAAGAAGGAGCAAGCACCTTGCAGAAAATTATTTTACAGAAAGTAAAAAAAAAAAAAAAAAAAAAAGGCAACAAAAACAAAAAACCACCACACTTGCTAGAAGTAAATAGAGCAGAAAAACACGGTCCAGGCATGGGCAATAGAGTGGGAAGGTGTAAGACAGGGAACCACCACATGTGTTTTCACAGAATCACAGACAGGTAGGGGGTTGGAAGGCACCAGTGGAGATCAGCTAGGTCAATTCCCCTGCTAAAGAAGGATCACCCACAGCAGCTTGCCTGCGATCACAATGCCCAGGTGGATTTCACATCTCTCCAGAGAAGGACGCTCCACCTCTCCAGACAGCCTATTCCAGGGCTCTGCCACCCTCACAGAAAAGAACACTTGCCTTATGTTCAGATGGAACCTCCTGGGTCTCAGTTTGGGCCTGTTGTCACTGTTACTGGACACTACTGAGAAGAGTCTGACACCATCATCTTTCCTCCCACTCTTTAGCTCTTGCTGAACACTGATCAGATTCCCTCTCAGGCTGCTCTTCTCCAGGCTCAATAGCCCCATCTCTCTCAGCCTTTCCTCCTCACAGAGATGCTCCAGACCCTTCAGTATGTTTAGATCCTCTCTTGGACTCTCTCCAGTGGTTCCAGGTCTCTTCCTGCTTTGCTCAGGGTTCAGCCCTTGACCTTAAGATTACCATACACAGAGCATCACCAGGCTTTAGCTCTGACCCAGACCAGCAGCATTTCTTCTTGCACTTTCAAAACAAGTCTTTGAATGAGCAGAAGCAACAAGATCTGGGTGCACATCACTGCTGTGAAACAGAGGAGCGCCTGGATGGAAGAAGCGTTGCAATTCCTATTATACATATTCAACATGACTGCCTGGTGGACAGCGAGCTACCACACAGCATGTTGCAGAAAAGCTGCTCTGTCAGCTTACACCAGGCTGGATGAATTAACCCAACACACTGAGCACGTCTAAGGGGAATCACAGGTGTGCTATGCTCAAGTGTCCACCTCTGTTCATTCAGCTTGTGCTTTCATTTCCACTTTCATGCCAGGAAATGGGATTTCTGCAAGGGGAAGCACAGAGCACCGTGGCACATACAAACCTCCCAGCATAGGCACAGAATCACAGAATGGTTTGGGTCAGAAGGGATCTTTAAAGAACATATAGTTCCAAACCCCCTGCCATGGGCAGGGACACCTTCTACTAGACCAGGTTGCTCAAAGGCTCATCCAACCTGGCCTTGAACACCTCCAGGGAGGGGCCCATCCATAACCTCCCTGGGCAACCTGTTCCAGTGTCTCACCACCTTCACTGTGAAGGATTTCTTCCTAATATACAGTCTAAATCTTCCCTCTTCCACCTTAAGCCATTCTCTGCCTCGTACTGTCTCAGACTGCCCTAGCTTGTTCATCTGGTACAGAAGAGCTCAGAAAAGGGGGAGGGACAGGCTGCAGATGGCACCAGTAGAGGCACAAATCATCCGGGAACACATCCACACTTACTGGTGACAGAAGGCAGCTTGTGAAAGCTGCTGGAAAGCAGTGTTGCAGGAAAGGTCCTAGGGTCCTGGTGGACACCAGCTTGACCAGTTGCCACCAAGGTGCCCTTGCCCAGTTGCCACCAAGGTGCCCTTGCCCAGTTGCCAGCCAGCTGCTGGCAGGACATGACCAGTCCCCTCTGCTCAGCATTGATGGGGCCATGCCTGCAGTGCTGTGTCAGGTCTGGGCTCCCTGGTACAAAAGAGACATACTGGGAAGAGCCCCCAGTACTCCTCCACCCCCACAGCTCCCCACTGAGACTGCTGGGGTCACAACAACCTGCTTTTACCTGGTGCTGCCCAGGCAACAGGCACAGTGCCTGCTTGGACAGTTGACTGGTGCTACTGGGTGAGGAGAGAAGACTTTGAAAAAGTTGAGAACCATTGTGTGGCACCAAGAGGCACTTGGCAGCCTCGAAAGCACCATCTGGGCTCCCTCTGAGCGTCACCCGTGTGCCCTGTGCCACTCTTGTTGGCTCATCAGGACGGGCCAGCTTTACTGCTGCTGCAGGTCCAGGTGAGCTCTCTCCGTGGCTCAAGAGCACATCCCCACCTGCTCATCCCACCTCCTCTGGCAACAAGTCCCTTCAGGTGGTACCTGACTGAGGCCAGGAACAGCACTGAGCTGAAAAACACTTCTGGTTTTTCTTCTTCCAATGACCACCTGAACCTCCAAGTGCTGATTCCACTTTAAACACAAAAAAAACTCCTCAGTTTGACTGGCTCTTGAGATGATGCAACCAACACTGTCATGTTCCCACTGCAGTCACCCTTTGGTGTTCCTCCTGTAGGTGCAAGCATCCACCAGGGCTGAGGTCGCTTCCACAGCTAAGGTGGTGGACAAGTAGTTCTCAGGCAGGACAGTTCCCTCCAAAGACTCTTGTTCTTCTAACTGAGGATTCTGGTTTTGAAGAAAACACTGCCTCCCCCAAACCTGAGAAGCAAGCAGGAGCAGAAAGAAAGAAGTCCTAGGATGGGAGACAGAAAGCCCAGTCAGAGGACTCTCTTAAAAACAATTCAGCATTGAGAAAGAGCATATGGAGAACCCATGCCACATGCTTGAGTTTAAAGATGGACATCCATGGTTTGTGTCTTGGCCAAAGAAATGGAAGGGTGCAAGTTCCTCTGTGAATCTGGACAAGCCAGAGAGTGTCCCAGCTGAGCTTGTTTGAAATGCACAGGGTATGAGCTGAGCAGCTTTGCCACGTGTTTGCTGTGCTCTGCATTCTTGGAGCCATTCTTCTTTAAAACACGACTTTCAAAAAGCTTCCCAGAGCACACAGAGATGAACTCTCCCTTCACCTGCATCCCTTGGGTCGAACAAGAAATGAAGGACACTCTAGGTACAGAGCTAAACTCTCTAGGTACAGAGCTTTAGCACTGTCACACGGACACTAGACTGATGTACGTGGGTTCAGCAGCACGAGTCGAAGGTAGAGCCTGGCTCATAGATGTTCAGAAGCTGTGGGATATCTCTGAACAGTAACAAAGAAACAGGAGAGAAGGGGATGTGCTTCAACTGAAATGAATGCAAATGCTATCTCCATGTCATCTGCAGCCATTTGTCAACTTCTCATTTCTGTGTCACCCAGGAAACAGGAGATAAGAGGGAAATAGCAAGTGTCAGTGGACAGAGCCTGACCACTAACATGTTTACCATCTGAAGAAGGGTGAGACTGCTGAAATCACGTCAAAGCCCTTCTGGAGAGTACGAAGATTTCCCTCACCAGTTCCATTGACTGGAAAACATTCCCAGCTTGCTCCTCCACCCACTGTCACTTCACTCCATCCTTTCTAGGTACTAACATGTAAGAGATATCACTTGGATATGGATAAGCAGGAAAAAAAGTAGTAACTGAAGATGTTTTCCTTCTTTTGCCCCAGATACCATCTCATATACGAGCAAGTCTCAGCACCTCAACAAGGACATAAAGGTGCTGGAGCATATGCAAAGAAGAGCAATCAAGCTGGTGAAGAGTCTTGAACACAAGAGTCTGGAGGAACAACTAAAGGAACTGAGGTTTAGTCTTCAGAAGATGAGGCTGAGGGGAAACCTTCTAGCTCTCTATAACTACCTCAAAGGAGGTTGGAGCACGGTGGGGATCAGTCTTTTCTGACAGAGAACAAGTGACAGGACAAGAAGAAACAGCCTCAAATTGTGCAAGGGGAGGTTCAGGTTGGATACTGGGGAAAGTTTCTTCACAGAAAGGGTTCTCAGGCATTGAAACAGGCTGCCCAGGGAGGTGGAAGACATCCATTCCTCCTTGTGAGGATGGAAACATGCACAGCCACAAGCACAAAGATCCTCAAACTTGCTTTGAGAAGCATTTGCCTGGTTTCATAGTCAGCTAAATCAATGAATCTGATTTCAGAAGAATGATGAGGACCAGCTGATTCAGGCATTTTCCACCTCAGGAGGCCTTGATAAGAATGTTTTGTGTCTCAGCACTTCTGTTTTAACCTCAACCACAGCCCCTTTCCTCCATCAGAAACTGATGGTCCCAACCACAGATGTCCCAGGACTTGGGACCACGAGAATTCTTCAAACTGCGCCTTCACCATAAAAACACATTTCCTAAATAGCATCACTGCCTCCAAACAAGCCCCTGACATGTTGAGCACAAAGAAAAGAAGAGCTGCTGCAGGGACCATTAATCAGGGGGTCCAGCATTGCAAGGGCTGTAATCAGAAGAGAAAAACACCAGACAAGACTTTCTCCTTGCTTGTGAAAGTGAAAAATGGTCAAAAAGCCTGAATGGACCTACTCAGCTTTAGGTGCCTTTATGAATCCTTTGTCCTTTTCATCTACCAGCAATTTCTGCCTCAGTGGGACTATTCCTCTTCCTTGACTCAATTTCAACATTTGAGACAGAAGTCTGACAAATATGAAAACCACAGAGTTTGCTTCTTCCTTACACAGCTCTCCCTGCATCAGCACACATGGAGACCACTCCCAAAACCCAGGCAAACCAACTCTTCACACATTCATTTCACAGATTCAGAACTGTACAGAAATGTTTCAGCCTGAAAGAAAACCCAAGATCAAGTCCAGCCACCAACCTAAGACCACCATGAACATTAAGCCATGTCCCAAAGTGGCATGTCCATGCTTTTTTTTTTTTTTTGTTTTTAAACACCTTCAGGGACAGTGCAGCTTTTCACCACAGAAAGGCAACACAGTGTTTGCTCCATCCAAGTGATTGGGGCAAAGTTAGCATGAAACAAAATTATAGCCTTCCTGTTTCTTCTACACAGGGATCTACATCCAGAATCTCTCCAGAACTTTCTCCTCAGACACCATGATCACAAAAATCACAGAATGTCTTGAGTTGGAAGGAACCTTCAAGATCACCTAGTTGCAACCCCCTGACATGGGCAGGGATACCTCCCACTAGCCCAGGTTGCTCAAGGCCTCATCCAACATAGCCTTGAACACCTCCAGGGAGGGGGCATCCACAACCTCCGTGGGCAACCTGTTCCCATGTCTTGCCACCCAGTGGCATTGTGCCATCCTGTCTAAATGTCCCCTCCTCAAGCTTAAATCCATTCCCTCTCATCCAATTACTACAAGCCCTTGTACAGCCTTCCTGTAGGCTCCCTTTGGGTACTATAAGGATAGTATAAGGTCTTCCCAGACCCTTCTCTTCTCTAGGCTGAACAGTCCCAACTTTCACAGCCTGTGCCTACATGGGAGGTGTTCCAGCCCTTTGATCATCTTCATTGCACTCCTCTGGATCCTCTCCAATTGATGAATGTCCTTCATCTAGCTCCTACCTGTTAGGGGTAGGGACACCTTCTACTGGAGCAGCTTGCTGAAGGCCATATCCAGCCAAACTTTGAACACTTCCAGGATTGGATCCTCCACAACTTCTGAGCAGCCTGTTCAAGTGCATGGTCCCACACATGCTTCCACAAATCCTGGGCAAAACCAACCATGTCAGTTTGTGAGTCACCACAAGCCGCCCAGCACTGCATTTCTGAGCGGCCTTAGAAATAAATACCAATAAAATGCCAGCAGCTTTTGTCGTCCTGTTTGTTTAGGCATTTCTTCTGCCTTATGCTCCATCTGTGTCACTTCCCTATTGCGCCACTCCCAAGTGGCACCCTGTCAGCCTGCTCTATTCGGGGGCCGGGGGGTGCGGTGTAGAAAAAAGGCAAAAAGAAATTAGCAGCCTCTCTGGAATTCTTTCATTTGCCATTTTATTTTCATCAGGAGCACCTCCTTCCAGATGGAAACACAGATTGGCACAAACTGCAAGCCTCCACCACTACCTTCTGTTCAATCCTGCTTTGCCAGGAAAGATTATGTCCCCAGACAAGCTGGAACTTCACGCCAATGGCAGACAGTCCCTTTGAATTAGTCCTTCCCAGATTCATTTTAGCAATTTTAATGAAGTTTAGTTGTTTATACAGCCCATGGCCTGGGTCTGTCCTCTATACCATCCTGCCTTACGAAGCTATAAGGGAGTTAGTTATTTTTAATGGAGAACTCAAAGAATCCCAGCACGGTGGAGGCTGGCAGAGACCTCTGGACATCCAGCCCAACCTCCTTGCTAGAGTAGGGGCACCCATAGCGGCTTGCCTAGAATCACAATGTCTGGGCAGCTTTGCAATCTCTCCAGAGCAGGAGACTCCACAGCCTCTCTGGGCAGCCTGCTCCAGGCCTCCAGCACCCTCACACCAAAGAACTTTCTTCTCCTGTTCGGAAGGAATCTCTTAGGTTCCAGCTTGTGCCTGTTGCCCCTTGTCCTGTCACAAGGCACCACTGACAAGAGCCTGGCCCCACTCTTTCACCCCCTCTGACCCCTTCACACATTGGTCAGAACCCCTCCATCTGCTCTTCTCCAGGCCTTTCCTCCTCACAGAGAGGTTCCAATAGACTCTCCCCGGTAGCTACCTGTCTCTCTTGAACTGGGGAGCCCTGAACTGGACCCAGTACTCCAGAACATTGTGGGAGGAGAACCTCCCTTAACCTTACTACCCTACTTCCTAGGGCCAATCTAAATTACTGTTAGTAAAAATAAGATTAATTTTAAACAAGTGCCTTGACAAAAATATCCTCTCAGTTCTGTTCTGCAAGGGACTTTGAGTGTCACATCCTCCTGGCAAAACCAAAATGAGAGCACTTTGCAAAGCAAACTTCAGTTGAACTCAACTACACTCAGCCTTATTTCAAGCTGCTATTGCAAACCCCAGTAATTCTCACTGTCCTCCACCACATCACCCAAACTGTGTCTCAGCCTAAAGTGTCCTCACCAACAGCCAGCAGTGAAAATAATCATCAGAGCCTGGCAGCAAAAGCAACACGTTTCAGCGTCGCGTGCAAATGAGCGGAGAATCCAACTCAACCTTAGAGCGACCGGACTGAGAAACTCAAATCTAACACCACCAACAAAAAAACAACCAAGTAAAATAGAGAAGTGTTGCCATGGTGACAGCAAGGCATGAAAGCAAGAACTGATGGAACCTTCGCAGTTATTTAAATGCTTATTATGACATTATGCAAAACGGTTGAGTAAAGCAAGCAGCGAGGTTAAGGTAAGAAAAACAGTCACTGTGGGCTGAGCAAGGCAACCATTTGTAAGCCAGAAAGAAAGCTTCACTTGAATTGAGCCATTTCAAATAATGGCATAATTATTCCCTCTTAAATTAACGAGGGAAATTTGTTTTGAAGAGCAAAGAAAAGAGGGAACTTGCATTGAGCACAAAACAAAAAGTCTTTGCTCAGCAAAAGCAGCACAAGTTCTCCTGCATCTTACCTTCACACTCTTCAGCCCCAGCCACCTCCAGGTACCAGAGAAATGGTTCAGAGGTGAGGTCTGACACTACTGTCAGAGCCCCACCATGGTCCTTTGGCTTTGCAGCATCTCCCCATTTGGATCCCCACTCTTTCCCTTTCTCTGCACAGTAGGATGACATGAGATGAGCACCATCATACCTAAAGCTTGTGCCTGTTGTCCCTTGTCCAGTCACCACTGACAAAAGCCTGGCCCCACTCTCTTGGCCCCTCTGACTCCTTCACACATTGGTCAGAACCCCTCCACCTGCTCTTCTCCAGGCCTTTCCTCCTCACAGAGAGGCTCCAGTGTCCTCAGCATCTTTGCAGCCTCCAATGGACTCTCCCCAGTAGCTACCTGTCTCTCTTGAACTGGGGAGCCCTGAACTGGACCCAGAACTCCCGAACAGTGTAGGAGGAGAATCTCCCTTAACCTGCTAGCCACACTTTTCTTAATGCACCCCTGTAGAAGAGACTTGGAGTCCAGACTTCCTCTGACATTCAGGTTTGGTGCAGAAACTAGATATTATCACCCGCGGATGAAAGCAAATCAAGGCACTTCAGACAGCAAGATTAGCATCTTCAAAAACCTCTTTGGTGTGAGGGTGCTGGAGCAGGCTGCACAGAGAGGTTGTGGTGTCTTCTCCAGAGAGATTCTAAAGGCACCTGGGACAAGCTGCTGTGGGTGTCCCTGCTTTAGCAGGGAGGTTGGACTAGATGATCCCCAGAGATCCTTTCCAACCCCCACCATACTGGGATCCATAAACACCTATCATGGCCTCCTATCCCAAAATGCTCACCCACCCCTGCTATGTGATGCTCTACCTTTGAGCTAGAGGATCTATTATCCTTCCAGTGAAAACAAAGAAAAATTTGCTACTTGTCTCTTCTTGACCCATAATTCACCCCAAACCTGGAGCAGGGCTGCCTGGTGGACTTTCCTCCAGCAAAGCTGATGGGAGTCAAGAGAAGCAAATCCCATTACAGACACTCAGGCCTTTGGGCTCAACTCCTTCCTACAGCCATTTGTCAAGTGCTTTTCATCTGAAACATGATTCTGGGATTCAATTACTTTATAAAGTCAATATTTTAGGTCACAGCTTATGCATCAACAAAGACATCTCCAGGGATTAGAGTTTAGCATGGTGGAACTCTAAGTAATGTTCCCTGCACTGCTCCAGCTAAAAAAAAAAAAAAAAAGTCAATAACATAGGTTTGTTCCCCTCACATTTCACTCTGATGCTGCAAAATTATTCACTTCAGTAAATTTAAACCATCAAGGAGGAGGAAATGTTCCTGCCTTCATTATTTCCAGAGAGATAAAACAGGATTGCTCCACCACCTCCTGTCCGTGTTCTTGGCAATTCTTTCCTCCCACTGAGCTACTAAACAGGTGTGGGTCAGGCAAGCTCTCTCAGGATGGGTTTTGCCCATCCAAAGGGCCAACACAAGGCCTGGAACATTGCTTCTCCCCCTGTGCAGAAATTGATTTCTGGTGTCAGAGATGGGGTTTTTTTCCTTTTTTTCCTTGGGGTCTCTTCCAGCCTTGGTTATACTGTGAAGAGTCCTCCAGTCTGTTTCAATTTCCTAAACCTCCCAAGGAGGCAGCGCTCAAGCTGTGTTGCTGGTACAGGCAGTGCATGCTGAAACCCAGTGAGGATGATTTCCTCCTGAGCAGCCTGATCTAGTTGAAGACATCCTTGTTCACTGCAAGGAGGTTGGACTAGATGACCTTCAAAGGTCCCTTCCAAATCAAAACACTCATTGAGTCCTAAAGCCAACATCAAACCCTCAGTAGTAGGGTGCCATATGCACCTCATAAAAGAGAAGACAGTGGTGCATTCTGGGGTACATCCTGTAGCTAGCTGAGGTCTCCCTCAAAGTGTCCGAGATCAAAAAGACTTTCAGAGACACAGAATGGTGGGGGCTGGAAAGGACCTCTGGAGATCTAGGTCAATCTCCTTGTTAAACCAAAATCACCCACAGCAGGCTGCCCAGGATCACGATGTCCAGGGGGCTTTGGAAACTCTCCAGAGAAGGAGGCTCTCTGGGCAGCCTGCTCCAGGGCTTCAGCATCCCCTCAGCAAAAAGGTTTCTTCTTGTATTCAGATAGAACCTCTTGGGTTCCAGTTTGTGCCTGTTCCCCCTTGTCCTGTCACTGGTCACCACTGAAAAAAGGCTGTCACCATACTCTTGTACCCACCCTTTAGCTCTTGACGAGCACTGAGAAGATCCCCACTCAAGCTGCTCAACAGCCCCAGGTCTCTCAGCCTTTCCTCCTCACAGAGATGCCTCAGGACCCTCAGCATCTTCATAGCCTCCGTTGGGACTCTTTCCAGTAGTTCCCAGTCTCTTGAACTAGGGAGCCCTGAAATGGACCCAGTACTCCACTTGTGGCCTCATTAGGGCAGAATAGATGGGGAGGAGAACCTCCCTCGACCTGCTGGTCCCACTGTTAAGCTTTACGCAGGAAAACAGAGCACATGTTTAAGATAACTTTTTTCATGAACTACACTTGGAGAGAAATTTCCAGCAGCCCTGGTGGAAGAGAACATCAAACAAAGCACTGGTAGGAGCCAACCTAGGATGCTGCTCAATCCAGACTACAAACCCAAAATAAGATGCACTGAGCCTGCTGCATGAGGGAGGATTAAGAGATCTGGGATCCAAGGGGAAACGTCAGAGTTGGTTTCTCCACCCTTGCAAAAGGCAGCCAGCAAAAGGAGAGGGAAAAGACAACTATGTAGGCCTGCAAGACAATGTTAGCAAGGGGAAAACACCAGGATAAGATGGTCAGAAACACATTCAGACTGGAAACCAATCAAGTTTCTAATGATCAAAATGAGAAAACGTAGAAGAGCTTCATAGTGAGGGCCAGTCAAGAAGGTCAGCAGGTCAAGGGAGGTTCTCCCACTCCTATACTCTACCCTAGCAAGACTATACGGGGAGCACTGTGTCCAGTTCTGGAGTCCCCAGTTCACTAGGCACAGGGATATACTAGAGAGTGTCCAATGGAGGCTACAAGGGTGATGAAGGGAACATCTGTCTGGGGAAAGGCTGAGACCTGGGATAAGAGAACACTTGAGAGAAGATCTTTTTAAAGTTTATAAATACCTGAAGGATGGGTGTCAAAAAGAGGCCAGTCTCTTTCCAGTGGTGTCCTGTGACAGGACAAGGGCAAATGGATACAAACTGGAAGGATACTCTTTCCTGTAAGGGTGCTGGAGCTGGCTGCCCAGAGAGGTTGTGGAGTCTCCTTCTCCGGAGACTTTAAAGACCCATCTGGATGCATTCCTGCGTGCCCTGCCCTAGGTGGCCCTGCTTTCATAGAGGGGGTGGTCTTGATCTCTGAAGGTCTCTTCCAACCCCTACCATTCTGTGATTCTAGAATAGCTTTGCAGAGAGAAGTAGGACATCTACCTGACTTTTGGGTAGTTCTCAGTGGGTTAAGGAAAAGTGGTGGACACAGACATGAAGCAGTAGCAGGAAACTGGAGCCTCCCACCCTCTGCTCCAATATTTCAGGCTTTTTTACTACACAGTATAAATATCATCTTCAGAGTTTTAGTTAAAGTTTCAAGCAACCCAAGGGGCAGGGGAAAAAAAAAATAATCCAGGTTTCATTTGGGATGGGGGCCTTGGCCCTCCTCATTGTGAGGCTTAGCTCAATGTGAAATTACATATCTCAAATTCTGTCCCACTCCCCCTCTCCCCCCAATCATCCAACCTGTAAATTTTGAGTCTGTGTCTAACAAGCTATCTACTGATCTTTACCAAGGCCACAGCACTTCATAAATTGCAGTTGAAGCCAACAAAGCATCAAAATAAAAAGGATTAAAAGTTAACGACTCTGATCACATTCCAAGAGAAACTTCCAAACCCAGAAGTGTGTTTTCAGCAAACAGACCCTGCAGAAGACAACCCCACCCCAGTGCTCACCAAGACACATAATGGCTACAGTGCTCACAACAGTCCACAAGAAATTTTCAGCTGCAATGATGGGTCTCTCTCGGCATTAGGAGAGCACTGCAGAACCTTCCACATCAAAGCCAGCAGCTCAAGCCTCTGTGACACCTGCCATGAGAAATCTCAGGACTTGT
Organism: Picus viridis; assembly: GCA_033816785.1. NCBI lineage: Eukaryota > Metazoa > Chordata > Aves > Piciformes > Picidae > Picus > Picus viridis. Next base: position 35,116,926 of record CM066585.1, on the reverse strand, counting down.
TTCTGCTCCACTAGAACATACTCAAGAACCGACTCTAGGGTGCTGAGCCACAAATTGACCCAGGCAGCCAGGAGGTGCTCTCACAGAACACCAGCACAGTGGAGGCTGAAAAGAACCTCTTTCAGCCAGAGCTGCAAATACCGCCCAGCTCTGGCTTATGACGATTGTAGAATCCCAGAGTCACCAACTAGTAGGGGTGGAAGTAACACCTGGAGGTCATCTAGTCCAACACCCCTGCTAAAGCAGAGTCACCCACAGCAGCTTGCCCAGGATCACAATGCCCAGGTGGGTTTGGAGTCTCTCCACAGGAGACAACTCCACAATCTCTCTGGGCAACCTGCTTCAGGGCTCCAGCATCCTCACACCAAGGAAGTTTCTCCTCAAGTTCAGGTGGAATCTTCTGGGAAGTATCTGGCCCCATTGTCTTGTTTCCACCCTTTACATATTGATCAGCGTTGATGCCTACCAGGCCAACATGAATCGATTTTGGCCAGCACCATTAGCATCTCCTCTCACCTTGCAGCTCAGTGAGGAGGAAGCGGAGCAATGAAGGTGCCTGCATACCTTCAGCAAAAGAGGAGAAGCTACACCAAGAAAACCCATCAAGCGTATTTCATTTTGGTTCCTTAGAAAGGGAAAGCAAATCTGACCAGTGAGCTGAGCAGCTCAGTGTAACACTGTGGGCATCTGAATGGTCTTGCTTCAGCTGTGGTTAGGGCTGAATCACCTCCTGGAGCTGGGCATTGCAGACAACCCTGATCCAGTTGCACTTGGCTGTGCTTAATTTCATGAGGTTGATATTGGTCCACCTCTCAATCCTGACCAGATTCCTCTGGAGGGCATCCCTTCCCTCCAGCATCATGACCACACCACACAGCTTGACGTCACCAGCAAACTTACTGAGGGTACCTCAGTCCTACTGTCCTGGACTGCCAGTCCTCAGTCGTGCCTGCAACGCCCAGCTCCAGGAAGCGACTCAGCAACCACAAATCCAAGTGGAGCGTACAATGGATAGAGAGCAGTCCTGAGTAGACGGGCTTGGGGGTGCTGGTCAATGAGACGTTCAGCATGAGCTGGCAACATGTGCTTACAGCCTGCAAGCCAACTGTGTCCTGGACTCATCCCCAGCAGTGTGGGCAGCAGGTGGAGGGAGGAGATTCTGCCCCTCTGAATGCCTGAGACCCCACCTGAAGTGGAGCCCCTCTGTTGTGGAGCCCCCAACACAAGGAGGACCAGGAGTTCAGGCAGATGCTCAGAGGGCTTGAGAACCTCTCCTGTGTAGATGGGCTGATAAAGCTGGGGTTGTTCAGCCTGAGGAAGTGCCCAAGGAAACCTGACAGCCCTTCCAGCGTTTGAAGGGGCTTACAGGAGAGGGACTTTCTTTACAAAGGTATGTGGTGATAGCATAAGATATAATGGCTTCAAACTGGAAGAAGCTTGATTGAGGTTAGACATCAGGAAGAAATTCTTCTCCATGAGGGTGGCAAAGCACTGAAACAAGCTGCCCAAAGAAGCTGCGAAGGCGCCAAGCCTGAAAGCATTGAAGGCCAGGCTGGATCAGTCCTTGAGCAGCCTGGTCTAGTAGTATGTTTTTGACCATGGTACAGGGGTTGGAACTAGATCTTGAAGATCCCTTTCAACCCAAACCATTATATGATCCATTCAAAACTACCTCAGCCTGAAACTAGCCCCAGGAAGAAAAGATGGAAATCCTCAGACTCTGCAGAAGATCTTTCTCAGGATTGCTTTGGCAGCTTGTTCTCACCAAAGGCTGGGGGCAGACTGTGCAGTTCACATAAGTTAGGAAAATGAGATTTCACCACAGCAGCAGCACAGTTTACCACTAGATAGAAGAACCTCCCTGCTTTGACACACTTTCCCTGTTGATAAGGGCTGATAAAGCTGTAGCTTCACAGGCATTTTCTGGCAAATGAGCCATAAAAGAGGATAGTTTAAGTATTATCCTCTAAATAGTAAACCTTCCAATTATGCTTGAAGAAAAATTACTATATGCTGCTAATTATAGCATCCATGGCTTGGGTTTGTTTGAAGAGGAGCTCATTTCATTTAAAATAAACACCAACTTGGAAGGCAAGACAGGGGTGGGGAAAAAAGGGAAAATGAGCAATGAAATACCTGGAAGGTGCAGAGCGATTATACACCCACGTGCAGCCATTTTCAGCAGCCTCCTTTAACCAGAATCAGCCTGGTCCAGAGCCAGCCACCAGCATCATGGTCCCACTGGGCTCCCAACGTACCTCCAGCATGCACCCACATCCCAGCCAACTCCATAGAATGGTTTGGGTGGGGACCTTAAAGACCATCTAGTTCCAACCCCCCTACCATGGGCAGGGACACCTCCTACTAGAACAAATTCCTCGAGGCCTCATCCAGCCTGGCCTCGAACACCTCCAAGGAGGGGGCATCCATGGCCTCTCTGGGCAACCTGTTCCAGTGTCTCAGCACCCTCACTGGAAAGAATTTCTTCCTAATCTCCAGTCTCAATCTCCCATCTTCAATCCATTGCTCTCATCCTATCACAAGACCTTGTGAAAAGTCCATTCCCAGCTTTCTTCCAGGCCCTCTTCAGGTACTTCATCCCAAAACAGGAGGCCTTCCCAAGTTATCTGCCAGTTGCATCTAAGCACCTGCAGCTTCCACCAAGGCAGATGCAGCACTGCATTTCAGGAGCAGTCCCAGCTTGGTTGACTCCTCCTCCAGCCATGCGGGCCCTGCCATCATGAATCATTAAGGCTGGCAAAGACCTCCAAGATCAGAGTCCAACCATTAACCCAGCACTACCAAGTCACCACTAAACCATGTTCCTCATGCTTCAGCACCTCAATGTCCTTCTTGGAGTGAGGGGCTCAAAACTGAATCCAGTACTCCAAGTATGGCCACACCAGTGTTGACAATCACCACCCTGGTTCTGCTAGCCACACTATTGCTGATCCAATCCAGAATGCTGGTGGCCTTCTTGGCCACATCATTAGCTCATCTTCAACCAGGTGTCAACCAACACCCCCTTTTCCACAAGGCAATTTCCAGCCACTCTCTCATGCCTGAAACATTCATGGGATTGTTGTGACTCAGCTGCAGGACTCAGCACTTCACCTTGTTGAACCTCATACAACTGGCTTTGGTGCATCAATTCAGCCAGTCCAGGTCACTCTGTAGACCTCAAGGAGGTCCATACACCCATTTAGTTCATAGTATAGTATCATAGTATCAGTCAGGATTAGAAGGGACCACAAGGATCATCTATTTCCAACACCCCTGCCATGGGCAGGGACACCCCGCACTACATCAGGCTGGCCAGAGCCTCATCCAGCCTGGGCTTAAACACCTCCAGGGATGGGGCCTCAACCACCTCCCTGGATAACCCATTCCAGGGCTTCACCACTCTCATGGTGAAGAACTTCCTCCTCACTTCCAGCCTGAATCTCCCCACCTCCAGCTTCATTCCATTCCCCCTAGTCCTATCACTGCCTGAGAGCCTGAGAAGTCCCTCCCCAGCCTTCTTGTAGGCCCCCTTCAGATACTGGAAGGCCACAATGAGGTCACCTCGGAGCCTTCTCTTCTCCAGACTGAACAGCCCCAACTCCTTCAGTCTGTCCTCATAGGAGAGGTGCTCCAGCCCTCTGATCATCCTCGTGGCCCTTCTCTGGACACCTTCCAGCACGTCCACATCCCTCCTGTAATAGGGGCTCCAGAACTGGACACAGTATTCCAGATGGGGTCTCACCAGAGCTGAGTAGAGGGGGAGAATCACCTCCCTTGACCTGCTGGCCACACTTCTCTTGATGCAGCCCAGGATCTGATTGGCCTTCTGGGCTGCAAGTGCACACTGAGAGCTCATGTTGAGCTTCTCATCCACCAGCACCCCCAAGTCTCTCTCCTCAGGGCTGCTCTCCAGCCAGTCACTGCCCAGCCTGGATTTGTGCCTGGGGTTGCCTCGACCCAGATGCAGGACCCGCAGGTGTGGGTGCATTTCCACAGGTGGCTCTTAGAGTAGGTTTCTGGGTATTTTTACCTTGGCTGTAAAACCAAAACCTCAAAAAAGGTTTTCTGCAAGAACTCCAAAAGGCTCTGTTTTGACTGATAATCCTGTCCACAAACTCAGCTGCCCAAAACTAAGAGGCAAGGTTTGCAAATGGAGCCAAAGTGGAATTGGTCCAAAACAAGAAGGGATGAATATTCATGGCAATACTTTGGGTGCACCTAATCTATCTTTGTAGATGCCATGCCAAGGCTGGAGCTCTAAGCAGCAGCAACAAGAAGCCTAATTATTAGCCCTTATCCTAATTATGTATGCAAATAAAACAGATACCAGTCATTAATTCCTCAGGAGATCACTGAAGCTCTCCAGGGAGTGGGCAACATGCTCCCCTGACCCATTAAATGGTGTGTTACACCATCATACATACTACAGGTATGTACAGTGTTTCTCTGCTTGCACAAACAGAAGCACAGCCCAACAGCCTTAATGTCTGTGTAACCTTAACTTAGTGGTAGTAGGTCAGCAGTAGTGGTGAATTGTGAGCTCTAGCCGAGCAGTTGGACTTAATGATCCAAAGGTCTCCTCCAACCTCATGTTTCTGCCATTCTAGTTTGCCAGGAGATTTTCATCACACAGCAAAAGATTGAGGCTGGATTTGTGTTCTAAGTCACTGCATCCCAAGAGGTGGCAGTGATGGCCTCATACTACACCAAGAGCAGCTCAGATGCATTCCTGCAGAAGTACACAAGACTTCTACCAGTTAGTAAGAGCACGGGTCTCCCAAGCAGCAGCTAAGGGAACTGGGGGTTGTTTAACGTAGAGAAAAGGAGACTGAGGGGAAAACTTCTGGCTCTCTGCAACTCCCTGAAAGGAATTAGGAGGGAAGTTAAGGTCAGCCTCTTCTCCCAGGTAAGTGCTAGGACCAGGACACTCCCAAGTAACAAGCAGTAGGACCAGGCAGTTCATAGGAAAGGGGTGGGTTTGACTCTTGGCAGAGAAACAGTGCAAAAAGTGAAACTAGGAAAATCACAGAATGTTTTGGGGTGGAAGGGACCTTTCAAGGTCATCTAATCCAATCCCCTGCAGTCAGCAGGGACATCTGCAACTAGAGCAGGTTGCTCAGAGCCCCAGATAACCTAACCTGAAATGCTTCCAAGGATGGGGCATCTACCACCTCTCAGGGCAGCCTGGGACAAGGTCTCACCACCCTCAGTACAAAACATTTCTTTTCTCTCTAGTCTCAGTCTCCCTCTTTTCATTTAAACCATCACCCCTTGTCCTGTCACAATAGGTTCCTCTAAATAGTCTGTCCCCAGCTTTCTTCTCAGCCCCTAGAAGGTCACCAGAAAGTCTCCCAGGAGCTTTCTCCAGGCTGAACAACCCCAACTCTCTTAACCTGGCCTCACAGCAGAGGAGTTCCACCTGTTGCCAAGATTTATTCTGCAGTGTAAAACAGCAACATCCAGAAAGAGAAGAGATCACACACAGAGAGACACTCAAACACTGCCAACACCTCCAAACTCTGAGACTTTCCCAGCACACAAAATATTGGCTGAACAGGACAGAGAGCTGAATTCTGCTAAAAAAGCTTCTGTGCATTTTAACATCCACCCAGACTTCAGGCCAAGTGACAGGTCTCCTGTACCAATGCATTGCCCTCACCTCATGGACTCAATGATCTTCAAGGTCTTCTGCAACAGCAACAATTCTATGATTCTATAAAAGTGCTCAGACTTCTTTCGGGGATTTTCAGAACCCTTTTGCACCACATATACAGAACCAGAGGTAATGTCCTGAAATTGCACCAGAGGAGGTTTAAGTTGGATATTAGGAACAATTTCTTCACTGAAAGAGTGGCCACGCATTGGAACAGGCTGCCCAGGGAGGTGGGGTCACCATCCCCGAGGCATTTAAGAAATGTGTGGACATGGCACTTTAGGACATGGTTTAGTGGCCATGGTGGTGTTGATGGTTGGACTTGATGATCTTGGAGATCTTCTCCAGCTGAAACAATTCTATGATTCTGTATCACACAAAGACTGTTGTGAAAGCCCTGCAATTGCAGGCAGCTGATTGTTAATCTGCAAAGCATTTTATGGCTCAGCTACCAGGTTAATGTGCAGTACCAAGGATTTCAATGGGACTATATCTATAAGCATCATTAAGTCATACCAGTTGATAATAATCCCATAGTACAGAACTGGAAGCATTCTGCTTCTATCCAAGGTGCTGTTTAAGATATACATCATGTAAAGAGTGAAGCTACACCACAAAGCAAAAATCACAGGACAACTTCAAGAATCCATTATTATTAGCTACTGAACAATTAGGGAAGAACAAAAGTTCTATAAGTAGAGGAGGAGGCTGCATTTGACATGTTCCATCATCAGCCCTGCTGCACAGGGAGAAATATAAAAACAGCTTGTAAAAGCCAAAGGCACAGGAGGAACTTTGAGTCTCCACAGGGCTCTGGATGGGGATGTTGCGGGGAGCCAGGCATGGCACCTCCAGCCCCTCTACTATTGACATAAAGCCCATCCCTGTGTCAGCTGCATTCCAACCAGCATCTTGAGGCCTCACCTCAAATAATGGGTTCAGTTTTGGGCCCCTCACTCCAAGAAGGGCATTAAGATGCTGGAGAAGGTCTAAAAGGGCAATGAAGCTGGTGAAGGGTCTGGAGCACATGTCTTGTGAAGGCCATTATGGTCCTTAGATTGGTGCTAGGCTCGATCTTCAAATTGGTTTGGTTGGAAAAGACCTGCCCAAAAAAAAGTTCATTCAGCTCCAGCCCTGCCTGGGATCACATTAGTTATGCAACATTATTCAGCAGGGAGCAAAAAGAAACCCTCCAGGATGAGTTAATTTTTAGCTGCCATTACATACCCTAAGAGGGAAGCGTTCAGGAGGAATTAGGAAAAAAAGCAGATAAACGAGCAGGGAATTTAGGACTGGGCTCCTGAGACTGGAAATTAAAAACCCTGCAGCATGCATCATAAAACCTGCTTTCAGCCTAAAGATGGCAACACGCTGCTTCGCTTTTCCAACTCTGGGAAAGGGATTTTCCTTGGATGGTTTCATGGTTGTTCAGTTCAGGAAAAAAAAACAGAGGAAGGGCACCCAGCACTGCTCCAGTTCCTACTAGTGATCTTAGAATCATAGAATCATAGAATCATAGAATCAGTCAGGGTTGGAAGGGACCACAAGGATCATCTAGTTCCAACCCCCTGCCATGGGCAGGGACACCCTACACTAGATCACGCTGGCCAGAGCCTCGTCCAGCCTGGTCTTAAACACCTCCAGGGACTGGGCCTCAACCACCTCCCTGGACAACCCATTCCAGGGCTTCACCACTCTCGTGGTAAAGAACTTCTTCCTCACATCTAGCCTGAATCTCCCCATTTCCAGCTTCATTCCATTCCCCCTAGTCCTATCACTACCTGAGATCCTGAGAAGTCCCTCCCCAGCCTTCCTGTAGGCCCCCTTCAGATACTGGAAAGCCACAATGAGGTCACCTCGCAGCCTTCTCTTCTCCAGACTGAACAGCCCCAACTCCTTCAGTCTGTCCTCATAGGAGAGGTGCTCCAGCCCTCTGATCATCCTCGGGGCCCTTCTCTGGACACGCTCCAGCACGTCCACATCTCTCCTGTAATATGGGCTCCAGAACTGGATGCAGTACTCCAGGTGGGGTCTCACCAGAGCTGAGTAGAGGGGGAGAAGCACCTCCCTTGCCCTGCTGGTCACACTTCTCCTGATGCAGCCCAGGATCTGATTGGCTTTCCGGGCTGCAAGCGCACATTGAGAGCTCATGTCGAGCTTCTCGTCCACCAGCACCCCCAAGTCTCTCTCCTCAGGGCTGCTCTCCAGCCAGTCACTGCCCAGCCTGTATTTATGCCTGGGATTGCCTCGACCCAGATGCAGGACCCTGCACTTGGTCTTGTTGAAGCTCATGAGGTTGGCTTGTGCCCACCTCTCCAGCCTGTCCAGGTCCCTCTGGATGGCATCTTGAGCATCATGGAGCAAGGAGGCTCTTGAAAACATCAACACCCACAAATCACTGCTTGCTCTGCTCACAGCATTACTACATTAAAAAAACCAAAACACCAGCAGCAAAATATCTCATCTACAAAACAAGTAAGAGATCACCTTCCTGTACTCAGCACTGCTGAGGCCACACCTCCAACATTATATTAGGTTTTGGGGCCCTCACCACAAGGGACATACTGGTACGTGTAGAGAAGGCAAATAAAACTGGTGGAGGGTCTGGAGAACCAATCTGGTGAGGAGCAGTTGAGGGAACTGGGGTTGTTTAGTCTGAGAGAATAGGAATAGACTAGACTAGACTAGACTAGACTAGACTAGAGATAACCAAGGTTGGAAGAGACCTCGAAGATCATCAAGTCCAACCTGTAACCACAAACCTCATGACTAGACCATGGCACCAAGTGCCACATCCAGTCCCCTCTTGAACACCTCCAGGGACGGCGACTCAACCACCTCCCCGGGCAGAAAAGGAAGCTGAGAGGAGACCTTCTCACTCTCACCCTTAAAGGAGGTTGGAGTCAGCCTGTTCTCCCAAGGGAGAAGTGGTAGGACAAGAGAAAACAGCCTCAACAACCTAAACCTCCCCCAGTGCAACTTGAGGCTGCTTCCTCTTGTCCTGCCACTCGTTCATGGGAGAACAGACTGATCCAAAAGGGCTGTCAAGGCCTGGAAGAGGCTTCCAGGGCAGTGGTGGTGAATCCATCCCTGAAAGGCACTCAGAGCTCTGTAGATGTGATGCTGAGAAGCGTGGGTTAGAGGTGACTTGGCTGTGCTGGACTAATGGTTGAATTATTATCTTAAACAAAACTGGTTCCATTATGTTCTGAAACCTCAACAAGAGCTCCATGTGGGTAAACCTGCATCCATACACCCAAGATCTCCCAAATGAGGTAGCTGTAGGAATCATTTCAGCAATGTAGCCAAACAGACATTGGAATTGCAGCACCCAGGACTGTTCCCTAGGTCTGGCTAATTCTCTAAATCAGCTCAGTTCTGAGCCAGAGAGCAAATTTACCTCCAGCATTGCAACAAATTAGCATCATGCAGATCAGAACCTGGCTTTTGGTATTCAGCTTTCAGGAAATGGATGGAAAAGTAGTTTTCTTTGATGGATGTAGGGATCACTGAGCTCAAGCATGCTTTCTCCTAAGCCCCATGCCATATCCTTAGCTACCCCATGCAATTTGGTATGACCCTCATGCTGAGCCCCATCAGGGCCGTATCTGGCACCTGGACAACTCTCCCCTCCTCAAAAACTTCCTCTCCACCTTGTTTTGTGATGCCTTTTTTTTTTTTTTTACCCTCAAACATGTTGCTACAGCAACCAGAGCATTTTATCAGCACTCAGGGGAATATTCATCTCCAGTTCAGCTGCTCCATGGAAACACATCACAGCAGGCCTCTTCTCCACCCCTTCTTGGAGCAAAAGAATCTGACTCCACCATCCTGTGCTTGCTGGACCACAGGGTCCACAACATCTGGGCAAAGACAGGGGGTGGAAGGTGCTATGAAGGGACCCTCTCAGCTTGGAGCATTCAATAAACCCCCATGACAACCTGTGCAATGCAGCTGTGATATCCACTGGACAAAATGGTTAAGTGTGCAGGTGTGGGGGCTCCACACTGGCACTTATCCAGCTTGGTCTTATACACTTCCAGGGATGAGGTACCCACAACTTCTCTGGGCAACCCATTGTAGTGGTCTTACCACCCTCATAGTAAAGAGCTTTTTTCCACTGTCCATTCTATATCTACCCTGCCCTAAACTTCAAACCATTGCCCCTTATCTTATCACCATAGGTCTCTATCAATAGTCCCTCTTCAGCTTTTCCAAGACATCATCCTCAACATGTGTTGCACATCTGCCACGTATTCAGAACAATCCTCTTGGGGGCCAGCCTGTCCACAGGGCCACTGGGATGACACACTGATGCTACACAGCAAAACCACATCATAATTCTCCATAGGAGTTTTGGATAATCAAATGATGGAAACAACATCCATTCACCATCAAACTACCCCCAACAGTTCAAAAAAACAGACCCCTATATTTAGCCCATATCCAGGGTTAAACTACAGCAGTTGCTTTATCACCCAATGACCCTCCAGATAAAAAGGAGATGAGATCCATATGCTAAAGTGAAAATGGATTTAATGATACAGCCAACCTAATACAGATGCAAATAGAAAGTATAAAAGATTATACTCAGCCCAGTGAAGGTATCACGGTCATAATAAGCAGGAAATAAGTCCTCAGGAGCATAATGATGTGCAAGCCCCTCCAAGGATGAAAAGAAGCAGAACACCAAAGAAGAAGAACAAGAAGTCTCCTGCCTTCCCCAGACTTCACCCTTATATTGAGCATGATGTTTATGGGATGGCACACACCTGTAGCCAGCTGGCTTTTACCCCTCCCAGCTTGAGCTCCCGATTGACTCCAAATTGCTAACAGCCTACAGACCATAGCTGGGATTCTCTCCCAGCAAAACCAGGACACACCCACACACCAGCACAGATTTTGCAGCCTCACAGCTCCTTACCACAACCATCTCGATGCAGGACAACACAGGCAAAATAGTAAAATTTGCCATTTTGAAGCAAGTTAATTTGATCCTTTCACATGTGCTCTGCAATACCCACACCTCACCACTGCACCACAGTCACAGAATCACAGAATCACCAAGGTTGGAAGAGACCTCAAAGATCATCAAGTCCAACCTGTCACTACAGACCTCATGACTAAACCGTGGCAACAAGTGCCATGTCCAATCCCCTCTTGAACACCTCCAGGGACGGTGACTCCACCACCTCCCCGGGCAGCACATTCCAATGACAAATGACTCTCTCAGTGAAGAACTTTCTCCTCACCTCGAGCCTAAACTTCCCCTGGCACAGCTTGAGACTGTGTCCTCTTGTTCTGGTGCTGGTTGCTTGAGAGAAGAGACCAACTCCCTCCTGGCTACAACCACCCTTCAGGTAGTTGTAGAGAGCAATGAGGTCTCCCCTCAGCCTCCTCTTCTCCAGGCTAAACAATCCCAGTTCCTTCAGCCTCTCCTCGTGGAGCTTGTGCACAAGGCCTCTCAGCAGCCTCATTGCCCTTCTCTGGACATGTTCTAGTGTCTCAATGTCCTTCTTAAACTGAGGGGCCCAGAACTGGCACCGTACTCAAGGTGTGGCCTAACCAGTGCAGAGTACAGGGGTGCAATGACTTCCCTGCTCCTGCTGGCCACACTGTTCTTGATGCAGTCATGACACCGTCCATCAGAAAGCAAATCCTGAGACTTTAAAGGGCTTTTTGGCTGGAAAAGGCAACCTCAAAATAATCAGAATAAACATCTAAACTGGGAAAGCTGCTTTGGCTTAAGGTGTCAGAATGCATTAGGGTGTCAGAACACACAGAAGGTGGGAGAACAGGTCCCATCACATCAGCGAGCCTTCTGCTTCTGACCTACCATGGAGCAACTCCACCTGGGACTTAGCTAACCCATGTAACATCATCTTAGATTACAGCAGGCAGCAGACATGCAAGTAATTACTTAATAGAAAATTATTACAACAAGTTTTACTTCTCCAGACTCTTTAGGCTCTCTACAACTACCTGAAAGGAGGTTGAAGCCAGTGAGCTATTTGCAGAGAGCCTGAAGAGTCTGGAGAAGTAAAACTTGTTTTAATAATTTTCTATTAAGTAATTACTTACAAGGAATTACTTACAAGTAATTGCTCCCTAGTAACAAGTGACAGGACCTCAAGTTGCACCAGGAGAGGCTTAAGTTGGATATTAAAAGAAACTTCTTCACTGAAAGGGCTCTCAAGAGATTAGAAGATTAGAACAGGCCCCCCAAGGAGGTGGTTGAGTGTCCACCCCTGGAGGGATTTCAAAGCTGTGTAGATGTGGTGCTGAGGGACATGGTTTAGTGGTGACCCGGCAGTGATGGGTTAATGGTTGAACTTTAAGATCATCAAGGTCTCTTCCAACCAGAACAATTCCATGTTTTCACCACCTTCCAGCCTATCATTCTGTACCTGATGATCTCAGAGGTCCTTTCTGGCCTGGATGATTCCAGAACAAGAGGACACAGTCTCAAGCTGCACCAGGGGAAGTTTAGGCTCAAGGTGAGGAGAAAGTTCTTCATTGAGAGAGTCGTTAGCCATTGGAATGTGCTGCCCGGGGAGGTGGTGGAGTCACCATCCCCAGAGGTGTTCAAGAGGGGATTGGACATGGCACTTGGTGCCACGGTTTAGTCATGAGGTCTGTAGTGACAGATTGGACTTGATGATCTTTGAGGTCTCTTCCAACCTTGGTGATACTGTGATTCTATACAAAAAGGCCAGGCTGGATGAGGCCTTGAGCAACCTGGTCTGGTGGAAGCTGTCCTTGCCCACGGCAGGGGAGTCAGAAATAGATGATCTTTGAGGTTCTTTCCAACCTAAACCATTCTGTGATTCTGTGAACGACTTCTCCTGTGTTGTTTTCCAGCTGCTTTACTCATATCTCAACATATTTCTTCTCTGTGTTACTAATAAGTGAATTTTCAGCCTGTTGGAGTTTAAGATAAAATTAATATATTGGCAGATACCCACAGCAGCCTCTCAGGTGTTCATATTGAAAATTACTATTTTCAACAGTTCATGGCTCATTTCTTTAAAATTAAAATTAGTGTTGTGGCAGCTGGGGACAATTTCCCAGATGCCTGCACAGAGGAAAGCGCAGACCTGGAGGATGTGAGGAACAAGACTCTGCTGCCTTTGGACATGTCCAACCGTGGGGCATCCTGTGTCTGTGTCAGTGAGGATGACCTTAAACAGGGGCTTCCACAGAGAGAACAATTATGGATGAATCAGAGGTGGCTGCTCTTCTTTGCTTCCTCTAGATGTCTATGTTCTGCTGCCACTGAGTGAGACCCTCAATGAGATGCATGGTCTCAACTGGCACCACTCATTTCACATCTTCATGTTATGCCCTTGAAGTCAAGCAGGTTTCTCTCTCTACCACTTAAATCTCACCATCACACAGAACTCCAGACAAGGCTTTGACCTAAAAGATGCACTAAAACATTAGGAAATTGAGATATGGCAGCAAATGTTACCAAGGACAGGACTGAAAATTCTCCATGTGTGGAACATCTCACAGTTACCCATAGCAGAGAGCATTTAAGGAAAATACACAGGTCCACGGAGCAGCACACTTCACACAAGTGCAAGGAAGAGGCCAGCCTCCATCTTTGCTAGTCACTGGGCAAAAACAAGGATTACAGTGGTCACAACCCTCTGAGGGGCAAGAGAGAGGCAGTATTTTGCTTTAATGCACTCCATCTTCATCCCACCACACTGCACAGCCACCACTTTGTCACCTCCTGCAATGGGCGCAAAGACCTATGGTCTTCAGTGGGATGAAGCACCAAGTACTGCACAGAGCTGATGTCCCAGTGGAGGGTTGACGAGGGTCATGGTTTAGTGGTGACTTGGCAGTGCTGGGTTAATGACCTAAAAGGTCTCTTCCAAGCAAGATGATTTTACAATTCCATGGCCATCCCTATGGCACAACTCTGGGACACTCAACTGCTGCATCCATCTCAGGAGTCCCCACTAGGAAGAGTCCCCACTAGGAAGGTTGTGCTCTTGGCCAGCAGCCCCACTTTCACAGCAGGGGTGAATAATCTACTTTCCTGGGTAGTTGGGCAGGGATTTGTCCCATGCTCCAAACAGCTCCATGTGGCAAGGTGAAACAGGGATGGGACAGGACAGGGACCCTTTCCTGCAGCCTCCACGCAGCACCAAAGCGTCCTTCTGCACTGTAAATCACTGGCAAACATTAATAAACAGCTCCATCTACTGACATCCTCATCTCCAAAATCCAGAGCCAGATACATCATCCAGAGGCACCCAGGGAGTCAGCCACATCCTACCCAGGCCAAGAAGTCACCAACTTCCATCCCAGGCACACTCCACCGCAGCCCCATCAGGGTGTTTTGCAGGAGAGCAAAGCTCCCAGAGCAGCTCCATGCCTCCTGACCCAGCTCTATTAGAATTCCCTTTGAACTGCAATTAATTGCCATTAATTAAATCTATTTTCCTCTAGTGGAGTGAAATGTAATCTCACTTTAATATTGTACTGCAGCCAAGGAGATGTGATTAAAAAAAGCTAACGAGCCAAGGAATGAAAAGCAGCATCTGAGAATGAGCATCCTCCTTACACCAGCAGAGCACTGGGACATAAAAAGATGTGTCCAAGCCTTTGCCACCCAGAAGTCATCTTCATCTCCAGCACCAAGCAATATGGTCCCCACACAGCCCCCCTGGAGGACTAGAAATGGCACAAAAACCCTCCCTCCCACATAGCATCTTAGGTTGAGGTTTAGGTTTATTTTGGAAAGACCTTTAAAATCATCAAATCCAACCATTAACCCAATGCTGCCAAGTCCATGCCAGGCCAGCCTGACCTGGAATGGTTCCAGGGATGGGACATCTACCACCTCTCTGGGCCAGGGATTCACCACCCACAGTATACTTGCTTCATACTGCACCAAGAGCAGCTCAGATGCAGTGCTGCAGAGGCACACATAAGTTCCAGCAGCTCATGAGAGCATTACTCTTGTGAGGAGAAGCTGAAGAAACTGGGCATGTTTAGTCTGAAGAAAAGGAAGCTCAGGGGGAGACCTTCTGGCTCTCTACAGCTCCCTGAAAGGAGGTGGCAGCCAGGTGGGGAGAGGTCTCTTGTCCCTACTAACAAGTGATAGGACAAGGGTGTTCTTGGGAATGGGTTCGGTTTATTGATTCTTGCAGCAAAACAGAGCAAAAAGTGAAACTAGGAGAATCATAGAATGATTTGGGATGGAAGGGACCCTTAAACATCATTTAGTCCAAGCCCCCTGAAGTCATCAGGAACATTTGCAACTAGAGCAGGTTGCTCAGAGCCCCAAGCAACCTGACCTGGAATGATTCCAGGGATGGGGCATCTACCACCTCTCTGGGCAACCTGGGCCAGGGTCTCACAACTCTCAACATCAAAAATTTCTTCCTTCTCTCCAGTCTGAATCTCCTTTTAGTTTAAACCTTCACTCCTTGTCCTGTCACAATGGGCCCTACTTAAAAGTCTGTCCCAGCTTTCTCATTAACACCCTTCAAGTCCTGAAAGGACACCAGGTCTCCCATGAGCCTTCTCTTCTCCAGGCTGCACAACCTCTATCAGACTGTCCTCACAGCAGAGAGCTTCCAGCCCTCAGATCATGTTTGTGGCCTCCTCTGGACATGCTCCAACAGTATCAAACCCATCCAGGTTCCTTCCCAGGGCTTAAGCATTCCATCCAGTTTCCATCCACACAACAATGATGTGCAGCAGGCGCTGGAGGATCATGCAGCAGTGCTGGGCTGGCACACACCTGAGGATCACCAGGGCGCCATCACCCCAGCTGGATTTTCAGCTGAAGAGGGATCACAGCAAACACAGAGCAAGAAAACGTTCTTTGTGCCACTTCAACTCCATCTCACAAACTCAGTTTCATTTACTTGTTAAAGTTTAATTCATTCCTGGGAGAGGGGCGGAGGGAGCTGCTTTAACTCTCCCCATGGCTCAGTTGGCCTTTTTTATTTGTGTTTCCACTCTCAAGAGATAAATCTGCTTTTATCTCCTTCCTAGTTATCTAACAGGCTTTAAAAAACCCAAACAAACAAACAAACAAACAAAACCTCTTCAGAGGCAGGAGGAGGGGACAGCCATCGTGTGGGAAACTCAGTGATGGCAAATTTACTGCGAGGAAACAGAAAATACCAGGAAGTGATTCTGCATCTTTGCTGAGTGGGACTTGTCTAATTTAAGGTCGTGAGAAGCATTAGCTGAAATGAACTGAAAGGATTTAGGAGGAAATTCTTTACAGTGAGGGTGGTGAGACACTGGAACAGCTTGCCAAGGGAGGTTCTGGATGCCCCCACCCTGAAGATGTTTAAGACTAGGCTGGAGGAAGCTTTGAGCAACCTGGTCTAGTGTGGGGTGCCCCTGCCCATGGCAGGGGGTTGGAACTAGATGATCTTTAAGGTCCCTTCAAACCCAAACCACTCTCCGATTCTGATTTTCTCAAAAGTTCACATGAGGAAATAAACCCTCAAGGGATTTGAACCCCCGTTGTAACACCCAAATATAAGTTTAGGCTACCAAAAGCAATGCAAACCCCCAGCTCCCAGGCTGGCCACAGAAGATTTGGGCTCTAACAGCCCAGCTGATGAGCTAAAGTGCAGAGAAGTAGGGAAAAGATGTGCAGCAAAGTGGTAATGGATCTTTTTAGTAAGGGCTGTCATGGACCACCTGAAATTCCCTCTGCCATTTCTCTCTATAAATGTCATCTTCAAGCAGATACTTGGCTATAAAGGGATGATTTTTATCTTTTTTTTTTCCACTTCTGCCATAGAGTAGCTGTTTGTTCAGATGTAGAAAGAGTTACAGCCTCTGCCAGGGCTCCCAACATGGCTTGGCTGCCAACTGCTCATTAAGTTTGTAGATGACACTAAGGTGGGAGGGACTCTGCTTATCTGCTTGAAGGTAGGAAGGCTCTGCAGAAGGACCTGGACAGCCTGGATCAATGGCTCAAGGACAGCTGTGTGAAATTCAACAGGGCCAAATGCTAGGTCCTGCACTTGGGTCACAACAACCCCATGAATGGTCCAAGATTAGAGCAGAGTGGCTGAAAACTGTCAAACCAAAAAGATCCTCAAGGTGTTATTTGCTAGCTGGCTGAAGATGTGTCAGGAACAGGGTAACAAAAAGGATCAGGGCAGTGATTGGCCCCCTGTACTGGGCACTGGGAGGCCACACCTTGAGTACAGTTTGGGTTCAGTTTTGGGCCCCTCATTCCAAGAAGGACATTGAGGGTCTGGAGCAGGTCCAGAGAAGGGCAATGAAGCTAGTGAAGGTCTAGAGAACAGGTCTGGTGAGATGGCCTCATCCGCTCATCAACTGGAGGCTGGAGCCAGGTCAGGGTTGGTCTTTTCTCCCAAGTGACAGGACAAAAGGAAATGGCCTTGTGCCACGGGAGGTTTAGATTGGATAGTAGAAATAACTTCTTCACTGAAAGGGTTCTCAAACACTGGAACGGGATCCCCAGGGAGGTGGTTGAATCCTCATCCCTGGAGCTGTTTAAAAGACACAGAAATATGGTCCTGAGGGACATGGTTTAGCACCAGCCTTGGCAGAGTCAGATAATGGTTGGATTTGATGGTCTTCAAGGTCTTTTCCATCTAAGATGATTCTATGACTCCGCTTCCTTCCAAGCAGCATGCCTTGATTTTCTCTGAAGCTCACCCCTTCCCATCCTCCATCCCTTCACCCTGCCAAAGCTTCTACCCCAGAGTAGCTCCTTCAAGAGGCTGTAAAATGCAGTTTAACATTTACTAGCTTCAATAGCTGCCCAGTTTGGCTGGGGAAAAAAATTAGCGTTGACCTATGCCTATATCAGGAATTATTATGTTTTGAATCTACAGGGGCTTTTTAGGGCACCAATCCTCCCTGTCAGGGATGCTTTGTGTGATGGTCCGGGGTCATTAGGATTCATCACACGGGGCTGGGGCTTCACAGGAGGGAGAGTTTAGGAAGTGAGGGAAAGAACAAGGCAATAAACATCTCTAATGGGCACAGCAGCCGAGGAATGCACTGGAGGCATTTTCTTCTCCCTGAGACGGCAGCAGCCAGAGTTTACCCTGTACCACGAGCTCCTGCAGCCCTTAATGACTGAAAGAGCCACTTCCTATAATTAGACTTTCATAGGTGAAATGAATTTTTGCAGGGAGTGATTAGGAGATTTAATGACAGTCTCTTTCCCTGCCGGCAAGGATGCTCAGGGAAAGCTGCTTCCTGTCCTTCTTCAGAGGCGTGGAGTAATTCGATCTAAGCAGTGAGGAGAATGGACTCCTGCTAGGGTTAATCACGGAATCATTTCATCTGGAAAAGACCTTTAAGATCGTCAAGTCCAACCATTATCTAACTCTTCCAAGGCTGGTGCTAAACCACGTTCCTCGGCACCATCTCTCTGTGTCTTTTAAACACCTCCAGGGATGGGGATTCAACCACCTCCTTGAGGAGCCTGTGCAAGGTTTGAGAACCGTTTCAGGGAGGAAGTTTCTTCCAATGTCCAACTTAAACCTCCCCTGGTGCAACTTGAGGCCATTTCCTCTTCTATCGCTAGTCACCTGGGAGAAGAGGCATACCCCCACCTTGCTTCAACCTCCTTTCAAGGAATTGTAGAGAGCCAGAAGGTCTCCCCTCAGCCTCCTTTTCTCCAGGCTGAACAACCCCAGATTGTAATGTACCTGCAGCCCGTCACAGGCATGAGCGGTGAGAGTTGGCTGTGATGGAGGAGTGAGATGCAGCACAGGGACGTCTCTGCCGCCCCAGTGCCCATGCACACACATCCCCCTCTGCCACCACCTGGGCACCTAACAGCAACTATTTACCCTAATAAACATCATGACTTTGCACCAGCTTTATCCCTTGTCCACCTGGGATGTGGGGTGCTGTTTCCTCGGCCCTCAACACTCCTGTTCTTATAGATACCTTTTATGGGAGTAAACCTGGTGTCTTTTCTGTACACCCCATTTCAGATGGGGCTGTAGGACATCTCTAGGAAGCCACACCAGGATCCATCTCCCCTAAAAAGGGCAGGCTGGGGCCAGGGCAGTTTTGATCCATTCATGAGAAGGTGCAGTTGACAGAGCATCATTTTTAATTTATTTTTTTTTAGTCTCCCTCTATAATCAGCTTTTGGGAAGAAATGAAGCAGAACCATTCCTGCTCTGACTCTTCTGCAGCAGCAGCCCTGGTGGTTTATGGATGTCACAGCTTTAATACTCCTCTCAAAACAGGCTGTGGACATAAAAGGTGGGTTTGTCAATCCAGCGATCGCCTGGGGCTAAGCCTCTAATTCTTCTGTGGTGTTGTGCTTTGCATTGAACCAGTTGGCTTTCCAAGATGAAAAAGTACTCTGCACCAGCACGGGGTTGCAGCCACAGCCCTCCCTGATGCCTGCTCTCTCCCCCTTCCCTGGGGAGAGAGAGAGAGGAGAGTGACAGACTCAAGGAGTTAGCATCTTTAATACTCTTATTTTCCTTATTTCTTCTGGAGCCCTGTACTGGCATCATGTCACCCAGATTCTCCTTATGACAGCACTATCAGTTGTTCCAAAATCCATCCTTGAGGTCCAGGAGAATGGCTCTGTTATGTAGGTTTTGAGCTGTGAGGGGGTGGGGTGCTGTTGCTGCACCACATCCTGCATCCCTGTGCCCTCAACTCCAGCCTGGGGAGCTGTGCCCAGGCTGGCACCACACTGCTAGCATTTGCTGGAGGGACCATCTCCTGGGGATGCTGTAATGCGCTGGGTGATGCCAGGTTTTCCATGCTGTTAAATCACTCATTCTGCTCCCACCACAGCACTGCTTGGGGCTGGTTTTGTGCTTCCTGGTATCAGCTTCAAGCACAGCTCAAGAGATTTACTAACTTCCAAGCATAAAATGAGAAATAATCAATTTTCAGTCCTAGTCACATACCATAATCACCATTTTTCTTTCAGATCCCATTCTTTCTTCTTCTGTCCCTCCAGCAGGATGTTCCTGAGATACTCCCTCATTTTTCCCTACTCTCCCACCACCTTGCAGTTCCCATGAGTTTCTACCCTTGAGTAAGTCTTTTGGGAGGCTGTAAAAACCAGCCTTACATTAAATAGCTGCCCCAAATCCATCTTCCAGTGAATACACATGGCTCTGCTGGAAACATAACAGGAAGGAAAGGAAGGAAGCAAGGAGATGGAGGGAAGGAAGGAAAGGAATGGAAGGGAAGAAAGGAAGGGAAGGAAGGAGAGGAAAGGAAGGGAAGGAAAGGAAAGAGATAGAAGCTCTCTTTCTGCAGTGGTAGTTGAATCAGACCCCTCTGAACGCCAGCATCAAAGTTTGGGAACAAGTGCTGAGTAATTGCAACAATAAGCCATCCATCCCCACCCACCTGCTGACCTGTAACTTTTAGGAGTGAGCTGTTTAAAAGCAAGTGGTTGGATAGTCCATGGCTGGCAGCAGTGAGCTGGCATTTAAATGGAATGGCTGCCCTCCAAGAAAATAGCAAAATAATGACAGAAAAGCAGCTGACTCAAAATACAACAAAGCAGGAAAAGAAAGAGTCAGGATGAGCACCACTCTCACGCTGGGGACACAGGCTGGGCTCATTGGAGTGATCTACTGCTGGGCCTACTCTGCCCACAGCAGCTGCTGGGGCTGGAGCTGCCCACGTACAAATCTCACAAGCCACACTCTCCTGATTTGAGCTATCCCAGAACTAATTCTGGTCAGTGCTGTGACTTCTCTGCTCAATCTCTGCTAAGTGAGGCACTTTCTGAAGTTCAGGGCAGGTTTGTACAGCCAGGGGCTGCTTCTAGCAGGGAGAAGCTGATGTGGAGAGCTCCTGCCAAGGGCTGGGTTGCAGAAAGGTTCTGCCTGAGACTTGCTCCTCTGCACACCAAGGGCGCTGCCACAGCTTGTGTCTCACATTGAAGGGCAGAAAGGCAGAGGTGGCACCTGAAGGGAGAAACAGACAGGTGACTCTCAACTGCTCAACGAGGGATTGCATCCCATGGATGGCACCTTCAGAAGCAAGCTGAGGGATCCCTAGGGTCCTGCTGCTTCTTCCCTGGCTGGTGTCCCAGGAGGACTCTGTCCCTTCTGCCTTCCATTCTGGTCTGTGTGTTCCCATATCCAGTTCCAGAATCCAGCTGCTGAATCCAGTTCCCATCTGTCAGTGTTGTCTGAGCTTGCACAGCTTGGAGTTGCAGCACATTAAACCCCCAGTATTTTCTCTGTCCCTGGTGGCCTTTGCTCTTCTATGCAGCTTCTTTGTCTACTAAGGGCTTTGCACACACTTCACTCTTTGCTGCGGAGGAGTGTTATTAAGAGATCTGTCTCCTCTGCTCAGCCAGCTGTCCTCATAAAATGTGGATATTTAACACTCCTGATGAGCTCCACTCTCCTGACAAACAGGGTACAAATTGCCCAGCAAGTCAGAGAATTAACTGAAAACTCAGCAACTGCACTGGTTTCATTTTCCTAGGAGTTCAAGCTAAAACCACAGCCCAGCCTCCTCTAGAGAGAGAGAGAGCAAATGTTTGCCCTCACAGTCTGCACCTGGACCCGGAGGGGACAAGGAGACACCCCAAAATCCTGTGTCATGCACATACACACCACCCTGCACAAACATTTCATGGGTGACCAGGTCGAACAAGGCTGAAGCACCCAGGGTCATTATTCCCCACCCCTGCACCCATTCCAGGTCAGGTTGTGTGCGGCTCTGAGCAGCCTGCTCTGGTTGAAGATGTCCTTGCTGACTGTAGGAGGTGGGTGGACTAGATGACCTTGAAAGCTCCCTTCCAACTCAAACCAGCCTATGATCCTAGCATGACCATGTGCATGTGTTTGCAATGAGTTTGTGGGTTTGAGCTTATGAATTTTCAGGTGAACAATCCCTTTGGTTTTGATGGAAATCACTGGTCTTGCAGAACCAGCATAGACTCCATGTGACATTACCCCAGAGTTCAGCTCTGACATTCACACTTTTCATAGAATCATAGAACTGTTTCAGTTGGAAAACACTTCTAAGATCATTGAGTCCAACCTTCCACCTAAGACCACCATGGCCATTAAACCATGTCCCAACGTGCCATGTCCACACATTTCTTGAACACATGCAGGGACAGTGACTCCACCACCTCCCTGGGCAACCAACTTTTGGTTGACTTTTACACCATTTGCACCAGAAAATGAAGTTTTTCCCTGTCTTAAACCAGTATGATCAGTGGCAAAGCTCTTCCTGGTCTCTGATGGTCAACAGCACAAGGTCTAAACCAACCAAAAGCAAATCCAGGTGAAATATGTCATTCATTTCCTAATTTTGAGGGTTCATACCCAAAGCTAACTCCAATCCATGGCCAGTATACTTCCAGCTCATACCCACATTCAGAAGCAGCCCCAATAGATCAGCTGTGAAGGAAAGGTGGGATTCTTTCCCTCTGCCAAGGAGCTCAAAAGGTAGGCAAGTACTCATACTGAAAACTGCTTTAGTTCCAGAAGCATCCAGCTCACAGTTGGACCACCTCAAAAAAGAAGAGCTCACGCTCTTCAAGGGTTGAGGATAAATGGTGCTGGTTTATTTGGTGTTTCATAAGCCACTTCTCTTTGCTGTCCCCACTGCAGCTGGAGTGCTGGCTGTAGCAGGTACAGCCCTACCAGTAACATCTTCCAATACTGCCTCCTGGCAAGTAGTTAATCTTCTCTCCCTTAGTTGATAACATTTTTTTGCTGTAGGTTATAGCTGTTAAAATGCAATTTGCACTCCCCAAATCAGAGGGCAGCCTTTGTGAGAAGTAGAAGCCTCACAGTGAGGCATCAGTCTATGTTTTCAATCTTCTAAGCACAACAAAGTTCCATTGTTCATTAAGGTAGTTGCAATAAAGCATTGGTGGAGCAAGCAGATAATCACAGAATCATGGAATCATAGAATCACAGATTTGTTTCTAGTGGAAAAGACCTCTAAGATCATCAAGTCCAACTGTGGACCTAACTGTTTCTAAAATTAGAAAGTCTTTGTAATGTCTTAACGTGATGCTTTGCAGTGGTGTGGGGAAATGAAGTGTATGCAAGAGGTAGAAGATTTCAGCCTCAGCAGCAAAGTTATGCTATAAATGTGGTAGAACAGATCACAGAATCATAGAATTGTTTGGGTTGGAAAAGACCTTAAAAGACCACTAAGATCATCAAGTCCGATCGTTATCTAAGTCTGCTGCTAAACCTTCAGCACCACATCTCTGTGTCTTTTGAAAACCTCAAGAGATGGTGATGCAACCACCTCCCTGGGGAGCCTGTTCCAGTGTTTGAGAACACTTTCAGTGAAGTTCCTTCTTCTAATGGCCAACCTAAACCTCGCCTGGTGCAACTTGAGGTCATTTCCTCTTGTCCTATCTCATTACTTAGGAGAAGAAATCAGCCCCCACTTTGCCTCAACCTCCTTTCAGGGAGTTGTAGAGAGCCAGAAGGTCTCCCCTCAGCTTCCTTTTCTCCAGGCTAAACAACCCCAGTTCCCTCAGCCCTCCTCATTAGACCTGTTCTCCAGATCCATAGGGATGAAGGTGATCAAGAAGTTACTGAGCTCATCCACTTTCCCAGCCACAATCAACTTCATTGATTGTCATTCCTATGAGATTCTTGTCTGACCTGTCTTAAAACCTTCTATGACAAAGAGGTCACAGATTCCCTGCCCACCTACCCCTTTTAATAGTACATATACATAAATAAAACCAGCACTGTTGAGCAAGACTTCACTCCTGTCTACATCCTGTAGAGCATGGAGATGTGTAGTACACCTTGCAAATGCAATGCTGAGGGGCATGGGTTAGCGGTGGACTTGGCAATGCTGGGTTAGTGGTTGAACTCAATGATCATAGAAGTCTTCTCCAACCTAAACAATTCTGTGTGGGTCTTCCACAGGAGCCCCAGCTCTCCTCTCTTGTTTTTCCTCATTTGCCTTTCTGCAGCTGGTTGCTCCTGTTGGACAATGAAACCAGGTTCTTCCCTCACTGACAGCCACTGTGTTTCTCCAACCATTTTTTTCAGGTAGTTTAGTTACATGGTTTTCAAACCTGTTTTTCCTGCACCTCCCAGCCTGGTGCCGGCATGGTGGAACAGTCTTTTTAGCAAGGCTTACTCTGACAGGAGAAGGGGTGATGGGTTTAAACTCAAAGACAGGAGATTCAGACAACACAGAAGGCAACATCTTTAATGCTGAAGGTGATGAAACCCTGGCCCAGGTTTCCCAGAGAGGTGGTAGCTGCCCCATTCCTGGAACCATTCTAGATCAGCTTGTTTGGGGCTCTGAGCAACCTGCTCTAGTTGCAGATGTCCCTGCTGATTGCAGGGGAGTTGGGTCCCTTCCAACCCAAACCATCCCATGATTCAATCTCCTTGGAAAGGACAGTGCCTCCTACTGATGTCAGCTCTCTTTTTGATATTCACAGAAGCCTAGTGTCCACCTCAGGTCTGTCTGTGCTCCTCACAACATGAGATATGAAGCATTAGCATCTCTTTTCCAAGAGAATACTTTAGTACTTCTTTTCCCAGAACCTGCCACCTGAGAGCATGGGTAAAGTAAAAACCAGAAAGCTCAGGGTTGAACAGAATGGAGAATAGGTCTTATGAGGAGGGGCTGAGGGAACTGGGGTTGTTCAATGTGGAGAAGAGGAGGTTGAGGGGAAACCTCATTGCTTTCTACAACTCCCTGAAAGGTGGTTGGAGTGAAGTGGGGATTGGTCTCTTCTCTCTAGTATCAGGTGATAGAACAAGAGGAAATTGCCTGAAATTGTGCCAGGGAGGTTTAGTTTGGATATTAGGAAAAATGTCTTTGCTGACAGAGTGGTCAGGCATTGAAACAGGCTGCCCAGGGAGGTGGTGGAGTCACCATCCCTGCAAGCATTCAGAAAATGTATGGATATGGCACTTGGACATGGTTTAATAGCCATGGTGGTGGTGGGTAGATGGTTGGACTCAATGACCTTAGAGGGTCAGGTTTTCCAGCTGAAACAGTTCTCTGATTCTGTGAAACAACCAGCTACAGAGACAACTAGAGTGAACAACTGCAAGATGCATAAATTATCATCACTTGCCCCAGCAGAGCTGAAAAAGAAGAAAAGAAAAAACAGTAGGAAAAAAAATCAATCTTTATGGTTGGAAGATGACAGCAGCTTATTTAATTTATGACAAAAGCAAAGACAAGAGGAGAAGAGCACTGAAGATTACAGCCGCCCGGTGCAACGCTCTCCTCTAATGTAATGAAATGAGTGGAGAGCAAAGTGAATTAGTGCTACAGGCTGACCTCATCCCGCTAATCCCAGGGAGCAGAAGAAATGGAAGGTTGCATTCACCAGCTCGGTTTTCAAGGTCAGTGAGGAGCAAAGTAGCCACTCTCCTCTCCCTGTGATTTTAGCATTAAGTGAGCAGCTGGCTGTGATCCTCATCATTTATTCTATTCAATTTCTCAGGTGCCTTTTGCAGGTGGGTAACAGCATCAGGAGCAAGGAGAGCATGAGAACGAGGGGCTGCAGGTATCAAATCAGCTCCCACACTCACATACACAGTCATCTCCACCTGTACTCAGTGCTGGTGAGGCTGCCCCTCAAACACTGGGTTCAGTTTGGGGCCACTCACCCCAAGAAGGACACTGAGTTGCTGGAGCAGGTCCAGAGAATAGCAACAAAGCTGGTGAAGGGTCTGGAGAACAGGCCTGGTGAGGAGCATCTGAGGGAACTGGGGTTGTTCAGCCTGGAGAAAAGGAGGCTTTGGGGAGACTCCTGTTTTTCCACAACTTCCTGAAAGGAGGTTGGAGCCAGGTGGGAACTGTTCTGTTCTCCCAAGTAACAGGAGACAGAATGAGAGGAAATAGCCTCAGGTTGCCCTAGGGGAGGGCAACTTTGAACCTTGAACGTAAGGGAAAATTTCTTCCCTGAAAGGGTTGTCAAGCCCTGGAACAGGCTGCTCAGGGCAGTGATTCAAATACCATCCCTGGAGGATATTTAAAAGCCATGCAGATGTGGTGCTAAGGAACATGGTTTAGTGACAAACTTGGTAGTATCAGGTTAACAGTTGGTCTTTTCCAGACTAAATATTTCTGTGATTTGATGATTCTATCTCTTGCTATTTGACACTTCACACCAAGCAGATTAATTGGACTGTGGCAAGTCACAGCTCACCACAGGGCATCACGGTTATTTAATTCTTGGACTGATCCTGAGCTGGTCACCATCCATCCCACTCTCAACTTCTAAACAATTCCTATCTCCCTCTTGTGGCTTTGCTCAGCAAAGTCATGGATGCTGTAAAATGAGTTTTGTTTCAAAACTGTATTTCTCACACCCTGGCAGGAACTTACCCCTGAGCAAACTGCATATAAAGTTTGGATGCTGGTAATGAGCCACCTGCTGAGCTGGATTTTTCCACACGTAAGACCATCCTCCACAAGGAGAAACTGCTCAAGACTGGTACAAGACATTGGTCACTGAAGCATTGTGCAGATTCATGGACTCTGGTTGCAGCTCCAGATCTGGCTTGGGGCTGAATTTCATTGTGTGTACTGCCACAGACCTACCACCCTGCTGAGGGACAAGCAGGAGCTGCTTACATGCAGCCACCATGACAATGCCCCAGGATCAGGAGCTAAAAGCAGACAGAAGGTGAGTATTTGGCAGGGGATTTTGTCCAAGGGAGGTGCTGCTGGAGCATAGGTTGTCAAAAGGAGCAGTGAAGTGATTGTTACCTTTACTCAGCACTGGTGAGACCACATCTCAAATACTGATTTCAGTTTCAGGCGACTCACTCCAAGAAGGACATTAAGGTGCTGGAGAAGGTCCAGTGAAGGGGAACAAAGCTGGTGAAGGGTCTAGAGTACAGGTCTTGTGAGGAGCAGATGAGGGAACTGGGGTTGTTTAGCCTGGAGAAAAAGAGGCTGAGGGGAGATCTTCTGGCATTCATAACTCCCTGAAAGGATGTCGGAGCTAAGTGGGGGCTGGTCCCAGGGAACAAGGGACGGGATGAGAGGAAATGACCTCAAGTTGTTCCAGGGGAGGGTTAGGTTGGACATTAGGTACCATTTCTTCCCCAAAAGGGTTGTCAAGCCCTGGAACAGGCTGCCCAAGGCAGTGGTGGAATCCCCATCGCTGGAGGTATTTAAAAGCTGTGTAGATGCAGTGCTGAGGAACATGGTTTAGTGGTGACCTGGCAGTGATGGGTTAATGACTGGAGTCAGCTGTCTTGAAGGTCTCTTCCAACCAAATTATTCCATTATTCTGCATTATCCAAGAGATGCAGAAGAAAGCTGCATGAGGATATGGCCTTGCAGCTCAACTGGGGACTGATAAATGTGTCACACAGACTTGACATCAGCTTTGATGGAACTGGTGTCAGGGCAGCGTTCCTGCAGAGAAAGGCTGCAGCACCCAGCGTTATCTCTCTGGGAAGATGGACACCTGGGCTGGAAGCTGAGCTGCAGGAAATAGAGCCAAAGCAGCATTTCTCTCTGTGATATACACAGAGGATCCATCCTTCTCTCATTTTCATGACCACCACTATTGATCTTATTGAGTTATGCCTGAGCTGTAATTGAAGAGGAAGGGAGAAGGGGGTAGATCATTTCAAAGTCAGTAAGAACACTGCTTTTGCGAGACACAGTCACCAGATCCACCAAACAAAACTGTGTCTCAGTGCAGTGGGGTCAGGAAGAAGGGCAATGGTTTGAAACTGGAGCAGGGTTGGCACCAGGTTGGACATTCTTTACAATGAGGATGGTGAACTACTGGAACAAGTTGCCCAGAGATGTGATTGAGGCCCCACTCCTGGAGACATTCAAGGTCAAACTTGACAGGGCCCTGAGCAATCTGATCTAGTGAGAGGTGTCCCTGCTCACCGTAGGAGGGGTCAGACAAGATGACCTTAGAGGGTCCCTTCCAGCCCTTTGCATTCTGTGATGCTGTCCCATTTACAACTGGGAGGGGTTAGGCACAAATGACTGTACCTTGTGCTGCATGAGGAATAAAACCATTGCAAACAATCAGAGAAGCTAGAGGAGCCCAGTGGTTGCAAAGCAGCAAATCTCGTCAAGCACCCAGATTTTGACTTGCACTCGTGTGTACAAAGAAGAGCAACAAAAATGGTTAAGGGCCTTGAACTCGGGTCTTAGGAGGAACAGCTGAGGGAGCTGGGGTGGTTTAGTCTTCAGAAGAGATGGCTGAAGGGAGACCCCATTACCCTCTACAGCTACCTCAAAGGAGGTTGGAGCCAGGTGGGAGTTGATCTCTTCTAACATGCAACAAATGACAGGACAAGAGTGCCCTGAAGTTGTGCCAGGGGAGACAGATTGGACATCAGGAAAAATTTCTTCACTGAAAGGGTTCTCAGGCATTGGAGCAGGCTGTCCTGGAAGGTGGTGGAGTCACCACACCTAGAGGTATTTAAAAGATGTGTGGATGTGGTGATGCGGGATGTGGCTCAGTGGTAGTAGCTTAGGAGTTGTGGTGAGATTGTGAGCTCTAGGCAAGCAATTGGACTCAACAGTTCTGTGACTCTATGACTCATGATTCCTCTGTTTGCATGTGCAAAACCAGTGATGACCTATCCCAAGGAGCACCTCTATCACCTTGCACACGTGACATTGCCAGAAACAGGGGGAAAATAGTATTTTCAGTTGTCCTGCTTTCCAGTCATCCCACAGATTCAAAGGAATCTATAGCATTCATCTGATATCACTTGCAAAAACCTGATGGAAGCAGAGTCCAGGACAAGAGTTCTTGCACAAGAGGAGCATCTCCCTCTCAGAGCCTACATCTGAGAGACTTCAGGACACAGAGTCAGATTTGGCCACAGCCCTGCCACAGCTGCTGCACATTGCCCCAAAGAAAGGCTATCCAAGTCCTTAGATCTGGCTGCAGGCACTGGATTTGGGGGCCCTTGAGGAAGGACGTGGGTGGCTGGCCAGTTTCCCAGTAGGAAACACAACTTTAATGCAGCTAACATTTAATTTAACTGCAAAAAATCATTATATGCATGAGCTTAGAAGTCCTGAGGAGCCACCACATGAAATATGAAGTGCAAATAAATTTTACTGCCAGGGTTTTAACTTGGTCTGGGTGAGAACTCAAGCCCATATATACCTTTTGGAAACTTCTTAAATCCCCACATCTCTGCAGATAATCCTTAGAGATCACCAGCATGACTTTTCCAAGCCTGAGGCAACAGAAGCTGTTCATGCCTGAGAGTGTCTGGAGAAATGTGGAGGTTTCACTGGGAAACCTCACAAGGAGCTCAACCTTTTCGTACCCCTCTCCTCTTAGCGGGTCCAAAAGATGTGGATATTTACAGTAAGACATCCCAGGATGTCAGCACCATCCATCACAACAGGTCAGGCCACGGAAGGTTCATTTGGCGTCGCCGCTTTTTGCATGCACCTCCCAGAACACAGGGAAACACCCAGAGATGCCTTTTGAAGTTCAAGGGCAATGCAATGTCAAACCACACTGGGCAAAGCATGGCATGGATCTCAGCTGGAGGCAAGGTGGAGAAGTGCAGAAGCAATTTCCCCCTAAAAAGGAGAGGTCTTGAGCCTTCTGTTCACCCTACAACATAACCACCTTGTGCAGATAAACAGAAAGGCGGAATTTGGAGAACTCCAGGGGGAGCATCAGTACCATCCAGCACAGCCATTTCGAGGAGTTTTCCTTCAGGATGACAATTGATTGTAGAATCACAGAATGGTTTGGGTTGGAAGAGACCTTCAAGATCATCTAGTTCCACCTCCCCTGCCATCAGCAGGGACACCTCTCACTAGATCTGGTTGCTCAAAGCATCATCCAACCTGACCTTGGACAACTCCAGGCAGGAAGCATCCATGACCTCTCTGGGCAACCTGTTCCAGTGTCTCACCACCCTCACTGGAAAGAATTTCTTCCTAACACCCAGTCTAAATCTGCCCTCCTCAAGGTTCAACCCACCCACCCTTGTCCTATCACTTCAAGCCCTTGTAAAAAGTCCCTCCATAGCTTTCTTGTATCCCCTTTCAGGTGCCTGAAGGCTGTTCTAAGGTCTCCTTGGAGCCTTCTTTTCTCCAGGCTGAACAGCCACAACTCTCTCAGCCTGTCCCCACAGGGAGGTGCTCCAGCCCTCTGATCATCTTTGTGGCCTCCTCTGGACCCACTGCAATAGCTTGATGTCCTTCTTGTGTTGGGAGCCCCAGAACTGAACATAGGACTTCAGGTGGGGTCTCAAGAGAATAGAGGGGGGGGGCAGAATCATCCTGCTGGTCACACTTCTTTTAGTGCAGCCCAGGACGTGGTTGCCTTCTGGGCTGCAGGCAACCATTGCCAGCTCATGTTGAGTTTTTCATCAGCTGACACCCCCAAGCCCAATTAATGCAAGAATAAGATGAGGAAGCAGCCTGGTGGGACATCATGGCTGCCAGCACAGCCTTTAACAGACTTGGCCCTGGCTGGGCTGGCTCCAGTGGCACAGGGATGGGCTTTTGCCTCCCAGAACACCATTTTCTCATGTTCTTTACCTGCCCAGGCGACTCCAACCTTTGTCAGCTTGTGATTTCAGACTGCAGCTCCAGAAATGTCACTGCTGATTCGCATTTCTGTGTTTCAATTAATCATCCTCTCCCTTCAGGCATGGCCTAATCAATGGGGACAAGTGCACGGTCCCTCTAACCGATTCCTATTATTCCTCATTACGCCCTTTGTTCCAACCCTCTGCTTCCCCATCTGGCATTCAACCCTGAGACCCCCACCCAAGCTGTCCTTTGACTGTCTCTGTGGGGACAACTGTGCTTTAGTTGTGTAATCAATTAGCCAGGAACCAGACCACTGGCTCGGCTACCTTCTTAGAGCAGCCTTAATTTTGATTAATATCTCTTCATGACTTTAAAACCATATAGGCATGATTCCCTACCCAGCCATGCTTGCTAAAATCATAAATCAATATCTTCCATTCCCTCCAGACTCCCTGAGACCTTTCCAGTTGCAGCCATCCAGCTCCTGCCACCACAGAACTTTATTTACTGGGTTTGCTTCGTCCCCTCTGCAGACAAGAAATCCACTCACCAAAGCCCAAAAAAAGCCAGAAATGTGGAGTTATTTGAGCTCCTGCAGACAGCTCACTTTTGAGCACCTCTATCCATGCCAAAGAGGATGGGAGCAAAAGTCAGAGGGTCACCCCACCACTGTCACCCAGAAATTTTGACCATCATCACCTTAGCACCTATAGGGGAGGTGGGGGAAACATACACACATATGCATGTTCTCACAGCTCTGTATATGAAAAGATGTCTCAGCTTTAGACACCAGCCAGTTTAGGTCCTCAAAAACCACGTGTCATAGTCTAAGGTCCCCTTTCAGATCCTCAAGCCAGCCCATGTCAGGCATTCTTAGTGCTCAAAACTCTTCCCATCCCAATTAGAATCATAGAATGCATCAGGTTGGAAGGGACCTTTGAAGGCCACCTTGTCCAACCACCCTGCAGTGAAAAGGGTTATCTTCAACTAGATCAGGTTGCTCAGGGCCACATCAACTTTGGCCTTGAACATCTCTAGGGATGAGGCCTTCAATACATCTCTGGGCAACCAATTCCAGTATTTCACCACCCTCGCTGTGAAGAGCTTCTTCCTAATGTCCAACCTAAATGTACCCTGCTCCAATTTCAAACCACTGCCCCTCATCTTGTCACTACAAGCTCTTCTAAACAGTCCTTCCCCAGCTTTCTTGTAGCCCCCTCCAGGTACTGGAAAGCTGCTCTAAGTTCTCCCCAGAGCCTTCTCTTCTCCAGACTGAACAGCTCCAATTCTTGCAGCCTGTCCCCATAAGAGAGGTGCTCCAGCCCTCTGATCATCTTTGTGGCCCTCCTCTGGACCCACTCCAGCAGTTCCATGTCCTTGCTGAGTTGAGGGCTCCAGAGCTGGACAGAGTACTGCAGGTGGTTTCTCACCAGGGTAGAGCAGAGCGGCTGATCAGCTGCTGGCCAAGCTTCTTTCGATGCAGCCCAAAAGACAATTTGACTGTGGGCCCCAAGTGTGCATTAAGGGTTAAGAGCTCATTCTCTCAGCCCACTTAGAGGAAAGACTGAATAAAAAATGCTTCATTTTCTGGTTTCCACTTTTTATTCCCTTTTCTGATAACCCAAGCCACAGGTTTTGGGGCCTGCTCCTCACCATGCAATTTGTTGAGGGGGAAAACAAATGGGGAGCCCCCAAGCGTGGCCACACTATCAAAGTGTTCTGTGAGGTTTTCAGACCCATAGTCCTCCAGAAGGAAAGGAGAGACCTTTTAAGGTGGAAAACTGCAAGTTAAGGTAGAAAGCTGCAAGTGGGAGAGAGAGACATCATCTTTTTTATATCTATTTTGCGGCATGACCCTGGCAGGGATAAGATAAAAGGATGTTGCTCCGTAATAAAAGATTCAAGGGTTATTTGTCAGTTCTCTGTTCCCTACCCCAGAAACTGAGATTTCAGCCAGCACTTTGATCAGTTCTCCAGCCAGAAAAGGTAAATTTTTTGTATTGCAGCAGGATGGACATAGAATCATCAAATTGTTTCCCTTGGAAAAAAAACCTTTAAGATGCTTTACTCCAGCCATTATCTAACTCTACCAAGACTGGGGCTAAACCATGTCTCTCAGCAGCACATCTACATGGCTTTTAAACATCCTCAGGGATTGGGATTCAACTACCTCCCTGGAAAGCCTGTTCCAGTGTTTGAAAACCCTTTCAGTGAAGAAGTTTCTGCTAAAGTTCAACCTAAACTTCCCCTGGTGCAACCTGAGGCCATTTCCTCTCATCCTGTCACCTGTTACTTGGGAGAAAAGACTGAACCCCCACCTCACTCCAACCTCCTTTCAGGGAGCTGTAGAGAGCAATGAGGTCTTCCCTCAGCGTCCTTTTCTCCAGGATGAACAACCCCAGTTCCCATGCCCTTCTCTGGAGATGCTCCAACACCTCAATGTCCTTCTTGGATTGAGGGGCCCAAAACTGAACCTACTATTTGAGGTGGCCTCACCAGTGCTGAGTACGGGGGACAATCCCTGCCCTGCTCCTGCTGGCCACACTATTGCTGATCCAGGCCAGGATGCTGTTTGCCTTCTTGGCCACCTGCACACACCCTGGCTCATCTTCAGCCAGCTGTCAAACAACACCCCCAGGTCCTTTTCCACTAGGCAGCTTTCCAGTCACTCCACCCAAGCCTGGAATGTTCATGGGGTTACAGTGACCCAGGTGCAAGAGTCAGCACTTGACATACACAACCTGAACCATCCCTCCAGGGAGGTAGGTACTTTGAGAACAGCCCCTGTGCAAACAAGGCTGCTCACCCAAAATATCTCTCCTCCTTCTAGTTAGATGCAAAGATCTAAGTAGCAAAGGTATAAATATCAAATTGCATCAGGGCTTGTGTGGCTGCACAAAGACCACAGCCATGTTCTGGAGCAGGCATGGATGGATGGAGGACTTCACCTGAGGGACAGAGCAAGGTGCTAATTTCCATTTTTAAGCCCATATCCATAGATCAATCTGGTTTATAGACCAGCTGAAGCAGCTGTGGCTAGGGCCATTGAAATGTCACTTGCCCCAGAGGGATCTGAAGGCCAAATGAGATGGGCTATTTCCCTGGGACACCTGGACTGCAATGCTGGAGCAGAGTTCTGTAGCTGGAACACAACCCAAAGCACAAGCGAAGCCACTGCATCTCCCACTTGTCCTCCAGGGAGGGAAAATCTCTCCAGCATAGATACAGCAAAAAGCACAGCCAGAGGGGAAGTCTGCCAAGGTTTCTCCAGAGGGGACTATGTCAGGGTAGCTGAAAGAAACACCACAGCAAAACTACCTGGCAGCCACATTTCAGTCTGGCTTTGGAGGAGTAAAAGGATGTAACCATCATCAGAGAACAGAGTCCAAGACTTTCACAAGGGACAAGTGACCCAGCAGAAAGAGCCTCACCGTTCATGTAAGTCCATTTTTGTATCCTCCCCACAAGGATCCCACATCCCAAGACTGCTAAAACCAAACCCCTGTGGTTTCTTTGCCACAGCAGAAGGGACACGGGGGCCAGCCTCCCACCAGCAGAGAGGACTTTGTGAGCCACACAAAGCCCATGCCAATAAGGCTCCTCTGCAGTCATCTGTTTTAAATGCCACAATATGCTTCAAGAGCTCTGACATTTGTGAAATATAAGCAAGTGGTGACCAAGTCCCCTCTCTTCATTAGCTCCTGTAATTGCCATTACCAGCAGCAGGAAGCACAGGACCAGACCCTGCAAGTGCTGGGTGGCCAGCAGATCAGGAGAGAGAATTCTGCCTCTGTGCTCTGCTCTGTAAGATCTCACCTGCAGTAATGTGTCCAGCTGTGGGATCCCAAACGTGAGAGGGACATGAACCTGCTAGAGCAGGTCCAGAGGAGGGCCACAAAGATGATCAGAGGGATGGAGCACCTCTCCTATGAAGACAGGCTCAAAGAATTGGGGCTGTTCAGCCTGGAAAAGAGAAGGCTTCAGAAAGACCTTGTAGCTACATTTCAATATTCAAAGAGGACCTATAGTAAGGCTGGGAGGGACTGTTTAGAAGATCTTGTAGTGATAGGAGGAGGGGACAATGGTTTGAAACTGGAGCAGGGTAGATTTAGGTTGGACATTAGGAGGAAGTTCTTCACAATGAGGGGGGTGAAACACTGGAACTGGTTGCCCAGATGTGTTGAAGGCCTAATCCCTGGAGACATTCCAGGCCATAGCTGATGTGACCCTGGGCAACCTGATCTAGTTGGAGGTGCCCTGCTCAACACAGCAGGGTTAGACAAGATGACCTTCAAAGGTCCCTTCCAACCTAAAGCAATCTGTGAATCTATGAGCAAAGGTCCCTTTGGGACTGGTGCAGCACCTCATCCCATTCTCCATCCCTTCCAACAGCAACTCCTTGCTTCTCCCCTGGGAACTCCTCCCTGCAGCTTGCCAACAGCTGTACAAAAAATTCCCCAGTTAGCTCTCAGGTACTAATCATGTGTTTTACTGCACTGCTCGCTGCTGCTGGCCTGGTAATTAAAGGAGGGGACTCACTGAACATACCCTGCACTGCTCTGCTTCAGCTGGTGTCTCAGTAAGTGTCACTTCACTGAGGAGGGATAATTTGGTCAGAACAAACTGTTGGTTAGTTGAGGGCCACCTGTTCTATCCACTCCTCCCCACAGGTGCCACCTCTGCCTTCCTGCGCCCCAAGGTGGGGCACAAGCTGTGACACTGCCCTTGGACTTCAGAGGACCAAGTCTCAGGCAGAGCCTTTCTGCAACCCAGCCCTTGGCAGGAACTCTCCACATCAGCTTCTCCTTGCTAGAAGCAGCCCCTGGCTGTACAAACCATCCCTGAACTTCAGAAAGTGCCTCACTGAGCACAGACTGAGCTGGGAAGTCACAGCACCAACCAGTTCTGCTCTACCTCAAAACAGAACAATAATTCATCATGAGCTCTCTGAGTGATGCACAACCAGAACTGAAAAGGTTTGCCTGAGAATATCCTGGCTCATGGGACCCACTTTATGCCACAAAGTCTTTAGGATAGCAAACCACTGGAGCCCAAATGATGGAATTGTTTTGGTTGGAAAAGACCTCTAAGACCACTGAGTCCAGCCATCAACCCAATACCACCATGGCCATTAAACCATGTCCCAAAGTGCCATGTTCACACATTTCTTTAACACCTCCAGGGACTCCACCACCTCCTTGGGAAACCTGTTTCAATGCCTGACCACTCTACGTCCCCCAAGCCCAGGGTGGCCCAAGCCACAGCCCCACCACACACCTGGGAGAACCCAGCTGGGCATTGATTTTGTGCCACTGGCTGCTGTGCCACCTTACATCAAACACTGGGAAAGAACAGGGGAAACATAACCAAGCTTTATGGATCATGTGAGCACATCAGTGTTGCAGACAGGACACCATAAACTCAGGGCATAACTCCAGAGGATTTTCTGCTCTTCTAAGCCACAGGCCATTTATTTGCCAGGGTTTCTATAGTGCTTGCCCAGGGTATGTGCAATCAAAGCTGTGATAAACAATGCCTGCACACAGACACAGACACACACACACAAAAGAAGTCTATGTCTGTGTTCCTAGATCTTAAAAATAATCAGCTACATAAAAAGCAGTCCTGAACAAAGCTAACCCCCAGGCAGGGGCTGGCTGCTGGGTTTCACCTGCTGCTCTGAGCAAGGTGATGGTGTTTTTCCCCCATCATTGCAGAGGAGTTAACATAGAAGCAAAGAGTAATTAAGCCATCAGGAGGCACTGCAGACACGTGAGGATCCCAAGTGTTTGGTTAGGAGGAGATTTCTACAGCATATGTGAAATCCTAGTTAAAATTCTCACAGTTTCTGCACAAAATCCCAGCTCTGCAGAGTTACTGCAGGCTCAGGAGGACAAGGATGGAGGAGAGCAAAGCAGAGCTCTGCAAGGAGAACATGCTGAATAAGCAAAGCCTTTACTGCAAAGCATGAAGCTTTAACTGGAGGCAAGACTTCAGTTACACTCTCTGTCAGGTCCATTCAAGAAATCCTCAGCTTTGGCACCAATCTCCCCTTGCAGAGCTCACCTACCAGCCCCTCCTGGCAGAGGGCTGGGGGAAGCATCACACCAGTGGGTTTGGAGCTGAGTTTAGTCACAGTTTTATTCAAGGGTCCTGCTGTCAGTGCAGCAAAAAAGGCCCCCTGGCTCCCATGTGCCTTTACTCTAATGAAATATTAGCTTTAAGTCCCCACCACCACCCAACAAACCTATTTCAGTCTGGTGCCAGAAGAAAAGTTATATAAACCCACAGGCTGCAAAGGCAGTGACTTGACAGGGCTGTGGAATAAAGCTGCAGAGATGAGGAGGAGGAGCAGCAGCAGTTTCAGCCTCTGAAGTGATGCAAGATAAGGAGTAACTCACTCCGCTTCCTACAAGTAAGTAAATCTCTCAGTCCTGCTCAACAACGTGGGTATCAGCATGCAGCTTTTAACCCTTCTGTGTGTAGAATCTGTCACCAGCCCACTCTGGCCATGTCCTGGGGTGTCCTGGCTGGGGTGGGACAGGCAGACTCACTAGTCAGACAGCAGTGGCTGGTGGTCCAGTGTGGCTACTGTGACACAGCTCTGGCTGAGCCATGACGACTCTGTCCCCTGTCACTGCAGCACCTCTCATCATAGTGAGGAAGTGGCCCAAGGTATTTTTACCTACGACAAAGCCCAGGTAGTCACCCCTGTAACCCTCAGTATTCCAGCTCCTCTTTCTGCCCCCAAAAAGCCTATTTTGGAGGGTTACTTATTTTTTTCCCCAAACAAAATCACAGACCTAAGCTGGATGCAATTGCAGCAGACCTGATTTCTATCCCTGCTGCCACCTACCTCCCCCTGCTGCTCAAAGAAGCAAGGAGAACCACGGTGTGCATCCCAAACCAGACCCAGCAGGTCCCAGCAGGGGCTTCACAACCTGACACGAGGTCATCTGGAAAGCTGGGGGCACACATATACACACACACAAGTGCAGGGTGATGGTTTGCCTCAGGAGAGTTTCAGACACCATGTCATTAGAGTCATAGAATTGTTTAGGCTGGAAAAGACCTTTAAGATCATCAAGTCCAACTGCTAATCCAGCACTGCCAGGTCACCACTAAACCATGTGCCTTAGTACCACATCTACATGGCTTTGAAATCCCTAGAGAGAGATTCAAGCCTGTGAGAGAGCTTGAAGAAATTTCTCCTAACATCCAGCTTAAACCTCCTCTGGTTCAACTTCACACTGTTTCCTCTTGCCCTGTCACTTGCTACTTAGGAAAACAGACTGATCCCCAACTGCTCCAACCTCCTTTCAGGGAACCATAGAGATTGGGGTCTCCCCTCAGCCTCCTTTTCTCCAGGATGAACAACCACAGTTCCCTGAGCTGCTCCTCACAAAACCTGTGCTCCAGACCCTTCACCAGCTCCGTTGTCCTTCTCTGAACACCCTCCAGCACCTCAAGCTGCACCAGGGGAAGTTTAGGCTCGAGGTGAGGAGAAAGTTCTTCACAGAAAGAGTAATTGGCCAGGGAATGTGCTGCCCAGGGAGGTGGTGGAGTCACCATCCCTGGAGGTGTTCAAAAACAGATTGGATGTGGCACTTGGAGCCATGGTTTAGTTGTCAGGTGGTGTTATAGGTAACAGGTTGGACTTGATGATCTCTGAGGTCTTTTCCAACCTGGTTGATCCTGTGACTCTCAGTGTTGTTCTTGTAGTGAGGAACACAACTGAACCCAGTACTTGAGGTGCTGTTTCACCAGTGCCAAGTACAAGGAGACAATCTCCTGTTGGCCACACTATTACTAGTGGCACAATATGCCATGGTGGCTGTGGCTCACATATCAACCCTGATGCAAACTGTACCATGGGAATCATGCACAGACAGTGTGTAGGTTTACCTTCAAGGCATAAAAATCATCTGCTTCACAAGCTGCAAATGGAATGTGCTCCCTTGGGGGTGTCAATATCATTTCCATACTCAGCCCAATTACAAGAGTCTCCTGGACTCTCTTATCAACAATGACCTGGAGTTTACTAAGCACAGGAGTATTCAGGATTTAATGCTGAACATTTGGTGCAATAAAGTGCTGTCGTAATTGATCTGGCCTCATGCAACCAGGAAGCTTGAGAATGGCAGTAGCTCTGTTGCAAGTCTAGTCAGGACCCAGAGCATGGAATCATTACAGAATGGGTTGGGTTGGAAGGGATGTTAAAGATCATCTAGTTGCAATCCCCCATCCATGGCCAAGGAAGGCTTCCACTATACCAGGCTCCTCAAAGCCGTGTCCAGCCTGACCTTGAATGTCTCCAGGGACGGGGCATCCACAGCTTCTCTGAGTAATCAGTGCAGGTCTGGAGGGCACAAAAACACAGAGGGTATTTGAGATTAAATTCTCATAAGATATTGTACATTGCTCAGCAAGCTGATGCAAGACCTCACTGGGAGCACTGCACCTAGGTCTGGAGCCCTCAGCAGAGGAAGAGCATGGAACTGTTCGAGCAGGTCCAGAGGCAGCCACAAACATCACCTGAGGGCTGGAACCCCTCTGAGGCCAGG
The DNA here is from genome assembly GCA_033816785.1 of Picus viridis. NCBI lineage: Eukaryota > Metazoa > Chordata > Aves > Piciformes > Picidae > Picus > Picus viridis. The sequence goes on along the minus strand of CM066585.1, from coordinate 35,078,217 downwards.
CTGAGAGCGCTGGGGCTGTTCAGCCTGGAGAAGAGAAGGCTCAAATGAGACCTTCTGGTGGCCTTTCAGTGATTAAAGGAGATGAGAAGAAAGCTGAGGGCAGACTTGTGAGCAGGCTCTGTTGTGACAGGACAAGGGGTGATGGTTTAAACTAAAAGAGGGAGACTGAGACTAGAGAAAAGGAAGAAAGCTTTTACACTGAGAGTGGTGAAACCCTGGCCCAGGTTGCCCAGAGAGGTGGTAGAAGCTCCATCCCTGGCACCATTGCACATCAAGCTGTCTGGGGCTCTGAGCAAGCTGCTCTAGTTGCAGATGTCCCTGCTGACTACAGGGGGTTGGATTAGATGACCTTGAAAGGTCCTTCCAACCCAAACCAGTCTGTGATTCTATGCCTAGAAGCCAGTGGCAATGCTGCTAATGGGGAAGACATCAATTTGATTTTTAAGTTTGTTTAAAGCAGTTTGAACACTAAACAAGTAAACATTTATAACTGGATAAATAGTTTTCAGTTTAGTCAAGAAGCATTCAGTGGATGTTGGCATAAATATTCAGTTATGGAAATTATTTGATTGAAATAGATTTTACATGCCATAAATAAACATTGTCTGCGATGAACACGCACTCCCAACAAGCAGCACGAATTAGGGAGCCACTGATGCCTACTGCCAGCCTTTGAAAATGTTTTATTTAGAAGCACTTCTGCTCACCACACAGCCAGCCAAATCCCATCTGCCTGGGGGGTTTCTTGATGTTCATCTCACCACGTTATTAAACACTCAGAGCAGAAACGTGACTGCGTGGGCAGCACAGGGGTGCTGCATGCCCTGTGCCCAGGGCAGCACAATCATGCACTGGGATGGGGCAGGTTTAGCAGAGGTATTGTATCAAAGGAGCAACTAAAACTGCAAACCAGGAGCCTGCCAGGTGTAAGCAGTGTTGCAGTGGCAGGCTGTTGGGTGCTGAACTCTCTTCAGTGGTGCCCAGTAACAGGACAGGGTGCAATGGGCACAAAAAGGAATGCAGGAGGTGCCACCTGAAGGCAGAAGCAGCTTCCTTCTCCTTCCTTCTCCTCTGAAGGAGGAGAAAATTGTCTGGTGTGAGAGTACTGGAGCCCTGGAGCAGGCTGCCCAGGGAGTTTGTGGAGTCTCCTCTGGAGAGATTCCAAAGCCGCCTGGATGTTGTGATCCTGGGCAAGCTGTTGTGGGTGACCCTGCTTTAGCAGGGGGTGGACTAGAAGATCTCCAGAGGTCCTTCCAACCTCCACCATGCTGGAATTCTGTACTGGCCATCTGCAGAAATCAAAGGTGAGAAACCCAAGTGTTTTACCAACATTTGCTGTGGTTTCAGTGCTAGCTTGATACAGACACAGAAGTGATGCTCTTTCCCAAGAAGAGAGCATTGTCCTAGCACTCAGCACAGCTTTTCACCTCATGAATAATAAAACAATTTTGGTTGGGAAAGACCTCTAAGATAATCAAGTCCAACCATTTATCTAACTCTACCAAGGCTGCTGCTGAACCATAGCCCCCAGCACCACATCTCTGCTGCTTTTAAACACCTCAAGGGATGGGGATTCAACCAGCACCCTGGGGAGCTTGTTCCAGTGTTTGAGAATTCTTTCAGTGAAGGAGTTTCTCCTAATGTCTAACTGAAGCCTCCTCTGGTGCAACTTGAGGCCATTTCCTCTTGTGCTAGCAAAGTAACATATAAATGTGAGTTAGAATTCTCTAAGATATATTTATGAATAAATACCCTCAAGTTCAGGAGAGTTTGTGGTGCCAGCTCAGATGGGGGCAGCTCTGCACAGTCTTGTAAAGAAGCAAACAAGCTCAGCAAGAAGATGGAGAAAGTCAAGAATGACGTGACCAGGGATAAACAGCAGTTTCCTGGTTTTAAGCTTTCTCTCCAAGATGTCAGCATGGTCAGGACCAGAGCATGAGGGTGTAGTGAACCTGAGCCCAAAGCTGGAAAAAATCCAAACAAACAACAACAGCAAAACAGCCTTGGGCTGTGTCCCAGTCCTGCCATTCAGTGCTAGTTGAAATACAAGGATGCAAAATACTGAGCTTTCTTGAAAGAAAGCAAGCACAAGCTGTACCCAGGACAAACTCTTAGCACAGAACCATGGAATGGTTTGGGTTGAGGACCCTTAAAGGTCACATAGTCCAACCATCCTGCAGTGAGCAGGGACATCTGCAACTAAAACAGGCTGCTCAGAGACCCAAGCAACCTGACCCAGAATGGTTCCAGGGAGGGAACTTCTACCACCTCTCTGGGCAACCTGGGACAGGGTTTCACCACCCTCACCATCAAAAAATTTCTTCTTCCTATGTCATCTGAATCTCCCCTCTTTTAGTTCAAGCCGTCACTTCTTGTCCTGTCACACAGGCCCTGCTCAAAGGGCTGTCCCCATCTTTCTGATCAACTCCTTTAAGCACTGAAAGGCCACCAAGAGAAGATCTCTCTGTAGCCTTCTCTTCTCCAGACTGAACAACCCCAACTCCCTCAGCCTGGCCTCACAGCAGAGGGCTTCCAGCAGGCAAGGGCTTACCGAGAAAAGCCGCATACTCCTTGAGCACAGCTGCTCAGTCACTCCGCGCTGCAGGACTGTCTGCTCTCGGCGCACCGCCACGACCGATCTGCAGGCAGACTGTGCCACCTAGCTTCTGCAGCCAGACACAGCCTCTTCTGCTGGGATTTCAGCTCTACGTGCTGAAACTGCATGTGTCTGGGAATGGCAGAAGCCCCTGTGCCTTTGGAGCTGGAAATCTGTACCAACCTCTCCCTGGCACAGACCGTGGGGTGGGTAGATGAATAGGGGGGGTAAGACCCTGCCCAGAGTCCCTCTTGGAGATTGCCTGCCTGGCCTTGCACCTAAGCCTTGGAAGGATTTAAAAGCTGTGTAGATACAGCGCTGAGGGACGGGGTTTAGTGGGTGACCTGTCAGGGCTGGGTTAATTGTTGGACTTCATGACCTTAAAGGTGTTTTCCCATCAAAATGGTTCTAGAAGCATCACCAAGAGCCATATCCAGTGATCTGCAGAGCTAGCATGATATATTACAGAGGAACACATCCACAACACCTTCACATGGGCAGTAACTGGACCTCATCCCACACCTGGACTACACATCCCTCACATCTCTCCTGACTGACTCTCATGCCACCTGACTGATGTCCAGCAGACATGAGAGACTGAGGACCTCAGAAACCTTTTCCCACTCTGCCTTTATCCAAAATAATCACTACCAAACACATCATTTCTTCACAAAAATTCCAGCTCCCTTTCCCTCAGCTTGGAGCTGGAGTGATGAACAGCATTAAGCTCAGTATCCTCCACTCCGAGCATTGCCTGAAACCAACACATGTTGAAGCAGCCTCTAAATCACCTCAGGCAGAGCTTTGCTCCTTGCAGCTCAGTAACATCAGTATTGGGAATATCTATGTCCCTGGACAAGCTGCTGTCCCTGCTCCAACACATCTCACAGTATTGAATTATCCCAGTTTCACAGCTGGGGAACTGAACCCTGTAGTACAAAGCAACTTGTTGAAGGGCAAGGAGCCAGATCCTGATCTAGGTGATGAGGATACACCTTGCTGGGTCTGGTACTCACCTAGAGATGCTGCAAGTAAGCATAAAAATCACACACAGCCTGGTCCCACAAGCCACCTGCTGCACTAAACCAGATCTCAACAAGTCCAAGACTACCTCTGCATACAGGAGGGTGACCACAAGGCACAGGCCTTCCTTGTAGCTGCAGTCAAGAAGGTGCCAAGAACAGAGTCTCAGGAATTCCAGCATGGTGAGGGTTTGAAGGGACCTCTGGAGATCATCCAGTCCAACATCCCTGATAAGCAGGGTCACCCTCCACACCTTGCCCAGGATCACAACACCCAGGTGGCTTCACAATCTCTCCAGAAGAGACTCCACAAACTCTCTGGGCAGCCTGCTCCAGGGTTACAGCACCCTCACACCAAACAAGTCTCTCCCGTTCAGATGGAACCTCCTGGGTTCCAGTTTGTGCCTGTTGTTATGCCCCTTGTCCCATCTCTGGGAGACACTGAAAAACAGACTGACCTCAATACTCCCAACAGCTGTCTCAGGTGAAGTTCTTTTCCTACCAGACTTGTCCCAAACCTCATAGTCTGAGTGCAAAACTTGGTGCTACGATATCTGAAGAACACCATTTAGTGGAGAGCAGGAGTTTCTACAGGGTTGCCACAGCTTGTCTGCATGAATTACATTTTTTCCCCTATCTAAGCATGTCAGAAAGCTTCATTTCTCTCTACCCTAAGGATGAATATAAAAGCCAACATTCTACCCAAAGCCTTGCAAATTCCTCCTGGAGCTTCTGACAACTGGAGATTTGATCTGGTGCATAATCCAATGCAATTTAGTGTTGTGTTTGGGGTGTTTTTTTTCAACAGCCCAAATCCCCTCTAAACTCTATTTCAGCAATTAGAGGTTCATATCTTTGAAAGCTAAGACACTGCTATCTTTTACTTGGCTCCAAGGAGGCAACATTATTTCCCTACAGGAAAACATGCATTAGTTGCTCGCTCGTAATGCCAAATCCTGGAGAGCATTTTGATTTTACCTGCTCTTCAGGGGAATCAGCAGCTCTTTGCAAACTATTTGGCTTCCAGATCAGACAGAGCTTCACATCTGCATGCCTTCAGAGGCTGCATCCACCAGCTTCAGGACAAAACAAAAGGCAATTTTCGTGAGCTCAGGAAATTCATAGGTTTTGGCACCTAGTCTGTATTTTATATTGGGCAATAAATAGCTAGTTAAGGCAGGAGTAAGGTACAAAGGGATTACAGGTTGTGCTACACAGGACTTAAAAGATGGGAGCAATACGACAGGGAACAGGAGAGAGCATTTAAAGGCTTCACAGAATCCCAAGGTAACACTTCAGGTATTTTAATGAGCACAAAATAATTCCAAAATAGATTTTAACTTTGTTTTCAGCTAGGAAGCTGGTTTTCTGTTGCTGTCCCCAGCTACTTGGTGCAGAGTGGGGCTTATTGTTGTTTTTCATCATGTAGATAACATGGATGGGCCTGGGACCAGATTCTCAGCTGCTTCAGAACAGCACAGCCACTGTCCTGCAACAGCAGCCACACAGAGAGGAAAAAGAAGGTGCCCTCAAAGCCACCACAAGAAAGTGGTTTTGCCTGAGAAAGACAGACAGATATCCACAATTCCCTACTAGACTTAGCATCATAGAATCATTTTGGTTGGAAAATACCTCTAAATTCATCACGTCCAACCATCAGCCTAACACCACCGTGGCCATTAAACCAGGTCCCGAAGTGCCACGTCCACACATTTCTTGAAGACCTCCAGGGATAGTGACTCCACTACCTCCCAGGGCAGCCTATTCCAATGCCTGACAACCCTTTGAGTAAAGAAATTTTTTCCTAATATCCACTGACCCACCCTAAACCTCCACTGGCATAATTTCCTCTTGTTCTATCACTTAATATTAGGGAGAAGAGACCAACCCCCATCTCACTCCAACCTCCTTCCAAGGAGTTGTAGAAAGCCAGAAGGTCTCCCCTCAGCCTCCTTTTCTCAAGGCTGAACAGCCCCAGTTCCCTCAGCTGCTCCTCACCAGACCTGTTCCCAGACCCTTCACCAGCTTTGTTACTCTTCCCTGGACATGCTCCAGTGCCTCAATGTCCTTCTTGGAGTGAAAGGCCCAACACTGAACCCAGTATTTGAGGTGTGGCCTCACCAATGACAATCCCTACCCTAGTCCTGCTGGCCGTACTACTGCTCATCCAAGCCAGCATGCTGTCGGCCTTCTGGGCCACCTGGGCACACTGCTGGGTCATATTCAGCTCTGTCAACCAGAATCCCCAGGTCCTTTTTTGAATGCCTCTTGCAGCTCTGCATGTCTAAATAACACTGCTGCTACTTTCATAGATTCATAGAATGGTTTGGGTTGGAAGGGACCTTAAAGACCATCTATTTCCAACCCCTCCTGCCATGGGCAGGGACACCTTCCACTGGACCAGCTTGCTCAAGGCCTCATGCTAGTACCCAGCATGGAGACATCCTCCTGTCACCAACACGTTGTTGGGAAGAGGAACCACACAGATATGTCCCATTAAGAAGCACCATAAAAACATTTGTGCACCTGTATTTGGTAGTAAGAGGTAAGATGAGTACAGCTCTGTGCAGCCTCCAGCAGTGGGGAAGTTAAAGAAGCCTCTCTGCCATTTTGCATCCTCACTGGTCTTTCACTAAAATTTTACACTGTGCTCACTCATTGAGAGCATGGAGTTAAAATCATGGAATGGTTTGGGTTGGAAAGACCCTTAAATATCATGTAGTCCAACCACCCTGCCATGGGCAGAGACACAGAATGGTGAGGCTTGGAAAGGACCTCTGGAGATCATCCAGCTGACAGCTCAGCACGTTTATCCTCCAGCCTGTTGCTGCCATCCCACAGCATTAACCTCACAGCCCTTCAGCTTTTGATGGACACATCTCAAACCCCTGCTCAGCAGCCCCCCATCTCCAGAGATTCCTCACACAAGTTTTGTCATTAAAAGGCCAAAAGCTGTGATGTCAGACGTGCATACCTGCCTTCTGGCAGCTCAGTGCTGAGCTCACAACTGCAGGATCCATTACACGTCTGCTTCCACCACCACACAAACTAGAACCAGAAAAGGCAGTCACACTTCAGTGCTGCAAGGTACTCACCAAGGACAAAGATGAGTGGACAGTGCTCTCTTGGGCTCAGGAAGAAGATTTTATCATCACTGTTGTCAGATAATGTAGAGCAGCAACTAGGAAAGGTGAGGCCTTCACGCAATTAAACCTTGTGAGGGAGGTCAAGGACAGCAGAAGGGGCTTACTTAAATTCACTGCAGACAAAACTAACACCAGAGGCAACGCAGGGCCTCTGCTCAATGAGGTGAGCACCCTGGTGACAGAGGATACAAAGAAGGCAGAGTAGCTGAATGCCTTCTTTGTCTCTTTACTGCCAGAGACTGTTCTCAGGAGCTCCAGTCCCCTGAGGCCCCGCAGCGAGTCAGGACAAAGGAGGAGTTTGCCTTGCTCGAGGACTGGATTAGAGAGCAATGCAGCAAGCTGGATGTCCTGATGGGATGCACCTGTTAGTGCTGAGGGTGCTAGCAGCAGTCACTGCTAGGCCACTCTGCATCATCTTTGGTAAGTCAGGCGGAACAGGAGAGGTGCCTGGGGACTGCATGAAAGCAAATGTCACTCCAGTCTTCAAAAAGGGTAAGAGGGAAGACCCAGGTGACTACAAACCAGTCAACCTCACCTCCATCCCTGGGAAGGTGAGGGAGCAATTTATTCTCAGTCTTGTCTCCAGGTGTATCAAGGATAAGGTGGTCATTGGGAGCAGTCAGCATGGTTTTACCAAGGGGAAGTCATGTCTGACCAACCTGATAGCCTTTTATGAGGACATAACCAGGTGGACAGATGATGGTAGAGCAGTGGATGTGGTTTATGTTGATTTCAGTAAAACATTTGACACTGTTTCCCACAGCATACTTGTAGCTAAACTGAGGCAGTGTGGTCTGGATGATTGGGTAGTGAGGTGGATTGAGAACCATTTGAAGGAAAGCAGAAAGTTGTGGTCAATGGGACAGAGTCTAGCTGGAGGCCTGTATCTAGTGGAGTCCCTCAAGGGTCAGTACTGGGACCAGTACTACTCAATATGTTCATCAATGATCTGGATGAGGGCAGAGAGTACATTGCCAGCAAGTTTGCTGACAACACAGAACTGAGAGGAGTGGCTGACATACCAGAAGGCTGTGCTGCCATTCAGCAAGGCTTGGACAGGCTAGAGAGTTGGGCAAAGGAGAAACTGAAATAAAAGGCCAAGTGTGGAGTCTGGGAAAGAACTCCATGGGCCAGCAGAGGTTGGGGACTGACCTCTTTGAGAGCAGCTGAAGGGAAATGGACATGGTGGACAGCATGGTCATAGGCCACCAATGTGCCCAAGGTGGCCAGTGGCATCCTGGGGTGTATTAGAAAGGATGTGGATAGTGGGTCAAAAGAGGCTCTCCTCCCCATTACTCTGCCTTGGTGGGGCCATATCTGGAATATTGTGTACAGTTCTGCACCCCTCAGTTCAAGGACCTCAGGGAAACACTTGAAAGAGTCCAACGCAGAGCTACAAAGATGGTATGGAACACCTTCCTTATGAGGAAAGGCTGAAGGAGCCAGGTGAAGGGCGAGTGTCAGGAGGACAGAGCCAGGCTCCTCTCAGTGATGTGCAATGGTAGGACAAGAGGCAACATGCGCGAAGTGGAGCATAGGCAGTTCCACGTGAACAGAAGGAAAAACATTTTCACTGTGAGGGTGACAGAGCACTAGAACAGGCTGCTCAGAGGTTGTGAAGTCTCCTGTGAAGACATTCAAAACCCACCGGATGCATTCCTGTGTGACCTGCTCTAGGTGGTCATGCTCTAGCAGGGGGTTTGTCTTGATCTTTTGAGGTCATTTCCAACCCCTAACATTCTGCGATTCTGCAGTCACACGGAATAAATACTCCCAACCATCCAGCTAGTGTTTTATTCCCAGTTCACTAAATCCTCACACCATCTTGGATCTATCAATTTAATAACCAGTAAGGGGAGGGGAAAAAAAGGTGGGGGAATTCCCAAACTGAACAGAACACACCCCGCTGAAAAGGATCAGCCCATTTGCCATTTCAGGCATCACCAAGATACTTGGCTAGTCAGTAATCTCAGATTCAGCTTGCATGCTCCCAAAGCAGCCTAAGAGCAGTACAGCACTCCAACCTTCTAATCCCCTTAGAGAGAACTGAAAAGCCCAATTCTAGGCTTCTGCCACTCAAGTGGTTTGCCTGACTCTCTTCAGTCCTCTCTGATCAGTGTGTGAACTGAGACTGCCAGATGAAGTAGATGGGGTGTGTAGCTCCAAACTTCACAGCACATCACACCTGGGCTCCAGCTAGCTTTTACCCGGTCCAAATCCTACTAGCTCAGGACATCACTGTCACTTTTTTAGTCAGCTGTAGCTTTCCCCAACTTCCCAAACCCTGAAGTACTATACTTCCCAAAGAACAACACAGGATTGAACACAAAGCTTGAGGTACAGCTCTGTACCACAGGCAAATTACACCACCGTTGTCTGGCACTACCGGGAGCTGCACTCCAGCAACTGCCTGGACATTCACATACCAGTCACTTTCAGCAAACCATTCCAGAACTATGCTTGCAAACCTGAAGGCTCAGTGGCTTCATTCAAGCATCAGCACTCTTAAGACCACCTGATTTCGTGTGTGAAAGCTGAGGGCAGCAACACAGGCGCCTTTAGCTCTGTCCCCAGCACAACATCCACCCCTCGGGGAGAACTATATAGAAGCAGAAGCCTTCTGCCACCAGAGCCATTACAAAAGACAAGCATGCACACATCAATGGGGCAAGGAGATCATTTATTAATTAGAACTGTGCCAAGATGTGCAGATATGCCAGGGAGGCCCAGGTAGGCCCCAATAGCTTCCGGCAACAGCCTCATCCTCTTGGCGCTTAGTCCAGCTGCAAGAGAGAGAGTAAAGAAGTCAGCGGGGAGCGGCGCACCCACCCCTCCCAGACAGCCCCAGTGCTGGCACGCACCTTAATAAAGCCGATATCCTTGGCGTACTGACGGAAGCATTGCCGACACATGTTGAGGCCGTATTTGCGGATGAGGCCGTGTCGGTTGGAGCACACGCGACTGTAAGGAATTAAAAGAGCAAGGCCGGTCAGAGCGGGGATGAGGGAGACAGGAGTAAGCTGTGTAACATAACCCAGGGCGCCCAAAATCCACCCAGACAACAGCAAAGGCGCAAACTAACCATGAGCGAGAGCCCTGGCCGAATTTCCTGGGGTGACTCCAGTAGAGCTGCTGGTGGCCCATGCTGCCTGCTACGCGCGGAGCTGCGAGAGGAAGATGGCGCCCGGCGCATGCGCTAATCAAGGCAGCGTCGCATCCCGGCATGCACCGCGATGCCGTCAGCGCCTGCGCGTAACTGCTCCTGCTCCCCCTTCCCCCCCGCAGCGTGACGTCACGGCTGCGGCCGCACTAGAGGGCGGCAGCGGCTCCCTAGAACCGCCGGGCGTGGTGGCGCGCGCCTGTAGTCCCAGCTACTCGGGAGGCTGAGCACGCCGGATCGCTTGAGCCCAGGAGTTCTGGGCTGCAGTGCGCTATGCCGAGCGGGCGTCCGCGCTAAGGCCGGCATCAATATGGTGAGCCCCGGGGAGCTGGGGCACACCAGGTTGACTAAGGAGGGGTGAACCGGCCCAGGTCGGAGACGGAGCAGGTCAAAGCTCCCGTGCCGGTCAGTAGCGGGATCGCGCCTGTGAATAGCCACTGCAGCGTAGCCTGGGCAACACAGAGAGACGCGGGCTCCTTTTGCTACCCCACCACAACACCCCAGCCACCCTCCCGCATTTGGTACCCCGCGCCCCACACCGCACAGCCTCCTGACGGGGGTAACGCAGCGCGGCGCGCACCCCAGAACACCGCCTCCTGCTGGATGCTGCTGGCACCTGTGCCCTGCGCGCATGCTCTCGGTACTGAAATGCCATTATAAATGAATGATTTTTTTAACACTGTTGTTTAGTTGTTTCTCTTAATCTAGGTAATAGTTCGACTTGGTCTGTTTCCAACCGAAATTATTCTATGGTTCTTCCTTTCTCGTTAATGGACTGAAAATTTATTCTCAACTTTCCCTCAGCAAGCACCCTGGTCTGTGCATGTAGAGTTGGCTTCCACCCAGTTTGTATCTTTAGCTCTGTTCAGCTCACAGACTCATAGAATCATTTTGGTTGGAAAAGATCCTTAAGATTAACAAGTCCACCTGTTAAGGCAGCACTGCCAAGGCACCACAAAACCATGTCCTCAGCACCACATGGACACAGCTTGGGGATGGGGACTCCAGCACTGCCCTGGGCAGCCTCTTCCAGAGCTCAACCACTCTTTTGCTGAAGAAACTGTTCCTCATGTCCAACCTAAATCTCCCCTGGGGCAACTTGAGGCCACTTCCTCCTGTCCTATCCTTTGTTATTTGGGAAAAGAAATGAACGCCCATCCTGCTACAACTTTGTTTCAGTGGTATTACTCGGATTTCTACCACCCTCAGGCTTGAAGCAGCTCTTCAGAGATCCTGACATTTCATTGGGGATTAAATTAACAGGATAGAAATTTGTGAAATATAGTTATCTTTATTCTTTCAAAAACCCTGCCCCCAAATTATGTACAAACTAGTCAGATTTTATTTACAGGTTCTTTCTGTTCAGTCACAAATTCTACAAGGATGCTTATGGGCAACTTTAGTGCAATTCAGAGAATTCAGGAAATGGAAAAGACTAAGCCACAACATAGCTTTACCCCATTTATAAAATGGAGGTAAGCCAGGACCTTAGGGAAAGCCTACGAGAATGCCAAGTTTATGCACAGGAACGGAGCAGGAATTTGAAGACAGTGCCTATGTCTCCTGCGTGGCAGGCTCCAGAACCGCAAGCTTATAATCCGATTGGTGGACCACGTGGCACAGATTCAAAGGGAAAAAGGGACCCGCCACAATCAAAGTGCCCTTAGACACAGGTGCCACGAGGCAAAACTCGTGGAGCGACGGTGTCTGAGCAGCGCAAGAGAAGCCGCGCTGCCGGCGCGTTCCAGCGAACAGCCGCAGTTTTACAGCAAGGCAGGGTGACTCCAGCAGCAGGCAGGGAGCAGGACCCCAGGGTAGGCAGGTCCGGGGAGAAGCCAGGTCCGAGTGCTGATTCCTTAAATTTCGCCATGAATCCGGAACGAGAGTAGAGAGTCCAAAATGAGCGCCAAAACTGATCCAGAAATGAGAGCCCAGGCAGCCTTCTGGTCACTCTAAGATTTTCCTAGACAATGTGTCCAGTGCCAATATATACTGGGCACAAAGAACCCAGCCAGTCACAGTTCCAAATCCCAGCACGGGGTTTCCCCCGTGGGTGAATACATGTGAGGGGCTTCAGCTCCCGGCAGGAAGAATGGGTGCCTTTTTACCTGTCCCCCAGGGGGAGGGGAAGGCAATTTCTCACCTTGGAAGGCAATTTCACACCTTTGTCTTCCCCCATCAAACCTCCGCAGATGGAGGGGAAGGGGGGTTGGAGCACCCGGTAACACGCTAACAATACTATTTTGCATAATTCTTTACTTTTTTTCAGTTCATTAAATTTATCCCTCTTGTTTTGATAAGCCCTATGTTCTCTTCTCATTTATAAAGTCTGTGCTACCTCTACCTGCAGAGAAAGCAGAGAATAAGGTCTGGCACCTGCATCTAAGGTCTGGCACCTGCATCTGGCACCTCCAACTGAATCACAGTCATAAAGAAATGGCAGGGGTTGGAAAGGACCCCTGAAGATCACCTAGTCCGGTGTTCCGGCTAGAGCAGGAACCCTCTGCTACAGCAGAAATTGCCCAAAAGATTTGCCTGTGGTGCTGGACCTGCAACACAGAGCACCATGCCCCTGTGAACAACCACAACCCACCTCTGAAGCTGGGAACCTGTGAGGAAAACTTTCATCGCTAGAGGTTAATGCTCATAAAGGAGACAGAGGAGTTCTGTGAAACTTCATTAGACTAAAGGGAGAGTTTGCAGGGCAGATCTCAGTGGGGTCTCTCTGGCTGATGGAGATCACAGCCTCCTTTTATCCTAATTTCCTGGCCACATTGGCTGAGGTACTCAGAATGTACAGACTTCCTGGGCTACTTACTACATATTCCCCCTTACACGTACAGCCCCTTGCATCATACATCCCGTGTTCATTAAAACGAGGCTTTACACCTCAGTAGCCTACTAAGCCTGCACACTATCCCCAAAGTTCAAAGGTTCAGGTTGTGGCCAGCTGCTCCTGGTTCCTGCTGCCTATGAAGGACACCTTGATAACTGAGGGAAAGACCCCTGTGGAGACAAGAGTGATGAGGATGATGAGGACTTTTTGTTATTTGCAGGTAACAAAGCTAGTGTCAGATTGCAGAGATTCCTAGCCTGGTCCTCTCATTGTTATCTCAAATTTTGTCTGGCAGCACCTTCCTTTATAAAGACACATTCTGCCTCATTCCCGTCAAACCCAACTGTCATGTTCCATGTCCCTCACACCCTGGCTTAGGCTCCTTGCTGATGCCAACACAGTGTGCCTCATCTGGTGTCAGCTCCTGGTCACCAAGCAGAGGTGACATACAGGGCCAACATGCCTAAAGGGGTGCTTCTCATGTCCCTTCAAACCTGCCATTCACCTCAGCTCCTCAACATGGCTAAGTGCCAAGTCTTGGGGCAGCAACTAGAAAGCTGCCTGGCAGAAAAGGACTTAGGGACGTTGATTGATAGATAAACATGGGCCCAGCTGTGTACTCAGGTGGCCAAGAAGGCAAACAACATCCTGGCCTGGATCAGCAATAGTGTGGCCGGCAGCACCAGGGTAGGGTTTGTCCCCCTGTATTGGGCACTAGTGAGGCCACACATCAAATAGTGGGTTTGGTTTTTGGGCCTCTCACTCCAAGAAGGACATTGAGGTGCTGGAACAGGTCCAGAGAAAAGCAATGAAGCTGGTGAAAGGTCTGGAGAACAGGTCTGGTGAGGAGCAGCTGAGGGAACTAGGGTTCAGCCTGGAGGAAGCCGAGGGGAGACCTTCTGGCTCTCTACAACTCCCTGGAAGGAGGATGGAGCCAGGTGGGGGGCAGCATCCTCTCCCCCACCAAAGCAACAACAACAAAACAGGCCTCAAGTTGCACCGAGGGAGGTTTAAGTCAGACATTAGGAAAACCTTTGTCACTGAAAGAGTAAACAGCCGTGGATCGGAGTCTCTAGGGAAGTGGTACAATTGCCGTCCCTGGAAGTGTTCCAAACATCCATAGATGTGGCACTTAGGGGCACGGTTTAGTGGTGACCTGGCAGTGCTGGGTTAACGTCTGGACTTGATGATCGTGGAGTCTTTTCCAGCCTACAACGATTCCATGATTCTCTAGCCCCTCAGAGCTATATTCCCGTCGGTTCCCTCCGTATCCCCTCACACCCGCCTCCGTTTTGGATCATCCCCGCCGAGCCGAGCCCCTCCTGCAGGTGGCGCCGGCGCCTCGCCCCGCTCTGAGGGCCCCCGCGCCGCGACTGCCCGGCTGCCGGTGCCGCTGGTACTGCCCTTCTCCCCTCCCGCCCTTCAAGCCTCTTTCATCGGGGGGCCCCACTGGCCCTGGTCGGCAGCGGCGAGTGTCGACCGAAATCATTGCAGACAGGCATCGCGGAGGGCGCCTGTGCGCCGGGAGCGGGGAGGTCCCCGGGCGGTGCCGCCGTCCCGCCCGCCCCTGCGCGGGCCATTGACCGGTGGCGGGCGGCGATGCGGCTGCAGTGTGAGGTGGAGGTGGTCAGCCGGCTCCTGCCCACCTGCGGGCTGCGGGGCCGTGGCCGCGGGACTAGGGCCCTCCTGTCGCTCGGCCGCCCGCCCGGGCGGGCGCAGGGTGGAGGCAGTGGCATTTACCTCATGGTGTGCACGGCGCGGGACCGGGTTGGCGCTCGCTACAAGGTGAGGACGTTGGGGCTGGGAGCGAGCCGGGAGCGGGGCGGGTCCTGTCCTGTCCTCCTCGTCCCGCCGCGGTTTGCTGAGCGCTTGCTGTGCCCCGCAGGTTCAGGAGAACATCGAGCGGTTCTTCACCCGCTTCGTGGAGGAGGGCAAGGCCACCGTGCGCCTCCGGGAGCCCGCTGTGGACGTCTGCCTCAGCAAGGTGGGTGAGGGAGCTGCGGCGGGAGACCCGGGACACCGATCAGGAATCGGCGCTGTGCCTGTGCTTGAAACCGAGCAGCGTGGGGAGGCAGCAGGGTGGCTCCCAGGGGTGCTGGAGGAGCCCTGGTGCTGTCTGCCTGGGGTTCGTCTTAGAAATGCCACACGGCGACCAAGTCTAGTCTTGCCAGTCTGCTTTGACAATTTGGCCTTAGGAAGGTATAAGGGAGGTAGCATCAAAGAGATTGGCTTTGTGTGTGCTCAGCAGGTTACGGCATAAAGAGAAATATTGAAGGAACTCCTTCATTTTACTGAGTAATTAAAGGGGTCCACCAGAAATGTGGAGACAAGGTTTTTAGTGGGGCCTGTTGTGAGAGGGCAAGCGGTGATGGTTTAAACTAAAAGCGGGAGGTTCAGGCTAGAGAAAAGAAAGATGTTTTTGATGCTGAGGGTGAAGAAACACTGTCCCAGGCTGCCCAGAGAGGTGGTAAATGCACCATCCCCAGAACCATTCCACATTGGGGCTCTGAGGAACTTTCTCTAGTTTAAAACATTCCTGGTGACTGCAGGGAGGTCTCCTTAAATTTCCAATCCAGTTCAAAGCATTCCATGATTTTGGGCTGGGAAGGCTGGGCCAAACTCCCTCCTTTCTTTTGCTCCCTCTGGAGAAGCACCAGGAGCAGAAAGGTCCATTTTTTCTGTAGTTCTTCATCTTTTACTTTAAAAGTAAGAATTTTGTCATTTCTGTGATACCATGTTGTGCTCTTTGGCCAGAAGTTCTATCAAACCAGTCTAACTAAAAACTGGAAAACACTTATGTCTCGCTGTGGTTTTCAGAGCTGGAGACGCTCAGTATGGATCAGCAGAACAGGCACCACCTCACTTTAATGCTTAGCTGATATCAGGACTCACTAAAGTATTTATTTACAGCTTGGAGGATATTTGGAAGCTCTCAAGTGGTTTTAATAATGCCAAACTCACCCCCAAAAAACTCACATACTAACATTCAGGCTTTATGTTGTGAAGATTTGGGGTGTTTTTTCTGTGTTTGTTACAACAATGTTTTGTAGCCTTGTGGAAGAGGAAAGCAGGACAGTGATTCTAAAACCGTCAGAGTTAGGTTGTGTGAATAAAAGCAAGTAATTTTTTGTTAGGAAAATCACTGACTTTGTTGCAAGTGTGATTCTTGGGCCTGAAGGAGATAATTGAATCATTTCAGCTAGTTGAATAGTTTGACGAAAAGAGCAGTTTGTGTTGCAGGATTAAACAGAAAAGAAGCAGGATGTGTCCTGATCCAGTTTGTCTTGAGAGAAGCAAATATTCCCTGTAACTTGCAAAACCCCCAAAACTCACATGTGTTAAATCCAGAATAATTTCCTGCTACTCTAGACATTTCTGCTGGGGTGTGAGAGGTCAGAAAGGTTTATCTTGGAACAAAGGTACAAAATGAGGCCTGTTGTAAGAGATTCTACTAGTAGCACAAAATTAGAGAGCAAAGGTCTGTGTTTTCATGCAGCAAGATCTGATTAAGACCACTTAGAGGGGCTGTAAGGAAGCT
Organism: Picus viridis; assembly: GCA_033816785.1. NCBI lineage: Eukaryota > Metazoa > Chordata > Aves > Piciformes > Picidae > Picus > Picus viridis. Next base: position 35,061,919 of record CM066585.1, on the reverse strand, counting down.
GGCAGGCATTCACAGTCTAGGCAGTAATTTAGTTAACTGCATCTGTTGTTTTCTGTATGAGAAGATACTTGGTGATGTTGCTAGACTAAAAAGAAAGTTTCAACTGAATGCAATGTGTGTTTTAAATACCTCCCAGGGTGGGGACTCTACCACCTCCCTGGGCAGCCTGTTCCAGTGTTTGAGAACCTTTGCAGTGAAGAAGTTTCTTCTAATACCTAAACCTTCCTCGGTGCAATTTGAAGTAATTTACTCTTGTCCTATGACTTGTTAATTGGGAGAAGAGATTGACTCCGATATGGCTCCAACCTCCTTTCAGGGGGCTGTAGAGAGCAGTGAGGTCTCCTCCACTCAGCCTCCTCTCCAGGCTGAACAACCCCAGATTCCTCAGCTGCTCCTCACCAGACCTGTTCTCCAGACCCTTCTCCAACTGCTTTGCCCTTCTCTGGACCTGCTCTAGCACCTCAATGTCCTTCTTGGAGTGAGGGCCCAAAACTGAACCCAGTACTCACCAATGCCAAGCACAGGAGGAAGTAAGATTCCTTTTCTCTCTCAAGATGGATGAAAGCTTTGTAGAAGAGAGATTTCCAGGTGTGACTGCACTGGTTGCATGCAGCTGCCGTGTCAAACCCCCCTCATTGTGCTCTGCCAAGCAGCCAGGTGATTTGCTGCAGCCAGCCACATCAGAAAGTAGCTGAGAAACGTCAGTCTGGAGCTTTCAACCCTGGAGCAAAAATAAAGTCACTGTGGGTTGGGTTTCTTTTCTCCTTCAGCAAGCCCATGCCTGCTGCACTGCACGCAAGGTCTGAAATCCAGGTAATCTCTGATTGCCTTGTCATCCTTCATTTAGCTCTGAAACAAGGGACATCAATGCAGATTAACCTCATTTCATGACATCATTCTGTGGTTGAGGCTTCAGACTTGGGGCAGAAAATTGTGCTGAGCTCTGCCAATTAATTATTTGTTTTTTATTGTCAGTGTACACAAGGTTTCTCAACCTTATGGTTTGCAAGTTCTCTGTTGCCTTTAAAAGCGTTTGTGGAGGAAATTTGTCTGAAGGATCCACAACACAAAGTACTCTTAGTTTGATGTCATGTAGACAACCCATAAACTTATTCTTAACAGCCTAGAGCTTTCACCTACAAGAAGCAGGCATCTCTTGCCTCTCATACTTTGAGAGCAAAAAATTTTTGTATGCCAAGTGTGGTGAAACCCTGGCCCAGTTTGTCTGGAGAGGTGGTAGATGCCCCATCCCTGGAACCATTCCAGGTCAGGTTGTTTGGGGCTCTGAGCAACCTGCTCTAGTTGCAGATGTCTCTGCTGACTGCAGGAGAGTTGGACTAGATGACCTTGAATGGTCCCTTCCAACCCAAACTATTCTTTGGTTCTATGAAATATTGCCTGTAACTGTATTCTAATGTGTAGTTGTGTATTTTACTTGGTGTTTACAGATCTGAAGGACATTTTCTTATTACTTCCAAACTTGGTTAACTCTTCCTTACACTCAGAAACATGACAAATTTGCCTTAGTTACATGGGCTGAGAATAATGAATGGTGGTGGCCTTGGAAACAAAGGGGTTTGGCCTGAAGCTTCCCTGTTGTCTGGAGGGTATTGCATCAGGAGGTGAAATGGGACATGTGCATGGGATGCTTAAAGAATCATTTCAGATTAGGCTCCCTGTTTGAGAGAGACAGGAAACTGCAGGAGGGAGTCCAGCAGAGGCTACAGAGTTGCTGAGGGGCTGGAGCATCTCTGTGGAAGAAAGGCTGAGAGACCTGGGGCTGTTGAACCTGGAGAAAAGCAGCCTGAGAAGAGATCTTCCCAATGCTAATCAATGTCTGAAGGGTGGGGGGCAAGAGGATGGGGCCAGACTTTTCAGTGGTGCCCAGAGGCAGGACAAAGGACAGTGGGGACAAACTGGAACCCAGGAGGTTCCATCTGAAGAGGAGAAAATTCTTTGGTGAGAGGCTGCTGGAGTCCTGGAGCAGGCTACCCAGAGAGGTTGTGGAGTCTCCTTCTCTGGAGAGATTGCAAAGCCTTCTGGACATTGTGATCCTGGGCAACTTGCTGTGAGCAACCCTGCTTTAGCAGGGGAGTTGGACTGGATGGTCTCCAGAGTTCCTTTCCAACTCCCCCATACTGGGATTCTGTGATTACTGATGCTGTCAAATAGATTTGGCCTTTATTCTCTTGATCACTTTACATCTAGAAATCTCTGAGATCATTACTCTGCATTTCAAACTTCTTATTGCATATTATGTAAGTGAGTTCTAGACCCTCTAGAATTTGGTATCAAATCCATTGAGGAGCAAAATTGTCTTTCAGGTGCAGAAATTGATGTCACTAGGGTTTGGGCAAGCTACAGCAGGGGTCAGAGTGCAGCAAGGTCAGTAGGGGCCTCATGACTCTGAACCACAGCATACCTCCATATATGTTCTTTCCTTCAGTGAGATGACTTTTGCTTGTATGGATGCATTATGCTTTTTATTTTGGAATTCACTGTATAGCGTAGCGTCCACTAGATGCATGTCAGCTTGAGTCCTAAGAAAGAGAAATATTTGGTCACAAAAGCTAATTCTATCAGTAGAACAAATGTATTATGGCTTTCTTGGCCTTTATGTAGAGCACAGGTCATCTGGTACCACATTAATTTTGACTCTCTGTCTTTACTGCCATTATTTTATCCCACCTAAAGCAAAATTACTTGTTTGCAGAAGGACTGCAAATAATTGTTTTCCTGTTTGATGCCATCACAACCCTAGAGAGCTGAGTGTGACCAGAAGTACTCATTTAACCTGCCTTGAAGCTCTCCACCTTCCTTAATGTTCAACTTCACTTCAGCTTCCATCACTTTCCTTCCTCAGAACTTCCTGAAGTTACTGCCTCAAGTTCTATATCTGTTTTTATCAGCTGTCCCTTTATGCTGTTGTGGGTTAGGAAGATCCCAGTGGGTGGGGAACAACACAACCAACCAAAAAGGAACCCAGGGGTTACTTCCAGTTGGTTTGGTTTGTTGATTTGGTTTGGGTTTTGGTTTGTTTGGGGTTTTTCCCCTGTATTTTATTTTCAGCTGTGAATTTGGTGCTTTGTTGGTTCCCCCAGCCATGCAGCACAGTTTGGTTGATCTAGATTATTCAGAGAGGTCCTAACTTCTCATTCAAACTCTGCAGCCTGTTTGTTCTTAAATACTGTAAGCAGCACATCCATCAGATAAGGGTTGATTCTCTTCCCCATTTCATTGCCCTGCTGAGTTAGTAGCTCCTGATCCATGCAGATGAGGGAAGGGCTGTGGATGTGTCTACCTGGACTTTACTACAGCATCCTCCTGGAGAAACTGAATGCTTATGGCTTGGATGGGTGCACTCTTTGCTGGGTAAAAGTCTGGGGAGATTGCTGAGCCCAAAGAGTGGTGGGGAATGGAGTTAGCTCCACTTGGCAAGTCCCCAGTCCCCAGTGGTGTTCCCCAGGGCTCAGTGCTGCCAACAGTTCTCTTTCTGGATGAGGGGATTGAGGCACCATTAGTGCTTTTTGCAGGTAACCCCAAGTTGGGTGGGAGTGTTGATCTACTTGAGGTTAGGGAGGGTCTACAGAGGGACCTGCACAAGCTGGATCAATGGGATGTGCTTCAACAAGGCCAGTGCTGGATCTTGCACTTGGGTCACAGCAACCGCATGAGCACTCCAGGCTTGGGGCAGAGTGTCTGGAAACTGCACAGCAGAGAAAGATCTGGGGGTGTTACTCAACAGCCACCTGAAGATGAGCCAGTGTGTGCCCAGGTGGCCAAGGTGGTCACCTGGCCTAGATCAGCAATAGTGTGGCCAGCAGGACCAGGGCAGTGATTGTCTCCCTCTACTTGGCACTGGTGAGGCCACACCTGGAATAGGGTGTTCAGTTTTGGGCCCCTCACTCCAAGAAGGACATTCTGGTGCTGGAGCAGCTTCAGAAAGGGGCATCAAAGCTGGCAAAAGGTCTGAAGAACAGGACATGTGAGGGAACTGGGGTTGTTCAGCTTCGAGACAAAGGAGGCTGAGGAGAGACCTCATTGTTCCCTACACCTCCCTTAAAGAAGGTTGGAGCCAGATGGGGATCAGTCTGTCCTACCAAGTAACAAGTGATAGGACAAGAAGAAATTACCTCAGGTTGCACCAGCAGAGGTTTAGGCTGGACCAGGTAGCACAGGGCAGTGGTGAAGTCCCCATCCCTGGAGGGATTTAAAAGCCATGCAGATGTGGTGCTGAGGAAGGAACATGGGTTAGTGGTGACCTGGCAGTGCTGGGTTAATAGTTGGACTCGGTCTTGGAGATCCTTTCCAATCTAAATGATTCTATTATGTACTAAACAGTTCAGAAAGTGTTTGTAGCAGTGAGCAGAAGGATTAACAAGCTTCCACCTTGGTGTTTTCCTGCAGGCAAATGCCAGCAATCTAAAGAATTTCCTCTCAGCCGTGAGACTGGCTCACCAGGGGACTGACACAGGAGCTCTCCCGCTCTCAGCTTTGGTACCGGCAAAGACCTCAGAAGTTGAAAAACCAAAGGCCAAAATGATCATAACTTCAAGAAGGGACTATCCTCTCACCAAAAACTTCCCTTACTCCCTGGAGCACCTCCAGGCCTCCTACTGCAAGCTGGCTCGAATTGACACACAAGTGCTTTGCTTGAAGAAGCTCCGCAAACTGGACCTAAGTCATAACCACATCAAGCAGCTGCCTGCCACCATTGGTGACCTGACCTGTCTTCAGGAGCTCAATTTGCATGACAATCATTTGGAGTCCTTTAGTGGGGCTCTCTGCAACTCCACCCTCCAGAAATCTCTGCAGTTCTTGGACCTCAGCCAAAACAAAATTAAAGCACTTCCCATTCAGTTCTGCCAGCTGCGGGAGCTCGTCAACCTGAAGCTGGATGACAATGAGCTGATTAGGTTGCCCTTCAAGATCGGGCAGTTAGATCATCTGCGCTTTCTGTCAGCAGCTCGAAACAAACTCCCCTTCTTGCCCAGTGATTTTAGGAAACTCTGTCTTGAGAACTTGGATCTCTTTGGAAATCCTTTCGAGCAACCAAATCCTCTTGTTCCCAACATCCAGCTGAAAATACCTTTGACTTTATTGGAGTGTGCTGCAAGAGCAACCCTCAATTACAGGTAAGAGTAGCCTGATGAGTACACATGGCACCTACTCTGTTTCAAACCTGTGAGGTCCCCAGCAGTGTGGACAGCAGGTGGAGGGAGGGGATTACGCCCTTCTGCTATGCTGAGAATCTCGCTTGCAGTGCTGGGTCCAGCTCTGGAGTACTCAGCACAGGGGAGACATGAACCTATTGGGGCATGGCCAGAGAAGACCACAGCAATGATACAAGGGCTGGAAGCTCAGAGACCTGGGGTACTTCAGCATGGAGAAGAGAAGGCTCCAGGGAGACCTTCTGGTGGCTTTTCAGTACTTCAAGGGGCCAAGAAGGCGGCCGTGGACAGAGTTTTGAGCAGGGCCTGTTGTGACAGGACAAGGGGTGATAGTTTGAAACTAAAAGAGGGAGATTCAGTTTGAAGACAAGGAAGAAATATCTTCCCCTGGGAGGGGTGAGAAAGTGACCCAAGTTGCCCAGAAAGCTGGTAGATGCCTCATCATTGGAACCATTTCAGGTCAGGTTGCTTGGGGCTCTCAGCAATCTGTGTTACTTGCAGATGTCCCTGCTGGCTGCAGGAGGGTTGGACTAGACGTCCTTTCAACCTTAACTATTCCATGTCTAAACCTCCCTAACTATTTTTTTTTATTATTTATTGTTGATGGTGGTTTGTTTTTTTTTCTTCACCTCTTAATCCTAAGGTTAAAGCTGTTTAAAATTCCACTGGTGAAATTATCCCTCTGTTCTACACAATAATGCAGGAAATTGGTGACTTGGAAGCATCTAGAGAATTCTCTAGGTGGTAATGTTTTTACCCACAAAATGGGGGCCACCATAAGAAAATTATTTTGTCCAACCATGGGATAAGACAATTGGAGGAATCTGAGGATTCTCTTCTATCCTGATCATTTTGTATTGAGGAGCTTACATTACAGTGGATGTTGTGGCATGGATCCTGTTTTGTTAGGCTCCAGCTTGGAAATTGCTTCCTGACATGGTTGCCTTCGTTATTGTATTTTGCTCACATTGAAGAGGACTAAAGCTGTATGTGATACCCACAAGCCTGTGTGAGAGCAGTGTGTTGACAAAAGGTCCCACCATACAGCTCCTGGCTACAGATGTGGTCTGCCTCTGCTTTAGATGGGACCTCACAGAAGCTGAGTTAGAAAGGTACTGTGAGGTGGCTTCTCAGAGGGCAAGTATTGTGCTGGGCTTGGCATTACCTGCTGCAAGGTTCTCCCTATGTGAGATTTTGTAGGTTTCCTCCTCTAGGTTTCCCTTGAGCTGTTAATTTCCTTTGAAGTGAGGGTAGGGAAGCCCAGTTCTGAGGTAAATTTAAAGTTATTTCACTATGTGAACGTGGTCCTTACCAGGTTGTTGGTTCTTATCAGCTTCCTCTCCCACACCACATTCAGAGCCTTCCAGTACCAGCTGCTGCTACTCCCACCCTGTTTTGGGTGGAAAAAGGACTACACATACAAACACACACAAAAAAAAAACCACCACCAAAAAAAGAGTCAGGGAAACAGAAAGAAAAGGAGTGAGAGACAGACTTGAGGTGTTCCTGATCTCCCTGCTATGCCCATTGCTGCCTTGGGGATGGGGAGTGCCCCTCAACCTGGGTTCATGGCTCAAAAGTCAGTGCTAAAGGTGGCCACAGGCATGCAGGGCACACCCTGGAAATGAGCTGAGCAACCAAATTTTCTGCTTCAAATTTATCCACTTCTGACCTTGCTGATTTTTTTTTTTTTTTTATTGGAGTAATTAAGCTCCACGTGTCTTCCAACTTGACAGACATTTCAGGGGGGTTGATGTAAATAATAAGGGTTTGGGGTTTTTCTTTTTGTAGAGAAAATACGCCCTCAGCACTGGTCCAGCTTTGGTGATTGGTTATGTTACTGGAGCACCTGAGGATACAGAATGGTTTTAAACTAAAAGAGGGAGATTCAGACTAGAGAGAAGGAAGAAATTGTTGACACTGAGTGTAGTGAGACACTGGCCTGGGTTGCCCAAAGAAGTGGTAGATGCCCTATCCCTAGAACTCTCCCAGGTCAGGTTGTTTAGGGCTCTGAGCAACCTGCTGTAGTTTCAGATGTCCCTGCTGACTGCATGGGGGTTGGACTAGAAGACTTTTAAGCTCCTATCCAACTCCAATCAGTCTATGATTCCATGATTAACTCAGCCCCTGGCTCTCATGCATCAGAATTAAAGAATGTGGCACCACACAGAACAGAAAAAGGTTCCAGGAGTCTTAAGAGACAGGGGACAATGGAAACTGTCCCCTCACCCATGGCTTTGTGGTTATTAGGAGACAGCATTGGTCAGAGTGCTCTTGATTATCTGAAATTAAAGGATATTGGTTAGACAAGTGGGCTACAAATAGTGTCTGATGTTCACCAGAGGTGAGAATTAACAAAGGAGGAGGCACAGAAGGGATGATGGGATGGAAGAGCCTTGAGAAAGGAAGAAAACAGAAAAAAGGGAAGGTGCAAAAACAAATGTCTGGAAGTCTTCATAGTGGTCTTGTAGGCAGGTGCCAGAGCTGTGATTATGTGTTTCCTGATGGGGTAAAAAGGATATCCTGAGACTGAAGTGGTGAGGGAGAAAGCCCCAGAGGAGCCTCAGCAATATGAGTGATGGCATGGAGAAAGAATTGGGAATGTGTAGGTGTAGTCGGGATGTGAGTCACTGGGAACTGCTCTGAGTCCCCAGGGACAGCTGGGCACTGGCAGTACCCTGGTGTTGGAGTTACCTCAGCAGATTACTCTAAGGAAATAATTTCTTTTGTGCACAGAATCCCATCATGGTGAGGGTTAAATGAGACTTCTGGAGATCATCCAGTCCAAACCCCTGCTAAAGTAGAGTCACCCACAGCAGCTTGCCTGGGATCACATTGCCCAGATTTGGAATGTTTTCAAAGGAGACTCCACAACCACTCTGGGCAGCCTGCTCCAGGACTCCAGCACCCTCTCACCAAAGAAGCTTCTCCTCCTCTTCAGATGGAACCTCCTGGGTTCCAGTTTGTGTCCATAGCCCCTTCTCCTGTCACTGGGCAACACTGACAAGGGTCTGGCCCGACATTGTTGTGCCCCACCCTTTAGCTCTGAGTGACCATTGAGAAGATCCCCTCTCAGGCTGCTCTTCTCCAGCTTCAACAGCCCCAGGTCTCTCAGCCTTTCCTCCTCACCGAGGTGCTGAAAGCCCCTCAGCATCTTTGTAGCCTCACTGGACTCTCTCCAGTAGTTCCTTGCCTCCCTTGAACAGCTTAGTCAAGAACTGGGCCCAGTTCTGCAGGTATTGCCTCCCTCGGGCAGAGCAGAGGTGGGGAGAACCTTGCTTGACCTGCTGGGCACACTTCTGAATGCACCCCAGGATGCCATTGTTGTTCTTAGCCATGAGGGCACATTGCAGGTGAACTTGTTGCCCACCAGCACTTCCAGGTCCTTCTCCACGTACCTGCTTTCCCCTCACCTATCCTGGTGCAGGGGTTATTTCTCCCCAGGTGCAGAACCCTACACTTGCCTTTGTTGAACTTAGCAGAACAATGCAGATTTAAAAAGCAGCAGTTCTTGTTCCTGTCTCTGGATGTCATTATTGGCACAACAGAGCACAAATAGTGTATCAAAAGAACCTTCATTTGTCACCTGCAGTGTAAAAGTCTCATTTTTGTCTCCTCTGTCCTCTGGATGTGGTATTTTTACAGTACTGCCAGTTCTGTATGTTGACTAGAGCTGGCACTGTGCACTCACAGCACGGAGCCAGCCTTGTCATCACTGATCCCCACCAGCATGGGCAGCAGGTGGAGGGAGGGGTTTCTGCCCCTCTGCTCTGTTGAGATCCCACCTGCAGTGCTAGGGGCAGCTCTGGAGTCCTTAGCACAGGAGAGACATGGACTTGTTGGAGGAGGGCCAGAGGAGGCCACAGTGATGATGCAAGGGCTGGAAGCTGAGAGAGTTGGGGTTCTTCATCGTGGAGAAGAGAAGGCTCCTGGGAGACCTGGTGGCCTTTCAGTGCTTCAAAGGAACAATAAGAAAGCTGTGGACAGAGTTTGAGCAGGGCCTTTTGTGACAGGATGAGGGGTGATAGTTTGAACTAAATAAGGGAGATTCAGATGGGAGAGAAAGAAGAGTTTTGTTTACCTTGAGAATGGCAAGACCCTATCCCAGTTTGCCCAGAGAGGTGGTAGATGCCCCATCCCTGGAACCATTCCAGGTCAGGTTGAGGCTCTGAGCAACCTGCTCTAGTTGCAGATGTCCCTGCTGATGTGCAGGGGTTGGACTAGATGAGCTCAAAGGGCCCTTCCAGCCCAAACCATGGTTTCTAACATGTCTCATGGTAGAAAGTGAGGAGTAAATTGTGGGTGCTTAGGCCAGGATGAAATACAGTGACCAACCTGGCTGGTGTGAGAGATGAGTAGATACCTGCCCAGTTGTCTGTTTATTCATTATTAATCTTAATTATTATGATTATTATTCATCTTTTTCATTCTCTACTGTTGTGCTACAGGCTGCTAAGATTTGTGTGAACTCCCTGGGTCTTCTTGCAGTGTCTCCTGCAGTTTCAGGTCACAGAACCATAGAATGGTTTGTTCTCGAAGGGACCTTTAGGATCATGTAGTTCTGACTCACCTGCCATGGGTGGGACCACCTTTTGCTAGACCAGGTTGCTCAAGGCCCTGGTCCTTGGTACTGAGTGGGCAGTGACATGGTTGTGTGTTTTTGGAGACTGTCTTGGAAAGTGGTGCTTAATTCCTAATCCAGTATTGCAAAATCCCAGATTTCCCTTGGCTATGACCTCAGAAAGTTGTCTGTTCCAGCTGGTCCATACGTTGTGTCACTGTGTTTGACTGGCACTGGTTAATTTTGTGGGTGAATTCACACTTCTCTTGTTCAACAGAATCCCTTTTGGTTGTCATCTCCTTCCTTCCCACCTTTGTGAAGATCTGGAAGTGGCTAAAACCTGCCAGTGTGGGAGTGCCTGTCTGAGCAGCTTCATTCAGATCACGGTGACCATGAATCTCCATCACGTAGCTCACACCGTGGTCCTTGTGGACAACATGGGAGGGACGGAAGCACCCGTCATCTGCTACTTCTGTTCTCTAGCCTGCTATTCCCAGTTCCTGGACAGGTACCTGCAGACCAATGGGTGACCATTGCAGTGGGTAGAAAAGTTCTGCCTGAAGTTGTGTCCAGTGACAGAGGAGCCTGAAATTGTTTTCTGCTTGTTTGTCCACGTGTTGTCATAGAGTCTTGCAGGGAGGGATGCTGTCAGCCTGATACGGTGGCCTGACTGTTCCTCCACCATTAGAATCTCTTTGGTTGGACATGAAACCTCCTTAGAATGTATTTTGCTTTCTTCTTCCTCTGACTGTGACTTTGCTGGGAGCATCAGGACCATTTGCTTGATGGTGGGATTTATTTTTGCTAGAGGGAAGCTGGGCATGGATCAAACTGCTTTGCTTCCTTCCACATGAAGCTCTGAACTCCACCTACAGAAGACAACCGCACAGATTTATCACTGGACTCTTCCCAACTTGTTTACTACAGAGCAGCTTGGTAGGCTGCTACAAGGAGATATCATTTGACCAGTTCAAAACTGGTCATGTCACTCTAGGTGCTGCTGCTTCAAGTTCTGTTACAGCATTCTCACCTCAAGCAGGGACCAGAATTGCTGCTGGTTTTTTACCACAGGAAATGGGTTTGGGTTTTATCTCTTTGTGATACCAGAAACTCCTTTAGATTTCTAAACACCTGACGTGAATTTTGTTTCTTGACTGTTGTGTTTTAAAGGTTCTTGAATTGTTCACTGTGTTGACCTAATAAATTTTGGAACCCTTCTCAGAGGATGTGAATTGTGGTTTCTCCCAACCAGTTTTTCATCCAATCTGTTGTAGGAACTACCTTCCTACCCTTTTGCCTGGTGAAGGCAATGAAATAACCCTGAGTATCCACACAGCTTTACTCCCTCTCAGCTCCCCTGTGGCTGGGTTATTGAATCAGTATGGACCAAAAGCCCCTTGAGAAGTCTTCAGGTATCCCATGCCCTGGAGTGTAGGATGTCTTGGAGGGAACACATTATGCTGCTACTTTTGAATTAGGATTGAGTGTCCAAAAGTGAGTTACACACAACTGAGTGATGCCTGAGTTTGCTGCTGTGGCCATCATAGGTAATTACAATGGGAAAACAGGGCATCTGTAGTTAGTGAGTGTAGAACTGACCTAGGTTGGACTTAGGTGACAGCTAAATGTGGTGTGAGGAGCAACCTGAAAAGTGGCAGCAGTTGTGGTTGATCACAAAATGGTTTTAATCCACAGGGGAGATTCAGACTAGAGAGAAGGAAGGAAGGAATTTTTTACCCTGAGGGTGGTGAGACCCTGTCCTGGCTTGCCTGGAGAGGTGGTATATGCCCCGTCATTGGAACTATTCCAGGTCAAGTTGTCTGGGGCTTTGAGTAACCTGCTCTAGTTGCAGATATCCCTGTTGACTAAATTACATTTAAAGGTCCCTTACAACTCAGACCAGTCTGATTCTGTACTGTCTTGCAGCTATCACTTCTACAAGAGCACAACCTTCATCCACCTTCTGAAAATCATCAAACTCTTCATTATTAGGAGACATTCACAGCAGAAGTAAATATTGAAGCACACCTGCTTTGCTCTGACAAGGCCAGGAGACTTTTTCCTAAGGAAAAGAAACCTCAATTCTAGAAGTATTTAGTCATTGAGAAGAAATTCTTCTCCATGAAGATGGTGAGGCTCTGGAACAGGTTGCCTGGCAAGGCTGTGGAGGCTCCAGGCCTGGAAGTGTTCAAGGCCTGACTGGATGGGGCCTTGAGTAAGCTGGTTTAATGGAAGGTGCCTGCCCATGGCAGGGGAGTTGGAACTAGGTAATAAAATCATAGAATGGTTTGGGTTTGGAAGGGACCTGAGAGATCTTAGGGTCCCTTCCAACCCAAACCACTCTGTGATTAAATGTTGTCATTGCAGCTTGCTGTGGATGTCTTAACTTGACTGTGTTCTTCTCGTACAGTAACTTCTCAGCAACCACAGGAAGACTTGGCTGAATCATTCCTGATATGTTGCTCTTCAACTGCAGAGAACTTGTGAAGTAGGAGGCCAAGTGTGCCTGAAGATTGGGTGTTGAGGTAAGGCCCAAAGAGCTAACCTCAGGAGGCTTCCAGTAGTCATTTGCTGAGGTCATTGTGGAGGGAGAGAGATCTCACCCCCATTGCAGCAGCCACAAGATTGCTCATGGAAAATAATCTCTTGGGTGGAGCATGCAATGAAGAGTAGGGAAATGGAGCATGCACAAATGAATGTTGCCTCCAGTGGGACTCCTCAGGAATTTGAGATGCAGATGTGGTGTCTGTGGAGTTTCCCAGGGGAACCAGCTGTGCTGGCTGGAGGAGGAAACCCCATCTGCGTGGCCCAGGAGGTGAGCAAGGCTGTGAAGTCCTCTCCAAACCGTTCCGTGCTGGGAGGGGAAGGATCAGCAGGGAGGGGTTGAAGGCTAAGGTGAAGAGAAGTGCAGCTTGGCCTGGGGAGGAGGCTGGGAGCAGTGGGAATGGTTTGCTGCCAGCTCTGCATCTACTGGTGGGGTATTTAAATCCCATGCCTGTGCACTCAGCTGGAACTGTCTCCTGATCCTCTGAAGCTACAGCAGCTGACACAGCATGGAGAAGGACAGGCTGACAGAGTTGGGGATGTTGAGCCTGGAGAAGGCTCCAGGGAGACCTAGTAGCCTTTCAGTGCTTAATGGGGTTGATTAGAAAGCTAGGGACAGACTTTTGAGCAGAGCCTGTTGTGACAAGACAAGGCATGATGAACAAAAAGGGAGATTCAGACTAGAGAGAAGGCAGAAGCTTTTTACCCTGAGAGTGGTGAGACCCTGGCCCAGGTTACCCAGAGAGGGTGGTAGATGCCCCATCCCTGGAACCATTCCAGGTCAGGTTGTTTGGGGCTCTGAGCAACCTGCTCTAGTTACAGGTGTCCCTGCTAACTGTAGTGGGGATGGACTACATGAACTTTTAAATGTCCTTTGGAACTCAAGCTAGTCTGGGATTCTGTAACTACGCAGAGCTCAGCTGTGGTCAGCAGAGGCCAAGCTGTGAAACTGTCATGAAGAAGCTGTCGTAGAAGCACCATTCTGGTCCCATCCATTAACGTTGTGCCCAAGAGGCTTGGTGTTTGCCTCGGATTCAAACTTTGCATGGCAAGGTTTTGGTAGCAGGGAGGGTTGCTTCTGTGAGGAAAGTGCTGAAAGCTTCTGTGTTCATCAGAGCCAATGCCAGATGGCTCTAAGACAGACCCACCAATGGACAAGGCCAAGCCTATCAGCACCTCTGGGATAACATCTTTAAGAAGAGGAAGAAAAACAAAACCAAGGAACTTCGGCTGGAAAGAACAGTGAGAACATGAGAGGAACAACTCTGCAGTCCCCAAGGTCAGTGAAGGAGAGGAGATGTGCCAGGCACTAGAGCAGAGATTCCCCTCTATGGTGAAGACCATACTGAGGTAGGCTGTGCCCTGGCACCTCATGGAGCTTCATGGTGGAGCAGATCCACTGGCAGCCTGTGGGAGACCCCACACCAGAGCAGGTGGATGCCCAAAGGAAGCTGTGACCTGAGAAGCCTGTTCTGGAGGAGGTTTCTGGCAGGACCTGTGGATTTATGGAGAGAAGAGCCCACGCTAGAGCAATCTGTTTGTGAAGGACTATACCCCATGGAAGGGACTCAGGGTAGAGCAGGGGAAGTGTGAGCAGTCATTTCCCCAAGGAGGAAGGAGCAAGCAGGAATAAATGTGTGATGAACTGACTGCAACCTCCCTGGGGTTGTTGCCACTCATTTGGGAGGAGATAGGGCAACCGAGAGTGAAGTTGGGCCCAAGAAGAAGGGAGGAGTGAGGTGATCACAGAATCATTTAGGTTGGAAAACACCTTCGAGATCATTAAGTCCAACCATTAAACCTCCTCTACCAAGTCCACTAAGCCACATCCCCAAGCATCACATCTACACAGCTTTTAAACACATTCAGGCATGGTGACTCTTTAAGATATGATTCTATTTCTCATTGTCGTCCTGTAATTTGTAATAAATTCATTCTCCCAAATTGGGTTTGCCTCTCGTGGTACTTAGTGAGTGATCACTCCCTGCCATCAAGCTTATCATTCCCCTGTTCAGCTGAGTGATAGATGAGCTTTGGGCACCAGGCATCTCAAGCAAGGTCATCCCACCACATCAATGCTGTTTTTGCAGGCACAAAGCCAAGCTGTGGGGGGGTTAGAGCTCTCCTCCTGCTCTGGGTCCTCAGGACCTAAGGGGGTGACAACGTTTGACGTTCAGGAGCAGGCCATGGTAGAATTCATTATATTGTAAATTTCGAGTCACTTTAGAATGAGAATAATCTTAGTCTTGCCATGCCAGAATGGATTTCTTCTTGTCTTGCAGTTCTGGAGTGGGTTTAAATGTCCTATTCTTGCAATTCTAGAATTGTAGCCCTGCATTTTAGTGCTTTCTGTTCTTGTCCTCACTGTTGCCAATTTAGAATGCTCTATGGCTAGTGTGGCAAATCTAGAAATACTTGATAATTTCTTATTTTTGCCATTCCAGAATGAGTATTTGTCCTGTTCTAGGCTGCTTTAGTCTAACTCTTTTAAATCCCGAATGATTTGATCTCCCGGAATTTTGCCCTTCTCGGCCAGGTTTATGTACTGTTTTCGTCCCAGTCTGTAATTACGTTATCCTGGATCACCTTTCCCACTCCGATTTCCTTCTCTATCCAGTCCCTTCCACAGTAATTCCCTCTTCCTTTCCTCCCACAAACACACGCACGACAGACACCACCCCACCACCATCACCCCTCAAGTAAGTTTATACTTACCACCCACCACCACCCCATAGCCACCGCCCGAACTCTCCCCCGAGGGACACAAACCGGGGCCGGGAGAGGGGCGAGAGTGGGGGCGGGCTCGGAGGAGCCCGTCCTACATCCTCGCCCGCCCTCCATCCACTCCCGCCTCCCGGTCCCAGTAATGGCGGCGCCCACTTATCCCATAACCCTCCCACCGGAAGTTCCGATGAATGACAACCCATCCACCCAATCGAACAGCGCGGTCCTCTCTAGCGGTGTCAAATGGTATGAGGCGACGTGTGCGCGTGGGGCGGCGGTAACGCGGGCGCGCTGCCTGTGGGGAGCAGAAGCGGCGGCGGCGGCGGCGGCGGCGGCGGGAGGAGCGGCAGGAGAAGCGGCGGCCGCCGCCGCCGGTAAGGATGCGTCTGCGGATTTATAAACGGAAGGTGTTGCTGTTAGCTTTGGCGTTGTCGATTTGCGCGTTGGCGTTGTGGGGAAGCGGTGGAGGAAACGGCGGGAGGAGGAGGCAGCAACAGCGGGGCGGTACCGGTATCACCGGGGAGCCGGCGAGGGCTAGCGAACCGCCACCTCCTCGTCGCTCCCTTGTTAACGTTTCGGTTGTGACACCTGCTCCGTTGTTACTGACGGAGAACGGGACGTTGAGTTACCGTTCGCTCGTTTACCGGTTGAACTTTGACCAACCGGTGAGGAACGCCGGGCGCTTCCCGGTACGTGCCGGTAGTGCCGCAGACGTGGTATTGGTGGTGCAAGTGCACGATCGAGCTGAACATTTGAGGCTGTTGTTGGAATCGTTGCGGCGAGCGGCGGGAGTGGAGAACGTGTTGTTGGTTTTGAGCCACGACCTGTGGTCGGAGGAGCTTAACCGGCTGGCGGCACGCGTGGACTTCTGCCCGGTCCTGCAGGTTTTTTTCCCCTTCAGCATCCAGCTTTATCCGCGTGAGTTCCCTGGTCACGACCCCCGGGATTGTCCCCGCGACGTGGGCAAGGCGGCGGCCCTGCGCCTGGGCTGCATCAACGCCGAGTACCCCGATTCCTTCGGGCACTACCGCGAAGCTCGCTTCTCCCAGACCAAGCACCACTGGTGGTGGAAGCTGCATTTCGTCTGGGAGAGGGTGCGGGCGCTGCGGGACCACGCCGGGCCCGTCCTCTTCCTGGAAGAGGACCACTACCTGGCGCCCGACTTCTACCACGTCCTCAAAAAGCTGTGGGCCCTGCGTGAGCAGGAGTGCCCCGAGTGCCAGATCGTCTCCCTGGGCACCTACAGCCCCGTCCGTGGTGGCTTCACCGGCCGTGCCGATAAGGTGGAGATGAAGACATGGAAGTCCACCGAGCACAACATGGGCATGGCCTTCGGCAGAGACACCTACCAGAAGCTCATCGAGTGCACGGATGCCTTCTGCACCTACGATGACTACAACTGGGACTGGACTCTGCAGCACTTGACTGTCTCTTGTCTTCCAAAGTTCTGGAAAGTGCTGGTTCCTGAAATCCCCAGGATTTTTCACACGGGGGACTGTGGCATGCACCACAAGAAATCCTGCAGACCCTCCACCCAGAGTGCCAAAATTGACTCTCTCTTGAACAGCAACCAACAGTACCTGTTTCCTGAGACCATGAGCATCAGTAAAAGGTACTCCATGGCCCCCCTTTCTCCTCATGTGAAAAACGGAGGCTGGGGAGACATTAGGGACCACGAACTGTGTAAAAGCTACCGCAGACTTCAGTGAGGAACCCTCACAGCCTTTTTGAGTTGTTCCATGCTGTCTTTTGCAGACGCACACGTGTGTAAACAAAACAAACCCCCCATGCATTTATCGAGTTGGTTTCTGCTTTAATCCGAATAAACATTCTTGTTAAAGGTGTCCCAAAAGAGTAAAACAAATCTTTCACGGTTCAGCAACCACCTTCTGGAAACTGGTGACACGGTGCTGCTGGGCAGCGGTCGCAGCTCCTACACTAACGGGGGTCACTGCTCTGTTTACTGGGAGGAGGAGACTGGTGTTTAAGTGGATCTTTACTGGTGCTTGCAGTGCCCTAGTGGCACCTTCTGCCATCCCACCCAGGGTCACTTCATGCCTAGTATCTGCGTCCTGGCTTTGGTTGCGATGTCTAGATGAACATATGAAGGATTAAAAACAACAAAACCAGGCCCATTTCATTGTTTTTACTGCAATGTAGATAAATCTGAGGTTGGTTGGTTGGGTTTTTTTTTTAGTTCTGCTGAAATAAAATTTGAGTTGTTTTGTAACTGCCAGAGAAGTTCTTGATTCTGACAGAAAGCTGCTAGAAAGAAAGTCAGGAATGGGGTGGGCAGGCCTTAGGAGGGAGGGGGAATCTTGTCTTTAATGTCTTTATTTCAGAGTGCCGAGTACATGCCATCGCCCATGGTCACAGCCTGTGCTTAACTTCATTATGAAGTTTCTCATGATGCTAATTGATGCAGAATTAAGTAACAAGCAGGGGAGTTGGAACTGGATGATCTTGAAGGTCTCTTCTGTCCCAAAGTATTCTCTGCTTCTAGGAAATGTTTGGCATGACCCCTCTTTTGTTTGGATCTGAAAGAGAAACGTCAGCTTTCAAGTCGGTCAGCTGTGGAAATCCACCAGTAAAACAAACCCTGAATGCTGCTGTGTAATGGAAACGCTGCGCTGGAGATGAAAGCTGCTGGGTAACAGCCTGGGTTCAACCTAACAGAGCCACTGTGCTTTGAAGCATGAGGAGCAGTAGGAAGCTCTTTGTAGGACAGAGAAGGGGGTTAGAGAAAGAAAACTACACTGAGGTGAGATATTTAGAGGGAGGTTTTATACTGACAGCTTTGCAGGGGGAAAAGCATTTTTTGGTTGGTCCTCTTAGGACTACAAGGATCTGGGTTGTGGTGAAGGCGATGTAAGGGCAGATGGAGTCAAGTGCTAAGACTCAGTTTGCCCATCACTGGGTGTTGGGCTGTGTCCAGCACCCTCTAGCAATGGCAGGCAAAAGGCAGCTTCTTGACACAAACAGCAAAGTGTGACCTCTGATCAGTGTCTGGGATACACTAGTGCTCATCAGTGCACCTTGAAAAACCCAACTGGAAAGGGCCCCAGAGCAAACAGGCTGGCTACAGCTGGAGGATGAAGCTGCAGCATGGCAGAGCTCAGCATACAACCTGGAACATCACATCAGAAAGAAATTCTTTATGGTGAGGGTGGCAAGACACTGGCACAGGTTGCCCAGGGAAGTTGCAAATGGACATCCTCTCCCCAGAACTGTTCAAAAGCAGGTTCGATGGGGCCTTGAGCAACCTGGTCTAGTAGGAGGTGTGGGCATGGCAGGGGGTTGATGATCTTGTATGCCCCTTCCAGCCCAAACCATTCTATGATTTGAATGAAAGGCTGTGTAGCAAAAGCTCTCCTAGCACCATTTCTCCCCCCTTCCTGGGTTGTAAGTTAAATGTGCATCTGAGAGCCAGGCTTTTGGGAAATGCTCCCAAATGGCAGGCAGGTGTTTACTTTGACTGCAATAAAATGCTGCTGCTTTTTTCTTAATCCAGGGGTAACTTAACTGCCAGGATCTTGTAACTGTGTTGGTACCTGCTCCATTTTCAGTGTCACAGGGCTGGTGCCTGTGCCAATGCCCTTTGATCTCTTCCCAGCAGAAGCTGTGTCTCAGAGCTAAGCAGGGTCAAGCCCAACCACGCAAACCCTTCAGCAAGGAAGAAGGTAGAGCAGGAGCTTCTGGCTTCCGCTGCACTTAAGAGAAGTAAAACTTAGACCTCATCCCTCCCCTGCACACACATTTAACAGAGAACGTCACAGAACCATGAGTAATTCCAGAGCAGCTGGGAAACACTTAACTTTGTTCTAAAGCATGTTTGTGTCTTGTACAACTCAAAAGAGAAGAGAAGTTGTTCCAGGAGCAGTGTGAAAGGAAACTGAAAAGTTTATTATTAGTTGTGTTCCTTTAGAGAGCTGAACAAGCCCAGGGCCTGCTGCAGCTCTGGGGAAACCAGTTTTGGGGAGTAAATCTCAGCTAATGGATAAAGTGAATCCATTTTACAAACCTTTATGGTAGCAGACACACAAAAAGAGAAACTGTTTTTATTGTGCACTTAAGTCCAGCTCCCAGACTTGGGGATACAGTGGTGTGCTGCAGACCTGAAGTAACATCCTAGGGTGAGAGACTAATTAGAACTTCTCTATGTAATTAGAAAATTCATTTGATTGCTCAAAACTGCAGGATGAGAGTTGTGGTGGTTATCACAGAGGGAAAGCTCTGAAGGATGAGGAGTTCTGGCCTGCACAAAGCAGTTCCCCTGGAAGCCAGTGAAGAAAGAGATATACAAATACTCCCAGTGATGCAGCAATAGACTGAAAAAGTTGTAAAAACAGTAAAGATGCATTTTTTTCTCCCCCAGCAAAGATTCACCTTCAGCTGCACCTTACTTGGAAGTAAAACTGTTTCAGCCCACACCTGTTTAGAAAAATCCAACCTGTCAATGTCAAAAAATATTAACAAATATTAAACATATTGACAGAATCCAGTTTCAGTAGGAACTTGTGTTCTGCTCTTAGCCCTGCAGTCCTAAAGCAGAAGGTGGAAGTGGCAGAAAGCTTCAAAAAACAGAAGGAAATCCTCAGATCACTAAACTAGTCCAAATCATACAGGAAATCATTCTGAAACACAAATGGGCAGCGCCTCGCGTGGACCCTAACGACCTGCACGCTCCCATCCTCTGCGTTGACCTCTCGCAGGGCTGGGGAGGGTGCTTGGTTGTGCTGGTTCCCCTGTATTGATCCTGAGGGTGCAGCCCCTCCATCTCCATCCCCTTCCCCTTCCCCCTCCCCTCCTGCTTGTTTGTCAGGGCCCATGGCCACCACAGCTTCACCCACTTTCACAGCACCATTTAAACCTGCTTCCTCTCTGGTAGTCTGGTCAGGAGTTGCTGAACCCATGTCAGAAGGTTCATGCTGCAAACAATGGTGTGAACTACAGCCTACTTTTCCCATTGTTTCAGCTGCTGCAGAAGGTGTGGAAGTTGTGCTGGTTCCTGCAGCACGTTCTCCTTTGCCTGTCTCCGCTGTGGTACAGTTTGTTTCTGCCTTTGTCTGGGGGCAGTTGCTGTTTGGCTCTTCAGCAGGATCTCCTCCTGAGCTGCTGAGCATTGTTCCTGTTCCATCCTGGTCAGAGCGGGCTGCTTCCTGAGGCTGCCAGAAAATAAATAGGTTGGTTTATGCCTGAAACAGGCCAAGATACTTGTTTCTCCACAGCAGACTGAGGGAGGTTCTCCTACTCCCATACGCTGCACTAGTGAGGCCAGCTCTGGAGTATTGTGTCCAGATCTGGACTCCCCATTTCAAGAGACAGAAAACTACTGGAGAGAGTCCAGTGGAGGCTGGGAAAATCTCTGTGAGGAGGAAAGGCTGGGAGACCTGGAGCTGTTGAACCTGGAGAAGAGCAGCCTGAGAGGGGATCTTCTCAGTGCTCACCAAGAACTAAAGGGTGGGGAGCAAGAGGATAGGGCCAAACTGTTTTCAATGGTGCCTAGTGACAAGAGGGAGCAGACAAACTGGAACCCAGGAGGTTCCATCTGAAGACAAGGGAAAACTTCTTGGTGTGAGGGTGCTGGAGCTGAACAGGCTCCCCAGAGAGGTTGTGGAACAGACTGCAAACCCACCTGGACATTGTGATCCTGAGCAAGCTGCTGTGGGTGACCCTGTTGTAGAAAGGAGAGTGGACTCCAGAGGTCCCTTCCAACCCCTACTAGTCTTACTATGTGATTCTCAGGCCAAGTCAAGTCATTGATGAGGTTTCCTGGTCCTGTCTGGCACGTGGGCATGAGTGGCGGGGAGGCCATTTGCCTGCCGAGGGTTTCCTGTGCCATAGGAAGTGCTACTGGGCTGCTGCCAGGTGTTCACAAAGAACAACAGTGAAGACCAGCCAGTCACCACACCCAGGCTGTTCTCCAGAACTCAGGGGCCACCACAAGAGACAAGGGATCTATACTCTCATTCCAAGAAGTGTGTTTTAGCCTTGCAGTTAGTGAAAGTCCCCTCCTGTTGTGGTGAATGAGCTGCCTCCCTGAATCAGCCCAAGTGAGCAAATCCAGGAACTGCTGTGGTTTGCCTCAGGAGAGCATGAGCTCTGAGACATGGTGCTGTCAAAACAGCAGTTACCCAATTTCACCATCAGCCAGTGACTGCTATAGCAAAAAGCAGATGGTAACTTGTTGTTCTATCAGTGGGCAGCCAAGATCAGGCAGACATCCATCCACAAGCTCTGGGTTCATGGATTCTCTCACACCTCCAGCCCTCTCTGACCCAAAAATCACTGTCCACTCCAGCAAGAAGTGAAAAAAAAACCCACTAGTAAGTCCTCAGCACTGGGCGATTCACCCACATGAAGGTGTGGTGATGTAAGGTGTCTCAGCTGCCCTTCCTCAGGTACCAAACACACTCAGCTGGTCTCCAACAACTTGAACTTTCAATTTTCATGTACAATCCACACCAGCTACAAAGATTAAACCTGCCAAGTAAATGCTGGAGCCACTGTTTTCAGGGTAAACTCAGTCCTCCAGCTTAGTTCCAGAGATCGCATACTTCATCTGAACTTGCTTTCCAAGAAACCATCTCCACATTAACTCTATCTGCAGGCTCCAGTTTGTGGCCACAGAAGGAACCTGGTTGTCCCTGCATATAAAGCTTCCCTTTCAACAAAGTTTTACATGAATTACTGACACCGAGAAATCTTAGTAAATTTGGGGAGGGGGTGTTACCTCACCTTTTCCTCTCTACAAAGCTAACATTTTTTTTTCTTCATTTGTCCATCTCCTGGTTTGCAAAGGGATCTTACATGAGTGCTTTATCAGGCTCCAGAGACCTTCTGTCCTTTATGTACACAGAGTGACTTTGGAAGCCTGACCAAAGCCTTAACCATCATAAGCGGAGAATTTGAGACAAGCCCCAAACAACCTGACCTGGAATGGTTCCAGGGGTGGGGCATCTCTCACCTCTGGGCAACCTGTTCTAGTGTCTTGCCACCCTTGCCATAAAGGATTTCATCCGAACGTCCAGTCTAAATCTATCCTCTTCAAGCTTCAATCCATTCCCTCTTGTCCTATGACTAAAAGCCTTTGTAAAACATACATCTCACCCCCAGTTTTCTTGTAGGCCCCTTCAAGTACTGGAAGACAATGAGACCCGATTCATCACAGACATAATCCTCAAGGTTTTCTCTACCTGTGCCATAAGGCACAGAGTGAAGCAGTGGCAGTGACTGAGCACCCTCTGTCCATTTTCAGGAGCCCTTTCCACTTTCAATAGCAAGTTTCTTTCCCTCTCCACTCCCTCCTAAACCCAAGTCCCTCGGAGTAAGTTCACTTCTGGCTACCAGACACCCAGAAAGATATGCACGCAAAAGAAGGCTTGTTTTAACCATGGGCTGCAGTACTGTAGCCCACACTCCTGGGTATTTGAAAGATGTGGATTGTTCACTGCTTTATTTCCATTTTAAGAACATCCTGGGGTTTATTCTGATGACATCATTTGTTTGCAGCATGTTGTCATCAGCTCTGACCTTGAAGGACCTGGAGTTTCAGTGCATGTGTGCCATGGTGTATTCCTGCTGTCTCTAGTGATTGTATCACAGTTCTCCATGAACTTTAATGAAATGTAGTAGGTTTCGATCCCATGGTCACATTAAATGGCACAGACATTAGCCTGTGTTTCTAACCTGACATTTATACTCTCAAAAAACAGCCCACCCATGGCCTTCCCTGCTACATCAAGGCAAAACAGGAACAAAGGTCAGATTTGATAGGACCTTGTTGAAGAACATACATCAGTAAGTACTGCTGCCAGGCTCCTTACCTTCAATCTGATTTGAATCCTGTCTTCAGTAAAATCAAGGGCTTCAATTAAGGGCTGACTTTCCAGTGTTGATTGGGAGCAAAAGGAAGGGCGCAGCACAGTGTCTAGAAATCCATCAATGTTTTCTTCACTGACAAACAGTCTTTCCTAAAATAAAATTTTTTTAAAAGCAGGTTACATTCTTTCCATACTGCACTTCAGTGGTACTGAAGCAAGAAACTCACTCCTGACAAAGGGGGCTACTGGAGAGAGTCCAGCAGAGGCTACAAAGATGCTGGGGACTGGAGTATCTCTATGAGGAAGGGAGGCTGAGAGACATGGGGCTGTTTAGCCTGGAAAAGAGCAGCCTGAGAAGGGATCTGATCAATACTCAGCAAGAGCTAAAGGGTGGGGGCAGATGACAGGGCCAGACTCTTCTCAGTGGTGCCCACTGAGAGGAAAAGGGGCAATGGGCACACACTGGAAACCAGGAGGTTCCATCTGAAGATGTGGAGAAAATTCTTCAGTGTGAAGGTGCTGGAGCCCTGGAGCAGGCTGCCCAGAGAGGCTGTGAAGTCTCCTTCTCTGGAGAGACACACAACTCAGCTGGACAGTGTGATCCTGGGCAAGCTGCTGTGGGTGACCCTGTCTTAGTAGGGGGATTGGACTTGATCTTCAGAGGTCCCTTCCAACTCTCTCTCTCTCTCAATACAATATTAATACATACATAAAAACTCCCTCTGAGCAATGATTTCCACCATCCTCACCTGTCTTAACATCTAGACGTTGTTATGCTTTTAGGGATTTGCTTCAGACTCTTACTTCAGGAAAATGCAAACATTACCTTGGATCTGACCTTCTAAAGCCAAGGCTATGAAACATGCATGGCTATATCCATTTCACATCCAGACACAGAGGCCGGTCAGATCTCCCTTTGGGCAAGGAGAGACACCCGCTGGAACTGTGAAGGGGAATCCACAAAATACCAGAATGCTTTGGGTTGAAGGGACCTTTAAAGGTCATCTAGTCTAACCCCTCAGCAGTAAGCAGGGACATCTGCACTAGAGCAGGTTACTCAGGTCAAGAGCAGAGTTTGGGAGACATTTTGAAGCTGTTAATATGCAGTTCACAAGCAACATGAAACACGTCGCTACAGGTTTAAAAATTTAAATCAGTTACACGTAATTAAAGGTCCTCAAGTATATCCTGGAGGGGCTGTTTCCTAAGAAGTACAGAGCTTTCCCTGAACTCATATGCTTCCTAAATCATCTGCTGTAGGCCACATGTAAGGACAGACAAGAGTTAGGGCTAGGCCAGCCACGAGATGAGCAACAGACACTCTATGAATGTCTTTTCTTTCCCAGAGGGAGAAAAAGGGAAAAAGGGAGAGAGACTGATGGAGTGGGAAAGACAACTAAAACAGCTCAGACACTGGCGAAGAAAGAAGAGGCTTGACCCTGGTGGTCCCTCAGCTTGCTCCTTAAGATGCCATCCATGAGATGCAATCCCTGTTTGGGCAGTTGAGTCACCTGTCCACTCTTCCCCACAGGAGCCACCTCTGCCTTCCTGCCCCTCAATGTGCGGCACAAACTGTGTCATTGTCCTCGGTGTGCAGAGGAGCAAGTCTCAAGTAGAGCCTTTCTGCAGCCCAGCCCTTGGCAGGAACTCTCCACATTAGCTTCTCCCTGCTAGAAGCAGCCTCTGGCTGTACAAACCTGCCCTGACCTTCAGAAAGTGCCTCACTGAACAGAGCCTGAGCTGGAAAGTCACAGCACTGACCAGAATCAGTTCTAACTTAAACCAGGGCAGCACAACAAAAAGGGCCTATCTTAGAGGATTGGTTTTATGTTCTGTGAATTACTTTGGTTCAACAACCAATTGTTTATTTGGAAATAGCAGGGAAAAGTTGCAAATCATCTACTTTAAGTCACACTTCTCAACTTCTCCATCCAGTTCTAGCCTTTGTCAAGCCAATGAAAGTTAGGTTCAATTATCACTGACATCTTGCAGACCGAGAAGCAAAAAGGCAATTCTGCACATTTTTGGCCCCCTGTGGACGTAACCTTATGCACAGCCAGATGCTGCACTGTGTCTAAGGTACAGAATTTAACTGTCATCCTAAGAAAACAATTCCACAGGGGAAAACCAAACCATCCTCCTATTTTTTTTTTTTCACTGTTTATGTTAGAAATCACAATATTAAAGTCCTAACATACCTATCGCTGAGTTTCTAAGCCAAAGGATTGAGTTCATCTCTATACAGGAAAACAAAAAGTGCAGGCAAACAAAATTAGATGCTGTGACAGTCTGGGAAAAGATTAAATTGTAACAGGGTCACTCCGATAGAAACCCCCAGGAACACACTTATTTTTTGCACTTTCTAATACAAACCCCAAAATATTTACTCCCTCATTCAATTTCTTTTCTTGCCTGCCAGAAAGGGACCTTGACAGTGCTTTAGGCTTGGAAAAATACTCTGCAAAGTTCAAGAGGTGTCAGAGGAAAGAAACAAGGCAGAGAGTATAGGCAAAAAAAAAATATCTGTGCAGCACCAGAACTCCCACAGGCTCATGAACTGGATCACCAGCAAGGCCTTGGACAGCACAGGAGATAGGTTTCCACCTCCACAAGTATCGCTTTGCCCACACATCACAGAACAGCTCAGCTTCCCTCTGCGGGGGTTGTGGCATGATGCAGAGAGTGATGGAGGTTCAGCCATCCTGGAACCCTGCCATGCTCCATGGAATCATAGAATAGCTTTGGTTGGAAAACACCTTTAAGATCATGCATTCCGACCACTAACCCAGCACTGCCAAAACACACTGGGTTTTGGGTCTCAGCAATCTTGCTCTGCAGAGTAAGAGAAAGGTTTGGGTTGGAACGGACCTTTCAAGGTCATCTAGTCCAACCCCCCTGCAGTTAGCAGGGACATCTGTAACTAGAGCAGATTGCTCGGAGTCCCACACAACCTGACCTGGAATGGTTCCAGGGGTGGGGCATCTACCACCTCTCTGAGCAACCTGGGCCAGGGATTGACCATCCTCACTACAAAGAATTTAGTCCTTCTCTCCAGTCTGAATCTCCCTCTTTTAATTAAACCCCATCACCCCCCATTCTGTCACAACAGGCCCTGCTCAAAATCTGTCCCCAGCTTTCTTCTCCTTCCCTTTAAGTACTAAAAGGCCACCACAAGGTCTCCTTTGAGCATTCTCTTCTCCATTCTGAACAACCCCAACTCTCTGCCTGTCCTCACAGCAGACTTCCAGTCTTCCCATAACTGGCATGGCCTCCTCTGACCTTGTTCCAAATCCCCATGGACCTTCTTCAATTCTCTCTGTTCTCCTGGATCACTGTGAATGTGAGCAAGTCTCTACCTCCATTTGTTCCTAAATAAACTGAGGAAAACAATCTTTATTCTCTCTGAACCTGCATTTGTTATGTCTAGTGAGAGCAGAAGTATTTTATGAAAGGACTCACTCACTGCGCATTTGTGCTTTTAACAGTTGGTGCCTCACCTTGTTCACATCCAAAAGGAGCATAATAGAAAGAAATCACAGGTACAGAATCATAGAATCAATAAGGTTGGAAAAGACCTCAAAGATCATTAAGTCCAACCTGTCACCCAAGACCTTGTGACTATTAAACCATGGCATCAAGTGCCATGTCCAATCCCCTCTTGAACACCTCCAGGGATGGGGACTCCACCACCTCCATGGGGTGGAGATCACCTGGAAATCAGGTGAGAAGATGCTTGAAAAGCGAAAAGGTAGCCAGAAGTTTTCTGTTAGGTCTGAGTGTAACAAATCACATCCTTACATGGTTTTGAAGTGACTTTGACCACAGGGTCATTTGCAGAGCTATTGCCTCAGAAGTCAGTGCCATGGAGAGCCAGCAACAAGTGGGGGAGGGAGTGCTCTGCCACAGGGCTCAGTAC
The DNA here is from genome assembly GCA_033816785.1 of Picus viridis. Lineage (NCBI taxonomy): Eukaryota > Metazoa > Chordata > Aves > Piciformes > Picidae > Picus > Picus viridis. The sequence goes on along the minus strand of CM066585.1, from coordinate 35,035,180 downwards.
CCAGGGTACAAAGGAACAGCTTCATGGAAGCACTGCTGAGAAAGCAGAAAGCAGGAGATAGTTTACACTCACCAAAGCACAGAAACAACAAAGAGAAGCAGCATGACCCTTGGGAGAGAGGGCTTCAAACAGAAAGTGCCTCCCAGGTCAGGTGTGCAAGTGTACCACGAGATGAGAGTGACAGCAAACGCGACTTTGTACTTTAGCAACAAACCCAGGAAATCATTCTGAAGAATTCTCTTCCTAATTAAAAAAAAAAAAAAAGTTTTCTTCACAGAAAATGCTGTTAAAAAACAGAATGGAAGGTCTATTGATCACAGATAGGTAAGGGGGTTGGAAGTGACCTCTGGAGATCATCCAGTCCAATCCCCCTGCTAAAGCAGGGGCACCCACAGCAGCTTGCCCAGGATCACAATGTCCAAGTGAGTTTGGAATCTCTCCAGAGAAAGAGACTCCACAACCTCTCTGGGCAGCCTGCCCCAGTTCTCTGCCACCCTCTCAGGATAGTTTTTCCTCATGTGTAAGTGAAACCTAATGGGTTCCAGTTTGTGACCATTGTCCCTTGACCTGTCACTGGGCACCACTGAAATGAGTCTGGCCCAATCCTTTTGCCCCCCCACCCTTTTGCTATCGATCAGCATTGAGAAAATGCCCTCTCAGGCTGCTCTTCTCCAGGCTAAACAGCCCCAGATCAGCATTGCAGATGTGAATAAAAACTGCCCATGATGATTTCCCCATCACTTTGACTAATGACTATAAACCCTTGTGACCAGTTTCACCAGCTCAACACCATATTCCCAGAGCACGACACACACATTTCAAGGAAGGATTTAAAATGTTATCACAGCAGCCTGACATCAATCACAGCACCTTGTGCTGGACATACACGCCATGCTGTTTGTTATCAATATAATGATTATCATTAGCCTGCTCAGCCAGCCTGTGATGGTAACTCAGCCTCTGCATTCATGGTGAGCATAGCCTGAGGCATTTATACCCCTGCAGATGTTATCAAAGCACAGACCTTGAGAAAAAAAAAAAAAGACTGAGGAATTTATTTTAAAGCCTGTTTGCTCTGGCTTGGAAGAGCAGCAGAGGACAAGCATCTGCAGATGATTTCAATGACCCTGGAACATAATTCTTCACTTTAAAACAGTTTATTTGCTGGTATTTATGATACTCTCTTAGCAACTCAGAATTGAATTTATTTTTCCCTGCACATGCTGTCATCTGCTGTTTGGTACACATTCGTTTCTCCTTGTGACTAAACTGAGACCATATTAACATAAACGTTAGCAGGAATTACTTTGGTTTCTAGACCACTTCATCATCCCAAACCGTCCTTGTACTGCATGGTGCTGACAGCACAGGGCAGCAGCACTGCCAGCAGACACTGTGCAAAGCTCAGGCTCCCAGGGCTGCCCTTGGCTCTCAAATTGTGGAATCATAGAATTGTTTCAGTTGGAAAAGCCCTCTGAGATTGCCAAGTCCAACCATTGACCTAATATCACCATGGCCAATAAACCATGTCCCGAAGTGCCATGTCCACACATTTCTTGAACACCTCCAGGGACAGCAACTCTACCACCTCCCTGGGCAGCCTGTTCCAATGCCTGAACACTCTTGCAGGAAAGACATTTTTCCCAATATCCAACCTAAACCTCCCGTGGCACAATTTCAGGCCATTTCCTCTTGTTCTATCACCTGATACTATGGAGAAGAGACCAATCCTCACCTCACTCCAGTCCCTTTTCAGGGAGTTGTAGAGAGCAATGAGGTCTCCCCTCAGCCTCCTTTTCTTCAGCTCCCTCAGCTGCTCCTCACAAGTCTTGTTCTCCAGACACTTCACCAGCTTTGTTGCTTCTCTATGGACATGCTCCAGCACTTCAACGTTCTTTTGGAGAGAGGGGCCCAAAACTGAACCCAGTATTCAGGGTGTGACCTCACCAGGGCCAAGTATAGGAGCATGATCACTTCCCTACTCCTGCTGGTCACACTATTCCTGATCCTGCACTGATTATCCAAAGTCATAGCTAGTTACCATCTAGAGTCACCTCCCACACAGACTGCAATTAAAAATCAGGATGGATTTCAAGCTTAAATTATTTGCATCTCTTCTGTAATGAGAAGCTGATGCGAATACGAAACAGGACTTGGATCTCCAGGCATCTCGGTTTGCAGGATCCCACTGCAAACCAGCTCAGCATGAGAACTGGAAGCTCTCGGTTTTGGCAAATGAAAGCACCTATACTGGGGGTGAAAACTTTATTATAAGGTATCCATGCCTGCAAAGATTAAAGAGCTCAAAAGAAGCTTTCATGAGCTTAATCAGGAGGTTAATAATGTTTCCTGACATGACTGTTCTGTGTAAGCACATTATTCCCATAATGGATCTACCAATTAAAGGCTACTCAGAAATTAGTTTGTTTTATAGCAGCAGCAAACTAATTATATTTCTTAATGTAGTTTGGGAAAGAGATTACTGGGAAATAAAATAAATAAATAATTAAACAAAAATATCTAACACTAAGTTTGTTCTGTTCTCTTTTTCCGTCCTCCCCTGACCTCCCAAAAAATTCACTCAGAGTCCTAAAGTGCTGAGCACAGAATTAACTGAACCAAAAATAAACTGTTGAAAGATTAAGCACAACAGGGCCAGTTTCCGGCAGCATCTTCTAAGACATGACCCCTTCCTATTAACTCTTTGGGGCGGCTTTGAAGTGGGAAATTATAACCCTGGCTTTCAAAGGAAGCATCTGACACAACTCAAAATAGCTTGAAGTAAGAGCAAAATCCTGGAAAAGTGTGGAAATAAGTGCAAAATAGCTTGGACAAATGGGAAGAAAAAAAACCAACTTGGAATAACATGGAAATCAGGCCAAAACATCTTAGAAAAGTAGCTTGGCATAGCATGAAAATAAGGGCAAAATAGCTTGGAAATTAGGGCAAAACCCTGGAACCATGTGGAAATAAAGGCAAACCCTTGAAATAACTTGGAAATAAGGGTAAAAAGCAGCAGTACAGGTAGCTCTGTTTGGACTTGCAAGCATAGCACAGTACCTATTCTGCTCTCTGGTAAAGATTTCTCTCTAAAAGATGGCACAGAGCTAAACCATAGATGTATGGTATGTACTTCCCAACCCAGCTCCTGATGTTTTGTGCTTGACTGACCCTCAAACCAAGGCGTATTTATCCACAAGAGTCCTAATTCTGAGATCACTGAGCACCAGGGCAGCCCTCGCATGACCCCATAGCCCACAGAAGCACATCTAGCCCACAAGCCTTTTCCGCACACGCTGTGTCGGAAGCATCAGAGCTCTGCCACTCACAGGTGACTTTTTTCCAGGGAATAAGTGGCCTCTCAGCAGCCCCAGCATGGCTGGAGAACATGGAATCTGCTTGGACAGCACATACAAGACAAATACTGTGTAAAATGACATAACAAGAGAATTAAGCACAAAACTGACAGACCCTCTGTTGTAAAGACTAAAAAGTGTTCCCATGGGGGGGTTGTGTAAACAGGTCACAGCAGGTGTTAGTTTCTCTTGGAGGAGCTACCCTACACAATACCTATTGCCATGCAGAAGACACAAGTCCAGAGGTTAGAATACAACATGTGACGGTCAATGTACGCAGCGAGCAAAGGTCAAGGGCTTCAGCGTTATTTACTGATTGCTTTCTAAAGAGAAAAACAGTAAGAGCTTCCAAAGGATCTCCTTCACAAGGTGCTGGTGGCTGTACCAAGCAGAAAAATCACACTTCATTTTTCATGCTCAGTAACACACCCAACTTAAATATTCTCCATGAAGGCATCAACATTCACACAGAAGTCACACAAAGCTTTTTTATCACTATGCAGTTCCCTCTTAGGTACCTACATAATCCTCACAAAGAGCAAAACTCAGGCTTAGTTCAAACCATGATGTGACCAGGAATCCCAGCACAGTGGGGATTGGAAGGGACGTCTGGAGATCATCCAGTCCAATCTCCCTGCTAAAGCAGGGGCACCCACAGCAGCTTGCCCAGGATCACAATATCCAGGTGGGTTTGGAATCTCTCCAGAGGAAGAGACTCCACAACCTGCTCCAGGGCTCTGCCTCACTCACACCAAACAAGTTTCTCCTCCTGTTCAGATGAAACCTCCTGGGTTCCATTTTGTGCCCATTGCCCCTTTTCCTGTCACTGGGCACCACTGAGAAGAGTCAGGCCCCATCCTCTTGCCCCCACCCTTTAGCTATTGATCTTCATTGAGAAGATGCCCTCTCAGGCTACTCTTCCCCAGGCTAAACAGCCCCAGCTTGCTCAGCCTTTCCTTCTCACAGAGATGTTCCAGGCCCCTCAGCATCTTTGGAGCTTATACTGGGCTCTCTGCAGTAGTTCTCAGTCTCTCTTGAACTGGGGAGACCAGAACTGGAGCCACTATTCCAGGTGTGGCCTCAATAGAGCAGAATATTGAATGAGGAGAATCCCCCTCAAGCTGCTGGTCACACTCTTCCAAATGCACCCCAAGAGACCATTTGCCTTCTTGGCCACAAGACCACAGTGCTGGATCATGGTGAACATGTCCACCACAACTCTCAGGTGGACTATAATATGACAAGACAAATACAGCTCTGCACTTGGGCAATAACCAAATACTTAGAGTCACATTTTTTTCATATGGTGTTAGGAAAGTATCATCTTGAGTCATAATAAAGCAGAGTAAACTTCTCCCTGCTGTGCTCTGCAGACCAGGCATAGGGTTTACACGAGTTAAATCTTAACATTCTCCCTGACAGAACATGGGCTTCTATGACAAAAGGGATTCTGACCCCAGGAAGAGCAGGCACACATCCTCTATAAAAAGTCACTTCAGTCTACTGAGAAGGGTGGGAAGGATGTGTACCAGCATGAAAGGGAATTATTACTTTGCTCAATCTTCTTCTAATCACATGAAAATGAGCACACATGACCCCAAACTGGCAGGCAGAATTAATTATCCACCAAACATGTTTCACATGCTATTACAGCTGAGCCTCCAAGTCTCAGTAGTTCAAATACACCCACCACAAAACTGGTTTCTGTTAAGAATTGTGCATTTCACTCCAGGAAACCAAACACTAAATGACAACTCTTTACCAAGGCATGATTTCCACAACTGCCCAACTCCAGTTCTGCCCTAAACCAGGAAATTCTGGGACATGTTGTTCTCGGAAAGCTTGTCTGGCAGGCTTACAGATTTTAGTAATGGTTACTGAAGTCTCAACCAGTCTTTTTTCATCAGTTATTCCCAAGGCTCTTTTGTCTTAAGCTGAAGGGAAACTCTCTGATGAAAGAATTTCCTAGGCTTGAGCTCAGAGGGTTTAAATAAATGGAATTGGGAGATTTTGAAACTATTAGTGGATAGAACAAGAGGAAATGGCTTCAAATTGCACCAGAGAAGGTTAGGTTGTATATTAGTAAAAATTTCTGTACTGAAAGAGTGGTCAGGCATTGGAACAGGCTGCCCAAGGAGGTAGTGGAATCACTTCTCCATGGAGGTGTTCAAAAAATGTGCAGACATGGCACTTGGGAACACAGTCATGGTGGTGTTAACGGTTGGACTGGATGATCTCACAAGTCTTTTCCAACCTTAATGATTCTATGAAAATAATGGAGGGAGCAGAGCCCACAGCTGGTCTTTCAAGGGCAAGAGCAGACAGCAAATCTGGCAGCAGGAAAGTCAAGCAACTTTGCCTCTAGAAAATGAGGGCCTGGAGCAAGCACTGCAGGAAGATCAACACCGTGTGGTCTCTAGTACAGCAACCAAGCACAATGCCAATGACAAAAGATGACTTTCAAACCCCTGAAATATGTGACTCTGGTCCACAAAGTCCAGAGTTACAGAATTTTTATTTTTAAAGGGTTTCTGATGGGCAGGTGTCAAGAAGAAGGGGCTAGTCTGTTTTCAATGGTGCACTGCGGTAGAACAAGGAACAATGGACAAACTGTAACACAGAAAGTTCCACCTCAACATGAGGAAAAACTTTACTGTAAGAGTGATGCAGCCCTGGTGCAGACTGCCCAGAGAGGTTGTGGAGTCTCTTTCTCTAGCTTTCAAAACCCACTTGGACGTGTGTGACCTGCCCTACATGACCCTGCTTTGGCAAGGGGGTTGAACTAGATGTTCTCCAGAGGTCCCTTCCAACTACTACCATTCTATGATTCGGCTCACCTTAACAAATGTATAGGCATTATGGCTTAGCCAAGGAAACTACACATAAAGAGAAGCAATAGTTGCAACCATTCATAAGAAGCAAGGGCTCAGAGTTAGAACAGAGCTGACTATTGTGCAGTGAAACAGTAAAATCAAAGCAACATCAAGGGCTATCAGCATCTCAAAAGGTACAGTTAAAGTCCAAACAGGACAGTTACACCACAAAATCTCGCTGAAAACAAGCACATGCTGGGGTGGGAATTCAGACTGCTCAGCAGCTATGGAAACTGAACTCTAAATAGATCATCTTTCAGCGCAGGGATTGAAACGTACATGACCACAAAAGGAAAACCAGTCCTTGAAATTCTGTTTCGAGATCAGTGTCCTAAGGACAAGTTCAACTCATTCTTCTAACAATATCTCTGTCAGACCAATTTCCAAGAAGAAAAGAGGCCAGCAAGATAAGAGGAACAGCAGAAGCAGGCAAGGCGCAAGGCAGCGCTGCACAATTACCCACACCGTTATTGCGCAGTGGATCTGGGCAGGGGCGTACAGACGATCCCAAGCCAGAGATGTGCTGCGCACAGGCCAGGGACCAGGCAGGATGCATTCTGCTCACGTGGGCAACAATTAGCGCAATGCGATTTCCTGGCTGCCAAGTTAATGAGAGACAATTACATAGGCCGCCTAACAGGGTGCTGCAAGAGCCACCAGGGCAGGTTCACTGTGAGCCAGGCACACGCTCTTGTGGCCAAGAAGGACAATAGTCTCTTGGGGTGCATTCAGAAGAATGTGGCCAGCAGGTTCTCCTCCATTTCTGTTCTGCCCTAGTGAAACCACATACCTGGAATAGTGGCTCCAGTTCTGGTCTCCCCAGTTCAAGAGAGACTGAGAACTACTGCAGAGAGCCCAGTATAAGCTCCAAAGATGCTGAGGGGCCTGGAACATCTCTGTGAGAAGGAAAGGCTGAGCAAGCTGGGGCTGTTTAGCCTGGGGAAGAGTAGCCTGAGAGGGCATCTTCTCAATGAAGATCAATAGCTAAAGGGTGGGGGCAAGAGGATGGGGCCTGACTCAGGTGCCTGGCAACAGGCACAAACTAGAAGCCAGGAGGTTCCATCTGAACAGGAGAAACTTCTTCCATGTGAGGGTGCTGGAGCCCTGGAGCAGGTTGCCCAGAGGTTGTGGAGTCTCCTTCTCTGAAGGGATTCCAAACCCACCTGGACACTGTGATCCTGGGCAAGCTGCTGTGGGTGCCCCTGCTCTAGCAGGGGGGTTGGACTGGATGATGTCCAGAGGTCCTTTCCAACCCCCACCACACTAGAATTCTGTAATTACACAGGCAGCCTAACAGAGTACTGTTAACAGCTACCATGGCTCAAGCTATTACCCAGTTGGGCATATTTCTGAAGTAACTTACCCAACAAGGAATCTGTTCCCTGAAACAGCACAGAAACTCTTGGTTTCCAGTAAGAAGCAACTTCCCAGAAGATAGTGGAGTAGGAATTTCATATCTGTGAAAACCACTGGGCTCTTCTTCTGGCAGTGCTGCTGCAGGAGAGGAGATTACAAACATGCAGGTTGCAGGGTAGCTGGGAGGTGCAAGATAAAATTCCTGCTCGCCTCGGCCTCTGAAAGCTCCCTGAAGTGATTAAACAGGGCGCTGCTACTGTGGGCACTCCTCAAACACTCTTCTGTAACTGATGCAACTCCTGGCAGACCTCAATGCATGAAGTGTAACTGTGATTTATAGAGCAAGATCCAAAGGAGGAAAAATGCCAGGAATGACGGCAGACAAATTGAAGGAGTCAACAGAAGCAGAAGAGAAAGTACCACGAGCAAATAGTTAATGGACAGAAGCTGGCATATAATAGTAGCACTAATTAAATATTAATTTTTCTCACTTCAGTCTGAGTGAATGCAGCTATCAGCACTGGCACAGGCACTTCTGGGAAATAGCACAGTTTAAAAAAGGCAAACAGAACCAAAGACTTCAGATTATTTCAGCTGCTTCAGTATGCAGGCCTGGTATCCAAAAGGGCTGCACCCCAGAAGAAATCAATCCTTTTTGGTCTGCTACATGAATGAATGGCTGGCAGGCTTGTGACTAATGCCCAATCTCTTCCTCCTCCTACTCCACCCAAAATATTTTGCAATATATAATAAATTTGGCACATTCAAAGATGTTTTAACTCATAAAATGGTAATATTGTGTAAAATCTCATTACTGAATGTCCTTTTAATAATTTTCAATCAAAAGATGTTCCCCCAGTCACAGTGAGGACTGCGCATAGCAAATGCTTTCAATCGTCAGACTGAGATCAAAGCGGAAACATCCATCAGCCACAGAACTAAAGAGATACTGCAGCAGAATTTCCTGTTCCCAGACTCAGTTCTCAGCCATATCCCACAAAGTGGCTTCCCTTGAAACCTCCGTTCAGGCCTGAACATCACAAAATGAGGAAGCACATAGACACACATGATGGGATTCAGACTACCAAAAAAAGCAGATAAAATGGCTGTAGTTCACAGATTTATAGAATGGTTTGGGTTGGACAGGATCTTAAAGATCATCTAATTCCAACCCCCCTGCCATGGGCAGGGACACCTTCCACTAGACCAGGTTGCTCAAGGCCTTGTCCAGCCTGGCTGTGAACACCTCCAGGGAGGGGACATTCACAACCTTCCCCAGCAACCTGTTCCAATGTCTCACCACCCCACTGTAAGAAATTTATTTCTAATACCCAGTCTAAATCTCCCCTCTTCCAGCTTCAATCCATTCTCCCTCCTTTTATCACAACAAGCCCTTGTAAAAGATCCCTCCCCAGCTTTCTTGTAAACCCCTTTCAGGTACTGAAAGACTGCTCTAAGGCATCCCCAGACCCTTCTCTTCTCCAGGCTGAACAGCCCAACTCTCTCAGCCTGTCCCCACAGAGGAGGTGCTCCAGCCCTCTGATCATCTTCATGGCCTCCTCTGTACCCATCACTCCAACAGTTTGATGTCCTTATGCTGTGGGCACAGGAACTATACACAGTATGCCAGATGTGGTCTCAAAAGAGCAGAGCAGATGGGGAGAACCACAAGATACCCTATGCCCTCTGTACTAACACAGAATATGGGTGGTAGTCTGCATGATGGGTTATTTGGCATTGCAGTAGCACCCAGTACTTTACCACACCAATTAACAGCAGTGCCCAGTGTCTCATGGCACCACTTGCATGGTCTTGCAGGCTCCTAGTTGGGTCAAACAAAAAGCAGTGCAAATAGTTATCAGAACCACCTGGTCCAGCTGGGACGAGTTCTGTTCCCACTTGGGATGGAGTAATTAAGATACTCTAAGCCACCATGCCAGTGGATAGATTTCAACCTGGCATATTTTTTTGGACATGTACTCCCATGGTACATTATCCAAACCACAAATGATTGTAGTAAAATACAGCCAGACTGTAAGATTATGTAAGAATTGTGCAGCCTTATTCCCTGCTCATGCGAAGTTGTTTGAATTTCTGAGCTTACAGAATAACAGCTCTCCACAAAACTTGTGAGTCCTTCTTGACAGCAAGAGTGCCACAAGGTGAGCATCCCTTTGTGGGGACACTGCCAATTCTCAGCAGGCATACCAACCTCCTCCTGCCACAGGGTGCACCATAGCCTAATGGCCCATAAAATGATAGAACAGCTCAACTGGAATCATCTTCAGACTGCTAAGATGAACTAGCCTAGTACAATGGCAACAGACAGCAGTCCACAGATGTGGTTTGTTGCTCTACTCTGGTGGAATTAATGAATGTTCCTGAATCTGTAACTGGGAGTTCTGTCCTTAAATACAGACACAGGTATAGGCCACTCACACATCAGCATTTCATAGAATCATGTGATTCTTTTGGTTGGAAGAGACCTACTTAGCACAACTTCAGGCCATTTCCCCTTCTATCACATGTTACTAGGGAGAAGCAGCCAATCCCCACCTGGCTCTAACCTCTTTTTGGGGAGTTGTAGAGAACCAGAACATCTCCCCTCAGCCTCCTTTTCTCCAGAATAAACAGCCCCAGTTCCCTCAGCAGCTCCTCACCAGACCTGTTCTCTAGACCTTCACCAGCTTTGGTGCCCTTCTCTGGACATGCTCCAGCACCTCAATGTCCTTCTTGGAGATAGGGTCCCAAAACTGAACCTAGTATTTGAGGTGTGACCTCACCAGTGCCCAGTAAAGGGTGACAATCAGATCCCTGGTCCTGCTGGCCACACTATTGCTGCCAAGCCAGGAGGCTGTTGGACTTCTTGGTCACCTGAGAACACATGGGCTCATATGCAGCCAGCTATCAACAAGCACACACAGGTCCTTTTCCACTAGGCAGTTTCCAGCCACTTCGTCCCAAGCCTGGAGCATTCTTGGTGTTGTTGAGACCCAAGTGCCTTCCTGAACCTCATCCCATTGCTTTGGCCCATTGATCCAACCTGTCCAAATTTCACAACACTCTATGCATGTGTGTATATCAGGTGCATCTCCTTCCTTCATGTAAATGGACTGCATGAGCAATTTACATGGCCTCAAAGGCTGATGCTAAAGGCACGGGACAGACTCCATTTTTAATCATAATTTTCCTTAGAGAGAAAAAAAAAAAAATCAGTACAGGAGGCAAAAGTCACTTCATTTCCAAAGACAACAATGTCAGCTCCATGATGTGACCTTTGTTTTGCTCATACAAAGAGCAGCACTGATTAGGTCGCTCCACTTACATCCGGTAACAGCCCCACGAGGGAAGCCGTTTCCTTCATTGCCAACTTCTCCTGAGCTCAGCCCGATAACCTAACACCTCCCTGAAACATCACTCACAAACTAATCCAAACAGTCAAAGTCACACAGACCAGTGACACAGCAGCACTCTGGGCAGTTTGCCAAAGCAACCTTGCCATTTTGAAGCCGTTACCTGTAAAGCAGAGGCATCAAGGCCGAAGTAGAACTTCTCCCAGAGCCCGGTGTTGCCGGGGCCCTTGGTGAGCCCGATGGCAGCATTGTGGGTAGACACGCTAACACTGGTCTCGGGGGACAGCAGCATGTTTGTGGGAGGGAACTGTAAGAAGAGGGCATAGGCACCACTGTCACTGGAGAAACGGAGGCTGTAGTGGTTCGTGCCCACATTCCCACTGAGGCTCTGGGGCTGGATGGCAGGCACACGCAGAAGCAGGGTGAGGGGAGGCCTCATCCTGCCGGCACTGGAAGGGCGGGCACATGGCGGCCTCAGCGATGCCAGAGCCCCGGGGAAACTCCATGTCACCGGGGGCCGGGCTCTCGGCAGTGCACGGAGGGGCTTCCCCGCTGGGAGAGGCTTCCTCGGGGCTGGAGGAAGCGGCGCCAGAACGGGGCGATGGCAGGTCCCCAGCCAGGGATGGTTCGCCGGACTCCCCGTCGCCAACGGGGCCCACTTCACCGCCTGCCTCAGCCACCGCCGGCTCGCCCGGCCCCTCCGCACGGAGCTCAGCCTCCTCCAGCGGCCTCTTGCCCAGCCTCTCCGCACCGGGCTCGGTCTCCTCCAGCGGCTCCCTGCCCAGCCCCTCCGCACCGGGATCGGGATCGGGCTCAGCTTCCTCCAGTGTCTCACCCGGGCCTAGAGACTCCTGAGGGTCGGGCCGCCGCACCACGGGCAGCGTGACCACAAGCTGCCGCTGGGCTTTGTTGAAGGAAGCCCGCCCGCCGCTCTCGGTCACGTCGTAGGGGAGGCGGAGACGCAAGCGGTAGGCGGGACGCCGCGAGTCGAGGCGCAGCTCCCGGTCGCGGATCTCTAGTGTGGCTTCAGCGGCGGAGCGCAGTAGCGGCAGCTCTACCGTAACCACCAACTCCCGCGGCACCGGGCTGGGCGCAGAGTCGCGGCAGCACCGGTAGTCTTGCAGGTCAACGTAGGAGCGGTGCCGGATGCTCCAGCGCGGCGTGGTGGGACCGCAGGGCTGGGCTGCCGGGGAGGGGCAGCGGGCGGCGGTGGAGTGGTGGGCGGAAAAGGGAAGGGTGGCAGCGGGGAGTCGCCGTCGGCGGGCGGTGGCGGGGCACCGCCGGGCAGCGGGGTGCGGATGACAGGGGCCTGTGGGACACCCTTATACTTAGTGCCGCGGAGGACGGTGGCGTTGGCGCGGTCGAGCTGCACGGAGCAATGGCGTTCCACGGCCTCCAGCGCCGTGTCGCTGAGCAAGCGGCGGAAGCGGGCGCTGCGGGCAGCCAGGCGGAGGGCGGCCGGGTGGAAAACCACATCGTAGATCAGGTGGCGTTGGCCGCCGCGACCCAGCTCCTCACGGCCCGGCGCCAGGCTGTAGGGCAGCGCCCAGCGGTGGCCGCCGGGCTCAAGGTGAGCCTGAGGCGCCCCGACGTGCGGGTTGCTGCAGACGTTGAGGTAGCAGCGGCGGGAGCCGGCCTGGCTGGTTCGCAGCACGTAGCCCGCTGCGGGGTGAACGAAGCGCACCTCTATGCCGCGTTCCCGCTCCAGGGCCGCCACCTCCTCCTCGTACAATCGCCGCTGTTCCGGGTCGGCCAGCTCCGCCGCGTACTCGGCGAACAGCGCCCGAAACTTCTCATCGCGAAAAGCCCGCTGGAGCCGCTCTGCCTCCTCGAAGCTGAGCTCCAGGTCCTCCAGCCGCCCCGTGGCCGCCATGGCACCGGCCCGGCGCTGCCGTTGCTGTGGAGATACCAAACAAGATGGCGCCTCCGGCCCGTTGCTATAGCGATAGTAAACAAGATGGCGGCGCCGGGCTATTCCGGTCTATTGCTATGGAGACGCCAAACAGTATGGCGGGCTGTCCCCGCGCCGTGCCTCTTAAGTTTCCCGCTTCATTGAATCGTTTAGGCTGGAAAAGACCTTTAAGATCATCGAGTCCAACACCGCCAGGTCACCACTAAACCATGTCCCTCAGCACCACATCCACAGAGCTTTGAAACCCCTTCAAGGATGGGGGCTGGATGCAGCCCTGGAAAGCCTGTTCTAGGCCTTGACAACCTTTTGGGGAAGAAATTGTTCCTCATGTCCAACGTAAATCTCCCCTGGTGTAACTTCACATGACAAAATATGTCTCCATGACTTCACCAAGATTCACTTTCAGCATGCATCATCATTTTGAAACCTATATGCCCTTGCAGTAGGAACTCCAGAGGGTTTAAGGGCCTCTTACAGTGCCCACTTGCACCCCAGAACCAGCAAACAAATAATTAAAGACAATTTTCTGCGTTATTTTGAAGAATATTTACTCTGTGATCTTTCTTGGAGTCAATTGGCCTTGCTGAGCCTTTCTCCTCCCTTCACTTCTGGCTTCACGGTGGCTCTCAGCCCTTGCCTTTGTCTTCCACAGGGGTGGCTCTCCACCATTGTCTCCTCACCCCTCTGCAAGACTCATTTTACCCACATCTCTGAGCTGTCTCTGCCCTCCCCTCCCAGCCCAGGATCATGAAGCACATCCAGGAGTACTGGCACAGTCTGTATTTTTGGGTTTAATCCTGGGCAGCTCAGTTCCCAGCTTCCATCCATGTCCTGCCCTCTCAGCCATGCTTGTGTCAGTGTCAACACAGTGGGAATGGGGCTATGAAATAGAAGAGTGGGTTCTGAAGGTCCCTTGTCTGCTGTACACCTAATTAGGACACTTTGGGGTAGCACCAATCTGGTTTCCTGATCTTGATTCCCACAAGTGGCTGTAGCACAGGGTTTTTTTGCTTATTTTCATTGAAAAGGGACCAGGTTCAAGTGCCAACAGGCTGCTCTCTGCTGTAAGCCAAATCAGCTGTTGATGCAGCAGTTAATGCTACCAGGTCCTGGCTCTCTCCCACCTTCCTGATTGCTCCTTCAAGATTTCTTCCTCCATGCCTTCTTCAGAAGTTCCAGAGGTCCATGTCTTTGTTCCCCTTACCTCTCTTCATCCGCCTGCCTAACACTATCTGCAAACAGACTACATTCTCCCATCAGTAAATGACATCTCACAAATCTTCTCTAGACCTCTCCTGTCCAAGGACACACTGTAGTCCACAATTAAGTATCTCCTGTAGATAACAATCAGCTCAATTCATCATGGTGAAAGACAAAATTCTCCTTGTCTTTAATGTCTTTTTTCTGTTTTTTTTTTTTTTTTTTTTTGAGATGGATATTTTCTGTTTGATACACACACATCTGGTCCCTCCAGCTGCCTTCTTTTATAGTGCTTTGCCAATTAGTCATTACCATGTCTCTACATTTTATCCAAGCTAACAGCAGTATCTTTTCCTGTAAATGTTTATTTGTGTACAAAAGACATCATTTGGGCTTTGACATTGATTATCAACAGCCTGTAATCCATCATAAAACTCAACCCATCTCAATCAAGTGCTACAGTTGGCTTCACTCCTCATGGAAATTCAGAGACCTTGAAGCTTGCTGAAAATAGCAAACAAAAGCAATATTTAATTTTTTAAAAATATACTTAATAAATAGAATATTATTCTGTTTCTTCATCTGTGAAAGACTTAATAATGTTTTAAAGACCTAAAACATCTCATGGTAGGACATTTTCTACATTGAAATAAAGGCTACATGGGTGAAACTATTATCACTTTCCTTCAGAGAGTGGGGAGCATTATATTTGAGATTTGAAATCAAATATTAATCAAATTTGAGATTAAGTCAAATTTGAGATTAAATCAAAGCATGAAAGTGGCTTCTGGGCGTGATTATGATCAAGTATAATTAACCTATGTAACAATCATCTCCAGAAACAAATAGCTTTCCCAACTGGCTTTCAGTTATTGAAAATCATATAGAATCATAGAACCACAAAAATTATTTGGGTGGGAAGGGACCTCTGAGGGTCATCTAGACCAGCCCTCTCTTTCCCCCAGTCAGCAGGGACATGTGCAACTAGGGCAGGTTGCTTGGAACCTCAAACAACCTGATCTAGAATGGTTCCAGGGATGGGGCATCTACCTCCTCTCTGGGAAACCTGTGACAGGGTCTCACCACTCTCAGCATCAAACATTTCCTCTGTCTGTCTAGTCTGAATCTCCCTCTTTCAGTTTAAAACCATTATCCCTTGTTCTCTCACAACAAGCAGTGCTCAAAAGTCTGTCTCCATCTTTCTTCTTGGCCCCTTTAAGTACTGAAAGACCACAAGAAAGTCTCCATAAAGCTTTGTCTTCTCCAGGCTGAACAACCGCAACTCTTTCAGACTGGCCTCACAGCAGAGAGCTTCCAAGCCTCCCATCTTTGCTGCAGCCTCCTCTGGCCCTGCTCTAACAGCTCCATGTCTCTCATGCACTGAAGACTCCAGAGCTGGCCCCAGCACTGCAATGGGCTCTCAGAAGAGCAGAGGGGCAGAATCCCCTCCCTCCATCTGCTGCTCATGCTGCTGGGGATCAGTCCAGAGTGTGATTGGTACATTTACCTTTGATTTTACCTATGCATCGTGCTTCTTATAATTTTCTGACTGGCATTTCTAATTTATTATTAAAGTTCTAGGTATTTACATTTTTTTTTACACTGCCTAAGTATGAAGTACAAGTTTATGTTAAACTGTTAGAACATTCACTCGGTTTCTAGTATCAATTTTCCATGCCCTTCTTGATAATGAGAAAGGAAGTATTTAGGAAGAAATATAAATACCAACAAGAAACTGAATATATTTACCTGTCTTCAACTGTCTTGTTGGAGGGGTAAAATACCTTGAACGAAAATCCACTTCTTGGAAATGAACCCTGCCAAGGAAAATGTAGACATCACCCTTGCATCAGTAAAATACAAGTAGCAAGGAGACACAAACTGAATGTGGCTGCACCCTCTTCTATTTTGGTAAAGATCACAGTATCACAGTAAAAGGAAGGCCTAAATAAATCTTACAGGATTTATGCAGATGCAGTCTGTGTTGGTGACAGTGAAGGGGTCGTATTTATCTGCAATGACGAGCATGTCAGGCACAGGATAAACCCTCAGCGAGTAGTCGTAGGCCCAGTAGACTGGGCTAACGTACAGCGGGAGCGGCGTCAGGTGGCCCTGGGACAATATGGTCTTTACAAACTGCAAGACAAAGAGTTAGTCTGAGCCATCTTCTAGAAGTCAGTTGCATTCCTGCAGACGTTAATGCCCTGCTAATAAAGAAACTTTCAACCTGGAAATGGTTTTTTGGTGTTTCTCAATCTCTCTGATTATTTCTAGAGCAAAGCAGCACCAAACAGCAATCAGCTGCTGGTTTCTTTGTTGTCTTGTGGGGTTTTTTAATACACAAAGTCCTTCCTGAAGCATATTTGAAGATACTGGTCAGACTCTCCCAAAGAGACAATCTGATTAATTGTTCCTCCAATCCAGAATATCAACACTGCCACAGCTTCCATTTTGTGGTGTTTGTTTTGTTTCCTAGCAGTACCAGTTACTGGAAGTGTTCAAAGCCAGGTTGGATGTGACCTCGGGCAACCTGGTCTAGTAGAAAGCATCTCTGCCCATGCCAGGGGTTTGGAACTAGATGATCTTGCAGGTTCCTTCCAACCACAGCCATTCTATGATTAATTTGATTCCTAAATGATTTCAATTATTTTGTCTGTACTTGCAATTGTCCTGCTCCAGGTGCCAGCTGACCCCTGAAATTCCCTTTTTCATCTGGCAAATCCCAGACAGAGTATTTTGGTTCCTGAAACTCTTTTCTCACCCCCTTGAAAGCTTTTATTATTTCTGATCAATCATGTAGCTGCCATTGGGCTCCATTCTCCCCAAAGGGCGAAAATTACACAGGGACATGGTGGAAGGGTCTGCTGTGGAATGCAAATGATGCACCAAGCACAGGCTGAGTTGTTCCACTAACACTATTCAAGGCATGAAGACACTAATAATTCACTCTAATGTTAGGAACAAAATTTCCTTCTCTCATTCATCTCACACCTGGAGTACTGTGACATGACATTCATCACCACATCTTGAGTACTGGGTTCAGTTCTGGGGCACTCACTCCAAGGAGAACATTGAGGTACTGGAGCATGTCCAGGGAAGAGTAACAATGCTGGTGAAGGGTCTGGAGAACAGGTTTGGTGAGGAGCAGCTGAGGGAACTGTAGTTGTTTAGCCAGGAGAAAAGGAGGCTGAAGCCCTTCTGGCTCTCTCCAACTTCCTGAAAGAAGGCTGGAGTGAGGTGGAGGTTGGTCTCTTCTCCCAAGTTACAAGTGATAGGATGAGGGGAAATGACCTTAAGTTGCACCAGGAGAGGTTTAGGTCAGACTGAAAGGGTTCTCACACTGGAATTGGCTGCCCAGTGGTTAAATCCCCATCTCTGGAGGTGTTTCAAAGATGAAGGGATGTGGTGCTGAGGGACGCAGTTTAGCACCAGCCTTGGTAGGTTTAGATAATGCTTGGACTCAACGATTTTAAAGGTCTTTTCCAACCAAAACAATTCTTTGTTTCTATGCTCTTTTTCCACTAATGGCTTGTAGGGTACACACACGTACAGACAGACATGCACACTAAAACCAAGGTGCACCAGCATCCACAGTGGGTTCCCTGTGTTCACAAAGAAGCTGAGCACCATCCTGAAGGAGTGAAGGAAGAGCTAAAAGAAGTCTCTAAGTGAAACTAACAAACAAAACCCCCTCAACAAAACAAACAGAAACAGACTCAATCCATCACTGCAACTAGCCAGTTCTGCCTGGATTTTTCTCATTCAATTATATCAGTAAGTCTCATCAGCTCCTGCTGTGCATTCATTAACTAGAACTATAACTCAGAGAGCTGTGGCCATGTATCAAAAGCAGGATTAAGACTTCAAGGGAGATGGCAGAAGCAGCAGACGACCTTTTGGAAAAGTGAGATGCTGCTTTACTGCAAATGTAGCTTGTTAATTGATCACTTCTTTGAGAAAAAAACACAAAGTCATTGGTGTGAAACTTTGCCTTTAGGAATCAGTATTTCTTGGAACAACATACAGTGCTGCTGCACGTACACCAAGAGGCAGCTGCTGTGAAGTTCTGTTTTTAAGAGCACCTGTGGTGGAACAGCCAGAATGACTGGATGCCATTAAACACAGAATCACAGACTGGTAGGGGTTGGAAGAGACCACTGGAGGTCATTGAGTCCAACCCCCTGCCAAGGCAGGTTCACCTAGAGCAGGTCACAGAGGACCACGTCCAGGTGGGTTTTGAGTGTCTCCTGAGATGGAGACTCCACAACCTCTCTGGGCAGTCTGCTCCAGTGCTCTGTTACCCTCACATTAAAGAAGATCCTCCCTATGTTCAGGTGGAACTTATATTCAGTACCATGGTTCCAGTTATTTTCTTGTCAAGATGGAAATAAAGGTGAAAACAGAAGTACAGAATCTTAGGATCATTAAGGTTGAAAAACACCTCCAGGATCAAGTCCAATTGTTAACCCAGCACTGCCAAGTCCACAACTAAACCACATCCCTCAGCACCACATCCACACAGGTTTGAAATTCCCCCAGAAATGGGGACCCCAACACTGCCCTGGAAAGCTTGTTTCAGGCCTTGACAACCCTTCTGGGGAAGAAATTGTTCCTCATGTCCAACCTAAACCTCCCCTGGTGAAACTTGAGGCTATTTTCTCGTGTCCTATTGCTTGGTCCTTGGGAAAAGAGGCAGACTCCCACCTAGCTTCAACCTCCTTTTGGGGAGCTGCAGAGAGCCAGGTGGCCTCCCTTCAGCCTCCTTTTCTCCAGACTAAACAACTCCAGTTCCTTCAGCTGCTCCTCACAAGACCTGTTCAGACCTTTCACCAAATTCACTGTGTTTTCCTGGACCTGCTCCAGCACCTCCATGTCTGTCTTGGAGTGAGGAGCATAAAACTAAACCTAAACTGTACTCATGGTATGGCCTCATCAGTGCTGAATACAACCTCCTTTCAAGCAGTAGAGAGAGCCAGAAGGTCTCCTCTCTGCCTATTTTTCTCCAGGATCAACAACCCCACTTCCCTCAGCTGCTCCTCACAGGACTTGTGCTCTAGACCCTTCACCAGTTTTGTTGCTGCTATTTTGTTTATTGAATACTAAATGTACAGATCCTTCTTACAACCCCTCTTGGTTCCTCTTACAACATGTTGTGACATTGCAGAGTAGAGCAACCTAAATGCAGACCTGCCAAGGAGATCTTGGCAGGAAATGCTGAACACAACACTCACATGGTTTGGAATGTCCATGTTGCTGCTAGGGAAGCGGATGCAGTTTCTGCACATTTTGTTTACCAGATCTTCACGAAAGATGATTATTTCTTGGGTGCAATATTGAATCCTGAATGGAGAACATTGATTAAATTCAACAAATGGAGATGAAACTACAAGATAAGGAGCTGCTTTATGAAAATGATCTCCTTCTAATGTAGCAAAATGAAAAAGCACATTTCAGTTGAAACACTTCGTTCCCGTCTTACCTTCCTTCTCTCCAGATTCAGAAAAAAACCCATGATGCTTCTGGTATTTGCTATCAAACTTTCAGCACTACTCCTCTCCTCACTAGTTTATTTCTTTATTCACAGAATCATAGAATCCCAGACTGCTTTGAGCTGGAAGGGACCTTTAAAGGACATCTAGTACAAGCCCCTGCAGTCAGGAGGGACACCTGCATCTACAGCAGGTTACTCAGAGCCCCAAACAACCTGACCTGGAATGGTTCCAGGGATGGGGCATCTACCACCTCTCTGGGTAACGTGAGACAGGGTTTCACCACCCTCACTGTAAATACTGCTTCCTTCTCTCTAGCCTGAATCATCCTCTTTTAGTTTAAACCATCACCCTTTCTCCTGCCACAACAGGCCTTGCTAAAAAGTCTGTCCCCCGCTTTCTTCTCAATCTCTTTTTAAGTACTGAAAGCCCATAAGAAGGTCTCCCTGGAGCCTTCTATTCTCCAGGCTGAACAACCCTAGCTCTCTCAGCCTGGCCTCCTTGCATGTAATACTAATGTATTGAAAGCTAATTAACAACTAATGAAAGGGAGGAACTCTAATAATTTGAAATATTTACAACAATTTTTTTTTTCCCCCAGAATTTGTAAGCTTGAAAAATTACACCTGCAGATGAGTCATTCAGTGGAAAAAAGAAAAGAAAGAAAGAAGCAACAGGAAAAAAGAGCAGTAAGCTCCACAGGTACCTGCAAGGATTTGTGGTGAAAACTGAAAATGGCACCAGCTGTCTGAATTCCTCTGTAATATTTTCAGCCAGGGGAGGTCTAAAATAAACAGCAACAGATGTTACCAAGCAAGCCTTGCTTTAACTCTTTAACTCAACATTCCAAAACAGGAGAAAATGAAGCAAACTGACCTTGGTAAAACAGAACCAGGACTGGGGTCTTCAGGGCCAGGAACAAACACAAATCGACTACTGTAAAAAAGTTCAAGGTATAACCGTTATCTCCTAGAAGTATCTAAACATTGAGTACGTGCAGCCCTTACTTCTCAGGTGCATTGTAAATAACCCACTCTGAAGCAGAGATGACAGCTCTTCCTGGCCTTAAGCACCACAGAAATCAATGCTAAGATGTAAGATACATATCCACTCCTCCCTGAAGTGGAGGAAACCTTAAAAATTCCTCACTATAGAAAGACGATTGACTGGGGGCAGGGAGAATCATAGAATGGTTTGGGTTGGAAGGGACCTTAAAGATCAAGTAGTTCCAACCCCCCTGCCATGGGCAGGGACACCTTCCACTAGACCAGATTGTTCAAGGCCCCATCCTGCCTGGCCTTGAACACCTCCAGGGAGGGGGCATCCACAACCACCATGGCAACCTGTTCCAGTGTCTCACCACCCTCACTGTAAAGAATTTCTTCCTAATATGCAGTCTAAATGTCCCCTCTTCCAGCTTTGACCCATTCCCCCTTGTCCTATTACAACAAGCCCTTACAAAAAGTCCCTCCCCAGCTCTCCTGTAGCCCCCTTCAGGTATTGGAAGGCTGCTCTAAGGTCTCCAAGCCTTCTCTTCTCCAGGCTGAACAGTTCAAAGTCTCTCAGCCTGTCCCTACAGGGGAGGTGCTCCAGCCCTCTGATCCCGTTCATGGCCTCCTCTGGACCTGCTCCAACAGTTCCTTGTCCTTCTTATGCAGGGGGCACCAGAGCTGGACACAGTACTCCAGATGGGGTCTCACCAAAGCAGAGTAGAGGGGGAGAAAGCCTGGCCAGGGATTCAGTGGCAATGGGCTCCAGGATCCCTTAAAGGGATCCCAGATAATCCAGCAGGGGCACACCAACTGCCTCCACCAGGATAAAGGATGAATGATCAGTACAGAGGATACACTCGCTCACATCTCACAGAGCTCAAGAGCTGCAGCCTGCGGCCTTTCTTGTTTTGGGGCCCTTTTTAGGAACTAGCTCTGCTGAGGGGCTCCTGTTACAAATTCCAAGATCAGAAGCCAGAAAGGATAAGCCTGGCTGGCTCCCTGGGTTCTACTTTCCTTTGTGTAAATAAATCTCTCAAAGGGATTTAGTTCATCAGGCCTGGAATGGGCTCCCACAGAGCAAGGACACAAGAAAGGATAAACAAAAGATTCCTTTGCAGGATGGTGTGCCTTTGGCTAGTTCCCAGACTGTGGAGAACTGTGTATGCAAGAATGGAAAAGACAGAAATGAGACATCTCCATGTAGGCAGCCAGTAGTGTTTCAGGTGACATTATCCGGGGGCTGGTACAGAAGGCCTGTAGGTGCTCATCGCAGCAGAGAATCATAGAATTGTTTAGGCTGGAAAAAACCTTTAAGATCATCAAGTCCAACCACCAACCCAACTCTACCAAGTTCGCTGCCAACCCATGTCCCTCAGCACCACATCTACACACATTTTAAATACCTTCAGGGATGGGGATTCAACCACTTCTCTGCACAGCCTGTTGCAGAAGCAGACAACTCTTTCAAAGAAATTGCTCCTAATGCACAACCTAAACTTCCAATAGTGCAACTTGAGGCTGTTTTCTCTTGTCCTGTCACTTGCCTCATGGGAGAAAAAGCCAACCCCCACCTCCTTTCAACCTCCTTTCAAGCAATTGTAGTGAACAATGAGGTCTCTCCTCAGCCTCCTTTTCTCCAGTCTGAACAACCCCAGTTCCTCTCAGCTCTTCCTCACCAGACCTGTTCTTCAGAACCTTCAACAGCTTTGTTGCCTTTCTCTGGACATGCTCCAGCACCTAAATGTCCTTCTTGGAGCAAGAAGCCCATAACTGAACCCAGTAATTAAGGTACAACACTGACTTCAACACTACTTTGCAAAGCAGCACTCTGCTCATTTCAAGGGAATTCTAGGGGAAAAGGGCTCACCCAAATAGCACTTGTGGGAACTTATGGGCCATGTTTAATCCATATGGGATACAGGGAGAGGCAATTTCACCTTTGCTCACTCGTAGCAGCTTCCAAAAGCAGACTATTTCAGATAAAAATCAAAGCCTTACGCTGCTCCCAAAACAAACACAGAGGCCTGTGACAGGAGCAGCTGCTATCTGATCACAGCGCAACGATGGCTCACAACAATGAGAAAAGACAGCATCTGTTAGGTTCTTAAAGTAATTAAAGCAAAGGTTTCACAAAATAAACACTTTTCCTTTTTTCATAGCACAGTGTACCTTTTATGGATACTGGGATATTCACAGATAATATCTGCAAGAGCCTTCAGAGAACCTGGAGTCAAGACAAAAGAACCTGTGATATAACACCTGGTTAGACATTAAGCACACATGATATATATGATAACTGCCCCTAGACTTCAGTGCATTAAAAAATGTGTCACTTAGAAAAGAAAGGATTTTTTCCTGCTCTCTTTGTTTTGCCATCTTTATGTTAATTTGATGCCCGAGTGTACACAAAGACTTCCCTACCTTTCAGTGACTGAATTTGATTTTTTCCATATGGTGCAGAGGAAAAATTTCCACAAAAGAAAAAGCAGGTTGGAGGTGCAGAGGAATAACCTGGGAAAACAAGAGTTTCTCTGTGAGTACATCCATAAACCTCAGAACCTTTCAGCTTTCCCTCTCCAGCCCATTCCTTGAAGCAGCACTTCAAGCTCTGCTGCTGTTAATACCCTTGAAGAATTTTCTTGACACAGGTTTTTGTTAACTTAAAAATGATGAGGGCAAGGTACAAATGTCACTTCAAGGAACTCTCTGTTATTTACAGGCCCAGTTCCGACAACATTGTGTGTGTGTAGCCAGCTAACCACTGACCCTGTCACATAATGACACAAAGTACAATTATAATAAATAATACAATTTAAAACCACACTCTTTGTTTAAAGAGAAAAATAGCAGGTAGGTGGCAATGGATTACTATCAACCTCCATGCATCATTCCAGTTCAAGGGCTCTACCAACATTTAATTCACTCCTTGGCATTATAAAGCATCAATAACTGGAACAGCCCCAGTGTTTTCATGGAATCATTAAGGTTGGAAAAGGTCTGATCAACACCACACCCATGGCTTTAAGAACCTGTTGAATCCCCCCATATCACTAATCGCTCAGAAGCACATTCTTCAGAGCAAAGAGTTTTAAAAAATGAAGCCAAATTCCCATCCTCACAATAAAAATAAAACCACCTACTCAGGAATTCATCTCACATTCCCTGTTACTCTCCATTTTCCTAACAGGCAGTAGCAGACTTGGATCCACTTTGCTATTTTTCAATCCAGTTGGTAAATAGGACAGAATTGTTTATAGCAGAGAAATGGCTCATCAATGTTTTATCCTTGCTGAGCCACTCAGCTATTATTTTTAGCCTATAATTACGAGGCTTATTAATTGCCTATTAAAGAAGTCTCAAAATAACAAATGCAATATTTGCTTCTTTGCCAGGTGAGTTCAGAATATTAACCTCACTGACTAACGTCCCTTTATTACTTCATTATAAGCCATCTTAGGTCCAGTTCAGTGTGCTTCAAGGATCCTGCCAACTTTGATCAACATAAACTGTTTTTGTAACTTCTGGATGAGACAGTGGCCTGGTTTGGGCTACATAAGAACTAGTTCTGGTCAATGCTGTGACTTCCCAGCTCAGGCTCTGCTCACTGAGTCACTTTCTGAAGTTCAGGGGAGGTTTGCACAGCCAGGGGCTGCTTCTAGCAGGGAGAAGCTGCTGCCAAGAGCTGAGATGCAGGAAGGCTCTGCATACCAAGGGCATTGCCACAGCTTGTGCCCCACCTTTGAGGGCAGGAAGTCAGAGGCAGCAGACAGGGGGATGAGCTGACAGGATAGGTGACCCCTAATTGCCCAACTGGGTACTGGATCCCATGGATGACATCTTCAGGATCAAACTGAGGGATCCCCAGGGTCAAGCCTCTTCTTCCCTGGCCATTGTCCTAGGAGGACTCTGTCCTTTCTGCCTTCCATCCTGGTCTGTGTGTACCTGAATCCAGGCCCAGAATCCAAGTCTTGAATCTGGTTACCATCTGCTGCTGAGTCCAGTCTGGGACTTGCCCAGTGCCTGCTCCCAGCATCAGTGGTGCCAATGGTGCTGTCATTGCCATCATGGCTTGGGTTGGCTCTTGGTTTGTGTCTCTTTGTCTCTATTCCCTGGGATTGTTCTACTTTCCATCCCAGCTGGTTGAGTTTCTTTCCCAGCCCATCAGTCTCTCCCCCTTCTTCCCTTTCTCTTCCCTTTGGGCAGGCAGAGGGCTTCACAGAGAGCCTCTGTCGCTTTTCTTGTGGCCAGCCCAGCCCTGACACCTGACAGTGTGGCAATTTGTATTCAATATTCTTTAGGTGAGTTTCAGTTTCCTACCCTTAATTTTATGCTGCTTGTTTCTAAAGCATCCACACTCTCAGGCTTTCATTCTACCTAAGTGTGATGGTTTAACCCACCCTCATCAACAGACAGAACAAGCTGTTCCAAAGCTGCTCTGGAACACAAAGAAGCAATTCACAGATCTCACAGATGCTTGCTATCCAAATGTTGTCAACATTGCTAATGTAATGATGTGTGGAAGAAACACTTCATATTTTAAGAGTAACTGACATTTTTTTGTAGGTAGAACCAGAAAGTACTGGAGGAACTGCAGAGCTCTGATGAAGTATGAGGTTTTCTTTAAGCCTAGGAAGAACTTTCACGAGGAAGAGAAACGTTTTTGACGCAGCACAGAAAAGTGGCAGCTGTCCAAAACAACATTAGTAGCAAGTGATGTGTGAAAAGGAATCACAGAATGGTTTTGGTTGGAAAAGACCTTTAAGGTCATTGAGTCCACCCATTATCTAAGTCTGCCAATGCGAGTGCTGGACCATGTCCCTCAGCACCATGCCTACGTTAGCTTTTAAACCCCTTCAGGGGTGGGGATTCAACCACCTCTCTGGGCAGCCTGTTCCAGCGTTTCAGAACCTTTTCAGTGAAGTTTCTTCTAATATCCAACCTGAGCCACCCCTGGTGCAACTTGAGGCGACTTTCCCTCATCCAGTCACTTGTAACCTGAGAGAAGAGACCAGCCTTCACCTTGCTCCAACCTCCTTTCAGGGAGTTTCATAGAGCCAGACAGTCTCCCTTCAGCCTCCTTTTCTCCAGGCTTAACAACCCCAATTTCCTCAGCTGCTCCTCACCAGACCTGTTCTCCAGAATCTTCATCAGCTTTGTTGCCCTTCCCTGGATCTGCTTCAGCAACTCAATGAACAGAATTAACCAGGTCTCAAGTAAGGGAGTAAGGGTCTCAAAACTGAACCTAGCATTCAATATGAGGTCTCACCAGTGCTGAGTATAATCACCTTCCTGGTCCTAAACTATCAGGTTACAAAGATATACTACAGTGCAATGTTTAAAACTGTTGGAGGAAGATCCAAAAGAAACGTAATAGCAACCAGGAGATGCAAAAAGCTGCCACTAAAATTACTGTGACACCTTCCTGGCTTTGGGCTTGAGTTCAGTGGGATTCTGCCCAAAAAGTGCAACAGTTGAGCTTATTCTAGCTTGCTCAAAATGGGAGTTCACCAAAACTGCTCAGAGCGCTGCCAACAGTACAGAATTGTTGCCTGGCTTTTTTGTTTGTTTGTTTAAAGTGTCCTTTTGAACAAAGGCTTACAAGCAGTAGGACATTAGGAAAAGTTTTGGACATTAGGAACAATCAGGAAGCAGGGGAAGAAGCCAGGGCAGTGGTGGAGTTTCCATCTATGGAGGGACTGAAAATCCATGTAGATGTGGTGCTTAATGACATGGTTTGGTGGTGGACTTGGCAGTGCTGGGCTCACAGTTGGACTTGATGACCTTAAAGTTCTTTTCCATCCAAAACGATTCTATGAAACCACTGTCGTGCTGTCATTTGTCCACTGTCCAGCTTTCCCTGCCTGACAGAGATGCTCCTGTAAGAGACTACATGTTGCAGAGTTCACAAAGCTAATCCAGCTTAAAACTGTCACCA
This sequence comes from Picus viridis, assembly GCA_033816785.1. Classification (NCBI taxonomy): domain Eukaryota; kingdom Metazoa; phylum Chordata; class Aves; order Piciformes; family Picidae; genus Picus; species Picus viridis. The sequence continues at coordinate 35,008,714 of CM066585.1, read as the reverse complement.
ACAAAGGCAGTTAGTTTTCTATTGAGGTATTCCCTGAACTACATCACTATGGGATCAGACTTTCAAGCCAATGCCAAGCAGGGGACACAGCCACAGACTAGGACCAAGGACCCCAGCAGGACATCGGATTGCCTTGCTGCATTCATCAGGTCCACTCATCCAGGTTGCTGAGGGCCAAGGACAATAGTACAAACTCTCTGAAAGAAGGCTGAGAATCACAGCAGTCCTCATTTAAAAGAGGGGACATTATAGAACAAAGACAATTTTAGATCTGAGGGTGGTGAGACAGTGGCCCAGGTTGCCCAGAGAGATGGTGGATGCCCCAACCCTGAGCCCATTCCAGTCAGGTTGGACAGAGCTCTAAGCAACTTACTGTAGTTGCAGATGTCCCTGCTGACTGCAGGGGGTTTGGACCAGATGACCTTGAAAGGTTTCTTCCAACCCGAACCATTCTGTGATTCCATGATTCACCTACCTGAAAACATTGTGTGAAGCTTTTCCAGTACTTCAGCTTGGTCCAGCCACACATCAGAAAGAAACACAAACATGGCATCTTCGTTTTCATTCTCCAGCTGCTTCAGTTTTGCAGATGCCTTTACTGAAGCAGAAGAAGGCCCTCCAAAGAAGTTTACATTCCCATAAAAGGCTCTACAACATCAAAATATGAGTTAGTTCTGTTTCCTTCCCAAATTGTTAGTTTTGATTATGATTCACTTAAATTATTTTAGTTACCATGATAGGTAGCTCAGAGGCTATCAATAATCATTTAGCACTTCATGGAGAAAGCAAGGAAGAGAAGTGGCTGTCACCTAGACATAAAGGAGGGATGCTGTCCTACCATAACTCAGCAAATGATCTCAGGGTAATGTTTATCCTGGGTTCTTTCCCACATCCAATCTTTGAGCAACACAGAGTTTTTTATTCCCATGCAATAGTTGCCTAGTTTTGCAACTGAGAAGGGCTCAGATCCCAATTGTCATTAACATGCAGAACCCAGGGGCCTTTGGAAAGGTTTTTCTGCTTTAGCACTGGTCCAAGCAGATCACATCCCAGAATGGCTTCCTTAAAACTGTATTTATCTTTAAGCATTTGGGGAGGGGGAAAACTAGCATAATGCCACAGAAACTGCAAAAATAGTAATGTGCTTTCTCAGAATCCCAAACCAAAATATGAAGGGATGCTGCCAAAAGTCAGTTTTATACCTCGTGGTAGCAGAAGGCTCAGTAGGTGGAAATCCAAAAGCCTTCACATGAAAAACTTCATCTTCATACCAACCTAAGAGATTTTTGGAACAACAAAAGAACCTTTAGCTTTTATAACATCATGTCCTAGACATTAGTCAGACAGCTGGCAGCTGTGCTGGTCTCAGCCTCCATCAGTCCCTCACTTGTGATAGGACCAGTCTCTGTGCTGATTAGTGGCGAACCAGAGCAGGGAACTATCTGGCTGACAATCAGACTGAGCAAGAAACCAACTGCTTTGTTAGCTTCAGATTCCTTGGATGGCTTGGCTGCACAGCCACATAAACAACCTTCTCAACTCAACTGTGTCAGAATGCAGAGGAACAGGAATCATTTTGGTTGGCCCTGCCCTGGAAGAGTCTCAATCAATCTGCACCCTGTCTCAGGAACTGTCCCACCTGTGAGAGGAACAGAAATAATGTGTGCTATTTGTTCTTGCTATCATTTTGCTCCTAATTTTTATTTACTTCAGAAATTATAAAGTACACTATGAATGGAGCTTTGAGCTCCAGGAGGTTGGAACTAGATGATTTATAAGGTCCCTTCCAAATCAAACCATTCTATGATTTTCCATTTGTTTCCCAAATGACTTCAATTCCTTTGGCTGTTCTTGCAGTTGTCCTGCTCCAGACACCAGCTGACCCCTGAAATTCCTTTCTTCTGGCAATTCCCAGCCAAGGTATTTTGGCTCCTGAAATTCTTTTCTCAAGGCCCTAAAAAGCTTTTATTACTTCTGATCAATCATGTAGCTGTCACTGGGTTTCATTCTGTGCCTGTATTAGTCTGTGATTCTATGATTATATGACTCTGTGACATGAGAAAATAGCCTGGGATTAAGTGTATTGCACAGGCTAACATTCCACACACAGAAAGGTCCATTATTTTTGCTAAAACAAGGCTCCAAATCTTCATGCTCTTCCATCATCTTAATGAGAAGCCTCATTAAAGTCTCTGACAGACCAAAGCTTTGCCAACAGAAAGCAGCATTTCTAGACTGTTGAATCATACTGTTTGGTTTGCAGAATGATAGAATCATTTCACTTGGAAAAGACCTCTAAGATCATCAAGTCCAATCATTCTCTAACTCTACCAAGGCTGGTGCTAAACCACGTCCCTCAGCACCATACCTCCACTTCCTTTAAACCACCTCTCTGGGCAGTCTGCTCCAGTGTTTGAGAACCCTTTCAGTCAAGAAGTTTCTTCTAATGTCAAACCTAAACCTTCCCTGGCACAATTTGAGCCTGCTTCCTCTCCTCTTATCCCTTATTAGCAGGAAGAAGTCTCTAGTCTGTCTCCTTAATCTACTTGTATTTCCTCCAAGCATGTTGGAGCCAGGCTCACAAAGCTGCCATAGATGCTCATACCCCACCATCATAACTGAAACCTAACCAGTTTGGCAGAGCTCTGTTAACTCTTCTCTGCCTTCAGAGCCCACAACACAACAGGAAAGGCTTACAGCCAAAAATCTCTCACAAATTGAGCTTATGGTCAAGCCCCATCAACATGAGACTTGTCTGTTCAGCCACATCTGGTAGACATGTAACTGCAGCAACAGCCAGGAACAGAACAACTTATTACAACTAAGAAAAACAGTCTTGCCTTACCTTCTGCCAAAACAAAGCATGATTCAGTGTACAAACCACTGTGAAACTGGTGAGGAAAGGTTAAGAAATCTCTTTTTCTTAAATCAGGATTCCTTAAATGAGTTCTTTAGATAAAACTTTGCTTTCCAATGGTGTCATAGATTTGGACACTACTGGAAGTTCATAGCCTGCCTTAAGAGACTAACTTGGTAGCTGAGCAGGTAAGTTCACAAAGGGCTGGCAAAGAGGAACAAAGCTCCACTTCCATTAGGAGGAATATTAACCTTGGCCTAAAAGTCTCTGTGAAACAGCTTCAGCAAACAAGTGACTCAAAAAGAAGGAAAAAGACAGAGCTGTAATTCTCAGTATGTAATTTTTAACATTGATTTATCCTTCAGTTAAAAACGCTCCAGCTCTACATCTTCAATTCTTACACCACAGTAAAAGGATATGGCTTTACTAAGGTCTAGCTGGACCACTCCTGTAGGGTCTTCCAGGAAATATTTCCCCTAAAAAAACCAGGATTAATTAAGAAAGAAAAAATACACCCAGCAGATAAATTGTTCAATCAGAAGACTCTATCAGTCAGCATGCAGAAATAACTCAGCACTTTTTAAATACTGTCAGCTTAGAATACAGTGGGAGAACCAAAACCAATGTAGTTTATAGTCACTTGTCCTGGTTTGAGCTAGAACAGAACTGATTCTTGTCAGTGCTGTGACTTCCCAGCTCAAGCTCTGCTCAGCGAGGCACTTATGAAGTTCAGGGCATGTTTGCACAGCCAGGGCTGCTTCTAGCAGGGAGAAGCTGACAGAGACAGTTCCTGTCAAGGGCTGGGCTGCAGAAAAGCTCTGCCTGAGATGTGCTCCTCTGCACACCAAGGGCACTGCCACAGCTTGAGCCCCACCTTTGAGAGCAGGAAGGCAGAGGTGGCACCTGAGGGGAAGAGCAGCCAGGATAGGTGACCCTCAACTACCCAACAAGGGATTGCATTCCATGGATGGCGTCTTCAGGAAGAAGCTGAGGGATCAAGCCACTTGCTCAATGGCTGGTGTCCCAGGAGAACTCTGTCCCTTCTGCCTTCCATCCCGATCCCTATGTTCCTCAATCTACTTCCAGAATCCAGGTCCTGAATCCGGTTCCCATCTGCTGCTGAGTCCAGGACTTGCCCAGTGACTGCCCCCCAGCATCAATGGTGCCAGTGGTGCTGGGATTGCAGCAGGGGTTATGCTGGCTCTCGGTTTGTGTCTGCATGTCTGTTCCATGGGATCATTCTTTCCATCCCAGCTGGCTGAGTTTCCTTCCCAGCCCATCAGTCTCTCTCTCTTCTTCCCTTTGTCTTCCCTTTGGGAAAGAAGAGGGGGCATGGAGAGCCTCTGTCACTTGTCTAGTGGCCAGCCCAGCCTTGACCACTGACATCAGTGTATATTAGCACCTTCCCTTTGAGCTGTTTTGGTCTGAATTGTTGGCACCTCCCTTCCTAACAATCACTGTTCAATGCTGTGGCAAGTCCTAACACAGATATTGGAAGCTTGAGCATTTCAAGAAGGGGCATGCCTGGAAAATGGGACTGGTTCTAGTTGCTGACATAAAGCATTACAAAAAGAAAACATGAGTCAACATGTGTCCAGGTAGCCAAGAAGGCAAATAGCATTCTGGTCTTGATCAGCAACAGTGCAGCCAGCAGGACCAGGGCAAGGATTGTCCCCCCTGTGCCCAGCACTGGTGAGGCCACACATCAAATACTGGGTTCAGTTTTACGACCCTCACTCCAAGAAGGACATAGGAGGGCAATGAAGCTGGTGAAGGGTCTAGAGCACAGGTCTTGGGAGGAACTGCTGAGGGAACTGGGGCTGTTGAGCCTGGAAAAGAGGAGGCTGAGGGGAGACCTTCTGGCTTTCTACAGCTCCCTGAGAGGAGGTTAGAGTGAGGTGGGGGTTGATCTCTTCTCCCAAGTGTAAAATGAGAGCAGAAAAGGAAATGGCCTCATGTTGCACCAGGGGAGGTTTAGGTTGGACATTAGGTAAAATCTGTCCACCAAAAGGGTTGTCAAGGCCTGAAACAAGCTACCCCCGATAGTGGTGAAGTCCTCATTCCTGGTTGGATTTAAAAGCCATGGAGATATGGTGCAGAGGGACATGGTTTAGTGGTGGACTTGGCAGTGCCGAGTTAATGGTTGGACTTCATGATCTTGGAGATCCCTTCTAACCTTAGTGATTCTATGAAAAAAACCCTGCAGTGGGAAGACAAAGACATTGTCTCACACACTAGCACCAAATGCTTGTGGGAAAGTCTCTTCTTAAGGAACGGATCTTGCACTGTGATGGGAGCTCTGCACTGACTCCCATGTCACGATAGAGTGGTGAGATGCTCAAGTCTCATTGTCTAGCCCATGACAACACTGAACGAATGCTGGCCTAGGTACCCATAATAAAAAGCAACTTACCTCCTTAAGCTGAGTTATCATCCCAAGCACAATCACTTCTCCCACTTTAGCTGTATCGCCCAAGAGAGTTTCTACTGTTTTCAGCTGGAACCAGAGACAAAAATCAAATAAGAATTAAATTAAACTCTCCATTTATCTTCTTTTTAAAGCAGTAAGACAAAGCCCCACAAGCAGATGTTCTTAGATAAGTTCACAAACAAGCTATGAGAGAACTCAGTAGAAAAATCAAGGACACATTCTGAATGTCTTGAGGGAAGGGTTTCCAGTAATGGCTGTTTAAAAGAATATTAAAGAACTGCTTAGCAAGTTGTTTATTGTCATTATTTTGCTTATAACTGGATGAAACTTGGGAAGAACAAGTGGCACTTTCTGCTCTGGCCTGCACCCATACAGTGAAACCAATCACTTTGATCAAGGATCCCTAGATGGATGGCAGAGAGCACTCCAGAGCAGTACAGGTGACATCTCAGAGTGTTGTCTGCTGTTTTGGGATAGACTTGGCTTGGTCTGTCAAGCTGCAGTGAAGAGAGAAATTCCTTCTACAGCACCAGCATGAGCAATGCACCGGCCACTGCTGGCAGGGAGGACAGGAAGCAGCCAAGGGAGAAAGATACCAAACTGGGAGGAGTGGCTATCACCTCATCAGGCTGTGCTGCCATCCAGCGAGACCTGGACGGGCTGCAGAGCTGGGCAGAGGAGAACCTCATGAAGTTCAACAACGGCAAGTGCGGGGTCCTGCACCTGGTGGGGAGTAACTCCCTTCACCAGTACAGGTAGGGGATGACCTGCTGGAAAGCAGCTGTATGGGGAGTGCCAGTGGGCAAAAAGTTCACCATAAGCCAGCAATGTGCTCATGGCCAAGAAAGCAAATGATATCCTGGGGTGTATTAAGAATACCATGGCCAGCAGAACAAGGAATGTTATCCTGCCCCTCTTCTTTGCTCTAGTGAGATCACACCTGGAGTACTATGTCCAGTTCTGGGCTCCCTAGTTCAAGAGAAATAGGGCATTCTTGACTACAAAAATGCTGAGGGGGCTGGAGCATCTCTGTGAGGAGGAAAGGCTGAGAGACCTGGGGGCTGTTTAGCCTGCAGAAGAGCAGCTTGCAAGAGAATCTGGTAAGTGCTCAGCAAGAGTTAAAGGCTGGGAAGCAAAAGGATGGGCCCAGACTATTGTCCGTTGTGCCCAGTGACAGGACAAGGGGTGAAGGGTTTAAACCAAAAGACTGAGATTCAGACTAGAGAGAAGGAAGACATCTTTTACACTAAGGGTGGTGAGACCCTGGTTCAGGTTGTCCAGAGAGGCCCTATCCCTGGAACCATTCCAGGTCAGGTTGTTGCAGGCTCTGAGCAACCTGCTCTGGTTGCAGATGTCCCTGCTGATTGCAGGGGGATTGGACTACATGAACTTGAAAAGTCTTTCCCAATCTAAACCGCTCCATGAGTCTGTGATTCTATGAATATGAAAAAGCTGAGATGGGAACAGCACAGACTAAAGTGACAAAATTATTGTGAATTTAATGCTTAGCAGAAAGAGAAGCAGGGAAAGCATCTCCAAGCAGAGGGAAGAAAAGTGTAATAAACTGAACAGTTAATGCCCTTCCACTTCAGGAAGCCACATTTGTCTCACGGTGATCTGAGCCAAACAGCTGCATTTTTGACACACAGGCCAAAAATAATCAAGAAGAACTCACTTCATCAATTACTCATATTGGATATAAAATTAAGAAGTCTCTGGAGAACTAATACTGCATTGAAGTGTAATACATGCACAGCTCTCTTTGAGAGGAAAAAATCAGCCTTTTTTTACCTGGAATTTGCTCTTACTGTCATCAGGATGAGCAACAATCGGTGAAGGAGTAAACAACTCATGTCTGTGAGTCCTCTGCAGAAACCAAAATTGAAGTAATTCAGTTTAAAAAGAAATGAGCACCACCAAAAAGCCAGTTAATTACACACACTCTACAAAAGACATTTTTTAAAGTTCTCTTACCCTCTTTTACCCAGCAGCATCTAATTCCCGGAGCATAATCAGTTCTTTTGACAAGAATTTGCTTTTAAGAAACAGATGATCAATATACTGGACAATATAACTAACTAACATCAAAGCATCTCTAATGCTTCTAAAAGAAGTTAATTTTGACTATCTGAGAGGAACAGGTGAGAGAGAAAGGGGAAATAAACTGCATTAAGTGTTAACTACATCAGCACTTTGGGTTTTCAAGTAACAGGAGCGAATTACACAAAGAGAGAAACTACAGAGAGCACAAAGAAAATGCTGTGTAGCATTTTTCACTCCTTTCTCTTTTTTTCACGAGGTGTGAAAGCCTCACCCTGGGACAAATCCATCACGACCAGCCCATGCAACACAGATAGTAATTCCTATCAGCTGCCCTCACCCACATGGAGACCTGAAGCTTCACTCTGGAGGTCTTAAAGGACTACAGATGACAACCAAACACAAAACTTCTACAATAGAGAGTCTATGTGAAATCATCAGGAAACAATGTGCAAAACCACAACACAGACTAGGAAAAGGAGGCTTCAGAAAACAGACCCCATGGATACCTCCAGCTGCTCTTCACTGAAGTCAACCATTTTCATAGAATCACAGAATGGTTTGGATTGGAAGGGATCTTAAAGATCATCCAGTTCCACCATCCCTGCAGTCAGCAGGGACATCTTCAATGAGATCAGGTTGTCCAAGACCCTTAAACATGACCTTGAACACTTCCAAGGATGGGGAACCCACAATCTCTCTGGGCAGCCTGGGCCAATGCCTCACCACCCTCATCATGAAGAATTTCTTCCTTATCGCTAATCACAATCCACCCCCTTCCATTTGAAATCATTATCCCTCATCCTATCACCACAACCCCTGATACAGTCCCTCCCTGGCTATCCTACAGACCCCCTTTAAGTACTAGCAGCATACTGTAAGATCTTCTCAGAGCCTTTTCTTATCCTGTCTGATGTTATGTGTGTGTGTGCCAATTCCATCACATTTCACTAATCACTCAGCAGTTAACTGGTATTCCAGGGCAGAGGATCACAAATTGTAGCACACGTTTTCCTAGTGGCAGCAAATTCCCTGGTAGACAGGAAGTTGTTGCTGCTACAGGGTGTCTTATCCTGTGGCTGCAACTACCACGTGGTCCAAAGGACCAGCACAGTGGCACAGACAAAAAAGCTGTGCTCACTGTGGGGTGAGTGGAAGTAAGGAAAGAACAAGGCTGTGCCCTTGTTCTGTGGGACACCAGACAGCAAGTGCTAAGGGGCTGACTCACAGATTCTGAAGGGACTGGAGCATCAATGTGAGGAGGAAAGGCTGAGAGACCTGGGGCTGTTTAGCCTGGAGAAGAGCAGTCTGGGAGGGGATCTGATCAATGCTCAGCAAGAGCTAAAGGATGGGGGCAAGAGGGTGGGGCCAGACTCTTCTCAGTGATGCCCAGTAACAGGACAAGGGGTAACAAGCACTAAATGGAATTCAGAAGGTTCCATCTGCAGATGACGAGACCCATGTTTGGTGTGAGGTTGCTGGAGCCCTGGAGCAGGCTGCCCAGAAAGGTTGTGGAGTTTACTTTTCTGGAGTGATTCCAAACCCACCTAGACATTGTGATCCTGGGCAAGCTGCTGCTTTAGTAATGACATTGGACTGGATGATCTCCAGAGGTCCCTTCCAACACCTACCACTGTGATTCTGTGACTCTTTCCAGCTGTTTGCACAGCCTGGTCCAGAGCCACCTCCTACAGCAGCTGTGAGTACCCACAGCTACTACCCCAGTGGTGCTGAGCAAGTCATGTTGGGAAATCCTGTTCTGAAGCTGCTTGCAGCACAAAACAAGATGCAGATGCTCCTAAGAAGTGACAAGGGGTGGATGGCTGTCATTGGGCATTTTCAAAACTGGAAAACAAATAAATGAAGTAAACCAGAACTTCATGCTTCAAAGAGAGCCTGAAAAGATTTTCTCAGGGCTTTGAGTCTGTATTAACTCAACAATGCTAATCCAATGTAGCACACAGCCGAACAACAGGAGGAAAAAAGAGCAAGAGACAGGTGAAAATACATCTCACCCCTTGGGACATGATGCTGAGATGCAGAAACACATGGATCCACCATGCTGCATGGTGACAGATGAGAAGACTGATAAAGCTCAGCACAGATCCTGTCCTTATTCAGATTTGATTTAAAGTGTAACTCACAAAATCACCTCAACACATCATAAATCCCATCTTTTTGTTTATGTGTTTTGTTAAACAAAGCAGAACCTTTCCTGACCTGTTGTAAGATGGAGTAGCGTTCACGAAACAGCTCTGCTTTATCTCTGGCACTTCCAAATAAACTTGGTGCGGGCAAGCTGGTCATTGAGAGGCTGCAAGAAGTTTAACACAATCAAGATTAAAAAAGGGGCACTCCCCACTGAAAAAAAAAAGTAACTTCTTGATCTGAAAGTTATAGAAGGCTGCAAAAGCTGTAACACTACTGTGTAATTTATTTACTCAGCAAGAAATATTTCTGCAGGGGATGCTGTGTTTCTGCATTTTGAAGGCTACATCCATCTAATTTCCCTCTAACTCACAGTCCTTGAGATTTATCTTCACACCTGGATGGGACTCTGCAGGAAGCAGGTTTCTAAAAACCAGTTATGTCTTTCAAGTGGCCATGAACAAGAGTATTTGCTTCCTCTTGGTTAGCAGATTGTATTCAGGGGTTTCTCAGCTCCTGATGGCCTGGAAGGCTACAAAGTGGCAGTGGAACTAAATTCCCACTGCAAACTCACAGATTGCTTTTTCTGGACTGACAGAATCACAGAGTGGTTTGGGTTGGAAGGGACCTCTCAAGGTCACCTAGTCCAAACTCCACTGCAGTCAGCAGGGACACCTGCAACTAGAGCAGGTTGCTTGGAGCCCCGAAAAACTTGACCTGGAATGGTTCCAGGGATGGGGCATCTACCACCTCCCAGGGGAATCTGGGGCAGGGTCTCACCAATCTCAGTGTAAAAAAATGTCTTCTTTCTCTCCAGTATGAACCTCCCCTCTGAGTTTACAACCATCACCCCTTTCCCATCACTACACTGCCTGATAAGGAATCCCTCCCCAACTTTCTTACAGGGTCCCCTCTAAGTACTGAAAGGCCAGCAGAAGGTCACCCCAAAGCCTTCCCCTCTCCAGGCTAACAGCCCCAACTCCCTCGGTCTGGCCTCATGGCATAGAGATTGCAGTATCATGGACCAAGGCTGGAAAACGAGTTGTGTATTACACAAAGGCTGCTGCAACCCCTAACAATGAACAGCACTGTCCATTACTCAGATAACCCCACTTGAAGCTGTTTGAAAGCAAGGTTTCTTTTTAGCTCAGCTCTGGACTGCTTGGTGTCAAATTCTTTAGGTAGCAAAATATTTACAACCAATTCCTCCAATTCCTTGTTCCTTTTTCCAACCTCCAGAATCACCAGTTGTTCCTCATTTTCCTTTTACAGCTTTTGCAGCTCTTCTTAGAGATCCCCCAGGGCTTCAGAGAGTTGCAAGCTACAGTCTAAAAAAATCAACACATGCAACAGACAGACTAAATTGATTTAAAAAAAATTAAACAGCCAAATGTGAAAAAATAAACCTCAAATCCACATTTAGTGATGGAATATCCTTAGATTTACTGTCTCTTTTATTCATTAGATGGCATAAACATGGTTGGATAGTTTACTATCTGATAAATATTGGAGTTTCAGAGCTGTAACATCACTGGCAGCAGAGAAGACACAGCCACAGGGGATACAAGTCTCCATTTCAGTTTCCTCCAACAGGACTAGGAGAATCCCAGTGGCACATTTACGAGCCAGCATTTATCACAGAGTCCAAGTAGTTCCTTAGAGACTAAGCAATAAAATTGCCTCACTTTCTCACTCAGGCTTGAGATGAGACAAGAGGAAAAGTTTAGGAAACAGACTTTTAACCCTTAGGAAAAGAGGATTTTTTTTTTCTTAAAGTAAGAAGTGGTTGAGACTTAAAATCCATCAGACATACGGTAGGAACTTCTTCCTTTCCGAGTTGTAAATAAAACGTGGGATGTCAAAGGCTCCAATAATGTTGAAAACATTTTCTCTGAAATAAAAGCACATTCACAGCATGAGATGAAGTGGGTTAAACAGTCACAAAACATGCTGCACACATTTATATTTGTTTTCTTCACCATCACCTGCATTACCATCATTTCTCACTTCACCTCTTCTAATTCGCGAGAGGAAACTATTCAGAAGTTCATTTAGAAACGGGGGAGGGGAACATCTCCTTCCCTAACCACCCTCTGCTGTCTTTTTTGACCACAGAACAGCCTTTCCAGGGTTAAGGTCTTAAAGAACAGTCATGCACAAATCTTTAGACTACTAATCAAGATGGTACATCCCATAGTCTTCACTGGTTCAGCTCACTTCTCTGATGCATCTCATTTCACTCTTACTGTAAGTGGATCAAATTCATCAGAGTAGATAAAATTCTCCCACGAATCTTCACTAAGGCTTAGAATCATCCAATTGTTTTGGTTGGAAAAGACCTCTAAGATCATCATGTTCAATCATTAACCCAGCACTAAATCCTGTCTCTCAGCACATCTCTGCAGCTTTTAAACACCTCCAGAGATGAGGATTCAACTACCTCCCTGAGAGCCTGTTGAGAAACATTTCAGTGAAGAAGTTTCTTCTAATATCTAGCCTAAACCTCCCTTGACACAACTTGAGGCTATTGCCTTTCATCCTATCACTTGTCGCTTGGGAGAAAAGACAAACCCATCTCTGGCTCCAACCTCTTTTCAGGAAGTTGTAGAGCCAGAAGGTCTCCCTCAGCATTCTCTTCTCCAGGCTCAACAACCCTAGTTCCCTCAGCTACTCTTCATGAAACCTGTTCTCCAGACCCTCCACCAGCTTTGCTGCCCTTCTCTGAACCTGCTCCAGCACCTCAATGTCCTTCTTAGAGTGAGGGTCCCAAAAATGAACCCAGTGTATGAGGTGTGGCCTCCCCAGTATGAAGTACAGGGCTACAATCACTTCCCTGGCCTTGCTAGTCACTGCTTTTGATCCAAGCCAGGATGCTGGTGGCTTTCTTGGCCACCTGGGCACACACTGGCTCATCTTCACCCAGCTGTCAACCAACACCCCCAGGTGTCACCTTTTTCTATCAGTTTCCAGCCACTCCACCCCAAGTCTTGAGAGTTCATGGGGTTCTGCTGACCCATGTGCAGGAGTTGAGTCGCACCTGGCCTTATTGAATCTGTCACTGTGTTTACAAGCACAGGATAACCATCAGACATTGATGTCTTAGGCTTTAGAGTGCATTTCGTACAAAACTTTGACTTTCTGCAACATAATTCTAGAGGGTTGAAGAAGTTGGCTCTGTGATCTGCAGAGCTTTTTCCATCAGGACTGAGAATCTCTGCACCCAGATTTCTCTACACTTCTGGAGCAAAAAAAGTAGTGAAATGTACAAAGCAACACCAAAAAAGTCACACTCAAACCATCTGCATCACAAAGCTTCCAACAACAAAGAGAAAAGCATAAAGCAAATATGCTTCATGTTGAGAACCTGTGGGATCACACTGTCTAACTGTCATGCCAAGGAAACCATTTATTTTCAAGCTTTGCATTACGATGTCAAAACACAACATAAACACTGAAGGAAACACATTCATCATCATCACAAAGTTAACAGAAACTCAAGTAATTGTTCTCTGCTTTGTTAGCAGAGAGGGGAAATCAGTCATGGTTTTCAGCAAGCAGCCCTGATATAAAAAAAAAAAGAGCAGAAACACACGCAGTGGAGGAAAAGCTCTCCAGGTGCTTTCAGAAAAGAAATATGTGGTGAAAGGCACAACAATAACCTTAGCTAATTTAGATCTAGAGAAAAGGAAATAAAGGCATGAATAGAGGGAGCAAGTTCTGTCTGCACTGTGACTTTTGGTTTGTTTTATTGTTTGATGTTCAACCTGTACCACAGAGAACCAAAGCATTTTAATTCCAGAGTCACAGAGTGGTTTGGGTTGGAAAGGATCTTAAATATCTAGTTCCAACCCCCCTGCCACGAGCAGGGACATCTCCTTCTAGACCAGGTTGCTCAGCTTGGCTTTATATCCAGCCTGGCTTTGAACACTTCCAGGGTTAGAGTCTTCACAAATTCTCTAAGCAACCTGTTCCAGTGCCTCATCCTCCTTATGGGGAAGAATTTCCTCCTAACATCTAATCTGAATCAAGCTTCTTCCAGTTTGAAGCCATCACCCCTTGTCCTGTCACTCCATGTCTTTGTAAAAAGTTCCTCTCCAGCTCTCCTGTAGTCCCCTTCAAACAATGGAAGGCTGCTCTAAGGTCTCACTGGAGCCTTCTCTTCTCCAGGCTGAACAACCCCAACTCTCTCAGCCTGGCCTCACAACAAAGATGCTCCAGCCCTGTGATCATCATTGTGGCCTACCTCTGGACCCACTCTAACAGTTACAAGTTCTTATTGTGTTGGGCGTTGTAGAGCTGGCCCCAGTCCTGCAGGTGGGATCTCATTAGAGTGGAGCAGAGAGGCAGAATCCTCTCCCTCCACCTGCTGCCCACACTGCTGGGGATCAATCAGCCCAGGACACTGCTGCCTTCTGAGCTTTAAGCGCATGTTGCTGGCTCATGTTGAGCTTCTCATCAACCAGCATCCCCAAGTCCTTCTCCTCAGCACTGCTCTCTATGCATTCTCTGTCCAGGCTGGATTTATGCTTGGGATTGCCCCAGCCCAGGTGCAGGATCTTGCATTAGGCTTTGCTGAACTTCTTGAGGTTAACACTGGCCCACCTTTCAAGGTCCCTCTGGATAGTACTGCTTCCTTTCAGCACACTGACAACACCACACACCTCGGTGCTGTTGGCAAGTTTGCTGAAAGTACTTGATCCCACTGTCCATGTTGCCAACAAGGATGTTACTCAGAGAGGAACATCATTTGACACTTGTCTCCACTTAGACAGCAAGCCATCAACCATGACTCTCTGAGTAATCATCAAGCCAATCTCAGCTTCATATTTAGAATCACCTGGAGGCTTACCCATGAGTAACAACTATTCTATGAAGGAACATTGCTAACCTTTAAAGAGCAGGAAGGCAAAAACACAAAGCAATTATGGCATGTGTAGCACTGCAGAAAACACCTGACATTTATTTCCCCAGAAGAAAGAAGGGTTTGAACTCCTCTGAGCCTTAAAGAAAATAACATCACCATACATAGCTTCATCTGATGCTTGGCTGCATTCCTGGACGGCTGCTTCCACCATGGATTGTTCAATCATATTAGATGACACTGAAAAGAAAATTGCAAAGGATGAAAAGTTTAATATTCTAACTTCTTCTAACCAGAAGGATACATCTCAAGCTAAAAATAACCCCCTATATCCTGTGCCCACCATTAAGTCACTAAACATGGAGAGTGAGACAACTCCAGTTCATGCAAAGCCAAAAAATGAACTATATAAACATATATGATCTAAGCTTTCACATACCTAAGGTTAATTTTGTTCCAGGACATTAACCCACAAATTGCTGTCATAGAATCATAGAACTACAGAGGTTAGAAGAGGCCATTGAGAGCATCAAGTCCAACTGCTCACCCAGAGCTCACAATCCCACCACTGCTAAGCTACTACCATTAAACCATAGCTGTCAGCACCACATCCACATGTCTTTTAAATGCCTCCAGGGATGATGACTCCACCACCTCCTTGGGCAGCCTGTTCCAATCCCTGAGCCTTTCTGTAAAGAAATTTTTCTTCATGTCCAACCTGAACCTCCCCTGGCACAACCTGAGACTGTTTCCTCTTACCCCATCACTTGTTACACATGAGAAGAGACTGACTCTCGCCTCACTGCAACCTCCTTTAAGGTAGAGAGCAATGAGGTCTCCCCTCAGCATCCTCTTCTGAAGACTGAAAACCTCAGCTGCCTCAGCCATCCCTCACACAACTTAAGTTCAAAGCACTTCACCAGCTCTGTTGCCTTCTCTGGACATGCTCCAGTCCCTCAATGTCCTTCTTGGAGTGAGGAGCCCAAAACCGAGCCCAGTACTTGAGATGTGGCCTCACCAGTGCCCAGTACAGGGGGACAATCACTTCCCTGGTCCTGCTAGCCACACTATTCCTGATCCAGGCCAGCATGCTGTTTACCTTCTTGGCCACCTGTGCACATTTTCCAGGAATTTTCTGGACTGCACTTTTGGAATTAGTAATACATAGAAAGTGATGCAGGCAGAGTTTCTCCAATGCTACAGTGTCCCAACTGTTGGCAGCATATTCTGCCTAATGTTACTGTCATGAGATCAAGTTGGATTAACAGAGTATCAGCATCTGCCTTGCTGCTTCAGAGAACACCCAGGTAGTGGTTAAATTCCATCCACAGTTCTTTTAAGTTGGAGCACCTGCATGTCCTGCTGCACTTGGATGTGAGGTCAGTGATCTCTGAACAAAGAGAAGCAACTGTTTCCTTCCTGAATTCACAGCTAGGCGTGTCAGACTATAGCTATCAACACCCCCAACCCTTTTCTGGGCTTGAATAACAAGTGAATTAATATCTAATTATTTCTTCAGTTTATTTTAATACTTAAAACGCAGGTTTCAGATCCAAAGATGTCCATACAAACTCAGCTAGGTACTTTGAGCAGCTGGCACTGAAAAATTTAATTCTTCTTAGAAAAATCAAGAGGTATCAGGCTGCCAAACTGAGCTTAATTTAAATGGCAAAATTATACTGTTTTATGCTGGCACCTCTGCATTTAACAAAACAAAATGTCAACAAACATATTTATCTTGATCAGCCCAGCAGACTAGAATGACACCTTGCTGCATATGCTGCCAGTAGCTTTGTCTTTGTCTAAATAATGTGCAAAATAAACTCAGCAAGCTTGAGAAAATGGAATTGTTTACTCACAACGCTGTTTTTCAACGGCATCAATGACATTTTCGATTGCATTGTCAAGTTCTACTTCGCTGACGGACTGGAGAGCTTCAGTGAGATACTTCAGAGCATCCCTAATTCCAATGAAGAAAGTCAGCTCAGAAAGCAATTAATATTTAATAGAGTTTATATAAACTGTGGCAATTTGGGCAGACGTGCACATAATCCCTAAACAGTTTATGATGAAAAAAGCAGAAATAATTACTACCACACTGGCTGAAGACATTAAAATCATCAAGATTGGAAGTAATGAGGATAAAAAGCAGACACAGAGAATCTCATCTTCTTACAATCACATGATTAAGCCAACCAGGAATCCATCAAGCCAAGTCTTGAGTATTTCCAATACTTCAATAGTCAATCTATTCCAAAGTTTAATTGTTCTTGCAGTCAAGGTTTCATTTTAAGCTTTTGCCCATTGCCTCTTATGCTGTAACCATCCTTGAAAAGAAAGGAAGTTTCTTTTCCCTACAACCACTCTTCAGGAAGACTGGGATTAGATCCTCTTGAATCTTCCTTCCTTAAGGCTCAATAAGCCCAAATCCTTTGCATTTTTTCCTACATCAAGTTTTCCAAGCCTCTAATCATGGAATCACAGAATGATTTGGGTTGGAAGAGACTTACTGCAGTTCATTTAGTCCAACCCCCCTGCAGTCAGCAGGGACATTTGCAACTAGAGCAGGCTGCTCAGAGGCCCAGCCAACCCAATCTGGAATGGGTCCAGAGATGGGGCATCTACCATCTCTCTGGGCAAGCTGAGCCAGTGTCCTACCACCCTCAGCATAAACAAAAGCCTGTCTCCAGCTTTATGATCAGCCCCTTTAAGCACAGAAAGGGCACCAGAAGGTCTCCCTGGAGTCTTCTCCAGGCTGAACAACCCCAGCTCTCAAACTGTCCTCATGGCAGAGGTATTCCAGATCATTTTTGTGGCCTACTTTGGACCCACTCCAACAGGTTCATGTCGTTCTTGTGCTGATGACCCCAGAATCAGATCATTTTCATGGTCCTCCGTTAGATCATCTCCATTTTTAATGATACTCTTGAACAGAGGAAACTAGAACAGGACAAGTAGGATTTCTCCTGTTGCAATCTGTGCTTACTGTCTCTCACTCATTTTTTGTGCACTGGCTCCTTCTGACCAATCCCCAGTAGGTACACTGAGCAAACACAGCTCTTTCCCTTACACACCACAAGCTCCAGGCCAAGGCCACCTTAACAGCAGCACCCACTCCACTTTATCAGTATCTCTGGCACTGCAATTATTTTAATTTTAAATAACACAAGAATTTAAAACCCACTTCTTCCCTCATCCTTAGACTCCAGTCTCCCACTAAAAGATAACAATTTTCTTTCTGCTGGCTAATCAAGACTGACATTTTAGTTAACAGCCTGGCCTTCAAAATGTCTTTGGGATTCAGGAGCTCTGAACTTGGACTCCTCACTAATGAAATTGCCAGGACACTGTTCAAAAGAATCACATCCCATCCGTGCCATAAACAAAACAGAACACATGATCTGGAAAAATATAAGCAATGGGAGCCCCGGGCACTCTAATAAATCATGACACCTTCCACTGCAGGCAGACCACTTTTCTTTGACCTTGCAATCTCTAATACACATTATTATGTACCTTTGGAAATACTATTTCTGCCTCTAGTAAGAGTTGTTGAATATAGAATTGGCAAGTGCAACTTGGAAAGAGATCCCAGAGTTGTCAGGGACAGAAGCAGACCAAAGGAAAATCCAACAAAACACCCAGTAACATCATGAGAGAGGGTATCAAGGGGAGAGGCAAGGGCAGGTTTTGATGCTACCTAAATCCATGGCAGATGCTGCAGTGGGTCAGGTCACAGAATCACAGAGCAGTGGGTGTTGGAAGGAACCTCCGGAGATCATCCAGTCCAACTCCCTTGCTAAAGCAGGGTCACCTACAGCAGGTTGCCCAGGATCACAATGTCCAGGTAGGTTTGGAATCTCTCCAGAGAAGGAAGATCCACAACCTCTCCAGGCAGCCTGTTTGAGGGCTCTGCCACCCTCATACCAAAGATGCTTCTCTTGTCCAGATGCAACCTCCTCGGTTCCAGTTTGTGCCCATTGCCTGCCACTTGTCCAGTCATGGCACCACTGACAAGAGCCTGGCTCCATGCTCTTGCACCCCACCCTCCAGCTCTTGCTGAGCATTGATCAGATCCCCTTCCAGGCTGTTCTTCTCTAGGCTAAACAGCCCCGCGTCTCTCAGCCTTTTCACAGAGATGTTCCAGGCCACTCAGCATCATCATATGTGAAGATGGACAGAAAGAGCCCACAGGAACAAGACAAGCAAAACCAACAAGGCGTAGGAGGAAAGACTCCAGAGGCCTCAGTGGGAGAGGCGAGGAAGAGGAGACAAAGAGGAAGCGATGCGGAGATGTGAACACGACCCTGACCAAATCGCACAGCGAGGAATAAGCCCCGAAAGCAGGAGGTGGCCTTGGGGGAGGTATGCAAGCCCCAACCCCGCGCCTGGCGGAGCGTGTACCGGTGCAGGGCCCAGGCTGGGCCGCTTGTCCCGGGAGATCCGCCGCCTCCCCGCCCCCTCCCGGCTCTACTCACGCCCGCAGCAGGAGCCCGCGCAGGCGGAACGCGGAGCCCACCCGGCGCCGCAGCCGCTCCGGCTCCATAACGGCAGGTTGGCGCCAAAAGGCTCCGCGCCGCCCCTCTTCCCTCACTGCCTCACCGCCCTAGCCCTGCCCCGGGGCGGGCGGAGGTTCCGGGCCGACGCTTCCCGCGGCTGTTGGGGGCTCTGCGTGGGGAAGTGTAGGGTGAGGACCCAAGGCCTGGCAGCGCGTCCCGGCTGATCCCCCACGCTGCGGGGTGTGCTGTGTGCCCGCGGGAGGCGGGACGCATCTCCGGGCTCAGGACAGGCCGTGACGGGGCCTCGCTTTTCTCTCGAAAATGGGATGGTTCCACCTTGCCGATCCAGGGAACCGTCCAGTACCCACCAGATCCAGCACGGTTGTCCTTCAGGGAATTTCACCACAGAAAAGCACAGGAACACGGGCAGCAAACACGGTGCAGCTGACACGAGCTATCCCATCGTATTTTATTATGTTCCCTTACAGACAACGCTGCTCACAGTACTTCTGTCCCCTCTTCTTTCCCTATAGGCCTTGTCAGAGGTTAGCAGGTAGTCTGGAGTCTTTGCAGATTCATTTTTACTATAAAATATCCGTCAAATACTCCCAGCTATGAATCAGTCCTGCTTGTACTCCTATAACTGGGTCTTGTTCTCACCCCTTGATGCCTTTAACCTGTATGATGGCATGGGATGCTTCCCTCCTGTTCTTCATGTCTTTTCACTCATTGATCACCCTCTCTGAATATTTGCCAGCCCTGGACTGGGGCTGTCAGCAGCCTGCTGTGCTTCTGCAGTGGGTTGCTTGGTTGTACAGTATCTGTCATAACTCTGCCTTGCTTTTACCACTTTCACAGAATCACACAATAGTGGGGGGTTGGAAGCAACCTCTGGAGATCATCCAGTCCAATCCCTCTGCTAAAGCAGAGTCACCCACAGCAGCTTGCCCAGGATCATAATGTCCAAGGAGCTCCGGCATCTCTCCAGGGAAAGAAACTCCATAACGTCTCTGGGCAGCCTGCTCCAGGGCTGCAACATCCTCAGAGCAAAGGAGTTTCTCCTCATCTCCAGATGGAACCTCCTGGGTTCCAGCTTGTACCTGTTGTCCCTTGTCATGACACTGGGCACCACTGAGAAA
Source organism: Picus viridis (assembly GCA_033816785.1). NCBI lineage: Eukaryota > Metazoa > Chordata > Aves > Piciformes > Picidae > Picus > Picus viridis. Next base: position 34,988,739 of record CM066585.1, on the reverse strand, counting down.
AGTCTGTCCCCATCCTCTTGAACCCTACCCTTTAGGTGTCTGCTTTTCTCCGGGCTTAAAAGCCCCAGGTCTCTCAGCCTTTATTCATCACAGGGATACTCCAGGCCACTCAGCATCTTTAGAGCCTCCACTAGACTCTCTCCAGTAGTTAGTTCCTTGTCTTTCTTGAACTACAGAGCCCAGAACTACACCCTGTAGTCCAGATGTGGTTTCACTAGGGCCATACAAAAGGGCAGGAGAGCCTCCCTCTACCATCACACCACATTTGTCTTAATGCACCCCAGGAGACCACTGGCCTTCCTTGTGACTCAGGCACATGGCTGGGTTTTGGTGAAAATGTCCACCAGCTCTCCCAGGTCACTCTCCATGCGGCTGCTTTCCAGCACGTCAGCCCATCACCTGCACTGGTGCAGGGGATTCCTCCCTAGCTACAGGAGGAAAGACTCCTACACTTGCTTTGTAGGACTTTTTTCTATCTGGAAGTGTGCACTTGGACCTTGGTTCCTTTCTCTTATGCTCTTACAGACTGACAGTAACTGTCCTACCTGGGTGCCAAGTTTCCCATGACAGCTCTTGGTCGATTGAGAGTGTATGGTAAACCCCATAGTTCTTCCGTTCATCGCCACCAGTGTGGCAGCAGTGTCAGAGATCCCCTCCAGCTGATTCTGTCTTGGCTAACAAGCACATGATGGTCTCCACAGCTGTTTTTACACACGTTGAAGTCTGTTTCAACATCCCAAGTCCCAGTATAGAACACAATAAATATATTGTGCCTCAGACAGTTCCAGTCTTGTGGGGCAGCTTCTCTCCAGGTGAGAAATTATTGATATTTCACTCAAACACTTTGAGCCCTGTCTCTCAGATTACAGATTCATTCCACAGAAGGCTCACAAAGCACCTCTGAAAGAAAATTCCTCAATCAGAAGACTGCAGGGATGGAAAGATGGATAAAAAATGTCAGCCTGTTTTTTACAGGCCATTCTCAACTGCATAATTTGCAATCACTCCTCCTCCTCTGGAAGCAGGCTCACGGGTGGAGCTGTATCTTCTCTCTTTAGAGGAAGAGCTACCATCTGACAGGTCTCAGCTATTTTGTCAGGATATATGATCCATTTTTCAGTGCAGGCATGCAGCTAGGTACAAAGTATGAACCCAATCCTTAATGCAAGTTCTTCTGTTTGGTAAGACTCCTGATTATTCTCTCAGGAATATCTGATGTTGACATTCAGCTCATGTCTCACTTGAAGAAGGAAGGTAGAGTTGGAGAAGAAATATACCCCTCATCTAAATATAAACTATTTTTCTTTCTAGCTATGACCAAAATGGGAGTGTAAAGCATACTCCTACAGCATCCTGATGTATTTGGGGTTCTGTTAGGTTGCCTGGAGCCTCCCACCAGAGATATAAAAGTATTCCAGCATGAGCTGTAGACTTCTGTTCCACTGAGCCATCTGTCTTCAGCTCTAGAAGCTATGCCACTCACTCCAAGAAGGACCTTGGGGTGCTGGAGTGGGTCCAGAGAAGGGCAATGAAGATGGTGAAGGGTCTAGAGAACAGGTCTGGTGAGGAGCAGCTGAGGGAACTGTAGTTGTTCAGCCTAGAGAAAAGGAGGCTGAGGGGAGGCCTTCTGGCTCTCTACAACTCCCTGAAAAGAAGTTGGAGGCATGTGGGGGTCAGTCTCTTCTCCCATGTAACAAGCAATAGTACAAGAGGAAATTTACAGATTCACACATTGCACTGGATTGGAAGGGACTCTCAAAGGTCATCTGGTCAAACCCTTCTGCAGTCAGCAGCTGTAGACACCTCCAACTAGATCAGGCTGTCCAGGGCACGCTGAGTTTTGATCTTGAATGTCTCCAGGGACAGGGCCTCAACCACATCCCTGGGCAACCTGTTCCAGTATTTCACCACTCTCGTTGTAAAGAACTTCTTTCTAATGCCCAACCTAAATCTACCCTGCTCCAGTTTCAAACCATTTCCCCTCCTCGTGTCACTACAAGCTCTTATAAACAGTCCTTCCTCAGCCTTCCTGTGGGTCCCCTCCAGATATTGAAATGTAGCTATAAGGTCTCCCTGGAACTTTCTCTTCTCCAGGCTGAACAGCCCCCATTCTTTCAGCCTTTCTTCATAGGAGAAGTGCTCCAACCCTCTGATCATCTTGGTGGCCCCCCTCTGGACCTGCTGCAGCAGATCCATGTCTCTCTTTCATTGGAGACCCCAGAGATGGACTCAAACACTGGAACAGGCTGCCCAGGGAGGTGGTTAAATCCGCATGCCTGTAGGTGTTTAAAAGAGGCAGAGATGTGGTGCTGATGGACATGGTTTAGCACCAGCCTTGGCAGAGTTAGAGAATGGTTGGAAATTATTATCTTAAAGGTCTTTTCCAGCCAAAATGATTGTATGATTCTATGCCCAGTTCTTCATCTCCACTGCCTACCCTGACTTTGTTGGACATCACTGTGCTGCAGCCTCAGCACATGTGCCTTTAGAGCAGAGTCAGCCTAATGGTTTGTAATCAGACAACAGATTGACCTCATACTGAAGATAAATCGATGGAATTGTTTTGTTACACTGAGCATGATAAATCTCTAATTTTCATGTCTGTCACTGCTTCACTGGCAAAAAGATGGGTTGCTGACTTTGCAGTTTTCCTAAGCTTGTTTCTGAGACATCACTGTAGCTCTACCTGACCTGTAGATATATAGGTTGAGTTTGCTCATTAGCCATGTTTTTCATCCCTCTTCCAAATGCTTATTCTTCTGTTTTAACCATCACCCAATGAAACATCATTACATTTCTTCATTTTAATTGAATCATAGAATAATTTGGTCTACAAAAGACCTTTCCGGTCATTGAATTCAACTGTTTATATTAGCAGTTGTTGTTAGAAATAGTTCTTTTAGAATAGAATAGAATTAACCAGGTTGGAAGAGACCTTTGAGATCATCGAGTCCAACCTATCATCCAACACTATCTAGTTCCCTCCTAGATCAAAGAGAGCAAATATATGTCCCACTTTCACAAGAAAATCCTTACAATTACTTTTTGGTGTCCTTTTACAAGATACTAAACTGCTCCTTTCTCACAAGCTCTACTCCACTGTACTTTCTGAAGAACTGTGCCTGTTTTATTTTGAATTCCATTTGTTCCAACCCAATCCACAGTTCAGCTGGAACTCACTGTTCTTGATCTAACAGTGTAAGAGTTGGAAGGGCAGTGGAAGAGGCTATTGCTTTTTCCAGTCTGCTGTTTAAGGGCAGGCAAACACAGAGGAAAAAATATATAGTCTTTATTCATAATGGTAGGAATAACAGGGATGGAAATCCCTCACATAATAAAGTGTAGTTTGGGACATAATGGGATATGACCCATTGAAATCCCAGCATCAGCTTTATTCTGTTAGCTAGTTCTAGCTCAGCACTAGCCCCAACACTGAAATGCTTTGCAATACTGCTGTATAGAGGTTCTTGCTGCTTCTGCTTGCAGAATGTGGGGTAGAGGATAGTATCTACAGGATGTTTCTCTCAGGGTTCAACAGTTTGAACTCTTATACAATTTTCTTAATTACTACCAGATACTATTTCCTAGCTATTTCTGGCAGGAATGCGACTGTCACACCTTCAGAGAGACAGGAAGTTCTGCTATGGTTGTCTTAAACCACCTTCTATAGTGAGATTAAACTCTTCTTTCCGTTCTTGTATGAGATTTGTTTAGATACTCTCAGTGATTTTTCTTTTCCTCCTCTCTTGCTTTTTATTCACATCTCCATGGTTTAATAGACTTTCAGTCTCATCTCACACCATAACATCCGTCGAGTCTCGCTGGGCAGACACTTTGCGTTCTGGCCCACAGCAGGAGTCTGTACCCACATCAACGGGTTCCTTCCAGGAACCGTGCAAGGACAAATCTACCAAAGTGCATCCACACGGCCACCTCCGTGACCTCCTCACAGCCCCCGCCCGGCAGCAGCGCCGAGGGAGCCGCACGGCACCGCCGGACAGGGCACCGCCAGGCAACACCTCGCGCGCCTCGAACCCTCAACCCACAGAAGGTATAAAGGCCAGGCCGCGGCGGCAACGCCCGCTATGGCCCCTGCGCTGAGGAGAGGGTGACGCCCCATACTTTGGACCCTCCTCGCTTCCCGTCCGCCTGAGGGGAGCGACCGGCGAAGAGCCGCAGCCTCTCCCGGCGGAGGCGGTGGCGGGACGCGAACACTGAGGCAGACGAGCTGCTTCCTCCTCCTCCTAAGATGGCGGCAGACTCCACGGAGCAGTTCTGCGTGGCCGAGGAGCGGAGTGGCCACTGCGCCGTGGTGGACGGGAACTTTCTCTATGTGTGGGGGGGATACGTGGTAAGGCGGGAGGAGGCGGCTGGAGGGTGCTGGGGGCGAGCGGGGGAGGGAAGCTGAGCGTGTGCGTGTGTTGCGGGGTGGGGTGGGGGGGAAGCGCTGGAAGCCGTCCGACGGGACAGCGACGCGGGGCGAGGGGAAAGAAGTCTGAGGAGCTGCGGGACAAGGGAGAAGCGGAGCAGGGGAAACTCTCCCCTCTGTCCGGTCTTGGCCCGCTCGCCCCTAGCCGCCCCCTCAGCCGGCGCAGCCCCTCGGCGGCCGACAGCGGAGCGCTGTTTACCTCAGCGCGGGCGCTGATTGGCTGCCGCTGCAGCGTGCCCCGCAGGGGCGGGAGCTTTAAAGGCGAGGGCGCCAGTGCCGGCTGTGCGGGGAAGGGCCTCAGGGAAGCAGTTTTCTTCGTATAGTCTCTTATCTGTTTGTCCCTTCTCTAACCATAGACATTTCTAGCCGGCGCTCATGGCTGCCTGCTGCTCTGTGTTCAGCTGTCTCCATCACGGGGGGAGGGCTGGTGGAGCCGGTTTGCTTCCGCTTCCCTATAAACGTATGGTTCTTTCCTGCTCTAGAAGTGCTTCTCTTGTCTCATTTCCTCTGTGAGGTGACAACTGTAATTTGTAGCTGTGATTTTACAGTGTGTAATTCGTGTTTTTCTTCCTGAGTCCCTGCATTTTTTACTTCTTAGTAGTTGTGTGTTATGTACTGTGCATTTTCCTCCCTCAGAAGCAATTCTGTCACTTCAGAAACAAGCTGGTGGCAGACTAAAATCACATCTGCTTTTTTTTTTTTCCTGTCAAAAGATCAGTACCAGTTTGGGCCTAAGTAAATCCATATGACCCTTAGCTGTGAGTGAATTCAATCCAAAAGAACTATACATGATACTCACTTTGCAGGGGTTGGACCACATGACCTTTAAAGGTCTTTTCCAACCCAAACCATTTGTGATACACAGCAAGTTCATTCTACCCACAGTATCTATGCTTCTCAGCCCTAAAATGTGAAAGTGTCTGTGCTTGATAATAATCCTGGTTTTATCTAAGTCAATACCATGCTTCTATTAATATATTTCATATTCTGTCTCCATTTTTCATGGGCTAAGGTAAATTTTCAAATGTGCAAGGCTTGTCCTTTTAAACTGAAGTAGGGAGTTCTACCTGGGGGCTTCTGGACCTAAATTTTAAGATTGATTATAAATTATGAGCGTGTGCAGTAGCAGAGGGAAGGACATTTCTAGGGCTCTCAGGTACTAGTGGCTAGTTGTTTTTTGCTTATGTAGTTTAGTTTCTGGAAATTAGACTGGTTAACTTTTGGGTGGTTTTATTTGGTTTAGGGTTTTGTTTGTTTTTCTTCTGTTGTGTTTTTTTGTTGGTGGTGGTGGTGTTTTTTTTGCTTGTTTTGAACCAAAAACATTGGATTTAGATAGAGCTGGGCAGCTTGTGGTATTTGAGGAATTGCTTTTGTGCCGAGCTGAATTCATTTGACTTAGAAAGGGTTGTGCTGCTGGAATACTGAAAATGCAAACAGATGTTGTATACTGAAACACAAACTCTTAGCTGTGTAGGACGCAGGGCAGCAGGATTTCACTGCTTGGGTTACCCTGGCACTCCTTTTCTATCACATGCCCAGGCTTGCCCAGCACCAAACCATAGTGAAATGGAGGGACCTTCAAGAGGTTGTAAACTGTTGCTACAGCTTTTTTTCCCCCTATGGGAGTCTTTGGTAGGTAGTGGTTTTTGTGACTACAAGTCATGCAAGGATTTGAATACTTGTATATTTGTAGTGTCAAGTAGTTAGCCACCTTTAGAATAAACATATAATTAAATGTGAGTCATCAGTAATATCCAGGAAGATGCAGTGTCTTTTTCTGGTGTTAAACTCCATAACACTCTATGTAAATATTCACCATCTGAATCACTGCAAATACTTGCTGGGTCTGAGTGCTTTGGTCTTCAGAAGCTGAGGTTGGATGGGCTAATGCAGGGTTTGCAAAAGTTTGCTAATAAAGCACCCTGGGCTCATACATGAGGCAGACTGTTAGGCTTAACAGATAAACTTGGCAAACGTTTTAGTAGTGTTACATATTTGTGGAGAGTGTTATGAAAATCGTTGTTACTCTTTAAGCAGCACTTGAAACAGGTAAATAATTTTTGGTTTTAGATGTTGATGGTGGACTGCTGCTCAGCTAAGTTATTTTTGGCATCAGTGTGTTTGCTCAGAGCTGGCCCTGCAGCAAACACTCCACCTCTGACTGCTGACGTATCAAGATTAAATTGAGTGAACTTTTTGCATTTTGAAAGCTACAGTGTGTGTAACAGCACGGCCTGCCTTATGAAAGGTACCTGTCAGTTTAAACTGTACCCAGTATAGTGTGTAATGCCTGATTGGCACCTTCCAAAGTGAGAAGGTAATAATGAAGTATAAATGACAGGCAAGAAATCAACATCGGTAACTAAACTGTTATAAGTTAAATGAAAAAAGGGGTATTTAAATATTTTTCCTCATTCATTTAATTTTGATCTTTTTATGTACTGACTCTGGCTGCTTATCCACACCCCCACATCTCCCAACATTCTTTAATTTCTTTCTAATGCTAAGACAATAATTAATGGTGTAATTGTTACTCAGCCTCAATGCTGCAGTTACATTCTTTTGAGCTTCCTTCTTCTGTTTGTTACTTTTTCCTCATCGGTATTTTCCTTACATGGCCTCTGTTTGGGGGCCTTTGCAGTTCTGTTTTCCCTCAGGAATTAATCCTCTCCTTCATGTTATGGTATAGGTTAAGCTATTTTGCAGCTGACATTTTGTTCTTCCAAAATCTTTCCTTAAGTTACTGCAAGCAACTGTTCTTTTTGTGCTTTTCAGTTACACTTTTCTTTATATTTATACATTATGCCCAGTATTGCCTCCTAATTAGAAGTATCTACCAAAAGTGACAGTAATGAGTTTCCATTTGGGAGCTTCAAATCTGGCCTGGCTTATGCTGTTACACATGTTTCTTGGCAAAACCTTAAGTTGGTCAATGTGTGCCTTTAATGAGTGAGCCTGAGTGATTAAGTTTCTTGTTTTTAAACTAGTACCTTTTTTAACTTTCTAGTGAGTTTCACCCATCTACACAATGTCTCCCTTTCTGGAAAAGATAGAAAGGGCTTGTGGAATGACGAGAAAAAAACCTTCAGAACCCTCTTTTCCTTAGAGATGCAAAAAGCCCCAAAGAACAGCATTAGTATTTTGATGCTCTGTATTTATAGAATCAGAATCTTTAAGATTGGAAAGAACCTCCAATATCTGGTACAGCTAGTTAACCCATTACTGTCAAGTCCACCGCCAAACCCTCTCCCTCGGTACCACATCTACAGGTCCTTCAAATCCCTGCAGGAATGGGGACTCCACCATTTCCTTGGGCAGCTTGTGCCAGGGCTTGACAACCCTTTACAAGTTGGCTGTTGAAATATATTGAATATAGTATATGAAATACAATACTGACTTCAATGTAGAAACACTGCACTCCCTACCTCTAGTAGACCAAAATTACTTCTTTCTAATCTTCATACCTTAAAATGCATGATTAAAGGTGGCATTAACAATCCATGATGCTCAATGGCATTAGGAAACACCCAGCACAGTGTTCTTAACAGCTGCCAAAAATAAAAACCAACTTTTTTTTTTTTTCTTGCCTTCTAGGCTAGAATAGAATAGAATAGAATAGAATAGAATAGAATAGAATAGAATAGAATAGAATAGAATAGAATAGAATAGAATAGAATCAACAAGGTTGCAAAAGACCTCAAGGATCATTGAGTCCAACCTGTTACCCAAGACCTCATGCCCGCTAGACCATGGCACCAAGTGCCACGTCCAGTCCCCTCTTGAACACCTCCAGGGATGGCGACTCCACCACCTCCCTGGGAATGTCAAATATGAGCATTATTGAGCTGCCTGTTTAAAATTGTGATGATCAGAGCAATAATGTTGGGGTGTGATTTGTGCTCTGGTAGATGCTTCTCCTTAAGATTATTCTGTGTTGCTAAGGAACGTGATTTGGTATTTCATTTTAATGGTGTAGGACTGACTTAACAGTTGCAAATTCTTTTTTGATTTCAGTCAATTGAAGAAAATGAAGTTTATCTGCCTAATGATGAGCTCTGGATCTATGAAATGGATAGTGGGCTATGGTGAGTTGCTATTTATATAAAGTTGGTCTTTGCATAGATTACAGTTAGCTACAGTTAAATCACTACTTGGTCGTGTCCCCTGCAGCTTAAATAATGGATATTTAACGTGAAGACTGAAGAACAAGCATAAGCACTTGTATGTTAACTGTAGGTAGCACATTCATTCCTTAAGTATAATTGTGTGGGGGTTTTTAAATCAAGAGCCTGTTTGCAATGGTCAACTTAAAGCGTTGTGGTTAAAAAGGAGAGGAAAAAAAAAAAGGTGCATTTTGTTTGGGTTTAGTTCTCCATATGTTAACTTTTGTGTTAAAAGGAATATTGAAACACTGGATATTTGACTGCTTCATCTATTTACAATTATTGTATTCTGGCTATAAATTATGTTCTTGCATAAATAATCTTGCTCATCACTAGAATCGTGTTTTATAGTCACTGTGTTAAATAGTCTGTGGGAGACAAAAGCCTGTTTTTACTGTTTTTCAGTGGCTTCTTTTAAAAGTACTTTCATTCAGTCTGGTAAAACGGTATCTTTTTGAGCTTAGGTGTGTTACCTGCCAGCTTTCTCTCTAGTCTCCCACCTGTTTATCTATTTCTTGCTTACTCATATTGAAAACAACAATTTGGAGGGGAAAAGAGAGGAGAGTTAGATCAGGAAGATGTTTTACAGGATGGATCAAGTTCCACATCTGTGGGGTCAAGACACTGACTGGGAAAACAGCAGTTTTTATATGGGTAGATGCAAAGTTTTAGCAAATCTTTCTTTTTCTTTAAGATGATGAGACTGTTTTGCTGCCCTTTTTTTTGGTGAAGGACTTGGCTAAAGCAACTTCACACTCTTGCTTTTCACCTCTGATGGCCCTGTGTTGGTTGTGCTCTTACAGCTGTTTATGTGGTCACCCAGGAAATTAGATCAGGAAAGTGATCTGCGTTAAATATAACTATTTTTTCCCAGGGTTATTTTTAACCTGGATCCATTCTGGATCTCATTTAGTTTACAACACAAATAGTTGTGCATGTAGGGCTGAGTGCACAGGAATGAGCAGAATGAGAGAGTGTGAGCAGAGAAGGGGAAAGAGGGCTGGCCTGGGGCAGTGTCTCTGGCCAGAGCAAACATTTGGAAGCAGTGCCCTGGGCAGCTGTTAGTGAGCACGGTTTCCAGTAAGGGCAGGTTACAGGTACATCATTCACATCTGGTGATTCAGCACATAAAAGCTTTGCCTTTTAGTGTTTGCCTCCAGTACTTTTAGGCTGGGGTAAGGCCAAGCATCAGATCTCAAATCAGCCTCTACAACTACCTCAAAGGAGGTTTGAGCCAGGTTGGGGTTGGTATACATGCAACAAGTGACAGGACAAGAGGAAACAGCCTCAAGCTGTGCCAAGGAAGGTTCGGACTGGGTATCATGAAAAGTTTATTCACAGCAAGGGTTTTCAGGCATTGGAACAGCCTGCCCAGGGAGGTGGTGGAATCACCATCCCTGGAGGGATTTAAAAGACCTGTGGATGTGGTGCTGAGGGACACATTTTAGTGGTAGTGGCTTAGCAGTAGTGGTGGGATTATGAGCTCTGGGTGAGCAGCTGGACTTGACGCTCTCAGTGGCCTCTGCCAACCTCTATAGTTCTATGATAGCAATCTGTGAGCTAATGTTTTGGGGCAAAAGTAACCTCTGGAACGTGAAGGCTCAGATCTTACACATTTATAGTTTGTTTTTTCAGGTTCGTACAAACTGGGATTGTCTTATTCTCTGTGATCTCAAAGGTCTCTTCCAAACTCAACAGTTCTGTGATTCTATGATCTGGTCCATCCCCCTGCTACCGTAAGCAGGGACATCAACAAGATCGGGTTGCTCAGAGCCTGATTAATGCTTCAGCTCTTTTAATATGGGCTTCACCTTCAAGCAAACCAAGATGCTCCATGAACACATGTGCAATACTCACCTCAAAGTTCTCTTACACCACAGGGGCTAGTTCTGGCCAAAACTATTTTTAGCTTTAAAAAATATTATTCTGTTTGGGTCAAGGTTGTTACTTTTAACAGAGCAACTTTATAAGAGTTGATGTCTGTGCTGAATTGCAGGACAATGCACCTGATGGAAGGAGAGCTGCCCACCTCCATGTCAGGAAGCTGTGGGGCAAGCATTAATGGGAAGCTGTACATTTTTGGTGGATTTGATGATAAAGGATACAGTAATCGGGTATTGTATTCTTCCTTTCCATGATATCTTGTATTTGAACGAGGGAATATGCTGATTTTACTGCTTTGTCTGGTGTGCTTTGCATATTAATGGAAGAAAAAGTACAAGTAAAGCAGGAAAGTGTACTTCTAAACTGAGGAAGAGTCTTTATTGCTTTAATATTCACCTCCATATATTTTGGGAGGGATTTTTCACTGACATCGCTCTAGAATAATTCTATTACTTGAAACTTTCTATATTGATTTCTGAAAACTCCCAGGGCTTTCTCCACTTGCCTTCTCCCCCAACCTGCTAAACATTTTGGTATCCAGAACTGAAATTGATCTCAGAATATTGCTTTTATTTTTACTCCTTGATAGTGATTACTTTTCTTATACAATCAGCTAATAATTAAAATTGAATTAGAGCTGCCTATTTTCCTTGTAACTGAAGCCTTGAACAGGAAAACATAAAATGAGCTGTTCTATCACTTAAATCAAGTAAATGAAGTCAGAGCTCAGTACTGACTAGAAAATAGACAAAATAGAAGCTATGATCAAGTTTAGTGCACAAACCTTGCTGACCATTGGGCAGCTTCCTGGTTTGTTTAGGCCAGTAGAATTGAACCAGGAGCTCTTTGTCTTGCAAAAGTTCTTGGCAAGACTTCATCTGACTCTGGAAGGAGCAGTATGAGACTGTTCTGCTCTGGCTAAGGGAAGACAAGGAAAAAGACCTGGGAGTCCCAATGGATAACAGGATGACCATGAGCCAGCAATGTGCCTTTGTGGCCAAGATGGCCAATGTCATGCTGGGGTCCATTAAGAAGAGTGTGTCAAGCAAGTTGAGGGATGTTCTCTTCATCCTCTACTCTGCCCTGCTGGTGAGGCCACAGCTGGAATACTGTTTCCAGTTCTGAGCTCCCCAGTTCAAGGACAGGGACTTGATGGAGAGAGTACAGCAAAGGATTGCAAAGATGCTGAGGGAACTGGAACATCTCTGTTACAGGGAAAGACTGAGAGAATTGGGTTTTGTTAGTCTGGAAAAGAGCAGGTGAGTGGGGCTGTCTTCAGTGCTGATCAATACCTAAAGGATGGGTGTCAGGAGGATGGGACCAGTCTGTTTTCATCAGTGCCCAGTGACAGGATGAGGAGCAGAAGCCTGAACCTTGAGAAGTTCCATCTAAATATGAGGAGAAACTTCTTTAATTTAAGGGTGATGCAGCACTGGAACAGCTGCCCAAGGAGGTGGTGGAGTCTCCATATCTGGAGACATTCAAAACCCCCTGGATGTGTTTCTGTGTGACCTTCTCTAGGTGAATCTGCCTTGGCAGGGGGGTTGAACTCCAGAGGTCCCTTCCAACTCCTACCATTCTCACACTTTAACTGGATTCTTGTGGTGTATTAAACCCTTCCTATACATTGCAGCACTGTTCCTGTGGGGGGTTTTGATTATTTTTTTTTAAATGCAAATGAATCAGTGGTTTCTGAGGGTGGTGGGTGATTTTGTGCTGGATTCTTCACCATGGCTCATACTGAAAATCTTGTCATTTTTTTCCTTTTAAGCTGTATTATGTTAATTTGCGAACAAAAAATGGAACCTATAGGTGGAAAAAAATAACAAATTTTAAAGGTCAACCTCCTACCCCACGTGACAAGCTTTCCTGCTGGGTGTATAAGGACAGGTAACACATTAAGAGTCTTTAATATGTGTTAATTGCAGAGAGAAAGTGCTATAAAGTGAAGAGCACACAGGTTTGGGAGTCCTAAAACTTGAAGCGTAGCTTGACTTGCTGTGGGATTTTGTGTCTCTCTCCTAACAAGTTTCTGCCAGAGTTTTCTCACATGTGAGCTCAGTGTCATGGTAAGGAGAAACCCACCTTAGGCAAGGGCTGAGAAATTCAGTGCAAATTTGTGGAACACTTTGAGCCTTTAGATAAAAATCATGTGTCTGTTACTTAAGGTTTTCGTTTTAACACATTAAAAACTCTCTATAAAAATGACCCCTTTTTTTGTTATGTTATTTGAGAATTATCACCTGCAATAAAATAGCTGAAGGTTGAATTTCTTCTTCAGAGCAGATTAAAGGAGTTGTGAAAACAGCAGCAGAAGAAAGAATGATAGCAGTAATAAAACCTCTAGAAGGACAGGACAATGAGTGATGGGTTTAAACTAAAAGGGAGATTCAGGAACCCTCAGTAAGTTTGCAGATGACATGAAGCTGGGAGGGAATGTTGATCTGCTTGAGGGTAGGGAGGCTCTACAGAGGGACCTGGACAGGCAGAATTAAATGGGTTGAGGCCAATGGGATGAGGCTTGACAATTCCAGGTGCTGGGTCCTGCACTTGCGTCACAACAACCCCATGAACACTTGAGGCTTGGGGCAGAGTGACTGAAGATTCCCCAGTAGAGGAAGACCTGGGGTTGTTGGTTGACAGCTTGCTGAAGATGAGCCAGTGTGTGCCCAGCATCCTGGCTTGCATCAGCAATAGTGTGGCCAGCAAGACCAGGGCAGCAATTGTCTCCCTGTACTTAGCACTGGTAAGGCTCCATCTGGAATAGTGTGTTCAGTTTTAGGCTCCTCAACCCGAGAAGGACATTGAGGTGCTGGAGCAGGTCCAGAGAAGGGCAACAAAGCTGCTGAAGGGTCTGGAGAACAGGTCTGTGAGGAGCAGCTGATGGAACTGGGGTTGTTGAGCCTGGAGAAAAGGAGGGTGAGGGTAGACGTTCTGACTCTCTACAATTCCCTGAAAGGAGGTTAGAGCCAGATAGGGGTCAGGCTGTCTTCCCAAGTAACAAGTGTTTGGACAAGAGGAAATGGCCTCAAATTGCACCAGTGGGGGTTTGAACATGAGAAGAAACAACTTCTCTGAAGGGTTCTCAAAGATTGCAACAGGCTGCCCAGGGAGGTGGTTGAATCCCCCATTCCTGGAAATGTTTAAAAGACTTAGATGTGGTGCTGAAGGACATGGTTTAACACCAAACTTGGCAGAATTAGATGATCTTGGGCTTGATGATCTCAAAGATATATTCCAACAGGAACAATTCTGTGTTTCTATGTGTACAGCTGGCTAACCAATATAGCAGGAGCACAGGAATTTCATTGGAAAGGGGTAGAAAGTGGAGCAAAAACATAGGAATTCCACTGTCTTCTGTGCCCTCTGAAGACCAATGTCTGAGAATGTGACTTGATAACTAAGCTTGTAGATAGAGGAATGGAAAATAGGGACTTCATTGAGTACTTCCTTGCTTGAGTGGATTTCTGTCAGGCTTTAGGAGTGTAGCTGTTACCTTCCTCTCAATAGGGTTTGCTATGTAATTAGTGCAATATGAAGCATTTCAAATTGTTTATATTATTAATACTACAGTAATGAACCCAAAACTTGATGTATTCTGACAGTGTATTAATTTAACTGTTGATTACACAACAGCCAACTGAACTGATTTATTGTTGTTCTTTTAGGCTAATATATTTTGGTGGCTATGGCTGTAGGAAACACAATGAACTGAGTGATTGTTTTGATGTCCATGATGCATTTTGGGTAAGAAGTCTGTCATAATTCTGAGTCATTTCTCATCTCTTTTGGTCAAAACCTCACCTTTTCAAATGTTCATACTGACTGAGTACAAATGCAGCATAAAAATAGGGAAATATGTCTAACTTTTCTATTATCTAGAGCGTTGGGAGTAGCGGTGGGTGTTGAATATATCACAAGTACCCAGTGCTAGGCTTTGAGTGCAGCAAAGCAATGCTGTCAAAAGAGGAACAAAGGCAATATTTGAAATCTGAGGATATGTTTTACATATGAAACTCACTGAAAATGTAGAATTTATTTCCTTGATGGTAGCAATGGGAAATTTATAGCTGCACAGGTCTGAGGGACAAATATTATCAGTTAGTTTCTTTGTTCTCCAGAATAAATGCCATTATTTTGAAGATTTTAGTGGAGGATTTTGAAGATTTGGGGTTTTTAATGGAGGAGTTTGAAGGTTTTAATTCAGGTGGCTTCTATTAGCTTGATCTCACAATTAATAGAAAGAATGAGAGCTGTTAAAGCTTGTGAGGGGTTTGGAGCACAAGCCCTATGAGGAGAGGCTGAGGGAAATGGGGTTGCTTAGCCTGGAGAAAAGGAAGCACAGAGGAGACCTTATTGCTCTCTACAACTACCTGAAGTTAGGTTGTAGCCAGGTGGAGGTTGGTCTCTTCTCCCAGGCAAACAGCACCAGAACAAGAGGACACAGTCTCAAGCTGCGCCAGGGGAGGTTTAGGCTGGATGTTAGAAAGAAGTTGTTCACAGAAAGAGTGATTGGCCATTGGAATGGGCTGCCCAGGGAGGTGGTGGAATCACCATCACTGGAGGTCTTTAGGAAGAGACTGGATGGGGCGCCTGGTGCCATGGTTTAGTTGATTAGATAGTGTTGGATGATAGGTTGGACTCAATGATCTCAAAGGTCTCTTCCAACCTGGTTAAGTCTAGTCTAGTCTAGAATTTAACAACAAGAATTAATAAATAGATATCTGTTGAAGGGAGTATAGATCCTTTCATAAAATGTTACATACTTAGAGAAATGGCTTACTCTGTACAATCTGTTTATTTCTCAGTGTCTTACACTCAAAGTTACAAGGCAGAATTTGTCTGCTGCAGTAAATGATGTTGAAGCCCAAACCCCATGTTCAGAAGCATCAGCACCTCTCACGTTCCTGAGCACTGTTGAGTTCAACTAGACCCTAGCTCCTGTATGTCATTAGTAAATCCATTAAAATGTTGCTTTTATCAAAATTTTCTGGTTTAGTCGATCATTTCTGGGGTTGTATCTTTTAATAAACACAAAGGTTTTAAAGTAAAATACACTTCTTTTTAACTTTTAAAGTTTGTTATTAACCTTTTTCCATTTCTTTTTAGGAAGGCCAGATATTCTGGGGATGGCATAATGATGTTCACATTTTTGATACAACCACACAAACTTGGTCTCAACCAGCAATTCGAGTGAGTGTCTTTTAGTCTTTTTTGACATAATTTTGGCTGATGTTGTGCACTAGAAATTGGTGTTTTGAATATGCTCAGGACTGCTCAGGCTTCCAATGCTTGTTATTCTGAGCATTGTGTACGTATAACTGCATCACCAGTACAGGTGAGGGGCTGAGCTGCTAGTAAGCAGCTCTGTGGAGAAGCACCTGGGAGTGCTGGTCAACAATGAAGTCACCATGAGCTAGCAATGTGCTTTTGTGGCCAAGAAAACCAGTGGTCTCCTGAGGCACATTAAGAAGTGTGTGGCCAGCAGGTGGAGGGAGGTTCTTCTGCTGCAGCTTCACTGGTGCAGATGCACAGGAGTTGTGGGTGCAGTTCTGGGCTCCCCAGTTCAAGAGACGGGAACTACTGGAGAGAGTCCAGCAGAGGCTACCAAGATCCTGAGTGGACTGGGGCATTTCTGTGAGGAGGAAAGGCTGAGAGAGTTGGGGCTGTTTAGCCTGCAGAAGAGCAGTCTGAGGGGGCATCTTTAAAAGGTTCAGCAAGAGCTAAAGGGTGGGGAGCAAGAAGATAGGGCTGGATTATTTTCAGTGCTGTATAGTGATGGGACAAGGGACAATGGGCATGAACCAGAGCCCAGGAGGTTCCACATGAAGATGAGGAAAAGCTGCTTTGCTGTGAGGGTGGCAGAGCCCTGGAGCAGGCTGCCCAGAGAGGTTGCAGAGTGTCCCGCTCGGGAGAGATTCTAAACCCAGTTTGACATTGTGATCCTGGGCTGACTCCGCTTTAATCACTAGAGGTGCCTTCCAGCCCCAGCATGCCAGGATTCTGTGATTCTGTGTATTCCCTTCCACGGTTAGCGCTGACAAACCTTTTGAACAAATCTCTCCTGGGTATGCTGCGGTGTCGGAGTAAACAGATCAGATGTTCTGCAGCAAATATGCGACTTTCATGGTCTTCCAAAGGAGCATGTGCACTCACTTTCCCAGTAAAACAGTAATGCATATATTGACATAGAATAATGGAATTGTTTTGGAAAAGACCTGTAAGATTGAGTCCAGTCATTCTCCAACGCTACAGATATGATGGTAGCCTATAAAAGTTCATAAAATCCTGGTGAGATTGCGTAAGAACTCAGAAGTACATTGTAATATACTGTCTGACACTGGTTTTTTGCCTTCCTCTCAAACTAAAGGCATGAAATCACTAAAGCCATGAAATCACTATTGAAAAATAAACCCCGTTGTTTCCCATCTTTATTTCTGCTTTAGACATTGAGGACTCTTTGGCATGTGGCTGTTGGCTGTAACCTCAAAGTTTTAAGAGGTTTTAGTACCAGCTTGTGATGGTTTGCACTTGGAATTGTAATGTTTCACACAGAATAGCAACAATAACTGATGTGTTACTGTAATTTTGATTAGAAATTAAATAGAAATTAATGGAATTTAATTTTAAGTAGAGGCCAGGAGGGAATATGTTTAACATCAACTGAAGGAACTAATAAAAGCTGTCCTTGGCAAGTATCTTACGATGTCTGTGGAGTCTTGGACATGACTGTTTCCGTCTACAGCTTGAGTTCTGTCAGCATATTCATAGAATCATTTTGGTTGGAAAAGACCCCTAAGACCAAGTCCAACCACTACCTAACTCTACCAAGTCTGGTGCTAGACCCTGTTCCTCAGCACCATATCTGTGCCTCTTTTAAACACCTTCAGGGATGGGGATTCAACCACCCTGCTGGGCAGCCTGTTCTGGTGTTTGATAACCCTTTCAGTGAAGAAGTTTTTTCTAATGTCCAACCTAAACCTCTCCTGGCACAGTTTCAGGCCATTTCCTCTTGTCCTATCACTTGTAACTTGGGAGAAGAGATCAACCCCCACCTGGCTCCAGCCTCCTTTCAGGGAGTTGTAGAGAGCAAGGTCTCCCCTCAACCTCTTTCTCCAGGCTGAATAACCCCAGTGTCCTCAGCCACTCCTCACAGTACTTGTGCTCTGTGTTGGTGCATATTTGTCTTATTTTTGCAACCTCTGTCTTACTGACTTGCCACCACCATTATGTGATCTTTGGATAATATTCTGAAGGATCTTCTTTGGCTTCTTTCAGGGCGGAGATCCACCTCAGCCTCGAGCAGCTCACACATGTGCTGTGCTAGGAAATAAAGGTTACATCTTCGGAGGACGAGTGCTGGTTAGTGTTGAATTAAAACATGTTATTGTCAGTAATATTATTTCCATCTATTTTTTCTTAATAGCAAATTGTTTTATAGTAGGGGTTGTTGAATCCAGGATGCTGCTTTTCACTCCCCACCTCTACCTCACACAAAGAGGAGTCTATCTGTCAGTAGTATAAATGGTCAAGCATACGCTGTCCCAAAAAGAGGAAGAAACAGATAATTGTATAGTAAATGTAGATGTTTTCAATCAACAAAAATAGTTGTGTGCTTAACCTCTGTAGGAGATGGTTCCTCAGAAGTAAAGAGAAGGAAGCCTGCTGATAGGTTCAAATACAGGATGAGGTGCTAGCATTCAGTGCTTCCTGTAGTTTGTCACAGTTATACATCAAACCTGCTCACTTAAATGCTACCAAGTAGTAAATAAAACTTGAGATTTTAGCTTGTGGTTGTCCATCTGTCTCCTGTCCTTCATCCCATACTCCTCCCCATTAAAGAAAGAGGAAAGGTGTTAGAACAGTCACATGCCTATCTCTCACACCCTGATACTTGCTTCCTGGGAGACTGAAGTTCAAAATAGAAAGGTAGGAAATAACAGATCTTGGCTGGATCTATAATTTAAAGTAGCCTTTTTTGTTGCACAGAAATTGCTGAAATCCAGGTGTCTGGCAGAGCAGCCTGTGATTATTGTGTCTGCATAGCAAACTCTTAGTCTCTGTGCATTCAGGCTGCTGCAGCATGTCATCTGATAGCACAGGCTGCTGCAGGCAGAGGTCATTGCAGTCCTGTTCAACCTCTTCCCAGCTCTCTGAAGCTCAATTTAGCAGTCTCAGTCTTTACCTTTAACAGTGCTCTGTGTCCTTTACACAGAAAATGTGCAGGACACCATAGATAATGCTCCAACACCTTTATTTTGTGGGTCCAACATAAGGTTTTTATCCCAAAAGTGAGGCTTGTGTTTGTATTCTTGATAGTTAATCCCAGATTGTTACCACTTCATACACTGTAGGAGGATCTTAAATGGGTTGTCCCTTAGGTAAGTGTCAAAGGCAGTGTAAGAACTGTGTGTAGGATGCAATCAGTGCATATTTAAATCAAGGGTAGGTTCCTGGCTATGTAATTTTACATTTTCCTATCTGTTTTTAACTTAAAAGCCATCAGCATCATCCTTCTGGTATACTTAGCAAACCTGAAGCTGCCACTGATAAGCAAGGAGATGCTAAAACCTCTCAGAAGCATGCTTAGTTTTTCTAGTACTAGGCGGAGGAGATTTTTCTTTTGCTGAAGCATTAACGTAAAAATTTCACCCCTAGGCAGCAAAACCAAAGACAAAACCCACATTCCTGCCTTATGCCTTAAAATAAGGGTGGTAGTAGGTGGTCTTAACTAGCACACTCTTCCCCTATTACTTGTATACGTTTCTTTCTTGGATGGAAAATGTACCAGCTCATTTTAGAACTGTTGCAAGATCAAAGCAAAGATAGTGCTTTAAAGGCATCTGTATGAGCTGGAGTTTATCAGGAAGGTGAGAAGCAGATTCTGTAAGGCAGGTAGAAAAAACAAAAAAACTCCCAAGTTAAGTTACTGTGTGTACTCTTCCCTATTTCTTTTAAAAATTAAGTTTTTTGCTCTTTTCACCTATGGCTAATTAGAGCCTTTAATAACATACAGCTAGAGGATGAGACTTGATGCTTTCTGTCTTTATTATGATGCAAAATGACAGTGAAGGAGCTTTTTAAACTCCATGGTGCTGCATTTCTGATCTAAGAAAGGAAGATTCAGCTGTTGGTTGGAAATGCCCTTCCAGGAGTTACATGCCAGCTTCATCTTGGAAAGCTGCCACAATCTCGCCCCTGCATTCTCAAGTACTTGCAAATAAAACATTGTAAAACTGCCCTTTGTTTCCTGCCCCCTTGTAAAAGCTCTGCTCTAAAGTGGTGTTCTTCTCAGGGAAAGTCTACGGGTCTGTTACAAAATGGCTTACTCCTGCTTGCTCAGACAGAAACCAGACCTACAGATCCAGGCAGGTTCAAAGTGGGCTGTACAACTTCCAGTCAGTTTTTCTGTTTCAATTGCCTCCCACAGCTGTAGGAAAAGTTTTTAGCCAGGTAACTACTCTGAGCAATCAGAAGAGAAAATAACTACAGCTGATCCTGTTTATTCTTCCCATTATGTGTTCCGTGGCCTTTCACACAGGCTCACGGTCTCTGGGATTGTTGTGCAAGCTTCACCTCTGCCCAAGAGACAACTGCCATAATTTTCAGAGCTGGACATATGGACAAGCTTGATTTGCAAATAACTCAGGAAATAAAAGATTATTTGAAGAGACTGAACAAGTATCTAGTCTTGAATCTTGTGTGTTCAGGGTTGGCCTGGCCAAGTGAGCCGTGTGCCTCTGCTTGGACATGCGCTTTGGTATCTGCTGTGTAAATGAGCTCATGCTATCCACGTCTGGACTGAACCCTGCTCATCATTTAGCAAGCCTGCAGGTGTGAGAGGGGAAAGAAGCATAGATGGGAAGAAGTAAACATGCAGCTCAGGACCTTCTGACCTACCACTAAACTCTTCCTCAGCCTTCAAAGCCTTGCTTCCTCTGCTTTTTTTTTTTTTTTTTTTTTTTTTTTTGCTAGCAAGGGCTGTCTCTGCATGGTGCAGAGGTCTTCACCCCAGAGACAGAACAGCACTGAATGTTGTCTGACCTAATTAGGGTTACTGCGCTGTGCCTGTTGCAACTGGACTGCTTTGTAACTCAAGCTGGGATTCTCATGCAGCCTCTGCAGGTGAAATTCTTAGCAAACTGGAGCTCGCCTGTCATTTCTCCACTCTGCATGTCTAGATATGCCCTATGAGGATGTGCCCTCTGGCTTCTCTTTAACTCTGCCTGTTTGACTACAGGACTCAGAAATACAAGACGACTCTGATCTGAAAAGGTTTTTGTCTTCCTCAGGTAGCATCAGCTTCCTTAATAACCCTTTTGCAAAATTCCAGTGAAACTGCTTGGGAGCAATGTCAGAAAAGAGTGAAGTTTTGGAAAGCCATAATTAATGTTGTAGGAGAGCAGCAAGTTAAATTTTCACCCTAGTCATTGTTATTGATTAACTTGCTATCCTAGAAATAAATGAATGGAGACTTAGAGATGTTAGGGAATGTTCAGTGGGGCTTGAGGAATTAATGAAACAGGAAAGCTAAAGGCATCAGAAAGCCACTACATTTCCTGACTGCAGGAGTAACTCCTCCCCAGAGGGTGAAGTCTTGCTTTTCTCCATGCATTAAGGAGCAAATACGGGGTTGCTCTGCTCCTCCTTCACATTCTAGTTCACCATAATACAAATCTTCCCAGGGAAAAGGCTCTGCAAGGAACCAGAAAGGGCCAGGAAGTGTCATGAGGCTTCTCCTATTCATCTTTCTGGGAGGAAAGGGCACCTTTTTCCAAACTTGGAGATAGAACTGGTAACAGAAGATGGTGATGATGATCAAAATCAATTGTACCAGGAGTCATTTGAAAACAGGCTCAGAAGTGTTGTGTGGATTCTGTTCCTCCAGGTAAGCCCCTGCAAACAAACAAACGGGAGAAAGCGGGAAGGAAGGAGAGTTAGTCCAAAAGTTGATACAAATCTCATTTTTTTATTGAAGTGGCAAATTTTTGTGTGAAGAATGATGAATTAAACCCAAAGTCTTTCCAGCAGCTCTTCACATATCTAATGCTGTAATGTATGCATGTTTCTATTTCCCCTTACCTGTTCTTTCACTAAAGATCAGAAGATAGACTGAGCCGCAGTCCTTCTCGTAGAAAGCTTTGAGCTGCAGTGGCTGTTGGATGGTAAATCTCAGACTGGAGAGCTGCAAAGAGTTTACTGTAACAGCAGTGAGCTGTAAATATGTCACCTTTAATGCCTTTCATCCTTCTGGAAAGCTAATCCTGAGACAAAGCAGATCTTTCTTCATGTTTACTGAGCTGCACAGAACTGAACGTGCTGCAGATAAGTAGGATGTCTGAGGAGCCCTTGCAGCACAAAAGGGAATGCAAACCCTCTTAGGAGACTTGATGCTTTTAAGCCACTTGAGAATCATTTTAGAATTATCAGATGAATGATTCAATTTAGCAGGTAGCATTTAGAAATCATGAGGAACTGGAAGGAAACCTGGGACATTTCAAGTGGTGATACCATAACCTGACTGTGCTTTACAGGATCTTAAATAAGGGTTGGGTAGGAAGGCATTTTCAGTAGCTAAAGCTATATAAAGGACTGAATCTTAGACATGAACGTCC
The DNA here is from genome assembly GCA_033816785.1 of Picus viridis. Classification (NCBI taxonomy): domain Eukaryota; kingdom Metazoa; phylum Chordata; class Aves; order Piciformes; family Picidae; genus Picus; species Picus viridis. Next base: position 34,966,648 of record CM066585.1, on the reverse strand, counting down.
CAGCTGACGCTGTGTTTTGAATTCAGAATGAGGTTGATGTAATGATGCACCTGTCAATCTGTTAAATCATGAGAATGTAAAGATAACACATTGATTTCCCAGGAACCAAGAAACTGAAAACTGCTCCATCTCCTGCTAATGCCTAGGAAAGGAGTCAGCGAGGAGGGCTTGAACAGGATCTTCTTGAAACCTTAAATTCCAGCATAACAGCAACTTTCTTTCTAGTCTTTAATAGACATCCTGCACATCACACTGATGTTTTCCAAGATGATGAAATATATTTAGTTCTAGAGGCCAGGATGTTGCCTGTTATCAAAATGTCTGGCTCTGTACAGGTACAGCAGAAGATAGTAATCATATTTTGCTTTCTGCTTGTATCATTTGTTCCTCACCACCTTCAAAGCCACCTGAAGCAGCAGGAAATGAGTAGACCTCTCAACAGAAGACTGATTTGTTCCTCTAGCTGTCAGTTGGATTACACTTTATCTCTGCAAGAGGGTGAATATAACAATAAAGTTTCTCAGGCAGTACACAAAAGCCCTCAGTTGCTTGTCTTCAGTCTATTGGCCTCTTGGAAGGCCTTTCAAAAATGTTTGTTGACATTCTCTTCCCTAGAATAGCAAAGGGCTAGCACCTACTTGATGAGAGCTATCCTGAAAACCTTGCTGTTTCCTGAAGCATCCAAGAGACTTTCCATTGCTCTGGGGGATAGCTCTGGAAGTCTCTCAAACTCCCTAATAACTGGCTGAGTTCTCAAGGGTAAACCCACTCCTGTTCTAACTTAAATCACAAGTCTAGTTTCTGCTACAAAGGAGCTGCAAGCTGGAGAAAGGCTTATTCTAATAGATCTATGGACTACCCTAGGAGAAAAGAAATGGTTCAGGTAAGGCAAGATACATTTCCCTACTTCACAGCTATTGTTTTGTAGTACCTAGGGGAATCACAAACAGCAGTTAAGTGTATCACAAGCCATTGAAAATACTGCTGCAGTGTAAAATAAAGAAATTCTTTCTTATATTCTCCCCTTGTAAGGTTCTGAGGTAGTCTCTTCCTCTCAAAGCACAGGAGGATAAGCAAGTGTATTGATTTCTCATTGATCCATTTTATTGGTTTTTAAGGCAAATGCTAAAGGGTCATAAAATCTTGTAACTTTGTGAAAGGACTTGCCTTATGGAACAAAGGGAAAACTACAGATGTGATGGACTTTCTGTGGCACATCATGTCCCAAGTACAGCATCTACCAGAATATTTTGAGGAATAAGTGATCAGGGAGGAGGATGGAAAGAAAAATAATCAGAGGAAATTGTGTAGAGTGTTACACCTTCTGCAGTCACCTACCATGAATTCTATGGATGAAACTTGAATATGTTTACAGGAGCTGAAAATCACATAGTTCTTCACTATTGAAAGTTAAAATTGGCCCCATACTGCTGTTGTGTCACTGTAACTATTCCTCCCAGATCGTTTTCTGGTTGTTGCATGGTGGGATTTGAGAAGAAATGCCTTTTCCTCTGCCTCATAGTAAGAGTTGTTTTAAGGCACACAGGTACAGTTTTCTTCACAATATTGTTACGTGGAATATTCTGTCCTCGGAAGGCCTCAACTGAAATGCTTTGTTCGTTGTTTGCTTAAGATAACACAACTGGTATTTGATTTATTTTGTAGCAAACTAGGATGAATGATTTGCACTGCCTGAATTTAGACACTTGGACTTGGTCTGGAAGGTAGGTTTCTTTCTCTGAAACATCCAAGTTGCGCATAGCAACTTGAAACATATTGCTAAATAGTTTCAGTGGTAATTTTACAGTGATTCCAAGAGCAGAATGGGAGTTTGGGGACTGTTTTAACAGCTGCTACATTGTGATTTCAATTTAATTTAATTTGGTAGTGGCTACTAAGCTTTTTCTGTTCTGCACCAAAGCATCAATGATGCTGTTTTAAGCACAGCATGTAGTGATTTAACATCCTCGTTTTCTAGATGGGTACCTTAATCCATATGGAATTTTAGTTGTGATGTCTTTTTGAATGCTCTTTTTACTATCTATATTTGGCTCATCATGGGGGGAAAGATCCTCCTCCACTCCAAGATAGGCATCTTAACTTTTTTTTTTTTTTTAAATCAAGTAAAAATGTGAGGTAAATATTTAAATTTTAAACTAAATTGGGTATTGGTGTACTTCCTAGGATTTGTTTACATGTAGCATTTTCCCAGGAGGAGAGAGACTGCAGCTCCTCAGGATCCATTACATTTTATCTGGATATTATCTCAAATAACTTAGTCTGTTTCCCCACATGTGCTGTGCAGATTGTTTTCAATATGCAGTCCTTTCTTTGCTGCCCTGAGTGATTTCAGTTGTACCTTAAGTAATGACTTGTGATCTCAAGACTAAAACATTATTATTTTGTTTGCCCTTTGATGCTTACATAGTAACTTTTCTGAACACTTAATTACAAGAAATCACTTTTGAATCTGAGCTCTCTTCTCCAGAATTAATTCGGGTCGTGTAAGTGCAGCATTTTTCACTGGGAAAACAGTCAAGCTGCTTTTAGGACAAACTGAAATAATCATTACATTTTCTGTCAGGTTGATTTTAATTTTTCCCCCCAACATACTTTGAATGTTTGTTTTTGTTTATTTTGCTTCCCCAAGAATTAATATCAGTGGAGAGAAACCAAAGGATCGATCCTGGCACACCTTGACTCCGATAGGAGATGACAGACTTTTTCTTTTTGGGGGCTAAGCTCTGATAATGTTCCTTTAAGTAAGTAATTTGGAGATTATTATTCTGTTGTTCACTTTAGTGCTAACCTTGTAGCACCATGTATCTTTGTTGTCTTCCTCAAACTACTTAAACCTAAAACTTGTTAACAGAACTTTCTTGGTGCTTGAGTATTTTTTGTATCTTCTTACTGTTTTATAGTAATATAGGAGCACATTGAGTAGTACAATGAGAACACATGATAATACATTTTTCATCAAACTGTCATTTAAAAGAATAAAGGCAAGAGGTTCAACCCTTTTGATATGAACAAAGGGTAACTTTGACATCAAAAGCAATTGCAGAAGGAAGATACAAATAATAACATCAAGGTAATCTAGGGTTTTGAGTGAAGAGCAAATCACAGCTACAAAATGCAGCTGAATCCTGAGCTTATCCCCAGCACTATGGGCAGCACACTGAAGGAAGTGATTTGGCCCCTTTCTGACGGGCTCTGCTGAAACCCCACCTGCAGTGTTGGGGCCAGCTCTGAAGTCTTCAGCACAGGATGATATGGAGCTGTTAGAGCAGATTGGAGGAAGGCCATGAAGATGATCAGAGGGCTGAAGCTTGTCTCTTGTATTTGAAAGGGGCTACAATAGAGGAAGTTTTGACAAAGGCATGGAGTGAGAGGACAAAGGGTAATGGCTTCAAACTGCAAGAAGCTCATTTGAGGTTAGACTTTAGAAAGAAATTCTTCCCCATGAGGGTGGTGAGGCTCTGGAAGGGGTTGCCAAGAGAAGCTGTGGAGGCTCCAAGCCTGGAAGTGTACAAAGGCAGGTTGGATGGGGCCTTGAGGAAGCTGCCCTAGTAGGAGGTGTCCCTGCCCAGGGTAGGGGGTTGGAACTCGATGATCTTTAAGGTCCCTTTCAACCCAAACCATTCTATGTTAACTGTGAAGTAGGATAGTCTTATACTGAGTTCCTCTTCTAGAAAAGTCATCTTTTCATTAAATGAGTGAAAAAATTACATGTCAGTTATATTCCACTGGGAAGGAGATTTCAATGCATTGAGGTCTTTGAGTGAGGGATGAAGAGAAATGACAAAGACTGAAAAGATGCAAGTAAATGTAGTGATGGTTTTACTGTTCTCTTAATAAAATGCTCTCTTAGGACATGGAGCTTTTTGTATAAATAAAGGTGATAGTTTGTCCCAAGAAGAAGTATTGATGTTCTAATCCGTGTTCTTCTGTTGTAGGTGATGGCTGGATTCACAGCATTACAACAAATGGATGGAAACAGCTCACCCACTTGCCTAAGAGTAGGCCTAGGTATACAAAAATCAATCCTGTTTGCTGAAATTGAAGCATTTGAGAAAATTAAGTAATGTAAATTATTGAACTGTGTTTTTAAAGTCCATTATATGAATATCTTGGAAAATTGATGCAGTGTGGTTGAATAATTTGTTTTAATAACATGTTCCTCCAGATCTGATACAGCATTATTGCTTTCTATATTCACTACAGCTGATGCTTGCTTGCATTAGAAGATATTTTGTGGTGAAGGATCTGGGTGTCCAATTAACCTGCTCTTCTATCACCAAATTATTCTTATATGAGAAAAATATGTATCTCAACTTTTGAAGAATTAACTTCTGAGACTAATAAAAGCTAATAAATGTTGACGGATTATTAAAAATGTGGGGGAGACAACCATGAAAACTCTACACTGTTCGAGGTTCAAAAGTAGCCATGTTTGGTTGTGTTTTTGCCCTGAGCAGAAGCAGCTAATTGTGCTTATAGTCTTGGAAAATTAAATTTAATACTAAGCAGTCCAGTAAATTACTCTGGAGGTCTATTTTGAGGGCTTAACTGCCAGCCAAAAAGGACCGAGTTTTGGAATGTCTGTCTGGTGTTCCTACTTGGAACAACACTACAGATCTTCCAGGCTCTGTTCCTGTCTCCTCTCTAGTTAAAGGCTCCAGAAAAGTCTTTCTGGCTAAAGTTCATGTTCTGAACCAGAAGCTGCCATTAAAAACAGGCTCTTGCTGTATCAGTGCACAGACTTCTTTTTTAAACACAGTATCTGAAGCATTCTCTGTGGTTATCACCTAAATACTATTGAGTTGGTTTGCTCTAGGTAGTAAATACTTAGCTTTTCATGAAATCCATTCTATACATTCACCTAGATAGTCTCAACACAATTCTACACCATTCCTGTAGTAGACTGTCCAGTTCTGGTCTGGCATTTGCATGCTTCCTTCCTCACATTCCGTTTTCTATTACCAAAATATCTTTGCCTCCATTAATTTTCTTCCTGTTTTATCCTATTCCAGGGTGTCTTTTAAACAGCATTTTTAGACCAAGTTTTCTGCTTTCCTAGATTCCAGACCCTCTCCAGCTTGCATAAACTTGCAACTTAGCTCCAGAATTATTTTTTTTTTTTTTGGTCCTCTTACAATCAGTGAACTGATAGGAAGGGACTGATGTCTGCCTTAAAAATCAAAGCACATCATTAGCAGTCAAGGATCTTGTATCTTTGTGTTCAGGTCAGGTAGGAGACCATTCAAGTAAAGTTAACTGCTGAAGTGGGCTCCTCACCTTGTGTAGTCCTGGAAGAGGATTGGGAAGGGACAGGATGTGAGTTTGTTTTTTTTTTTTTCTACAGGCAGCAGCCCAGGGAGCTGCAGCTCAGCCTTTACACTGTAATTCAGTTGGAATAACATCTGTGCCCAAGGTGGTGGTAGGGCTGGATGCTAGGAACCTGTGACCTGAGCCCCAAGTGGTTTTCAGGCAAGTTGAGAGCAGATCCCATACTGGGCTACACAGTGGAACTGTCACTTGGCTGTGCTGGCAGAGAGGCTGTTGAGCAAACCACATTTCCTTGGTGCAGAAGAAGCACCAAAGAGGGTTCCTGGTGTTGGTACTGCTAAATTTGCTGGGGACTGTACTGTCCACTCAGCCCAGGCCCTCCTAAGAGCATAGCTTTTGGGTGACACACTGACAAGAGTCTCAGAGCTCCCCAAGCCCAAACACATCCTGTGGTTCACCATTTGAAGGTCTTGGTGTGCAGCTTGTAGGCTGAGGGCCATTGTCTTCCGTTGATTAATTAAGTAAATTACCTCCGCTCCCTTTAAGCAATAAACTGAAAAATACATCAATAAACTTTTTTAGGAATTCTTGGAAACACTGATAAAAGGAACCACATGAAAACCCTGTTCATATAATTGAACTGGTTTGAGTGGGAAGTATTTAATTGTATCATGATTGTATCCCTGTACTGCAGGATCTCTGTGACCGGAAAAGGTTTAAGTTGGTTGTGTCACTCATGGCTTCACAGCAGGACTTAATACACTGGCAAGGATATGTAGATGTGTACTTTTAGGTATATTTTTATTACATGTATAATATATTTTATGATGCTAGATGGTATATCATGCATGCAGGAGTTTATTTTCCTGCTGCTTTTGCAAAATCCATTCCCTCCTTAAATTCTGTAAAGGAGAACGTCCTTCAACCTCCATTTTTAGTAATTTTTAAACAAACTATTTATTCTAAACAAGTAATTTAGTAATTTCTAAAAAAATTACCTTCCAGGTCATAGATCTGAGATTCTATCTGGGTAGAAAATTATGCCCACCAACCGTACTTCAGCTAATATTTTGCATGCTGGGTTGAAAGGGAACAAATTGTATGTTTAACTCGCTCCCCAGTGTTTTGGTTGCAGTGTAATTCTGTTGTTCTGGTTAGAAGAGCTGCTTGAAAACAAAACAAAACAAGGCTACATTTGTGTAATTTAAATAACTTGCTTTGTTAGAATGTTTAGGTGATAAGTTAGAGCAGCTGTCAGAGGCCAGGAACTGTCAGTCGGTAGAAAAAAAAGCCTCAGGTTGCAAGCTAGGATGTCTCCAGAGTGAAGGCAGGAAAGGCTTCCCAGTGTTCTTCGGTGATGAAGTCCAGGCCAGAGTTTTCCTAATGCAGATAAGGCAGAGACAGATCTATCCTACAGGTATGAGGAGGAGAAAAGGTGGGATACAGTTTAGCCTAAGGAGAACAGTGAACAATTGTTGATATGACTGGAGTGAGGACCTGAATATGTTTGTTTTCACATGTTACTGTGGTTAAGCAGACTTTTAAAAGGGCCAGAGCTCTGTGCTGATACTTCAGTAGAAATACAGATTTTGATCTGCTAATAATAAAATCAAATCTAGCAAAATGCAGCTGCTGAAGTAGCAAAATCTTTGGTAAAGTAAGATTTTTACTTTTGGGTTTTGGGTTGGTTTTGGGGTCTTTTATACCCTGTAGTTTTATATGCAGAGCACAAGTTGTGTGGATGGGAGGTGACTGACACACAGAAAATGGTTCCCAGGAATGTCTGGGGGAAAGAGTAAAGCTGCAGTAGAATAATTTGTTCTAAGCTCTCGTCCTAGTGTTAGGGGATAAGAGTCAGTACTGAAAATCCCCCAATCTTAAAGCTGTTAGTATTGAAGTTATGAGGCCTTGAGCAGCCTGGTCTTGTGACCATGGCAGGGGTGTTGAAACTAGATGATCTTCAAGGTCCCTTCCAACCTAAACCATTCTATGAATTTAAGAAATAGTGGAAATTTTGAAGAGAGAAACAAAAGCTGTTGATGGTCAAAGCTTGTTTCATGTGATTTTTTTCTAAACATTTTCTGCTGTAAGGTTTGGTTGGAGTAGTGATAAGTGTATAAAGTGAGTACAGATGAGTCAAAGAATGACAAAAGTTGTTCTGGATAAAATACAGTGGTTGGACTTGATGGTCTTAAAGGTCTTTTCCAACCTAAATGACTCTCTGTAACCATTCAGTGAAATTCTCATGAGGTGGATGTCACATTGCTCTCCCCTTTTATATTGCTGAAGAAGTGAGTCACATCCTATTTTAAGGCTCTATTTTCTACCTTTGAAGCCTTCTGAAATTGTCTTTGTCTTGGTTTCCTAAGAAAGGTTACATTACAGTGCTCTATGCATGGAGGGCTACTTCTCAGATGCATTTTGAATCAGTTGACCTATTTCAGTGATATTTGACAAAAATGAGAAGCTCAGAGATCCTAAGTCCAAACATACTCTGTGCAAATAAATCTTGTAATTGCCTCACTCAGTTCTCCATTCTTCCCCAAGAACATGGGACACAAAGCTGATAAAGCATCTTTGTCATTTCTGTAGGCCACAGAGCAATGTGTAAAGTGGCACCTCAAACTATAAAACTCTTCTGGGTAAGTAGTGAGGCCAGCAAGACTTCAAGGCTCTGTGCCTAATACCCTGGAGATGTTTAAAAGACACAGAAATGTGGTGCTGAGGGATATGGTTCAGCACCAGACTTGGTATTGTTAAAGCACAGTTGGACTTGATCTTAAAGGTCGTTTCCAACCAGGATTAGAGAAATGACCTTTCCATTTTCTTACTCCCTTTCCATTAACTTAGTTCCTTAAAGCAAAAAAAGTCTTGAAACTTGGAATATGAAGAATGGAGGAGAGTATGTGTGAGGTGAAGAGGTTAACATGCCAGTAAACTTACTGCTTATCTGAAACCCTTCAAAGCAGGGATTTTGAGATGTGTTTTGCTGCTAACACACAACTGCTGGTTGCTGCTCGTTCACTAATTGTGTCTATCACTTTATTTCTAGATTGTGGCACACAGCCTGCCTTGGAAAAGAGGGAGAAGTGATGGTATTTGGTGGAAGCAAAGATGACCTGCATTTCATGGACACAGTCAGTAAACTGAATAATGAAATTTTATGGCAATTAAAATTTATATGAAGTTAACATTATGGGGTTCATGCCATTCACGTGGGGGGACAGATGAGACCTTACTTGTTCTTAGAGTTTTAGGAGGGTTTTTCCTGCCATTACAAAAAGGAATAGATGTATTCCTTTATATATATATATATATATATATATGCTTATAAATTACATAAGCTTATAAAAAGGAAATTGTTACTGACATTCTTTATAAACTTTATAACTACTTAGGTGTTACCAGTTTTAAATGATGCGTGTTGTAATGAATTATAGAATGATTGACCTGGAGAAGAATGTTTTGTGCTGGGAGGGACATTTAACCTAGAATAGTTCCTAAGTGTAATTAACCTATGTAACAATCATCTCCAGAAATTAATCTGTTTCCTAATTGGGTCTCAATTATTGACAACTCTATAGAATCAGAGAACCACAAAATTAGTTGGGTTACAAGGGACCTTTCAAGGTCATCTAGTCCAACTTCCCCCTGCAGTCAGCAGGGACATCTGCAACTAGAGCAGGTTGCTCAGAGCCCCAAATGACTTGGAATGGTTCCAGCAGTAGGGCATCTACCCACTCTCTGAGCAGCCTGGGATAGTGTATCACTACCTTCATTGTAAATGTTACATTTTTGGTAACACTTAGTAATTAATGTAGTAGTAATTTCAGACAGTAGCAATTTTGCTGAGATCAGCTGTTTGTTACTTTAAATGTTCTTTTTTCTCTTGTTGTTCAGGGTCACTGCAGTGACTTGTTGATATTTCAGACTCAACCTTATTCACTCCTCAGGTGAGTTGAGGTTATTGGCACAAAGTCAAGTGTAAATTATGTGTGCTTTTACATGTGGGTGTTAAGCACATTCTTTGTAGGCAGGTGAAATACAGTTATCTTCTCAGTAAATACTTGAAACATGTAACGTGTGGTGATCCAGAGCAGTTTATATGGTGGTGATGTAGAAAATTCCCTCCTGCACATGCAAGCACAACATATGTAGTGAACATCACAAGCTTTTCAAAGAAGCACTGACTCTTGGGGGTTGGAAGTGACCTCTGGAGAACATCCAGTCCAACCCCTCTGCTAAAGCAGGGGCACCCACAGCAGCTTGCCCAGGATCACAGTGTCCAGGTGGCTATGGAATCTCTCCAGAGAAGGAGACTCCACCACCTCTCTGGGCAGCCTGCTCCAGGGCTCCAGCACCCTTGCAGCAGAGAATTTTCTCCTCCTGTTCAGATGGAACCTTCTGGCTTCCATTTTGTGCCTGTTGCCCCGTGTCCTGTCACTGGGCACCACTGGAAAGAGTCTGGCCCCACCCTCTTGCCCCCTGCAAGTCCTTTAGCTCTTGTTGAGCATTGTTCAAATCCCCTTTCAGGCTGCTCTTCTCCAGGCTCAGCATACCCATGTCTCTCAGCCTTTTCTTCTCACGGAGATGCCCCAGGCCTCTCATCTTCAGAACCGCCACTGCACACTCTCTAGTTGTTCCCTGTCTCTCTTGAACTGGGGAGCCCACAACTGGACATAATACTTCAGGTGTGGGCTCACCAGGGCAGAGTAGAGGGGCAGGAGAACCTTGCTCGACCTGCTGGCTTGACTTTTCCCAGTGGAACTCAGGACACCATTTGCTGCCTTCATCACAAGAGCATGTTTCTGGCTCATGGTGAATTTGTCCACCAGCACCCCCAGGTCCTCGTCCACAGAGCTGCTTTCCAGCAGGCCACCCCTCACCTGTTACTGGTGCAGGGGTTTTTCATCCCCAGGTGTGGGACCCTACACTTGTTCAACTTCATGAGGTCCCTCTGCCCAGCTCTGCAGCTTGTCCCGGTCTCACTGAATGGCAGCACAGCCTAAGGGGCTGTCAGCCACTCCCTGTTTTGTGCCATCAGCAAACTTGCAGAGAGTTCACTCTGTGTCTTCAAGTCTTTGAAGATACTGAACAGGATGACACCAAGAGCCTCCGACTAGGCCACCCCACTGATCACAACCCTCTGAGCTCTGTCCTTCAGCCACTTCTAGTGGATGTCACTTTTTCTTGAGTTTGTAGACCATTTATTTAATTCCCCCCCCTTCTTCAGGCTGTGTCTTGACTGCATCGGTAAGAACGCAACTCTCCTCAAGAATCAGATACCCTGCTTGCCATCAAAACTTCTGCAGCAAGTGCTGAAAAAAATCACCTTCTGGGCTGCAGTCAGCCACCGGCAGGAGAAAAAGCTGAAACTGAAAGAGAAAACCAACTGAACACCACATGAAGGGCGTCAATCAGCCAAAGCGTTGAACACTTGGGTTTATCTATGGTGTGCAGCAGGGTCTTTTGCTAGTGAACTTTTACTAATGCTACAGAACAACTCTATGTTAAGCTGAGTTTCTAAAGTGAGGTTTGAGAACAAAGACATCTTTTTTATGGAAGCCTCCTTGTTTTCTGCAGTATAGAAAACTGATAAGATTTTGTATATATATATATATATTGTTAATTTCTGCAGTTGTGGTCTTAATGAGGCAGTCCATACAACTTAGTAATTTTTTGAAGGTGACAAAGATGGTTCAAAATGTTTTCCAGTGGGATGAAAACATGGCCTAAGACAAAAATCTTGCTCCAGCCTTAGCACATCAGCCTTTTCACAAAGACAGAATTAGTTCAACGCACTATCTTTGGAGGATTCACAGCCTTGGGAAAGGTAGCAACCTACTAACCACTACTGAATCTATCCGATTCCACCAGTCTCCATCATCTGGCCATCCAGAAGTAGGAAAACCAGTACAGTAACCGTGGAACTGGGAGAAGAAGCTGCAGTGGAGCAGCGCTGCTGTTTGTGAAAGAAAACTTCTGAGCAGTTCACAAAATGGTTTTGCCACGTTTGTCAGCAAGAAGCCCTTTTCTGAAATGGGTTGTATATTGTATTTTGGATGTGTAAAGTTTATATTTCTTGGTTTAAAAAAAATAATAATGCTTATTTATTGTTTAAGAGGAGCATATGTAGTACTTGGCTATTTTCCTGTTTCAAATATTTAGGAGCACAGTCATTAAAATTTTATAGAGGGTTCAATCAAGACCTATTTTGACTTTTTTTTTTTTTCCCCCTCCTCCTCCAAACTGCAACATTACTTACTTGGGGAAGGGAATTTTTTGGAGCCACGTTACCTCAGAAAGGGCCATTTGGGGACTGGGTATTGTAGCAGAGCTGTAATTTTATGGCTTAAAAAAAAAAAAAAAAAAAAAAAAAGGCAGCCCTGTAATACTAAATGCTTAGGTTGTCATCCCTGAGATAACAACACCTATTTCTCTTGATAATGAAACACCCCTCATCTGTGTTGGCCCCAGAGCTTTCTTCTGGAGAGGTGAGCCAGAGAGTGCCCAGCAGGGCCAGGTCAGTGATGGGCCCATGTACTCAGGCAGCAAAGCTGGTGAAGGATCTGGAGAACAGGCCTTGTGAGGAGCAGCTCCCTGAAGGAGGCTGAGGGGAGACCTTCTGGCTCTCTGAAAGGAGCTTGGGGGTGCGTGGTGGGTGTTAGTCTCTTCTCCCAAGGGCATTTCAAGATACTGTTTAGTGGACGACTGTGGTGCTGGGTTGAGCGTTGATCTTCACCGACCCTGATGGCTCCATCACTGGGCGGGACAGGTCACCGTCTATCCCGCACTGGCTCTACCTGTCACAGCCCTGAGTCACTGCAAGTGACCCGCAGTGGCTCAGGTCCTGCGCTAAGGTGACTCCTGTTAGCAACCGGAGCGGGTATCGCCGCTGCCCCCTCAACCCGAGCGCCCTCGAGAGCCTCTCCGGTGCCGCGGGGGCTGGGCGGCGCCTGCGCGGCGCTGCCGGAAGCTCCTGCCCGCAGCGGATGTTGACGGAGCGCGGCCCGCTGAGGTGAGGGGCAGGGGGAGGGCGGGAAGGAGGCGGCAGCGGTGACACCGGGCCTGCAGACCCAGCACCACCACCGCGGTAGGGCTCGGGGAACGGCGGCTCGGGGGCTCTGGAGAGGGGACGAGCGGCTGAGGCGGAAAGAGGGAGGGCCGGAGCTAGGAGTGGACGGTGAGGAGGCTGGGGGAGAGAGGGGGGATCGGCCCTTGACAGAAAGCGAGGAGGGTCGAGGCCTTGTTAAGGCGGTTGGTGAGTGATGGCGCATTGCTGTTAGGGGTATGTCGCGACAGGGAAGATGTGTCGTGAGGAGATAATTTCTGGCTGTGACCAGAGAGATGTGTCGAAGCATAGAGGGCTGGGAAATGGCAGGGACTTAGGAGAAACGTTTCGCTACAGGACTGTAAAATTGCTGAAGGGGAATAGAAGTAGCCCAGAGTGTCTTAGTTTGTTTAAAAACAAAAACATGAAAGAAAGATAATTGAAGAATGGTGGTCACTGGGGAGAGGTCAGTAAAAATCTCTCTGGCTCGAAGCAGGCGGATTTCACTGGGGTGTGGGTAAAAGCTTTCTAACTTAAAGCATAATTAAAGCTCAAAAATAAGCTGCCGAAGGTGGTGTAGTGCCTCCATCACAGGAGAAATTCACGTTAAACAGAATCCTGTCAGCAGTGGTGTAGGTGTGGAGGGTTTGCTGTGCGTGCAGGGTCTGATCACCTCATTGCAGCCCTTCTGGCTGCACAGAACCATCTCCTGGACTGTTCAGCCTCCCTCACCGTTTGATCTGTATCTAAAGTTCTTGGTGTGGTGACAGCTTCAGCTGGAGAAAACCTAAAAACAGAAAAGGACTGGGGAGTAACTCATAAGTGGAAGGTGACTCAGTTTTTCTCAGAGGTCCCCCTGCTCCATTTCAGCCAATTTCCAGAATTGCCTGGCAGGGCTGACCTCAGTGTCCCTTCCTGGTTTGATTCCTCCCATAGCTGTGGCTCTGAATTACCAGTGACCCCAGTGACAGCATGGCCCTGGGGCTTCACTTATACCAAAGGCTCTTGTGTGGAGGCTGTTCTTACCCCTGAGCTGCTCGGGAGCTGTAGGCTGGATGCACATAGCTGTGGTCTTTTCAGGACACTATGGGGTTTGTCCTTCTGGAAAAGACCTTTCAGGCCATTGGGATGGCTATGCTTCATGGGTGTTTTGTTTCAGCATAGGTAACATGTCCTGCATTTAATAGCTGTGGGAAGGTTTGTGTTTGGGACACCTGGCTTAGTTAGCCCAAAAGGAGCTTTGCTTGAAAAGCTGCAAGACTTTTCACCTTTGTGAAGACCATATTGTAAGCAAAGATGTCAAATTTATTTCACTGTGGGTTGGTTGGTTGTTTTTTTGGTCACCAGTTAATGTATTTACAGAGGAGTGTGATTTAAAAACAAAAATAGAGACCTTGTCTTCAGTTTGGAACAGAAATTATGAAAAATTACATACAACTGAGGAATTCCTGTATGAAACTGTCTTGACTGATGGGATAGATTCTACCATGGAAACATCATAGAATGGTTGGTAGAATCATTTTGTTTGGAAAAGACCTTTAAGATCATTAAGTCCAACCAAGTCTGGTGCTAAACTGTGGCCCTCAGCACCACATCTTTGCATCTTTCAAATACCTTCAGGGATGGTGATTCACCCACCTCACTGGGGAGCCTGTTCCAGTATTTGAGAACCCTTTCAGAGAAGAAGTTTGTTCTAATATCCAACCTAAACCTCTCCTGGTGCAACTTCACATCCTGTTGCTTGTTACCAGGGAGAAGAGACCAATCCCTACCTGTCTCCTATCTCCTTTCAGGGAGTTAGAGCCAGAAGGTCTACCCTCAGCCTCCTTTTCTCCAGGCTAAACAACCCCAGGTCCCTCAGCTGCTCCTCACCAGACCTGTTCTCCAGACCCTTCACCAGCTTTGTTTCTCTGGACTCACTCTAGCACCTCTGTGTCCCAGTTTTAGAGGTGTGGCCTCACTAGTGCCCATTATAGGGCGACAGTCACATCCCTGATCCTCCTGGCCACACTACTGCTGATCTAGGCCAGGATGCTGGTGGCATTCTTGGCCATCTGGCTACACACCGGCTCATCTTTAGCCAGCTGTCAACCAACACCCTCAGGTCCTTTTCCATCAGGCACTTTCCAGCCACTCTGCCCCATACCTGGAGTGTTCATGGGGTTATTGTGACCCAAGTGCAGGACCCAGCACTTGGCCTTGTTGAACGTCAGCCCATTGATCCAGCCTGTCCAGGTCCCTCTGTAGAGCCTACCCTCAAGCAGATCAACACTCCCTCCCAGTTTAGTGTCATCTGCAAACTTACCGAGGGTTCCTCAGTCCCCTCATTCAGATCATTGGTAAAGATATGAAAGAGAACTGGTCCCAGTACTGAGTCCTAGGGAACACCACTTCCATCACTGTGAAAGAAACAATGTATAGTTTCTCTGTGGCTTTTTTTCCTCTGGTGGTTTTCAGAGCTTCCTACTCTGTTATTCTGTGCACGTAGTGCTGTGTCGAAATGGCTGACGAGAATGAAGACCTGCAGGCAGATGAAGAGCTCCCAGCTCCAGCTGAGGAGAGCTTTGAGCAGCTGGAGAATGACAGCCCTGCTGAGCGCAGTGGGCACGTGGCAGTCACTGATGGCCGCTGCATGTATGTCTGGGGAGGCTATAAGGTAGGCTGTGAAGTAAACCTTCTGCCACCCGTGGTGCTGCTAATTAGGTCCCATTAGTTTGGGAGTGACTCTGAGAATTATCCCTCCCCTGGAACAGGAAAGCTCCAGTTAACAGATTAGAATCTGACATACATGAGTTTTGAAATGTCGGAGTGAATTGTGTTAAAAGGCAGATCTTGGCAAACAGGTAGCTTTTGTGGGGTACAGCATGGTGTTTGTCAGCTCAGTGTGTCTGCTGGGAGAGGAGAAAATCCTGTCTGATTTCATAGAATGATTTGGGTTGGAAGGGACCTTCAAGATCATCTAGTTGCAGCCCCCTGACATGGACACAGACCTTCTAGACCAGGCTGAGCTGCACACCACGCAAAAAAGTGCTGTTATTGGCAGCATTATCAGCACATCTCAATGCTGTGTGTTAATTGTGGCAGGTAGGTTGGTTGTGGTTTGTCACCCTGGAGTGTGCAGGGGCTGCAAGTCATTTCACAGTTTTGACAGCAATTGAGATGAATTGTCAGTGAACTCAATGAGTAAGCTGGTATTTCCAGGGGCAGCTTTGGTGTGGTGTTCTGGTGGTGTCATGCAGGGGGCAGAGGAACTGAAAAGGACGTTTTGACTCATTTATCATAGAATTGTTTTGGTTGGAAAAGGCATCTAAGATCGAGTCCAGCCGTCAACCTAAGACCACCGTGGGCATTAAACCGTGTCCCAAAGTTCTGTGTCCACACAGTTTTTGGAACACCTCCAAGGATGGTGACTCCACCACCTCCCTGGGCAGCCTGTTCCAGTGCCTGACCTGCACCCTGGTTACCCAGCCTAGGCTGTGACATGGTGGTTCAACTTCCATTTACCCCGACCTGCCTCTGCTGGGAGGTTGGTCTTCAGCAGAAGCTAGAATAGGCTCATACCTGCTCTCCAGGCAGGTGAGAAGTACAGGAGTGTGGCAAGCACTGCTCTTGTTGCTGTCCTGTGAGTAGATCACTGAGGGGGCATAAGCATTCCCAGGAGTAACTCAACACACCAAGCATCCTTCTTGTGTTGCTTTCTCCTTTCTGACCTCTTCTGCAGAATGCCCAAGTGAGGGGATTTTATGACTTCTACCTGCCTAGGGATGAAATATGGATCTACAACATGGAAACTGGAAGATGGTACAGTAAACAATTAACTTAATTGTTGGGTTTGGCGGTGGGTGGGGGAGCACCCAGAAAAATACATAAATTGGGCTAGAAAGCTTGCTGAGGGGTTTTGAACAGTGAGAGAATTCCCTGATCTCCTTGTCACCACCTATCAGACTGCAGAATAAATGTGTAAAATATTTGCCAGTTTTTCTGGTTTTTTTCAGCAACAGAAATGTTCTGAAGGGGTGAAGTAGGAGAGGCAGCTCAGACAGGAGTGTGTTATCAACACTGTGAAGTGTTTGTGGAGGAAATAGCATCTGGACATTGTATTTTGATTGTGGTGGTACATCAGTGAGGGCATCAGGGGTTAGTTGTGGCCAGAGAGATGGTCTCAGAAATTCAAGTCATCTTAGATCAGTGGGAGCCTGGAAGCATGAAACCTTCAGGCCTGACAGCGAGAGGAAAATAAAATCTGCTTCTGGTGCTGTCTGGGGCCTTGCTGCGAAGCCAAATCCTCTCAGCACTTTGTAATTTCATCTGTGCTTCCAGTCCTCGTGGTGGTCAGGCAGGGCCCCGGACGTGGCCTGGGAGTTCACCTCTGTGGTTATGATGTTTACAACATGAAAAATCCAGTAGCGGAAGAGGAACCTTCAGTTTAGACAAGCACACCATTTTTCACCTGGGGGTTTTGAACGCATAAATCACGTACCACACTAGCACTGGAACTGGGCAGGCAGGATTCCTCCCCCACAAAACATGTATTAATTAAATTGCCTCATTAATGAAATCCCCCCACACCTCCCTCGTACTGGCTTTGTGTTGTAAATTCTTCAGCCTGTGAGGATGTGAAGAACTCAACAACTTGGAATGGCCCACAGTGACCCAGTACAGTTTAAAAAGGGTGGTGGTATAAAATTCCACTCCAGGTAAAATCCTTATCATGCATAAAAATCTTTCAACTGTGCTTCTAGGAAGAAGAGTAAAACAGAGGGAGATGTTCCACCTTCCATGTCTGGGAGCTGTGCTGTGTGTGTGGACAGAGTAGTCTACCTCTTTGGGGGACATCATGCACGTGGCAATACAAACAAGGTTGGTAATTCAAAGATAACCCCTTCCTCATGTTCTCCTCCTTAGCTTCTCTTCAGAGTGGTTCACCTTTTCAGGGACCTAATGTCCATCCAAAGCCAGAAACATGTAATCTTCACGAATCATGGAAACATTTTCTTGGGAATGACTGGGCAGCTTGGACTTCATTTCAGAGCTTTAATAACAGGGGACGCTGAAGGTGTCATGTCCAGTCATCGTGTCCTTCACCGCTTCTGCAGCACAGCGTTTTCATCTCCTGGCTGCATCTCTAGTTCTTGGAAGCCAATGAATAGCTTTTTCATCATGTCAGTGGTTTCCCCAGACATGAACTAACTGGAGCTGTGCACTTTTTGTGCTTGCCTAAGAGGTTTTGACTAACAAAACACAGCACTTAGTGCTCGGAGGGTTATTTTTCCACGCAGGTGATGAGCTGGCTGACTTTTGCCTGTTGAGTGCATTCATTTCTGTGCAACAGGTCTGATAACAAGACTTTAGTAACACAGATCAGCCCTCAGCTCTGCATCATTTCACATGGTCATAGGTTTGCACCACGGAAGAAACACCCTGACCTAAGATCTGGGTGGTTGCCGTTGTTACGCAGTTCACCCTATAAATCACGTTGCACTGGTTGGTGCATTTGAATTGACTCCTATTGAAAGACGGGGATTTCCAGAGCTGCTGAAATAGCACCAGGAGGTGACATGAAACTGCTTTGTAGCTGTTTGAAATGTTTTTCATTCTCTGGAGCCTCTGATAATACTTTCTGATGTTCCTGAAGTGTGGTTTAAATTAGTTATGCCTTCGCTCTTAAAGCTAAACTGAAAGCAGCTTTGATGTGATGCTTGCAAAGAGCCCTGGAACAATCTGAGTTGGTAAATTGAGACTTGCTTCCTTCCTGGTGTGCTATTCTGATGTTTGCAGTTAGTTTATAGATGTGTGTCAGCAATTTCTCCACAAGTAAAATGCAGGAGCATGCAGAGAAGGGATGATACTGTAAAACCCCATTGATTTTTAACAAGGTTTTCTTTGTGGTAAGACAACTGCTACTTTGTACCCACCTTCACTGGGTGTGTCAAATGCCCAGAGCTGTGTGAAAAAAGTGTTTTGAGGCTTGAATCTGCAAAATAGATAACAGATTTTGCAAAAAGATTTTGTTCCAAATGTCATTGCTCTGTGCAGCTACGATGTAGACTGGATATTAGGGAGAAATTGTTTACAGTGAGGGTGGTGAGAAACTGGAACAGGTTGCCCAGGGAGATTGTGGATGCCCCCTCCCTGTAGGTGTTCAAGGCCAGGTTGAATGAGGCCTTGAGCAACCTGGTCTAGTGGAAGGTGTCACTGCCCATGCAGACAGTTCTACTTGGGTAGATCTGAGCCTCCTCACTAGTTGGTGACTCTTGCTGTCAGGCTTTTCAAAGTATTGATACAAACAAAACTCTTCGTCTAAAGAAATGAAACTGGCTGCTGGGTCATGAGCTGAGCACAGTGTGAAGCTGCATCCTTCAAATAACTGACAAGGAATTAGAGCAAAAAGAGCAGCACTGAGCAGAGAGACTAAGAAGAGATCTTCTCAGTGCTGATCAACATCAGGGTGGGAACAAGACAATGGGGCTGGACTCTTCAGTGATGCCCACTGACAAGACAAGGAGGAGAAACTTGTTTGGTGTGAGGGTGCTGGAGCCCTGAGCAGGTTGCCCAGAGAGGTTGTGGAATCTGTTTCTCTAGTGAGATTCCAAAGCTACTTGGACATTGTGATCCTGGGCAATCTGCTGTCGGTGCCCCTCCTTTAGCCAGGGTGGTTGGAGCTAGATGATTCTTAGGGTACCTTCCAACCCAAACCATTCTGTGATTCTAGTAAAGGAACTTCTAGTTTTTTCTCTACCAACACATACTCATTGGGAGTTAATATTTTAATTTTTTAAAAGTTGAAGCTGTGTGGGTAAAAAAAACAACCAACCAAACCTCTTCTTTTTTTCTCTACAGTTCTACATGTTGAATTCCAGATCCACGGACAAAGTGCTGCAGTGGGTCAGAGTAGAGTGTCAGGGGGTCCCCCCCCTCATCAAAGGACAAGCTTGGTGTCTGGGTTTACAAAAACAAGTAAGGCTGCAGCACCCAAGTCAGCACTGCCTGCCCTTGTGTGTGTCTCTGCTTCTGTTGCCTCTTAGCCTTATCCTTATTGTATCTTCTTTGAACAAGCGCTGTGGGAGGACTCTGCCTGCGGATGTGCTGCAGGGAGGGCTGGATTTCTTCCTCAGCTTGCCTTTTAAAACTGCTCCATCCTTTAACTTGTGATTAAATGGAAAACCCTCGCTCCCCACTTGGCTGTCTGTGAGCTGCAACGTACCTGTGTGAGTCACAGTCCGAAATGTGGGCACGTCACAGGCAAACTTTCCAGGCTCAGCACCTCGTTTCACGAGTGCTGCATCATGGTTAGCTGTGTAAGCAGCTGCATTCTTCCCAGAACAACCCTGTGGAGGATTAGAAGTGGGGTTGGAACTAGATGATCTTTAAGGTCCCTTCCAACCCAAACCATTCTGTGATTCTCCAAATGCAGTATTCTGGTCACATCTTGTGCCTTTCATAGTATCACAGAGTGGTTTGGCTTGGAAGGGACCATAAAGATCATCTGGTTCCAACTCCATGCCGTGGGCAGGGACACCTTGCACTAGACCAGATTGCTCAAGGCTCCATCCAATCTGGCTTTCAACACTTACAGCCTCGGAGCCTCCCCAACTTCTTTGTTGAGAACAGGGCACCCTGTTCCATTGCCTCATCAGTCTCGTGGGGAAGAATTTTGTTCTAGTGTCTAATCTCAATCAAACTTCTTACAAACCCTTGTCCATGCCTTTGTAAAATGTCCCTCTCCTGTAGCCCCCTTCTAATACTGGAGGGCTGCTCTTGAGCCACCATGGAGCCCTCTCTTCTCCAGGCTCAATAGACAAAAATCCCTCAGCCTGTCCCTGTGGCAGAGGGGTTCCAGCCCTCTGATCATCTTTGTGGCCTCAGCACTGCAGGTGGGATCTCTGTTTCTTTGATAGCTGGAGAGCAGGAAGCCGTGCATCTGGCTTGTGCAGCAATGCACATGGTTAATTCAGGACTGTGTTATCTCCTGTTGATCTTATCTGATTGAACATGTTGGGATAGTGTCCCAGAGATGCCAGAAGGGTTTTTGGCACTGCAAACACTGGAAAAAATTAGGAAGACAAGGAGAAGGGGTTGAAGCCAGATGAGCTGACATGCAAAGCATTGCACTTGCCTTGCACCCTCCTCCTCCATTTGGTTAGTGTAGTGGTAGCTCCCTGAGCAGGAGTGGTGCCATGAGATCAATCCAGCCTTCTGGCACTGCAGGATAGACTGGGGAAAGACCAGGTTGCACAGGATCCTGTCCAGTTGGGTTTGCAATCTCCAGAGAAGGAGACTCCACAATCTCTGGGCAGCCTGCTCCAGGGTTCCAGCACCCTCACAGCAAATAGTTTCCCCTTGCTCCTCTTGGATTATCTACCCCAGATTGGTTTCTCAGCGGGTTCCTGGCTTCCAGAGAACAGAACTTCAACAGGGTGACAGCTCACACAGCCAGGATTGTCCCCTTGCAGGAGAAGCTAGAAAGGCTGATCCCTGCAGAGCGAGGCTCTCTCCACAAGCTGTGAGCCAGGTGTGAGCAGTGCTACTGGAGTACATGTTGCCAGGGGCTGGGAAGGCTTGGTGTGAATTTGAGGTGACAATCAGGGGCCTCTGATTCTTCTTTGGTCACAACTGGCAAGGGTTGCAGGTTCTTACTGTCACGTCAGGGTAGGGATTTGAGCTACTACTTACAAAACCTTACCTGGACATCACAGGCATTTTCTGGTGTGTCCATTACATGGAGAGAAAGCTCACTGTTGGGATTTTTACTGTGTGGTTTGTGGCAGAGGCTCAAGAAAGATAGGAAACGGAGGCTGGAATTCAGTGTCTTTAAGGTCCAACCCCAAACCAGTCTGATTCAGTGCCATTTGCCTGTGGTAATGGTTTTCAGGTCCTTGCTGTGAAGAGAAAGCTTGTGGTTGCAGTAGGTGATGTGATCAGATCAGGCATGCAAGGCTGGAGCTGTGGGTGTTCAGTTTGGTGTAGCTTGGTTTTGATTCTTTCATAATTGAGTATGAATTTTTGTTCAAGCCATGCCATGAGTTTCCAGTATGTGCTGAAACCCAGGCATAAAATCTAAGTTACATTTAAATCACGGTTTTAAACCCTCAAAAGAGCAGTAAAACCATCTGAGTGACTGCTCATGGTCACAGTTCTTCAGCCTTCAAAACCCAGTTGAGCAAGAAAATGTCTTCTCCACAACTGAAGACTTCTTGGGCAGCTTCATTGGTAGAGGAACTGCTGCATGTAATGTCCTCTGGCCTCCTCTTCCACATTGACCATGCCCAAGCTGTAATTCTTTCCTTTCTTACAGGAATGTCAATGAATGTTTTGGGCTCAGGGAATGTGGGAAGAGGGCTTGGAAAGGGCAGAGATGGGAAACCGCAGGAATAAAATCCCTGTAGCTGCTGTGTGGGAGCACAAGTAGGGAAGGTTGACAAGCAGCAAGCTGGTAGCTTGACACAGTTGGAACCAGAGCAAAACCTGGAAGCCTGAGGCCTGGGAAGCAGCTGCAGAAGGATTTAGTGTGGGAGGGTAGGGTTGATTAGGCAAGAAACAGGGCCCCACACCTGGCAAACTTGCATTGTAGGCTTACTGGGAGCTGAAGGAGCTTCCCTGTTTTTCTTGTGTCCTGTTTGAGTACAGCCTTTGCTGAACTTCAGTTTGTAGCAACAGATGTGAAAAGTTAATGGTTGGTCTTTTCCAACCTAAATGGTTCTGTGATTCCTTGATAGCCTTTCTCACCAACTTTTGTGCACTGCTTTTTGTTTCAGGCTAATATTTTTTGGTGGCTATGGTTATTTTCCTGAAGGGAAGCAACGGGGGACTTTCGAGTTTGATGAAACCTCTTTTTGGGTAAGTCAACCTTGAAGCCATTTCTATTTAAAGTTTATTATTTGATGAGTGCTTATTAAAGCTTATGGCTTATTTCATGTTTCTAAAGAATTCAGGTCTTCCTAGAGGGTGGAATGACCACGTGCATGTTCTGGACACTGAAACTTTTACTTGGAGCCAGCCTATAACTACGGTAGGTCCTCTCTCAGTTAAAATTGCAGCTCTTAAGAGAGATGTGCACTGTGTGCTCTGTCTCTTGGAATCGTAGAATTCTTTGGGTTGGAAGAGTTCTTTAAGATCATTGAGTCCAACCTTCAACCTGAGACCACCATGGCCATTAAACCATGTCCCAAAGTGCCATGTCTACATGTTTATTGAACACCTCCAGGGACACTGACTCCACCACCTCCCTGGGCAGCCTGTTCCAATTCCTGTCTCTTGTAGCATCCTCTGAAAATAATCATGACCCTGCTGAGTCTGACCTTGCTGCTTTAATTTGTGGTAAGTTAGAAGAGGATGATGATAAAATGGCCTCCTCATGTGGCTTTGCAGGGTTAGCAGTGGCCTGTCCAAGCAGCTATGGGTTGCAGATGGGCTGTGTGCCTGGCTGTATACTTGATCAACAGAATCATAGACTGGTAAGGGTTGGAAGGGACTTCTGGAAATCACCCAGTCCAACCCCCATGCTAAGCAGGGTCACCCACAGCAGGTTGTCCAAGACCAAAATGTCCAGCTGGGTTTGGAATCTCTCCAGAGGAGCAGACTCCACAACCTCTCTGGGCAGCTTGGTGCAATGCTCTGGCACCCTCTGTTATTACAGTACAATGTGCAGTGCGAAGCTCTTAACCTGTTGTATCTCGTGAGGAGGATCATTCTCTAGCCTCTTGTCTCTCTGGTTAACTGTTTGCAACCAAGCAGCACAGAAACTCAGGCACAATAGGTTACTCTTCTTCTCTGCTTCGCCTTGCAGCCTTCTTCATGTTACCAACCTTTAACTGTTGTGTGTTCTGTGACCTTGCCTTCTTTGGGATCCAAACCCCTCCCTAAATGCCAGGAGTTAGAAAAGGTGGAATATCTCTCTGCAGGACCTAGTAGTAGCTAGCAGGAGGAGGTGAGAAATGCCCTGCAGGACTCCCCAGCTGGCTGTGTGTAGCTGAGCTGCTCTCAGTGGTGCTTTGCTGAGTTTATCCTCTCCATGGGATGGTGGCTGGTGGGAAGCATCATGTCTGCAGCACTGCTGTTTCTGCTGTTCTGGCAGACACTCCTGGCCACGTGAGCTGTCACCTGTGCCAGAGCATTGTGGAGTCTTGTTCTCTGGAAGCCAGGAACACTGAGAAAGCAGATGCTCCCAAGAGGAGAGCCAGAAGTCCCTGCCCTTCCTGAGATAATTCTCTTCCACCCTCCACCTCCTGCATAGCTGGGCTACGGCAAGCCTGTGGAGCAGGAAGCTACAACAGGGTCTTTACTCAGTCTGATCCAGCTAGGGGAGGAAACCTGGCCAGGACCGTGTGACCAGGACTCTCTTCAATTCTGTTTCAATTCCCTGTACCTTGCTCTCTTGCCAGGGAAGTGGGACTGTTTTCTTTGCTATAGATGGACCCCTTGAGGTATCATTAGCTTGTGTTTGGGGCCTTACCTTTGAGATACTCTTGGTAGAACTGGTTCAGAAACATCCCCTCAAAATACAGAGGACCTGCAGCCTAGTCAGTAGCATGCTTGAGGCCACTTAAACTTCATTCAAACCACTCTTTTACCAAGGATTTTCCTCCCACCAAAACCAGGAAACTTGCCTTTTATTTTGGGTTTTTGAGTTCTAGCCTCCTCACTCTAAGAAGGACATCAAGGTCTAGAGAAGGGCAATGAAGCTGGAGAACAGGTCTGGTGAGGAGCAGCTTGAGGGAACTGGGGGTATTAAGTCTGGAGAAGAGGAGTTACAATAGAATAATAATACAATAGGCGGCTGAGGGGAGACCTTCTCTCTACAACTGCCTGAAAGGAGGTTGAAGCCAGGTGGGGGTTGGCCTCTTCTTCCAACTAGCAAGTTACAGGACAAGAAGAAACAGCCTCAGGTTTCACCAAAGGAGGTTTAGGTTGGACATTAAAAAAAATTTCTTCTCCAAAAGGACTGCCAATGCTTTAAACAGGCTGCCCAGGGCAGTGATGGAGTCCCCATCCCTGGAGGGATTTCAGAGCTGTGTGGCTGTGGTGCTGAGGGACATGGTTTAGTGGTGGACTTGGGAGTGCTGGGTTAATGGTTGGCTGTGATCTTAAATGTCTCTTCCTTCCAAAACAATCCTATGATTCTGTTTGGATCTGTCTTTCTCTCCTCATCTTTTGTTCCCGTTGACTTGCATACTTTCATCCTTCAGTGACATTGTGCTCCTGGAGAGCTCAGGAATACAAAATACTTGGTTTCCTGTCATCTTTACTGTAAAGTGATGGCTTGGTACATTTCTCTTGGGTGCAGGATTGTCAAAACAGAACAAAGCACTCCCTCCTTACAAGTAGACGCTATCTGAAATGTCCCAGAAGTGTTGAGGAACAGAGAAGTGCAGTAAGATTGCCTGAGAATTGGGGGAAATGAAATTTGAGATCTGTAACTCTTTATTCTGCTTGCCAAAGAATTGCTTTGTCTTGCTGCATACAGACCTCAAGAAGTAACTCAAGAAAAACAGTGTCTAAAAATGTATTATCTTATTTACAGTCCCAAGTCTTCTGTGACCTGAAGGACTTCCTAGCATAAACACTTTGGACATTAGGAGGAAGTTCTTCACAATGAGAGTGACAGAATACTGGGACAGGCTGCCTGGGGCTGTGGTTGAGGCTCTGTCCCTGGAGACATTCAAGATCAGATGTGGTGTGCCCTGGGCAGCCTGATCTAGTTGTCCCTGCAGGGGGGTTGGACAAGATGACCTTGGAGGGTCCCTTCCAACTCAATGCGATCTGTGAGTCTGTAAATCTCTAAAAGCAGAATTTATGTCACAAAATCACAGGGTGGTGGAGGTTCATCTGGAGATCTAGTCCACCCCTGTCAGATACCTTAACACTTAAAAAGGGGGGGGGGGGGATAAAAAACAACTAACCCCATTTGTAATGAGTTTTCTGATCTTCCATCCATCAAAAATGGATGCCCCCTCCCTGGAGGTGTTCAAGGCCAGGTTGGATGAAGCCTTGACTAACTTGGTCTAGTGAACAGTGTCCCTGCCTGTGGTAGAGATATTGGACCCAAACCATTCTATGAATCTATGGATCTGTGGAAAAAAAAGATAAGTTTCTGCAGATAGAACAATTTAATAGATGTTTTTTCACACTCTGTTCCTTGTTGGCCTTAAGTCTGACTTTAGTTCAGCCTTTACTCTCTGGTGACTGATGGGTGGAACTGTGAGGGCTTGCTTGCCTTTAGCAGGACACTGAGAACTCTCCTGGGAGGCCTGAGAGGAGCCCAGCTCCCACCCCACAGAATCACAGGCTGGTTTGAGCTGGAAAGGACCTTAAAGATCATCTAGTTCCAACCCTGCTGCGATGGGCAGGGACACCTCCTAGAGCAGGTTGCTCAAGTGCCCATCCAGCCTGGTTATGAACACCACTTCCACTTTTACACTCCTTGTTCTTGGTCCAAGCTTTGGTGGGCATCACTAGCATGCCCATCACCACCATTTGGTTTCACCACTT
Organism: Picus viridis; assembly: GCA_033816785.1. Lineage (NCBI taxonomy): Eukaryota > Metazoa > Chordata > Aves > Piciformes > Picidae > Picus > Picus viridis. The sequence goes on along the minus strand of CM066585.1, from coordinate 34,940,820 downwards.
CTCTTCTCCCTCCAAGACAGCTGTGGCTGGTCTCAAGGCCAGCTGCAGCTCAGCCCACCCCAAATCACCTCCACGTATGGGAGGACTCTTCCTGGCACTCACATGGCCAAGAGCACCCACCTGCTCATCATGTGTCTTGTCACCCCACACCACTCAGGGTGCCTGGTGTGGCCATAGCCACACTGTTTTCTGTGTGTGGTGGGCACCTTCAGTCAGCTCCTCTTAATCTGCTGCAGGTTTTCTTTCATGTCTCCACTGAACTTACCTTCTTATCTCACATTTTCTGTTCCCAGGGTAAAACTCCCTCCCCACGAGCAGCTCACGCCTGTGCCACTGTTGGGAACAGAGGCTACGTGTTTGGTGGCAGATACAGAGTAAGGCCCAGCCCAGTTTGACCGCATGTCACTGAAACTTCAGCAGAGCATCTCAACCATCTTCTGCTTTCTTGTAGGAGTCCAGGATGAACGATCTGTACTACCTGAATCTGGATACCTGGGAGTGGAATGAAATGTAGGTTCTAAACCTCAAGCTCCTTAGTGTGCAAAGCAATGTCAAGGTGACACTGTGATTTTATACAGTAAGATGTTTCCAAAGTCAACTTCTGATGTTACAAATTGAAATAGTCAACACAAGGCCAGGTTGAACAGAGCCTTGAGCACCCTGGTCCAGTTGAAGGTGTCCCTGCCCATGGCAGGGAGGTTGGAACTAGATGATCTTTAAGGTCCTTTCCAACCCAAACCATTCTGTGATACACTTCTAGTAATTCTAGTGAACCTTGGTCTATTCCAGGAAGAAAACTCAGGTAGAACTGAGCTGCCTCACCAGCTGCTGACTCTTCCTGTCAGGCTTTTCAAAGTATTGATATAAACAAAACGCTTTTTCTGTGTTTAAAGAAATGAAACTGGCTGTTGGCTCATGAGCTGAGCACAGTGTGAAGCTGCATCCTTCAAATAACTGACAAGGAATTAGAGCAAAAAAGAGCAGCACTGGAGAAGACCAAGAAGGGATCTTCTCAATGCTCATCAAGAGCTAAATGGTGGAGGACAAGACAATGGGGCCAGACTATTTTCAGTGGTGCCCACTGACAGGACAATGGGCAGAGGACACACACCTTAAACCCAGGAGGTTACATGTGAACAGGGGAAGAAACTTGTTTGGTATGAGGGTGCTGGAGGCCTGGAGCAGACTGCCCAGAGAGGCTGTGGAGTCTCATCTGGAGAGATTCTAAACCAGCCTGGATATTGTGAACCTGGGCAAGCTGCTGTGGATGACCCTGCTTTAGCAGGGGGGTTGGACTACATCTTCAGAGGTCACTTCCAACCCTACCAGTTTGTGATTCTGTGATGTTATTGTAGCATGTGTGTATTTGTGGTTCTTCTCTTGAAATGTAGAATCACACAAGGCATCTGCCCAGTTGGCCGCTCGTGGCATTCTTTAACACCAATCTCCTCAGATCACCTCTTTCTCTTTGGAGGATTCACCACTGACAAGCAGCCATTAAGTAAGTCACCCCAAAAGGATTTTGCCTTTCGTTGTCTTTTGGGTTCTTGGTGGTTTGGGTTTGGCTTCTTTGTGTTGGGTTTTAGGTTCTTGATGGTTTGAGTTTTGGGTTCTTGATGTTGGCTTTGTGTCCTTGAACAGTGGAGCACAGAAGCTTGAATTAGTGTCTCAGCACCTTAAAATTGTTGCCAAATGCCATCCCTGCAGCTTCTGATCCATCTCTTTATGGTCAACAGCCAATTCCACAGAGCAGGGGCTACCAGTTGTGTTTAGACAGTATTATTTATAGCAATGAATCTGCCCTAAAAATTGGTCTGATGCAAACTGCATGTGGACCTTCAGAGTTCTCCATCTTCCCCTTCCGCCTTCACTCCCATAAATCATTACTCAAACTTGCAGCCCAATATTCTTTAAGATTTTTCCAAAAATGGTTAAGACCAAAAAATGGGCTGAAGCCCCTGTTTGGTGTCATAAACATGGGAGAACCAACAGAAGTTGGGGTTGGGTTTGTTTTTTTGCTCCTTTTCAGGTGACGCTTGGATTTACTGCATCAGCAAGAACGAATGGATACAGTTTGAGCACAATTATTCTGAAAAACCAAGGTATGGTCCACCTGGAAACGTTGCCTGCACCTCTTTGGCCTTGCTCTTGCTGCTGGTGAGGATGATGAGGGTGATATTTTGGCTTGTGAAATAAGGTTTGTGCAAGCAGATAGTTACAGCCATCCTCCAGAAGCCACGTTGCTTCTGGAGGATGGCTGTAACCATCTGCTTGTAAATTCTGCTCTAACCAGGCCACCTCACCCCAGTTTACCCTCGTGAAGGACAAAATTTCCTCTCATTAACTTCAAAACTTGGGCTTGATTTTGCTTGTGATTCTAGGTTGTGGCACACAGCGTGTGCAAGTGAAGAGGGAGAGGTCATCGTTTTTGGAGGCTGTGCCAACAACTTGCTTGCCCATTCTAAAGCTGTAAGTTGATTTTGAGCTTTCCCCCTACACACTTCTTTGGCAGCCCAAGTCCTTGTTGGCATCTTCTCACTCCAACAAGCGTGAGCCCATTACAGAGTGGTAGGGGTTGGAAAGGACCTCTGAAGGTCACCAAGTTCCACCCCACTGCAGAGCAGGATCACCTAGGGCAGGTCATACAGGAACATGTCCAGGCAGATGTTGAAAGTGGCACCAGATCTGGGTTTTGATTCACCTGGAGGCCCCAGTGTGCCCATAACTTCCCCTCTTGTAGGATTTGGTGGACATTTCTGTCTGTGGCCTGGGTGATTTAGGTGGAGTTCAGTTCTCACCATCAGCTTTTCCTCACCAGTCCCATGCCATTTCCAGGGTCTGTTTGTGTGAGCCTTGGGTGGTTTGGGTTCTGCTGTACCAAGGTGGAACCATGTAACCCAGCTGCTTTCCTCTCTCTTTTCACCCTCAGGCTCACAGTAATGAAATCCTCATCTTTTCTCTACAACCAAGATCTCTCGTAAGGTAAGAAAGCAACAGTCAGAATTGCTTAGGTTGGAAGAGACCACATGAGATCAACTCCAATCATTAAAGACTTCAACATGAAACTGTTGTCTTCATCCAAGGCAGTGCAGGGTCACTCCCAGACCATGGCAGGAGGGTTGGAACTAGATGATCCTTGTGGTCCCTTCCAACCCTGACTGATTCTATGATTCTATTCTATGATTCATGTCCCTAAACTACTTCAAAACATTCTTTCCTCTCGAGAATGCTGGAAGAACAGCAGCATTGTGCAAAGACAGAGCAACATCCCTTCCTCACAGCATGGCTTGATTTGGAAGGGACCTTAAAGGTCATCCAGTTCAAATCCCCCTGAGACAGGGACACCTCACATTAGACCAGGTTGCTTAAAGCCTCATCCACTCTGGTCTTAAAATACTTCCAGGGGGATGAGGCATCCACAACTTATCTGGGCAACCTGTTCCAGTTTTTCACCACCCTTATAGTCAAGAACATCTTAATGGCCACTCTAAATCTACCCTGCTCTAGTTTCAAACCATTACCCCTTGTCCTGTCACTGCAGGCCCTTAGAAATAGTCCCTCTCCAATTCTCTTGTAGCCCCCTTCAGGTACTGGAAGGCCTTCCTGGAGCCTTTGCTTCTCCAGGCTGAACAGCCACAACTCCCTCAGCCTGTCCCCACAGCAGAGGTGCTCTAGTCCTCTGATCATCTTTGCGGTCTCCTCTGGACCCTCTCCAACAGATAGATGTCCTTGTGTTGGGGGCACAGTGCTCCAGGTGGGGTCTCACAAGAGCAGAGGGGCAGAATTGCTGGCCCCAGGTCAGAAGCACACTTGGCACCGCTGCTGCGACCAATCCCTTACTGACAAGCTGTGCAGAACCCTTCCCTTGCAGCCCATGGTCCTGCTAACTCCAGTTGTGTCTTCCCTCTCCCCAAGGCTGTGCCTGGAAGCAGTCATCTGCTTCAAGGAGATGTTGGCCAGTTCCTGGAACTGCCTCCCCAAGCACTTGCTGCACAGCGTCAATCAGCGGTTCGGAAGCAACAACACCTCAGGCTCCTGAGCCCTGGGGCCATCCCTGAGCTGTGCATGGAGGAGCAGCTCTCAGATGATGTCATCACTTGACCAAGCGTGGCAAACGTTAAAGTTGTCTAGGTTAACTATCCGTATCCTCGTAGGTAGGTGCTTCTTGCCTTTCAGTTGCATGTGAATGGCCTAGAGAGAACCTATTTTTGTGTAAAGATGTTTGCAATAAATGTATTTAATGCAGGTGGGAGACAGAGCCTCTGCTGAAACTAGAAACTAGTTCTGGGCTTGTCCCCCTTGAAGAAGGGCAGCCCCAAGTGAGAAGATGGGGTGGGTGGAGGGAAAGCACTCCCTATGGAGTCCTTCTTAAAGAACCCGAGGACTTCAGTGGTCATGCAGGAGATGCTGGGGCATGCCCTGACTGCTGAGTGTGGCTTTAGTGTAGGCTGAAGATGGCCAAGCCAGGTGAGGAGTCCTGGTGTAGTCTACAGCTTTAGGAAACCTGCTTTAAAGTCAGAGAAATGGGATTTTGGAACTTGTAACATTGTCAGCGTTGACGAACTGTGGTAAACGTTCAGCTGGTGGAGCACTGCTGCTCCCTCCATTGTTTGTAGTTTGTTGTTTTGGAACTCATTGATGTTGTGGAACTTCAGTTGTGAACCTTAGGTAGCAGATATTCTGCCCTGAGAAGTGGGACTGAACCTGCTTGAGCCTCTTACCAGCTATGTCAGTGACCTGTGGAGCTTGCCTACAGATGGAACAGCCTGAAGGACTCCAGCATGGTGGAGTTACACTGGAAGTGACCATGGAATAGGTCACCTCCTGCCAGCAGGTGACATGGGTGACAAGGACCAGGCTCTGCTGCTGTGGGAGAAGGGGTAAAGTCATGTCCAAGTTCTCCTCAAAAACCCCCAACAAATTAAAACCTTTGACTTCTAAAACAAACTCATTCCTGTGGTGCCTGCACTGATTTGGAGGAGCTTCAGCTGTGGCTTGGGTGATGCAGACCATAAAGGTTGTGGTTTCACATCTCAGGGGGGTACCAACACAGCACAGGGGATTTGTTGTGACCCTCTAGCCTCAGGTTCTTCACAAAATCCCAGAATCCCAGCATGATGGAGATTGGAAGGGCCCTCTGGAGATCATTTAGTCTAACCCCCTGCTAAAGCAGGGGCAGCCACAGCAGCTTGTCCAGGATCACAGTGTCCAGGTGGCTTTGGAATCCCTCCAGAGAAGAAGATTCCACAACTCTTTGGGCACCCTCCTCCTCACCTCCACAGGGGCAATAACTGCATGGCCCAGCTTGGCTGTGCTGGTGGGAGCAGATGCTCTGGAGAACTAAGAGCTGGGGCTACACCTCCCATCTCCTGGCAGCCAAGGGCACATTTGGGAAAGCATAAAACTCCCTTTTCTCAAGTACTTTGCACTGACACTGTCCCACGCCTGCTAGAAAGTCCAGTCTCCTGCAGAGGGAAGCAGCAGGGATAAGGAACAACCACCACCACCGCGTTCTGCTGTGGCAGACCAAGCCAGGGCTTTGTCTCTTCCCCAGGGTGTGGGGAAGGAGCTGCTGAGCTCCAGTGGTCAAGGCCTTAGAGAAGGAACCAGGTGAAATCAGCTCACTGACCAAAAGCCAGTGCTTTACTGGGTGCTTTTATGTTACTTGTATGGAGCTGTTGGAGTCCATCTGACCCATGGTGTTCCCATGGAACCCAAATTCAGTCCAGGTCTGTCCATCTGTCCCATCTACTGGATTCTGACCGCAGCAGCAATGTGCTAGTGGGAAGTCCAGCTCTAGGCTCACTTCTTTTTCCTGTTCAGGAGGTGAGGTGCAGACACTTTCACTTTTCCAGGAATATTTCTTGACAAATCTGTGTCCTACAAAAGAAAAGGGTGAGACTGGAGACAGCAGACTGTTCATGAACGCCATCCATCCTCACTAGAGTTCACTGGCAGGAGCTGATGTGCCTGTTTCTGCCATCTTCAACCCTAGGCTGCCCAGGGAGATTGTGGATGCCCCCTGTCTGGAGGTGTTCAGGGCCGGGGTGGATGTGGCCTTGAACTCAACCTGGTCTAGTGGAAGGTGTCCCTGCCCGTGGCAGAGAGGTGGGAACCAGATGATATGAAGATCCCTTCCCATCCAAATGAGTCTATGAATATGAAGCTGATGTGGGGGCTTCTGCCCTCTCACTGGGTTTTGCTAACTGAACTCTCAATGTCTGTGTGGCTTCCATGCATCGGCTCCACTGGGATGGGTCAGCAGGTCCCTGACTGTTCCCTTCAGGGTGGTTAACCATTAATTGTGGTGTTCGTAGCAAAGTACCACAAAGTCAACACTATGACTGCTGCTGTTCAGCTTCTAATCAGTGAGGCATTACAGCCCAGCAGGCAGCCCATAGATGAGGATCACTGACATGAAGTAAGTGGTTGACAAGTTCTCTACTAGTCCAAAAATGCTGAGTGGCCTGGAGCATCTCTGTGAAGTGGAAAGGCTGAAAGACCTGGGGCTGTTTAGCCTGGAGAAGAGCAGCCTGGGAAGGGCTCTTCCCCTCAGCAAGAGCTAAAGGCTGGGAGTGGGGTGAGGATCGGACCAGACTCTTCCAACCCCCACCATGCTGGGATTCTGTGCAATAAACACCTCAGGACTGAAAGCCTCAACAGGCAGCACAGGAGGAACAAGAGGACTTTGGGTCAAGCAGCTGACTGATCCATGGAAGAAGAGCCCAGCAAGGAACTAACCCTCTCCCAAGTGGCAGGTATGGGAGCACTGCAGGCTGACGGGGTCAGTTTGAGGAGGAAATGGTAGAAAGGGCAAGAATGGAGAAGAAAACTGCATCATGTGGGTAAGCCCTTCCCAAGCAGAGGGACACTTACCCAGCCCACAATAAGCACCCTGCTAGGGGACAGGGGCAGGCAAGAGCCCACCATGACCCTTGTGAACTCCCAGTGCAAGAAGCTGCCTCTTCCACCACACACTGCCAGGGGCAGTGGAAATTCCCCCTCCCAAAACTAGAGGGCATCTTGGGAGAAGACACTTTTGTCAGACACAATACACAGCACAGGAACCTCGTGCCCAATACATTAGCAACCCTGGAACAGGCTGCCCAGGGAGCTTTTAAACACCTCCCTAGAGGTGTTTAAGAGGCAGAGATGTGGTGCTGAGGGACATGGTTGCACCAGCATCGTTAAAGAATGGCTGGACTCGATCCTAAAGGTCTTTTCCAACCAAACCCATTCTGATTCTATGACTCTTTCCAGCCTAAGCAGTGCCTCTTCCACAGCAGCACTGAGAAACACAACGCTGCTAAAAAAAGCCTTGAGCTTGGGAGTATTTTAGCCCAAAATGATGCTAGGTGTTCAAGGTCAGGCTGGATGAGGCCTTGAGCAACCTGGTCTAGTGGGAGGTGTCCCTGCCCATGGCAGGGGTGTTGGAACCAGATAATCTTTAAGGTCCCTTCCACCCCAAACCCTTCTGTGACTCTCTGTGAATTGTGGTGCTGCTGTAATTGTGGAGAACGCATGCAGAGAGGGCAGTCACCTTCACGCTGCGGAACAGGTCCTTTTCTCTTGCACTGGCTTCTTTGGACTGCATAAAATTGTGCAAGGCGATCTTTGCAGCTGTGAAAACACAGAAAACGTTCAACCAGGCCCTAAGAACCTGCTGGCTTCAACAGGTGGAGTGCTGAGAAGGACTCCAGAGCTTTTGTACAGTACCTTTTCCCTTCTTCTGGGTGCCTGGAGTGAGCTTGACTTTGTACCTTCAAGAAGAAAAGGTTTCTGTGAGAAGGCAGCAGCCACCATGCCCTGCCCACCCCAAGCACTGCCACTCACTTGTAGTTTGTCATTGCTGTGTAGGGAGCACAGATGGGGACAGCGAAGAGCAGGATGTCCTCGGGGTGTGGCTGGCCTGTCAGGGAGTCCAGCAAGGCCTCACCCTCCTGCATGGGCAAAGTAGCTTCACTGTGAAACCAGAGAGCATCCCCCCAACACCTACTGACTGGTTTCACTGCGGACAGAGGCTGAAAACCTCTTCCCTTCCAGCTGAACTACAACTGCAATTCCACAGGTACCACGTGTCAGGACCAAAACAGACTCAGTTTAGCTTCATCATGTCACTGGCATTGGATCACCAAGCCCCAACTTGTTACTGACCATCTCCCCACAGCCCAGAGCCAGCTGTGCCCTGGGGTGATCCACAGCTACATGGGCAGCAGGTGGAGGGAGGGGATTCTGCCCCTCTGTTCTGCTGAGACCCCACCTGCAGTGCTGGGTCCAGCTCTGGAGTCCTCAGCACAGAAGAGACATGGACCTGTTTGAACAGGGCCAGAAGAGACCACAGCAATGATGGGAGGGCTGGGAGCCCTCTGCTATGAGGCCAGGCTGTGAGATTTGGGGTTGTTCATCCTGGAGAAGAGAAGGCTCCAGGCAAACCTTCTGATGGCCTTTCAGTGCTTAAAGGGGCCAAGGAGAAAGCTGGAGACAGACTTTGGAGCAGAGCTTCTTGTGACAGGACAAGGGGTGTTGGTTTAAACTGAAAGAGGAACGTTCAGACTAGAGAGAAGAGATTTTTGACACTGAGGGTGATGAGACCCTGGCCCAGGTTGCCCAGAGAAGTGGTAGAAAGCCTTTTCCCTGGAACCATTCCAGGTCAGGTTGTGGCTCTGAGCAACCTGCTCCAGTTACAGATGTCCCTGCTGACTGCAGGGGGAGGTTGAAGTGGATATTCTTGAAAGGTCCATTCCAACCCAAACCAGTCTGGGATTCCATGATCTTTGATTACTAAAATCACATCATTTGAAACCGGGTGGATTTATTTTCAAATGAATCAAACAGGACCCCCCCAAAATGTAGTTAGGCCTTCAGGGAGTCACCAACCCCTTTCACCTCCAAACAACCGTTATCCTCCTTCATTAAAGAATCTAAAGAAGGAACTCTTGCCTTGGGCAACACCTCCAGCCTGTAATTACAGTAAATTTAAAGCCATTTCATATGTAAATCAACCTGTGAACTAATGAGGAACTAGCAGTGCATAGTGTTGTGCCATCCTCCAGCCCTGAAACACCTCCAGAGGCAAATGCAAGGCACAAATGTGTCAGGCCTTAGTTTCTCTATGTCATAAACAGGGTAGGAAGGGAAAAATCATAGAATCACAGATTTATAGAATGGTTTGGGTTACAAGGGACTTTAAAGATGATCTAATTCCAAAGCCCCTGGCATGAGCAGGGACACCTTCCACTAGACCAGGTTGCTCAAGGCCTCATCCAATCTGGCCTTGAACACCTTCAGGCAGGGGGTATCCACAGCCTCTCAGGGCAAACCTGTTCCAGTGTCTCACCACCCTCACTGTAGAGAATTTCTTCCTAATATCCATTCTAAATCTACCTTATTCCACCTTCAGTCCATTCCCCCTCATCTTATCACTACAGGTCCTTGTAAAATTTCTCTCCAGCTTTCTTGGAGGCCCCCTACAAAAAGAGTTTGTTTTGATGGAAATAGAGGAATGCTGGGTTCAAAGAGCCATGAGGCAAGAAGAGGACTACTAACAGCAGCTGACAGCCTGTGCCTCTTGTGCTGCTCACAGCAAGCTGCGTGCTGCAGCAGGACCCACCAGTTTCCAGCAGGAATGAAGCCGCCTCCTCATCACTTAGCTTCAAAGGTGAGCATTTACCTCCACTCCTGGCTGATCCTGGTCTTGCTCCTCCTGTAAACAACAAGGAAGAGATATTAGAGCTGAAATGAGCACACAACTTCATGCTTTCTCCTCCAGCCCCTGGAGGAAATCAATTCATTTACCAGCAGTCCACACAAAGCCACTTGGTCCCTGCAGAGACACTTGTACAGCAAAGGGGAGAGCTGCAGCACTTCCCCATGTCCGGAGGGGAGGAACATCTCTTTCCAAACCCTTATCTGGGAGGACAGTGTGGGGCTGCACTGAGAGACTGACTCATAGCAGAGGTGCAGAATCCACAGTTACATCTCAGCAGCACTGAGTGGGAGGCACTGGCTGGACTGGATCTTGGGCAGCCCTTGTGCTGGCTGCACAGGAAGGGAGCATGCAGGGAGCCTGCTGCAGGGCTTTCTGGTTGCCTTTGAAACACAAGGGCTCCCCAAGTCATGGTGTTGGGCACAGAGCTCTCAACAGTGCCCTCATGGCCAAGAAGGCCAGTGCTCTCCTGGGGTGTGTGAAGAAGAGTGCGGCCAGCAGGTGTAAGGAGGTTCTCCTCATCCTCTGCTCTGCCCTGGTGAAGCCACATCTGGAGAACTACGTGCAGTTCTGGACTCCTCAGTTCAGGAGAGACAAGGAACTACTGTATAAAGTCCAGCAGAGGCTCCAAAGATGCTGAGGGGCCTGGAGCATCTCTGTGAGAAGGAAACCCTGGGGCTGTTTAGCCTTGGGAAGAGCAGCCAGAGAGTGCACCTTCTCAATGCTCAGCAAGAGCTAAAGGCTGGCAAGAAGATGGGGCCAGACTCTTTTCAGTGGAGCCCAGTGACAGGACAAGGGCACAAACTGGAACCCAGAAGGTTTCATCTGAACAGGAGGAGAATCTTGTTTGGTATGAGGGCACTGGAGCCCTGGAGCAGGCTGCCCAGAGAGGTTGTAGAGTCTCCTTCTCTGGAGAGATTCCAAAGCCACCTGGACATTGTAATCCTGGGCAAGCTGCTGTGGGTGCCCCTGCTTTAGCTGGAGGGTTGGACTAGATGAGGTCCCTTCCAGTCCCTATCAAACTGAGATTCAGTGCTGCTCACCTTCTCATCCTGCTGCTCCTCCATGTCTGGGTCCTGTGAATCATGCAGCAGGACTCCTGCTGGGAGCGTCTCCTTGCCCGCTCCAGCACCACGACGCACAGCCTTGGTTTTCTGCTGTTGCTTCTTTGCTTCTTCTTTTGTCTTCCCCTTTTTCCCTTTTTTCCTTTCTCCTCCTTGTTTGTCCCTGCAGACTGCGGTGACACACAGAAGTGGTCAGAGGTAACAGACCAAGTGACCTTGCCCCAGGGGAAGGCAGAACTTGTCTCACTCACCCCCAGCAGCTTCATGATGAGCTCCCGGTCCTCCTCATCCTGGTCCTTGTACTTCTCCTTCATCTTCTTCATTTTACTCTGCAGAAGAGAACACACCAACAGCTTTAGAAACACTGCCTTCTGCAGAGTTTTGAATTCACAAACTCCTAGTTGCTGACCCCACATGAGAACGAAGAAATTGTTTGCTGTGGGGGTGGTGAGACACTCTCCCAAGCTGCCCATAGAAGAGGTTGAAGCCCCATCCCTGGAACCATTCCAGGTCAGGTTGTTAGGGGCTCTGAGCAACCTGCTCTAGTTGCAGATGTCCCTGTGGAGTGCAGGGGGGTTGGATTGGATGACCTTGAAAGGTCCCTTCTGACCCAAACCAGTCTGTGACTCTGTGATTCCATCAGGCAGCCACAGCCCTCCACCAGAAAGCTGGGATTTCTGCCCACACTTCACATGGCAACAGCTGAACCCACAGGTAAACCTGGTTCCAGTCTACCTTCTGGCCTCGCTTGATGGGCTGAGGGGCTGGCACACCCTTGTTGCTGCTGGGAGCAGGGGGAGGCTGTGTTTCTGTCTCTTTCTGCTTGTCTTCAGGAGACTCCAAGTTCTCAGAGTCATTTAGTTGCTTCTTTTTCTTCATTTCTCTAAGGAAAGCAATGAGTTGACACACTGCCTCTTGTTGTGACCTCTGCCAGCAGTGCCACCCCACTTCCCCACTACAGGGGAACCTGAGGCAGATACACTGGGAGCAACCAACCCCTCCTCTGGAAAACCTCTTAAGTACACAAGAAACTGTTCACAACCAGCACTCCCAAAGGACAGGAGGAGGCACCATCCCAGAGGCAGAACCCACACTGGAAATGCAGGATGGGCAATGAGCATGAACCAGCTCATACTGGGAGGTGCAGTGAAGCCCTGGAGAGGGAACAAGGAGGAAGGATTCACCTCACAGCAAACACAAAGAGGTTCTCACCTCCTCTCCTTGGCAGACAGATGCCTTCGCCCCTGGGACTTGCTGTCAATCTACGAAGTGAAAGGCAGTTAGAGCACACCATGTCCAGCAGCAGTCCACACTGCCCTTTGCCAAACATCTCAGCTGGCACCTTACCAAGTTGGGCTCTTCCTCTTTGGGGATGACTCTCTGCAGGGATCTGTGGGGAGATTGAAATGGAGCTCATCAGCAGACATGGGGCAGCTCAGCGATGGACTTGTCAACCACAGCCCAGACATCAGCTGCCTTGACTGTTTCACACTTTCAGCTTTCTGGTTCTTGAAAATCCCAGTGGATGGAAGGCAGGGGGAACACCACTGGGATTTACAAAACCAGATCAGATCTCTGCCAGCTTGTCTCATGCTCATATACCAACAAACCATGAAGACAGCCTGGTACAGCATGGGCTGTGGTAGGCCCTGCAGAGCTTCCCATTTCCACCCACTCAATCCCATCTCCTCACACCCACTAAGGACTGCCACTTCCAGGGACAAGCTCATCTTGCAGCCACATGCAAAGCAGTAAATCAGCACCAGCCTGGCAAAGAAGAAACAACTTGTGACTCAATTTCTGGCAGCTCTAAGAAAAATGAGGGGAGCCACCTCCTGAGCAGTAAAATCAGTGTGTGGTGGGATGCTTGGGCCAGAACAGGGAATAGCAGAGATGAAAGAGCCCAATCTCCCTGGGATTTGGGAGAGAGGTCCAAAGCTAGCAGCCCACAAACAGCCATGCAGGACAAGAGCAGGGAATGGCACCCGGCATGGCACTTTTCCCACCATCCAGGCCTGCTGCCCTGCACTCTGCCTACAGAGCTGAGCACTGAAAGATGTGATGGCAGTTCCTCCTAGCCCTCATCTGGGCAGCATTTGAAGAGGCTGACAGAGCAGCTGCTTCTTCACTCACCTTTGAGACTGAAGATGTGATAGGTCAATGGTTGTATCTGGATAATTCACCTCTTCCTCCTTCACTTCACTCTTTGACTCTGGGTGTTCTACTTCATCTTCAGATTCTCCATCCTCCTCTTCAGAGTCACCCTCTGGAGGATGAGGTGTGCTTACCCTATCCTGGTCGAGATCAGCAACATCCTCATCATGATTACGCTCAGGCACGGCTTCCACATCCTCTGATGCTTCCTGACACTCTGCTTTTTCATCTTCATTGCTGCTGTCTCCTCCATCTAGGGCAGACACAAAGAAAACATATCTCATGTGTGAAATGCCAAAATGACCCTTAACAGTGCAGGGAACTCAGTGCCAAACCCCAAACAGTCATAGAATCACAGAATGGTTTGGGTTGGAAGAGACTTTGAAGACCTTAAAGACAGATGTGGTGCTGAGGGACATGGCTAAGTGGTAGCAGCTTAGCAATATCGGTGAGCTCTGGGCGAGTGGTTGGACTTGATGCTCTCAAAGGTCTCTTCCAACCTGAACAGTTCTCAGATTCTATGATCATCTAGTCTGACCCACCCTGCCTTGGGCAGGGGCATCTTCCCCTAGACCAGGTTGCCCACAGTCCCATCCAAGTCATCAGCAGTGCACACGGCACCCGTCACATTCACTGTACCTAAGAGCTCCACGTCTTCAGCCACCAGTTCACTGGCACTGCTGCACACCGTTTCCAGATCCTCATCCTGCACTTTGATTTTCCTTTCTTCTCGGTGTCTCCAAACACAGCTTTCATCCACCTAGCACCAAGAGAGGCCTTTACTTCATGCCAGCACTAGCTCCTTCACCAGCCAGTTCAGAGCCAGACCCAGCTTTATTCTTTCCCTTTGAGCACTTTTTGCTGTTTAAAAGGTGTGGTGGGTCAAAGATGAAAGCAGCACACTGAAACCCATCAGACAACCCAGAAAGCAGAGCCAGTGAGGGGAGACATGCACAGCTGCACCACCAGCAGGCTCCCGAAACATGCTTCCAACAGAGCTGCTATCAAAATCAAATGGAAGTAGTAATGTTCAGTGTCTGTTTTACGTGAAGACAGTGCAAAGTGGGGGAAATGGAAATGAAAGTGGAGTCATTTACAGCAAACAGCTTCTTATGGGATTTGTCCCAGTGGGAAAACCAATTGGGAATACACTGATAAGCAAGAAGCAGAAAAGAAGCCTCCTACAGCTCAAACCAAATGACAAAAGCCAGCAGGAGCTGCACAGGGAAAGCAGTACCTTGAACAAGAAGCTAAAGCCCATCATCAGGTAAGAAGGTGGAAGGAAATTCTTCTTCCCTGAAAAACAAAGATAGGTTCCCATGAGGAGGTTTAGCAGCTGTGCTACTTGATGGGTTTTCAAAATTCCTTTTGATCAGAGGCTTCAGGCTACCATAAAAATGACACTGGGGCTTGTTCTGTCTCTTAGATAATAACAGGAGAAACTCAAAAGCAATTTAGCTAATGGTCTTCTGCCCAGGGCTCAGCTGGAAATGCTGCTGCAGCTGCCTGATAGTGCCTAAACTGCTCAGAATGGATCTTCAGGAGAAGAGAGCAATCTGCCAGCTGCCAGGGTGAGGGAAGCACCTCAAGTGGCTGTCACTGCAGGCCAACACAGCATCTTCAGACAAACACCTCATGTCTACTTCATACTGTTCCTTTGTCTCACCTCGAATCATGAAACTTCCAGTAGTGAGGTATTCTCCTGTAGGTGCAGTTTTAGACACCTGAAAAAAAGACATCATGATATACTCTAAAGAGGACCTGTCACAGGGCAGGGCTGGGCAGGAGCAGCTCTGAACAAAAGCAACGTTCAAGCAAGCTGTGTTTTGAGTTAGGAGGGCAGCTCTGCAGAACGACCCTGTGTCCAAAGAGGTTCTTCCTGTCCTGCGTAGGGTATTTTCCCAAGAGATTCATAGACTTATAGAATGGTTGGGGTTGGAAGGAACCTTAAAGATCATCCAACACCGCTGGCAAGGACACCCTCCACGAGACCAGGCTGCTCACAGTCCCATTCAACTTGGCCTTGAACACCTCTAGGAAGGGGCATCCATGACCTCCCTGGGCAACCTGTTCCAGTGTCTCACCACCCTCACTGCAAAGAATTTCTTCCCAATACAATTCAGCTCAATGCCCAGGTACAGGCACTATGTCTTAGAAGTCCTGGGACAGCAACTGACATATTCAGGAAACAAGAACTAAAGCACTGTGACCTTGATTTTGATGTATGATATGCATGTCACACCAGGGGTTCTCCTCTGCCCCTGTCCCAAAGTGTGGCAGTGCCAGGGAGGACCCACAAGGAGCAGTATCAGAGACAATTTTCCCCCACATGCATCAGTTCCCACACAGAGACAGGATCACAGAATGGTAGCAGTTGGAAGGGACCTCTGGAGATCATCAAGTCCCTGTCAAGGCAGGATCACCTAGAGAAGGTCACAAAGAAACATGTCCAGGTGGGTTTTGAATGTCTCCAGAATGAAGACTCTACCACCTCTCTGGGCAGCCTGCTCCAGCACCCTTAAATTACAGAAGTTCCTCCTCACGTTTAGATGCGACTTCTTATGTTCAAGTTTGTGCCCATTGCCCCTTGTCCTGTTACTGGGCACCACTGAAAATAGACTGGTCCCATCCTCCTGACACCCACCCTTCAAGTATTGATCAGCATTGACGGGATCCCCCTCAGGTTGCTCCTCTCCAGACTAAACAGTCCCAGGTCTCTCAGTCTTTCCTCATAAAAGAGCTGTCCCAGTCCCCTCAGCATTTTTGTCCTCCTTGAACCAGGGAGCGCGGACTGGACACAGTACTCTGCAGACACAGACACTTCATCTGCATTCACACACCAGATCCTTCAGCTGTGCTGCCTGCAAAGCTGTTGCAGGAGTGTCCTCACCTGGTTGTGGGAGACCCACCAAGCACTGGTGGTGACAACGGGCGTCCCAGGCGGCGCTGTAGCACAAGGCCATGGTACCCGCCTCTGTCAGGGTCCGAGGAGGGATAGGTTCACCTGTGAAGTGACAGCCAGCATGTCAGACAACATGATCCATGCTCAGCATGTGAAGTTCTGCAACTTCCATGTGTGGCCTAATCCAGCACGTGGGATTTCCTGGGGCTTGGGGCAGAGATAACAAGGCCTGGCTCAGCTTGAAGGCAGCATGGACAGAGCAGAGGCAGCATCAACAATTGCTCTTCACAGCTCCCAACAGAGGCTGAAGCCACCTGTGCTACAGCTCAGCTCCAGGAACTATCCCAGAATCCCAGCATGGTGGAGTTTGGAAGGGACCTCTGGAGATCATCCATTCCAATGCTCCTGCTAAAGCAGGGCCACCCACAGCAGCTTGCCCAGGATCACAATGTCCAAGTGGCTTTGCAATCTCTCCAAAGATGACTCCACAACCCCGCTGGGCAGCCTGCCCCAGGGCTCCAGCACCCTCACAAACAACAAGTTTCTACTCCTGTTCAGATGGAACCTCCTGGATTCCAGTTTGTGCCCACTACCCCTTATCCTGTTGCTGGGTACCACTGAAAAGAGTCTGATCCCATCCTCTTGCTCCCCACCTTCAGCTCTTGCTGAGCATTGATCAGATCCCTTCTCAGCCTTCTCCAGGCTCAACAGCCCCAGGTCTCTCAGCCTTTCCTCCTCACAGAGATGCTCCACTGGATTCTCTCCAGTAGTTCTCTGTCTCTCTTGAACTGGAGAGACCAACACTGGACCCACTTCCCCAGATATGGCTTCACCAGGGCAGAGCATAGGGGGAGGAGAACCTCTCTCAACCTGCTTGCCACAGTCTTTTTCATGCACCCCAGGAGATCAATGGCCTCTTGGCCACAAGGGCACATTACTGGCTTATGGTAAACTTATTGTCCACCAGCACTCCCAGGTCCTTCCCCATGCAGCTGCTTTCCAGCAGGTCACCCCTCACCTGTACTGGTGCAGGGGCTATTTCTCACCAGGTACAGGACTCTACACTTGTCCTTGTTGAACTTCATGAGGCCCAACTCTCCAGCCTGGCCAGGCTGACTATGTTCCTAACAACAGAAGACCACCTTCCACCACCTCCCAGCAATGGGACACAGGTAGGGCTTGCACATCTGGTCTCCTGTGAGAGCCACCCCACCACATTAACACTTTATACCTGAGATCATGTGGTGCCTGTGCCACCAGTTAAAGCCTCAGAAGGATGCCAGGCTCTGTGTCCAGCAGCAAGCACTGGCACCACCACCTCTGCCAGTGAGTATCACTTGCCTCTGCAGGCACACCTCCATGACTCCTTCCCACCAGAAGCTTAAGTGATCAACTGCAAGCAACCAGTCGTGGCTGAGGAGCAGCAGCAGTCGGTGACAACCCAGCCTTGGAAGAACTACTGCCTCTGACATCCCAAGGGGAAGGGTCTGCTGGAGCTGAGTACCACTGTGAGGTGAGCACCAGCCTGGGCTCAGACATGCAATACAGAAACCACCAGGTCACAGTGTCCCCAGGGTTCTGCAAGGTCCTGCATCAGCCCTGCAGAAGGTACCTGATGGGTTCTTGACCACACAGCTCGTGGCTCCATGGAGATCAGCATGCACATAGATGTCCCCTGGAAAAGAAGTGGCTTGGATCAGTCACACATGTGGCAGCTACACAGAGCACTCCAGCTAAGGTGAGGGTTTCTAATGTTAGCTGGAAACAGCTACTTTGGCTGCAAGGAGCAGAATGGGAAGAGGACACGGGAGACTTTACTCCATCCTGACTGCCCCAGCTCCTTTGCTGATTCCTCTGCTCCAAAGAGTATCACACAGAATCACAGAGTGGTAGGGGCTGGAAGGGACCTCAAGTGTGTGCCCATTATCCCTTGTACTGTCACTGGGCACTACTGAAAATAGATTGGTCCTATCCTCCTGACACCCTCCCTTGAAGTATTGATCAGCATTGATCAGATCCTCCCTCAGTCTGCCCTCTTCCAGAATAGAAAGCCCCAATTCTCTCATTCTTTCCTCATCAGAGAGATGTTCCAGTTTCCTCAGCATCTTTGTAGCCCTTTGCTGTACCCTCCCCAGCACGTCCCTGTCCTTCTTGAATTAGGGAGCCCAGAACTGGACACAATCAGCTCCTACTCTTATCCCTCAGGGGATGAGGATCCGGCCTCCCACAGCAGAGCCCCAGCACTCCATGGACAACACACAGTCCTCAGGAGTCAGTGTCACCAAAACACCCTTTTACCTAAGAACCTACCTAAGAACAAAGCAGAGAGACCTTTCCATGTCACCCTTGTGCACCTACAAAGTGGAAGACAAGACAAAACCCAGACTCACCTGGTTTTAGATAGCGCTTCACAATCAGCTCATTCTGCTGTTGATCTCTTCCAGCAATGATAAGGTAATTCTCTGAGCTAATGAACCACAGGAACTTTTCAAACCTGGCAAATGACAACAATCACTGTGTGAAAAACACCTGGGACTAACAGAACTTTGCAGAGGTCTTTATGCCACGCTTTTGTGAATATCCACCTCAGCATCTACAGCTTGCAGAAACCGCAGTTTCACATCGATGCACATGCCTGGGGCGTAAAAACAAGGCATGGTGCAAGCACCACAGCCCTGCCAAAGATGCTTTGAGAAGAAACAACAAGCAGCATCACCACAAAGCCTTCTTCACAGAATCACAGACTGGTGAAGGCTGGAAGTGACCTCTGAAGATCACCCAGTCCAAACCACCTGCTAAACCAGGATCATCCACAACAGCTTGCCTGGGATCACAATGGCCAGGTGGCTTTGTAACCTCTCCAGAGAAGGACTCCACAACCTCTCTGGACAGCCTGCTCCAGGGTTCCAGCACCCTCACAGCAAAGAAATTTTTCCTCATTTTGAGGCAGAACTCATGGTGAGCCCCACTTCTACACCAGTGAAAAGTCAGCCTGACCCGGTCCTAAATCTGCACATGGACAGTTCATTAGGTAACGAAACTGCACTTGCCAATAGACCTTCCTGGCCTTCTGAATGGTGGAGACTGTCTGAACTTCTCTCAAGGTCTGCTTCGTCTTCTTCTCTGCTGATTTAAATGCCTGTAGAGACAGAAAGCATGAAAAGCCAGCGCAGGAATCACCACAGTGTTAACTGAACAGCAGGGAAGCTGCTAGGGAATGTCTCTGAATATCTACTGCTCTTCACAGGCCTGTGTTCCCCTCATGCAAGAGATGCCTCAAAACCTTCAGAGAATCATAGAGTTATTTGGACTGGAAAAGACCTCTAAGACCATGGAATCCAACCACCAACCCTAGGGCCATCATGGCCACTAAATCATATCCCAATGTGCCGTGTCTTGAACACTTCCAAGGACGGTGACTGAGCTCTTTATTGTAAGGATTTCCCCAGATTTGCCCTCCTGCCTCCATAAGCACTGCTCTGTCAGTATCTCCACAAGGTGTCCTGGGGGAAACCAGATGATACAGCAGGGATCTGTGATCCTCAGAGTACAAACTCAAGGACAAAACAACCCTGACTGGTTGGTTTTTAACTTCATTATCTTATTAGGGCTACTAAGACCACGTCAGGATCCTCCACTAACCACCGATAGGAGCTCTGAATTTAAATCTCTCCGCTGTTTTAAATATCCCTGCTTTTAAATTATCTCCTAAAAACACAGCAAAAAGAAATACCTTTTCTGCAGCTTCCACTGTCTTCTGAGTTTTCTTAGCTGCATGTCTTTTGTGATCATAGTACCTGTGAAACAGGACTTTGTTTGTATCCAAAATCATCTGAAATCCCACAATCCATAGCCTGAAGTCCTACCAGAACCCCTCATTTTCAAAATGTACTTAATCACAATCCTCTGTATTTGTTGTTCAGTATTCAGCTTTGAGATGTTTTTGGTTTGGTTTGGGGGTTTTGGTTGGTTGGTTGGGTTTTGTTACTGTCCAAATCTTTGTCTTGGTCTTCCCCAGAGAAGAGCAGGCAGAGGAAGTCTGGGTGGCAAAAGCTGCTGTTTTGTTCCATGGGTCACCACGCAGAATTGTGCTCAAAATAACCATCATAACCATTAAACCACATCCTAAAGTGACATGCCCACACCTTTCTTGAGCACCTTGAGGGGTGGTGACTCCACCATCTCCCTGGGCAGCCTGTTCCCAATGCCTGACCACACCTGCAGGAAAGACATTTTTCCTAATATCCAACTTAAACCTCCTCTGGTGCAACTTGAGGCCATTTCCTCTCATTCTATCACCTGATACTGCAGAGGAGAGACCGACCTCCTCCTGGCTCCAACCTCCTTTCAGGGAGTTGTAGACAGTGAGGTTTCCCCTCAGCCTCCTTTTCTCCAGCATGAACAACCCTCAGCTGCTTCTTGCAAGACTTGTGCTCTAGAACCTTAATCAGCTTCACTGCCCCTCTCAGGACATGCTCCAGTACCACAATGTCCTTCTCAGAGTGAGAGGCCCAAAACTCATCCCAGTATTCAAGGTCAGGCCTCACCAATGCTGAGTACAGAGGACAGTCCCTGCCCTGATCCTGCTGGCCACACTATCACTGATCCAGGCCAGGATGGTGGTGGCTTTCTTGGCCACCTGGGCACACTGTTAGCTCATCTTCAGCTGGCCATCAACCCACACCCCCAGGTCCTTTTCCACCAGGCAGTTTCCAGCCACTCTGCCCCAAGCCTGGAGAGTTCATGGGGTTGTTGTGACCCAAGTGCAGGACCCAGCACCTGGCATTGTTGAACCTCATCCCACTGAACTCAGCCCATGGATCCAGCCTGTCCAGGTTGCTCTGTAGAGCCTCCCTACCCTCAAGCAGATCAGCACTCTTGCCCAACTCGTTGTCATCTGCAAACTTACTGAGGGTGCACAAGAGGTCAGTGCAAGCTACCTATTTCAATTTCCATTTTTTATTTCTAAGAAGACATACAGAGTCCTTCTTCCTATGATGACACCACTAAGAAATCCTGGCATGCAGAAACTTCTGCCCTTCACTTGGAACCTTACTTTTTGGCATTGGCGTAAGCAGACAGACTGAGATCGACATCAACCAATGATGGTTTGTTCTTCTGGGGTTTCTTCAGCTGTTTGGGTTTATTCTTCTTCTTTTTTTCCCTTTGGTTCTTCTGTTTCTTCTTTCTCTACATCAGCATCCTCCTCCTCCTCCTCTTCTTCAGATAACACATATGGGTTCCTAAAAACACATGGCATCATATGATTAAGATAGGAGAAGTGATTATTTTTCACCCCCAGTGCAATGCACTCCGTTTTTTATTCTCTCATGAGGACTCAATATGGACTAAGGAACCCAGGATGCCTTACACACAAGCCTGTTGGTGTCTTAGAGTCAGCCAAAGTTTGAGAAGGAAAAAGAAAACCAAAGCAGAAGATAAAGTACAAGTTTTCCAAGGAAGCACCCTTTCCCCAGGCAATTTCTTCTATCAAAAGCAAGAAACTGATTCTGTGATTCCTTGGTTCCAGAAACTGCTGGAACTTTGGCCCTATGCTGCTTAAGGAAACCTTCCAGTGGTTTAGAATAGTCAGACAGACTCTAAAAATACTAAAAGAAAAGCTATTATGGTAATCTAATTACTATTAATTTTGAAAGCAGAAAAGGAAGCATCCCTCTGCTCAAACAACTCTGTTCTCCTCATGCTGCTGTAAGAAAAACTGAATGATTTAAATAGAATCATAGAGTGGTTTGGGTTGGAAGGGACCTTTCAAGGTCATGTAGTCCAACCCCACTGCAGTCAGCAGGGACATCTGCAACTACAGCAGGTTGCTCAGAATCCCATAGTTCCAGGGATGGGGCATCTACCACCTTTATGGGCAACCTGTGCCAGGGTCTCACCACCCTCAGCTTCAAAAATTGCTCCTTTGTCTCATCTGACTCTCCCTTCCTTTAGTTCAAACCCATCACCCCTTGTCCTGTCACAACATGCCCTGCTCACAAGTCTATCCCAAGCTTCCTGATTCCTTTAAGAACCGAAAGGCCACCAGAAGGTCTTCCTGGAGTCATCTCTTCTCCAGGCTGAATAACCCCAATTCTCTCAGCCTGGCCTCACAGCAGAGGGATTCCAGCCCTCTGATTATCTTTGTGGGCTCCTCTGGCCCCACTCCAGCGGGTCCATATCTGTTTTGTGGTGAAGGCTCCAGAGTTGGACACAGTGCTCCAGATGAGGTTTCTCCAGAGAAGAGTTGAGGGACAGAAACACCTCCCTTGACCTGTTGACCAGTACCAAAGCACAAGCTAAGAAAACACCTATGTCCTACACAGCTCCCATCGCCAGTCCTACCTGCATTTGGTACAAGTGACCTGCAGTGTCCTTACCTCAGCAGCATTGTGATATGATTTGTCTGAAGCTTTAACTCTTTGATTGCACTTGCAACAGGGTCTCCCTGGGCTTGAGCCTCTTTAACAATGGCTCCAATCTCTGTCCAGTCTATCTGGTTGGCTAACGCACTCCGGACCACCTGGATGGCTCGGTCAACGATCTCCAGGTTCATTTCAATAAGTTCTCCTTTTATCTTATCAGCTTCCTTAAGGAGAGAAAGAAGTTCACAGCTTTTGAAGTTAAACACATTCAGCAAGTCTTTAGAAGAAAATGAATGTATTAATGAATACTGAGAGGTGTTCACAGGGCTGAGTGCTGGGGCCTCCTCACTTTCATATCTCTGTCAATGATCTGGATGGGGGCACTGAGGCACCCTCAGTAAGTTTGCAGATGACAACGAGTTGGGCAAGAGTGCTGATCTACTTGAGGGTAGGGAGGCTCTACAGAGCAACCAGGACAGGCTGGATCCATGGGCTGAGTTCAGTGGGATGAGGTTCAACAATGCCAGGTGCTGGGTCCTGCACTTGGGTCACAACCATCCCATGAACACTCCAGGCTTGGGGCAGAGTGGCTGGAAACTGCCCAGCAAAAAAGGACCTGGGGGTGTTGGTTGACAGCCAGCTGAAGATGAGCTAACAGTGTGCCCAGGTGGCCAAGAAAGCCACCACCATCCTGGCCTGGATCAGTGATAGTGTGGCCAGCAGGATCAGGGCAGGGATTGTTTTCCTGTACTCAGCTTTGGTGAGGCCAGACCTTGAATACTGGGATGAGTTTTGGGCCTCTCACTCTGAGAAGGACATTTTGCTGCTGGAGCATGTCCAGGGAAGGGCAGTGAAGCTGGTTAAGGTTCTAGAGCACAAGTCTTGCAAGGAGCAGCTGAGGGTTGTACATCCTGGAGAAAAGGCTGAGGGGCTCCCTACAGCTTCCTGAAAGCAGACTGGAGCAAGGTGGGGGTTGGTGCCCTTTGCCAAGCAGCAAGTGATAGGACAAGATAAAATGCCCTCAAGTTGGACCAAGGGAGGCTTGGGTTGGACATCAGGAAACATTTCTTCTCACAATGGGTTGTCAAGGCCTGGAACAGGCTGCCCAAGGCAGTGGTGGAGTCCCCATCCCTGGATTGTGCAGATGTGGTGCTGAGGGACATGGTTTAGTGGTGGACTTGAACATGGTTAATGGTTGGATACGATGGTATTAAAGGTTTTTTCAACTTAACCACAATTCTGTGAAATCCTGGAATGGCATTGAATTGACAAATTGACCACGTAGGACAATGGCCAACTTGACTCCTGACAGCAGAGCAGCTCGAGGAAATTTTGGGCAAGAAAGGTACAAGGCATTCCTAAGGCAGCAGACCCCACTGGGCAGGCCTAGGCTTCCTGAGGGGCTCCAGGGTGCTCAGTGGCAACAGGAGGCTTCACTTTGGGGTCTGACACCATCCAGAGCAGGCACAATTCTTCACGAAACACTCCATTATCTTCTTAGTTAAAAAAGTAACACCAGGGCAGCTGAGTCTTACCTGAGCTTGCTGGAGAGCTTCCAGTCTGTGCTCATGATCACGACGGACATTTTCAAGTTTCTTCAAGGCTTGTTTCTCCTTACAGGAAAAAAAAAACCCCAAACAACAAATTAAAAAAAATCAATTATATGACTTGCAATCCCAGCAGAACCACCACCACACATCTTGAAACCTACACCCCGACTACCACTGACTCAGCACTCTATCAAGAATGTATCACTATCAGCAATAAGTGTGACCAACAGGACCACAGAAGCGATTGCCCTCCTGTACTTGCCGCTGGTGAGGCCACACCTTGAGTACTGGGTTCAGTTTTGGGCCTCTCAATCCAAGAAAAACATTGAGATGCTGGAGCATGGGCAGAGAAAGGCCACAAAGGTGGTGAAGGGTCTGGAGAACAGGTCTGGTGTGGAGCAGTTGAGGGAGCGGGAGTTGTTCAGCCTGGAGAAAAGGAGGCTGAGGGGAGACCTCATTGCTCTCTGCAGTTCCCTGAAAGGAGGCTGGAGCTAGGTGGGGATTGGCTTCTTCTCCCTAGTGACAAGTGACATGACAAGAGGAAATGGCCTCAAGTTGCACCAGAGGAGGTTTAGGTTGGACATTAGAAGAAACTTCTTCACTGAAAGCAATCTAAAACACTGGAACAGGCTGCCCAGGTGGGTGGTTGAATCCACATCCCTGAAGGTGTTTATATGAGGCGGAGATGTGGTGCTGAGGGACATGGTTTAGCACCAGACTTGGTAGAGTTGGAGAATGGTTGGACTTGATGATCTTAAAGGTCTTTTCCAACCAAAATGGATTCTGTAGAGTTCCACAGCAAAAATAAGGAATGAGACCTCCCTCACCGCAGGCTACAAGAACCAAGTGAATCACCTGAAGCTCAGAGAGCCACCTCAGCTGCCCCAGTCTTGGATGACAACATACCTGTTGCAGGGCTTTCAGATCAATTTTCTGTCCCTCCAGCTTGGAGTAGAACTCATCTGTTGCCTGTAAGAGAAAATCAGCTATCAGAATCCCCAAGCTGCACCAACTTACACCAGGAACAAGCAGACAGAGGTGGCTCTGCTCACAAGAGGTGGCTGTGAAGCACTAAGAGAGAAGAAAAACGTTGCAACAACTTCCTCCATTTTACCTTTGCATGAGATGAGTTCAGCAAGACCCTCAAGGGTGTGTCTCACTGCAAACCAGGGGTTATGCACAAGTAAATAATTGTCCAAGCTACAGGCCATTTTGCTGTTGGTTTTGGTGGGTATTTTTTGCTAGGAAATGGTGGAAATGAAGCTGCTATTTGACACAGTGAGCTCTTCAGGTTAAAGAACTGCAAATCTAGACCTGCCTGTCTGGAATTCCTCCTGCTTCAATAAGTCAGTTGAAAAAGTAATAATAGACAAGACACACAAAAACCTAAAAAATATGTCTAAGAACTGCTTCTGGTGTTCAAGTTGCCAGAGAGAGCGCTTAAAACTAAAGGAAGGGAAGGTTTTGGGCTGTTTGGATCATCAGTAGTGTGAAAACAGTGGCAGAAATTCAGCCAAGAAGCATGGATAGGAAAGTGAAACGGAACTCTGGAGATCAAAGTCAGGAACAACATGCAGTTAATGATTTCAGATGTTCATGAGTCAAGGCCCAGGAAGAAATAGCACTTCAAGGACATAGTCAAGTGCCTGAAGCATTCAAAGTGGTCACTGGGAGAAGTATAACTGTGATGACTGTTTGCCTCCAGCAATAACTCAGTGTCTGAGCTGATAACAGCCACATCAGCAAAGGTCCACGCACACCTCCAGTCAGTGCTACAAGCCTTACTTCAGCCATGGGACCTCAGCTCACAGAGACAGCACTGCTCAGAAGCAGCCTAAAGGCTCTGCTTTAGTTGGCCTTTTCTGCATAAAACACTTTATCCACAAAACTCCATCATCTCTTCCAAGGTCTATGTTTTCATTAACAACTTCTCTAAGTACTCTTTAGCATCAACTAAAGCACTTAAGTACAGTATCAGCAAAAGCACTGTACCTTATTGAATGAGTCAAATTCCAAGTAGGGACTTTTTGCATGTTGAGAAAACAAGAAAGGATGAAATTCCTCATATCTGTAAAATACACATTTGATATTATCACCTGAAAACTAGTTGGTGTTATACAGAACAGCAGAAAAAGAAAGGCTTCAAATATTTACGTGTAGATCTCTTCTGCTGGTTTATCTGGTTCCAGACTTGGCTTTTTCTCCTTTTTCTGGATAATGTAGCCCTGAAAGAACACAGAAATACATCATCAGCATCTGTCTTTGAAAAGGATTCCAACTCATCTTGATAAGGTAGCAAGTTTTAGGTGCTAACCTACTGATCATAGAATAGAATCATAGAATGCATTGGGTTGGAAGAGACCTTTAGAGGTCATCTAGTCCAACTCCCCTGCAGTAAGCAGGGACATCTGCAACTACAGAAAGCTACAGAGCTCCATCAAGCCTGACCTTGAAGAATGTTTTCAGGGATGGGACCTCCACCACCTCCCTGGGCAACCTGTTTCAGTGTTCCACCACCCTCTCAGGACTTCTTCTTAATGTCCAAATCAGCATGAGACTGAATCATTCTACCAGGGAGACCCTGTGGCAGAAGTGCTGTTTCTCACCAAGTAAAGCCCTGATCTCCTGCTTGTCTTGACTCCAACTTCTTCCAGAAAATAAAAAAGTGAACTTCTCTTACAAACCCCAGCACAGTCTTACAGCATCTCACACAGATGCAGAATTTACACAGACTCACAAAATGGTTTGGCTTGAAAAGGACCTTCAAGATCAACTAGTTCCTGTCCCCCTGCCATGGGCAGGGACACCTTCCACTAGACCAGCTTGCTCAAGGCCTCATCCAACCTGGCCATGAACACCTCCAGAGAGGGGGCACCCACAACCTCCCTGGGCAACTTGTTCCAGTGTCTCACCACCCTCACTGTCTAAATCTCTCCTCCTCAAGCTTCACATGCACGTTGTGGTGTAACCCTGGACAGCAACTAAGCATAACACAGATGTTTGCTCACTCCCCCACCCAGTGGGATGAGGGAGAGAACTGGACCCAAAAGAAAATGGATTAAGATAAAAAAGTTTGGTAGGAGAGAAAAGGAAGGGAAAATAGTAATAATATAAAATATACACAAGTGATGCATGATACAATTGCTCACCACCTGCTGATCAGTGCCCAGCCACTCCCCAAGCCAGCTCCCCCAGTTTATATACTGGCTGTGATGTCATATGGTACAGAACATCCTTTTGGCCAGTTTGGGACAGATGTCCTTGCTGTGTCCTCCCTTCTAGTTCCTTCTGCACTCCCAGGCTCTGCTGGCAGGGCATAAGAAGCTGAGAAGTCCTTGTCTTACTATAAACACTGCTTAATAACAACATCGGTGTCTTATCACCACAATTCTCACACTAGATCCAAGAGACATCATTGCACCAGCTGCTAGGAGGAAAACTAACTTCCTCCCAGCTGAAACCAGGGCAGTGCTACTGAAGCACAAGCCCAGTTCTCATACATCATCTGCTTGTAAATGATTTAATTGCTGCATATCCAGTGCAAGGTAACAATTTTTATACCCCGTCACTACCTGGAGCCCAAGCTCACAGTAAAATCTGAAGGTCGTAACACCAGGAAAAAAAGAATCCCAGCACGGTGGGGGTGGAAGGGACCTCTGGGGATCATGCAGCCTCCCTGCTAAAGCAGGGCCACCCACAGCAGCTTGCCCAGGATCACAATGTTCAGGTGGCTTTGGAATCTCTCCAGAGAAGGAGACTCCACAACCTCTTTGGGGAGCCTGCTCCAGGGCTCCAGCGCCCTCACACCAAACAAGATTCTCCTCCTGTCCAGACGGAACCTGCCGGGTTCCAGTGTGCCCATTGCCCCTTGTCCTGTCACTGGGCACCACTGAGAAGAATCTGGCCCCAAAAGCAAAGCCTCCAAAACAAGTGCTGAGCAACACCTGCTTCCCCTTGAGCTTTGCAGTTCCTGCCTAACTGGTAACCACACTGCCTGGCTGGGACCCACCTTCCCACTGAAGTTGTCAGTCAGTGCCATATATTCTTCAGCCTTCTCTAAAGCAGTGAGCACTTTTCCAATATTTTCTAAAGAGAGAAAAGGAAAGGAGTATTTTAAAAGAGCTAAACCAGAAAGATATTTTTATCTAAACACAGCACAAAACAAATCAACAGAAGACCCAAGCAACTGCTCTTCAGACCCTGAAGCAACCTGTCCACCTTAACCACATGAAGTAGGATTCTAGGCTATCTCAAGAATAACATCCCAGATATTCCTTCAATCCTGGTACTTCACCACAGCCATCACTGCTTGTTCTGAACAAGCTCTTTGCTAGAAAGCTGATTTATTACAGCACCACATTCAAATCCTTTTGATTTATGGTAAACATAAAGCACACAATAAAAATAAGACTACAGGAAAACCTGCTCTGACTTTACAACCCCAATCTGTACTTTTCCAGTAAAAGTGAAGCTGCTGCTTTATCAAATCCCCACCAAGTTTGCTGCAAATAAAGGAAGATGGATATTTTTACATTAAAATGATGATTTTGTTTAATGTTAAAGTAACCTTTTACATGGCCAGAATTCCCCTGATGTTTAAGGCACCATCTCATTACAAAATCATGTAGACTAGAGGAGGAGTTTGATGCTTTGTTTATGATATATGCATAATTAAAGAGTTTTACTGTAAACAACAATGCTCCCTGACTTAAAATCATTAATAGTATAAAACCATATGGTCAGAACTAGAGCATTAAGGAAGCCTCATCTCTGTCTCTATTACACAGACATCAAAATGACCAGGAATGTAGTACTGCCTTTAAAACATTCTTTCCTACAAACCTTTACTTTCCATATGCTGATTTACTTTGACAGAACCAGGAAATCCAACTTCTAGAAGGCAATGCTCAATGAGAGTGGCTCCATAAGCTGTTAAAAGAACATAATGAAGAATCATCAGTAGAAGACATTCACAGTGAAATCTCTGTTCATACTGAAATGCTGTGTTTCAACAAGCTAGAGCCATGGAACTGCAGCCAGTCCTTAGGATGGGTAGAGGGAAGAAGTTATGGTCCCAAATTCAGGAGGCAGAGCCCAGGAAAAACAGATAATCATGGCGGTTCTCTAAGAAATGCTCCCTGCTTGGGTTTCATCTCACAGCTGATTGGTTCTTACATACTTAAGGGTGCTTAGGTTCATCTGGAACTGGGAAAGGTCTAGGATAGGGTGACAATATACCAGGAGGATGGGCTTTGCCTGGCTGCCAGAGAACACCCAGACAGATACATCAAGCATCCTGGATTTACCACATCGGTCACCGCTTCAGGGACTGGTGGCACTGGCATTCTCCAACCACCTCCTACCAACATCCTTGCCCTGACTTTACACTTTTACCTCCTGTTTGATTCAGAGATTCATAGAATGATTTGGATTGGAAAGGACCTTCAAGATCATCTAGTTCCAACCCCCTGCCATGGGCAGGGCCACCTTCCACGCTGCTCAAGGCCTCATCCAGCCTGGCCTTGGAACACCTCAAGGAAGGGGGCATCCATGACCGACCTGGGCAACGTGTTGCAGTGTCTCACCACCCTCACTGGGAAGAATTTCTTTCTAATCCCCAGTCAAAATCTCCCCTCTTCCAGCTTCAATCCATTCCCCCTCATCCTACCACTACAAATCCTTGTAAATAGTCCCACTTGGATTCCATTGGAGATAAAACACTGGGCAAAATACATCAAGTCAGAGTTCTAACAGAGACACTGTCAGATCCTCATTGCTGCAGGATCACGGCAAGACCCATCTCTTCATTCGGCTGGCTTGGAATCAAAAAAATCTCTGTTTTCAAAGGCTTCTATTGTTTGTCAGTTTTCAAACAGATTGTCATTGACAACATCAAACAGAGAAGACTGCTTGAAGTTGTTCAGATTTCCAGAATCACAGAATCATAGACTGGATTGGGTTGGAAGGGACCTTCAAGATCACCTAGTTCCAAACCCCCTGCCACAGACAGGTGGCACCTGTGGTGCCACACCACCAGGTTGCTCAAGGCCCCATCCAGCCTGGCTTTGAACACTTCCAGGGTTGGACTCTCCACAACTTCATCATCTAAACATGATGTGTATTGACCCCACTTGGTTTTCTAATAGCACACAAGTACTTACGAAGATGTGGGTTAAGAACCCTCTTCAGCTGTTCCTCTTTGGGTGCATTCAAGATTATTTCAGTTAACCTGTGAAGGGTAACAGAGAGCAGTAATGCCAGAGGACAATGGGGTTTAAGGCTATGATGTATTGCTACAAAAGGTTTTCAGTTTCCAAAATGGAAATGCAAAATGGCCTGTAAATGTGAAAAGCACCAGTACAGGTTAGGGATTGAGCTGCTGGAAAGCGGCTCTGGGGAGTGGTGGTGGACAAGAAGTTCACCATGAGCCAGCAATGTGCCCTCATGGCTAAGAAGGAAAATGGTCTCCTGGGGTGCATGAAAAATAATGTGGTCAGCACATCAAGGGAGGTTCTCCTACCCTCTACTCTCCCACCCTCTAACCTAGTGAAGCCACATCCAAAGTACTGGGTCCAGTTCTGGGCTCTTCAGTTCAAGACAGACAGGGAACTATTTGAGGGAGTCCAGCAAAAGCTACAAAGGTGCTGAGGGGCTTGGAGCATTTCTGTGAGGAGGAAAGGCTGAGAGACCTGAGGTTATTTAGCCTGCAGAAGGCTGAGAGGGGATCTTCCCAATGCTGATCAATAACTAAAGGGTTAGGGGCAAGAGGATGGGGTCAGGCTCTTGCAAGTGGTGCCCAGCAGCAGCAATGGAGGTTCCAACTGAAGATGAGGAGAAACTTCTTTGGTGAGTCCTGGAACAGGCTACCCAGAGAGCCTGTGGAGTCTCCTGCTCTGGAGAGACTCCAAACCCACCTGCACATCGTGATCCTGGACAAGCTGCTGTGGATGACCCTGCTTTAGCAGGGGGGTTGGATTGGATGATCTCCAGAGGTCCCTTCCAACCCACACCATGCTGAGATTCTGTGAAAGAACTACTCGAAGACAAGCTGCCTTTCACAGTTCCATGGAATTTGGGTTTATTCCAGTAGAAACACCATCTAAAAGCAATTACCTTTCCAGGGTTGGCAGAGGGGCAGGAGCTTTTGCACTGTCCACTGGGTATCGTTCCCGAACTGCAAACCTGACGTCGTCAGCTTCATCTGTGCGGAACCTCAGGATGTTTAAAATGATGTATTCATGGTCTGTCAGGACAATGTTACCCTGCAAGCACACCAGAGGGGACCATCAGCAGAGCCGTGTGCTCAGGTCCTTGCTTACAGCGTGGCAACACCACACTCACCCTGTCATACAGCTCAACAATCAAGTGATAAGCAGCCTCATCGCTCCCAAACTGGAAGTCCACGATTCTGTCTATCCCCAGCTGTGTCACACTGACGAGCCTCCTGGTCTTTAAGTGCTTACGGCACTGCAATGACAGCAAAAATGTCTGTGAGATGATACAAACAGACCTGATGGGTGTTGAAGATCCCTGAAGATCCCTCTCCCTGGAAGGGCAAGATGGACAGGGCCTCAAGTGACCAGGTCTAATGGAACACACTTGGCAGGGGTGTTGGTACTAGGTGATCTTTAAAGTCCCTTCCAAACCAAACCACTTCTTCCCCTCCGCCTCACCTCCTGCCGCCCCTTCCCCCTCCGCCTCACCTCCTGCCGCCCCTTCCCCCTCCGCCTCACCTCCTGCCGCCCCTTCCCCCTCCGCCTCACCTCCTGCCGCCCCTTCCCCCTCCGCCTCACCTCCTCCGCCCCTTCCCCTCCTCACCTCCTGCCGCCCCTTCCCCCTCCGCCTCACCTCCTGCCGCCCCTTCCCCCTCCGCCTCACCTCCTGCCGCCCCTTCCCCCTCCGCCTCACCTCCTGCCGCCCCTTCCCCCTCCGCCTCACCT
This sequence comes from Picus viridis, assembly GCA_033816785.1. Taxonomy (NCBI): domain Eukaryota; kingdom Metazoa; phylum Chordata; class Aves; order Piciformes; family Picidae; genus Picus; species Picus viridis. The sequence goes on along the minus strand of CM066585.1, from coordinate 34,909,139 downwards.
CCTGCCGCCCCCTTCCCCCTCCGCCTCACCTCCTGCCGCCCCTTCCCCCTCCGCCTCACCTCCTGCCGCCCCTTCCCCCTCCGCCTCACCTCCTGCCGCCCTTTCCCCCTCCGCCTCACCTCCTGCCGCCCCTTCCCCCTCCGCCTCACCTCCTGCCGCCCCTTCCCCCTCCGCCTCACCTCCTGCCGCCCCTTCCCCCTCCGCCTCACCTCCTGCCGCCCTTTCCCCCTCCGCCTCACCTCCTGCCGCCCTTTCTCCCTCCGCCTCACCTCCTGCCGCCCTTTCTCCCTCCGCCTCACCTCCTGCCGCCCTTTCTCCCTCCGCCTCACCTCCTGCCGCCCTTTCCCCCTCCGCCTCACCTCCTGCCGCCCTTTCCCCCTCAGTTTCAATTCCTCTTCCTGTTTTCCTGACTCCAGGATAAGAATATAGAATTGCTTTCTGATATCCAGTCACCTTCTCAAGAAGAAACTCTGAGTGAGTTTACCTTCATTGCAAAGCTGGATGGCATCATGTTTTTTGGCCACTCAAACTCAGTCACATGAATGCGTATACCAGATTCCAGCAGCAGTGTGGCCTTGCAGTCTGGTCTGTAAACAAAACAAACACTCAAACACTTGGCACATGAGCAGCCACCTCTCACCACCCACCAGTTTGCACTGGAGTGAGATCAGAGCACCACAAACCAGCAGCACACTATCAACAGAAAATAACAAGCTAGAAAAGCTGATCGAACAGTGCTGTAGACAGCAATAAGACATCACAGAACAGTTTGGCTTGGAAAACACCTTTAAGATTATCCAGTCAAACCCTTCTCTAACTCTACCAAGTCTGGTAATAAACCATGTCCCACAGCACCACATCTCTGCATCTTTCAGAATGAATCATAGAATGCATTGGGTTGGAAGGAACTATCAAAGCTCACCTTGTCCAACTCCTCTGCAGTGAGCAGGAACATCCTTAACCAGATCAGATGGCCTTAAGTTCATGGGTAATTTGGCCAAGCCAAATGGAGTTAAAAATTCTCCAACACAAGTGGAGGCAAAGATGAGCAAAATTCCATCCAGACACTGATGGAATGGGCAGGTTCATGACATGACAACAGCTCTACCTCCCAACTGGCCTGAGCACCAGGATCACCACTTCTGCTCTTCATTCTTCCAACTCTTCCATTCCCTCCCCACATAAAAAGAAATAATGGCAATTGTGTGGTTTTGCTCCAACACCTTTGGACTTTTGTATGTCTTTATGTTTGCTGCAGTATTTCACCCTTCGTATGCTACCTCCTGAGAAATTCCTGGGTAAAGATTACTGCATTTTGCCAAGGAACAGTAGAATTTCACTGAAAAGCCATCAGAAAAGCCACACATCTGTCAACAGAAATTACATATGTACAACAAAATCTAGTTCTGATACGGACAGCCACAGCATAAAGAAAGGTGAAGAAGGTCTTACTTTTGAAGGCGGATGAGATAGGTCTTATTATCCACATCATAAACGTTGTTTACTCTCATTCCCAATAAGCTGTCAAAAAGAAAATACATGCTTTGGAGAATGCAGTATACAAACCACACAAATGGCTGAAAAAATAGTTCCCAGTGGTAATTAAAATATAGAGAAGTGAGAGGTACGATGAATTACTAAGCAGTAACCAAAGAGGCAGCAAAGGAAGATTAACAGAATGAGCTGGAAGCCAAACCACCAAGAAATGGAGAAACTGCTATGAAAAAAGTGCAACGAGCTAAACAAGCTGCAACCAGAGAGCTTTTGGATCTCTAATACGTGATGGAGGCCAAGCTGCCAGCTCCTACAAGCATTCCTCTTTGTAGCAGGGTTAGAAAATTTACTGGTTATATTGGAATGCTTTGCTTCTCTGGACTAATTCTGCATCACTCAGGGAGCCCCTTGCAAGCGTGGGACACTGGCAGTCTCAGCACAAGCACAGAAACGGTTTGGGAGGGGGTAACCAAGGGGCTGAATACGCAGATTGCCCTGGACACCAAAAGGGTATCAGAGCTCCTTGGGGGTATGGATTGAGAAGCATTGGAGCTTCTCAGCTGGGTGGGAGAACAAATGACAAACTAGTGGGCCTTCCCCATGCAAACAGGAAAGGGAGAGCACTCAATTGCTCCCCAGGGAGAGGCTGGAGGACATAAGTAGGACAATGAGAGGGGGCACAAGAGCACCAGGCCTTCCCTGATAGGGTAACAAGAGAGCCAGAGAGGACTGAGTGGCAGAAAGATGTGCTGGAGACACAGACGGGCCCTGTGCTGCCACAGCACATGACAGACGTGCAGCCAAAGCGTGGGGCTGGGCTCCCCAGAGTGTTACACAGTCTCTGTATGGAGATGCTGCAATGACCCCAAAGCAGAACAGTACCGGGGAGGGCTGAAAGGTGGGGCGCGACGTGGGGAGGGAGGAGGGCTGGCAGAACTGTCACATGGGGCACTGCGAAGGACCATAGCTGACCGGAGGTGGGTAGCAGATGAAGGGGAGATGCGCAGGGCTGTGCCGATGGTGGGGGAGGGAGGGGACACGCGGGGAACACAAACGGGTACCTCAAGAGGAGGAGGGCAGAGCAGGGGTGAGGCAGGGCAGGGCACCGAGGAGGGGCAGTGCGGGGCTGAATACGGTGCTGGGCCGCCCCACGCAGCCGTGATGCCAAGGCGGGTCCGGGGCACCTGGGGCAGCTGGGGCTGCTGGGCCAGGGCCAAGAACCGCCAGGCCGAGCCCTGCTGAGGGGAGAGAGGCGCCACCGGCGGGGCCGGGCCCCGCTTCTCGGGGCCGCGACGAGCGGGAGAGGAGTCAGTCAGGGCCGAGGGAGCAGTACCTCTGCCGGAGCTCAGCGAGCACCGCTCGGATATCGATGGTGCTGAAGCGGGACTTCATCGCTCCGGCTCCGCCACCCGGTCCCACCGACAGCACCGCCGGGCAGCCCACTGCGCGCCTGCGCCGCGGCCCCGTTACGGGTCGCGCCCGGCACCAAATCTCTGCGCTCCGCGGCCGTGCATGTGCCCAGCCGGCTGTGCTGCAAGCGGCCAGCAGGAGGCGCTGCTGCGTGGGGCCGCTGCTGTGGGACTCGGGGTGTGGCGCGCAAAACATGGGAACCGTGGAGCGCGCAAAAACCGTGTGGGTGTGCGGTGTGCAAAAAAAGAGCCCGCGTCTCTCTGTGTTGCCCAGGCTACGCTGCAGTGGCTATTCACAGGCGCGATCCCGCTACTGACCGGCACGGGAGCTTTGACCTGCTCCGTCTCCGACCTGGGCCGGTTCACCCCTCCTTAGTCAACCTGGTGTGCCCCAGCTCCCCGGGGCTCACCATATTGATGCCGGCCTTAGCGCGGACGCCCGCTCGGCATAGCGCACTGCAGCCCAGAACTCCTGGGCTCAAGCGATCCGGCGTGCTCAGCCTCCCGAGTAGCTGGGACTACAGGCGCGCGCCACCGCGCCCGGCGCTAGGCGGGAGCCGCTGCCGCCCTCTAGTGCGGCCGCAGCCGTGACGTCACGGCAACTCTTCCCGCCTTCCTTTCTTCCCGCTGAGTCTCTTCCTTCCTCCTGTCGGTCCTCTTCTTTTGCCATGTTCCCCTGATGCTGAAGGGCCTGGAGCAACTCTGCGAGGACGAAAGCCTGACACACTTCGGGCTGTTTAGCCTCGAAAAGAACAGCCCACCAAGAGCTGAAGCGGGCAGGGGAAAGGGCAAAGGGAGCAGGGCAGGAGGATGGAGCCAGTCTCTTCTCAGTGGTGCACAGGACAAGGAGCAATGGCCACAAAATAGTACCCAGGAGGTTCCATCTCAACAGGAGGAGAAACTTCTTTGCTCTGAATCTGCTGGAGCCCTGGAGCAGGCTGCCCAGAAAGGCTGTGGAGTCTCCTGCTCTGGAGAGATTCCAAAGCCACCTGCACACTGTGATCCTGCGCAACCTGCCGTGGGTGCCCCTGCTTTAGCAGGACAGTTGGACAGGGACAGTTCACAGGTACCATGCCATTACTGATCAGCACAGGAGTGTTGACCTGCTCCATCTCCAGCCTGGGCCAGTTCACCCCTCCTTAGATGACCTGATGGCCCCTGGTTCCCCCAGGACCGCCATACTGATGCCAGCTTCAGCACGGACATCTATTGCAGCCCAGAAACCCCAGGCTTGAGCCAATCCACCAGTCTGAGCCTCTCTGGTGCTTGGATTACAGGCACAAGCCACCTTGCCCAGCTGTTCTTCAGGGTTTTGCAGATTTCTTGACATCCATCTTGTGTGGGCTCTGCCTGACCGCACAGGGGCAGTGAGGAACTGAGAGAATGTCCTTCAGCTGCTTGTATTTTATGTTTTAAAATGGGTGGCTGGATAGATACAAAAGATTTCTGAGCACAAGCAGGTTTAAGCAGCTGAGAAAGCCCAGACTTCTTGTTTTGAGCCAGAAGCAGCATCTTTATTTTCACTCTAAGCCAAGTAAGGTGCATCAGGGAGCTCTGCCTAGCCATTGGAATAGGTTGCCCAGGAAAGTGGGGGAGTTACCGTCCCTGGAGGCGTTTAAGAAACATGTGGACATGGCACTTTGGGACATGGTTTAATGACCATGTTGGTGTTGGGTTCATGGTTGGACTCAATGATCTTAGAGTTTTTTTCCAACTGAAACAATTCTGTGATTCTATGAAAGCTCAGTAGGCTTCAGTTAATGAAGAGCCAGATACAAGATGTCCTTCTCCCTGCTTTGAAATACTCCTCACAGAGAAAGGCTTCTTGATTCACCAGTGGTTTCCTAGGAATATAAAGCTCAGAGCTGAGGACACAAATGAGCTGTGACAGTAAAAACCCAACAGAGCAGACTAATGAGATACTCCTGGGAGCTCTGGAGTGTGCTGCCTAAGCTGGTGGTGTTTGGGAGATGCTTGTTGCCTCACAGTTGTGCAGGATCTCCAAGTCAGAAACATGATGGGAAGTTCTGCTGCCTGACATTTCCCATTTTAGAAGTCATATATATTGGGATACCAAAGGTCATGTTGGGTCTTGGACTGTGGCCTTTCACTGCTGCAAGAAATCACAACACACATCACCAAAACATGAGCACACCTGAATCACAGAGTCACAGGCTGCTTTCAGCTGCAAAGGACCTTTGAAGGTCATCTAGTCCAAACCCCCTGCAACGAGCAGGGACATCTGCAACTAGAGCAGGTAGCTCAGAGCCCCAAACAACCTGACCTAGAATGTTTCCAGGGATGGGGCATCTACCAGCTCTCTGGGTAACTGTGGAAACACCTGATTGCTCTCACTATTGTGTAAAAAGCATGAAGTGACATGGGTTACCCATTGCTCAGTACAGATAAGTGTGACAAGCTCAGCCTGGGCAGCTGACATCAGCCACAGAGGCAGAGGGTGGCAAGGGCAGCATCTTCAGGATGAACACCTCGGGGAGATGTTTTGCCTTTCACCAGCATACTGGACCCTTTGGTGACTGCTCCCTGGCAGAGGCAGCTGACAAGCACAGCATTGTGCAGGGGAAACATGCCAAAAGAGGCCGTGTCCTGCTCTCTCGCCCAGGCTGTGCTACAGGGGCTGTTCACAGGCGCCATCCCGCTACCGAGCGGCACGGGAGCTTTGACCTGCTCCGTCTCCGGCCTGGGCCGGTTCACCCCTCCTTAGGCGACCTGGTGGCCCCCGGCTCCCCCAGGACCACCATATCGATGCCGGCCTTAGCGCGGACGCCCGCTCAGCACAGCTCACTGCAGCCCAGAACTCCTGGGCTCAAGCCGTCCACCAGCCTCAGCCTCCCTGATGCTAGGATTACAGGCACAAGCCACTGTGCCCAGCTGGCTGCAGCTCCTGCTGCCTCTGCTCTTCAGTGCTTGGGAACTCCTTGGCACAGCATCCCTCTTATGATTAACACATCAACTGGATGCATGAATGCTTCAGCAACGCAGTGGGAATGAAGGGGAGAAGGAGCATCAAGTACAGGAACCCTGGCTCCCATGGGAAATAGTGTGGCCAGCAGGCCCAGGGTAGAGATGGTCCACCTGTACTCAACACTGGTGAGACCACACCTCAAATACTGAGTTCGGTTTTGGGGCCCTCACTCCAAGAAGGACATTGCAGGGCTGGAGCAGGTCCAGAGAAGGGCAATGAATTTAGTGAAGAGTCTGGAGAACAGGGCTTGTGAGGAGCAGCTGAGGGAACTGAGTTGTTTATCCAGGAGAAAAGGAGGCTGAGGGGAGACCTTCTGGCTCTCTACAACAACCTGAAAAGAGATTGTAATAAGGCAGAAGTGGATTTTTTTCTCTCAAGTAACAAACTATAGGATAAGAGGAAATGGCCTAAAGGTGCACCAGGAGACGCTGAGGTTTGACATTAAATAAAGTTTCTTCTCTGGAATTGTGAAGCTCTGGACCAGACTGCCCAGGGACATGGTGAAATCCCCATCCCTGGAAGGATTAAAAAACACATATAGATGTGGTGCTCAGGGACATGGTTTAGTGGTGACTTGGCAGAGCTGGGCTTGATGATTTTGAAGATGTCTTTCAACCAAAATGATTATGTGATTCTAAACAAAATTCAGCTCTTTGAGTTAAGATTTGACACAATACTTTGCTCTGGAAAGGCCAAGTTAAGCTTTTGTAAGCCAAAAACTTCACATTGTGGTCCTACTCTAGGCTGTATCCAGTGAGAGCTCAGAAGGATTTCCTGAAGAGAGTCTAAGAGGCAACCTACTTGCTGCAGTGAATGTCTGCAGGCATAAAGATGTGTTTTGATTCTCAGAAAAGGACACAAAAGTAGCAAAAACGTTATGCAAGGAATAAAATGCAGGAGCTTCTTGCCTTTATCCATTCACTGCTGTGATAGACAGCTGTCTAGCAATACTTCCACAGAGTACTGGAGATCTTCATGCTGTGTTTTGCCTGTCTTGAAGGGCCTGTCTGAGGGACCTCCCCAAAGCATCCCAATGCAGGTAACTGTGCATCTGGTCAGGATTGGGAATGCTGCAGGTCCCTCATCTCTTTCTGGCTTCACAGAGACCTGTTTCTGCAAGGAAAGCTTTGAGCCAAGATACTCAGATAGCTGAGGCAGCCTTTGGTCTAATTCACATGTGTCCATTGGCAGACAGCAGCACCAGCCCAGCCAGAGCCTCATGCTGCTGCCTCCACCTCCACAGGTCCCCTCCAGGATCGCCCCACCCTGAGCACAGGGCCAGGCTGAAGCCACCCTGGCCCTGACCAAAGTGCTAAAGACACTAAATGATGGTCTTTGCTTTGCATTTCTTGAAGTGCAGAGGTCAAGGCATGGGTGTACCCCTACCCAAGTACACATCCCTCCATTTCAGATATGGACATATCTCCTCCTCTTCAAGGCACAGGCACACCTCCTGTCCAAGGCCAAGCCCACCAGCAGCCACTCTGGAGGTATCAAAGCATTTCTTCCAGACTGCCTGACGCAAGTTAGCAGAGCAAAGTCCAGAGGTAAAGTACACACATGGCAATACAGTCTCAGAAAAGACAAACAAAGGTCCTCCCCAGTGCTACACAAGCCTCAAGTCCTTAAGTGTCAGGGCTGGATGAGACCCAAGAGACATCTTGTTCTGGGTTCCTATTATCTACTTAAAGAAGAGCTGTCAGTGACAGCTGGAGTTTTGGTTAAAGGCATTAAGATAATGATTTAGGGGTCATGAGCATGAAGACTGGACATTCACAAGCAGGGGAGGAAATCTGATGGGAATGAGCTTGGCAGACTGAGGAGGAGCAAAGCACAGCTAGGATGCAGATAGAGTCCTGACAGCAGTGCTGGCGTGCTAGCACTGTGCCTTGGTGCAGCTCCTCACCATTAAAGCAGCACTTGAAATAAAAAATGAGGCCACTCAGAGCTGGGGACACTTTGGTTGCTCCACTCTGAGCTCAGGGGGAGATCTGCCCTGTGGTGCTCATCTGACAGCCCGTTACTGCATCTTGCTCAGCAGGAGCAGCTACTGCAGGCTCCAGCTGAGCATCCCCACAGGCAGGAGCTGCAGCTTTGTGCAAAGCCTTAAGGGTAAGCTGAGCTCCCAAAGAAACAGCTTGGGGATCCCACTGAGCTCTAAATCTCCACCCCTCCTGAGGGCTAGGCAATGCTCCTGCTGTGTCTGGAACCAGAGACCCTTTCGAATGACAAACCAGAAAAGGAAAAAGAACTTGGAAACTGTCATCAAAGCTGCCTCTGCATCAAAGTGTGGATGCAGAACACAGCAGAGAGCTGCCAGCCTGCAGCACTGACTGCAAAGTACCACCACTATTAGCTTCTTGGGCACCCTGGTGTCACTGCCATGTTTTGCAAGACACCGAGGTGGCTCAGAACATCAGGACATCACCAATGTCTGGCTTGGGGTGCAAAAACCACAGGATGCAGGTCTCCAGGTGGTCAGCCAGTGCATTCAGTTGAGTCCTGGAGGTCACTGGTGTAAATCTAAACATAAGGTAAAACTTACTTACTTTGAGGGTGATAGAGCCCTGGAGCAGGCTGCCCATAGAGGTTGTGCAGTCTCATTCTCTGGAGAGATTCCAAAGCCACCTGGCCATTGCAATCCTGGGCAACCTGCTGTGACAGACCCTGCTTTGGCAGGAGACCAAGACTAGATGATCTCCAGAGGTCCCTTCTAAGCTCTACCATTCTGTATCTCCTGCTTTGCTGGTGGTGTGAAAACGGAAAAGCCTCACAAATTATTTTTACTCTCATTAAGGCTTCATGATTTTTACAGATGATATTGTTGTGGTGGTGATTCAGGATTCTGAAGTACACAAATATGGTTGGGCACTATCCCCCACCTACACTTCCTCTGTCTGCTACTGAAAATTTCCTGTGAAAGAAGCCAGCTTGTTTGTCAATACTAACTGCAAACCAATTTTGATGTACTTAAGATACAAAACAAACCTAAACAACCTGCAGGGCAAACTGTTTTTCCTGCTGGGAAGCCACTTTAGAAGAGGTCTTCCACAGGAGACTGGAGGAATACAGAATCACAGAATTATTTTGGTTAGAAAAGACCTCTAAGATCATCAAGTCTAATCATGAGCCCAACACCACCATGACCATTAATCAAGTCCCAAAGTGCCACATTCACAGATTTCTTGAACACCTCCAGGGATGGTGACTCCACCCCCTCCCTGGGCAGCCTGTTCCAATGCCTGACCACTCTTGCAGTAAAGATTTTTTTCCTAATACCCAACCTAAACCTCCCCTGGCACAATTTCAGGTCATTTCCACTCATCCTATCACCTGATACTAGAGAGGAGAGACCAACCCCCACTTGGCTCCAACCTCCCGTCAGGGAGTTACACCAGGGAAAATGTGGCATTTTGAGTTGTTCTTCAGGGTTCTCATTACATCATTTCAGGGCACACACTACCAGAAATCTGCTGTGGTCAGAATACTCTACAACACCTCCTTTCCACCTCTGCTCCTTCCCTAGGGCTGTTACACTGACATTATGGGAAGGGGCCAAGGATCTCATGCTGGCAGTAAAGCACTCACACACCACTGGAGCCGGCAGGTTTAGCTTCCTGGCCAAGCCCAGCTGTGGCTGCACAGACAGAGAGATCACAGAATTACAGGAAACAAGGCTGAGACGCCCACTGGGGACCGTCTCCACCACTCCCTGCCCACAGCCACTTGCTCAAAGAAAGTGCTTCTCTAACCTGACTCACCCCTACAAAGGACACTTGCCCTATTGTATCAGATTATCTCGGCGATAAGAAATCTGGCAGTGGAATGCAATTGTAATGTCAAGGATGTAATTTGTTTTCACAGCAGAAGAGTTTATCTAATGTAGATACTAAACCCAAAGCATTATTATATTCCCTCTTCCTTCCTTGCAAAGCCACAAAGGTTTTTGAAGGATCAGTGCAACAGAGTCTTTTCCTATCTCCCCCTGCCAAAAGAGGGAGGAAGGTCAGCAAGATGAGCTACACCATACTAAAATAGGCTTGGTCCGATAATCCAAACTCGTTGGGAAGTTATATCCACAGAGATAAAACCCAAGCAGCTATGAACCTGTTTCCTTGAGGTTTGTTTGTTCTGATGTGATGGCTATCACATAACATAAGAAGGTGTATAATTTTGTCCCCCTGTACTCAGCATATCTTAAATGCTGGGTTGTTTTGGACCCCTCACTACAAGGAGGACATTCAGAGGCTGGAACAGGTCCAGAGAAGGGCAACAAAGCTGGTGAAGGGTCTGGAGAACAGGTCTGGTGAGGAGCAGCTGAGGGAACTGGGGTTGTTGAGCCTGGAGCAAAGGAGGGTGAGGGAAGACCTTCTCATTCTCTACAGCTTCCTGAAAGGAGGTTGCAGCCAGGTGTGGGTAAGTTTCTTCTCCCAAGTAACAACTAATAGGACAAGAGGAAATGGCCTGGAATTGCATCATGGGAGGTTTAGGTTGGATATTAGAAGAATATTCTTCACTGAAGGGGTTCTCACAGGAACAGGCTGTCCAGGGGAGTGGTTGAATCCCCATCCCTGGAGGTGTTTAAAAGACAGAGATGAGGTGCTGAGGGACATGGTATAGCACCAGCATCAGTAGAGATAAATAACGGTTGGACTTGATGATGTTAAAGGTCTTTTCCAACCAAAATGATTCTATAATTCTATGATTTTCATTCATCTCTTTATTGTGACTGCACTTAGTGAAGGGCAGGACATGCAAACACAGCCTCACAAGCTATGAAACAATAGATGCAACCCTTGGTACCTGCACCCCCTGTATGTTTTGAAGATAAGGAACAGGCTTCCCTGCAGCCAGGCCCAGAAGAGATATCTAAAGGTCCTACTGATATTTGCTATCTTTTCCCCCAGGCTTTAACCCATAATCAGTTTGTAACCATAACTGCTTGTTGCTTTCCGGGCTGTAAAGCCATGCCAGCACACAAGGGGCACTTGGCTCAGGGACACATTGTCAGCCAGTGCTTCCTTCTAAAATATTTAATTTGTGCAGGGTGCTCAGTTACTCACTAGGTGTTGTCAAGGACCCAAGAAGGTTTTTAATTCTTAAGCAGGCATGTGAAACTGAGCCACTTCCAAGAGGTCACTTGTTTTCAGGTAATCTGGAACATGGTCTGCCATTGTAAATGCTTTTGTTGGGTGTTTGACCTTGAGGAGCAACCAGCAACATAAGAACCTACACTCTATGGAACAGTCTGCACCTCAAATACTGGGTTCAGTTTTCAGCCCCTCACTACAAGAAGGACACTGAGGTGCTGGAGTGGGTCCAGGGAAGGACAATGAAGCTAGTGAAGGGTCTAGGGAACAAGTCTTATGAGGAAGACATTCAAGATCAAACCTGAAGGGGCCTTGAGCACCCTGATCTATTTGGAGATGTTCCTGCCAGCTGTGGGGCAGGGGTGTGTGGACAAAATTACCTTCAAGGGTCCCTTCCAACCCGATGCGTTCTGTGATTCCGAGTAGCTGAGGGAACTAGGCTTGTTCAGCCTGGAGAAAAGGAGATTGAGGGGGGACCCTCTGACTCTCCACAACTCCCATAGAGGAGGTTGAAGCCAGGTGGGGGTCAGTCTCTTCTCCCAAGCAGCTGATGAAAGGATGAGAGGAAGTGGCCTCAAGTTTTGCCAAGGGAGGCTTAGGTTGGACATTAGGAACAACTTCTTCCCCAGAAGGGTTGCAAAGCCCTGGATCAGGCTGCCCAGGGCAGCAATAGTATTTAAAAGACATGTAGGTGTAGATGTGGCAATGAGAGACATGGTTTAGTGGTGAACTGGCAGTGCTGGGTTAGAGATTGGGCTTGATGATCTTAAGAGCCTCTTCCAACCAAAATGAATCTATGATTCTATATATAGTGCCTAATGTGCACTTCTTTCCAAGGAGCAGTTTTAGGGGATAGGTTTCTGTCACCTTTCCACAGGCCAAGCACTGAGATGATGAGTCTCTTTTGCTCAGAACATCACACTTCACCTTTGATGCCACATTTCCATCCCACAGCTACTTAAGTCACTATCTTCAAAATAAGAACCTGTCTTACAATACGTTTCACACTGGGACAAAGACATTTTAGAGGCTTGTAGCACAAGCTGTGTGATCCCCTGGCCCTCCAAGATACCATCCAGGGACTCAGCAGTGTAGTTCCTTGGACAACAAAGCCTTTATTTGCTTTACAAAGTTATGCCACTTACATTCTGCTTCCTGTTTACCAACCTTTCTGTTCATTTACGGAAACTAGTATGTCTCTACATAAAAATGTTTCAAAAGTAGGTGGTGCTGTCTCACCAGCTTCTCACCCTTTCTCTGTGGGACTGGCAAATGTGAGCTACAAGGACTGACATGAACAGAGTTTATTCGTGACTAATTTGAGCTCTTAACTATTGAAAGTGCTGAGTTCTCAAATGTCTTTTCTACTATATGTTATCCTAGAGAGTGGTAATAATGACTTTAAAAACACATGCCAAACCATCTCAAATCTTCTCCTGGTGCACATACTACATGAGCAGAAAGTTCTCCTGAAGGGCAGGGAGGATCCTCACAAATAAAGCCCAGCACAGGTGAAAAAGACATTTGCCTGAGCAGACCCCACTTCTAATCTATGGCATGTAGCTGTGTCTCCATGTCCTCAGTTAAGTTTTGGACTCCCTGTCTGAAGAACTACAGTGCATTGCTGCTTCTTTTGGGGCTTTTAGACCTATAAGATGGCAAGATCAACTTTGGACACAAACTGGAACACAGGAAGTTCCACCTCAATATGAAGAAAAAATTGTTTACTGTAAGGCTCTGGAGCTCTGAAACAGGCTGCCTAGAAACATTGTGGAGTCTCCTTCCCTATAGAATTTCAAGACCCATCTGGATATATTCTTGTGTAACCTGCCCTATGCGATCCTGCTCTGGCAGGTAGGTTGGACTAGATGGTCTCCAGAGGTCCCTTCCAACCTCCACCATTCTGTGAGCCTATCATTCAGCAGGTCACACAGTGGCAGCTGAAGAATACAGCACCATGCTCCACCTCGAGGTGGTCCAAGAACTGAGCAGCATCAGTGGCAGCAGTGGAAGAGCTCAAGGAGCTATTGGGGTGCCCAGCTTGTTCCCACTCCAGCTGCTGAGGAACATGCAGCTGCTAAAGGCTCAGGGACTTGTGGGCCAAAGGCAGCTGAGCAGAAGCTGCCGACCACAGCCTGGAGTAGCATAGCTCATCTTGGCCACATACTCACCCAGGTCAGGACATGCAGCAGGAAAGGAGCGGGCCCAAGCTGGCAGAGGGGTAACACTGATTGGAGCACCCTCTTGTTTGCTGATATCAAGCCTGGGCATGCGGGAACCCTCCAGCAAGGGGAGCAGCTCAGGAAGCACTGCTGCTTAGTCAGCAGAAGGCCCCACTGCATGCTCCTCAACAGCTCTCATGCAAGAGCACCTGCTGTCTCTCTGAAAGCAACTGCCCACCTCAGAGAGTATTTCAGAGGTCCCACTTCTTCCAGTTTACCAGGTGTGAAAGGAGGGAAGGAGCTCAGGAAAAACAAGAGCTCAGTTGTTTCTCAGGTGAAATGGGCAAAGCCAAACTGGCTAAACCCCATCTGCAGACAGTCCCCAAAGATGAGGAATAGCAGTCACCAGTAAACCTTAAAAAGGCATGGTTCAAGAGGAGACACCCAGGGAACGGCATGCCTGGGTCCAAAACGCGGGGAGAAGGTGACAGAAAAGGTATTTCCCCCCTTTGCAGTGACTCATTTTGCTTTGTGCCTTGTGGAACCCACTAGTGGGTGACAAAGCCATCTTATACAGCCCAGAATCATAGAATCATTTTGGTTGGGAAAGCCCTTTAAGATCATCAAGTCCAACCATTATCTAACTCTATCAAGTCTGGTGCTAAACCATGTCCCTCAGCACCACATCTCTGCATCTTTTAAACACCTCCAGGGGTGGTGATTCAATCACCTCCCTGGGTAGCCTGTTCCCAGTGTGTGAGAACCCTTCCAGTGAAGAAAGTTCTTCTAATACTCAACTTAAATGTCCCCTGGTGCAACATGAGGCCATTTCCTCTCATCCTGTCACTTGGGAGAAGAGACCAATCTCTATGACCAGACTGACAAGCACCCCAGACACCCACCATTTGGTGTTTCATTGACCATGCTGGCTGCTGGGCACTGACAGATATTTAATGCTTGAAATCCACATTCCTCAACTGGTGGATCCCAGGAGAAAGGAGCAAACTCTCAGCTATTAAAAGGAAAAGCAGAAAAACCTCCTGTTGGGTCACACAGTCAGAACAAAAACGCTGAAAAGAGTCACTACCTGAAACCAGAAAATGCTGCTGGGAGGCCAGCAGGTAGAGCAATCAATGCCTGCACAGGGACAAAACCAGCATTTTACAGATCCTGACATCTCCTTTCCAGTATTTGAAGGGGGCTACAAGAAAGAACTTTTAGAGGGGCTTGTAGTGATAGGAGGAGGGGGAATGGATTGCAGCTGAAATGGGGAGGATTTAAACTGAATATTAGGAAGAAATTCTTTAGAATGAAGGTGGTGAGACACTGGAACAGGTTGCTCAGGGAGGTTGTGGATGTTCCCTCCCTGGTGGTGTTCAAGGCTAGGTTGGATGAGGTTTTGAGCAACCTGGTCTAGTGGGAGGTGTCCCTGCCAAAAGCAGAAGGTTGGAACTAGATGATCTTTAAGGTCCCTTCCAACCCAAACCATTCTATGATTCCCAAGTACTTTGGTCAAGACCCATGGTGCTGCACTACTGCTGCCTGATGTAATAACTACCACAAGTGTTCACCAGCACGGAAATGGTGCAGGGAGCAGAGCCAAATAGAAACCCACTAACATCCACATCCTGATGTTAATTTTAGCTCTGCTGTGCAGTAAACTCTACTTAGATAAATTTCCCATGCCAGCAAGAAGCTGAACTGGCTGTATCCAGCAGGATCACCAGGGCTTGCTGTAAATCCCACGCCAGGACAGTACTTAGCAGTATTATCCACTGCTTTAAACACCAGAGCATGAACTCTGGCAGTGCCTGACATATGTAGGGGACACTTGTGAGCCCTGGTGTCAGCAGAGCATACCCCCAGCACAGCCTGCACGGGTTCACTAGGAGAGACCGCAGATGGAATGTTTTCCTTGGCATCCTCCCTCATTGCTCTCACTGCATGAAAGAGCAAGGCTTCCTTGGAAACTCTTATTGTCATCCACTTAGGAGTCCTGCAGTCTAGGAAATCTCCCAATTCTTCTAGACTGACACCAATTTCCTTTTTGCTGTTCTACAGGGGATTGCTTTGTGTGTGCCACAGAACATGTGCCATAAAAAAATAGTAATTGGTATGTTTGAAGGGCTAGAAGGATATGGTAATTTTTACACACACAATCCCAACTGAGAGCACGCCTTTGCTCTCCAAAAGCCATGCAGTCCAGAAGGTGATGAGAAAGATAACCCGCTGTGAGGGCAGGCGGAGAGTTGGGGTTGTTCAGCCTGCAGCAGGCTCCAGTAAGACCTTCTGGTGGTTTTCCAGTGCTTGAAGGAACTGATCAGTAAGTTGAGGACACTTTTGAGCAGGGCCTGTTGTGGCAGGTTAAGTGGTGATGAAGTTAAACTAATAGAGGGAGATTTAGACTAGAAAATTTTCTGTGGAGGTGGCAAGACATTGGCCCAGGCGGCCCCGAGACGTAGTAGATGCTCCATCCCTGGAACCATTCCAGATCATCTTAGTGCTGTGAGCAAACCACTGTAGTTGCAGATGTCCCTGCTGACTACAGAAGCGTAGTACAGAGACCTTTACAGGTCACCATTCCATGAATCTGTAATGATGCCATGAGATGCCAGCTGTGGCACTCCAGGAGCACCGTGACTGGAGCGCACCTTAGTCCAGAACCACACCCCACACGCTTCCCCACCACCAAGCGCTGAGCTGTAAACCCTCGGAGCACAGGTCGTTTCCACAACGCTCCAACCCAGACCGTTCCCTCTTCCCAGGGGCTCACGGACCCCCGCTGGCGGAGCCGCCCTGCGGGCCGCGGCAGGCATGGGAGGGGAGGGCATGGTGGGCTGGGTCCTTTAAGATGCTCCCCGCCGCCGCTCCCGCTGACGTGTGATCGCGTGGCGCCTCTCCCCACGGAAACCCCGCCCCCTTACTTCCGGCCCCGCCACGCAGGCGCAGTCCCCGCCCGAGGCCGCGCGGGAAGCGGGGTAGCGCGCGCAAGACACCCCGGAGCGGAAAGGGGCGGGAAAATGAGCGCCCAGTTCCGCCTACCCCGCGAGCCGGCGGCAGCTCATGCGCAGATGCGCTGCGGCGGGTGGCGGCGGAGGGTGGCGCCGTTGAGCGGTGGGGCGGGGCGGGCGGGGCGCGGGCCGCGCATGCGCGGTGGCGGCGGAGGAGGGGAAGTGAGGCGGGCTCGCGAGGCGCCTTTTCCGGCGGTGCTGGCTGAGGGAGCGGCGCGGAGCGGAGCCGGCCCCGAGCCCCGCTGGGCCGTCCTCAGGTAACTTGCCGCCGGTTCCTGCTTCCTTGTCCCCTGTTCGCCCGCCTCGGCTCGCCGCCCTGTCTCACGTTCTCTCCCGTCCGTTTGCAGGTTGGGACGCCGAGCCGCCGCCCTCTGAGCCGGCATCCATGAGCTGAGAGGCGCCGGGGTGGGAGCCAAGGCAGTGAGCCGGGCGGAGCCGCCGCCGCCTGAGGCCCGGTGGAGGAGCGGAGCAGAGCGCGGCGCGGCCACTCTTCCCGCACCGCTGAGGCCTCTCCTCACCCCCACCCCTTTCCTCCCGTCCTGCTTCTTCCGCAGCCGCCCCATGCGCGGCCGGCGTTGAGCCCCGCCTGTCCTTGCCCTGACACCCCCTCCTACCCCTTTCGCCCCGCCGGACCGGCTCCGCTCCGCTTCGGCCCCCGCCCAGAGCGGGCTGCTCGGGTGGGTCGGCGCTCGCCCTCCGCTCCCCCCCAACCCCTGCCCCGGAGGCGCCGGGCCCCTTGGATGCCGCCGAGATGGGCAAGGTGCTGTCCAAGATCTTCGGCAACAAGGAGATGCGGATCCTGATGCTGGGTCTGGACGCGGCTGGTAAAACTACCATCCTGTACAAACTGAAGCTGGGCCAGTCCGTCACCACCATCCCTACCGTGGGCTTCAACGTGGAGACGGTTACGTACAAAAACGTCAAGTTCAACGTGTGGGATGTGGGGGCCAGGACAAGATCCGTCCCCTCTGGAGGCATTACTACACGGGCACGCAAGGCTTGATCTTTGTGGTGGACTGCGCCGATCGAGACCGCATCGACGAGGCCCGCCAGGAGCTCCACCGCATTATCAACGACAGGGAGATGCGGGACGCCATCATCCTCATCTTCGCCAACAAGCAGGACCTGCCCGATGCCATGAAACCCCATGAAATCCAGGAGAAACTGGGCCTGACCCGAATCAGGGATAGGAATTGGTACGTGCAGCCCTCCTGTGCTACTACAGGGGATGGACTCTATGAAGGGCTGACATGGTTAACGTCCAATTATAAATCCTAATGAGAGAATTTAACTATTTAGTCTACAAAGAATTAAAGAAAACAAAACAAAACAACAAATAACCCACATGGCTTTCCAGAAGAATGATTCTCTACTGAAAAGTAAAAGCATCCATAGGATTATGATCACCTTTCTCCAGTTACCACCCTTTCCTTCTGCACACTTGACTGGATTCCTGTTTTAACTCTTTGCTTGGCGTTAGGATGCTCTAACCTCCGAATGTGACACACGAACACAAGCACTAGATGCTATGGCAGACTTCCAGCAAACAGGGGAAAGAACACATTGTAGACTTGCTAAGTAACTTTTTTTTTTTTTAATTATTTTTCTTCTTGATAGCCCTTAAGAAGGTTTGATTATTTGGGGGGATGGCTGGGGAGGGGTTGTTTTCAGTGTATGCTTTTTCTTCTTTTGTTTGGGTTTTTTTTTTTCCCCCTTTTTTTTTTTATTATATTTTTTTTTTCCTTTCTCTCACTTGCTGTAGATTGCTACATTTTTGCCTTCACGCCGAAAATATGTTGCTAGGTCTGCTTCATCTAGTAAACTGAAAATTACTGCTTTAAAAAAAAAAAAAATCAAACTGCAGTCTGTCTTTTTATATTGAGGACTTCTTTTTTTGTTGTTGTTGTTTGTTTGTTAATTTCTGTTAATCTGTAACTAAATAGTGACTCTCAGTCTTCATCTCTCAGCCTCATAATGCAACGAATCCTTGCCTGCAGGAGCAGATAGCATGGATACCACTGTTCAGAGTGCATATCAGGCCCTAGTGTTCACCAGGTAACATAAGAACTGCTTTGAAGTGTCAACTGGGGAGTTCTGAACAATACATCATGCATGAGGAGGGATCTGAAAGAAGTTCCCCATACCACATAGCTACCATATAGCCGATAAAGACACGAAGGCTCTTGTAGTTCCAGGGTAGATACTCTTGAGTTTTGCCTCTTGCATTGCAAACTTTAATGTTTAGCTGCCTTTTTTTTTTTTTTTTTTTTTTTTTGACTCCTTGTGTCGGTCTCTGAGTCAGTGCAAGATGGGTTCCTTCCAGAAAATGCAGCAATAACATGGCAGTGTCACAAATTTGACTGTAAATGGCAGATCTTAAGGCAAAAAAAACTAGCGCCGACTTGCCTGTCGAATTACTTTCGTCTCGAGACAGTTGAAAGCATCTTAAAAAAAAAAAAATTAAAAAATTCTGCTTCTTTCTGCCGTGCTCCTGGAGAAAGAAGCTTTATTTTTTCCTTTTCCATTTTGTAGACTTCTGTGCTAAGCTCTTACCGAGCTCAGACCTCCTGCCGTCTGAAAAATAGCCATTTTGAGGGGCGGGGAAGAAAAAAGCCCCACTCATGGGTTTAAATTTTCCATGGCTCGCCTGAGCTTCTGCAGGTAGTCGCAGCCTTCACCATCCCTGTCTCCTGTAGCCGGTTATTGCTGTAGGTCCTGTAAGAGGAGAACTATGTTGGGATGTCTGCAGCCCATTGAGTAACTCCTAATGAGAGTGGGGAGGAGGAGGAAAGA
Organism: Picus viridis; assembly: GCA_033816785.1. Lineage (NCBI taxonomy): Eukaryota > Metazoa > Chordata > Aves > Piciformes > Picidae > Picus > Picus viridis. The sequence goes on along the minus strand of CM066585.1, from coordinate 34,890,194 downwards.
CAGCAGCGAGTGAGGGAGTAGACGACTATGAATGTAAACTTCCATGATTAGTTCTTAAAGGGCAAGCAGCTCATTTGCCATTTCACAGCTCACAGATGTGACTGGCAACAAAAAAAAATACCACCCCACCCCACTCAGAAGAAGTATTAGCCTGAAAACTCAATCAAGTATTAATGCTGGGTGCACAAAATGTTAAAAGCAGCTGGTTCTTACTCAGCCTTAAGGATTAACTTAAGATTTCCTCAAGGAGTTAAAACTCCATTGGGGAATTCTAGGAATGTATGCTACACAACCAGAAGAAAATGGAATTTATTTTTTTTTTTATTACTACTATGTTTTTGGTCTTTTTTTGCTGTTTATTTTCAAGGGTTTTTACGTGAAACGGGGGGGGGGGCATTACACTACATTTCTGCGGCGTCGACGCCGCATGCTGAGTACATTGTATATGGAAGCTCTTACCAAAGATGTATGGGAAGGTGGAAAAAGAAAAAATACTGAGTTTGCTTCTGGAATGCTTTGGACCACTTCAAAGTTCTTTTTAGAACCTGGTTCCAAATGATTTCTCTCGATGTGGGGACTGAATGGGGTCTGGATGCTAGAAGATAGAGCATTGACGGGCTAGAAGCCTTTATGTTAGAGAGTCTGCAGCAGCTTAATGTAGAATAACTTAAACCTCAGCTCCAAAGAGGAGATGAGATGTTTTGGGGTTCTTTTTCTTACTCGAGGCTTTTTGCCACTGAAATGTCATTGCTCTATTTTCTAGTTGGTTGTGTTTGGGGTTTTGGTTTTTTTGGGGTTTTGGTGGTTTGTTGTTTTTTTTTTTTTTCTTTGCTGTTGATGTAACTTAACAAATAGTGTGGTGGTATAAAGACTAAAAATACAAGAATCTGGTTACTGTTTTCTTCTGGAGCGTAAATAAAGCAGCCAAGCACAAAGTAAATGCCTAAACTGGAAAACTTGAAGCTCTCTATTAATGGTTCTTGAACTTTCTTAAATCTATTCTCAGTCAACATGAAACTTCAGTAACTTCATTTTTTTTGTGTCTGAGTTGATTTATGATGTTTCCAAGTGCTGGGGCAGAATTCTCTCTCTAGACTTTACGTTAAGTTGAATCCACAGTTTTGTATTCCCTTAGTGACTTCGTTATTCCATTTTTGTAGGTGAAAGAAAACTGGTTTATGCTTCTGAATTATTACCTTTTTAATATCTCTTTTCTTTGTTTTTTTTGAAGTTGGGAGGGTGGGAGGGGAGAGGAAAAAAAAAAAAAAGTTACTGAAATGTGTTGGAGACGTCAAAAATAAACGGCCATCGCCGCTGAACCACAGATCAAGGTTTCACTTTCAACACATCGTTTCTAGGTTGTAGCTGAAGCTCACCATGAAATAGTGGTCAGCAGGCAGCCAAGCAGAGCCTGTAGGGTCAAGTGGCAAATTCTGTGAGAAATCCTATGATTTGGAAACTTTTAATTTGGAGGTTTCAAAGCGCATCGATTTTTGTGTTCATGTGAATCTATGGAGTAAGTTCTGAATGGCGTTAACTCGTGTCTGATAAGTGAATGAGTTTGTAGACTGTGATCTCCCTGACTTAAACAGGACTCTTTTTTTTTTTTCTTTTTTTTTTGTGTTCTCAATATGGCTGTAGTGTTGGTAAAGAACTAATAAGCAGAAAATAAAGCAATTATACAGCAGAGCTCTCCTGGTATCTTACTTACACTTAAGTCTGAGAGAAATAGGAAGGGGTAATATGGAGCTGGAATAAGTGTGTCCTGCCAACACAGAAGGCTCTGTCCTGTGTCTGAGATTCAGAAGTCTATTCCAGATGTAGATTAACTACTAATTTTATCAGTGGTGCTGCTTTAACGCTCCCATTTGCAGTTCAGAACCTTTGGCCAAACTTTAGTGTCAGCTCCACATAACCCAGGGTGGGTGAGAGGACAGGGAGAGACTGGCTGAACAAGGACTTGGTTGGAAAGGGAAGATGAGGCTGGACAAAAGGGTAGCTGAGTGAATAGGGCTGTGCTTGTGGAGTGACAGATGTGAAGTTGGGAGGTCTCTGATGAACAGGACACAAGGATGAAAGGACTTGGGTCCTGGCAGTGGGGCTGCTTTAACAACAGCTACCGGGCTGGGAGCCACCTCAAACTGCCACCAGCCACTCAAATGAGCACCCAGCAGAGGTTTGAGGTGGCTCCCAGCCCTCACAACTGCAGTTGTGAGGCCAGGAGATGAGGAACTGCCTGTTTTTCCTTGTTGCAAAAGCTCTTGGGAATTGCCAGGGAACCTTTGTTGAGCCTGGGTGCTGGGGTGGCTGCAATCCTCCTCAAAGCAGTTTCTCTTCCAGGGTGTTGAGATTGGGCTCTGTCTACCTGAATGTCAGTTAAGGGTGTGGCTGTGTAAATGAACTTAACTCTGCCTTAATTAAACGACCTGGGAGTTTGGAGACAAGGTTCCAGAAGAGTAAACGCATGTCTCTCTCACTAGAGCACTTAGTCATGTCTCCAAATGTCAGCACCTTCTCGTTTTCAATCGGACCTTTGTTACAGCAGCAGTTAGCATGACTCCCCAGAGCACCCTTCCCGTGACTCACACCTCAGCAGGGCTATTTTTTCTGTTGTTCCCCAGTCACAGGGCCATGGCCCTTATGGATAGAGTTGGGAGAAATGTCCCTGCCGTCCCTAATTGGAGATTAACGCTGTTTAATGCCATACTTTCCCCAAAGGAATGTGTCCTAGTAAAAACCCAATTGGTTCTGTTGTCAAAATGAGCTGCGATAGTTGTTTGCTTCACTGATGGACCTGGATGGTGTTTTCCTTCTCACTGGGAACAGGAGAAGTGGCCGTTGGGAATGAAGAGCTTGCCTTGGGAGCTGGGAGTAGTAGAAGCAACTGCTGGGAGTGGAGAACTTGCTCTGGGAGTGTGGAGGTAGCCTTGGTGTGGGCACCATGACTCAGACTTTCCACTAACACATGGTTGTGCCTTTTATCTTGGATTTGTTTCTAATGTCTGTCCAGCCTGATGGGCTCAGGAATCTGAAATCCCCTCAGCATTGGTGCTTTCTGGAAAATAAAAGCTTTGCCTTTGCCTTTGTTGGGGGAAGCCTCATCCTTAGTGAGTTGGTGGCATCTCAACACGCTGCTTCTGTCCCTCTTCTGATGTCCTGAGGAGAGCTGGAACACCAAGGCTGCTTAAGTCTGTGTCTCAGAATTACGCTCTCAGGGCTTGAGGTTGAGGTGGATGACTTGAGCACCGCAATCTGTCTGGCTTTCAAAAGCAGGAGGATGAGGAAGAGCAGCGTCACTTTAGTTCCGAAGGGGTGAAGAGGGTGAGTCAGAGCCCCGTGGTGCTCAGCAGCCAGGGCAGTGTCCCCAAAACGCGCCGGGAGCTTGTGTGAGCGGTGTCTTTTCATAGGCATAGCTGGGTTTGTGGTGTCTTACCCAGGAAGTTGCTCTGCTCTTGCCCAAGAACAGGTATCTCTGGCCTCCTTTAAAAAAAAAAAAAAAAAAAAAAAAAGAAAGAAAGAAAAGAAAGGGAGGGTTTAAAAAAAACCCATCTGGTAAAGATGTGAGTCATCTGCTGACTTCTCCAGCCTCAGAGCCTCACCGTGGTTTAGCAGGCTCAAGGCCCTTGCTTTGCCTGCAGAGAAGTGTTTTGCCTTCCTGAAAATGCACTTTGCTCCTCTGTTGCTGGTTTCTGTAGCTGTATCTTTTAGGATGGCATGAGTTAGGAAAATTGATTAAGCAGGACTTCATGGTGTTTTGTGACAGATGGAGTCACAGAAGGGCTTGCGTTGGAAGGGACCTTCAAGATTCTCTAGTCCTAAGCCCCCTGCCATGGGCAGGGACATCTCCCACTTAGACCAGGTTGCTCAGAGCATCATCCAGCTTGGTCTTCAATACTTCCAGGAATAAGGTGTCCCCAACCTCTCTGGGCAACCTGTTCCAGTGTCTTCCATAGTGAACAACTTCCTCCTAATGTCCAATCAAAATCTACCCTGCTCCAGTTTCAAACTATTGCCCCTTGTCCTATCACCACAGGCTGTTATGAAAAGTCCATCTCCAGCTTTCCTGTATTGATAATGCCTGAAACTAACATTTCAAACCCAGTAACTCATGAAATGCCTCGTTTTCATCAGGACTATTCAGCTGAGTGCAATCTCAAGGGGCAACCAGCACCAGCAGCTCCTGTCTGTGTAGGACCCTGTGGTGCCCCAACTGCCCTTCAGCGTTGGTTAAAACCTCCTTCAGTGGTTAGGTAGAGAGGAGGGACGAAGCCGAGGTGTCGATAACAGGCTGAACTCCTGAACTTGTTTCTGTGTCTGTGCCTAGAATGGATTCCTTGTTTGAAGCAGAATGAGGGTGATGCTGCCTGGGCCAGGTGCTGGCTTCACCCTGAGGTTTCTTTCTGGTGGAGCAGGAGAGGAGGGGAGGCTTTTCTCTCTCATCATTACAGGAGATGAAAACTTGTGGGAAGTGCTGTGCTGCATGCCAACAGATTGGCTGTTTTAAGGGAGTGCTCTCTGAATTCATGTTTTGGGAGGGAAAAGAAAGACCCTTAGACAGCTCACCCTGTGCTCAGCTGTCTCACACCATCCCTCAATCTCTGCACTTACAGGAGAGTGTGGGGTGGGCTGCCTGGCAGACCAGTAGCAAGGAGAAGCATTTTAACAAGTACTATTTGAGAAGACTGTATCGCTTTTTGTGTGCTTGAGCTGCAGTGATGCTTGTCCCCAGGCCCATGAGGGTCCTTCAGAGGAAGGTACATCATGGGGAAAGCAGCAGGGGGCCAACCTCCAGCTACTTGGGATGGAGAGGAGGAAAGCATCCAGGGCTGATATCTCTGAAATACCCCTGGTGTTCATTTGAAGCTGGTACTTGAAGAACAAACTGGTTAGATGAAGAGTGGGAGCTGTATGGGTTTGCAGCACTAGGGTAAGGCTGCAGGGTGGGGTGACCTGGTCTAGTGGGAGGTGTCCCTGTATGTGGCAATGGGGTTGGAACTAGATAATCTTTAAGGTCCTTTCCAACCCAAACCATTCTATGAATCTCAGCCTGGAAAAGAGAAAACTCTGGGGGGGACCTTACAGCTGCCTTACTTGAAGGGAGCCTACAGGAAAGCTGGAGAAGGACTTTTGGTAAAGGTATCTGGCAACAGGACAAGAGGGATGGTTTTAGGATGAGGGAGAGTAGGTTTAGACTGGATGTTAGGAAGAAGTTCTTCAGTACAAGGGTGGTGAGACCCTGGAATAGGTTGCCCAGAGAGGTTGTGGATGCCTCCTCCCTGGAGGTATTCAAGGCTGGACTGGATGAGACCTTGAGCAACCACATCTAGTTGAGAGGTGTCCCTGCTCATGGCAGGTTGGAGTAGATGATCTCTAAGGTCCCTTTCAACCTAGGCCATTCTATGAATCTCTGGCCCCGAGCCCAACACCTGGTGCTGACAGCTTCAGACTCAGAAGTCACATTTGCTTGGCACGTGTTCTCAGGAGGAGACTTTGCACTTTGAGCTTGTGGAATGTGGGGTCACATAGTCCTCGTGCTGTTAATATTTGCTGGGTTTGCTCTGAGGAGCTTTCTGCATTTTCCTTTTGAAGACATGGGTGGTGGGGAGCAGGCACGAACCCCATGGTTGTTAACTTCCAGTGGAGCGAGGTGCACTCCTGCAGTGATCCCATTAGCTTAACATCTGCCAGAAGGCCCTTTCCCCATGGGGGCTGGATTAGTCTGGAACTGACCCAGCTCTCCAGGAAGCTTTTTCTATCACGTATTGTGGCTTTCAATCTGCTGCCCTAACAGTAACTCAACCCGGCGCCCGGCTCTCACCGGAGAGCAGGAGCTCTTGCAAGCACAGCAGTGATTTGGCTCTGCCTTTCCTGCCAGAGCAAGGCTGGCTGATTAAATGTTCAGACTGTATCATGGTTGAGAGTTCAGATTGCATCCTACATCATAGAATGGGAGGGGCTGGAAGGGACCTCTGGAGATCATCGAGTCCAAGCCCCCTGCCAAAGCACAATCACCAAGGGCAGGCTGTGTGGGGAATGCGTCCAGGCAGGTTTTGAAAGTCTTCAGAGAAGGAGAGTCCACAACCTCTCTGGGCAGCCTGCCCCAGAGCTCCAGCACCCTTACACCAAACAAGTTTCTCCTCATGTTCAGATGGAACCTCCTGGGTTCCAGTTTGTGCCTATTGCCCCTTGTCCTGTCACTGGGCACCACTGGAAAGAGACTGGCACCTTCTTCTTGATACTCACCTTTCAGATATTTATAAACACTAATAAGATCCTTTCTCAGTCTTCTCTTCTCCAGACTAAACAGCCCCAGGTCCCTCAGCCTTTCCTCATCAGACAGATGCTCCAGTCTCAATGCCTTTGTAGCCTCTGTTGGACACTTTCCAGTGTATCCCTGTCCCTTTTGAACTGGGGGCCCCCAGAAGTGGGCACAGTACTCCAGATGTATCTCACCAGGACAGAGTAGAGGCGGAGGAGAATCTCCCTTGATCTACTGGCTGTGCTTTTCTTAATGCACCCTAGGATACTCCTCCTTCTAAAGGGTTGTTTTGGTTGCTCTGACCTGCAGTGGGATGGTTTTCATGTCAGCACTCAAAAGAAAAGCACTTCAGGGGAGATGAGGGGCAGCAGTAGGACAGGCTCTGTTAGTTTGCCCCATTTCTTGCTACTTAATACAAAGCTTCAGGACAAAGCTCCCCAGCACCTGGCCGAGCTGGAAGAGGAGCCAAGATCAGCAAGGCAGCAAAACCCCAAAGTTGTTGGCATTGGGCACTGCATTGTAGAAGATGTTGAATGGCTGCCAGTAAGCTGTCCCTGGATCTCGTTCTGGCTGGTTCATCTTACAACCTTGGACTAGTTAATGAATTCAAAGTCCTCCAGCCCTTGCCTTCAAGCATCTTGAGTATGTGGTATGTGCAAGCCAGGGTCACCATCGGCTGGGCTGCTGCTGCCTGGACACGGGGGATGCTCCTAGGCTGCTTCGGCAGCTTCAAAGGTACCTTTTTTTTTTTTTTTTTTCCCTCAGGCCTGCTTCTGGCCACTGTGCTGCAGCTTTCTGGTGCTCCTAAGGGAGGGATGGGAACATTTTGGATCAGGGTAGTGTATGTTCTCCCTTAAGTCATGCTGCCTGCAGCACTGCAGCCGCAATCTCAGGATCTCAGCTCCTGCCTTACCTGTTTGTTTGATACCTAACAAATGATCTTCTGCATTTTCCTCTTGGTAGGAGGCTATACTTAAACACAGCACCAGAGCTTCCCAGATTTTGTTTCCATGGATCTTATTAATGATTTATGAATCATATACTTGTTTTGGTTGGAAAAGACCTCTAAGATTATCAACCCAACCATTGAACTACCACCACCATGGCCATTAAACCATGTCCTAAAGTGCATGTGTTTCTTGACCATCTCCAGGGATGGTAACTCCACCATCTCCCTGAGCAGCCTGTTCCAATGCCTGACCACTCCTGCAGGATTGAAATTGTTCCTCATTTCCAACCTAAACCTCCCCTGGCACAGTTTGAAGCCATTTCCTCTCGTCCTATCACCTGATACTAGAGAGAAGGAGAAGGGCTGCATCTCACCACGAAGATGATCTACAGCTTTCCACCGTGTTTGAAGCTGCACATGGGTTTCCTTCAGCTAAGACCACCAAGTCATATCCTGAAAGCCCCTTGCTCCAACGCTATACTTTCTTTGGCTCAGGGTTTCCTCTTCACTGTGCTGGTGGCCCCCCAGCCCCACTACACCACAGGGAAAAAGGAGTTCCACAGCTTCTCCTTCCCCTCTTTCACACACTCCAGCAGCTCCCAGTCCTCCCGGAAGCACTGCAAGTAGTGAAACTGGTTAGTCACGTTGCCACTGAAGGAGTGCTGGCACCCGAGCACGAGGGATCTGTGGATTAACTCGTTCCACCCGCAGGGTGCCAGCTCCTCAGCAGCCTGATGCATTATTCAGCAGCTGGGCTGCTTTTGGGCCTGCAGAAAATAAAACAGAGCTTCCCAGCACTTGAGGGTTGTATGGATTGATGTGTCTCATCGGAAGCTCCCAGCTTCCTCCTCTCTTGGAATGCTTAATGCCAAGACCTGGAATATTTTGCTGCTGGCTGCTGTGAGCAGGCTTTGCTTCTGAGCACTAAACCACCATCCGGTCACCAGCCTTCCAAAAGCAAGTGCTGTTTAAGGCATTAGATCCACAGATGTGTTTAACCTCTCCCATGTCTCCAGCATCTCCAGGTTTCCAAAAATATGCACCACAGCACCAAGGAACACTCCAGGACAGCTGCGTGGGTATGCACCAGCTTGCTCCCAAACCTGCAGTTCAAGCTGGAGCACTTGCAGATGACAGATAGGGAGGGTGAGGTGACAAATGAAGAGTAAATATCCCTGTTGCACCCTCCTTGTAGGCAGTGATGTCTCAACACCCCGATGGCAGATATGGGGAGGGGGTGGGGGCAGAGCTGGCTCCATAAGCTCTGGTTTGATTTTGCCTCTCAATGGGGACATTAATGAAAAAGTTCTTTACTATGAAGATGGTCAAATACTGAAATGGGTTAACCAGGGAGGTGGTGGAGGCCCCCATCCCTAGAGACATTCAAGGTCAGGCTCGATGGGACTCTAAGCAATCTGATCTAGTTGTGGAAGTCCCTGCTGACTGCAGGGGTGTTGGTCTAAGTGACCTTTAGAGGTCACTTCCAACCCAAACTGTCCTGTGATTCTATGAATGTAGGGGGAAATGGCAAAAGGCACAAGCTGTTTGTAGCTGGGATGTTTGGGGGCTGAGGAGATGATGGGGGCTGTGGGGAGGGTGGTGGGCACAGGAGGGTGACAGGTACAGGGCAGAGAGGAAAAGCAGTGCTGGGAAGGGGGGGATGGGGGTGTGTCTTTTTCCTCAAATGTTTATTTCCATTAGTTTCAGTGTCAAAACCCTGGACTGCCTCACCTTCTCTGTCTTCTCTTGATGTTTCAAGGTACTGCAGAGCTGTTGTCAAAGCCTGCTCCTTGTTTTGGAGGCATAATTGGAATTATGCAAATGCTGGTGTAGCACCAGGAGTGACTGATGGGCTCAGCGCCTGGCACAGCACTGCTCCGTGCTGAAGCTACCAGCACCAAAGCCATGTGCCAAGCAGGGGACTCAGCCCCACTCCTGGTCCAAACCAGGGGGAGGCCAGGAGCAAGCTCCACTTCTGGTCCCACCTGTGCCTGTGCTGAGCATCTGTCCTGCTCCAATGATGCTCAGAGCAAAGCACCAAGCTCCCCTCATTTGTGCCAAATGCTTGAAGCAGTGACACTGTCTTCTGTCTTCTTGGAGAGCTTGGATCCATGGCCAATGTTAATGGGATGAGCTTCAACAAGGCCAAATGTCAGGTCTTGCACTTGGGTCACAACAACCCCAAGCAACACTACAGGCCTGGGGAAGTGTGGCTGGAAAGCTGTCTGGCAGAAAGGGACCTGGGGGTTCTAATCAACAAGCAACTGAATATGAGCAAGCAGTGTGCCCAGGTGGCCAGGAAAGCCAATGGCATCCTGGTTGGGATTAGAGATGCTGTGTCCAGCAGGAGTAGGAAGGTGATTGTCCCCTTGTACTCAGCTCTGGTGAGGCCACTCCTTGAGTATGGTGCTAGGCTCTTCTCCCAATTAATTAGTGATAGAACAAGAGGGTATGGCCTCAAGCTGCATCTGGGTAGGTTTAGACTGGACAGTAGGGAAAAATTTTTCAGGGAAAGAATGGTCAGGCATTGGAATGTGCTGCCCAGGGAGGTGGTTGAGTCACCAGCCCTGGATGTGTTTAAAGGTCATTTGGATGTGGTGCTTGGGGATATGGTTTAGGGGTGAACCTTGTAGAGTAGGGTTATGGGCTGGACTTGGTGATCCTGAGGGTCTTTTCCAACCTGAATGTTTCTGTGATTCTGTGTGTTTGGCCACCTTGTTGTTGCCAAAAGCTGTAGTAGTCTTCGGACTGTGTTGAGACTTAGAGTGCCTGAGCTTAGAATCATAGAATCGTTTGGTTTGGTAATGACCTTCAAGATTATCGAGTCCAACCCTACCCTACCAAGTCCACCATTAAGCCATATCCCCAAGCAGCATGTCTGCAGAGGGATGGTGACTCCTCCATCTCCCTGGGCAGCCTGTTCCAGTGCCTGATAACCCTTTCAGTGAAAAAATCGTTCCTCATGTCCAACATAAACCACCCCTGGTGCAACTTGAGTCCATTTCCTCTTGTCCTAGGACTAGTTGCTTGGGAGAAGAGACCAGCACACACCTGACCTAGTCCTGGGAGGAAGAAGGCCATGGCTGGCTGAAGGGCTTGATGGTATTGAAGCTGCACTGCTGCTTTGCACCTCAGCTGCAATGGTCAGTGAGGGGAGAGGTGACTAATAAGGTATAAGGTGATGGGAGAAGTTGGCTTGGTGGCATCCTGGATCCTGATCCTGGGAAGATCTTGGGAGGGGCTGGAGGTGTTCAATGCCAGATTGGATGAGGCTTTGAGCAACCTGGTCTAGTGGGAAGATGCCCCTGGCAAGAGCAAAGAGGTTGGAACTAGATGATATTTAAGGTCCTTTCCAAACCAAACCACTCTGAGTCCCTGATTCTACGATGGAAAGGCAGGTCCTCACAGTGCGTAAAGTCCCTCTGCAGAGAGATTTGCAAGGAGGAGAAGGCTTTTTGCCAAAATAAAAGCAGTTTCCCCCCACACCCATCTAGCCCTTTCCAATCATGCATCCCTCAGCAGTTCCTCTTTTAGCACCAAGTCTCCTAACAAAAAAAAGGAAAGAAAGGAAAGTGTTGAGTGCAGCTTTTTCTGGAGGCTGCAGCATTCTGGCGGCGGCTGAGGCACAGCTTCTCCCCAGCCTCTTTCCCTCCCGCTGCGGTTCTTGGGCTGAAGGCATCTTTTCCGGTCTAATCACATGGCCAAGGAATGTCTGTGCACATCCAGCGTGTGTCTGGAGTAAGTTAAACACCAACAGCGAGGCTTCTGAGAGCAGCACAGAGGGAAAAAGGATGCTCAAGCTGCTGCTTCCTCATTTCCCTTTTGGCTTTGGGCTGTCAGTCAGGCAGGTGACGGGCTGCTCTGTCCCAACCCATGCAATGCTGCAGGCTTGGGGCAGAGTGGCTGGAAAGTTGCCCAGGAAAAAAGGACCTGGGGATGCTGGTTGACAGCTAACAGGATATGAGTCCTGCCCAGGTGTGGCCAGGTGACCAAGAAGGCAAACAGCATCCTGGCCTGGATCAGCAGCAGTGTGGCCAGCAGGACCAGGAATGTAATCTGTACTTGGAACTGGTGAGGCCACACCTTGAGTACTGGGTTCAATTTTGGGCCTCTCACTCCAAGAAGGACATTGAAGTGCTGGAGTACAGCCAGAGAGGGGCAACAAAGGTGGTGAAGGGTCTGGAGAACAGGTCTTGAGAAGAGCATCTGAGGGAGCCGGGGTGGTTTAGTCTGCAGAAGAGGCAGCTGAGGGGAGACCTCCTGGCTCTCTATGAGTCCCTCAAAGGTGGTTAGATCCATATCGGGGTTGGTCTCTTTTCCCTAGTATCAGGTGATAGGATGAGAGGAAATGGCCTCAAGTTATGCCAGGGAGGTTTAGGTTGGACATTAGGAACAATGTATTTCCTGCAAATATGGTCAGGCATTTAAACAGGCTGCCCAGGGAGGTGGTGGAGTCACCATCCCTGACGGTGTTCAAGAAGCATGTAGACATGGCACATTGAGACCTAGTTTAGTGGCCATGGTGGTCTGAGGTTGACATCTGGACTCAATGATCCTAGAAGTTTATTCCAATGAAAATGATTCTATGACCTCGGCATCTTCTGCAATACCTGCCTCTCCACACTCAAAATCTTTGCCAACTGGAACAAAAAAAATGAAACCTGGTTGGTGTGGAAGGCAATGCTGGCTAATAAATAAACAGGGTTGAAGAGAACAAGCCCCAGGTGGTGCAGCCTGGCAAACAGGCTGTCCACTGAGCACTCCCTGCGAGGTGCTGCGGAAGGATGCGGAGGCTGACAGCAGTCATTAAGAAAGAGATTAATGTGGGGTGTGAAGCTGCCTCCTGAGGACACAAGGAAATCCAGACCACTCTGGATCTCTCCCTTTCTACTATGCTCTGCTCAGACCTCACCGGCAGCACTGGGTCCAGCTCTGGCATTCTCAGCACAAGAAGGACATGGGACGGTCAGAGCAGGCCATGAAGATGATCAGGGGCTTGAGCACCACTGCTATGAAGACAGGCTGAGAGAGTTGGGGTTGTTCAGCCTGGAGAAGAGAAGGCTCTGGAGAGACCTTGGAGTAGCCTTCCAGTATCTCAAGTGGGCTACAGGAGAGCTGGAGAGGGACTTTTTACAAAGGCATAGAGTGACAGGACAAGGAGTGATGGCTTCAGCTGAGATTAGCTATTAGAAAGGTTCTTTCCCATGAGGGTGGTGAGGCACTGGAATGGGTTGCCCAGGAAGTTGTGGAAGCTCCAAGCTGGAAATATAAAGTCAGGTTGGAGGGGGGCGGGGGGGAAGGGGGAGGGTATTGAGCACCCTGCTCTAGTGGAAGGTGTCCATGGCAGGGGGGTCAGAACTAGATGATCTTCAAGGTCCCTTCCAACCCAAACCATTTTGTGACTCTTTGCCTACAGCTGTGCTGTGTGTCCTGGCAAACAAAGATCCTGGCCATGCTGAAAGCTGAGGGTGGGGGCAGGGTTTGCATGTGCTGTGTTCATTTGCAGGCTCCTGGTCCATATTCCAGCAAAACCACAAGGCTGAGGGACTTCAGATCTCCCAGCAGGGCCCAAACCTCTTCATCATCTTTTGTGGGATCAGTGCTGCTCATCCTTCCCACCAAAATGTGGCTGGAAAACGCCAGCTGTGACAGAAGAGCAGGAGGCACAACCAGCAGCTCTTCCCTGCTGCCAGAGCTGGGTAATCCAGTGCAGCAGCATGAGCTCCCTGAGCATCTTTCCACACCAGCTGCTTTGTCAGCTTGGAGCTGTTGGATAAAAAAGAGCAGGATGATGTTTCTGCAGCAGAGCCAACATCTAACACGCTCAGCTTGGCTGCAGTCCGTGCGTGGGGCCATGGTCAGGCACTGGATGCAAAATGCCTTGAAATGGGGATCTAAATTAGATCTAAAATGAATTCTGCATGCTGAGGGTGAGCTCACCCACCTCCTGCTCCACACCACCACCAGTGAAACCTCATGCTGCTGGGGATGGCCACTAGAACTCAGCACAGCAGCGCCAGCATTGTTTTTACTAAACAAACACATTAGAGGGTCTCCATTCATCCCCAGCCCGATCCCTGTGGTGATGAAACAGAAGGAGAGCAACTGGGAAAGGCAGGGGGGGCCAACCAAGCAGGGACATGGTGACCATGAAGGGACCATTCCTTGCACCCATTCTTACCCATGAGCTTCTTTGTGGGGGTGGATATTAGAAAAACACTCTTCACAGAAAGGATTCTCAGGCACTGGAACAGGCTGCCCAGGGAGGTGGTGGAGTTACCATAGTAGTTGGACTTGCTGATCTCAAAGGTCTCTTCCAACCTCAACAGTTCTATGATTCACATCTCCCAACCTATCATCCCACTGGCAGTGTTTGAGAACACTTTCAATTAAGAAGAATCTTCTAATCTCCAACCAGGCAGAGTCCACAAGACCCAGACCACCTCCCCTCCCTCACACCAGGGGCTACAACTTGCTGGGATGCACCTCTTGGCTATCAGAAGGTTCTCTTTTGGGTGAACAAACATCATTAAAGGGCAGGACTGTTGCTCTCCAGCCCCAGTGGGTGTCCTGAGGGGTGCTATGGATGTTATCAAGCTCAACCATTCTCTAACTCTGCCGTGTCCCTCGGCATCACATCTCTGCAGCTTTTAAACACATCCAGGGACAGGCACTTAACCACCTCCCTGAAGAGCCTGTTCCACTGTTTGAGAACCCTCTCTCTGAAGAAGTGTCTAATGCCCAACCTAAATCTCCCATGATTCAATCTGAGGCTTCTCCTCCTATCATTTCCTGCCTGGAGAAGAGACCAAAACCCACCCCCCTATCTGTCTCTGTACGTTGTAAGTGAACAAAAACAACCCCAGTGACTGCTGCTGGCTTAAACTTCAAAGTCTATATGATTGCAAAGGTTTGTCTATGTTGATGTGTGATGGATCCCCAGCTACAGCCATCTCCTCCTCAGGATGTTTAATTGCCAGGACACTGGTCCTGGCTCAAACCCTGAAGGAGATGGGGGTGTTTATAAGCCAAGACTGCGAACCCCAATCCAGTCCTGCATGGACTTCACAAGCCACGGGGCTGGTGATGCCTGTTTGGGCCGGGTATTTTATTTTGGAGCAAACCCTTCATGTTCAAGCCACAGCCCCCCTCCTTTTTCTCTTGAGATAAAGCCCTTTTCTGGTCAGATGGCTGCTGGGGGAGGGTCGTGGCAAGGAGAAAGGTCTCTGATATGGCTCCCAGTGGTCTCTGAGGCAGACACACCACCCTCACTTGGCTTGTGGGAGACTCAGGGACTGCATCTGGGCTCTTCTGCCTTTTCCTTATGTCAGTGTGAGGCATTGGGAGCAATCCCGCTCACGTCAGCAGCCTTGTCTTCCTGGAAGCAGCCCCTGTCTTCCCAAAATATCTCCCCCACCAAGCTCTCACAGCTCAGACTGCCCCAACAGCATTCTCAGGGTATTGCCTGGAGGCCTTTCCACTGAATTCTGTGTAACACGTGGGTTTGGGGTTGGAGTTGGGGTTTTTTATGGAAAGAAATCTGTTGCCAAGCAATGTAGCTGTAACACTGCTTTCTCCTCCCAAACCGAGACCTCAATGCATGTGGACATCTGTAAGCATCTGACACAGCAGAAGTGGGGTTGCAGGAGGCTGGATCACAGGTAGCTGGAGGGAAAGCTGCTGGTGAGGTTGAGAGAAGATTTCCTGTTTGTTTTCCAGAGGTTGCAAGGCTGGAAATCACAGTATCACCAAGGTTGGAAGAGACCTCGAAGATCGAGTCCAACCTGTAACCACAAACCTCACAACTAGACCATGGCACCAAGTGCCACATCCAGTCCCCTCTTGAACACCTCCAGGGACGGTGACTCAACCACCTCCCTGGGCAGCTCATTCCAATGATGAATCACTCTCTTGGTGAAGAACTTTCTCCTCACCTCGAGCCTAAACTTCCCCTGTTGCAGCTTGAGACTGTGTCCCCTTGTTCTGGTGCTGGTTGCTAGGGAGAAGAGGCCAACCCCTTCCTGGCTACAACCACCTTTCAGGTAGTTGTAGAGAACAATGAGGTCGCCCCTGAACCTCCTCTTCTCCAGGCTAAGCAACCCCAGCTCCCTCAGCCTCTCCTCATAGGGCTTGTGCTCAAGGCCTCTCCCCAGCCTTGTTGCCCTTCTCTGGACACGTTCAAGTGTCTCGATGTCCTTCTTAAATTGAGGAGCCCAGAACTAGACACAGTATGGAGAGTTGTTTGATCCTGGAGGTTGCAAGAGATGGGGTGGAATGCTGAGAAAGCGTAAGGAGGTCCTGTGGGGATGGCAGCAGTGAGTCCTCCCTGTGGTTTTACACCTGGCACATGTACAAGTCCTGGGTGTCACATTGGGTATAAACATCAGGTTTTCCCCTAGAAGAAAGATGTGGTGATGGGTGGACCAGCCTTGGCATGGAGCTGTTGCAAACCCAGAGAGGGAAAGTAGGCACCTGCAGTTGTATAGATTAAAGAGAGACAATATTGACCCACACCCTGAGCTCGTGAGGCTGATGGGACCTGCTTGCCTCCTAGGGAAAGCTCTGGTAGAAATGATGGCACCAACCTGATGGCTGACACCCCCTCAGGCTGTGCTGTCATTCAGGGAGACCTGGACAGAAAGGAACCTCATGAAATTCAAAAAGGGCAAGCACAGGGCCCTGCACCTGGGGAGGGATAATCCCTGCACCAATACAAGTGAGGGGTGACCTGCCGGAAAGGAGCTCTGTGGAGACGGACCTAGGAGTGCTGGTGGACAAGTTCACCATGAGGCAGCAATGGCCTTGTGAGATACAGCAAGAAGAGTATGGCTGACAGGTTGAGGGAGGTTTCCCTGCTCCTCTGCTCTGCCCTACTGGAGCCACATCTGGAGAACTACATCCAGTTCTGGACTCCACAGTTCAGGAGAGACAAGGAACTACTGTATAAAGTCCAGTAGAGGCTCCAAAGATGCTGAGGGGCCTGGAGGATCTCTGTGAGGAGGAAAGGCTGAGAGAGCTGGGGCTGTTGAGCCTGGAGAACAGCAGCCTTGAAGGGGATCTGATCAATGCTCATCAAGAGTTATAGGGTGCAAGCAAGAGGATGGGGCCAGACACTTGTCACTGATGCCCAGTGATAGGGAAAGGGGCAGAGGGCACAAACTGCAATCCAGGAGGTTCACGGGATGTTAGGATGGGACCTCCCTCCAGAGATCATTGAGTCCAACCCCCTGCCAGAACAGGGCCATAGAATCTAGTCTAGGTCACACAGGAATGCATCCAGATGAGTCTTGAAAGTCTCCAGAGAAGGAGACTCCACAATCTCTCTGGGGAGCCTGTTCCACTGCTCTGTGATCTTTACAGTGAAGAAGTTCCTCCTCATGTTGAGATGGAACTTCCTGTGCTGTAGTTTGTAATGATAACTCAAAATATTCTGTCCCAAATTATCAATCTCCAAGCTATGCAGGAAGCATTGCTAAAACATTTGAAGTAAAGAGAGAGCAACTTGGGCTCTACAAGGAGTCTTGTGACTGAAAACCTCAGAGATGCTAGAATACAAGCCCCAACCCTTCCTTCCACCTGTGTGCAAACTCTCAACTGCAGCAAGGCTTGAAACAAATTTGTAGTGATAAAGTATTTCTTATTATAAAACAACATGGATTGTGATTATTTTTACCTCACTTAGAGCTGCTAAAAAGGAACTACATGAAATAACTCTTTTTACATATTTACCTCCATTTCTTACAGAGGCACAGCAGAATTCTGACAAGCTTTTAATTTACTAAGAGTTACTATTTCTCTAGCTCAGAAGCCAAACTTGAGGTACTATGAAGGCTTGTAAAGGAGATCTGTTTAAATATAAGACTCAGAAAACTTGAGGTTAGTTGCTCAAATAATCACCTTTAACAAATTTCTGGGGAAAAAAATGCATCAGTAGAGACAAGAGTAATTGTGTCCATATATTTCAGTGTGTTTGGAAGCAAAGCTAGCTATTAACAAATGCCTGTCACAGAATCAGGGAGTGGTAGGGCTTGGAAAGGACCTCTGAAGGTCATCTAGCCCAACTCTCCACGAGTAGCCTTCCTACCCTTTCTCTGAATCAAAGTGTCAGTCAGGCTGCAAAGTTAGGCATGGAGTTTGGGGTTTTCTCTCTAGAGTGACATAATACACTGGTAAGGCAACATGTCTTTGAGTTATGACTTCAGTGTTTCCCCTACCTACACTTCAGACAAAGGCTAACTTTTGCTGAGCAATAGCACTGAAACAGCCAAGCCTTTTCCACAAATTCAGTGGGATTTTACATGGTTCTGATGCCAATAGCTTTTACTCATGCCTGAATTTCATGTAACCATTTCACTTCTTATGTCAACACACAGAAGACCTTATTTTCAAAAGAAGGAAGTGGCCTCTAAAGGTCACCTAGTTTAATGCCCCTGCCTCCCCCCGACCACCAGCCTTTATCCTCCCAAAGCAGCCTCTGCTGCACCTCCCCAAACCTTCCCTCCCACCTAAGCAGCTCCTGCTCCACATCCACCATTCTTGAACCCATCCCAAAGCCAGAGGCAAGACCCTCACCAGCCAAGATACCACTCAGAGGGGCTCAGCCCCAGCAAAGAGGCCCAGGCAGCACCCGTGGATGATACCGGAGGAGTCATCAAGCATAGCCCTACCTAGCCGGGGGCCACCAGGCCCCCCGGCCTTTGTTGTCACCACCACCATCACCCAGTGTGCACCATGGGCACTCACCAGCAATGAGAGGAGGATCCCTCAGCCCAGATGGGCTCAGCTTGGGCCTTCTGCCCCTCCTGGGGGAGATTAAAAAGGGCAGTGGGTGGGGAGGGCAAAGTGGCCACACCTGGGGTGGGAGGGGACTCCAACAGAGCCCAGGTGCTCTGGGTTTTGAGGGGAAAAAGGGATGAAATGGGGTGGGTGGGGAAGGCACAGAGAGAGTGGGAAAGGGCAGGTGGTGGTGGTGGAAGGAGAGGATTTTAAAATAACCTAATTTTCCATAAATCTTTCATTATGCACAACTGCAGTTCAGGGTTTGCTTTGCCTCCATCCAAAAAGAACAAACCCATCAATACTTCATAAAATAAAGCACAATGGTGGCTAGGACAGCAAAATCTTCCATCACTATCATTTTGCTTGGTGGGAAAATCTCTGCTTTTCAGATCAAAACAACAAGTTTTAACAACAAAGAAAAGTTCTCCAAGAATGAATTTTCTCCCTCAGGTAGCCCAGAGAAGCAGGGATGCTGCCCTGGGTGCATGGTTCCAACATGAATAAAGGCTCTGCTGCAGGGGAGAGGTAGCAGCTCTCATTCTGATCCATTAGGCTGTAAGAGCAGGGCAAGGCCATGGCTGCAATTCCCTTTGAATGTCTGGCTAAGCATTCTCCTCCCTGGATTAATTCTCCTCCTCTTCCATCTGAACAGGAGAAGAAACCTAGTTGCTGTGAGGGTGCTGGAGGCCTGGAGCAGGCTGCCCAGAGAGGTTGTGGAGTCTCCTTCTCTGGAGAGATTCCAAAGCCACCTGGACATTGTGATCCTGACTCTACCAAAAGATGGGAGAGTGATGAGGTTCTTACGCTGTGGAAAGCAGTACTCAGCTTCCACCACGCAGGAGTTAATTGGTTTTCTTTATGCTAATTGCAAGGGGAAGTGAAGAATGCCCTTAATTGCAGGGCAAATGAACCATGCAGAACCAAGTGGATTTACCAACCCATGCCCTACAATCCCAGCTCGCACCCTCACCATAGTAACAGAGAAGCATAGGATATTCTGCTCATCCAGGCAAGAAAACACACAGGATACCCTCCTTGGGGACCTGCATTACCCACACTGCTGAATGAACCCTCCCAGAACCTCCCTGTGGGGAAAATTAAGAGTCAAATCCATATGTGTTGAGGTTTAAAAGACTCCTGGGGAGATCTGTTTGTGAGGGATGGTTGGTTTCACTTGGTGCTTAGGAGTTCTGATGGGTTAATGGGACCTATCTGGACTGGAGGCATCTCATGTAACATTATCACCTGGTTTCACCCCATCTTCTCCCACTCTGCTTTCTGATCTGCCCTAAAATCAGCCAGAATAAGGGTGGGAGAACCATGTCCCCCCTCTGCACCACGAGCCACTGAAACTGGAATGCAAAACTCTTGCTCCAGTTTCCAATCCATTGCACACTGTCACATCCATCAAAGTGATTTCTTTTTTCAACTCTCATAGCCTCTGGTTGCCCAGCTTTGGACCAAGACCATCACTGGGCTGATGGAGAAAAATGGGATGGGGAGGGAGCACAATGTGGTAAGAACCCTTCCCCTTTCTTGGCCCTAAGCACCAAAAATAGTGGAGAAAAACAAAAACAAACAAACAAAACCACAAACTGTTGTGAAGCAAATTTCTCCTGTTGGCTTGGGGAAGAAAAGTTCTTGCTGCCAGCCCTTGGAGTCCTCATCATCTCTGGGTGATCATTTGGATAACCCTCCCTGTTTTGCAGGGATAGGGAGAGCTCCATGAGGTCATTGGCTCTATGCTAGGAAGTGAAATTTGGGAGCAGATTGGAGCTTAGGAGAGATCTCGCATTTCGCCTCCGCAGCTACTCCCAGGAGAAATGTAGATGTTTTCTCCTCTTCCACTTCCAAGGCTGGGACAGCTGGTTCCACAGGTCACAAAGAGCTGTATGAGTATGAAAATCATATTGAAAAGAGCTGAGACTTAATTAGGTCACATCCTTTCAAAGCAACTTGTGATCTCACGATGCAAATCATCTCCTGCCTTTGTGCACACACCCGGGCTGGAGAAACCCTCAGCACCTTCAGCTGATCCTTGTGCCAAAAGTGGGGTTTGCTACTGGACTAAGCAGCTTCCTGCCCCTCCACCACAGCTTGCCCCAGGTTTGAGGATTTTAGTGCTGCCAGTATGGCAAATCATCCTGGTACAGTACAAGCCCTTGTAAAAAGTCTGCCCCCAGCTTTCTTGTAGCCCACTCCAGGTACTGGAAGGCCTCTATATGGTTTCCCTGGAGCCTTCTTGATGTCTTGGTGGCTTGATGACACCCCATTAAATCAAAGCTCCTTGAGCAATCTGAGCGGAGAAAGGAGAATATCTCTGCTGTGCAGCACTGCACACTGAGGCTCTGTCTGGAAAATGTGACTGCAGCTGATGAGGAAAGCACCCGGCGTGACTTCCCTCCGGAGCCCAGCAGCTGGGGAGAACATCAGGGAAGAACTGGCATGCCTCTGGTTTGCTGTGAAGTGAAACCCTCCTACAGTTGTGTTTGGGAGTGTCAGCCCTGAAGCAAAACTGTGGAGTCCCCACCCTGGCCAGGGCTAGAGTGTGGGGGATGCTCAGTGGCACCAGGGCCAAAGTTGATCACAGGGTCACAGAATGGCAGGGGTTGGAAGGGACCTCTGGAGTCCAACCCCTCTGCTAAAGCAGTGTCACCCATAGCAGGTTGCCCAGGATAGGCAATGTCTAGGTGGCTTTGGAATCTTTCCAGAGAAGGAGACTCCACAACCTCGCTGGGCAGCCTGCTCCAGGGCTCCAGCACCCTAACAGCAACTAAGTTTCTCTTCCTGTTCAGATGGAACCTCCTGGGTTCCAGTTTGAGCCCATTGTTCCTTGTCCTGTCACTGGGCATCAGTGGCAAAAGTCTGGTTCCATCTTCCTGCCTGCACCCTTTAGCTCTTGCTGAGCATTGATCAGATCCCCTCTGAGGCTGCTCTTCTCCAGGGTAAATAGCCTTAGGTTTCAGCCTTTCCTCCTCACAGAGATTATCCAGGCCCCTCAGCATCTTTGGAGCCTTCGCTGGACTCTCTCCAGTAGTTCCCTGTCTGTTTGGAACTGGGGAGCCCAGAACTGGACCAAGTAGTTCAGAAGTATATTAGGGCAGAGACAAGGGACAGAACTTCCTTGACCTGCTGGCCACACTGTTCCTAATGCACCCCAGGAGATCATTGTCATTCTTGGCCACAAGGGCACATTGACGGCTCATGGTAAACTTGCTTACCACCAGCGCTCCCAGGTGTGGAGGGTGGGAGGTGCTTCTCTGTGGAGAAGAATCTCCATCTCCCATGTTGGGGTTTGGCTACTAATTGGGGATTTGGGTCTAGATGAAGATTTCTTGAAGTCCAAGCTGCCATGCTTTAGGTGTATGCCAGCCACAGAGCAATGCCATACCATGGCATTCCCTTTGCCAGAGAAAACCAGCAGCAGGTACAAAGGCTACCTCTGCTTCCCCCTGACCTTCCCTGCTGCTCATCCTCCTTTTGTCACAGCTGGAACCACCGGGAGCGTGGTGCAGGCTGGGCCTCAGGGTTTCACCCATTCCACACTGCTCACACCCCAGCAGCTCCGCCTGGGAGCCCTGCCATGAGGTGCAGCAGGTATTACCTGTTCCTGGACTGCTGGAACTTGTCCTGCATTGCTTGGATTGTCCCAGGCAGCTTGCCCAGGACCCCACGATGAATTTGGGTCTTCCCCTGCCAGCAGCAGTGGGACAGTGGCAGCAAGGATCAGCTGTGTTTTCTTTCCAGTCTTCCAAAATAAATAGGGGAGGATCTTCCTGATGGGAGAGGATTGCAGTGCCCATGGAGATTTCCCCCTCTACTTGGCACTGAGGAGGCCACACCTCAAGTACTGGGTTCAGTTTTGGGTCATTCACTCTGAGAAAGACATTGATGTGCTGGAGCTTGTCCAAAGAAGAACAACTGAGCTGGTGAAGGGCCTTGAACGCAAGTCCTGTGAGGAATGTCTGGGGAAACTGGGGTTGCTTAGTCTTCAGAAGAAGAGGCTGAGGGGAGACTTCATCACCCTCTACAGCTGCCTCAAAGGAGGTTGGAGTCAGGTGAGTGAGTGAAAAGACAAGAGGAAACAGCCTCAAGTGTTTCCAGGGGAGTTTCAGGTTGGATACTAGGAAAAATTTCTTCACTGAAAGGGTTGTCAAGGCCAGGAACAGGCTGTCCAGGGAGGTGGTGGTGTCACCATCCCTGGAGAGATCTCAAAGACGTGGCTGTGGTGCTGAGGGACACGGCTTGGTGGCAGTGGCTTAGCAGTAGTGGTGGGATTGTGAGCTTTGGGCAAGCAGTTAGACTTGATGATCTCGAAGGTCTCTTCCAACCTGAACAGTTCTATGGTTCTATAAGGAGTGACTGGTGACATGGTCTGACCTGGCTCCTGCGGAACCTCCGCGTCCCTGGGATTTGCCCCTGGGGTATTGACTTTGCTTGATGTTTCATTTCAGGGGATGCCCTAGGTGGCCCCAGACAGCATCTGAAGAGGGAGGTGCCTTGGTGACTTCCAGCTACCACACTGCATCACTCACTTTGCTCCACCAGCTTCTCCTGGTTTTCCAGAGGAACTGGTTTATCAGCTTCTGGCTGACCGAGAGCAGAGTTGGTATCCTCCCTGAGCCTGGCATTGCCCAAAATCCCCAGTGCTGGCACCACCACGTTCATGCTGAGCGATGAGCCCCGGCTAGTGGGATGTGTCCCACCTAGTGGGACAAGTGGTTGTCCATTATCTCTTCCCTCCATGGCAAACCCTGAAAGGGTCTCAGGCCCCTCACACCATGGATGAAGGCATTTGCTTTCCTTAGGAAAGTTTACACATCCAGCACTGGGCGTGGAGCAAACACCCAACATCGATCAAGGCCCTCCGGCACATCTTTGTGGGGGCTTATCCATGCCATGCGTCAAAGCTGTTCGGTTCAGGGATTTTGGGGCTATTCTAGCACTAGGCAGATGTTCACGTGCACCACTGTGGGCAAACCCTGGGTCCAGAAGCCTGAATGTCCCCTCCAGGTTGGGTTGCTCTGATGGTTTTTCCTGCAAGCTCAGCAGCAAGATGGCCAATGTCCAGATGATTCGGGGAGCTTATTTCTCCCTCATTTCCATGGAAATGAGGCATTTTAGCTGCTCTGGTAGAGAAGGAACCACATGATGGGAGAGGAGTGTTGGAGGAGGCCCCTATGATACTCTTCTCCCTGTCCTGGCCCTGAGTTGGTACATCCACAACCCCTTATGGGCTTTTTCTGGGGATGTTTCTCCATTTTGGGAAGCTCTGAGATTCTCTCTGTCAGCCAGAAATGGGAGCAAAAAGCATAGCTCCTTCCTTCTGTCCTGTCTCAAGGTCCTCATTTTAGAGAACCTGAGATCCAAGGTGGACAGAATCTGACCATGTGGAGGATGATCAATGCCAGGGGCTAACCAGGCTCAGAAGGGGCTGCTTGGACAATCTGTCTGGCTGCAGGCCAGATTCTATGATTCTGTGGTGATGGACACATTCCCTCCCCTTGCTTGGGGACAGATGGAGAAGCCTTCGTCATGCATAAGTGCTTGGAGCATCCTTCATCTCCACAGAGAGCCCAGAGGTTTTGCCTATGGAGGAGTTGAACCCTGTGGATCCTCCACCCCTGAGGGCCCCCGCAACGCTGCGACAAGCGATTACATCAACCATTCTGAACATGACATCAAGCCCTGTCCCTCAGCCCCCTGCCAATAATCCCCTGGGACAAAAGACCCCGAAGGCAGCTCCCGCCCCTGCCAGTAATTCCTCCCCTGCTCCCTAATCCCCAGCCCTTCTGTCGCAGCGGCCAAATCCAATTAACCGTGCAAGGAGTGCGCTCCACCCTCCCGCCACGGCGGCCCTCAAGCACAGCTGGCAGCTGGTGGGCTCATGGGGACCCGCCGTGATGTCCCCAGCGCCCCCCACTGAGGCTGGAGAGCAACAGTCCTGCCCTTTAATGAGGTTTGCTCACCTGAAATAGGACCTTCTGATAGCCAAGAGATGCATGGCAGGGGGGTTGGAACTAGATGATCCTTGTGGTCCCTTCCAACCCTGACTGATACTATGATACTATGATCCAGGCAAGTTGTAGCCCCTAGTGTGAGGGAGGGGAGGTGGTCTGAGACCCCTGGTCTTTGCTCTGCTTGAGATGAATCTTCTTTCCCATTTTCTCAGTTGACTGGAGAACAGGTCTGGTGAGGAGCAGCTGAAGGAACTGGGGTTGTTTAGATTGGAGTAAAGGAGGCTGAGGGGAGATCTTGTGGCTCTCTACATCTCCCTGAAAGGAGGTTGGAGCCAGGTGGGGTCATTGTCTTCTTCCTAGTGATAGGACAAGAGGAAATGGCCTCAAGCTACACCCAGGAAGGTTTAAGGTGAACATTAGAAGAAACTTCTTCCCCCAAAGGGTTCTCAAACACTGAAAGAGGCTCCCCAGGGAGGTGGTTGAATCTCCATCCCTGAAAATGTTTAAAAGAGGCAGAGATGTGGTGCTGAGGGACATGGTTTAGCACAAGATGCTTGGTAGAATTAGATAATGGTTGGACTCAATGACCTTAAAGGTATCTTCCAACCAAAATGATTCTATGATCCAGCCATGACATCAGCTTCCAAGGTGTCACTCCAAATGGCAGCAGTACAACAGCCATCACATCCAGGTGGGTCCAACTCAGCCTTCAAGGCTCAATATGCGTTTGACAGGGTTTGCAACAAGTCTCCCAGCTCTGTTCCACATATCCACTTCCAGAGGAAGATGCTCTGGTCCTCCTCCAACCCAGCTGGAGACAGGAAGGATGCTCTCTGACCCAGTCTTGCTCCCAAGGCCATCACTCACTTTTCCCATGATCTGATTTGCAAAATAAAAGGCTCCTCATGATGGAAGTACCACAGATCCAGGAAAGCCCCTAAAAACCTCCACCAGAAGTAGGATGCATCCGAGTATAGAGCCCAAGTCTTTGTGCCTGCAGCCTTTGCAGGGGCAATGTTGTGGATGCAGGATTGGGATGTGAAACCAGATTTTGGGATGGGTGAAGCTTGTGGGATGGAAAGGAGAAGTAGTACAAGGGGAACCAGAGGACACAAAGGCAGCATAGTACTGAGAAGAGGGTTTGGTGGGACCACCAAGGCTGTGTCACCAGGGAGATGCTACCTTTTGGGCATAGACTGAAGGCAAAGGTGCAGAAATGGTGGCTGGCTCTGAGAGACTGCAGCAGTGATTGAATGCATGGAAATGGAAGCCGAGTCTAAGGGGGTGAGGTTTGACCTGGCCAGGGAAGGCTGAGGGCAGCATGTCAGCCATTGGCAGCTGCTCCAAAGCCTGAGCTAATGTTTAGCTTTGGACTTTGCCAAGTTGTCCAAGGCACAAAGGAGGCTGAGGGCAGGAAATCCAAGCTGGGTGTCGGGTGGCTGCAAGTCAGTCCCGGCTCCCCATGGCGGGGTCCTGCATGGGCTCCAGCCCTGAGGGGAGTGATTTCTGGGTGTAATTTCTACCAGTTGGTCCCAGTTCAGCAGGAGGACATTTGATGGCAAGGCTTTGCTGAGCTCCTATGTTTAGTTTAGCTCTTCATCTAATGCTCAGCCTTTCTTAATGTGTTTCATCCCCAGCACAGTGGGCTCCAGAGGGGCATTTGCAAGGGCTGCACTAAGGAGATGGGATGAGATGCCTGGTGGCACCACTGACAAGGCTTCAAAAGTATTCCCAGTGCTGGCAAGGAGCTGGCCATGTCCCACTAGCCTGGATAACCCTCCCTGGGAGGCACCTCCTCTCTATTTAAACCCCTTCTCTCCTGGGATATTAATAAGGACATGTCTATTAAACTGCTCTGTGTCACATCCTCACAGCTTGTCCTCATCACCACCTGCACACTCTGGGCAGCTCTCATCTAACCATGGTCATGTGTCTCCTCTCCATCCCCATCACCTTTACCCTGCAGCATCCCAGACCTACATTTTTAGTTTTTGCAGAGCAACGTTTTCCAATCCCAGATTATTCTAATGACACCACCAAAGAGCTAAAAATAGGAGAAAGGCATCTTCTGCCTCTCCCCCGCCAGCCACTGCCGGCAGTGTGGGGACGACGTCGGCAGCGGGAGCCTCCGAGGTGTTTGCGGAGAGCGTTTGGAGAGCATCACACCTCCCCTTTTCCTTTCCCAGCCATGGAGCTTTAAATATCTGGCCCAAATCCACAGGAGCCTGGAGCTCCTTAACTCTTTCTTTGCATTTAAATCTAAAAGAAATTGGGCACCTCAATTGGCTTGGATGAGGAAACGAGGCGGTGGGTGTGAAACCACCCCGGGAGATTCCGTGTGTGCCAGGGCAGAAAGAACTGAACGTGCAGGAGTGGTGCAACCACAGCTTGGGCAGCAGGGCTGGGGCAACAGGGCTCTCTGAGCTCCTGTGGGGACCCTCTGGCTCCCATGGGGACCTCCAAGCTCCAATGGGGCTCGCTTGGTTCCTTCAAGGCCCAGAGCATGCACTTGTCTCATCTCACTCATGTTGCTCTTGTGCAGCACAACTTGGGGGTCTCCAGGTCCTACACGCAGTGGAAAAGGGTGGAAGCCAAGGGGGAAGCAACCCCTAAAACCACACTGCTTTCACAAATATGGTGCACTCCCCATAAAATGATCACAGAATCCCAGCATGGTGGAGATTGGAAGGAACCTCTAGGGATCATCCAGTCCAACCTCCCTGCTAAAGCAGGGTCACCTACAGCAGCTTGCCCAGAATCACAGGTGGCTTTGGAATCTTTCCAGAAGAGACTCCACAACCTCTCTGGACAGCCTACCCTCTCAGCAACTAAGTTTCTCCTCCTGTTCAGATGGAATCTCCTGGGTTCCAGTTTGTGCTCTCTGCCCCTTGTCCTGTCACTGAGCACCACTGACAAGAGTCTGGCCCCACCCTCTTTCCCCTGCTCCCCCTACCTTCCCCCCAACTTTTACACACACCCCACCCCACCACCCCACTCCCCCTGGTAAGCATTGATCAGATCACTTCTCAGCCTTCTCCTCTCCATGCTAAACAGCCCCAGGTCTTCTGCCTTTCCTCCTCACAGTGGTGCTCCATATGTTTTGGAGCATTTATTGTGACCTGGGGTCACCTCCATCAGGGACAAAACTGCATTTCTTTTGCCCTTGGGGTAGCACAGGTCCTCACCAGCGGCCAATGAATCCCTCAAACCAGTGCTCCGGGGCCAGGATTCTGCTGAAGCCGAGATCTGGGCTTCAGGAGCTGCTCAGAGTGGGAAGTGGCTAATGGAGAGAAACAGAAACACAGATGAGCCAGGGAGGTGGCAGATGTCCCCACCACACTCCAGGGCTGTACTGGAGGGGAGCAGCCCAGCCCCGGCCGCTGGCCATGAGCTGGATGAGTCAGAGGCTTTGGGCACAATGGGAAGCGCAGGCTCAGCAGGGATGGGGACGTGCTGGGATGGGGAACGTGCCAGGACAGGGCCTTAAGGCCACCGAGGGCTGCACCATGGTGAGCAAAACCTCCTCCGGGGCAGAGTGCAGAAGAAGTGAGAAGAAATGTGGGGGTTGCCCTCGGGGCTACAGTGAGAGGAAGTCATGGGGGCACACGTGGAGGGGGCCATGCCACGCGTCCTCCCAGGCCTGCCAGCAGCCGCAACGGCCACCAGCGTGGGGCTGCCTGTACTTCCCAGCCGGCGCTGGCAGGGGACCAGGGACCACATCCCAGCTTGGCAAGAGCTGTCTCCAGCCTGGCTGCTTCCCCAGGGTGTCCCCACCTCCCTCCCGCCCACTGCTGGCTTCTCCCTGCAGAAAAAACCCACCCAAACCCACAAACCAGAAGTGGAAGAGGAATAAAAACCCAACCAAGGCAAAGCTCCTGCTTTCACCACCCATGCCCAGTCACCTCAATAAGCCCTCAGCTGTCCCCCAATTCCACGTGGGAGCTTGTGAGGGCAGAGATAATTGGCACATGCTAATTAACAGGCATGAAGAGGGAGGTGCTGCTTGTGGGCACAAGGGTTTCACAGCTTGCAGCAAAAGGAGAACAGGAGAAACCTCCCATGGTAAACCTGCGCTGGGCTCAGCCACCTATCCCAAGGGGCAGCAAGAAGCATCCTCCAGAAAGATCTCTGAAGGCCAAGAAATGTTTGCCAGAACTTCAGCCACTGCTTTCTCTGCTCATGAGCATCTTCCCTCCCTGGCCCATGGGACAGGGGCTAGGAGGAAAAGGACATCAAAAGAGGGTGCTAAACTTGGACATCAGAATGGATCAAGGTTGCATCTCAGATGCAGGATTCATTTTTGGGCCCTGCTAGAGCAGGTTCAGAGAAGGGCAATGAAGCTTGTCTGGAGCAGCTCCTGAGCTGAGCTCAAGATATGGCCCAAAAGCATTGAAGAACCACAGACTGAGGGACATTTGCTCCCACTGAAGGAACCAGAGACACAGCTGAACTGGGCTATTTGCCCATTTGATGAAGACCCACTAGCAGGTGGTGGGAGCAGGAAGAGATTTCATGGGCAAAGAGGATCATTTCCTAAGAGGAAAATCCATTTGTCCAAGATGCCATTGGCCCTCTTGGCCACGAGAGCACATTGCTGTCCCATGGATAACTTCCTGTCCACTAGAACTCCAAGGTCTTTCTTCATGGAGCTGCTTTCCAGCAGGATGACCCTTAGTCTGTACTGGTGCCTGCTGTTATTCCTCCCCAGATGCAGGACTCTCTAGCCTGTCCATCAGATAAAAAGTAACCAGTGCTTACTGTGGCTAGTGCTGTGCTGTTGTTAAACATTGTGCTCCATCTCTGACCCCATCCAGATGCCCTCAGTGTTGATATAAGTGGAAGCAAAGAACTGTAACAGCTGTGACAGCAAAGACTGAGCAGCCCAGCAAAGCCCCAGGGAGACCATATGACAACAGTACCAGCATCAGTGTCACCAGAGAGATCAGATCACCAGAGGCAGGAATGAGCTGAGGCTGTGGCCTGACCCAAGCATGAGGTGATGCCACCCCAGCACATCATGGGTCTCCCATGGAAATCACCCATGACCTCCACACCCACAACCCATGCATTGTGTTTCCCACCATACCAGCTGCTGTTGAAATTATCCCAGACAATTACCCACAGCTAAGCGTGACAAACACCTCATGCTCCCAAATGTCTCCACTGTGACTGGTGACGACAAGCCTGCTCCCACCACTGTGGTTTGCTGCTCTCTCTTGTGAGGGTGTCACCAAATTTTGGTGAGATGATACAGAGGATGGGTGCCCAGCTCAGATACTGCAGCTGTGGTGCTCCTGTGGCAGCCAGCTTGGAGGCAGCTACATGCCTACTGAAGCCAATGCAGGGATGAGCTCTCCTGTGTGAGTGTACTGGGACAGACTGGGGCCAGAGCTGGCAGGGATGGGAAGTGTTCTTAGGAGTGCGCAGCACCAGCAAAGTGGCACATGGGCACTGCCAGGCACCTTGCCACGGGCAAGCCTTGCAGAAGAGCCCCTGTGTTTATGGGCATGGAGCTGACACCTGCCCTCAAGGGGACAGGGCTGGGACAAAAAGCAAATGAGGACAGATTCAGATATTTGTAGAATGGTTTGGATTGGAAAGGACCTTAAAGATCATATAGTTCCAAACCCCCTGCCGTGGGCAGGGACACTTCCCATTAGACAAGGTTGCTCAAAGCCTTATGCAGCCTGGTCAGAGACATGTCTAGGGGCAGGTGAGGGAGCAGTTGGCAAGAAGCAGGACCAGCATCACCCTCACACCCCATTTCCCATGATGGTCCACTCACTGCTAAGAGCAGCAATCCCTGTGCCCTGGGATCCAGCACCACAGCCACCCCAAAACTCAACCCCCTTCTTTAAAGCCCTTCCCCCAGCCACCAAAAAAAAAGTAGCAGTTTCTTCTGGTGGTTCCAGGGACAAGATGCAGTGAGGCAGCAGCTGCCACACGGCGCCCCACTTCCCCTGCTATGTGGCGGTTTCCTCTTTACAGTGGTTGGGTTTTATGTCCCCACCCCCTCCCCCCCAGCTCCTGCAGCAGATGCAGCTGGTGATGGTGTTGGGGGTGGGCATGATGGGAGACGTTTCCCTCCGCACAAGGTCCCGCTGGCCTGGCAACTTGAGCACTGAAGTTGAGGGCCCTGAGGGGAAGACAACGCGCCCAACTTCCTTTTTTCTTTTGAGCAAGAGACCTGAGCTCCTGTCTAAAAGGAAGTGCTGAAATCACACAGCCGTAGACAAAGCACAGCCATGATGTCAGCACCAAGCCCTGAGGAAACATCACTCCCACCCTCACAGGGGTCTGCAGTGAGGAGATTCTACCAGCACATCCCTTGGGCAGCTCTTCTGGAACACAGTGAGGGTGATGCAACACTGGAACGGGTTGCCCAGGGAGGTCATGGATGCCCCATCCCTAGAGGGATTCAAGGCCAGGTTGGATGATGCCTGGAGTGGGAAGTGTCCCTGCCCATGGCAGAGGGGTTGGAACTAGATTATATTTAAGGTTCCTTTCAACACAAACCATTCCCTGATTCTGTGAATCACTGCCACCTTCTTAGGGCTCTGCACTCTGTGGGGAGATGCTACCCTCTACTCAGCCCTGGTGAGACCCCACCTGGAGTACTGCATCCAGTTCTGGAGCCCCTATTACAAGAGGGATATGGATGTGCTGGAAGGTGTCCAGAGAAGGGCCCCGAGGATGATCAGAGGGCTGGAGCACCTCTCCTATGAGAACAGACTGAAGGAGTTGGGGCTGTTCAGTCTGGAGAAGAGAAGGCTCCGAGGTGACCTCATTGTGGCCTTCCAGTATCTGAAGGGGGCCTACAAGAAGGCTGGGGAGGGACTTCTCAGGATCTCAGGTAGTGATAGGACTAGGGGGAATGGAATGAAGCTGGAAATGGGGAGATTCAGGCTGGACATGAGGAGGAAATTCTTCCCCATGAGAGTGGTGAAGCCCTGGAATGGGTTGTCCAGGGAGGTGGTTGAGGCCCTGTCCCTGGAGGTGTTTAAGCCCAGGCTGGATGAGGCTCTGGCCAGCCTGATGTAGTGTGAGGTGTCCCTGCCCATGGCAGGGGGTTGGAACTAGATGATCCTTGTGGTCCCTTCCAACCCTGACTGATTCTATGACACTACTATGATACCATGATACCAGCACATCCTTTGGACAGCTCTTCTGGAACAAGAATTTCCACCAGGGAAGCCATGTTGGCATAACATGTCAGTGAATACCTTCCTGCAGGCCACCAGGTAATTAAGGAGCTCTTTTCATAATGAATTAACAAATAACATGGGTGCTTACCACTAATTGCGCTCTGGCCTTGCAGCACATTCACCAACCACTGTTGCTGTGCCACCACACCAAGGAGGTGCTTTATGGAGTGTGAAGTTCACATGGAATGCTCCTACTGGGGACAAAGAGAGCTTGAGCTCAGGGGAGATCCCAGAAGCACCTAGGTGCCTGCAAACCTACTTTTGCAGAGTGCAGCAAGAATCTCAGACTGGTGGGGGTTGGAAGGGATGTCTGGAGATCACCCAACCCCCTGCTAGAGCAGGGGCACCCACAGCAGCTTGCCCTGGATCACAATGTCCAGGTGGCTTTGGAATCTCTCCAGAGAAGGAGACTCCACAACCTCTCTGGGCAGCCTGCTCCAGGCCTCCAGCACCCTCACAGCAACTAGGTTTCTTCTCCTGTTCAGATGGAAGAGGAGGAGAATTAATCCAGGGAGGAGAATGCTTAGCCAGACATTCAAAGGGAATTGCAGCCATGGCCTTGCCCTGCTCTTACAGCCTAATGGATCAGAATGAGAGCTGCTACCTCTCCCCTGCAGCAGAGCCTTTATTCATGTTGGAACCATGCACCCAGGGCAGCATCCCTGCTTCTCTGGGCTACCTGAGGGAGAAAATTCATTCTTGGAGAACTTTTCTTTGTTGTTAAAACTTGTTGTTTTGATCTGAAAAGCAGAGATTTTCCCACCAAGCAAAATGATAGTGATGGAAGATTTTGCTGTCCTAGCCACCATTGTGCTTTATTTTATGAAGTATTGATGGGTTTGTTCTTTTTGGATGGAGGCAAAGCAAACCTTGAACTGCAGTTGTGCATGATGAAAGATTTATGGAAAATCAGGTTATGTTAAAATCCCCTCCTTCCACCACCTGCCCTTTCCCACTCTCTCTGTGCCTTCCCCACCCACCTCATTTCATCCCTTTTTCCCCTCAAAACCCAGAGCACCTGGGCTCTGTTGGAGTCCCCTCCCACCCCAGGTGTGGCCACTTTGCCCTCCCCACCCACTGCCCTTTTTAATCTCCCCAGGAGGGGCAGAAGGCCCAAGCTGAGCCCATCTGGGCTGAGGGATCCTCCTCTCATTGCTGGTGAGTGCCCATGGTGCACACTGGGTGATGGTGGTGGTGACAACAAAGGCCGGGGGCCTGGTGGCCCCCGGCTAGGTAGGGCTATGCTTGATGACTCCTCCGGTATCATCCACGGGTGCTGCCTGGGCCTCTTTGCTGGGGCTGAGCCCCTCTGAGTGGTATCTTGGCTGGTGAGGGTCTTGCCTCTGGCTTTGGGATGGGTTCAAGAATGGTGGATGTGGAGCAGGAGCTGCTTAGGTGGGAGGGAAGGTTTGGGGAGGTGCAGCAGAGGCTGCTTTGGGAGGATAAAGGCTGGTGGTCGGGGGGGAGGCAGGGGCATTAAACTAGGTGACCTTTAGAGGCCACTTCTTTCTTTTGAAAATAAGGTCTTCTGTGTGTTGACATAAGGAATAGAATAGAATAAACCAGGCTGGAAGAGACCTTCAAGATCATCAAGTCCAACCTATCATCCAACACCACCTAATCAACTAAATGAAATGGTTACATGAAATTCAGGCATGAGTAAAAGCTATTGGCATCAGAACCATGTAAAATCCCACTGAACTTGTGGAAAAGGTTTGGCTGTTTCAGTGCTATTGCTCAGCAAAAGTTAGCCTTTGTCTGAAGTGTAGGTAGGGGAAACACTGAAGTCATAACTCAAAGACATGTTGCCTTACCAGTGTATTATGTCACTCTAGAGAGAAAACCCCAAACTCCATGCCTAATTTTGCAGCCTGACTGAAACTTTGATTCAGAGAAAGGGTAGGAAGGCTACTCGTGTAGAGTTGGGCTAGATGACCTTCAGAGGTCCTTTCCAAGCCCTACCACTCCCTGATTCTGTGACAGGCATTTGTTAATAGCTAGCTTTGCTTCCAAACACACTGAAATATATGGACACAATTACTCTTATCTCTACTGATGCATTTTTTTCCCCAGAAATTTGTTAAAGGTGATTATTTGAGCAACTAACCTCAAGTTTTCTGAGTCTTGTATTTAAACAGATCTCCTTTACAAGCCTTCATAGTACCTCAAGTTTGGCTTCTGAGCTAGAGAAATGGTAACTGCCTTAGTAAATGAACAACTTGTTGGAATTCTGTTGTGCCTCTGTAAGAAATGGAGGTATATATGTAAAAAAGGAGAGTTATTTCATGTAGTTCCTTTTTAGTAGCTCTTCTAAGCAAGATCAAACAACATGCATTGTTATTATAGTAAGAAATACTTTATCACTACAAATTTATTTCTAGCCATGCTGCAGTTGAGAGTTGCAGTATCATCCCTGGTGCTGGCTGGGCCTCCTTACAGGTTCTGAGCTCTGCTGTGTGGTATCTTGGCTGGCTGAGGGTCTTGCCTCTGGCTCTGGGATGGGTGCAAAAATAGTGGTTGTGGAGCAGGAGCTGTGTAGGTGGGAGGGGGGGGGGGGTTTGGGGAGGTGTAGCAGGGGCTGCTTTGGGAAGATGAAGGGGGTAGGGGGGCAGCTGGAGGTTCTTTAGGAAGATGATGACTGATGGTGGGGGAGGCAATAGCATTAAACTAGATGACCTTTGGAGGACATTACCAGCCCTGGTGATTCTATGACTCTATGATCTAGTTTCAACATCCTTGCCTTGGGCAGGGACACCTTCCACTGGACCGAGTCAGCATCTTTAAGGACACAATTTCCTGCAGGTGCAGGAACCATCTGCATGTTCTATCCGTGTAGTATCCACCACCATGTTCCTCTGCTCCCGGAATTAGATTGCCAGGACTCTGGCCATGCAGGAATGCCACAGAACACAGGCCACCATCCAAGACCCAACTCAACTGGAAAGCTTTTATTGAGTGGCTCTTTGAGGCTGTGATTGAGCTTGCTCACAAGCATTTTTCTCCTCACAGAGCCTTTGTTGGGGTGGCCTCAGCTCTGTTCTGTGACCACTCCCAAGCCACCCACTCTCTTGTAAGAGGTAACCAGAACATGCACCCAGCACTGCTCTGGCTGAAGCTCTGGTTTTGGTTTTTGGCCTTCCTCAGCTTGCAGACATCAGCAGCTCACATCTGACCTCCTGGAAGGTGCCATCAGTGGATCTGGTCTAAAGAGGAGCGCACTTGTGATGTCTCATGCCAAGTCAACCATTGAGAAGTTGCTTTCTATAGATGAGTCACAAACCACAATGGAGACAGTCCCTTTGTGGTGTTGTTCTATGCCCACTCCCTCTTTTACACAGCTCTACCATCTGTCAGAGGACAGATCTTGTGGCCGAAGATCTCATGATGGAAAAATCTGTGAAAAGATGGGGGGGGGGGAAATGAAGTATGAATCTTTAAGTGGCCCCTTCTTAAGCACTGGAGCCACACCTTCTGTCAGCCCAACATGCAAAATGTTTTCTCATGCAGAACTGTCCTCTCCATCAATTAACCAAAAAGGGACCTAACTGACCCAAACAGGTGTGTAGTATCACCTCAAGACACTGTTTTTGTGGAGAGGGCTGTGCAGCAGAGCACACACTACCAAAAGCAGCACCGAGGGCATTATTTTGGTGCTTCAAAACTCCAGTTTTGAGATCCCAAGGCACTACAGAGTGTGGAAGTAGAAGAGAAAGTCTGTGCAGCTCAAGGATGGGCCTGATGAAGGACCTGCCCCTCTGCAGTGCTGAGTCCAGCTTTGGAGTCCTCAGCACAGGAGAGACATGGACCTGTTGGAGCAGAGCCAGAAGAGGCCACAACAATTGATGGGAGGGCTGGAAACCCTCTGCTTTGAGGCCAGGTTGAGAGAGTTGGGGTGGTTCAGCCTGGAGAAGGCTCCAGGGAGGACCTGATGACTTTTCAGTGCTTAAAGGGGGCAATCAGAAAGCTGGGGGCGGACTAATGAGGAGGGCATGTTGTGACAGAAGAAGGGGTAACAGAGTTAAACTAAACCAGGAACGTTCAGACTAGAAAGAAGGAAGAGACTTTTGATGCTGAGGGTGGTGAAACACTGGCCCAGGTTGCCCAGAGAGGTGGTAGATGTCCCATCCCTGGAACCGTTCTGGGTCAGGTTGTTCAGGGCTCTGAGGAACCTGCCCTAGCTGCAGATGTCCCTGCTGACTGCAGGGGGGTTGGACTAGATGACTTTGAAAGGTCTCTGCCAACCCAAACCAGCCTGATTCTGGTATTTCAGAGTCTAGAGCTTCAGCCTTGGAACAAGCCAAGCAAACAGCAGCTCTCTGAGCTCCTGGCAGCGCTGCACCAGTTCAGTTAACCTACTGCTTGCTTCTTGTGGATGTTCACGATATGAATGTCTTCACTGCGATACTCCTTGTCGTGCTTATCCAGGGGAATTTTTTCCAGCTCAAAGTCCACCTGAAGCAGCTGTTACCAGAGAAAACACAAAACAGGTCAAATGACACCCCTGCCCTTTTGAACTGAGCACATTCAATTGAAAAGGTGCCACAAGACACTGCACAGGGGCAAAAGGAGGTAGGATGCTGGAACCACCACGCTCAGACCATGCCACTGAAGGACTCTACAAGCATAGAGGCCAATTTTACCCCCATGCAGCACACCTACCCTGCTTTCAACCACTCTGCTGTCAATTCAAAGATGCAGACCCCTTGCCACATTTAAGTATTCAAAAAATGTGTAGACACTCTGGGACATGGTTTGGTGGGCATGGTGGTGTTGGGTTGACAGTTGGATTCCATGGTCTTATCGGTCTTTTTCCAACCTGAATGATTCTATGAAGTTTAAACCTCAAAAGCTTGAGATAAAACATTTTGCTTCTTCCAAAGGGCTAAGCCAAATCACAGCACCTTCTTCTGTCTGCAACCTTATTAACTGGGGGGGGGGGGGGGGGGGGGGGGAAATTAAAGTAGTACTTGACTTGACTCTGCAGTGGATCAGCCAATTTCATCCACTGAGCACCTGGCCTGCTAAGGAAGGAAATAAATTACAAGAAAGCAGGAATCACCCAGAAACACCTACACTGATTGTGTTTATTGTGGGAGAGGCAGCTCATCAGAGCAGATCTCTGTTATACCAACCCTTCTCACAAGCAGGTCCCCATAAGAGTTTGAGGCACAGGTAATTATCAAAGGGGTGCTTTTATGAACATGCACAAATCACCCTGGAATTCTTGCCCTTCCCTCTTTTGTAGATTTTTTTTTCCCTATTAAATATAATCAAGTAGTCCTGCACAAGGGCTGTTTTTCAGTAGACTTCATAGGTGTAGGGTTAAATCCTGTAGTGAAAGTCATCCCCAAAACCTGAGGAACAATTCAGCTATTACCTGTCTTCCTTTACCTGCACAGATCATGCAGCTGGACTGTTTAATTACATTTAATTATATCAGCTCTCTCAGCAGAGGGGGACAATGTTTGCAAAAGCAGCTCTATCACTTAGCAGAGTCTTGAGTTCCTGACTCACTGTGGAAAACTTTACTTGTATTTTCCCTCTGCTTCAGTGATACAATACAAAAGAAAGTAACCTTTCACCAGATTAATTTTTAATCCTTCCAATAACCTCTGGTAATATCAAAGACAATCACCATAGAAGCCAACTGCTAATTCACTTGCTTCTACCAAGAAAAAAAAGACTGTCTTGACAGGTATTGCTTCATGTGTGATAGCCCTGTTGGAAATCTGGAAGGCAGCAGGAGCTGGAAAGACTTTTAACAACCTCTGCCTGGATCAAAAGCATCAATGCAGTTAAAAATTAGTAAGGTTAGTTTGACCTTCTGAGGGAAGGAAAGCTCAGCAAGTGTCCACTAAGTCTCTACTACTAAGTTGGGCAGTGACTTCAAGAGCCACCATCCAAAATTTGTGCCCCACCTCAAGACAAATATGCTTCTCCTGCTATAAACTCTACTTCGTGCAGTCAGCTGAATCTGTATGTGCAACTTCCACGTTCAGCTGATCCAAAGTCCTCCTTATAGCCAAGATATTCTCCCAGTATTCAAAAAGCATACATTGAAAAGACTTACCTCAAAGTACCTTCTCTCAATTTCAGGGTTCTTTCCCATAGTCCTCTGTTCGTAGCAGCACAAGATGCATGTATCAGGGCCAGTGAGGTCCTTCAGGGTCTTCAGTAATGGTTCCAAGGACTGCCCAAAAGAGGTTAATATTTCCCACTTAGATTTCAAGTTCATTTTACCAGTATGATACCCTCTAGCTAGAGAAAATCTTCACCCAAGAGAGACCTTTCCAGTTTTGCTGTTCAGAGAGTTATTTTTAGTACTTTAACTGGGACAAAAAGAACAGAGGGGTAAGCTGGAAAGCAGAGGAGAAAGGGGGACTGCACAGGAGGAGTTTCACAGACTGACCAAGAAAACTGAACTAGCATCAAAGCCAAAAACGTCCTACACTGCTGAGTGGGCATTTTTCTGAGGCACAACAATGACATATTTCAAAAGGGCGTTTTCTCAGTCATTCTTGGAACACAGCTCGGATCCAGTCCAATGCATAAAGAAACCAGACCAACATGCAGGGGCTGGTAAGACTAACAAAGGGCACTGTGACATAGGTTTTTGTCAGGTCATTTCCCTTTCTTGCAGTTTGTGTTGCACACCCTGCACAGCTCCAGCTGAGGAGATGGGGCAGACCACACTTTGCTGGAGCATGATTTCTCCTTTTGCCTTCCCAATGGAAGTGTGAGGAAAACCCAAGTAGCGCAGTCGTGGCCCTATGAAATTCTATTTACCAATGCATGAAGCAGCTCACAACTATCAGTCACAATGTTTTGCTTCACACTTCATTCCTAATGTAAAAATAAAAGGTGGAGGAAGCACAAATATTATGTTTGAGAGGTTTTAAAACATAGAAAGATCGAAACCAGCCCAGAATCAGCTTAAAGTATCTTTTCCAGCCTTTTCTATGTATTCCTCCAAAACATGGGGACCAAGATGCAAGTACAGTTGTTTGAGCTTTTCTCACACTGAACCCACACCCCTCCCAAGAAAGCTTTTTACAGGGCTTTTGTCAGTTCCTCATTTACCTCCTCATAGTAAATGCAATCAGCCATTAGTATGTAATCAGGGGGAGGCTGAAATTCTGTCACATCTTCACCCCTAAAAACAAGAAAAAACCGAAACAAACTGGTGATAATGACAAGATATACTACGAAAAGGATGGGGCGTGAAGTGAATTACTACACTTGCATATTGAGCCTCCCCTTTACATCAGTGTTTGGAAGCACATCTGGCAACTGAACACGCCCCCGTTAACAGAGACATTAAAGGATCATACAAACCATTTCAGTACCTTGGCTCGGACTGACCCTGTCACCAAATGTTTGTTGTTCTCTATATTAACCATCAACAGCTCCTGCAGCTCCTCAAGGTCAGTGACCGTCACGTTTGCCCTGGAACACACGTGGGGTTAGGGCCCAAGCCACCGCGCTCAAGCACACACAAAACCGCGGTTCGGCCAGAAGTTCGATTTCCAAGACAGGGCAAGCGGAACAGAGGGCGGAGAGACAGGCGGCGAGGAGCTGCCCCACGCCGGCAGCCAGCGCCGCCCCGGCCGCGCGCAGCCCCTGGCCAGCGCCTCTGCTCACCCCAGCGTGGCCGCCATGATGCCGACAGCGCCGGTACCGGCACCCAGCTCAAGGACGTGGCGATGGGCGAGGGGACAAGCGCCGGTCTCCAGGAACTTGGCGAGCACTAAGGCGGCGTCCCACACGACGCAGCCCACGCCGCCTGCTGCCCGCTGCTCCAGCCGCAGTGCCGGCCCGGCGCGCCGCTCCAGCTCCCGCACGAAACCCGCCGCCATGGCCGCGCCACTGAGGCGGGGCCGGCCCCGGCCCCTCCTAGCGCGGCCGCCCCCGGCCCTAGCGAAAGAAAATGGCGGCGAGATAGGGCTGCTGTGACTCGGCGTGCCCCTGAGGGTGTCGGCTCACTACCGACGTTGCTGTTCCTCCACCCGTGCCTCAGGTCCAGGCGTTGCCCTGAGGTTGCACGAATCACTTAGGAAGCTGTTCTGTGTAACCCCTCCTCACCAACTCTTCTCTGACTGTCCCAAGTTTCGAGTGGTAACACAAGAAGAAATGGCCCGAAGTTGCACCAGAGGTGGTTTAGGTCGGACATGAGGAGGAATGTCTTCCTCCAAAGGGTTGTCGAGTCCTAACACAGGCTGCCCAGGTCAGTCGGTATCACTGGAGGGGTATACAAGGGGTGAGGATGTGGTGCTGAGGGACATGGTTTTAACGGTGACCTGGCAGTGCTGGGTTAAGGGTTGGGCTTGATCATCTTAAAGGTCTTCTCTAACCCAAACGATTTTATGACTGAATTCTAAACTAGATATTTAGACTATATATTTAGTTGTAGTTTAGACCAAGACTAGAAATTTAGTCTAGAATTTTAGACTAAATGTTTTAGACTGGCTATTAGAAAGAAATTCTTTCCAGTGAGGGTGGTTGAGACACTGGAACAGGTTGCCCAGGGGGTTGTGGATGCCTCCCCCCAAGAGGTGTTCAAGGCCAGGTTGGATAAGGCCTTGAGCAACCTGGGATAGTGGAAGGTGTCCCTGCCCATGGCAGGGGCTTGGAACTGGATGATCTTAAGATCTTTTTCAATCAAAACCTTGTGAATCTGTGGTTCTGTGAATGGTATAAAAGCATATTCTGGGCTACCCTTGCTTGACAGTAAAATGTACTCTTAAGTGCTTGCTGGCAGTACAGGAGTTAAAGTAAGGCCACCCATTAGGTGGCCTGGTTGTGCCAGGCGAGAACAGCAGCAGCCACAACTCAATCTTGTGCACATGAGCCACAAAGTCAGCCTTCCCTCAGAGGTGAGAAACCTGCATTTGGCGGCTACATGCTGGAACTCAGCTGGCAGTCAGTCAGACCTTCCTGATTCAGCCTGCTAGGCTAAAACAGACCTTAAACACCAGCCAGAGAAAAGACAGCTGCAAAGAACATTTTCCACATGTGAGCTGGCTGAAAATTTAACACATGGTGATTCAAAATCTACTTCACAAGCGCTTCGGAGCAGGGTGTAAGTATTGCGGGCACACAGTCCTGCCCGAGCTAGAGGATTGCTGCAGCCATGGGTGTTGTGGCCCCTCACCCAACGTTTAAACTTACAAAAAAGGCTTTTAAAAAGCAGCTGAGCATGAGTTGACAGTGCATCAACATTAAGCACAAAAGCTTACTTTTTTTTTTTTTTTTTTTTTCCTTAAATTGGACATGTGGAAGACATTTTTTATTACTTTATAGTACTGTGATTCTGTGATTTCTTAGAGTTGCTTCATCCCCAGGGAGGAGTTACTGAATTTGCTAGGGATTCCAAATGGTCTATTCAGACTTTGTGGTGCATTTCTGAAAAGTGGAGCGAATCTAGGGGAAAATAAAAGGCGCAAAAGATGGTTCCTTTTGTCCCTTCCTGACTTTTGTTAGCTGTAGTGGAATCGTAGCACCCAAAGAAGTTATTCTAGCTCCAGAGCAGGGGGAAATGCTCAAACTCAGTGGCTCAACACAGGATCATGAAAACAACAGAGATGATGTTTCTTTTGCTATGAACTGCCTTCACATTCCATCTATCAGCACTTTTCTGAGGGAACTGCCTTTTCCCACACAAGCCAATTTCAAACCCAGCAATTTCACATTTCCCCCACCCCTTAGCATTTTTCTTTTTGTCCCTCTTTTCTATCTATCCCCTTAATTATGAAGAGACTGAAATGTTAATTTATTGCTATCTTGGCATTCCCTTGGACCACACTGGTGGGTATCTGACTGCCTTCAACCACTTTCCAACAGTTACTTTGGGAATGTGTGTTGCTGTGTCCCATGTACTTCATGCCACCAGCATCGCTGCTGTTGCCCTGCCTTGGAATGGTTCTTTGCCATTTTCCAGCTCCTGTTATGCTTGGAGGACAGATTAAATGTGTGGCCAGTTCTCCATAAGCAAGGCCCCTTCTGTGAACCATGCTGAATTTATGTATTATCTGGGTTAACTCCAGAACTGCCTCTCTAGAGGCAAGAGTCATGTTTCGCGCATGGAGAGTGCAGCTAGGAACCTTGTTTAGGTGCTGCCGTCTAGCACAAGTATTCTGTGTTTTCAAGTTATTGCCCTTATCGAGACATCTAATATAAGAGGTTTGTGCTCTCCCCTTACCCTCATGGAGCTTTACTGCCTGGGAACTTCTCTTGTTCAGCTACGGGTAGTAATTCTTTTTCCATTTCCAGTTCAGAGTGCGACCACACACAGCTGGCATCCTCAGATGGCAGTAAGAGACTTGCAGGAATGGGAGAATGATGGTCAAGGCTTCAGACTATTGCATCACTTTTTTTCCTCATCACAGAATGCTTTGGATTGGATGGGACCTTAAAGATCATCTAGTTCCAAACCTCCTGCCTTGGGCAGGGACACCTCCTATTAGATCAGGTTGGTCAAGACCCCATCCAACCTGGTTTTGAACACTTCCAGGCTTGGAGCCTCCCTCCACAGCTTCTCCAGGCAGCCTGTTTAGTGCCTCACCACCCTTCATGGGGAAGAATTTCTTCCTAATATCCCACCTAAACTGAGCTTCTTCCAGGTTGAAGCCATTACCCTTCAAACCATACTGGGCCCCACTGCAAGTTACACATTTTTCTCTGACTTCAGCTGTGGAATTTAGAACTGCTGCCCAAACTCACTCCTTCACAATCAGGTTTAAGTTAAACCTGAAGTTAAAAGGAGAAAATGTTTCACATTTTTTGTAGGCTGTCAGCATTAAATGTAAGCTGGCACCTAGAAAAGGCTGTTCTGAGAGCAGCACCTCTGTCAGCTATCATTAGTTAACTAATAAATGTACACTCCTGCTTCCACAAGTTTAAACTGTCCTCAAAGTCCATCACAAACCAGAACCTTATACAGGTCTTGATGGAGGGAAATACTTTGATGTGTGTGGAAGTTCTTACGAATGAGCTCAACTTAAAATGATCTGGGTAAGGCTTTTCTGAGTCAGGACCAAAATACAAAACTGTGATGTATTTTAATAAGGGATACTGAAAATGCTTCTGGCTGACATCTGTGTATGCTAAAATCTGAGAGAGTTCTCGCCACAGTGACACACCAAATGGGAAAGTCTGAACAAATCTGACTCATCTTTTAGCAATGGCTGTTGGTGAGGACATCAAAAGAGTTAATAAAAGAAACAGATAAAGAATTTCAGTTGTGGAGCTTATTCTGCAGATCACTGGAATGATGACAGCTGACAGCCTGCCTTTTCTGTGTAGAGAGTGTTAGGGGAGTACTTCACTCAGCTGTATTTCACCACCAGTCACCAGCAGATTTATTCCCAAACTTAGAGAAGAGTATGAGCTGTGGTTTCACTGCAGAGTGAAAGCCATAATCAAGGCATTGTAGGAGAAGACTGTCCAAGAGGCATCTTCCAGGACAAGAAAATGAGCACCCCTCCCCAGGTATATCACCTCTTCTTTCCCAGAAGGAACCCCTGAGATGGTGGGAACAATACAGCGAGGCTGATGACAAGCCAAAGCAGGAATTGGAAGCCTGAGCTGCTGCAAATCCCACCACAGTGCTCTTGCTCCAGCCAGGAGCCACTGAAAATGGGAACCACTTTTCCATCTACAGATTCACAAGTTGTAGCGAATTGGAAGGGGGCCTCAAAGGTCATCTTGTCCAACCCCCATAATGTAAGCAGGGACACCTCCAACTACATCAGGCTGCTCAGGGCTGTGGGGGTGTGGCCACACAGGGCCACATCAAGCCTGATCTTGAATGTCTCCAGGGATGGGGCCTTAACCACAGCTCTGGGCTATCTTTTCCAGAGTTTTATCACTCTCATTGTAAAGAACTTGAGGGGCTGAGGCACCTGAGGGGTTAGTAGGTGGTGGGAAAGGTTAAACTCCCAGGGAGCTGTCATGTATTGGGTTCCTTGAAGACCTGAAGCTTCCTTGAGGCTTTGCTCACAGCACAGGATGGGCCCAGCTGCAGACCAAAGGACAACCAAAGCCGAGAACCACAAAACTGGGACATTTTGTATTGCTAAAGGCTTACTAAATGGAATTCCCACCCTTGTCCTGACAAGGAAGACGCGCTGCTCGAGCTCTTACAAATTAAGACTGGGGTGATTTATTAATCTTGTTAAGAACTCTGATACAAAGCACAGTAAAAGGCCACGGACCAGTAAATAAAATGTGGCTTCCAGCCACTTTATAAATGCTGCTACAGTACTACCAGTAAAACAGACTCACTCTGACACCAGTTCAAACAAGTTGTCCAACTGGCAAAGAAAAAGTTCCATTCGTGTAACAGTTTAAAAAGTTTAATAAAGCTTTTAAGTGTTTTGTTTGGTTGGGGTTTTTGTTGTTGCAGTGGTGGTGGTGTTTTTCTGGTTTAAATGCTACCAGTTTCCCAAACGGGTTGCTGATTAAGTGAGATCTAAAGAAGTTGTTAAGGTTGGGAGGCAAGACTGTTCCTAAGCCAGAAGAAAACACTTCTGACTGTGTAAGGTTGCAAGAGTAGCAGACTGTATGCTAGGCCTCGAGTCACTTAAATTTAT
This sequence comes from Picus viridis, assembly GCA_033816785.1. NCBI lineage: Eukaryota > Metazoa > Chordata > Aves > Piciformes > Picidae > Picus > Picus viridis. Next base: position 34,846,452 of record CM066585.1, on the reverse strand, counting down.
ACAGGTTATGAGCATTATCTGTAACTATACAATATACACAATGTACAGACACGGCAGGTAGCTTCCTTCTCCAGAAGACAGCTCGTTAGCTTTAAGCCACCTTCCCCTACCAAAACAAAAAGGCACATCTGAACAAGACGCATGCTAAGTACTAGGGATCCTTTTCCAGCACCCAAGTCCTTGTTCATCCCTTTTCTCAACAGAATCAAGGCCAAATGAGTATTTTGGTATTTAGATTTCAACCTACTTTTTTCTCTTCAGCAGCAAATCAATGGCGATTAAGACACAGCGTTAGAAGAGTGGAGAACAGGAGCTGTCACTCAGGCAGCTCTGCTGAGGTGACGTTAGGAGGTGAGTGGCCAGAGGTTTAAAATGGCTGACACTTCAATATCCTCCTCTTGTGGCATTGTCCCCGTTGCTCTTTGTTTTAATAAGAAGGCCACTAGTGCTCAAATCTGAACAAAAAAAAAATTCCACAGATGCACCTTTTTTTTCTTTTTTTTTTTTTTTGGCTCAGTGCAATTAAAGGATGTCAGTTTCTATTCATTTAGTGTCATTTACAGTGCAAAACAAAATAAAGAAAGGTCTTTTTTCTGTATACTGGCATAAACTGTCGGCACTGAGGAGGTGAGATGAGGCAATGCTGCTGATCACCTGAGGGTCATGCTGTCCAACAGCCACAGGCTAGAGTGTGTGTAGGCTTCTTTTTCTAATTTAAACCTTTTTTTAAATGACCAGCAGCAGTTTAAGAGCATAATTTGTGAAAGTACTAAAATACACTGCCCCTTTTTTCTTTCCTGGAATAAATTAAAAAAAAAAAAAAAAAAAAAAAAAAAAAAAGAAAAAAAGAACTTTACAAATACTATTCCAGTGTCAAGACTACTATGGCTAAGGTCATTGAGGAGTTTCTGCATTTTCTAGCAAAGACAGTCTGTGCAAAGGAGGGTGGGAGAGCTCCCTTTTGTAAGTCTTTGGTGGCAGTTTTGGTAACTGAGGACTTGAATTGTGCCGGGGCGGGACTGGGGGTGCAGGTGGGTTGACCAGGTTGTTGTGACCGGTGCTGAGCACACAACAGCGACGCAGAACCCTGGGTGAGGGAGTGCTGGGAGGAGTGCCAGGAGAGCTGGGACCTGTGCTTGCCTCCCTGAACCGGTCAGGATCTCGGTGCAAGCGTCCGACCGGCGGTGGCTGGAGGTTCAGAGGGCAGTTGATAAAGTGTTCGGGTGGCCGGAGAGGTACCGGTGGTGGAGTATCAGGAAGAGGGTCCCGGGGGGGTGGAGGAGGAGGGCTGTGCAGTGGCTGCTCAAGGGGGCTAGTGTAAGCAGGAGCACGAGGCTGGATCTTTGGAGGTGGTGGCTGCCGAGGTGGAATTGCTGGAGGATCATCATCCAACTTTGAACTTCCCTACAATGTCACAGAGAAGACAAGGTGGTAAGAAATGCAGATGTTTAGCTGAAGAGCAGATCTGCCAACAGATGCACAATTCTCTCAACCTCTGCTACTGGTGCGGCCATACCTTTGATCATAGAATGGTTTGGGGTGGAAAGAGCATTTAAAAGTCCGTTTCTTCCTTCTCTCTAGTCTAAATCTTCCCTCTCAGTTTAAACCATTACCCTGTGTCCTGTCACAACAGGCCCTGCTAAAATGTCTGTCCTCAGCTTTCCGATTGGCCCCTTTAAGAACTGAAAGGCTGCAGTAATGTCACCTTCTCTTCTCCAGGCTGAACAACCCCAGCTCTCTCAGCCTGGCCTCACAGCAGAGGGCTTCCAGCCCTTGGATCATTTTTTGTAGCCTACTCCAGTCCTGCTCCAACAGGTCCACATCTCTGCTGTACTGAGGACTCCAGGGCTGGCCCCAGCACTGCAGGTGGAGTCTCAGCAGAGCAGAGGGGCAGAATGCCCACCCTCCACCTGGGGCCCATGCTGCTGGGCATCAGCCCAGGACACAGCTGAGTCTGGGCTGGGAGCACACAGTGTCAGCTCATGCCAAGCCCTTCTCGGGGCTGCTATCTCTTTAACCCCCAGCTTGTAATGATACCAGGGACTGTCTCAACCCAGGTGCAGGATCTTGCACTTGGCCTTGTTGAACCTTGTGAGGTTCACAAGGGCTCACTATCTTAAGCCTGTCCAGGTCCCTCTGGATGCCATCCTATCCCTCACCTGCACCACTCAGTGTCAATTGATCTGAATATGACCACTCTGTTCCTAAAGTGGTTAGCAGAGTGTGGGCTCTGGGATCCTGAAACTTAGAAAGGGGGAACTGGTGCACTGCATTTGGAAGTATTTTAGATTAACAAAGTCCTGCTATATGGTTAGACTTGATGATCTTAAAGGTCTTTTCCCAGCTAAATGACTCTACAATTCTAGGATTCTAGATGTTCCATTATTTATTATGAGGTTATTCAATATGGGACAGAAATACCTTAGCATTAGAAGCATCCTGATCCATTTTTTTTCTTGGAGGAAGTGGAGGAGGGTTTTGAGGCTCATCACTTAGTTTAGGAAAGCTACCCCATGAGCTGAAGAAAGTCTCTGGAAAGAGAAAAGCAGATTATTTCACTGCTTGTGCAGGATCTCAGGAACATATTCTAGAATATTAAGCCAAACTAGAAGCCCAACTCAAATGAGCAGATCTTTGTGCTCAACAGCCACGTGAACCATTAACTTCATCTGTATAAAATTGTTTCTTTAATCAGATATACTCCTCCCAAAGTGGTCTCTTGTTTCCAGTACCAAAGATATGCATCAGCTGTTTGGAGGCAATGCTAAAGGGTAGAAAAATATAGAAGTGAACGCCTAGTGTGCACTTAAATAACCTCTGCAATCCTCTCTGCATGGCAGAGTTTACCCCCTGTTGCCACAGTTTGCCCATGTGCCTAAGTTAGACTGGAGTGGAAGGTTTGTTCTCTCCGCCACATATGGGTCCACCTTCAAATCTAGGCATTTATGGACTTCATTAACAGGCCTGTGACACTTCTAAAGCAGGAGGATTATACTCTGGACTGGTGATATTAACTCTTAGAGCATTTTAGGGCATTTCTAGTCTTTCCTTTTTTACATGGGGAAAAAAAAATCCTTGAAGACAAGAAACAACACAACCCCTTGAGCTGTGTTTGTGACTTTTGTCACACCTTTGCTTTGTCCCTCAGAAGTGGATAGAGCTCTGGATCAGTATGTTAGGCACCTGTGCTTTCCAGTTTGAAATAGTAATCAAATTATTATGAAGAAGTGTAAAGGCCTGGAGTAAAGGGAGTAAGAAGAGAAGTTGGAAACACAGATGAATACAGGATACTCTTCCCAGCTGTGGTATAAAAAGTACCTCCTCTTTCCCAAAACCAGAACACTAAGCAGTAACACGGATTTATCAAGTTGGTTCCTTTGTACCAACTTTGTACACCAAACCAGAACGAAACCTGACAGTTTTGAAACTTTACAGTCCCTACTGGAGACGTGATAGAAAACCTGCACAAAAATTCCTCTCAGAGCCCTAACAAATGCAGCCCAAAGTTTCATTTCAGATTTTAATTCCCATTCCTGAAAGCAGGAAAAGCAGAGCGAAATGGAACACTTAACAGGGTTACTGTACTCACTTGACTGGGGCAAGCTGACTGGAGCAAAGATGCTGTTGTTACCTGTTAAAAGAAGAATCCATTAAAGACCTTCCTGACAGAACAACCACACAGCAGCACGTGATGTGTGCTTGTGCATGACCTCAACGATCACCATGACCTCCTGAACTAGAGATTGGAAGTAATGTTGGGAATTTATTATAAACTTGATAAAGAAAAATGTCTTTGTCATGAGGGTGCTGGAGCCCTGGAGCAGGCTGCCCACAGAGGTGGAGTCTCCTTCTCTGGAGAGATTCCAAAGCCACCTGGGCATTGTGATGCTGGACAAGCAGCTGTGGGTGACCCTGCAGGGTTGGACTGGATGATCTCCAGAGGTCCCTTCCCACTCCTACCAGTTTGTGATTCTGTGATCATCTACTCTGTCTGGCATGACCACATTGTTGTCCACATCCCCTTCAGCCCAAATACCCTCAGCATTTATCACTTTTGTCCCCTGCACTAGGCTTACCCCACCTGCCAGCTCCACAGCCTCCTTAGAGCAGAGCTGAAACCTGTCACATGCTGCTTTCAAGAATAAGGAGGTGCTCACAGCTACAAGCAAAGTTTGTGAGCATTATCAGTGCATCTGATAGTGGCACTTAGGAACTATTAGTGTCCTGTTTTTTAATCAAGACTGTGTTTGGGGGCTGAGTGCCCTGACTGTCCCTACTGCCGATGCTTCAGTTCACACTTCAAACACACAGCCAGGATTCCCTTCAAAGGAAATCAAACTAGAATCATGTTCATAGGACCAATTCAAAACCACACACTTGTGTGGATGCCAGATCTTCAGCACCTTTTCTTTCTATGTGGCAGAGCCCCTGCACAGCAATGCCTCATGGGGACATCTCCTGTAACATATTGCCTCAGCTCCAGCAGGCAAAATTACCAGAAATGGCACTTCTTAGTTACCTCCTCACACCAAACTACTGACATAATAACTTGATTGTTTAGTCTGGAGAAGTAGAGGCTAAGGGGAGACATCACTGCTCTCAACAACTCCCTCAAAGGAGGCTGGAATGAGGTGGAGATTGGCCTCTTCTTCCTATTAGGCCTGAAATTGTGCCAGGGGAGTTTTAGGTTGGGTATTAGGAAAAATTTCTTCCTGCAAGAGTGGTCAGGCATTGGAACAGGCTGCCCAGGGAAGTGGTGGAGTCACCATCCCTGGAGGTGCTCAAGAAATGTGTGGACATGGCACTCTGAGATATGGTTTTGCAGCCATGATGGTGTTGGGTTGATCACTGGACTTGATGATCTTAAAAGGTCTTTTCCAACCCAAACAATTCTGTGATTCTACAAACTTCATAGTCCACATCTAAATTTCACAGCTTTTTTTTTTTTTTCACAAGGCTGGCTTACACACCAATATATTCTGGAAGGCTGAGGGATTGGGTTGTTAGAATATCATGCACATTTACCATAGGAGCTGTTGAGGTCGATGTCTAAGAACACGCTGAACTCTGAAGAAGCCGACACCGGCGGCGTAGACGGCGTGTTTGGAGAAGTTGGTGCTGATGCTGTTGTTTCATGTTCTGCTTCAGTGATTCTACTGAAACTTATCTTACTGGGTTCCTTTTCGAGTGGCAGTGGATGACTTCTCAAGGTGCCAGAGGTGGAGCCATGTCTGCCGGTATTGGGCCTTATCCCAGGAGATTTCAGGGGGTAGGTTGTTTTTCTAGGCTGGAGGAAGTACAGCTGGTTAGTGCTGCTGACATTTCAGATCGAAGAACTGCCAAGTCTCTGTGAGATATCTTAATCAGTACTTAGCAAATACACCTTGAGAGGTGGTACAGCCTTTCTAAAACTGGCTTGAGGTACAGGCTGGTGTTACATATACAGCTGGAGTTTACTGGAAAGTTATGGGGGCAGCTTAATAAAGGTTTCTTTCCCAGATGAACAATTTTTAATTTATTTTTTTTCAAAGCAATGGAGAACAAAGAGTCAAGTTTCAGATCAGGATGAAACACAAGGAAGAGTAAGTCGCAAACGTGGGAGAGAGATTTGTGTCAAGCTTGGGGGTCTGTCTTTTTTCCCTAGTATCAGGTGATAAGGAAAGAGGAAATGGCCTGAAATTGCACCAGGGGAGGTTTGGGTTGGGTATTAAGAAAAAGGTCTTTCCTGCAAAAGTGATCAGGCACTGGAACGGGCTGCCCAGGGAGGTGGTGGAGTTACCATCCCTGGAGGGGTTAAGAAACATGTGGACATAGCACCTGGGGACATGGTTTAATGGCCATGATGGTGTTAGGTTTATGGTTGGACTTGATGATCTTAGAGGTCTTTTCCAACCCAAACAATTCTATGATTCTATAAATTCCAGCACAGGCCTGCAGAAGAGCCTCACAACATCACAGTAAGGCATGCTTCTACCACAGCAAGTCTCCAGGCCCCTACACATGGCCAAGATCAAGGCCACACTCAGATGGATGTTGTATACATCCTCTCGGGTAGTCAGAACACTACTCTGACATAGGTCACTGGTGTGAATGGGAAAAGCCTCATTAGGCTCAAGTGTAACACAGCACACATCAAAGCCAGATCAATTAAAGGTGAATTACATTCCTATTCTATGGTGGTATGCACAACTCCACCACATTGTGGGGCCCAGAAATGGACTTTCCTGAAATCCCAAGAAGAATGCCTAGTTGGAAATCATGAACTGTAAAGAATTCCTGCCCAGCTGACTGGGACTGGCAGTATGGACACCAAGGAGCAGCTCAGGGAACTGGGGTTGTTCAACCTGGAGGCAATGAAGCTGAGGGGAGACCTTCTGGTTCTCTACAGCTGCCTGAAAGAAGGTTGGAGCAAGGTGGAGGGTAGTCTCTTCTCCCTAGAAACAAGAGGGGATTGGACATGGCACTTGGTGCCATGGTCTAGTCATGAGGTCTGTGGTGACAGGTTGGACTTGATGATCTTCGAGGTCTCTTCCAACCTTAGCGATACTGCGATACTGTGATACTGTGACAGGACAAGAGGAAATGGCCTCAAGTAGGTTTAGGTTGGACACAAGGAGAAACTTCTTCACTGAAAGGGTTCTCAAACACAGGAACAGGCTCCTCAGGGAGATGATTGAATCCTAAACCCTGGAGGTGTTTAAAAGACCCAGAGATGTGGTGGTGATAGGCATGGTTTAGCACCAAACTTGGTAGAATTAGATAAAATGGTTGGACTCAATGATCTTAAAGATCTTCTCCATCCAAAACCAGTTCCATTTAAAAAAAAATACTTCAGAGCAATTACTGCAACCAGCACTTTTACAAAATGACAGTCATTTGTCATTTTCTTGCCATATTTGTAGTATCTTGTTCATTCTTCTGACAGATTTCCAGAATGATTTACAGCTCTCCCAGAAAGCAGAGCTGTCTACAACTACTCAGAAGACACAAGCGTTCTAGAAAGTCATTTTCTGCTTAAAAAAGAACCAAAGAAGCCCAAGCTCCAGCAGCTCTTTTTTTTTAAGAAACAAAATTTCTCTTCCTTTGAAATGAGCTAAATTTTGTTCAGCAAATGGCTGCACCCTGTCAATCCTTCAGTTTTTGCAACAAGACAAAAATATTCAGACACAATAAAAACAGAAGTTAATTTCTAATTAAAGAAAACTTAACACATTTAGAATGTATCTCGGTACTGTGAAGTGAGGAATGTTATTACATATGTTACCAAATGACTACATGGTAAGAACCTCAAATTTCAACAGCAGGATTTCAGGCTGGAAAATATTCATCCTAAAAGGAGCCAAATATTTTTAGTAGTGACAAACATCTGAAATGAAAGAGTGGCTGTCAGTGGGTCCATGTCCCAGTGGAGGCCAGTGACAAGCGGAGTCCCTTGGGGATCAGTCCTGGGACCAGGCTTGTTCAACATCTTTGTGGGTGACATGGACAGTGGCATTGAGTGCAGCCTCAGCAAGTTTGCTGATGACACCAAGCTGTGTGGTGCAGCAGACACACTGGAGGGAAGGGATGCCATCCAGAGGGACCTTGACAGGCTGGAGAGGTGGGCACAAGCCAACTTCATGAGTTCAACAAGACCAAGTGCAGGGTCCTGCATGTGGGTTGAAGCAATCCCAGGCACAAATCCAGGCTGGGCAGTGACTGGCTGGAAAGCAGCCCTGAGGAGAGAGACTTGGGGGTGCTGGTGGACGAGAAGCTCAACATGAGCTCTCAATGTGCACCTGCAGCCCAGAAAGCCAATCAGATCCTGGGCTGCATCAAGAGAAGTGTGGCCAGCAGGGCAAGGGAGGTGATTCTCCCCCTCTACTCAGCTCTGGGGAGACCCCACCTGGAGTACTGAGTCCAGTTCTGGAGCCCCTATTACAAGAGGGATATGGAGGTGCTGGAAGGTGTCCAGAGAAGGGCCCCGAGGATGATCAGAGGGCTGGAGCACCTCTCCTATGAGGACAGACTGAAGGAGTTGGGGCTGTTCAATCTGGAGAAGAGAAGGCTCCGAGGTGACCTAATTGTGGCTTTCCAGTATCTGAAGGGGGCTTACAGGAAGGCTGGGGAGGGACTTCTCAGGATGTTAGGCAGTGATAAGACTAGGGGGAATGGAATGAAGCTGGAGGTGGGGAGGTATTAAGGCTGGATGTGAGGAGGAAATTCTTCCCCATGAGAGTGGTGTAGCCCTGGAATGGGTTGTCCAGGGAGGTGGTTGAGGCCCCATCCCTGGAGGTATTTAAGAGCAGGCTGGATGAGGCTCTGGCCAGCCTGATGTAGTGTGAGGTGTGCCTGCCCATGGCAGGGGGTTGGAACTAGATGATCCTTGTGGTCCCTTCCAACCCTGACCGATACTATGATACTATGGAAGTCTTTTTACACCAAGTGTTGCAGGAAAATCTCAACAGAATTGTGAAGGAAATCCAGATGGCTTATTGAGGTAACTAAGCATTCTTTTTCGTAGCGGCTGGTGGATGTTAGCTGTCTGAATTGCAGGAGATTTACTTACAAATCTCGGCGGTTGCTTGCAGTTCCGAGGTTCAATTTCTAATGACTTGTTGAACAGATAATCGGTAAACTCTTTTTCTGGTATCTTTCCCATGGGATTGAGATTTTCAAAGAATTTCTACATGAAACAAGCATCAAGAATATTTAAGCAGTAAGTAGATACACGGAATTTTAATGAAATGCTCATAATTAACAGTAAAAATCTAGGATTAAATCTAGGATTAAGTTTTTCGCCATCATGAAGATTATTTCCAGAGAAACAGAGTAAACTACTCCCTGACACAAATGCAAAACAATCCAATTTAAGAAATAATCACATTCACAGGAAGTTTCATGATGTGAAAGAATGACCTTGTGTCAAATAACCAGACATGGTAAATTAAGACTCTTGTGTACACCACTTGCTAATATTTTTGACCAGTGAATCATGCACAGCACAGCGGTGTTAAAGGCCATGTAAAGAGCATCCTGAGCATCCCAGACCTGGGAAGCAGCAGAATACAGATGATACAGCAGTGGAAGCAAAGGTTACTCCAGTGGCACTTCTCAGAGGTGTTTTGGATGTGATCAGTAACTAGGAAGAACAGGAGGGGATAAAAGATGAAAGCAGGAAGGCCAGAGGTAGGGACAGAGTTGGAGTCTGGCACTGCCACAAGGGCCGGAGGGAAGGCATGGCTAGAGCAAGACTGGCACCAAGGGCATGGGATGGGGCAAAGCTACCCAAAGGCTTGACAGTCTTGTGTAGCTGCTCTGGCAGCAGTCAGAATCTCTGAGGGGTGACCTGCAATGTTTTGCATTTGGGTTTTTTTCAGTACAAATACTGCCATAACCTTGAACTTAATGTACTTCTTGGCTTAGGACTACTGTCCATCTCCTAAACCCTTTGCAGCCATGTCCACAGCCATTAAGCACACAATGCAACTCACATTCTAAACAGCAGTATTATTGCCCAGTTAATTCCTCAGGTAACCAATTTTGTTGCTTCCTGCATGCTGCTGTTGATTAGCTGAGATTGAGATGTGTCCACCATTAGCTGGATCAGGAGATTTTTGGTCAGAGGTGTCATTACAGAATGACAGAGCTAAACAGACCAGGCAAGTACAGAGCATTTTGGGTTAAGGGCAACTGATTCTTCTCCTAAAAGGCTCTGGGTTTCAGTCAGTATCTCTTCTTCATTCTGGTTTGTTGCTAAAATCTCACTGATACCAGGCTGGAGAACAACAAGGGGATGAACAAGACTCAGAATATGGAGTCCAAACAAGTAAGTCTCCACTTCTACTAAGTCCTGAGTGGTGATGCTTTGTTGTCTACAAGCCACTGTTCCCCCTTCTTCTGATGGTCACTGCTCATGCAAGATTAGGTCCAGTACTAGAAGATTATCTGATTAATTTTTTTGGACTATACATTCTTTTCTCTCTGATATTCCCCAAAGAGATATTGAATGTTTGTTTACCCGAATTTCTGGCTCTATCCGTAAACAGTAAGGCTGATTTTGATACTGCTGAATTTCTCCTGTAATTTCAGCCACTTTTCTCCTCTTACTGAAGTTTATTAACTCTTTCCCGTGTCTTTTAAGAAAGTCAGGATTCCCTTCTTCTGTCTTCAAAATATTTGTTAAGTATATTCCTGAAAAAGAAAGAAGTGTTTTCTAAAGTTCCATTTCATTCCATTTCTTATAGAAAGAAAATGTTTTATTCCCTTAACATGAGATCCTGAGCTTAGAAAAATACATCTTCAGGTATCACCACAATTAGATCACCAGCATGCAGGCAGTGTTAAACCAAGGCAATATTCAAACCATTGTAACACCAGTGAGCTGTACACTAAACTAGAAAAGTAAATGCATGTAAGAAGACACTAAATTCTAGAAACATCACAAACCTAGGAAGTCAGGCACAACACACAGAATCCCAGCAGGATGGGGGTTGAAAGGGACCTCTGGAGATCATCTCGTCCAACCCCCCTGCTAAAGCAAACAGCAGCTTGCCCAGGCTCATAATGTCCAGGTGGCTTTGGGATCTCTCTAGAGGAGACTCCACAACCTCTCTGGGCAGCCTGCTTCAGGGCTCCAGTACCCTCACAGCAAAGCATTTTCTCCTCCAGTTCAGATGGAACCTCCTGGATTCCACAGCTGTGCCTTGTGCTCCTTGTTCTGTCACTGGGCACCACTGAAAAGAGTTTGGCTCCATTCTCCTGCCCCCCCTTCAGTTCTTGCTGAGCATTGATCAGATCCCCTCTGAGGCTGCTCTTCTCCAGGCTAAACAGCCCCTCTCTCAGCCTCTCCTCCTCACAGAGATGCTCCAGCCCCCTTTGTAGCCTCTAATGGAATCTCTCCAGCAGTTTTCTGTGTCTCTTCAACTGGGAAACCCAGAATTGGACATGGTACTCCAGATGTGGCCTCACTAGTGCAGAGTAGAGGAGGAGAAGAACTCCCCTTGGCCTTCTGGCCACACTCTTCTGAATGCACCCCAGGTGACCACTGGCCAAGAGCACATTGCTGGCTCATGGTGGCTTTGTTGTCCCACCAGGACATACAATATTCAAAAGAAAAAGAAAGAAACTAAACAGAGACCTGAACACTTCAAGCGATATTTCAACATTTCGACACATCTGCATCAAATTCAAGATGGACAATTCAGACAGTGTTAGCCTGCCCTGGTGTTACTTACCAAAGAAAGGCACACAGGGTGGGTTGATTGACTTGAGCTTAGCTAGGTATTTTTTAAAATGATCTTGGCTTAATTCCACTGCTTCATCCAAAACTCTCTTTTTCCTTTCCTGTAGTGCCTAAATTGTTAAAGGAAAAAAAAAAAACCCAAAATAACAGGGATGCAAATCTTCTCAGTAGAATGGTCAGCAAAATCAAGGCAATTAGCCTGCTCTCTTAGCAAACCTTAGGAACTGAAATTCAGGTTTGAATGACTCCCTTTTGTAAATGGTTTGCTCTGGACTGCAGCACTATCAGCCCAAGGGTTTAGCCCTGTGAATTAGGAGGCTATGTAAACAGGCTATTGTTTTGTCTGCCAAGCCTACAAGGATAATCCTGGCTTTTAAGCTTAATAAACATGAAACATTTAATTTTGAATTTAACTTAAAGGCCTTGTATTGTCTTCTTTCAAAGATATACAAATCTCTAAACATTTCATTCATGCTGCTGCTTCTCTTTTAGTAGAGGGAGGCTCTGCTGCTAAATCCTAGGCATTTATTTTCCTTGGCAAGCAAAAACCAGTCACTACTTGTGGAGTAGCTTCTCTTCCTACTGTTCATCTTGCTGGTCTCAACAGGTATTTGTTTCTGCCTCAGATACTCTCAGTTTTTTGAGGCTCTCTCATCCAAGAAAACTTATGATCAGCTGGAACTGAGTTTTAACTATCCCCACCCCTGACCTTCTACCCTCACATTTTTTTGATAGGTGGAAATGCTGCTGTTAAAATAGTCATAGATTCATAGAATGGTTTGGGTTGGAAGGGACCTTCAAGATAATCTAGTTCTAACACCCCTGCCATTGGCAGGAACACCTTCCACTAAACCAAGGCCTCATCCAACCTGGTCTTGAACACCTCCAGGGAGGGGGCATCCACAACCTCCCTGGGCAACCTGTTCTAGTGTCTCACCACCCTTACTGTAAAGATTCCAGTCCACAGTTATCAGCCCTGGAATCCTTCTCTTCCATACCCATAAAATGTTACACTGAAGTAAAGGGCTCATTTCAGAGAGATAAGGAACAACAGTCAAATGGCCATGGTGTTTTGAGCTGGAAAAAACCCACCTGCTGAGAAGCTCCACTTCCCATCACAAACCCTGTGAGACACCCAGCCCACCTCCTATCTTTTCTCATAAATAATTCACTTCTTTTCTTCCATGGTGTTAAGTGCAATATGGACACTACGGGTTTCCCTTCAGAAGTGTGTGATGCATTTCTGGGGTTTTCATCTTATTTTTTCCCAAGAGCAATGCCCCAAGCTTACCTCAAACGTGTGATCTAGTCTGTACACTGACACAGAGTTCATTGCACTGACAATCTCCAAGACACCATTGAAATTATTCAGATCCTGGAAAACCTGCAGGATTTCTATAATCCTGCTCAGCACAGCCACTCTCTCTTCAAAGTTCTCGGTTTCCACGATGCACCTAATCAAACAAGATGTTGGCTTGAGAAAAACTGAGAAATAAAACCTGACATCTTGCTAGCTACTAAAGCTATTTTTTTTTCAAGCAAATCTGTGCAATACATCCAGTGTGCACATTTTGGCTCTCTCCCAAGAATCTCAAGTAGAAATTGATGTAATCACAGCTTACATATGTTCAAGTTGGAAAGCCAAGAAAGATGTTGGCATATCCTGTAAAATAATCAAGCAAACCCAAAGCAAGACCCAGGAAGGATGACTCTCATCGTGCCAATGTACCTACAGCAGCATTCTAAACTTGCAAGGTTAGGTGAGTGGACATTGGCCATGTCCTCAGAAGCACTTCATCACCTCAAAGAAGGGAGAGAGACTAAAACAAGGGGACAGAATCTGGTACTTTCATCAGAGATGGAAAAACACCTTTTGATGCACTGTAGAAATCTAAGTAGGAGTAGTGCTGACTGAGTGGACACATCTGGAAATAAATCTTGTCTCAGGAATCATAGAACTGTTTAGGCTGGAAAAGACCTTTCAGATCATTCTCTAACTCTACCAAGTCTGGTGCTAAACCATGTCCCTCAGCACCACATCTCGGCCCTCCAGCCAGTTCCTAACCCAGCACAGAGTGCTGCTGTCCAAGCCACGAGCTGACAGCTTGGTCAGGAGTTTGCTGTGGGGAACGGTGTCAAAGGCCTTGCTGAAGTCCAGGTAGACTACATCCACAGCCTTTCCCACATCCACCAGTTGGGTCAGGAACACACTTCTCTCTGCACCTCAACAGGAGTCAATGCCACTTCACTGTCACCACCTGTACTTACTTTTCAAACCAAAGAGTGAGATTTGTGGTATGACGAATCATTTTCAGGAGATTTGGGGAGTTAATTTCCTTATCTTCTTTAGTCCACACACTCCCAACGAGTTCAGAAGGCTGCACTGCCCTGATAATGACAAAGTAAGGCACAGAAGAATGCTCAGGATGAATAATAACAGTATGCTCTCCGTTTGCATTAAAAGATTATTTCTTCCTTAATCACAACTTGATATTTCACACATCCAACCCAATCCACTGCAAAACAGTTACTTAAAATAGCTTTTTGTTGAGTGTTTGACTACAGAAGGAAATACATTTTTTATCTTAACTGAAACTGGCATTTTTTAATAAGCTTTCTCAGATAAGAAAATGACAAAGGAGTAAGTTTAATTTCCTGAAAGCATAAGAAAGCATCTTAAAGACAGTTACAATATGAAGTTGAAGTACTTTGAGCAACCTGCTGAAAAAATGGCCTGTTTCAAGAAAAAAAACCCCTGCTGCCACTGAAGCACAAAAGGAGTTTTGTAAGGCCTTAGAGAATTTCTACCCAGCAACACGAGATCAGCTCCATTTATCACAGGTCACAAGAGAGCTGGGAATCAGCAGAGTACCTACGGTACAAGACCAAAAATCCTCTTCACAATTAGATGAGAGGACCTTAACGGATCAGTACTGTGGTTTATATGCAAAGAACATTAAGAGAAGAGCTTTTGCTACACAGCTATAAAGGAAGGGAGATCCTTTTGTGTGCTCTTTATGTGATGCAACAGACATTTTTTTATTAATATAACACTAAGTTTGTTTTAAGAAGAGGACAATTATCTACTCATAGTGTTTTAGTGTCCTTCCTGCACTTATCTTGTCCAAAGTATGAGATGGAGATAAAACAACCTTTTATTTCCCCGCCTTGCATATTTTGATACCAATCTGAGGGCAAGAAAGCCTCTTTCCATAAACTCTGGAAGTCAAGGGGACTTGCTTTTGACTGATCCTATGAATTAAAACTCTATCTTGCTCAAATACTCAAAAAAAAAAAAAAAAAAAAAAAAAAAAAAAAAAAAAAAAAAAGAGAGAGATGTGTATTAGTTCCAAAAAAGCCCTGGATTAGTTCCATCCTTACCTATAGAGGTCAGACTCCAGCAGTGTCAGCTGCCGTGCAATTTCTATGGGGTGCAGAGTCATGAGGTCCAAGGTCTCGCTGTGCCCAACACGCCAAATGTGCCACTCGATGGGGGGAGGGGGCTCTCAAAGGTGATGTTGTGACTAATTCCATTGGCTTGAGCTTTTTTCCTCTTGATGATTTTAGCAATTGATTCCACCCACTTCTTCATGGATTTCCCTGCAAAACAGAAACCACAATCCCCCCCTTTTTTAAAATACCAACTTAAACTATTATCAATAATATACCAAATCCTCCCAGAACTGTACATGCTCTCAAAATCCTGCAGGCAAATTAAGTACATTTGTAAGTTCCCTGTTTTTTTCCTCTGATGGGTTCTTGTACCTGTATCTCTTGGGAAATACACATGTACACGAATTTCTGGAAGCCCAGCTGCCTTTAAGCACATCCACTGTCAGTTTTCAGTAGAAAAAAGTGACTCTGCATACACTGTATTTTACTTTTCCCCCTCAATCTGCAACCATCTCCACTTTGACTTTTAGCTTCAGAACTACTCAGAACTAAAAATAACAAGCTTCAAGTGACATCTTTGCCACATGCTGTCCTAGTGCACAGCAGATGTTGGGTAGAAGGCTGGACTTGATGAGCTTATGAAGTCTTTTCCAACCTTAATGATTCTATGATTAGAGAAATACACATTTACAGTGTCAGTGCAACATTTCTAGTGGACAAGATGGGAAGTATCTTTAGCAGTTCAAGGTAAATAGCTTTTAGGAGACCAGTTAAAAGGGAATTATTCCTTTCTGGTCAGCCATGGTTAGCATGGAGACCTCTGCAAAAGATAAACGGTCATTCTCTGAGTTTGTCTCAGAATTATAGTGCCCAATGGTCCAGCCAACCTGGAAAGTAAATCTAGAATTGCCAGAATAATTAAAACTGATTAACCAACACCCCTTAGTTCTGAGCCCCTCAGCTCAAAGACAGGGAACTGCTTGAAAGGGTCCAGCGCAGAGCCAGACAGATGATGAAGGGAGTGGAACATCTCCCTTCTGAGGAAAGGCTGAGGGAGCTGGGGCTCTTTAGCTTGGAAAAGAGGAGACTGAGAAGTGACTTCATTAATGTTTATAAATATGTGAAAGGTGAGTGTCAGGAGGACAGAGTCAGGCTCTTCCTAATGATGTCAAATGATAGAACAAGGAGCAATGGGTGCAAGCTAAAGTATAGGAGGTTCCATGTGAACGTAAGGAAAAACTTTTTCAAGGTGAGGGTGACAGAGCCCTGGAACAGGCTGCCCAGAGAGGTTGTGGAGTCTCCTACTCTGGAGACATTCAAAACCTGCCTGGATGTGCTGTTGTGTGACCTGCTCTAGGTGGTCCTGCTCTAGAAATACAGGTGGTGTCTTCCAACCTGTGATCCAGTGACTTTGTGTAACATTTTTCCTTTCTTCACAGGCTGCCCAAAATATCTGCTCATCTGTAGCATAGGTACATTCAGAAGAGTGTGGCAGGTTGAGGGAGTTTCTCACCTCCCTCTGCCCTAGTGAGGCCACAGCTGGAGGACTGGGTCCAGTTCTGGGCTCCCCGGTTCAAGAGAGACAGGGAATTACCAGGCAGAGTCCAGTGGAGGCTCTGAAGATGCTGAGGAAACTGGAACATCTCTGTGAGGAGGGCATCTCTGAGGCTGTTTAGCCTGGAGAAGAGTAGCCTGAGAGGGGCATTCCCAATGCTTAGCAAGAGCTAAAGGGTGGGGCCAAGAGGATAGGGCCAGACTCTTTTCTGTGGTGCCCAGTGAATAGTCATATTGCACAAAGTGGAACCCACGTGCTTCCATCTGAACAGGAGGAGAAGCTTCTGTGCTGTGAGGGTGCTGGAGGAGGCTGCTCATAGAAGCTGTGGAGTCTCCTTCTCTGGAGAGACTCCAAAGCCACCTGGACATTGTGGTCGTGGGCAAGCTGCTGTGAATGACCCTGCTTTAGCAGGGGTATTGGACTGGGTATCTCCAGAGGTCCCTTCCAAACACCACCACACTTGGATTCTCTTTCTGTATGTAAGGGACTGCTCCAGAGGAAGCAATACCCAATGGGTCAATTATCCTCTCCTAAAGGTAATGAATTTCAGCTGGAACTTTCAATAAATAGGAATAAACAAGATGGAAAGTAATGAGTCTCAGTAACCAAAGGGAAGGAATCCTCTACCAGTACAACACAAGGAGGAGGAAGGTAAAAATACAAATTACAGAGTAAGGCAAGGATGAACATTACTGTCCAGAAGTAAATCTACTTAAGGTAAATATAATAATGCTTGAAGTAATGTGTGGTAGCTCTTTAGGCTTCAGGCCAAAACTTGATTATTAAAAGAAGAGTCTCATAAGCAGCTCAATTAAAGACATTAACGTTACTCATGTTTGTAAAGACATCCTCATGCCTCAGTCCTGTCAGGAAGAGACCAGATTGTACCCAGTAGTGGAAGAACAGGACTGAAGACTGAGGAGGGCAGATTTAGACTGGATATTAGGAAGAACTTTACAGTGAGGGTGGTGAGACACTGGAACAGGCTGTCCAAGGAGGCTGTGGATGCCCCCTTCCTGGAGGTGTTCAAGGCCAAGCTGGATGAGGCCTTGAGCAACCTGGTCTAGTGGAAGATGTCCTTGCCCATGGCAGGGGGCTTGGAGCTAGATGATCTGGAAGGTCCTTTCCAACCCAAAGTATTCTGTGACTTCTATGACCACCAATTAGCATACCTCTTACACTGGAAATAAACGTCTCCAGTCGCTCCAGTAGCTCCAGGTCTCTTTCAAAGTCATAAAAATGGTGCTCTACCCAGTGACGAAAAACATTTAATATCCTGAGGAAGGAGAGAAAAACCAAAAATGTTACAAGAAAGCTGATTAGGATCTTTCATTTGCTAAGACACATGTCCATAGTTCTTTCTTATGCACAAATTTCAGCTTAGATGTTGTTGCTAATCTACTGCCCTACTTTTACATCCTTTTAATTACACAAAAGGCTGTACCAGATGCAGTGCTTCCTTTTAAGGATAACACTAAACTTTGTCTTCATTTTTCCCTGAGCTTTCTTAAACAGACAACAAACAAACAAGCCTCTAAAAGTGAATTACAGCTGCTCTTCTGCCTCCTCCATATCAGAATAAAAAGCTGGTTTGCCTATTCTTCAGGTAAACAAGTTGAGCCACTGCCTTAGAACTTTGATCTATTGGGGAGCACCACAGGACCTTAACTGAAGAGTGAGCAAAAATCTCTTAAGTCAACGAAAACAAGAGATTTCCCCTGTGCCAATTTGACAGGCAGGACAGGATGATGGGGTTAAAGGAGAGCCCATGGCCTCAAACTCAGTGGAGAAGAATGTTTACAGCAAGATATGGTTAGTCCTGCACCACCACCTTTGCAGAAGTGGCCCAGCTGAGTGCGGAGTGCTGCTGAACTCCCCATACTTTGCAGCTCAGGTTATTAAGGTAAACCACTGCTAATTGTGTTTCAGACTACTGGTTATGGTGGCTTCATCCCTGTAGAGCTGGGAAACAACATCTGAGAGGGACAGGACAAGACAACTGATTGTCATCTGCCAGTCTGCTGTGAGTCAGAGCACTCGAGAAGCTGGCTGGTTTAGCTCAGTCAAATGAAGGGTGCGCTAAGTGAATACAGGGAGAATTAAATAGCTCTCTTCTTCCCAATGTCTAAGATGAATACATGAAAGAATGGCTACCCAAGCAAACCATTTAGGCTGGAAATTAATGACAGCTTCTCATCATCAAAAGGAGTGATGTTTTGAAACAAGCTCCCAACAACAGGAATACAGGATCTTATCTAATCAGTCTTTGCCTCTGAGATACCATGGTAGTCATACTGAAAGAGCAAGAAAGATTGTCTGCTTCTGCTGACTGCATTTCCAGCTTAGCACCTCCTCTTTCTCATGACTTCACATGTATTTAGTTAGTTGAAGATGTTAGCATTTCCAGGCCTGTGCACTGCACAGCATGTCCACAGTATTTGCTATGAGGTGAGGAGGGAAAGAAAGGACGGAGGGATGAGCAACTTCACATTCTCCACCATATTCCCAAATTCCAGCTCTCTCTGAAGTTGTTAAAAGCACTGGAATTTAGAAAATGCTGGACATCCCAAACTAACAGCTCAAACTGAGGCACTTATTTTTAGCTCTAAGAAAGTTAAGAGTTTCAAGCTACTACATAAATGTAGTATCTCCTAAATTCAATAACCCAGAGAAGAGTTTGTGTTAAGCAACAGCTTTAAACCATGTTTTATCAATCAGGTGCCAGTAAAGGACTGAGCAAACCAAACACAGCATGAAAAAACAACCCAGGGGAGGTTTAGGTTGGTTATTAAAAGAAAATTCTTCACTGAAAAGTTTCTCAAACACAGGAACAGGCTGCCCAGGGAGTTGGTTGAATCCTCATCTCTGGAGGTGTTTAAAAGATGCAGAGATGTGGTGCTGAGGGACATGGCTTAGCACCAGCCTTGGTAACCAACTTAGGTAACGGTTGGACTTGATCTTGAAGTTCTTTTCCAACCAAAATGATTCTGTGAAATCAGACATCAAAGTGTAGCTGTCATGATGAAAGGTATCCTAATCTCTCAAGCAAGGAAAGAAACCAGAAACCACAACGAGAGGGTGGAAACGGGAATGGGACACAGGTTTCAAGCATAGCTCAACGATAACATATGAGGGCAAAAACGCTAAACTGATTTGAAAGTTAGCAGTAAGAATGGTAAATTGCTGCCTCCAGCTTCTCTACAAGTCCCAGATGTTGGTAAGCACTTGTCCTGCTCAGCTGTGGCAGTGGCACTGTGGCAGCAGCCCTAGCTAGCAGAGAAAGCAATAAAAAATAGCAACCAAAAAACCCCATCAACATACAAAGTCTTGAACCAGTTCTGTCTCAGAAGCCTACTGTGTGAGTTCCTAGGAAGAGGATCTGAAGGCCCTCTGGATGAATGCAGAAACAGTTACCAGAAAACAGCAAGCTAAAATATGTGCTGAGAGGCGTGTGAAGCTTTTCCAGGAACTAATAACTCTGGAGACTAGTCCTCCTAAACCCACAGGAGCTGATAAACTGAGAACACCAAGGGCCTGATAAATCCGTACAAGGCCAGAGCACACACCAGTATCAAGGTTACATCAAGGTTCTTTAACTTCCATCATGTCCAGGAAGGTGGTGGTGCCTGTACACTGACAAAGACTACAGTAATACACAGATAATTAGATGTTTTTCAGAATGTGCACACAAGTGTCTGATGAAAACAGTGACTTTCTGAACAGCTACCTTGAAGGTACTGGCATGTCAGTATAACCCTTCACTTTGAGTACTCAAACTGCTCTTGCTCCAAACAGCTGGCTATGAATGACTGTGCATGTAGGGTCCTGTACTTGGGGAGGAATAACCCCCCTGCTCCAGTACAGGTGAGAGGCTGACCTATGGAGAAGCAACTGGGAATGCTGGTGCACAACAAGGTCACCAAGAGCCAGCACTATGCTTTTGTGGCCAAGAGGCCAATGGTCTCCTGAGGTGCATTAAGAAGAGTGTGCCTGGGAGGTTGAGATTCTCCTGCCCCTCTGCTCTGCCCTACTGAGACTACAGCTGGAGGACTGGATCCAGTTCAGGGCTCCCAAATTCAAGACAGGGAACTACTGGAGAGAGTTCAGTAAAGGCTACAAAGACGAGAGGCCTGAAGTATGTCTGTGAGGAGGAAACGCTGAGAGACCTGGGGCTGCTCAGCCTGGAGAACAGCAGCCTGAGAAGGGATCTTCTCAATGCTCAGTGGAGTGGGGTGTGGTTAGGAAGGGCAAGAAGATGGGGTCAGACTCTTCTCAGCAGTGCCTAGTGACAGGACAAGGGGCAAGAGGCACAAACTGGAACCCAGGAGGTTCCATTTGAAGATAAGGAAAAATATTCTTTGCTGTGAGGGTGCTGGAGCCCTGGAGCAGGCTGCCCAGAGAGGTTGTGGAGTCTCCTTCTCTGGAGAGACTGCAAACCCACACGGACATTGTGATCCTGGGCAAGCTGCTATGGGTGCCCCTGCTTTAGCAGGGGGGTTGGACTGGATGATCTCCAGAGATCCCTTCCAGCCCCAGCAGTTCATGCTTCTGTGACTGTGTGTGGCGAGGCAGCAAGTGAGGGTACTGTGGGTAGAGTTATTTGCCATAAATAGTGACATCTTGATGCTACTATTAAAAACACTTTAATGAATAGAAGTTATTCTAGCAAATATTGGCTGTGATCTGTGTCTCCTCCTAGCTTGATCCCTTATCAGGGAAACAATTAGCCTCACTCATGCCAGAAACACTTAATTATTCCCCAACTTAGCTTGGTCAGCAAGACCTTGAAGATTCACTACAGCCTGTTGCAATGTGCAGCACACATCAGAGTTTCCCCATCTGTGTGCAAATACATTCACAGGGCTGGGAAAGGGAGTAAAATCCAGCAGAGAAAAAAATGGAAACAGAGAAACTATCCTCACAAGGCCTGTGAACAAGGAGTCCATTCAAAAGGCAGTCAGAAACACTTTCAGTTGTACATCTCTCACCCACAGCCACTTTACATAGCAGCCATCCAGTATTCCTGTGGGTGGTGAGAAGCAAAGTGCAATTGCAACAACAACAGAAGTCAGTCTGACTAATCAGAACATGGTTTGGGATATTAGGCTAGTTGCAGACAGTGATAAGTCCCTGATTGACAGCAGAACAGTCTCCAGAAGAGATTACTGCCTCTGGGATCACCATATAATCAGCAAACTAGAAGCTGGCTTGAAGAGAACAGATTTCAAAGCAAATAAACCTGAGCTGGACTGGCTGGACGTATTCCTTGCGAAATCGCTTCAGGTCTGCGCTGATGGGCTGCTCCCCTTTCTCAATGGCCAGCTTGTCTGCTTCAGTAGGCTCAGGCTCAGGGATTTCAAACCTATAAAGAAAAAAAAAGCACCAAAAAACTGATGGCAATTAAGATAAAAATACAGCCCTTTTATGTAGGACATGAAGAGCAGCTGCAGTAAAAAAAAACAGTCAGCACAGTGAAACTGAAGCACTCATCTCATATCCAGTTTGCCTGGAATTGCCTCCTCCCCTGGCTATGCATTAACACACCCAGGTCTCACCCAGATAATTCACCAGCTCTCTGGTCATCACAAGATGTCTAGACTGGGATAGACGGTTTTTAACTACCTGCTAGCTTGATTAAGTGAAGATTAGAAGAGAGCTTAAGAGCGGCTTTATCATACTGTATTCAAATGGTGTTTACTTTAGAGTCTGTTGTTTTACAAACTAACTGCTTAGAGCCTTTCTGTCCTTATTTGCATCTATTCTTAGACTCTCATGATCGAGTTGAGCAGTTCAAAACGCTGCCCCCCCACAGCTGAGGCACACCGAGTGCTCTAGCTAAAAACTTAACTCAGGTAACTAGTTCATAGATTCATAGAATGGTTTGGGTTGGAAGGGACCATCTAGTTCCAACCCCCTGCCATGGGCAGTTTTATCTGATTTTTGGTGTTTTCCAAAACCACCTCAAAAATAGCATTACAGAATCATAGAATTGTTTGGGTTGGAGAAGACCTCTGAGATTATCAAGGCCAGCAATCAATCTAAGACCACCATGGCCATTAACCATGTTCACACATTTCTTGAACACCATCAGGTTCAGTGACTCCACCATTGTATGCTTGTAAAAAAGCATTCTGTATGTAAGATTTAAACCACTATACCACATACACTAAGAGTGGAAAATTAGGTTTTAAGTACTTGAGGACTTCTGTAGTCATTGATGACATGTTTGGTCTTTGTTCTGCCCCCTCTGTATTTTGATAGTTGTCAACCACTCAGTAGTGTGTCATTGAGTGATTACCTGGGATGAGCCTCAGAAAAACAAACCATAATGTTTTGGGTTTTTCTCTCCTTCCTCAGGATAGTAAATGTTTTTCATCACTGGGTAGAGCACCATTTGTATGACTTTGAAAGAGATCTGGAGTTACTAGAGTGACTGGAGACATTTATTTCCAGTGTAAGAGGTTTGGCAATTGGTGGTCATACAATTCACAGAATGGTTTAGGTTGGAAGGGACTTTCAAGATTATCTAGTTCCAAGCCTCCTGCCATGGGCAGGGACACCTTCCACTAGACCAGGTTGCTCAAGGCCTCATCCAGCTTGGCCTTGAACACCTCTAGGGAGGGGGCACCCACAACCTTCCTGGGCAGCCTGTTCCAGTGTTTCACCACCCTCAATGTAAAGATCTTCTTCCTAATATCCAGTCTAAATCTGTCCTCTTCCAGCTTCAATACATTCCCTCTCATCCTATCACTACCAGCTCTTGTAAGAAGTCCCTCCCCAGCTTTCTTGCAGGCCCCTTCAGGTACTAAAAGTAGCTGTGAGAAGGACACTCGCATTAGAAACTTGCATCACTGTATCCTGTGTTAGAAGTTACTGGTTTATGAACTTGACTACAGCATGTGCCACATGGCACTGAGAAGCCAAGCAGCAAAGTAGCAGGTAAATATTCAATGTCTTCAGAAAGGATGACCACCACTTACCTTTCAATCAGTAAGCTCAGAAGTTCCTGGGGCTTGCAGAAGGAGCGGTAGGTGGTGAGGAAAGTACGTACAAAATTAGGATCTGTGAAGACAGAACAATAAAATGGAGTGGATTTTTAAAACACCAGGTACAAAATACTCACAGATAAAGCTTTGAGTGCAGAAAATACACAAAGGTACTAGGTCAAGTGCTCTGCTTTGAGAAATACCAGAAATCATACTGCTTGTGAAACTTTTGGTTCTTTGATGCCCTTTCCCTGTAAAATGATTCACTACACATACTTATGTTCTCTCAAAACCTGTCTCTCACTCTTGGCACAAAGAATGGCTCATGCTCCCTGAACCTACAACTATTCCATGCTTTCATAAAGACAAAGCAGATATGGTAAAACCAAGCTGCCTTACTCTCTGGACATCAAAAACACCTTTACCAACTCAGTAAGACATTTGTCTTACCTTTCTTAAAAGGTAAGACAGCAGTGGAGACTGCACCCCTGCCCTAGCCACACCATTGCAGCCCACAACTACCCTCTGCTGACCAGCCAGGTGGGAAACATCACAAGCAGAGAGGTTTCACAAAATGCAGCACTTCAAAAGGTTGCATCTCTACATGCCACCACACCTCCATCCTGCTGTTTCTCACTGCTGTGGTAGGTGTGCTACCATGGGATGTGCCTATCTGCAAGCTACCAGCATTTCATAGGGCCTCCTCCGATGTATTAAAGGAAAAATATTGTTCCCTTAATCTCTTTTAATTCCAGCCTCTTGTACAGAGTATCTTAAGAGTGTGAAGAAGCAGCCTGATAAACAAATCTCTTTGCTGTGAGCCACCAAGGCTGGTCCTAATCTTAACACTGAGAATTAGCCTTGAAGAGAAGAACTTGGGGGTGCTGATGGGTGAAAACCTGGATATGAGCCAGCACTGTGCACTGACAGCCCAGGGCCAGCCATGTCATAGAATCATAGAATCATAGAATCAGTCAGGGTTGGAAGGGACCACAAGGATCATCTAGTTCCAACCCCCCTGCCATGGGCAGGGACACCCTACACTAGATCACGCTGGCCAGAGCCTCGTCCAGCCTGGTCTTAAACACCTCCAGGGACTGGGCCTCAACCACCTCCCTGGATAACCCATTCCAGGCCTTCACCACTCTCATGGGGAAGAACTTCTTCCTCACATCTAGCCTGAATCTCCCCACTTCCAGCTTCATTCCGTTCCCCCTAGTCCTATCACTACCTGAGATCCTGAGAAGTCCCTCCCCAGCCTTCCTGTAGGCCCCCTTCAGATACTGGAAGGCCACAATGAGGTCACCTCGGAGCCTTCTCTTCTCCAGACTGAACAGCCCCAACTCCTTCAGTCTGTCCTCATAGGAGAGGTGCTCCAGCCCTCTGATCATCCTCGGGGCCCTTCTCTGGACACGCTCCAGCACGTCCACATCCCTCCTGTAATAGGGGCTCCAGAACTGGACTCAGTACTCCAGGTGGGGTCTCACCAGAGCTGAGTAGAGGGGGAGAAGCACCTCCCTTGACCTGCTGGTCACACATCTCCTGATGCAGCCCAGGATCTGATTGGCTTTCCGGGCTGCAAGCACACATTGAGAGCTCATGTTGAGCTTCTCGTCCACCAGCACCCCCAAGTCTCTCTCCTCAGGGCTGCTCTCCAGCCAGTCACTGCCCAGCCTGTATTTGTGCCTGGGATTGCCTCGACCCAGATGCAGGACCCTGCACTTGGTCTTGTTGAAGCTCATGAGGTTGGCTTGTGCCCACCTCTCCAGCCTGTCCAGGTCCCTCTGGATGGCATCCCTTCCCTCCAGCGTGTCCACTGCACCACACAGCTTGGTGTCATCAGCAAACTTGCTGAGGGTGCACTTGATGCCACTGTCCATGTCACCCACAAAGATGTTGAACAAGACAGGTCCCAGGACTGATCCCTGAGGGACTCCGCTTGTCACTGGCCTCCACTGGGACATGGACCCATTGACAGCCACTCTTTGGGTGCGGCCATCAAGCCAATTCTTTATCCATCTAGTGGTCCATCCATCAAACCCATGTGTCGCCAGCTTGGAGACCAGGAGGTGGTGCGGGACAGTGTCAAAGGCTTTGCTCAAGTCCAGGTAAACGACATGTCCAGGGCTGATGGGCAGGAGGGGATTCTGCCCCTCTGCTCCACTCTGCTGAGACCCCACCTGCAGTGCTGGGGCCAGCTCTGGAGTCCTTGGCACAGGAGAGACATGGACCTGTTGGAGTGGGGCCAGAGGAGGTCGCAGCAATGATGAGCGGGCTGGAAGCCCTCTGCTGTGAGGCCAGGCTGGGAAAATTAGGGTTGTTCAGCCTGGAGAAGGGAAGGGGTCCAGGGACACCTTCTGGTGGTCTTAAAGGGGCCAGTAGGAAAGAAGTGGATGAACTGGGAACTGTTATAACATGACAAAGGGTGATGAGTCACCTCAAAGAGAGCAGATTCATGTTGGATAAAAGGAAGAAATTTTTGACGTTGAGGGTGGCAAGACTCTGGCCAAGGTTGCCCAGGGAAGTAGTGATGACCCATCCCTGGAACCATTCCAGGTAAGTTTGTGTGGGGCTCTGAACAACCTGCAGATGTCCCTGCTGACTGCAGGGGAGCTGGAATAGATGACCTTGAAAGGTTCCTTCCCACCCAAACCAGTCTACGGTTCTATGATCCCTGCAGCAAACCCTCTCACAACAGCAACAGCGGCCAGACACTGCTCCTGTGTCAGGATACCAGACAATGCTTCCAGAGCTGCCTAGGAGCAAACTAAGCCTGAAATCCCAGAAAACTAGACCTAGAGAAATGTATGTGGTCGCTCAGAACTGTGAATTTTGGGTTGTTTGAATCATAGAATCACTTCATTTGGAAAAGATCTCCAAGATCATCAAAACTGACCTTCACCCTAAGACCACCATGGCCATTAAACCATGTCCTGAAATGCCATGTCCATGCATTTCTTGAACACCTCTAGAGAGGGTGACTCCACCACCTCCCTCTCAAAGATGTTTGGGAGACTCACTCACATGGGAGGCTCTTTTTTCTTGCAGCTCTGCAAGTAGTCTTGAATCTGCTCTAAGCAGGTAGCTTATATCAGCAGCCATCAAGATGTGGGCAGTGAATCTCTTCTAATAAACCCACCAAAGATTAAGACAAACACTGCTTTTAAAAAGGTTTAAATCCCCTGCAGAGCACTGCTCACCATTTTTAAAGGATCCATATATGGGAATGTGTTTGCAAGCTCAAAGTAATGGTGCTCTCATTTTGTGGTAATGCTGCTGAGTTTGCAGCCCAGTCCTGGGCTAGCCTGTTCTGCTCTCACCTCACATCTACACTCCCTCTTCAGCACTATTTGTGATGTTTTAAAAGTCAATCTTCTTCTCATCACTGAACAGGTGGGTTGTATCTCTGCTCTGCAGACAAGCTCTGTAATCCTCTTATAAGAAAAATGCTTAATTTTATCCTTAAGGAAAAACTTCTTTACTGTGAGGGTGCTGGAGCCCTGGAGCAGGCTGCCCAGAGAGGTTGTGGAGTCTCCTGCTCTGGAGAGATTCCAAAAATGGCGTGATCCTGGGCAAGCTGCTGTGGGTGACTCAGCTTTAGTGTGGAGGTTGGGCTATGTGATCTCCAGATGTCCCTTCCAACTCCTACTGTGCTGGAATTTGGTGCTATTCAGGGCAAAGAAATAATGATATAAGCAATTAATTTAGCTGATTTTTTTTAACTCCTCAGAGGTGCCTTCCAACCCCCACCATGCTGTCATGTTGTCATTAAAATGAAGGCTGCCACTCTTCTCTGACCTGTGCAGGTTCCTTTGTATTATTTTGGACATTTATTTCTGCAAATGACATTCCCAGTAAAACAGAAAATGCAAACAACGTTCTACTGGAGCAGGCTGCCCAGAGAAGCTGTGGAGACTCCTTCTCTAGAGAGCTTCGAAACCTGCCTGGACGTGTTCCTGTGTGACCTGTCTTCAGTGATCCCGCTTTGCAGGGGCTTCAACTCAATGATCTTTGGAGATGTCTTCCAACTCCTAGCATTTTATGATTTTATGGTTCTACTAATGGTGGCTCGTGATTGAAATTCAGGAGTTTATTAACTCTGCACCTACACCTCTGATGGCATCCTGGTTTCCACCGGGGTCTTCTCTGATGTGACTGTATGAATGCAGAGCCTATGTGCTAACTCCAACCTACAGTAAGCTGATTAGTCCCTTTACATGCTGATGGTCATCAAAAAAAAGAAGGAAAGAGTAGCCAGGCATTGGAACAGGCTGCCCAGGGAGGTGGCTGAGTCATCATCCCCAGAGGTGTTCAAGAAGCGTGTGGACATGGCATTCTGGGACATGGTTTAATGGCCATGGTGGTGTTGGGTTGATGGTTGGACTCAATGATCTTAGAGGTCTTTTCCAACTGAAACAATTCTGTGATTCTATGAAAATGCCCTTGCTGGGGCTGAGGGAGAGGGTTTTAGTCGTCTTGGCTCTAAACACTGTTTGGAAAAACCAGACACAAAGCCAAGAGGCATTGCTTCCATTGAAGATTCCCAAGACTAAAGTGGCAAGTTCTTGTGCTATAAAACTTAGATATTCTAGCAAACAAATACTCAAACACACCAGTTCATCCAGGAAAAGAACTACGTCTACAGACCAATGAAATCCACCATATTTCAGGTATGGATGACTTGGGACTCATGGACCCCACAATTATGGATGACTTCCATACCAACAGCCTCAGGTTGTACCAGGGAAGGTTTAGGCTGGGCATTAGGTAAAGCTTCTTCAATGAATTGTTTATTAAGCCCTGTAACAGGCTGCACAGGGAACTGATGGAGCCACTATCCCTGGAAGTGTTCAAAAATCATGTAGACATGGTGCTGAAGAACATGGTTTAGTGGTGGACTTGGCAGTACTGATTTAATGGTTGGACTCAATCTTGGAGGTGTTTTCCAATCTCTACGACTCTAAAAAAGACTCACTTAAAATTCAGGCAATTTTGTAAAAAGCACAAAGGAGACTATTATTATTTGAGAAGTTTTACAGAACTTGCACACCACTTCCACCAGCAGCCATTTCTCAGCTTCTCTGTGTCCCCTTTCACCCCAAACCCAAGATCTCACATCTGCATCAACAACTTTAGTACTTCATGTAACTACTTCAAGGGTGAGTTTCTGTGGCTTTGTGATAGCATTTCACAGGAAACTCTGCAGAATGCTGACTGTGATTTGCATCCTTTTCTCCCAAGGGACTTGACAAACCAGCAGGCTGAGTTATAGAATACTTTGGGTTGGAAGGGACATTTAAGATCAGCTAGTTCCAAGCCCAATGCCATGGGCAGGGACACCTTCCAGTGGGCCAGGCGGTGTAACAGATACAACCTCCAACATTTTTCTGCCTCCACAGTCACACAACCTGTAACAGCACTGCTTTAGCCACGATGGTCTTAGGAAACACACCAGTGCCTTCTATTACACCCCTGATGCTTTCTTTTTCTCAGGGGGAGGGTTTGCATATCCAAAATTTTCTTACCACTTTGCCAGCAAAGGCAGTGGTTTTGGTAACAGACACTGCTCAGGGTTCTTCTGCGAATCTTGTTTTGCATTTAAATATGGGCAGGAAAAGCCTGAGGGGGAGACCTCACTCCTCTCTACATCTATCTAAAAGAAGGTTGTAGTGAGGTGGGAGTTGGCCTTTTCTCCTAGGAGGTGATCGAACAAGAAGAAATGGCCTGAAATCGTGCCAGGGGAGGTTTAGTTTGGATATTAGGAAAAAATTCTTTCCTGAAAGAGTGGTCAGGCACTGGAACAGGCTGCCCAGGAGGTGGCAGAACACCGTCCCAGGAGGTGTTCAAGAAACGTGTGGACATGGCACTTTGGGACACGGTTTAATGGCCATGGTGATCTTAGGTTGAAGGTTGGTCTCAATGATCTTAACGGACTCTTCCCACTGGAACAGTTAATGATTCTGTAAAAAACCCTCAACCAACTAAACCATAAAAGGATTCATCTGTTACCCAAGCATGAGCTGAAAAAAGATCTCTGTAATGAAGGTGGAGGATACCTGCATACATGTGGTATGTCAGCCTCTCGATTAATTTCACAACCGTTCCTCCTTTGATGATAGGAATGCCATTCCTGCTCTGCAGATTGTCCTCAAAAACAATGTTATCTTCAGAGTCTTCCACAACAAAACGATAGACATTTGGGCTGGGCAACCTCAGGGGCTGTTCGTTTTCTTCTTGCAGCAAGACCGAATCCAGCATCCTGTCCAGAGTACTGCGATACTGGAGGGAAATCAGAGCTGCCATCCAATTGCTCTTCTCTTCAGCAGACTTGGCAGCGAACAGGATGCTGTTTTCATCTTTAGACACCAGCTCGAAGGCGTGTTTATACTCTGCTGTGTCATCTTTATCAATAATCTGGATTTTCCTCATGATGATTTTTTCCTTCAGCCTGTACTCGGCGTTGCTGTAGCCAGGCAGCCGCGATTGTCCGTGGTTGGTTTTGCAGCTGATCATTAAACCATCAAAGAGGAAGATGTGGCGTTCGTGTTTGGCTCCTATTTTCGTCAAGCCACCTTCCATGATGAATTCGTTGCAGCACTGCCCAATGTCTTTGCCTTCCCACCCATCGATGTTTTTCTGGATTTCATTCATTTTCTTGATGGCCAGGTGCTTGCTTCGTATTTGTCGGTTATAGAAGCGACAGACAGGTTCCCTTGAATGAATACAAGAAAACGAGTCATGATGAGGGGCACATTCCACACTGGAATTAGCTAAATTACTTGTCTATATCATTAGTTCTTCGTCCTATATATCACAGAATCCCAACACAGTGGGGGTTGGGAGGGACCTCTGGGAATAACCGCGTCCCCCTGCAGGGTGACTCATGGCAGCTTGCCTAGGATCACAATGGTGTTCCAACCCCTGATCATTTTCATGGCCTTCCTCTGGATCACAATGTCCAGGAGGGTTTGGAATCTCTTCAGAGAAGGAGACTCCACAACATCTCTGGGCAGAATGCTCCAGGGAATCAGCACTCTCACACCAAATAAGTTTCTCCTCATGCTCAGGTGGAACCTCCTGGATTCCAGTTTGTACCTATTGCACTTCGATGGGAAGCACCATCTTCTTGCCCCCCACCCTTTAGCTCTTGCTCAGCACTGATCAGATCCCTTCTCAGGCTGCTCTTCTCCAGGCTCAACAGCCCCAGGTCTCTCAGCCTGAGAGATGCTCCAAGCCCCTCAGCATCTTTGGAGCCTCCACTGGACTCTGTCCAGTAGTTTCCAGTCTCTCTTGAACTAGGGAGCCCAGAACTGGACCCAGGACTCCAGCTGTGGCCTCACTAGTGCATTGTAGAGGGGAAGGAGAACCTCACTTGACCTGCAGGCCACACTCTTCTGATTGCACCCCAGGAGACCATTGACCTTCTTGGCCACAGGGGCACGTTGCTGACTTACGGTGAACTTGTTCACCAGTACTCTCAAGTCTCCATGGAACTGCTTTCCAGCAGGTCAAATTCTCACCTGTACTGGTGCAGGGGGTTATTCCTCCCCAGGTACAGAACCCTATACTTGCCCTTGTTGAACTTCATGAGGTTCCCCTCCACACAACTTTCCATCCTGTCCAGGTGTCACTGAACGGCAGTATAGCCTAATGGAGTGTCAGCAAATCCTCCCAGTTTTGCATTGTCAGCAAACTGCCCGAGGGTTCACCCCATCCCTTCTACCCAGACTGCTGCTGATGATGTTGAACAAGACTGGGCCCACTACTGACCCCAGGGGACCACCACTATCTACAGGCTTCCAAGCAGACTCTGCCCCACTGATCACAACCTGCTGAGCTTTGTCCTTCAGCCAGTTCTCAACTCACCTCACTGTCCACTCACCTAACCCACACTTTCTAAGATTGCCTTTGAGGATGTTGTGGAAGACAGTATCAAAAGCCTTACTGAGGTCAAGGTAGACAACATCCACTGCTTTACCTCATCTATCCAGCTAGTGCTAATCAAGGTTACTGTTCCAAAGAAGTCCCACACACTGCCTTGGCTAGGAAAGGAGCAAGATATTGACATAATTCATAAAGGTGGACCCTCAAGGTTTGGGGCTGCTACTCCATTTAGAGTGAAAACTGCTATGTTTTGAAAAGGAAAATACAGAGTTATCTAACAAGAAAAAAAAAAAATTACAATTCCTTCCACATCATTTATCTCCTGCCAGCTTTGGGAAAGCAGAAGAGCTTTGTGGATTCTTACCCAGGCCGCCGCCGCGGGAGTGCTTGCTGTAAATGCGCTCCATGCTGCACTGCAGGTTCAGAAGAGCTGTAATGGCTTGTTTCAAGCACTCCCGATCCTCCTCATCTTCACTGCACTCCTGCAATTGCTGTGGCAGAGCAAACAGGTTTCTTTCAGGTTAATTTATAGAAGGGTAGTAGGGAGGCTGAAAAAAAAAACATCCTCACATAGAGTTATCTACAGTACTCAGTAAAGTGAGGGACTTCAAGTCAAGGAGGGAGCTATTACTAGAAGCACACTCAAAACTAGCGAGGTATGTAACAAAGCCCCCTGCCAGATGTTCAGGAGAAGTCATTAGATACTCAACAGGGGAGAGCAGGAGAGAGTTCACACAGATAATCCTTATCTTTTTACCAAGAGCCAATGTGACTTGCAGGACACTGTTTTTCCCGTTATCTTTTCAGTGACATCTTGATTCACAAATGATTCCATTAAATTACAGAATCCCAGCATGGTTGGTGCTGGAAGGAACCTCTGGATATCATCTGGTCCAACCACACCTGCTAAAGCAGGGTCACCCACAGCAGCTTGCCCAGGATCACAACATCCAGGTGGGTTTGGAATCTCACCAGTGGAGACTCCACCTCTCTGGGCAGCCTGCTCCAGGGCTCCATCACCCTCACACCAGAAAAGTTTCTCTTCATGTTCAGATGGAACCTCCTGGCTTCTAGTTTGTGCCCACTGCCCCTTGTCCTGTCACTGGACACCACTGAGAAGAGCCTGGCCCCATCCTCTTTCTCTCCCCAAGTCATCAGCTCTTGCTGAGCACTGAGAAGAAGCCCACTCAGGCTGCTCTTTTC
Source organism: Picus viridis (assembly GCA_033816785.1). NCBI lineage: Eukaryota > Metazoa > Chordata > Aves > Piciformes > Picidae > Picus > Picus viridis. The sequence goes on along the minus strand of CM066585.1, from coordinate 34,814,207 downwards.
AAGGCTAAACAGCCCCAGCTCTCTCAGCCCTTCTTTCTCATAGAGATGTTCCAGGCCCCTCAGCATCCTGTATTTGGAGGCCTGAAGTAGGTGAGAACTAAATACTGGTTTATGCAGCTATGTCCAATATTCCTTCAATGAGTCAAATTCACCGTTTCAGAGAATATTTAAGAGACAAAATGACCATGATCCTCTCTTTGCTTCTTACCATTCTAACTTCTGTCATCTTCAAACTCATCTATTACAAGAAGAAATGTTAATTTTGCATGGTGTAACCTAACAGTAAAAAAGTCTGAAATTCAGGATTTGCTGCTAGTAAGAAAAAATAAAAGCAGCAAGAATCACCATATTTCCCTTTTACAAAGACCAGATGCACCTCCCCAGCTATGGAGGAACAGATGCTAGGGAAGCTCTCTAGAGGGATCTGGAAAGGCTGGATCAGTAGGCTGAGTGCTGAGTCTTCCATTTGAGTCACAACAACCCCAAGAATGCTCCAGGCTTGGGGCGGAGTGCCTGGAAACTGCCCAGTGGAAAAGGACCTGAGGGTGTTTTCAACAGTTGTCTAAACATGAGGCAGTGTGTGCCCAGGTGGCCAAGAAGGCCAACAACATCCTGGGTTGGTTCAGTAACAGTGTGACGAGCAGGACCACACAAGTGATTATCCCCCTGTACTTGCCTCTCAATTGAACTTGGTTGCTCAAGGCCTCATCCAGTCCAGCCTCGAACACCTCCAGGGAGGGGACATCCACAAACTCTCTGGGCAACCTATTCCAGAGTCTAACCACCCTCATACTGAAGAACTTCTTCCTAAGATCCAGTCTGAACCTGCTCTCCCTCGTCTTAAAACCATATTCCCCTACTCCTGTTGCTAGACACCCTTATGAGAAGTCCCTCTCCAGCTTTCCTGTAAGGTCCCTTCAGACATTGGAAATTAGGAAATAGAATAGAATAGAATAGAATAGAATAGAATAGAATAGAATAGAATAGAATAGAGTAGAATAGACCAGGTTGGAAAAGACCTTCAAGATCATCGCGTCCAACCCATCATCCAACACCACCTAATCAACTAAACCATGGCACCAAGCACCCCACCAAGTCTCCTCCTAAACACCTCCAATGATGGTGACTCCACCACCTCCCTGGGCAGCCCATTCCAATGGCCAGTCACTCTCTCTGTGTAGAACTTCTTCCCAACCGCCAGCCTAAACCTCCCCTGGTGCAGCTTGAGACTGTGTCCTCTTGTTCTAGTGCTGGTTGCCTGGGAGAAGAGACCAACCTCCGCCTGTCCACAACCTCCCTTAAGGTAGTTGTAGAGAGCAATAAGGTCCCCTTAGAGTCTTCTCTTCTCCAGGCTGAACAACCCCAGCTCCCTCACCCTGCTTCAGCCCTTGGATCGCATTTGTGGCCTCCTCCAGACTAGCTCCAACAGTTCAATGTCCTTCCTAAGATGGGGACACCAGAACAGAAACAGGTTTCAGCATCAAGGAGAAAAGTTCTCCAGCTTCTCCTGTACTTCTGTAAATTGTTCATTATTTCATCTACGTCCCAGTTCAGCAGGGCTTTTTGGTAATTCTTCAAGAGTAACAATCTTATCTTCTGTCCCTACTGAGGCCATGAAAATGTGAGCACTCTGTTGCTTTTATGCTCAGTTTTTGGTAGGTCTTTTTGAACCACAATTCCTAGAGACAAATACAATGGTAACAGAGAAACCATACCAACAGTTTGCAATATATCAGTCATACAAACACAGAATAGTTTGGGTGGGAAGGGGCCTTTAAAGTTCATCTAGTCCAACACCCCTGCAGTCAGCAGGGACATCTGCAAGTAGAGAGGAACGTCTTCCACTAGACCAGGTTGCTCAAGGCCTCATCCAGCCTGGCTTTGAACACATCCGGGAGGGAGCATCCACCACCTCCCTGGGTAACCTGTTCCAGTGTCTTACCACCCTCACTGTAAAGAATTTCTTCCTCATATCCAGTCTAAATCTGCCCTCCTTAAGCTACAATCCTTTGCCCCTCATCCTGTCACAAGCAGCCCTTGTGAAAAGTCCCTCCCCAGATTTCTTGTAGGCCCCTTCAGGTACTAGAAGTCCACTATGAAGAAGTTTAAGAATGTGCCTTTATAACCTGATCCTCTCAACATTAACAGGAGTTATGAGCAGAGCTGCAGTCTCCCGGAGACAGAAAGCTTTTGAGCATGACATATTTCAGGCAGGCTCCAAAACCCAGACTTTCTTCTCTGTGCCACAGTTTAGAACATAGTGACCACCCTTTCCTGTCACCAAAGGAAAAACTAACCAGTTTACATCCAAAACATTTAACTTCATGTTTTGAAGCCACAGAAAAGTTTGATCAATAAACATTTGTGTCAGTGTTTCCCTAAAAGGCAGATAAAGGCTACACAGCTTGTAAAATCGCTTAAATGTTTGGATTCTTCCAAAGCTGTGGCGTGTGATTTCATCCCTTAGTATCATACTGATGCACTCCACTTCCCAGATGTAAGACACAATGGGTCATTAATTAGCCTGACCTTCAGCATAATACAGGTCACTCATCCAATTATGTCTTTTTAAAGGTGAAAGAAGAACATTTTGATGAGTTCCAGAGAATTACCGTACACAGCTGACCCTTATGGGAAGGGAAGTCACACTAATTTTGGGAGAGAGATGTATCTAGGAAGCTGTCAGTGCTCACTTCAAAGCAAGGTTGGCAGAACTGTGCCACGCTTGCCATGTCATCTTTTAGTTCTTTGCTCATTCTAATTTCTTTTGGAACAGCTACTTATAGAAATGTAAGCTTTATGAAGGCTTAATATTAAAACTGTGGTAATGTAGAACTGCACAGAATCACAGAATGATAGGGATTGGAAGGACCTCTGAAGATCATTGAGTCCAACTCTCCTGCCAAGGCAGGTCCACCTACAGAAGGTCAGACACGAGCACATCCAGGCAGGTTCTGAATGTCTCCAGAGATGGAGACTCCACCACCTCTCTGGGCAGCCTGCTCCAGTGCTCGTTCAGCCTTAAATGACAGAAGTTCCTCCTCAAGTTTGTGCCTGTTACCCCTTGACCTGTCACTGGGCACCACTGAAAAAAGACTGGTCCCATCCTTCTGACACCCACCCTTGGAAGTATTTGATGAGATCCCCTTCAGTCTTAGTAGAGACAGTGCAGTGATCTAGGAAGAAATTCACTACTATTTGGGTTGGTTTGGGTTTTTTTAAAAGCTTTTAAAACTTTTTTCTAGCCTGACTATCAACACAAGTGCTGAAGGATTTAAAATGCACTGAAACCACTTGGATTTAAACCTTTATTATTAAATTATTATCATACATTATTCAAGTACAACTACATTATTAAATACTGGTAGCCCAGACACTGCAGACGTGTGGTTCACAGGTCAAAATCAATCGTCCATGTATTTACTTATCTAAATCAGGACATGCAAAATAGTCATTGTAGAGAAAATCAAATCAAGACTGAACTTAAAGAAAAAAAGCAAGAAAAAAGAGTAAAAGGAATATGTGTGTCAGATATTAACTACACACCTGGTTTTAACAATTGCTGTTTTTCAGCTTGTGGTTCTTGGGAGAACATTTCATGCTGTAATACGTGGGCAGGTCTATGCTGCAAAGTTCCCTTTTTCCCCTTCACGCAAGGATAGCATAGGATAGGATAGGATAGGATAGGATAGGATAGGATAGGATAGGATAGGATAGGATAGGATAGGATAGGATAGGATAGGATAGGATAGGATAGGATAGACCAGGTTGGAAGAGACCTTCAAGATCATCATGTCCAACCTATCATCCAACACCACCTAATCAACTAAACCATGGCACCAAGCACCCCATCAAGTCTCCTCCTGAATACGTTCAGTGATGGTGACTCCACCACCTCCCTGGTCAGCCCATTCCAATGGGCAATCACTCTCTCTGTGTAGAACGTCTTCCTAACCTCCAGCCTAAACCTCCCCTGGCACAGCTTGAGGCTGTGTCCTCTTGTTCTGAAAGTAAATCCTTTGAAATATGAAGGAAGATCACAGAACAGTTTGGGCTGGAAGGGACCTTCAAGATCATCTAGTTCCAACCCTCCCTGCCATGGTCAGGGACACTTTCCACTAGACCAGGTTGCTCAAGGGCCACCAGGGAGGGGTCAACCACAATTTCCCTCAGATCATGCAACACAGCTGTACAGCCCTGCTAAGATCACTTTTTACACTGAGAACTTAAAAATGTAATTTCTGTTGCTATTTCAAAATGTCAGCTACAGCCAGGGGATACTGTCCTTGGTGAAGTATATCCCAGCCAGTTAATAATTCACTTACCCTTTTCAGCACTACAAACTTTCCCAACAGAAGGGGCAAACAGAAGCTTTCTTCACATCATAGTATGGTTTTAATTAGAAAAGACCTTTAAAATCATTGAGTCAAACCATTTTCTAACTCTACCAAGGCTGGTGCTAAACCACGTCCCTTGGCACCACATCTCTGCCTTTTAAAGATCTCCAGGGATGGGGATTTAACCATCAACCTCAAGAGCCTATTCCAGTGTTAGAGAACCCCTTCAGTGAAGAAGCTCCTTCTAATGTCCAACCTAAACATTGCCTGGTACAACTTGAGGCTATTTCCTCTTGTCCTATCACTTGTTACCTGGGAGAAGAGACCAACCTCCTCCTTACTATAAACTCCTTTCAGGTATAAGGTTTCCCCTCAGCCTCCTTTTCTCTAGGCTGAACAACTCCAGTTCCCTCAGCTGCTCCTGTTCTCCAGACCCTTCACCAGCTTCATTGCCCTTCTCTGGACATGCTCCAATACCTCAATGTCCTTCTTGGAGTGAGTGGCCCAAAATTGAATCCAGTACTCAAGGTCTGATCTCACCAGTGCTGAGTACAGGGAGACGATCTCTGCCCTGGTCCTGCTGACCACACTATTGCTGATCAAAGCCAGACTGCTGGTGGCCTCCTTGGCCACCTGGGTACACACTGGCTCATGTTCTGCTGGCAGCTCCTTTTCTAGCAGGCAATTTCCAGCCACTCTTCTCCAAACTGAAGAATGTTGCAGGGGGTTGTTGTGACACAAGTGCAGAACCGAGCATGTAGCCTTGTTGAACCTCATCTACTGAATGAATACGCTAAGTATTTTAAAAGAAATTCCATTTTCTAGAGCAAAACTACTTTATCTGTTTCAATGATGAGTATTGCAGAACTCAGATGCTACATTTCTGCTGACTGCTGGCCTCTTGTCTCATAATTCACAGCAGAAACATTTGCTTGTAAGCAAAAATCTGCTAATGCTTAGTTACTTTTTGGCTTTTAGCTGTTCTACCCAAGGGAAATATCTACTGATGGGAACCACCTTGCTAGTGCACTTCAGGGGAAAATATATGCAAGTGATCTGTGGTCAGACCAAGAGTGGCTGCTCCAAACTAAGGAAAGCCTCAACAGAATTGCTCATAAACGTGGACTAGATGCCAACCTAAACAACTTGCATGGTAAAATAATTCCTGCAGGAATAACTTTACATCATCTGACTCAGAATTTCCTAAAACCCAGCGCTTCATCAATGTCATTTTTCAGAAGACAGAAAATAAGAAAATAATAGTGCTTCATTTCATGTCTTCTCCATGTGGAGGTAGTGTGCTATGGTATGGAAAAAAAGGTGAAGCTTTGCTGCATCTCTTCCAATTAGGGCAAATGGTGGAACGTTAAGAATGGATTATTCTGACTCTGCTGATGGGATGTGTCTCCCCAGTTCCCAAAGTAAGATCAGCTGAGCTGCAACTGGAGAGTGACTCGAGACTATTGGTCTGAACTGTTCTTCAATCCCCACACTGAACTAGTTCAGCTTATTCTGACAAAAAATTCAGACCTCAAGGAAAGAAGAAATTGATTTGCACATTAAATTCTTACCCATATATCATAGTATCAGTCAGGGTTGGAAGGGACAACAAGGATCAGCTAGTTCCAACCCCTGCCATGGGCAGGGACACCCCACACTAGATCAGGCTGGCCAGAGCCTCATCCAGCCTGGTCTTAAACAAGTCCAGGGACAGGGCCTCAACCACCTCCTTAGATAACCCATTCCAGGGCTTCACCACTCTCATGGTGAAGAACTTCCTCCTCACATCTAGCCTGAATCTCCCCACCTCCAGCTTCATTCCATTCCCCCTAGTCAAGAATATGAGAAATCAAGTTTCATAAAGGTTTGTTTAATAAAACAAATATTCATATCAGAGCAAGAATTGCTTTTGAAGATTATTTTGGGTTTAAATTATTTTACTTTTCAAACACAGGCTAACTGGTATCAATGTTTTCCTATCTTTCAATATTCAGAATCAAAGAATCATAGAGATCATCAAGTCCAACTCCCCTGCCAAAGCAGGATCACCTAGGGCAGGTCACACTGGAACACATCCAGATGGGTCTTGAAAGTCTCCAGAGAAGGAGACTCCACAACCTCTCTGGGCAGCCTGCTCAAGGGCTCTGTCACCCTTACAGTAAAGAAGGTTTTCCTCAGTTGAGGTGGATCTTCTGCGTTCCAGTGTGTATCCACTGCCCCTTGTCCTATCACAGGACACCACTTAAAAGAGACTGGCCCCTTCTTCTTGACACCCACCTTTCAGATATTTATAAACCTTAATAAGATCTCCTCTCAGTCTTCTCTTTTCCAGACTAAACAGCCCCAGGTCTCTCAGCCTCTTCTCATCAGATGTTCCAATCCCTTCATCATCCTTGTAGCCCACATGTACACTCTAGTATAACCCTGTGTCTCCAGAACTGGGGACAGTAAGTCCAATCTAATCACCCATGTAAAAGCTCAGATTCTCCACAACACTTAAGTGTTTTTAGGAGGAAACAAGAGTGTGGCTTCATTTACCTGTAGTAACTCAAAGTAGTGCAAACAGTGATAGACAGGGATAAGCATGAGTCGTGGCAGAACATATCGTACAGCTTCTTTAAACCCTTCAGCAGTGGACTGGAAAGGAAAAAGCAAACAGGATTACTGACACTGAAATACTCAGGACAAGGCCCTGAAGTTAGCAGCACTCTGAGCAGGATGGCTGGGCTACAAACATCTAGAGTATCCCCTCTGACCTACAGCACTCCTTGCTTACATCCAGCAGTAATAACAACAATAAAGCTTGCAAAAACATCAGTGTTTCTCTTCCTAAGACTCAGAGACACATAAATGCTCTGGCATCAAGCAAACAGATCTTGTAAACATCCTTGTAACTGGGACCAGTTCTGTTTAACATATTTGTTGGTGACATGGACAGTGGGATGGAGGCACCCTCAGCATGTCTGCTGACGATACCGAGCTGTGTGGTGTGCACAACACGCTGGAGGGAAGGGATGTCATCCAGAGGGACCTGAACAGGCTGGAGAGGTGGCTACATTCCAAGTCTGGACTAGGACTTTGGACTTTAAACTTGCTAGGGAGACAGGTAAAATGTCTCACTTCGTTTGCCAAGTGCAAAGATGTAAGATGAGCGACATGATGCAGCTTGCCAAGTACTCAGAGCTGAAGAAGGAATATTCACCCTGAAGGAATGGCTCGGAGGAATCTCAGCTTGCAGAGATGTGGGCCCCAGTGAACTGTACAAACTGTTTCTATAATGGCTTTAGCTGGGAGCACCACTGACCAAACACTTGCTCAGCAGCTTCTCTAAGTGCATTTCTGAACACAAATTCAGCCTTCTGAGCAGGAGGTTTTAAGAGATCGTTGGCAGAAGGAAGTAATAAAAATTAAACCCCACCATAGATTATGGAAAAGACTCATGGATGGGTCAGAGCTAAGTCCAGTTTTTATAGAAAGAGGCAGAGTTGAAATACCTTATACTGAAGAAGGTCATAATCTGGATTATTTCTTCCTCAGTTGGAAGTAAAAAAAGTACTGATGAAATTCAAACCTGTTGAAATCTGAGAGCTAAAGCAATTCAGTACTTCTTGCTTGCACTCACCTGGAAGTGGAGAGCAACAGCAGGTTTTGCCATTAAGTTATTAAAATGCTCATGAAATTGTGGAGAGAGAATATCCTGGGACAAGGTTTCATATGGATCAAAGGCTTGCTCCTAAATAAAAACAGAGAATTACATTCATAGATGGAAGATGTAAGCTCTTTCTGTGCCAGCTGGTACAATTAGTTCCTTTAACAAACTGATACACAAGTGGAACTTTGCAAGAAAATATTGATTTTGCAAAACAAATATTCAGGAGACCACAAACCTTTTTTCACTTCCAAATTTTAAATGTGCACAACATTTTTGGTAACACTCCTCAACCTCACCATTCTCATCAGTAACACCAACTTTGTTTTCTGAAGCAGTGGGAACCAAGAGCAGCCTAAGAGGGAATCTTCTCAATACTCAGTAAGAGCTGATGGGTGGGGGGAAGAGGATGGGGCCAGACTCTTTTCACTGGTGCCCAGAACAAGGGGCAACAGGCACAAACTGGAATCCAGGAGGGTCCATCTGAACATGAGGATGGACCTTCTTTGTAGTGAGGATGGCAGAGTCCTGAATAAGGCTGCCCAGAGAGGCTGTGGAGTCTCCTTATCTGGAGTGATTCCAAACCCACCTGGGCATTGTGATCCTGGGTGACCTGCTGTGAGTGACCCTGCTTTGAACTGGGACATGATCTCCAGATGTCCCTTCCAACCTCCATCATTCTGTGTTTCTGTGAAGTTCTTGCTTTCATTTCACATAAAATGGTGATTTACTTCTGTAAATTTACTTCTGTCAATTTACTTCCTTCTCTGTCACTAAAGAATGACTCTTGGGAAAGTGCAGGTAAAGATGAACTTCGGAGCCTGTCACAAGGAGGCATCATTGTACCACCACTATTTCAGGGCATGTCAGCTAAGCATGGCCAGTCATAAGCACTGGACTTGGGCACAATTCTCTGGCCATGTTTGCTGGGTGTATGGCCACACCCAGAGAGTGGCAGTGAATGCAGTTACATCCAGTTGGTGACCAGGCACCAGTGGGATTCCCCAGGGCTTAGTGTTGGGGCCTGTTTTCCGTAATGTCTTTAACAATGATCTGGATGAGGGGATGCAGGAGATGTCAGTTTGTGGACAACACCAAGTTGAGTGAAAAGAGTTGATCTGTCTAGCTCTACAGAGGGACCTGGACAGGCTGGATCAATTGGCTAAAGCCAAGGGGCTAAGGTTCAAAGAGGTGAAGTGCCAGGTTCTGCACTTGGGTCACAACAACCCCATGAATGCTCTGGGCGTGGGGCAGAGTGGCTTGAAAGTGTCCAGTAGAAAAGGAGCTGACTATGCTGGTCAGCAGCAGAGTGAACATGAGCTAGTGTGTGCCCAGATGGCCAAGAAGGCCACCAGAATCCTGGCCTGGATTAGGAATAATGTGGCCAGGAGGACCAGGGCAGGTATTGTCTCCCTGTATTGGGCACAGGTGAGGCCACATCTCAAATATTGGTTCAGTTTTGGGTCCCTCACTACGAGGTGCTGATGGGTTGCAACATGTCCATAAAAATGCAGTGAAGGTGGTGGAGGGTCTGGAGAGCAGCTCTTGTGAGGAGCAGCTCACGGCCGCTCGGCCTGGAGAAAAGGAGACTGAGGGAAGACTTCATTGCTCTCTGAAAAGAGGTGGGTGTCAGTCTTTTCTCTCAAGGAACAAGCAACAGGACAAGAATCTCACGTTGCTTCAGGAGAGATTTAGGTTGGGTATTACAGAAAACTTCTTCACTGAAAGAGTGGTTAAGCCCTGGAAGAAGCTGCCCAGGAAAGCGGTGGAATCATTGTCCCTGGAAGCATTAAAACAATCCTGTGTAGACGTGGTGCCTAGGGACATGGTTTAGCGTTGGATCAACAGTTGAACTTGATCTTGGAGGTCTTTTCCAACCTTTAAAGGTTCTTCTATGTTGGAAGGCTGGGAAAATATCTCACCTGAAAGAATCTGAGAGGAAAGTCCTCTGATGAAACCAAGAGTTTCAGGTGTAAAAATTATGACTCTGAATGGAGTATCTGGCTGTGATTCTGTAATATCGACTCCAGCAGGGTGGGATGGAAACCTGACTGTACATGAATCTCTGCAGGAATAATTTATGACTGCTCATAGCTCACCTGCTCCAAAGTCTGTCAGGCTTCTCCAGTCTCTGCGGATTCATTGGGCTGAATCACTCATGAATCACAGAGTTATCCGGTGCTGATGGCAGGATGCCCAGAATGAGCACATACCTCTAGATTTCACCTAACTGCAGCAGTGCTCAGAGCCCGGGCTCTGCAGGATTTGGGAGTACCAAACGCTCTTTTAAACATTCAGGTAATGTCTCACAAGTCTCCCATTTGCAGAAAGTGGAGGTGATTTCCCACCTTACTCACAGGGCAGCTGCAATTAAACTCTTTGTGGGGAGGAAAGGCAGAGAATGCGCTCTCTTTTCACATGCAAATTGTAATCATCAAACTCAGCTCTCCTCATCAAGTTCTAATCATCGCTGTCCATTCGCATTAGATTGTATCTGGGAAGGGGGGATGGAAGGGGGAAGGGTTTGGCACACCAGCAGCTGAAGAGAAATGATTAGACATTCTCTGACTAAACAATCTGAATTCAGTTTCCAGCCTCAGGGTTTGTTTGGTTTTTTTTTTTGGGGGGAGTGTTTGGTGGTTTACTTCAGACCTGCCCACTACCTGCAAGCAACGTGGGAGTCTTATTTCGCAACATCCCAATTAAAGACAGGGGACAGTAGCACTGCACATAAGCTCAGGCTTTCACCAAGTGTGTCAAAGTTTTGGTTTTGAACACAAGACTGAAAAAAAAAAAAAAATCACACCACTCCAAAACTGCATTAGAGATCTTCCCCAAGAGATCAACATAAAAGAGGAGGTTTTACACTTGCAGTGTTGAAAAGTATCTGTAAGCGTGCTGTTTTCCACCTGGTTTTGCTTTGTGAATCCTAAAAAGTTCTCCTTTGGAAACATGCATATCAGCAGAACAATTTACAATCTATTGATAACCTTGCTTGGCTAGCTGCACAGTAGCAGGCAGAAAGACACTCTGCCCTTGGTTCACAGAGTCATTGTGGTTAGATAAGACCTTTAAGACCATCAAGTTCAGCGGCTGCTGGGCCATCTCATTTACACTACATTGTTACCTCGAAAGGTCGGATCTTTGGGGTGGGTCCCTTTCAACCCCACATTCTATGATTCTGTGAATTATTAACCCAGCACCACCAGGTCACCATTAAACCATTGTCAGCAGCACATCTACTCCTTCAGAGACTCTCCCACCACTAGCAGAACATCACCAAAGAAATTACCCCAGGTAACCAATAAACACGTTGTATCAAATAGAACTTTGAAAGTTACCCCGAACAAATACTTTTCTACCAGCTTATAAACAAATCTCCGCCTCCCACTCAAGTCAGGCATCAAGTCTCTGTTTTTCCTCCACACCAGGAAAAAAAAAATATTTCATTTTCTCCATACTTTCTTATCTGAAGGCCACTCCAATATTTATGTTTAAACCTTGCAGAGAACTGATGCAGAAAAACAGCCAAAGCAGGGAGATTCCAGCCTGCAAAGGTTGTTTGGTTTTAATTAGCCTTCCAAACAAGTTGAAGGACCTTCATAATGGAAACACGAAGTGAACAAGCCTAGCAGTAAGATAGGCAGAGCAAATAAACACTTCCCTTTCCTATCTCTCTTTAATGATCCCTTCTGCAAATACAGAAAGATCTCAGCATGCCAGATGATCAAACGAGCTGCCTACTTATTAAGTAGCTCACGCTCTACATTAACTGAATTATTCAATTCAAACTTACTACCTGCACAAAAAAGTTTGAAGAAGCAGCTGCTTTCCCTTTCCCATTCAAGTTTTCCATTTCATGAAAATCAGGTGAGATTTTTACTTGTGGCAAAGGATTTGCTTCCCTTAAAGGACAGGATGCCCAAGGGGAGCTTTTGCTATAAACTAATGTATGCTTTCCAGGGTAGTGCTCTACTACTTCAGATTTTAAGTCCTTTTCCAATCTTAATATAATAGCTACTCTATTTCATTGTTTCTTTTTAGCAGGGTCTGTGATGACATGACAAGACATGATGATTTTCAAGAGGTCAGATTCAGACCAGATGAGGAAGAATTTTTTTATGATGTAATTGGTGAAACATTGGCACAAATGGCTCAGAGTGATGGTTGATGAACCATTCCAGGTCAGGTTGTTCAGGGCTCTGTGCAACCTGCTCTACTTGCAGATCTCTAACCGTAGGGGCATTGGACTAGATGACCTTTAAAGGTCTCTTCCAAACTAATGCATTCTATGCTATATATATATATATATATATATACTTATACAGGTAACTATGCATTAACAACTTAAGAACTATGACCTAGTCAACTGGACTTTCCTACTTATAATTCACACGAGTGATTTATTGAAGTAAGGCCAGGAAAACTTTTATGGTACGTTCGTAAGTGAGTGGCAGTTGGGCTGAAGGACCCATTCTCTTCACACCCACACAAATATACTCACTTCCCAAATGGTAGTGGGGTGTTCTCATTCCATCCTCACATGCTAAAGCTAAACACACATAGAAGTGAAATGGAAACATTATTGGTTGCCATTTTCACTATAAGCATCATAATTTTCAGATAACCCCCATAAATTTCACATTAACTGTGTGGTTCATTGAGGCATTCCCTCTCTCTCAGGCCAGATCATCTGAGTTCCTCTGTAATACAGCTGATATGGTTTACATGATTTCCCCTGGTATTTTGGTTCAAAAAACTGAGCTCAATATATCTGTCAAGAAAAAGTAGATTCCATTTAAGTATGCCCAAACTTCCACGTCTACCTTGGCAATTTGATCCAAGTGTTAGGTCCCCCGACAGTTAAAAAGGTGTGCTGTATTTCTAAGCTGAACTGTCCTCCTGCCTTTCAGACACTGCCTTTTTGCTGTGTGCCTCTGATGAATTCCAGAGTCAGAGAATTGTTTAGATTAGAAAAGACCTTTAAGATCATCAACTGCAACCATTTTCTAACTCTGCTAAGGCTGGTACTAAACCAGGCTCCCTCAGCACATCTCTGTGCCTTTTAAACACTTCAAGGGATGGGGATTCAAGCCTCCTCCAGTGTTTGAGAACCCTTTCAGTGAAGTTTCTTCCAATCTCCAGTTGTTTTGTATTCTAATGGTGAGGGTTGGAAGGGACCTCTGGAGATCATCCGGTCCAATTCCCCTGCTAAAGCAGAGGCACCCACAGCAGCTTGCCCAGGATCACAACGTCGAGGCAGGTTTGCAACCTCTCTAGAGAAGAAGACTCCACAACCTCTGTGGGCAGCCTGCTCCAGCACCCTCACACCAAACAAGTTTCTACTCATCTTTGGATGGAACCTCCTGGGTTCAAGTTTGTGCCTGTTGCCCCTTGTCCTGTCACTGGGCACCACTGAGAAGAGCCTGGCCCCATCCTTTTCCCTACCAGCCTTTAGCTCCTGCTGAGCACTGATCAGATCCCCTCTCAGGCTGCTTTTCTCCAGGCTAAACAGCCCCGGTTCTCTTAGTCTTTCCTCCTCACAGAGATGCTGCAGGCCCCTCCTCATACACTGAGCACTAAGCTGCTGCTCAGATGCAAGTCTGTTTTGACACCTCATTCCCTCCCAGAGTCTTTCTTTGCAGAGACATTTCCCATTCCAGATGTCTGACAATGCAGCTGGCTGAATTAAGAACACATTTTGAGTCAGCTCACTGTCCAGAGTCATGCAAGTCCCTTACTCTGCAGGTGTACACCCAGCCGCTATGATTTTTGGGTAGCCCTGGGCTTGACACCAGTGCCTATAAAAACAGAAGCACCAGTGAGCAATCCCAGGTAGTTACTGTTCAAATCCACTTCCCTGCAGGAACATAGCAATTCATTTCCACACTGAAATAAGATCTTAGTTTTGTGCTTACCTGCTTGATATTGTTTCTGTGACAAGTAGAAAACACACACTTTAAAGCTTACCTACTGAAGCATGGGTAGGGAAGATCTCCATTCAGAGCTTAATTTACAATTGCTCATTTATGGGATATCAGAGTCATGACCCACAGTTTACTAAGGAAATAAAACCATCAGTGGCTTAAAAACAAAGCAAAAACCCAACCAACAAAATACCATACCTCTGCAAGATCCTCAAAGCAGCTGCCAGCTAGAGGATGAGGACTGCTTTCATCAGTCATCTCAACAGTATCCTCAATCAATCCTAAAAGCTTCACTGTCAGCTCGTGGATATCTGAAATGTTGCTAAATATCACATCGATATCCTGCAAACATAAAACGTTATCTCAGTAGTGCTCAGAATGATTTATTTTGCTTATGTAAATATTGGAGCATTATTCCTGAAGTCTGATCCAAGAGGTAAATGGAGAGAAGCCAACAAAAAGCAATGAAGAAAGTTAAATTACGTGGTTTTGCCAGCCTTGCAGGCTTGCCTGGGCACATCCAACCTTGCACAACTCTCATCCCAGCAAAAGAAAACACACCATCCTTCCCAGGCCGGAGAGCAGCAGCTCAGTACAGGCTGTGGGTGCTCTGGACACGAATGCCTGGCCTTTTCAGTCCCATTTCACAGCAGTTCTTTTCCTCATCACTGATTCTTGTCTTTCAGAACACCATAGGAAGGAGGCAATTTAAAGCAGCTCCAAGGTCAGACCCTTTAAACCACAGGTAAAACTAAAGCAGCTGCTTGGCCACTTTAGCAGAACAGTACCTGGGCACAGAGGAGCAATCAGCAGCTTCCTTTTCTGTATCCGACTTTTAGCTGTTTCAAATCCACACACCACAAACACACCCTAATAGGAAGCCCCTTCCAATGACCTGAATTCTTCTTCTGACCTCTCCAAAACACACTCATCAGAAGCCTTCTCTGCCCGCCCCCAACCTAATGCTGCAGAACTTCCCTGAGCTCCTGCCAGCACCAAGACCATGGCAACCTCTTTGTGGGAACAAGCCACCTTGAAATTTCTCATTCCCATGTAACAGAAGAGCATTTCTCCAGAATATCGCTCCCTTCTCCTCCCATCACCTTCGTTTGAATTCTTTCCCCACATTTGCACAATTCTCTGATATCCCATCAGCTACTAAGGAACCTCCACACCCAGCTGTAATGGGAATGTCTCCTGCTGACTCTCTTTTTAACTTGCTGGCATAACCTAAAAATCCCAGTTCAGGTTCTGCTGCCTGGTACCCTTTCTCCTCCCTCCCACAGGAAGCATTCGCTAACCTCTCATTATTCTTCTCTCACAAGACATGTGCTTCCTTTCTAGAATACAGCATCCTGCAAACAGAATGTGCCACACACAGATACTCAATCAAATATTTCGATCATGTATCAAACCGAGATCACAGAATCATTAGTTTGTGTTGGAAGGGACCTTAAAGATCATCCAGTTCCAATCCCCCTGCCATGGGCAGAGACACCTTCCACTAGACCAGGTTACTCAAGTCCTCATCCAACCTGACCTTGAACGCCTCCAGGCAGGGGGCATTCCCAACCTCCCTGGGCAACCTGTTCCAGCATCTCACCACCCTCACTGTACAGAATTTTTTCCTAATATCCAGTCTAAATCTGCCCTCTTTCAGTGAAGATTCCCTTCACAATCAGAGAGAATCCAGAGCCCAAAAGCTATTTTACTCATAATTCCTGCACACCAGGAAGCCCTGGGGTAGACTCCAACTGTCAGTTCAAGTGTTCACTCACATTCACTGTCCATGCAGGTAAGTAACCATTAATTTTTGTGTTAAGGTAAAGTGTAACTATTCCCTTCATGACCCAAGGACTGTAGCTATTGCTGGCACCAGACAGGGAATCACATCCATTAAGCTTCACTCTGAGAGCAGCACTCTTCAGCCTGATAATGGCAGTTCCTCCATTTTGTTATTTCATAGGCAGCCAACCCTCATAAATCAAATTTAATTTTACCTCCAGCACAGTTAATGCTAAGTTGCTATGTTATGGCTGCTAATGGAACCAACTAGCATTACACATCAATAACCTATTAAAGGACTTACATTAGGTGTGAACAATTTTCTGTTTGATAGGAAAGCTTCCCGAAATACTTTGATGATCAGATTCAGCTCCCTCAGGTATTGCCTTTCTTCTGCAATTTCATTTCTCACTAGGTCATAGTAGTTGAGTTCCCCAGAAGAAGAGGGCTCATCTTCACAGAGAGAAACCAAACCAATGTCATCCTGATCAAACATATCCATCAAAACCTAGCAAAGAAAATTTACAACATTACATGCAAGCCTGCTCTGTGCACTTGGCTCAAGCTCAGCTATTTCAGTGTGTTCAGAGAAATCCTTTGAGTTTTTAATACAATACTTTCTGTGATCACTTGCACAAGGGAGTAATATTTAAACCTTGGCAGCAGAAGGCTGGCTTCATTGCCAAAGCCATTTACCCCTTTATAAGTTAGTATGACCTAGAAAACAAGCTACAATTCACCCAGAACCAACTTTCCAAACAAGGCATCTTGCATAAGCCTTTGCCAAAACCCTCCTGATAAACATAAAATGCAACAAAAATCTTTCTCAGTTCTCTGAGGATGAAAACTAAAAGTCTTGTTCTGGATTATAAAGAAGGAAAAAACTGTCAAGACAAAGTGACATCAGGAGGACAGTAACACAGGTTGCCCAGATATGTGGTTGAGGCCCTGCCCTGAAGATGTTCAAGATCAGCCTTGTTATGGCCCTGGGCAGCCTGATCTAGTTGGAGTTCTCCTGCTCACTGCCGGGGCATCAGGCAAGATGACCTTTGAAGGTCCCTTCCAACCTAATGCAATCTGTGTAATTCCATGTGAAATAAAGGACAATATAATTTTGTAGGAATTGCTCCTGTTCCAAAACTTCACAGGCTTAAGTCTTTACTGTGGCAGCTCTGTACAAGGAGAAGCTTCACAGAACAATAAAGTCATAGAACTACTTTGGTTGGAAGAGACCTTCAAGTTCATCGAGTCTAACTTTCAATGGTTCTTCTATGACTAATCATAGAATCACAGAGTGGTTTGAGTTGGAACGGACCTTAAAGATGATCTAGTTCCAACACCTCTGCCATGGCCAGGGACACTTTCCAATAGACCAGGTTGCTCAAAGCCTCCTCCAAGCTGGTCTTAAACATTTTCAGGGATAAGATGCCCACAACTCATGGTTGAGTAAGACCAGTCTCTCCCTCCTATCCTGCTTTGGATGTGTCATCTTAGAAAAGAAACTAAACCAAAACCACCTCTGGTATCAGCTGGTTTAACCCCAACTCCTCACCTTATCAGCACACATGGACACTTTAATGTCCTGCTGGGAGATCTCAAAGTGTCGTATATTGAAGACATAGTTTCCAGCCAGCTTTAAAATGTCAGCTGAGATGTATTCCAAGACAGCCACGATATACAGAGAGACATGGTAATCTACCTTGTAACCCAGGACCTCCTGCAAATTCAAAAGACAACAAAAAGTAATGTTATTCAATCCAGAAATTCATTCAGAATGACAATTAACACATTGAACTCTCTCATGAAATCCATCTTGTCTGTGCTGGTAAGTTACAGTGATGTAATGGCTGGGGCAAAGGACAACAAAAGGAACTTTGATCAGCATCCCCAAAGGGAATGTTTGTAAATACTTCCTTGTGCAGTTTCACCATTTGACAGATACATGTGTCACACTGACAGGTGACAAGTTTCAGGACTTTCAGTAATCCTTCCTCTAAAAATGGCAAACCTAAAAATAGGATTGCTTCAAGGAAGGCACTTCACTATAAGGAAGAAATTCTTCACTGTAAGGGTAGTGAGACACTGGTACAGGTTGCCCAGAGAAGTTGTGGATGCCCCCTCCCAGGAAATATTTAAGGTTGGTCAGGTTGGATGGGGCTTTCAGCAACCTGGTCTAGTAGAAGGTGTCACTGCCCATGGCAGTGGGGTTGAACTAGATGATTTTTGAGGTCACTTCAATCCAAACCATTCTACGATTCTTCTACTTAAATTATAGTCTCAATCTATGTTTATTGCAGGACTCTAACCCTAATCTGGACTCTTCACAAAAGAGCATGCTTCATTCTGAGCTGTTCTTGATGGAAGGAGGTTTCTTTCATGAAACTACAAACTGTCTTACAGACTCTTTATTTTGAGGTGTACAGAGCCCTGGAGCAGGCTGCCCAGAGAATCTGTGGAGTCTCCTTCTCTGAAGAGATTCCAAACCTACCTGGACATTGTGATCCTGGGCAACCTGCTGTGGGTGACCCTGCTTTAGTAGGGGGCACTGGACTAGATGACATCCAGAGGACCCTTCCAACCCCTGACAGTCTCTCTTGTTTGGGTTGAACAAGACCTCTAAGGTCATCAAGTCCAACCATCAACCCAACACCACCATGGCCACTAAACCACATCAACATGTTTCTTGAATACCTCCAGGTGTTCTACAATCCCCCTGGGCAGCCTGTTCCAATGCTTGACCACTCTTTCAGGGAAGAAATGTTTCCTAATATCCAACCTAAACCTTCCCTGGCACAATTTCAGGCCACTTTGCCTCGTTTTATCACCTGATACCCCACCCCAACCTCCTTTAAGGGAGCTGCAGAGAGCCCCTCAGCCTCATTTGCTCCAGACTAAACAACCCCAGTTCCCTCAGCTGCTCCTCACCAGACCTTTTCTCCAGACCCTTCACCAGTTTTGTTGCACTTCTGTGGACACACTCCAGCACCTCAATGTCCTTTATCTTCTAAAAATCAGATTCTGTGCCTATATCCACACACTTCCATACCAGGCTTCATAAAGCAAAGCCAGTGCTATCTAGGAAGATCTTACTTAATGCTAACATCTCTTCCCCTCTCATTAGCCATCATAAACCGAGACAGTGTACACAACAGTGAGTACACCTGAAAGATGCTTTGATTTCTGTTTATGCTTAAATAATGGTTTCTTAAAGCAGCTGGAAACTCTGGTGCAACAATGCCACCACTGGAAAAAAACTATTTAAGCTTTGAACAAAAAGCAAAATTGAAAGAAAAAAAAAAACAAACCAAAAAGAGCAGCATTTGGATCAGCCTCAATCTATTGATTCAGCACTGGAGGTGATTAAACACTGATCTAAAATTCAGAGTATTGTTTGATCATTAAACACCCCAAAACTCTAGAGGGGCACGGTAGGAATCCATGCTTACTGTGGGACAGAAATCCTAACCGGAAGCAAGGAGCTCCACATCTGATATAAGCAACATGACACCTAAGAACTGAGTCGTCCCTTCTCCTCCACAATAAACTCTCTATCTGGCCTTTTGTCACATCCCCTCTAAACTAAGGCACCAGAGACATTCAGCAGCACTGAAAGAACACTGATACACATCTTAGTTGACAGTACACAAAGAACAGGATCTACCTGTTCCCTCGTCTTCTCTTTTGCCTTCTGCAGCATTTTGGAACAAATAAAGGTGTCAAAACAGTGCTGCTGAAGCAAGTAAAGTGTTCGAGGGTTTATTTATGTTAAACACTAACTAGTCATATTTCACAACAGAGTAATCAATTAACACTCTATTGTCTAGAACGTGACAAACTGGGTGCATTCAGAAGAGTGTAGCCAGCAGGTCAAGGGAGGTTCTCCTTCCCCTTTACTCTGCACTAGTGAGGCCACATGTGGAGGACTGGGTCCAGGTCTGGATTTCCCAGTTCAGGAGTGACAGGGAACTACTGTAGAGAATCCAGCAGAGGCTACAAAGATGCTGAGGGGAGTGGAGAATCTCTGAGAGGAGGAAAGGCTAAGAGACCTGGGGCTGTTGAGCTGGAGAAGAGCAGCATGAAAGCAGATCTTCTCAATGATCAGCAAAGCTGAAGTCTGGGCAAGAGGATGGGGCCATAATCTCTTTAGTGGTGCCCAGACAGAACAAGGGGCAGTAGGCACAAACTGGAACCCAGGAGGTTCATTCTGAACGCGAGGAGAAAATTGTTTGGTATGAGGGTGCTGGAGCCCTGAAGCAAGCTGCCCAGAGAGGCTGTGGAGTCTTTGGAGAGATTCCAAATCCACTTGGACATTGCGACCCTGAGCAAGCTGCTGTGGGTGCCTCTGCTTTAGCAAGGGGATTGGACTGGATTGATCTCCAGAGATCCCTTCCAACCTCCACCAGTCTGGGATTCTGCAAATTTGTTACAATATACTCATCCAGTGCTATGGTGACCCACAGCCAAGATGAGAAACTTCCCCTGATCTCACACAGATTACAGAAATAGTGCTGGAGGGAGATAATACAGCTGGGGGGAGTGGTGGGCAGAATCGGCAGGTTGTTGGTTTAAGTACCTTTAATAAAGGATGGATTTTGTCCACAGGAAGCAGGAGAGGGTTTCTTCTTTTTCTTTTCTCTATAGCAGACTGTGCATCAGCGATCGCCCACTTGTCTATGGGATGAGGAAATGTCTTTTGAACGCGCTCCTGTCCAAACAGAGAGAGTGCACTGAGATTAACCACAGCAATCAAAGAGAAGTTCTGAAAAAACAAGCAGCAAATTACTTCCCTTGTAGTACAATTATCCTCCTCCTCCTCAGTGTTTGCAACACATTCTCCTAATTGTTCTCTCCACCTAACAACCTCCCTGCCCTAAGCATGAAGAACTCCTTCAAATCTCCTGAAACAACTCCTGCTCTATGATCTTTACATCACAGGAGCAGCAAGAAACCTCCGCTGAGGCCAGGAGCCCAAAACATAAACAACATCAGGAAGTACTGAACAGTTTACAGTCTAAAAGAAAAAAAACAAGTTGACATTGTTCCTGTTTCAGAGAAGAGTGTAACTTGTCTGACCAAGTTTATGGCAGACATGAAAAACAAGTGCAGGGCTGCATCAAAAAAAAAATGTTCACAGCAGGATGGGGGAAATGCTTCTCCCCTTCTTCTCTGCTCTTATGAGACCTTACCCAGAACACTGCATCCAGCAGTGTCTGGTGCCCCCAGCACAAGCAAGACATGGAACTGTTGCAGTGGGTCCAGAGGAGGCCATGAAGATGATCAGAGGGCTGAAGCACCTCCCTTATGGGGACAGGCTATGTTGATCCTGGAGAAGAGAAGGGTCTGGGAAGACCTTATAGTGACAAGAAAGCTGGGGAGGGACTTTTCATAAGAGGCCATAGTGATAGGACAAGGGGAAATGTATTGAAGCTGGAGGAGGGGAAAGCTAGACTGGATATTAGGGAAAAATTCCTTACAGTGTGGGTGGTGAGACACTGGAACAGGTTGCTCAGGGAGGTTGTAAAGGCATTCAAGGCCAGGTTGAATGAGGCTTTGAGCAACCTGATTTAGTGGAAGCTGAACTGGAACTAGATGATCTTTAATTTCTCCCTTCTCTCTAGTCTAGATCTCCCTCTTTTAGTTTAAACCCATCACCCCTTGTCCTGTCACAACAGGCCTTGTTAAAAGGTCTGTACCCAGCTTTCTTCTTGGACCCTTTAAGTACTGAGAGGTCACAAGAAGGTCTCTCTGGAGCCTTCTCCTCTCCAGGCTGAACAGGCTTCCTGCTGCAGCCTCTGTGAGCTGGGGAATTAAATGCTGAAAGAACAAGCCTGAACTGAACTCTGATGACTACTCAAGGGACTTTGGCAAAACAGGTTTCTTAAGGTGGACAGCTCAGGGGTGGGGGTGGAGGGGTGGCGTAGTGATCACCTCCCACTACACCACAGCCCATTACCATGGCCTTATCCACAACCTGGGCCACAATGCAGCCTGCATGGGTGGTGACTCAGAAGAGAGATTTTATAGATGAGCTGAGGAAAGGAGGACTTTTAAGTGTCCCTTTTGATACATTCTGAAATGTGAAAGGAGGCCCGAGGTCTTCCTAGAGGCAGCTTTGAAGTATTTGCACATGGTCAGTAAAGGCTCAGCTTTCTGTGTCAGCTGTCAGTGCCAGGTAAGCACTTCATGACCTTTCCTCCTGAACAGCAGCTGACAGCTGAGGGCTGATTAACTGAAATGAACTTTCCCTGAGATTCTAACAGGAGATGTCCCATAAAATGGACATAACATAGTATTCAGCTGTCCTTCAACTCACGACCAATGCCAGCCTTTTGTGTTCAGACTTTACTGGTTCCCAATGTTTTCTTGGGAACAATCTGAAGGGCTTTTTTTTATTATTTACAAAACCTTTATAAGTAAGATTTTAGACCTGATCTTGCAAATACTGAAGTGTAATAATGTGCACAAAGAGTTCCACTAACTCGAGGCTGTTATGTAAATACCAGCATAATAAACCTGAGAGATCACAGTGCTCATGTTTTCTCTTAACAAGTGAAAACAACTGAGGAGCAGAGCCAAAAGCCTTCAGTTGTGGATCTCAGATGCTTGCTGGCAACACAGTCCCAACAACATCCCATAACACAAAACTCAATTCTCCTTTCTCTGCTCAGGAAAAATCTGAACTTATTGACCTACAGAAGAACAATATTTTGGGGAACCTGTTACCACTCTGTGTTTTTAAACTAAATGGTTTTTATATTGCCAAGCACAACAATGTTTTATTAGTCACAGCCTTAAAGTGCCAAGTATATTTAAAGTACAATACACAAGATTTAGTGTCTGCTGTGATATTTTGTCACCAAGAAATCAAAGAGCTGCCAGCTGTCTCAGGAGGCTGTAGCACATGTAATCTGTGAAGCATACAAACAGCCAATGAAAATTATTAATTCATAGACTCATAGAATGGTTTGGGTTGGAAGGGACCTTAAAGATCATCTAGTTCCAGCACCCCTGCCATGGGCAGGGACACCTTCCACTAGACCAGGTTACTCAAGGCCCCATCCAACATGGCCTTGAGCATCTCCAGGGAGGGAAGACCCACGACCTCCCTGGTCAACCTGTTCAGTTCCTCACCACCCTAACTGTAAAGAATTTCTTCCTAATACCCAGTCTAAACCTGCCCTCCTCAAATGAAAAGTATTAATTCCTACATACATGAGGCAATTTTATCATCTCATTACTCAGAAGCAGAAAACGATGGAGCTGGTGTGTAGCGAAATCAGTGCTCCCTCAAACTGCCCTCAGTGCTGAAGGGATCAAACTCTTCTCAGATTGATCCAGCTGGGAACTGGAGAAAACACAGAATTTCTCAGCTCCATGGCATAGAATAATGTCTAAAATGTCTAAAGTTGAAATCCAGACTCAAGGTAGCAATAATCCCAAGAGCTGTCACGGGACTATTAAGTTTTGCTTTTATTTAGTCATAATCTTTATGCATCAGTATTACAAAACATATTAATCATAAACCAAAATGAATAACTAATGAATTAACTCCATGTTGAATAAAAGGCAACTGCTGCATCTAATATGGATCTAAATCCCCTCAGGCAATTATTTTGCAAATTTTTGTGGGGTGTTTTTTTTTGGTTTGTTTTTAATTTCCATGACACACAGAATTGTTTAGGGTGGAAAAGACCTTTAAGATAATTTAATCCAGCCATTAACCCAGAACTACCAAGTTTGCTCCTAAGCCGTGTCCCTCAGCATCATATATACACTGCTTTTAAATCCTTCCAGGGATGGTGACTCCACCACGTCCCTGGGCAGCCTGTCCCAGGCCTTGACAACCCTTTCAGAGAATGAAGTTTTCCTGACATCCAACCTCAACCTCCTCTGGCACAATGTGAGGCCTTATGTTCTCATACTGCCAGTTGCTGCTTGGGAGAATTAGCACCTAGCTCCAAGGTCCTTTCAGGCAGCTGTAAAGAGCCAGAAGGTGTCCCCTCAGCCTCCTTTTCTCCAGGCTGAGCAGCCTCTGTTCTCTCAGCTGCTTCTCATACGATTTATTGTCTAAACCCTTCACAATCTCTGCTGCCCTTCTCTGGACACACTCCAGCACCTCCATGTCCTTCCTGTAGCAAGGGGCCCAAAAATCAATGCAGTATTTGAGATTCAACCCTGAATGCTAGCTAGAGACTGGTAGAGGAGAACTTCATTTTGGTTTTGTCTGAAAATCCTAGACATATGAAGTGATGTTCAATTAATACTCCCCAAAGCTCTAATGGGTCGCAGCTACATGAAAGCACTCTCTCCCTCTAGACTATATACTCAAGCACACTCCATTAAAGCCCTCATTTTGTAGCTGATGACACAAAACCAGACAGCTGCAATAACACAAGAGCCTCAGTGAGTTCAATAAAGTTCCAGGAACATACAACTCTGTTCCCTCAGCTGCACAATCCAGGCCTAACAACAGCAACCTTTCATTCTAATAGTTACTTCCCCCCACCCCAACATTTATGTCAAATAATAGGAAAACTTGCAACATCCTTAAGTTTAAGGTGTGTTTGAGCAGCAGAAAATCCTTCAAAGTGTTCTGCATTTATAAAAGTAATGTTGAAAGAAAAATCTCCAGCTATGATTCTATTTCTACTCTGAAGCCCTGTCTACGAAAAAAAGTCTCCAATCAAACTTGAGTTGTGAAATGGGGTTGGAAGGGAAATTCAGAGATCAGCGAGTCTACCCCCCTTGCCAAAGCAGGATCACCTAGGAAAGGCCACACAGGAACACATCCAGATGGGTCTTGAAAGTCTCCAGAGAAGGAGACTCCACAACCTCTCTAGGCAGCCTGCTTCAGGGCTCCAGCACCCTCACTGTAAAGAACTTTCTCCTCATATTGAGGTGGAACCTCCTGTGTTCCAGCTTCTACCTGTTGTTCCTTGTCCTATCACAGGATACCAACAAAAAGACCCAGCACCTTCATCTTGACATTCACCCCTCAGATATTTATAGACACTGATAAGACCCTCTCTCAGCCTTCTCTTCTCAAGACTGAACAGCCCCAAGACTCTCAGTCTTTCTTCAAGTCTTTCTCTCAACAAGAGAGATGTTCAAGTCCCCCAGACATCCTCATTGCTCTCCTCTGGACTCTCTCCAGCAGAACCCTGCCTCTCTTGAATTGGTGAGACTCAAACTCAAAACAGTATTCCAGGTGTGGTCTCACCAGGGCAGAGCAGAGGGAGAGGAGAACCTCCCTAGATCTGCTGGACACACTTTTCTTGATGCACCCCAGAAGACCACTGGCCTTCCTGGCTACAAGGGCACACCGCTGTCCCATGAGTAACTTCCTGTCCACTAGGACTCCGAGGTCTTTCTCCATGGAATTGCTTCCCAGCAGGACAATCCATAGTCTACTGGTGCAGGGGTTATTCCTCCCCAGATGCAGGACTCTGCACTTATTTTATAACCTTTGAGCATTAACAAGCTCTGCTTTTCAGATTCATCTTGCTTTACCTTCAGCCTCCACTTCTCACACCAGCTTAGTTCACCTCAGCCCCTCTGCAAGCAAGCACTTGGTTTTCCAGTATCTAGTCTTACCTCTACATCTTGTACAGTCCGTGGCTGAGCAATGCATAGTTTGTTTAGCAGCTGAAGTATCAACTCTTCAATGTAATAGAGGGAATCTTCTTTTGCTGAAAGGTTTGGGTGAACCTGTTGTTGAACCTGTCCAAAAAATTTGAAGAATTAGGACTTTTTTCCTCATTTAAAGCTGTTTAAAAGGAAGAATTGGAGAAAAGCAGAGTTCCTCTGTACCATAGTGCTGCAAATTCTTATACTTCCAGTGATTTCCCACAAGTTTTCCTATGCAGCCAAGATGACAGTTCCTATTCCTGCAAAGTTGGCATCTCTATTCAATTAAAACTATGTGTTTATCCTTTATGGTGGGGAAGAAATTTCAAGTCAAGGCAGATTTCTGCCAACAATGCAGCAAAAACAACCACTCTGGGTAACCCTGCGGTTATTCATTCACAGAATGAGTAACAGTTACATTACTAACCCTACTCATGAGTACTGGGTGACTGTGAGCAGAGAAGCAGCATAGATTTACCAAAGGAAAAGATCTAACAAGCAAGGACACCAGGATAAGAGAACTAACCAGTCTGGCAATGAATTAATTGAATTAATGTGCTGTCAAAATCAGGCACAATAAAAACCACACAAACATGACACCACAGAAGGGCAGAAAAAACTCTTTGATATGCTCCAGAACCAGAACATTAACTAGAACAGTCACAGAATTGCTTTGGTTGGATCATCAAGTCCAACTGTCAGCCTAAGACCACTGCAGCCATTAAACTATGTCCCCAAGTTTCTTGAACACCTCCAGGGGTGGTGACTTCACCGCCTCTCTGGGCAGCCTGCTCTAATCCCTGACCACTCTTTCAGCAAAGAAATTGTTCCTAATATCCAACCTAAATATCCCCTGGCACAATTTCAGACAATTTTTTCTTGTTCTTGATACTAGGGAGAAGAGACCAACCCCCACCTCACTCCAACCTCCCTTCAGAGAGCTGTAGAGAGGCAGAAGGTCTCCCCACAGCCAGATCCCTCAACTGCTGCGTTCAAGACCTGGTCTCCAGGCACTTCACCAACTTTGTCACCCTTCTCTGGACACACTCCAGCACCTCAGTGTTCTTCTTGAAGTGAGGGGCCCAACATGAAACACTGTCTGAGGTATAAAAGAGATGTGAAACACAATAGAGAGAGACCGAAGGGAAAGCATGTCAGGAGTGTCAAGACCAGGAAACATGCTGTGAGTAAAGCTTGACTTCCACCTCCCTCTAAGGCAAGGCAGGATAATACCTTTTATCTCACTACACAGAGATTAATCACAGCTTTTGTGATTAAGATTTTCCAAGGCTAAACTAGTGTAGACAACGTGAAACAGGCAACTTCAGCATGTGCCCACACAAGCTAAAGGGCCACAACTAACTTGCTTTGGTCCAATGTGGCTATTTTCCTACTAAAACTCCCCCAAACCCAAACTACAACCCCACCTTAAAAACAAGAAAAGGCACTCAAGAGCTAGTCTATTATATACTCATTTTCCCTGGCAGCCTCTCAGTCAGGAAAGTATGAACTAAATCTTAAACTATAGCCAAAAAGATTCCCAAGCAATACAACCCAGGGAAATTCCCTACTCTCCCCACACAAATTCTATGTTAATCACTTCAAAAAAGTAACCTTCCATACTTACATCAGCATTGTGTACGTGGTATCAAGCACGAGGCAAGTGGATCAGTAGGTTTTCAGGGGAAGGCACTAACACCTCTGGGCCAGTTCTGAAACACAGGAGCTTCTCCCTCTGAACACAATATGAGGGGGTGGGGGGGGCACTGGTAGGCTCTGACGACTCCCTCCAAATTAACTACTAATAATTTCATAGCAGTCCATTGGAGGCAGTGAATTTGTAGCCCTGAAGGCTCTTGTAAGTTGTGTAAAACCAAGTCCAGGAGCATATAAAGTGGCTGGCTGTTTTTCTTCCCTGCTGGCCACAGAGGAAAGTGATCAGAGCTGCCCAGCAGCCAGAGACACCACAAGGAAGGGCTGCTCCACCTCCTGTCATGCCTTGGCCTGAAAGAGTTGGGGGCACAGGACTGTGCTTTGCCCCTACATCTCCACGTGGGAAGTACTCATGTACTCCACATGAGTACATTTCTAGTACTTGATTTTACACTGGCATCCTTCCTCACAAAGCACAGGTGAAGAACCCATGAGGAAAGCTGCTGTACACCAAGGAAGAAGGAACACATTACCTGCTTCTAACCCAGCTGCTGAGTTTGGGTGTAGACTTTGTACAGGCCTGTAAGCACAGCTTAGTTTTCTGCAGCTCCAACGTGAGCGTCTCTGTGCCTCATCTCACTGTTGCACAGCTGACGTGTAGAAGACCATGTACTGCTGAAGGAAACAAAACCCACCTCACACGAAAACCAGACCCACTCCTTGAAAACACTTACTTCAGACTGCAGGTTTGCAACAATAATCAGTGCACTTCGTGTTCTTCCTGAACATGAGAGTTTAATTCACAAAACAATGGGAAACCAGGAAGTGTTGAGCTAAGGTCCTGCCACGTATCTCTTGCACAAGCACTACTACAGCAAAAGCACTGGCTGGGGAACTAGGAAATGAGATGAAGTTGTATTTCCCCCACAATGAATCCTTAAGGATGCTCCACAGAAATGAAAAGAACAGGACCACAAAAATGATGGGAGGGCTGGAAGCCCTCTGCTGTGAGGCCAGACTGAGAGAGTTGGGGTTGTTTAGCCTGGAGAAGAAAAGACTCAAGGGAGACCTTCTGGTGGCCTTCCAGTGCTTGAAGGGGCTGATGAGAAAACTGGGGACGGACTTTTGTGTTGTGACAGGCTATGGGATGATGGTTTAAACTAAAAGAGGGAGAGAAGGAAGATATTTTTGAGATTGAGGGTGGTAAGACCCTGGCTCAGGTTGCCCAGACAGGTGGTAGATGCCCATGGAACCATTCCAGGTCAGGTTGTTTAGAACTCTAAGCAACCTGCTCTAGTTGCAGATGTCCCTGCTCAGTGCAGGGAGGTGTACTAGATGACCTTGAAAGGTCCCTTCTAACCCAAACCAGTCTGTGATTCCATGGTAAGATGAGAAGGGGAAGCTGTGCTCCCCTTAAGAGAAGATGAGGAACTCCCCTTTACCGTATCTGAAGGCAGCCATTCTCCTCCTCTCATGAGGGTTGCATATTTCAAAAACAGACATCACTGCCACAAAGAAAGTGACTTCACTTGTAGCTAACTTCTGTTCTCAGGCCTAAACAGCTCATGCCACGCTTTCCTCAGCTTTCCCAGAAGGGTTGAGGATAATCAGAGGAGCTCTCAGCCCTCTTCAAACACTGGCAGAGAACCTCAGCTTCATACCATGAGCACAAACAGAAGCACTGCAGTCAGTTTTGCTTTGAAAGGAGAAAAACCAACAACACAGCCCAACATTCCTTGGTTGAGACAACTCTTCCCTTAGGATTTAGGAATCAGTTTACATTCAAAATGATTCTGCTTGCAGCATCACACAGAGAGGTCCCAGAGGTGCCTGTGCACTCTCTGGCTTGAAGAGAAGTTATTTTGACATAAGTACTGTTACTGAGAAAACAACAATTTCATAGCAAGAGACTGTTTTTCACAACAACACGAGAAGACAGTTGCAAAAGCTGTGCACCAGCTGACAAAAGCATATGCTGCTCCATAAAGGAGAATGCTTATTCTTTACTCACCTAAACCCTGACTGCAAGGGCTGGAAAAGCAAGGAGAAGCTGAGAAAATACTCAATGTATGGGGGGAAAAAAAAAAAAAAGGCAGAGGAATTACTGAGGACACGTCCCTCAGGGAAGGTACATTCAGTGATTCCGGGTTCAGACCGAAATATCCCAGCAGATTCCATTGGCACGGAATCATCACCAGAGCTCACACAGGGCTCAGTTTTGAGCTGACTTAAACTGCTTCCTTCAAGGGTTAAAATACTGAAAGCCATGACGTGAGAGCTCTGCTGCAAGAACTCCAAGCAGAAGATAACAGAGAAACCAGGTTCTTTTACCTGTGTTATCTCTGAAACCACCCAAGTGGAGTGCTTGAAGCCGTTAAAGAGGGAGATTAAAAGTAGCAAGACTATGGGGATTATCCCTTCATGAGCTGTTACAAGGAGTAGAAATGAAATCACAGGTCTGCATCCTGTAAGTGTAGCATTTAAACATGGCCTGAAAGCCTTTCTGGGGAACAAGCTTTT
This sequence comes from Picus viridis, assembly GCA_033816785.1. Lineage (NCBI taxonomy): Eukaryota > Metazoa > Chordata > Aves > Piciformes > Picidae > Picus > Picus viridis. The sequence goes on along the minus strand of CM066585.1, from coordinate 34,784,709 downwards.
ATTTCAGATGGGACATCCTGAACTGCTTTTTCCCTTGCTCCTCATTTTTACCTCTCCCTACTCTTCTAGCACATGTGTATTGATGATAAGCCAGGGGTGGCTTCACAGAGGCCCCTCCTTGCTACAACTCTCTGAGAGCCCTGCGTCTGTACAAGCTCAAAACTGATCTTCCCCTTGGTCCCTTCTGAGAGGCAGGTCCTGCACCACGCCACAAAAGCATCTAGAGAAAACAAGCAGCTGCAGAGACAGAGTCAAGCTCAAAATTCCTTCTCAGTGAGATGTTAATAGTCCTTACAGGCTCCTGGGAAGAAGCCTGTTAAGAAAAGATTAGGATGAAAACATTTCAGGGACATCAGGTGCTAGGACTAGAAAAAAAAACCTGATGATTGTTCCTCTGTGTCACTGGTGAGGCCACCCCTCAGATACTGGGTTCAGGTTTGGGCCTCTCACTACAAGGACACTGAGTGTGTCTAGAGATGGGGAATGAAGATGGTGAAGGGTCTGGAGAACAGGTCTGCTGAGGAGCAGTTGAAGGAACTGGGGTTGTTCAGCCTGGACAAGAGGAGGCTGAGGGGACACCTTCTCCCTCTCTACCATTCCCTGAAAGGAGCCTGAAGCCAGGTGGGGGTCCATCTCTTCTCCCAAAGAACAAGTGATAGGACCAAAATTCTTCAGTATGAGGGTGGTGAGACTCTGGAATAGGTTGCCCAGAGTGGTTGTGGATGTCCCCTCCCTGGAGGTGTTTAAGGACAGGTCAGATGTGGCCTTGGGCAACCAAGTCTACCATGGCAGGGGGGTTGTAGTATATGATCTGTGAGGTCCCTTCCAACCTAACCTCTATGACAAGAGGAAACAGCCTCAAGTTGCACCAGGGGAGGTTTAGGTTGGGCACGAGAAACAATTTCCCCAATGAAAGGGTTGTCAAGCCCTGAAACAGGCTGCCCAAAGAAGTGGTGTAGTCCCCATCCCTGGAAGGCTTTAAAAGATGTGTAGTTTTGGTACTGAGGGACATAGTTTAGTGGTGGACTTAGGTCAATGACTGAACTTGATGATCGTAAAGGTCTTTTTATCATTGCATGATTCTATGATCTTATTTTTCAGAACTAATACATGGCAAGCTTAATTTTGAACCACAGGAGATCTGTCATGAAGTCTGAACATTGATATTGTCTAGACTTGGGGAACTTCAGAAGTCCTGAGTTTAAAAGCAACGGTCAGAGGGTTGTATCTGACACAACAAAAAGCTGGAGTCAAAAGTGCAGGTAACTTTTCTAGCTTGTACCAAAGAGACAAAGCAGCAGTTTGTTTGGAGCACCTAAAAAGATCTTTCCATGGATTTTGGAAGTAACAGAAACTTCTCATTCCCCTTTTCCCAGAGACTGATGTCAACTTAGAAATTATTTCTATTTCACTTGCCTCAAAAACCACAGTTACACTAGATTGGTGGACAAGTAAAACTTTGCAAGGCTGTTTGTTTACTGGAGGAACAAAGTGCATAAATTTGGGAGGGAGAAAAATAATTAGAAGATAAAAGTTAAATATTTACTATCACAGGTTGGTTAAGGTCTTGCCAACACTTGTCAGTATTTCCATACTGTGTGTTCAAGGTGATGAAATGATCACTGACAACAAAAGCAGGCTTGTCCTGTACCAGGACGCTGAAAGTCAAGGAGAAACCAAAAATGTATTCAACAAATCATAGAATGATTTGGGTTGGAAGGGACTTTCAAGATCATCTAGTTCCAACCTTCCTGCCATGGGCAAGGACACCTTCAACTAAACCACACTGTTCAAGGCATCATTCAACATGGCCTTGAACACCTCCAGGAGGGGGCATCTGCAACTTCCCTGGGCAACCTGTTCCAGTGTCTCACCATCCTTACTGTAAAGAATTTCTTCCTAACATCCAGTCTAAATCTCCCCCCTTTGGCTTCCATCCATTCCCTCTCATCTTGTCACTACAAGCCCTTGTGAAAAGTCCCTCCCCAGCTTTCTTGTAGCCCCCTTCAGATACTGGAAGGATGCTATAAGGTCTCCAGGGAGCCTTCTCTTCTCCAAGATGAACAGCCCCAACTCTCACAGCTTGTCCCCATAGGGAAGGTGCTCCAGCCCTCTGATCATCTTCATGGCCTCCTCTGGACTCACTCCAACAGTTCCATGTGCTTCTTGTGTTGGGGGCACCAGTACTAGACTTAGTACTCCCAGTGAAAAGATCTGGGTTTAGGTTGGAGTTTTATTCCTTCTTTTCTTTCCTCAAGTTAACAGTGCCCATTAGAAACATAAAACATCTGTTCCAGAGGCATTTTTCATCCCTCATCTGGATGATGCTCCAAAGAAGAGAAACAGATGTAGTGTCTTAAAGGCCTGCGATGCTCTCACTCAGTGACAGCACTAATAGTCCCAACTACAGCATAGTTCATCAGAAAGAACCACAAAGATTTAAATACTTAAAGAGATCTCCCAATTAAGCATGCTGTCAAATTCAAAAATAACAGCACTGATTTCTAACTTGACTTCCAGCACAGCCACTTCTAGATGGCCCATCTTCCTTAAATCAAATAAATGCTGATAGAGGAACAGGAGGAAGTGATCTCTTAAGCAAACCAGAACTCAGTAATTCAGCTATGTGCAGCAATTTTAGCTTTTTCATTGCAGCTCTAAACATTTGATGCACTGTTAGCAAAATCTCTTCTAACACAGCAACTGAGCTGTGAAAAGCATCTCTCAGTGCCTGTGGTAACAGCACAAGGAGTGATGGGTTTAAACTAAACCTGGGATATTTAAACTAGACAGAAGGTGGTGATGATGCATGGCTGATTGGTAAACTTTGAATCAAATGCAGATCACTCTCCTCCCCATCTTTTTCTGCAATAAGCTGCAGGATATAACCCATCTTGACAGCAGGTGATGGAATCACAGACAGGTGGGGGTTGGAAGGGACCTCTGGGTTACCCACAGCAGCTTGCCTGGGAGCACAGTGTCCAAGTGGGTTTGGAATCTCTCCAAAGAAGGTGGCTCCATAACCTCTCTGGGCAGCCTGATCCAGGGCTCCAGCACCATCACAGCAAAGTTTTTCCACACATTCAGATGGAACCTCATGGGCTCCAGTATGTGCCCACTGCCCCTTGTCCTGTTCCTGGGCACCACTGAAAAGAGTCTGGCCCCACCCTCTTTCCCCCCACCCTTTAGTTCTTGCTGAGAAGATCCCCTCTCAGGCTACTCCTCTCCAGGCTAAACAGCCCCAGGTTTCTCTACCTCTCCTTGTCACAGAGATGCTCCAGGGCCCTCAGCATCTTTGTAGCCTCCACGGGACTGTCTCCAGTAGTTACCTGTCATTTCTGAACTGGGGAGCCCAGAACTGGACACAGTACTCCAGGTGTAGGCTTATTAGGGTAGAGCAGAGGGGCAAGAGAACACACTCTTCTTAACGTAGCACAGGATCCCATTGGCCTTCTTGGCCATGAGGGCCTATTGGTGTCTCACAGAAGGAACTGGTGGATCATGATGAGCACAACAGACCAAATTTCAGGCTTCTGCTAATTTCCACACAGATGCATTTCCCAGAAGACCTGCCCACTGCTAGCTTCTCCTACTGGCCACTTCCCCACCATGGCTCACTTCTGCTATATCTACTCTCATCTACATTTCATATTTTGTTTTTCACATCTCCCCTTAGCCTGGAGAAGAGGAGGCTGAAGGGAGACCTCATTGCTCTTTGCAACTCCCTGACAGGAGGTTGTAGTGAGGTGGGGTTGGTCTCTTCCACCTAGTATCAGGTGATAGAACAAGACAAAATGGTCTGAAATTGTGCCAGAGGAGGTTTGGGTTGGAAATATTTCTTTACTGAGTGGTCAGGGATTGGAATAGGCTGCCCAGGGCAGGTGGTGAAGTCCCCATACCCGGAGGTGTTCAAGAAATGTGTGGGACGTGGTTTAATGGCCACAGTGGTCTTAGGTCAACCCACAGAGTTCTATGATTCTATGGGATGAGATGATGAGAGAAGCACAAACATTGCCCTGCTTCCCCCAGTGCCTCACTTAGATGGCACACAGAGAGGCAAGATGACCACGCATGAAGGAGTAGAAGCACAAAATTGTGGGAATGGTGGCAGTCAGCCCTTCAGTTTGGATTTTCTTCCAGTCACTAGTTAGCCTGGCAAGTCCTTAAGCCAACGCAAAGGCTCATTTCCATGTTCCATTTTAACAACCCAAGTAGGAAGTGTTTCTTCTGCTACTGCTGCCAAATGAAATTACACCGTTCCTACTACTTTTAAACACTTGGGGTCTAAAAACTACCTTCATTTCATGCCAGCGGCAAACAAAATTCTCCTGTTACCACTGCCAGCTGCAGACTCCAGGGAGACTAATTAAGCTGTGTAATAAAACAGTGAAATAAAAAAGGCATTAAAAAAAATAGGATTTAAGTAAAAGGACCAGTCCCATTTGGTTCCAAATTTTATTGATGATAGTGAATATTTATGCATGGCTTTTTTTGTCTTTCTCCTTCCTTGCCAGGGACTAACCCAAACTGCTACTGAGAATAAAAAAAAGGTCTAGAGGAATTGGCCTGTTGTTTACAGAAGACTTGGTAGAGTACACATCACAGGGACTTGATGTTCCTTTCTACACCTACAGCCACCTTTCCCTTGTGAACATGCTGTTAAGGGGCAACAACTGGATCCGTACTTGACAGAGTCATAGAATGCTTTAGGTTGCAAGAAATATTTAAAGTTCATCTAGTCCAACACCCCCTGCAGTCACCAGGGACATCTGCTACTAAGAACAGGTTGATCACAGCCCCATCAAACCCGACCTGGAATGGTTCCAGGGATGGGGCATCTATCACCTCTCTGGGAAACCCATGACAGGGTGTCACCCCGCTCAGGGTAAAACACGTCTTCCTTCTCTCCAGCCTGAATCTCCCTCTTTCAGTTTAAACTTTCATCCCTTGTCTTGTCACAATAGGCCCTGCTCAAAAGTCTGTCCCCAGCTTTCTGAACAGCCCCTTTAAGTACTGAAAGGTCACCAACAGGTCTCCCTGGAGCCTTCTCTTCTCCAGGCTGAACAGCCCCAACTCTCTCAGCCTGGCTTGACAGAGTGCTTCCAACCCTCTCATCATTGCTGTGGCCTTCCGTGGCCTTGCTCCAACAGGTCCATGGTTCTGCTGTGCTGAGGACTCCAGGGCTGGACCCAGCACTGCAAGTGGGGGCTCAGCAGAATGGAGCCGAGGGGCAGAGTCCCCGCCCTCCACCTGCTGCCCACACTGCTGGGGATCAGCCCAGGACACAGCTGGGTCTGGGCTGTAAGCAGACAGTGTCAACTCATCTCCACCTTTTCATCCACCAATATTCCCAAGTCCTTCTCCACAGGACTGCCCTCCATCCCAGCATGCCCCAACCCAGGTGCAGGACCTTGTACTCGGCCTTGTTGAAACCTCATGAGGTCTACTTTGTTCAGATCCATTCAGGTGCAGTCTCATCCCTCAGGTGTGCCAACCACACCATTCAGCTTGGTGTCGTCTGCAAACTTCCTGAGGGTGCACTTGATCCTGCTTCAAACTTGTATGAGTCTAAGTAACTTGACAGGCAATGAAGTCTCACCAGCACTTCCCTTGTTTGCCCTTCTCCCAGTCTGAGGCATTCATGCCTGCAGTAACTGGAAACCTGCAAAGGTCTGGGTTCAGAATTCAAATAATTGTACTTATTAAAAGCCAAATGACCTCACAGATTTCCAAACTAAATATAACTTAGCTTAAAACATCACAACAAGCAGCTCTACAGTTGAAATTACAACGCATTAAATAATAATTCATGCTAATGAAATTAGAATGCATTAAATTATAATCCATTCTAATGGCTCCATAATGCATTAAACAATTCTAACCCAAGGGGGTCCAATTCTTTCACGGAAAAACATGCTGGTTACCAGCTCTGACAGAGCAGGGAACAAAATGAGGCAGACAAGTGAGGAAAATAGTAGAAGATCTGGGCCGTCATGCATTAATTCCCATGTTTTAGAATATAGAGAAGCACTGAATGACTGCAAACTTCAGAAACATCCTCAAAAATGGTCTTTTATATTTCTGTCTGCAACATTTGCTAAGAATAAACCCTTTAGTCATGCTCTAGAAATCTGATGTGTGGTCCAGAGCAATAGTGGAATTGTTTCGGAGAATGCAAATAGTGTAGAGAGCCCTGCTTACACCGACGGGCAGCGAGCGCCTGCAGAAATGTGAGGATTCATTGTTGGGTGGGCTAGTAGGTAACAGAGAAAATCGAACCAGGAGCACCTCTGAGAGGCTTGTTAATTTGATGCAGAGAGATCGGAGGAGAAAGAAACCGAATACACAGCCCTTGTTTATAGCAGTCTGTCTTTAATTTGCCAGAGGATCTGTGGGAGCGTGCACAGGCGATAATGCACACTGGGAACAGGCGATAACACGGCCTGTGCGGGCAGCAAGCAGGTCAAGCGAGGAGATTCTGCCCCTCTGCTCCCCTCCGGTGAGGCCCCACCTGCAGCGCTGGGTCCAGCTCTACAGTCCCCAACATAAGGAGGCCATGGAAACTGTCAAAGCAGGGCCAGAGGAGGGCCGTGCAGATGGCCAGAGGACTGGAACACCTCTGCTGTGAGGCCAGGATGAGAGAGTTCAGGTTGTTCAGCCTGGAGAAGGCTCCAAGCAGACCTTCCTGTTTGAAGGTGGCTACAGAACAGATGGAGAGGGACTTTGTACAAAGGCATGGAGTAACAGGATGAGAGGCAATGGCCACAAACTGGAAGGAGATGGATTTAGATTAGACATCAGGAACAAATTCTTCCCTGTGGTGGTGAGACAAAGTTCTCCCCCCATACACAAAAGAAACCACAGCTAACTCAGTTGGAGAAGCAAATGAATATAAGCTGTATTTACAAGCAGAATGAAATGCAGATGGATATATACACAATATACAGTATTTACAATATATACAGAAATATACAGCAAAGAACATAATGCAGAACAAAGCTTTCCCTCCTCCAGCCAGGAGGGTCTTCCCCCCGCTGTACTCCCTCTCTCTCCCTATCTCCCTTTTTTCCCAAAAAGGGTTAGAGAGAGAGAATAAGGTAATTATTAAGGAGGAAATTCTGTTAGCTCAAAGCATGTGCAAGAATTAGTTTTCTTATCTGGTTAGTTCAGTTAATTCAAGGTTGACTCTGTCCAACACAGAGGAAAGGAGGAAAGGCAGCAGCTGTTCATGCAGTGATGGAACAGAGAGAACTGACTGAGATTCAAACTGAACTAAAGATAAAATTTAAAGTTGCATTCTACCAATCTACCAATGAAATTCGCTTAGACTTTATCTTTGTTTTCAAAACATTCAGCCAGCGTTCCAGTAACTGTCCCTTTCTTAAAGGCACAGCCTAAAACGGTCACATTCCCCATGAGGCTGAGGAGGCATTGCAACAGGTTGCCCAGAGAAGTTGTGGAAGCTCCATGACTGGAACTGTTGAAGGCCAGGTTGGGTGGGGCCTTCAGCAACCTGGTCCAGTAGGAAGAGTTCCTACCCACGGCAGAGGGGTTGGAACTACAGGATCTTTAAGGTCCCTTCCAACCCAAACCATCCTGGGATTCTATGATTGCTATTTTGGAGCACATCCATGTATGTCCAACACCAAACCAGTTCCATGGAATCACCCATTTAATTTTGAAAACCTGCTCCAGCAGATTGGGATAAAGGTTCATTCCAGGTACCATTGGAAGATGTTTGACATTAATGATGTTTTCAATGACAAATATGAAAAGGTTCTTACACAATGAATTTCCAGGATGTTAAAACTGGGACTTCCTTTAACTCCTGGTGGGAGATACACACTCGGGTGCTACCAGCAAGATTCATACATGGTTTTTCTAGGTTCCCCACTAAGATCAATAGATGAGACATCAAAGCATTGCTATCAACCTGTAAAATCAATTCAGTTCTGCAAAGTTTCATATGGAAGAGAATTGACAGTCAGCAAGAACAAGCTTTGGCACAGGATCTGGGCTAGGAAACCCAGTTACAAAACTCAAATGCCCATTTTAGAAACAAGTTTCATAATTTGCCATCTTTCCCCACAAAAGTCATCAGGCCAGGAAAAGCTAAAACAACAAATTAAAACAAACCCAAGCAAGCACTTGGAAACACGAAAAAGAGGAGGGAGCAAATTCACAAGAGAAAATCCCCCCACCATGGAGGGTCCTGGATTCATGAGAAGAAGATCTGGCCAGCTTTGGAGAGAGAGAAGCAGAAAATCCCCTCCAGCAGTCCTGCCCCATCGAGCAGAAGCTTTAATGATGCTGCCAGTATCAACATCCCAAGGATTCAAACCCAAGAAACCCCACCAGTGGGGGGTTTGAAAGCTCTCTAATTTCTGCTGGAACAGCTGCTGGAGCACTTTGAGAATTATTCAAAGAGACACTGTGATCCTTTAGGAAGTCAGCCCCTTTAAGAAATAAAGTCAGCTTCCAGATTAAAAGTCTTCATAAAGCCTAGACGATAGAGCTACTTGAAGTGATTTGCTTGCTACCAACAACAGCAGTTCAACTAACTGTAACATCACAGAATTACTTTTGTTGATTAAAAACCTTTAAGATCATCAAGTCCAACCATTATCTAACTCTGCTAAGGCTGGTGCTAAACCACATCCCTCAGCACATCTCTGCCTCTTTTAAACACCTCCAGGGATGGGGATTCAACTACATCCCTGGGCAACCTGTTCCAGGGTCTGAACACCCTTTCAGTGAAAAAGTTTCATCTAATATCTAATCTAAACCTCCCCTGGTGCAACTTGAGGCTATTTCCTCTTGTCCTATTGCTTGCTGTTTGGGAGAAGGGACCAAGCCCCACCTTGATGCATCCTCCTTTCAGAGATTTGAGAGAGCCAGAAGGTCTCCCCTCAGTCTCCTTTTCTCCAGGCTGAACAATCCCCTCAGTCTCCTTTTCTCCAGGTGAGGAGTGGCTGAACATGAAACTACTTCAAAATCTTCAACTTAGTAGATTCCAAGGTGTCAGTGCTAAGTGCCGGGTTCTGCACATTGGTCACAGCAACCCCATGCAGTGCTACAGGCTGGGGTCAGAGTGGCTGGAGAGCAGCCAGGCAGAGGGGGACCTGGGGGTACTGGTTGATTGTAGGCTGAACATGAGCCTGCAGTGTGCCCAGGCAGCCAAGAAGGCCAATGGCATCCTCGCCTGTATCAGGAACAGCGTGGCCAGCAGGAGCAGGGAGGTCATTCTGCCCCTGTACACTGCACTGGTTAGGCCGCACCTTGAGTCCTGTGTCCAGTTCTGGGCCCCTCAGTTTAGGAAGGATGTTGTCTTGCTGGAGCATGTCCAGAGAAGGGCAACAAAGTTGGTGAGGGGTTTGGAACACAAGCCCTACGAGGAAAGGCTGAGGGAGCTGGGGTTGCTTAGCCTGGAGAAGAGGAAACTCAGGGGTGACCTTATTGCTCTCTACAACTACCTGAAGGGAGGTTGTAGACAGGCAGAGGTTGGTCTCTTCTCCCAGGCAGCCAGCACCAGAACAAGAGGACACAGTCTCAGGCTGCACCAGGGGAGGTTTAGGCTGGATGTTAGGAAGAAGTTCTACACGGAGAGAGTGATTGCCCATTGGAATGGGCTGCCCGTGGAGGTGGTGGAGTCACCTTCATTGGAGGTGTTCAGGAGGAGACTTGATGGGGTGCTTGGTGCCATGGTTTAGTTGTTTAGGTGGGTTGGATTGGATGATGGGTTGGACGCGATGATCTTGAAGGTCTCTTTCAACCTGGTGTATTGTATTGTATTGTAATATGGTGAGATATACACACACACATATAAAGAACTTGCTTAAAAATCTAGTTTAATGCCTTGACATTTAGTTTTTTTCCGAAGACTAAGACTTTTCTAAGACTTCCCTCACACTAGTAGGTATAATTTAGCACTCTACTAATCTTAAAGATGTATGAGCAGTTAAAGGCATAGAGAACATCGGCCAAAAGAGAGATCCTCATCTTTTTTCCCCACATATAAAAGCAAGAACTGATGTATTTTACCTTTCCCCCCCCCCTCATAATATGGTAAATGTCAACTGCATGGAATGCATTTAAATGCAAGTGTTTAAAAGTGATTTGATAAGAAGTGACCTTAACTTGTTGAATGCATAGTGAAGGAGAGTGGATCTCTTCAAAGCATGTCATGGACTTCAAATTCAAGCAGCAAGGAAATCCTGTCTGTTGTCAGTGAACTGTATTGGCATGTTATCCTGATGCACATCTTTCTATACTTTAGAATGAAGATTTCTCACACCTTAACGTACATAAAGAAAGCAAAAACCTTTCCCCATTTTCTGCTTATTCACAAAGTCTCTACTGAAGGGAAAGGCCTTCAAGAACAGGAGATAGAATCCTATGTCTGTACTTGCAGCACAGGCTACTGTGAAGAAAACCCAATGTAAAGTGAAAAAAACAACAAACTTCTGTTCCAGGTATTTAACAAAACCAAACCAACCTATCTACATCAAAAACAAAAACCCAAACCAAACCCCTTCTCAAGCTCTTTAAAGTTTGCATTGCAAAAGCAGCCTGCTTGGAAAGGTCTTATCTAAACTGGCTGACAAACAAACTTTTAAGCCCCTTCAGAATCACAAAATCATAGAATTGTTTTATTTGGAAAAGATCATTGAGTCCAACCACTATCTAACTCTACCAAGGCTGGTGCTAAACCATGTCCCTCAGCACCACATCTCTATGTCTTTTAAACACCTCTGTGGATGAGGATTCAACCACCCCCTGGGAAGCTTGTTCCGGGGCTTGACAACCCTTTCAGGGAAGAAACATTTGCCAATATCCAACTTAAACCTATCCTGCTGCCACTTGTGGCCATCTCCTCTTGTCCTTTTACTGGTTTCTTGGGAGAAAAGACCAACCCCAAGCTGGATCCAACTTCCTTTCAGGGAGTTGTAGAGAGCCTTCCCTCAGCCTCCTTTTCTCCAGACTGAACAACCCCAGTTCCCTCAGCTGCTCCTCACCAGATGTGTTCTCCAGACCCTTCACCAGCTTTATTGCCCTTCTCTGGACCTGCTCCAGCACCTCAATGACCTTCTTGGAGTGAGGGGCCCAAAACTGAACCCTGTATTGGAGGTGTGGCCCCACCAGTGCTGAGTACTGGGGGAATGATAAATGTGGCATACATTTAATAATTTCTGACACCACACAGGAGCTTATGCTTTGGTGGAGACTTAGGATTCAGTGGTACACTTCTCAACTCTCCAATGCAGAATGGAAATGCTCTCATCTCTTCATCAAAGTGAAACGCAAGATGTAAATAACCCATAAATCTTCTGAAAGGTTCTGGCTTAAGCATCTCCAGAATCTATTAAAACTGACAGCATCTCCCTGACTGCAACAACGATACAATTTCGGTTTGACTCACTGATACTGTGTGTTCATAAAAGAAACGCACATTACAGTGTGATTGCTTCACGCTAAAGGGTGGGTACTGCAGACAAGGAACTTTTCCAGGAAAGAAAAAAAAACCTGTCCATAAGCAGCTATGATTTTTTTTTTTTCTGCAAGCAGACACTGGTATCAAGACTTTATTTCCTCTGGTTTAGAATGTCTGAGTTCCTGCTCTGTCTCTTTTCATCAGTACTAAAAGTAGAGAGACAGAAAGAATTGGTAAGAGCAGCATTAATCTGCCAACTTTTAGAATGATAGCATCATGGAATTGTTTTGTTTGGAAAGACCTCTAAGATCCCAACTGCCAATCTAAGATCATTAAACCATGTCCCCAGGTGCCATGTCCACACGTTTCTTTGAATACTCTTATTTATATTTTAGAATGATGAAAAGTACCTTTAAAGTTTTACTGAAACCTTTTTGGTCAGACTCGTATAGCTCTAGCTCACATTTGGGTGGATGCTGTTTGGTGTCAAGGTGTGGGGTTTTATGTCAGCTTCCAGGGATCAGGAAAAGAGCAATATGGCATTCTCAAGGCTTCCCCAGACACGCTGAAAAGCAGTGGAGGAGGAGGAGATTCACGAATAATGAGTAGAAAATCCAGGATTCTGCAGACAGGCGATTAGTGGGTTTTATGCCAGCCACAAGACTACTTAGCTGCCTTCAGTGGCTTTTAATACAAGTGACATGCAGACCCAAAACAAATGAAGGAGAGAGAGAATCATTACCCCATACCATAACTAATTTTATTCTTGGGGGGAAAAAAGACAAAATACCACCCACGTGAGCGCCTGCATTACTCGGATCACAGTGCTGCCCAGCACCAGAGAGAGGATCCATTATGTTAAGAACTATCTAATGGTCCTCAGTCTTTGCAACGGTAACAGGCAAATGACACATAGCAGAACAATATGACTCCCTCCTTCATGCCCTACGAACCTCAATTTAACCCACTCCTTCTGCTTTTGAGTGCATATGAGTTCTGCATAAGAGTGATGGGCTTGAGGCTATCATGCTATACAAAACACATCATAACATTCCCCTCCATGGCAGGGTAATGAGTTTTCCACACAGTTTATCTCCTTCATGGAGCATGCAATTGTTTCTTATGAGAACACAGGCTGACTTTACCCTGTGCCACAGACAACTTGGTGTTACACTGGTCAGGGTATCAGAAGGATCTCAATGGGGTGGCCAGCAAGGGCGACTGGATTGCGAAGGGGCCTTAAGGAAGGGATGGAAGGCTGCCCTTTCACTGCCCATCTCAGAAGCAAAACACTAATATTACCAAGCAGGCTCAAACCCAGCATCCCAATTAAGGCGGCTGGGACGGGACTCTGAGCAAGCGCTGGTGAAGAGGTGAAGGAGAGGCAGCCTCTGACAGGAGGAAGAGAGCCTGCCAGGCACACACCGTCACCTGGCAGCATCTTCACACAAAGAAGCACCGAAGGCAAGGCAAGGCGCACAGGCACTGCTTGGACCTGGGCCCGGGCAGCCTGCTGCGGGTGACCCTCCCTGAGTAGGGGGTGGGCAAGAGGACCTCCTGAGGCCCCTTCCAACCTCTGCAGTGCCGTGACCGAGCTGCCGCGGGGGTGAAGGGACAGGACGGGAGAAGTCCCGTAGGAGTCGGGCAGGGCCAGGGGCACGGTGAAAGCGAAAGGGTGGACTCTCGGGCTCTGCCCTGTAAGACTGTCAAGGGAACGGGCACCGTCCGAGCCCATGGGCATCGCAGCAGTGCCAGCTAGCAGCAGGCGAAGCCCGGCCGCTGCCCGTGCAGCGGGACAGGCACCTGCAGCGGCCCGGGCAGCCCAGGGAGAGGGGCGGGCGGAGAAGGGACCGTCCCAGGGGCTGCAGGGCGGGTTTGAGGCGCAGGTGCCGCTCGTTCCCCGCTCCCCGGGCCGCTACCACTGCTGCCACCGCGGCCGGACTGACCTTGCGCAGGGCGGGCACGAAGAGCCCCCGCCATTTCGGGCCGTTCTCCTCGCCGAAGAACTCGTACGGCTGCGGCGGCGGCTGCATGGCGCCCGCCGGCGGCTCCTCTGCATCGGGGCCGCCCGCCTCGCCGCTCCCCGCTAGCTACGGCGCCCGAGGCATAGGACGGGGAAGGAGGAAAAGGGACGGGGGGGGGCGCTGAGGGGAAAGAAGCCGCCGCCACCGGCGCTCGTCAGGGCCGGGCCGGGCCGCGTTACGGCTCTCGGCCACCGCTTGCTCTGTCCTCACCCCCGCCCGGGCGGCCATCACATCCGGCGCGGGAGGGGCCGGGCTCCGGGCCGCTCGCCGTGCGCTGACGGGGCGGCGGGGTGAGGCACCCTCGGCCCCGCTCGCTGCAGCCCCGCTACTGCTGCCGCCGCCGCCCCTCGGCGCGCATGCGCGGCTGCCACCATTCTGCCCTCCTCCGCCCATTATTGCGGTGCCCCCTGCCGGCCGCGCGGCCGCCGGGCGCTCACGGCGGGAAGAGCCCTTGCAGCGTCCAGCCGCTGCCCCGACGGTCAGGGGAAGGTGCGGCTGCTATGCCTTCAAGGGAGAGCTGCCGTTGTCCGGCCCTCAAGGAAAGCTGTCGCTTCGCGCCCTTCAGGGAAGAGCTGCCGCTGCCGGACCCTCAGGGAAAGTTGCGGCCCAGCACCCGGCACGGCCGAGGTTAATTAATTAGCTGGAATTTGGAACCACATTACGACGCCGAGTTCCGCGGTAGCTGCTTTCCTTCCTACCCCGGAGAAAGCTGTCACAGTACCCTCTACTCCCGGAACCACCACTGCAGCCAAACTTTCGCTCGTTTTCCTTCCGATGCTGGTGCATTCAAGTCTCAGCCCCTATCCCCCCCCTTTAAGACTTGTTAACAAAAGGAATGGATAAATCAAATCGGGGGAAAAGTGCCTTTCTGGCAGAAAGAATGCGATCTCCTGTTACAATAGAGTTCCCAGGCGCTCGCAGAGGCAGTGACAGCTCCTTTTGCTCGGCGTTCAAGCCCAGACCGTAAGCAAAAAGGTAATCCTGTGTGCAAGTTGGCATAACTCTGGCAAAATCCACAAGCCTGGAGTGAGAATAGCAACGATGCCAGAGAAGGCTCTGGGCGGAACTTCTGTTACTTTCAGTACTTAAAGGGGCATCTGACAAAGCTGGGGACAGACTTTTGAGCAGGGCCTGTTGTGACAGGACAAGGGGCGATGAGGTTGAACTAAAAGAGGTGAGATTTAGACTCGCTAGTAGGAGGACATCTTTTACACTGAGAGTGGTAAAACACTGTTGCAGCTTGCCCAGAGGTGGTAGATGCCCTATCCCTGGAACCATTCAGGTTGTTTGGGGCTCTGAGCAACCTGGTCTAATTGCAGATGTCTCTGCTGACTGCAGGGGTGTTGTAATAGGTGATTTTTTTAAAGGTCCCTCCCAACCCAAACAATTCTGTGATTCTGTGGAAGTGGACATCCCAGGCTGAGCGAGCCCCTCACCTAGCACTTTATCCCCATGCCCTTGCTCTTCAGGGTGGGCCATTCCTCTGTTCTCCAGACAGCCTGAACTCTTTCAAGGTGTGGCAGTGATGCCTGGACACTGTGAAGGTACTGTGAAGTATCCTAAAGAAGCTCATTTTCCCAGGAGCAGCTCTTCCCAGAGCTTAAGACTGGTCTGTTAGAGCCCAGAGGAGGGCCATGAAAATGATCAGAGGCCTGGAGCACCTCTGTTATGAAGACGGCTCAGAGAGTTGGGATTGTTCATCCTGGAGCAGAGAAGGCTGTGGGACAAGCTTAGAGCAGCTTTCCAGTGTTTGAAAGGGGCTACAGGAGAGTTGGAAAGGGACTTTGTACAAAGGCATGGAGTGACAGGACAGGAAGTAATGGCTTCAGACTGGAAGAAGCTCAATTTAGATGAGACAATAGAAATAAATTCTTCCCCATGAGGGTGGTGAGGCACTGGAACAGGTTGCCCAGAGAAGCTGTAAAGGCGCCAAGCTTCAAATTGTTCAAGGCCGGGTTGGATGGAGCCTTGAGCAACCTGGTCTAATGAAAAGTATCCTTGCCCTATGGCAGGAAGGTTGGAACTCAATAATCTTTAAGGTCCCTTCCAATCCAAATAATGAATAGGGAATCAACTGTGTTTGTCCAAAGCTGTCCTAATACATTTAATCAAAATTTCAAGAATTACCATTCCACATGCCATTACATGTCCAAATCAATCTTAAGTCTAGTTTTGTCCACTTCATACATACCAGTGTGAGAAAAAGCTGTGGAGTGTGATAAGCATAGATAAGACACAGATACTTTAGCATGACAAGTTTGTTCAGGTGTCACCCCCTTAAATAAAGCAATTGCTATTATACAGAGCTATAACCTGCCTAATTCAGGTGAGAATTAGCAAAAACTAGTGCAACTTTAAGTCACAGTATCACAGTATCCTTAAGGTTGGAAGAGACCTCGAAGATCATCTAGTCCAACCTGAAGTCAGGAGAAACACATAGACCTTACAGCAATTACAAACAAAGCACCACACTATTTTAATCTTAGAAGACATATTTCTTAAGACATTCAAGTGAACTAGACCCCTTTGGAAAATGTATTCAGACATTTTCACACATGGTGGGCAACGAGGTTTTATGTAAGAAACTCCATTCTGAAATTATTGTTTTACAAAAGGTTTATTACTATCTCTAGAAATAGAAATATTTCACAGAATGCTACCTAAAGATTCATCATTTGAAAGCTTCATTTAAACTCTGTCCCAAAATAATCACCTCCTCAGAGTAAAAACTACAGCAGGCTGCACAGGGAAATGTGCTGACTTCAGATTCACCATCCTCTATGACTGCTTTACATTTTAATGCTCTTTCTTCTGTTAATACATGTTGGGGCCACACCTCGTGTGGGAGGAAGTTGCTTTTGCAATCCTTTTGTAGGATTTACTGTTGATAGGCAACACTTCTGGTGGGGAGTGAAGATATGATTGTTTCATTGTGCAGATAAAACTTTTACACAGCTGTGTGGCATTTCAGCACTCAGAGTATCTGACTCTCTGTCTAGAGGTAGTGTAGTGAAGAAAAATGGCCACAGCTTTTCTTTCAAGGTTTTGTTATTTAATTTTTAAGCTGTGTACTTATACAGGAATCACTTTTCTGGTGAAATAGATGTCACTAAGGGGGAATAAAAATAGAGGTTAAGCCCCTTTTCCCCTCAAAGCAGTTCAGCTCTGTACAATAAACTCACCAGCCAGCACAGCTGACCCCCCCATGCTAGCAAGCTCTCTCACACATCAGAAAAGCACAGAAAGTAACTTAAAAAAAAAAAGAGTATGGCAAATTGCCTGGTAGCAAACTACCCACAATTATCTGTGTTACCCAACATCCTGTGAACATCTGCTTGAGAAGTATTCTCAAGTACTTTGTCCCTGGGGCCACGTAATTCTGTTTTGTAGCAATTATGCAGTGAGATACTCAGCTAGGTTACTCTCAAACTCATGCAACACCTCTCTCTAGTTTATAGCATATTCTCCACACAGGTTCTTCCAGCTGTACCCCTGAGAAAACTTCCAAGAGTTCAGAAAAGAAACCAGCACTTTCTCAGCTCCCCTCTTGCCAGGCGTGTGGGAAATGGGAAGCCTTCCTGAGTCACTGCTGTTTGGACTCCAAGGGAAGCAGATACAACATGACTCAATTAAGACAGGTTTCTTTAGCTTCCCTCCCTTCACGTTTGCTTTTACAAAGACCATTTCCACCACATTGCTCAGCCTGTTGTACAAAGATAAGCACCTTTTGCATTACCAGTATTCAAAGGGAAAAAACCAACCAGCCCCAAACCCACATCCACTGAAGTAGTTTCTGCTCAGTGCTGACTTCCTAGGTGCAAGTTAAATGAAAAAATGACTCTTCGTGTACACATTTTAACTTCAGTTCTGTAAAAAAACCACAGCCAGACATTGCATGGACAGTGTATCAGAGTGACATATCTAAACTGACTTGGATTTGGTAATCCCTTGTTAGGCTTATTTTGCTCTGAAAGACTACATCCATGTAGAAGGCTCTGAATATATGATGAAGCTCTTAATCCCCTATCAGCAGAACCCTTAATCAGGGCTTATCCTTCTATCTCCATTATTTTAATGTCAGCTAAGGGACTGTAGACTCCAGTTTCAATGGAGTCAGAAAGAAATCACACAGAGAACCACCCCATGCTTGTGGTTTTCCAGAGAACCGACCACCCTTCCAGAGCGTGAAGGGAGGTAATATTCAGACTAAAGGCATGGGAAGTCTGTGGGCAACTCCATCACAGAAGCTCTTCCTGCTCTACTTCAAGACCTGCTACAGTTGCAGAGACTCTCAAGTTATGCTTGGCACCAGCCTATCCATGGGCTGTTTATGCTCAAGTGGACAAATTTCTACTGCCAACAGGCTGTTAGGTGCATTCTTGCAGATGGTTCTTCCACACCAGGTCTTACCAGGCACCGTAACTCCTTTATTTGTGAAGCCGACAAGTTGTGGGCTGGCCAAGGCAAACATTTCACAAGCTGGTTGCTGAGCTCTCAAGCAACATGTTGCTTGGTTTATCTTTGTCACTAAGGCTGCAGATCTCTTACACAAGAGGTCCAACCTCATTACACTCCTCGATCATTCACAATTCGAACCTTTGCTGCACTTCATCTGCAATCATTTTTGCGATGGCCAGGGAGGAGGTGGCAGCAGGAGAAGGGGCATTTCGGACGTGAAGAATTCTGCTTCCAATATCTCCACTGCCTCCATCAAATACAAAGTCATCTACCAGATTTCCATCGCTGTCCAATGCTTGAGCTCTCACTCCAGATGGACCCCTGTGAAACAAAGGAAGAGCTCACCATCAGAAAATGTTTTCTGTAGTCAGAAAATCAATTTTGTTCTGCTCTTGTGAAGGCAAAGAGCAAGGAGGGACTGTGGAGTCTAAGCCCAGCCAGGCTTTCAGGGGAGCACAGGGAAGTTTTAACACTTGTGAGTCAGAGTGGGAGAAGTCTCGCAGTCGTTACAGTAAACCAAGGGCAGGTAGCCAAGCAGAGGATCTTCTGTGTCTTTCCTGGTTGTGAAGTTATTCTCCTCCCTACAGACACAAACATGCCTTCTTTCAAAACGGAAACCCTTTGTTCAGAAACAGCAAGCCTTGTCACACATAGATTTCATGCCAGTGGCCCACTGCCTGAGCTGGATAACTCCCTTTTTTAGCATGCTCAAGCTTTTCTTATTTTGGATTTTCTCCTGCAAATATTTGTACAGTTAAACACACCTCCATGTACCTGAATCTTGTCTCCCAAGTCTCTTCAGTTCCTGAACTAAACTCTTTTGAATTTGTTTCAACACAGTAAGAAGCTGAACACAATTAGTATTGGCCAGCAGGACTAGGGCAGGGATTGTGCCCCTGTACTCAGCACTGGTGAGGCCACACCCTCTATACAGGAATCAGTTTTTTGGGGCCTTCAATCAAAGAAGGACACTGAAGTGCTGGGCAATGTTCAGAGAAGGGCAATAAAGCTGGCAAAGGGTCTGGAAAACATGTCTGGTGAGGAGCAGCTGAGGAAACGGGGGTTGCTCAGCCTGGAGAAGAGGAGGCTGAGGAGAGACCACAATTTCTACCCTGAAAGGATTGTCAAGACCTAGACCAGGCTGCCCAGGGGAGTGGTGGAGACCCCATCCCTGGAAGTGTTCAAAAAATATGTAGACATGGTACTGAGAGACATAGTTTGGTGGTGAATCTGGCAGTGGTGGGTTTATGGTCGGTCTCGATGACATTAAAGGTCTCTTCTGACCCAAATGACTCTATGACTCTAAGATGTAACAAGCCTCTGGGTGTTGCTAACAAGAGTTTTCTTTACCTGATTACATCATTGACAGTGACCTCGGGGATGAACTTCTGCAGCTCCTTCACCTGTGCGCTAAGGAAACACGCTCTGTACATTTCGCTCAGGCCGTACGACAAGTTCCTCAGCACGAGCTTCCACAACCCACTGCAGAGAGGAAAAATAACTGCAGAGAGATCTTGTGTGATAAATGCAGCTGTGCCAAACTAACAGTCTAAAGTAGGCAGCAAGCTCAACTGCACAGCAAATGTTCTCATTCCAAACATCAGTAATTCAGTCATTGCTTTCTACTTGAGAAATACATATTCCCTGCTTCAACAACCTCCTGCTAGAGCAGGGTCACCCACAGCAGGCTGCCCAGGATCTCAATGTCCAGGTAGGTTTGGAACCTCTTCAGAGAAGGAGACTCCACAGCCTCACCAGACAGCCTGCTCCAGGGCTCTGGCACCCTCACAGCAAAGTTTCTCCTTATGTTCATATGGAACCTCCTAGGTTCCATTTTATGCTTACTGCCCCTCGTTCTGTCACTAGACACCACTGAGAAGAGTCTGACCCCATCCTCTTCCCCCTCCTCCCCCTCCTTTAGCTCTTGATGAACACTGAGAAGATCCCCTTTCAGGCTGCCCCAAGTGTCTCAGCCTTTCCTCCTCACAGAAATGCTACAGTCCCCTTGGCATCTTTGTACCCCCCACTGGACTTTCTCCAGTAGTTCCTTGTGTCTCTTAAACTGGGGAGCCCAGAACTGGACCAAATCCTCCAGAAGTGTCCTCACCACAGCAAAGCAGATGGAGAGGAAAATTTCCCACAACCTACTGTCCACGCTTTTCTTAGTTTTAATCACACCACCTAGCTGGATTAAAACATTACACTGCCTTGGACCATAACCAAACCTGGAAGAGCTCCACTAGTAGTAACATGGCTCCCCAGTACCTTCTGAGGAGCAACCACATTCTCAGACCAGCTGAGACATGTCTTGGTAGTTTATGAAAATTCAAATATGAGCTCATAGGAAGTCAAGTGTCTTGGAGAAGTCTGCCATTATCAGCATGCCTGTCTTGAAACACACCAAAAATCTGGCAGATTTGGGTTTTGAACAAGAACTCTTTTCCATGGAAGCTGACATTTAAGTAAGTATGGATAAAACCCCAAGACTGTACCTGTACATTGCAGCATCCAGAAAGTCTCCAGTGTTGAAGTGAAACCACCTGTAGCCCTCTCGCTTGAAGGCCAATACTGCATTAGGGCCCAGCCAAATGCTGCCATCCATTCTGGGGGTGAAATGGACTCCCAGAAAGGGGAACCGAGGATTGGGAACCTAGAGTGGGACACAACAGTTATTCAGACCAGACCAGAGAAACAGCCAGGCAAGTACTCAGGGTCCACAAACTCATCCAGGAAACATTTGTGAGGAAGGAAGGACAATCATCTACAGTTTGTTGTGTGAGGAAGTGTCCAGGTTTGGGCCAGCCCAGAACTGATTCTGGTCAGTGCTATAACTTCCCATCTCTGTCTCTGCTCACTGAGGTACTTTCTGAAGTTCAGGGCAGGTCTACACAGCCAGGAGCTGCTTCTAGCAGACAGAACGCCGATGGGGACAGGGCTGAGCTGTAGAAAGGCTCCGCCTGACACTTGCTCCTCTGTGCAACAAGGGCACTGCCACAGCTTGTGCCCCACCTTAGTGGGGCAGGAAGGCAGAGGAGGGGAGGAGCGGACAGGACAGGTGATTCTCAACTGCCCAACAAGGGATTCCATCTCATGGATGGCATCTTCAGGAGCAAGCTGAAGGATCCCCAGGGTCAAGCCTCTTTGTCCCTGGCCAGTGTCCCAGGAGGACTCTGTCCCTCCTGCCTTCCATCCCAATCTGTGTATTCTTGAATCCAGTTCCTGAATCCGGTTCCCATCTACTGCTGAGTCCAGTCTGGGACTTGCCCAGTGCCTGCCCCCAGCATAAGTGATGCCAATGGTGTCATCATTGCCATCAGGGATTGGATCGGCCCTTGGTCTGTGTCTCTGTGTCTCTATTCCATGGGATTGTCTTCTTTCCATCCCAGCTTGTTTCCCATCCCCATCAGTCTCTCTCCTGTCCTCCCTTTGTCTTCTCGTTGGGAAAGGAAAGGGGTTCATGAAGAGCCTCTGGCACTACTCTGGTTGCCTGCCCAGCTCTGACCCTTGAAAATTTTGTAGGGATATGAGACTTTTTCTGGGAGTGTTTTGGTCTCATTTGAATGATCCTGAGCAGATTCTGACAAACCCCCAGTGGGAGTGGCCAGCCCAAGACCTGACCCTTGAGAGAGAGTGAATAAACCAAACCAAAACACAGCAAAGGAGTTGGTCTTCCAATAATGGCAGTAATTAGTTTTAAATGAACAAATGAAAAATGAAGTAAATTTGCCATTTCAAATCACTACAACAAAATTCAAGTCATTTAACCTTAGAACTGACTCCTGCAGTGGTTTTTTTTTCTTCCTTGTTAATTCTGCATTTATAGCCTGTAACTAATTGAAACACTCAACAACAGAACAGGGCCTGCATTTAGGGAAAAGCAAAACAAATGAGACAAAAAACCCCCCAACCAACTACCCAAACATGTTTTCTCAGGATATAAACAACCCACAAGAAAACCAACGACAGAGTAATGCTGCTCACCCGTAATAATTATATTGCAATAAAACAGTGTAGAAAACAGCAAGAAAAGCTCCCAGTTCCCTGTGTGGCTCACACCGACAGGCAGTTAGCAAGCCTGAGTCATACTAACAACAAGTATCTGCAGTTTCTTTTTCGTTTGGCAGTGAAAGACAGCCTAATTTTGTGTGAAGGCTGAGGCAGAGCCTTCTCAGTGAGAGGGCATCTTCTCAATAATTCTCAATATTTAAAGGGCAGGGGTAAGAGGATGGAGCCAGACTCCACATTGTTCCCAGTGACAAAACAAGGGGCAGCAGACACAAACTGGAACCCAGGAGGTTCCAGGTCAACAGGAGAAATGTCTTTGCTATAACGGTGGCGGAGCCCTGGAGCAGGCTGCCCATAAAGGTTGTGGAGTCTCCATCTCTGGAGACATTTAAAACCTGCCTAGACATGTTCCTGTGTGACCTTCTCTAGGTGATCCTGCCTTGGTAGGGGAGTTGGACTCGTTGATCTCCAGAGGTCCCTTCCAAGCCCTGCCATTCTGTGATTAAAAATTGTTCCAAGATATATTAGTTTCCTGTATTCGGTGTGTTGGTTTTGTTTTCTGCTAAGAAGATGCATTTAAGACTCTCAAAGCTTAGTGCAAGCACTCCACAAACTACATCTGTGGTAACATGTCACTAAGAGTTGTGCAATTTTCTGCCCTTATCAACTTATTTGGCTACAACAACCAAAAAAAACTTACAAAGGGTAGAAGTGATCCTCACATAGCCATGAAAGGCTGGAAGGTACATTCTCACCCCAGCCTGTTCCTCCCTCCCATCCCAAGACAAGATCCTGAATCATTCCCAGGTGAGGTCAGACAAACCCCCACTGCTCAGGGTTCCAGCACTTCCCTAGGGCCACTTGTCTCCACGTTTAGCAGGCAAATCCAAGTTCACATTCCAAAAGGTGGCGTTTCAATGGACTGCACGAGGTAACCAAAATGCTGCCCTAGGAATTACCAAATTCTTGCTTGCTGTAGAATCAGAGGATCACAAAATAGTTTAGGTTGGGAGGGACATCTAAAGGTCATCTAGGATGGTTCCAGGGATGGGGCCTCTACCACCTCTCAGGACAGCCTGTTCCAGAGCTCTGCCACCCCTGGTGTAAAAAGCATAAAATCATTCTTCCTTCTCTCTAGTCCAAACCTCCCTATTTTAGTTTAACCCCATCACCACTCATCCTGTCACATCAGGCCCTCTTCAAAAGTCTGTCCCTAGCTTTCTGATAGACCTTTTTAAGTACTAAAAGACCACCAGAAGGTCTCCCTGGAGCCTTCTCTTCTCCAACATGAACAACCCCAGCTTGCTCAGCCCAGCCTCACAGCAGAGGGCTTTCATCCCTCACATAATTTTTTTGTGTCCTTCTCTGGCCTTCTCTGGTCTCTCCTGTGCTGAAGCCTCCACAGCAGTCCCTAGCACTGCAGGTGGGGTCTCAGCAGAGCGGAACAGAGGGGCAGAATCTCCTCCCTCCACCTGCTGCCCACACTGCTGTGGATCTGTCTAGGACATGGTTGGATCTGGACTGTGAGTGCATGGTGCTGGCTTGTGTCCATCAGCACCCCCAAGTTCTTCTCCTCAGGGTTGCTCTCCAGCCTTTCATCACCCAGCCCATGTTGATATTGGAGATTGCCCTGACCCATATGCAGGGCCTTACACTTTGCCTCATTGAACCTCATGAGATTCACACTGGCCCACTTACCAAGCTTGTCCAGGTTCCTCTGGACAGATCCCATCCCTTTGTGGTGTCAACTGCATCACACAGCTTAGTGTCATCTTCAAACTTGCTGAGGGTGCCCTTGATGCCACTATGTCATTGATGAAGATATTAAAAGTACTGATCTCAGTATGAACCCCTGAGGGACTCCACCTGCCACCGATTTCTGTCTGGACACTGAGTTATTGACCACCAGCCTCTGGATGCAACATTATCACTTTGTCTGGAACTGCTTCTCTTCATCACACTGTCTGTCTATATTAGATGGTAGAAAGCTTGTCCATTTTTTCCCCATGTCTATTTTTTTGTCATACCAAGTAAAGCTAATTCAAAGATGAGGCAAATATCTAAATCCCAGCTTTGGGTACTGGCAGAAAAAATTAAACCCTACATCTAAGTAAATCCATTATTTGCTGCTGTCCCTTGTTGTCTTCTGAATCCTTCCTACAGTTTATATTATGCCATACAGGAGCCAGGCTTCCCAGTGGACAAGGTGAAAGACAAACCAGAGAGTACATACCGGGTAAATATTGCCTTTAACCATGTAGGACTTTTCTGGTTTCAGCAGCAAATAATCCCCACGAAAGGGCACGATACGAGGTTCAGGGCTGCAGCCACTGATCTCAGACAGGCGGTCTGAGTAAAGTCCTGCACAGGTCACAATGTGCCTGCAGTAGACTTCCTCACCCTGTGGAAATAAAACCAATCAAAATGCACTAAATTCTACACATTGACTGAAAAAAACACCCATCACCTAGAAGCCCTGGAAAAAATTAGTCAACCCCAGAAAGAAAAGGAGAAGAAACATTTTAGGAGGCAGAAACATTTGTTTCATCTAATTGTTTATAATATTCTGGGCTCTCTGGATGAGTCCAGTGAGTGGTGAGAAACAGAGTTAAACTCAGCTGGCAACTGGTCACAAGTGGGGTTCCTCTGGGGCCCAGTACTGTTCTCTTCAGTATCTTCTGGCTTACCATAGCAGTCTTAGGAGCTGTTCAGCCTGGAAAAGAGAAGGCTCTGGGAAGACCTTATAGCAGCCTTCTAGTACCTGAAGAGGGCCTACAAGAAAGCTGGGGAGGGATTTTTAAAAGGACTTGTTGTGGTAAGACGAGAGGAAAGGTAGATGAGGTTAGACTGGATATTAAAAAGAAATTCTTTACAGCAAGGGTGGTGAGACATTGGAACTGGTTGTCCAGGGACGTCATGGATGCTCCCTCCTTGGAGGTGTTCAAAGCCAGGTTGAATGAGGCCTTGAGCAACCTGGTCCAGTGGAAGGTGTCCCTGCTCAGGGTGGGGTGGTTTAGAATTAGATGAATTTGAAGGTCCCTTTCTACCCCAACCATTCTATGACTGTATGAATCTATGACACTGATGTTAATGAGAGCTGATTCATGCACCAGGACTCAGCAAAAAATAGTAAGAAATAGAGAACTAGGTTATTCTTAAGCGATTAAATCTCCAGTTTAGTTCTTACCTTGGAATTCCTAACAACAACTGGGTATTTTAGTCCTGTAACAGAATGAAACAAGAGAAGGAATTAATAGAACACATAATAGAAAACTGACAGAAGCAGCAGCTTGTCACTACAAAGGATTCTTCACTGGAATATCTTCATCTTCAAGCTATGAAGTAACTATTGTTGGACACGGTGCCCCTGTGCGTGGCAGGGCGGTTGGGACTAGATGATCTTTAAGGTCCTTTCCAAACCAAACCAAACCAAACCATTCTGTGATTCTATGATGACTATGAAATGTTTCAGCTAAAGGGTGACTGGTCTGCAAAAACAACCTGGTGAGCTTGTTCATTATTCTCAATAACATAATTTTGCCTTTTGTCTCATGCCTATGAGACAGAAAGGTTCAGAAATATCGTTTCAGTTAAAGCCAGCGTGTCTGGAACAAAATCTTTGGCAGGACTGAAGTAAATGATGCTTTTCTTAGAGGTCTTTTCCAATCTTAATGATCCTATGAAATGAAGGGCAAAAACCTGCCTTACCATCATGACTTTCTGAAGGACTTTCTTTAGCCATCTCCATGTTTGTAACTTCAAAATCAGTTAAGATGGTCCCACCTGCTTCCTGGAAGTCTTCAGCATAGGACTGGGCCACTTTTTTGTAATCCACAATGCCAGTGTATGGAGAATCAAGGGCCATCAGACCCTGCAACAGGATTAAGACACAGAAGAAAATTTTCTTTCATGAAAAGTTGGTCAGAACTGCAACAGGCTGCCCAAGAAGGCAGTGACATCTCCACCCCTATAGGTGTCCAAAATATGTGCAGATGTGGTGCTGAGGAACATGGTTTAATGGCCATAGTGGTGCTGAGTTAATGGTTGGACTTGATCATCACAGAAGTCTTTTCCAACCTTAATGATTCTACGATACGTATGTATGACATGTATGTATGTAATGGCAAAAGTAGGATTGAGCTGAGCTAAAAATTTCCAGCAATAAATGGGTACGTTTATTTTTGTTGACAATTCTACTTCTTCTGGGAAAGAATAAATATATTGAACTCTTTTGAACTTGTCACTAAACAGATTGCCTCAAGGACAGAAACCTATTTAAGGTAGCAAACAATGTCAGCTCAGCACTGAGATCTTACACACCAAATAAACACAAACAAATCACTTACCCTGCAGAAAGGTTCTTTCTCTTGTATCTCTTTTGGTCCAATCAGTTTCAGGCCTCTGACATTGTTCTGCAGTCCCCTTTCATACAGAGCTTTGAGTCTTGGAATTTCATTGTGTTCAACTGCTACAATTAGCTTCAGAGAAAGATAAGGCACAGCAGTGGGGGAGACATCCAAAGCCAGGTTTGGCATCAAGCCCAAGCTAACAATCAAGCAACAGTGCGTGAGTGAACAGTAAATTATAATTCCAGAGGGGGAAAAATGTGGCTTGTGCCATTAGTTGCAGAAGATCCTATAAATATTATATATCTGTCTTATTATTGTGTATCTGTTTTATTACTGAGAAAGTACTAACGAACTAAGGACAGCCAAGAACAAATGTTAAACTGCAGTCAAGTTACTGTCAGTAGATAGTATTTGCTGAAAAAAGTGCCGTAAGACTACAAATCTAAACATGAAAGAAGAGGAGAGTATGAGTCTCAAGAGCCACTGGGATGCTTCCAAAAAAACAAACCACCCCTAAACTAAACCCAAGATGTATACATCTCAAACAATCTTGGTAAGAGAACCTGGACATGTTCTCACATGGTTCTCTAAATTCTCTAAAGAGATTTGTGACAGCTTCACTTCATTTAACCATTTGTCCCTGGAGGTGTTCAAGAGGAGACTGGACGTGGCACTTGGTGCCATGGTCTAGTCGTGGGGTCTGTGGCGACAGGTTGGACTCGATGATCTTCGAGGTCTCTTCCAACCTTGGCGATACTGTGATACTGTGATGTAGCTAGTTCACAACTGTCACAAGAGCTTTATCCAGCCTGTGAATTATCTGTGTCAGCTTTGCCCAGACCATTCCACTTGCAGGTCCATCTCAGGTCTGGCCTCTCTGCATTGAGAAGGCACCAAGTTCTCCAGGCCTGAGGTTGCTTTGTGTAAAACAGTATGTAAAGCTCCACCATCATCTTCCCTGGAATAAACACTGCTGGGGAAGGTGATGTGGATGTGGACAAATCCAGTGTCAGCAAAGGAACAAGAGTGCTTCTGGGCCAGTGACAGCCTTGCCCTAGCTCAGATTGGCTCCTACAGAGCAAGTGGCCAAGAAGGCCAAGAGCATCCTGGCCTGGATCAGTGACAGTATAGCCAGTAGGCCCAAGGCAATGATTGTCCCACTGTACTCGGAACTCGTGAGGCCACACCTCAAAAACTGGGTTCAGTTTTGGGCCACTCACTCCAAGATTTGGAAATCCAGGAGCTTGTCCAGAGAAATGCTACAAAGCTGATGAAGGGTCTGAAGAACAGGTCCGGTGAGGAACAACTGAGGAAACTGGGATTGTTGAGCCTGGAGAAAAGGAGGCTGAGGAGAGACCTTCTCACTCTCTATAACTCCTGAAAGGATGTTGGAGTGAGGTGGGAGTTGGTCTCTTCTCTGTTAACAAGTTATAGGAGATGGCCTCAAGCAGCTTTAGCTTGGACATTAGGAACAAATTCTTCACTGAGAGGGTTGTTAAGCCCTGGAACAGGCTACCCAGGGGAGTGGTGGAGTTACCATCCCTTGTAAAAGATCTGTGGATGTGTTGCTGAGGGACATGGTTTAGTGGTGACCTGGCATTTTTAGGTTAACAGTTGGACTTAATGATCTTAAAGGTCTTTTCCAACCTAAATTATTCTCTGATTATGTGAATCTAAGCTTGCTGCCTTGGTGTTTTGGGTTGAGAGCATGCTTGTAACATCAGGTGTGTATCGCTGCACAAATCCACAGTGCCATCTTGTGACCATCTCTGCATGGAAGAAGTGCAAAATGAACACACTACTGAGCACAGCCAGGCCACAGCCACCACCTGGCCCTAGTGCAGAGCCCACCAACACTGCCATGTGCAGGGATCTCTGCTCTGCACTCAGAACTGCAGGAGATCCACACTCAGTGGGTGCTGAGTGAGGGCGCCTTGAATTGAGCCCAGGTCATGTCAGACAGGGTCCGATTTGCACTTCCAAGAGAAAGGCTCCTGCTGTCCAAGACATTGATGAGCATCCTGGAAAGGGGCAAGGAGGGTCATGAGAAAATTTAAAGTGGCTTAAGGTGGTTCAGACAAGAGTTGACTATGCAGATCTGCAAGAGGACCTTCTGAGGTGAACCAGCAACTAGCAAAAAGGCAGATAACATTCAATGCAGATAAATGTGAAATGGTGATGCTACAAAAAAAACCAGTCCGAGCCTCCCGTATGAAATCATAGAATCACTTTGGTTGAGAAAGACCTGAGATACCCGCGTATCAAGTCCAACCATATATAATTCTACCAAGTCAGGTGCTAAGCTATGTCCCTCAGCACCACATCTACATGGCTTTTAAATCCCTCCAGTGATGTGGATTGAACCACCTCCCTGGGCACCCCGTTCCAGGCCTTGAGAACCCTTTTAGGGAAGAGGTTTCTTCTAATATACAACCTAAACCTCCCCTAGTGCCACTTGAGGCCATTTCCTCTTGTTCTATCACTTGTTACTTGGGAGAAGAGACCAACCCCCACTTGTCTCCAACCTCCTTTTAGGGCTGTAGAGAATGAGGTGGTCTCCCCTCAACCACCTTTTCTCCAGACTGAACATGTTCCCTCAGCTGCTCCCCACAAGACCTATTCTCCAGACCCTTCACCAGCCTTGTTACCATTTTCTGGGCCTCCTCCAGCACCTCAGTGTCCTTCTTGGAGTGAGGGGCAATGGCACTCTAAAATGATGGAATCCAACTTTGAAGTTATCACTCAGGACCAAGATCTTGAGGTTAAGACAGATGATCCAATGAAAAGATCAGCTCAATGCCTAGTGACAGCAGAAAAACCCTAAACTGAGTGTTAGAAATGAGCAGAAGGATCGACAATAATACAGACAACTCCACCATTTCATTGCAAAACCCCACCTCGAATTCTGTGTGCATTTGTGGTCCTCATCTTGTACCAAAGATGCATTAAGTAGTTCAGACAAAGAAGACAGGGTGGAAAGAATCATGAAAAAGCTTCTCTAAGAGGAATGTCTGAGCAGACAGAGGCTTACCAGCTGAAGGGACAGCTTTGGGAGAGGAGAGGATATAAAGCTCTGTGCAGTTTGGAGAGTGTGAGCACACACCAGCTGCTCCCCACCTCTTCCAACATGAGGGCTAGGGGCCATCAGATGGAGCTTGTAGGACTCAGCTTCAAAATGATGGACAAGGCTGCTGATCTCACCAAAATATGGTCTGATGCAAAAATACTTAGAAAATACTTAGAAATCCACTGAGAGACAGCACAGGCAAAACAGATCAGGCTCAAAAAGTAACAGGAAAATAACTGAAAGCTGGGAGAATAATTTGCTTCCCTGTTGTCCTTCCTTCCTGGATCTCTGTTTATAGACACATCCAGAAAATGGATACAGGGTTGGGCAGACCTCAAGCTGCACCAGTACAGCCCCTCTTCTGCCCCCAGGTTGTGTTAGCTGTATGTTACACAGCATAAACACATGTAGCTGGGTCCCATCTGGAGCTGTTTCCAAGTCACTGTGTCTTTTCAGAGCCTGATATACCAAGAAGCATGGCATGAACATATGGAGAGCCTTTGTGATCCTTGAAGCTACACAAGTGCATCTCCATGGGGCCCAGAAATGCAACTGATCTGAATTGCTGGAAAGAACACAAAAATGCACATTCATCCTGAAGGTACCAAGTGTTGCAGAAGCTCATCTCTTGGGAGAAAGACTACAAGCAGGCCTGTGCTATGCATTAGAACATACATGGTATATCCTCAGTTTCCAACGGTAAAGAAAGAACACCCAGCAGCTCTATACCTTCCCACACTGTCTGTAGGGTATTCCCTTCTGGTGACAGTACTCATAACAGAGGGCTGCACCCTGCACACACAGCTTAGCTTTCAGAGATCCAGGCGTGTAGTAGATTCCACTGTGAATCACACCACTGTTATGTCCACTCTGGTGATGAGCTAAAGAGACAGAAAAATATGCTATTAAAGTATACATTCCCAGAATTGGTTCATACCATAATTTGTGCAATTTGAAGGCCTATTCTAAATCAGTGCTACTGGAGAAGCTCAAATAAGGGAATTGCAGAGCAAACGCAATTCCTCCTTGGTCTGATAAGGCTACAAAAACACTGGCACAGCAAAACCAAGTTAATCATAAACCATCACAGCTTGTAGTGTGTCGAATTGACAAGAGGGAAAAAAAAATCACAAGAGCTACATCTGCAGGCCAATCAATTCCAATTCCATCTGCACTAGGTTGCTATTTTCTCCTTGTAACTAAGTAAAATAGCAGTGAAAAATAACACAAACATTTTAACTTTAGTCGTTTGGGCAGGTTTTCCCTTTAAAACATTGACTCCCAAAGGCGATTCCTGATTTGCACTCACACAACTGTTAAAGATTTCATGTACACCCTGTATGGGGGATAAAAAGCCCCTTCACACCTTCAGAGCAATATATGGCCTGGTTGATGGAACTACTTAAAATGAAACCATGGCCTCACACGTCTTGAATTAGCCACTAACATAGAACCATAGAATCATTTTGGTTGGTAAAAGATCCGAGTCCAACCATTATCTAACTCCACCAACAGTGGTGATAAACCACATCCCTCAGCAGCGCATCTTTGCAGTGTTTAAACACTTCCAGGGGTGGGAAATCATCCACCTCCCTGGTCAGCCTATTAAAGTGTTCTGAGAACCCTTTCACAGAATGCTAGGGGTTGTAAGGTACCTCAAAAGATCATCTAGTCCAACCCCCCTGCCAGAGCAGGATCACTTAGAGCGGGCAACACAGGAATATGTTCAGGCGGGTTTTGAATGTCTCCAAAGAAGACTCCACGACCTCTCTGGGCAGCCCATTTCAGTGTTTTGTCACCCTCACAGTGGTATTTTTCTTGATGTTCATGTGGAACTTCTTATATTCCAGCCTGTACACATTGCCATTGGACATCACTGAGAAGTCTGTCCTCCTGACGCTCACCCTTCACATACTCATGAACATTAATGAGGTCACCCTTCAGTCTCCTCTAAGCCCGAGAGACCCAGCTCCCTCAGCCTTTCCTCATAGGAGAGATGTTCCACCCAATCATCTTTGTGAAGAAGTTTCTTCTGCGCTTCAACATTAACCACCCGTGGTGCAACTTGATGGTTTTTCACTCTTGTCCTGTCACTTGTTCCTTGGTAGAAGAGACTGACCCCCACCCCACTCCAACCTCCTTTCAGAGAGTTGTAGAGAGTAATGGGGTCTCTCCTCAGCCTCCTTTTCTCCAGGCTGAACAATCCCAGCTCCCTTTGCTACTCCTCACCAGACCCTTCACCACTTCTGTTTCCCTTCTCTGGACATGCTCCAGCACCTCAACGTCTTTCTTCAGGCTGGGCGTGAGGAGGAAGTTCTTCACCATGAGAGTGGTGAAGCCCTGGAATGGCTTATCCAGGGAGGTGGTTGAGGCCCCGTCCCTGGAGGTGTTTAAGACCAGGCTGGATGAGGCTCTGGCCAGCCTGATCTAGTGCAGGGTGTCCCTGCCCATGGCAGGGGGTTTGGAACTAGATGATCCTTGTGGTCCCTTCCAACCCTGACTGATACTATGATACTATGATTCTAGGAGGGACCCAAAACTGAGCCCAGTATCTAAGGTGCAGCCTCACCAGTGCTGCATTCAGAGGGACAATCACTGCCCTGGTCCTGCTGGCCACACTACTGCCGATTCAGGTCAGGATGCTGTTGGTCTTTCTGGCCACCTGGGCACACTGCTGCCTCATGCTCAGGACAGCTGATGCTCTTCCACTGCTCCTCCTCCACTCAAGTACTGAGCTTCCCTTTACATATGTTCGTGAAATATGTTTTTTGGTGAGCGTGTGCTTCAGTGAAGATCTCAGACCGACTGACATCAGTAACCCCAAACACACGGCTCAGGAAGCCACTCCGACACCATACCTAGCTCCTTCTCCTTCTCCACGACAACGAAGGCGAGCGAGGGGTGCCGCCGGACGAGCTCCCGGGCTGAGGCCAGTCCCACGATTCCCGCGCCCACCACCGCCACATCGAAAGTGCTGCACGGAGACAGACACGGGCCGTAAGCTCACCCCGGCCCCACACGGCCGCCCTCCCGCCGAGAGGGAAGCGCTGAGGGGCGCGGACAGTGCCCTGTGCGGCCAGGCCGGAGAGGAGGAGAAGAAGGAGGCGGCGGGGCTCATCCAGGGCCGCTCCCTGCACCCTCCCCGCGGCCTCACCTGCGCTGGCGGCGCTGGACCCGCCATAGCGCCACGACCCCGCTGCCACCCGCCCTCTGCCCCAGCGTCGTCGCCGCCATCTTGAGGGCGGGCATGGAGCGGGTCCGGCTCCTCCTCCGTGCCCGCTCCGCGGCGGCGGCGAGGGGTGGCCTGGGCTGGGCCAGCCTCCGCGCACGGTTCGTACGCTTGGCCCTCGGGGGCAGCCCGGCGGGAGGAGATCCCGGGAGGGTGGTAGCAAGGTGAGGTCTCCGGGCGGGGTGAAGTCCGAGGAGGGAGTGGTCGGGTCTCCCTGTCAGGGCGATCATGTCCTGGACGTCCTTTGAAGCCGTCGCTCCTGCTGGTTAGGCCTTGAGGGGAAGCAGGTCCTGCTGCGTGCGGAGCAGCTGAGGGTTTGACACTCCAGATAACATTTCCCTTTCCCCTCTCTTTTTCGTCAAGAACATGCTGCTGTTGGGAAAACTCGTGCAGCCGGGGTGCGGCCTGAGCAAGGCACCGGGTGCCTGCAGACACTTCTGGGGATGGCTGAATGCTGTGTTCAACAAGTAAGAGGGATTCGGTTTGCACAGAGACAATTTAAGGTCTCACATATCCACTGGGCTGTGTTTGAGGCAGGAGAATTAAAGTCTCAGGAGTGTGGAGAACGTTTTCTATTATCAGTGATGCTATTTTCCCCCCAGATTGCATGTTGATGCTTGGCAGGGACCATTCCTTACCTGTGTCCAGGTAGAACTTCCACAGGAAGATGTGTGCTTTGCTCCTTTCCCCAGGGTGGTCAAAGCAAGCTGGCAATGTGGATTCTCTCCCTAGATGCCAGTATTCCTTTGACCCTCAACTGTATTTAAACTTGTAGCAAAATAATGCCCCATTTACTTAGAAAAGTATCAATTAAACCCAGAATTTCCTATTCAAACTATTCTCTGAGTTTGATTTATGATGTGATTCAGCCACACAAGGGTTTTACATTTACTTCTAGAAAGATAAAGTTTTTCTCTCTGAAACTCTGCCCATAACTTTTGCTAGTAGCTAATAGTTTTGCCATGTGTCTTCTGGCTGTGGAAAGGGTTTCATCGTTGTAGCTGATTGCTGTAATGGGACAGGAAGCTCAACCACACTGGAGCCTCTTCCAGGTCTCTGCTTCAGTCTTCAGCATTCCTGGCCAGACTAAGAAAGATACCCTTCTCCTGAATGGATCCAATGATTTAGATTAGATTTAAGGAAGGCTGGTGAGGCTGTGAGTCTGGTGAGACACTGGAACAGGTTGCCCAGGGAAGTGGTAGATGCCCCACCCCAGGAAGTGTTCAAAGCCAGGTTGGATAGGGCTTGTGGAAGGTGCCCCTGGCCAAGTATTATCATTGAGACAGTGAATCATCCACGTTACAGAAACCATGTGAATGCTCTTTGTGTCTTGGCAGAGTGGACTACGAACGTATACAGGCTGTTGGCCCTGACAGGGCAGCTTCAGAGTGGCTGCTGCGATGTGGTGCCCTGGTGCGCTATCAGGGCTACCAGAAATGGCAGCAGGACTACAACGGCCTCCCCACGGGGCCGTTGGGCAAATACAAGATCGAAGCAATTAACGCCACAGACTCTTGCATCATGTACAGAGGATTCGACTATCTGGGTAATGTCGCTACAGCTGTGCCAAGGTTATACTGGATGCTTGTAGTTCTTTCAGTTGAATCAAAATATGAAATAACTGGGTCATTTTCTCACTCCCTAGTAAGATAGAATTTGAGTTTGTTTATCTTTTTCCCTTTTTTTTTTCCCCCTCAAAATGGCTCTGCAAATACTCATCAGCTCCTCAGGGTTTGCTGGAGGTACGAAGCAGAAAGATTGTCAAATTCATCACAGCAGCAGTGACAGCAGCACTAAGGAAAAGCAACAAAGATTAGCTGTTTTGCTGAGTTCTTAACTAAGCAGTTGGTAGCATAATGCTCTACATTAAATATTTTCTACTAAATCAATTTAAAAGGGTTTGGTGTCTGTGAAGTCATCATACTGCTTGTTCTCATTGCATTAATGATGTCTTCAGGAAGGAAAAAAGGGGGAGGAAAAAAAAGGCAAGTTCTCAGTTTCTTACAAAACAAGAGATGAAAAGTGTTTCAGGTCTTCTCTAAGTAACAAGGAGTCCTTGGCAGAGGACCTTGAATTTCCTCCGTTGGTAGGTTCTTAAGTCAAAGTCATCCGAAGCTGTACATTTTTCTTGTTGCTTGCTCTTAGCATCTCACCAAAAGGGTGGAACCCTCAGGAGTTTTCAGCTATTTGAAGTCCTGCAAAGGGACTTTGGAGCTTCATTGTGAGTTACTGTATCAAGGAGCACCTTGCCCTGTGGTTTTGGAAGCAGTTGCTACACTGAGAACTTACCAACCAGTACAGGTTGCTACTGGTGTTCTGAGGCAAATACTTCTTTGTCTCTCTAGATGGTCTCGAACATGTTACAGAAATCAAGCTGCAGAAGTGTATTTACATCCAAGACGAGTGCCTGCAGAAGCTCAGTGAGACAAAGAACCTCCAGAAGAGTCTCCTTCAGCTGTGGATTATTTCCTGTGGGAATGTCACAGATAAAGGCATCATCGCGCTTCACAAGCTGACGTACGTGAGCTGCTGAGCTCCTCTCAATCCCCAGCCCTGGAAGAGCTTAAGTTTGAGTGTTTTGGGGCTGTTGCAGATGTGTGGGGCTGTGAGGTGGTTGGTTTGGGGACTAACCTGGGTGAGAGTTTGGGAGGGATGGCACTGCCACTTCAGGAGATGTTCCTTCAACCGTGGGTGAAGACAGTGTGGTGGATAGCTCTGAAGAAACACATGGATTAACGCACACAGACTTTAAAGGTGTCAGGGAGATGTGCAGCACTGAGACCTGTATCTGAGGACACCACAATCACTGACTGCAGTACATGAATCCATAGTTGTCCTCCTATCCTCAGAACTGAGAACAGCATCTCCATTTCCAGTTGAAGTCACTTAGGCACTGTTGATTGCTGCACAAGTTAGAGCAGGACACACGCTCTTTATTGACACACAACTTTTGTAGGAGCAGTGAATGTTCATGGCTTCCTTTCATCTTGGCACAAGAGGTGAAACCAATGATGACCTTGGTTTCTGCTCCTGACCCTTCTGCTGCTGCTTTTCAGGGCAGGCTTTGATGAGTGTCCTGTAACTTTTATTGTCTTCCTTACACCTCACACTGCTTCCTGGCAGTTATCTTGTGTTCAGTGTGGCCTCAGAAGGTCTCAGGGCAGAGCTTAGAGCTTGGCCATGGGAAGCAGTTGGATGCTGTGCATCTGTGTAGCTCTGAAGCATGTCCACAGGCACTTCATAGGTACACAGCCTTAAAGTAAGTCAGAACTATTTGGTGTTACAGAGAGTTAATAAAGATCTACAGATGGGTGATGTGGTGACTTGGATTTCATGCCACCTAAAGTTATTATTAAGGACTTTTGACACTGTATTATATTTTACCTAATTGCTATTGAAATTACTAAATACTATGTGATATAAAGGCAGCACCATGATGTCCTCCATTTATTTTTGAGCCCTATAAAAAGACTGAACTCATGGTGAGCTAACAATTTCCAGCACCCACTTGAGACAAAAAAACCCTTGCATTAGAACCAGTAAAATACTCAAAATAGCTATGTTAGAGTAATCCTTGCTCTAATTTCTTAGTTAAATGGTAGTTGCTGACCTTTTTCAATATTTACAGGAACCTTGAATATTTGTATCTGAGTGACCTTCCTGGAATAAGAGAGAAGGAAACCACCATCCGTGTCCTTCAGCAGGCACTGCCAAACCTGGAGTTGGAGCTGGATTTGGAATAAACACAACTGCACGTAACTGAGGTGTATTTCATTTGGTGGTGTTTATGAGGCATAAATGAAGTTGTAGAGGCCACTGGATTTCCAGGTATGGAAATAAGCCTGGATCTCCCAATCCAGCCTTAAAAGCTGTTTGAAACGAAGTTTCATTAAGCTTAAGCTACATGGTGAATCAACACCAGAGGAGGTTAGTTCCTGTGCACAGTCATTTTTTTCCTTGTTTTTATACAATTGTACAGTTGTTTGGGTTGGAAAAGACTTCTAAGATCCAGGCAAACCATTATCTGATTCTCCCAAGTCTGGTGTTAAACCATGTCCCTCAGCACCATGTCTACATGGCTTTTCAATGCCTCCAAGAATGGGGTTTCAACCACCTCCCTGGGGGAGCCTGTTCCAGAGCTTGACCACTCTTTCAGTGAAGAATTTTTTCCTAATAAACAACCCAAACTTCCCTGGCACAACCTGAGGCCATTTCTTCTCATCCTATTGCTTGATACTGGGGAGAGGAGACCAACCCCCACCTCACTAAAACCTTCTTTCAGGGAGTTGTAGAGAGTAATGAGGTCTCCCCCTCAGCCTCCTTTTCTCCAGGCTTATCAGCCCCAGTTCCTTCAGTTGCTCCTCACTAGACCTGTTCTGCAGACCCTTCACCAGCTTTGTTGCCCTTCCCTGGACATGCTCCCACACCTCAATATCCTTCTTGGAGTGAGGGGCCCAAAACTGAACACAGGTGTGGCCTCACCAGTGCTTAGTACAGGGGCACAATCACTGCCTGGGTCCTGCTGGCTACACTCTTGGTGATCCAGGCCAGGATGCTGGTGGCCTTTTTGGCCACCTGGGCACATGCTGGCTCATCATCAGTCAGCTGTTGTTCAACATCCCCAGGTCCTTTTCCACCAGACAGTTCCCAGCCACTTAGCCCCAAGCTGGGAATCTCACCCAGTGGGTGTTAATAAAATACATTCTGGGCCTTTTTTCTTTATGCTTTGGCTCCCAAAGCCTTTGTTTCCTTTCAGGGGAGTGATCAGCAGGTGGGCAGAGTCTGAGCTTCTCAGGAACACCACTCTGAGGACCTGAAGGTTGCTCTGTGTGTGTAGAATCTCTCAGACACCCCTTGCACATGTTTTTGCTGTGTGCTGACATGGACTAAATCAATTCTGTGTTCTTTAGCTGCATCCACATTGCTCCTGCCAAATCGGAGAAGGATCCATCTTCAGGGAGACAATCCCACTTTTAGCCACATTCCTAGCTCTGGTGGTGCCAGAGAGAAAGGCAGTATCTGACAGCTCCCAAGGAATCAGATTTCAGAGTGATGTCCCCAGTTGTCACCTTGTCCTCTGAAGGAAATGACAGCAAGCACCAGGAGGGATGACATAGCTGCAGTGTGGGGATGATGCTTCTTGGCATCTCCTAACAGAGCAGTGTCCAGAAAACACAGAGTTATCAGGAGCTGACTGCTGGGCTCCTAACTGTTGACAGACACCTCCTGGATGCTTCCACAGTTCCTACCTGGAGTGGTAGGGCTTCCTGAGTGCAATCAGAACAGCACACCAGAGTAAAATACATTCACTTATAGTATGAAATAAAGGGTGGGCAGGTGCAGTACCCGAGGATATGGCACCCATCCCACTGGAAGTGCTTTTACTGCTCTTGAACACACAACAGCTCTGGAAAAACATATCTGCCCTAGGTCTCAAGCAGACAGGGGATGTTCTTGCCTGGTAGTAAAACACATCCAGTGGACTGGAAAAACAAGCTGCATGTCTTTTATTAAAAATCAACAACATTTTACACCCTGAGATTACACAAACCCCAAGACTTGCTCTAATGCTAAGCTTAGGTAGAATTCCTGCCTGTGTCTGGCCAGTGTTATAAATTATACTCATGAATTCTTTTAGGTAAAAACAGTTTCTGTAACTCTACAGGCAAGTGACCTCACTACTGGCAGAAAAAGCAAACAAACCCAACCTCACAATGCCAGGAGGAAACAGGAGAAACTCTGCAAGGACTAAAGAAACAGCAGTTCTTATTGTTTAGATGTTCTCCCACTGGTAGCAGTGCCTGTGGAGCTTCTAGCAAGTCTAGGTCAGTACCTTTAACCCTTGGTTGCCTGTAAATGCAGATCTTTAAAGCAGGGCTGTCTCAGCAGCTCTAGAGATAACAGGAGCAGTGAGACAGCTTCTCCTCAGGCTGGGCTCCACAAGCTCATCTGCTCACATCAGCACTATATTCACAGCTCCTCACACTACTGCTGTTTAGACACAGTAGGGCTCTGATTTGGCAAGGTTGCAGCTCTTCTGGCAAGTCTGAAATTTAGGTGACAGATAGGCAAGAGATTTTAAATTCACTGCAAACACGGGGCTGCAGTAGTGCTGAACCAGCATACAACCATGAAAACCAGTATACAACCATGAAATAAAGCAAAACACACATTTTCCTTGGTACACAGAACATGAAGGTGAGCATGGACTTCGCCTTGTGCATCACCTCCCCCACTAGTGACCCAGAGCCCATTCAGACCACTTTGGTCTACGTCACGAGATGTATTTATTTTTCCACTATGCCTCCTCCTTTTGTAGATTCTGAATGACTGGAAAATTGAACAGCAGATGGTTTTTAACCTGCCATCCAGTTAGATGTTGGGGAAGTGGTAGTTTGATCTTCTTGGCTTGCAGCAGCACTTCTTGCTGTCCAGAGCTGGCAGGAAGTTACCACTGGTCAGTTGAGGCAGGTACTGTAGCTGAAGGGGAAATTACATGGTGTGGTTGGGTTTGCAATGAGAACAGAACAGGAGTTTCATCATTCAGAAAGCAATATAAGCTATGAAACTACTCCTGTTGCAACCCTGCCCTTTTCAAACTAAGCATCTTGGACCTGGGGGTCTGCAACTGGACTGTAACCACAACAGCTTGTTCAAGGGACTTCTCCCAGTCATCCAGGGCAAGAAAAATATTCTCTTATGTCATGGAAATGGAAGTGGCCAGTTGGTTTATCTGGGAGAAGGGACTGACCCCCAACTATAACCTCCTTTCAAGGAGTTTGAGAGCCAGAAGGTCTCCCCTCAGCCTTCTTTTCTCCAGGCTAAACAATCCCAGGTCCCTCAGCTGTTCCACACAAGACCTGTTCTCCAGACCCTTCACCAGCTTTGTTGCCCTTCTCTAGACATGCTTTAGCACCTCATGTCCTTGGAGTGAGGGGCCCAAAACTGAACCCAGTACTCAAGGTGTGATCTCACCAGTGTTCAGTACAGGGGGACGTTCACTGCCCTGGTCCTGCTGGCCACACTGTTGCTGATCCAAGCTGGGATGCTAATGGCCTTCTTGGCTGCCTGGGAACATTGTGGCTCATATCCTGCCGGCTTTCAACCAGCACTCTCAGGTCTTTTTCCACTGGGCAGCTTTCCAGACACTCAGCCCCAAGCCTGGAGTGTTCATGGGGTTGTCATGACCCAAGTGCAGGACTCAGCAATTGGCCTTGTTGAACCTCATCCCACTGGCCTTGGCCCATTGTTCCAGTCTGTCCAGGTCCCTCTGTAGAGCCTCTCAACTCTCATGCACATCAACACTCTCCTACAGTCCCAGAGAACTCCAAACTACGCCAGCCACACACGTCTGTTCAGTTGTCCTGCTGTTCTGTCAGGAATGCCCACCCCTGGATGAACCCATCTCACATCACTGTGTACTTATCCCCTGTGACCCAGTGGAGCCCCAGGGCAGAATTCCCTTTGTACTCAAGTTACTCTTTAGCCAGGAGGTTCATTTGCTCCATGGGCCAAAATGATGATCAGTCCAACTTAGGAGCTACCTCCTGGGAACCAAAGAGAGAGAAGCAGCCCTACAGGCACAGAACTAAATCCTGCAAGGGAAATGTTACCCCTGCTACGTGCTTCCGAGTGGGCCTGGCTGGTTTCCGAGCTGTTTTCTCATGTTCTTTCCCCAGATCTGCTGCCTCTCTGATGCTGTCAAAATAGGGGTGCTGCAGCAGCTGCTCACACGTCTGCCTTTCTGCTGGGTCCATGTGAAGGCAGCCCTAGGGAAGGTGAAGTAAGACATTAAATGAGTCTGCACCACTCCAATGTCTGAGCACAGCCAACAGGTAGGGGTTTATTCTGTTAATCTTGGTTTTGATGGGTTCTCAAGAGTTTGGATTCCCAGCGCTTGGCTTTTCAGAGTCAGACGAAGCTGGCAGCAGCTAGTACTGAATGACTGCCACAAGGTGGTAACAGAAGTGTCCAAATGGGTATCTACAAAGGGACATCTACACCCAAAGGGACATCGACAGATTCAGAGATTGCATTGGGTTGGAAGGGACACTCAAAGGTCATCTGGTCCAACCCCCCTGCAGTCAGCAGGGATACCTCCAACTGGATCAAGCTGCCCAGAGTCACATCAAGTCTGATGTTGAGGGTCTCCAGGGACAGGGCCTCAACCACATCCCTGGGCAACCTGTTCTAGTATTTTGCCACTCTCATTGTAAAGAATTTCCTCCTTATGTCCATTTAATTGGAGAGGTCCCTGCTCACTGCAGGAGTTGGAAAAGATGACCTTTAAGGGTCCCTTCCGACCTGATGTATTCCGTGATTCACACTTGTATGGTAACATCAAGCCTCAAAAACCAGGGAGGCCATAATGTTAATTTGAACTGGTTCTTACACAAGAGGAACCCACTGTAGCTGTGTTGTGCTAGTGCTTGGCATAGCTAACACCATTCACAGTTGCATCTTCTCCTTAATGTCTCCACCCTCACTGTTTCCATCCCATGACTCTCCTCAAGGAAATAAATAACATTTTCCACCTCTGTGGTGAAGATGAGTGGACTAGAGGAGTGGATGAAAGTCCTCTTCAGATTCAATGATCTCTGATAATTCAGTAGCCAATTCCTAAACCATTACCAGCTGGTACACAAACCAGGCTGCATTTGCTGTGTCTCAGTGCAGAGCTCTCCACGAGCTGTAGGTTTCTTACCTTCATGAGAGCCAAAGCAGAGTATGAAATATTAGAGAATTTCACTTCTAATGGCTCCTGGAGAGAAAAAAAAAACAACAGTGAGGGGCTGGGAACTTGTGAGGCCACATCTCAAGTACTGGGGTCAGTTTGAAGAAGGACACTGAGGTGCTGGAATGTTTCCAAAGAAGAGCAACTAAGATGATGAAGGGCCTTGAACATGAAACTTATGAGGAATGGCTGAAGGAACTGGGTGTTGTTTAGTCTTCAGAAGTGGAGGCTGAGAGGAGAACACATCACTCTCTACAACTACCTCAAGGGGGGATCAGTCTTTTCTCATGTGCAGCTACTAACAGGACAAAAGCAAACAGCCTCAGGTTGAGCCAGGGGAGGTTCAGGTTGGATGTCAGGAAAAATGTCTTCACTGACATGTCTTCACTAAGCCCCTGGAACAGGCTGCCCAGGGAGGTGCTAAAGTCACCATCCCTGCAGAGATTTCAAAGATGTGTGGATATGGTGCTTAGGTACATGGTTTAGTAGTAGCTTTGCAGTAGTGGTGGGATTGTGAGCTCTAGGCAAGTGGCTGGACTTTATATTCTCAAAGGTCTCTTCCAACCTCAACAATTCTATGATTCTATATTGGTGATCTTTTCATTCCTCAGGGTGCAGAGGACCAGCTTTCTGTAGCAACACAATCTGTAGCTCACAAAAGGCATCTGTCTGTTGACGTGTTTGGAGGGGAGCTGCCTGGCACTATTGAGGTTGGGCAGGTTGGTGGCTGTGCCACCAGAAGCGGGGAGAAGGAGCAGAGAGGGCTTCAGCCACCTCCAATTAATACTCCAAGTGTACATTGAGTGCTTTTGGATAGGGAAAAAATGCTGTGCAGCAAAGGACTGGGACAGCTGGGCAAGTGAGGCTTTTCCAGCTGAGCTTCCAAAGCAGATGGCGCATGTGCTCTGGCTGAGAAGCAGGAACATTTCCCTGTCCCAATAGCCTGTCCTTAGCACTGCAAATCAGGGAAGTATGTCTGGAGGAAGCTCTTACCATGCTCTCTGGGTCGGGAATTTGAACCCCACTGAAGAAGTGGTTGGTGCTGAACACTTGCTGGTGCCTGGGAATAAGATCCCCTGTGACCAAGAAGAACAAAAGAACAAGGCTGGATTAATTTGCCGTTTTTACAGTGCCCATATTGAACAAACTTATATCCTCTAATGAGGCTGACACCATCCAAGAGAATACCTAAAGAGATGGACCACCATCGAGACAGCCAGTGGCTGTTCCCCTGAACTGGGCACTGGTAGGGCCACATTTCAAATACTGGTTTCAGTTTTGGGTCCCTCGCTCCAAGGACATTGAGGTGCTGGAGCGGGTCCAGAGAAGGTCAGCAAAGCTGTAGAACAGGCTAGGGAGGAGCAAGTGAGGGAAATGGGGTTGTTCAGCCTAGAGGAAAGGAGTCTGAGGGGAGACCTCATTGCTCTCTACAGCTCCCTGAAAAGAGGCTGGAGTGAGGTGGGGGTTGGTCTCTTTTCTCTAGTATTAGGCAATAGGATGAAACAAAATGGCCTGAAATTGTGCCAGGGGAGATTTAGGTTGGATCTTAGCAAAAATTTCTTTCCTGCAAGAATGGTCAGGCATTGGAACAGGCTGCCCCTGGCAGTGGTGGAGTCACCTCCCCTGGAGGGATTTAAAAGCTATGTAGATGTCGTGCCCAGGAACATGGTTCAGCAGCAGACTTGGTAGTGCCAGGTTAGTGGTTTGACTTGATGATCTCCAAGGCCTTTTCCAGCCCTAACAGTTCTGTGATGGAACACAATCAAGTCAGCCAGTGAAACATTCTTTTGTGAATGCTACTGCCCATTGAGGACATCAGTGATCCCACTGCTGTGTGACTGTGCTGAGGGAAAGACAAAGCCACACAGCTCCAGCTGCCCACCCTCACAAGCCCAGGGCTTCATGCTGGAAATAGCTCAAAGAAATTCAGATGGTGGCAGCACTTTTTGGAGCAGGATTACCCAGCTGCTGTGCACCTTCCAGGCTCTGAGCTTCTGCGGTCTGCAGCACAGTGGCTTTGACAACTGTGGCAATACAGCTAAGAGTCTTGAAAAAGATGTTTTTCTATATATCATAGAATCCTAGAATTGTTTAGGTTGGAAAAGACCTCTAAGATCATCAAGTCCAACCCCTGCCCCTCCACCATGCACCAGCCAAACTCAAGCTCTGCATGTCTGTGAGCAGCAGAACATCTCTCACCATCATAGCTAGAGGGTGCTGCACAAACACCTACCAGGATCTGACAGTCCAGCTGTGACACAGAACCCACCACAGAGGAAAGTTCTCCTGGGCAAGCTCTCATCCTGCCAAAGGCATTGGAAAGCCTGGGGCAGTGAGTGGTGCAGAGGACACTTACCCAGAGTTCTCCGGATGAGGTACAGCTGGTCGACATCAGACTTGCCTGGCCACAGGGGGACCCCGGAGAGCAGCTCAGCAAAGACACAGCCAATAGCCCACACGTCCACGGGAGGACCATACTGGGTGTCTCCCACCAGCAGCTCTGGAGAGCGGTACCACCTGGTAGCCACATAGTCTGTGTAATAATCACTTGGACCAGCTGGGTTGGGGTTGGGAAGGAGAAAAACAAACAGGAATGTGGGATCAGAACAGTGCAGATGGACCACCATCAGCTGATACACGTTGGGGCACCTTGTGGGCAGGCAATAGCTACAGAAACAGGATGAGTCACTGAACACTGCCAGAAGCTGACTTTGAAAACATGTAGGAGTTGGCAAAAATCAAGGCCACATTGTTTTCCAGTTCTCCTCAGCAGGGTCTTGCACCAGCCAATGGTCAGTTCTCTAAGGTTGGATTTGTCTGAACAAGAACCAAACAACCCACCAGATTAGGGCATTTATTTACAATGGAAAATGTGAAGCCATTGTTGGCAGAGACAGTGCCTTCTGCCAGGGGAGTTCCCCCTGCCAGGGAACTCCAGCTGTGTCTCCAGCATTGCATAAGCAAAGGCTGGGCAGCTCTGAGATGCCCAAAGCCAACTTCCATCCACCAGTGCCAGCACCACCAGCAGTTCAGCTGCACCAGCAGGGAGCTCAGCCTGAGTTTGTTTACAGAGGCACTTGGGATCGTGGTTTCTGGGCTGGTTCCCTTGCATCACAGAATCACAGACTGGTGGGGCTTAGGAAGAGACCTCTGGGGATTATCTAGTTCAACCCTCCAGCTAAGACAGGGTCACCCAGGGCAAGTTACCCAAGGTCACAATGTCCAGGCAAGTTTTGAAAGTCTCCAGTTTGGGGATCTCTACTCAGCCTTTATCAGAGGCTCTCTGTGAAACCATGCCAGCCTTTGTATTGGATGATTTGTGCAGATGTATGTATCTGTATATAGGCTGATGTTGTGCCCAAGCACAAATCCAGGCTGGGAGAGAATGGATGGAGAGTAGCCCCGAGGAGAAGGACTTGGGGTGCTGGTGGGTGAAAAGTTGAACATGAACTGGCACTGTGCACTCACAGCCCAGACCCAACCATATCCTGGGCTGATCCC
Organism: Picus viridis; assembly: GCA_033816785.1. Lineage (NCBI taxonomy): Eukaryota > Metazoa > Chordata > Aves > Piciformes > Picidae > Picus > Picus viridis. Next base: position 34,739,911 of record CM066585.1, on the reverse strand, counting down.
CAGCAGCGTGGGGAGCACACAGATGCAGGAGATTCTGACCCTCTGCTTTGCTCTGCTCTGCTGAAACCCCACTGGCAGTGCTGGGGCTAACTCTGGAGTCCTCAGCACAGGAGAGACACAGACCTGTTGGAGCAGGGCCAGAAGAGGGTTATAAATAAAATCTGAGAGACTGGAGCCCCTCTGCTGTGAGGACAGGCTGAGAGAGTTGGGGCTGTCCAGTCTGGAAAAGAGAGGGCTCTAGAAAGATCTTAGAGAAGCATTCCAGCATTTGAAGAGGGCTACAGGAGAGCTGGAGAGAGACTTTTTACAAAGGCATGCAGTGACAGGACGAGGAGTAAAGGCTTCAAACTGGAAGAAGCTTTACTGACATTAGACATTAGGAAGAAATTCTTCCCCATGAGAGTGGTGAGGCACTAGAACAGGTTGCTCAGAGAAGTTGTGAAGGCTCTGACGCTGGGAGTGCTCAAAGCCAGGCTGAACGGGGCCTTGAGCATCCTGGTTGAGTAGGTGTCCCTGCCCACAACAGGGGATTGGAACTAGGTCATCTTTAAGGTCCCTTCCAACCCAAACCATTCACCAGACAGAGCCAAGTGAGCCTTTACTGGTGTTTGAAATCCCTGTCCTGCACTTCATTTGAGGTCTCTTGTTCACTGTCTGCATAGCAGCAAGCAGCACTCACTCAGTATGCGAGCGAATCCGAAGTCACACAGTTTGATGACCGAGTGCTTGGTTATCAGGATGTTCTCTGGCTTTACATCTCGGTGGATGCACTGGAAGCAACAAAAAACAAGGTCAGAGGCAAATATTTAACTTGACCCACAGATAAAGAACTGAATCCAAACACATATCCATCACACATTGTGTCAGGCAAGTCATTCCTGCTGAAAGGGAAGATGATCTCTTAACAGGGAGATCCCAAAGAGAGGTGTGTAGGTACGCTGGAATCAGTTCTTGGATCAAGTCCATTCACTGATAATCTCACAGAGAAACAAAGGATTTTGCTTGTGAAGCTAACAGATGAAATAAAGTTTAGATGTGGGACTTTATCTGTTCTTGTAGATGCCAGAGCACACCTGGTATTCCCTTCACTCAGCACAGGTAAGACACATCCAGAGTTGTGTGTCCAGCCTGGGGATCCTCAGTAGAAGGAAGATGTGGACATCCTGCAGTGACTCCAGTGAAGTGCCACTGGAATGATTAAGGGGTTGTGGTATCTAGCATCCAAGGACAAGATGAGGGAACCGAGACCATAATTCAGTCTGGAGAAGAGAAGGCTCAGGGGAGATCCTACTAATGTGCATAAACAGCTGATAGAATTGAGTAAAGAAGACCAAGCCAGACTCTCCTGAGTGGTGTCCAAGAGAAGGACAAGAGGCAATGGCCACAAATTAAACACACAGGAAATTCCATTCCAACATGATTTGTCTTTTTACTGTGAGGGTGGCTAAACACCCAAACAGGTTGTCTAGAAAGGTTGTGGGAGATATTCAAACCCTGACTGGGCAGCTTTCTGAGCAGCCTGCTCTAACAGACCCAGTTTCGTGGGAGGGCTGTACTAGATGATCTCCAGAGGCCCCTTCCAATATCAGCAATTCTGTGATTCTTGGTAAGTCAGTTTGCCTGCTGAAGGTTCACAGCAATTGAGTCTGGGCTTGGGAAAGAGTTTCTGCTGATCAGATGAGCAGAGATCTTCATTTCTTCTTGGTGAAGGCTCTAAACCTGGAAGCGTTCAAGGCTGGGCTGGATGGGGTGATTGAGCAACTTGGTCTAGTGGGAGTGCCCCTACCCATAGCAGGGGGTTGGAACCAGATGTTCTTTAAGGTCCCTTACAACCCAAGCCATTCTACGACTCTTCTGCCTGAGGGTGAATGGTGTGCCTGAGTGTGCAAAGTGTGCTCTGCTGAAATCCACAAGGTCTAGCTCACATTGTCGCTCTCCTACTGCTGCCTCAGTGCAAACACCTTGGCCTTTTCCTAGCTAAGCTGGTGGTGAACTATTGTGTCACCTCCTAAGGACTGAAATTATGTTTGTTAAACTGGTGCCATGGAGCTCCAAAAAAGGGCAGCGGCATCAAACCTCATTACCTGTGATCTACAGCAGTTTGGGCTCCAGCATCTCATTGTTCCCTTGGCTTTAAAATTCCAATACATCTTTCAGGCTGAGTTGGGAGAACTGACAAAATAAGGAAAACAACAAATCCTGGAAGCAGGACAGACCTATGGCCAAGTTCCTGTGGCTCAGCTGAACATAATTCTTCCAGCAGAGACAAAACACTCATTCCAGAGCATCTCCTGCCCAAGTCTTAAATCTCAAACGTTGACAGATAAACAAAACCAAAGACATTTACAGCTAAAGAACTTCTCCAAAAGGCTCCTTTCCTTCCCTGCTTCTTAAAGTGCCCCACTGCTTTCTGCAGAGTTGAACACAACTGATATCTCCCTCCAGAATGCTGAGGAGGGGTTGTAAAACTCTTTTCCTGTATCTCATTTTTTAAACCATTTAACTGGTGTCATGAATCTGTGCCTATGACTATCAACAGAGGGACTTTCTGGGAAAACAGTAGCAGTTTTGTCAGGCCTCAGCTCAGGAGATGTTAAACCAGTTTTCTGAACTCAGTTCTACTCCATGGCATGGGAAATGCCGGAGAGACTCCTGCCCAGCCTGGAAGCTGACAGCCAACCCAAGGGACCCAAATGACAGTAATGCAGCTGTTCTGGACACATAACAAGATTTCAGATATGTGGTTCCCCTGGAAAACAGGAAAATGCAAAAAATAATAGAATGGTTTGTATTGAAAGAGTCCTAAAATATGACCTAGTTCCAACCTCCTGCCATGGGCATGGATACATACTAGACAACATTGCTCAAGGCCTGATCCAACCTGGCTTTAAACACTGCCAGGTTTGGAGCCTCCACAACATCTCTGGGCAACCTGTTCCAGTGCCTCACCATCCTCATGGGAAAGAATTTCTTCCTAATGTCTCATCTTAGTTGAGCTTCTTCCAGTTTGAGGCCATCACCCTTTGTCCTGTCACTGCATGCCTTTGTAAAAAGTCTCTCTCCAGATGTAAAGTGTAGCTCCCTTTAAATAGTGGAAGGCTGCTCTAAGGTCTCTCCAGAGCCTTCTCTTCTCCCAGACAAATAATCCCAACTTTCTCAGCCTCTCTGCCTAGGAAAGGTGCTCCCTCCCTCTGATGATCTTTGTGGCCTCTTCTGGCCCTGCTCCAAAACGTCCATGTCCTTCTTGTGCTTGAAGATTCCAGAGCTGGCCCCAGCACTGCAGGTGGAGTCTCAGCAGAGCAGAGCAGAGGAGCAGAATCCCCAACCTCCATCTGCTGCCCATACTTCTGAGTTTCAGCCCAGGACATGGTTGGATCTGGGCTGTGAGCACATGGTGCCAATTCATGTTCAGCTTTTCACCCACCAGCACCACAAGTGCTTCTCCTCAGAACTTTTCCCTATCCATTCTCTGGCCAGTCAAATTTCATCTGACTTTGCCCCATGCAAGCTCTGTAATAAGGAAAATGAGAACAGAAACTCCTTCTCCTCTAAGGCTGTGTTACAAGCAATGGCTGGTGGTGTTGAGGGAACTTACATTGTGTTTATGGCAGAAGTTCACAGCTTGCAGGGTCTGCCAGGTTATGCTCTTCACCAGATGCTCTGGCACCCTGGTTTGAAAAAACACATTTTAATTTGGGCCATTAAAAAGAACTTCACTATTACAGGAAAAAGGAAGAGGAGGCCTTTGAGTGCAAACATAGTACAGGGATCTCTGAGCAAAATCATCAGGGATCAAGTCAGAAAACTCAGGAAAAAAAAACCCACTAGCTGCATTTGTTTGCTATAAGTCACAGAAAGACCCAATACCCCTCAGTTTGTTGATTTCCCATTGCAGGGAGCCACTCACACTGAGCTGCTCATGGTGGAGGCTGTTTAAGCTTCCTCTCATCTTTCACAGCCAAGACTGAGCTCTGCCTGCACCTCCCTGCACCAAGGAATGATCTCCTGTGAGGTTACCCTTCAACCATTACAGGGAATATCAACAGCACATCCAAATTCACTTAATGAAACAAGATACAAGGATTTATGACACTTAAAAGCATGCCAGAGTGTCTGGTAGCACTCACTCTCAGCCAACTGGTGACCACTCATCAGTGTGTGCCAATCCATGTCAGCCCGTCTTGTGGCTTAGCATCTTGGCAATCCTCCTGAGATACCAACAGGTGTTTCTGCCTCTGCAGCTGCTCAGAGAATTGGAGGTGATGGATAATTTGTGCTATAGAGGCATATTCTGACTTGCAGTGCTGTCATGTCATTGATTGTCCAATGACTGGCCAAAAAAGCTCTGCTTTGGTTTTCATCTCCTCATTCCCTCCAACGGCAAATGCCTCAGAGAAAAAAAAGCCTCTGTTTGAGACCCAGCCTCCCCTTCCAGCTACTGTGCAGCAGTTAAACTTCCTTGGCTGTCTGTAATGGTTGTCAGCAACAGCAGAAGAAGGCAGAGAACCACAAAATTGTTTTGGCTGGAGGAGATCTTTACGATCATCAAGTCCAACCATTAACCCAGCACTGCCAAGTCCATTGCTAAACCATGTCCCTCAGCACACATCTAAATGTCTTTTAAACCTGACCAGGGATGGTGAGTCCATCATTGCCCTGGGCAGCCTATTCCAGAGCTAGACAGCCCTTTCAGGAAAGAAATTTTTCCTAATGTCCAACCTAAACCTTCCCTGGTGCAATTTGAGGCCATTTCCTATTGTCATGTCACTTGTTTCTTGGGAGAAGAGACCAAATATCATCTGGCTCCAACCTCCTCTCAGGGACTTGTAGAGAGCCAGGTCTCCCTTCAGCCTCCTTTTCTCCAGACTGAATGACCCCAGTTCTCTCTGCTGCTCTTCATCAGACCTATTCTCCAGACCCTTCACTAGCTTTGTTGCCCTTCTCTGGACCTACTCCAGCATCTCAATGTCCTTCTTGGAATGAGAGGCCCAAAACTGAACAAATGTTTTGATGACTACAAAGCAGATGTGAAGTGTTTCCTTTAAAGAAGCTTAACCATCCTCTCTTCAGGTTCTACGTGAACAGGTTCAAACCAGGGTCAGAGCTGCTCACAGCTCACAAAGCAAGCTGCTGTCAGCACGCTCTGTTCTCCTGCTGGAGCTTCGTACCAGGGAGAAAGAGAATAACAGGAGTTGTTTACTCAAGCCCCAATTAGTCTCCTGCAGGCAATTCATTTAGCTCCAGGCCTGCAAAATGATTTATGAACTTCTTGCTTAGCATTTCTACAGCACCAAGTCACTGTGAACAATTAGGGACAGCAGATGGAGTGGGAGTGGCATTTGTGATGTGTCAAATAAACAGCCCCTGCCCTGCAGAATGTTCATTCTGCCTGTATAGCTAACACAGTGTAAAGAAGGTGTCTGAGCTGAGGCTGTGCAGAGAGGTGAGGACATGGCTCTGAGCAACTCCTCCCAGCCAACACATGCTCCTTAGCACAGCGGCATGGCCAGAAGTCACTGGTCTGTCCTATGGGTCATCAGTGACAGAGAAACATAGAATGGTTTGGGTTGGAAGGGACCTTAGAGATGGCCTAGTCCCATCCCCCTCTGCCATGGGCAGGGACACCTTCCACTAGACCAGGGTGATCAGGGTCTTGTCCAACCTGTCCTTGAACACCTCCAGGGAGGGGGCATCCACAGCCTCCCTGGGCAACCTGTTCCAGTGTCTCACCACCCTCACCATAAAGAATTTCTTCCTAACACCCAGTCTAAATCTCCCCTCTTCCAGCTTTGACCCATTCCCCCTTGTCCTATCACAACAAGCCCTTACAAAAAGTCCCTCCCCAGGTCTCCTGTAGCCCCCTTCAGGTACTGGGAGGCTGCTCTAAGGTCTCTGTGGAGCCTTCTCTTCTCCAGGATGAACAGGATCCCAGGATGTTAAGGGTTGGAAGGGACCTCTGAAGATCATTGAGACCAACCCCCTTGCCAGAGGAGGACCATATAATCTAGTGTAAGTCGCACATGAATGCATCCAGATGGGTCTTGAAAGTCTCCAGAGAAGGACACTCCACAACCTTTCTGGAGAGCTTGCTCCAGTGCTCCATGACCCTTAAAGCAAAGAAATCTTCCTCATGTTGAGGTGGAACTTCCTGTACTGTAGTTTACATCCATTGCCTCTTATCCTACCACAGGGCACAAGTGAAAAGAGGCTGCCCCTCCCTTCTTGACACCCAGCCCTCATATATTTATGAACATTTATTAAATCCCATCTCAGTCTTCTCTTCTCCAGACTAAAAGGTCCCAGGTCTCTCAGCCTTTCCTCATAAGGCACATGCCCCAACTCTGTAGCCTGCCCCCACGAGGGAGGTGCTCCAGCCTCCATCAACATAGGTGGTGTATTTGGGTGCTCAGGGACACTGCCCCAGTGTGCACAGCCTCACAACAGCAGGAAGGAGGGCTGTGTGTCCCCAGCCCACCCCTCAGTAGCCCACCCCTTACTGCAGTGAGACACAAGATGCTCCCAGACCACTCCCACAGGTCACCCAAATGCTTGGGCTCAGCACTCCCACCTCCTTGATCAGCAGCACTGGGAAGGATAACAGGCAATTCTTTTGGAGGTCATTGCTAAACCACAGTAACAGAGCAAGTCTTGGGCACTGGGCTGAGAAACCTCTCCTGGAATTAATGAGATTCCTCTGAAAACTCTGGAGGGTAGCTGCAATGTGGACACCCCACTGATTCCTTTGCTCAGAGCTCCCAGAGAGAGACAGGCCACTCACCCCCGTGGATGCTTGTCCAGCTCATGGAGAACTGTGTGGTCACAATATTCAAAGACCAGATGCAGCCTCCTCTTCCTCCTGAAGACTTCCAGCAGGTTCACCAGGTTGGGGTGTTTCAGTTGCTGTAACACACAACAGAAGCACTGGTCAGTTACTGCATGGGGGAGTGGGTAAAGGCTGGAGGGGGACGGTGCGTTTACCCAATTCCTTGAGCTGAGCAAAGCTCACCATGAAGCAGCAGCTCAGATTCTGTGGTGTGGTTATTTTAGGAGCTGCCCATGGGCAACAAGTCAACTTGGCTTCAGCAGGAGCCTCTTGGAAAAGATGCTCAAAAAGGAAGAATTCAGCACGGTGCCCATGGTGATTCCAGCAGTGCCTTTCATTGTATGTGTCCATTGGACTGCACCACAATGAAAAGCAGGTCTCCCAGGAGAACAGCCTGGGAAATCAGGCATGGGAAAAGCCTGCAGCATGCAAACATGTTTAGGAGAGACCAAGAGCTCCTCTGAGCAGCATAAGTAAAGCCTCTGGTCAGCTTATGGTCAAAATCTGGACATGCTCATAAGGAGACTCTTTATAGCTGCTTCTTCCTCTCTGCTTCATGTGCTCAAAGGTGGTGAAAGGTCTGGAGAATAGGTGTGGTGAGGAGCAGCTGAGGGAACTGGGATTGTTCAGTGAAGAAAAGGAGGCTGAGGGGAGATCATCTGGCTTTCTACAACTCCCTGAAAGGAGGTTGAAGCCAGGTGGAGCTTGGACTCTTCTCCCTAGTAACATGTGACAGAATGAGGGGAAATGCCCTCGAGGTTTAGGTTTCACTATGGGAAAACGTCTTCCCTGAAAGGGTTGTCAAGCCCTGGAACAGGCTGCCTAGGGAAGGGGTGAAGTCCCCATCCATGGAGAGATTTAGAAGACGTGTAGATGTGGTGTTAAGGGACATGGTTTATGGTGGACTTGTCTATAGTGGGTTAACAGTTGGGCCTGATGATCTGAAATGTCTCTTCCAAACAAAATAATTTTATGAATCTAAACCAGACTTTCCTCTCCTGGAGAACTCAGACAACTTCTTACCACCAATAAAGCCTGAGCACAGCGGAGTTATTCAAAGGCTTCTTTACCTCTAGGGTTCTCAAACACTGGAATAGGCTGCCCAGGGAGATGGTTGAATCCTCATCCCTGGAGGCATTTAAAAGCTGCAGAGATGTGGTGCTGTGGGACAAGGTTTAGCACCAGCCTTGGGAGAGCCAGGTAATGGCTGGACTTGATGATTTTAAAGATCTTTTCCAACCAAACCAATTTTATGATTCTAAAAGGTGAGATTGGACACTACTGGACCTCCTCATTTCCTATCCTTTTGCCCACATTTTGAGGGAGAGCATCACACCCCAAGGAAAAGCCAGACCCAGCTCAGGAATGTTATTTCTTCCCAGATGACTTATGGCATCATCCTCTCTGCTTGCAGGGACCTGTGTCCAGGAGACCTTGCCTGACCAAAGCTTTAGAACAAACACATTTTTAAGCAGGGCGGCTGGAAAAGGCATTGCCTATAAGTTCCACTAACCCTATCTTCTAACCTGCCTCTGAGCCATCTGGAGAAGCAAATAAGGAAGCCTGTAAGAGGCCTTGACTGAGGAAGCACCCAGTTAGCCCCAAGGACCACTCAAATCCATGACTTAAATCCTGGAGTTAACCAGTGAGCTGGAGTAAAAGAGCAGGTCAGAAGACCACCCTCACCATGCCTCATTGCCAGGATGCCATGAGTAGGAGGGACATGGCAGGGCCATCTCAGAGCTCTGAGGGCAAACTGCAGGACCCTAGGTAAGAGCTCCTTGTAGAGAAAGAACTTCTAGGGACCTCACTGTGGGACACTGTAGTGCCCCCAAACTGTACTGAGCCCATCTGCCAACAGACAGGTTGGTGTGCAGAAGGTGGTTACTCCAGTCCTATGAACTGGAAGCAAGGAGCTGACCTTTCTAAAAGAGCATCTCTCACCACACATGTCTTGTTCCTTCAATCCTGCCCACACTATGTGAATCATCTACCAGCATCAAAGACCCTTGCACTCACCTGCATCAAACCAAGGTCACAGCCAAGACCTTCTGACCACTTCCTCAGTTTTCCATGCTGAGTATTTGTACACCAAGTTCCTTCTCTTGATTATCAGGAGGTACCCAGCAGTGTCAGCAGAGAAGGCTAACCTTCTATGGCTCCTGACCTCACAGAACAGATGGACTTTCTCTGCACACCCTCAGTTTCTGTGGCAGGGCTGCTGGTGAAAGCATTAAACCCCAGAAGCTTGTAACACCTCCCAAGTATGAGATTTGTCTAGTAGCATCTCCATTCTCCTCATTTCCTTACCCACATTGAAAATGATCAGTTGAGCCTGTGAAACTCCTGAAAATCATGGAATCATAGATTTTTTGGGTAGGAAAAGACCTCTAAGATCATTAAGTCCAACCATCAACCCAGCACTATCATGGCCACTAAACCATGTCCCAAAGTGCCATGTCCACATGTTTCTTGAACACCTCCAGGGATGATGACTCCACCACTTCCCTGGGCAGTCTGTTCCAATGCCTGACCACTCTTGCAGGAAAGAAATTGTTTCTAATATCTAACCTAAACCTCCCTTGCCACAATTTCAGGCCATTTCTTCTCTTGCTACTACTTGATAACACAGAGGTCAACCCTCAACTCACTCCAACCTCCTTTGAAGGAGTTGCAGAGAGCAATGAGGTGTCCTCTCAGCCTCCTCTTTTCCACACTAAACAATCCAAATTCGTTCTGTTTTGACATTTTTCCAGCCTTTCCTAAGCAATCAGGATCACACAGGCTGTTCCAAGACTCTGCCTCCCATCCCACCTCCCATGGCTCCTGGCCATAAACCACTCTTTGTCTACAAGGTGCTTGCTGTGCAGAGCGATGATTTATCAGGCACATGAAACACAGACTCACATCTCTGACAAACACTCAGCTGTTGCCTAAGCCTGGCAATACCTCCACAAACAAACAAAGAAATTGTTACTATTTACAGAGAAGAAGTTGATAAGATAAGTCCAGCAGGTCTGCACTTGTTCAAACCAGCAGCACCCTGACACAGATCCTGCTGTGGCAAGCTGCAGTACTGCCAGCTCTGGGCCCTGAAGGATGATGAACTTTCTGCCTGCATTACTGGCTGCCCAGAGAAGTTGTGGAGGCTCCAAGCCTGGAAGCGTTCAAAGCCAGGTTGGATGTGGCACTGAGCAACCTGGTCTAGTAAAGGTGTCCCTGCCCAGGGCAGTGAGGTTGGAACTAGGTGATTTTTAAGGTCCCTTCCAACCCAACCTGTTTTATGCCTTCTACAATGATTATTTTCCTTTTTGGATCTATGGTTGGACTTGGATCTTGAAGCTCCCTTCCAACCAGAATGAGTCTAGGAAGTGTTAATGCATCTCCATTGTTGTTTGCTAAAATGAGACATGTCACCTGTTTTGCTTCAGCCACGAGAAAAACTTAGTGATTCCCCCTAAAATCTAACTGGAAAGATGTATTACTTTTTTGCTAGATGATGGCTCTTCTACGATGGGATCCAGGCTGCTTCTACCTCTTTTCTGCAGAGGGTAAAGGATAAAGTCTTCATATTCCTTTGAAAACAACATTCACACCATTTGACAGGAACATTCACACCCCTTGTCAATAAATCCTCAACAGAAGACAAGCTAGCAGCACTAACAGATGTTGAGAAAACAGGTACCAGAAACTGTAACCTGCTGAAATCCTGCACATGGAAAGTTCCTTGGTTCCCAGCACCCAAAGGAAGCCAACCCAATGGAAGGGACCATGGAGCACCAACTGCTGCTATGCAAACACCAACAGGTGTGATGTGTGAGAATGTCACACACAAAACAGACCAAGGGAAGAAATAACCCCCTGTATCAGTACAGGTGAGGGATTGCCCTGAACTTGGGAGTGCTGGTGGACAACAAGTTCACCATGAGCCAGTGGTCTCCTGGGGTGCATTAAGAAAGTGTGGCCAGCAGGTTGAGGAGGTTCTCCTCCCTGTCTGCTCTGCCCTAGTGAGGCCACATCTGGAGCACTGAATCCAGTTCCAAGCTCCCCAGTTCAAGACAGGGGGAAAGGCTGAGAGACCTGGGGCTATTTAGCCTGGAGAACAACCTGAGAGGGGATCTTCTCAGTGCTGGTCAATAGCTAAAGAGCAGTGTTCAAGAGGATGGGGCCAGGCTCTTCTGAGTGGTGCCCAGTGACTGGACAAGGGGCAATGGGCACAAACTGGAACCCAGGAGGTTCCATCAGAATAGGAGGAGACAATTATTTGGTGTGAGGGCACTGGAGCAGGCTGCCCAGAGGTTGTGGAATGATTCCAAACCCATTGTGATCCTGGGCAACCTGCTCTGGGTGACCCTGCTTTAGCAGGGGGTTGAACTGGATGATGTCCAGAGGTCCCTCCCAACCCCCACCATGCTGGGGCTTTGTGATTTTGTTTCTCCTGAAAGGAGTCCTCGTGGAAGTCATTAATTTAAAGTTCACAGCAAACTATCATGCTGTTAGGATGGTTCTTCACTCCGTGCAGTGTTCTGAAGTTATGGCTCTTCTGCACAGAGAAGAGAATGCTGAAGATGAGGAGATGATGGAGTTACATAAAATCACAAATACCCTACCGAAATTCATCAGGGAGCAGCTCTCTGCACTTGTTGGAACACAGAACTGAGGATACTGTGCCAATCACCCATCAGGAAGCTCATAACAAGTAAGAGGTAATATTTTGTCACACAACACATTCCTAAGGTCATGGTGCTTGCTGCCTCAGGACTCCATGGAGACCAAATGAATACAGCAGCTCAGAAAGACGTGGGACAAATGCCCAACAATCTGCCAGTGTCTGCTAAAAGCGTGAAGCAACAGGCACAACCTCTAGCTCCAGAAACTTTGCCCGGAAAGCTGGGTGTGTGAAAAGAAACCTTACTCCTTCCTCTCCCTGTCTTTCCTGTGTTTCTCCTTATTTCTGCAAGCTTGATGGACCTGGCTTGTGTGTGACTCACTGAGTATGTTCCTGTGCTTTTGTTTCATCAGGAAAACAAACAGTGGTTGAATGCGTGACTGATTTCTACATGAGGACACAAGTCACACACAAGTCAAGATAGGATCCGCAAAGACAAGAGGTTGCCATGGTTCACAGGTGCCAGTTCTGCAGTCGCGGCCACATGTGAGTAACACCGAGTCTACACAAGCACCAGCATTCCATACGTGATTGGATCCCTCCTGCACATCAAGCTCTAACTCTGTGGATCCTCCACAATTAGGGGGCTCAGAGAGGAGATTTATAAAGTGGGGAGATTGGAGAGCTGTGCCTGACAGCTGAGGATACTCTATGTCAAGAGAAAGGGACTGTACCCCAAGGGTCCTCATCTCTGATGGGAATCTCCTGGACACAGAGAGGGAGGGCTGCTGCCAACTGCACACTAAGAGCAGAACTGTGCTTGTACTGACCAGGTCATTGCTAACTCCACGGGGCACAGGGACTGGACCAATCTCCCTCTAAAAGGCTCAGTGATAACTTTGTTGATGCTTTTTCACTACCCACACAGATGTCTACAGTCACCTAGCAGCATGCTCTTTGTAGGGTCTCATCTCCCACCTGCACCAACCCTTTTTGACGTGTGACACCCTAGGCTGTAGAGGATCACCTCTGCCCAGTCCTGTCCATATGGGTCAGGCTAATGAGCACCAGTTTTCTCCCAAAGTAACTCGGGCATTTATGGCTTCTTCATGCCCCTTCTCTTTGCTGCTCCTTCACACACCTCCATCCTCACTTCTCCCTCATGACATCCCATCTACTCATGGCTGCCCTCACACCCCGTCTCCTCCCAGCACCCCTTCCCTGGCTGCTCCCTCCGGGCTCCCCGCCCGCGGCGCCGCGCTCGCAATGGTGGGGCAGAGCCCGAAGCCGTTGGCGGCCGGAGCCCACCCGCTCCGGGCAGCTTTGAGGTGGCGGAGGGAGAGCGGGACGCGGAGCGCCTGCGTGACCGGTCGGCCGCTGCCCACCTTCAGCATCCGGATCTCCCGCAGGGCGATCTTCCTGATCAGCGGGTCCTCCTCGGACTCCAGGAACTTCTTGATGGCCACGATCTGTCCGGTTTCCTTGTTGCGGCACTTGAAGACGACGCCGTATGAGCCTTCCCCGACCTTGCCCAGCTTCTCGTACCGCTCCATAGCGGGGGCCGCCGGCCGGTGCAGTTCCCTCGCCCCAGAGCTCTGCAGCGGCGATCCCGGCCCCCCTTCGCCTGCCGTTACCGGCAGCTCCCCCGCCCTCCGCCGCCTCACCGAGGCTGCGGGGGCCGGGGCAGGCCCTCGGGCGGCGAGGGTGGGGTTTCCCCTCGGCCTTCGCCAGGCAGCTGTCGCCGGGACGCTGAGAGAAGCGTCCTTCTTGGGGCGGGGGAGGAGGAACCGCTCTGGGGGAACCCCACATCCAGCTCCGGTGAGGGTTCCCATGGCCTCTCGCAGCCAGCTGAGCCCCTCACGCCACACCTCCCCCAGGATTTCGTGCACCATTTTCTCTTTACCCACCCCAGCATTCTACTTTTCCACGAGGGTCTCTGGTCTTGAGTCCCTGCAGGCTTGGGAAGCAAAGGTAACATCTCCCTCAGAGTTATGAGGCTTCAGTCAGCACCCACACTTTTCCTCCAGCACCATCTTCAACCAGCAGCAGCAGAGGAGGGGAGGCCATTAGCTGAGGGAGGCCTCGGCACTGGCCAGGACAGAAGAAAGCCCAGGCACGACCGTCACTTAGATGCTGACAGAGACACTCCTGCTCCAACACTGGTGTGGGGCATGGAAGATGTTGCATTTCCTTGGAATCTCTTCCCCTCTGTAGCACCACAAATGTCTGCCACCTAATGAGCTGCCAGCAGGAGCTAGACCCTATCAGTGTGTTTCCATGTCTTACCTTCACTTTATCTTTCCTCCTGAACCTGTTTATGTCTTTGGCCCCTCAGCCATTTCCTCATGCCCTGATGGAGGTGACTTTTTATGGTGCCCGTTGCTTCCAGCAGTAGATTGTACTGCAGAGATCTGTGTAGACACCCTTTTCCATTTTATGCCGCCTCTCCCCTTGGTCCTTTCCTGGGGTGCTTCCTGAATTCCCTGAGGACAAAAGATCCACTATTTATTTTCTTCTTAAGCCAATCCATCACTGATGAGTAGTCTTCTTGTGTTCTAACTGCCACACATGCTGTCTTTGGTTCTTTCTCTGCACACTTTACAAAGGAGACTGAAGGACACTCTTAGGACCAATGTATTATTTGATAGAACTATCCTGCCACTGAGATTTTCCCAGCTCTGTCAAGACTTGTAGTGAAAGTACCCAACAAGCACCTTGAGCCAACTCATCTCTCAACAGTGTTTCTGAAGAAGGCTTATGATGCAGCTGTTCCCAGGACCTGCAGAGCTGCCTCAGAGTGCTCCAATGACTTCCACTGAGGAAGCTCCTCAAGTAAGAAGTCAGATGTGGGTCAGTCCACAGTCCAAACTGCTTTCCCAGGAGACACATACAGGATGATGATGATTCACCCACAACAGCAGAGGAAGAGATATTTATCTGTATTTATTTACCAGTAACTGGCTGTTCTCTGTGTTGTCCAAAGGCACAGTCACAAACCTATTTTCTCTACCTCAGCAGATCCCTGAAGATCTGGCATACAGACGGACCAAGGGCTGAACCACTTGCAGTACGCAGGTGGCTGATGTGTGCCACACTTACATAAACAGCTGTAGATCCTGCTGAGACTCAGCTGTGTCCAGGGTGAAGCATAAAATGCTCATGTTCACCTTTTGTGATTCTAAGCAACCCTCCTTTAGAGCCAGACAACTCAACAAGTGCTCATGGTAACTCCAGGCAACGGGCGGTGCTGGAGTATAAAGAATCATAGAATGGTTTAGGTTGGAAGGGACCTTAAAGATCATCCAGTTCCAATCCCCCTGCCATGGGCAGGGACACATTCCACTAGATGAGGTTGCTCAAGGCATTGTCCAACCTGGCCTTGAACACCTCCAGGGAGGGGCATCAATGAACTCCCCGAGCAACCTGTTGCAGTGTCTCACCACCCTCACCCTCTTCCAGCTTCAATCCATTCCCCCTCATCCTATCACTACAAGCCCTTGTGAAAAGTCCCTCCCCAGCTCTTTTGTAGCCCCCTCCAGGTACTGGAACGCCACTCCAAGGTCTCCATGAACCCTCCTCCGGGCTGAACAGCCCCAGCTCTCTCAGCCTGTCCCCACAGGGGATGTGCTACAGCCCTCTGTTCATGTCCATGGCATGAAGCTGGCAGGAGTTTGCCACTGCTGCTCTGCTTTCTCATTTCTGTGCTACCCCAAGCCTCCCTTTCCTCCCACTGATCTGCTGCACACAGGAGATGCCATGCGGCTCCCAGGTGGTCAGAAGGATCGAGCAGAGTGGCCAGCCCTGGATCAGGCCCTTTTTTACCACCTGTCATACAACCTGGGTGGAAAGCAGTTAACTTCTTTTGAAGTATGTCCAATCAGGTGTTGCTCCCAGCAAGGCCACCACACCACACCTAGGTATCAAATAAAGCAGAGTTTATTTGGCATAGACCGAGAATGAACCGCAACAGAACTTTACGTTGAACAAAGGCTAGTTACACAAACTGGAACGAGTGCAGTTAGAGCCTCAGTTACAATCTACCAACTAAAAAAGGTTAAAAAAGTATATTTCAGAGTCTCCCAGTCTTGTACTTTCTGTTCAGAGACACAGTGGCTCACTGGTGCATTGTACCTTTCATCTTTTGAAGAGATGTCATCACAACTGCAGTTGTGTTTCTCAGCTACAATGGATTTGGTTAGGAAATCAAGAGATTAATCTACAGGCTGCTCTTCAAATCCTGTTTGTACTTCAAAGAGCAGTTTTAAGCCTGTTCTAAGGCTTTCAAGTTGAATACATGAACCTTGTGCATCAAATAACTAACACTTCAATCGCTGTCACAAGAGTAAGAAGGGGGTGAGCAAGCTTTTGGCTTGTAAATTCCCAACCCCACACACTAGGCTTTCTCAACCCTGGTTGAAATGTCACAAAACCAGACAGAAATACAGACAGTAGCAGACTAACTGAAACAAAAATACAAATTACACTAGTCAGAGTCACTGAGAGTGGCTGGTTCAGCTACCAGACATACAAATCCCTCCTGCTCTACTCCCCTAAGAGTAAGGAGTGAGGTTTTACACTAGGAAAACAGTATCTTGCAGATCACTCCAAAAACGCCACTGTCTATAAAACCAGACTGGGCAAAGCATTTCAGAATGTGCCATCAGAAATTCTTTAACAGCTGAAAACCCAACAGGAGGTCTGATTCAGTGAGGACTTTCCCAGGTTCATGATGGTTCAGCACATCACCAGTCATTCGCGTCATTCAAAGGCTTTCAGTTCAGCACTTGATGCGTGACAGCGTCACAACCTGATCATTATTTACTCCAGTTACTCCCCATAAATATCCCTTATTTTATTTACAGATTTCTCTAGTCTCTTAAAACTTCAACACTCTTTTCAGTGTTTTCCAAGATGATGCCAAAAATTGTTTGCAGTGAATGAGGTAAGTAAAGTGAAAGCATTTGCTCTACAACATCTACACCTGGTCCTTCACTTTGTCTTGATTTTCATTTTAAGGCCTTTTGGAGACTGGGAGTTGCACCACCTGAGGGTTAATCACCAATCACTGTTACCTATGGAGAAGTAATTTCAGTCCTAGAGAACTCAATTTCTTTAAGACACAAAAATTAACAGGTCCTGCTTCTAATACTGCTGATGACTCCCAACACAGTCTTTGTGGACTGATTTGTAGATCTTTGTCTGTACACTTAAAATGGATTAAACTTTGCCATGCTTTCAGAACTGAAAAGCTTAACTTGATTGAAACACCAAGTCAGTAACAAGAATTAGCTTTGAATGACAATGCCAAGTGGCTAACACGCTCAGCTGTGGACTAAATTTTCCTTCCAGACCCTCAGCACACCACCAAGCTCCAGCTGTACCTAGCAACGGAGAGGCACTGCTGAGCCATCACGTGTGCCGAGTTAATTCCCTGGGTGTTAAATTATGAATCATGTTGTCTGATGCCTCAGCGGGCGACCTGGTGCCTCATTCCTGAGCTCTCCAGCTGAAGATCAAACCACTGGGGCTCTGCTGTCAGGAGCTGTTGGACAGGCTGCTCAGCTTCACTGCTGTGTTAAAATCGTGTGAAGCTTCTAACCTGCCTTCCCTCAGGCGGCAGATCACTGCCCAGGCAGCAGGTAGGATTTCATTTAAAACCCTTCAATCTTTCTGAGCTGCGGCTGCATCCACCCATGGATCCTAACACCCACCTCTGGATCCTTACACCTACCTACGGATCCTTCCATCCACCCATGGATCCCTTACATCCAACTATGGATCCTTACACCTGCCTATGGATCCCTTACATGCAGGTTAACATGAGGTAGTAAATCCAGATGCTATCCTGTAGTCACTGTTTGTGTTTTATGGTACCTCAAGAATTAGAATCAATGAGGAAGACAAAAGGAACCGATGTGCCTCTAGTGGAGAAAGAAAAAGAGAAGGAAAAATGCAGGTGACAATACAGGGGAAAAGTGATGAGAAGCTTGACTATAGAATACTAACTCTTATCATATTTATTTGTACGACACAGCTGGGAACATCCCCAAACATCTGTCTGGCTGAAGAAAGAGCACAGCTGGAATGCTCAGCTATGGCGAGATGCCCCCTCTGGGCCGGTACAAATAAAGGACACGTCGTGGGCAGCTCGCTACATGATACTTGCATTCATTAAGGATGACAACCAGGTCCAGTTTCCAACCTCACCTCACCAGGTTTATCCCTAACTTATGAAAATAAAGCCTATATATTTTGGACATTTTTATATATATATAAATATATATATATATATATATATATATAAAATACACACTGCCAGGCACCTTAACAGACACACTCACACACACATATTGATCACACCCACCCAGGAGCAACATGCCTGCTATCAATGTTTTGTGGAACACACCTCCTACATCTAGGAGATAAGAACAACAACAAGAAAATCCCTTTTTTATGGCAGTTCTGCAGGCAGAAAAAAATCAATACAAAATATTTCCTCGTACAAAACCACTCGGTTTTCTTTACAACCAATGCTGTAACACACCCCTGGAGAATGCACTAAACACCCCTATACAAGGGGGAAAAAAAAAGGAAAAACAGAGGGGGAAAAAAAAAAGGATCAAATCTTTATACAATGGTAAAAATACCAACAAATTGTAAGCTGCTCTGCAACCTTCCTTTGCTAAAAGTTAGATACATTACACCGTTCTAGCAGCAGATTAATAAATAAGGATTAAATAAGTCTATTATACAAAGCCATACCCAATGGCAGATTTAAAACCAAGAAAGCTCTGCAGATCCTTTCAACTTCCTACACAAATCTTCTTGTTTATTAAGAATAAGACTCAGTATAAAACAGGGAAACAGCCAGCGCTTGATCTCTATCTACAGAACACGAGGAAATTCCAAGGAGAAGGAAAATATTTAACAGTTTATGGCACCTTTACTGCAAAACTTGGGGTTTTTTTCACTTGTTGAGGGTTTTTTTTTTCTTTCAAGGCTCTGTTTCCCTACAACTAAGGAGTAAAGGGCTCTTCACCTCATAGCTTTTATTAAGCAAACTCGATATAACCAACCACACAGTGGCAAGAGACAGAACCAGCTGTTCCCAGCTGCAAAAAAATAAAAATTATGTATTGATTTCCACCCTAAAACAACATCATTTAGGTGTCAAGAAAAGAAAAACAGTGAAGTCACAGTCACTGAACTTCCTACAGCTGCTTCGTTCCTCCCGTGGCAAATCCACTCTGTTGTCTGTGTTGGGTTACTGTTGCTTAGTAACTATTTTCATGTCCAGCCAGGGTGTAGAGGTTGCTGTGGGCAGTTGGGTTTTCTGTTGGCCTGCTCTCTAACACCACCACTCTGCAACCAAACACAAACAGAACCCAAAATGGTTAGTGACAAGAGACAAAGCACCTGAGGTAGCTACTGAGGAGGAACAAAGTTGTTGCTCACAGGTTCCTGCATATGGAGGGATGTAGGTTCTCTTAAGCATCTTCAATATTTATTCTTTACCTTATTTTCCAGCACTGAAGTGGAGGATACAAAGAATGGGGGACTAGAAGCAGCTTCTAGAACCAGATTCTGCCCCTCTGAACCACAGGCACATGTAGCACTCATGACCAGCAGGATCAAAGAGTTATTGTCCCTCTGTACTCAGCACTGGTGAGGCCACACTTTGAGTACTGCGTTCAGTTTTGGGCTTCTCACTCCAAGAAGGACATTGAGGTGCTGGAGCAGATCCAGAGAAGGGCAACAAAGCTGGTGAAGAGTCTGGAGAACAGGTGTGGTGAGGGGCAGCTGAGGGGATTGGAGTTGTTCAGCCTGGAGAAAAGGAAGCTGAGGGGAGACCTGGCTCTCTACAAGTTCCTGAATGAAGGTCAGAGCCAGGTGGGGATTGGTGTCTTCATCCAAGGAACAAGCAATAGGACAAGAGGAAATGGCCTCAAGTTGTGCCATGGGAGGTTTAGGTTGGATATGAGGAACAATTTCTTCTCCAAAAAAGGTAAAAAGGTTTTCAAGCCCTGGCACAGGCTCTCCAGGGAGATGGTTGAATCCCCCTCCCTGAAGCTGTTTCAAAGACACAGGGATGTGATGGCTCTATGACTCTACAAAATAAGCTATGTTCTCTGCTTCTGCTGGAAAATTGTCCTACAGCCAGAGCGTTGTCAGGAGGCACCACCCTCCTATCATCTGTAGCCCAGCTATGTTTATACCTCCTACACCATGTGATAAACATCAGCCACTAACCTAAACAGTTCTCCTCATGCCCATGGCAGGAGGGTTGGAACCAGATAATCTTTTAAACTAACAGAGGGAGATTTAGAGTAGATCTAAGGAACAAAATTTTTGACACTGAGGATGGTGAGGCCCTGGCCCAGGTTGCCCAGAGAGGTGGTAGATGCTCCATCCCTGGAACTATTCCAAGTCAGGTTGTTTCGGGCTCTGAGAAACCTGCTCTAGTTGCAGATGTCCCTGCTGACTGCAGGGGGCTTGGACTTAGATGGACTTTAAAGGTCTCTTCCAGCCCAAACCAGCCTGGGATTTTTCCTTTCTCTTCCCAGCCTCTGCAGCTGAAAGGCATCACCTGGGTGTTGGGGTAGTGGTTGAATTTAGGCCACTGAGCATTAAAAGCTGCCGTAAGCCAGACCTCAAGGTCCAGAGGAGAGAAGGTTATTTTTAACTAGCTGCCAAGATAATTCACAGTCCACCAGGAAAATCCAAGCCAGGAGCAGGCTTTCCAGAGGTGCACTGGGCACTGGCTCACCACAGGCCAAAGGCTGCTCTCACTGCTCCCTGTTGTTCATCTCCTCACTCTTTACATACTTAGGGTTGTGTTCACACTTCTGCCTCTGCAGTGGAAAGTGGGGAGCTCTCGGCAACAATTTTGGGCACAGATACAAGCACTAACTAAATTTTTGGTTGCTGCAGGCAGAAACAGATCCAGAGAGATCTGTGGTGGGCTGGAGGCCAGTTCCAGCTGGAAGGAGAAAGCTGGTTCAAAGAAAAGGTTGAGGTTTCCTCAAGGCAGTTACCTGTCTGATCCCAGTAAGCGGAAAACCCTGGTTTCATCTGATATCTCTTGGGTGACCTGTGGGAAAAACGTGGAGACTTTTAAGATTCATTTCAGTGACCAGAATGAAATTTACTGGCCTGAGTTGGAAAGAGCTGGCTGATGTGTGTGAGCTTTACCGTGCAGGCAAGTCAGAGAAGGCAACCAGGAAGCTAAAGTACAATCATTTTCCCTAGGGAAGCAGTGAGACAGGCCAAAGGATCAAGTGGTAAATAAGGAAGAGGAAAGAATTTAACTTGGAGAGCCTGACAGATTACTTACTTCATCTGACTTAAAGCTTTTGCCCTGCATGCCGTGTTTCCAGAAGGCCAGCACACTGTCTTGAAGGCACACTGCAAAGGACAAACACAACATCAGACCAGAAGCAGGATTTCTCACCAGCAGTGATGATGGGGAAGTGTGTGGAGTGAACACAGTGAGACTTGGACTGCTGGCAGAATCACAGAATCGTTCGGGTTGGAAGAAACTTCTGAGATCACCGAGTCCAACTGTCAACCTAAGACCACCATGGCTGTTAGAAGAACCAAACTCAAGTAGAGAAACTGGACTGAAATGACTCCTTGGATCTGAGGTACACGTTACTGTTTACCATGCAGTCCAAACCACACCACTCAGACTTCATTTGCCAGGGCATGAGAAGCATCTTTGGCTTTTTCTTCCCTGCCTTTCCCTTCTGTTCTCTGGGCTGTTGTTTCCTTAATGATCCTGGAGAACACAGCAGGAAGTGTACAAACATGCTGCCAGCCAAAACACTGTGGAAATATTTATTATATTTACTTCAAAACAGACAGGAGTATGAAAAACAGGAGGAGTCTGCCATTCAGGGCCAAAGAGAGGAGACAGAACACTACCAGCTCTGAACGATTTAATTACCAGACTGCTGAAAATTATCAGGAGCCTGATGTTCCTTAAGCAGTGTCACAGGAACACAGTTTACACCATGTTTTGTTTTCTTAAATCCTACTTCTTTTCCTTAACTATTCCTTCTGGTCACACTTTGTCTCTGCTCAGTACTGACCATGTCCTAAGCAGAGAGAACAAAGGCACTCAGCAGAATCCTAAGAGCAACGTCTGTCACAACAGCTTCAGACTGATCTTCACCTGCTACTCCCCTCTCAACCCCGCAGTCAGAGGAGGAGGAGGAGTTGTTTAATACTCTGAAATCCCAAGAGAGCACTTGGTGCTGTTCACACTATTCAGTCTTAGCTGGTAAGCAGAAGGCTTTGGGTTAAATGCTTCTGCCTATGAATTCCTTCAGAGATGAAGAAAAAGGAAATAGGCCAGCCATGTTGTGCAAGTCTCAGCAGGAGATGTTGGACAGTACAAGTACAGCAGTTAATTAGAACATGTCAGAATTTAGGGAAGAATCACAGCCTGCATTAAAAAGATCTTCCTTCAGGATGGGTTAATGGACACGGTGGTCTTGGGTTGATGGTTGGACTCTGTAATCTTGGGAGGTCTTTTCTAACCAAAACAATTCTGTGATTTTGTGATATATCTAAATCAAAATGCTGTATAAAAGCATGTGTCCTGCTCTACCACCTGCTGCTGCTAAAATACAAAATACCTTCATCACAAATCCCCTGAAGGGAAGTTGCCTGAAGAACCCAGAAATGCAAGTTCAACAGAGCCGCTAAGAAAACCAAGTTGTGTCTCTGCTGATGCCGATTCCAGAAAGTAGCTCAGTTTCTGACATATGGGGTTATTAAACTTCTGTTAAGTAGCTATGCCTGAGAGCTTATTCACAGGATCCCAGCATTGTGGAGGATGAGAGGGAACTCTGGGAATCATCCAGTCTGCTCCCCCGATAAAGCAGAGTCACCCACAGCAAGTTGCCCAGGATCATAATGTCCAGGTGGTTTTGGAATCTTTCCAGAGAAGGAGACTCCAAAACCTGTTTAGGCAGCCTGCTCCAGGGCTCTGAAGTGAAGAAGTTTTTCCAACTGAAATCTACCCTGCTCCAGCTGCAAACCATTGTCCCTCATCCTACCACTACAAGCCCTTCTAAACAGTCCCTCCCCGGCTTTCCTGTAGTCTCCTTCAGATACTGAAATGCTGCTATGAGGTCTCCCTGGAGCCCTCTCTTCTGCAGGCTGAACAGCCCCAATTCTTGCAGCATGTCAGTGGAGAGAAGACATCTCAAAACATCCTGATGTACACAGATTTCAGCATCAGGCCCCACTGGGTGCACTGGGCCAGTCTTGATTATGGAAAACCCTTCAATACTCATCCCTCTAAATTCTGAAGTCCTCGAGAGACAACAGAGAAGCAAATCACTTACCCACTGACTCGATGCAGAAATCAAAGCTCAGCTCAGAAGCCAATTTCTTGCTTGACTTCAGTTTCCCTTGTAAATTCACAATTTTCACAAATTCTCAAGGAAAAGGAGAAAAACAAGAATTAAAACACAGTGCTGGAAAGGATTACTGACAGCTTTAAGTACAAAATGCTAATTCCCTCCTTCAGGCACAAAACCCCAGTGTCTAGTATTAGCCTAGCATGAATCCAAGAGCATCCTTGGCTCTCAAAGTAAATATAGAAAACCTCCTTATAGACTCCATGTGTTTTTAGACTCCATTGGGAGCCTTCCTGCAAGTCACAAACGGTGAATCCAACAGACAGTTTGGAAATTTAGGCAGAGCAAGTCACTGCACAGTTCTCACTGAGGTGTTAACCCCTGATTCATGAGAGCTATGAATGTGTAGAATGGTTTGGGCTGGAAGGGACCGTGAAGATCATCTAGCTCCAACCCACTTGCCATGGGCAGGGACCAGATTGCTCAAGGCCTCATCCATCCTGGCCTTGAATCCCCAGGGAGGGGGCAAGTGTTATAATTACCGTGTATCACAGAATGCCAGCACAGTGGGGATTGGAAGGCACCCTAAAGCAGGGTCACCCACAACAGCTTGGTCAGCATCACAATGTCCAGGTGGGTTTGGAATCCCTCCAGAGAAGGAGACTCCACAACCTCTCTGGGCAGCCTGCTCCAGGGCTCATAAGTGAAGAAGTTTTCCCTCCTGTTCAGATGGAACCTCCTGGGTTTCAGTTTGTGCCTGCTGCCCCTTGTCCTGTTACTGAGCACCACTGAAAAGAGTCTGGTCCCATCCTCTTGCCCCCCATCCTTTAGATATTGATGAGCATTGAGAAGGTCCCCCTCAGTCATCTCAATGCTTATCGTGTGTGTGTGCAGTGCCGATGTGCATGATGGAGCAGGAGCTCTCTGTGCTGCCAGCACATGCAACAGGCAGATGTCCCGTTTTCCAAGGAAATGTTGAAACCTTCTGACTGGCAATCTGTTTGATTCTGACCTGGGTTTTTCCTTTTGAAAAGAAGCAGGAGTAATACAAACGTGAAGAGGGAAAGAGGAATCCCAAAAAGCAACCCAAAACCTCACTGACCCCAGCTCTGTCTTTTCAGAAACACTCCAGCACCAATTAGTACTGAAGGGAGAAAAATTAACTTGTGGAGAGTTAACAATCAACCGTGGCAGAGCGAGTTCTGCAGAGGGTGTAGGTAAGTTGCCCAACCGAGACATGTTACTTACTGTCCAGGCAGACCAGGACAGTGTCTCTTTCCAGCTGCGTGACGTGAATGGCATCTAACTGCTGATTGCCTTGGGAGAAAGAAAACAGGGTTGTTTTAATCTCTCATTGTAAGACTGATCTCAGCCTCCCTACAACTCTCAACAGCTGCTGCAGCCTTGTCAGCTACAGGTTTTCTGTAGTTGCTGCTTGTCACTGGGCACCACTGAAGAGAGTCTGGCCACATTCTCTTGCCCCCACTCTTTAGCTACTGATTAGCACAGAGAAGATCCCCGCTGGGGCTACTCTTCTCCAGTCTCTCAGCCTTTCCTTGTCACAGAGATGCTCCAGGCCCCTCAGCATCTTACTAACCTCCCTTTGACTTTCTCCAGTAGTTCCCTGTCTCTCTTGAACTGGGGAGCCCAGATTAAGAGATATAGAATCATAGGATTGTTTTGCTTGGAGAAGATCTCTAAGATCATCAAGTCCAACCTTCAACCTAAGACCACCATGGCCATTAAACCATGTCCTGAAGTGCCATGTCCACATGTTTCTTGAAGACCTCCAGGGATGGTGACTCCACCACTTCCCTAGACAGCCTGTTCCAGTGCCTGGCAATCTACAGTATTTGTTACTCTCTTGATTTCTTTAAGGCTGTATGACCCTGGAATGTTCTGGGAGGAGTATGTGGGCTAAGGACAAACCTAGCAGTTCAAAGCAGCATTCAATACGAAAGCACTACTGCTTGTCAGCAGAAAATACATTTTATGTCACAGTTCAGCAGAGCAACTCAAGTTCCTTCATGAAGAAGCATGAAAATGAGCAAAAAGAATCATTAAAGAAATCTTTGCTCCTTAAAAACCCAGCCTCTGCTCTTTTCCCATAGACCCACATCTGGGAAGGCTATTGTGCTGATATTAAAATAGATTTAATAGTTTTTATTAATGAGGTTGTTGCTACAGCTTGTAAAAACAACTATCTCCAACAAAAGCATCTGCAAAATATCAGCAAGCTTTTCAAGATACAACACAGTCTTCTAATTATTAATAACCAGTTGAAGAGGACAAGCCTCCCCAA
The DNA here is from genome assembly GCA_033816785.1 of Picus viridis. NCBI lineage: Eukaryota > Metazoa > Chordata > Aves > Piciformes > Picidae > Picus > Picus viridis. The sequence goes on along the minus strand of CM066585.1, from coordinate 34,714,808 downwards.
GGGCTGGAGGATGGAGAAGAATGTATCCATGTGAGTCTTTGTGCAGAAAAAAAGGGGGAGAGCAGGAAGATTGACCCCTGGAGATAGAATGCAGTAACAAATGAGAACCCCATCAGCAGGGTCTGCGTTACTAGTGCAGCAAATGTATGAAGGAAAACCTTTGTCTTCACACGTCTAAAAGCAAAGTCTTCTAGGAAAGATCATTTACAGTGGAGTTGGTTGCTCATCCCAAGAAAACCTTGAGGTCAGCTTCAGTAAGCTTTAGGTAGAGAAGCTGCATCAGTCTGCCCAGCCTAAAGGGCTTCCAAATGACTTCTGAGGGAGGTATATCCAGCAGTTAGAATCATTTTAGTTGGAAAAGACCTTTCAGATCATCAAGTCCAACCATTATCAAACTCTACCAAGGCTGGTGCTAAGCCACGTCCCTCAGCACCACAACTCTTCACCTTCTAAACACCTCTAGGGATGGGGATTCAACCACCTCCCTGCACAGCTTTTCTAGTGTTTGAGAAGCCTTTCAATGAAGAAGTTTCTGTTAACGTACAGCCTGAACCTCCCCTGGTGCAACTTAAAGGCTATTTCCTCTCATCCTATCACTTGCTGTTTGGGACAAAAGACCAATACCCAACTCTCCACAACCTCCTTTCAGGGAGTTGTAGAGAGTGCTAAAGTCTCTCCTTGCCCTCCTTTTCTCCAGGCTGAACAATCCCAGTTGCCTCAGCCACTCCTCACCAGATCTGTTCTCCAGACCCTTCAGCAGCTTTGTGGCTCTTATGGATGTGCTCCAGCACCTCAATGTCCTTGGAATGAGGGGTTCAAATCTGAATCTAGTACTGAGGGTGCAGCCCTGCCAGTGCCCAGTATAGGAGCACAGATCACTTCCCTCATCCTGCTGGCCACACTATAGCTGTTCCAAGCCAGGATGTTCTACTGTGTGTTACCAGAAAAGAAATGGCCAGAGTGACCCACAGCCTTACCTGCACCAATTTCTGTAAACCAGGAAGAAGCAGAGTTCAAGTTGATTGTCTCAAACTGAACTACCTGATTTGGTTCAGTACCCTTGCTGATGGCTACGCAGACCATGGGGTACTCCTGCTCGGGGATCACCAGCATTTCAAACACATTCAGAGGGCTTGGCAAAGGAAAATCAAAGTGCTGGAAAAGACAGAACATGGCATTGGTAAAGTTTCCTTTAACCCTGGAAATAAAAGGTTGAAAGGAACGTGGGCAAAGTCTAAAAGATGTGGAAGAGCTTCTCCGTGCTACTGAGGCATCATGAGCTGTGGCAGAGGCACATGCTGGTCTGTTTTTCCTAGTACTGGGCTTGATCCAACACTTGACTGACTCCAGTCACAAGATTTTCTTAGTCAAAATGTGCCCAGCCAGATTTTCAAGTGCTCAGAAGCCACAAAAAGGACTAGACTGAGATGTATTTTCCATTACAACCTCTGGAAAGGTTACTTCAACAACTGTGTAATGATTAACATGCAATGTCCTGCAGGAAAATAAAACACTTACTTTTATTAACATGAATTTCTGCATGGGCTCATACCACTGGAGCAGAACAATTCCAGACTGCAGTGCACCACACAGGTACTTGTGGCCTGTGTATGGATTTCGTACTGTGTAAAACAAACAAAAAAGAGCCCTTTTAAGTCCTGGAAGTTCAGTGCACACTTGGAACAAAACCCCTTCAGCTATCTTAAGAAATAGCATCAGTTTCACATTAGAATCACGGAATAGTTTGGATTGGAAGGGACCTTCAAGATCACGTAGTTCCACCCCCCGCCATGGGCAGGGACATCTTCCACTAGACCATGTTGCTCAATGTCTCATCCAACCTGGTCTTGAACACCTCCAGGGAAGGGGCATCCACAGCCTCCCTGGGCAACCTGTTCCAGTGTCTCACCACCCTCACCATAAAGAATTTCCCCCTAATCTCCAGTCTAAATCTGCCCCAGCCTAAATCTGGCCCTACCCTACCCAAGCCTCTGGCTTGCCACTCAATTATCCATGGTGCTTAATACTCTGCTACATTCCAGATAAACTCAATTTTATTTGTAATTAATGACCACTAACATTCTTTGAGTCCCAGTAAAGAGGTCACATGCTGAGTGGCCAGAAAAGCTGTACCACCTCCTCCCTGGGGCTGGGTGAGCAGGGGGAGCGAAAGGTCTAGGTCAAGTTGAGATGGAAATAAAAACATTCCCAAGCAGCAGAGCTGGCCTGTAACTCCCTGTGAGCTTTCACAGCTAATGCAGTGATGGGATAAATGCATTGGGGGTTGCTTTTTTTAAGCCCAGATGGGTGTGAGACCAGCCTGACTTCACATGTACATAGAACAGTTTGGGGTGGAAGGAACCACAAAGATCATCTAGTTCTAATCCCCCTGGCATTGGCAGGGACACCCTCCACGAGACAAGCTTGCTCAAGGCCTCATCCAAGCAGGCCTTTAGGAATAACTTGTAATACTGTAGACACTGTTATGAGATAAAGAGGATATTCAAGTTTGCAACTAGGGACTTTTTACCCTGATTAAGCATTTTTAAGAGCTGAAAGGTAGAGTTTCACCCAGCACTAGGGCTGGACTCCAAAAGGACATTCAGCCTGCAGAAAGCCCAAACCTGTTTGAAAGTCACTGAAGCCAAAGCCAAATCCATAACTTCACAAGCTTTAACTCCTGTGTGCATTCAGAACTTAGAATCATAGAATTGTTTTGGTTGGAAGAGAGCTCTAAGATCATAGAGTCCAACCTTCAGCCTAAGACCACCACGGCCATTAAACCACGTCCCACACTTGAGCAACAGCTTTCACTCCTCCCCAAGGTGACATCATTTTTATTCACATCCAGCCCTTTCTGTGTGGAAGAAGATTCCTCCTTTCTGTGTGGAAGAAGATTCCTCCTTTGTGTGTGGAGAAGATTCCTCCTTTCTGTGTGGAAGAAGATTCCTCCTTTCTGTGTGGAAAAAGATTCCTCCTTTGTGTGTGGGAAAAGATTCCTCCTTTGTGTGTGGAGAAGATTCCTCCTTTGTGTGTGGAAGAAGATTCCTCCTTTGTGTGTGGAAAAAAATTCCTCTTTGTGTGTGGAAGAAGATTCCTCCTTTGTGTGTGGAAAAAGATTCCTCCTTTGTGTGTGGGAAAAGATTCCTCCTTTGTGTGTGGGAAAAGATTCCTCCTTTGTGTGTGGAAAAAAATTCCTCTTTGTGTGTGGAAGAAGATTCCTCCTTTGTGTGTGGGAAAAGATTCCTCCTTTGTGTGTGGGAAAAGATTCCTCCTTTGTGTGTGGGAAAAGATTCCTCCTTTGTGTGTGGGAAAAGATTCCTCCTTTGTGTGTGGAAGAAGATTCCTCCTTTGTGTGTGGGAAAAGATTCCTCCTTTGTGTGTGGAAGAAGATTCCTCCTTTGTGTGTGGAAGAAGATTCCTCCTTTGTGTGTGGAAGAAGATTCCCCCTTTGTGTGGAAGAAGATTCCTCCCTTGTGTGTGGAAGAAGATTCCCCCTTTGTGTGGAAGAAGATTCCTCCCTTGTGTGTGGAAGAAGATTCCCCCTTTGTGTGGAAGAAGATTCCTCCGTTGTGTGTGGGCAGATTCTTTTTTTATGGAGAAAGATTCTTTTTTGTAGAAAAAAAAATCTTTTTGTGGGGAAATAAAATTCTTCTTTGTTTGTTTGTGGAAAAAGATGTGCTTTTTTGTCTGGAAAAAGTTTTTTTTTGTGTGTAGGGAAAAGACTCTTTTTGAGTTAGCCTCACTCAAAGGTCAAGCCTTGAGCCAAAGCAGAACGGGTGTTTGTGTAGTGCAACAATCTGGGATCCTGAAATGAGCATTACAGTTGCAGGCAAGCTGCATGTCACAGGAACCAGTTAGGTCTGGTGGCAGCCTGAAGCCAGTGATCCCAAACAGCCCAGGATTTCCCTTTGGACCTTGCTCTAGGTTAAGAGCTGAGTTGAAAAATGCCTTTGCCCTGAGCAGCACTAAGATGTTTACCCTACATTCATGAGAAGGAAAGCAGCAGCCAGGCACAGCACTAAGAAGCACCACAGCCATGCTGCTTTCTGATTAATGGACCAACTATGAGCTTATTAAAAGTAAATGAGTTGAAGACAGGAGGCCGGGGAACAAACCCACCAGCTGTGTCTCTACTACTCACCTATACAGCATTTGTGGCATCCTTTTGTATCAGGAATCTTAGTCGTTAAGGCAAACTTCCTGGAACGACAACGACAGCAAAAATACATCAGTAGAAGGCCCTCAACAGCACAGAGTGTCTATGGCAACATTCACTTGTTAACAAAGAGAGGGATTGATACCTTGGTAATATTTTGTCAGGAAAGCGGTGGGTTTGGATATGAGCAGCTAATCCTGTCTTCTTGGCTTGTTCAAACAAAGCTATTAAATTATGGGAGTAGAGCTGGAAGGATTTCCCTGTAAGAGAGGAAAGCACAACTGAGGTGGCACCCATGCCTCCAGCAGAGAGCTGCACCGTTCAGAGAGATTTCTGTATCCAAAAGATTACCTTCTAGAAGCCGGGCCACGTGTGTTAGGGGGTTTCAAGTCCAGTGATGAAGGAAAACAAAACCAAGACAATATTAATGCACATGGAGAAGACAAAGCATTCAGCTCAAAGTTCGTTTCAGCACCACTAAAACAGCTCTGAAAGTCAGGGTTATGAAAACATTTTTAGAAGGCTGCATTTGCACAACAATTAATTGCATCAGGATGCTTTCTGTACCTATAAATCACCACAAGTGGTGTTACACAACCCCCTGCGTACTTAGAGACAGTCCTACAATTTAAATCTCATTTAAAGCAGACTAGTGCCTAAAAGGGTCGGACAGGATGATCCTTGGGGTCCCTTCCAACCTGGCATTCTGTACAATCACTCTGCATGCTACAGTGCCTCTGTTTCCTTCCTGAATGTCCTATTCCAAGACAACTGATGAAAAAAAATCCCTTTCCCCCCAGACTCAATCTGCTGGGTTAGTACTAAATTGCAGTCACCTTGTTCTCCTTCAGACTGAAATTGAGTTTGGGTTAGGGTGGATTTATTTTCTGAATGTGGTCTGCACCAAAGATGCTGCCAGGCTGCACCAAGAGTGAGCAAACCCTGCAACCACATTTTGATAGTCACCAACATTAACCCCCTCCTAATTTTGTTGTGAAACATGAAGGTCATCCTTACTCTGACCCTCCCAGAGATCACACAAGAGGACACCCTAAATTCTCTGGGCACATTCAGTCGAATTGCAGCCTTGACAGGGGCAACAAGATCGGATATTAGGAACAATTTCTTTGCTGACAGAGTGGTCAGGCATTGGAACAGGCTGCCCAGGGAGGCAGTATAGTCACCATCCCTGGAGGTGTTCAAAAACGTGTGGACACAGCACTTTGGGACATGGTTTAATGGCCACGGTGGTGGCTGGACTCTATGATCTGGGAAGTCTTTTCCGACCAAAACAGTTCTATGATTCTGTAACTCTTGATCTGGCCTCCCCTATTCAAAAGAGACAGGGAGCTAAGGGAGAGAGTCCATGGAAGGCTAGAAAGATGCTGAGGGGCCTGGAGCATCTCTGTGAGGAGAAAAGGCTGAGAGACCTGGGGTTGTTAAGCCTGAAGAAGAGCAGCCTGAGAAGGAATCTGATCAATGCTCAGCAGGAGCTAAAGGGTGGGGGCAAGAGGATGGGGCCAGACTCTTCTCAGTGGTGCCCAGGGCCAGGACAAGAGCAACAGGCACAAACAGGAACCCAGGAGGTTCCATCTGAACAGGATGCAAAAATTCTTTGCTGTGAGGCTGCTGGGGCCCTGGAGCAGGCTGCCCAAAGAGGCTGTGGAGTCTCCTTCTCTGGAGAGATTCCAAACACACCTGGACATTGTGATCCTGAGAAACCTGCTGTGGCAGAGGTCTCTTCCAAGCCCTTCCATGCTGGGATTCTGTAACTCTTGTTCGACCAATCCCAAGTGCTGAGCTTTTCAAAACCAATTACAATGAAATAAATAACAAAAAATGTGTTGGGCCACTGCAGACACCTGGCTCTGCTCTACCGCTTCTGAACAACCAGGTTCCAAACAATCAGCTTCATCTCCGAAAGCCTCTCGCATGAAACCGCTTTTGAAGCGAGGCTGCCCGTACAAACACAGGGAACAATGCACAGTTTTCTACCTCAGTACAACCAAAATTCAAAGTACTGAATGAAGACTTTGAATGTGTCTCTTCAGTTATCCTTTTCTCACTTTTGCCTCTGCTTGTACCTACCTGACAAGGACATTAAGGTGTTATTGATAACATACAGCCAGGTGCACTTGCGAGGAAATAACTGAGGAAAGAAAATGATTCCATTAATAAAAACACAGAGGAATTCCCACCATGGCTTTCTCTGCCTGCTCCACCTGCACCACCATTCCTGCAGGGATCAACACTGGAGAAGCCCTCAGCTCCACCTACTGCTTCCCCTTTAATTCACTCTTTTGGACCCTGCTTAGCCACTTTCTCTGTCTGAAATAGTTTTCATTTCTTCCCCGATCTACACCTGAAACTTGCAAAAGTCGATTTTTGCTTTAGTTTTTAATTAGCACCATGGATCTGAAGTGGGACAATTGGCAAGGCTGGGATATCACAGATAGAATGATCCAGCTTGCTTAGGAATGACAGGCAGAAAAAGAAGGCTACCATGGCTACAGAAACCTACTAAACCACACAAAAGGCAGGAGAGAGAGAGGAAGAAAAGAGACATTAGAATTTCTGAGCAACTGCCATTTTCAGCACCTGCCAACACTTCCCTTCCAAGAACGTTCTGCAACTCCTGAGTCCAAAAAGACAGATTTAATAACACTGTGGATTTATGAGGTGGCTTCAGAAAGGGTTTGAGAGCCCAAGGGAAGAGCAGCAAGTGTGTATTCATTTGTGATAACAAGGCCAGCTGAATTAGATGGCTGAGAGCTTTGATAACAGCCAGTGGAGAACCCATATGCCATCTAGTGGAGATAAAGTGGAGGAGAAAGGGCAGGTAGTTGTCTCCAAGAAGAAAGGCGTTTTAGTCACGAGCTCCTTGAGCAGCAGTGTTACAGAAGCAGTAACCAAAGCATCAGCTAGGTGGGGGAAATATTCACTTTCCACTTCCATTTCTAGGTCTGATGCAAAGCACTTTGTGCCACAAATCCTGATCTCTCATCTATCCTCTAATCCTCACCATCCCTCTGACACCAAATGTTCCTGCTTCATAATATCCCCAAATCTGTGTGTTCAATACACCAAAAGTCACCTGTTCCATTGTTGCTTCGTGAAGTTCATTCAAATTCAAAGTATAGATGCCTTCTTCTGTGCCAAAGATAATGTACTGATCTAAACAAACAAAGAGAAATGGATTATGCCACCAGCTCATCACCACTTTGTCATCAGGTGGGTTTAAAATACAAACCTCAGAGAGCTTTACCTTTAGTATCTGGATGTATCCAGGACGTGGCACAATTAATCTTCAAAGGACAACCATCAAAGACTTTGGAAAAACAGGCTCCCATCTGAAACACCACCAAAAGTGAAACCTGACATAAGTTTACAATATAAAGCATTTTCATAGTAGTAGTATCATAATAGTATCAGTCAGGGTTGGAAGGGACCACAAGGATCATCTAGTTCCAACCCCTGCCATGGGCAGGGACACCCCACACTACATCAGGCCAGAGCCTCGTCCAGCCTGGTCTTAAACACCTCCAGGGACAGGGCCTCAACCACCTCCCTGGACAACCCATTCCAGGGCTTCACCACTCTCATGGTGAAGAACTTCTTCCTCACGTCCAGCTTGAATCTCCCCACCTCCAGCTTCATTCCATTCCCCCTAGTCCTATCACTACCTGACATCCTGAGAAGTCCCTCCCCAGCCTTCTTTCTCCGCTGGCATTTGCCCACTTAGCACAGATCTGGACACACCACTGCTCTCATTTCAGACACAAATTTAACTGCCCCCAAAGCTACAATGGAGCCTTCCAAATCTTCTTACAGGTCCATTAAGAAACACTCTAAGATATGCTATAAGCATATAAAAATTGTATGGACCATTTTAAGTACCTACTGAGTAAGAACAATGGTGAGTGCTTGTAACAATGACATAAGAAGGAAAAAGAAGCTAAAATGTTGAAGTACTAACACCCTCTTACATCACTGTCACCTCTCTCCCCTTGACAGAACCATTTGGTTTGGAAAAGACATTTAAGATCATCAAGTCCAACCATTCAGCACCAAGGCTGGTGCTAAACCATGTCCCTCAGCACCATATCTCTGTGGCTTTTAAACACCTCCAGGGAAGGGGATTCAACCACCTCCCCATTCCAGTGTTTGAGAAGCCTTTCAGTGAAGAAAGGGTTACTAAGCAGAGGTTGCCATTGGAGGTCACAACTCAGGGATCCCAACTATTCACAGCCAGACTAAATAGTGATAGGAAGTTTTTAAGAGAAGGAAACAAATATTGTGGATTGAGTACATGAAAAGAACTGGTTACACACAGAAAATCTGGACATGCCACAGAAACACAGAATGGTTTGGGTTGGAAGGGACCTTAGAGATCATCTAGTTCCAAGCCCCCTGCCATGGCCAGGGACACCTCCCACTATGCCAGGTTGCTCAACACCTCATCCAACCTGGCCTTGAACACCTCCAGAGAGGGGGCATCCACAATGGCCCTGGGCAACCTGTTCCAGTGTCTCACCACTCTCACTGGAAAGAATTTCTTTCTAATCTCCAGTCTAAATCTCCCCTCTGCCAGCTTCAATCCATTCCCCCTCATCCTATCACTACAAGCCCTTGTGAAAATTCCCTCCCCAGCTTTCTTGTAGCCCCCTTCAGGTACTGGGTAGGCTGCTCTAAGGTCTCCCTTCTCGTCTCCAGTTTGAACAGCCCCAGCTCTCTCAGCCTGTCTCCATGTGCCCTGTCCTGCCACGACAGCAGGCTTCCAGTAACTGCTACTGCAAATGAGGTTTCTTACCAGCACCTTTGGAGTTGGGGGCAAACCATTGATTGCTGGCTTCTGTGGAAAGAAAGGAAGATGGTAAAATTCCTCCCACACATGATATGAAAGTAGCAAACACAACAGTGAGGTCAGGCTGAGAGTTGCCATACTCACAGGAAAATCTCTTTTCTCTTTTTTACGTGGCAGCTGAGGGATTTGTCCAGACCCTTCAGCACTTTCTTCAATGAGTTTCAGCATCCCTTCCCCATTGCCTGAAAAGAAGCCCGGACACATTTTGTAGCTCACTTGACACAGTTGCTGTCCTATTCTCTCTTCTCCCCCGTATCTCACAGGGGTGGAGAAGTGAACTCTGAAACTTCAATCTACACTTCTCAGGTGGCTGAAGCCTTCCAAGGACAGCTGACCACCCTCCCACATGCTAAGCCACACAGGAATAAACGCTTTTCATTGTCCAAATCAGGAATAAAGCTGTGGCAAGGTCCTTGCAGATGAATCTCCCTGCACATTTGTTGGTTTTCTGCTCTTCCTGCAGGGAACAGGAATGGTATGACTGGCTGAGAGTCCTTCTTTAGGGAATAATGTTTCCACCATGGGTGATAACTCTAAGAACCAGCATCCATAGAATCACAGAATGGCTTAGGTTGGAAGGGACATCAGAGATCATCTATTCCAACCTCCATTTCATGGTCAGGACACCTCTCAACTAGACTTGGCTGCCATAGGCCTCACACAGTCTGGTCCTGAACACCTCCAGGGAGGGGTCATCCACAACCTCTCTGAGCAATCCATTTCATACTGAAGAACTTCTTCCTAAAATCCAGTCTAACCCTACTCTCCCTCAGCTTAGAACCATTCCCCCTTATCCTGTTGCTAGACACCCTTATGAAAAGTCTCTTTCCAGTTTTTCTGTAGGTTCCCTTCAGGTACTGAAAGGCAGCTATAAAGTGTCCCCAGAGTCTTTTCCAGGCTGAACAACCCCAGCTGTCCCAGCCTGTCCTCATAGCAGAGGTGCTCCAGCCCTTGGATCATCCTTATGGTCCTCCTCTGGACTTTCTCCAACAATTCTGTGTCCTTCTTAAGATGGGGACACCAGAATTGGATGTAGTATTTGAGGTGGGGTCTCACAATAGCAGAGTTGACAGGCAGAATCACCTCTCTTGACCTGCTGGCCACACTCCTCTTGATGCAACCCAGGAGCCTGCACCTCATGATCTGCTTGCATAGAAAACCACTAAAATCTGCTGCACACAGCTGCCTCTAGTCCAGATTTCCTTCCAGAGGAAGCAAGGCACCTTTAGGACATGTAACACATTTACCTAGGTCGCTGTATCTAGCTGTGAGCAATCCAGGGCTGCTTATGCTGCTGGTCATGCCAACTGAAGAAGAATCAGTCTGAGCTCCACAAACTGGGATGCTTTGTCTCCTGTGAGCTGGTGGAGCTCTGTTCTGTGCGTCTGGGAAATGTTTTATGGTCTGACATTTCTCATCATCTGGAAGGTTTTCCTCAGGATAACTGTTTATTCTTGGCTGCAACAAACCACAGAGGTGGAGGTTACCTGTGAAATGGCACCTGGAAGAAGGAACTTCATAGCATCATAGTACAGTTTGGGTTAGAAGGGACCTTAAAGGTTACCTAGTTTCGACCCCCATGGACACCTCCCACCATGCCAGGTTGCTCAAAGCTTTGTTCAACATAGCTTAGAACATTTCCAGGTTTGGAGCTTCCATAACCTCTCTGGGAAACCTCTTCCAAGGCCTTGAGACTAGTTTAATACAAATCAGGCTGCTTCTTTAATACAAATCAGGCTGCTTCTAGACACACAAAAACCACACTGGTCTTTGAAAAAAGACCAGGCAGCAGAACTGTCTATGAGAGATTCCTTGTCAGACGGAAAATCACAGCAGCAGGCAGAATGCTGAACAAGAGGACATCCCACGCAGCATGCTGGGGAAAATACCTACAAGTCACTTTGTCTAGGGTGGCCTACAAGGCTGCGAGTCCTCAGAGACTGAGATGGTGCAGGCTGCAAGTCAGCATAAAATAGGAAGCTGCCCAAAGTCTGCTAGGAAATGGAATTTAACAGAGTTTATAACCTGCTGAGAGCATCAGACAGAGGTGCTGCTGAGGCTGCACAAGCAGGGCTTCGTGGAATAGAATCACAGACTGGTTTGGGTTGAAGGCACCATTAAAGGTCATCCAACAACTACCTCATCTGCAACTAGAGTAGGTGGCTCAGAATCATAGAATGCTAGGGGCTGGAAGGGACCTCTGCAGATCATCTAGTACAACCCCTCAGCTAAATCAGGATCTCTTAGGGCAGACCACACAGGCACGTGTACAGGTGGGTTTGGAATTTCTCCAAAGGAGACTCCACAACTTCTCTGGGCAGCCTGCTCCAGGGCTCCAGAACCCTCACAACAAAGAAGTTCTTCCTGATGTTGAGGTGGAACTTACTGGGTTCCAGTTTGCGTCCACTGTCCTTCATCCTACCACAGAGCACCACTGAAAAGAAACTGGCTCCTTCTCCATGGCCCCCAACCTTTAGCTCTTGCTGAGCACTGATAATTCCCCCTCTCAGGCTGCTCTTCTCCAGGATAAACAGCTCCAGATCTCTTAACCTTTCCTCATAACAGAGATATTCCAGTCCTTTCACCATTCTTACAGCCTTCTGTTGGACTCTCTCCAGCATTTCCCTGTCCCTCTTGAACTGGGAAACCCAGAACTGGATCTAATACTCCAGATGTGGCCTCAGCAGGGTAGAGTAGAAGAACCTCCCTCAACCTGCTTGCCACGCTCTTCTTAATGTACCCCACTGGCCTTCTTGGCTCCAAAGGCACATTGGTGGCCCATGAATAACTTATTGTCCACCAAGATTCCCAAAGGTGTTCTCCAACATGTACAACCTGACCTTGAATGTTTCCAGGGATGAAGCATTTACCCCCTCTCTGGGCAAGCTGCTTGCTGCCTGTAATTCCTAAAGCCCACCAGCTCTTACCTTTGGAGGTAGCGGAGGCGGTCCAGCTCGCTTTAGCGTTGACCTACAATGAGAAGGTGCAGCATTGTCTTAGTCAAACCACCAGCACAAACAGAATTACTGGAGAACACAGACTGCCAATAAGACAAGCAAGATGCACAGGAAGGATGGGTCACAGCTTTTGCACTAACAAGGTTAAACTACAAGTCCAAGAGTGAGGGGGTAAAGCATGTTAATTGTGTTAGAAGTGGTGGGGCTTGACAAACTCCTGTGCTCTCAGAAATGCCAAGGTTACAGAGCAACCTCTGATGAAGGCTACTGGAATTTAGCAAAGAAATGTACATTCAGAGACTAGTTTGCTGCAGTTTGCAGCTTTCCATCTGGATCAAACCAATGTCTGGGCACAAGAGGAGCTGCACATACTCCACCAGAGCTCTGCAGGAACATCTTCACATCCTGTCTTTACCAGGCTTGGCCGATGATCGATGGATTAATCAACACAGCATCTGCTTTAGAGCATTAAGCACTCAAAGACAACCTCAGGAAGGAGAGGGAGGGAAGGAAGCATTGCTCTGCAGACATTCTCCTGAGGATCAGCTAAACAGTCAAGCACGTATTAGACCTCTGAGTACAGCCAGCCCTCCCTTTTTGATGAGTGGCAAAGCTGCCTGCAGCACTTTAAGGGAAGAGGTTTTGCCAGAAGGCTGCCTGCTTTAGCGAGCGCCACACGGGGTCAAACACAACTGCACAGGAAGGAGGTCCACTCACTCTTCAATATCTTCAATCCCATCGCCACATTTTGTAAGCAGTCCCCTAGGTGAAACGTTCATACGATTAAGAGCTCTGCTCCGAGGTCGGCGTGTGCGACTAAACCGAGTGGTGATGTCATTGGTTTCACAACAAGCACCTCCCAGCCCTCTTCAAAACAAAGCCCTTCCCTCTCCTGCTCGCTGCTCGGAGCCCTTTCTCATTTCACAGAATCACGGAATTGGTTTGCTTGGAAAAGACCTTTGAGATCGTAGAGCCTAACTGTTAACCCAGGCCTGCCTGGTCACCATGAACCCATATCCCTCAGTACCACATCTACATGGCTCTGAAATCCCTCCAGGGATGAGGACCCCACCGCCTCCCTGGATAGCCTGTTTCAGGGCTTGACAACCCTTTTGGAGAAGAAGTTGTTCCTCATGCCCAACCTAAGCCTTCCCTGGCACAACTTGAGGCTATTTCTGCTTGTCCCATCTCTTGACATTTCATACAGATCGACAGATTGCACTGGGTTGGAAGGGACCCTCAAAGACAATTTTGTCAACCCCCCTGCAGTCAGCAGGCACACCTCCAAATAGATCAGGCTGCCCAGGACCACAGAGTCTCATTTTGAGTATCTCCAGGGACAGGGCCTCAACCACACCCCTGAGCAGCCTGTTCCAGTATTTCACCACTCTCATTGTAAATAACTTATTCCTGATATCCAATCTGAATCTGCCCTGCTCCAGTTTCAAACCATTGCCCTTCCTCCTATCACTACAAGCCCTTCTAAACAGTCCCTCCCCTGCCTTGCTGTAGTTCCCTTAAGGTACTGGAAGGATGCTCTAAGGTCTCCCTGGAGCCTTCTCTTCTCTAGACTGAACAGCCCCAATTCTCTCAGCCTGTCTTCATAGGAAAGGTGCTCCAGCCCTCTGATCATCTTGGTGGCCTCCTCTGGACTTGCTCTAGCAGGCCTGTGTCTCTCTTGTGCTACTTGTGTCTCTCTTAGGTTGGACATCAGGTGAAAGTTCTTTACAAGGAGAGTGGTGAAATACTGGAACAGGTTGCCCAGGGGTATGGTCGAGGCCCTGTCCCTGGAGATACTCAAGATGAGAGTTGATGTGGTCCTGGGCAGCCTGATCTAGCTGGAAGTGTCTGTGCTGACTTCAAGGGGTTTGGACAAGATGATCTTTGAGGGTCCCTTCCAACCCAATGCAATCTGAGACTACCAATCATCCTTTGCTCTGATAAAAGTCAAAGGGCAGGAAAAGTGAGAACCCCCACCAGACATCCTCTCTGTACACCCCTGGCATTTCTCAGAACTGCTGGGCCAGAGGAGCTCTGCATTTCCTGTTTATCTTTCCAACTGGAAGTGGTTTCCAAGTAAGCAGCACAGATTCACCATCCAGTAACTTTATGCCTGTCTTTTCAATCCTAAATCTGCATCTATTTACCCAGCTATAGCCTGGAAAACATTTGCTACAGCTACATTAAGTCTGGTTTTAATACACCTTGGTAATGAGGCTACAGAAACAGAATCAAAACAAGAAATCACTTCGACAGGAGGAGTTTCCCTCCCTCCCTGCTCTTCAACCCTGCAGATTCCAGCTGTCTGCAGAGAAACCTTCAATCTGCAGCTCCTCAGGGTCACACAAACAAAGCCTGAGAGGAAGGAAAGGACTTGCTGTCGTTACTGCAGGACCTAAAAAACCCACCCTAAGCTTTTACTACAATGAGAGGGAGAACAAAAAAGAGGTTGAACTTAAAAAGACCCAAGCATGGGTGATGTCAGTGACACAGCCAGCTTTCCAGGGGGCTGTAATGTCAGCTGACAGCTTATGCAAGGCTTTATCTGCAACAAAAAAAGTAAAAAGAAGAGAGAAACACTCGCTGCCTGCTGCCCAGTTCCACATAAAGATGGGAAACAGGCTCTTCAGGCTGAGCAATTATTTCAACTGAAATACCATCTTTCCTAACATATGTGCAGCAGCATTGCTGAACTCCCAGGTTCTCTGCAAATCCAGACTGTCTTCAAAGGCAGAATGCAATATTTTGCAGCAAAAAGGAGCCACAAAGCTAATAAATCCTAGTCCCAGCTTGGACAGAGCTCTCCTCCCTTACTTCAGGCCTGCTTTATCCCAGGGGAGCTCAGTCACAGCACATCTACACCTACAACATTTCAGCCCGAACAGGACGTGACTGTATTCGAGATCAGACACGCACAGCAGAAGCAGTTGTGAAGCTGTTCTGAGTGTGCTGCAACACAGAATCAGAGCACTGCTTTGGCTGGAAAAGACCTTAAGATCAAGACCAACCATTAACCTAACATGACCAAGTCCACCACTAAACCATGTCCCTCAGCACCACATCTCTGCATCTTCTAAACACCTCCAGAGATGGGGATTCAACCACCTCCCTGGGGAGCCTGTTCCAGACTTTCCAAACCCTCTCAGGGAAGAAGTTTCTTCTAACATCCAACCTAAACCTTCCCTGATGCAGCCTGTGGGCATTTTAGCTCGTCCTATCACTTGCTACTTGGGAGAAGAGATCAAGCATCATCTGGCTCCAACCTCCTCTCAGGGAGTTGTAGAGGGCTTCCCCTCAGCCCCTTTTCTCCACACTCAACAACCCCAGTTCCCTCAGCTGCTCCTCACCAGACCTCTTCTCCAGACCCTTCACCAGATTTGTTGCCCTTCTCTGGACAAGCTCAAGCACCTCAATGTCCTTCTTGAAGTGAGGGGCCAAAAAATGGAGCCGGTACTCAAGGTGTGGTTTCACCAGTGCTGATTACAGTAGTACAATTACTTCCCTGCTTCTGCTGGTCACATTATTGCTGATCCAGGCCAGGATGCTGGTGGCCTTTTTGGCCACCTGGGCACACTGTTAGCTTATCTTCAGATGGCTGTCAACCAATACCTTTTTCCACTGGGCAGTTTCCAGCCCCTCAGCGCCATGCCTGGAGTGTTCGTAGGGTTGTTGTGCCCCAAGTGCAGGACCCAGCACCTGGCCTTTTTGAACCTCACTGCACTGGTGTCAGCCCACTGATCCAGCCTGACCAGGTCCTTCTGTAGAACCTTCCTACCCACAAGCAGATCAACACTCCCTCCCAGCTTAGTGTCCTCTGCAAACTTACTGAGGGTGCCTCAATCCCCTTGTCCACATCACTGATAAAGATATTAAAGGGAACTGGTCCCAGCACTGAGCCTTGGAGAATGCCTTCAGAATAGCTTTCTCCTTCCTCTTCTTGCAAGGCCCAGACTGCAGGCCTGTGAACATGCAGTGTTAAAGGATGTCACAACCACAGCCACAGCTCAGAAGTGCAAGGCTGGTGCAGCATCCTGAATTCAGCCTTTGCAAGGTTTCCAGCTTTGCTTCAGAAAAGTGCCTTTGGCTGCATTATTTCAGTGTACTGACCAAAAACTTACATTTCCTTTTCCATCTACAACTGGGGAGCAACAAAAAACTTACACCAAACTCTGTTGCTGGTTAAAAGGGCTTAAACCTCACTCCCTAAGAGAATGACCAGCCAACTGCAGAAGGAGGGCTCCTTTAATTTCATGAATATTAAAGTGGATTAGGTCTTATGGGTTAATTTTCTACCACAGTACAATTTTTCTTGCTTAACTCTCATCTTAAGTCACAGAAATAGAAGATGGTTTTAATCTCTGTACTTACTTGCTGCTTCCACCATCAACAAAAGGATTCCAATGCGAAGCGAAGTCAGCACCAGCTGCAACAACCTGAAAATGCAGAAATTGTCATTTTTATCCCCCTGTGCAACTGAAACACCTTAGCCACAGCATGTGAAGATGCCTGGGAGATTGCCAAGCCCTCCAGAATGACCCATAAGCAGTAAACCCAAGGGAAATCTAATCTAATTATAAAGCACCTACTGAAAAATTATCTTCTTAGACTTGGATTTACAAGCAGCACCTGGGATTTATAGAATCCCAGAGGTGTTTGCATTGGAAAAGGCCTCTAAAATCACTGAGTCCAACCTTCAACCTAAGACCACCACGGCCACTAAACCATGTCCCCAAGTGCCATGACCACACTTCTTGAACACCTCCAGGGATGGTGACTCCTCCACCTGGGTTTAATGCCAGTATCAAGTGGTGAAAACTCAGTAAGGATTTTCTACTCGGGGCACTTCCAAGATTCTCCCAGGAAGAGAACATGCTGCAGTGACCTTCAAACTCATATGAGATGTAATCAGCAGAGCTTGGGAGCATTCCTGTTGCTAGACATGGTGTGGAGGGGACCTCACTGTTAATTAAATGCAGAGATCTCATCAATCACACTCAAACCCAAGATAAACTTGTACCCACCTGGCGGAAGAACAGGAAGGGGGTTTGCTGGCGCACTGAGCACTGATGTCTCCAAACCCAGACTAAGGGCAGCTGCTGCTCTTCACAGCAGTTATTAAAAAATGGAGCCTTTGTGTACATGGGCACATCCTAAGCCCAAGGAACACTAATTAGCTGATGTGCGATAAACTGGTGAGGGCTGGGACAAACGGCAGCAGCTCACAGGGGCAAAACCGGCTGTGTGCAAGCAAACAAGCAGCAAATAAACTCTCATGATGGGAAGATCAGGGACTCAAATGCTGAGAGGCCTCTTTACATTATCAAATTAATTGTTGTTGGTTTATTTTTTCATCTGACTCTGCACAAAGCAGGGAGGGCCTTCTTAAGAATATAGCAACTGTCTGGGGACCTAGATTGCTCTTCTGATGATCCTTCAGAGACATTCTACTTAGAGGTGAACCACAAAACAGTGAAGAGATGATGATGATTTAATGAAAGGAAAAAACCCACACTTCTCCTTACCATTTCATCCCGAGCTTCTGTTTCTTTCCTTAGAGGGGGCTCAAACTGCAGCTTGTCAACTACAACACATAACAAATTCAAATTTAACACACACAACCTCCTTTTAATTTGCAGTTCGCTGCACAATTTACCTACAATTTACTCCACACAGCTCTCTTCCAGCGCTTACTACAGTGAAACACAGGTTGTAACAGATCCAAATGTTATGTACACAAGACTGAATCTGCCTACAAAATGCAACCAGCATTTAAGTATCAGCCTTTTTGTCTAAATATTGAAGTTTGCAAACATGAAACCCACAAGAAACAGACCGAAAGCAAACGCCAGAAGTACACAAAGCTGCAACTGCCTAACCACATGTTACTGTTAATGCATGAGAGAGAATAAAAGGAGGCTTTTCAACAACAAGCTTTCTAAAAGTGTGATGTAGGAGATGCAGAGGAGCAGAACACGTTTAAACTACAAAAGATGCTTGTTTTGAATCTGGAGAGTTACCATTTTTAGCCTCAACATTTCAACATAGATCCAAGTAAGTTATCTATTAAGATAGTTTTTTGGGGAAAAAAAGGCATTATGTTACCATGCACCCTGGACAGAACAGCTCATCACAGGGTCAAGAAAAGGTTTCACAGGATTCATAGAACGGTTTGGGTTGGAAGGGAGCTTGAGAGATCATCTAGTTCCAATCCCCCTGCCATGGGCAGGGACACCTCCCACTATGCCAGGTTGCTCAAGGTCTCGTCCAACCTGGCCTTGAACACCTCCAGGCAGGGGGCATCCACAAACTCTCTGGGCAACCTGTTTCAGTGTCTCACCACCCTCACTGGAAAGAATTTCTGCCTAATATCCAGTCCAAATCTCCCCTCAAGTACAAAATGCTAAGCTTTTTCTGTATTTTCTCGTCACACCATGACACTCAATGCCCTCATGTGAAAGTATGTCTTCCTAATTACCAGCTTTCTCTCATTTCCTGATACTTGCACATTATTAGTGGTTTTGGCCTTTTGAGTAATGCTTCTTGCTCTGGAAGGAATCACAGACCTGAAAGGCTCGTGCAAGGTTTGCACATAACTTTGTGATGCAGCCATGAGATGGAAGGAGACAAAAATAGTTAAGTTTGAATGATTTTGGAAAAGTATTCTTGAAGATTGATGTGTATTAGAATCACAGAATTCCAGCACGATGGGGCTTGGAAGGGACCTCTGGAGATCATCCAGTCCAGGGTCACCGTAGCAGGATCACAATGTCCAGGTAGGTTAGGATTGTTTCCCCAAAGAAGGAGACTTCACAACCTCTCTGGGCAGCCTGCTCCAGAGCTCTGCCATCCTCACACAGAATAAATTTCTCCTTGTGTTCAGATGGAACCTCCTGGGTTCCAGTTTGTGCCCATTGCTCCTTTTCCTGTCACTGGCACTTATAAAGAGTCCAGTCCCATCTTCTTGATTCATGCCCTTTAACTATTGACCAGCACTGAGAAGATCCCCACTCAGGCAGCTCTTCTCCAGGCCTAACAGCCCCAGGTCTCTCAGCCTTTCCTCCACACAGTGATGCTCCAGGCCCCTCAGCATCTTTGTAGCCTTTGTTTCTCAGAAGTGCCAATGCAGAAAAGACTTTCCAGAGAACACAACAAATGAATGACACCAACATCCTCCACTGGTAGAACCAAACCAACAGCACAGAAGAGGCAAAGCAGATCAGGTACTCACAGTTGATCTCTGACGCTGTTCTTTCCGCCCTAACGTTCCTGTTTGTGGATCGAATCGTATGGCGGACGATGGCGTGAGGCTGCAAGGGCCAGAAACAGAAAAGCTGGGGAAAACAGCATGGATTTGTTGGATCTGAATCCACAACCAAACCAACAAGGAAGGAGAAAGAATGATTCTTGCAGTCATGCACTGTACCCACCTTTGTCACAGCCTCACAGTTTGTGCACAGGATCCTTCTATACGCCCACACAGAATGGTTTGGGCTGGAAGGGACCTTTGAGATCATCCATTTCCAACCCCAGCCATGGGGAAGGGATTAGATCAGGTAGCTCAAGGCCCCATCCAACCTGGCTTTGAACACTTCCAGGCATAGAGCCTCCACAACTTCTCTGGGTAATGTGTTCCAGTGCCTCACCACTCCCATGGAGAACATTTTTTTCCTCATGTCTAACCTCAGTCCATCTTCTTCCAGTTTGAAGCCATCACCCCTTGTCCTGTCACTCCATGCCTTTGTGAAATGTCCCTCTCCTGCTCCTCTGTAGCCCCCTTCAAACAATGGAAGCTGCTCTAAGGACTCCCCAGAGCCTTCTTTGCCCAAGGCTGAACACTCCCAACTCTCACAGCCAGTTTTCATAGGATAGGTGCTCAAGCCCTCAGATCATCTTCATGGCCTCCTCTGGACCAGCCCCAGCCTTGCAGAACCCATGCACAGGACCCTTCTCTAGCCCCAGAGTGTAAGTTTGCCAAGAGCTGTGGCAGCATTTCCTGGCTTCTCCTGCCAGAAATGTTGGGGTAATGTTCCATCAAGCTGCAAACTTACCTTACCAAAGCAAAGCAGGTTATTTAAACTGCAGTTTTACCTAAATACAGAAAATAAAAGATGTTCTCACCTCAAAGTCATCGTCATCAACTTCACTGTAGTGTGTATGGTTGTCAGGATTATTAACTTTATCCAAGAGCTCAACTGCTAAAGATCTTGAAAGACCAGGCTGCCCAACAAAGCTATGCTGGAAGTGCAGAAAAGAGCAAGTTAGAACATGCCAACTGCTATGTAACATTAATAAACAGCCAGTGTGGAATGTTACAGAATCCTGAAGCTGCTGCTAAGCCATGTCCCTCAGCACCACATCTCTGCATCTTTTAAACACCTCTAGGGATGGGGATTCAACCACCTCCCTGGGCAGCCTGTTCCAGTGTTTGAGAACCCCTTCAGTGAAGAAGTTTCTCCTACTGTCCCACTTAAACCTCCTCTGGTGCAACTTGAGGACATTTCCTCTTGTCCTATCACTTGTTACTAGGGAGAAGAAACCAACCTCCCTTCACCCCAACCTTGTTTCAGGGAGTTGTAGAGCAGCAAGGTCTCCCCTCAGCCTCCTTTTCTCCAAAACCAGATACATGAACACCACTAAATACCTTTGCTTTCTATTTAGGTGACAGGTCAGTGTCTAGGCAGCTGTATCCAAGAGGCTGAGACACTCACTTGCACAGAATCACAGAATGTCAGGGCTTGGAAGGGACCTAGAAAGATCATCTAGCCCAACCTCCCTGCCAGAGCAGGATCACCTATACCAGATCACTCAGGAAGGCACCCAGGCAGGTCTTGAATATCTCTGGAGAGGGAGACTCCATAATCCCCCTGGGCAGCCTGTTCCAGTATTCTGTCACCCTCACAATGAAAAAAATTTTCCTCCTGTTTCCATGGAATTTCCTATGCCTTGACTTCCACCCACTGCCCCTTGTCCTGTCACTGGGCATCACCAAGCAGAGCCTGGCTCCATCCTCTGGGCACTCAACCTTTACATATTTATAAACATTAATCAGGTCACCCCTTAGTCTCCTCTCCAAGATAAAGAGCCCCAGCTCCCTCAGTCTCTCCTTGTAAGGAAGATGTTCCACTCCCTTAATCATCTTTGTGGCTCTGTGGTGGACTCTTTCAAGCAGTTCCCTGTCTTTCTTGAACTGAGGGGCCCAGAACTTGACACAACATCCCAGATGTGGCCTCCCCAGGGCAGAGCAGAGGGGGAGGAGAAAGGACAAGGCTGAAGAGAAAACATGAAGCAAAGTTCTGCAATTGTTCCCACCAAAAATCACATAAAAATCTTGCAAAAAATCTTGCTACAGATTTCACCATCCTTGTTATAAGACCAAAGAAAGACAAAGGTTCCAGTTGGCTTTGCTATGGATCTGTTGCCCCCTTTGAAGCAAGAGATCTCTTGTTGATGTCACTAAAAGTTTTGAGTCACTTACAGCAAGCAGCCTGTCTGCTGTCGGTCTCTTCTTTGGGTTTTTTGTGAGTGCTATTTTGACAAAATTATGGAATGTTGATGACCTTAAAGAAAAATGGATTATGGTTAATTTCCCAAGAAGATCCTTTGGATTTTAGCGTTGTAACTAAACAGACTACAAAAGGATGTGCTCAATTAAAATGTTGCCTGGGTACCTCATCTCAGGCTTGAATAATTACACTTCCAACTTCACAAAACAGGACAAAACCATCATTTGATTAATGGAAAACCTTTCAAACAGGTAATAAATCAAACAGAGAATAAATCAAACATGGAGAGATCCATTTCAACTTTTTCCATCTGCAACTGTTAGGGAATTAGGACTCAGAAATAAAAATGATGAGGTATGGACCCAGCAAACCCTTAAAATCAGGCAATTTACCAGACTACCAATTTTACTGGTTTTGGCTACAGGCAAGAAAATTAAATTCCATGTTCTAGACAGACTCAAATTACTCTTCAAAATGTTTTGTGGCTATTTTCAGCACAGCTTAGGTGCCTGTGTTGTATCTCCTCTTTTTACATCTGAATTACGACTTGATGTTGTGACTAGACCTACAATTTCTCAACCATTTTTATGTCTCTCTTGGGGGCAATATCAGCTCAAGCCTTCTTGTCTCTCACATGACATTACAAAACACATTTCCTCTTTCAGCCTCAGCATCTGAGAAGGCAGCACTGGAGAAGTAAAGTACATTGGCTGGGGTGATGCTGAGCAGTTTCAATACAGGAAACATGCACTTAGAAGTGTTTTCTCCCTTCCTCTAGCACACATCTGCCCACTCAAACATCTCTAGATGAAAAGACTGCACAGCAGCAGCATAAGCAAAATCATCCTGCATATCAGAATTGGTTTGAGGCTCATAAATAAAAATATTAGCAAGTGTGGTACAAAATCCTGCAGGCACTGGGAAGCATCACAGGATGAAGAAACCATGGAAGGATTAAGTGATTACCTGTCCCCACTGAGAATTGCAAATGCCCCATAATAGGAATTAAGGGGGAAGAATAAAAACAATTTTTTACTTCCTAGAACATACAAAGAGGACTGAAGAAGGGAGATTTCATTTCCCTCTGGGTCACTGGCAGAGATCTGTTTACATAGGTAGGGCTGTCCTGTCCCACACTGCTGGCTTTCTGCCATATCAGAAGATTCATAAAATCACAGAATGGTCTGAGTTGGAAGTGCCCTTAAACATCATCTAGTTCCAACCCCCCTGCCATGGGCAGATGTCTGCTGCTGTACCTTAAACCTTTTGTTTGCTTTCAGACACCTAAAACCCAGCTAGCTGTCTCTTAGGAAGGCTTCCTGCAGATGAAATCACCTCTTAAGCTCCTGAGTTAAAAAGCAGCACACATTATTTTTCACTGCCTCCCTTCTGCAGTCATGACAGATTTTCACACATTATCTACAGAACACTGAACAAAGGAAAGAGTTGAACCTACCATTTTGCTTTTTCCTTTAGCTTTGGTGGTTGAAAATTACTTTTGGACATTAAAAACAAAGCCCTAGAGGTAAAGGAAGAATAATGTTATCACATGGTTTAAAAAAGTCATTATTTTCATTCCAATATCTAAACACTTTAATACTTTATGGCAAGAATCATAAAGGTGAACCTGGATTCCAGCCTATACTGTGTTAGAGGACTGACAGAGTACAGTTCTTGATTTTCTTATCTTTAAATAAACCTTCTTTATCTCCATGCATAATCCTGTTAAACACAGGGCTACAGCTCCTCTAGTGGTTTACTACACTTATTTTTAATCATGTTGCTGATGGCACTACAAAGTGGTGGTGCTAAATTAGCAATTTAAGTGGTAATTTAAATTCTAAATTTAAGTCTGAGGCTTCAGACTCATCTTAAAATCAGCTACAGCTCACACAAGAAAAAGTAGATGACTGATGAAGGAATCCCAGTGTGAGTTGCTGAGCTATGGAGAAGCTTAAAGTGTATCTACTGGGCCTGAAGAGGGTCCCCAGCCAGCAGACCTCATGGGGTGAAGATCAAACATGGGTGGCTGAAGCTCTGCCAGTTCGATCGCCGTTATGCCGACGGCCCAGATATCGCAGAGCTGGTTGTATCCGCCGTTCTTCTCCACTGCTGCAACCTCTGGGGCCATCCTTTCAAAGCAAAAAGCGTTGTTTAGGGAGAGCACCCCCTGCTTCTGAGCAGTGCCCACACACAGGAGGCACAGAGCACGTTACATGGATTCACAGATTCATGGAAAGGTTTGGATTGGAAGGGACCTTAGAGGTCATTTAGTTCCAAGCCCCCTAACATGGGCAATGACACCTTCCATTAGACCAGGTTGCTCAAGGCCTCATCCAACCTGGCCTTGAACACCTCCAGGGAGAGGGCATCCATGACCTCCCTGGGCAATCTGTTTGAGAGTCTCACCACACTCACTGTAAATATTTTCTTTCCAATATCCAATCTAAATCTGCCCTCCTCCAGCTTCAATCCATCCCCTCCTTGTCCTATCCCAACAAGTCTTTGCAAAAAGTCCCTCCCCAGCTCTCCTGTAGCCCCCTTCAGGTACTGAAGGTCTCCCTGGAGCTTTCTCTTCTCCAGACTGAACAGCCCCAACTCCCTCAGCCTGTCCTCATAGGAGAGGTGCTCCAGCCCTCTGGATCATCTTTGTGGCCTCCTCTGGACCCACCTCAATAGTTCCACGCCCTTCTTGTTCTGGGGGCCATAGAACTGGACTCAGTACTCCAGGTGGGGTCCCATGTGAGCAGAGTGGGAGAAGCACTTACTTCCCTTGTCCTGCTGGTCACACTTCTTTTGCAGGATAAGGCATATCCCTAGAGCAGGACCTCCCCTGAAAAGCCTAACTGAGGGAAAAGCCTCATGTCCCCTTCACCCAGTATCTGGGAACTGGAGCACACAGGTGACACATTTCACCGGAGCTTACGGGCTGGATGGCAGTGGTAGGAATCAAACCAGTCTCGTGATTCCTGGTGAAGTGCTTTAATGGCTTCCCTCAGTCCTCCTTCTCCATCAGGAAAAAGAGGGCAGCAAATAATTGAAAGCTACTGTCTGGATTAAATTGTAGGTACGTGTTCAGGCTATACCAAGAACACTGCCCAAGGCATCTCAGCTGCATCACAGCGATACCAGAAACCAACAGCAGAGAGATTTGCATATCTAATCCAGCTCAAGATTCACAACAATGTATTTGCATATTAGATGTTGTCTTGCACCGACATCAGTTAGTAGAGGTGATGAAAAGACAACTGAAAATCTGGGGTTTGTCACCATTTTTTTCTGTACAGGGACTGAAAAGATGTTTGGCTTATTCCCTAAAGGAGTAAGAAGTTACTGAACAATTAAATGAGCTTTAGGTATCTAGAAGAAGTGGGGAGTGTTCTGCATTAATGAACTTGGGAGAAACAGCAATCCAGCCTCAAATAACAAGTAGTTTGTGTTACAGCAACAGACCAGCTACAATTTGTGCTTCCCAGTCTTACAACCATTGGACATTTTGCTTAGAAAAATGGGAATTTATTATCATGGAATCATGGAATGGTTTGGGTTGGAAGGGATCTTAAAGATCTCTAGTTCCAACATCCCTGACATGGGCAGGGACAACTCCTATCAGGCCAGGTTACTCAAGGCCCCATCCAACCTGCCTCTGAACACTTCCAGGGATGGAGCCTCCACAACTTATCTGGGCAACCTGTTCCAGTGTCTCACCACCCTTAGGGGGAAGAATTTCTTCTTCGTGATGCATAATTATGTGTGTAAACTTCAGTGTGTGCAGGCACAAACTGCATAAGCCACAGCAATCCAAGTAGTTCATTACCAGTAAGGGGTACCAATAAATGATTTCCTCTTCGCAATGGTGGCTGTGATTTTTGCTGCTACACCAAAGTCAGCTGCAAAAGAAAACTGTTATTAATCACTTTTCTCATCCAAAGTAGAAAATCATTAAGCTTCAACATTTAAAGATTAATAACAAGATCGGCTAGTATCTTCAGTGACTTTAAATCACAGCATCCCAGCATACTGGGGGCTGGAAGGGACCTCTGGAGATCATCCAGTCCAACCTCCCTGCTAAAGCAGGGTCACCCACAACAGCTTGCCCAGGATCACAATGTCCCGGTGGATTTGGAATCTCTCCAGAGGGAACTCCACCACCTCTCCAAGCAGCCTGCTTTAGGGCTCTGCCACCCTCACAGCAAAGAAGATTTTCCTCCTGTTCAGATGGAACTTCCTGGCTTCCAGTTTGTGCCCACTGCCCATTGTCCTGTCACTAGGCACCACTGAGAAGAGTCTGGCCCCATTCTCTTGCCCCCCACCCTTTACCTATTGATAAGCATTAACAAAATGAAAAGCTTAGTTTCTCCATCCAGCTCACTCATGACCCTGGGCTATTTTTCCATCTCACAATAGAGCAGCCAAGCAACCTCCCAGAATATAGTGGATATTCCATTTAATATTCAAGAGGAAAAACTGCATCATGCTTTGGAAGCTGCACTATTTCTGTGTTACTTATGAAGTCCTTTTTATTTTTATTGCATTTGTAGTATGATAGCTGGAGGGCAGTTGTGAGCAGATTTGCCTAGCTCAGCAGGCAGATGGAAGGTATTTGTGCATGACCCATGGTTAATGCAGTTAGTGGGATCTCCTACCAGTTTCAGGGTTTTTACTCTTGGGTTGTATTTTTTCCCCTTCCTCTTTAAAAAGCTGGACTTTCCCAGCACAGCACTCCTGGCTCACCACAGGGGAGAAAAAGTGTTGAACCACACAGCTTTCCTGAAGAGCAGCCATGCAGCTAATGCACAACCACCTTGATTCCAACACCAGACACAGTCAGCTGATGAGCATCCCATTCCTTCTCCTAGGATGTCTGCCAGGATCAGGAGATGCTGTCTGTCACAAAAGACCCTTGGAGGCTCTGAGGGAGATCTGCTATCCTAGCTAGGAACAAACCCAGGTAACCTGGGTTTGATACTCAGGTAACCCCAACACGGCAAATTCCAGAGAAACCTGGGATGCTTCAAGGCTTGAAAAAAATACATTATCTGTAACTTAAAGAACCAAAACCTTTCACCTCACATGTACTCAAGCCTATGGATATACAATTTCTATCAACAACTACTGCCACAAAATAAGAAAAAGAACATAGAATCATAAAGGTTAGAAATTACCTCCAAGATCATCAAGTCCAACCATTAACTCAGTACTAGCAAGTCACTACTAAATCATGTCCTTCTGTGCCACATCTACAAGTGTTTTGAATACTTCCAGGGATGGGGACTCTACCACTGCCCTGGGCAGCCTGTTCTAAGCATTGACAATCCTTTTGGGGATGAAATTTTTCCTGATGTCCAATGTAAACCTCCCCAGGTGCAATTTCAGGCCATTTTTTCTCGCTCTATCACCTATTACTAGGGAGAAAAGACCAATCTCCACGTGCCTCCAGCCTCCTTTCAGATAGTTGTGGAGAGCCAGAAGGTCTCCCCTCAGCCTCCTTTTATTCAGGCTGAACAAATCCAGTTCCCTCAGCTGCTCCTCACAAGACTTGTGCTTTAGACCCTTCACACCCCACAGTGGAACATCAAAAGGCTCATGCCACTGAGAAGGGTCCCTAATAAAACTGACTCCAACATCACAGGAGATCTGCTGTATTATGCTTTATCCTTTGTAGCAAGCTCAATCTTTGCTGTGCATTTGCTGCTCAGCACAAAACAAAGCCTTCCAGAAGCTGACTGCTCTTGCTGGAGGGCACAGTCTCTACATTCTGGTAATTTTTGTCTCTTAATGGAATGATAAAAGCAAAAAGGCAACTTTGCTAAATCCAAGCATCCCAGCTAGCACAGTAGCTTTTGATTGATCAAATTAAAACACTTCCATTTGCTTTCAGTCTTCTTAAATTCAGTCAACTTACCTAATTTGACATCTCCATGGTCTGTCAGTAGAATATTTGCACCCTAAAACATAATAAATTGAAAGTTCAGAATCTTTATCAGGAACCTTTTTGTGCTCTAGAAAGCTGAAGCTGAGTTACTCAAAGTTCCAAGTTACCTTGATATCTCTATGCATTTTGCCTTTCATATGCAAATAAGCCAGACCCTGGAAATTAAAAGAGAGAAGAGTTTACTTTCCCAGTTGTGAACACACTACAAAGTTAGCCCTGTTTAATAACATTTACATTACATGGTGGATTTGATTTGAAAGTGAAGACATTTGAGATTTGCAGATAAGAGGCAGACTGGATTCTGTTCCTCATCTTTTCCAGCTCTGGCCAGTACATGTGGAGACATTAAATCCAATCAGGGTGTGATATTTTACATAGATCACAGAATTCTTTGGGTTGGAAAAGACCTCTAAGATCACCAAGTCCAACCGCTGACCTAACACCACTATGGCCATTAAACCATGTCCTGAAACACCAAGCCCACATGGGCAGGGTGTTCCACCATCCCTCTGGGCAGCCTGTTCCAGTGCCTGACCACTCTGTCAGCAAAGAAACTTTTTCCTAACATCCAACCCAAACCTCCCCTGGCACAATTTTAGGCCATTCCCTCTTCTTCTATCACCTGATACTAGGGAGAAGAGACCAACCCCCACCTGGCTCCAACCTCTTTTTGGGGAGCTATAGAGAGCAATGAGATCTCCCCTCAGCCTCCTTTTCTCCAGACTAAACAACCCTAGTTCCTTCAGTTGCTCCTCACAGACCTGTTCGCTAGACCCTTCACCAGCTTCATTGGACACACTTTGGCACCTCAATGTCCTTCCTGGAGTAAAGGGCCCAAAACTGAATACAAGATTCAAGCTGTGGCCTCACCAGTGTGGAGTACAGGGGCACACTCACTGCCCTGGTCCTGCTAGTCACAGTATTGCTGACCAAGGCTGTTGGCTGTGTGTGTTTTCAAAACAAACCTCAAGATACATCATCTTTTCTCTTTACTGAAATTAAAACAGTATTTCTGAAGTCCTGAAGGTTCCAACAAGCAGGTGTTTAGCCTTCAAGCTGTCCTTCCGGCACTGCGCGTTCCAGCAGTGAGAAGACCTCAGGAACAGAACTGCCAAACACATTCGTTCACAGCTCTACAGCCCTGCCTCTGGCAGTGACCAGTTCAGCCATGGCTTCAGGGAAAGGTGTGCATCCCCATGACTCTCACATGCTTATGGAGTAGGGAAGGAAATGTTTTCCTCAAAAAACAAGTTACCTACATCATCTTTGAATGACAGAAGTTGGAAGGGACTCCCAGAGATCATTAAGACCTAGGGTAGGTCACACAGGAACATATTCAGACAGGTCTTGAAAATCTCTAGAAAAAGAGATTCCATAACCCCTCTGGGTAGCCTGCTCCAGAGCTCCAGCACCCTCACCACAGAGAAGATTTTCCTCGTGTTGAGGTGGAACTTCCCGTGTTCCAGATTGCATCCATTGCCCCTTGTCCTATCAGAAGGCACCACTGAAAAGAGATTGTCACCTTCTTCTTGACACCCACCCTTCAGATATTTATAAACATTAATAAGATCCCCTCTCAGTCTTCTGAGGCTAAACAGCCCCAGATGTCTCAGCCTTCCCTCATAGGAGAGATGTTCCAGTCCCCTCATCATCCTTGTAGCCTCCTTCGGACACTCCAGTATACCCCCTCCTTCTTGAACTGGGGAGACCAGAACTGGACACAATACTCCAGATGTGTCACACCAGAGCAGAGCAGAGGGGAGGAGAGACTCCCTTGACCTGCTAGACATGCTTTTCTTGATGCACCCCATGAGATCATTTGCCTTCTTGGCCACAAGGGCACATTACTGTCCCATGGAGAACTTATCAACCACTGAAGTCCTTCTCTATGAAGCTCCTTTCCAGCAGGTCAACCCCTAATCTGCACCAGTGCAAGACTCTAGACTTATTCTAGTTGCCTTGCATTTCTACAGTTCTTAGCAGTCACAAAATGAAACAGAATTTTAGTCATCTACTAGTGGTCCTTTTCCCCTACCAATGATCAGGATTTCCTGCCAGAGATCAAGCAGGCAGATCAAAATACATCTTTTTTTATTTTATTACTAAACTTAGTAGGTCTTGGCTGTTTTCTGCAATAAGAGTCAAAATGATGTCCTAAGACAACTGCTGCACTGAATCACTGTGTTAGAAAAATGGGCGTAAACAGCCCAGACAACACTGTGGTCACAACCTATGATGACCTGTCTTGATCAGTTTCCCTGAAACCAACAAGCTCACCCAAAAACCAGGAGCAGGACTGAGATTCAGCATTTTGGTCCTGCAGTGGGATCCACAGAGAAGTCTGCTCCTGTGCAAATCCCTTTGTAAATCACAGCACAGAAGCAGCTCTGAAAATTATTTGGAGCAAATATTTGTCCTGCTGTATTGGAGTTTTCTTGCTGATTTTTCTTGACAGTATGGAAACTATCAGATTAATCCTGGTTAATTGCTTTCAGATGGATTCCTAGTGCATACAAATGTACTGCAGCACCTTCTGAAATCATCTTCTCCGTCTACTTCTTGTAGATGGAGCAAACACTTCATGGTTCAGCTGCAGAAGTACAGTACCTGTAAAGTTTCTCTGCATACGTATGCGATTTGTAACTCTGACAGAGGTCCTGTTACTGAAAACAAAGATAAGAAGTGGGTAAGTGTACAATGAACAACACATCAGAGAATCACAGAATGGTTTGGGTTGGAAGAGACCATAAAGTTTATCTAGTTCCCTCTGCCATGGGCAGGGACCCCTCCTACTAGACCAGGTTGCTCCAGGCCCCATTGAGCCTTCCTTTGAATACTGCCAAGCTTGGGGTCTACATAATGACTCTGAGCAATCCATTCCAGGGCCTCACCACCATCATGGGCAAGAATTTCTTCCAAATACCTAATCTCAATCCATCTTCATCCACTTTGAAACTTTTACCCCTTGTCCTGTCATTCCATGCCTTTGTGAAAAATCTCTCTCTAGCTCTCCTGTAGCCCTCCTCAAATACTAGAAGTTGCTCCAAGGTCTTCCTGGCATCTTCTCCTCTCCAGGTTGAATAATCCCACCTCTCTCAGCATGAACCTCTTCTGAACCAGCATCTTCATGACCCTCTTCTGAACCAGCTCCAACAGGTCTATACCTCTCCTGTGCTGAGGACTCCAAAGCTGGACCAAACACTGCAGATGAGGTCTCAGCAGAGCAGAGGGGCAGAATCCCCTCTATCCACCTGCTGCTCATGCTGCTGGGGATCAGCCCAGGAGAAATAATATCAGCTACGTTGTGAAGCAGCCAAGAAGTGCTATCTCCATGCTAGATTCAAGACTGATTTTACATGAACTGTGTTTTACATCAAGCTGAAAAAGAGGGTTTTGTCTCTTGTTTAATAGAAAGGCTTTCTGTGAAAAAAATAATGGCACACTAACAGAAAACAATACCCACAGTGAGGAAAAAAAAACCCTGTTTTGACAGAAATCTAATTATCATTTTACAAGTGATTTTGTAGTAATGTAGTATCAGGATATTCTGAGAAAGGTAAAAAAAAAACAGGGTAAAAGAGATTACTGGTTGGTTTTTTTTTTTAGTGTCAGAAATACAATGTTTTCTTCTGCTAAATTGTTTCATGTTAGAAATATAATGTTTTATGCTCAGGAACTATGGGGCTCAAAATGGTTTTCAATCTATTTGTACCAACTGGCTGAAAAACAAAGCAGAAAGAGGTCTGGTACTCAAAAACTCCACGTTATCACTCAAAAGCAGAGCAAGTTCCCAGACTGCTTCTCCAGCAACAAAAATAAATTCTTTTTACAGAGTCAACATCTCAAGATGAAACCTCAGAGGGGAAAATAATAATAACCAAGTGATACAGCATTGCACAGGAGTGGGAATAAAGTTATTTTTACCCTTTAAAGATCGAATGTTGAGGCTTCCCAGTGAAAAACAGCTTCCTCACACCACATCCACTCTCCATATTCAATTAGCCTCACTTCTGGCTGTGAATGTCTTTTTTTTTAGAGGTTGATTTTTTTCCATCCTGCTTCTGAATATGGCTTTCAAAGAAACATGGCTGAGAGAAGCCAAGAAGCAGGTGAGCTTCCAGGGTAGAGCAACTGCAGCCAGTCAAGAGCTCTCCAATGGGACAACTCTTTGGGTCTGCCCTTTAAGCATCATGAGGAAAAATAAAGTGTGGTGATTAGAAAATAAAGCCTGTTCTGCCCTAAAATGACAAGGTATTAACCCCAAATGGTGGTTACCATACTTGAAAAGGGCTCTTAAACTGTAGCTAAAAAACACTGGCCACAACCTAAGGAAAAAAAAAACCAGTGCCTGGTCAGTGCCAACTATTCCCCATTACTCAGCTTGTTTATTTTTCTTCCTTGCAGAAAGCTTCCTGAAGTTAAAAGTGCTAGAAGAAGATTCAAAGTACCATGGTAAATGTCTTGGAGGGATCCCCCACCGCAGTATTCCATGCATATCCACAGCTTCTCCCGGCTGTCAAAAGAAAGTTAAAACACAGGCATCAGATCATTAACTAATGATGATTATTTAATATAATTTTCTATTGGTCTTTACCACTCCTTGTTAAAAATACACACTCTGATACATGACTACATGGTTTACATGTGATAAATAATCTCCATAAAAATGCTCACCAATCAACATCAAAATTTGATGCCACTCTAAGAAGTTAGCAGACCTAAAAGCTGTTGATTTAACTCTGACCTCCTGACTGTACTAAAGAAGAAACATCTGGGGTTTATCTGCTACCAACAAAACTAAACAGATTCACAGATTGATGGAATTGTTCAGGCTGGAAGGGACCTTCAAGATCATCTAGCTTCAACCCTGCTGCCATGGGACACCTTCCACTATCCCAGGTTGCTCAAGGCCTCATCCAGCCTGGCCTTGAACACCTCCAGGGAGGGGGCATCCACAACCTCCCTGAGCAACTTGTTTCAGTGTCTCACCACCCTCACTGTAAAGAATATCTTCCTAATATCCAGTCTAATATAAGCTTGAAACTGAGAGTTAAATTGAAATTACCTAACAATATCTAAACAACTCTTCCTGGCCTCCAAAAAGGGTAGAGGGCATTTAGAAGCTTAGCCATACTGTCCCAGCTGACGTCCATTTGGGCTGTACAGATGACTAAAAATGCAGCCCTCCAAGAAATCTAAAGCTGAAACCTCACAGAAAAAGCCTGAATGGATGCTGTGGTGATATATTCCCACAGAGCCAATTGATAAACAGCAGAGCTCCACAGAAATGGAAAATATCCTCCAGCTTTCTCTCTAACATTTAACATGTACACTTGAACATGCAGCCAGCTGGCATCACCTTGCTTCTGCTTCTCAGTGCTTTGCATCTTTTCCACCAGAATGATGAACAATGTTCTTAGCAGCAGCTCAGATTTAGTGTTTTTTGCTCTCTCTACTCACTGGCTAGACTTGCCCAAGCACACAAGACTACCATTAAATAAA
Organism: Picus viridis; assembly: GCA_033816785.1. Taxonomy (NCBI): domain Eukaryota; kingdom Metazoa; phylum Chordata; class Aves; order Piciformes; family Picidae; genus Picus; species Picus viridis. The sequence continues at coordinate 34,681,888 of CM066585.1, read as the reverse complement.
TGAACCTAGCTAAATAATGAGCTCGTTTTACACTTAGAAATGATAAATGTTTAAAATCTGCCCTGCAAGTGAGTAGCTTTGGATCTGTTGCAAGAGTCTCTTTCTGTTCCTAGTGATAAAAATATTCCAGCCATTTGGCCAGCAGAGAAAACAAAGTGTTAGTCACTTTTTTATTTTCTTAAAGCCAACAGGGAACTGAAGGGAACTGAACCTAGAGAAGAAGACTGAGACAGGATATCTAAGTACTAAACCAGACTGAGGCTTGCCTTAGAAAAGAAGCAGCAGAAATTCAGGTATAAAAAGTGGAGTTTACCTGAGATAGCTCCCAAAGTAGGCGACTATGTTGCAATGCTTGCATTCTTTAACCATATATATTTCTTGCTGTATCAATGAAAAGTCATCTCCTGAAAAACAGGAAGTGGCCACAGTTACCTCACACACATTACTCAAAGAGATCTGAAAGTGTGCACATATATCTCATCAAAACGAGCCATGGACTTGGAGAATTGCTAAGCCCTTCACAAGGGTTTGCTAGCACATCAGCCTGCTCCGCAATAGTATCTGCACAAATCAGCCCTTCTGTTTGCATTCTTTATGACATCCTTTGCAGGAGGGAGAAATATTTCTTGAAGACCAACAGAGAAGGGTTGGCCTGGTGGCCTGAACGTGATCCCTCAGTGCAGACAGCTTGACATGCACTGAGAATGCTCTGGAAAAGAAGCAAAGGGATGGGAGCACAGAGAGAACTCCTCAGAGGCCCCTCCCTCTACAGAGTCACAGAATTGTTTGGGTTGGAAGAGACCTTCAAGATCATCAAGTCCAAGCATTATCCCAGCACTGCCAAGTCCAGCACTATAGCATAACCCTCAGCACCACATCTACATGGCTTTGAAATCCCACCGGGAACAGGGACTCCACCATGGCCCTGGGCAGCCTGTTTCAGTCCTTGACAACCGTTTTGGTCAAGAAAGGGTTCCTAATATCTGACCAAGACTTCCCATGGTACAACTTGAGGCTGTTCCCTCTTCTCTTGTTACTTGCCTCTTAGGAAAAGAGACCAACCCCCACCTGGATCAATCCTCCTTCAGAGAGCTGTAGAGAGCAATGAAGTCTCCCTTCAGCCTCCTCTTGTCCAGACTAAACAACCCCAGTTCCTTCAGCTGCTCCTCACCAGACCTGTTCTCCAGACCCTTCATCAGATTCATAGCCCTTCTCTGGACCTGCTCCAGCACCTCAATGTCCTGATTGAAGTGAGAGGCCCAAATGTGAACCCAGTATTCAAGGTTTGGGCTCACCAGCGCCAAGTACAAGGTGACAATCACTTCCCTAACAGCACCATCAGACCATCCCTCTTTACCAGGACACAACGCTCACGTGACAAGGATCTCAGGAACAGAAGGAACCATTAAGGCAAGCTAATTCCAGAGTCCTCTGCCTGAAACCAGAAGCGACCATGTACCAGAGGCTCATTATTAAAAGCATTCCATTTCAAACTGACTCCGATGGAACATATGGCCTGCACGCCCACACAGCCACTGATGACTCAGAAGAGAAGCACCGAGTCTTCAACACAGCCTGCCCTGTCATGAGTGCAGCTACAGAAGCAATCTGTAAATCCTAAACACCCTTGGTGAAAAAAAAAATTTAATATTTTCAAATCAGCTTGTAAGGCCCTTTGGGCAGCCTGATCTAGTTGGAGGTGTCCCTGCTCACTGCAGGGGGCTTTGGCCAAGATGACCTTTGAGGGTCCCTTCCAACCCAGGGCAATCTGTCCATTTTAGATATGCTCCTGCCTTGTGTATTGTGGTGGTTCAGGCTGGTGTCCCGTGCTGTGCCACATAAGACACACCTCCGGTGTCCCGAGGGTCCAGCCCAGTGGGTGGACATGGGAAGCTACGTATTTCATCCCATCATGTCCTGCTCCCTATAAAACCATCAGCAGGGTTTCTGCACTTCCTCTTTCTTTCCTCACTGCTCCGATGGAGATGGTCCCTATCTGGTAATGGGAGGGAGTCATCTTCAAGGCCTCTTGGGGCCTGGCTAGGCCCAAAGCCGGGAGGAGAAGGGGAAGGGCAGTCTCAGATCTGGCCAGCTGAGATTAGCCTAACAGTGCAAGGGGGGTGGGAAGAAAGAGCCCTGGGGGTTTTGGGTGTACCCTCAGGTGGGGAGAGGGAAATGTTGGGATGTTTTTGGGTATGCTTTGGGATCTCTTTTGTCTGGAGGGCCAAGGCCAGAGAGTGGTGGTGAATGGTGCTACATCCAGCTGGCAGCCAGTCACTAGTGGTGTGCCCCAAGGATCAGTGCTGGGATCCATGCTCTTTAACATCTTTATTGATGATCTGGATGAGGGCATTGAGTCCATCATCAGTAAATTAGCGGACAACACCAAGCTGGGGGCAGGAGTTGATCTGCTGGAGGGCAGAGAGGCTTTGCAGAGGGACCTCGACAGGCTGGACAGATGGGCAGAGTCCAAGGCCATGAGATTGAACACATCCAAGTGCCGGGTTCTGCACATTGGCCACAGCAACCCCATGCAGTGCTACAGGCTGGGGTCAGAGTGGCTGGAGAGCGGCCAGGCAGAGAGGGACCTGGGGGTACTGGTCGATGGTAGGCAGAACATGAGCCTGCAGTGTACCCAGGCAGCCAAGAGGGCCAATGGCATCCTGGCCTGTATCAGGAACAGTGTGGCCAGCAGGAGCAGGGAGGTCATTTTGCCCCTGTACACTGCACTGGTTAGACCACACCTTGAGTCCTGTGTCCTGGGCCCCTCAGTTCAGGAAGGATGTTGAGTTGCTGAAACGTGTCCAGAGAAGGGCAACAAAGCTGGTGAGGGGTTTGGAACACAAGCCCTATGAGGAGAGGCTGAGGGAGCTGGAGTTGCTTAGCCTGGAGAAGAGGAGACTCAGGGGTGACCTTATTGCTCTCTACAACTACCTGAAGGGTAGTCTGAGTGATTGCCCATTGGAATGGGCTGCCCGAGGAGGTGGTGGAGTCACCACCACTGGAGGTGTTCAGGAGGAGACTTGATGAGGTGCTTGGTTGCATGGTTTAGTTATTAGGTGGTGTTGGATGATAGGTTGGACACGATGATCTTGAAGGTCTCTTCCAACCTGGTTTATTCTATTCTATTTTTTTCTATTCTACTTTTTTGTCACTGTGCTTGTGGTTCTCTGTAAAATATTCGCTGCCTTTCTATTTAAACTTTCCACCACTTTTGCAATCCGTTTGTCTGAGTCTCATTTTTTTCTGCCCATGGTGGGAGGAAAGAGAGGACTGGCCCTTCAACCCACCACATATATACATATATATTGTTTTTTATATGTTATTACCTTTATTCTTCCTTTGGCATGGACAAAACTTCTGTAGCAGCTTGCAAGACATGAAAAGTTAGAATTTAGATAAAGGATTTGGGTTTTAGAGTTAAAAAGATGTGGTAAAAAGCTGATGTGGTAGCTACCATGTTCTCTCAAGGGGAAAAAAAGTAATTGCTTGGTATCTTTATTTTTGTTTCATGTCTCACAAGTGGAAGTTCTCTCCTGCTACCAAAGTCAGAGAGGCACAGCCCAAAACATGCCTTTAATGTACATGATTTTGACAAGTCCAGGAGGTCTCAAGCACTGCTATAAATTCTCTTTGGACTCTTCATGTGTTTATTTAACAAGTAATAGTGCAGCTAATATTTCTAACACCCTTTTTAAAAATAGATGGATTTATGTGCTGTGCTTTGAAGCCACTTCCCTGAGCAGCAGTGTCACTGGTGCCCAGAGGAGCCACAGAAGCCAGCACTGATGTATGGCCCCATGGCACCTACAATCACTTGGAAAGCCCAGGTCTCCACATATACACCAGTATGTAGGAGATGTTTACAGATAAAGACCAAGAAGTGCCAGCTTAATGTAATGATTCCCAAACTGCCACCACCTTTATCACAGAATCAGAGAATGGCTTGTGTTGGAAGGGACTTTAGATATCATCCACTCCAACCGCCCTGCCATGGATATGGATGCCTCTCAACTAGACTTCACGTATCTAGACTTTCTGACAACTAAACTTTGTCTCAATGACCACCAGATTTTTACTTTAAAAATAATTACAAAATCAAAGAATCACAGAATGGCTTGGATTGGAGGGGACCTTAAAGATCATCCAGTTCCAAACCTCCTGTCATGGGCAGGGACACCTTCCACAGTATGGTGGGGTTTGGAAGGGACCTTTGGGGATCATCCAGTCCAACCCTTCTGCTAAATCAGGGACCTCCATAGGAGGCTGCCCAGGATCACAATGTCCAGCTGCATTTGGAGTCTGCCCAAAGGAGACTCCACAACCTCTCTGGGCAGCCTGCTCCACGGTTCCAGCAAGAAGTCTACCAAAGCAAGGAAGTTTTCCCTCGTGTTCAGATGGAACCTCCTGCATTCCAGTTCATGCCCACTGCCTCTTGTCCTGTCACTAGTCACCACTGAAAGCAGTCTGGCCCCATCCTCTTGCCCCCTACCCTTCAGCTCTTGATGAGCATTGAGAAGATCCCCTGTGGAGCTGATTTTCTCCAGGCTAAATAGCCCCAAGACTCTCAGCCTCCCCTCCTCACAAAGATGCTCCAGGCCCCTCAGCATCTTTGAAGCCTCTGCTGGACTCTGTCCAGTAGTTCCCTGTCTTACTTGAACTTGGGAGCCCAGAACTGGACCCAGTACTCTGGCTGTGGCCTCACTAGTGCAGAGCAGAGAGGGAGGAGAACCACCGGCACAAATACATCCCTGACTGATTTCAGTAAGTGCTCAAGGGCTTCTTGAAGTTCAGCTGTACAAAGAAAACACTGCACCAGGGCAGGAAAACATTAGGAGAGTTTCAAATGCCAAGAGTCTTTTTAAAAACACAAGCAGTATTTTTTTTAAACACTGAAAAGAAGAAAAGGCAACATGATTCCATAAATTTAGTCCAGATTTCACACTGTGCTGGCTTTATGGGTCACCTACCAGTGATGGCTTTGCTTGAATTCATGCACCCTGCCTAAAAATGATTACTACAAAGGATTTTTGAGTTTTAATTCAATGGATTAATTCCTCTGACAAACTTCCTACAGGAAATTGTTGAATGCTCACAGATAAACTAACTGGAACGCTTTAAAACTCCAGAATTTTTTCAAGAAAATCAAATCTAAGCAAATTTGAAGGCAAAAACCTCCCACCTGACACTGAAGAAGACACTGTCTCTGTCTAACATTACTAGATAGCCATGGTTCAGAGTATCAAATGTCAACTCATAGAATCGTTTCAGTTGGAAAAGACCTTTCAGACCATCCGGTCCAATCATTACCTATCTCTACCAAGGCTAGTGCTAAACCATGTCCCTCAGCACCACATCTCTGTGTCTTTGAAACAGCTCCAAGGATGAGGATTCAACTACCTCTCAGGGGAGCCTTTTCCAGTGTTTGAGAACCCTTGCACTGAAGAAGCTTCTTCTAATGTCCAACCCAAACCTCCCCTGGCGCAACCCATGACCATTTCTTTTTGTCCTGTCACTTGTTCCTTGGGAAAAGAGACTGACTCCCACCTGACTACAACCTCCTTTCAGGGACTTGCAGAAAGCCAGAAGGTCTCCCCTCAGCCTTCTTTTCTCCTGGCTGAACAACCCCGGTTCCCTCAGTTGCTCCTCACAAGTCCTGTTCTCCAGACTCTTCACCAGCTTTGTTGCCCTTCTCTGGACATGCTCCAGCACCTCAGTGGAGTGACTAGCCTAGAACTGAACCCAGTACTCAAGGTGTGGCCTCACCAGTGCTGAGTACAGAGGGACCATCAAAATAGCTGTGTCCTTTTCTTAAATGGACACCTTCAAATCCAAATCTCTTTGACATGTCAGAAGCAGCACTCCAGAACAGCTAGACACAGTCACATGTGAAAATCGTAATTAAGAAGCACCTCCATGGCAACAAGAAACTGCAGGCAGCAGCTGGACTTGCCCCTTGGTAGCAAAAGGACTGCCTAATGTGGAACAAGAGCAATATAGGTTCTAGGAACTGTGACTAATTGGAAAAAAATGGAGGAAATCTGGAGATTTAGGCTAGTGAATGACTGACAGCAGAAAAAATAACAAACTTCATGCATATAAAAGATAACAGGGAAGGGGGGAAGAAGAGATAATCCATTCTCCATATGACAGGACAATTAGCAACGGGCTTCAATTGTCTTAACCTACATTCCCTGGAGAGATGAATTGCTTTTCCTACTGGAATAACATCATAGCATGGAACACGTGAGAGTTGGGGTTGTTCAACCCGAGAAGAGAAGGCTCCAGGGAGACCTTAGAGCGGCCTTCCATTACTTGGGGCTACAAGAAAGCTGGGGAGGGACAGAAAGCTTGTAGTAATAGGACAAGGGGGAATGAAGGTCGAAGAGAGGAGATTTAGATTGGAAGTTAGGAAGAAATTCTTTATAATGAGGGTGGTGAGACACTGGAACAGGTTGCCCAGGGAGTGTGTGGATGCCCCTTCCCTGGAGGTGTTCAAGGCCAGGTTGGATGAGGCCTTGAGCAACCGGGATAGTGGAAGGTGTCCCTGCCCATGGCAGGGGATTTGAACTAGATGATCTTTAATGTCCCTTCCAACTGAAACTGTTCTATGATTCTGTGAAGGACGGCAAGCAGTGAAAAATCCCACCAGAGGGGAAAACAAAACAAAACAAAACAACAAAAAAGGCTAAACAGGAAGAAACTGCTGCAGAAATACCCATCAGGAGTGACTTAGTGTGATACTGCTGAACAGAGGAAGACAGAAGAGATGATACTGTAGAATCATAGCACGGTCTGGGTTGGAAGGCACCTCTGAAGATCTAGTCCAACCCCCTCTACAGTAAGCAGGGGCATCCTCAACTAGATCAGATTGCCCAGAGCCCTGCCAAGACTCTCTCTGAATATCTCCAGGGATGGGGCTCCAACCACCTCTTTGGGCAACCTGTTCCAGTGTTCCACCACCCTTGTGCTAAAGAACCTGTTCCTAACATCCAATCTAAATCTAGTCTTTTCTGGTTTGAAACCATTGCTCCTTGTCCTATCACTACAGGTCTTTGTAAAGAGTCTCTCTCCATCCTTCTTTTAAGGCCCTTTCAGGTAGGGACCTTAAGGATCACCTAGTTCCAAGCTCCCGGCCATGGCAAAGGGACACCTCCTACTAGACTGATTTTCCCCTTGCTTTCAGCCATATCTTAAGTTCCATTGATCCATGAGGCTCCTCTGATCATCATCAGCCTCAAATATCAGTATCCTGATTTGTAATTAATAAATGAAGACTTTATGCAAGTAATAGAGTTACCTACAGAAAAAGGCAAAAATGAAAAAAAACCAAAGGATTTGGAAGAGGAGAAAGGGGGTGCAGCCTGCATACATACAGGGAGCTGACAAAGAAGTAGCAAAGAGATGGAAAAAAAGAGAAATATCCATGAGAAAATTTGGGCTACATATGTAGAAAATTAGTCTGAAAGATCAGACAGAGAGATAGGAGAGATGTATAGTTGTTTAAAAGATGACAAGAATGAATTCAAAACAAAGGAATTCAGAGTCTCCAGGCAGCTGGAGCATTCATCTTGGCAAGAAATCTTGGAATAGGGCAAAAATTAAATACCCTTGGATAGCATTTAAAAAAACCAAACAAAACCCCCAAAACCCTAAGAATTTGTAAAAAATACTTAATGGAGAGAGGAGACAGCAAGATAAAAAGAATGAGATCAAAGGTGACAATGGATCTGCTCAAACAGATTTTCGTCTGCTGCAGTCATCTAAACAATACAGAATTGGGAAAATGTCCTTTTTGCTCCTCACATGTTTGCAATTACGGGTTGTGTGGCACGCTGAGCAAAAAACATGCTTGAGGGAGCTGCTGTAAATCACCCCAGAAGCACAGGCTGGTGACTCACTGCAGCCTGCTGCTATTATGTAATTTTACCTCTGCAGCGAGAGATGCAGGACACACAACGGAGAGGGACAATGGGAGATTCTGCTCCGATTGCAGCCCACAGTCAGGGCTGCTCTGCTTGGCACAACCAGCTGCTTGTTTCTCCAGCACAGCTGGGAGAGAGGGGACTGCTGGAACTTGAAGCCATATCATAGAATCTGTTTGGTTGGAAAAGACATTTAAGATCATCAAGTCCAACCATTATCTAACTCTACCAAGGCTGGTGCTATACCATGCCCTTCAGCACTACATCTCTGCAGCTTTTAAACACCTCCAGGGAATGGGATTCAACCACCTCCCTGGGGAGCCTGTTCCAGAATTTGAATTATAGAACCAAAGAATTGTTTAGGTTGGAAAAGGCCTCTAAGATCAACAAGCCCAACCATCAACCTAACACCACCATGGATATTAAATTATGTCCAAAAGTGCCACGTTCACATGTTTCTTAAACACCTCCAGGGATGCTGACTCCACCACCTCCCTGGGCAGCCTGTTCCAATGCCTGACCACTCTGTCAGCAAAGAAATTTTTCCTAATATCTAACCTAAACCTCCCCTGGCACAATTTCAGGCGATTTCCTCTCTATCACCTGATACTATGAAGAAGAGACCAATCCCCACCTCACTCCAAACTCCGTTCAGGAAACTGTAGAGAGCAATGAGGTCTCCCCTCAGCTTTCTCTTCTCCCTGTGGAAAAACTCCAGTTTCCTCAGCTGCTCCTCACCAGACCTGTTCTCCAGACCCTTCACCAGCTTTGCTGCCCTTCTCTGGGTCTGCTCCAGCACCTCAATGTCCTTCCTGGAGTGAGAGGCCCAAAACCGAAACCAGCATTCAAGGTGTGGCCTCACCCTTTCAGTGAAGAAGTTTCTTCTAATATCCAACCTGAATCTTTTCAGGCAGAACTTGAAGCCAGTTGTGATCATTGTGTGATAGGGTGGGATCAGATTTCAAAAGGCTGAGCAAAGCAAGGCCTAGTTAATCCAAAATAAATTCATAATCAGGAGTCCACTGAGAGAACTGATGGCCCATTAACACCAGTGAATTATTCTCTTTGCAGGCACTACTTCTCACCTAAGTGGAACTGGAATGTTTAGATCTCCTGCCAAGTGGAGAAGGAGCCACGTGTTTGCACATCTGATGGAAACAAGGCAAGTGCTTGCTGGATTCATAGATTCATAGAATGGTTTGGGCTGGAAGGGTCCTCTTAAAGATCATCTAGTTCCAAACCCCCTGCCATGGTGGGGTACACCTTCACTATCACTCCAGGTTGTGTCCTATCACTGCAAGCCCTTGTAGAAAGTCCCTCCCCAGCTTTCTTGTAGCCCACTTCAGGTACCAGAAGGCTGCTCTAATAAAGTCTCCCTGAAACCTTCCCTTCTCCAGGCTGAACACCCACCACTACTTCTCATCTATGTGGAACTGGCATGTTCAGATTTCCTTCCAAGGTGTCCTAGATGGAGAGCATGTGTTTGCTGGATTCACAGAAGCATGGCAAGGATCTCATGACTCTAGTGCCTGTCCAAGAGTGCTATTAGGTCTTCTGGGCATGCCTGACCTTGACGGTTTTGAATCAAGTTTACTTCTGGTCATATCTTCACGTGCTGCACTGACTGCTTTGTGTTGTCTCATCCTACAAAAAGATGCAAGGTCTCTTCTCACAACTCTTCCTGGGTCAGCTGTGAACTGTCCAGAAGGCTCCTCAGGGAAGAAGTTCATAGTTCTTGCTTAAAATGAGTTTGTTCTGCATTACTGTAGTGTTGCATCACAGGGCTGATGCTGTGCAGAACAGAGGGAGGGAGGGACGGACGGACAGTGTCCAGGGCTTGCACGCAACTGGGAGGAGGGAACTGACAGCATTTGGAGACATTCACAGTGTCACCAGAGGGTGGGCCAGAAGCAATTACGAAAAGGCCAGATCTTCTAGGTGCCAGTCAGCCTGCCAGCAATCTTGCCCTGAGCTAGTGCCCTCAACACGCTGTCCCCACAGGCCTCAACATGCTGGAGGGACACGTCAGCTACTTGGAGGAGGTGTGACGTGTACTCCAAAGCCAACCCACCAAGCCTTGCTAAGGAGCTGAAATGTAGGGACTTTGCAGAGCTGGGACTTTCAACACTGTAATTAATAGCTGTTATTTAGAAGTGAGATGTCATTTAGCAACAGGACTAGGTAGACACTGCTGTGTGCATGCTGAAAGATGAAGAGCAGGGTCACATCACTGCTGATGATGCAAATGTTCTCACTGTAATCATACAACCAACAGACACCTGCCTCCTGAGTCAGCAGAAGCAACTATCACCTCTGCTGGGGTAATTCCTCAAAATTTCTTATTTCAATAACCTGAGTCCCCAGACAATGAGAGAAAGCCCCATGAGAGTGACAGCTTTGTGGAAATCCTTCACACCGGAATATGAACTTCACAGCCAAGCAAGATTCACAAGTCATCAGCTCCTCTGTGTTGATTCCCAGACACCCCATGCTTCCCAGTTCTCACCAAGCAATATCCACAAGTCATCAGCTCCTCTGTGTTGATTCCCAGACACCCCATGCTCCCCAGTTCTCAACCACTCACTCCAACCCACTTTACTGAACCTAGAGAGGGTTCAGTCTCTGCTGATGAAAGGGATGGCTTTCCCAGTATACAGCTTTTGCTTAGAGTGGAGTTTGCTGCCAGTCTTTCCCCTCTGTCCTCATTACGTTTAACCCCTGAGGTACTTTCCAATCCCCATTTAGATAGCTTGACACACAAGAACCCCTAGTATTTTTCTGGAGGGTGGAGAGGGTGCAAAGCATTACTGCAGAACCACATCCCACAGCTCTGACACATACAAACCTCCTGCTTTCTTCACCACCCTGCAGACCTGCATTCCTCTTTGCCAACCAATTCAAAAAATGAGAATAATCATCATAGAATCATAGAATGGCTTAGGTTGGAAGGTTGGAAAGGAACTTAACGATCATCTGCTCCAACCTCCCTGTCACAGCATATGGGCAGGGACACCTCTCAAGGAGACTTGGTTGGTCGAGGCATAATCCAACCTGGGCGTGAACACCTCCAGGGAGAGGGGGCATCCACAACCTCTCTGGACAACCCATTCCAGAATCTCACCACCCTCCTACTGAAGAACTTCTTCCTAGGACCCTGTGTAAACCTACTCTCCCTCAGCTTAAAAATAGCCTTGTCCTATCACTATACTCTCTTATGAAAAGTCCCTCTCCAGCCTTCCTGTAGGCTCCTTTCAGACACTGGAAGGCAGCTATAAGGTTTCACATCTTTACGAAAGAGAATGATTTAAACCACACTCAAGCATTCAAACTGTTTTCTCCATACCTCCTGTCTTGGTATTCAAGTGACAGCTGCAATCTGACTGAAAGAATTTCAAGACCCCAAACACAAAGCTCAGAAACTTGATTCCAAGCAGGAAACACTTATTTGGAAACAATGATATTTCCACCAGTGAATTTTACTGCCAGGCATCCAACTGCCAACTGCTAACCACTGATGGTACTGATTAGCTCAACACTGATATAAAATACTACTGATGGTCATGTTCTGCCACAGCAGCATGAGCTCCAAGTATCTGGAGTAAATGGTCTAATACCAGACCATTGCTTGAAGGGGCCAATCAGAAAGCTGGGGACAGACTTTTGAGCAGACTTGTGACAGGACAAGGGGTAATGGCTTTAAACTAAAAGAGGGAGATTCAGACTAGAGAGAAGGAAGAAACTGTTGATGTTGAGGGTGGTGAGACCCTGTTGCAGGTTGCCCAGAGACGTAGTAGATGTCACATCCCTGGAACCACTCCAGGTCAGGTTGTTTGGGGTTCTGAGCAACCTGCTCTAGTTGCAGATGTCAACTGCAGTGGGATTGGACTAGACAACCTTGAAAGGTCTGTTCCAAACCAATGTATTCTGTGATTCTATGTCAACATATACTATTATTCCTTAATACATTTAACTCTTTTCCTGCCTCCTTGCCTTATCCAGTCACTGTTGTACACCTCAGCCTGTCATAATCCCATCTCTACTCTCCCTTCTCACCACTTCCATCTCACTGTTGCTATTTGCCTTCAGCTATTTTGTCAAATGATGCATCCTCCTAATTCACCCTTTTCACAACCTTCCTTCACCGTATGTCACACTCTGCCTTACCTTACAACTAGAATGTGTGATCTTTCAGCTTCTTTCCTACTCAGAATGCCCCCTTTCCCCACTGTAACTCCTTTTTGGTGGCCATCCTCACTCAAGAAACACAATACATGGAAATATGAGCTCACCCACACTGGATACATGACAGGACAAGAGGAAATGGATTGAAGCTTGAGAAAGGGAGATTTAGACTGGTTATCAGAAAGAATTCATCACAGTGAGGGTGGCAAGACACTGGAACAGGCTGCCCAGGGGGGTTGTGGATGCTCCTTCCCTGGAGATGTTGGATGGGGCCTTAAGCAGCTTGGTCTAGTGGAAGGTGTCCCTAGCAGTGGGGCTGGGACTAGATGATCCTGAAGGTCCCTTCCAACCCAAACCACTCTATGAATCTATGAACAGCAGATACAAATGCATTACAAGTATGCAAGGTAAAATTAGATCAGATTTGGAGAAGTTAAGTTTCATTAAGATGCTGAGCGCTGTACATCAGAGGATCACACAGTCTCTGTTTTGCTTTGTGTATGCTCCTCAGGCAGGCTGAGCAACTGGGTGACAATGGCAGTACCACTCAGGACATGGCACAGTACAAGGCAATGTCCAATGGTTCTGGCACACTTGGAAACTGAGGAATTCAGCCCTGGGTACCTTCCAGACAGATGCAGCAAAGGTGTAACAAGCTGTACACTCACCTCTCCCCAAAAAAGAGTGGCAATGTCCTCTGGAGTTAAGGTGGTGCCAGCCTGATGCCATGGGAGGTGGCAGCCAGCAAAGAGCACTGGAATCAGACATGAGGGCTTCTGGTAGCACCTGGCCAGATGCTGCTCTGTGCATAAAGCCCATATCTCTTTAAAGTGTCATGCACAAGGGACATAATCCCAAGCCCAACACAACACACACCACCAGGCAGTGAAGGAGTAAGTTGTACCAAGATGTTAGCATCATATTTCTTCAACCCCAGGCGCTGCCTTCTACAGTTCAACCCCTGCAGGTTTAAGTAAGCCTTGGGCTTATTCTTCTCCACAGCTCACAGAATCCCTAGAGAATTTATTACACAGAGAAGAAGGTTGCATTGCCAAAATATCCCTCTTCAGCTCCCAAAGTCATAGAGTCATAGAACGGTTTGGGTTGGAAGGGACCCTGAAGATCATCTAGTTCCAATCCCCCCACCATGTACAGAGGCACCTCCTACTAGACCCATCCAACCTAGCCTTGAAGACCTCCAGGGAGGAAGCATCCACAACCTCCCTGGGCAACCTGTTCCAGTGTCTCACCACCTTCACTGGAAATAATTTCTTCCTAATCTCCAGTCTAAATCTCCCCTCCTCAAGCTTCAATCCATTCTCTCTTGTCCTATCACTACAAGCCCTTGTGAAAAGCCCCTCCCCATGTTTCTTGCAGGCCCCCCTTTCAGGTACTGGAATCTTCATCCCTGGTCTTTGCTGTGCTACAGTCATGGTGCAGAGAAGACAAACCTGCATCTCAGCCTGACTCAGATCTGTGGAATATCAGCCACCCCATCTGAGATACAAAACAAACATAATGAACCAGACCTGGTTCTGAATGTCCTGAGCACCGTGCTCTACACTTTCAGGTGACTATGTTCCCTTTGTACAAAATCCTTTGAACAGTTCCAGCTCTACTTCATGGTCCAATCTGAAATAGGTAACTGGTTACTTCTGGCCTTTACAGGTACATCAGATGGAAAAAACACAATTACTGGACCAAACTAAACCCAGCAACAAGATTCCTCTATAACAATGCAAAAAGGTACAGAGCACCACAGATTTCCGCCAGCCCTTTGAGTGTCAAGGATCCCTGAGGATTCTGTTTATCATCACAGCAATATTTACAATGGCTATTAGTATATTTTAAAATGCCTCATTGCTCTCTACAACTACCTGAAAGGAGGCTGGAGTGAGGTAAGGGTTGGTGCCTTCTGTATACTATCAGGCGATAGAGCAAAAGGAAATGGCCAGAAATTATGACAGGGAAGGTTTAGGTTGGATACTAGGAAAAATTTCTTTGCTACAAGAGTATTGGAACAGGCACTGGAACAGGCTGCCCAGGGAGGTGATGGATTCACTGTCTCTGGATGTAATCAAGAAATGTGTAGGCATGGCACTCTGGGACATGGAGAAGAGAAGGCTCCAGGGAGACTTTATAGCGGTCTTCCAGTACCTGAAGGGGGCCTACAAGAAAGCTATGGAGGGACTTTTTACAAGGGCTTGTAGTGATGGGAAGAGAGGGAATGGATTGAATCTGGAAGAGGGGAGATTTAGACTGGGTATTAGGAAGAAATTAACTACATTGAGGGTGGTGAGGCACTGGAACAGGTTGCCCAGGGAGGCTGTAGATGCCCCCTCCCTGGAGGCATTGAAGGCCAGGATGGATGAGGCCTTAATCAGCCTGGTCTGGTAGAAGGTGTCCCTGCCCATGGCAGGGGGGTTGGAACTCGATGATCTTAAAGGTCCCTTCCAGCCCAAACCATTCTATGATTCTACAGTTCTATGGCCATAGTGGTGTTAGGCTGATGGTTGCACCCAATGATTGGAGGTATTTTCCAACTAAAACAACTCTGTGATTCTATGGTTTTGTTTATTACTCTTTCCCAGTGAGAATGTTCTGTGGCAGAAAACTGAAGTGGCAAAGAGCTACACCTCTTTGTATTGACTCCCCTTTGGCTTCATCTGCTAAAGCCATAGAAGGAAGTGGCTTTAGTGTTTCAGATGGTTTTGGCTTCTCCACTGCTGAGTACAGTTGGATTAGTTTCTGAAATAGACCTGGCTCCCAAATTATTTGAAGCATTTGTACTGGGGGAATGCTGGGAAATGTCATTAGCGTGCCATAATACTTTTTGTCTAATGCTCTCCAAAGCCTGTGCCAAAAAAAAAGTGGAAAACACTATTTTGATTCTAGCAGCACAGCTCAAGTATCTGTGGTAGCAGATAGAGCACACTGCCCAAAAATTCAACTAAACTACTGACAGGAACCTTCTGAGTAGAGAGTTTGTTTCCTTTGTCTGGAGAACAGACAGAAAAAAAGGTAAAAGCAGACAAAATAAAACACATTTTCATGTTGGGGTCTCAGCTTAACTTGGAGTCTCTTTGACTAACAACTCACTTGCTGCCTGCTGCAGATGAGCAAGTAACATGAAGGAACCACATTTCATATTCAAAGTTGGACCAGATGATTCTTGGGGTCCCTTCCAACCTGGCAATCAGCAATTCATCCCCACCAGCCATGTTTTTAGGTCTCCCCAGACACTGCCATCTTACTGAGTGCTGTTTCTTGCAGCTTTAATTCAAAGCAATCCTCACCTTTTCTGGGGCATTCTTTGTTTCAGAGTCTTTTGTCTTCTGCTCCCACTTCCCCTATGTACTGAACAAATGTTGAGTTGGAAGCTCTTATTTTTCCAGTCTGCTAATTAATTCCCATCCACAAGCCACCTCCTCCTCTCCAATAGAGATGCTTTCTGTAACTGACAAGCCTGTTTCTCTGGTGAGTAACTTAAAAAAATTATTACCATCCTTTTTCTAGTTGTGCCCCATGCTCTCACAAGAGCTTGTGCTGGTGCTTGGAGGGGCTACCCTCCCAAGGGGACCACCACAGCTACCTCCCACAGCTTCTGGCACTGGGCTGGTTCAGGAATTGATGGTGTCATGTAAGTAATGTCCTACAAAGCTATTTAAAGTCCTTAAAATTAATCAGAACAGTGAAGTGAGGAGCAGCTGATTGATTTATTTCTTTTTAAAGCTGGAAGATCTTGAACAGCCATGTCTTCCTGCACAGGCAGTAAGCCGCCTCTCAGCCCAGCCACCCTGCAGAGGCTGTAGGCATCCCAGAGAATAAAAAGAATAAACAAGTCAACACATGTTGTGAACCCTCCTTAAAAGCAAGAACAACACCCCAGCAAGATTCTGTGATTCTATGATCTCTGCCAAGAGGCTGTGGGTGTAAATGCTGTGTGGATGGAGAACAGGTTGGCAACATTTAGAAGATGATGTATTAAAAACCAAAACCCAAACTGGAAGAAATCGCTTCCATGTGGCAAGTCAGACCAGCAATGCAATGAAACACAGAATACATGGTCATCAGTGCTAATTAAAATGGGGATCCTCAGAAGTGAGGACTGACTTTGGGCTGGAGTCTTTTACTATAGCTCTTAAGAGCAGGGCCTGCTCAGCCTCTAATCGTTTCTGCTCTCCCCTCTCAGAGGATATGGCCTCTGCTTCAGCTCAGTTTTCAGAGCACTTCTTCAAACTCACAATAAAACCAGATTGGGTTCATCCTGACCTTTTTCAGCAACAGTGTGGCCAGCAAAAGCAGGGCAGGGATTGTTCTGTACAGCGTTAGGACACGGGTGAATACTGGGTTCAGTTTGGGGCTCCTCACTCCAAGAAGGACACTGAGGTGCTGGAGCAGGTCCAGAGAACAGAAACAAAGATGGTGAAGGGTACAGAGAATAGGATGAGGCCTTGGGCAACCAAGCCTAGTTGAGAGCTGTCCCTGCCCATGGCAGGGAGGTTGGAGTAGACGACCTTTGAAGTCCCTTCCAACCTAAGCCATTCTATGATTCATTGCTGCCTACAACTCCCTAAAAGGAGGTTGTAGGGAGGTGGAGATTGGTCTCTTCTCCCAAGTATCAAGCAGTATGACAAAAGTAAACAGCCTCAAGTTGTGCCAGTGGGTTGGACATTAGAAATCATTTCTCCCTTGAAAAGGTAGTCAAGCCCTGGAACAGGTTATCCAGGGAAGCACCATCCCTGGAAGGCTTTCAAAGCCATGTAGATGTGGCGCTGAGGGACAAGGTTTAGTGGTGACCTGGCAGTACTGTTAACAGTTGAACTTGATGATCTTAAAGGTCTTTTCCAATCAAAACAATTCTACAATTCTAAGCAACCTCTCATTACTTGGTCGTTGTGGACCTTCCAAATCCCTCCTCAGCATAGCAGATTCTGCATCTCTTTGTCATGTCAGTCTCCATGTGTGGCTGTGGTTTGCCTGAACAGGACAGTTGTTTAGGGTCCTGGCACTTCAGAATGGGGGTTGAAGGAGTCTTCTGTGAATGTACTAGCCCAGCACTCACAGGCTATGAAGCAGTTAAGAGTGTAATACGATGTGTGGAGACACAGCAAGGTAGATTCCAATGCTGGAGAGCTACAGGGAGTAAGCAGAGACTCCTTAGGAAGAAAAGTGGAGGAAAATCTGGAAAGTGACTTGACACAGGAGAGGCTGGCAGAACTGAGTGGTGTTTTAGTCTGGGGACAAGCCTGAAGAGAGATCTAACCACTATTCTTCACAGAGGAGCCAGAGCCAGACTCTCATCAGGAATGCCCAGCAAAGGAGTGAGAACCATTTCATCCTCAGCCAGCTGTTCAACTTTGAACAAACACAAGACCCTGAGGTGGGACTGAGTGATAACTGAGGAGATAAAAATCTCCTCTCCTCGTTTCCACTCACAACGTGATTTCTGATTTCAACTCCCTGTGCAGGACTAGGATCAGGCTTCAGCTTTCAAACCTCTTGGGCAGCAAGTGGGCTTCTCCTGCATCTCCTGATTTTAGGAGGAGTAGCAGAAAAAGCATAGGGCAATGATGGTGTGAGCCATCCTCCGCCTTCAGCACAAGTTAGAAAAGAGACTTAGTGGTAAAAAGCATAGGGCTCTGTTTTCCCCAGTGGTCACTGCCTGGTAACCTTTCTTCTTCTAACTCAGCCTACCAGCTCCCTGCTGTCCCAGAGCTTCTCCTCCTAACTAGTGATTGAACAAGAAAGAACAGCCTGAGATGCACCAAGGGAGGTTTATAATCACAGAATTGTTTTGGTTGGAAAAGACCTCTAAGATCATCGAGTCCCACCATTGACCTAATGTCACCATGGTCATACAATGTCCTTCTTAGGCTGGACATAAGGGTTCTCAAACACTGGAACAGTCTGCTGAGGGAGATGTTTGAGTCCCCATCCCTGGAGGTATTTAAAAGCTGTGCAGGTGTGGTGCTTGGGGATATGACTTACTGATGGACTTGATCTTGAAGGTTTTTTCCAACTTAAATGATTCTATGATAATTTGCTGTCTGTCCTTAATCTTCTCTTTGTGCTAACACATGGTAACTGCAATGTATTTTTATGCCACAATGGTAAGGCACAGAAGAACAAACCAGGCAACAGTGAGCAGAACAGAAACAAAGTAATGGTTCACCTGCAGTGCTTCCTGTCAGCTAACCACTGAAACTACAAAAAACCCCAAATTATTCCTTTGTCTGGAGCTTCACAGCCATGTGAAAATAAACATATGGGGGGAAAGAATGAAAATAAAAGTAAA
This sequence comes from Picus viridis, assembly GCA_033816785.1. Lineage (NCBI taxonomy): Eukaryota > Metazoa > Chordata > Aves > Piciformes > Picidae > Picus > Picus viridis. Next base: position 34,663,483 of record CM066585.1, on the reverse strand, counting down.
AAATACAGAAAGAAAGTAAAACTTACCAGGCTCTAACTTGATTATTTTTACAGCAGCCAGTTCTCCCGTGTGAAGATTTCTAGCCTGAAATTAGAGAGGTAAGAGATAGTTAATGGAGAAAGACCTTGGAGTCCTAGTGGACAGCAAGTTATACAATGTGCCCTCATGACCAGGAGGGCAAATGGTATCTTGGGGTACATCAGGAGGAGGGCATCCCACATGTCTAGGGAGGTTCTACCCCACCGAGACCAAACCTGGAATATTGTGTCCAGTTCATGGCTCCCCAGTTAAAGAGAGACAGGGATCTGCTGGAGAGAGTCCAACACAGCTACAAGGATGGTGAAGGGACTGGAGAGATGTGGGGCTGTTTAATCATCAGAGAAGATTCAGAAGGGATCTCATCAATGTCTATAAATATCTGAGGGATGAGTGTCAAGATGAAGGTGCCAGTCTCATTCTGGTGGTGCCCAGTAACAGGGCAAGGAACAACAGGTATAAGCTGGAACAGAGGAAGCTCCACTTCAGCATGAGAAACTTCTTTACCATGAGGGTGACAGCCCTGGAGCAGGCTGCCCAGAGGAGGTGGTGGAATCTCTTTCTCTGGAGACATTCAAGACCCACACAGGTGTCACCATCACCAGAGCTAAAATTTATTATTTCTGACACACAGCCTGATGGGTGTAAAATTCCACTGCTTCATTCATTGGATAGCTGCTTAAGATGAGGATGCCAAGCAAACTTGCCCCTGTGGACGCAACTGAAGGAAGCCACTAGAGAACAAACCATTCTTCTCTTGCACATGGACAAGATGTCATCTTAATTTAACAACAGTTAAAAGGAGACCTTAAAAGATGAACATTTCAGTTTTGTCAACTCTTCCAAATCAGGAAAGGCTGGGAAGAGAAACGAAAAAAATCACCAATAATTGGCCTTTCAAAGTTCTGCAGTGTTCAGCCAAAGGATGGGTGTCAAAAGGCGTGCCAAAGACACAAATATGACTCAGATGAACTCTGAGAGAGAACCTCAAGTGTATAACAGAGCCCAACATCTGAGTCCAACAGATCAAATCACTGCAAGCAGAAACAGACAGTTATCTGCTAACCACAAAGGAAACCTTTACCACCTTTTTAAAGCACCTTCCACCTGAGGTGTTTTTAGACCACAGCAAGACCATTGGTATCTTTCAACATCCGGAAGTATGTGTCCAAAGCTGGACAAAGGATTAGGACCTCTCTGGTACTGCTACACCTAACAATTATAAAACACAGATATTCCCATAAGAGATAAAGCACACATCTTGGTGAGGCCATAGAACCTCCAGCACCCACACTTCTATCCACAAGCAGCTAAGATGTGCAGATAAGAAGACTGCATGGCTTCCAGAAGACCAGCTTCATTTCTGAGGTACAAAAAGATCATATGCCTTACAGATATTCCATTTCCTTTTTCAGCTACTGTCAGGCTAAAGCCTGAAGGAATGGATATAGTCTGCCAAAGGTCTTTGGTACACAGACTGCTTGGCAGGGACTTGAAGGTTCAGGCAGGAAGAGATCACTGCAATCACTGGTTCTTAGTGCTCACACACTATTGGCCACAGAGCTTCACCAGATTGTGTCCTGCTGCTATCCAATACCACCATTAAGTTTTGGCATTGAATCTATAGCCTGGACATGGCCTGGTCTGGGTTTCAACCACCAAACACTGTCTGCTGGAATGGAAAGCCCTCTACCAGTTGCATTAATAGATCTGAGCCTCTCAACATAAGAACAGTTTTCTGCTCCTACAGTTTAACCTTCACAGAATCACAGAATGATAGGGGTTGGAAGAGATCTTTGAAGACTATCCATTCCAATCCACCTGCAAGAGCAGGTTCACCTACAGAAGGCTGCACAGGAAGGCATCCAGGTGGGTTTTGAATGACTCCAGAGATGGAGACTTCACCACTTCTCTGGACAGCCTGTTCTACCACCTTCAGAGTAAAACATGAGGAGGAATACCCTCTAAACATGAGGGGAAATTTCCTCTGTTCAAGTCTGTGCCCCTTACCTCTTGTTCTACCATTTGACCACATTGAGTTGATGACATCAGGGATACAAAGGCAACTTAACTCCTATTGTGCCAGCACCAAAGACAAAAATGCTGAATATTCCCTGGTCTTCAACATCTTTGGATGCTCAGAGGTAGAGGAACCATATTAGATCTTAAGCATAGACATCACAGAGCAAATCACCCAAATTGCTTCCCAAGCTGCCTGCAAACACAACTGATGGCTTTTATTCCTTCAGCTTGGCTTGCACTAGCTTTACATGGGTGCACACATCTCTCTCTGCTGTCATTCCTGGTTTTGCAACTTTTCTGCTCCACACCTGTCAGCTGAAAGCTTGATCAATAATGAATTACTGTTATCCAGCACATCATTAAATATGTAAGAAGACAAGGGCTGGAAACTGGTTCTCCCATGATACACAGATATGAAAGCTGTCAAATGAGGATTCCTTGAATCATTTTGAGACATGCTAGTTAAAGAAATTCTCAGCTCATCTCCTGTGAGGGACCACAGTCTGTGGTTTGCAGTGTCAAGTAAGCCAGGGACAGGAATGCATTACAGCAACACAGCTGGCTCTGTGAATCCAGCCTGAGGTGTTACTACAAATGAAATTTGACAAAACCAGAAGTTCCCCACAATTTCCCTGATGTGAAGGAAGTAGTTAACGATCTATTAATTGCTCTTCTTGCCACACTTCTTCAGTAGAGAAAAGGAAATTGAAATAAGGCTAAGAAATGACAGAATCATAGAATCTCAGAATGGTTTGGGTGGGAAGGGACTTTAAAGAACATCTAGTTCCAACACCCCTGCCATTAACCTACCACTGACAAGTTCTTGACTTGTTACTCAGAATGAAAATTAAAACTATAGGATTCTGGCAGAAGGATTGCAAAGCTCCAACAGAAAACCCACCCTACGCAAAATGGAACCTGAACAAGGGTACATTTGAATGAGGGGAGCCACACAGTCATGTTTATTTTGCTCCATTTCAGACACAGAATGTATTTACTGGGAAAGAGTAAGGCAGTAGTCTTTTGGTCACTTCTTCTTCAGCTGTCCTACAGCCTGCTATTGGATGAGTGCAATCACAGAATCACTCCATCTGGAAAATACCACATCATCAAGTCCAACCTTCAACATAAGACAACCATGGCCATTAAACCATGTCCCCAGGTGCCATGTCCACATGCTTCTTGGGCAGCCTGTTTCAATGCCTGCCCACTTTTGCAGTGAAGAAGTTTTTCCTAATATCCAACCTAAACCTCCCCTGGCACAATTTCAGGCCATTTCCCCTTGTCCTATCACCTGATCCTAGGGAGAAGACACTGACCCCCACTTCATTCACAGAATGTTAGGGGTTGGAAGGGACCTCAGGAGATCATTGAGTCCACTCCAACCTCCTTTCAGAGACTTGGAGAGAGAGAGAGAGAGATGAGGTCTCCCCTCAGCCTTCTCTTCTCCAGACTGAACAACCCCCGCACCCTCAGCCATTTCCACTCAGCACACCCCCGGAGTACTTTAGCAACTAAAGAGAACATCACAGAGAGTCTGTGTTCAATATAAAACACAAACCCTCCCCTGGTTTTGAATATCACATTGCAGAATTGCAGTGAACTAGGAGATGACATGTCACTAGCTTAATGTGACAGCACAATAATCATGATGCTTTTCCCCCAGTGCATGTCAGCTCCAGCCAACGCAACCCAGATTCCCTCAAGAGCAGATTAAAGGTTCCTCTAAGCTTGTGGTCTTGTCTCAGTGGAATGTGTCAAAAAGTGGTTAAGAGCTGAGGAAGCAAATGGTGACACACAAAAAAAAACTTCTTTGCTGTGAGGGTTCCTGACCCTTGAAGCAAACTGCCCAGAGAGGTTGTGGAGTCTCCTCTGGAGAAATTCCAAACCTGCTTGGACATTGTGATCCTGGGCAAGGTGCTGTGTGTGCCCCTGCTTTAGCAGGGGTATTGGACTGGATGATCTATACAGGTTCCTTCCAACCCCCACGAGTCTGTGACTCTGATTTTCCTGACATGCTCTCCCAGCAGCTAAGTTATGATCTACACAGTGCCTGCTGCAAATAGCTGCAGAGCCTGCATTAGTCTGTCAGTCCAGAAGCAATATACGTTCTTCGAACCTAGGCACATCAGTGATGTGTCCCAACACCACACTCATAAGTGGAGATGCATTATAAGTTTGGCTAGAGTTTGGGGGAGCTGGAGGAGTTCTATGGCATCACACACACAAAAAAATTTGTTTTTTTCACCAAGACTTAACTTTCTCCTCAGAGCTGCATTAAAAAGCTGTGGGGCAGTAGAAGCCAGCATGACACTCATGGTAATCCCTGTGTACACTGCTTCCCACCACATACCAAAACAATGCATATGAGAAATCACATTTTGGGTAGGACACATTCTGTGGCTAATGACCAGAAACAACACAGAAAACTGGTTTCAGAACCAGTTATGCATTCTGCAGCTTTATTTATTTTTAAGAGTGCAAGCCAAACAGTTCCACCCCAGGGGGTCTGCAGTACTAAACCACTTGAGACAGTCAAAACTGGAGAACCATTTCACTTGAACACCTGAATTTAAGTTTATGTGCTCATTCACCTTGTCCAGCAACCTTCTCCTTCAACACTGAGGAAGAAGACGGGAAGATTCAGATGGCAACATCACTCTTAGAGCGTCCACATTAGTATTTCCCATCTCCATGGTCTCTTCCTCTCCTCAAAGTCACTGTCTGATCTCCAGCCTTGGCTCAACAGCCCAGTTCACCAGAAGAGCTGTTTGTCTGTGTCTTCCTCATTTAATTGAATCATAATTGCAACTCCTGTGGCAACGCTCTCACACATGCCCAACTTATTCATTCCTTGCCAAACTTCACTCATCAGTGACCACAACATTGTGCTGTCTCAAGTGCTGCCTGCTTCTTCTCAGCTATTGTATATACCCTCCAAAGGCACCCTGACCTCCTGCCTGGTGACTGAAACCCAGTCACCTTTCAGCAGCACTTAAGCTGTGAGCTTTTCTACGTGAGGATTTGAGTTTCACCTTGCAGGGCAGTAACCTTCTCCCATAGGATACAAAAGCCCCCAAACATACCACAGTCCTCCATGCAACCCTACTTCCATGTTATATCCCCACACTCAATCTGGTCACACAAAAAGACCACAGAATATCTTTGGTTGGAAAAGACCTTCAAGATCATCTAGGCCAACCTCCAATCCAGCACTATAAAACCAGTACTAAACCACTTCTCTAAGCACCAGGTTGAACACCTCCAGGGATGGCATCTCCACCACTGCCTTGGTAGCCTGTTCCAGTGTTTGAATATGAGACACTTCTGCAAAGAAATTACTTATTTCTCAGGATGAGGACCCTGATCCCTCAACTGCTGTTCCCGGCACACAAGAATAAACCCTAAAGACCAACTTTGGAGTTCTGAGGTCTCCTGCTACACTGCTGCCTCTACAGAGACCTGCCACGAAGGCCAGCAAGTCCTCAGGAGACCTCAGTAACTGTAACACAACAATAGGTTTTGGGGTGTGTTTCATCATCTGCCTTTCTTTTTTTTCATTTTTTTTTGGGGTGTGTGTGAGCACACAAACAAACATCCACAAAAATCAGGACCCAAGAGGCAGCGTTAAGAAATCTGACAGGAACTGCCAGACTGGATTAGGTTTCTGATCTCACCAGTGCACACAGACTGCAAGTGATGGGTTAGAGAAGAAATCGAAATGAATGGAGAGGTTTGTTCTTCTGGAAGATGAGCTCTTTGCCAGCTGAGCTTAACACCCAGAAAGGATGGAGAGCTGGGGATTCAGAAAAAGACAGAAAGCTTCTCAGAAACCCAGCTTAAAAGCACCAAGAGTTAATCCTCATTGTGTGAACCTGGGATTGCTATTTTATCTTTCACAAGAGGATACCACAACCTTTAGCAGTCCCATACATTAGGAAACCACTTCTGTAAAGAGACTGAGCTCTCTGAAAGCCCTGAGGGGAAAAAAAAATCATTGAAAATCAGAGTGGTTTGGGTTGGAAGGGACCTTAAAGATCATCTAGTTCCAAACTCCCTGCTATGGACACCTTCCACTAGACTAGATTGCTCCAGGCCCTGTTCAACCTGGCCTTGAACACTTCCAGGCTTGGAGCCTCCACAGCTTCTCTGGGAAACCTGTTCCAGTGCCTCCCCATGGGGAAGAATTTCTTCCTAATGTTTAATCTCAATCCATCTTCTTCCACTTTGAAGCCATTGCTCCTTGTCCTGTCACTCCATGCCTTTGTAAAAAGTCCTTCTCCAGCTGTCCTGTAGTCCCTTTCAAATACTAGAAGGTTGCTTTAAGGTCTCCCCAGATCCTTCTCTTCTCCAGTCTGAACAACACCAACTCACTCAGCTTGTCCTCACAGCAGCAGTGCTTCAGCCATCTGATCACCTTCATGGCCTCCTCTGCCCCCACTCTAGCAGGTCCATGCCTTTCTTGTGCTGAGGACTACAGAGCTGGCCCCAGCATTGCAGAATCCCCTCCCTCCATCTGCTGCCCATGCTGCTGGGTATCAGCCCAGGACACAGTTGGCTTCCAGGCTGTAAGTACACACTGACAACTTCTGTTGAGCTTCTTGCCAACCAGCAAGTACCCCCAAACTATTTAAGCTGTATCAGCCTAAAGTTGCAGTTCAAGGTTAACCCAAGATGAGGTTTGTTCTAATGGCTCACTGCTGAGGAAGACGTCCTAAAATGCTCACCTGATCATCACCCTTCTCAGAGGAAGAGAGAAAAAGGCTAGCATGTGCTCAAAGCAGACCAGATCTTGGTACTGGGACAGTGCACAAGTGTAAGAATTGAATACACAACCCATAGAGTGGCTGCAGAGCTACTCTGCCTGGCCTCCAGCCACAAAGAGTAGCTCCCAGTATTCCTTTCCAGTTTTAGACTGAGTCCTGGAACTAGGTCCAGTCCCAGTAGAAGGCAGCACACCTACAAGCATGCTCTAAAGACTCTCAGAAATGGTACAGGACTCATGCGTTTTTTCTTACATTCCCCTCCTAGTTGGCTGCATGTAGCAAACCCAGACAGGTGCAATTGCTATAGTACTGTGGAGGTTCTCTCCTCCCCCACCCTTTTTATACAGAACAAATCAAAGACAAAATTCTCCACAGCCCCATCACAAGCAAACCTAAACAGTGGAGTGGGCTGAATCAAGGCCCTGCTGCTCAGTGCTGGGAGCATCTCCCTAACAGATGTTGAACACATTTTTCTCCTTCTTGCTGGAAGGTCTGTTGGACAGATTAAAAATGCAGAAGAAGGAACAAAAAGAGTGGGATGACTCTGTCAAATATTAATGCAAATCTTACTTGAATGGGCTGGGATTTGTGCCAGCCAGAACCAACTGTCCCTCCCATTTGGAATCCTCGCAACGCTCCGTTCATCACCCGAGGTGTGCCAGGGCAGCTCATACGTGATGCAAATCTCTTTGCTGCTGGAAGAAGTTACTTAACAACCATCTCTCCTTTTCAGGGCTATTTCTCTTCTATAAGGCAGAAAGACCCAAAGGCAATCAAGGGTAGATTTAGACTGGATATTAGAAAGAAACTCTTTACATTGAGGGTGATGAGACACTGGAAGTGGTTTCCCAGGAAGATCATGGATGCACCCCCAGAGGTGTTCAAGGCCAGGCTGGATGAGGCCTCGAGCAACCTGGTCTAGTGGAACTCCATGGCAGAGGAGTTGGAACTAGATGATCTTTAAGATCCTTTCCAACCCAAACCATTCTATGAACCTATGAATTGTTCATCCTGCAATCTGCCAGCTGGGTTTCAATGATGTAGAGCAGTACTAGGTTCTTTTATAGCAAATGGCACAGAGGCTTCCGGAAACCATTTCAACAGAGTCACAGAGTGCACTGGGTTGGAAGGGACCTCTAAAGATCTAGTCCAATCCTCCTGCAGTAAGCAGGGACATGCACAACTAGATCAGGTCACTCAGAGCCCCATCAAGCCTGACCTTGGATGTCTCCAGGGATGGAGCCTATACCATCTCCCTGGGCAAACTGTTCCAGTGTTCTACCACCCACATAGTAAAGAACTTCTTCCTAATGTCCAAAGTAAATCTACCCTGATCTAATTTAAGACCATTGCCCCTTGACCTAGTGCTACAAACCTTTGTAAAAAGTCCCTCCCCAGCTTTCTTGTAGCTCCCCTTCAGGTACTGAAAGGCCACTATAAGGTCCCCCAGAACCTTCTTTTCTCCAAGCTTAACAACCCCAATTTCCCTGCCAGAGACTTTCCAGGTTCAATACACTAAAAAGAACCATTTCATAAACCCATCACTTTTCAGGATAAATCAAAAAGAAAGATTCACGTCCTGGATCTGCTTTTAGTATCTGTTTCTAGATTTCTTCTGACAGCTAGTTTATACTGCAGTGGCACTACTAAAAGAGCCATCACTTTGGATATCAAAGCTGAATATTGTGCAAAGCCAAATACTGATGTTGTGGGTGCTCTCCAGAGGGGTACCGGCCACTCCTTGTCCTTCAGATGAGGAGGATGCATCAGTACAAAGCAGGAGACAGACTTCACAGCTGTTGTTAACTATTCCTGTATTTACAGCACTTACACTTTTCCTTATTGAATAAGCAGAAACCAGAATCCCAGACCGGTGGGGGCTGGAAGGGATGTCTGGACATCATCCAGTCCAACCCCCCAGTAAGGGAGGGGCACCCATAGCAGCTTGCCCAGGATCACAATGTCCAGGTGGCTTTGGAATCTCTCCAGAGAAGGAGACTCCACAACCTCTCTGGACAGCCTACTCCAGGGCTCCGGCACCCTCACACCACAGATTTTTTCTCCTATTCAGGCAGAACCTCCTGGGTTCCAGTTTGTGTCCAGCGCCCCTTGTCCTGTCACTGGGCACCACTGAAAAGAGCCTGTCCCCATCCTCTTGCCCCGTCCCCCCCTGCCCTTTAGAACAGATGAAAGTAGCAGGGTTTAAATAAATTCCACTTTAAACCCTGAAAGACAAAGCAGCAAGATCTGTGTCTGGCACTCCTAAGCCCAGCTATAATGCAAATAAGGCTTAAATGTATTTGCTTTTACTGGCATTTGGTGGAATTCAGATAGTGTATCTCTTGCAGCAAAAATTGGGAGGAGGGGAACCTACCTTTCACTCAGTGACTTCAGACACTTTCTTATTCAAGGCCAATTAACTCAAGTAATAAGGAGATTAAAAGCTCATTTAATGATGTTAGGCCGATTCCTTTTATTCCAGCACAGAAAACCAGAGTAGGGATTTGTAAAAGTAAAGTGGCTTTACAGATCTCAGCAGCCACTAAAACATTTAATTCTCATTCTTAAGCAATAGCTACTGAAGGACAAGGACCTATGGTAATAAGGATAATATTAACAAAGCAAAGATCAGGGCACACCCTAACATTTATTTAGGAGTTAAAAAGAATAACCAAAGAAGTCAGCTATATGCTTCCAAGGAGAGGTTGGTTCTCCTGTGAAATTTTCTTGGCAGATCATCCGTTGCAAAATATTTGGCGTGAACCTTCCAAAACTGAAAAGCTAAAGCTAGAAACAGACCCTGACCACAAAAGTTGCCATTTAGCAACTAATGAGGCACAAAAGATACAAACAAATATCACATGAGGAAAAAAAAAATAAAAAGGGCCCGATATTGACTTAGTTGGAACAAACTGGGAAAAAGCAAACAGAAACGAACCCTTTCAAGTCACAACTCTGTGCATTAGGTAGTTCTGAAAAGCTACAAGAAGCAGTTCACTTTGCTGAGGAATAATACACATTTTTGAACAAAATATGTATCATACAAATCAAAAAAGGACCATGAAGTTTATAATAGACTCCCCCCACACTTCCCAGGAGCAGCAGGGCTGGAACTAGATGATATTTAAGGTCCTTTCCAACCCAAACCATTCTACAAATAAAACAAAGCAGAAGCCAAACAGCCTTACCAGACAGGGTATAAAACAGAGGAAAGAAAAAACAAAAAAGGAGAAAGAAAAATACCTTCAAGTATAATATTAAACTTAAAAAAAGAAGGACTTTAAAGATATGAAGAATAAATGTAGAACAATTCTATTTTATTCCTCTGTTGAATGTATAAATATGACACAGGAAAAAATCCACCATATTGGAGTTCCAACTGGATGATCTTTTAAGCTTCCTTCCAACACAAACTATTCTATGATTCTGTGATGATATTATGGAGTAAAAACTGAAGTAAGATTAAAAGATTACAGATTTTATCAGCTGTAAGGGAATTTATTTATTCCTCAGAGATGAAAGAAGAGCTGTGTCAACCACAATATTTGAAGCACTTACATGTCTTCTTTTCACTGATAAAAAAATATTGGTGTGTTGAACGGACACAAGAGTCTCCAAATATCCTTACCAAGTCCAGGCAGCACTGTTCACTCCACTTCATAGTATCACAGAATTGTTGTGGCTGGAAAAGACCTTTAAGATCATCAAATCCAACCATTAACTGCCAAGTCCACCACTAAACCATGTGCCTCAGCATCACATCTACACAGCTTTTAAATGCCTCCAGGGATTGGGTCTTCACCACTGCCCTGGGTAGCCTCTTCCAGGGCTTGACAACCTTTTTGGAGAAGAAATTGTTCCTCATGTTCAACCTAAACCTCCCCTGGTGCACCCTGAGGCTGTTTCCTCTTGTCCTATTCACTTGTTACTAGGAAAAAGAGACCAAAACTCACCTGGCTCAAACATCCTTTTAGGGAGTTATAGAGACACCAATAAGGTCTCTTCCCCTCTACTTCAATTTCCCCAGGCTAAACAACCCCAATTCCCTCACCTGCTCCTCACAAAACCTGTTCTCCAGACCCTTCACCAGTTTTGATGCCCATCTCTGGACATGCTCCAGCAACTGAATGTCCCTCCTGGAGTGAGGGACCACAAGCTGAACACAATATTCAAGGTGTAGCCTCACCAGTGCTGAGTACAGAGGGACAATCATTGCCCTGGTCCTGCTGGCCATACTACTGTTGATCCACGCCAGGATGCTGGTAGCCTTCTTGGCCACCTGGGCACACACTGCCTCATCTTCATCTGGCTATCAACCAACACCCTCTGGGCTTTCTCTGTTGAATGGTTTTCAGTCATTTTGTCCCAAGTCTGGAGCATTCATGAGGTTGTTGAGATTCAGTTCCAGGACCTGGTACTTGACCTTGTTGAACCTCATCCCACTGGCCTTGGCCCTTTACTGATGGTGCCTTGATCTGCTTATCCAGATCACTGATAAGGATATTTAACAGAACTGGCGTCTGGGGAACATCACTGGTGATGAGCTGCCAACTGAAATTAACTCCATACACTTCATGCAAAAGGAAGACAGGAACATTTATTACTTCAGGCAAGCTACAAAAAGTTGTGATTGTTTGTACGTGACAAGGATAGAACCAGTAAGTAACATGTCATGGTCATGCAGGAAATCCATGGCTGGGGTCCAAAGTGCTGGACCATCCTTTCCCATCACAACAAGGAATCTGGCTTTCTTCGTGGGTAGAAAATAAGTTCCTGAAGGAAAAGGAAGTGGATTGCTCTTTTTCCTTCTTAAATTAAGTCACTTGTGTTGCATGAAAGCGTTTAAGAGTATCATTTTACATTTTTTTGATACCAAAGAAACAGAAATTCTTTACTGCTTTGCTTTGTAACCGTGAGCTGACTCAGAATCAGAGAATCATAAATATGTTGAGGTTGGAAGAGACCTTTGAGGTCATCAAGTCCACCTTACAACCTCCCTCCAGTTGCTTGCCCTCTTGCAGATTCCCAGCATCCTCCCATTGCTAACACCAAGCTGCAGGGCTGGACCACTGAGCCAGGACCCTTCTATCCAGCACATCTTGTGTTGCTTCTTGGGGCAGGTGGAAGGAAAAAGTGACACAAGAGACACCCCTCCCAAATCTTTGTAGCACCCTGGGAGGAAGCAGCCCATCTACCTTCAGCCAAGCTGCTGCTACTTTTGTTTTTTGCGGCTTTTCACCTTTTTTCTGTGTTGCTGTCATTAAAAAAACCCAGAACATCCCACAGCTAGAGGGCTAGCGGGGAACATGAGAAAAAAGGTCATGTGTGTCTTTTCAGAAAGGCAGAAATGGGGAGTATTTCAAAGAGAAGGAACTGCAGTTCCGAAACTGCAACTCCTATAGCATATCACTACCTACATGCAGCTGCCTAAAACACCACAAATACTTTTGGACATACTTTCAGATTAGTCAAAAAAAAAATATCCAAGGGCATGCATTTTTCTGGGGGTTTTGTTTGGTTTATTGAAGCTATTTAGCCCGGAATTGCTGTGCTTTGTGCTGGAACTGAGCCCAGTGTGCAAACACCTTTTGAAGGGTTTGGGCAAAACCCTCCAGCTTGCAGTCATGCATGGGTTCTTCTGCAGTATGCAGCCTTCCAAACCCAGGGTAGAAATCTACCCTGATTCCTCTTCCTTGTTGTAATTTATCTGAGACAATCTAGAGGGGTGCAGGCAAAAAATGTAGCTTTAAGTAGAAAAATCCAACTCCAACAAAGCTGTTCAGTAATTGCCTCCTTAAAATTTCAATTCCTCAGAGATGAACTCAACAGTTACAAAACTGAAAGGAGCAAGCCATAAAGTTGTCTTCATGACAAAAATAGGTGTGGATGTTTTCTTCTTTGTTGTTGTTAAACCAAACCGTGACCAGAAGAGACAAAATTATTTAAAAAGCAGCTGTGCAAATCAAATAAGTTAAAAGAAAATTAGTTAAAAATAGCAGAAAAGAGAGAGATTCTTTTTGTGTCTTAAGATTAAGCTTTGGTTTATGCCTGGACTTTATCAACTGTCACTTTCTTGGGGTGGGAAAAGGGATAAGATATGAGGGTTTCCTATCAATTTCACTTGTGTACATGTAAACAAACACTCCAATGTGCTTGCTTCTTTCTGACTACTGTGAGGGTACAATTGTTTGACTGTTTCTACCCAAATAAACCCCAAGCATTTATTCAGAATCTGAAATTTCTATCTTATGATGATGATTAATGATGAGTAATATTTCTAATTTAGTCAGCAATTCAAAATCACAGTTTGGAATTCTGCTGAAATAAAGAGAAATGGCATTTCAGTGCTTGGTCTTAATGATGACAATTAGAACTTCTAAATGTTCTAGGTACATGAGTGTGAACTGTGTTTTGTACTTATGCTGACGAAGTGAAGAGAGAGAAAATATGCTGCCATTTCATACCAGATGCTATCTTTCATGATTTTCCAGCTATCTTATCCTCTCACACATTATTTTGAGCCAGAATGGAGGAGACAAAAGAAATCAGCTCGATTCTTCATTTTATTTTCAAATGTTTTCTCAGTTTTGACTGACCTATTCATATAAATGATCTAACTTGAAAACAAGAAACATTTATTTTTATACAGCTTAACCTGCAGTTGTCAAACACTGGTTTCACTTCAGTAATCTGGTTTCAAGCTCTTGGGACAGTGAGTTCCTTCCTTTGCTGGTTCAGCTTTCTTTAAAACATGGACCAAAATCATGCTGCTCATTACATATATGATATAGAATTTAAGATATTACAGGCTTGATGATTTAACTGGATTTGTAACTGAATATGTTAAAATTTTAATATACTTGAGAGTATTTTCCATCTTGCCTAATTCCTCTTTTCTTTCTCAACGTTTCTAAACCTTTGCTTGATCCCTGCTAGACCACAAGGCTGTGTAGGCAATGCCCCTCCATCCCAGGAAGCTGCTCAGCCTGACAACCAAGTCCGTAAAAGCCTACAGTTCCCACCCCCAATATATGTAACCCTCTCCCTTCAGCAGCTGGGTGGATTTTCCATGGACCAGCCTTCCTGAGCCAGACACCACTAAGGAATGTGCTTGGGAAAGCTGAAGGAAATCATGATTGCTAAGCCGAGGAACTCTGCAGTCTGGCAGCTTCCCTGGTCCCAAAACTACTCTTCAGATCACCAGCACTCTGCTCTAGGAAGCAGCATACACATTTCCTCTTAGTATGAGCTGACAGAATCATAGAATCATTTCTGCTGGAAGACACCTTTAAAATCATCAAGTTCAAACATTAACCCACTATTGCCAAGTCACCATTAATCCATGCCCCTCAGCACCACATCTACACAGCTTTTAAAGGTCTTCAGAGATTTCAACTCCACCACTACCCTGGGCAGCCTGTTCCAGGGCTTCATAACCCATTCTGTGAAGACATTTTTTCCTAATATCCAACCTAAACCTCTCCTGAAGCAACTTGAGGCCATTTCCTCTCATCCTATTGCTTGTTAGTATGGAGAAGGCAGTTGCAGAGAGCTAGGATGATCTCCCCTCAGCCTCCTTTTCTCTGTGCTAAACAGCCCCAGTTCCCTCAGTGGCTCATCATCAGACCCATTCTCCAGACCCTTTATCGGCTTTGTTGCCGTTCTCTGGACCCACTCCAGCACCTGAATGTCCTTCTTGGAGTGAAGGGCCCGTAATTGGATCCAGTACTCACAGTGCAGCCTCACCAGTGCTGAGTAGAGTGGGACAATCCCTGCCCTGGTACTGCTGACCACACAATCACTGATCCAGGCCAGGATGCTGGCAGCCTTCTTGGCCACCTGGGCACACTGCTATTGTAATAGCTAAGGGCTAACTCAACTGCCCATACATTCAGGTTTTGGCATTCTTGCTATCCTAAGAACTGCTGTAGTGGAGGTCTGATGATCCACATACCCCCACAGCAGAAAAGAATAAGCCACAGAACCCTCAAGAAGTAGCACAGTGACCTGTGGGTTGTTGGGTTTTCTCCCTTACATAAGACAGCAACCAAAATGCAGATAAAAAAATGAAAAAGCAGTCCTGTGAATCAAAAGAGATTCTAGCCACATCCTTAAGCAGAAACCTTAAGTTGTCACATGCAATATTGCATACACTGTAAGGTCTCTGAAACAGAGTGGTCTTAAGCACAAGTCCTATGAAAAGCAGCTGGGGGAGCCGGGGCTCTTCAGCCTGGAGAAGATGAGGCTAAGGAGAGACCTTCTTGGTCTCTGCAATTCCCTCAAAAGAGGCTGGAGCCAGTGAGGGGACAACCTCTTCTCCCTAGTAACAAGTGATAGGACAAGAGGAAATGGCAGGAAGATGCACCAGGGGAGGTTTAGGTTGGACATTAGGAAACATTTCTTCACTGAAAGAGTCATCGGGTACTGGAACAGGCTGCCCAGGGAAGTGGTGGAGTCACCATCCCTGGAGGTGTTTAAAAGACATTTGGATGAGGTGCTGACGGACATGGTCTAACAGTCATGTACAGGGAGATGTTAAGTTACAGATGGACTCGATGATCTTAAGGTCTTTTCCAATCAGGAGATTCTGTGATTCTATGAATATTCCACCTGCAGGAAGCTTAGGAGATGGTTACAGCTTTTCTCTGCACAGAAACAGCAGAAACTGAACTGGCAGAATCAAAGGGCAACCTCACAGGGATCACATGCAAATTCCACATCAAGCTTCCCATAGCTAAATAAAACAATACACATGGATGAAATAATAAAAGCAGAAACCATGAGAGTAGGAAGGTCAAAGCCATAATGTAGAGAAGAACTCTACATCCAGTGAGTCCACTTCCCAGGGAATGATAAAGCTGATAAGGAAACAGCCTGGCACCACACCTCTCTTAGGGCAAACCAAGCACAGCTGACCTGGTTGGCCAACTAGATCTCACACATGCTTCCCACACACTGCCTGAAGCTCCAAGGCTCTGAGAAACAGAGGCAACTGCTTCACCTCTTTGAGAGTTTCATCACACTGTGCTTTCATGAAGAAAAGCCACAGCCTGCCTGTCCTCCTCCACCCCTACAGAAGCTGATCAAGCCAGTGCAGTCAGTCTGTACTCAAGACATTCCACTGCAGGGTTTAGACAAACCTCGGCACCCACAGAAGGAGAAAAAAGGGACATTTATGTTCCTGTAGCCTGAACAGGCAGTCAGCTCTCCAGAGAAGGAGACTCCACAACCTCTCCGGGCAGCCTGCACCAGGGCTGTCACCCTTACAGTAAAGAAGCTTTTTTCCATGTTGAGGTCCCTTTGTCCTCAGATTCATATTGTGATCCAAATTTAAAAACAAATGCTCTAGAGGGAAACTGTTTGGCAAAGTTTAAAGAGCACTATGGTAATCAAAAAGTTAGTCACGCCTCTTCCCAAATAACCTTGAAGCAGAGGATCAGAACTCAAGCACTGCTTGAAATTTAAACACAGACATACCTGACAAAATGAAACAAGCATCATCAGAAACTGCTTATCCTGACCAATTACTGACCCAGACTCCTCCTAAATATCATTTTCATTAAGGTGTTCCATGAATTATTCCAGCCCTTTGCAAGCTGCTAGTGCTACAAAACCAAGGTGAGCTCATTCAGTTCCTTCCCTCCTTGTATATCATTACCCTCCCATGCAACAGAGATCTTCCTCCTAAGGAGCATTTAAAATGGCAATGCTTCCCTCACAAACCCAGATTTGCATCAAAAGAGGTCTCTGCTATTTCAGAGAATCTATCTTTGTATTGAAATGAAAAAGGCCCTTCTTATAGCTAACGCAACTGTGAATACCTGTGACACATCAAACACCCTCCCTTACCCCACCGTCTTAAAGACCTGGGGCTGTTTAGTCTGGGGAACAGAGAACTGAGAGGGGATCTTCACAATGCTGATCAAAAGCTAAGTGTGGCGGGGCGGGGGCAGGTAGTAGGTGCTAGCCTTTTTTCCGTGGTGTCTCGTGATAGGACAAAGGGCAGTGGGCACAAACTGGAGCCCAAGAAGTTCTACCTCAACCCGAGGAAAAAATTATTTACTGTAATACTGGAGCAGGCTGCCCAGAGAGGTTATGGAGTCTCCTTCTCTAGAGGCTTTCAAGACCAATCTGGATGCATTTTTGAGTGACCTGCCCTAGGTAATCCTTCTCTAGCAGGAAGGATAGCTTTGATGGTATCTGCAGATCCTTTCCAATCCCTACCATTCTATGATTCCCTGCAGACCAAGTGCAGCAAAAGTAAAATTTCAGCTGGTTTGAAACCTCTGGTAAATATGACACAAATACCTGAAGCCACTGAAGAGCAACAAACACTGCTTCTTGTGGAGTTAAAATTCCTTCAGTTTTATCAACACAAAGCATATCTGTAAGAAAGGGCATGGCCCCACCTTTATTCTTTCTACCTATCATGTTTACATTTCCGTCTGCACAAGAGACTCTGCCACTTATCTTCCCTTAAGAGTGATGACTGAATCTCCCAAACATCTCTGAGAGGGAGGTGGTGGAGTCACCATCCCTGGAGGTGCTCAAGAAACGTGTGGACATGGCACTTTGGGACATGGTTTAATGGTCATGGTGATGCTGGGTTGATGGTTGGACTCAACGATCTTAGAGGTCTTTTCCAACCAACACAATTCTGTGATTCTATGACAGTCTAATGATTGGAATTCAAGTCTTGCACATCTGCACATTAAACATCAACTAAAGGCAAAAATAACACAACTCAGCATGGCTTTAATAGCATTAATCAGCCAACAGCCACACACAGAGCCAAGAACAGAACAAAAATCCAGCTTATTGTGGTGAAGCATCAGAAGCAATGTGAGAAGAAATGGCCATCATTAAGGTTGGAAAGAACCATTATGATGTCTTCAATGCTGCACAGGACAGAGCCACACAAAGAAAGCTCATGAATGATTTCTTAAAAGTAAGCCAACAGAGTCACCCTGCAACGACCTCTTCATCCTCTGTAGAGAAACAGCACCTGCCCCTATGGAATGTAGACATGGCACTTCAGGACGTGGCTTAATGGCCATGGTGGTATTAAGTTGATGGTTGAACTTGATTATCTTAGAGGCCTTTTTCAACTGAAACTATTCTATAATTGTCTCCGAATTCCTATTTCAAAAGGCTACCAATCCAGTTGTTCACATTAACCCGAGATATGTTTAATTCCCCTTTCTGGAAACATCCAGCCAAATCTTCCTCACTTTCCATCTAGCACTGGAGCAGGCTGCCCAGAGAGGTTGTGGAGACTCCTCCTATAGGGACATTCCAAAACTGCCTGGACATTGTGATTCTGGGCAAGCTGCTGTGGGTGACCCTGCATTAGCAGAGGGGTTGGACTGAATGATCTCCAGAAGTCCCTTCTATGCTGGGATTCTCTGAAAACATGAACCTTCTATAGATTATTCATGTAGAAGACACAAAACCAGACTCAGTAGAAACACATCAAAACATCAAATATGGCATTAAAGATGCCATTTCAATGGATCATTTCAATAAATCCTAGAATCACAGAATGGTTTGGGTGGGATCTTACATAGTTCAACCTTTTGCCATGCACAGGGACATATTCAACCAGATCGGGTTGTTCAGAGCCCCATCCAGCCTGGCCTTGAATACTTCCAAGGGATGAGACATTCACAACCTCTCTCATCAACCTGTTCTAGTGCCTCACCACCCACAGAGTGAAAAGTTTCCTCCTAATCTAAACCCATCCTCTTTCAATTGCAGTAGTTCTGGCCACCAGCACTGCAGGTCATCTCAAAGCTCTGAGGGTTATCCCTGACTGTATCTTCCATGACCTTTTTACTGTCTTCAGAAGCAGAGAAGCCAGTAGAAATTCATCTAGGAACCCAAAGGATCACAGACTAGGGAAAAGTACTGGAAGATACTAAGGCTTTGGAAGAAAAGCCTTGACACTTCTCATTCTCCCTGTCACAACAGATTTCAGATTTTTTACTGCCTGCTTAAGATGTATTGTGTGTTGTCTACTCAAACCATATCTTGGCATTCCAGTCTCAAAAGTGAGCAACTCTGAAAGATCTGTGATGCTAAATAACCTAAGTCCCATAATTCTGCTAGGTCTTGACACAGCGGAGAAGGGTATGCTGTCCTGTGTCTAACAGCACCATTAGTGGTCACTAACTCAGAGATAAGATCACAGAATGGTTTTGGTTGGGTAAGACCTTTAAGATCATTGAGTCCAAACATTATCTAACTCTACCAAGGCTGGTGCTAAACCACATCCCTCAGCACCACATCTGTGTATCTTTTAAACACCTTGGGGGGGGAGAAATTCAAGCACCTCCCTGGGGAGCCTGTTCCAGAGACACAGTCAAGCTGTGGCAAGCTTTGCACTTGAACAGGCTGCCCTGGGAAGTGGTTGAATCATCTTCCCTGGAAGGATTTAAAAGCTGTGTAGATGTGGTGCTCAGGGACATGGTTTAGTGGTGGACTTGGCTGCAATGAGTTAATGCTAGAACTCAATGATCTTAAAGGGCTTTTCCAGCCTAAACAATTCTATGATTCTCAACATGGTGTCTTCCATCCACCATGGAGGAAGGTAAGCTTCGTATGGCATTCTGAGGAGCTGAAAAGGTCCCTGCAGACTTTATCCACCATGCTACATAAATTAATGACTCTAAAGTTTAGGTGAAGGAATTTAGAAAGCTAAAGAGGAGAATGGGCACTTCTCCATACAAGATGCTGGAATTTCCCTCAAACAACCTAAGAAGGATGAGCAGTTTATCCAGCTTCCATACGTGAGGAACCTCTCAACAGCTTGGACCTTCATATGACAGAGACACTTCCCGCAGGCCAGCTGCAGGGGAACACATGAGCAGGCAGATTTGGATCTTAAAACGATGCCAAGAGGCTAAATATTATCCAACAGATGAAGATAGTGATTTTGCAGAGCTGGTTAGGTGGGAACAGAGTTAAAAGCTGTTTCACTCTATCTGGAGCTGCTCTGCTGTTTTGATAAACAGAAGGACCTCCCAGTTTTTCACACAAGCTGCCCTTGAAGAGAAAAGAGAAAGGGGTATGGGAGATGCACCACAAACAACACTGAATTGTGCTGCCTGTGCAAACACACTCTCCAGCACAGCAAATCACAGCTTGGAGAAAAATAGGGTTGCTCAGTCTGGAGAAAAGAAGGCTCCAGGGAGACCTTTGAGCAGCCTTCCAGTATTTGAAGGGGGCTTCATTAGACCTAGATAGTGATGTTTTACAAAAGCGTGGAGCGACAGGATGAGGGGTAGTGGCTTCAAACTGGAATAAGCTCAGTTTAGATGAGACATTAGGTAGAAATTCTTCCCCATGAGGGTGGTGAGGCACTGGAACAGGTGGCCCAGAGAAACTGTGTAAGCTCCATGCCTGGCAAAGCCAGGCTGGATGGGGAGTTGAACAACCTGGTCTGGTAAGATGTGTCCCTGCACATGGCAGGAGTTTGGAACTAGATCTTTAAGGCCCCTTCCAACCCAAACCACTGCAGGATTTTGTGATGCTGCCTCTTCTCATTCACAGCCATAACCAAGAAGCCAGGTGCCAAACATGAATAAAGGTAGCAGGCAGAGTTGTTTTTCCAGCTGCAGAACGGATGGACAGTCACTGGTGTCAGCAGAATGTGCTGGCAAACTCCACCGTGGCCTTGCTGACAGGAAGAGCTACTCTCCCTGACGCGGATCATCTGCTAGTTCTATCACGCACCTCTGCTGATGGACCTGGGAATCACTCAGACACCTCACACTATAAATTTTGGACACATTCACACATTCAAAGTTATCCAAACGTGTTGGCAATTAAAATGATCTTCTGGAGGCACAGATGAACTACATAGTGGTATGAAAATGTTCTGATGTTTGATCTATTCTTCCTTCTCAGACATCTTCCCTGTTGTTGGGAGTGTGGGCAGCAGGCGTGTTTCAGGGGAGTTACAGGAACTGCACTATTCTCATCCACTGGATGGATGGCAAGACACTGAAACAGGTTGCCCAGGGAGGTTGTGGATGCCCCTTCCCTGGAGGTGTTCAGGGCTGGGCTGGATGAGGCCTTAAGCAATGTGGTCTAGTGGAAGGTGTCCCTGCCCATGGCAAGGGATTTGGAACTAGATGATCTTTAAGGTCTCTTCCAAGTCAAACCATTCTATCAATCTATGAAGTCTGCAGGACACCTCAGTTTCCCTCACTGATGGTACCACGAATAACTGAGAAATAACAAAATTACCTACCCAGGGTAATGTCTCTTGCAGGATGAGTAGTAGACAGTAACTCCACAACTGAAGCCTACAGAGACAAGGCTGGCCACAAGAAGACATTAAACGCAATAGAACAGACTCTCTGTTCCTCCTTCGGTTCATTTGGTACAGCTGTGGTACTAGCTGATGGAAGCACACTGAAAAGCTGCTACTACTGTTTGGCTTCTCTGAGGACCTAATCCAGGAGGACAGCTTTTCTCAAGAGCTGAAAAAGATATTAGACCTTATTTTTAAGATTTCAGAAGCTTTTGAAAGTAAAAGATGGACAGACATAGGGAGAAACACTCCATTCTCACCATAAAACCTTCCATTAACAGAACATAGAGAATTCTGAAAGGAAAATCAGAATTGTTTCAGTTGGAAAAGACCCTGAGATCATCAAGTTCAACCATAACCTAACATCCCTCTGTACTCAACTGTTTAAGATCATAGAGTCCAAGCATTACCCAACTCTGCCAAGTCTGGGGCCAAAGTATGTCCCATATTGGAGTGAGGTAGGGGGTTGGTCTTTTCTGCCTAGAACAAGAGTTAGAACAAGAGAAAATGGCCTCAAGATGCATCAGCAGAGGTTTAGGTTTAGGATTTGAGAAGAAACTTCTTTGCTGGAAGGGCTCTCTAACACCAGAACAGACTCCACAGGGAGGTGGTTGAATCCCTATCCCTGGGAGAGGTTTCAAAGCCACAGGGATGTGGTGCTGAGGGATATGGTTTAGCACCAGACTAGCAATACAGTTAAAGAATGGTTGGACTTGATGATCTTAAAGATATTTTCTAATAGGAACAATTCTGTGATTCTGCAGAAGAGTCTGTCTGCCATGATCCAATTTCACTGCTCATCATTTTCCTGCAGCAGTGATCAGTGGCAAACCAAGAGAGGTTTCTTGTGAGTTAATTCCTTTACCTAGTGAAGGAGATGAAAACAAAAAAATCCCAAGAGAAAAAAATATACTGATTAGGTGACTCCAAAAGGAATGAAATTGCCATGATATTCAATGAAAAGCTGTATGTTGTTCACAAGAGTTTCTGCTATTAATTAGGTACTTTTCTCTCCCCCAGAGCTTACTTTTGATGAAAGCTACTGTACCACTGCTCACAACCATGCTTGGGAAAACCCAAACAAGCCAGCTTTAGAACTGCTGCACAAGATCATACTTGATCATCGTGGCTGAGTGAGGACAGACATCCATCCAGCTATTCAGCTCGCGGAGGGTGCTGGGCTGAGCACATCCATCAGCCCTCAGCTCAGCTGCCAAACCAGAGCATTCTAAAAGACACTTGGATATAAACCATCCTTTTGTTCCCCTCATCCAAAACTGAACATTAGTTAAAACTCTCTTTGGGGCACTTACATTAAAAACCACAAAGAGCCAAGCTCTGTGGAGTTGGGGGAGGAGACAGAGGAGACAGTAGTGAGTGGAAGTCTTGTTCACCAGCAGTCAACAGGCTGAAGGTGAAGGCACTCATGCAGCAGAAGACTTTAAATTCCTTTTTGAGTACAAGAGGTGGTGACCCTGCATCTTTCACCACAACATGGGGAGACCTGCTTGTGCCCTTTCAGTACTTAAAGGGTCCTGTAAAAAAGCTGGGAACAGACTTTTGAGCAGGGCCGGTTGTGACAGAACAAGGGGTGATGGGCCTAAACTAAAACAGGGAGATTCAGACTAGAGAGAAAGAAGAAATTTTTGACACTGAGGGTGGTTAAAAACTGGCCCAGGTTGCCCAGAGAAGTGGTAGACATTGCTGGAACCATTCCAGGTCACATTGTTTGGGGTTCTCAGCAATCTGTTCTAGCTGCCGATGTCCCTGATGACTGCAGAGGGCTTAGACTGGATGATCTTTAAAAGTCCATTCCAAACCACTCTGTGATTCATTCTAAAAGGCTCCAGGGAGACCTTCTAGAAGTCTTCCAGTGTTTGAAAGAGGCTACAGGAGAGATTGAAATGAACTTTTTACAAAGGCTTGTAGTGACAAGACAAGGGGTAATTAATTGTTTCAAACTGGAAGAATTTCTTCCCCATGAGGGTAGAGTGGCACTGGAACAGGTTGCCTAGAGAAGCTGTGAAGGCTCCAAGCCTGGAAGCATTCAAAGCCAGGTTGGATGGAGCCTTGAGCAACCTGGTCTAGTAGAACGTGTCCCTGCCCATGGCAAGGGTGGTTGGAACGAGATGATCTTTAAGGTCCATTCCAACCCACATCATTCTAGGATTCTATGATTCTATTGTTTCCACCAACTCTCTCCACCAGACCTATTCCAAGTCCTCAATAAATACTCAAAATGTCCATACAGGAAGTCCCAGTAAAATACAGCTCAAGTAAATTATCAACCTAATACAGCACTTGTTTTATTACGTTCTTCAGGCCACCATCATCTGCTAACCCATATAACCAACGAGCTTGTTATTCTGATGGAACCGAATCCCACAAGTTGACCAAAACAGCTCAGTCTTAATTCAGGTACCTTCAAAAACATCATGGGCTGCAGCAACAACCTACTTACAGAGCTGCTGATGAGAACTTGCTGTCAAAACAGGCCTTCTCCAAATTACACCACAAAGTCCTACTGAAACGCTTCAGGGTCACTGACAGGTCATGCTGCCAAGAAAACCTGTCCTGGGAAACACCTAACCTCACTATGGAGTTTCACCCGGGATGGGATCTGATGGGCCACTTCCCAGTGCTGGAGATGAAATTCCATTTACAGTTTCTGGTGGCTTTAAAAACTTTCTTCTCTAAGACAGTGGCCAGATGGATGGCTCTGCATTAACCACATGCACACAAGATCCAGTTCAGTACAGTGCTGCAACTGCATGAACTTGCATCATGCTTTGAGACTCTCATGTGTATGACCAAGGAGGGCAAACAGAAACTTGCCATAAAGCCAAATTAAAACCTTACTCTCATAGACCCCATCTTCACAGTGTTCAGAGGTACAATGCTGACCATCTGACACAGGGGACAGAAAAATTACTGTCAGTGTTAATTTTTAGTGAGTAGAATTATGGAGTCATAGAATTGTTCTGTTTGGAAAAGACCTTTAAGATCGAGACCAACTATTAATCTAACTCTACCAAGGAGGATGCTAAACCACGTCCCTCAGCACCACATCTCTGTGGCTTTTAAAGCCCTCCAGGGATGGGGATTCAACTATCTCCCGAGAGAGTCTGTTCCAGTGTTTGAGCACCCTTTCAGTGAAGATGTTTCATCTAATGTCCAACCTAAACCTCCCCTGGTGCAATTTGAGGCCATTTCTTTTCATCCTGTTGCTTCTTACTAGAGAGAAGAGACCAACACCCACCTGGCTCCAAACTACTTTCACAGAGTTGTAGAGAGCCTGGATTCTCCTCAGCCTCCCCTTCTCCAGGCTGAACAACCCCAGTTCCTTCAGCTGCTCCTCACAAGACTCTAGTCTAGACCCTTCACCAGCTTTGCTGTCCTTCTCTGGACATGCTCCAGCACCTCAATGTCCTTCTTGGAGTGAGGAGGCCAAAACTGAACACAGTACTGAAGGGGCAATTTCACCAGTGTTCACTACTGAGGTACAATCAGGGGGCTTTTATAAATGTTTATCAATATCTGAGGGCTGGGTGTCAAGAGGGGGACAGGCTCTTCTCAGTCGTGCCCTGTGAGAGGACAATGGGCAGTGGATATTAACTACACAGGAGGTGCCACCTCAACATGAGGAGGAACTTCTTCACTGTAAGGGTCAAAGAGCACTGGAACAGGCACAGCAGAGGAGCTGTGAAGTCTCCTTCTCTGGCAACTTTCAAGACTCATCTGGATGCATTCCTGTGCAACCTGCACTAGATTATACGGTTATGTAGTCCTGCTCTGGCAGGGGGGTTGGACTCCAATGATCTCCAGAGGTCCCTTCCAACCCCTAACATCCTGTGATCCTGTGATCACTTCCCTGGTCCTGCTGGTCACACTATTCCTAATCCAGTACAAGAGATGCTGTTGGCCTTCTTGGCCACCTGGGCACACACTGGATCATGTTCAGCCAGCTGTCAACCAACATCCTCAAGGGCTTTCTGTAGTGGGAAGCTTTCCAGACACTCTGCCCCAAGCCTAGAGCACTCATAGGGTTGTTGTGACCCAAGTGCAGGGCCCAGCACTTGGTCTTGATGAGTCTCAGCCCACTGATCCAGCCTGTCCAGGTCCCTCTGTAGACCCTCCCTACCCTCAAGATCAACACTCCCTTCCAACCTATTGTGATCTTCAAATTCACTGAGGGTGCCCTTGATCCCCTCATCCATATCACAGAATCACAGAAACACAGAAACATTCAGGTTGGAAATTACCTCAGGATCACCAGTCCAACCATTACCCCTACTCTACAAGGTTCACCCCTAAACCATAGCCCCAAGCACCACATCCGAAACACCTTTAAACACATCCAGGGTTGGTGACCTCCCTGGGCAGCACATTCCAATCCCTGACCACTCTCTCTGTGAAAAAAAAAAAATTCCTACTGTCCAATCTGAACCTCACCAGTGGCAGCTTGAGGCCATTCCCTCTTGTTCTGTCACTAATGACCTGTGAGAAGAGACCAGCACCAACCTCTCCACAACCTCCTTTCAGGTAGTTGTAGACAGCTATGAGGTCTCCTCTCAATCTCCCCTTTTCCAAACTAACCATCCCCAGCCCCTGCAGTTGCTCTTCAGGCTGGATGTGAAGAGGAAGTTCTTCACCATGAGAGTGGTGAAGGCCTGGAATGGCTTATCCAGGGAGGTGGTTGAGGCCCTGTCCCTGGAAGTGTTTAAGACCAGGCTGGATGAGGCTCTGGCCAGCCTGATCTAGTGCAGGGTGTCCCTGCCCATGGCAGGGGGGTTGGAACTAGATGATCCTTGTGGTCCCTTCCAACCCTGACTGATACTGTGATATGATACTACTATGATACGATATCACTCATAACTTGCTCCCATACTGAGCCCTGGGGAATACCACTGGGGACCAGCCACCAACTGGATTTCACTCCATTCAGTCTTTGGGCCCAACCCTCCAGCCAGTACTCAGTCTTTGCTATTACAGCCTCTTTCAGAAGTCAGCAATTTCAGATTGCTGGATACAATGCTTTGAGAGATGGATTATTCCATCTGATTAGAATTAACAGTAACAACCTCTAATAAAAAGAAGCAGCTTTCCCAGCTTTTTAGACAAGTAACATGTTAGGATTATAATGGAAATTGCACTTCCAAGACTGGCAGACCCGAACTTGGATCTGTTTACACACTCTGTGAATGCATAGGAAAATAGTTTATTTAATGATGGTTTCTCCCCCACCCTGAAACTGCATTTTGGGTGAAAAAAAAATAATTAAAATATCAACAACCCAGTACTTACAAGCAGCCCTACAATCAACCATTGTGCACCATGTGACAGAGAAGAGGCAAAAAACCCCCACAACCCACAAACACTAAGAAAACACATCTCAGTTTTAAGCTTCCATAGTAGTAATGAAAAGCCAAGCGGGCAGGAGTTTTTTAGAAAGGCCTTAAATATTCTTCTGTAACCTAATAGTGAACACAAATATTTGCTTAACCTCTGCTTTCCAACATCCAAAACACAACAGATTACTCTAAAAACTGCCAAATTTGAGGTGCAAACCACCACCACCAAAAAGCATCTGAGGAAGAGGCAAATCTCTCACAATCAGAAAAGTGGTCTCAGTTAGACATCCCCAAAACAACTGTGCTGGAGATGCTGGTGACTCACTAGTAGCAATGGAGCAGAGAAACCACTTTAAGAGGTGAGAGGAAAATTCCATATTAATTTAAGAGCACTCTCTAGCAAACCTTCCCCCAGTTCTGCAACATAACCACAATCAGATATTCACCAAAAAAATGCATTCTATAAACACTACTGACAGCCTTCACCAAGCACAGGATCTGCACTAAGAGATTTACCATAGACTAAGGAAAATAAAAGTGCAATGTTTATATGTGAAGTCCTTTCAAGACAAAAAGGTTTCCCTTAGTTTTAAAATTAAAATAACATCAATGACCTGAAGAAATAAAAGTTTGCTTTGCATATTTGTCATAACAGCCAGTACCATCTGATTGAGTATTCCCTTGATACAGTTCCTCCCTGTTGCAGGGCTTTATAAAAACAAAGAGCAAACCAATGACCTAGAAACAAATGCAGGCTCTCAAACTACTTTAAACTCATTAACTTTAGACATGTCTTAAGACTCATAACGACGTCTAAACAAGTGCCAAAGACTTGGATAGAAATTTGCCAACTGGCACTCTTCGAGGAGTTTTGGTTTATTCCTATCTGAAACTGCTTCAGGAATAGAAGACACATTCTTCATAACTCAAAGAATGGGGCGGGGGGGGGAACAGAGAGCTGTGGATTTTTCTCCTTCTTTTTTTTTTTAAGGGGATATGTTTACATGGCACAGAGCCTCTAGAGCCATGCATTCAAAACCAGCTCCGGAACCGGAAGCTCAATGACATGTCAGCACAGCTCTCCACTAATTACCAGGATAACAAGAAGCAGAGTATTTCTTATTCCACAAAGAGATGACACAAAAAAAACCCAATTCTCTGCAACACAACTAGTTATTTCTTGTCGTGTTGCCCTGTACCATGTAGGCAAACCCAAACAAAGCTCAAGACAGGCTGAGTTTGGGATTTAGGAAACTTGAGGCGTTCTTTTAAGGGATTGACTGCTAAGATTCGCTAGCAAAGAAATGGACTAATCTGTGCACAGCACTCCAGGAGAAAAAAAAATAATGAAGGTAAATATGCACCATGGAAAGTTAAAAATAACTCCCCGAGGCCCTAAGTAACCATTTCAAAGGGGTGGTGGGAAGAGGATCCATCCATAAAACTTCAATTCCAACATTAGCAAAGAGCCCTCCCCAGCACGAGCAATTACAGCTGCCTTTCATGTGGGAGAGTAGCACATCTTTTCTTATAGGGTTGGTTGTTTCAGGTCTATTTTAAACACTCAGCAGCATCACAAAGTAAAGCATCACTGCAACTCTTCCCATGCAACTGAAAACACGTATTGCTGGAACCTTTAAAGCTTTATTTGTAAGAATCCCAAGCCCCAAAGCTGCTGAGCATCCCTGACATTTGGGGAAGGGGTGGGTATCTCCCAGAGAAGCACCTAGAGAGGAACACACCATGCCTACACCTCTGTTTCCCATGGCTGTGGTTCTGGCAGTGTGAGCACCAGTACACACCATTTCAAGAGCGTCCACTGGATTTTCAGTGCTAACTCTTATCACAAGCTGCAAACTCTGTTCCAGCTTCTGAACAGCTTTAATCTGCTTGTGCTTTTTGCCTGCTATTATTAACCTCAGGGATAAACCTGCACCCTTTTAATCAGGTGCTTTAACTGATTTGTTGTGGAAGCAGGTACAGCAAATGGATATCCTCTACCTTCTTTAGCAGCAACATGGGAAGTATCATCCCTAACAGTCACCAATTCAAAGCTAACAGTCACACGGAATGGTAGGGGGTAGAAGGGACCTCTGGAGATCACCAAGTCCAACTCCCCTGCTCGGGCAGGTTCACCTGGAGATCACTGAGGGCACCAGTACACTGAAAGCAGAAGTCAACCCTCTGCAATAAAAGTGTTAGATAGGGAGGGAAGCCTCAGGCCTTGGAAGGGATGTCCCAAGTCCGCGGGCTTTTCAGGAGCCACTCTGACCCTTGACGCCCTGGCCGTGAGGAGAACCCCCGGAGCACACAGCCCACGCCTCTCACCTTGTAGACATCGCCGTAGGTGCCGCTCCCCACCCGCTGGATCAGCTCGTAGTCCTGCTGCGGGTTCCGCCTCAGGATATCCCCGCTCGGCCGCGCCGCCGGCTCCATCTCCAGCCCTTCCCCGGGGGAAGGGAAGCAGCGGCCGCTTTCCTCCTCGCTCCTCCGGCCGGTAATGTTCCTAACGCGGCAGCCGGCCCATGGCTCCTGCGGCGGAAAGCGCTTGCTGAGGGGAGGGCTCCCAGAGCGGACTCTGGGCCGCGGCTGCCGAGACAAAGGCAAAGCAGCGGCCGGTTGCCACGGCTGTTGGCGGCCCGGCAGCGGGGTCAACCCCTTCCGCAGCGACTCCCGAGGCTCTCCGGGGCAACGGGGAAGACTAGAACCCGGCAGGGAACAACCGTTCCTAGCCACTGTGGGGAGGTGTGGAACCAAGGAGGGAGGTCCCGTCCCGCTGGCGCTGAGGAGCCGCCGCGGCCCGCCTGCCTACCACCGGCCGGGGCAGCCGTCAGCCCTCCCGCCCGCAGCCAGGCCCACAGCAAGGCCGGGACAGCTCCTGCCTGCGCGCCCACAGCCCTTTGTCCCGCCGGAGAGGAGCGCCGCTGCCGCCGCCTCCTCGCGCCGCGGCCTCTCTGCCAGCCGCAGCCACGGACCCCAAGGCACGCACCGCCGGACGAGCCGAGCCGGGACGGGTCGGGTCGAGTCGGGACGGGGCAGCACCGGCCTCCGCGACGCCGCAGCGCCACGGCGCGGCCGATGGCCCCGCCACGGCGCTTCCTTCCCTGCCCTCCCCTCAGCTCTCCCTCCTACCCGCCCGCCTTCCTCGCTCCAGCCCTGGCCGCCCCTGGGCGTTAGTAAAACCGGTGTCATAATGGCTGCTATCGGGTGTGCCACCAGCAGTCCGCCCGCCGGCCCGGGGGTGCTGTCCACGGGCCCTGAAGTGCGGAAAGGGCCATAGGCGTGCCGTCGGTGGAGGCAGAGCTGCACCTCGGCGGGCTGAAGGCCCCACTGCCCGCCCTGGAGGTGCACACGGGGCGCTTTCACTTATTCGTGCGCCTGGGGCTGCCACGTCCTGAAGCCCACAGAATGGTTTGTTTTGGAAGGGACAAACTTTAACGGTCATCTAGTCCAATCCCCCTGCATCTGCAGCTAGAGCAAGCTGCTCAGAGACCCATACAAGCTGACCTGGAATAGTTCAGGAAAAGGGCATCTACCAGCTCTCTGGGCAACTGGGACAGTGTCTCAGCACCCTGACCATCAAATATTTCTTCTTTCTAGCCTGAATCCCCCTCCTAGTTTAAATCATCACTCCTTGTCACAACAGGCCCTGCTCAAAAGTCTGTCCCCCAGTGTTCTGATCAGCCCTTTCAAGACTGAAAGGCCACAAGAAGGTCTCCTTGGAGCCTGTTCTTCCCCAGGCTGAACAACCCCAACACTCTCAACCTGGCCTCCGCAGAGGGCTTCCAGCTTTCACATCATTGTTGCAGCCTCCTCTGGCCCCACTCCAACAGGTCCATGTCTTGGCTGTGGAGAGACAAGTGTGGCGACAGGGCTTTTGGCTTGTGTCTCCTGGTTTGAGGCAGAAGGAAAGCTTCTAGCTTGCCTACACTGCATATGTATTCTATACTCCATGCTTCTCCCAAACACTAGACTGAACTTGCCATCTTTTAACACCAGAGCTTTTCCATCATGTACATCCTGGTTTTGATTATCGCAGCTGCCATGGCAAAACCTCCCTCAGAGCTGAGTGCCAGAGGATGACATTCTTCCTGAGAGGTTCTGATGTGTGTGAGAGGAGGAGGGGAAGAGGGACACACACTAGATAGGACGTCCCATGTCAGTGACTCTCACCCTTTGCAGTCTCTATTGCAACCCTGCAGCAGCATCACATAATCCTTTTCATGGGCTGATCAAGCACCATGGTATTTAGTTTTGTGGGCAGCCAGTGCAATGATAGTCACATGAGTCAATTTGGACGTGTTGGGACTTGTCTGCTTGGGCTCCTAAAGTCAAAAAAGTTCCTGAGAAACTGCAAGATGAAAAGGATTCTCTATCTGCTTTCCGTCTTTGAAGAACATTTTCAGCAAGGTGGCTGAAATTCAGAGCAAAAATCACTTACGGTCTCTCAAATGAGTGCTAAGCAATGTAGCAAACCCAGAGATGGGGATGTGGAATAGAGGAATGCTGGAATTAGCAGCAGTATCCGCTGCACGTAAAATCACCAGCGCCCAAGAGGAGGTGTGATTTTCTAGGTGCAAAAACTCCCACATACTCAGCGCAGGAAATACCCTCGCAAATGCTAGGTAGGAAAAAGAAATTAAATGGATGCCAGATGTACAAATTTCTTTGGTGTTCATTGCTCTGGATTGATTATTCCAGAAGGGATTTTGCCTCTTTGGCAGTCAGACAGCCCACACAGGTCCAGTACAGGCTGTTGGCAAAGTGTCTGGGTACTGATTCTCGGTTTAAAATGGAGTCTGCGTTTTCAGCTTACTCCAGCACATTTAGAAATCCCACATGCAAGCACCTGAAGCAGCGGCTGCCGATTGCGTAAGCTGCGGAGCATAACTCGCTAGGATCACCGTGTTGCTTTAGGTTAAACTCAAAGACAGCATGTGTAGGCTCTTGGGAATTGCATAGTGGAATTTGATTTCATTTATGGGCTCATTTGAAATGAAGCATGGCAGAAGCAAGCTCCAAAATGTAAACTGTCCTGCTGCCAGAGAGTCAGGGGAGCACGGGGCTGCTAACTTAAAGAGATCCTCATTTAATTTTCCTTGTACTCTGAAAGCCTTCTACATCCTGTATGTTCTCTCCAACATAAATACATAAGTTTTCCTGAACACCCAGCAAATAAAGAAGAAACTATTTACCCTTTGGGGAGCTGTATTTCCTCAAGTGATTTTGAACAAAACAATTACCTCTCCCCCCATAAATGAGCTTCCGGCACTCCTGATAGTGAGCTGTTTGTGTCCTTTTGCTTCTCTTCCTTGGCTGATGTTTTGAACGCTGCTTCTCACTCTACTGATTTGCTGCTCTTGACAAGCCATCAGATGACAGCACAGGAAAGAGGCCATTTCATTTTCCAGTAGCAGATCACCATCTGCTACTTGGCCTCCTAGAATGTCTTACAGATCCAAGGGCCACCTAACAACAGCAATTTAATGCAAATGCTTCTGCATTGACCATGATTTTGTCCTTGCTGGCTTAGGTTCCACTTCCCACCTGGAGGTGTAGTTTCCTGTCCCATATTCATAGATTCATGAAATGGTTTAGGTTGGAAGGGACCTTCAAGATTATCTAGTTCCAACTCCCTGCCATTGGCAAGAACGCCCCCACTAGACCAGATTGTTTAAGGCCTCATCCAGCTTGGCCTCGAACTCCTCCAGGGAGGGGGCATCCATGACCTCTCTAGGCAACCTGTTCCAGTATCTCACCACCCTCACTGTAAAGAATTTCTCCCAAATCTCCAGTCCAAATATCCTCTCTTCCAGCTTCAGCCTATTCCCTCTCATTCTATCACTACAAGCCCTTATAAGAAGTCCCTCCCCCTATTTCTTGTAGGCCCCCTTCAGGTACTGGAATCTTCAGACCCTTTATTATTTATTGCCAGTGGTGAAGAGTGAGCTCTCAGAGCCCACCTTGTAATCCAAATGTAGTCCACTCCGACGCGAGCACTATTTAACAATTTTTGTTGGTGACATGGACAGTGGGATTAAGGCACCCTCAGCAAGTTTGCAGGTGACACAAAGCTGTGTGGTGTGATCAGCCCACTGGAGGAGAGGGATGGCATCCAGAGGAACCTGGACAGGCTTCCGAGGTGGGCCTCTGCAAATGTCATGAAGTTCAACAAGGCCAAATGCAAAGTCCTGCACCAGGGTTGGAACAATCCCAAGCACAACTACAGGCATGCAGGCGGGGGGATGAAGAGATTGAGAGCAGCCCTGAGGAGAAGGACTTGGGGCTGTTGGTGGATGAAAAACTATGTAAGAGCCAGCAATGTGCACTTGCAGTCCAGAAGGCAAACTGTATCCTTGGCTGCATCCAAAGCAGAGTAGGCAGAAGGCTGAGAAGAGATTTTGCCCCTCTGCTCTGGTGAGATCTCATCTGGAGTTCTGTATCTAGTTCTGGAGTCATAAGCACACAAAAGACATGAACCTGGTGGAGCAGGGCCAGAGGAGGCCATAGCAATGATGTGAGGGCTGAAATCCCTCTGCTGTGAGCACAGTCTGAGAGGTGGGGTTATTTAGCCTGAAGAGAAGACTCCACTGAGACCTTAAAGCAGCCTTCCAGTATTTGAAGGGAGCTACAGGAGAGATGGAGAGGAACTTTTCACAAAAGCATGGAGTGACAGAATGAGAGGTAAATGCTTCAAACTGGAAGAGGGTAGATTTAGATTACATGTAAGGCAGAAATTCTTTACTGTGAGGGTGGTGAGATGATGGAACAGGTTGACCATAGAAGTTGTGGATACCCCATTCCTGAAAGTGTCCAAAGCCAGTGTAATAGAAGCTGCTAGTTGAACTACATGATGTTTAAGGTCCTTTCCAATGCAAACCATTTTGTGATTCCCAGATGGGTCTTGGTCCCTACTGGAAGCACTCCTGCAAAGTGTACATAACTAACAGTAGCATCAGGACTGTGTTACTTTGTTTTTAGAAAAATGGAGATAAATGAGTTGTGCAAGCGTAGGGTGTGAGACAGACACTGTACACTGCCAGGCATGTCCTCCTGAACACACATTGTTTCCCACTTGCTATTTGCTGCCCTAGACCACGTTGATTTTCTGGTCAAGCGTGTTAAGGAATGTGCTTTTATGCAGCATCTTTCATCTGGATGGGTCCCAGCCTTAAAAGGAATGTTAAGTGGTTTTACATAAGGCATGAGGTAGGATCAGAGAATGTGATCTGTTTGCACTGTAGTTTTAAGAGGGCGAACAGACAAAGTTATTTTAATGAGACACCAAGATCTATCTGGTAACGGTAGAGGCAGAACTGTAGCAATTTCTTACTGAACAATATCACGAAGGGTGTTGTAAAAGCAGCAGAATATGCCCTGCACAGTCACCATCAATCCCACAACTCCGAGCAGCATGAAGGTCATAGAGTCACAGAACAGTAGGGGTTGGAAGGGACGTCTGCACGGTGTTTGAATAATAAAATGGATCAGCTGCATGGCAATGCCAAAGAGTAAGACTCAGGAAACAACTCAGGAGCTTACAGCTTTCCCTGCTTGTTGATTCCTGCCATACACCAAACTTGGTTGTTGAAGAGACCATGTATGCTCTCAAGAAATGCTGCAGCATCTTCCCTATGATTTTAGACTAGATATTCGGAAGAAATTCTTTACAGTGAGGGTGGTGAGACACTGGAACAAGTTGCGCAGGGGGTAAACATCCCTGGAGATGTTTAAGGTCAGGTTGGATGAGGCCTTGAGCAACATGGTCTAGTGGAGGGTGTCCCTGCCCATGAGGCCTCTAAGCAACCTGCTCTAGTTGCAGATGTCCCTGCTGACTGCAGGGGGCTTCGGGTTGATGACCCTGAGAGACCACTGTCAAGCCAACAAACTCCATGATTTTAGGATTCTGTGACACAAAATAAAAGGGATACGGCAGGTTTTGCAGGAGACCTAACAGTCACTCACTGTAGGAATAGCCCTTTGGGGCACTCATAGTGACAGTTGCTGTGGGCACAAAGGATGCACAAAAAAATACAGAGCTTGGGTAAAAGGGCTCTCAAGGGAGCCCTGTCGCAGTTGCAAGAAAGTGGGAGAGGTCTGGGCAAGATGGATGCAGGGAACACAGCTGAGGGAGCAGCTTTGGGCAAAAGAAGGAGAAGATGGCATCCAAGCCTGTTAGATGTTTGTATGTCCAGCATGGGAATTCACTTGCTCAAGAACCCATCAGACTTCAAGGGTTGTTGCTGAGATGTTTTGAGAAAGAGGAAAGACACTAAGGGAGAGAAAAGCCTTTTCAGGTTGTCAGGAAACTGGTATCCCTTGCAGCAGAGCTAACTAGGACATAGCTCAGACCCTCACGCCAGCTTTAAGTGAGGCCCTTGTGCAAGGATTTGTTTGTCACGGAAGGAACGGGAGGGCTAGCAGCTATACATTATTTTTGTGTCACCCTATTTACGTCGATGTATCTCAGGAGACTTTGCAGCTGATTGTGCTGTTTGCATTCAAAGGAAGGAAACCAGCTGGGTGCCCTTCCCAACCACGTGCATGAGCGAAAGGGCAGAGGTGAAGTGGTAACTGCTCAGCATGAGGATGCAGGAAAATGTGACCATTCCATTAAAAGCAGCATTAACGAGGGGACTTCAGAGCAGTGCCTGGAAACCTGGCTTCTTCTCCTGTTTCAGGTGCATGAACCAGGCTGGAGCAGATTGTGAGTATCTTGCTGAATCATGCAGGCAGGTGGATTCAGTTATTTCTGCCAAGAGGAGCTGGAAGCATTTCCCTGGACGGAGTGTATCTTCAAGGGGAAATCCTAGAAACAAACTTGGCATGCACTGATTTTGACTTGGACTTAGTAAAGCCACGTTGCAAAAAAACAAAGACTGGTGAGGAAGGATGTTTTGAATAGAGCATCAATCTGCCTATCAGTGCAGGAGAGAAAGAACCCAAGAGTATGGAGAAGAGGAGGTTGAGGGAAGACATAATTGCAGGCTACAACTACCTGAAAGGAGGTTGTAGTGAGGTGGGGGTCAGTCTCTTCTCCCTAGTATCAAGTTATAAGAATGAGAGAAACGTCATGAAATTGTGCCAGGGGAGGTTTAGACATTGGAACAGGCTGCCCAGGGAGGTGGTGGAATTGCCATCCCTGGAGGTGTTCAAAAAACATGTAGACATGGCACTTTGGGACATGGTTTAATGGCCATGGTGGTGTTTAGTCAACAGTTAGACTCAATGATCTTAGAGGACAATTTTGTGATTCTATAAGAACAAATTAAAACCAATATTGGAAATAGATAGGAAGTTAGGCTTTGAAAAGATTTTACTGACTTCTAAAGAGAAATAAGAGGAAGGAAGAAAAATCTCAGTCGTGCAATGTTGGTGTGTCTCAGTGTTTGTTACAGAAAGGAATAGACTGGAGTTAAATGAATTTTTAAAAAATCTATAAATTAGCTTTCTCCTCTGCTTTCAATTTGTCTGCTCCAGGATTAATAGAACATCAGGGCAACATACAGCCCAGGACAGATGCATTAAGCCTGCAGGAGGAGCCTGCATCTTGGGGAGAACACCTTGAAAGCAAAGGATTTGGTTTCCCCAGAATATTCTTCAAATACAGAGGTATACAAAAAAGAAAAAAACAAGCAAACATATTGAGATGCTTTAGCACATCCACTCATCCAACAAATGCCTCTGACACTGCAAGAAAGGGAGGTGCCAGATACAGCACTGAGGCACACACAGATGGATCTGCAATATTATCTGAGCCTGCAGCTAAGAGTGGGACTTTTATTCCAATCTAGTTGAAATTTCCATGCTGATGGCTCTTTATCTACACAGCTTTTCATATTCTTAAGTAGTTCTTTCAGTTTACAAAGCATCTTCCAGAAGGAAGGACCTTCAGACTGATTGATTAAACAAGTAATTTAATTAACCACTGAAATTCTATCTCCTCTACAAGAGACATACGATGGCTCTGTTACGGCTGTAGTGTGCAGACATGTTTACAGAAGCCGCAAAGATCATTCCATTGGCTTCAAACCCTGTGTAGATGTAGGTGGTCATAACACTGTTTGGGGTGAGAAATAGGAAGAGCAGGAATAGAAGGATTTCCTAAGCAACAAAGATCTGCTTTACAGGGAGAAAAAAAAAAACTAGAAAGCTGTTAGGAAGGCTTCAGCTTTCAAGAAGAATGGGGGAAAAGCCAATTCCAGTTTATCACTTTGGACTCAATAATCTTAAAGGTCTTTTCCAACCAAAAGAATTCACAAAATCACAGAATGCATCAGGCTGGGACTCTGAAAGGTCATTTTGTTCAACCCCTGCTGTCGTGAGCAGGGACATCTCTAACTAGATCAGGTTGCTCAGGGCCCCATAAAGTTTGATCTTGAATGTCTCTGGGGATGGGGCCTCAATCACATCTCTGGGCAACCTCTTCCAGTATTTCACCACTCTTATTGTAAAGAACTTCCTCCTTAAGTCCAACCTAAATCTACCCTTTTCTGTGAGTTTTGGTATTTGCTAGGAATTATGGCCTCTTTACCCAAGAATAAGGGTGCAGAAATTAAAATAGCACTGACACATCACAGTGCAACTGCTTGGGAGAAGTCCCCTTGCAATGCTCATTACACAGGCCTGAAATCTCTCTTCCTTTGACTTTCCCATGCAATTAAGCAGAAGCAGTGAAGAGTGAAGACTAAGAAAGCAGAAGTGACAATTTTAACACCAGTTCTGGGCTCCCCAGTTTGAGAGACAAGAAACTACTGGAGAGAGTCCAATAGAGGCTACAAAGATGCTGAGGGGACTGGAGCATCTCTGTGAGGGGAGAGGCTGAGAGACTTCTAAGCACAGAGAAGCCCAAAAGGGAATCCAATCAATGTTTACAAATACCTTAAGGTTGGGTGTCAAGATGGGGCCAGTTCCTTTTCACTGGTGCCCAGTGATAGGATAAGGGGCAATGGATACAAACTGGAACCTAGGAAGCTCCACTTCAACATAAGGAGAAACTTCTTTGCTTGTAAGGGTACTGGAGCGCAGGCTGCCCGGAGAGTTTGTGTAGCCTCCTTCTCTGGAGGTTCCAGACTCACCTGGGAGTGTTCCTGTGTGGCCTGCCCTATGTGATTTTGCTTTGGCAGGAGGGTTGGCCTTCACGATCTCCAGAGGTCCCTTCCAGATCCTACCTTTCTGTAATTCCATGAGGGAGATAAGAACACATTCATGAACCTTGTATAATCACTGTCAGTATAGATCTGTCTCCCAGGGTTAAGACAGCGCCTTGTCTGTGTCACAGCCAAGCAAACTCGCGTGGATGGCGCGGTTTCCCTCAGCAGCAAGCCTCAGCCAGTTCCTGGTGGCACCTGAGAAAAAGCAGAGATTTTGCAGCCTCCCTTTCCCACCTCTTACATAAGCATTGCACAGCGTGGCTGGTTTCTGTTTGTGAAGGGCTGAGGATATGAAAAGCAACTGTAAATGCTGCCTGGGTAAGTGGGCCAGTCGAATCAAGGTGAATTATGAAATGGCTGCTGCAAGCCGTGCCTGTGGTATGCAGGATGGATTTAACCTGAGTTCTCTCCTCCTTCTGGGGCCTTTTCACAGAATGACAGAATGCATCAGGTGGGAAAGGACTGCCGAAGGTCAGCTTGTCCAACCCCTATGCAGTGAGCAGGGACACCTTGAACAAGATCAGGCTGCAAGCCTGACCTTGAATGCCTTCAGGGATGGGACCTCAATCACATCTCTGGGCAACCTGTTCCAGCATTTCACTAATCTCATAGTGAATAACTTCCTTCTAATGTCCAACCTAAATCTACCCTGTTCCAGTTTCAACCCTCTGCCCCTCCTCCTATCACTACAATCCCTTGTAACAGTCCCTCCCCAGCCTTTCTGTAGTTCTGTAGTTCCCCTTCAGATATTAACATGCAGTTTTAAGGTCTCCCAGGACTCTGTTCTTCTCCAGGATGAACAGCCCCTATTCTTTCAGCCTGTCCTCATAGGAGAAGTGCTTCAGCCTTGTGATCATCCTTGTGGTCCTCTGGACCCACTCCAGCAGGTCCATGTCCTTCTTTCAGCTCTCTAACTTCTGGGACACTAACTTGGGGACCCCAGCTATGGTCTAAGGTTTGGTTTTGGTGGGGTTTTTTTTGTTTCTTTGGTTGGTTGGGTTTTTTTGTTGTTGTTGTTTGGTTGGTTTTGGAGTTTGTTTTTTCCTTCCCTCTATTTAGCATCATTTTCCCCTCAAGAATCCTTCCCTCCTGTGCCTGTTCAGCAATGTGGTAGTAGGGAAGCAAGAGCATGAGCATACTTCCTGGAAAAGGCCATTTCCAACTGGAAAAGTAAAGGAAGGATGAAGCACTGGAGTGAAGGGATGGATGATGGGCGAAAATAACCAAATGTTGAGTCACCCCCAGAAACAAAATCATCTACGAAATCTCCTGACTTGGGATCACAGGAAATAATGCAGGAAAAAGCCTTGGGAATCCATGCAGACAATTATCCCAGCACAGCACAAGATCAAACCTCATTGCTCCTCTTTCATTTTGATACCCTGTGCCATAATGAGCCAGAAGAGGGTAGATTTTGAATGGCTATTAGGAAGAAATTCTTGACAGTGAGTGTGGAGAGACACTGGAACAGGTGGCCCAGGGAGGCTGTGGATGCCCCCTTCCTGGAGGTGTTCAAGGCCAGGCTGGATGAGGCCTTGAGCAACCTGGTTGAGTGGAAGGCATCCCTGCCCATGGTGGGGGGGTTGAAATTAGATGATCTAGAAGGTCCCCGCAAACTCAAGCCATTCTATGATTCTAATGGAAACAGAAAGCAGAAAAATCATAGAATCATAGAATTTATTTGGTTTGAAAAGACCTCTAAGATCAAGTCCAACCATGCCAATAAATGGGGCAGCAGGAGCTTGACCTAAGCAGCAACTCTCAAAGGAAACAAGGAAA
The DNA here is from genome assembly GCA_033816785.1 of Picus viridis. Taxonomy (NCBI): domain Eukaryota; kingdom Metazoa; phylum Chordata; class Aves; order Piciformes; family Picidae; genus Picus; species Picus viridis. Next base: position 34,624,059 of record CM066585.1, on the reverse strand, counting down.
ACAGGACCTAAGCCCATCTCAGTTTAATTAGACTTTCAAATTAACAGATCTCTTTTTCTATCCTCCTTTAACTTGTTTCATTTCCCAGCTGCTTTTTTTTATATCTCCTCCTTCAAGCTATCTGAACCCCTCTGACAGTCTCCAGCACAAGAAATCTCCCCTCATAACAAAGAAGCAACAGGCACATGGAATTTCAGGGATTATTTATAAAAACCATAAGGGAGATTCTGTTGAAGCTATGAGCTCCTCGTCATCTTGGTGCCTGGCAGCCAGGGGTAGGAGGATTCAGCTTCCTACCACGTGAGCCAGCACTTCAGAGATGAAATTATACGTTATGCTCTGATGCTGTAAACACAGGGAGGAAGCCAACGGGAGGCAGTCACAGAGTACTGGAGTAGGCACTTACAAATTAAGGATCAGCCTATCAATGGAAGTGCAACAACACAAAGCTTTGGCTGCCTGAAATGGAAAATTGGTTCATTTTGGGATGTTTTTTTTTTCCCACTTCCAAAACTGAAGAGCAGAGTCTGTGCATCCAACAAAGCTGGATGGCCATCTTTCCCTGACCACTGCAGGCCACAGTACACAAATGAGGAGCATTTCCCAAAATCGGCTCTTGTAGCTACAGTCTAGGGCTCATCCTTCCAGAGTCTGGCCTATACAATCCTCTGGTGACTGCCACATTTCCAGTTTAGAGATCATGCCTCGACCACTGTGCAGCTCTTCTTCCAAAGAGCAGCACAAGGCTGTGGCTTCAGACTGGAACAAGTCCAGGTCAGGTTGGACAGGACTTTGAGCAGATGTCCCTGCTGACTATAGGTGGTTTGGACTAGATAGCCTTTAAATGTCCCTATCAACCCAAATCATTGTGATTCTACGATCCTCTTATTTGACCAGCAGCTTGTTGGCATCAAAAGCATGGACAAGCACTAGCCTGGCATGCTGAAGAAGACTGCTCACCACCATGGCAGTCTGCGGTGTGTGGGTGGGAGTGCACGAGCTTTGTGGCCAGCATTGCAATAGGCTCCAAGGCTTTCCCTGGATTTGCACAACTGAATCATAGAATTATTTTGGTTGGAAGAGACCCTTAAGATCATTAAGTCGAACCGTTAACTCAGCACTGCCAAGTCCACCACTAACCCATGCTCCTCAGCACCACATCTACACAGTGTTTCAGTCCCTCCAGGGATGGGATGGGGACTCCACCACTTCCCTGGGCAGCCTCTTCCAGGGCTTGAAAACCCTTTCTGGGAAGAAATTGTTTCTGATATCCAGGCCTGGGAGTCTGCAGCTGGCAAGAGTGTGAGGGAAGGCACAGAAAAACATATTGGAACATGCTTCTTGCACCCAAGTGGGATGTTTCAGCTGAGGGCACAAGAGCCACCTCAAGGCTGGCATCACTGCTCTCCTGCCAGTTTTGTGCCTAAGCATTCCCAGATGGAACCTCCTGGGTTCCAGTTTGTGCTCTTTGCTGGCATCATTGAAAAGTGCCTGTCCCCACCCTCTCAACCCCCCACTCTCCAGGTATTCCAGAGCATTGAGATCCCCTCTCAGTCTGCTCTTCCCCAAGCTAAACAACCCCAGTTGCCTCAGCTGCTGCTCATGAAAATTGTCCTCTAGACCCTTTACCAGCTTCACTGCCCTTCTCTGGACATACTCCAGCACTTCAATGTCTTTCTTGGGAGTGAGGGGCCCAAAACTGAATCCAGTTTTCAAGGTGTGGTCTCACCAGCGCCTAGTACAGGGGGACAATTCCTGCCCTGGCCTGGCTGGCCACATTATTGCTGATCCAGACCAGGATGGTTTTGGCCTTCTTGGGACACCTGGGCACACTGACTCATCTTCAGCTGGCTGTAGACCAACACCTTCAGGTCCTTTTCTACCAGGCACTTTCCAGCCACTGTGCCCCAAGCCTGGAGTACTCATGGGGTTGTTGTGACCCAAGCACAGGACCTGGCACTTGGCCTTATTGAACCTCATCTCATTAGCCTCAGGCCATCAATCCACCCTGTCCAGCTCCCTCTGCAGAGCCTGCCTACCCTCAAGTTGTGAATGCCCATCTATGATGTGTATCCCCTTTGAGCCCAGTGCCCTGATGGGGGTGACTTGGACTAGGGTACACCCTGGCTGTGCTGGGTGCCCCAGCCATGCCCCCTCACTGGGTGGGTGCCTGTGAGAGTGCCACATACCCCGGGGTCTGGTTGCCCCTGGATCTGCCCATGCCTGACCCACGAATATCCACACCTAATGTCCCACGCCTGGCTGCCCCCAGTTGCATCCGCCCGTGGGCCGGTGGGTGCTCCGTGGGCGGGTGCCCCAGGGGCTGCCGTGCCGTGCCACGCCGTAACGGCGGGCGGGGATGCTACTGCCGCCGCCGGCTCCCCCGCCCGCCCCGCTCCACCGCGGCAGCCGCGCCAGACGCAGCGCGGCTCGGAACGCGCAAGGAACCTCCCGTAACCGCCGCGGCCCGGGCAGCCCCTCGCCGCGCCATGGCCCGGAACCGCCGGGAGAGGAGCAGCTGGGGTAGGCGGCGGCGGCGGGTAATCCCGCGGTGGAGGGAGGGAAGGGAGCGAAGAAGCCGGGCGGGGCGGGTCACGAACAATGCCGGGCCTGCGGCGGCCCCGCGGCCCGTTCCCCGCTCCACAGCGGGGCGGGGGGCGCGCCCGGCCCCGCCTGGGCCCGGCCGCCGGGGCGGGGCGGGACGGGGCGGCGGCGCTGCCCTGCGGACGGGGCACTTGAGGGGGAAGGGCCGAGGGGGGCTCGGCAGTCCCAGGAGGGGCTTGAGGGGCCTGTGGGGGCGGAGGGTCGGCCTCTCGTTGCTCCTTCCGTTGGGCTACACTGGCGTCTTTTACCTCTTCTTCTCCTCCCCATCCCTTCGGGGGTCTGGAGCCAGGGCGGGGGCACCCAACACCCCAGCCCAAACTCCTATGTCCGGGACGGGGGAGGCACCGCTGTCTTATCACCGCCCTCGGCCCTGCGCCCCACACGGGGTTAGCTACCCCCGGCAGCTTCCGCTGCCCTCCGTCCTGCTCTTGACACCCCTCGCCCTGTCACTGCTGTTCCCACAGCACTTGCCCACAGTCCCGGTGAGGAATGGGTTTGTCTCAGCCACCACCCCGCCTCAGCTGAACAGCAGGAGTCCTGCTCACGCCACCTCCTCCATCAGACACAGCCATCGGCTATCCCCAAACCGCTCCTGTGGAGGGTTTTTCACGTTTCTGGAGGCTGTAGGATTTTATTGGTGGGTCAGACCCTCCAGCAGAGAGGGGCCATTTTAAATATAGCCTTTTTCCAAACCCACGGGAGCTGGTGGCAGCATTGCTGTGCTGCTGAGGAGGAGGAAGTTCTGCATCATCTTCCTGAAAAGCTTCCCATCTCTTTCAGCCTATGGCAGGCCCGGATCCACGAGTCAATTCCACTTCCCCAGTGGAACCGAAACTGGTCCCACAGGTGGGCTGCACCTAGCAAGGGAAGAGGCTTTTGGTGCCTTTTACCTGGTGTGCAGCCAGGGTCGTGGCCAAGCCTTCTGCATTCAGAGTATCACTTTGCCACCTTCCAGTAACATGCTGCCTGTTTTGTAGGAAATCGGGTTTTACACAGCCATTTGCTGTTATTTGAGGCTGCTGAGGAGTCCGATTTGTCATTTCACCTCAGCTGTATTCCACGCGAACTCGCTCATTGCAGTGTCCCCATCTCATCAGGCAGAGCAGGTGATCTGAGCCCTGATGTTTAGATACACAAATTACATTCTAATTTGTGTAAATGAGTGTAGTATTTCCCATGATAATGATTAAACAGTTCAGGGACATGCTTGTGGAAGCATTTGGATAACGGGAGCGTGTGCTTTGAACAAAAGAAGGGGGTTGGTGGTCTCCTTTTGCAAGAGAGGGAGGATTAAATGAGCAATGCTCGTTTGATTGCTGTTGTTTTTAACTGTGACTCTTGACGAAGGTCATTAGACCCTTGGGTAAACTGGAGGGAAAACTTCCCAGCGAATATGCTGACATTCTCAGCTTTGTCTCACAGAGCTGTCAGCCCTGTCTCTGTCTGTGTGTTGAGTATTGCACACACGTACACGTACAGATCTTCAGATCTTGATAGTGTGAGAAGAACATACAAATGATGCCAGAAGGGATATAAATGGAGCAAACATCATCTTTGAAAGAGTAGCCTTGGTCCTGCCGGGCAGTTAGACACATTCCTCAGTCCAAACACTGTACTTGAGTGGAATGTGATGTGTCATTGATCTAATGAACTACTCCTTAGATTCTCTGTTAAGTTTTGCAAGAATCTGGAACCATCCATGGATCCAAATGGATCTCTGTGAGAGCCTTTCAGCTGCAAGCCATCCACAGATCACAATCATACCCTGTCTTTCCATTACCTGAAGGAGGCCCACAAGAAAGCCAGGAAGGGACTTTTTACACGGGCTTGTAGTGATAGGATGAGAGGGCATGGATTTAAGCTTGAGGAGGGCAGATTTAGAATGGCTATTAGAAATTCTGTATAATGAGGGTGGTCAGTCATTGGAACAGGTTGCACAGGGAGGTAGTGGGTGCTTGCTCCTTGGAGGTGTTCAAAGCCAGGTTGGATGAGGCCTTGAGCAACCTGGTCCAGTGGAAGGTGTCCCTGCCCATTGCAGGGGAGTTGGAACTAGATGATCTTGAAGGTCCCTTCCAACCCAAGCCATTCTATGCATTCCACAGAGGTTTAACCTATTCCTACAAGGATTTCTTAGCACTTTGCCAGTCTGGTTGACATTGCAGGTGATAAGTTAGAGAGGAAAATGCCTTATTTTTTACTAGGAACCCCACCACCACACACACACTTCAATAAAAGTGCATTTATACAACAGGACCTCATTGCCCTGAAAGATGTTCTTACTTCCAGTGACTGCAGTATTGTTTGATGACATCAGGCCATGTGGTGACTCTTCCATTTTTCAGCCTGTCAAAGAAGGCTTTTACTCAAAACTAAGGCAGAAAGTCCTCACTGTGTGCTAAAAATGGGCTTGTGGGTCATTAAAAATATTATTCTATTTTGAAATGGATCAAACTTTGTCCTAATTACTCCCTGGTTGGTCAGGCCTGAAAAGAGGCAACTGCTTAGTGCAACCTTTCTCCTCCTTCATTTCATGAAAATAATTTGCTTTTTTTAAAAGATCACAGAGCAAATTAGGGGGAGTAAGTGTGCAGTACTTAGAAAAAAATGCCTCTGGTCAGCTATGAAAGCTGAGTTGCCCTCACAAATGTACATCCCCAGGAGCCAATGGAGGGCTGTGTAATGCATCCAGTGTAGGATTTAGCCCTGGGCAGAAGGTCGGCATAAGGCAGAGCTTCATTTCAGCTTCTCTTACTGAATGTGCTGAGTGGTGCATAGACCTCACCTCTGCTGCTGGTTGCTGGATGAATGGGTGAGGGAGTTCCAGATGTAGCATTTGGTAAGAGTAAGGGACTGGAACTTGATGATCCTTAAGATCCCTTCCAACTTAAGCCATTCTATGATTGTATGGATAGAGATGTAATCATAGAAGAACCATTGAAGGTTGGAATCAATGATCTGGAAGGTCTCTTCCAACTGAAAAAGTTCTATGATTCCATATTTCTATGATTCTATCTCTGATCCCAGTCACTCCTTTAAACAGCATGAAGTGGAACAAATGGTGTGAAATCTCTTCACGATTCCCATCATGGCCCATGCTGTAATCAGAATGACCCACTCGTCAAGAATTCAGTTTCAAAAGCATAAAAGGGATTACAAAGGTTAAATATATACCTCTGGGTCAGGATTTGCAAGCTGGATGTCAGATTTAAGAGAGCTCTTAAAGAGGCTGATTGCCAGGAAGGTCTGAGCAACTATTCTGGGGAGAAGAAACTCCCGTCCAGCACAAACCAGGATGAGATCACCAATGTCACACCTCCAGGCTGCACAGCAATGGGTTAAACTGGAAAGCAAATGATGATTTTGGTAGTAATTTTTTTTTTGCTAAACTAATAGAGCTAACATCCTTTCTGTTTGTCATTTGTTTTCTGACCTTTTATGGTGGATTTTCACATTCCACTTCCTGGCATTTCTTTGTGATTCTGAATGAATGCTGGGAACCTCCTGAAGAGTGAAAGCTGAGATGTTTCAGCTAGGCAGGACTTTAGACAAAAAGCCACTAGATATGAAAAGATTCATAACCAAATTAGTAATTTGTAAATGAGACAAGGAAATGAAGTGTTGGGAGTTGAGAGCTAGAGACACTGCAAGCTAGAGACTGAAATTGCTAAATGTGATTCTTGGTCTTTGTGCCTCTGGTTTTGAGGAAGCAGAAACTTGGGATTTGTGCCTCTGGTTTTGAGTGTTGCGGTCTGATCCATTACAAGATGAGCAGGGGCAAGACCAGCCTGCTTTTCCCCTTTTAGGAGAAGAACCAAGATGCCTTGACCCTCCTGGCAGTGGTGACATGGTGCCCTTATCATTCTTCACGTTGTGTCCATATCACAAGAGGCTGTGGTGCTGTCTGTCTGCCTGATTAATGGAAGGGGGAAGCAGTGCGTGGAGCTGGCGGTGTCTTGATGAATTCTCTGTGCCAACCCACTGGGTGAGAAATGGCACATGTAAAAATTGTTTAGAGCCTAAGTGATGTTCACAGGCTTCAGGCCTTATATTAACTTCTCTGCACCCTCAACTGGACCCTTGTCCAGAAGGGGAGTGAGTCTGGTGCAGTGGGAGGCATAAGATGTCCCATGGATCACCCTTGAATGTCTAGAGAGACCCCAGCTCCTTCGTTCCTGCCAAAAACACTCACCATTTGCTATCTGTTGAAGGAAAGTTGAGTGTTAGGGCAGTAAAAACTAAATGCAAATTTCCCAGGTGAGGTGGAGGCTCCTGCACTCTGCCAAGCAAGGGAAACACTTTTTAAGCACTCTGTGTGCATAAACATTTTCTCCAGGGTGTCCTCACCTTTCATGCTACATCCTAGGATTTCGTGTCATATTTACCAAACTTTGTTTTCAGGCAGTTGTAACAAATAAAGGGTAAGAATAATTTCATGTCAAAAATGAGGGAGGCTGATTGCTGACAAACAGCAGAAAATGTGTGCTGAGGGAGAAAGTGAAATTTTTGGGGACATCTTGACAGATGCTTTTCTGTCATCATATCACACCCCAGTCTGGCTGGGCTTAAATGTGGGTAAGCAAGCAAGCACAGTGTTTGTACCTGAGAAACACATAAAGGCCTTTTGGTCATGCTCTCTTTTGTGGAACACAAATGGGAGTAAGGTTCTCTCTGAGAGGTGCCCACCTTGCCTTTGAATCAACTCATCCTGGCACACAAACTGGCATGGAGGTAGCCATGTAGCTGTTTAATGTGACCTCAAACTTCACAGAATCACAGCATGGTGGGTATTGGAAAAGACCTCTAGTCCGAAAGCCCTGGTAAAGCAGGATATCCCACAGCAGGTTGCACAGGATCACAATGTCCAGGAGGTTTTAGAATCTCCCTAGAAAAGGAGACTCTGCAACCTCTCTGGGCAGCCTACTCCAGGGCTCCAGCACCCTCATAGGAAAGAAGTTTTTCCTCATGTTCATTTGGAACCTCCTGAGTTCCACTTTGTGTCTGTGAAGAAAAGGAGGCTGAGGGGAAGCCTTATCACTCTCTACAACTATCGGAAGGGAAGCTGTCATGAGGTGGCTGTTGGTCTCTCCTCACAAGTAACAAGTGATACAGCAAAAGGGAGTGGCCTCAAGCTGCACCAGGAGAGGTTTAGGCTGGACATTAGGAATTTATTATTTGTTTTCACAGAAAGGGTTGTCCAGCACTGAAACGGGCTGCCCAGGGAGGTGGTTCAGTCACCATCCCTGAATGTGTTTAAAAAACATGTGAGTGTGGTGCTCAGGGATAGAGCTTAGTGGTGGTATTGGTCGAGTAGGGTTCATGCTTGGACTTGATGATCTTCAAGGTCTGTTTGAAACTGAGTGGTTCCACATTCCAACCTATACAATTCTGGTTTGCCCTTTATCCTATCACTGCGGCACCACTGCAAAGACTCTGGCCCCATCCTCTTGCCCCCCACCCTCTAGCTCTTTCTGAGCATTGAGAAGTTCACCTCTCAGGCTGCTCTTCTCCAGGCTAAACAGCCCCTGGTCTCTCACCCTTTCCTCCTCACAGAGGTGCTCCTGAAAAAAATTCTACAAGAGCCTCTGTTCTTCCTGAGGCAGTTGTGTGCCTGTGTCTCTGAAGCATGCTAGCAATGATCTCAGCCTGGAATGTCACAGCAGTAGGCATTGCTGCTCTTTCAGAGCCAGCTGAGGCTCTGCAGCTCCATGTAAGTGGTAGTAGATGTCGTCATTCCGAAGTTTCATGCTGGACTTTGGCAGTGAGGTGTATCTGTTGTACCAGACAGGTTTGGTGGCTGGTGATCATCTGGGCTCTTATTTCTGTCAGCAGTCTTTTTACGCTTGTAGATCCCAAACCACTCGTGTTATCAGCTTAATCATTCATCTCCTCCTTTCCTCTGCCAAAGGGAAAAGGGGCTGAGCTGGCCACGCTGTAGCTGAAGCTGCTGTGCTGCCAGCTGGATGACTCAGGGCTGGCAGGAAGGAGGTGCACTCCACATCTTACCACTGCTCTAAAAACGCATGGTCACCAAGCCTGGCAGGCATAGCCAACATTCTGCCTGGCTCCCTGCTGCAAGCACCCTGGGGTGCAGAGGAGTGGGGTGCTCCCCAGGAGTTCATGGGAGAGCAGATTGCACTGAAGATTGGAAGAGTTCACCCAGCTTGAGATCTCAAAACAAGACCCAAATGACCTCCAAGCATGGCCTTTTACCTGCTGTACTTGCTTGCTGAAGGACGCGGCTGAGTTTGACCATGACCGTGACAGTGTTCTTCACCTGTTGCTAAGCAATGCCCTGCAGCTTGCTGGGTGGAGATGTTCATTGTGGGCTGTGTCTTTTATCCATCATTTTCACAGACATCAAGAGCCTTCTTTGCACCTTGGTTCATGGCAGAGCTGTGATTGCATCTGGACATCCAGTTTGGGGAGGTGCAAGTGCCATTGTGACCAAGAAGGCCAACGGTCTCTCTGGGTACATTAAGAAGAGCGTGGCAAGCAGGTCGAGGGAGGTTCTCCATAATCTCTACTCTGCCCTAGTGAGGCCATGCCTGTAATACTGTGTCTAGTTCTGGGCTTCCCAATTCAATAAAAAACAGGGAAATGCTGGAGAGAGTACAGAAAAGGGCTACAAAGATGCTGAGGGGCCATAACATCTCTCTTCTGAGGAAAGAATGAGAGAATTTGGGCTTTTTAGTCTGGAGACTAGCAGCCTGAGGGGGAATCTCATCGTTGCTGATCAGTACTCAAAGGCTGGGTGTCAGGAGGGAGGGACCAGTCTTTTTCAGTGGTGCCCACTGACAGGATAAGAGGTAATGGGTACAAACTTGAACATAAGAAGTTGCATCTAAACATGAGGAGGAGCTTCTTTAAGGGTGATGGAGTACTGGAACAGGCTGCCTGGAGAGGTGGTGGAGTCTCCATCTCTGCAGACATTCAAAACATACTTGGGTGTGTTCCTGTGTGACCTTCTCCAAGTGAACCTGCCTTGGTGGGGGTTGGACTCGGTCTTCAGAGGTCCCTTCCAGCCCCTACCAGTGTGACTCTGTCATTGTGTGAAGTGATTTCCCACTTGGGCATGGGAAACTCTGGCTTTGCCTTTCATTTCACTGCTGCCTTGCCCAGACCACCATCCCCAGGCATAAGAAAGCAGAAAGCAAAGCTGAGGGAGGTAGAAGTGCCGCTTCAGGGGTGTGTGGTATTTCTGGCTAGTGAGTGCTGCTGATAGCTAGAGCCTGGAGTTTGTCCTCCCTGGGTCTAGGGGTCCTCTAATTCCATGGTAGTGTCACAAATCCCAGCAGAGGCAGGGTTGTGTGGCTCAGTGACAGCTGGATGTAAGATAAGATATAGAAAGGGGAGGTAAATATGTGTGTGGTTAAACACTGCTCAGGAGGCTTTCTGACCATCAGAGAGTGGGACACAGCCAAATTGCAGATCTGTGGTGGGTAAGAGAGGGCTTTACCCAGCCAGGCTTCTCTGCTTTGTCCTCTCAGAGCCTCTGTCTCCTGGGAGCACCTCAGACACGACACTTAATGGCAGCCCCATGCTGAGGGAATTTGCTAACTCATGGCTGTACAGGCCAGGCTCCTGCAGCAGCCTGAATATTTTGGGCTGCAGCTGTGCCCTGCTGTGCATCCTTCATATAGGATCAATACAGCTTCTCGTTCTCCAACCTCCCCTCTGCCCCTGGCTGGCTGCTGGGTGTGCTTTGCTGTGCTGCTTTTTTCCCTCTTTCCCTCATTAGCTGGAGCAGAGCTCTGCGCAAGCCTGTCTGGGGAGGAGAGGGTGTCTGGTGCATGCTCAAAGCCACCCTGCCTTTCCCAGCCTCCTTGCTGGTGATCCTTGGCTGGTTGTCATGTGGCAGAGGTGGTTCAGCATGAACAGAGGGAGCAGAACTCATGTCACAGCGGCAGCCACGCTGAATGCAGTGAGTGTAAGGGAGAGAGCAGCTTGCAGAGAGATGGCTTTCTTTGCCAGTACTCTTTGTGGAGGGCAGATAAGCTTCCTGGAAGCTGAAGCTCTCTGGAGAATGTGCAGAGGGATCAAGCTTGAGTGGAAGGTCTGTTCAGAGCTTGGCTCGTGGTATCACTAGTGGCACTGTGACATGTTTGTAATGTAAACAGCTGAGGTAGGACACAGCTCCAGCAGGATCTGTGCCACTATCACTGCCGATCAAATGAATCCCCACAGGACTGCTGGTAAGAAACTGAGCCCCTTCCATACAAGGATGCTCCATTCTGTTCCATTAAGGGTCTGGAACATGTCTCTCACAAGGAAAGGCTGAGAGACCTGGGGCTGTTTAGCGTGGAGCAGACAAGGCTGAAAGGGGATCTAATCAGTGTTTGTAAAAACATTAAGGGTGGGTGGCAAGAAGATGGGGACAGACACTTTTCAGTGGTGCCCAGTGACAGGACAAGGGAAGTTCTTCCTCAATGTGATGAAAAACTTCTTTGTTGTGAGGGTGCCAGAGCCCTGGAGCAGGCTGCCCAAAGAGATTGTGGAGTCTCCTAATCTGGAGAGATTCCAAACCCACCTGCATGCATTCCTGTGCAACATGCCCTGGGTGAGTGTGCCTGAAAAAGAGTCTACAAAAAAGCCAGGAGGGACATTTTACAAGCGTTTGTAGTGATAGGACAAGAGGGAATGGATTGAAGCTTGAGGAGTGGAGATTTAGACTGTTAGGAAGAAATTCTTTACAGTGAGGGTGGTGAGACACTAGAACAGGTTGGCCAGGGAGGTTGTGAATGCCTCCTCACTGGAGGTGCTCAAAGCCAGGTTGGATGGGGCTTTGAGCAACCTGGTCTAGTGGAAGGTGTCCCTGCCAATGGCTGGGGTGCTGGAACTAGATGATCTTTGCATGTCCCTTCCAACCCAAACCATTCTATGAATCTATGAATCAGTGAGTCTCCAGAGGTCCCTTCCAACCTCTACCATGCTGGCAGTCTGGGATTGCAGGGAAAGAACAAGTTAAAGTTTCCTATCAAATCTCTCTTTTCTCTCCTTGCTGTTTTTCCATGCAGCAGCTTGGACTGAATGCCCTCAACCATCTCTGTATTTTGAACATTTGAATACACAGAATCACAGAATTGTTTTGGTTGGAAAATACTTTTAAGATCATTGAGTCCAAGCATTGACCTAACACCACCATGGCCACTAAATGACATCTCTGTATTTTAGGGAGAGGGATTGAGGCCCAGGCTGCTGCTTCTGCTCTTTGTGTGCAGTGCTTGGATAGATAGGGCTCCTGGAGTCCAAGAGAGCAGAATACAGGACTGGTCAAATGTTTTCAGGCCTGGTTAGGCAGCCTTGGTTTTTGCACAGGTGATGGGTGAGGGCTGCATTTCGTTCTCTGGAATGAAATGTATTTATTGTGCAAACTCATTTAAAGGAAAAAGATGACTTTATTAGTTGGTCTCTGGGAAGCAGTCAGCATTTCTCTGACCTGTTCTTCTGTAGCTAAAGAAGAACAGGCTTCAGCAAGCACTCACCAAAGGTGTGTTGCATAATTAGTGGCATGTAATTTATCTCATACATTCTTCTGGAGAAGCTTAAGTACAGTAGACATCGTCTGTCAGTCTCTGCACAGGCACAACATTAAGTAATGCTGATTTAATTTAATTGTAACCCTAAAGAAGGCCCAGAGCAATTGAAGAATGCTTTATTTTTTTCCCCCCTTAGTCTAATAAAGTGAGCTGGAAGTGCTGCTGTATTATGGTGCTGTCTGTGTGAGTCGAACCACGTTCTTGCTGCTTTCTGACAGCCCACTCAATGTGAATGCAAATTCTGCTCTCCTTCACCTTTCCACTTTGAATCACCATATGGAAAAGAGACGTGAATTCCAGCCTGCTTTAGAGTCATGGAAATGAGCTGTTATGAAAAGGGGAAGAGGAACTGTGTGCTGGCCATTGCTGGATGAGCAGCTGGAGAATTGACGTAATTGCCAGGCGCCGGGAGTAAGCCTGACAGAGAGGAGGAGTCAAGTCAGAAAATGAGTGAAACAAGTCTGTTTAGGAAAGCTGAGGGCTCCTTCCTTTCCTTTTTGGCCAGATGATGTTTTGCCCTTGCCAGGTACAACTTCCTTTCAAGGCGGATACCTAATTTATGCCAGAAAGGCCAATTGATTGCCAGCACTATGCAGCCATCTTATAAAATAATCTCTGGCTCTCTGGCATGGCTGATAATCTCCTAACCAGAACAGAGGAGTTCTGCCACATGGAAATAAATATCACAGTATCACAGTATCACCAAGGTTGGAAGAGACCTCAAAGATCATCAAGTCCAACCTGTCACCACAGACCTCATGCCTAGACCATAGCACCAAGTGCCACGTCCAGTCCCCTCTTGAACACCTCCAGGGACGGTGACTCCACCACCTCCCTGGGCAGCACATTCCAATGGCGAATGACTCTCTCAGTGAAGAGCTTTCTCACCTCGAGTCTAAACTTCCCCTGGTGCAGCTTGAGACTGTGCCCTCTTGTTCTGGTGCTGGTTGCTTGAGGGGAGAGACCAACTCCCTCCTGGCTACAACTCCCCTTCAGGTAGTTGTAGACAGCAATGAGGAAAGATATGAAAGATAGTCTTGTCTGCAGATGGTAGGCCTGAAAGTCGCAAAGGTAACAGGGCTGAAATTAGTTCAGAGACATGCTTAATATAGTGGCTTTTCTCCTGATAGTTCCATTGAGCTGGGAAACGAACATATCCTGCCTGTAACACTTTGTATTGTGCCCCTGTGTGGCACGAACAGCCTGGCTTTCCTGGTGTTCAAGTGGCAAAAGCAAGGATCTCCCCTAGGAGGCCACAGCTGATCTGGATTGTTACTTTTGTCTGCAGATATTCTCCCAAAATCACAGAATCCCAGCATGGTGGGGGTTGGAAGGGACCTCTGGAGATCATCTGGTCCAACCCCCTGTTAAAGCAGGGGCACCCACAGCAGCTTGCCCAGGATCACAATGTCCAGGTGTCTTTGGAATCTCTCCAGAGAAGGAGACTCCACAACTCCTCTGGGCAGCCTGCACAGCAAAGAAGTAATTCCTCATGTTCACATGGAATCTCCTGGATTCCAGTCTGTGCCCATCGCCCTTTGTCCTGTCACTGGGCATCATGGAAAAAAGTCTGTCCCCATCATCTTGCCCTCCCCACTTCAGATGTTGATCATCATTGAGAAGATCCCCTCTCAGCCTTCTCCAGTCTAAACAGCCCCTGCTCTCTCAGCCTTGTGTCTGGCAATACCTGCTAAAAAATGTGGTTCTTACAGATTCAGATATTTTGAAGGGACAGCACAATCTCTCCTCCTCTGCACTGGTTGTTGCTTTTTCCAGCAGCTTAGCTGGAGGGAGAGGAAGACGTGGGAGATCCCATCCAGGCACTAGCAGCAGCAGAGGAGGGATCTGGTACCAACTGTCCCTCAGATAGCAGGATAGGAGGGACATTCCTCAGTTCCTTGTCATGGTGCTTGGATCCTTGACCAGGACTGTCTGAGCTGGAGGCATCCATGCTGCTATTTCCCAGCACTTGAAGCCCACAGGCAGCAGAGTTTGTGCCCACCTTGGTACCTAGCTGGGTGCTTTGTGAGCAGCTCTCATTACTGCTAGTGTCAGATGAGTAGAATGCTTGTCCCTTCACCTTCTGTGTGCCCAGAGGTGGGACTTCCCTGGTCCGAGGGGATGGCACAGCTATTTTACTCACACCCCCACAGGCTTGACTAGAGTCCGAAATGTTTTGCTTTGATTTGATTTACACATTTTTTCCTGCCTCTGCCATGAGTCACATCCTATACAAGGATCCCTCCACTGTCCTTTCTGTGCAGCTGTAAAAGGAAAGAAAAATTGGACTCGGCTTGACCAGGGCATTGGGAAACACCACAGGAGAGGAAATGCTCCCCGTCCTAGATTTTATATGGCACTTCCAGCATGGCACTGCTCAAAAAGCCCACAGGAGCCTGTGGCCCTTTGGAACCTGGCCACACTTACATGTTGAGAAGATCTCAGTGCTGGGGATGGTGTTTGGTGTGTGCAGCAGGAGGACTGACTGCTCTCAGAAGCTTCCATTTTCCAAGTCATTTGGCAATGCATGCCTAGATCGTGGGTCCATGTGTTTGAAATAGGAAGACTTTTCTTTCCTCTGGAAGCTCCTAAGTATTGACACAGGGCAGAGGTTGGTGTCTGAAGGGAGTTTGGTGTTGCTGGTCCCTGGCTGCTGAAGTCTGGTGGAGAATTCAGCTTTTCAGGGGCTTTGGGACTTTTGTTTTGTTGAAAAAACAACCTTCGAGCATCAGAAAGAAAAGATCTTTGTCTTTCAGCTGGGGGAAAGAAAGCTCATAGTATATACCCAAGAAGCACCAGAAATCCCCTAGCAACCATGCTTAATGATCCTGATATTTCATTGCAGGATCATAGGAAATCAGAAACTCACACAAAAGCACTGCTGTTATTGCACAGATGAAGTTTCTGCCGGAGGCTTCCTTACAAAGAGGCCGAGAACAGGCAAACTCTTTTCCTCTTGGTATTTCTGTCTTGCCTTTTAGCCTGTGCACACACAGTCCTTGTACTCTGAAGCTGCTGGGACTGGCTGAAAACGGGTTCCCCGAGGTCAGGGTCTTAAACAGAGGCTGAGGAGGTTTAACTTGAGGCTACCAAGTTTGGAAAGTTACAGCCTGAGCCAAGGAACCAGGAAGTTCTTGTAGCAGTCTGGAGGAAGTTTCCATCACACATTCCCTTCCCTGTCAGTGAGGGAATTTCACGTGGCTGTAGGTGATCTGACCGGCACCATTAATCACCTTCGGCATCTCTTTCCTGTGCTGGGAAGTTTGAACTCAAAGAAAGGAAAACTACTGGAGCTCACCCTGCTCTCTGCAAACCCAGGACTGCAGTGTCACTGGATGTAAGGTCTTAAAAGGCTTCTGTAGTGCAGCAGGTGCACAAAGCATCCCAAATGGACCATGAGGCCGTTAAGAGCTGTTGTCATCTCATCTGCCTTGCTCCGCTCAAGCTGAGTCCAGTTTTTTCTCCTTTTACAGCTGCACAGAAAGGACAGTGGAAGGATCTTTGTATAGGATGTGAGTCATGGCAGAGGCAGGGGAGAATGTGTAAATCCAATAAAATCTAAACATTTTTTATTCTAGTCAAGCCACCAGGGGTGCGGGTGAAAGAGCTGTGCCACTTCCCATGGGTGATGCATGTCTCTGGCATGCTGCTGAGTGTTGATGCAGTGACCAAATGCTGGGTCCTTGCCTGTCCCTTCCAAAGACTCCTCCTGCAGCATCTTGTTGCTTCTCCCCTGTCCCAAAGGGGAGATAAGACCCTTTTATAAGGCTGTATGAACACTATACAGCTTATGCAACACTCATTTCAGTGTGCTCCACAGGGATCCTTGCTATTTCCAACTGGAAAGGTGAGCAGGGCCTGTGCTTTCTGTGTGTTTTCCAGTTAGGAGTAAAGAAGTGGCTTTTATGAGGATGGACAGGTATCTTCATGGCCTGGTTCCTGCTGGAGCTGGCTTGGGGGTGCCCATCAATGAGGTTGATGTCAGAAGTGGCAGATTACACTTAGCATTAGTGCAGGCTGCAAATGGAGCGGGACTCTGCTGTTGCTACAGAAACAGCGGGATGCATAAAGGCAGCATCCTTTGATGGAACATGAGGTACTTAAGACACTTCAGCATGAATGCTGCATCCATTTTTGAGCCAATCTTCAGGAAGGACCTGATGAGGAGTGTCCAGAGGAGAGCAGTTAGTTGCCTAGGCAATGTGGTCAGAAAGGGTGATTGAGGAGCATGGACTTCTCTTGTTTAGCAGAGAAAATCTAAGGGAGGTGTTGTGGCAGTGTTGGTGTGTTTAAGAAGTTTTTGCAGGCAGGACGAGAGTCATCTGTTCTCTATGTCTGCTCTTGTAGGACTAAAAATAATGGGTGTGTTGTGTGAAGGGGGATTCCAGCAGGGAGCTCTTTGCCTGCAGGAAAAGAACATCTGCTTGTGGACAGATGGCCCCAAAGTGTGTGGAGTCTCCATGTGATGTCTGAGGACAGGTTTGACATACATCTGCTCTGAATGGTGCTGTTTAGGGTGGATATTTGGGCTAGCTGGCTTGTTACCACCCTGTTCAGCCCTGCTGTCTGTGGTTCTGCACTTTGCAGAAGAAGAAACCTAACAGAACCACAGAATGGTTTGGGTTGGAAGGGACCTCAAAGATCATCTAGCTCCAACCTGCCTTCCATGGGCAGGGACACTTCCCACTAGACCAGGTTGCTCAAAGCCCCATCCAACCTGACCTTGAACACTTCCAAGGATGGAGCCTCCACAGCTTCTCTGGGCAGCCTATTCCAACATCACTTGTTTTACTTGTTCACACAGGTAGTTTTGCAGACAAGACTTACGAGTGGAGCTCAGAGGAGGAGGAGTCTGTGAGGAAGGCAGGACCAGTGCAAGTGCTCATTGTCAAAGATGACCATTCCTTTGAACTGGATGAAGCTGCACTCAACCGCATCCTCCTCTCAGAGGCTGTCAGAGATAAAGAGGTCGTGGCTGTCTCCGTTGCTGGAGCTTTTAGGAAAGGAAAATCATTCCTGATGGACTTCATGCTGCGGTACATGTACAACAAGGTATGGCTCCAGCTCAGGTGGCTCTTCCCAGGGCTATGGTGCTGCTGCTCATTGCTCCCAGGTACCATCCAGGGATGAGCTGGATAGGACACCGGTTTGGTGCTCTAGGAATGCTCAAGCCTCTCATTAGCATAGAATCATAGAATTGTTTACATTGAAAAAGACCTCTAAGATCATTGATTCCAGCCATCAACCTAGGCCATTAAACCACCACAAAACAAAATAAAGCAGATCCTTCCAGAGCCCTGTGCACCAGGACTGTGGTGCATTGGACTCTTAACTTTGGAGCAGAGATGTTCACACTTGCTGCCCAATAGGAAACCTCTCTGATAAGGGCTGCCCTCCTCCAGCACTGGGGTGGAGGCAGCACAGAAGAAAAGTGTAAAACCAAAGTGAGATGTGATGTCCATCAACTTCTTCTGTTCCTACCTGCAGGAAGCAGTGGATTGGGTTGGAGATTACAATGAGCCTCTGACTGGTTTCTCCTGGAGAGGTGGGTCTGAGCGGGAGACGACCGGCATTCAGATATGGAGCGAGGTTTTCCTGGTGGACAAGCCTGATGGTACAAAGGTGTGTGCTTCTCTGCTGCTGGGCAGCTCCTGTCTCTCCAGCTTTTGTAAAACTCTTCTGCCTTGGCTTAGGTGGCTGAAACACCTGTGCAAGTTTAGAGAAGGTCTCCAGTACCATATCCCTCCGACTCTGGGAATCCCAGAGTTTATTTCTCTGCTGTTCCCAGGGCTCTTGAATCTGAGGACCTTGCAAACTACTCCCCTTTCCTAGAGCAGTAGCTGTGAAAATGGGGTGTCCTGATTCAGAGTGGTCAAATGCAATGCAAACTGCATTTTGGGGCATCCTGAAAATTCAGCTTACAGCCAGGACTATTCATATTCCTGGACTGTTTCATAAGGAGCCCAACACCAAAGTCATACTGGATCATTCACAGTGTGGCTGCTAATACTGCCTGAATTTGGGTTAAGGTGCAGAACTCTGCTGTCTTTGGCTTCTGTGCCATGAAGCTAATGGAGACTCAGGAAAAGACCCATCTGCACTGACAGCCAGTGTCTGAGGAGCAAAGTGGTTCCCTCCACTGTGTTGCAGAGTGTTCATTTTGCTGCCTTCTGGAGTTATCACCCTGTCAAGAGTGACTGGGGCTGCTCTTTTGCTTTGTTCTCCACCAGTTATAAGTATGAGGCAGGAGGAGTGTAATTCCCAGCATGCTAATGCAGCCGGTGTTCAACTCCCACCCTGCTCTGGCATTTCACAGATCATTAGTCCAACCCCACTGCTAAAGCAGGATCACCTGCTTTTAGAGTAAGTCACACAGGAATATGTCCAGGTGGGTTCTGAATGCCTCCAGAGATAGAGACTCCACAGCTTCTCTGGGCAGCCTGGTCCAAGACTGCCGCTCTCACAGTGAAGAACTTTCTCCTCCTGTTTAGATGGAAACTCCTGGGTTCCAGTTTGTGTCATTGCCCCTTGTCCTACCACTGGACACACTGAAAAGAGTCTGGCTTCATACTCTTTCTCCCCCTCACCCTTTAGCTATTGATCAGCATTGATTAGATCCCCTCTCAGGCTGCTCTTCTCCCAGCTAAACAGCCTTTCCTTCTCACAGAGATGCTCCAGGCCCCTCAGCAACTTTTTAGCTTCTGATGTACTCTTTCCAGTAGCTCTTGAACTGGAGAGGCCACAACTGGAACCAGTATTCCAAATGAGATCTCAGCAGGGCAGAGTAGAGGGGGAGGAGAACCTCTCTCCACCTGCTGGCCACCCTCCCAGGATGCCCTGGCTTTCTTGGCTGCAGGGGCACATTGCTGGCTCACTGCAAGCCTGCTGTCCACCAGGACTCCCGAGTCCTTTTTCCCCAGAGCTGCTTCTTCAGCGTTTTAGAGTGATTTTGCTTGGATGCAGACGCTTTAGGGTGCATCCAAGTGATGTGGAACTTTCTGCCTCTCAGGTTGCAGTGTTG
Organism: Picus viridis; assembly: GCA_033816785.1. Lineage (NCBI taxonomy): Eukaryota > Metazoa > Chordata > Aves > Piciformes > Picidae > Picus > Picus viridis. Next base: position 34,604,898 of record CM066585.1, on the reverse strand, counting down.
CTGATGGACACACAAGGGACCTTTGACAGCCAGTCCACCCTGCGGGATTCAGCCACTGTGTTTGCCCTTAGCACAATGATCAGCTCAATACAGGTAAGAAGGAGATGTCTCCAGCAATCAGTTCCTCAAAGGTGGTGGGCTGGAGGTGTTCACACACCAGTAACCTTATAGCCTCCTAGGGCTTCCTTTCCTGCCACCTGGCCTTCACTCTCGGAGGACATCAGGAATGGGATGGAAGCTCTGTCTTGGCACAGAGCTCAGCACATCAGAAAAATGGGGAAGAAGGAATTTTATTTGCTTCTGACAAGGTTCCAGGCTGGGGCATGACAGCCCCTGGTGCTCCCATGCTGGAGTGTTTCCTGTGCAGGGAGCAGCAGTGCCTGTCTGTCTGAACAGGGGCAGTCTGTCCAGCAGCACAGCTGTGCTTGGGGTCTGTCTTGGTCATTGTGGTAGTTTTAAGCCATGCCTTTAAAATTTAGCTGCAGATTTCGAGCAGAAAAGTAGAAAAATATAATTAAATCATTAATTGGGTGTAAAAAAGGAAAACAAAATATTATTCTAAACAAATTCATTAGATAAATGGCTGGGATAAGAGAAGCTGTATCATAACAATTCTTCACATTTCACTTCCATTCCCATTCCTTTTCTCTTCTCTTCTGATCTTGGCTGTTATTGCTTCGCTGGGGAGAAGATAACACGCTTCTGGCTGGCCTTGAGATAAGCTTATCACTGCTTTCTCTCAACTCCTCTCTCTCTCTTGGTACAGGGGGGTTTGGGAGGTTTGGGGTGGGGATGGGGGGCAGTGGAGCAGCTTCCCTGGTCTTTCTGACCAGGGAGGTTTCCATGTTGTTTGCTAATTGTAAATATCTGTGTAATATTGTAAATACTGTATATTTTGTACATATTCATTGCATTCCATTGTAGAGTGTAGTTTTTGCTTGTAAATACAGCTTCATTTGCTTCTAACTGAGTTTGTCTGGCTTCCAAGTTAATGCTGGGGGAAATTTCAACCCACCACATTACGTCATCACAGATCAGCTGAGAGTTTGGCTGTGTCCCCATGATAATCATAGAATCATGGAATTGCTTTGGCTGTAAGAGACCTTTAAGATCAAGTCCTGCTGTTAGCCCAGCACTGCCAAGTCCACCACTAAACCCTGTCCCCCAGCACCATATCTACATGGCTTTGAAACCCTTCCAGGTGTGGGGACTCTACTGCTGCCCCGGGCAGCCTGCTCCAGGGCTTGACAATCTTTTTGGGGAAGAAATTGTTCCTAATGTCCAACTTAAACCGCCCCTTGAGTCTGTTTTTACTTAATTCAGGAAGTTGAGGTCTCCCCTCAGGCTAAATAACGTCAGCTGCTCCTCACCAGACCTGTTCTCCGGACCCTTCACCAACTTTGTTCCCTTTCTCTGGACCTTCTTCAACACCTCAGTGTCCTTCTTGGAGTGAGGGCCCTGGAAATGTACCCAGGGTTCAAGGTGTGGCCTCACCACTGCCCAGTACGGAGGGACAATCACTGTGGTCTTGCTTGCCACGTTGTGTCGGACACAAGCCAGGATCATGTCCTAGGCTTTAACCACACCTGCTCACACATTGGCCTGTAGGTCACAGGGCCATTCTGAGTGCTCTGAAGTTTTTCTTTTTAAATGCAGGTTTACAACTTGTCCCAGAATGTGCAGGAGGATGACCTGCAGCACTTACAGGTAAGACCCTTGCCCCTGCTGCTCTGCAGCGCTGGGGTGCCTGGATTGCTTTACACAGTTGTAGGCTCCATTGCTCTGAATTTCCTCATTCATAGCCACAAAATGGTTTTCAGTTTCCCAGCCCTCATTTTGCTTCATGGGCAGGGAGGTGCTGTCACTTGGGTTGAAACCTGTCTTGCCTTATAGTATGGCTCCTGGGTGCCTGGGACCTTTGGCAGGGCAGTCAGTGGGACATTTGGAAGGAGGGCCTGTCCTGGGGCCACTGGTCTTTCTTGAAGCTGTGGAGCTGAAAATGACTCATGGCTGTGCTTTGTGCTGCAGCAGGTGGCTGGAGGGCTTGGAGAGGCTGAAAGAACCAAGGGTGTTAAGACAGGAGACAAAAGTGATTGATAAGGGAGGTGGTGATGACCTTCAGCTGTGGAGTGCATCATTATCTTAGGTCCACAGTGCACAGGACCAGTTGTCATGGGTGGTGCTGCAGCCATAGAGGGTTGACTTGACTTTTTAATGGTAAGGTTACAGGAAATCAGGCTACACAGGGAGGTGTAGAGTACCCATCACAGACCATCTCAGTGAGCCATCACAGGTCTGGATACGGCTCACGCTGGTCTGTGTGTGTGCAACCCTAGGATTATACTGAGGTTCCTCAGCGGGCAGAGGCCCAACAGAGACCAGGAGTGACCCATGGGGCTGGAAACATGCAATGACCTTCACAAGGGGCTGAAGTGACTGGTAACAGGGAGGGATCCAGGGTGGTTAGCCATGTGTTGGCTGCCCTCCTGCTGTGAGCATCCTTCCACTGCTCCAGGAATAAGGGCAGTGAAAGTACTGGTTTGACTGAACTGACAGGGAAGCTGAAGGTAGAAGCTGCCACTGTTCACGTTTCTGGACAGGATCTTTGCCAGCTGGATCCTACTAATGTAGGAGAAGCCCAAAAAAACCTGGGAACTGGTTTATAAGCCTGTATATTGACACCTGGGACTGGCTCAAAACAGATGACTCCTAATAGTAATTACTGTTGGAGACAAGCAGCTAATGGGATTTTTTGTGGCACAGGTGGCCTGCCTGCTTCCTGGTATTACCTTCAGCTTTCTCTTCTTTAGGTGATTGATTGATTGACTGACTGACTGATTAGGTAGATTTTTCCAGGAGCTTAAGGAAAAGGATATAAAAGCAAAAGTCCATCTGGAAAAATCATCATTTGAGGACTTCTGTATCATTTCAGTCAGTAAATATTAATAGCAATGATGTCTTTGTAACATTGAACTTACCCAGTGCAGCTCTGATCTTTCACTTTGGATTTCAAACCATTCTTGTTTCACATGTTTGACCCATTCCTAGGCATCTGTGAAACATATTATTGTGCCTTCAGTTAGAAATTGCAGTCCAGAGAGGCTGGAGAGCCTTCAAATCTGGCTGGTAGGCTGATCTTACAGTCTTTGCACAGTGGGGGTTTGAAGGGAAAATACTTATTTCTGAATTCATTTTTGCTTCTTCTGGGCTGTTTAAAGAGAGCAGAGCTCCTGCAGCCCCCTAGCACATGAAGTTTCTGGTTGGTAGGAAAACAATGACTAGCAGCTGATTTGAGCCATTTTCCACTGATTTAGCAGCCCAAAATTCTAGGCTGAGATCTTTCACATGAGGGTTCACAGGGTGATTGTCCCTCACAGCTCCCTGTGCCTCTCAGATGCGAGCTGAAAGCACACAGCCAGCCCGTTTCCCTTCCAGCTCTGTAAATTGTGCTGCTAGCCCCAAGTCAGCAACTGTCCCTTGCTCCCACGGCCCACAGATGTCCGTGTGTCCCTGCAGACTGACAACTAACAGCCCTGTTGTTCTCTTCTCCTTCCAGCTTTTCACCGAGTATGGCCGGCTGGCCATGGAGGAGACATTCCTGAAACCTTTCCAGGTGAGTCCAAGGCTCCTGCCCAGCACATGTCCCCTCCACTGGAGATTGCTTGGCACTGAGCCGGCTGGCTTCACCACGAGGTGTCACTGCAGTTTGCAGGATGGGAGGAGATGGAGATGCCTAGGGACTGGCTCAGCTGCAGGAAGGAAAGGCTTTGTGCTTCTTTGTCCCAAAGAGGCTTACAAATATATCAAGCATCCCCCTTTCTTTCCTCTTGGAACCTCTGCCATTCTGATTGTTCTGCAGATGTCCTGCTGGCCTTGGGAAGCAGTCAGAGTTTGTCTGGTTTGTCACCCAGGGACTCTGCCCAGCTTTTGCTCTGAGAGGTTTGAACCCTCCTGCCCTGGGAATCCCTGCTCCTGGTGAAAAGAAAGGAGAAGGATTAGCTCAGAGCTCTCAGGAGTGACAGCAGAGCTGTGGGAAGGCTCGGTTTAAGTGAGGTTTTAACTTCCAATAAGGGACATCTGTTCACCCTGCTGCTTCCCAACCTGTGAAAATCTGGCTTCAGAAAAGGGAGAGTGTCGAGCAGATGCCAGCTTGCCCTGGACACCAGAGCTGTGAGCCGCTCCAAGGTGGGAGGAGAGTTGGTTGTGACAGCTCCTTCCAGGAGGAGAGCAAATATGAGTGAAGACACAAAGCAGAAGGTAATGGGGCAGAAAGTACTCATGAAATAGCTGTGGCAGCTCAGTGAAACTCCACTTCTATAACAGATTGAGTTTGTATGGCTTTGGTTTTGGTTGCATTGAATTCTGTGCAACTTGGAGGCAGGGAAGCTAGTTTTGAAGCTTTCAGGGGCCTGTGGTACCAGTTTTGAACCAGAGAGTAGGGCCAAAGGGGATGGAGGGAGTAATGCTGTGAAGTCCCCACAGGTCCTTTTCCTCAGAGCTGCTCTCCAACAGATCAGCCCCCAAACTCTACTGATCTGTGGGGTTGTTCTTCCCCAGATGCTGAAGTCATTAGGACTAGATAATAGGCTCCGATTTTACAAAAGGGTGTTCATCCTGGAGAAGAGAAGGCTCTGGGGAGACCTTAGAGCAGCCTTCCAGTGCCTGAAGGGGGCTACAAAAAAGCTGGAGAGGGACATTTTACAAGGGCTTGTAGTAATAGGACAAGAGAGAATGAACTGAGGCTGGAGGAGGGCAGATTTAGACTGGAGATAGGAAGAAATTCTTTCCAGTGAGGGTGGTGAGACACTGGAACAGGTTGCCCAGGGAGGTTGTGGATGCCCCCTGCCTGGAGGTGTTCAAGGCCAGGTTGGATGAGGCTTTGAGCAACCTGGTCGAGTGAGAGGTGTCCCTGCCCATGGTGTGGGGGGGTTGGAACTAGATGATCTCTAAGGTCCCTTCCAACCCAAACCATTCTATGATTCTATGGATTGCTGTCAATTCACACAAAGGTTTGTGGACAGCTAGTCTTCTCAGACAGTCCCCTTATCAATTTTTTAAAGGACCACGAGTTTGGATGATCAAAGTGACTGTCATCATGATATATTCCCTTCTGGAAGCCTTATCTCCCTCCAATGCTGATTAAAAGCGAGTGAACAGCACGGCAAGTCAGCATTGTCTGTTTGAAACCATTGTAAATGGATTAAATCCTCATTAACTGATAGATGACAGAGCAGGCTCTGCTGATTTCCATAGGGAATCCTCGTCCTTCAGAAGTGGTTCCTTGGGGCTCCCCCCAGGCGCCCTCTGGTTCACTGTTGTCTCTGTTAATGATCTGGGGGAAATATCAAATGAGCTTGCAGAGGTGATAAAATTTGATGGAGGGATCAATGGTGATGTGGTCAGGTGAGTCACAGGGGTCTCCTGTCCACATCATAAAGTGAGCTTGTTCCTGCAAATATGTTTTTAGCTGACCAAGTGTTATCAAAAATCACAGAATGGTTTGGCTTGGAAGGGACCTTAAAGATCATCAAGTTCCAACCCCCCTGCCATGGGCAGGGACACCTCCCACTAGGCTTGCTCAAGGCCGCATCCAGCCTAGCTTGGAGCCTCCACAACTTCTCTGGGGAACCTGTTCCAGTGCCTCACCACCCTCATGGGGAAGAATTTTTTCCTAATGTCTAATCTGAATCTAGCTTCTTCCAGTTTGAAGGAAGTCATTGCCTGTTATCCTGTCACCCCATGGCTTTGTAAAAAGTCCCTCTCCACTGAAAAGCTTCTGTAAGATCTCCCCAGAGCCTTTTCTTCTCCAGGCTGAACGACCCCAATTCTCTCAGCCTGTTGTTTTCATAGGAGAGATGTTCCAACCCTCAGACATCTTCCTGGCCCTCCTTTTGACCTGCTCTAACAGTTCCATGTGCCATGGTTTTGGCTGGGAAGCAGGAGAAGGGTGATGGTAAATAAACTATTTGTCCTGGAGGACAAGACAGTTCTCAGCTCAGTGTCTGCAGCTGAGACTGGGCAAATCAGACCAGAATTAGGAGCATGCTCTTAATGTAGGGGCAATGTGATGGTGAGGACAGCTGAGGAGAAGTGCAGGGCCTTCTCTGGTAGCTGCAGGCTTTATACTGCTCTCAGGGCAGAAGAGAGTCTACAGCTTGAGTTCTTGAGCTTGCAGGCCTGTAAGTCAAACAAGCTGTGCCTCTTGGACTTGAAATGGCCTCAGGTTGCACCAGGGGAGCTTTAGGTTGGACATTAGCAGAAACTTCTTCACTGAAAGGGTTCTCAAACACTGGAACAGGCTGCCCAGGGAGGTGGTTGAATCTCCATCCCTGGAGCTGTTTAAAAACTGCACAGATGTGGTGCTGAGGGAATGGGTTTGCCCCAAACTTGGTAGAGTTAGATAATGGTTGGACTGGATGATCTTAAAGGCCTTTTCCAACCAAAATGATTCTGTGAATCTGTAAGGGAGGCTTTGGAAAACGGCTTCTGTAGGAATTTGCTGCCAAGCAGGGAGAGCACAGAAAGTGTTGATAGTGAGGCACTTGCATTGACCCTGCTGGAAGGGAAGTAGTGCCTGGTGGTGGAAAATTAACATTTCCCTTCATTGCTTTCCATGCTGTGTCCTCACACTTGCACTGAAGCATGACCTTCTCTGCTGCCCCTTAAGCCCTCCCCACAGCCTGCCCATAAAAGCCTCCGCAAAGGCACAAAGGTTGGAGGAGCTGAGGGTGGCGTTGAGGCCTCATCCAGAGCAACTTTGCATAAGAGAAAATCATTCCAGAGTCATCATGTGTTTGTGGAAAAGTCCTAAACATGGGCATGTCTCCTAAGCATCTCAGGGATGTAGAAAGAACAGCATGTCCTGAAGCAGCTAACTGGGTGCAGTTCTTGTGGCTTATCGTGCAGTTTGGACTGGCCAACAAATTGTTCCTTCTCTTCTTTTAACCTTTCCTGATGTTTTATGGACAAGAAATAGAGGGGAAATATTTTTCCTCCCACCACTAAATCTTTATTCTAAACAGAGCCAATTTGTAGGGAAATTCCAAAGAAATGGATTCCACTTGCTGATGTGGAGGAGGGGAACCTTGACACTACTGCCAACCCATCCTGAGCTTCAGCATTCAGGGTTTCCACTCCAAATCATGTATTTGTTACCCAGGAGGCAGATCCCTTGCACAGATGGGACCCTGGAGACAGGATTTCTTCTGAAGACGTTGTGGTTTTTCTCTTGTAAAGGCTCCAAGTTGACCGTCTTGGTATTTATTTACTTATTGCATGGGAGCTTTGGGTGCCTCAATACAGATTACAAAAGACAGTGATTTCTTATTCACCTTCATTATCCTGCATCTGCTTCTCATTAAAAGTCTGCCTGGAAGGCTGCCCAGTGAAAAAGGCTGAAAAAATGAGCCTGTAAAATTCCCATAGGATTGAGCTAAATGTGGCTGGAATTAGGGAGCTTTTGTCCTGCTTAACAAAAAGTCTCTTCCTTGTGTTGCAGTTTAAATGACCAGTGCTAGTAGATGAGGTGCTGAGGGATGTGGTTTAGCGGTGATCTGGCAGCGCTGGGTTAATGGTTGGACTCGATGATCTGAAAGGTCCTTTCCAACCAAACTGATTCCATGAGTCTATCTACCATAGCTTTGCACACTCAGCTTTGTGATGTTTGCAGACAGTTCAGGGGCAGAACTTGTCCTGGTGAGCAAATACACCTCTTGGGAACTTCCATATGGATAAAATGTATACTTTATATAGACTTAGTGGTGGACATGGTACAGTAGGATTAATGGTTGGACTTGATGATCTTGAAGGCCTTTTCCAACCTAAATGATCCAATGATTCTGTAATTCCATAATTCTCCAAGATAGGGAATCAAACTGCTGCCCAGTCTGGTGTTTGTTCTGCCTCCTACCTTTGTAGGACACAGCCAGCAGTGAGTCTGTGTGGTCTCAGCACCATGGTGGGGTGGCCTTACACAGAGAGGTTTTTCCACCAGTAAATGTATGAGATACTGCTGGAGCTGGGCAGACTCATGGCCAGGTCTTGTCATGACATGAATCATAGAATGGTTTGGGTTTGGAAGGAGCCTTTAAGATAATAATAATAATACAATAATACAATACACCAGGTTGGAAGAGACCTTCAAGATCATCGCGTCCAACCCATCAAACAATCCAACCCACCCAACAACTAGACCATACAGCCAAGCACCCCATCAAGTCTTCTCCTGAACACCTCCAGTGAAGGTGACTCCACCACCTCCACGGGTAGCCGATTCCAATGGGCAATCACTCTCTCCGTGTAGAACTTCTTCCTAACATCCAGCCTAAACCTGCCCTGGCGCAGCCTGAGACTGTGTCCTCTTGTTCTGGTGCTGGATGCCTGGGAGAAGAGGCCAACCTCTGCCTGGCTACAACCTCCCTTCAGGTAGTTGTAGAGAGCAATAAGGTCACCCCTCAGTCTCCTCTTCTCCAGGCTAAGCAACCCCAGCTCCCTCAGCCTTTCCTCATAGGGCTTGTGTTCCAAACCCCTCACCAGCTTTGTTGCCCTTCTCTGGACACGTTCCAGCAAGTCAACATCCTTCCTAAACTGAGGGGCCCAGAACTGGACACAGTACTCAAGGTGTGGCCTAACCAGTGCAGTGTACAGGGGCACAATGACCTCCCTGCTCCTGCTGGCCACACTGTTCCTGATGCAAGCCAGGATGCCACTGGCCTTCCTGGCTGCCTGGGCACACTGCAGGCTCATGTTCAGCCTACAATCAACCAGCACCCCCAGGTCCCTCTCTGCCTGGCCACTCTCCAGCCACTCTGACCCCAGCCTGTAGCACTGCCTGGGGTTGTTGTCATCTAGTTCCAACCCCCTGCCATGGGCATGGACATCTTCCACTATCCCAGGTTGCTCAAGGCCTCATCCACCCTGGCCTTGAACACCTATGGGGAGGGAGTATTTACAACCTCCCTGGGCAACCTGTTCCAGTGTCTCACCACCCTCACTGGAAAGCGTTTCTTCCTATCTCCAGTCTAAGTGTGCCTTCCTCCAGCTTCAATCCATTCCCTCTCATCCTATCATTACAAGCCATTGTAAAAAGTCCCTCCCCAGCTCTCCTGTAGCCCTCTAGTCTAGTGGAAGTGTTGGTGCAGGGAGGGGGCACTGCAATCCATGTGAACCCCCTTTTGGTAATATACAGCAGAGTTAAGCATTTCATGCAGCCACAGTTAACAGTTAACAGCAGAGCCCTTGAAGGATGATTTTCTTTAAGCTGGCTCTGGAGCAGCTGGTAATGTTGACTGTGTGGGTGCTATGTGGCACTGACCTCATTGTGTTTCTCTCTCTCTTTTCTAGTCCCTTATATTCCTTGTTCGTGACTGGAGCTTCCCATACGAATTTTCCTATGGGTCTGATGGTGGTGCCAAATTTCTGGAGAAGCGGCTCAAGGTGTGTTCTCTGCTCTGGCTTCATTTCCTGAGCAGCGGTAGCCTGGGGTACACTCATGGGGGATGGACAGTGAAGAGACAAATCTTGCTTATGATTCAAGGATGATGCATTGCCATCACCTGCATAGATAGAGACTTCACAAAGTATGAGGATGAGACCTTTATCTAGGGGACAGCTGATTCTGAAGAGCATAACCACAGAATCCCAGACTGATGGGGGTTGGAAGGGACCTTTGGAGATCCTCCAGTCCAATTCCCCTGCTAAAGCAGAGTCACCCACCACAGGTTTCCCAGGATCGCAATGTCCAGGCAGGTTTGGAATCTTACCATAGAAAGAGACTTCACAACCTCTCTGGGAAGCCTGTTCAGGGCTCCAGCACCCTCACAGCAAAAAATGTTTCTCCTCCTGTTCAGAAGGAACATCCTGGGTTCCAGATTGTGCCTGTTGCCCCTTGTCCTGTCTCTTGCCCCCACCCCTTAGCTCTTGCTGAGCATTGATCAGATCCCCTCTCAGGCAGCTCTTCTCCAGGCTCAACAGCCCCAGGTCTCTCAGCCTTTCCTCCTCACAGAGATGCTCCAGGCCCCTCAGCATCTTTGTAGCCTCTACTGGACTCTCCAGTAATTCCCTGTCTCTCTTGAACTGGGGAGCCCAGAACTGGACCCGATACTCCAGATATGACCTGACTAGGGCAGAGTAGAGGGGGACAAGAACCTCTCTTGACTTGCTGGCCACACTCTTTTTAATGCCCCTTAGGAAACCAGTGGCCTTTTTTGCCACCAGGGCACATTCTGGGCACAATCCTAAGCAGGAAGCAGGGATTAGGGTGCAGAGCACTGGCAGCAGTGGGTGTTCTCTGGGGCTCTCCTGCTGACACCAGCTGAGAGAGGCATCACAGATGAGAGTCAGCAGATTCCCTAGAGACCAGGAATGATGTTTTAGTAATAGGTGGTTGTACAGTAAAACTGATGGGCTCTGGGATTAATCAGGAAATGCATGGATGATTTGGTAGTGGAGAGACCTCATTAAATGTGAGACAAGAAAGGCCCTAGTGGGAAATCCCAGATGTTTTTGTATTCCAGTCATACATGGACATGCACATTTTCCAAAGGATAATAACATGCCCCGGGGTGTGTGGTCAGATGTGCAAGTTCCTGGGCTGCTGGAAGAGCCTTGTCTTTGCCCCCATGCAGCAGACCCCTGTGGGATGTCCTCCTGTCTTGCTTTAAGCTGTAAGCAGCCATAGCATGCAGTTCCCCGTGCTCCTGCCTCTATTAACCATGTGCCCATCAGAATGGAAACCCTTGACCCCAAACTGGTCTCTTGCAGGTCTCAGGAAATCAGCATGAAGAGCTGCAGAATGTCAGAAAGCACATCCATTCCTGCTTCACCAAGATCTCCTGCTTCCTCTTACCTCACCCGGGCCTCAAAGTTGCCACCAACCCTAATTTTGATGGGAAGCTGAAAGGTATGAAGGCAAAGGGGTCTGGTTTTTAAGTGCATGCCTTAGAAGCCCTGGCAGACTGTCCCACTGGTTCCTGAAACCTCTAGAAGTTATGTTCCATGAAAAAACTTCATGGGAGAGGAGTTGGATTCTCCTCCCAACCATGTACACATGTTCAGCTCATTCTTCTGAGTCCAGCAGCTGCCTGTTCATAGAGCCACAGCATCACAGAATCATGGAATGGTTTGAGTTGGAAAGGACCTTTAAAGCCCATCTAGTCCAACTACCCTGCAGTCAGCAGGGACATCTGCAACTAGACCAAGTTCATTGTCAGATGCTTTTAACTTAGAACAGAAGTGGAGGCCTAAAAGGTGTGGGAGGCCAAAGAAGGTCTTGGAGTTGCTGGTAAGGTCTTGGAGTTGCAGTGTGAGGGCAGATGGCTGAGAGGCAACCAGGGAAGGGCCCAGCTGCGATAGGAAGTTCATGGATGCGGGGTTAAGCCTGCAATTAATTGCTGTGCCTTGGATTTCAACACAGATGCAACCCCGTGCACACTGGGTGCTGCAGAGCAGGCTGGTGCTCGTGGAGGGTGGAAGGCCCTTCACACCTGCTCTCAAGGGATCTTTGCTTCACTTTGAAAGGCTTTCCAAGGAATATTTAATCTTCCTGCTGCTTTATCTGATCAGTGGTTTCCCTACAGGGCAGATTTAGTTCAAGAGGTTAAAGAAAAAACAACAAGAGGAAGGAAAAAAAGCCTGGTGAGATTCTCCACCCTGAAAGGAGCCACATGCTGTGGATTATTGTAGTTGTGAACCAGCTGCTTACCAACATCACTGCTCAAGCTCAGCAGCAGCGAAAGTGACCCATTAGTCACTTAAAATAAGTCAGCAGACAGAAAGAAGTGTCTTTTTCCCTGGTTTTTCCTGGCTGGTGATCAGACTTGTTCTTCTGGCAAACCCCATGCTAAGCAGCAAGCAGGACAATGAGGCAGGAGGGTGGAAACTGCGCTGAGCCCTGTTGGTTTCCCCCTCTTCCTTTCAGTCATAGTGAACAAGTGGTGTGTGCAGAAGTGGCATGGGAGTTGTCGACAAGGCTTCTTGACACTACTTTTCTTGTTCCCTCAGAGCTGCATGCAGGTTGTTATGCTCTGGGGGAAGACATCTAGGGAAAAAGGTGTGTCTCCAACCTGTTCAAAGACACGTTGGATGGGGCCTTGAGCAACCTGGTCTAGTAGGATGTATCCCTGCCCATGGCAGGGGGCTTGGAACTCGATGGTCATTAAGGTCCCTTCCAACCCAAACCATTCTGTGATTCTATGACACCTTTCCCCTCTCCTTAGCTTCCAGATGCCTGGCTGTTGCATTGGGTTTTTTTCTGTCTCCACCTTTGTACAGTTTAATTTAAGTGGCAATAAATGGATGTCAGACACCATGAAGTCATAAGAATGACTGCTAGGGGACGAGTCTGCTTCTGTTGAAGCAACACAAACAACCCCTGGAGGCCTAAAGCAATGCCCTGTGCTGCCTCTGTGCTTTGGCAGAGGGGACAGGCTGGTAGGAGCAGAGATTGCCCTTATTACTGGTGTCTGATGGTGCAATGTATATGTACCTCTGTGGAATCACAGACTTGTTTTGGCTGGAAGAGACCTTTAAGATCATCAAGTCCAACCATTAACCCAGCACTGCCAGGTTCACCACTAACCCATGGTCCTCAGCAACACATCTACACAGCTTTGAAATCCCTCCAGGAATGGAGACTCCACCACTGAGTTGTGCAGACTGTTCCAGGCCTTGACAACCCTTTTGGAGAAGAAATTTTTCCTAATATCCAACCTAAACCTCCCCTGACAGAGCTTGAGGCCATGTCCTGTGATTTGTTCTTTGGGAGAAGAGACCAACCCCTGCCTTCTTCCAGTCTGCTCTCCTGTAGCTGTAGAAAGCAAGAAGGTCTCCCCTCAGGTCACTCACAGGAGTCCTTTGTGTACCTGTACAAGCACCTGCAAAAGCTTTAAAATGCTTTGCAATGAGATTTTCACATGTGGGCTCATAGGGGACCAAGAACTTGGGAGAGAAGATCTCACCTACTGGCACAAGAGATGAGAGCAGGAGAGCCTAAGCCCTGGCAGAAGATTTCCACTGTGGTTGCCATGGAGCAGAGCAAAGGGAAGGCACAGAAAGTGTCTGTGCCCTGTCCTGAAGGTCATGATTTGCAAAAAGTGTTTGTCTGAACATGAAGGTGATGCTCTCTGGCTTTCTTCCCATGCATTTGTGTTTGGGCAAGGGGTTTTGAAGCCAGTTTGGGGATTTATGGGCAGCTACATACTTTGTCCGTGGGTCAAGTAAGAACTTGGGGCCACAATCATCTCTGAGTGTCCACATCACAGGGTGGTGGAGTTTGTATCCTGGCTCGAGTCTCCTGCTCTCATTTCACCTGAAGTGTATCTCAGACCTTGGGCTGCTGCTGATGTCCTTGGCTTTTGTTTCCAGAAATAGATGATGAGTTCATCAAGAACTTGAAGGTTTTGATTCCTTGGCTTCTTAGTCCTGAGAGCCTGGATGTGAAGGAGATCAATGGAAACCACATCACTTGTCGAGGCCTTGTGGAGTATTTTAAGGTACTGGCTCTTATAAGAGATTTGGCTCATTAATCTGTGGCACATTTGCACTTCTGCTGTAATTAAATGGGAGTGCAGTAGTGGGCAGAGCAGTGGAGGAGATGCTCTTGGTCTAGCTAAGAATCCTGGCTCCCATGGCTGTACCTCACATCATGTATCTGGCCATGCAGTAAGCACAAGAAGTGGGCAGGGCTGTTCCCCCCCTCCCTGGAGAAGTGAGGATCAGGAGGAGGTAGGCTGAGGGCCATATTCCCGTTGCTTTTGGAAAAAGCTTCTTTTGTTGTCATGACAACTGGGACATTTTCATGTGAGACATCAGTGAGTAAGTCTCACCACCTACTCTCCAGGGCTACCTGACTCTGGCTCCTTCTCCTTCACAAAGGTAGGTGCAAAGCTGAGGGTAGGGATACTTAGTGCAAGTGGTGGAGTGAGAGCCTTTGGTGAGTGACCCAAGCCACCCAAGGAGTCAACCTCAAGCCATGTTCTGGAGCAATTTTTGACACTGAAGCCATCTTGTGCCAGGAGCATCCTTCTCTTCTGTGTTTTTAGCATCCTGTTAAAGCTGAGTCTGGAACTGGGAGGGGCTGTTTGTGTGTTGTGTGCCGCACTGGGTGCGATCTCATTCCTCATGCTCTGTTTTGCAGGCATACATAAAGATCTACCAAGGGGAAGAACTACCACACCCAAAGTCGATGCTGCAGGTATGTGAGGGTGAGCTGGTGGGCATTCATGTGCTGTAATTGCCATTGATTTTCAATTAACTGTCTGAGGTGTCCAGTTAGTGCAGCATGTTTGGTCTTCTGAGATTGCATATCTAGTCCTTAGTGTAACAACCCAAGAAACAACCCTGTCGGATCCTGGGGTGGTGGTTGCTGAAGATGAGCCAGCATGTGGCCAAGAAGGCCAAACAACATCCTGGCCTGGAATGGCAATGGTGTGACCAGCAGGGCCAGGGCAGAGATTGTCCTCCTATACTCAGCACTGGTGAGGCCACACCTTGAATACTGGGTTCAGTTTTGAGCTCCTCACTCCAACAAGGACACTGAGAAGGGCGAGGAAGCTGGTGAATGGTCTGGAGAACAGGTCTGGTGAGGAGTAGCTGAGGGAACTGGGGTTGTTCAGCCTGGAGAAGAGGCTGATGGGGAGACCTTATTGCTCTCTACAACTCCCTGAAAGGAGGTTGCAGGCAGGTGGAGGTTGGTCTCTTCTCCCAAGTAACAAGTGATAGGATGAGAGGACAAGGCCTCAAGTTTCACCATGGGAGGTTTAGGTTGGACATTAGAAGAAACTTCTTAATTGAAAGGGATCTCAAACACGGGAACAGGCTGCCCAGGGAGGTGGTTGAATCCCCATGCCTCGAGGTGTTTAAAAGCTGCAGAGGGACATGGTTTATCACCAGCCTTGGTAGAGGTAGATAATGGTTGGACTTGATGGTCTTAAGGGTCTTTCCCAACCCAAACAATTCTGTGATTGTGCTGTAGCAACTGAGGGAGCACCACTGGTGCACCTCAGCCGCTCAGTGGTGACTCTGCACACAGCTGAGCTGAAAGTGTTCCCTGGCATGTGAACACCATTGTCTTTGGCTGCGGAGGGGCTGCAGCATGGTCTGTGGCTGTGGTGGGGCCGCACAGGGAGGTGACACAGCCCCCACACGTGGGCAGTGGCTGCTGGGCTGTAGCTCTACTCTGCGGGAGGCCGCAGCTGGAGCTGTTTACACATGGCTGAGCCTTTTATCTCTTTTCTTGATGTTTCCCACAACCCAAGCCAAAGTTCTTATTGCTCTGGCTTGGAGGACAGGAATCCTCTCTTCATGGAGGCTTTTGCCTTGGGGATGCTGAGGAGACTGGATGTGTCAATATAGGATGATCTTATTTGGTGTTGGTCAGAAGCTGGGGAGAGGACATTTAGCTAAGTTGAGGGAGCTGGTTACTTCTGTAGGCATGCACCATGCACATCACAGAATCACAGAACAGTTTGGGTTGGAAAGGACCTTAAAGATCATCTTGTTTCAACCCCTGTGCCATGGTGGGGGTTTGGAACATGTCCTGACCCTGTTTACACATCCAGTAGCTGTATTTCTGTAGCTCAATTTTTGCCCTTCTTGCAGGCCACAGCAGAAGCCAACAACTTAGCAGCAGTTGCCACTGCCAAAGACACCTACAGCAAAAGAATGGAGGAGGTAGGTGGTGCTGAGCATGTTGTTTTGCAGACCTCATGGCTCCTGGGTTTCCTCTCCTCATGGAGAAACCTCCTTGCTTGGGTTCCTGGTAGAAAACATCCTGCTTGTACTTGGCCAGGACTGGTTAGTGTACTCCATGCTCAGGAACCCAAAGAGGGAGTCTCTTCTATGTTCCTGGTGGAAAGAGGACTTTTGTGGAGGCTGAAGAGCAATGCCTGGTCAGAATATCCTGCCAGGAAAGTGTAGTGATTGACAAACAGTCATTTGTTTCATATGATGGCAGCATTTTGCAGACTATGTGGCCTCTGCTGAACTTGCCTCTCCTTCCCAGTGTTCCCTAGCATGGGCAGATGCAACCCAAAAATGGGGTGTTGTGGGGTGGCAGCATTGCATGGCCTGCACCCTGTGCTGTGGCTGGTGTTCATTAGGGGATTAGCATTGGGCTTCACCTATGCCCTGCCCTCTCAGTTCTGCTGAGGGGGTGGTTGTGATGTTTGAAGGTGAAGCTCAGGCCCCAGCCTATCTCCAGCACTTCCAAATGCTGACTTTCCTCATCAGCATGGGAGATTGCTGCCCATTGACAGGAAAGGGACATGGTGCTCTATGGCCAAACCACCTATGGATGACTCTGGGCCTTCAAACTAATGTGTTCATGCTCTGGAGCAGAAGGAAGATGCTGTGGAGCTTCCAGCACTGGACAATGCTGGGATTCAGGGTCCTGCCATCAGTGTAGCTCAGCCATCAGTGTTGCCTGAGCTGTGGGTGAACTGAGATGAGCTGTGGGACACAGCTTCTGCAGAGCTGTCCACGGACAGCACAGTGGTGGAGGTCTTCCTGCAGCTTAGAGTAAGGGACGACTCCAGGGGGGACCTTGTATCTGCCTTCCAGTACCTGAAGGGAGACTACAGGAAGGCTGGAGAGGCGCTTTTCGTAAGTCAAGGGGGAACGGTTTTAAGCTGAGGGAGAGTAGGTCTAGACTAGATCTTAGCAAGAAATTCTTCAGTGAGAGGGTGGTGGGACTCTGAAATAGGCTGCCCAGGGAGGTTGTGGATGCCCCCTCCCTGGAGTTGTTCAAGGGCAGGTTGCATGAGGCCTTGAGCAACCTGATCTAGTTGTGTGCCCCTGCCCACGTCAGGCAGGTTGCAGTAGATGATCTCAAAGGTCCCTTCCAACCGAAGCCATTCTACGATTCCTGCAGGATCTAGTGGTCCGTGCCAAGCAGGAGCTAGCAGAGGCCCAATTCCAGTGTCCTGCCCAGCAGAGCACAGGAGCTGTGGGCGCTGAGGCTTCCACACTGATGGGACTGCGTTTTCCACACAGGTCTGCGGTGGGGACAAGCCCTTCCTTGCACCAAGCGACCTCCAGACCAAGCACACGGAGCTGAAGGAGGAGGCTGTGAAGCTGTTCCGTGGGGTGAAGAAGATGGGTGGGGAGGAGTTCAGCCGCCGCTACCTGCAGCAGCTGGAGAACGAGATTGATGAGCTCTACATCCAGTACATCAAGCACAACGACAGCAAGAACATCTTCCACGCCGCCCGCACCCCCGCCACCCTCTTCGTGGTCATCTTCATCACTTACGTGATAGCTGGAGTCACAGGCTTCATTGGCTTGGACATCATAGCCAGTCTGTGCAACATGATCATGGGCTTGACACTTATCACACTCTGTACCTGGGCATATATCAGATACTCTGGGGAGTACAGAGAACTGGGCGCAGTTATAGACCAAGTGGCCGCAGCCTTGTGGGACCAGGTAGGATAAAGAGCTTTCGATTTCAACCCGACCCTGACACGTTCTTAACTCCCCAGTTTCTTGGGGCTTTTTCTCCCCTTTTGAAATGGGTTTTGTGTTTGGGGTTGTAGACCAAGTGGCCACAAGCCTGTGGGACCGGGTAGGATAAAGAGCTTTTGGGTTCAAACCGACCCAACCAACCCCACCAAGTTCTTAACCCCTGAGTTTCTCCAAGCTTTTCCTCTCCTTTTTGAAATGGGTTTTGTGTTCGGGGTTGTGGACCAAGTAGCTGCAGCTTTGTGGATCCAGGTAGGATAAAGACCTTTGGTTTTCAACCCAAACCCACCAAGTTCTTAAGCCTTGAGTTTCTTAGGGCTTTTCCTCCCCTTCTGAAATGGGGTTTGTGGTTTGGGGTTGTTAGATGCTCCAGCTGGGGAGATCCCATTGGGCTGAGACACTGGAACAGGTTGCCCAGGGAGGTCATGTATGCCCCCTCCCTGAAGGTGTTCAAGGCAAATTTGGATAGGCTCTGCCACAGCTGTTCTGGGTCAGTTGGTCTCACCTGATGTTTCTCAGTGTCTTTTTTTTTTTGTTTCTTTCCAAACAACATGGGAAAGTCTTGTTTGGCTCCCAGAACATCCTTAAGAACCTTGAAAATGATCAGATTGAGGAAATCATCACCCCTTTGCTTTGCCCACTCTCCAAACAGCCTCATGGCAGCACCCATCCACCCTAGCAGGGTCATCTCACAGCCTGTTCCTCTCTCCACTGCAGAGCTTCCAGAGCTCCTGGGGAAGCCCAGACCCTGCAGGTTCCTGCTGATCCACTTCACCCAGCCAGGAGAGCAGCCCACCCAAACATGGGCCCATGTGCCCAAATAGCATCCAAAGAGCTTTGCTGGCCTCTTGCTCTTCCCATGGCAGAGCTCACAGTTTGCTCAGCCCTCAGAAGCCACCAGCTGCAGCTGTGGGTCCTATTTTGGTGGTGCTCAAGGCAGAACAGGATGTTCTTCACAACTTTACCTAACTCTTTCCTGCTTTTTATTCAGCAGCCAGGTTTTGAGGGAGAGTGAGCATACCTGCATGTGCAGACAGCTGCAGCCAGAGCCAAACATCCTCCTTTGGGAGGAAATATTGAAGCATTTCTTACTCAGTTCCTTCATTCCAGAGCTGGGTACTGGTGTTGCTCAACTGAGCTGCCTTTAAAATAAGGTGAAAACCTTCAAAATAAAGTGCATACCTTCAAAATCACTGTGAGGCACTGGAACAGGCTGCCCAGGGAGGTTGTGGATGCCTCTGCCTGGAGATGTCAGGTTGGATGGGGCCTTGAGCAACCTGGTCTAGTGGGAGGTGTCCCTGAAGGTCCCTGTGAACCTATGAATCAATGACAATAAGGTGGAAGCCTTCAAAATGAGTTGGGTGATGCCTCTGAGAGGCAGCCCATTTCCTGTGTCCCAGATGACTTCATCCTGGCTGCCCCATCCTCAGCATCCACCATGAACCTCACAGTACCCTGCTTGGGGCCACTTCCCAGGTGCCCTGGGGCCATGCTGCAGTGTTTAAGCCCATTTGCCCATCCCTCTGCAGAACCAATGGCTGGGGGGTGTGTTTAAGCAAGACCAGGACACAGCCAGAGATGTTGTCCACTTGCAACTCGCACAGCTGGGGAATAATAAAGAGGTTAAAGTGCCTGCAGCTGCTGGCCGGCCCCCATGGGCTGTTGCAAGCATGGCATTCCACGTGTGAGGAAAGATCTCCCCAGAAGGGACTGGCCCAGTGTGACTGCATCCCAGCAGCCCTGCTGCAGGCATCAGCATGACTCTGCCCTCTGAAATACACAGGGCTGGTGTCTGAGTGCCCTGGGTGGGTTCCAACACTCTGAGCTCTCAGTGCCCCAGGGTGGTGGGATCAGCTGCTGGAGGGTTGGATGAAACCATGAGGTGTCCTACAAGAGGGGCACCCTTGCAGAGCAAGCCCCCATGGAATGTGGTGGCACCAAGTGGCTGTGGCCAGCAGTGTGAGCCCCCTGTGCTCCCATGGATGTGCCTGATACACAGAGATGCCTTTTTTTGTCTTTTTCTCCCCAATGCCTCTCCCCAGGGAAGCACAAATGAGGTAAGTGTCTCTTCTTCTCTGCATGCGATGGCACGCAGCCCCTACGGCCTCCTGGGGAACAGCATCTCAGGCCCAGATGCATGTTTCAGCCACCTTTGGGCTTGCAGAGGACATGGGGCTGCTAGGGATTCTGTGGCAGCCTGGCCCTGCACCAGGACACAGACCAGCAGCTGGGCTCTGATTAATCCCCGTGATCCTGGGAGAAAGGGGTTAAAGGTGGGCACAGTGCTCCAGGAGGTGCTGGAAGCCAAGTAGGGGAGAGATTTGGGTGGGGAGGGTGTTTGTTACATTGGGATTTTTCATCTTTCTCCCTTCAGTTCTGTTTGGGGATATTCCTGTCGTGTTGAAAGGTCCAGCTGAAGCAGCAGCTTGTTTTGTAGCACCAGATGTGGGGGTGTCATGGAATTATGGAATCATTTAGGTTGGAAAAGACCTTTAAGATTATTGAGGCCAACCTTTAACCTTGAAGGCATCACAGACAAGGCTTCTGTCCCAGCAGCCACCAGGCTACTCTGTGCTGCTGAAAGTGCCAGGGGGTGAGTTTTGGGCCAAGCCAAACCCATCCCATCCTGGATTGAGAAAGCCAAAGGCAGAGCCTGAGAGGCACATTTTTATCTCCCCAGCCTCTGAGTGGGACAGAATGCCCAGTACTGGATCTCTGGAGATTCCTTTCAACCCCTACCATTCTGCTGCCCCTGTCGCCCTGCTTGGGAAAAGAAACAGCTCCAAGGGAAGCTGGTAGTGCAGCCCTGCAGGGAAACCTGGGTGGACAAACATCAGCAGGTCTCAGCAGCAGCTAATTAAACAAAAAAAAGAACATCCTTACTACTCTTGTCTACCTTAACCCAGCACTGTAGCCAGGTGCCACATCAGTCTGTGACAAAAGACAACTCCATCTTTCATTGTGTCACCAAAGCCTGACAGCTTCATAGGTGTCAGTCACGAGTTAAGTGATGAGTTCCTCTTAAAAGCAAGCCAGAGAAGCTCTCTCATCTAAAAAAAACCCCAAAAGCAGTGAAAAAGCAACTCATTCCCCCAGCAGCCAGCCCATCATGGCCACTTTGGTTTTTCACTATGCCACAAAAGCTGAACAGCTAGAAGCTTTGGTGACCTCTGGGTCCATGGGCTCTGCTCTGGCTTGTGCAACAGCAAGAGGCAGAACATGGCCTTTGCTGCTGACAAAGTCTTGTACCAGCGCTGTGAAGTAAAACTCAGAGCTATGAGTCTGGTTTGGCATGAAAAAAAATACTCCTAAAATAGCACAGAATGCTGCAAGGTCACTTATGGAGGGTTTGGAGACAGAGTGCTGAGATACTGGACCAGGCTGCAGCACAGGGAGGTTGTGGATGCCCCCTCACTGGAGGTGTTCAAGGCCAGGCTGGATGAGGCCTTGAGCACCCTGGTTTGCTGGGAGGTGTCTCTGCCTATGGCAGGGGGTGGGAACTAGATAATCTTGAAGGTCAATTCCAATCCAAACCATTCTGTGATTTTCAAAGACAAAACACAAGAGAAGACGCATGAAGTTTCCTCCTCCAGTCCACTATATTCCCAATTAATTCCAAAACACACATGCAGAGCCCAAACACTCTTTCATACAACCTCAGGTACAAATGGTTAAAATGAGAAGGAAAATAATCTGCAGTCATCTGCTGAAAAATGATCCTGATAAAGCAGGTGCCCACTGCAGAGCAAAGCCCTCTGTGTGGTGCTGTTTATCTGCCTTCTGGTGTAAACCAAAATGCTGAGGGTGTGGAAATTGAAACTCCATGGAAGAGCAGCCCTGAAGAGGACTTCGGGGTGCTAGTGGATGACAAGCTTGACATGGGTTAGAACCGTGTGCTCACAGCCCAGAGCCAGCCATGTCCTGGGGTGATCCCCAGCAGTGTGGCCAACAGGTGGAGGGATGGGATTCTGCTTTGCTGTGACCCACCTGCAGTGCTGAGGCCAGCTCTGGAGCCCTCATCACAAGAGAGACACAACAATGGTGTGAGGTTGAGAGAGTTGGGGTTGTGGAGCTTGGGGATGAGAAGACTCCAGGCAGACCTTCTGGTGGCCTGTCAGTGCTTAAAGGGGCTGATCAGAAAGCTGGGGACAGACTTTTGAGCAGGGCCTGTTGTAATAGGACAAGGAGTGATGGGGTTAAATTAAAAGAGGGAGATTTAGACTGGAGAGAAGGAGGAGATTTCTGACACAGGGTGGTGATACTGTCCCAGGTTGCCCAGAGAAGTGGCAGATGCCCCATCCCTGGAACCACTCCAGCTCAGGTAATTTGGGGCTCTGAGCAACCTGCTGTAGTTGCAGATGTCCCTGCTGACTGCAGAGGGTTTGGACTAGATGACCTCGAAAGGCCCCTCCCAACCCAACCCATCCTGTGATTCTACAATACCCAGAGAGATAACGAACCCAAGTCCCTTACTTGGACTCCAGACAGCCCTTGCTTTATTACAGCTCAGGGATACTCCTCCCACAGCTGGGACATTTGAAGAATAAGTGTTGCTGATCTTTATTCTTCTCCCTGCTGGAGACTTGACAACAGCCAGGAGTTGGTGCTCAAAACAAACCAGGCGTGACTGGGTTGAAGCTGCTGCTGCAGCCTGAAAGCAGAGAGATGTTGCAGGCAGCATGTCTGGGATGTGACCTGCTTCCCTCCCTCTCTTCCCAGGCTTTGTACAAACTGTACAGCGCAGCTGCGACCCACCGGCACTTGTACCACCACGCCTTCCCTGCACAGAGAGCCGAGCCTGCTGAGACCTCCGACAGGAAGAAGCTCTAAGGCCTTTGGGATGCATGGAGGAGGAGGCGTGGACATCTCCTCCTCAGCTCAACGCTCTCGTCCTCGTGTCCCATCACAAGCTGCTGCCACCCGAGCAAGAGAGGGAAGAACAAAGCCCGTGCCTGGTGGTGCCCAGGCGGTGCCTGAGGGGGTGACCTCAGCATGGTTTCTGTTGTTGATTTGTACATATTGGCACTGCCACCACGACAAAAGTGCTTTTAATTTGTGATGGCCTCCTTCCCAGCTCAGTTACAAAGCCTTATTTCCCCCTTCTCAATTAGTTACGAGGTCACTGCAGAAATTTACAACTAATTACATGATACCACAACTAAAAAATCTTCCAGACCTTTGCTTATTCAAAACCCAACTCATTCTCCAGACCTTTGACTGAGTTGTTATAACATGTAACCAACATTTTTTTTCTTCAATTAACTATTTAATGACGTAAGCATCATTAAAAATGTATTAACTTGCTTTCTCCAAACCTGTTAAGGGCACTTCTGCTGTGGTTTGTGACCCACCTCGTGTGGGAAGCATCATTTGGTTCATGTACTGGAGAAGTCTCACTGTATTTCTGTACATATAGATCCATTATAGAGCATAGAAGGTGTGTCCCACGGCTCTATTCTTATAGCGTCAGAGTGATTAAAGTTTGTGTTTGGTTCCTAAAAGAAGGAAGAAATTATTGACCAAGGAACTGAGAGCATCTCCTTCTTGTGTTTTGTACATTCTTGGTTTCCTTTGGGCCTTCAGAGCTGGTGGTGTAGTTGTCAGTGGTTATTTGGGGGGGGGTAGCAGGAGCATCCTCCTCACCACAGGCCCAGTCCCCTTGCTGCACTCACCTGGGTCACTGAATCCAAAACTCAGAACCACTCTTGGCTTCACAGTACATTCACCACCACCACTACTGCTCTTCGCCGTCACAATGAGGTGTTTTGAATCAGAATCATTTTGGTTGAAAAGACCCTTTGAGATCATGGAATTCAACCATTATCTAACTCTACCAAGTCTGGTGCCAAACCATGTCGCTCAGCACCACACCTCTGCCTCGTTTAAGCACCTCCAGGGATGGGGATTCCACCACCTCCTTGGGCAGCCTGTTCCAGTGTCTGAGAACCCTTTCGGTGAAGAAGATTTGGTTGGTCATAAGAACATTCGCTCTACGTGCTAGTGTTTAGAAGGGCATGTAGTGATAGGACAGGGGACAACAGTTCTAAATGGGGGCAGGGTAGATTTAGACTGGACATTAAGAGGCAGTTCTCTACTGAGGGTGGGGAGACACTAGAACAGGTTGCCCAGAGATGTGATTGAGGCCCCATCCCTGGAGACATTCAAGGTCAGGCTTGATGGGGCCCTGAGCAACCTGATCGCATTGGGGATTCATAGAATGGTTTGGGTTGGAAGGGACCTTAAAGTTTATCCAGTTCCATCCCATCACCATGGGCCAGGAACACCTTCCACTAGACCAGCTTGCTCAAGGCTTCATCCTGCCTTGCCTTGAACACCGCCAGAAAGGGGCCCTCCATGACCTCCCTGGGCAACCTGTTCTGGTGTCTCACCACCCTCCCTGTAAGGAGTTTTTTTCCATTTCTTCCTAATATCCAGTCTAAATCTACCCTGCTCCAGTTTCAGTCATGTCTATGCTAAAACAAAATAATCACCTGGACAACCCTTTTTCATTAAACAAAATGATTTTATTGGATTAAGAGGGTTTACAAGAAATGTCCTTTTTTTTGTCTTTTTTTTTTTTTCCTGCAACAATGCTTATTGCACTAAGAGGAATCCATAAATAACAGCTTGGGGCAATCAATGAACCAAATCAAGAGACTGGAGAGAATAACTACAAGTCAAACTGTTCCCCAAGTAAGAAAGCTCTATTTGAAAGCTTGTTTGAAAGCCAGTCATTGTAGTTAAGAGCCCTTCCTTGCTGGCCACGGTGGGGTACAGCCAAGTGGACAATGCTGTTGGACACGCTCCCTTCCCACCAACCAGGCTGGACCTGAAATGCTTCTTACCTGGGGTTGAAAAAACCTGTGGGAAGTTTGGTTTGCTTAGAGATCTTCATCTTTAAAAGATCTTGCTCTTTAAGAGGTTATTTCCCCTCTGAGGAATTCCTGTTGAAAACCAGTAGTAAATCTCAAGTAGTAATGTGTAAAGAGTAAAAAATAAGGCAACTTGGAGCTCGTTTTCACGAAGCACTTGGTTCAGAATGATGAAATCTGCTTCTGGCTGGTTGCTGAAAGGAACAGTGTTGAGTATTCTGTACATTAAAGCTGTAAACAAAGAGCAGACCTCTCTGTCCTGAGGGATACAAAATCCCAAGGGAAATAACAGGGAAATACTCATTTGGATGTGAGCGATGTTTCAAATTCCAGAGGCTTCTCCTTAACTTGCATCTATTGCCCTTTATAAATAAGTCAGCTTCTTAATAACACAGCTAGAGAAAGAAACCAGAAGCAAGGTCCTGATGGAACCTCTGGGCTGGCTGCTTGGGAATAACAAACTAGCTCTGGTATGGAAAAAAGATTAACAAACATCTGTCATCTTTATAAACAACACCTTAACTGGTAGAAAAATACTCAAGAAGGTAATAACAAAGGTGCAACATCAACAAAAATAAGCTGCCTTCTCAACAAAAAAAAGCACGTTTTTCATAGTTTTTAAAGTGTGGAAAAACCCAACAAAACCTTTTAAAGCTCTGAAGTGTCCTCAGAAAAGTCTATTAAAAAAACACACCCACCCAAAAAGAAGGAGCTGTGAGCTTAGAAATTCTTGCCGTGCTGCTGGGCGTACCACTGCTGCCGCTGCTTGCGGTGCTCCAGCTCGGTAAGCAGGGCCTGCCGGTACGCCTCGTACAGCTTCACGATGCGTTCCAGCTCCTTCATGAACAGCAGCTTCAGCATCCCCTGGTAGGTGTCCAGGTCGGCCAGCTGGAAGAGCTCCCACTTCAGAATGTGATCGTATCTGATTTGGATAGAACAGAGAATCAGCTACCTGTCAACAGACAGCAGTTTGTGTGTTTTCTTAAGAGCTGCCCTCAGGGCTGGGCAGCCACCCAGCTGACTGCTACTTGCACTGGTGTGTTGCATCTGAAGAAATCACAGGCTGGGAAAGACCCCCAGGATCGAGTCCAACCAGACCCCCATGACCATGGAGTCTAACGAGACCCCCAGGATCATCAGGTCCAACCTGTCACTGAAAAGAAGAGTCTGGCCCCATCATCTTGTCCCTGACCCTATAGCTTTTGCTGAGCACTGATCAGATTCCCTCTCAGGCTGCTCCTCTCCAGGCCAAACAGCCCCAGGTGTCTCAGCCTTTCTTCTTCACAGAGATGCCCTTCATCATCCTCATAGTCCAATGTGGATATTAGGAAAACTGCCTTTACTGAAAGAGTGGTCAGGTATTGGAACAGGCTCTCCAGGGAGGTGGAGTCACTGTCCCTGGAGGTGTTCAAGAAATGTGGACATGATGCTCTAGAACATGATTTAATGGCCATGGTGGTGTTGGGCTGACAGTTGGACTTGATGATCTTAGAGGGCCTTTCCAAGCAAAAGAATTATTCTATGAACCCTTTGGAGATAAGAATGACATCTGGAGGATGCCCAGGCTGGCTGGGCAGCTCAATGAGAGCAGGCTCTAACATGAGACATCCTCACCAAGGGAAGAGCTTATAAACACAAACCTCTTCATCTTCCTGAAATGGCCAAGAAAAACTCTGCAGCAGCATTCCAGGCAACGCGACATAGAGGGAAAGGCAGTGGAAGGAGATGGCAACCATACCATAGGTGATATTGCCACACACTAACACACCCACCCCCCAACAGCACTTCTGGCCTTGGCAGTGACATGTCACATCTGAGCACTGAAGGAATGACGAGCATCTGTTCCTGGCATACAGCCCTGGTTAGAGTGACCACATAGCAGACAGCTGCCAAATCTCCTGCCCCTGGCACATGAGCCTGTCTGGACACCACTAACACCAGGGTTGGGTTTTACCAGCTCCTTTGTGTAGAAGGCTACACACAGAA
This sequence comes from Picus viridis, assembly GCA_033816785.1. NCBI lineage: Eukaryota > Metazoa > Chordata > Aves > Piciformes > Picidae > Picus > Picus viridis. The sequence goes on along the minus strand of CM066585.1, from coordinate 34,578,583 downwards.
AATTGAAGGTGACATGAAGTTACCTGGAAACAAAGTACCTGGCCATAGACCAAGAAAGGGACTCTGCACAAGCTGGATGAAAGGAGGTGGGGAGTGGAGTGGGGGTCAGTCTTTTTTCCAAGAAACAAGAGATAGGATGAAAGGAAATGGCCTCAAGTTGCACCAAGGGAGGTTTAGGTTCAACATTAGGAGGAATTTCTTCCCTGAAGGTGTTGTCAAGCCCTAGAACAGGCTGGCCAGGGCAGTGGCAGCATCCCCATCTCTGGAAGGATTTTAAAGCCCCATGGACATGGAGCTGAGAGATGTGGTTTAGTGGTGAGCTGGCAATGCTGGGTTAATGTTTGGCCTCAATGATCTTAAAGGTCTTTTCCAATCAAAACAATTCTGTGACTCTATAAACCATGGCTTTTTTATGTTTAAATAGTGAATCACAGAATCATTTCATTTAGGCTGGAAAAGACCTTTAAAGCTCTTGAATCCAACCATTAACCCAGCACGGCCAAGTCACCACTAAACCGTGTCCCTCAGCACCACATCCCCACAGCTTTTCAATTACCGCATGGATGGAGCCTTCACCACTTCCCTGGGCAGCCTATTCCAGGCCTCGACAACCCTTCTGGGAAAGAAATTTTCCCTTGTGTCCAATCTAAAACCCACTTGGTGCAGCTTGAGGCCACTTCCTCTCACACTACCATTTGTTACTACAGAGAAGAGACCAATACCCACCTGGCTCCAGCCTCCTTTCAGGGAGTTGTAGAGAACCAGAAGGTCTCCAAAGTATTTAAGCAGGAGGTGCTTGAGGATGTTCCTCAAGGAGTTAGTAACTGAAATAATCCATGAAACCCCCAAAACTCTGGGCCAACAGCAAGCAACTGTTTGGGTGAGTAATGTGCAGCACATTAGCTCAGGCTCTGAAGTCCATGTGGACAAACAATGAAGATCTGGCTCAGCACCATCAGTCACACGTCACCAGCACCATTGCAGACCTACCTACACATGCTTAAATAGTGCAGTACAATGACTTCAGAGAGCTGGAGATGCACCAAGAGGGGATTGGACTTGGTGCCATGGTCTAGTCATGGGGTCTGTGGTGACAGGTTGGACTAGATGATCTTCGAGGTCTCTTCCAACCTTGGTGATACTGTGAAACAAAGCTTAAAATATATAAGGTGTTCTCTTTGATAGTCTCCTTCCACTTCAGCATGATGACTGGAGGACACTGGCAGAGCAATAGCAGCTTGCAGCCAGGAGGAGACCTGCTTGGTCGAGGGACACTCACAATGCCCAAGGCTCAGAGGGGAACTGCCTGAGTTAAACTCAGTCTACCTAAGCTTGAAGGTACTTGTGTGGGAGAACTTGAGGAGCATCACCCCAAAATGAGCATGCATGGGGAAAGGGGGCCTCATGCTGGCCTTAGAATGGGGACCTGAGCAGCAGTGCCCTGGTGTGGGGGCTGGCCAGCTGCAGGAACAGGACAAGCCATAGGAGGGGAGGAAACAGCAATTCCCCAGACAAGCTCTAATCAGAACTTTTCTTGATCTAAGTCTTGCTGTATAAGAGACACTTTAATAAGGGTTTATTCTGCTCAAATAAAGTCCCAGTGCTTGAGTTCCTCCTCCAACACAAGGATAACCAAACTGCAGCTGTTTGTCACAGCACACTGCAGCCTTTGAAGGTTGGCCAAGTACAACTATGGCTGTAAGCACTTGACTATTGAGGGTAAAGGAACATCACCTTTCCAGCTCAGCTTCCTTCTCACTGACCATGAACCAAACAGCAGCAGGATTTTCATCAGTGACCTGGATGAAGGGATAGTTTGCTGATGATACAACACTGGGAAGAGTGGCTGACAGCCTCTCAGGCTATGCTGTCATTCAGTGAGACCTGCACAGGATGGAGAGTTTGGCACAGGGGAACATCATGAAGTTTAACAAGGGCAAGTGTAGGGTCTTGCACCTGGGGAGGAATAACCCCTGCAGCAGTACAGGTGAGGGGTGACCTGCTGGAAAGGAGCACTGCAGAGAAGGACCTGGGAGTGCTGGTGAACAAGCTCACTGTGAGCCAGCACTGTGCTCTTGTGGACAAAAAGACAAACAGTCTCCTGGGGTGCATTAAGAAGTGTGGCCAGCAGGTCAAGGGAGATTCTCCTACCCCTCTGCTCTGCCCTAGCTGAGGCCACAGCAGGAGGACTGAGTCCAGTTCTGGGCTCCCCAGTTCAAGAAAGGCAGGGAACTACCAGGAAGAGTCCAGTGGAGGTGACAAAGATGCTGAGGGGCCTGGAGCATCTCTATGAGGAGGAAAGGCTGAGAGACCTGGGGCTGTTTAGCCTGGAGAAGAGCAGACACAGACAGGATCTCCTCAATGCTCAGCAAGAGCTAAAGGGTGGGGGACAAGAGAATGGAGCCAGACTATTCTCAGTGGTGCCAAGTGTATCACTGGGCAAAGGGTAATGGGCACAAACTGGAACCAGAGATTCCATCTGAACATGAGGGAAAATTTCTTTCCTGTGAGGGTGCTGGAGCCTTGGAGCAGGCTGCCCAGAGGTGGTGGAGTCTCCTTCTCTGGAGAGATTCCAAACCCACCTAGATACTGCGATCCTGGGCATCCTGCTATGGGTGACCCTGCTTAAGCAGTGATTTGGACTAGATGATCTCCAGAGGTCCATACCAACCCCCACCAAGCTGAGATTCCATTGTTCTGTGAACTTTCAATTAAAAACTAAGTGGTAGTAAACACTTTTTTCAAAGGAACAATGGTGTAGGAGCAGGGAAATCTTCTCCAAGACAAAAAAAAATGGAGTCAGCACAACTAAACTAATTCCTCTTTCCAGTGGAAGAGAAAGCAATTTAAAAAACACAGATACTTTTCAATAATCATGAAATAACAAACTTTTTTGTAAGGAAAATACAGAGACACTAAGTTTTGCAGCATTCAGCAGGTCAGTCTTTAGTTGCAAATTCAGACCTTCAGTGACTTCCACTGAAAAAAAAAGCTATTTAGCTTTTTTTAGCTGCTTCTAGTAACTGTAATTTAATGAGTTTATTATTTTTTGGGGCTACTGGTCTTGCCAGCAGCCCAAGAGGATTTAAACTGGGTTAAAATCCACTGGTACACTTCTGCACCAAGAACATAACAAGTTCCTGTAACCTGCAGGAGGACTTACTTCTTAGAAATACTCCTAGCTTTTGGCTGCAGCTCTGTTTCTTTATTTAGGTCCTTGGCACATCCAGATAATGTTGTTTTGAGTATTTCAGTCTGTGTTGTGTGGGCTCTTGTTGGTGCTTCTCTTGGAGCTGGAGTCACAAATTTCAGACAATTTAAACAAGATTATCAGGAATTTCTTTAGTAGGCTGTGGCAAAAACCTACTCCAGGGCTCCAGCACCTTCAGAGCAAAAAGTTTTTCCTCGTGTTCAGATGGAATCTCCTGGGTCCCAGTTTGTGACCACTCTGCCTTGTCTTGTCACTGGGCACGAGTGAAAAAGCCTGGCTCCATCCTTTTGACCCTCATGTTTTAGACATTGATCAGCATTGAGAAGATCTATTAAAGTTCTCGAACACAAAGACAGATTTCAGCCTGTATTCAAAATTCTTAGGTGTGGAAGAAAATGTGTATCTCTTTTTTAAATGAAAGGAAAACAAACATTAGGAAGTTAACACCCTACAAATACTTCACATATTTTATAAGCATGTGCTCTCTATTACCAAAGAATCACAGAAGGGAAGTAGAGGTTGGAAAGGACTTTAAACATATCTAGTTCCAACCCCCTGCAACAGGGAGGGACACCTCCTACTGGACCAGACTGCTCAAGGCCCGGTCCAACCTAGCTTTGAATACATACAGCCTTGGAGCCTCCACAACTTCTCTGAGCAACCTGTTCCAGTGCTTCACCACCCTCATGGGGATGTCTAAACTCAATCCAGCTTCTTCTGGTTTGAAGCCACTGCCCCTTGTGCTGTCACTCTATGCCTTTGTAAAACACCCCTCACCAAGTCTCCTGTAGCTCCCTTCAAATACTGGAAGGCTGCTATTATTCTGCAAGTCACATATCTGCAAAGAGGACTGTGATGATTTAAGTAATGGCAAAAAGAAAGCAAACTAATGTGAGGAACATCTGGCACATCTTCCTTGTGCAATGTCAGCAATAGTTTTTATTCACAGAATGGTTTGGGTTGGAAGAGGCCTTAAAGATCATCCAGTTCCAACCCCCCACCTTCCACTAGACCACATTGCTCAAAGCCTTATCCAACCTGGCCATGAACACCTCCAGAGAGGGGGACTCCATGACCCCTCTGGGTAAGCTGTTCCAGCATCTCACCACCCTTTTATGTGATTAGGAAGAGTTCTCATTTCCATCACTGAAATTAATTTGTTTTCCTTCTAGGCCATGAATGTGAAGTGTGAAATGCAGAGGGGGAAAAAAAAGCAAATCTCACTTGACAGGAGCCCTGGCATAGACCTGCAGCCAGTCTGGGATCTCGGCAGTGTGGTAGGGGTTTGCAGGGACCAGCAGAGATTGGCTTCTTTCAGCTTGCTGTGGTTGGTAAGTCACAGGGGGAGGCTGGTCATAACGGGGAACACTGCACAAAGACAACAGACAGAGACTGTGACCCCTCGACTGGTAACTTCCACACACTGATATAAATTATTAATGTTAATAACATTAATAAATTATTAATGTTAACGCGAAGGCTGATGATGCAACTAGACACGGAATGTTGCCTCGGCAGCTCTTCACTGTGAGCACTTTTCTGTTGCTATTTCTGTGCTTCACTCCAGCCACAGCTCTGTCACTGCTCTGTCAGCACACAAAACTCACCTCAGACCTGCTCACCTACTGCCTGCTCCATGGATGCTAAAGCAGAGCCAAACAATGATACGTTTTTAAAAGATTTCAAAGGCAAGTACTGATTAAGCCAAATAATCCACAATTTAATATGTTGAAATAAATTTAGTCAGGCAGCAGCTGTTAAGAATCATTCCATCTGTGACAAAGGACAGCCTCATATGTTTTTCTTTTGTCACATGTTAAAAAACTCTCTTTTGGGTAAATTAAGTGCCAGATTTGGTGTAACTGTACTTTGCCTCTAAATTCTGAGCCCTATTTTCCCCCTCTAAATTCTGAGCCCTATTTTCCCCCTCTAAATTCTGGCCATTACTTTCCCTTTAAATCCTGACCATTATTTTCCCTCTAGACAAGACTCAATTCATGTTTCAGATGGTGTGTGCTATTTAGTCAGTCTCCTGAAACATCAGATCAAGTTTCTTCTCAGTCTGCAGTTCAATTCTGCTCTCAGCAAGGTTGCTGTTCAACTGAGAGCTGAAGATAATAGCTGCTTTGTTTCAGGGAGTTAGGAAGAATATCCTATTTCTGAACTTAAGACAGTAACAGATGAGACAAACCCCCAACAATTACGTCTTGAGTAAAGCTTATGTCTAAAAATAAGTTTTTTGGCACATATGTGAGACAAAAACAGCTCCACTGCCTTAACAAAAGCCCAAGGACAGAATTGGATGGATGTCTTACCTGGGAGCACAAGGATGTTTATATTGAGCTCTTTTATTGATGTGATCAACGTAATAGACTCCAAACTCTGCTGACTCGACCCTCTCCCATCCTGGAGGCAGTCCTTCCCGCTCGAGTGGATGGCTCCAGTGAGTTGTATTAGTGTTATGATCTATATAGTATTTCCTTCCTCTAATAGTCCAGTCCACTGACCAGCCAGGAGGAAGAGGTAAATCTTCAGAACTATGATTTGTTAGGTTTCCTAGAGATGTAGCAGCAACTCTACCAATGCCTGAAAAAAACCAAAACAAAAGGGAGAATGCTGTTTAGCTGAACTGCTAATTGCCAAACACAACATGACGCACAAAGTCAACTCCTCCACCACCACCTGAGGCACTGTGGACTCTGAGCAATACTCTGAGCATGGTGTTTATGGTGTAGGCACTTGTCTTCTAGTGAAAAAGCACAATCAGGTCACAACAGCTCCTCCTTTGTCTCACTCTCTTCCAACTCCAGATTCACTAGGCAGTTCTGTTCAGAGATGATCAAAGCAGCCTTGTTTTCTCATTTAGAGACAATTAGCATGCCAGGGATTCACAGATTCACACACTGAGTTGGGTTGGAAGGGACCCCAAAAGCTCATCTTGTCCAACCCTGCTGCAGTCAGCAGGGAAACCTCCAACTAGATCATATGAAGAAGAGGCTGAGGGGAGACCTTCTGGCTCTCTACAACTCTAACAGAGTAGGTTAGATCAAAGTGGGGGGGTTGGTCTCTTCTGCCAGGTAACAAGTGACAATAGAGGAAATGGCCTCAAGTTGCAACAGGGAAGGTTTAGGTTGGACATGAGGAGAAACTTCTTCCCTGAAAGAGTTGTCAAGCCCTGGAACAGGCTGTTAATGGGCAGCAGTCTTCATCCCTGGAGGGATTTAAATGATGAAGGTGTTCTCATTGTTTCAATTTGCTGTGCATAGAGTTGACACCACAAATGTCACAGCTTTACATAAACAACAGTTTCTGTCAATAGGTTATTAGAGCTGCATCAATAGTTTTGATTATCTACAAAAAACCCCAAAACAACCCAAACCACCCAGAGCTATTTCTCTTTCCAGAAATTACAACTATCCAGAAAAATCATTAAATATCAACAAAGCTTCAAACAAGTCAAGAAGAGGATCAGGTAAACCAAGAGAGGGACAGAGAAGGTCAGCACTATCCTGTGCTGAGTGTTCAGAATCACAGAATTGTGTTGGTTAGAAAAGACCTAGTCTAACCAGACTAATCTAACAAGCAAGGGTAGTTTTGGCACAGAAGATGTGGTAACATCATAGTATCACAGTATCAGTCAGGGTTGGAAGGGACCACAAGGATCATCTAGTTCCAACCCCCTGCCATGGGCAGGGACACCTCACACTGCATCAGGCTGGCCAGAGCCTCAACCAGCCTGCTCTTAAACACCTCCAGGGATGGGGCCTCAACCACCTCCCTGGATAACCCATTCCAGGGCTTCACCACTCTCATGGGGAAGAACTTCCTCCTCATGTCCAGCCTGAATCCCCCCACCTCCAGCTTCATTCCATTCCCCCTAGTCCTATCACTGCCTGACATCCTGAGAAGTCCCTCCCCAGCCTTCTTGTAGGCCCCCTTCAGATACTGGAAGGCCACAATGAGGTCACCTCAGAGCCTTCTCTTCTCCAGACTGAAGAGCCCCAGCTCCTTCAGTCTGTCCTCATAGGAGAGGTGCTCCAGCCCTCTGATCATCCTCATGGCCCTTCTCTGGACACCTTCCAGCACCTCCATATCCCTCTTGTAATAGGGGCTCCTCAGTGCCCCTCACCAACCTCAGTGTGTGCAGAATGCCCATGTCCAGCCAAGGGCTTTTGCAGGATGCTGTGTGGATGCAGCTTTTCTCTTTTCTGCCGTTGCTGATGGCACTTTCTTGGCCATGATTACATGACTTTGGGCAGAATGGCTGGAAAGCTCACTGGTGGAAAAGGACCTGGAGGTACTGCTTGACGGCCAGCTGAAGACAAGCCAGTGTGCGCCCAGGTGGCCAAGAAAGCATCCTGACATGGATCAGCAATAGAGTGGCCAGCAGGAAAGGGCAGTGATTGTGCCCCTGTACTCAGTACTGATGAGGCCACACCTTGAGTACTGGCTTCAGTTTTAGGCCCCTCACTCCCAGAAGGACATTGACTTGCTGGAGTGGGTTCAGAGAAGGACACCATAGGTGGTGAAAGATCTGGAGAATAGATCTGTTAAGGAGCAGCTGAAGGAACTGGAATTATTAAGCCTGGAAAAAAGCACTCTGAGGGAAGACCTTCTGCCTCTCCACAATTCCCTGAAAGGAGGCTGGAATCAGCTGGGAGTTGGTCTCTTTTTCCCAGTATCCAGGGATAGGGAGGAAAACAGCCTTAAGCTGCACCAGGGGAGGTTTAGGTTTAACATGACAAACAAATTCCTTCCCCAAAAGGCTTGTTGAGGTCTAGTGGTGGAGTGGTGCAGTGCTTCGGGGCAGTGGTGGAGTCTCCATCTCTGGAGGGGTTTTAAGGCTGTGTAGATGTGGTGCTGAGGGACAGAGTTTAGTGGTGACCTCACAGTGCTGGGTTAATGGTTGGACTGGTGGGACAGTCAGGCTTTCTGAACGCAATCCAGACAAGAGTTAAGACACCAAAATCTCTTCCACTCTTCACAGCATCTCCCTTCACTCAGTTTCTCCCTCCCACAGATCCTGGAAAGAAGTTTTGGTGTCTGGTTGGCTGAACATCTGCTTCTACACATCTGTAAACTTAACAACGTATGCTTCACATTGCTGAAGCAGCGTGTGAAATAATTTCCAGCTTTCCTGGGTGATATGGGCTGCACTTGAAGGACTTCTTCAGCAAGAGAAGTCCTTTAAAAACAATTGTGCTGGATGGTGAGAGACACTGGAGAAATGCAATTCCAGTTTCATCTTTTCCTCCCTCTATATACTCGGGATACTTGTTGGAATAAGAGCCCTAATAATAATTACAGACAACTAGAAAGGAAAAAAAACCCAACAAACAACAAACCAACCAAACCTCAAAACCCCAACCACAAAACCAAGTTAACATCATGAAGAATTCTGAAAGCTTCTTTCCATACTTTGGAAGACTCCTACTAGTGGACATGCTAGCTCAAATGTATAGAATTATTTTGGTTGGAAAAGACCTTTAGGATCATCAAGTCCAAGCACTACCTAACTCTACCAAGGCTGATGCTAAACCAGGTCCCTCAGCACCACATCTCTTGACTCTTCGCAATACTTCCAGGGATGGGGATTCAACCACCTCTCAGGGCAGCCTCTTGCAGTTTTTGAGAACCCTTTCAGAGAAGAGGTTTCTTCTAACATCCAACCTAAATTCAATTATTTTTCTTAAATCTTTTAAAGGAGTTACCTTCAGTCACCCACAGTTGTATAGTTAGACAGGCTCCGGCTTTAAAGCAATTCCAATTATCTCCCATCTTGCAATCAAATGCATTGATTAAATCCCAGTATTGATCGGTGTTACTATTTCCCACAGCCAGGAGAAGGGTTACAAGAGCCACTTTTCCCTCTTTCTCAGAAGGCAGAAAGTGACTCCCTCACAAGCACCACATTTAGAGATTGTTTTCCTTCTGGTTTGCAGAAATAATGTTATTGTATGATTAACACAGGAAAGACATGGCACTCTTAAAGCAGGGCCTGAGGAGGGCCATGAAGGCTATGGGAGGGTTGGTGCACCTCTCCTGAGTACAGGAGAGCTCAGGCTGAGAGGGCTGGGGTGTTTCAGCCTGGAGAAGAGAAAGCTCCAGGGCGATCATAGAGCAGCTTTCCAGTATTTGAAGGGGGCTACAGAAGAGCTGGAGAGGGACTTTTTACAAAGGCATGGAGTGACAGGATGAGGGTCAATTGCTTCACACTTAAAGAAGCTGGATTGAGATTAGACACTGGGAAGAAATTCTTCCCCATGAGGTTGTTGAGACACTGGAACAGGTTGCCCAGAGAAGTCATGGAGGCTCCAACCCTGGAAGTGTTCAAACCCAGGCTGGATGGGACCTTGAGTGATCTGGTCTAGTGGAAGGTGTCCCTGCCCATGGCAGGGGGGTTGGAAATAGGTATCTTCCAACCCAAACCATTTTATGATTCTCTGATTTACTGAGAGAGTAGAAGGGACAGAGAGAGCCTGTCTCAGCTAAAGCAAACTATTAAAAACATGTTTCAGGTGTGATCATCAACTCAGAACCCAAGAGTATTAGTGGAATACCAGTAAAACTCTTTTGTTTCTCAGGTATTTTCATACACTGCTGACAAATGCCAGGGTCTTTTTCAACAGTACACACACACTGTGCCAGCCATGGGATGTCACCTACTTTAGTTTACACATAAAATGGCTTTGAAAACTGGATGGGTTGAAAAGGATCACACTGCATTGGGTCAGGAACTGGTTCGAGGGCTGAGCCCAGAGAGTGGTGGTGAATGGTGCCACATCCAGCTGGCAGCCAGTCACTAGTGGTGTGCCCCAAGGATCAGTGCTGGGCCCCATGCTCTTCAACATCTTTATTGATGATCAGGATGAGGGCATTGAGTCCATCACCAGTAAATTTGCAGACAACACCAAGCTGGGGGCAGCAGTTGATCTGCTGGAGGGTAGAGAGGCTTTGCAGAGGGACCTCAACAGGCTGGACAGATGGGCAGAGTCCAAGGGCATGAGACTGAACACATCCAAGTGCTGGGTTCTGCACATTGGTCACAGCAACCCCATGCAGTGCTACAGGCTGGGGTCAGAGTGGCTGGAGAGTGGCCAGGCAGAGAGGGACCTGGGGGTACTGGTTGATTGTAGGCTGAACATGAGCCTACAGTGTGCCCAGGCAGCCAAGAAGGCCAATGGCATCCTGGCCTGCATCAGGAACAGTGTGGCCAGCAGGAGCAGGGAGGTCATTCTGCCCCTGTACACTGCACTGGTTAGGCCACACCTCGAGTCCTGTGTCCAGTTCTGGGCCCCTCAGTTTAGGAAGGATGTTGAGTTGCTGGAACGCGTCCAGAGAAGGGCAACAAAGTTGGTGAGGGGTTTGGAACACAAGCCCTATGAGGAGAGGCTGAGGGAGCTGGGGTTGCTTAGCCTGGAGAAGAAGAGACTCAGGGGAGACCTTATTGCTCTCTACAACTACCTGAAGGGAGGTTGTAGCCAGGCAGAGGTTGGTCTCTTCTCCCAGGCAGCCAGTACCAGAACAAGAGGACACAGTCTCAGGCTGCGCCAGGGGAGGTTTAGGCTGGATGTTAGGAAGAAGTTCTATACAGAGTGAGTCATTGCCCATTGGAATGGGCTGCCTGTGGAGGTGGTGGAGTCACCTTCATTGGAGGTGTTCAGGAGGAGACTTGATAGGGTGCTTGGTGCCATGGTTTAGTTGTTTAGGTGGGTTGGATTGGCTGATGGGTTGAACACGATGATCTTGGAGGTCTCTTTCAACCTGGTGTATTGTATTGTATAAAATTATGATTCCAACACAAGAGGAAAACCATCAGCAATAAAGTACTGGAAGGCTCCAAAGCAACTGAATAAACAAAAGAGAAATTAAAAAGATCTCCCAGACTTCATCCCAAGTGCTGCTCTTTAAAACATTTCTGCTCCCCTACATAACTTTTTCTGTCCTTGTCATGTCCTAAACTATTTAGCCTTCAAGTGTTTCATCTTGTTATGACACTTAGCTACCTGTTAGCTTTATAGAAGAAGTGGATGGCTGTGTTCATGCTGCAGCTCCCATCTCTTATCAGGATTTAGCAACCTAGACCTTTACTTCCAGTGAAAAGAAACATCCTGGAGGCTTCTTGACCTTTAACAGTACTGGGCCAGGGAAACTATTTCAGGCTCTAGCTATGGTTATGTCACTGAGTTTGTTTTCATTCCAGTGACAAAAATACAAACATTTAAACTTCTTGGACACAGTGCACTTTGGATAAACAAATTCCTTATTTTCTGTGAACAACTGGATTGCAGCGTTGTATTTTCATGTACCTAACAGTAGGGACTATTCAATCACCTCTACCAGAGGAACTGAACATGGAATCTTAAAACCATTTAGGCTGGAAAGGACCTTTAAGATCATCAAGTCCAACGACTATCCCAGCACTGCCAGGTCACCACTAAACCATGTCCCTCAGCACCACATGGCTTTGAAATTCTTCCAGAGATGGTGACTCCACCACTGCCCTGGGCAGCCTTTTCCAGGGCCTCACAAACCTTTCAGTGAGGATGTTTTTCCTAATGTCCAACCTAAATCTTCCCTGGCACAACTTGAAGCTATTTCTTCTTGTCTTATGATTTGTTCCTTGGGAGAAGGGAACAGCCCCCACCTGCCTCCAACCTCCTTTCAGGGAGTTGTAAAGAGCCAGGTTTCCCCTCAGCTTCCTTTTCTTCAGGCTAAACAAACCTCATTTCCTCAGTTCTCTTCACAAGACCTGTTCTCCAGACTCTTCACTAGCACTTCAGTGTCCTTCTTCAGGGTCCTTCAGGGCCCCAAAACTCACCCCAAGGTGTGGCCCCACCAGTGCTGAGTACAGGGGGACAATCCCTGCCCTGCTCCTGCTGGCCACACTACTGCTGATCCAGGCCAGGATGCTGTTGGCTGTCTTGGCCACCTGGGCACACACTGGCTCATCTTCAGCCAGCTGTTGACTAACACCCCCAGATCCTTTTCCACAGGGCAGCTTTTCAGCCACTCCACCCCTGGAGCATTCACGAGGTTGATGCAACCAAGGGCAGAATCCAACACTTGGCCTTGCTGAACCTCATCCTGATGTCCTTGGCACATTGATCCAGCCTGTCCACATCCTTCTGTAAAGCCTCCCTATCCTTGAGCAGATCAACATTCCCTTCCAACTTTGTGTCACCTGCAAACTTACTGAGGGTGTGCTTGTCCAGCTCATCACTAAAGACATTAAAGAGAAGTAGCCCCAGTAGATACAATCCTGACTGAGGGAGAGCACTTCCACAAAGGCATAAACATATTTTCCTGTTTACTGTTAAAACAGTTCCTCCTCATTATATTCCAGCAGCAAATAGAAGGATATTTATTGCTTATGTGAAAGGTTAAAGTCTCCTAATATTTGGCAGGTGGCATTAAAAGATGCACAAGCCATGGGGAATGTGCTGCCCGGGAGGTGGTGGAGTCACCATCATTGGAGGTGTTTAGGAGGAGACTTGATAGGGTGCTTGGTTGCATGGTTTAGTTGATTAGGTGGTGTTGGATGATAGGTTGGAGGCGGTGATCCTGAAGGTCTCTTCCAGCCTGGCTTATTCTATCCTATCCCATCCTATCCTCTGCACCAGAAGTTCTCTTGACACAATTCCTGAAGAGACTGGGAAATGAACTCAGGTCCTTTTTGGTTTCTAGATTAAATAGTGCAATCAGCTAGAAAGCAAGCTAAAAAGCAATGCTGCATGCCACGGAAAGGCAACACCGGCAGTGCTGTGTTTACGCCACCATTTAATTCTAGCTACAGGGTTTCTCCGAATGGCAACTTGATTTTTTTTCTTTTTTTTTTTTAATTACCAAGATGCAAAGAACAAAAATACCAGACCACAAAAAGATTATATATTCCCATTTTGCCATTTTGACTTCACAGATGAAGAAGCAGAGCCGTAATGTCTTACAACCATCAACCCCCTGTGGCATTCAAACTGGTAATTAGTAAAATTAAAATGGCTCTAGAACTGGAGTTATAACAGATCAAAAGGAATTCTGTATTTGTTTTCCTCACAAAGCCCAGCTGATGCTTCCTTCAAGAAAAGAGTGGGTACAAAGACCTTGCCGTGGTTTTGAACAAGAAGGTGAAAATAGACTTTCATATATATATACACACACACATACACACACATGTATATATATGTACACATACGCACACCTAAAAGTATCCAGGAGATCAAACAACACTTGGAAAGGCAAATTCCTATGCAATCTTCTCCAAAGTATACCCACAGAAGAAAGTTACAAGCCATCCTAAAACCAACACTACCTTTTCATGTCAAATCACCCAAGTAGTATACTCCTCTCTGTCTAAATTTCAGGTAAGGTCTTGGTCCTAAAGTATTTTCATATCAGCCTAAAGCTTCACATGGGATTTTACTGAACACACCAAGGATACTCACAGAATGGTAAGGGTTGGAAAAGGCCACAGGAGGTTCCATTGAAGATGAGGGAAAACTTGTTTGCTGTGAGGGTGGGCAAAGCACTGGAGAAGGCTGCCCAAAGAGGTTGTGGAGTCTTCTTCGTAGAGATTCTAAACTCACCTGGACATCGTGATCCTGGGCAACCTGCTGTGGGTGACCCTGCGTTAGGAGGGGGTTGGACTAAATGATCTTCCAGAGGTCCCTTTCAATACCTACCAGTCTTTCTTTGTGTGAATGGCAATAACAAATATCAAAAATGATGAAGGGTAAGATTAGTCCCCAAATGTTATTTGTAGCTTTGCTTTTTCCTTTACTTGTGAAACACAGTATCTTCAGTTTGAGATTTGGAATGAATTGTCAGTCAGGACAAGAGGAAAAGCAAAAGAAAATCCTGCTGAGTGTAGTTTGCTTGCTCAGGAGTATCACTGCTGTGTGTTCTTAACACTTTGAGAAAGGAAAGTGCAAAGGAAACCAGTGCTAGTGCTTTCTGTTTAGCATTGCTTTGCTTATGCTGAACAAGATTCAAAGTGAGGCCAAGCCCTATATTCTTATTCTCCACAATATTATCTTATTCTTCAACAACTGTCCTAATACCAGAACCCAAACCGGAACTCTCAGCAGCACATTCCAGAGTACTGTAAGACAGAGAATCATAGAATCAAAGAATGACTTGGGTTGGAAGTGACCTCAAAGGTCATCTAGTCCTACTGTGCTGCAGTTGGCAGGGACATCTGCAACTAGAGCAGGTTGCTCAGAGACCCAAAAAAACCTGACCTGGAATGGTTCCAGGGATGGGGCTTCCACAGCCTCCATGGGCAAACTGAAAACCTCTTCCTTGTATCTAGTTCCAATCTCCCTCCTCTAGTTTAAACCCATCATCCTTGTCCTGCTACAACAGGTCCTGCTGAAAACACTGTCCTCTTATTTCTTACAGGCCTCTCTGAATCTCTGATGAAAAGGGAGATGAAGGTGCCACATCACCTTCAAGCCAGCTTAGACCCAGCTCCAGGCTCAGGGAATGCCAGACATAAAGCATTTTAAACACCTTCACTTAGAATGGGAGCTGACGGTTGCAGTGTGCCTCTCATTCCATGAATGTCAAACCAAGTCATATCAGTGGAGAGAGTTAATTTAAACATTTTTCTCTTAAAATGGTTATCTTAAGCTAATAATGTCACAAAAAAGAAAAATACTTAATGTCTTCTTCAATCAAGAATTTCTGTTTGGTTAGTTCTTTTGGTATGGAACAAAGAGAACTCCAAGTGACATGTATTAGTGATTTCACAGCCCAATGAAGGAGTTTTATTGTAAAGGGTCTCTGCCTGGAAAGAAGTGCAGGCTGTTAGAAGGAAATGTTTCTGGGTCATCAAAGAACAGTTCTTCAATCTGCTTGTTGAAAAGCACAGGAGAAAAGTCACATCACCCTGGCATTCCAAAGAGCAAAAACAGTAAAAGAAAGACTCACTTTGGCTACCAGATACAGTGCAGAGAAGTTTCAGAGCCTTTGTACTCCCCACAATTAGCTTCAACCAAACTTCCAAGTGTTGAAGAACAAATCTAGCCAAACAAAAGGTGTCCATACTTGTCTTTAATTAAGCCAAGTATCTTGAGAGCCTCTTTCAAGATGCCAAAACCCTCTCCCTTCCCCTCATCAAACCAGAATGAATAACAGGAAGAGAAGATGAACAAACTAAGGGAGTAGTAATAATAAAACAGCAAGAAGAAGTTCCAAGATCTATCTGATTTTGCTAGGTCTGCAAGTTCTGGGCCTTCCCAACTCATTCCAAAGCATGTGAAGGTGCTTCTTGAGCACATGTACCTTGTTTGTCAGAGGGAATGGGGTGTTCTAAGCAAGCATAAACCCACAAATAGGAAAATCACAGGAAGTAGTTTGAAAGCTTCCCAAAGTAAGCTACAAAGAAATTACTGCAAAATCAGCACAAAGGGAAAAAAAGGCAGGAACTGACATTTGTTTAAAAATGCACAAAGTGTAAACAGCTATCAAGAAAACCCTTGATACTTCAGCTCTGCTGCTCTGTTGAGACCACATCTGCAGTTCTGGGGCCACAGCAATGATGCGAGGGTTGTAACTCCCCTGCTGCAAAGCCAGACTAAGAGAGATGGGGTTGTTCAGCCTGCAGAAGAGAAGGCTCCAGGGAGACCTCCTGGTGGCCTTTCAGGACTTAAAGGAGCTGATCAGAAAGCTGGGGACAGACTTTGGAGCAGGGCCTGTTGTGACAGGACAAGGGGCGACAGATTTGAACTAAGAGAGGGAGATTAGACTAGAGAGAAGGCAGACATTTTTTATGCTGAGCGTGCTGGAACCCTAGCCCAGGTTGCCCAGAGAAGTGGTGGAAACCCCATCCACAGAGCCACTCCAGGTAAGATTGTTTGGGGCTTTAAGTAACCTGCTCTGGTTGCATATATCCCTGCTGACTACAGGGGGTTGGACTAGATGACCTTTAAATGTCTCTTCCAACCTAAAGCACTCTATGATTCTATAAATAAGTTTCATTGAATAATTTGTTTTTATTTTGCTCTTGTATTAAACATGAATCCAGGCTTGCAATTTTTAGAGGTATAATTTAACACAAGACAAACTGACTTCCATTAATATTTTTTCTCCACCTCAACTGCTTTATCTGACCATCAGAAAGTCTCTTTACAGGATGATTTTAATCTCAGCAAGTTTTATATACACAGAAGAACGTTTTAGCTTACCGCTCAGAGAAGCACAAATAACTCTGAGGTCTTGGTTACAAGTTAGTTCCATCTACATTGTAGGTATAACTTCAACCACAGACCTCCCCAAAACTTTAACCTAGAAGAGAGGAAAGAGATGTGGAGGAAAGATAGGTAAAGTCTCCTGGAGTTAAGTTTGAAATGGACACTCAAAAAAAAAAAGTAGTTAACAAAAATTAATAAAGAAATGCCAGAGGAAGCTAAACATCACAACTAAGACATTTTTGCAGCACTAAGACTGGAAATTAAAAATGAATGTAATGAAAATAAGGAGGACAGGGTAGAATTGAATCACACCAAGAGGATAAACATGACTTGAAGGAGAAACGCCTATGGAGGAATATATCAATGTTGTCAACATCTGCTGAATGACCACGGAACTTCAACATTTTGCTGAATACTTTGAGTATGAAGCTCTTGGTTAGAACATGTTTCCAATTCCTCTCTAAATTGAAGAGGAGAATCCTTATGTCAAATGAAAGCTCAAATTCTCGTGCACCTCTTCACTACCAGACCACTACTTCCCAAAAGTCATCTCAGTTGTAACCATCACTGAATGAACTATCACTCACCAAGTGCACCGTGTGTTCATTAGACAACATTTCTGTGGCAATCAACCCAAATGGGGACCTTCTGAGGGAGGGGCAGAGAGGAAGAAAAGGGCAGAAGGCAGCATTCACAGCTTGGAGATAATAAACAGGTTTTTATGTTGAAGATACAATTTTGTCTTCCATTACCCTAATAAAGAACTATGATTAGGTGAAACATTTAGAAGCAAAAATGGAGATGTGTAAGGAAAAATTCAGACAACAGAAGTAAAAAGCCTGCCTCAGTATTCTGGAAATGCAGGAAAGAAGTAACTGGGAATTACAGAAAGATTAGTGTAGCTCACAGAAAATGCTAAAGGTTTGAAGACAATGGATGGTTCAAATGAAAAAAAGCTTAATGGTGAGATGCAAGAAGGAAGAAAATGTAAGGTTTTCTCATTCTGGGGTCAGGTAATTAATTTACTGAGAAAATGTAACAGCCCTTCTTGAAAACATGTGCAAAAGCTGAGGATATCGTTCAATGTTCTTGCTGCAGTGAAACTGAATGATGAATTTAAGAGTTCATGTTCTGTGCTGAAATAAAGGGGAAAATAAAAGGGGAAAAGGGAAGGACTTTGGGAGACAAAAGGCTCACCAGTTTTTACCTCTACAAATGCATGAGGTTGAATCATAGACTGGTTTGGGTTGGAAGAGACCTGCAGGATCATCTAGTTCCAACCCTCCTCCCATCATGGGCAGGGACACCTTCCACTAGACCAGGTTGCTCAAGGCCCCATCTAACCTGCCTTTGGACACTTCCAGGCTTGGAGCCTCTACAACTTCTGTGGGCAATCTGTTCCAGAGCCTCGCCACCCTCATGGGGAAAAATTTCTCCCCAATGTCTAAAATCTACCCTTAATGTCTAAATACTCACTTGTTACAAAATAGTGTAGAATTTGTTCAAACTCTTCAATGTAACAATATGAGAGCGAATTAAAGACCAAACATCAGTAGCTCCTTTATGATTTCCAGTGGCTAAGGGGGATGTGTAAGCAAATTATTTACTACAGAGTAAGTAATGAAAGCCTAACAATGTATATCGAAGGTATGTTAGGTAAAAAGGTTTGAAGTGTTTGTTTCAAACTCCTTGTTGAACAGAGGGTTTGTAGTATATACAGTGCTCTGATACAGCTGAATTTTCTACTTCTGAGGTCACCTTTCTATGGATAATTCTATAATCCTAGACTTTTTATCCCACCAGTAGATTCCCAGCAGCACAGTGCGACAAAGAATTTATCTGTGATGCCACTGAAGAATAAATCGAGCATTCCAAAATGTAGTATTTAATGGATTCTTCTTTCTCAGGCTGTTCTTCCCTTAGAAAACAAAGGCAAGTTCCAATGAAACTGGGGGGGTGGGGGTGAAGTATGTTTACACACAATATTACAAGCTAAAAGAATACAAATACTCAAGGCCTGGGAATTTCAGCACTATCTGACAATTTGCTAATGACACATTGCAGCCAGTGCTCCCTTTGACTATTTATAATCTATTTTAATTGAGGTCAAATTAACACAATGAAATGAAGTAACAACACAATGAGAGTTAAAATACAATAATAATAAATGGCAATGTTAGAATTTAATGTATGTTAAATAATGTTTAAACATTTACTAAATACTTATTCTCTACACCATGAAAATAGCAAATATCCGCTAATGAAGAAAATTTGCTGCTAGCCAGTAACTGAGTTGACTCTGTAATGAGGAATTACATATGGGCTTGGCATTAAAGAACAACTTTCTTGTCCTTATCCCATTTACTTAATAAGTAAATCCTGGTTTCAATATATTTTTACTTTCTGATCATATGTCCTCAAATTCCTAACCCTAAGAAATGTGAACACTGTGTACTAAGAAATGTGAACACTGTGTACTAAGAAATGTGAACACTGTGTACTCAGATCACAGAGATGTCAATAAAAAGCAACCGCCCCACACAGATTAATTCCTAAAAACACAACCCAGTCATCCAGATATGTCCCTGCACCTCAAGCCTCATTCAAACCACATGTTAAATTATTACTTAAGCAATTAAACAAATCTTACCTGAAGTGTGCCTCCCATGATTCTGTGACATCCTCTGGAAAAGATCGTTGTTGTGCTCATAATACCTGTAGTCCTCATGGACACGATCATTTAATTGACGTCTCCTCTGGGCATCATAAAAATGATCATAATAGTAACAACGGGCACCAGCATCTCCATTTTCCAAAGCAGAATTAGCTTCTGTTAGAAAGGACTGGGAGGAAGAGCCATATTCCCTAGGGACATCAGCTAAACTTCTTGCAAGATAGGAAGGAGCAGACAGTCTGTTGCTTTCACGTCTCATTATTTCATGAGGTGGCCTCTGCACCGGAGTGCGAAGGAAACTCTGGTTTCTGGAAACAATTCCATCTGCACCAGAAGCATACCCAGAAGAAGTTGAGTCAGGAGGACAGATATCAGTTCGTCTTGGAATGGTTGGACCGTGACGGATAAATGAAGGCATCAGATCTGATGGATGGCAGGAAAGACAAGTAAGAACTTTGACTGCACACACATTTGGCTGATTTACACCATGGGACTGAGGAAATTCAAATTGTTGAAGCCCTTTAAGGCACTTCTAAAGCATTATGGGAATGATACAGTTTGTACTGGTGCAAAGAAACGATCACAGCCAAAAGAGTGCAGAGGCAGACAATCAGCTGAAGATGAGCCAGTGTGTGCCCAGGTGGCCAAGAAGGCCAACAGCATCCTGGCCTGGATCAGCAACAGCGTGGCCAGCAGGAGTAGGGCAGGGATTGTCCCCCTGTACTCAGCACTACTGAGGCCACACTGTTCAGTGAGCTTTGGGGCCCTCACTCCAAGAAGGACATCGAGGTGCTGGAGCATATCCAGAGAAGGGAGTCAAAGCTGGTGAAGTGTATAGAAAACAGGTCTGGTGATGAGTGGCTGAGGAAACCAGGATTGTTGTGTCTAAAGAGGAGGAGGGCTGAGGGGAGGCCTTCTAGCTCTCTACAGCTCCCTGAAAGGAGGTCGGGGCCAGGTGGGAACTGGTCCCTTCTCCTAAGAAACATGTGACAGGACAAGAGGAAATGCACCAGGGAAAATTCAAGTTGGACATTAGAAGAAGCTTCTTCTCTGAAAGGGTTCTCAAATTCTGGAACAGGCTCCCTAGGTAGGTGACTGAATCCCCATCCCTGGAGGTATTTCAACAAGGCAGAGATGTGCTGCTGAGGGACCAGGTTTAGCACCAGCCTTGGTAGCTAGACAATAGTTGATAGACTTGGTGATTCTAAAGGTCTTTTCCAACCAAAAACAGACTCCATGACTGCTTCCACAATAAACAAAAATCCTTAACTCCCCTAAAAAAACATTAAAACACCACCCAAACCATTCCCCACTGTACTGAGGCAACATCAGCCATGTTTCACATCTCCACTAGAAAGGTCAAGAAAACCTAAGCACCCTGGCTACTATTTTACTACTTCAAGAGCACCCTTATATAGTCAGAATAACTGAAGACATTAATGACTACACACTCATGGGATTCCCCAAAAGAATAGAATTCCTGCTTTCTCCACTAATCACCAAATTCAGCCAGCAAAATGCTGTCATTCTGCACACGTTATCAAATTGTTGTGAAGGTATTTGCTCTCTACCTGAAGAGGTTTTGCACACTATTAGTGACACGGTTTAGCAGCAGACTCTGTAGTGTTGGCTTAATGACTGGAATCAATGATCTTGAAGGTGTTTTCCAGCCTTAATGATTCTATGATTTTATTACTTCTCTCCTTAGTATCTCTTTGAACATGATGCAAGTAATTTCCCTCCAGGTAAGCTAACAGTAAAGTTGTTAACCCCTTGGACCAACCTACAGCTTAACATGAAACAAATTTTGTGGGGGTGGGTTTTCTTCCTTTTAAAGATTAAGTCAACATAATCAGACTACTAAATGTTTTTTGCCTGTTGGCTGGGGAACCAGCTGTTCGTGCAGCAAATACTTCCAGAAAAGCTGAGTGCTTGCTCCTGCCAGCAAATCAGTCACTGCTAGCTGTGATCTCCAAGCTAATCCTGCAATTATAGCATAACACATTTCACACAAAACCCCAGCATTGGTGGGGGTTGGAAGTGACCTCTGGAGATCATTTAGTCCAACTTCCCCCGTTAAAGCAGGGTCACCCACAGCAGTTTGCCCATGATCACAATGTCACAGAATCACACTGAATCACAGAATGGTAGGAAGGAATCTCTGAAGATTGAGTCCAACCCCTGCCAAGGCAGGTTCACCTAAAGGTGGTCACACAGGAACACATCCAAGCATTTTGAATGTTTCCAGAGATGGAGACTCCACCTCTCTGGGCAGCCTACTTCAGGGCTCTGTAACCCTTACATTAATGAAGTTCCTCCTCATGTTTAGAAGCAACTTCTTATGTTGAAGTTTGTGCCTGTTAATCCTTGTCTTGTCACTCAGCACCACTAAAAAAAGGACTGGTTCCATCCTCCTGACACCCATCCTCTGAGTATTGATCAGCATTGATGAGATTCTCCCTCAGTCTGCTCTTGTCTAGAATAAAAAGCCCAAATTCTCTCTTTCCTCAGAACAGGGATGTTCCAGTTCCCCTCAGCATCTTTGTGGCCCTTTTCTGTACCCTCTCCAGCCCTTCCCTGTCTTTCCTGAACTGGGGAGCCCAGAACTGGACACAATAATCCAGATGTGGCTTCACCAGAGCAGAGGGACGAGAACCTCCCTCAACCTGCTTCCCACACTCTTCTTAATGCATCTCAGGATGTCCAGGTGGGATTGGAATCTCTCCAGAGAAGAAGACTCCGCAAGTCTTCACTTGTTTTCAAAGATTAACCAAACCAAACCTAAGTGCACTTTTGATGTGTACTTGCTACTGTTTTGTACAGTCTTAATGAAAACAGAGCTGTGGCCTGAGCATCAGGTTAACCACAGGAAGATCAGCACATCCAAGGTACATAGCGGTGACCTCATCAGGTTGATTCATGGTGAAGAACTGGAGCACTTGCTTCCGCGGGGATTTTATGCACACACCTTTTGGCAATGCACACAGCCTAGATGAGGAAAACAACAACTGACTTCTGGAAAGACAGAGATGATCTGATCCATTCACCTGAAAGATACCTGTTTGGGGACTATCCTAAACCCCGCACCTGCTGAAAACTCAGCAACACCAGCTAATTAACATAAACAAGTCTGTTCATTGAGAGTACCTGGTAGCAACACTATGCATAGGGCTCTTCTTCAAATCCAGCCTTCCTTTGACGTTTAACCTCTTTCCACCAGCTGTTATGAAACAGGGAGGATTCCCCACTTTCCCTGAGAAAGGGAACACCAAAAGCTGTGCAAGGCCTCTGAGGCCATCTGGGCTGCAGTCAGAGAATCAGAGAATTGCCCTTTTGGAAAAGAGCTTTAAGAACATTGATCTCAACCATCAACTCAACACCACCATGTCCACCACTAAACCACATCTCTCAGCACCACATCTATACAGCTTGTAAATACCTTCAGGGATGGGGACTACACCAATATCCTGGGAAGCCTATTAAAGAGCTTGACAAACCTTTCAGAATTGTTCCTTATGTTCGACCTAAGCCTCCCCTGCCGCAATCTGAGATTACTTGCAAGAAGAGACCAAGCCTCACCTGGCTCGAACCTCCTTTCAGGGATTTGTAGAGCCGGAAGGTCTCCCCTGAGCCTCCTTTTCTCCAGGCTAAACAACCCCAGGTCCCTCAGCTGCTCCTCACCAGACCTGCTCTCCAGACCCTTCAGCAGCTTCGTTGATCTTCCCTGGACACCACAAAGTCCTCCTTGCAGTGAGGTCGCAGAACCGAACCCAGTATTCGAGGTGCAGCCTTACCAGTCGCAGCACACAAAGAACGACCCCCCCACTTCCCACTTCGTCCCCGTGGAAGCCTCAGCCTTATCCCCCCCCATCCCGCCCCTCATCCCACCGAGCCCGTCCCCAACACTCACTGCGAAGCAGAGGGCTGGTCTCCTTCTTTACGTATTTGCCCTGCACCTCGCCCGGCTTGGAAAGCTCCGTTCGCGTCTTCTTCCGCGACAGCATCCCACCTCCCGGCCCGCTACCACCGCCCGCATACCCGGCGCCACTCCCCCGCTCCGCAGGGCAGGGCCCGGCCGATAACGGCCCCCTCAGGCGCTGCGGCCGTTGCTCGGCTGCCTCATAGCCGCGTACCGGGGCTGGAGGTGGGGGCTGACACACACGAGGTGCGCGGGGTCCTCCGCGCTGAGGGGAAACGGCGGCAACGGCGGCGCGCGGGCCGCGGGGGCTTGTGGGAAGGCGGCCTCCGCCCTCCGGGGACAAGCCGCGGGGCACTGGGCCGCCGAGCGCTGCCACAGCGCCCCCGCGCGGAGGGGAGGGCGCCCACTGCGGCGGGCTGGTCTGGTGGCGAGGGGGGATGGGGGTCCTCAGGGACCCTGTTTCGCCCTCAGTCCCGCACCGAAACTCGACCTTGAGGGCTGGCAAAGACGAGACGCAGTAGGCTGCTCCTGCATGAGGGGCTGCGGGGACACTCAGCTGGTTGGAGAGGGCAGCGGTGGCAGCGCTGCCAGCGCTGCCGGCCTGGAGGGTGGGTGAATCTCGGGTCCTCGGGGCTTCGTGCACTTCCAGCGGGTAGCTCGTGTCCCTGCTTCCACTCAAGTTACAAAAGAACGATTTTATGAGTTTAAGCACAACAGACATACAAAAAGCACCCGGTATTTTCAATTATAAGGTGAGGAATTGCTCTGCAACTTGAGCTGGAGCACTCAGTCCAGCTCTCGAGTCCTGTTGGAGAGGGGCCACAGAAGGCCACAATGATGGAAGAGCTGGAAGCCCCCTGCTACCAGGCCAGACTGAGAGAGCTGGGGTTGCTGAGCCTGGAGAAGGGAAGGCTTCAGGGAGACCTTCTGGTGGCCTTTCAGTGCTTAAAGGTGCTGGTCAGAAAGCTGGGGACAGACTTTTAGCAGGGCCTGTTACAGGACAAGGGGTGATGGTTTGAAACCATAAGAGGGAGATTCAGAATGGAGAGAAAGGATTTTTTACACCAAGGGTGGTGAGACACTGTTGAGGTTGCCCAGAGAAGTGGTAGATGCCTCATCCCAGGAACCACTGGAGGTGAGTTTGTCTGGGGCTGTGAACAACCTGCTCTAGCTGCAGATGTCCCTGCTGACTGCAGTGGGGTTGGACTAAATGGACCTTTAAAGGTCCCTTCCCACCCAAACCATTCTGTGGTTCAATGAACTTTAGTTGAGGTGAGTGAAAATAACTTAGAAAAAAGTGCCCCCTGTCTGTTTTTTACATTTTCATCATTTTTATACTTCCTTAATGGAAGAAACTACTTTTAGTGGCTGCCAAACTGCTCTTTTAAAATTTTTTTGTAGCTTTGTGTATCTATCTGATGAATTTGTAGATATCACAACTACCGTGGGAAGATGCCAAAAGACTTTCCCTTTGTTTAAAAACCAAAAGACACTAATATGGCTCATACAGTAATTTTTTATTTCTTTAATTTTGTACATTCATTATAAATAATGTGTGAGTTGGTTCATCGTTCACTTTTACATGATGTTGTTAGGACAATATATTACAGTGAAACAAAACAAACTTGATAGAAAAAATACCTTTTTTTTTTTTTTTTTCATCTATACAGAAGTTATTTATACAGGAGAATGAACAGGTAAGTGATGGAAAACCTGAGACAGTGATGCTGAAAGTAAACAAAAAGATTTTACCTTAGATAGATCCAAACTGCCCCCTGAACTACCTTACATATAATCTGGCTACGATTAAATATGTTACAATCTTTTTCTTTCTTTCTTTTTTTCTTTATTTTCAATCCATTTGAAGAATTTGAATCAGAATTCAGAGAAGAATCAAAGAATTCTGATTTTTGAAAGCATTAAAATAGTTCCACGTTGCTTGTATTTGAAGTAATAATCAAAGAATGTGTGACAATGCATGCTTTTAAATAATTTTAAATTGGCAAGTAGCATTTAAAATGTGTGAATTTAGCATGCTTCATTTTAACTTGGGGTCCTTCCTTTCCCAATACTCCCAACCCAAGAGATCTGTGTGCCTTTATTTTCACAGTGATTCATAAAGCAAGAGTTGAAAACATTTAAAACACCTTCTGGTAATAAAGCAGTTAGATATCTTAACTTGTGAGACCTGTTGTATGCGTGAGACCTAGAAATTCAGTGATTTTTGACTGGTATACTTTGGTATCTTTAAAATGTCTATACTGCATAGGAGACACATTCATGCACAGAAAGACCACTAATGCTTAGTAACTGACATGTTTCTATGCTTATTTTCAGTAGCCTGGGCTTTGCAAAAGCAGCTGCTTGTCTTCTGAGCTGACACAAGGAACCCATAAGCAACAAAACACTTGTTGGTAAGCAGCACCACTGCCTTCCTCTGCTTTCCCTTGGTTGGGGAAGGGATTGTCCTGAATTGTCCCTGTAGCAACAAAAACGGTACAGTAGAGAAAGGCTCTAGAATGTGTAATTCTAAAAGGCACTTCTGAGAATTAATTCACCCAGGTATTCCAGTGGAGTTTTGTCTCTATAAATAAATAAATAAATAAAATCTTTGTCAGACTTTTTTTCTCCTTCTCCTCTTCTCAGGTTTGTTTTGTGAAGCTGAGTGAAATAAAGTTAGGGCAGGGTGAGATAAGTTGAGAAAGGGAGAAGTCAAAGTCCTTTTTCTCTGTTTCTTCCTTCTGTTACTCCCTTTTTTTTTTTTTTTGGTACTGTGTTCTGCAAACCTTTGCATGATTGGGTTGTAGAAACCTGATAACAATCCAGGAGATCAAAAGAATGAGTTAAGTAGTCTTACCTTTAAAATTGAGTAATGTGAAATTAATTGCACAACAATTTAAGTGAAATACTCATTCCCTCTCCTTAGCCTTTGATCACAGACTGAGCATTGGAATTAAACACAAGCCAGGATACGAAGTCCTGTTAAGTGTTGCCTAATAACATTTGTCCATGTGTAGTTCTGATCATCCCAACCCCCTTTAGATTATTTCCTAGGACTGTTTTGAGACTCTGATAATTTCCCTGACTCACCCCACAACGTGTTGCTGACACACAGCCCTGGTACCTGCACACAGAGCTGGTACCACTGATCAATATTAAAAGAAGTAACAAGCTCACATTGCTTCAACTTTTCAAAAGCTCTGATTTGTATCAATGCAGTTTGTCAATCTGACATTTCAAATTGATGAAAAAAATTGTGCAGCCCCTAAAAAGCAGGATGTGTCAATCCCTGAAGTTGAGATAGCTTAGAGGAACACACAGTGCAGGTGTTTAGAACAGCAAAACAATTTATAATTAATAATTGTGATATCCCAACATGTTACCCTTGATTCTATTTCCATGACTCTATTTCCATTTTTCACTCTGTTGCCTCAAAGCAATGGAGAAGGCAAAGGAAGAGGCAGAATAAGGAGGGAGGAGGAGGAAAAGGAGAAAGGAAGGAGGGAGGAGGAGGAAAAGGAGAAAGGAAGGAAGGAGGAGGAGGAAAAGGAGAAAGGAAGGAAGGAGGAGGAGGAAAAGGAGAAAGGAAGGAAGGAGGAGGAGGAAAAGGAGAAAGGAAGGAAGGAGGAGGAGGAAAAGGAGAAAGGAAGGAAGGAGGAGGAGGAAAAGGAGAAAGGAAGGAAGGAGGAGGAGGAAAAGGAGAAAGGAAGGAAGGAGGAGGAGGAAAAGGAGAAAGGAAGGAAGGAGGAGGAGGAAAAGGAGAAAGGAAGGAAGGAGGAGGAGGAAAAGGAGAAAGGAAGGAAGGAGGAGGAGGAAAAGGAGAAAGAAAGGAAGGAGGAGGAGGAAAAGGAGAAAGAAAGGAAGGAGGAGGAGGAAAAGGAGAAAGAAAGGAAGGAGGAGGAGGAAAAGTAGAAAGACGAAGGAGGAGTTCACACCCTATATATCTAATTCAAGCCCTCAACCCTCCAAAATTGGTGTGTAAGCACAGAGACATAAATATCATCCCCTACAACCACAGTACCACATGGCATCATGCTCCATGGTCTATGCCACAGCTTGCAGGCAGTTTGTCCCAGTTTCTGGGGGACTTTTGGCTTTGCTGTCGGAATTGTCACTTTGCTCATGATCTTGGAGACAAAACACCTCACCACTTTCCCCTACATTCCAAATTCATACATATTTAAAGAGGTCCAGTTTCAAGTATTTCCAGTATGGCCCTTTTACCAGGTTTAGTTACATTGTTGACCATGTCTTACTGGTCTGATGGTGGCAGAGGGCATTTAAACTGGTAATAGTATATGTACAAGTGTTCGAGTATGTGAGTTCCTAATTCAGCTGCTTCTGTGTCAAATTCAAAGGTATTCTCAGAAAACTTGCATTTCCCAGCCTCATTGATTGATCAAATGGGATCAAAAGGTACCTGTCACTACAAA
Organism: Picus viridis; assembly: GCA_033816785.1. Lineage (NCBI taxonomy): Eukaryota > Metazoa > Chordata > Aves > Piciformes > Picidae > Picus > Picus viridis. Next base: position 34,551,156 of record CM066585.1, on the reverse strand, counting down.
CCTTGATGCTCTTCTACCTTAGTGACTGCACATTGGTCTAGGAAATACTCATCCAGAGTTTGGTTTTATCCTGCTTTTCCTAATGCAGATATATTTTCATCCTCTGGCATGAATATCCACATTTATGATGGTGAAGGAAGCTAACCTAGGCTGTTATTCCCTGAGTTCATCATGTTCACATTGAATGTGTTTCTTCACAATCACTAACATTGAGATCCTGTCCTCAGATCTCCTACAGCAGACAGACCTTTCTAAATGACCACTTGAACACTGCATTGCTCGCAAAGACCCATGTTTGTGAGGCCTAAATGACAGGATTTCACTAACAAAATCATTCTAATCCCCCTCTTCATTCTTCTGCCAGTTGTTTAATAAACATACTCCACTGCTTTAATGAATTTACAAGTTACATAAACAAACCTCACATCTTCACTGGCTCTTCCTTTGTTTAGAAATAACTTATTTCCATGTACAAAAAAAATAATTAATAAAATAAATGTAAGGCCTCCACAAATTTTAAGTTGTCTGGCAGCACAGCTTAAAAGAAAGGAAAAAAAAAAATAGGCTTTCTTTGCCAGCTGGGAAGTTTCTTCAGATGAAACACTGTCTATTTACATGTTTTTAAGACAACTTTTTGTTTGTTGTTTTTTTTTTTCTGAGCTCTGCAGAGAAACAGCCGTGAAGAACAACCCAAAATTCTGTTTGAAATGGAACATTTTGCTTCACAATATACCAGAACCCACTTGCAGGACAGACTGCATCCAGAAAGTTTTGGTTTCAACAGCAGTTTAAAATGACAGTGTTGATGACTGGCCTATCAATGTCATTAGGTTTGGGCCATGAAGTATTTCAGGAAGCCAAAACTACAGTTTTAATTCAGTGATACAAGTTGGTGTTAGACCTTGGCTTCAATCTAGGCAGGAATAATCACCTCAAGTACAGCAGATTCAGAATTTACATTAAACCCAAATAGCAAAATAAGTTAATCTAAAACACCCCTTGTCTTTGTTTTTTTGTTTTTGTTTTTTTTTTTTTTTCCTGTAGTGAAGATAACTTTTAGCCAAAACTTAACAGAAAACCAGTTTGGGAACAAACAAAAAAAATTCTGTTTTGGCAGTGTCCAGGTTTGGAAGTTCGCTCTTTCCTCTCCTTGGAGGCAGCTGTTCACTAAAACTCATCAGTACAAAAAAGGCAACACAGTGAAAAAGCTGAAATACCAACATTTCAGTAAAGTGCACGGGGCTGTGCCAGACTTGAATGGCTTTGCTATGACCTTATCTCAGAGGCTGACTTCAAAGACGGGGATGCCAAGTTCTTCACTATCCTATTGAGGTTGGCAATTTTTTCTTCTAGCAAATAGTTCTTCCTTTCAGCAGTTTTCTGACGCTGTTCCGTCATCTCCAGAGCCTTCAGCAGCTGTGCATTCTCAACATAGAGATCCTTGACCATTGCATCTGCTTTAGTGTTCTTGGAAAGCTGAATTGTGAATAGAACATGATTACTCAGCACATTGAAAAGCGAAATGAAAAGATTTCAGGTTGGATATCTGGAAAAATTTCTTCACCGCATCACTGCATCTTTTAAAGAACTCCAGGCATGGGGATTTTCCACCACCCCTCCCGGCAGCCTGCTCCAGTGTTTGAGAACCACAGTATCACAGTATCGCTAAGGTTGGAAGAGACCTCGAAGATCATCAAGTCCAGCCTGTCACCACAGACCCCATGACTAGACCATGGCACCAAGTGCCACGTCCAATCCCCTCTTGAACACCTCCAGGGACGGTGACTCCACCACCTCCCTGGGCAGCACATTCCAATGGCGAATCACTCTTTCGGTGAAGTACTTTCTCCTCACCTCCAGCCTAAACTTCCCCTGGCGCAGCTTGAGACTGTGTCCCCTTGTTCTGGTGCTGGTTGCTAGAGAGAAGAGGCCAAACCCTTCCTGGCTACAACCACCCTTCAGGTAGTTGTAGAGAGCAATGAGGTCACCCCTGAGCCTCCTCTTCTCCAGGCTAAACAACCCCAGCTCCCTCAGCCTCTCCTCATAGGGCTTGTGCTCAAGGCCTCTCACCAGCCTCATTGCCCTTCTCTGGACACGTTCAAGTGTCTCAATGTCCTTCTTAACCTGAGGGGCCCAGAACTGGACACAGTACTCAAGGTGTGGCCTAACCAAAACAGAGTCCAGGGGCACAATGACCTCCCTGCTCCTGCTGGCCACACTATTCCTAATGCAGGCCAGGGTGCCGTTGGCCTTCTTGGCCACCTGGGCACACTGCTGGCTCATGTTCAGGCAGCTGTCGATCAGCACCCCCAGGTCCCTCTCTGTTTGGGAGCTCTCCAGCCACTCCGACCCCAACCCCTCTGTATGGGGTTGTTGTGGCCAAAGTGCAGCACCCGGCACTTGGACTTGTTGAATTTCAGGGAAGAAGTTCCTTCTAATATCCAACCTAAACGTTCCCTTGTGCAATTTCAGGCCATTTCCTCTTGTTCTATCACTTGTTACTAAGGAGAAGAGACCAACTCCCACCTGGCTCAGACCTCCTTTTGGGGAGCTATAGAAAGTCAGAAAGTCTCCTGCTTCAGCCTTCTCTCCAGGCTGAAGAACCCCAGTTCCCTCAGCTGCTCCTCACAAGAGCTTTTCTCCAGACCCTTCACCATGGTCCTTGCCCTTTTCTGGACCTGCTCTAGCACCTGAATGTCCTTCTTGCAGGGAGAAGCCCAAAACTGAACCCAGTATTCAAGGTGTGGCCTCACCAGTGCCAAGTACAGGAAGACAACTCATGTATTCATCTTAATTTCCTTTGTTGGAAAACCTGTACATTTGTGGGGTCTTTACAGATGGTGGGCATAGTTTGAAACTGGAAAGAGTTTGCAGATCAGGCAGGGGCAGGCTTCAAACAACTCCTGTCAGATGAATACTGTTTCATTACATTTGTTCTCTATGAATGAGTCTAGCTCATGAGGGGACCCACAAGCTCAGTGATTCCACTGAGATTCTTCCTCTGAAATTTGGACCACCGGCTCATCCTACAAAATTGCAGGTACCAGCCTAGCACTTGTCTACCTGCTTTTGGGAACAGCCTTGCAGGAGGTCCTGTCAGCAGAGCACTTCTTTAGAATGAAAGAGGAGAATGCACCTTAGTAGAAAACACATATTGTATTATGTCACACCTGGGAGTTTGAAAGACCATTTCATAGGTTTCGGTTGGAAAAGACCTCTAAGATCATTGAGTCCAACCATCGACCTAACACCACCATGGCCATTAAACCATGACCCAAAGTGCCATGCCCACACATTTCTTGAGCACCTCCAGGGATGGTGACTCCACCACCTCCCTGGGCAGCCTGTTCCAATGCCTGACCACTCTTGCAGGAAAGAAATTTTTCCTAACATCCAACCTAAACCTCCCCTGCCACAATTTCAGGCCATTTCCTCTTGTTCTATCATCTGAGGGAAAAGAGACCAGCCTCCACCTCACTCCAACTTCCTTTCAGGGAGTTGTAGAGAGCAGTGAAGTCTCCCCTCAGCGTCCTCTTCTCCAGACTTAGTGTCAGTTGCCTCAGCTGTTCCTTACCAGACCTGTTCGCCAGACTTTTCACCAGCTTTGTTACCCTTTTCTGGACACACTCCAGCAGCTCAGTGTCTTTTTGTGTAGTGAGGGGCTCAAAACTGAACTCAGTACTGAGGATTTCTGAAGAAGGCAGAGAGTGGCAAGAACCAAAACCACAAGAAGCACAGGTTGTGCTAGGACAAGGGTCACAGAGAAATGAATAACTGTACAACAGTCCTGTCTGTGCTTTTCAGGAAATTCTTTTTTCTCCTTTCCTAAATGTGACTTGGCAACTTTTTCTCACTTAGTTGTTTGCAGAAGCAACAGGGGTGATTTGAAGTAGAGAGTAAGAATGCTTACTTGTTCCTTGAGCTGATTCACTTTATCTTGGAGAAGCCTCTTCACAAGCCTTAGTTTCTGTTCAACATCCATCATACGCTCTTCCATCATTTTTAGAAGCTGCTCATGACCTCCCTGGAAAGCAACATTTGTGTCAGAATCAGTTAATGAAAATCAGTTCACCAAAACCAAGTTCACATTCACTAGCCTCTTCTTTTCCCCTGACCCCCAGTTTAATGGTTAAGAAAATACCTGGCACTCCCAATTAATAAACCATTTGTGGAAGCAAAGAGTTATGGCACCACTTAAGGGACACTCGAAGCATTAAATTCATTTTCCAACTGTATGTTACACCTGAAATTGCCAGATGCAAGAAAAAAAAAATCATTAGAAAAATTCTAATTTCTGTCTTGACTGTGATAGATTTGGATAGTTTCCTGTTCTTAGGTGCTGCCATAATTCACAAAGTACCCATCAAAAATCTTGACCATTTTAGGAAAAAAAAAAAAAATTAAGGTGAGGCCATAGTTGTCTGTTGTTTGACAACATTCCCATGACAAGCCCCCTTGAAATTGAGTAATACCTGAAAAAAATAGAACAAAATTATCCCAAGCTTGATTTTAAAATGTATTTTAGATTAGCTGTCAATAACTAACATTCCCAAACAGTAACTCTCAAATGGGTTTGCTCTTTTTCTTCCCTGAGCAAAGTGTAACTGAAAGTGTAGTAGCTCAGTGTCATGAGGGATCTGTTACACCAATGTTTGAGTGAAATTTCCCCCCCAGTAAATTAGAAACCCCAAGGACTACAGAAAACCTGTTTGCATTTGGGACACTGACTGCAAGGAAAGAGGATTCTCTATTGTAGTGATGATTTGTTACTCCAATTCTAGGAAGTCAGTGGAGAAAATTAACCTGGAGTGCTAACACACAGTGAGATGAGCCTGGAAGAGGCAGAAGGTCACCAGCAGGGCTGGAACTTGCAGCTCTGGACAAAGCCAAGGAGATATATAATACTGCTCTAGAGAGCTGCAGATTTTGACCCCAAAAAGTGATGTCTGGCTAGCACCACCACTGAGGTATTAATGTAGCAGTCACAGAATGGTAGAGGTTGGAAACGACCTCTGGAGATTGTAGAATCCAATCCCCCTGCCGAAGCAGGTTCGCCTAAAGGAGATCACACAGGAACACAACCAGGGAGGTTTTGAATGCCTAACCTTCTCTCCAAAACAACATACCTTCAAAACCAGAAGTACTTCTACACATGCTGGGGAGGACACATGAAAAATGGAGAGAGGAGTGTTTTGGGTAGGTAGTTGCTCATCTAAACCACCATAAAAAGATGCCCTGAGGGGATCAATTGAACTCCACTCAATATTTTATTTGTTGTAATACCAGAAACTCCTAAATTCTATCTAGTGAAAGGGTGAGGGGTAATGGCTTCAAACTGGAATAACTTCCATTTAGATTAGATATTAAGAGGAAATTCTTGCCCTCGAGGGTGGTGAAGCACCGGTTGTCCAGAGAAGTTGTGAAGGCTCTAACCCTGTTCAAGTGTTCAAAACCAGGTTGGATGAAACCTTGAGCAACCTGGTTTAGCAGATGTCCCTGCCCATGGCAGGGGTGTCGGAACTAGATGATCTTTAAGGTCTCTTTCAACCCAACCCGTTCTATGATTTCATGTGTGAGGTTATAGAACCACTTAGCTTGTGAAAAACACTGACAAAAAAAAGTTACATTAGTCACAGGAAGCTGCTTTACAGGGTTGCTGGACTGGATAGATTTCTGGATTAAAAAAAGTACTAAGGCAGGATTTACAGGGGATTTTCTAGCCAAGTTATTTTCATCTGTCTTCTGTAATTTGTTTGGAATTCAGAACCATGGCTGACTCTTTCACTTCAGAATGGCCATGGTGGCCTTGAACAAACAAGTCGTTAAATGGACATTAAGAATTGCAATTGTCTTAGTACCTGTGATTCCTATTTTTTGGCTTGAAGTACATCTGAAAATATTCTGTTTAACTTCATATTATAGCATAGAGGTCAGCTCAGGAATTGGCTTTAAAGGCTTTAGAAGGACAGGTGCAAAAATGTCTTTGAAATCAAAGAGTCGATATGGCTCATGGCTCTCAATTAGAAAAATTAGAAGCCTTAAAGACATGTTCTACTGATTCATAGAATGATTTGGATTGGAAGGGACCTCAAAGACATTCTAGTTTCAACATTCCCTGCCATGTTCCACTGGACCAAGTTGCTCAAAGCTCATCCAACCACCTCCAGGAAGAGGGTGTCTCTTAAAAATATTAAAAAGCTACTTTAATCTGATAATTTGAGCCAAAAGAAAAGCAACTAAGGAATATTAGCCAAAAAAAAAAAAAAGTGTGTTAGCTTTCTCTTTTCTGTCATTGCCTTTTCCCTTCATGGTCACAGCAGCAGATATTCTACCCACGCAGTGACTGTGCAGGTAGATCTGCTAAAGATCACAGAATATATCTGGTTGGAAGAGACCTTCACGATCAACCAGTCCAACCTTCAACCCAGCACTAAATGTCAACACTAAACCATATCCCTAAGTGCCAGGTCCATGTAGCACTTGAACACCCCCAGGGATGGTGACTCCACTATTGCCATGGGCAGACCATTCCAGTATGTTCGATAACCCTTTCAGTGAAGAAATACTTCCTAACATCCAGCCTGGCACATCTTGTAAAGGACTCAAGTCCACCCCCTTATTATAAATCCTGCCCTGAAGTGAAAGATGGCAATTGGAATATGAGATCCTCAGTACCAAAGCTATCACCCTCAACATCAAAACACATTTTATCTCAGGTCTTGTTCATAAAGCTGAAGCTATTGACACTATTAAGACAAGAGACAATCTGTTAAAAAAAAAAAAAAAACAAACCAAGAAAGAGAGAAATTTTATTTTTTCATTTACATCCAAAAAAAAAAAAAAAAAGAAAAAAAGTAGTCATCTTTCTCTGGTAGAAAGTTTTATACATCTTATACAGGAAAAAAAAAAAATTTAAAAAATTCAGTATAAATACCCCAGATATTCTCCAAGCCTCATATAAAATTAGTACCATTTGAGGGAAAAAAAAAAAAATAGTCTCTTTTTCACAACGTGAAAACGAACATAAATAAGAAGCATTTGCAACAGATAAACCAACAATTAATAAAAAGAAAAGACAGCTTATGAACTTTCAACAACATAGCTTCCAGACAAATAAATAACACTGTGGAGACTTTTTGTTTGTTCCTTTCCTGTTATTGTTGTTTTGGGTTTTTTTTAAATTTTCTTTGTAGTTGGTTGGGGGTTTTGCTGTTGTTTGGTTTGGGGTTCCCCCCCCCCCTCCCCCCCCCCTTAATTATTTTCCTCTTTGTTTTGTTTTTAAAGGAAGGAAAAAAAAACAAACAACCAACAAAGACAAAATTTGATCCTCAAGTATCTCAGCTTATGCCAGTTCATGTGTTTGTGTGTGTTTATCATGGTAAGGAATGAGATCATTAGCAGCCAAACTGTCAGAGGTGCCCGATCCTCCGGTAGGAATCTGCATGCACTGCTCGCTGCTCCGGTAGCAAGGCCTAGAGAAAGAAGGCAAGTGGGACACTTCACCCTGATATCCAGATAGGTTTGGTGGTTTTTTCTTGTAAATACGTATGAATCATTAAAAAAAAAAAACCACCCCAAACCAAAACCAAGAGAACACCAAATACAAGCAAAGCAAGCCACACAAGACAGACAAAACCACGCACACACAAAACCCCCATGCAAAGTACCACAGATTATATTTCTCTAAATATCAGCACTGCACATCTGCAAATTGAGAGATATTCACAGAAGCACAGAACCATAGGGGTTGGAAGGGACCTCTGGAGATTTGTGTCCAGCCCCCCTGCCAAGACAGGTTCACCTAGAGAAGGTCATACAGAAACATGTCCAGGTGGGTTTGGATTGTCTCCAGACAGAGACTCCACCACCTCACTGGGCAGCCTGCTCCAGGGCTCTGTCACCCTTAATGAAGTTCCTCCTCATGTTTAGATGGAACTCCTTATGGTCAGGTTTGTGCCCATTACCCCTTGTCCTGTCACTGGGCCCTACTGAAAAGTATTCAGGATGCATTTTCTAGAGGGAAGGTCTCTTTCAATTGGCTCCATGTTTTGGAGGGATTTTAAAAGGTCAGTGGCAATCATTACAGAATCACTATGGTTGGGAAAATACCTTCAAGATCAAGTCCAGCCATTATCTACCTCTACCAAGGCCACTACTACACCATATCTTGTGCACCATATCTAAATGGCTCTTAAATACATCCAGGGATAGCGATTCAACCACTTCCCTGGGCAGTCTTTGATAACCCTTTCAGCACAGAATTTCTCCCTGAAGTCCAACCTCCCCTGGCGTAACTTGAGGTCATTTCCTGCTGTCATACCCATTGTGACTGGTGAGAAATGACCAACATCTGCCTCACTGCAACCTCCTTTCAGGTAGTTTTAGAGAGCAATGAGATGTCTCCTCAGCCTCCTTTTCATTAACTGCAACTAGCAGAACAGTTAATTTCTCAGAGGAAATTGTCTGTCTCTATACATTTATTTACATATATATTAATATATCAGTTTATTATGTATAAACAATAATAAACATTACAATGAGGACATATAAAGTGGCAGACATTTATGTATCTATCTGTGTCTTGAAGACTGTGAAAAACATTGTCCAACTGATCTCCTTGGAACATTATTTCTATTTTACACCTAGCTGTAAGTCTTTTCCTGAGGCTTTCCAAGCTGTTGGTCAGAACTTTGACATAAAGAGCTGACGAAAGTAGGCAGTCAAGCAACTCTGAGCAAAACTATTGCTTAGCAGAGGTTCTAAAAGAACACAGGGGAAAATGAGGTCATTAACAGGTTCCCAAATCTAGTTATTGGGTAAGGAATATGAGGACAAGTGCAGGAGTTGCTACTGTGCAGCAGGGAAGGATCACAGCACTAGACACAGCAAAACCAAGTCATTTGCAATTCAGAAGAGTCCAGACAGGTTAACACAGCAAAAATAAAAGGCTCAGGAGCTTTAACTTAGTGGACTTTGAATGCATGGCAGCAGTTTTTGGAGGACAGTATCTCAAGGCTGAATGTCAAATGAGTGAGAACATAAACCATTATAGCCATGATCAAAAGAGCAATGAAAATTGCAAAGCATGATGAACACAACTCCAAAAAACAGGAAGGAAGGGGATAACTTTGGATACCTTATTACACAGAAGGATCTAAAGAAGCTGCAAAGTGCAAAGCAGCAGCAACAAAACTAAATAATTAGATTGACACAGAAAGCATGGAGATAACCTGGTGTTGTACTCACTGGTGAAAAGATGATGAAGAGGGATTAGGATGCAATTTTTCAAGGTGCTAAAGAGGACATTAAAATGGACAAAAGCTCAACTAGATGTTAACCTTAGAAATCAGGATGATGAAGAAAAACAAATCAACAACGAGAATTAAAGCAAGATGTGCTTACGGAAACATCAAAGTTGAGACAAACTGAAACAAACGTGGCCTTTTAGTTGTAGAATGCATGTGTTTAACAATGATTCTAGAAGGTCATTTAGAAATGCCCATGAGGAAAGGTGCAGGAGATTTTATAAACTGGAATATCCAGTCACTTAAATTAAAAAAAAAAAAAAAAAAAAAAAAAAAAAAAACAAAAAACCCAACACCCACACAAAAAAAGAAAAAACACCAAAAAACCACCAACCAACAGAAAAAAGCACACAATAAAATAGCAAAAAACCCAAACACCAAAACCCCAACAAGCACGCACAAAAAAAACCCCCCAAAATCCCAAACAAAAAGAACAACAGGAAAAAAACAAACCCCAAAGAACTAAAAAGCCCTGAACAAAACCCCCAAAAGCCCAATCCAAACAAAACCAATAAAAATAAAAAAAAATGAAAAGAATTAAGTGCATCACTGCACTGACAGCAAATATTTGCAAAGCCTCTCTGAAAGTAGTTTAAAATTTATGAAGCTTTCCAGAGGAAAAAAGCTTTTACAGGAAGAACACAGAAATGCTTTATCTGTAGAATGACAAGTTCCAGGACATGACTAGCTTGCAATATGTCCCTCAGGCTATCAAAGGCAAAATGACAGAGTCATCACTCCTAATGCAATAACACAGCATACTCATTTGCTGCAGCTGCTGTAATTGGGCTTTTACTGATGTCAAACCTCAGCTGCACACTCTCTGCTGAGCACTGCAACTGGTAAGTACATTAGCCTCCAGTAATGGAATTCAGTCAGGACACAGGTGAAAGAGAGAACCTTACAACTGATTGATTTTTTTTTAATTGATTCTTAGAATGGTTTGGGTTGGAAGGGACCTTAAAGATGATACAGTTTCAACCCCACTGCCATGGATGGGGACACCTTCCATTTGGTCAGGTTGCAAAAGGCCTTCAGCAGCTTCAGGGAGGTGTTCTTTTCACATTAGATTTTGAAGCTATAGAAACTGTGACTGCATACACTCTCTCTTCATAATACCCTTTTGTTCTGGAATATAAAATCACCGAGTGGTGAGGGTTGGAAGGGACCTCCCTGATAAAGCAGGTTCCACACAGCAGGTTGCCCAGGATCAAAATGTCCAGGCGGGTTTGGAATCTCTCCAGAGAAGCAGACTCCACAACCTCTCTGGGCAGCCTGCTCCAGGGCTCCAACACCCTCACACCAGAGAAGTTACTCCTCCTGTTCTAATGGAACCTCCTGGGTTCCAGTTTGTGCCCATTGCCCCTTGACCTGTCTCTAGGCACCACTGAGAAGAGTCTGGCTCCAGCCTTCTACACCCCACCCTTTAGCTCTTGCTGAGCATGGAGAAGATTCCCCTCTCAAGCTGCTCTTCTCCAGGCTAAACAGCCCTATGTCTCTCAGCCTTTCCTTCTCACAGAGATGCTCCAGGCCCCTCAGCATCTTGGTAGCCTCCACTGGACTCTTTCCAGTAGTTCCCTGCCTCTCTTGAACTGAGGAGCCCAGAACTGGACAAAATACTCCAGATAGGGCCTCGTTAGGGCAGAATAGAATAGAGGAGAACCTCTCATGACAAGAGCACATTGCTGGCTCTAATGTAACTCAGTACTGAGCCTACTGAGAGGTTTTTGAGCTATTAGGAGTTAGTATTTTTAGTGTATAGTGTAACTGCAATCTGAATTTACAATGTGAAGGGCTTGTGTTTTTTTTTCTGCTAACAGATTAATCATAGAATTGTTTAGGTTGCAAAAGACCTCTAGGATCAACTCCAACCATCAACCCAGCACTGCCAGTGTTAATATTTTACATAAGTTACTTAGAGCTTTGTCTTTTCTCATAAAGTTGTAAATCTTTTAAAGACCTGGGTCCTGAGACAAAGCTTCAGAGATTTCAAAATTCACTTCCTTTTTTTTTTTTTGAAGAGTCATTTGGCAAACCTAGGCCCCAAGCTGAATTTTACTATGAGAGATGCAGACTTTTCTATCTATTGCCTATATTTCAGTTTTACATCTTAACCCCCCCAAAAACTATACTAAAAGTGACTCTGCCCAGTGCATGCAGTGGTTGTAATTTTCCTTGGAGTTTGCTGGTGTTCCTCAGAAATGCAAAATGTTGAAGTGTCACAGATCCACAGATTGCATCAGGTTGGAAGAGACTCTCAAAGGGTCCAACTGCCCTGCAGTGAGCAGGGATACCTCCAACTACATCAGGCCACCCACAGCCACATCAAGTCTGATCTTCAATGTCTCCAGGGACAGGGCCTCGACCAGTAACGACATTCTGCAAACAACAGCTTGTCTTATAGCCAAATCATGAAGATAAGGCTGACCTTATAAAAAGGATTCATTTGTTTGCATTCTGCTCTGCTACAGCTGAGAGAGCTCCACAGGACAGCAACAGCCCACACCAGTGTTTTATGTGTGATGAGTTTGTGCTTGTGCAATATATGGTAAGAATGACATTTTGAAAAGAATGGTTCCAGACATGGATGTTGGAAAAAGAAAGGAAAACACAGAAAAAACCAAATCCCCTTATAAACACTTACTGCCCATGGATCAGGAGGAGAAAAGCCAGTTGAATGTGGATGGGGAGTGGTTCAGGATTAAGCTATGGCTCAAGGCCAAGATGCTAAATAACCAAGGTTTGGTTTGTACCCATCTTAGATAAAAGTGGATTTTTAATTAAGTTTTGAACTGGCATAAACAGAGAATGGATCTCATCAGAACTGAGCAAAGGAGGAAACTAACCAGATGCTCTTTCAAAGCTGGAGCCTGCAGAGAAATGAGAGTTTTACCTGTTGCATGTTTGTTTCAGAAGGTCGACTTTCAAGTTCTTCCTGAAGACGTTGACGACTCCTCTCTGCTTGTAGTAGCTGGTGTTGGAGCTGCAGGAACTGTTCCTTGGGCACCATAGCACAGCCTTGCTGCTGGAGTTCCCGGGAGTGCGGAGATTGGCTAAGCATCACACTGGTGCTGGAGTGGAGCATCTGGAGAGTAAAGTCAGGCAGCCATCAGGAGAAAGTAGCACTGCCTTTCACACAAGGTATCTTTTGGTGATGTACTTGTAAACAATTGTATGCTGGAGAGCTGGGCAGAGGGAACCTCATGAAGTTCAACAAGGGCAAGTGTCAGGTGTCAGGTCCTGCAGCTGGGGAGGATAATCCCCACACCAGTACAGGTGAGGGGTGACCTGCTGGAAAGAAGCACTGCAGAGAAGAACCTGGTAGTGCTGTTAGACAAGTTCACCATGAGCCAGCAATGAGCTCTTGTGGTCAAGAAGGTCTCCTAGGGTGCATTAAGAAGAGTGTGGCCAGCAGATCAGGGAGATTCTCCTGTCCCTCCAACTCTGCCCTAACAAGGCTACACCTGTAATATGGTATCCAATTCTGAGCTCATCAGTTCAAGAGACAGGGAACTACTGGAAAGAGTCCAGCAGAGGATACCAAGATGCTGAGGGGCCTGGAACATCTCTGTGAGAAGGAAAGGCTGAGAGACATGGGGCTGCTTAGCCTGGAGAAGAGCAGGTTGAAAGAGGAATCTTCTCCATGCTCAGCAAGAGCTAAAGGGTGGGGGTGTGGGAGGCTGGGGCCAGACTCTTCTCAGTGGTGCCCAGAGACAGGTCTAGGGGCAACAGGCACAAACTGGAACCCAGGAAGTTCCATTAGAACAGGAGGAGAAAATTCTCTGGTGTGAGGGTGCTGGAGCCCTGGAGCAGGCTGCCCAGAGAGGTTGTGGAGTCTGCTTCTCTGGAGAGATTCCAAACCCACCTGGACATTGTGCTCCTGGGCAACCTGCTGCGTGGACCCTGCTTTAGCAAGGGCGGTGGACTAGATCCCCAAAGGTCCCTTCCAACCCCACTTAGTGATTCTGTGAAAACTAGATTTCTCATGTGGAACAACAGGATCTCATTCCTAATAGTCCTTGCTACAGCAAAGCAAGTACCTCAGAACATGTTTGTCCCAAGCAGTTTATCTTCCCCAGCAAGTGCTCTGTCATTTACTGGATGGGTGGCTCAGAAAGAGACATTTCTGCCTGCCTTACTGTGGTAGCCTCACAACCACAAGAGCCCAGCTTGGATAAACTGGCCCAGAATTAGATGGACTTTCAGACAACATTAAAAGCTAAGATGGTTGTATGAAACAATGTGGCATTTTTCTTGAATAAAGTAATGTTTAGTAAAGTAAGAATATCTCAGAAGTGTACAGTAAAACTCCTGATGCTTCAGAGAAGCTGATTTATGACTTGAAAGGGTGTAAGATTAGTCCTTTCTTCCCATAAAGTTCAGTTGACCACATCACAAAATTGCCACCTGTTATCTCAAAGCCATTTCTCTGTTCCCTTAGGAAAAGGCATAGTGGGTTTAATTGTCTTTCATGAGTGGTGGAATTAAGATCACTATTTGTAATCATATATGAGTTATTATTAAATAACCATAAGTATTTTTCAGAGTGGTGCAGCTCTTCTGGCAGTATTACATCTGTACATCTCTGCTGGCCCAGGGAAACAGAAAATAGCTTTAAAACTATTTTAAAATAAAACTATTGGTTGGTTGGGTTGTTGTTTTGGGTTTTTTTAAGCCAATCAAGAAGTTCTCTTGAGTCAACTTGTAAAGGAGCAATTCTTTTACCGACAGCATAAACGGTGAAAATAATGAAGTTTTGATTGGAATTTGATGAAGAGGAGGAGGCTGAGAGGAGACCTGATTGCTCTCTACAACTAGCCAAAATGAGGTTGTACTGAGACTGGTACTGGTCTCTGCTTTCTAATAACAAGTGACAGGACAAGAGGAAATGGCTTCAGGTTGCACCAGGGGAGGTTTAGGTTGGATATCAGGAAGAATGTTTTTACTGAAAGAGTGGCCAGACATTGGAACAGGCTGCCCAGGAAGGTGATGGAGGTGTTCAAAAAAGCAGTAGATGTGGCACTTTGGGACATAGGCTAGTGGTCATGGTAGTTGGGTTATGGTTGGGATTGATGATCTTAAAGATCTTTTCCAGCTTAAATGATTCTGGGTATACCCTACCACTCATGCAGGTATTGGTTGGAAGGCTGGACTCGATGACCTTGGAAGTCTTTTCCAACCTTAATGATTCTATGATTTACTTATTTATTTTTTTTTTAGGGTTTCCTGTAATGCTGAGAAGCACTCAAGTATCTAATGAGAGAGCTGAAGAAACAGTTTAATTAATGTTAACATCTCAAAAATAAATACCAGTTGTGTGGCTAATGAATATGCTGGGTGTATTCACCTGAGAAATAAAGTGGAGTAATAATGAACTTGCTAAACTATTTGGGATGACACTGATCACATATCATTTAATGTTAAAGAAACTTTTGACAGCCTGGTAGAAAAAAAGCATGCAGGTATCAGAGGTAAATATGCAAACACCTTCAAGCCTCAGAGCCAGTGGGTTATGAAGGAAGGGGTAGAGCCACTTTTCATTTCTTTTTTTTTACCATCAGTTTAAATTCTTTGGACTACAGTTGGTGATTTCTCTCCATTTTCACGGCAAGCATTCAACTTGGAGCACGGAATCCAAAACACACAACACACTACCCACAGAATTTTAGTGCACCTGAGTTTGATGTTAAAATGAATAGTGGCTTCTTTTCCTTAAAAGATGCATGGAATAAATAAAAAGAAATCCAGAAAAGAAAAGAAATGTGGTGTGTTTTGGTTTGTTTTCTCCATGCCATGGCAGTAACATTGAAAACAATTGCTCTACCTTCGCACACTATTTCAGAACGAGAACTGCACCCTTCTCTGCTAGTTCCAACCACTGAGTTCTAGACAGGTTAGCCACGAAGAAAAAGGAGAAGAGGCACAGAAGAGAACATTAGAAGTCATAGAGTGCTAAGCAAATGTTAAACACACCTGCTGGGAAAAGGTTAAACAGGAGTAACAAGAGTCCTTTGTGTTTGAACTATTAGTTTTGGGAAAACCCCACAATTCCATGCTTGGTGTTCACAGTAAAGGGTTTAACAGTGTTTGGAATGTTCCCAAAGCTTAATTAAGACCATAAAAAAATAAAAGCAGAGGGCATACAAACACTCTTGTCAGAAAAATCTCATCTCTTCTAATCAAATTAGCAATTTTATAGCTAATTACTTTGGACATTCAGCATAACATGTTCCCCATTTGCTCTCTTGCTGAAAAAGATGAAATCTGTTTAAAATGCCTCATTTAGAAGCTGCTTTGATTTATGGAACAACCCAAAAATTTACTGATTTGTGTTTCCTTCCCCCCCCCTTAGATTATGTTTTAAATTCAAATCCAGGACATCAAGTTTAGGCACGACTGCTGAGAGACAGCTCAGAGGTCTAGCCTGACCTTGAGAGATGCACAACATAGTTAAGCAAGGACACCCAGGAATTGTGCAGTTTCCCTAACAGCCAGCATGAACCATCTCCAGCAGAACTGAACATCCACATTGAACAGCATACTTTGGAGGAATCTCAAGTGAAGTTCTCACTCCTGCTTTTAGATTAACAGCAAGTAATAGCAAGTCATGTAAATTGTTGATCTGTCCAATAAATAAATAGATAAAATAGGAAGGCTTAAGTTCAACAATTTGACTCAGTAAATAAAAGCAGGTTCCTATGTTACAAGCAGCATTAGACAAATATTAGTTAGGAAACTGGAGGTTAGACATTTTAGGAAGTTTTGGGGAAGCTTTAGCTTTGCCTCCAGCACAGAAACAAATTTCTTCACTGTTTGGTATCTGAAGTCTTCTGGCATGTCTGTCATGTAGCTTGATCATGAAAGATGAGATAAGGGGAGATTAATTCCTCTAGTTTGGATTAGCTTCCTCTGTTCCTACACACCTAGGAGTTGCGCTTAAATAAATCCACAGATTCAGCGAGATAGTCATAAAGCCCCACATCATTCAGTACAGCCAACACTGATGGAAAAGTACCTCCATTAACTGATCATCCAGTTTGACTTGCTTTTTCCTTAGCCCTTCATTTTCTGAGCTGGTTTCCAGCTCGCGTTCCAGAGAATTCATCTGACTGATCTATGAAAGACAAGAAAGTTCTTTAGAAAAGCAGGAGATTTTTTTTTTTATCTCTCTCTTTTTTTCCCTCCCCATGCCAGTCACGAATCACTGCACATCACAAAAATTCAAGACTAAAAGACATAACTATTTGGACAAATGTAAAGCTTTGATGGAAGTGATGTCTGAGACCATGTTACACATTATCGACCCCTTCCACTCTGCTCTCCTGAGACCCCACCTGGAGTACTGAGTCCAGTTCTGGCGCCCCCAGCATAAGAGGGACATTGAACTGTTAGAGCAGGTCCATGAAGATGATCAGAGGGCTGGAGCACCTCCCCTATAAGGACAGGCTATGAGAGTTAGGGCTGTTCAGCCTGAAGACAAGAAGGCTCCAGGAAGACCTTAGATCAGCCTTCTAGTAACTGAAGGGGGCTACAAGAGAGGGTGGAGAGGGACTTTTTACAAGGGCTTGTTGTGATAGGATGGGACAGATAGATCCAGGATGGAAGAGGGGAGGTTTAGACTGGATATTAGGAAGAAATTCTTTCCAGAGAGGGTGGTGGGACACTGGAGCAGGTTGCCCAGGCAGGTCATGGATGCCCCCTCCCTGGAAGTGTTCAAAGCCAGGTTGGATGAGGCCTTGAGCAACCTGGGATAGTGGAAGGTGTCCTTGCCAGGGCAGAGGGGTTGAAACTAGATGATATTTAAGGTCCCTTCCAACCCAAACCATTTTATGATTCTATAAATCTGACACAAGATTGAAAGAACAAGAAGACTAACTGATTTTTAGTCTAAAAGTGGTAATTCTGGCTTACAAGTGCTGCATATTGCAGAGCGCTCCAGCATGGTTCCCATTTTCTACTACTGAAGTGTCTGCAGTGATTACAAGTCCCATATCATTTTGTCACAAACTTCTACCCTGCATGCTCTGCAGAAACACATAAGATACTCAGCTCCCTGGGACAAGGATTCCCGAGAGGTGAAGAACTCAAAGCTCAGGAATAAATGCTTTAAACTATGTCAGGGTAGATTTAGACTGGACACTATGAAATTGTTCTTTACTGTGAGGGTGATGAGACACTGGAATGGGTTCCCCAGAGAAGTTGTGGATGCCTCATTCCTGGACATGTTTAAGAGCAGGCTGAATGAGGCTTTGAGCAACTTGGTTTAATGGAAAGTGTCCCTGCTCAGGGCAGTGGGGCTGGAACTAGATGATCTTCAATGTCCCTTCCAACTCAAGCCCATTCTATAATATGATTCTATGAATAAAAAGAAAATTACAGCTTTCACCTTAACGCTTAGGGATGGTGAAGTGCTTCATTGAGCCACGTATTCACCAGCTAAAACCAACCTTCCTGTTTGCAGATGACAGCTCCTTCTGAAGCTGTTCACATTCTCTCTTCAAGCTTAACTTCTCTTGCTCTATGGCTTTGACGATACCCGACTGGCTTTGATGCTTTTGGTGCTTTAGGGAAAGGATTGTAGATTCCAGCTGTCGGATCTAAAGAGACCAGAGGAGAACAGATGAGGAAAAATGGTGGAGCACCCCCCCACTATGAAGACAAACTAAGGGAGTTGGGATTGTTTAGCTTGAAGAAAAAACTCTGGTAAGACCTTCTCACAGCCTTCCAGAATTTGAAAGGGGCTAGAGGAGAGCTGGAGAGGGACTTTTTACAAAGACATGGAGTGACAGGACAATGGGTGATGGCTTCAAACTGGAAGAAGCTTGACTGTGATTAGACATGAGGAAGACATTCTTCCCCATGAGGGTGGTGAGCCACTAGAACAGGTTGCTCAGAGAAGTTGGGGAATCGCAAAGCCTGGAAGCGTTCAAGGCCAAGCTGGATGAGACCTTGAGCAACCTGGTCTAGCAGAAGGTGCCCCTGCCCATGGCAGGGAGGTAGAACTAAATTATCTTTAAGGTCCCTTTCAACCAAAACCATTCTATGATTCTATGTTGCAGACCATTAAAAGTCAAATTCCATCTACCTCACATAAAATGCCAACCAATTTTGGACTCACAGCAGATTCTAGGGTATTTTTGATGTTTCAGCTGTGAGCATCTTGAAGCAGGTTACCCAGGGAAGTTGTGGATGGCCCCTCCCTGGAGGTGTTCATGGCCAAGGCAGATGAGGCAGGCCTTGAGCAACCTGGTCTAGTGGAAGGTGCTCCTGCCCATGGCAGCAGTGGTTGGAAGCAGATGATCTTTAAGGTCCCTTCCAACCCAAACCATTCTATGATTCCTCCTCCCTATAACCTGCCTAATACTGTAAGCCAAGAAATTGGACATGTAGAATAATCACAATATTAAGTAGTTCTTCTGAAAGAACTGAAGGGCATTAACTCCAAGTCAGAGCAGAATCTTGCATATGAGATACCAGGATTTTCTCTTTAAAAGAGCTATTTGAAACATCATAAGAGTGTCTGCATATTCTGAGCAGATACAAACTCATCCATGATGAGTTCTTTCTGCAAATGTTTCTATTGAAAACTAATGAGCAACATTCCTCTCCTGGAATTATCAGGCAGGTACATCCTCTACTACCCACTGCAACACCAGAATCATTACATTTTGCCTAGCACAAGAGGACCTTCTCCATAATCTGTTTCCTTGCTCAGGTTACCTTCTCTCTGGAGTGAACCAGCTCTGTTTTGGTGCTCTGGACTTCTTTCTGCAGCCTCTCATTCTCTTGACAGAGCAGCTGCTGCTCTTGTTTCATCAGCTGGAGCAGTTCTTCCCAGTGGAGTTGCCTCTGTTGGTCCTGCAGCCCTGAGGAAGGCACAGCCTGTTCTAGAACCCGATTCTTGAGACAGACAGAATTGCAGGGTTAGGCCTTCAACAAAGCAGCAGACATTTTCTCTGTTCAGGTGGGGGTTAAGGAAGGTTTTAATAGCTGCAGACTCTAAATAGTCACAGGATTCCCATCTTCCTCCCAGCCTTACACGCTGCTTCCCAGTAAGAAATCCAACACACTAATCAGAGTGCAAACCCAAAGTGCTTCCCTTCAGTAAAAGCACAGCTAAGAGCCAGGTGCCAGAAGGGTTGATGTGAGAGCGCCGAGCTCAGTGCCACAAAACGCCAATTTGTGCTCCAGTTTACAGCCTCAGCAGGCAAATCCGAGAACTCAGCCTCATTTATTATGCAGTAATGGCTGCAATTGAGCTCCTGTCCCACAATTGTGAAAGAGCTGCTTCTCCATGTGGACATGAAGTATTCCTTAATTACATGGCAAACAAGCCAAATGAGGAACTGAATTCCTAACCCCAGTCCCAAGACTGCAGTCTACAACCTGCCTCAGATACAATTCCTCGTCTGTTAAGAGAGGCTGGTACAATACTGTGCCTCTCAAACCCATGGCTGGCTGAAAATTAGACCCTCCTGCCAATTACTAGCTTGATTTTTAATGTAATTACGGTTTTGATAGATATAAATTCATACACTGGCCACATTCCCCCCCCCCCCATCCCCCAAAAGATTTATTTCAGGGAAAAATGGTGACTCAGAAGATGGACTGAGCATTGCCTGTTGTAGTGTTCCCAACTTTCTAAAAGTTATTTCAAATAAGTTTAAAATCTGCACATCATCATAGAATAGTTTGGGTTAGAAGGGACCTTTAAAGGGCATATCGTCCAACCCCTGCAGTAAGCAGGGACATCTGCAACTAGTCCAGGTTGCTGAGAGCCCCATCAAGCCTGACCAACAAGACTATTTAACTGCTTTAAAATGAACAAATGAGAGCCACCAAGAGAGGGCTGGAGCACCTCTGCTATGAGAACAGGCTGAAAGAGTTCGGGCTTTTCAGCCTGAAGAAGAGAAGACTCCTGGGAGACTTTAGAACATCCTTCCCATATCTGCAGGGGGCTACAAGAAGGCTGGGAAGGGACTTTTCACAAGGGCTTGTAGTGGTCTGGTTTTCTTTTTAATTAGCTTTATATCACTTGTTTAAAATAAACCTGAAAATCAATAGTTGCATAACTCGGAGCCTGCTTGCTCAATCCTGCAGCACTTATTTGTGTCCCTTTGGTACACAAGCCAGCCTAAACAAATAAGTTGGCTATGGCAGCAGGCTGCAGAAGGGCAGCAGGCTGCAGAAGGGCTTGGTTGGACTAGATGACCTTTAAAGGTCCCTTCCAACCCAAATCATTCCATAATTCTATAATTTTAGTGTCCATAAGACTTGGTATGCAAAGTTGACTTCACTTTGAGGCACCTGAGGTCCATTACCTTTTCATTGGCATTCTGCAGTTGCTTGTGTAAAGACATCACTTCTTGTTTAAGAGCTTCCTTCTCCTGTTGTGTCACCTGAAAGTCCGATTTCAGGCAGGACACTTGGAGGTTGGTATTTTGCAGCGTTTCATCTAGGCTCTGAACCTGTAAGGAGAAGGAACAAAGGTTGGCATTTGCTGGAACAAGATTTCTCCTACCTTTGGTCTGCTAGGATGCACATGCAACACATTGAGAATCTCCGATGGAAGGAGTGAAGAAGTTTGAACTCTGACAGCCCCCTTTAAAAACTATAGAATCTGACTAGTTTGGGTAGGAAGGGACCTTTCAAGATCATCTAGTTGAACGTCCCTGCAGTCAGCAGGGACATCTGCAACTACAACAGGTTGGTCAAAACCCCAGACAACCTGACCTGGAATGGTACCCAGGGCATCTACCCCGGGGTTCCCGGGGCACCTCTCTGGGAAGCCAGGCCAGTGTCTCACCATCCTCACCATCAACAATTTCTTCTTTCTTTCCAGTCTGAATCTCCCTCTTAAATTTAAACCATTGCCCCTTGTCCTGTAACAACAGGCCCTGCTCAGAAGTCTGTCCCCAGCTTTATGATTGGCTCCTTTATGTATTGAAAGGCCACCAGAAGGTCTCCCTGGAACCTTCTCCTCTCCAGGATGAACAAACCCAACTCTCTCAGCCTGGCTTCACAGCAGAGGACTTCCAGACCTCCCATCATTGCTGTGGCCTCCTCTGACCCTGTTCCAACAGGTCCATGTCTGTCCTGTGCTGAGGACTCCAGAGCTGAGCTAAATGCTAGATCATTTTCTGACTTTGTTCAACATCAGTAGCTGTCCGTTTTGAACACAGACAGTACTGCCGTCAGCAGAGACGCCTTCCAGCCCTGAATATTTGCTCTGATATGCTGGGAAGATTTCTCTTGCATTACATATTCTTCCTGGCTGCTCATGGTCAAGAAGAAACTGCAAGTGTAATCTGCCACGCAGATAGCCTGGAGAGGAGAGGCTGAAAGATCTGGGGTGGTTTAGCCTGGAGAAGAGCAGCCTGAGAGGGGATCTGATCAATGCGCAGAAAGGGTGGGGGCAAGAAGATGGGGCCAGACTCTTTCCAGAGGTGCCCAAGTGATAGCACAAGGGACAATGGAAACAAAATGGAACCCAGGAGGTTCCATCTGAACACGAGAAGAAACTTTTTTGCTGTGAGGGTGCTGGAGCCCCAGAGCAGGCTGCCCAGAGAGGTTGTGGAGTCTACTCCTCTTGAGAGATTCCAAACCCACTTGGATATTGTGATCCTAGGCAAGCTGCTGTGGGTGACCCTACTTCAACAAGGAGGGTTGGACTGGATGATCACCAGAGGTCTCTTCCAAGCCCTACCCATCTTTCATTCTGTGAGAAGGGCAAGGCCCTACCAGAACAGTGATATTTTAGGACAAACTGGGCAGAATGAACTGGCAAAAAGGAACTTGGCTGTAGATGGAAAACAACATCACTTATTATCAAGGGAAAAAAGTGCCTCATTGCATTTAACAAGTTTCCTCTTGTTCTTGAAGGACGTCACTTTGAAAGCCCATCAAAGCAGCCATTCTTAGCTACATGACATCTTTGCCCACATTAGATGAGGGCTGCTTTTAATGGAAAAAAGCATGACAAGAGATTATAAAAATGCTTTTGACCCAGGGCTATACCCAACCCCAGGATTATACCTTCTCCTGTGAAACGGTGAGCTGTGTTTTCAGTATCTGACTCTGCTGTTCCCAGCACTTCTGCTCCTGCTTCAAGCTGCCAATTGCGTTCTCTAAGCAGCTTATTTTAGCTACCTGAAATAAGATTACCTCAGTAAGCACAACTCATTCAGGATTTTCTTTAATTCAATTGGACTTCCAGACTTAAGCAACACAGAGGAAACTCAGGACATGAAACAAAAGAATCCCAAACCCTCCATTCCCAGCCAGAATCTCCAGACAACAGGATCATTATTTATAGTGTCCATAACTAGCTAATCTGCCCGAGTTCAGAGCTGCAACAGCAGTGGAAAAACACTGTCTTCCTTGTCCTGCTGCAATATTTGTAGGACTCTGCCCCTTGCAATGTTTGGCATTTTCTACATAATCAAATTACAGTAGAGCTGTGCTCTAGAATTTAACCTTTCTCTTTAAAAGCAGCTAGAAAAGAAGGGGGGAGGAAAGAGGCAGTGCCAATTAAGCATTTATCTGGCTTGAAGGTAAGGGGGTGGGAAAAAAAAAGTCCAAGGTACTTTTCCAGTTTAGGGTGATACAGGTGATAAAAGAATTTTAACAGCTTGTTACAGCATGTAGGGAGTGAAGTGAACTGGCACTTGTCACCTCCTACCTTATCAATACATCTGTTTAACTCCTCACTCAGGTCTTCTTTTTCTTTCTGCAGGTTTTCATTCTTAGCAATTAAACTGGAAACTTCATTTTGAAGGTCAGAGAGGTCAGGACATGTGGGCAGCTGTGGAAAAGAAGCCCCTCGCAGTTACATTGCTGTGCTGCTTCCAAATGTCGCAAGTATTGCGCAAAGCTGCTGGGCCACACATCCCACTCCAGACAGAGCCAAAGAGAGAGGAGTCATAGAATGGTTTGAGTTGGAAGGGACCTCAGATTCCCCTGCCAAGAGCAGGAACACCTTTCTCTAGACCAGGCAGCTCAAGTACCCATACAACTTGGCCTTGGCCACCTCCCAGGTTGGAGCTTCTGCCAAAGGAATAATGAAGGACTCTGCTAGTCTGATAAGCAGAACCCTTTCCCAAGCCCCAACTCAATTGCTGGGGGCTGTCACCAGGCAAAGTGACTTCTCAAGAATCAGAATTGTTGATGGTGGAAGGGAACTCTGGAGATCACCTAGTCCAGCCCTTCCTGCAGGTGTTCAAGAAGCACATGGACATGGCACTTCCGGATGTGGTTTAATGGCCATGGTGGTGTAGGGTTGATGGTTGATTTGATGACCTGAGGGGTCTTTTCCTACTAAAATACTTCTATGGTTCCCACTCAAACTGGATGAGCTAAAGGAGGCTGCCCAGGAACTTGTCTAGTCAGGGTTTCAATACCTCCAAGGATAGAGGTTCCACAAACTCTCTGGACAACCTGTCTGGCCACCCTCACAGTATAAAACCAAACCACAGTGAAATGTGTACAGCAGTTTGGTACAAATGACCACAAGAGCATCAGTCATGAGACCCAGAGCATCCTTACTACAGCAACAGTGCTAAGGATTCCCAGTTGCCCCATGACGCCTCAGATTTGCTTTAGGGCTGGTCTTGCTCTGCCTCTTCTGTGAAACAAAAAATAGAGAAATCACTGTACTGATGACTTCTGACTCTCCTGTTGCCAACAGCGCTTTCTACCTTCTGTGTTGTTCTATCTTTGCTCACTCAATCTTCTGTCTTTAATTACACTCAAGTCACAATCCTCTCTTCACTGAACAGCCCTCATCTGCTTTTGCTTTTTAAGACCATTATCAGTCCTGAGCACCGGGTGCATCAAATGAGTGCTTTATTGCTGGGCAGAAAATGACTCTGTGGAGCCCTAATCAGGGGAGCCAATGCATTTGTTGCCTTCATTATCTGTGTTTAGTAGCACAGATGGACACAGTCAGTCAAACCATGCTTATACAGGAGATAACCAAGCCCTCCAGGAAATTATTATAGAATCATAGAATCATTTCAGCCGGAAAAGACCTTTAACATCATCAAGTCCAACCATTATCTAACTCTACCAAGTCTGGGGCTAAACCATGTCACTCAGCACCACATCTCTGTGGCTTTTCAACACCTCTGGAGATGGGGATTCAACCACTCCTTGTGAAGCCTGTTCTAGTGTTTAGTGACCTATTCAGAGAAGTAGTTTCTTCTGATGTTTAATCTAAACCTCCCCTGGTGCAACACAGGGCAATTTCCCTTGTCTTATCACTTTATACTAGGGAAAAGGGACCAATTCCCACCTGGCTCAAGTCTCCTTTCAGGTAAAATCATAGAACTATTGAGGCTGGAAGAGATCTTTGAGATTAAGTCCAATTGCTTGCCTAGAGCTCAAAATCCCACCCCTACTGCTAAGCTACTATCACTAAACCATGTCCCTCAGCACCACATCCACGTGTCTAAGGTCCCTTCCAACCTAAGCCATTCTATGGCTCTCCAATTAAAAGTAAACCAGCATTATCTGATGGCACTCAAGTTGCTGAATCTTTTGAAATCAAGATATTTAAGATTGGTAGACAGTGCTTAGAGATGTGGTTTAGCTGGACTTGGCTGTGTGGGGTTAATAGTTGGACTCGATCTAAAAGGTCTTTTCCAACCCCAGTGGTTCTATGGTCCCAACAGGATGCCATACCTGTTTTGTGTTCTCGAGTTCCTGCTTGAGGATGTGGTTCTCCTGCTCCAGTATATGAGCTTGAACCTTCATTTTTGACAGCTCCATCTCCAAGGAAGACACCAGATTTGAGGACTGCAAAAAGCAAAAGGCTCAGATTTCAGTTTAGGAGACATGCAGGGTAACAGGAGTTAACCAGAGGATGCTGCAGCCAGGCACTTGAGTCAGAGCTGGAATGACACTGGGCTGAACAGAACAGGCAGCCTGGGAAAAGCAGGTAGATGTTCAGTATCACTAAGCTCCATTTTCAAGATAAGCCTGCACACTCTCACCTGCCTGCTTTTGGCTGTTGCCATGCTTTCCTTCCACACCCACTGCCACTAGAAGGTATGTCTGAACATCGAAAAGACCATGCACAGCTTAAAATGGGATGTTAATTCTGTGCAACCTCTGCATCCCTAGAAGTTCTACTCTTCCATGCCATTAGAGACAGTGGAATCCTGTACCTTGACTTTGGAGTTTTCCAGTTCCTCTTTCAGCACCAGCCTCTCCTTTTCCCATTCTTCCAAGGTACACTTTCCAGCTTCCCTTTCCTTTTGCTTGAGCACCCTTGCCAGCTGTTGATTAAGATCCTGCACATCTGCTTGATTTTTGGAGTTCCTCTGGCTAAGTTCTGTATTTTCAGAGTCCAGCTGCTGGTTCCTTGTCTTCAGATCTGCTACCTGAATTGGGACAGCAATGTCAGTCATGACTAATTCCACAATGGAGAGAGCTTGAAAAACATTTCATAAAATCATAGGATGGGTTGGGTCAGAAAGAACCTTTAAGGGTCATCCAGTCCAACCCCTGCAGCCAGCAGGGATATCTGCAACTAGAGCAGGTTGCTCAGTGCCCCAAACAACCTGACCTGCAGTGCTTCCAGGGACAGGGCATCTACTACCTCTCCAGGCAACCTGGGCCATGGTCTCATCACCCTCACAGTGGAAACATTTAGCCCAAATCTCCACCTCTTTTACTTTAAACCACCCTTGTCCTGCCACAACAGGCCCTGCTCAAAAGTCTGTCCCCAGCCTTCTTATCAGCCACTTTAAGTGCTAAAAGGCCACCAGAAGGTCTCCATGGAACCTTCTCTTCAGGCTGAACAATTGCCTTTCTATTAAGATGATTTGAAAGTGTCACTCAATTCAGTGGCTCAGCCAAGACAACAGAACCCCAATCTGGTGACTCCAAGCAGTGGGACACACAGCAGGCAAGCACACTCTGTGTAACAGTCATGACCCCCATAGCACCGCTTGCTTTATTTCCATGAAACATTTAATTTGCTCCATGTGCTCATTTTAAGTTAACTCAACAATTTCAGGGTTGGAATTCTCCTGAAGGCCTGTTGCATGCATGGTCAACCTCACAGACTTAATTTCTGTTAATTGGCTTCAATTATATCAGTTATTGTATCAGTCATCTGGCACACACCACTCTTTCTCCTTGCCTTTGCTGATGTCTGTTTTGGTGAGCTACTGGATTATTCTGAGCAAGTACAATTTTACCAAGCAATAACAAGGGGGACATGAATCTAAGAGCTACTTAAACCTTTTACTTTGCCTAACATAACAAACCACCCTTAACCTAAGAGTCACAGCCTCATGAATACAAGCAAAGGGTCACAGCTGGCAGCATCCCTCAACTCAGCTAGCTGGGAAATAAGTAGAGGCTGAGTCACATAACCTCTGTTTCCCGTGGGTCACTGCCGAGCACTGCCCACAAAGACTAACAAAAGAAAGATTTTTTTATCTTGATATATTTCTATTAAATAAACTTCCCAAGCTGACTGTGGAAAGTGCTCTCAAATCAGTGAGGTAGATCATTACAGCAGCACGGTAGCTGTCTTCTGATCAGGTCAAACAAGCTTCATATCCATCCCAATGAGTTAATGAGAAGGTTTCATTGTATATAAAGGTCGTTTTCTACTGCTCTTGTGACAATCTAAGGAGCAGCTTTTAAACAGTGACTATTTCTACAGACATGGTTATAGGCTCAGTTCATATACCTGCTTTTTCAGGTTGTCGACCATCTTCTGTACAGCCACTTTCTCCTTTCTCACAGCCTCTATCTTTTGCCTAAGGGAAAAAAAAAAAATAATCAAACCTCATTAACATTCAAGGTCACTTGTTAATATCCAGTCATGTAGGCAGGTGTATTAGTAGGAACTTCTTGACTGAAAACACTGGACAAGGCTGCCCACGGAGGTGGTTGAATCCCCATCCCTGGAGATGTTTAAAAGCTGCAGAGATGTGGTGATGAGGGGAGTGGTTTAGCACCAGTCTTGGTAGAGGTAGGTAACATTTGGAGCCCATGATCTTAAAGGGCTTTTCTAAACAAAATTATTCTATGATTCTATTCTAGTCTATTTACCACACAGGAAAAGAGTTTTACCTCATGCTCAGATGAAACCTCCTGGGTTCGTTTGTGCCCTTTGACCCTTCTCCTCTCACTGGGTACCAATTCAAAGAGTCTGGCCCCATCCTCTTGCCCCCCACCCTTCAGCTATTGATCAGCATTGAGTAGATCCCCTCTCAGCTTGCTCTTCTCCAGGCTAAACAGTCCCAGGTCTCTCAGCCTTTTCTCACAGAGATGCTTCCAGTCCCCACTGCATCTTTGGAGCCTCTGCTTGACTCCAGTAGTTCCCTGTCTCTCTTGAACTCAGGAGCCCAGAATTGCACTCAGTCCCCTGTATGTGGCTTCACTAAGGCAGAGTAGAGGGCAGAAGAACCTTCCTCAACCTGCTGGCAAGACTCCTCTTAACACAGAGCTGTCAGACTGTCAAACAGCTGGATTTCTAACAGGACCCAGAAATAAACCCGTGTCAAGTTTTCTAGACTATCTAACAGATGATGGAACTTCAAGGGGAGAGATGTAACCACCACGTCTGCCCCATTGGATTCTCACCGCATTTCCTCTCGGGATCCATTTAGCTCCCTCAGCTTCAGGCTGGAAGCACTGCCTTCCTCATTTAGTAAAGTCACTTCATTTTTCAGAAGGGCATTTTCTTCTCTGAGTTTCTCAGCTTCACATCTGTGGCAGAGACAGGAGACCTGTGAAAACTGTTTTGTTTGCTGTCTAGGAGCACAGCGAGAAAAATTTCTCCTAGCTTGAGCTGTAAGTATTTCAAACCCAAGCTATGACTGATTTATGTTCATATATGAACAAATATGAACATTATATATTAACATATCAGGGTACTCCCCAAATCCCTGACAAAGGGGGTTTTGGTGCATGTTTTTGTACAGCTAAAGTTGATTAAAATCTAAGACATCTAGCAAGGTTTCACACTGATATTGTACTCCACCTGTCAGTCCTGAAGTTACAAACACCATAACTTTAAACAACTTATCACCCCAATATGCAGGCTGCTGGGAGAGTGACCCATTTGTTTTTAGAGCACAGTATGATAGGAACAGCAGCACTGGAAAGTGCCTTCTCTGTCCTGAGGCAACCATAAAGAAATATCTTTGCCATGGTGTAATACCTGCAAGAACAATTTCCTGCAGGAATTTGGTGCTGAACAATAATTAAGCCACTTGTAGCCACTTTTTGGCCTCCAAAACAATCCTTGCTGAAGTCACAGAAACACAGCATGGTGGGAGCTGGAAAGGACCTCTGAAGATCATCCAGTCCAACCCCCTGCTAAAGCAGGGTCACCCACAGCAGCTTGCCCAAGATCGCAATGTCCAGGTGGGTTTGGAATCTCTCCAGAGAAGGAAACTCCACAACCTCCCTGGGCAGCCTGTTCCAGGGCTCCAGCACCCTCACAAAGAAGTTTCTCCTCCTGTTCAGATGGAACCTCCTGGGTTCCAGTTTGTTCCCATTGCCCTTGCCCTGTCATTAGGCACAACTGAAAAGAGTCTGAACCCATCCTCTTGCCCTCCACCCTTTAGCTCCTGATCAGCACTGAAGATTCCTGCTCAGGCCACTCTTTTCCAGGCTAAACAACCCCAAGTCTCTCAGCTTTTCTTCCTTACAAAGATGCTTCAGTCCCCTCAGCATGGTTGTAGCCTCTGCTGGATTGTTTGCAGTAGCTCCCTATATCTCTTGAACTGGACCCAGCACTGCAGATTTGGCCTCACTAGAACAAAGCAGAGGGGCAGGAGAACCTCCTTTGACCTGCTGACCGGAGTCTTCTTCACGCACCCCAGGAGGCCACTGGCTTTCCTAGTTGCCAGAGCACACTGCTGGCTCAGGGTGATTTTGTCCACCAGCACTCCCAGGTTCTTCGCCATGGAGCTGCTTTCCAGCAGGTCATCCACACACCTGTACTGGTGCAGGGGTTATTCCGACCCAGGTGCAGGACTTGACACTTGCCCTTGTTGAACTTCAAGAGGTTGCCCTTCACCCAACTCTCCAGCCTAGCCAGGTCTCACTGAATGGCAGCACAGCCTGATAGGGTGTCAGCCCCTCTTCCAGGTTGAAATATAGCAGTTAAAAACAGGTAGGAAAACCCTGTTCTGTTCTCTGTGTGATCATGGTATGTATCAGATCACACATCTGATGGGTTCCCAACACTTAAGTCCTCCTGTTGGGATAATGTTCTAAAATTAACTTAAATATTGAGAAAAACAGAAGCACTTTGAGCATTCCAAGCAACATTCAGAACTAGAAGGGAGTGAACAGAGTGAAGAAGTGATATTAGTAGAAGCTAAAAGTGTTCTGGAAGTGTTACCATAGTATGTTGGAAATAAAAATAGAAGACTTTCTGCTGTACCATCAACTAGACACTGTGACGGTGCCTGTATCCACAAACAGAAGAGCTGGCAGATTGCTCCTGGTTTACCATCGGTGTTAGGTCATGGGTAAGAGAGGAGTAAGTCACACACATTCATTCCAACCATCGTTATCCATGAATAATCAGCCTGCTAGAGTCCAAGGCGCTGATTGCTACAGAGTTAAACTACAGGGATTAATGCAGGACCCGCAGGGTGAGCAGCAAGCCATGAGTGGGACACACTAGGTTAGGGTCTAAGCAGCACGTGGGATTACTGTGGGACCAGCACATTGCCCACAAAGGTTTGCAAGTGTACATTACCTCAGGAGGTCCACTTTTTGCTGCAGCTCAGTGCATGTGCTTTGCAAGCTGTGGGTCACTGTGTTCCTCTCCTCCCTCTCTCCGTGGAAGTGTACCTTGTTTGGGTTAACCAGAGCAGCAGCTTTCTCCTTCAGCTTTCTACTGGGTTCTTGCAGCTCCCTCATTTCTTTCGTGGTGCTGTCACTACTTTCTTGCCGAGCTGTAAAAGTGGTGGCACGTTCTTCAAGCTTCCCAAGCTGGCATCTTGGTCTGATCTCATCACTGTATGCATCTACATTCCCTTCAGCATCTTGTTCTTGCACATCTTCCAATTCTTCAGCTTTTTGGAGGAGCTGTGCATTTTTTTCTGTGAGATTAATACTTCCTAGTTTGCACTGAAGGCTTCTCAGCTTATGCAGGTTGTCTTCCAGCACTTTATTTTTTTCAACCAACTTGATCATTTCAGATTTCAGATCCTCATTTTCTACCTGAAGCTCTTCTTGTAGTGACAGAAGTTTAGCCTGTGCCATTGATCTATCTTCTAACTCTTCCACCCTCTCCCAAAGCTGAGCAATTACATTTTTCAGGTCACCATTTGCTGACCCAGGAGCATGATCAAGCTGGAGAGAAGCTTCACTCAGTTCTTCAGCCTCCTCAAGCTCAACCTGCAGCCTGGAAGCATCAGGAACAAACTCTTTATTTTTAGGAGCTATTCTGTGATTTAGCAGATGAGCCTTCTGCTGTTTAACATCATCCTTATGCAGCATTTTTGCTCCGGGAACTCTCTCAAGGGTTTTCTCAGGATCTCCACCTGCTCTGGCTTTAATACACGTGTTCTCCAAATCTGACTCCATCTCAGACATTTCTTCCAGGTCTGTAGCATCAGCCTCCAAAAGCAGAAGGACATTGGACTCTGTTTGCTTGTCAGCATCCCTGCAGTCACCGGGCAACCCTTCTAAAATGGGATCTATGTCATCTGGCAGCTGAGATGGTTCTGAGCTGGAGTCAGAGCAGCCAGGACTGTGAGGTCGCATGGGCTGCCGCTCCACAGCTGCCAACCTGTGCTGCAGCCTGATGATCTCAGCAGCCATCCTGACATTTTCCTTCACAGCTTGCTCATGCACTTTCTGCAGATTTAGGAGGACATCAGCGTCATCTCCCAGAGGGACCACACTGGAGAACGAAGCAATTTTGCTCTTTGCTTTGGCATACTCGCTTTCCAGGACCCTGTAATGATTTTGTAGCATGGAAAAACTATGGGTCTCCCACTGCAGTTTCTGGATTTTCCCCTGGAGATTTGAGATCTCCAAGCTCATCTTTGCCTTTTCTGTTTCTGCCCTTGCACAAATGTCTTTGTTTAAGCTCTTCAAAGCAAGAAGTTTGGAATTGAGGTCTTCTTTCTCTTGCTTATATTCACTATCAAGCCTTTCCAGTTTTTGCCTAACCAGTTTCCCATTTTCCTCCACCACAGACAGATGCTCCTCTTTGTTCTTTAGCTCTTTCTCATGGTCATTTTGGAGTTGTGTTATTTTATCATTCAGTTGCTTCTCTTGCTTCTCAGCAGCATTCCTCAGGTCCTGCAGCTCCTTCTGAAGCTGCGCTCTCTCGCACACAAGCTTGTTCACTTCTTCCTTGAAGTTCTTCTCCAGGAGATCTTTCTCCCGGGTCAGGGCAGAAGAAACAGCCTTTTCGTTTGCCAGCCTCTCCTTCAGCTGCTCATGGGCTTCAGCAACCTCCTGAGCAATTTCATCTTTTTCAAACTCCCACTGAGATTTCTCTTCTCTCTGCTGCTCAGCAAGTTCGTGCAGCTCCCGCTGGTGGCGTCCTTCCAGGTTTTGGATCGTTTCTTCATACTTATTCACAAGTGTTTGTGTCTCGACAGAAAACTGAGTTTCTGCATGAGACGTTCTTCTGCTATAGTCACTTTCCATTTTTTTCCTAAACACGGTTAACATAATATATTACTAAATTCTGGGCTGGCTCAAAGAGATTCAAATGCCTTTTTAGGTGGAATAAAACAAGCTGGAAAATTACATTTTTATTCCCCCCTCCCCCACTGAATTTTAGGTGATTTCACAGGTGTTTCTGAGAGCCCCAGGTTAAATTTCAGGCAGTTAGGTGAAACTTCTGAAATAAAGGTTCAGTTGCCTTGGGAAAATGTAACTCATGAAACATCCTCAGACAAGGTTTCATGTCCAATAGATGCCCTTCTGTTCTCCTGATCTGATTTGTGGGGGGCAGATGTTCTTACCTCCGTCTCTCCCTGCTACCCCAGGATGGTTTCACGCAAATCAGAAGAATGGGGGTGTTGGAAGAGGCCTCTGGAGATAACTAATCCACCCCCTTGCTACAGTAGGGTCACCCACAGCAGGTAGCCAAGGATCACATTGTTCAGATGGGTTTGGAATCTCTCCAGAGAAGGAGACTCCACAGCCTGGCTGGGCAGCCTGCTCCAGGGCTCCGGCACCCTCACAGCAAAGTTTTTCCTTGTGTTCAGGTGGAACCTCCTGGGTTCCAGTTTGTGCCTGTTACCCCTTGTCTTGTCACTGAGCACCACTGACAAGAGTCTGGTCACATCATCTTGCCTCCCACACTTTAGCTCTTGCAGCATTGAGCACTGAGAAGATTCCCTCTCAGGCTGCTCTTCTCCAGGCTAAAACAGCCCGAGGTCTCTCAGCCTTTCCTCCTCACAGAGATGCTCCAGGGCCCTCTGTATCTTTGTAGCCTCTGCTGCACTGCCTACAGTAGCTCCCTGTGTTGAACTGGGGAGGCCAGAACGGCATCCAGTCCTCCAGTTGTGGCCTCACCAAGGCAGAACAGAAGGGGAGGAGAACCTCCCTTGACCTGCTGGCCGCTCTCTTAATGCACCCAGTTTCAGTTTCTTTTGACAGTCAGTCCTAGTCAAAAGCATTTATCAGCCACCTTTTCACTACTTCAGAGAAGAAAGAACTCTGAAAACCCAAACTGTTTGAAAACACAAAACAGGGATTTGTACAGCACAGGGATCCTGAAGAGAGCTCAAAGTTAATGACACCTGGTTATGCTTTAACACTCTGGTTGCCTCTGGGTGAGTTAAAAAAAACAATATAAACATCTGCTTGAGAAAGGTCAGAAGAAAATACCCCTGGGTAGCAGCTCAGTGCTCTGGAATCAAACAGGTAACAGCACTGAATCGAGAACCAGGAATCAGTCCTGTACTCAGCTTCATTTTGGTCACCAAGCCACTCCCATCCCAGCAGTAACACTCACCTTTCCTCCTCCAGGTCCTGCTTGTGCTTCCTCAGCAGCTCTTGCTGAAGCTCTTCCTTCTCCAGGGCATGCACCTCTGCCATCCTTTTCAGCTGCTCATGAAAGCCACGCTCCAGCTCTCCCTTCTCTTCCTGCAGTGTCTGCACCAACACTCTCATTTTTTCTTCCGCCCAAACACTGTTTTGGATCAGTTCTTCCCGTTCTTGACTGAACTTCTTATTTACCTGCTCCAGCCTGGCTCTAACATCTTCTTCATGCTCCTGCCTCAGTAATTCTTGCAGATTGGCTTTTTCCTTATCAAAATGCATTTGCAATTTGTTTTTCTCATCATTGTATTTACAGTCAAGTTGTTCTTGCTGTTCTTTGAGCACTGCTGCCTCTGCTTGCAGCTCTGCAATTTGATTTTTAAGGCCAGTTATTTCCTTTTCCATGACATGGATCTCCTCAGTGTACTTCTTCCTCATGTCCTCCTGTTCCTTTTCACAGTGTGTTTTTGTCTCATCTAGCTGCTTTTCATAATGGCCCACCTACAGAACGGAGAACAGATGGGATTGGTTTATTTTCAGAGATTCCCATAATAATTTGGGTTAGAAGAGTCTGTCAAGACCATCTAGTTTCAACCTCCCTGTCACTGGCAGGGACACCTCTCGCTAGACCAGGTTGCTCAAGGCCTCATCCAACCTGACCTTGAACACCTCCAGGGAAGGACATCCAGAACCTACCTGGGCAACCTCTTCCAGTGTCTCATCACTCTCCCTGTAAAGAATTTCTTCCTAATACCCAATTTAAATCTCCCCTCTTCCAGCTTCAATCCATTCCCCCTCATCCTATCACCACAAGCCCTTGTAAAAC
This sequence comes from Picus viridis, assembly GCA_033816785.1. Classification (NCBI taxonomy): domain Eukaryota; kingdom Metazoa; phylum Chordata; class Aves; order Piciformes; family Picidae; genus Picus; species Picus viridis. The sequence goes on along the minus strand of CM066585.1, from coordinate 34,517,034 downwards.
GTCCAGCTCTCCTGTAGCCCCTTTCAGGTACTGGAAGACTACTATAAGGTTTCCCTGAAACCTGCACCTGTATGAAGAACCTGGAAAAACTGTGATGGCTTGTTTTAAGTTAAAATAGCTTACTGTGTCTTCAAGCTCCTGTTTGAGGTGGTGCAGATCTCTGTCGTGTTGCTCCTTCATTTGTTCAATAGCCATTTCTGCCTCAATGCTCATGTTTAGTGGGTTGCAGTCTTCTGAACCAAGCCCTTTAAAAACAGCAATGATACACATGTTCTTGAAGCCCAAAGAGATACATCCTCAACAGAATAATTTCTTCAGTTTAAATACACTTAGGCAGCTGGGTGCAGCTCTCAAATTCCTATCACACACAGAGAGAAGAAACTGCAGACATTAAATTCCACTTTTTAGCGTAGTCCACCAGCTGTAGTCCATTCAATGTCAAACCACAAAAATCACAGAACAGTTTGGGTTGGAAGGGATCTTAGAGATCATCCACTGGTGTTTGAGTTTCACTCACTGTGAAGGTTTGGGCAAGATTTTACCTAGTTGCCTCCAAGATGTTACGGTAACTACCTAAAGCACAGAAGCTGGTCATGTAGGAGATGTGCTTTACCTTGGTCAGGCTCAATACCACTATTGCCATGGCTTTTCACATCAATGTCAAACTCTTCTGACAGTGAATGTTTCAGTGAAGGCCTTAGCACTTTGCCTTGGGCACGGTACTCCTCCAGTTCCGAGTGCAGCTCATCTATCTGGTCTTGCAGCTCCTGAAAGGGGAGGGAAAAAAGTAGTCTCAGTGAAAGCAACCAAGGCAGCCAGGCATCTGTACATCAACACACTCCCATGATGAGACATCTAGGGGGAATTACAAGAATCCTGTCATCAAGCCACAGTTTGCTATCCTCTTATCAGCCCTTCTCCAGGTTCAAAGCTGTGCAAGTAATTTGAAGAGCAGAACCTTCTTCACCCTGTATGTATTCAGCCTCTGAAGTACATCATGCTCCAAGACTCTCCACTTTAAAAAAGGTTGTAAAAGGTTGTAGGTAAGGAATAAACAGCAGCTTAGGAACATTTTGCAACAGTCAATAAATAATTCCTCAAACACATACAATCACAGAATTGCTTTGGTTGGAAGAGACCTTCAGGATCATCAAGTCCAACTCAACACTGCCAGATCGTCACTAAACCATGTTCCTCACCACTACATCTACACAGCTTTGAAATCCCTCCAGGGATAGGGACTCCACCGCATCCCTGGGCAGCCTATTCATCTGATTGCAAAATCAAATGAGAGGCAAAAGATCAAATGAGGAAAGAGATGGCCTCATTACTGCATTCACCATCTGTTACTTCTGCCCACCTGCCAGTGGAGTATGTCATGTGTTTGTGCCAAATGCTGCATGCTCAGCTCACTGAGCACCATCTAGTGAGGAACACGAGGCCCTCAATGTGTAGACACACAATTGTGCAGATTTTGATGGTTCAGCAAGTGAACCTTGAGTACTGAATCATATCTGTTGGTATTCAAAAACCAGAAAATAAACTGGATATGCAAGCAACTTCATATCAAGAAGTATCAATGCAGCAACTATTTCTAGAAGATCTTTGCTTTTAATAACCAACTTTCTATGAAAGCTACTGTGCTATTTCAGATTAGAATCAAGAATGGTTTGGGTTGCAAAGGACCTTTCAAGGTCGTCCAACCTCCCTGCAGTCAGCAGGGACATCAGCAACTAAAGCAGGTTGCTCAGAGCCCCAAACAACCTGACCTGGAATGGTTCCAGGATTGGGGCACCTACCACCTCTCTGGGCAACCTGGGGTAGTGTCTCACCACCTCCAGCATCAACATTTTCTTCCTTAAATGTAGACTAAATCTCCTTCTTTTAGTTTAAACCCATCACCCCTTATTATGTCACAAAAGACCCTGCTAAAAACTCTGTTTCCATCTTTCTTAGAAGCCCCTGTAAGTACTGAAAGGCCATGAGGTCTCCCTGGAGCCTTCAATTCTCCAGGCTGAAAAACTCCAACTCTCCAAAGCCTCCCCTTTACAGCAGAGGCATCCCACCCTCAGATCACTGTGGCCTTGTCTGGACCTGCTCCAACAGCCTTTTGCCAAGGTAGCTTTCATTCAGTAGTGAGCCATCATAAGCCCAGTGCTGGTAACCATAGTAAGTATCAGCTGACAGATTTCTACACAGACAACCTGCAGACCCACCTTAAAGAAAGTTCAGCCATACAAGACTGAGAAGAAGACAACAAAAGAAAACTGGAAATGTAAAGCTTAAGAAAATACTACTGCTCTGCAAACCAGCAAAACTCAGACACAGCTCATTTATGCTGTTGGTTCCTGCTTTCCAAATTAGAATTTAACACAGAATTCAAAGGAAGACAGTGGGTTTTTTTTCAGAAATAAACTAAATGCTAACAAATGGACAGGGAGATGAGCTTGATGTACAGCTGGGAAACCAAGGAGGTTCCATAGACTCTACCCCAGCCCACCCTTGGGGCACCTTCATTTCTTCTCTGGCCAACTCCCTCTGCAGCAAGAGCTTTCCACCCTTCAAGAGCTTAAATCAACATTAAAAAAGACAGTATAAAGGAAAAAGCCCCAACCCAGCAGCATTGTATTGCTGCTGTGGGCTGCTGTTTGCAGCAAGGATGTTCTCAGTGAACATGGGCAGATGGGTGCTGGGTCTCCAGCCCCTGGGCTCCACTTACTCTGCACTGCTGCTCGTACTCGCTTCTCATCTGTGCCAGCCTCTCCTCCTGCAGGAAAAATTCTGCACTGCTGGGATCCAGGTCACCAAACTGAAACAACATCAGTGGGATCCAGTTACTCTTCCACCCAATGGTCCTGCTTAACCCAGTCCTGCAGCTTGGGCCCTCACCCCTCTGTCTTTTTAATGTCAAACACAGAATTCTGCTGGTAGACGATAAATACCAGCTGCTCTCTCACCAGAGTTCTTACTCTGACTTTGACTGCAGACCACAGCCTGCTACCTTAGCATACATATATATCAGATAGACAAATAATTCCAGCTTGCTAGGTGGAATTATTTGTCCCAGTGTATCATAGAACCACAGACTGGTTTGAGTTAGAAGGGACATTTAAAGGTCAGCAAGGACATCTGCAACTAGAGCAGGTTGCTTGGAGCCCCACACAACCTGACCTGGAATGTTTCCAGGGATGGAGCATCTACCACCTCTCTGGCCAACCTGGGCCAGTGTCTCACCACCCTCAGTGCCAAAAATGTCTTCCTTCTCTCCAATCTGAATCTCCCTCTTTTAGTTCAAACCATCACCCCTTGTCCTGTCACAACAGGCCCTGCTCTAAACTCTGTCCCTAGCTTTCTGGTCGGTCCCTTTAAGCACTCAAAGGCCACAAGAATTTCTCCCTGGAGCCTTCTCTTCTTCAGGCTGAACAACTCTCTCAGCTTGGCCTCAGAGAAGATGGGTTCCAGCCCTTCCGTGTGGCCTCCTCTGGCCCTGTTCCAACAGGTCCATGTCTTTCCTGTACTGAGGACTCCCAGCACTGCAGGTAGGATTTCAGAGTGGAAGAGAAGTGCAGAATCCCCTCTCTTGACATGCTGCCCATCAGCAGATGAGGCCATCTGAGCTTTTGCCTACAGATGCACACTCAGATGAACTGCTGCTGCAGAAGTTCATATTGTGATGAGTTTATTGTAATACAACCAAGGTGACCTCAGTTTTCACCTAAGCTCAGCAGAGATGCCATCTAACACCTCACCTATGTATCATCTTTCCTAGGAAAGACCTGCACATTGGGTCTATCCAAAACTATGTGCTGGGGAAAAATACCCCTGCAGAGATGTGGGATGACTGCTTCATACTCAGGATCCCTACTCTTAATTAGTATAAAACTACAACTAAGAGAGAGTATCTTTAATTTCCTTAACTACAAGTCAGTCAGGTGGTCCATGTCAACCACTTGGTCACATCTGGACAAGGATCTCAAAAGCTTCTAGTTATTAGTTAAATTGGCAGCTTGAGTGTAGCAACTGAAAATCAGTTTAATTCTGGACACATGCTGGAAAGAGGAGGAATTACCTTCTCAGCCAGGACATTCTCCAAGTTCCTCTGCAGTTTGCTTGCCAAAGTTTCATACTCAGCCAGCTTCTCCCCTGTTTCCAGTAGCTCGTTTTCCAGGCGGCTGTTTTCCTGGAACAAATGAAAACCCCCACCACTGCCTCAGCATTTGGAGATGGAAAAACATTAGTACATGGTAAGTCATTAGAAAAACAAATCATCTGCCAGTCGAGTCAAAGCATGACCACAGAAGCACAATGCTCTTCATGCTTCAAGAGAAGATAGGAATTGTGAATCCACGGCCAGCTCACAACCCCTGTGCTCCTTTTGCCTTTCAGGTGCTTGTTTCAGAAGCTGTGTTTTACAGTTGGCTCATGTTCACAGGACACCCAACCCCTTCAGAAGCTGCTTGCATGGCCATCTGCAGGGGTGTATTAGCTTTCTCTGAACATCAGCACTTTTGATGTTGTTCTTAAGACAATGCTATTACTATTTTGGGGGGGGGGTGGGGGGTGGGGTGGGGTGTTGAGACTTGGCAAAAGTTTAATGTTATGGTAAGGCATTGGGTCAGATAAAAAGAGAATTTGTGCTTTAACTTTCTAAAACCATAAAAAATAATCTAGGAAAAGGATGTGAATCTGTTTGGTCACAGACTGGTAAGGGTTGGAAGGGATCTCTGGAGATCATTTAGTCTAACTCCTCTGCTAAAGCTGGGTCACCCAGAGCAGGTTGCCCAGGATTGCAATGTCCATTTGGGTTTGGAATCTCTCCAGAGAAGCAGACTGTCAAGATGTACTGTCTCCTGGCTGGACTCCCAACCAACCAGCAAGGCTGGCAGCCCATCTGATAGCTGTACACACACACACACTTTGCACTTGATGGCAGCAGAGATTTGAACTGGATGAATCTGAACTTAGGAATCCAAGGAAAAAAATCACAGAATGATGGGGGTTGGAAGAGACCTCTGGAGATCATTCAGTCCAAACCCCCTCCCCTAAAGCAGGGTCACCCAGAGCAGGCTGCCCAGCATCACAATGTCTAAACGGGTTTGGAATCTCTCCAGGGAATGACTCCACCTCTCTGGGCAGCCATCTCCAGGACCTTCACAGCAAAATTTCTTCCTGTTCAGATAGAACATCCCGGGTTCCAGTTTGTGCCCAATGGCCTTTGTCCTGTCACTGGTCTCCATCAAAAAGAGGCTGGCCCCATCCTTTTGACCCCCATCCTTTAAATACAGGATCACAGAAGCACTTCCATTGGAAAAGACCTCTAAGATTGAGTCCAACTGTTGACCTAACACCACCATGACCATTAAACCACACGCTTCTCCAAAGAGTAACCTATCAAGATGACCCAAAACCCCAATCTCACCCATCCCTACCAAGATGACCCAAACCCCCAATCTCATCCATCTACCTCTATATTGCTGTCAGAATCCCTTTCAGCTAACTCCACACTCACTGTATCACATCCTCTCAACAAGGGCTTGCTCTCTACTTCCAGGAGGCAATGATGTCCCAGGGGAACCCACTAGCTGCATTTCAGTCTCTGTTACCTTCAGGGAAAGGGCCAGGCGGTCCCTCATGTAGTTCTCATCAGTTTTCAGCTTCTCTATCTCCTGCTCCAGTTCCAGACGCTGTTTGTTAGCCTGCTGCAGGATTTGCTCCCGCTCTCTCCGGAGCTCATTCTTCAGAGCTGCAATCCGTTCCTTGTACTCCTCATCCAGCTTCCTACAACGGCATCAGGAGGTAAGAAAAGCTCCTAAGAGGCAGCAGGTGACAAATAGCACCGTGGTGGTCATCAGTAGGTGCAAAGCCACTACCTCCATGACCAAGTCCCTGCAATGCTATGGCAGTGATGTCAACGAGGAGGGAGGGATGAACTGGGACACCATACCTGAGGTTGTACTCATTCCGGCGCTCAATCGCAGCATGGTGGTCGTCCACTTCAGAAGCCATCAGGGACTTCAGCTTCTCAGCTTTTTCCAAGTCTGACCGCAGCTTCTCCTTCTCTCTGGCCACTTGGTCAACCCTCTCTCTGGAGTAAACACATCCAGCCTGGATTAGCTCACCTCTCCCAGCTCCCCAAAGAATGTACTTGCAAGAGGCTCATCACAGAGTAGAATCATAGAATGCATTGGGTTGGAAGGGACCCTCAAGGGTCAATTTGTCTGACCCTCCCCTGCAGTTAGCAGGGACATCTCTAACTAGATCAGGACTCCATCAGATTTGGCCTTGAATGATTACAGGGATGGGGCCTCCACATCTCTGGACTGCTGGAGCAAGTCCAGAGGAGGGCCATGAAGGTGATCAGAGGGCTGCAGCACCACCCCTATGGGGACAGGCTGAGGGAGTTGGGGCTGTTCAGCCTGAAGAAGAAAAGGCTCCAGGAAGACATTTAATTACTAGATATGAACAGTAATCTTGACAGAGCCCACAAGAATATCAGAGGGTCAGGTCAGAAAGGGCTTTGAGCTAGTGGAAATTGTCCTTCCCTGTGGCAGTGGGATTGGAACTAGATGATCATTAAGGTCTCTTCCAATCCAAACCATTCTAGAGTTCTAAGGTTCTATGATTTAACTTGCTTCAGACATGTCTTGATATCCCCATAGGTCCCAAGACCTCAGCACTTCAGCCCCTCGGGTCCAGCCCTGTTGAATTGCAGCACTGTGCCATTTTGCCCAGCCACTTTCTGTCCCCTTTACTACTACTTTGTCATTTTAATACCTTTACTACTTCATCCAGTCTGGCTTCAATCACAAGTTTGTAAGATCTCCTACAACGATTATCTAAGTGCAACCTTTGGTGGCAAAAGCATGTTCCAGACAAGATGGCCCAGCACCCTGGCCAGCTGAATCCCTTAAGTGTCCAATTTTGAAGACTCTCCACTCGAGAGAGCATTTGAATGGATGACTGGAATGTATTGAGATATGTATTAGTGTACAAGATGGTTCCTATCTCGTACACCCTCAACAGGGAATCCTGCACAATGAGGCCAATGTGAAGTCAATCTGAGTTGACTTTCAAATGAAAAAGGTTAGGGACTTGATAGTTTTGTCCCTCACCCACACCTCCACTGCATGGCAAAGCACGTGTAACACTAATGCAAGAAGTCAGTTGGGATTAAAGGCAATGCTCATCAACTTGTACCAGCCTCAGGGGAGACCTTGCTCTCTACAACTACCTGAAAGGAGGTTGGAGCAAGGTGGGGGTTGGTGTCTTTTTCCAAGTAACAAGTGATAGGATGAGAGAAAATAGCTTCAAGTTGCAGCAAGGAAGGTTTAGGTTGGACATTAGGAGAAATTTCTTCACCAAAAGGGCTGTCAAGCCCCGGAAGAAGCTGCCCAGGGCAGTGGTAGAATCAGCACCCCGGCAGGATTTGCAAAAAGCCATGTAGATGTGCTGCTGAGGGACATGGTTTAGTGATGGACTCAGCAGTGCCGGGTTAATGATTAGACTCGATGATCTTAAAGGTCTTTCCCAGCCTTAACGATTTTATGATTCTAAGTTTTGCAGTCCTTGGCTATCAATGCCTTCTGCAGAGCACAGTGACCATCTCCAGATGGCAGAACAGGGCTGGGAACAGCCTCCTGCTTTGATTACGGAAGTACATTTTTCTGCCATACTTGGGTTTGAGTGTTTAACCCCTGCAAAACAAGAGAGTTGGAAGTTTCTGCCCAAAGAACCTGGTCTAGAAACAGCAGCACCATACTGATGCCCCTGGAAGAAGTGCTCTGAATCACCATTGACTTACAGCAAGTGTTTTATCTCCGTTTTGAAGCTCGCCAGAGCTGCCTGGTGGACTCCATTCTTGGTTATTAAGAGCTCATTTTCTAGTGCCAGCGTCAGCTCTGTCAAGTTCACCTTCCCATCCAAGCTGAAATCCAAAGCCTGCAAAAACCACCACATCGTTAGAGCAGAACGAGCTTCCCGGTCCTGTGAGGAGCCGGGAGACGTTTAGTAGGTGAAGTGACAGGATAAAATGAGGAGGCTCAGGAAAGATCTTTGCTTGCTGATTAATCTGTCACACAGAAATGCCTTTGGGGCAGTAAACCAGACATCTCCACCACCTTCTTGTGTTAAAGAGCTGCTGCCAGCTGTGGAGGAGGAGAGTGTCCTGGTTGGGCTGCAAGACCAACAGGAAATTAATCCCACGCTTGATTAAAAGTCCTCATTCTCTGGAGGAATTAACTACATTGGTCTTTTTACAGCCTCAAATGCTGCAGAGACATGGTTGAAGATGTTAAACTAAACCAATGCAGACCATACAGAAGCAGCCTTATAGGAGATTTTTTATAGAAAGGAATTGGAGTAGGGTGCCCAAAGACATGGTGGAATCACCAACCCTGGAGGTGTTCAGAAAACATGTGGACATGGTACTTTGGGACTTGGTTTAATGGCCATGGTGGTGTTAGGTTGATGGATGGACTCCATGATCTTAGAGGTCTTTTCCAATCCAAACAGTTCTATGATTATGTGATCTCACCCCTTTGAATTATGAAGTCCTTGGAATTTCCTTCAACCTAACTCTGCAGGAGCATAGAGTGAGGTGGAAGCACAGGGCTAGTGGTGGGGCTGAAACATTGGAGAAACTACTCTGGTGACACCAATAACAAAACAAGTTACCAGAGGAAAGCAACCAGCAAAAGGCAAAGGTGCATCATTCACATCTGGTGGACAGAGGCTGCCCAAGAGAGGTGGTGGAATCTCTGTCTCTGGAGTCATTTAAAGTCCACATCAATGTTGTCCTGTGCAGCCTGATCTAGGTGACCCTGCACTGTCAGTGGGCTCAAACTAGAACCCAGGAGGTTCCATCTGAACAGGAGGAGAAACTCGTTTGCTGTGAGGGTGCTGGAGCCTTGGAGCAGGCTTCCCAGTGAGGTTGAGAAGTCTCCTTCTCTGGAGAGATTCTAAACCTGCCTGGACATTGTAATCCTGAGCAAGCTGCTCTGGGTGCCCCTGCTTTAGCAGGGGAGTTGGACTGGATGATGTCCAGAGGTCCTTCCCAACTCCCATCATTCTGTGAAACAGTCCCAAGTTATCAAGCAGAGGATACAAATGGCTTTTAAACCCTGAGCAATGGCAGTTTATTCCAGCCTGGACGTTCAATATCCATATGGACATTACATACCAGGAGAAATCTGCCATCATCCATGCTGGAAACAAGAGGAAATGGCCTTGAGTTGTGCCAAGGGAGGCTGAGGTAGGATATGAGAAAGAATTTCTTCGCTGAAAGGGTTACCAAGCATTGGACTGGCTTGCCCAGGGAGGTGGTGAAGTCCCCATCCCTGGAGGTATTTAAGAGTCATGTAGACATGGTGCTGAGGCATGTGGTTTAGTCAAGGAGTAGTCAGTGTTTGGCTAATGATTGGACTCAATGATCTTAGAGGTCTTTTCCATTCTAGGCAATTCCATGAACCCACCAATGGTCTCTGAACACACATGTGGGATTACCTTCTCCTGTCCATGACTTCTAACTAGATTAACAGGGATGGGGTTTTATTTCAGGTATCTGATTTGCAACCCCTGTTATCCTTTCACTCCACATAATAAAACACTAATTCCTGGGCAGGGTTTCAAGTGCTGTACTCCACACCTCAGCAGAAGTAAGAATTCAGGTCATCTCGTGCTAAAGGGTTTGTAGGTGCAGCTATTTAGGGAGCTAAAAGGAATTAAATTGCTTTCCACAAATATAGGTGACTTCTTCCACCCAAGCTAGAAGTCACAGGACATTTTTATCATTAATTTCTAGCTTCTCTGGGATACACCAGGCGTTCAAAAAGGAAACGATTGGAAAGTTCCCAAATCTCTTGCCACTAGAACTGGGAATGTTAAAGGGAACATAGACAATCATAGAATAGTGTGGGTTGGAAAGGACCTTAAGGATCATCTAGTTCCAATGCCCCTGCCATGGGCAGGGACATCTCCCACTAGACCAGGCAGCTCAATGCCTCATCCAACCTGGCTTTGAACATCTCCAGGGAGAGGGCATCCGTGACCTCCCTGGGCAACCTATTCCAGTGTCTCACCACCTACCCACATCCCATCCTGGGGTAAAAAAACATAATGAGAGTCAGAAGGATGGGGCTGGGCTCTTTGCAGTGGTGGTCAAGGACAGGACAAGGGATAATGGGCACAAACTGGAACACAGAAGGTTCCACTTGAACTCAAGGAGAAACTTGTTTGCTGTGAGAGTGCTGGAGCCCTGGAGCAGGCTGCCCGGAAAGGTTGTGGAGTCTCCTCCCCTGGAGAGATTCCAAACCCACCTGGACATTGTGATCCTGGACAACCTACTGTGGGTGACCCTGCTTTAGCAGGGGGCTTGGACTGGATGATCTACAGAGGTCCCTTCTAACCCCCACCATGCTGGAATTCTGTGAAAAAAGGTGAGATGGAGTTTTCGATTACCTTCAGGATCTCTTGGCTGTTCTCTATGCCTTCCTGGTGCCAACAGTCAAGGACACCCTCCACGCAGCTGTAGCCCATCCCATCATCCAAGCTGGAGAAGAGGCAGAAGCCGACGGTGCTGGGCATGGCCGAGGGGGTGGTGGTTCGTCTCCCGCTTTCATCGAACGACTGCCGAGAGAAGGGGAAGGTGAGACAAGGCACAGGCAGAGCCACCCCGTCACAAGAAAGGCTTAGAAATGTAATTTCACTAACAGTGCTCTGGAGATTAAGGATTAAGAGCTGCTTTTCCTCACTGCCAAGCAAATACTCATCAGGAACACTGCGGTTGACCTCACGGCACTGCTGCATGACCAGGTGCCTTGGGCTTAGGATAAATCTGAGGAGGAACAGTTCCAGAGCTGTTCTCAATGCTCCAAAAGTGTTCTCCACTGTCCATTTTTGGGTTCTAGTCTTACCTCCCCTTAAAAGGCTGAAGAGAACATGTGCACAGGTGCTTTTGCTGTAGCCCTCAGCTTCCAGACTAAGACAGATTGTGCTGATTAAAGCTGTACATCTTTGCTGCCACTTGCACCTAGAAATGCAACCTGAAAACCTGGTGGTCACATCTGCACATCTCCAGCCCCAGCTGCCACTTCAGCTTATTTTTCTTCATACAGGTGATGGCTTTCAAACCTGGGGTGGCTGAGAGATGGCCAACTGTGCCTTGGAAGTGCTCTGACCTTGCTTCTGTTTCCTTTTTGCCTGTGTTACACATGATGATCATCTGCTGAATGGTAGTGCAGGGTTAGGACGGGGAGCAGGTTTGGTGGCCTTATGGTACCAGCACCAACCTGGCAGTAGGGCAGCAGCATCCTTTGGCACATGGTTCCCAGCAGTGCACCCCTGGGTACCCAGCTAGACATGGCTAGTCTCATGGCCATGCTGATTTCAGCATAGGGCATCTGACATCTTCCCTTCCCTGGCTGCTGGTTCTGCTCTGAGAAATGGCTTTCCTACTTGCAGGTTGTAGAAATCACTGTCATAGAATCATGGAATTGTTTGGGTTGGAAAAGACCTCTAAGATCATTAAGTCCAACCATCAACCTAAAACCATCATGGCCATTAAGCCACGTCCTAAAGTGTCATACCCACACATTTCTTGAACACCTCAAGGGACAAACTGTCGAGGTTGGAAGAGATCTTAGAGATTAAGTTCAACCATAGTCCAACCAAGCTCACAAGTCCTTCCAGTATTTAAAAGCAGTCTACAGGGAAGCTGAGGATGGACTCTCTATCAGGGAGGGTAGTGACAGAACATGGGGTGATGGTTTTAAACTGAAAGAGGAAGATTTAGATTAGATGCAAGGAAAAAATTCGCCACCGTGAGGGTAGTGAGACACTGGAACAGACTGCCCAAGGAAATGCTGGATGCCCCAACCCTGGAAGTGTTCAAAGCCAGGTTGGATGGGACTTTGAGCAGCCTCATCTAGTCTGTCCGTGCCCATGGCAGAGGGTGGAAACTAGATGATGTTTAAGGTCCCTTCCAACCAGAACTCCAAGGCATGCCACTTTAAAGGGGAGCTAGCTCCCTTGAAAAAAACCTTTAAGATACAGTTCAACCATTATGCAACTCTGCTAAATCTGGTGCCAAACCATGTCCCTCACAACTCCACCTCTACATCTTTTAAACACTTCCAGGGATGGGGATTCAACCACCCCCTGGGCAGCCTGTTCCACTACTTAAGAACCCTTTCAATGAAGAAGTTTCTTCTGATATCCAACCTAAACCTTCCTCTGGTGCAACTTGAGGCCATTTCCTCTCATTCTATCACTTGTGGCTTGGGAGAAGAGACCAACCTCCACCTGGCTCTAACCTCCTCTCAGAGAGTTGTAGAGAGCAAGGAGGTCTCCCCTCAGCCTCCTTTTCTCCAGACTGAACAGCCCCAGTTTCCTCAGCTGCTCCTCATACAACCTGTTCTCCAGACCCTTCAGTGGGGAAGCAGAGAGGAAGACAGGCTGTAAGGGCTTTGTTTGGGACTTTTTCTCCTGCTGCTAGCCCAGGATCCAGCTCAGTTTCTCACCTGCATGGAGAGGTGTCGTTTCAGCTGTCTGTATGGAGTAGATGCCGATGGTGTCAATGACTTGCCATTTTTAAACAACCCATAGAAGAAGTCCTCTACGCTCATGGTGCCGTCTTGCTCCAGGTTATGGAGCACCTCTTCAATCACCTGCAAGTGGCAGAGAATAGCAATCACATGTCCTTATTGCAAAAAAAAAACACAAAACAAAACCAAAAAACAACCATAAAACACTGTGTTAACAATTTGGCACAGTAGAAAACATCCTGCTCCCAAGGCTTCACAGAAATACAAGAGTAAACCAAGAGTTTAACTGTCACACTGCAGCAGCCTGACCACCCTAGCACCTCCATACAGAATCTTCACAGAGTCACAGACTGGTAGGGGTTGGAAGGGACCTCTGGAGATCATCTAGTCCAATCCCCCCTGCTAAATCGGGGTCACCCCCAGCAGGTTGCCCAGGATCATGATGTTCAGGTGGATTTGGAATCTTTCCAGAGAAGGAGACTCCCCAACCCACCTGGGGAGCCCGGTTCAATGGTCCAATGTAAAAAAAGTTCCTCCTCACGTCTGGATGGAACTTCCTGTGTTCAAGTTTGTGCCTGTTGCCTATTCTCCATATAGGAAATGCAGAGCCACATACAATATGAAAATCCTGTTTGTAAAACCTCCTGGTCATCTTGGAGGAGCACAAAAACCCCCTTTGTTTCATCCTGCTCGAGACAGGGTGACCTCAGGGATTCAGTTCAAGGTACTGAGAGAGAATCCAAAATCCCAGCAGTTTGGGAAGAGACCATGTTAAAAAAAAAAAAAAAACAAAACCAAAACCAAACATAGAAGACACTTTTAAGATTATAATAAATCTGGTTTCTGCTTCAGGGCAGTCTGCTCTCTGAAAAGCAAGATCAACCTTATTAGAAGCAGAGATGCTAAGATGAAGCCTTCATCCTTTCTTTGTCTACAGTTTATTTATTTATTTTCCCCTTTTTTTCTGCTTTAATATCCTGAGAACATTTTGGTGCAAAGGAAACCCGCTCAGAAACAGGTTTCCTGAAAGAAATTATTACAAGCCATGTTATTTTAAGGTGGAGGGGAAAAAAAAAAAAAACCAAACCCAACCAATTCTTTAATAAAACTAAATCCTAAATTGACAAAAGACTGTTTGTTTTTTTTTTTTTGGCCCCCTCAATAAATCATTTTCTTGGGGACTCTTCCTGCGGGACATAAATTGCCCATGGGTCTCCTCAAAGTCCAATCAACCACCTATGAATATTTTAACTCGTATTTACTGTCTTAGCTAGAAGATTTCGGGGATTAAGGAGACATGGTTGGAATCCAGGATGTGTTTTTACATTCCATTTGCCTCTGTGACTGCATGAGAAGCCATGCACGCTACAGTGCCAGCTGCCTTCTCCTAGAGCAGCCTCCCACGCCTGTTGTGACACCACCAAACGTGCTGGAAAGCCACAAGTTGGAGCTGAAAACCACCTTCCAAGTAGCAACCTCATCACCCACAGGACATACTTTGTGAGGGCCAGGTCAAAGCCCAGGAGTACGTGCCGGTGTAGGTGGGCCCATACGTGGCCACTCACCTCCCCGGCTGCCGTTTGGAGCCCATACTGCTCACAAATGGAAACAAGCTTTTTCCGGTTCAGGTGACCATCCCTGGTGATGCCAAGGTGCTCACAGACTTCCTGCAATTTCTCCTCTATCCAGTCTGGGGTGGGCAGTGATGTTCCAGGGGAGGCATTCAGGTCATCTGGGTTCCAGAAGCGCAGCTGCCCTGGAAAAGGAGGAAAGTGCTTGGCTTTCTGCCCCTCTACTGCACACAAGTGATCAGCAGAAGACCTAAGGGTTTTGCACATCACAAAGGACTTGCTGCTCAGCATAGAATCACAGATTGGTTTGGGTTGGAAGGGACTTTTACAAGGTCATCTAATCCAACCCCTCTGCACTCAGCAGGGACATCTGCAACTAGAGCAGGTTGCTCAGAGCCCCAAACAACCTGACATGGAATGGTTTTAGGGATGGGGCAGCTACCACTTCTCTGGGCAACCTGGGCCAGTATCTCACCAATCTCAGCATAAACAAGTTTTTCCTTCTATCTAGACTAAATACAATAACCAGCATGGGCTGAGGGCAAGGGGAAGGGCAACTGCTAGAATAGATAAAAAAGGGACCCTTCTTCTGGGCAGTTATGGGAATCGAGGCAGAGGACTACAACGGGCAATGACTTTGAAATGGAGCAGGGTAGATTTAAACTAGACTTTGGGAAGAAGCTCTTTACTGTGAGGGTGGTGAGACACTGAAATGGGCTGCCCAGAGAAGTTGTGGATGTCTCATCCCTGGAAGTGCTTAAGACCAGGATGGATGAGGCTTTGAACAACCTGGTCTAGAGTGAGGTGTCCCTGCCCATGGAAAGGGGTTGGAACTAGATTATTTTTAAAGTCCCTTCCACTCAAGCAGTTCTGTGAATCTATGACCAAATGAGTTCCATATCCAAATATACCTTGACTGGGTCAAGAACTTCAGTGGTTGCCTGTCTCCATAAATATCACTTCCCAAGCAGAGCTGCCTAAACTCTTGCTTGTAAGCCGTAGCGTATATTTTGATCTAGGTACTTCTAAAGAGCTCTTCAGGGGAAGAAAAAACCCAATAGCCTTCAGCTGAACACATCTCCTCTACTTCCAAGCAAAGCTTGGAGTGCAGTCTCAATCAGCTGGAAACACTCAGAGCCACTAGACACAGAGCTTGCTCAGCCACAAAAACACCTTCTTCCACCCACTACCTCACTGGGGGGCTGGGAAAGCAGCTTTTGGAGAACATATTTGGTCCCTTTAGATAGAACAGTGTTTAGAGAGCCACCAAACTCTGGAAGAAATATTGAAGCAATGAAAAGCTGCAACATGCCAGAGTCCCATCAATAAGGCACTTTAGTGAGGAGCAAACACCATCCTGAGCTGTTATCTGCAGGCCAGCTGGAGTCTGATATTTGTACACCAAGGACCTTGAACTCTGCATGCTGCAGGTTAGTGCCAAAGGCCAGCGGTCACCCTGGGGGTCACCCTTCCAGGACAATCAGGAAGCATTTAACGAGTGGTCCGTGCTGACATCTAGTGCCTACCAGGCTCCACTACAGCCAGCAGCCTCAGGGCAGGGGTGAGGACCAGGACATGAACACCCTAGACTGGGGCCCCCAAAGCTGCTGCTCTGGGAGTGCCAGAACCTGGGAGACAGAGCACCAGCAATAAGGAAGCTTCTCTACCAAGCAAGAGGGAAAAAGGGGCAGAGGATAAGGCACAAGAGTGTGCCCCAGGGCTAAAGCCCTGCTTTAGCTTTTATTCCCAGCTCACAGCTGGCTTGTCCCACGTCAATCTTCTTCTTGACCACACCAGGCTGGGACCCCCAGAAGGCTTGGGACCATCATATAGCGCTTCTCTGATCCATCTTCAAAGTTGAAAAGAGAGAGAAGCAGCACACAAAGGTGCTGCAATTTGCTCTTACCTTCAGCCTCGTACTCCTCGCTGTCTTGTGTCTTCCAGTGCTGGGGAGAAAACAAAAGGTTTCTGTGTTATTACTAGTGTAAGACATCACCCATATGTAAGAGACTCCACAATCAGCATCAAAAGAGCTACAGGGCTCCGACAACGCTGCCAGGCTTTCATCTCCCTGTTCCCTGGGCTGGGCTGGCAATCCACAGCTCTTTGATGCTGCCTTTTTCTGGCATGCAAGGTTCTTCGGTGGGGATAAGCCACAGCTGCAGCAGAAGATGCCTAAAGCCCCATGACACAGTCTGGTAGGGTGATGGAGAACGAGGGATTTGCCCTCCAAGCAAACCAGGCTGCTTGTCTTAGACATAGCGATGGTCAAGATGATGAGGGTGCAGGGAAGATCACATAAAATTGTAGAATTGTTTTGGTTGGAAAAGAGCCTTAAGATCCATCAAATCCAACCAATAATCCAGCACTGCCAAGTCCACCACTAAACCACGTCCCTCAGTGCAGCTACACAACTTTTCAATCCCTCCAGGGATGAGGACTCCACCATTGCCCTGAGAAGGCTCTTCCAGGCCTTGACAGCCCTTTCACAGAAAAACAGTTTCCTGATGTCCAACCTAGACCTCCACTGGTGCAACCTGAGGTCATTTCCTCTTGTCCTGTCACTTGTTACCTGCTGCATATAAGGCTCCACCTGAGTTTGGGTTATTCTTTCACCATCCCATAGGTCCCACACACAGCCACGTCTTTGATGGTTTGGGTTGGAAGGAGCTTTTATATCACTCTAAGACATCTGCTCCCAGAGCAAGTGCTATTTAGGAAATTAAGCTTCTGCTGCTTCATGCTTTCCCTTTTCATAGAATCAGTAAGATTAGAAAAGACCTCTAAGATCATCAAGCCCAACCATCAATGCAACACCACCGTGCCCACTAAACCATGTCCCTAAGTGCCACATCTACACATTTGTTTTAACACCTCCAGGGATGGTGACTCCACCACTTCCTTCGGCAGCCTGTTTCAACGCTTGGACATCTGCCTGTGGAGCTTGAAGCCTGGCAGCCTCCACTCATCCAGGTCAACTCCAAAACACCTCTGATAGCTGTAGGTCTAGTTCAGGAGATGAAGCCCTGCTGCCAACAAGGTCTCTGCAGAGTTGGAATTAACAACAACATACTCTTTACCAGTCTTTAGCCATCCCACTTCCTCTGTGACAATACCACATTAGGTCAGGCCACATGAGGTCAGGCTGCACCAGGAGCAGGGCAGAAGAACCTTGTTTGAAATTATTTCCCCATGTGCTACACATTGTCCTGTCTCTGCCACCCTCGTACCAGCTGAGAATATTTAGTCCCACATGATGCTCAACAATATTAACTCCTGGTTTAGCAGCAGCAGCAGATGTTGCTTCTCCACCACTACTTCTTGCATGCGCGTGACTGATGGATTTGAAGTCAAAGTCACCCAGGACATGAAGAGGCTCTAAATCATCATATAAAAAGTTCAACACGTCTCCTTCAGATTACAGCTAAAAGCCATTAATCTACAGTGTTGCCATGGAAACTGGATTAGGTCACTGGACTTTTTTAGCTCTGCTGCTCACTCCCATTTCATCTGCTGGACCAGGGCTGCAACATCTCTCTCCATGGGTTGGTAGGGTTCTCTGCATCACCTTTGCTTTTGGGGACAGCCATGGGGCCAGAGAGGTGGTAGAAATCCCTAGAAATATTCCAGATCAGGTTATTTTGAGCTGTGAGAAACCTGTTCTAGTTGAAGATGTCCCTGCTGACTGCAAGGGGTTGGACTAGATGACCTTGAAAGGTCCCTTCTGACCCAAACCATTCTGTGAATTAGAAATGGAGAAGATGGGATTTAAACTTTGCTCCTCCAGTAAGAAATCAGCCTGGAAGAAGCTGGAACCTGCAGCTCTGGGCAAAGCCAGTAAGATACATAATACTGTACTAGAAAGCTGCAGATTATGACCCAAAAAAAGTGATGTCCTGCTAGGATCACTACTAAGGTATTAATGCAGCAGAGTCACAGAATGGTAGCAGTTGGAAGGGACCTCTGGAGATCCAGTCCAACCCTCTTGCCAAGGCAGGATCCTCTAAAAAAAGTCACACAGGAACACATCCAGGTGGATTTTAAATATTTCCAGAGATGGAGACTCCAATACATCTCTGGGCAACCTGCTCCAGTGCTCCATCACCCTTAAAGTCCCTCCTCATATTTAGACAAAACTAAATTCTTGGTTTGCCTGATAAACCACCAGGGAAAACACACAAAAAGCAGGACCTGAGGCAACAGGTACCACCAAGTTGCTACCTGCAAAGACAGAAAATGACCCATGGTCCCAAAAACGCATGAAATACCTCATCCCAGCCCATAATTATCTGTACCAACAGCCAGGTTTGTGCTGAGAGAAGGTATCTTTGCTAGACAGAGCTACCACCCTGCAGTCACTTGTCCGTGGAAGAGAGGGAAACCAAGGGGAATTTGAGTAATGATGCCCAAAATGGGGGTCCCCATCTGTCTCTCCAAGTCTTTTCACATAAGCAGCATATAGGTTTATAGAGAAACAGATCTAAACCATCCAGCACCAGAGCTTCTCACCTCAAGAACTTTCTAGTGCACAAGTGCTATGAGGGGCAGCTGAGGGAACTGGGAGCAAAGGAGGCTGAGGGGAGACCTTCCAGCTCTCTACAACTCCCTGAAAGGAGTTTGGAACAAGGTGGGGGTTGGTCTCTTCTCCCAGGCAACCAGTGATAGAACAAGAGGACACAGTCTTAAGCTGCACCAGAAGAGGTTTGGGCTGAATGTTAGGAAGAAACTCTTTCTGTGAAGACCAATTGGCCATTGGAATGGGCTGCCTGGGCAGGTGGAGGAGTCCCTGGAAGTGTTTAAAAAAAAACCCTGGCTGAGGCACTTGGTGCCATCATTTAGTTGATTAGATGGTGTTGGGTGATAGGTTGGACTCGATGATCTCACAGGTCTTTTCCAACCTAGTTAATTCTGTGATGAGAGGAAATGGCCTCAAATTGCACCAGAAGAGGTTTACGTTGGACATTAGGAACAATAGAGGGTGGGGGCTGCGAGCTGGAAACCCACTACCACCAACACCAGGTAGCTCGTGTGACCTCCTCCCTTCCCGTGCCAGGGTCCCACTGCGGACAGCTCAGGGAAGGCTTCCCTCCCTTTGTGCAGGGAAGGCTCCGGGTCAGCCACCACCGGTGGGAGGACAAAGAGAGACCGACGCATCCCGATTGTTCGAGCAGCGGCGGCGGACCTACAGCTGGCGGCGGGTCAGGCGGCGCTCGGCGTGCCGGCGGCGGGACCCCAGGAATGCAGCATTCCGCCGGCAGGCGCGGGCCCGGCCGGCCCGAGCGGCAGATGGCCAAAGGCTTTCAATGCTTTCGGAGCGAAGCAGCATCTGCAGCTTGTGCCGTTTGCTCCTGGTGGCCTCTCCCCATAATAAGGCAGCAACCTCTTCCCCCACTGCCATCTGCTTCAGCGAGACAGACCTTTGTTCTCCACCCAGAATATATTGCTAATTAAAATGAGGATTGGGAGCGCACAGAGAGCGCTGCTCCGTGCTGCATGCAGTCAGGTGAGCCCTCACACCAGTGCTGATGGACCCCACTGCATAGAATCACAGATTCATAGAATGCTTTGCCTTGGAAGGGATCTTCAAGATCATCTACTTCCAACCCCCTGCCACAGACAAGGACACTTCCCACCAGACCAGGTTGTTTAAGGACTCCTTCAACCTGGGCTTGAACACCTGCAGGGAAGGGGCACCCACAACTCCCTGGGCAACCTGTTCCAGCGTTTCATCACCATTCTTCCTCATCTCCAGTCTAAATCTCCTCTTCTCAACTTCCAATCCATTCCCTCTCATCCTATCACTACAAGCCCTTGTAAAAAGTGCCTCCCCAGCTTTCCTGTAGCCCCCTTCAGGTACTGGAAGGCTGCCCTGAAATCTCCCTCAAGCCTTCTCTTTTCCAGGTTTGAATAGCCCCAACTCTCTCAGCCTGTCCTCCATAGGGGAGGTGCTGCAGCCCTCTGATCATCTTTGTGGCCTCCTCTGAACCCATGCCAGCATTTCAATGTTCCTTCTTATGCTGGGGACACCGTTTGTCCTTCCACACATGCTTGCCCAGAGATCACTTCCCTGGTTTGAACAAGGTGCTCAGATTAGAGAGCCTTGAAGGACAGCAAATATTCACACCTGACTGTCAGCTGCCTGCATCTGCAGAGCACCAGAGTTCCATCAGTCCCAGGGGTGCACTAGTGTTGCCCTACTGCCAGGTTGGTGCTGGTACCATAAGGCCACCAAACCTGCTCCCTGTCCTAACCCTGCACTACCATTCAGCAGATGATCACCATGTGTAACACAAGGCAAAAAGGAAACAGAAGCAAGGTCAGAGCACTTCCAAGGCACAGTTGGCCATCTCTCTGCCACCCCAGGCTTGAGAGCCATCACCTGTATGAAGCGAAACAAGCTGAAGTGGCAGCTGGGGCTGGAGATGTGCAGATGCAACCACCACAAGCTTTCATGATGCATTTCTAAGTGCTTTCATTGCTGCAGCTCCATTAGTACTACATCTGTAATACCACAAGGGCCATTTGTTTCCCATCATTCATCAGCCAAGTAGCATCCATGGGGAACTTAAGGAAAAATGTCTTTCCTTTGAGGGTGATAGAACACTGGAACAGGCTGCCCTGAGAGAGTTTGTGGAATCTCCTCCTTTGGGTGCATTCCTCTACAACCTGATCTAGGAGCATTAGCAGGGGCTGATGATCTCCAGAGGCCCCTTCTGAATCCTACCATTTCATGATTCTGTGATGAACCCGTGAGGATCAGAGGGAACCTCATGATCCTTACACCACCCTTCTGCTCTCAGCAGGGTCAATAGTGAGTTCAGACACAGCTGCTTGTAACTTTGTCCAGTGGCACATGGAAAGCCACCAGGGATGGAGGTCATGGAGCTTCTACAGGCAGCCGATCCCACGCACAGACCAACCCTCCAGCCTCTCCTCTTGTGTTTACAAAGAGAAGGAAGCCTCTCAGACAGAGCCTGAGCCCTTTTAATTGGCACTGGTTGAAAGAAAGCACCAATTAAGCCACACTGCCCCAGTTCTCAGGCCAGCAAAACAACTCTGGGCTGGAGACAGGCTTTTGGAGCAGCGTGTTTCTACACACAGCAGGAGAAAACAGGGGAAAGGCTGTTTCGTTGTGCCAAGCCTCAAGAAGTCAATACTTCAGGAGGCTCCTGATTAACTTTTTGGACACAAGACAGCATTCCCTCCCCACCCAACCCCTCCAAGCAACTAATTTCTGAGCATACCAAGGGGATCTTCTTTTAGAGACACGAGAGTGATACTGATAAAGATGAGAAAGTAAATAAATGGGGATTTCACAAATTTGACCTGAGTTTTGCTCAAGATGGAGGAGATTAATCATCTCACCCACCCCAAAAGGTGCAACAAGAGATCCCACTGGGAGACAGGAGCACAGTGTGGTTACTACCAGTTAAGTGACCTTGTTAATCAGCTAACTTCTCATCATAGAATCATTAGAAAAGATCTTCAAGATCGAGTCTAACCATTAACTCTTCTCCACAAAGTCCACCACTAAGCCACATTCCCAGGCACCACATCTATATAGCTTTTAAACACCTCTAGGGATGATGACTCCGGCACCTCCCTGAGCAGCCTGTTCCAATGCCTGACAACCCTTTCAGTGATTTCTCCCCTCCCCCCCGCCCAGTCCCAGTGTCCAACCTAAACCTTCCCTGGTGCAGCTGGAGGCCAGTCCCTCTTGTTCTATTACTAGTTACTTGGGAGAAGAGACCAACACCTCATGACAACCTCCCTTTAACACCTCCTTGACAGCTAAGTCAGGAGTGAGATTAGAGTGGCTGCTTCCACCAAAGGACATCATTTCCCTAGGGGCTGTGGGCAGATTAACACTGATTTCAGGCCAGGGCAGCACGTAGTGGCCAGCATCAGGAAATGGATGAGCACCCTCATGACACTAAGTAAAGGTTGCTAAGAACAGGGTAAAGAAGCAGGTTCTGGTGGAAATGCTTTTCTTCAAGGTTGGTTTTTTGGATTATTTTTAAGCTCAGTTACATGGGAACGTCACTGGAAATCTAAGCATTGGAAGTTTCTCCATTGCTTCCCCATGCAGGGTTGAGCAGGTGCCTACAGTGCTCCCCTTCATCTCTAGGGAAACCAGGAGAGGCAGAGGAGGGAAGAAAGCAGCAGTGTTTCTCCTTCCCACTGGTAAACTCCCACCACATGCTCCTGAATCAACAATACTTGGCAAAATGGGGCAGGCTGGAATGAGCACAGCTCCAAGGAAATGCTCCTGTGGTCATATCCCAATGCGCGCTGCCAAACCCAACTGCTCTTCACCTTTTAGAGGGTGACTACAAAGAAGATGGAGATTCCTTTTTTATAAGGAGTCATGGAGAAGATGTGGGTTGATGAGTACAAGCTACTGGGGAGACTGATAAGGCACAATAGGACAAGATGACAATCAGCTCTGTCCCCTCACAAGTGGTGGGGTCCCCAACACTGGACAGGGCCATCCTATCTAGACTGTGCTGTTACCAAGAAAGCTTGGACTAGAGGATCCTTGAGGTCCTTTCCAACCTGGTACTCTGACTTTGCTTTTCTGTTCTGGAGAAGCAAGAGGAGACTCTGGGGTTGAAAGCACCAATATGAAAAGAGTCACTAATTTTGATTCCAAAACCAAGGGGAATACAAAAAATCTGGAGGTGGTGGTAAGACACTGAAATAGGCTGTCCAGGGAGGTCGTGGATGCCCCCTCCCTGGAGGTGTTCAAGAGCCAGGCTGGATAAGGCCTTGAGCAACCTGGTCTAGTGGAAGGTGTTCCTGCCCATGGTATGGGGGTTGGAACTCGATCTTGAAGGTCCTTTCCAACCCAAACCATTCTGTGAATCTATGATTTTTGGAGCAGGTATATGTGGGCTAACAAGAACTGTGCAAGAACAAGAACTCCTGGGATGGTTGGTCTCTTGTTTGGTGCAGAAGCTTTTTGCTGGGAAAAGAAGTAGAAGACTGAAAAGTTGGTGGCTGTAGATTTAGGGCACTGTCCTGCTGTGGAGCTCTGCTGCTCACCACCCCTCTTCCCAAGAGCACTGGAGCCACAGCCAGACTTTTGCAGATGAGCTAATAGATGAGGACGTGCTCCTTCTGCTCCCAGCCCACACTTTGTTAGCCACAGAGGCAGTGGAACAACCCTGGTTTAATTGCTGGCCTGTTCTTCAGCCAGAAGCTCAGGGAGGCCAGGGGTGCCAGCACCCCCGTACGTCACCAGTGCGTGTCACGAGCCCAGCTCCTCCTCAGCTTCCCACAGGACAGAATCAGAGGCTGGACAAGGGAATTGCCACCCTGCATGACAGAGCCCTGGGGAGAGCTGAGTAGGGTGATCATTGCCTCAGCTGGGAAGACCCCAAGAACATCCAAAGCACTTCAGGGTGGTATGGGAAGGAGCTGAGATCAGGGAACCACTGAGTGGTTTGGGTTGGAAGGGACCTTTCAAGGGACCTTTCCAACACCTCTAGCAGGGTCAGGTGCAACTACAGCAGGCTGCTCAGAGACCCCAGCAACCTCACCTGGAATGGTTCCAGGGATGGGGCATCTACCACTTCTCTGGGCAACCTGGGCCAAGGTCTTGCAACCCTCAGGGTCAAAATTTTCTCCCTTCTCTCCAGTTTGAATCTCCCTCTTTTAAACCCATCACCCTTTGTCCTCTCACAACAGGCCCTCCTTAAAAGTCTGTCCCCATCTTTCTTATCGACTCCTTTAAGCACTGAAGGGGCATCAGAAAGTGTCCAAGACGACCACAGGATGTTAGGGGTTGGAAGGGACCTCCAGAGATCAAGTCTAACCCCCTGACAGAGCAGGGCCATAGAATCTAGTGCAGGTTGCACAGGAATGCATCCAGATGGGTTTTGAAAGTCTCCAGAGAAGGACACTCCACAACCCCTCTGGGCAGCCTGTTCCAGTGCTCTGTGACCCTCATAGTGAGCATGTTCCTCCTCATGTTGAGGTGGAACCTCCTGTGCTGTACTTTATATCCATTACCCCTTGTCCTATCACAGGGTGCAATGGAGAATAGAATAGAATAGAATAGAATAGAATAGAATAGAATAGAATAGAATAGAATAGAATAGAATAGAATAGGAGACCAGACCAGACGAGACCTTTGAGATCATTGAGTACAACCCATCACCCAACACCATATAATCAACTAAACCATCGCACCAAGTGCCTCATCCAGTCTCTTCCTAAACACCTCCAGTGATGGTGACTCCACCACCACCCTGGGCAGCCCATTCCAATGGCCAATTACTCTTTCTGTGAAGAACTTCTTCCTAACATCCAGCCCAAACCTCCCCTGGAGCAGCTTGAGACTGTGTCCTCTTGTTCTGGTGCTGCTTGCCTGGGAGAAGAGACCAACCCCCAGCTGGCTACAACCTCCCTTCAGGTAGTTATAGAGAGCAACAAGCTCTGCCCTGAGCCTTCTCTTCTTCAGGCTGAGCAACCCCAGCACCCTCAGCCTCTCCTCATAGGGCTTGTGCTCCAAACCCCTCACCAGCTTTGTGGCCCTTCTCTGAACACAGAAGAGCCCCTGCCTCTTGACACCCAGCCCTCAGATATTTATACACACTTATTAAATTCCCTCTCAGTCTTCTCCAGACTAAACAGCCCCAAGTCTCTCAGCCTCTCCTCATCATCCTGGCAGCTCTCTGTTGGACTCTCTCGACTGGAGAGAGTGGTGGTGTGGAGCGCAGTCATCACTGCTGGGGGTGAGAAGCCCACCTCAGCAGCCAGCGGCTCACCTCCTGGCAGTCAGCGGGAGCGATGTGGGTGGGACACGCCTCCTCGCCCAGCGGCTCGATCACCGTCACCTCCGCAAAGTCCTCCACCGACCCCTGGAACTCCGGCAGGGACCGGCGGCCGTAGCGTTTGCTGCCTTTGATGTACTTGGGTTGTGCTTCTGGGCAAGAATCTGTGAAAGACAAGAACAAAGCACAGGGGAAAGGCGATTTGTGCGGACCCAGCTCCCAGGTCAGAGCACACGAGGCTGGTTTGGTTGCGGCGTTTCAAGCACGGTATTGCCACCATTGTTCCCTCTGGGCAAGCAGCAGCAGCTGCTCCTCCCCAGGACCGCCACCCTCACCGTAGCATTGGGTCTGGTGGGTTGGAATTAGTCCTACTTCAAAAAATAAAGGTGGGATCGGGGCTCCATCATACCCTTCCCCAATTCTCAGATCAAATGTGGTCTTTTAATGGGATGAGATAAAAAAACCCCATGAGAACAAACAACAACTCTGAACCTTACACACAGCCTGGGATGGAAAGTCCATGAGATGTTGCACTAATCTTCATTAGCAACACCGGGCAGGTTTAATTAGGGCCAGCATTGCACTTAGGCTGCTCAAGGCTCCAGATTATGCAGACACCTGGGTGACTGCCGCCGCTTCTGTGGATTTAAATCACAGCTCCATGAAAACACAACTGGGTGAGTGGAACAAAGAAATGGGCAAGTTTGGAGGTGAACATCTCCTGAGGGAGACACCAGCAGCTGATCCCGGTGACGGCAGGGCAGGTCCCAGCTTGTGCTGTGCAACTAATGCCAACTGCGAGATCTAAATAACCCTTTGGAGCCATCATCTAATTACTGGGGGGTGTGGGGGTGTTCTGCTTGTATTCCCTATCTCCAGCTTCTGCTTGCACTGCTCATCTTCAGCTCTCCACAGCAAGCTCCTGCCACTGGGGACTGAATTATCTGAGAACACTCATGGATGGGGATCAAAAGAAGACAACTATAAATAAATAAGCACATTTTGGGCCATTTTCAGTGAGAACAAGAGAATGCTTGGGGTTGTAAGGGTTCTTTAGAGGTCATCTAGTCCAGCCCCCACCCTGCAATAAAAAGGGACACAGAATCACAGATTGCACTGGGTAGGAAGGGACCCTCACAGGTCATCTCATCCAAAGCCCCTGCAGTGAGCAGGGACACCACCAACCAGATCAGGTTGCTAAGAGACTCATCAAGCCTGACCATGAGAATCATCATTGCAGGGTGCAAATTAACCAAAGGACCAAATTAACCAGGGATTCAATTAGGGGAAAGGCTCTCTGCCATGCTTTGTTTCAATGTTTACTAACCTAACCATCACAACCATCAAACCTCACCACTGAAACCATCCCCCCCAGGAACTTGAGATCATCTTCTCTTTCCTGCTGTTTGCAAGGTACTGAGACAGCAGCACAAAACCAGCAGCTTTTGAAATTTTTATTTGCAGAGCACCCTAGCACAAAATAAATGCAAGAGAGCAATACTAATAAGGAGCAGGGAAGCTGTTCAATCATTGACAAACGGTCTCTAACCCCCTCCTCCTCTTGCCCAAAAGCCTTGGATAATATTCCTTTAGATATGGAAGACAACTCCAAGCTTGTTAGAGGGGAGGGGGGGGGGAAGGGGGGGAATATATATTCTGCAACTTAGCTATGCAATGAATTATAAAATACACAGGGTAGGAGTGCTTTGATTCCTCCAGCCTTGCAACTCCAACCATCCACACTGCAGCTCTAGGGAATGAACCCCGTCGCCCGTGTTTGAACAAGATCTTTCTCCCCCCCCCGCTCTCCAAACAAGATTTTTCTGCAGCTGGGACTCACACATGAAAGTTGTGTGATGAAGTGCAAAGATAGAAATAATAATAATAATTTAAAAAGAAGGAAATAATGAAAAAAAAAAAAAAAAAAAAAAAAAAAAGAAGAAGAAGAAGAAATAATGAAATCAAAATCACAAGCAGACAGGCTGATTATGTAAGAGCCCCAGAACAAAAGCAAACCTTATCACTCCCATTAAAGCTTGCCCGGTGGTGAACAATCTCCATCCAGCAGCCCTCTCTGAAATGCTAATATTTGTGGCTACTCCTTCTCTCATTTATTCCCTTCCCCTCTCCTCCCCCTGCAGGAAAAACATGCTGGGGAGGTGAGGGGGGAAAGCTTTGTGAGGGGTGGGGGTTATTGTTTTTGAGATCTTTTCCCCCTTTCCTAAGGCACACAGAGGCACCTCCATGCCTCAGCTGTCTTTGGGAAGATGTAAAGGGGAAAGGAGCTGGAATTTAGTAATTATGAACCTGTGGTTTTTAATTTCCTTCTGGATTTCCCAGCGCTCAGAAGAGTCCTTGCCAACCCATCTCCCTGACACTGCTGCAGCTGAAAAGGCAGCTGGGGGGGAAGGGTGGAAATCCAGCTGCTGGCGGGAACAGGGGAGGAAGAGGAAAATCCAGCTGCCGGGAGGGAAGAGGGGAGGAAGAGGAAAATCCAGCTGCTGGGGGGAAGAGGGGAGGAAGAGGAAAATCCAGCTGCTGGGGGGAAGAGGGGAGGAAGAGGAAAATCCAGCTGCTGGGGGGGAAGAGGGGAGGAAGAGGAAAATCCAGCTGCTGGGGGGGAAGAGGGGAGGAAGAGGAAAATCCAGCTGCTGGGGGGAAGAGGGGAGGAAGAGGAAAATCCAGCTGCCGGGGGGAGGGGTGGCAGGGGGCAGGCAAAGAGAGGAAAATTCAGCTGCCAGGGGAAGGGGGGCGAGGGGGGGGGGCATAAAATTGAGAGCATCTCCCCACCTCTGTGTTTCAAGCAATTTGGAGGCTGACAGATTATTTCCTTCCACTTTGGTCTGAACACCTGAGTGAGCTTGGTTTTCCATTGGAATGGAAAAGTTGGGAAGCCTGAGAGCATTCCCAAAGAATAAGGTGACCCTTCACAGCTGGAGAAGAGCAGAGGGTTCTTGCTTTGCTCTTGCCTTGCAAAACTCCAACTGAAACAAGGCTGTGCCTGAGCCCAGCTACCAAAGGCATTCCACCTCAAACACCCCAAAATTCCATTTCCCTTATTGTCTTCCAAGCCCTTGGGCACCTTGCACCTTCAAGGTGTGCCAGGTGGATGATGCAGAACAAAGTCCTCATGTTATGGGGCCATGGGTACCACTTATTGTAAGATATCACATCCTGCAGCCCCATCCCTGGGAGCTTGGACCTGTCTCTGCTGCAGGAAGCTCCGTGGACCATCATCCTTGGACTGAGTGCACACAGAATCCTTCCAGCCAGCCAGCCAGCATTCTGTAAGCTCCTCCACCCTCCTGATCTCACAACCCAAAGCCCCAGCACAGTAGCTGGTGCCCTTGATGGTCCCACCATCTTGGGTCTACAGGCTCAGAGAATCACAAAATGGTTTGGGTGGAAGGGACCTTTCAAGGTCATCTAGTCCAACCCTGCTGCAGTCAGCAGGGTTGAGCAGGCTCAAACAACTTGACATGGAACAGTTCCACAGATGGGGCATCCACCACCTCTCTGGGCAACCTGGGCCAGGGTCTCAGCACCATCAGCAGAAAGAATTTTGGTTGTAGGGAAAACTGAGCACCTGTGCCAGCAAAACCCAGCAACCTGAGCTCCTGAGCAGATCACCAGTGATCTGAGTGTCTCCTTTCCAGTCAAAGCTGATTAGGAAAGAGGGAAAAAGATGTTCACACATGTTTTAAAAGGCACATGAGGAAACAGGAGGGAGATGTCAAAATGGGTGCTTCCCATGAGGCAGATACCCCTGGGAGAGCCCCGTGTGCTATTTATCACAAACACTGTCAAACATAGAATCACAGGATGGCTTGGGATGGAAGGAAGATCTTTCATGGAAAGATAATCTAGTTCCATGGGCAGGGACACCTGCTGCTAGACCAAGTTCCTCCGGTACTGAACACTAAGACAAGGCTGCTCTTAGAGTCACAGAGTCATTCTGAATGGAAAAGACCCTAGAATCGCAGAATCAGTAAGGTTGGAAAAGACCTCAAAGAGCATCAAGTCCAACCTGTCAAGATCCCTGAGTCCAACAGCCAATACATTAAAACACCCAACACCACCATTAAAACCATGTCCCAGAGTGCCATGTCTACCTTTTTTTTTAAACCCTTCCAGGGATGAGGACTCCACCACTTCCCCAGGCAGCCTGTTCCAGGGCTTGACAAGCCTTTTGTGGAAGAAATGGTTCTTCATGTCCAACCTAACCCCCGTGCCCCGTGCAACTTCAGTCCATTTCCTCCTATCCTATGGGTTGTTACTTTGGAAAAGAGACCAACCACCACCTCAGTCCAACCTCCTTTCAGGGAGTTGTAGAGAGCCAGGAGGCCTCCTCCTCAGCCTCCCTTTCTCCAGGCTGAACAGCCCCAGTTCCCTCAGCCATGCCTCCCAAAACCTGTTCTCCAAGCCTGATCTCTGGAACCCCCTTCTGCAACCAACAGCAAGGCGAGATGCTTCTCCTCGTAGCTCCTTGCTATTGTGTGGCAAACAAACCACCAAGAAAGTGGGAAAAGAAGAAAGGGGGGAAGAAGATAAAAAGATAGAAATAAAATAGGTTGAAGGCTCCCTGCTTCCTACAGCCCCCGGCAACACACGGGGTTAGTAAAACACTCGCTCCAGAGCTGGCACCTAATGAGACACTTGGGTCTGATCTACTCCCCCTTGAACTCCCTCCAGGCTAAGGGGGAAAACCAGCATCTCACCTCTCTGCCTCATTGCCTGGGGGGCACTGTGGACCCTGAAGTTCCCCTAGAAAAACCCATCACACCCCTAAATCTGCATTTCACAGATCTTCCCTGGTTTAAGCGCTGCAGACAGAAGCCATCCATTCCTTGGCTCATTTCCCACCTCCCCCTTCAAGTCCCCCCCAAGTACGTCTCAGCACTTAAACGTCTTCATGGTTAGAGATTTACAGTTGATTTTCTGCTTTTCTGCACTAGATAAGTCAGTTCCAAATCCTGATTCTTCTTGGAGAGGGGGTGGGGGCTCCCCTTGCTGGCAAGCAGCATTTTCCTGGGCACAGCATCAAAGCCACTCAGAGCAGACAAAAGGGGGTTTAGAGGACCCTCACCCCACGAGCCCAACGTTTAGAGATGAAATTAATTACTTTGCTGCTAAAGATTTGGAAGGGAAGGATCTTCATCAGGGTGGCAGACAGCGTACAGCTGGGCAAAGCACACCACAGCTTGGATCTGCTAAAGCCTAATCCTTAGAGACACCAGGTACTGCCTAAATTCCTCCAAATCCCCATTTCACACTTTGGGCTCAGCAACTGAGGTGGAGAGAAGCAGCAGCTGCTGGGAACACCCTGTTCAGGCACCATGACCCAAACTCCAGGCATTTTACAATACAATACAATACACCAGGTTGGAAGAGACCTTCAAGATCATGGCGTCCAACCTATCAAACAACTAGATCATGCCACCAAGCACCCCATCGAGTCTCCTCCTGAACACCTCCAATGATGGTGACCCCACCACCTCCCCAGGCAGCCCATTCCAATGGGGAATCACTCTCTCTGTATAGAACTTCCTCCTAATGTCCAGTCTAAACCTGCCCTGGCGCAGCTTGAGACTGTGTCCTCTTGTTCTGGTACTGGCTGCCTGGGAGAAGAGACCAACCTCTGCCTGGCTACAACCTCCCTTCAGGTAGTTGTAGAGAGCAATAAGGTCACTCCTCAGACTCCTCTTCTCCAGGCTAAGCAACCCCAGCTCCCTCAGCCTCTCTTCACAGGGCTTGTGTTCCAAACCCTCACCAACCTTGTTGCCCTTCTCTGGACACATTCCAGCAAGTCAACATCCTTCCTAAATTGAGGGGCCCAGAACTGGACACAGATGTGTCCAGATGTGTTGCCTGTGCCTAAATCACTTGACAGTGGGACCAGTTGAAACACAGAATGGTTTGGCTGGGAAGGGACCTTAAAGTTCCAAATCCCCTGCCATGGGCAGGGACACCTCCCACTAGACCAGATTGCTCAAAGCCTCATCCAACCTGGCCCTGAGGGAGGGAGCATCCACAACCTCTCTGGGCAACCTGTTCCTGTGTCTCACCACTCTCACTGTAAAGAATTTCCTCCTAATATCCAGTCAAAATCTCCCCACCACCCAGGTCCAACGACCTTCACAGCCACCTGAGAAACCTTTCCCCTATGGGTGGGATTCCTGCAAGGGCATCATGCCCATCAGGTCCTCTTTGAGAGAGCAAATCTGTTGTCTCCATGCATTGGAAAGCACAACATCCCAGCAGTTCCTCATGACCACAGGGATGATGGCATCAAGCACCTCTTTAGTTTATCCTGGGTGTTCCCATAATCCCATGCTCCACCCCAGTAATCTCTTCTTGATGCAGGATCACACAGAATTGCCTGGTTGGAAAAGACCTTAAGGACATTCAGTCCAACCACAACCTAACATCTCCCTGTACACAACTCTTCAACCATGTCCCTAAGCTCCTCATCCTTGTAGTGAGACACTGGAACAGGTTGGCCAGGGAGGTCAAACCTCCCTGGAGGTTTTCAAGACCAGGTTGTATAAGACCTTGAGCAACCTGGTCTGGCGGAAGGTGTCCTGGCCCATGACAAGCAATTGGAACCAGATGATCTTTAAGGTTCCTTCCAACCCAAACCATTCTATGAATCCAGATGTCTTTTAAACACCTCCAGGGATGGTGACTCCACCATCCAGGCTTCCAGGAGACAAAGCCAACTTTACTTGCCAGAATGGGAAGGGGGGAAAAAGAGCTTAATTATTCTTTCCCCCTCAATCACCCACATCACAGATATTTTTCCTCTCTGTTTTATTGTCCCCAGACCTCCGTCTTACTGCTAGAGTGACCCATGCACAAAGAGCACAGCAGCACCCTGCTTGCATCCCATAGAGATTCCAGAGTCTTCCCCATATTCCTCTGCCCAGCCCCACCACTTCCCAGCAAAGCTAAGGTCTGCTGGGCTGGCCGATGCTCCAATTCACAGCTGGGTCCACATCCCCAGACCAATGTCCTTGAGGAGACAGAGCTGATGATAGCAGCACTAGGAATTCTGCCTGCCATGGTTTTCAGGGCTGCTTCCCAGGCAAAGTGCCCACAGCATGCTTGGACCATCCTCCCTGCCAGTCTTCCCTTTGGAAAGGGAATTTAGCTGCTTTGCCAAGAAAAAGGAAACAAACACACAATCTCAGCTGCTCTCTGCAAGCCTGAGAGCCTCTCCCACCTGCTGCTTCCCAAAAACAAAATAGAGAAACCCCATCAGCCACTTCTCCAGGAACTGCTTGTGCATCCCTGCACGGTGGTTTGGGTTCCTTCCTGCCTGCCACCAATGGGTGGGTGAGCCATCCTACCTGTTTCAACTAGAGCAGGCTCAGTCTAGGTTGGACATTAGAAGTTCTTCACTAAGAAGAAACACTGGAACAGGTTGCCCACAGAGATGGCGGAGGCCCCATCCCTGAAGATATTCTAGGTCAAACTTGAGGGGGCCCCTGGAGTTGTCCCTGCAGAGGGGTTCAACAAGATGACCTTTCAGGGTCCTTTCCAACCTGATGAATCTGATTCTATACCTGAGCTGCTCCCAAGGGCACAATGATGTTGTCCCCACCGGGTCCCCTCAAGCTGGCTGGGAGCTACAAGGAAGCAGCTGCTTTGGAGACCACAGACAATCCCGCTGGTCACTTGCAGACCCCAGGAACCTTCCCATTACCCCAAGTCCCTGGGTAAAACCACAGCACGAAGACACAGAGCCAAGCTCCTTGAGAAGCAAACTCCATAGATGCAAACAGCCTTCAAATCTGGGCTTTTATTATTTATTTTCCCCCCCTCCCCCAAATTAAATTTTCATTTAAATGATACAATTTGAAGCTCTTAACTCATTCCCCCCACCCCAAGCCTGGGGGCAGGCTTGTAACACCAACATCTCCGCACTCACTGACAGTTTGACACCAACAGCACAAAGCAGCTTGTTCTCCCAATCTTCAGTTTGATCTAAATTAAAAGCAGCAGAGACTTTGGTGTTCACCAACCTGTCAAAATGCATTAATGAAAAGAAATGCCTCCAAGATCTGCCTAGTGCAGGCTTCCTACCTGCACCCCATGCCCTTTGATTACCTGCCATGCAAAACCCAACTGACAAACGTGTCCCCAAGGAGAGCTCTCCAGCTCCAATATGACTTCCTCTGTCGTTTCCCTTATGATAACCCCAAATTTAACCCTTTGGAGATCTGTTTGAATTTAAATCAAAGCTAGAGCATCTCAGATGCACGATTCCTCGATAAATCCACAGTCTTGGATTAGTTCTGGTGCACCAGTGTGCCAGGGCTGCCTCCTGCTCCATGCCAGCTCGTTCCCAAAGGGCTGGAAGGAAATGAGGGGTTGGAAGGGATCACAGAAGACCTCCGATCCCTTGCCAGGCACCACTGAGGCTCCCCCCTCAATACTGAGCACCCTCTGACCTGTGTTGGGAAACTGCATTAAGAGACAGCTCTTGCACCCAGCATCACCCATCTTAGATGGGTGAGACCCCACCTGGAGTACTGCGTCCAGTTCTGGAGCCCCTATTACAGGAGGGATGTGGACGTGCTGGAGCGTGTCCAGAGAAGGGCCCCGAGGATGATCAGAGGGCTGGAGCACCTCTCCTATGAGGACAGACTGAAGGAGTTGGGGCTGTTCAGTCTGGAGAAGAGAAGGCTCCGAGGTGACCTCATTGTGGCCTTCCAGGATCTGAAGGGGGCCTACAGAAAGGCTGGGAAGGGACTTCTCAGGGTATCAGGTAATGATAGGACTAGGGGGAACGGAATGAAACTGGAAATAGGGAGATTCAGGCTGGATGTGAGGAAGAGGTTCTTTACCATGAGAGTGGTGAAGCCCTGGAATGGGTTATCCAGGGAGGTGGTTGAGGCCCCGTCCCTGGAGGTGTTTAAGACCAGGCTGGACAAGGCTCTGGCCAGCGTGATCTAGTGTAGGGTGTCCCTGCCCATGGCAGGGGGTTGGAACTAGATGATCCTTGTGGTCCCTTCCAACCCTGACTGATTCTATGAAAGCATGTGACAGACAATATCACAAAGATGTGGCACTTTGAGGCACAGTTAGTGAGCATGGTGGGGTTGGGTTGACAGTTGGATTAGCTGATCTTAGGGGTCTTTTCCAACCTTAGTGATTCTATGGTCTTCCTCTAAGCATGAAGAGCTTTGGAAATGATGGGGTGGGAAATAAAAATAAGCCATCAATTGCATCTTCTTTGTGTGGCCTATTGTGACAGGACAAGGGCTGATGGCTCTCAACTAGAAAAAAGGGGAGACTTAGACTTGGTCAAGAGGAAATGTTTTACAAAGAGGGTGGTGAGACACTGGCCCAGGTTGCCCAGCGAGGTGGTAGATGCCCCATCCTTGAAACCGTTTCCAGGTCTGGGACTCTGAGCAACCTGCTCTAGTTGCAGATGTCCCTGCTGACTGCTGGGCAGTAGGACTAGATGACCTTGAAAGGTCCCTTCCAACCCAAACCATTCCACAGTCTCTTGGGCTCTCTGGTTTTTGCAAGCTCTTCCAGGAGGACAGTTTTAATTTTGCTGACAAGCAGCACTCTGCAAGAAGCTCCATTTGAAATTGATGCTGCAGGAAAGGAAACCTGGAGTTTCCCCCTCCCCCTCTCTTCCTAAGCAGTTTTCTCCTTCAGGGATTTCACGTCCCACTGCTCTAAAGACAGGATTAGGGATTTACATACAGGTGGGACACCCAGCAGACCTCAGCCCCCCACCACCACTCCAGCTGGTGCTCAACCCTCAGCCTGGCCCACAACTCCCCAGTGCTCCCAGCATCACCAGCCCCTCACACACAGGGTGGGGGCCACGCTGAAGTAGTGACCCTATTTCCTGCCAAGGGTCTGAAAAGACACATTTTCAATGCATGCTGAAACAAAGCAAGGGAAAAGCAGGATAGTGAGGACTTGCAGCACCCACTGCTTTCTCTGACCAGCCTCAGGCTGGTTTGTCAGAGGGCTCATCTCATGCAGAAGCATCTTTGGGCCAGACTGACCGTCCCCTGGGACACAGACATGTTGAAGTAGCTTCTCATGGTCTGAGCTCACCATGCCCATTTCAAACACAAGGAAACAGTGGACTTTAAAACCCAAAAATCAGCACTAGACAGGAGAGGCATTTCTCTGTCTAGCATCTCCAGGACAATCTGTTGCAGAGAGCTTCCCCATCTTCACAAAAGCAGAGCAGCATCCAAAGCCAGTGCAGCTTTTCACAGAACCATAGGATTGTTTGGGTTGGAAGAGACCTTTAAGATCTTCAAGTCAAACCATTAACCCTGCCAACATAAGCACTGCCAAGACCAGCAATAAACCATGTCCCTCAGCACCACATCTACATGCCTTTTAAACTCCTATAAGATCACTGAGTGCAACCATCAACCCAACACCACCACAGCCATTAAGTGATGTCCTAAAGTGCCATATCTACATGTTTGTTGAACACCTCCAGGGCTGGAGACTCCACCACTGCCCTGGGCAGCCTGTTCCAGGGCTTGTCAAGCCTCTTGGGAAGAAATTGTACCTAATGTCTAACCTAAACTTTTCCTAGTGCAACTTGAGGCCGTTTCCTCTCGTCCCATTTCTTGTTCCTCGGGAGAAGAGACTCACCCTACCTCACTCCAGCCTCCTTTCAGGGAGTTGTAGAGAGCAATAACTCAGCAAGGCACTGCTGTCCCTCAAGACCAGGAGCACACCAGCTGCCAGGGCTACCACCAGCTCAGCAGCTCTCCAACCCTCTTCCTGCCAACCTGGAGCTTCTATGCCTGCACTGGGATCACACCACCTCAGAGTCGAAGCACTGAAGGGGAAGGCAAGGGGATGTGCCAGCCCCATCTGGGCAAAAGCAGCAGCATTAAAGCATTTGGTTGCCTGCCCATAACTATCTGCTGCAGCTGGAATGCTCCTAAAGCCTCCCTGGTCACCAGAAATGTGAGAAAAGAGATCTCAGCCCATTAAGCAGCTATGGGGTGTATGGAGCATCTGAAGTGCTATTAGCTGTCCACACTCAGACACCACATGTCTCTCCAGGCATTTAGATCAGGGTAATGAGATATTTATATCTAATACCTCAGAAAACACTTTTGGGCAATGCTCCATAACAGACCTTAAGCTCTCACTTCTCCCTAGGTCTGGGCATCCAAGCAGAAAGGCCTCTCTTAGAACCTAAAGAGCACTTTCTCTTCACTGTGAGAGCCACCCACATCTGCTTTGCCCAAGAAAAAGACAGTCTTTTAAATAATTTTAGTGTTTACCTGGCTCTTGGAAGTGCTCTTCATTTGAGAGGGTTCTGGATAAGATGAGGATAAGTGCTTCTTTAAACTGATCAAAGTGGACCTGTGGGGGGAAAAAAATGAAGGAGGGAATCAACTGGTGCAGATAATTATGTATCAGAGCAATTTGTCCATCACGAGGATGGACAAATCAGCCAAGCAGACTACCACACTGAAAGTAAAGCATGCCTGTGTCTGCCTCAACAAGGAGAAAGGATGAACCCCAGCCCATTCAGTCTTGGAGGCTGAAGAAGTGACAAGATGACAAAGCCTGAGCCTTTGAACCCATAGAAAAGATGGCTGTTGTCACAGAACCACTCAAAGCCACTGCTGTAATGCATCGGTTGTGGTTTTTTTTTTTCATCCAGTAGGAAGCCAAAATGACACAGCCAGAAGACCAAGGAGCATCTGGACCAGGTTGCCCAGGGAGATGTTCAAGGACAGCTTGGATGAGGCCTTGAGCAATCTGGTCCAGTGGAAGGTGTCCCTGCCTATGGCAAGGGGGGCTGAAATTAGATGACCTTTAAGGTCCCTTCCAACCCAAACCATTCTATGAATCTCCATCACTTGAGATCACTTGCCCAGGGTCAGTGGCTCCCACAGTGAGATCCCAGCCCTGACCAGTGACTAGATATTCAGTTCTGGAAATGTTCTGCTTCCCTAATTAAGCTTCAGAAAACACTTTCCAAAGCAGATGGCAGAAAGCTGCATCCTTTCCAGGACAGCCCTGCCCTGGTTCCTGCCTGCTGCACCTCTGCCTAGGCTAGACTGGAAACACAAGGTCTGGAGTGCAGTTAGGAGAAAAATAAGGAGGGGTGATCTTACCACTGGGTTGTTTGTGGGTTCCCCCCTTCCCATCTGTCTTTTCCTAGAAAGCCTCCTGCCCTACCACCACAACAGTTGGAAAGGGTCTGGAGCATCCTTCATGGCCATGCTGAGGAATGTCAGCAATTCCAGCCTGGGGGGGACACAGAAGCTTGGGGACAGCTGGGAAAACTATTTGACATGGGTCAGTGGTGAGGCAGAGCTGGCTGCTCCATTTCTTCTGGCTAAATAAATCTTCAGGGAATTTTTGTTGCATTGAACAAGAGATTCTGTACTTAAAGCACCCACCGAGGCTGCTGCTGCAGGCAGAGTTGACAGCTGTGAATCCACCACGAAGTGTAGGAGACAGCTGGGAGGGGGTGGGAGGTGGATTTTAATGCTGTTGTGGGGAGGCACAAGCAGCAAAACCCACATCTGCAGTTTGCCAGCTTGTTCTCAGGGTTGGGCCAGCCCAAAAAACCACCAACATGCTCCAGAGCAAGAAAGGGATGATGTCAGAGCCAGAGGCTCAGCAATGGGACCCCTATGCAGGAGAACATCTCATCCCACAGCTCAGGCAGTGCAAATCAGCCCTAAGGTTCTAAACATGGAGTAATTAAGTAGTTAGGAATAGGCTCAGCGAAGGAGCTCGTCAGGGATGCCTTCATCTGAATACTAATTGCTGCCATTCGTTTCCGAGCGCTGGTGTACTTCAAAAAGGACACTTCAGAGAGATGGGAGAATTTGCCTGATTAAAAAACCCCAAACTTGACATTTAGACTAAATGAGGATGAATAAAAGATGAGAGTGTTGGAATAACAGGTCCCCTTCCCCATGGGATCTTCTCGGGAAGGGAAAGGTGATGACAGCCACAGGGGGAAAGAGCTGGTCCTTCAGCTGGGTGCTGGGCTTGGATGGGACCTCGAGGCAGCAAGATGAAAGTAAACCACTTTGCATCACTCCTGCAAGCACCAAATTACAGGGCAGAGTAAAAACACCCAGGCAGGTGCAAAGCTCTGTGAGAAGCCCCAACAACCAATGGGGTGAAGGAAGGCTCATAGAATGGCTTAGCTCGGAATGAACCTCAGAGGTCACCTACTCCAGCCTTCCTGCCATGGGCAGGGATGCCTCTCAACTAGACTTGCTCAAGGCCTCAAATGAGCAGGGGGGCTGAGCTCTCACTGCTGCAGCTGCCTAAGGGACAGATGGCTCTGGTGCGGAGCCCACAGAGCAATTTTACCATGACCACCACGTCACCAAAGGAACCTGTGGAAGATTAGGCTGCAGAGCAGGAGGTGGCAATCCTCCAGCCCCCACTGCCAGCGCTGTGGTCTGCTGCACAGCAGGATTTAAAATGCAAATCAGCAGCACAGAGACTGCTCAGAGGGGTCCCACAAACATTTTCTGAGCAGCAGCACCCAATTCTGTGGATGTAACCCAAGCAGGTAGATGGGGGATATTTTTCTTCAGCAAAAGCTCTCAGACCAGATAACAAGGAACAACAGTGTCTGTGGTGCACCTTTGACCTTGGATGTTGCAGGTCTCTACACAGAGTACTTAGAAATGCAAAACAGTAAAGTGAAAGTTGTGCTCAAGCACCAACCAGGCAAAGCAGCCTTCTGTCACTGCTTCCCAGCAGCGTCCTTCCTCATGTTCAGATGGCACCTCCTGGGTTCCAGTTTGCAGCCATTGCCCCTTGTCCTGTCACTGGGCACTACTGAAGAGAGTCTGGCCCCATCCTCTTCACCTTCAGGTACTGATCAACATTAACCAGATCCACTCTCAGGCTGCTCTTCTCCAGGCTCAACAGTCCCAGGTGTCTCAGCTTTTCCTCCTCACAGAGAAGCTCCAGGCCCCTCAGCATCTTTGCAGCCTCCACTGGACTCTTTCCAGTAGTTCCCTGTCTTTCTTGAATTTAGGATCCCAGATCTGACCCCACTAGGGCAGAGCAGACAGGGAGAATGTCCCTCAACCTGCTGGCCACACTCCTTAATGCACTCCAGGAGACCATTTGCCTTCTTGGCCATGAGGACACATTGCTGGTTCATGCTGAACTTGCTGTCCACCAGCACTCCCAGCTGCTTCACTGCAGAGCTGCTTCCCAGCAGCTCACCCCACACCTGTACTGGTGCAGGCAGTTATTCCTCCCCAGCTCAGGAACCCTTTACTTGCCCTTGCTGAACCTCATTAGATGCCTCTCCATCCAACTCTCCAGCCTGCCCAGTGATATCCTTGATTTGGTGTTGCTTAGCAGAAGGATGGTCCTGGCCAGTCCTGGGAAAAGGAGCATTAACAGCAGCAGTGATGCACAAAGCACCATCCTCATCTGGAGAGCAGTTTCAGCCAGTCAAACCAGCCCAAAAGTTTTACAATCACCAAGCACAATGTCCAGAGCAGCAAATCACTGCTGGGGCATGGAAAGTCTTAACACTCTTTTTTTCACCATGCTTGGCTGGATTTAGAGGACTTGGGAACTCTGCTCACAGAGGGCTTCGAAGAGCAACATAAGAGCTGACACATCCCTGCAAACCCCACTGCAAGACCAGGGTACTGCCCAGTGCTTGCGGCATGCTAAGTCCCTGGTAGAGGAGAATTTTCTCAGAACAAGTGAAACAGAGGCAAGCCACCGGGAATCAGGGATTTTCCCATGGGAATCAGGGACCAGCCAAGCTGCTGAGCAACACCAGCACCTCTGAGAAATCTTGACACCTGCCTGAAAGCATGCTTCCTATGAAACCATCACTTATTAGCACTAGAAAGAGAGTGACCATGTGCCAAGCTACTTGCTGCTTCTCACTACGTGGCCCTGCAATGCAAAGCAGCAATCTGCAAGTCCTGCCTCTCTGGGGCAAAACAGCACCAATGGCTTCTTCCAGCTCCTCCTTCCCCTTGATCTTCTAGCACAGTCCTTTTCCCCAGAGCCCTGTCTTTGCTTGCAAACTCCTTCCAGCAGCAGCAGCCAGAAGGTTGCAGGTGGGGAAGATATAGGAACACAGCAAGCTTGCAACCAAGTCCCT
Organism: Picus viridis; assembly: GCA_033816785.1. NCBI lineage: Eukaryota > Metazoa > Chordata > Aves > Piciformes > Picidae > Picus > Picus viridis. Next base: position 34,477,022 of record CM066585.1, on the reverse strand, counting down.
TGCCTGGCATGGAGAGAGCTGCTGCACATCAAGGGGGCAGCATCACAGGGGACTCAGAGGAAGCATATTTGGAAGAGGTGACCAGCCAAAGCAGGGAAAGAAGCTGATGAGTGAAACCCCAGACTGGTGTCTTAGATGCAGGCTTGTTAATGCAATAGCACAGGGTGAAATGTGAACTCCCTGTCCTTGCCTGAGGGCAGTGTGAAGGACAGTCCTTGTGCAGAGTCTGGAGGTGCCAAACTTACTCCAGGTCCCTGTACACTATAGAATCCTAAAGTACTTTGGGTTGGAAGGGACCTTTGAAGGTCATCTAGTCCAACCCCCCTGCAGTCAGCAGAGTCATCTGCAGCTACAGCAGGTTGCTCAGAGCCCCAAGCAACCTGACCTGGAATGTTTCCAGGGATGGGGCATCTACCACCTCACTGGGCAACCTGGGACAGGGTTCTCACCACTCACAATGTAAAACATGTCTTCCTTCTCTCTTGCCTGAGTCTCCCTCTTCTCTATTTAAACCCATCACCCCTTGTCATGTCACAACAGGCCCCACTAGAATGTTTGTCCCCTGTTTTCCGATCAGCCCCTTTAAGCACTGAAAGGCCACCAGAAAGTCTCCCTGGAGCCTTCTCTTCTGCAGGCTTCGACTCTCACAGCAAAAATACAAAGGAAAAAAGAAAAAATCCCATAACCATAGTCATTAGCACAGTCCAGGAGCACTGTCCACAAGACAGCACTCCACATTAGCTGCCAATTAATGGGTACTGCCCCTCTGAGACACAATGAAAAGGGCAGCTTGATAATGGTTGGACTTGATCGTAAAGGTCTTTTCCAGCTGAAACAATTGGACGATTCTATGGTCCCACAGCCAAGTGAGACCACCCTGAGGAAAGAGCTCTCCTGAGGAATCCCAGGAATTGCTGCGTGCATCACCGCCGCACGCAACCGAGCGCGGAAAGCGGTTCCGGGATGGTTTGGCTCTGCCACAAGCCAGGGCAAGGTCTACAGAGCCCGGCCAGCCCCTGGAGATAGCGTGTCCATGTTAATCCCCAAGGCATCCCACAGAGCAGGGGAAGCAGCACATGCAGCCCCTCACTGGGATGCAACTCCCAGCTCCCAGTCCAACCCAGCAGCCCCATTCTGGTGCATTCATCCCTGGAGCAAAGCCCCCAGCACAAAAGCAAGCACGTGGCCCCACTGGGTTGCCTCTCAGCAGAAAAAAACCCACATCCCCCTCATTACCCTCCCTCCCCAGCGCCCTCCCATAAATCCCAGTCTCTTGGAAGTGCAGGCAAACAAAAGCCGCTCCAAGAGGGACCATCTGCAGCGAGGAGCCGGTGGGGCAGGTGCAAGAAGCCTGCGCTGGGGGAGCGAGATGTTTGCCGCTTCTCCTCCTGACGTGCTTCCTAGGAAACCCGGCAGAGCCGCCGGTGATTAAATCAGGCTCGCGCGCCGACACGGGCCGCTGCTGCTGCTAACGAGCGCGGGCCACGGGCAGGCGGCAGGGGAGGCTGCAGACAAAGATGGTTCTGATGGTCAGGTCCTAGGTTGTAAGCAAGGACCGTCCCCAAAAAGGGGGCCAATGAAATAAAAATGCTCCTTGGGAAGGTTTGTGCCTTCTAGAGAGACGTGGTGGAGGGTCCCTCTCCAGAGTCATTACAAAGCCACCAGGATGTGGTTAAGAAGGCCACTGGCATCCTGACCTGTATCAGGAATAGAGTGGCCAGCAGGAGCAGAGAAGTCATTGTGCCCCTGTACTCTGCACTGGTTAGGCCACACCTTGAGTACTGTGTCCAGTTCTGGGCCCCTCAGTTTAGAAAAGATGTTGACTTGCTGGAACGTGTCCAGAGAAGGGCAACGAAGCTGGGGAGGGGTTTGGAGCACAAGCCCTGTGAGGAGAGGCAGAGGGAGCTGGGGTTGCTTAGCCTGGAGAGGAGAAGGCTCTGAGGAAACCTTATTGCTCTCTACAACTACCCGAAGGGAGGTTGTAGCCAGGTAGAGGGTGGTCTCTTCTCCCAGGCAACCAGCATCAGAACAAGAGGACACAGTCTCAAGCTGCACCAGGGGAGGTTTAGACTGGATGTTAGGAAAAAGTTCTATACAGAGAGAGTGATTGCCCATTGGAATGTGCTGCCCAGGGAGGTGGTGGAGTCACCATCACTGGAGGTGTTTAGGAAGAGACTGGATGAGGCACTTGGTGCCATGGTTTAGTTGATTAGATAGTGTTGGGTGATGGGTTGGACTTGATGATCTCAAAGATCTTTTCCAACCCAGTTAATACTATTCTATTCATCCTGTGCAGCCTGCTGGAGGTGAACATGCTCTGGCAGAAGGGTTGGACAAGATGACATCCAAAGGTCCCTTCCTACCCCTACCATTCTATGATTCTATGATCCCAAGTGCTGGAACATGCTCACCCCCAGCCATGAGGAGCATCCCTGTGAGCTTGCCCCAGTGTGCACAGTCACAGAACTGTGGGGGTTGGAAGGGAGATCTATTCCACCCCCAGATGCTTTAGCAGAGGGGTTTTGGTGCTATTGGGCTCTTTCATAGATTCATAAGAGTGGCTGGCGTTGGAAAAGGACCTTAATGATCATCTAGTTCCAACCTGCCCTGCCACGAGCAGGGATACCTTGCACTAGACCAGGCTGCTCAAGGCCTTATCCAACCTGGCTTTGAGCACCACCTGGGAGGGGACACTGCCTCCCTGGGCAACCTGTTCTGTGCTACATTAAACTTCACTTTTCACCCACTCCGAGCACTAGTGCTGCACTGGACCAGCTCTTAGCACCTCATCTTTAGCACTCCTCCCCCTCTATGCCACCAACCACAAACAGCAAAGTCAGAGAACAGTATCCAAGTGGTGGGAGCTCAAGACAGTTAAGCTGCATAGAAAAGTCTCCAGTGCTCAAAGACTACTCTGCAGCTCCAGAAGTCAGAAACCTCCACCTGTATCCACCCCTGCTGTCAGCAGATGAGCTACAGACCCTAGGGCAGGTGAGGAAGAGGAGGCTTTGTTCATTAGAGGAATGATTTTGTTTTGTGAAAGCTGCAGCTTGATAAGACAATGGACTTGGGATGGCTGCTTAGCTCATGTCTGCCAAGATCCCTGGCTGCCCTGCTCTACATCATCTGATTTTAACAAGCAATGATGGGATTTCAGGATCGTTTTAATGATTGTGCTGGGAAGAAGGTAACACAGGAGGACAAGGACATCCATGCTGAACATGAGGTCTTCCCAAGGTTAAGCAGCTTCTGCTCCACACCCTGGCATTTAACTCTATAAAGGTACAATCATTTTGGAAAGCACCATGTGATTTCCTACACAGGCTTCCAGTCCCTAAAATCCCTAGCCCAGGTGGGTCTGTGATAACCACAGCTGTGTGGACACCAACACCCAGTAATGTGGACAGAGGTGGCTCAGCCAGCAACTGCTGGAGCTGGACAGTGTTCTCTACTTTAGAGAAGTGTGCATGACTTCACCTGGCCTCACCAGTTTAACTACAGATTAAGACAACACAAATCACAGGCTTGAGTCCTGGCTTTAGGTCCCCACTGCTCTGCAAGCACCTGGTGAGCTGGTTTGGAGAGGTGACCCAGGCCAGAAGCTATACTCAGTGGTGCTAGGGGGCACATGTTGTGAGTCTTGCAGCCCCAGAACCTCAAGGATGTTGGATACTCACAAATTAAACCTCTTTCCACCACCCTCCCATGTGTGTCAAAGCAGCTGCTTGGTGCTGCCTTGCTCCTGAGTCCTGGACCCCGCCGTCACCCTCCCTGCCATCACCCTAGACTTACCCTGCCTAGGAGGTTGCCTTGGAGGAGGGTCTGCTGCAGTGCTGGGGCCACCTCCTCAAGGTGCAGCATGTGGCAGAGGTCGGTGAGCTCCTCCTGCCCCAGGGACCCTGTGCCCGTGCTGTCAAAGCTGTCGAAGAGCTCCTTGAGACGAGCTTCATACTGGTCCTGCTCAGCCTCATCCATCCCATAGCCTGCCACGCTAACCTGTGGAGAGAGATGGGGCTGGTGAGCATCAACCATAGCATCCATGGCATGTAAAGACCAAAACCTCAAGGGCTGGTAGAGGGGCAGGTATTCATGTGGAGTACAAGATTATTCAGTGCATTTTTTGTTGGCATCAAGTGAACCTGGTGCTCTACCACCCCTCCAACCTCTTCCACCCACTGGGTGAAGCCAGAGGTCACACAGCAGAAAAAAAAACCCTGCCGAGCTAAACACTCAAGGTGGGGACAGCTCAGGTGGCAAGAGAGTCTCAGGTTCAAGGTCCCTATATGCCACTTCACACTGGCTCCATGAGCAGCTTATTTGGTTCAGCTGAATCATCTGAGATGTTTCAGGGGAAAATTTTTCCTTTGAGCTCCACAACCTGGGAGTTGGTTGCCAGGTGTTGCAGGTGATGCTTTAACTACCTTAGCGAGGAGATAATTAACTACCCCAACAGCAACTCCTCCCCAGAGGCAGCGAGCGAAGCACAGGGCTCTGCCTGTGGTGGGGAGGGCATGAATTGCTGCCTCTCCCACCACCCAAAACACCTCAGACCAGCAAGCCACCATGTATATCCCACTCCATAGACACAAAACACATTCCTGCACCAGATAAGCTCCTTTTCCTGCTGGTCTGGGTGGCCAACACACCATCAGTCTTCTTGGATGGCAGCTTGCAGCATCTCTGCTTTCCTCCACAGCCCCAGCCAAAGCCACGCAGAAAGGACATGTTCCCCTTGGGTCACTGCTCTTGTTTAATTACTTCAGGTCAAACTATGTCTGAAGGCAGAGAAGGGTTTGAGAAGGGACACTACGGGTGGCAGCAATTCCAGCCCTTGAGCAGAGGTGACTCCAGAATGGAGACCAGCAAACAAAGCCCAGGTGGTTTCTCCACCACACAGCCAAGGACTTTGTCCTCCTTTCCTAGTGAATGACTTCCCAGGAACAGCCCCAGGAACTGTTTGGGGAGGGAAATTCCCTGTCCAAAATGAAGGATTCACCTGGTATCTGTTCACCCAGCCTGGCTGGGGGCAAAATAACAGACTGGTGAGGATTGGGAGGGATCTCTGGAGAGTCCAACACCCCTGCCAAAGCAGGGGCACCCACAGCAGATTGCCCAGGTGGGTTTGGAATCTCCAGAGACTCCACAACCTCTCTGGACAGTTTGCTCCATGGCTCCATCACCACAGGATTCCCATGTCACCAGCTGGGCTTACAGACATCCCAGAACAACTGGAGCTGCAAGGTGCAGCCTGATTTCACCCTACTGCCCACTACCACAGCCTCAAGGAACACATTGATTTGCAAAAGTATTGTAAGGTACCACACCAGCTTGTCCAAGCACCTTGTGGCCAAAGGGCAATCAGAACAGCTTGTCCCACCACCACAGCCAGAGAACTGGGAAATCTCCAGCACAAACACTGCAGCAGCCGTGTCCTTGACTATGCTGGGTGTAGAAGCAGATGCCAATGCAGAGCAGCACTGGGTCCCTGTGCCTGCTGAGGGATGCAGGGCTGGTGCCAAGCAGCATGTAGGGTCTGTGGGACAGAAATAGCCCAGCCTGGCTGCCCTTTCTCCTTTGCTGACATGGGCAAGAACAGCAAGAGCATGGACACAATCCCTCCTTGTGCCACTCTACCTGACTCACACACCCAGGGGCCCCATTTCTTCCACTCCCCCCAGATATCTCTTGAGGTGCTTTAGCAAAGCACCCAAGTGCTGTGGATGGTGCCTAAGAGTGCAGACAGATTTGCATTCATCCCAGGGCACAAAGGAAGAGTCAGCACCCAAAAACTCAGGTGTCTGCAAGCAGAAGGAAGACAAACTTGTTTCTCACACCAGCAACCCCATTTCTCACCTGCCCCCACTGGGCTCAATAGTGGCAGCTGCTGGGTACTGGTATGGGGAGAGCCTTTCCCACCGCAAAAAGTGACCACAAAGGTGACTCCAACCCCTGGAGCTTCCCAGGCTTATTTGAGCATCTTCAGGATCAACCACCTCCTGCCCCTCAGAGACTTCTCTGGCACCTGACCCTACTTCTGCACCACCAGAACCAGTTCTCCTAGTTATCATGGAGAGCTAAATATCACCTCCCAATGTGTCCCCAAGCATTCATGCTGAAAGAAGACATCGAGACCTCCTCTTCATCCCCAAAGATATACCAGAAATGCACCCAAAGCTGACAGCCTTAAAAACTCACCCTAGATGAGTCCTGCTGGGCTGACAGAGGAGACACTGGGGAGCCCAGTAAAACCAGCAAGAAACATACAATCCTCAGAGAAGAGCATCAGGTGCATGGTCCCTGCCTGGGGCCAGGCTTCCCCTACGGCCTGGGTGAGTTTTTGGTGAGGGCACCGTGGCTTCAGCAGCCTCACATTCCCAAGGTGAGGGATGGTTGGAGCTAACTGGGCTCCACACCAGCTCGGTGAGATCCAGTTGCCCCTGTGCAGCCTGGGGGAAGGGGATTTCATCTTTCCAGCTGCAAAAGCATCAGAAATGAATAAAGAAGGGCGCTGATCTTGGCCTACCTGTCAGTCAGTCAAGGACAGCGAGCAGCCGTCAGCGAGGCAATCCTGCACGCATCCTGCACAACCTCCATCTTAGGAAGGCAGCGCCGGCACGCAGCCGGCTGCGCAAGGTGACCCAAGATGCCTACTCCCGACTGAATTATTCAGCAGCTCATCAAGAATGGAAGGGAAAAAAAAAAAAACAACCAACAACAAAACACCAGACCCAACCTTCCTACCTGATGAGCTCATGAGGCATCACCCAGCAGTCAAAATAATGAGGTCAGTGACATCAGGGACCCGGCGTGCCCAGCCACCCTCCGCACCCGCGTGCCGGAGCTGCCTTCTCGAGGTTGGCAACAGGAGAGTGGCAGCAAAGAAAGGGCTATGAGGAGAGGCGGGGGGGGGGGGGAAACCAACACAAGAGGAACACAAAGCCTGAATTAAACCCCAGCCTTTCATCTCAGCTCCAGATGGACTAGCAGCTGAGATGCAGGAGGGCAGCCAGGAGCTGGCAGGATAATAGGGGGGAACGAGTGGGCGGCAGCTGAGCAGGGGCTCCCCGGTCCCCTGCGAGGAGACAAGGGGTTGTTCCCTGCACAGGGCATCACTTTGTTCAGATTTATAGCTGCCCTTCTGTTATGTCCTCCCCAAAATGACCAGCTTGAGCAGACGGTGAAGAAAGGAGCAAGTTTAGGAACTCCTTGGAGCCACAACCGCATTATTCTTTATTTCTCTTCTCCCTAACACAAGTCCCAAGCAGCAAAGCATTGAGGGATGAGAGGTTTTCCCCCAGCATTTCTTTCCTTCCTTTAAATCCAATGCCTCCTGAGATCCAGATAACCTTCCTGGCACAGAATGTAGAGGTTTGATAGGGGCTCAACTCCCAGCTAAATTTAACTCAAACAATATAGGCTTAAACAGTAATTAGCATTCTGCATATTAAGTGCCTGGAAGCAATATCAACCTCTAAGCTTTCACCTCAAACTTATGAAGACATGGACTGCCTGGTCAACCATCATGTAGAGACATGACAATTGTCAACATGCCTTTTTTTAGCTCAAAACAGGGTTAATGCAGACAGCATGTTTGCATGACATGAGGGTCTTGCAGATCTTAGGGTATCAGAAGAAACTTTTTCACTGAAAGGGTTCTGAAATGCAGGAGCAGGCTGCCCAGGGAGATGGTTGAATCCCCATCCCTGGAGGCGTTTAAAAGATGCAGAGGTGTGGTGCTGAGGGACATGGCTTAGCACCAGCCTTGGTAGAGTTAGATAATGGTTGAACCTCATGATGCTGAAGGTCTTTTCCAACCAAAATAATTCTGTGATCTCAGGGATGCTCTGCCTGGTTGCATCTCCAGGACACATAGCCATGAGCTACATTGCCTCCACCCTAACCAGCCATTCCCACAAGTCACTGGCCTGAAGCAAGTCATGTCCTTCAAGGGATAGGAAAGAAAAATGTCGCTGTAGCTGCTGCTCTTGATTGCCTCCACTCAAGCAAGGGCCTAGCAATTAGCAGCAAGTGCCTGGTGGAGCAGCATCAATTGGCCATCTCCAAAACATAAGCACCTGCTTCCCAAGAAGTAGCCATTTGGTAGTGCCCACACAGGTTAAAAGAAACTGGTCCTTATGTCTGCTCTTGGGACAAGCAGGATGATGTGAAAACAGCTGGCAAAAGCCACCAAGACGCCCGATTTTTAATGGCAGGGTTTATGACAAGACTCCCAGCAGCTACCAAAACCAAACCCTTGAAACAACTCCAACTCCAGCTTTCCAGCAAGAGCTCATCTAACTCATCATCTCCTGCCCCAAATGAATCATCTCACCAATCACAACTGTGTTTAAGCTACCACACACCCACCAGCCCCCAGTGCTGCTGCTTGGGTCAGGGTGATTTTGGAGCTCAGCTCTGCAGTATTCCATCTTATGGACTGAAGCTGGAAGAGGACATATTTAGACTGGATATTAGAAAACCTCTAGAGTGAGGGTGGTGAGACACTGGGACAGGTTGCCCAGGAGGTCATGTATGCCCCTTCCCTGAAGGTGTGCAAGGCCAGGTTGCATGAGGCCTTGAACAACCTGGTCTAGTGGAAGGTGTCCTTGCCCGTGGCAGGAAGGCTGGAACTAGATGATCTTTAAGGTCTCTTCCAACACAAACCACTATATTTATCTATGACTCTTAGAAAGCAGCAGCTCCACAAAGGCTCTCACTGAGAAACCAAAGGAAAGACAAAAAAAAACAACACCCAACGAACCAACCAACAAAATCCCAACAAAGCAAACAAACAAAAAACCCCCAACCAACACACACCACAAAAAGCCAATCAAGCTCCTAAATATCAGTAAATCACTTGACAGCATGCCTGGCTCTCCAAGGGTCACCACCAAAGTCAACTCTACAGCTGGCAGTTCCTCCTCCCCATTGAGCACGGTCATAATTTTCACAGCCCTGCTGCTTTGCACCTCAACACCACCTCTCCAAAACCACATCAAACCCCTCCAAAGTCAGCAGAGATAAAGAGATTCTGTTAACCAAGCTCTGCTCTGGTTTAGCAAAGCACCATAAATTGATGGAGAGGGCTTCAAAAGGAGCCCAGAGGTTTGAATATTCACGCCAGCCTGGGATTTGCATTGTAATAGGGTCTTTCAAAGAGCTGCCTTCCCTTTTCCAAGGGAAAACAAAGCACCCATCTGGTTTGATTTTCGGAAACTGGGCTGGATTCGGGGTGTCAGCTCAATAATTCGGGGAGCCCCGGGTGTGATAAAGCCCAAGGTCCAAGGCACAAAGCTGATTATTGCTGAAGTAAACAAAGCAAGCTGGCAGTTGATCCAGCAATGCCAGGAAAGGAGGGATTTGGGAATTCCCACCCAGCTCAGTCCTGCACCGGCTCAGATAACGATGCTGAATCACAGCGATAACTCCAAGCTTCTCACGGCATCCCCACTTCAGGCAGCAAGGAAGATTCACGGAACGGTTTGGGTTGAAAGGGACCTTAGAGATCATCTAGTTCCAACCCCTGTGCCATGGGCAGGGACACCTTTTTACCCAACCCAAAATGACACCTAGTTGTACAGAACACCCATCTCCAGTAGCTCACCCCCTTTTCCAGGTTGTGGATTTGGGGCTTTTCCTGGCTCACAGCCTCAGCTCCATCCTTAGCCCACCACAAGTGACAGGCCCACAGTCTGCAACCAGACAGCAGATGCTGTCTGCCACCCTTGGTGACAGCAAGGGCTCTGCCGATGACAAAACAACTGCTGTTATTAATTCCTCCAGCCACAGCCTGCTGCTTCCTCAGCTCAGCCCAAACAGAGTTGGTCCAAACCCCATTCCCGGTGTTTTGGGGTGTTTGGAGCATCTCTCCAGGGATGGGACAGGGATAGGGACGTACCACAGGATGAAATGCCCTTGGCAGGATGCCCCATCAGACCACTGTCACTCGAGCAAAGACCACTGACAGGGACTGTGGGGGCTTTTGCATGGCCTCCACCCATTCTGGCACAACTCTGTCTCAAAACCCCACTGCACCCTACAGCTATGAAACCCCTGTCCCCTTCCTCCAGCATCTCCCTCTTCCTCCGTCAACCCTGTCCTCTTCTGCAGCACCTCTTCCTGCCATCAACCCCCTCCTCCTCTCCAGCATCTCCCTCTTCTTCTTCCAGCAAGACCTTCCTTGTCTCCTCTCCACTAACCCTATTCTCCTTTTCAACATCCCCTCCATCCTTCCAGTATCCCTCCCTCCTTCCGAGCACTCCACCCCTTCCTCTCTAGTATTCCTTTCCCTCCTCAAGCATCTCCCCACTTCTTCCAGTATCCCCCATTCTCCCTTCCAGTACCTCCCCTCTCTTCTTTCCAGCATCCCCTTCCCTCCTCAAGAATCTCGCTGCTTTCTCCAGCCTCCCCCTCTCCCTTCCAGTATCCCCTCTTTCCTCTTTCCAACATCTTCCCTCCTCGTCTCCTTGTTTCCTTCATCCTCCCCTTCTCCCTTCCAGTATATTCTCCTCTTCTCCTGTCAGTATCGTCCTCCCTCCTCATTTCCAGTATTCCCCCTTCCCCCTCCACCACCTCTTTCCCCCTCTCACTATCCCCTCTTTCCCCTCTCCAGTATTCCCCCGCTCCTTTCCAGCATTCCCTCATTTCCCCCTCCAGTATTCTCCCTTTCCAGCTCCCCTTTCTTCCAGCATCTCCCACTCCCCCTCCATTACCCACCTTCTCTCCAGCACCCACCTCTCCCGTTGCTCCCTTTCCCCCGCCGTCCCGTCCCGTTTCCCGACACACGCGGTGGCAGCCCCGGGAAGGGGCGGGCTGCGCCCCGGTACCGCCCGCGGAGGAGGGACCGGAGGCGGCAGCCAGGGCCCCCTCCCCCACCCCCACTCCTGGAGTCCCGGTAAATTCCCGCCCTCATTCCCCTCCCGGGCTCACCCGGCGCTGCTGCCGGTGCTGGTAGCTCCGGGCGAGGCGGAGCGGAGCCTGCGGTGCGGTGCAGTGCTGGAAAGTACGGAAACGGGAACGGTACCGGGGGAGGTGCCGCGTTCAAATGCGGCCGTGTTTATTGGGCAGAGACTCAGAGGCGGCCCCAGGGGGTTGCGGGACAGCCCCGGGGCGGGGTGAACCGGCAGCCTTTGTGCGCCCGGGACCGCCCCTTGCCTGGCACCGGCGGAGTCCGGCACCACGGGGGCGGTGAGGGGGTCCCACAGGCTGTGCAGCATCACTGTGGTCCCTAATGTCCTGCGCCCGGGTAGCATCACACTGGCTCCCCACTGTGTTGCACCCCAGGGTGGCATCACGTTGGTTCTCACCATCCTGCTCCCTAGGATGGCAGCAACCTGTCTCCCTGCTGTCCCACACCCCAAGGTGGCACCAACCTGGCTTCTCACTGTCCTGCACTGCAGGGTGGCATAACTGGTTTCCACCAATCTGCATCCCAGGGTGGTATCTACCCCAGCTCTCCACTGTCTTATTCCCCAGGTGGCATCACCCACACTCCCCATTGTCCTGCACTCCAACATGGCTTTGTTCTGGCTCCTCACTGTCCTCTCACCTGGTGGCATCACCCCTGTTTTGGTTATCCCACACTCCAGAGTGGCATGACCCAAATCCCCCCGTCATGCGCCCCACGATGACATCACCCCAGGTCCCTGCTGTCTTGCACCTCGGGGTGCCATCACTCCAGGTCCCCATTGTCCTGTCCTTTGCACAGCATCACCCTGGCTCCTTGCCGTCCTGCATCCCTGGCTGGCATCACCATGGCTCCCCACTGTCCTACACTGTCCCTGGGGGCATGGCCCTGCAGCTCCTTAGTGTCCCAGAAAAACAATGGTACATCACCTGAGCTGCCTCACACCTGAGGGTCACATCACCACGTCACCCCACTGTCCCCCACCCCGGGACATGGCACCCTGGCTCCTTGCCATCCTGGGGCCTGCAGGGCTGACAACCCCCCCTTGGGTGTCCTTGTGTCACCATAATGTGGGGTCACCCTGCACCTTGTGGCACCCACCACTCACCCCAGCACCCATGGTGGCTTGGCACATTGACCTGCCTGTATCCCCATTTGCTTTAGTGCGGGGACACAAGCAGGGATAACCCTCTGCTCCATCAGCCATCCCACAGGGAGGGCTGCGGGGCTCTGACACATCATCCATGGCCACCATCCAAACTCAATCCCTTTACTTAAACCTCAGCAGCCCTCATTAGAGGCTGGAGCCACCCACGCTCCCGCAGGCACAGACTGAGTGACAGAGAGCTGGCTGTCCCTAAGGGTTGTGGCTTGTGGATTCTCTGGTGCCTAATAAAAGGTTCAGCTCACATTTCAATCTGCCCTTGCACAATTGCAAGGGCTCATTTTTGCTGTTTTTGGAGAAGACACTGGGGACATCATAAGTTTTCTACCCTCTTCCCTTGTTTATAAGGCACCTGAAATCGGCCTGTGGGCTCAAAATATTTAGGAGTATGAAACAAAGGCAACACAAAACCTCACAGGCAGATGCACGGATGTTCAGTCAGTTGCATAAGCCTTGCATCAAAGTGCAGCTGGGCTTAAACCCCCAGCAGATCCTGCAGAGGTTTGCCCCTCAGTCCCACTGGCTACCACCAGAGACAAGAGCCCACACATGAGATAAAAAGTGTAACAGGGGAGTGGAACTTCTCTGTGAGGAGCCTGGAGAAGAACAGACTGAGAGGGGATCTTATCTTTAGTCCAGTATTGGAACAGGCTGTCCAGGAAAGTGGTGGAGTCACCATCCCTGGAGGTGTTCAAAACACTTGTGGACAAGGTACTTTGGGACATGGTTTAGTGGGAATGGTGGTGTTGGGTTGATGTTTGGACTTGACAGTATTTTCCAATCTTAATGATTCTATAATCAATGCTGATCAGTATCTAAAGGGTGGAGGAGAAGAGGATGGGCCCAGACTCTTGTTAGTGGTGCCCAGCAACAAGAAAAGGGGCAGTGGGAACAAACTGGAACGCGGGAGGTTCCATCTGAACAGGAGAAGAAACTTGTCTGCTGTGAGGGTGCTGCAGCCCTGGAGCAGCCTGCCCAGAGAGGTTGTGGAACCTCCTTTTCGTGAGAGATTCTAAACCCACCTGGACATTGTATTCCTGGGCAAGCTGCTGTGGGTGACCCTCCTTCATCAGAGGGGCTGGACTGGAGGATATACAAAGGTCCCTTCCAGCCCCTACCAGTGTGACTTAGGGTGCTGCAGTACCCAGGGTAGATCTGCTGCCTGCCAGGTACATGGGACATGGCAAAACCAAGTGGGTCTTTCAGCATCAAGCAAAGCTCTACCCAAGGATGGGGCCATGTCCCCGCATGGTGACTTTAAAGGGAAGAGAGCCTTGGTGAGTGGCTTTGCTGGACAGATGTTAGCAACCATGGCTTTGTGCCGGGGAGGGCTTTTTTGTTTGGGTGTTTTAACATTTGCCATTTTTCTCCGAGTCTTTCTTCAGTGCTGACACTTCCCCGAGGTTTTCCTTTCTTTTCTTTTCTCTCTCTCTTTCCTCATTTTTTTTCCCCCAGCCCCAGTTCAAACCCTTTTTCACTGCCACATTATGTTGAAGTTGAAACCATCTGGTGCTTTGTTTTGTTGCGAGCCCGGCAGAGCCCGGTGAGTGCCAGGACCTTTATTCCTCAACCCCTCCTCCTCCTCCACCTCCTCCTCCACCTCCTCCTCCTTCTCCTCGCTAATCCAAGCGACAGCCCCGAAACATCTCCTCCAGTCACCCAACAAAGCAGCTCAGCGCGTGTTTGGAGGCATGCATTCAGCTGGGTGATGGGGACATGCAGCACCCCCGGTATCCCCATAGAATCAGAGAATTGTTTTGGTTGGAAGAGACCTTTAAGATCGTTGAATCCAACCTGCAACCTAAGACCACCACGGCTATCAAAACACGTCCCAGAGTGCCACGTCCACATGTTTCTTGAACACCTGTGTCCCCACAGGGATGTGCAGCCCCCCAGGCTTCTTGGTGCAGTGCAAATTCCTGACTCATTTTTAAGACCAGCTGTTAGCAAAGGCATCCTGATTTTATATACACACACACCCCTCCTCCCTTTCTCCCAGGAGGAAAGCATTTTTCAAGCATCCCTGGAGCCTCAACAGACACAGACCCCCCCACCAATCTATTTTTGGAACCCCTTTCCATCAAGCAGATGCATTTGATGGTGGCATTTGCAGCCAGCCCTGGAGGAAGGAAACCTCCTGCTCGCCCACGCTGTCACGTGTGACACACTGCACACACAAAAAAAGCACATGTGGGAAAATCCAGGATCGCTGGACACAGTCTGCCTCCAACGGCTGGGCTGGTCCCAGTGCTGTGAGCTCAAGGGTTGGCACAAAGCCACCCCAAAAAAATGGGGTCAGTGGCTGCGGGCGCCTGCGCAGGCAGTGGGTGACCCCTCTGCGAGGCCATGGGTGCTGAGCCCCTGGAGGAACACCCTCCCAGCACAGCTCTGGCTGCCCCGTCATGCTTTCCTTCCCATTTCTCCAGTACAATGGGGTGCTTTGTTCTGCTGGGGAGAGGAGAAGTCCAGCCACGTCCCATGGGAGCTCTGGGGGAGCCAAAAACTGCTCTTGCCTTCTGGGGCTCTCTTCGCATTGTGCCATGTTGGGCAAGACACCCTTCGCCCTAGTCTCTCACTGGAAAAGTGGCCTGGAAATAGCAGGGCAATAAAATAAAGACCCCAAAATTAGGAGGGGAAAAAAAAAAAAAAAAAAAGGAGGAAAGCATCATCGAAAAGTAAACAAAGGGGGCATTTAGGAAAAGAAGCTGTAGGAAAATCCAGATGGAAAGCTCTCCAACTCCCAGCTGGTGAAGGGAGAAGTTTGGGATTAAGTAAGTCCAAACTTGCATATTTTTGTTTACCTGAAACAATGGCGAGCTGCAGCAGTTCCGCATCTCCTCGGCTGCGGCTCGTTGCTGCCATCGCATGTCCAGCCCCCACTGCACAAGTCTCATTTCCGCCACCGGTGCTTGGGCCTCCATCTGCTCATCCTTTTAGCTGCGGGATCTTCCCTCCAGCCAAGGAGATCCTCAGATTTGCAACGTTTGCTGTGCCAGAGCCTTGCTGGAAGAAGTATTTGCAAGGACACTCCATCGCAGTGCGTGTTGCCAAAGCATCTACAGAACTCCATGCTGACTTTCTTCATCTCCCATCGCCAAATAAAGTCCTAGAATGCAGCACTGGCTATACCCTTTCCATCCCCGTGGACCACAAAGAGAAGATGCTGGGGATCACCTATCCCTTCCTCTTCATGGTGATGTGCTGCTGTGTACCCCAGCTGCAGCCCCAGCACCTAGGTGGGAATGGGGTGAAGTGGGGATGGAAGGAAAAAGCTCTTGGGTATGTAAAACCAGCTGGTTTTGCTGGTTGCTTCTAATATCTTCTTCTTTGCATGAGATAAGCAGCTTGCAGGTGGCATGTGCCACCTTATTGCAACACCTGAGGACTGTGAATGCACAACCACCTGCCCACAACCCTGGTTTGACCAGACCAGTTTGTCTTTGGATTTGCAATCAGGATCAGCTCAGGCTGTGGCCATATAAATCTCACTGATTCACACAGCTGCACATGAGCATCTCACCAAGCCCATAACCATGGGCACTGGAGTGCTACATGCCCAACTCTTGCCTTGTGCCAGCAGTTTGTCCCACCATCATATAATGGTTTGGTTGGAAAGATCTTAAAGATCATCAAGTTCCAAACCCCATGCCATGGGCACAGCCACCTCCTACTGAACCAGGTTGCTCAAGTTCCCATCCAACCTGGCTTTGAACACTTCCAGGCTTGGAGCCACCACAACCTCTCTGAGTAACCTGTTCCAGTGCCTCACCATCCTCATGGGGAAGAATTCCTCTTAATGTCTAATCTAAATCAATCTTCTTCCAGTCTGAAGATCTTTTGGATATTTTGATAGAGAACCTTACAAAAATACACTGCTCAAAAACACAAGAACCAAAGGAACTGCTCAAAAATGCAAGAATCAAAGGAACAAGCATCTCCGGGGGACAAAAACAGAAGGAAAATGAGTTAGTTTCATGTCCCACCAATCACAGAAGCTCAGGAAAAGCAGCACAGACCTTGCTTTGGAAGGTAGGTGGGACTAGAGCAGCTGGAAAGGCCAGCACAGGCTGAGTGCTCCTCTGCAAAAAGGCTTCTCTCCAAGCCTTCTCACGCTCCATTTAAGCAAGTCCTCCTGGTTGTGGACCCCACTGGCAAACAGGGTGATGCAGACCGTGTCCCAACCATGTGTGCATTCAGGCAGCACATCCTCCTGCACCTGGCAGATTTTCAACTGGGAATACTGGTGAAACTGGATTAATTCTTTCCTGTTGGGCAGCTTCAGCCTATGAAGTTCTGACTCAGCCTGACAAAGCTGTGGGTGAGAGAGGACAACCAGCAGCAGGTTTGTCCCCTTCTAGCTGAAGCGAAGGGTCACCACGTTTGGGCTGAAAATGCCTTTTTCCTTTATTTTGGCTGTTGTCTGGTAAGATGGAAGCTTTCCCTGCACTCTCCTTGCCGTGGCAAGGTTGATTTTCCCAGTGTGTCCCCATGCTGTTGGCTCCCAGCTCTCCATAAGGGATAGGGGGCTGCGGCCCCAGTAAGGTCCCCCCATTCCCTGGGGTACCCAGGGGCTCTCCCCACGTCCCAGGGCCCAGGCAGGGCGCGGACCCACCCTGGGCTCCGGGGGCCGTGGCTTGGCAGGTGATTGGCTGAGAATGAAAGATGTAGGCGGGAGCGGAGGGGGAGAGAGGAGAGGTAGAGAGTGAGGCGGGGCCTAGGTGCGTGAGGCGGGGCCTGGCTGCATGAGGTGACTGTGATTGGGTGGGAGGCGGGGCCTGGCTGTGAGGGGTGCAGCTTTATTGGCTGTGGGGCGTGCCCCGGACTCGTGGGGCGTGCCCCGGACCCGTGGGGCACGCCCCGACTGCCTGCGCCAGGAGTTTTTTTGCGGGTGCGTGGGCGGTCTGCGCGGGTTCTAATTGGCTGTGGGGCGAGGCCTGTGTGCATGGGGCGGGGTTTGCTTGACGTCGGGCGGAGCTTGGCGGCAGTGGCAGAATCAGGAGCGATGCGGCGACGAGGGGAGCGGGATCTTGGCGACAGCGGGGACAGGGACGGCGACAACGGCCATGCAGAGGGCAGGAACAACACGGCCCGGCGGCAGCGGTGAGGGCCCAACGCGGGGTGGGCAGCCCGGGCTGCTGGGCTGGTGTGGGGGGCTCTGCTGGGCTCTTGTCTCCCTGTCCCTGTGTGGCGTTTCTCTGACGGGTGCCCCTGTCTTTCGCCACCACGTGACTGTGTCGTATGTTCCGTAGGTCCGTCCCCGTGCCACGGCCGTGATCCTGCGGCGGCGCTGTCACCTCGTGCTGTGGCCGTGACCCCACGTGTCCCCCTCCAGCCGCGGCTGTGCCCAGCCTGTACCGCAGCCGTGTCCCCATGTCATCCCGCCATGGCTGCGATCCCATATCATGGCCATGACCCCCACCCCCGATCATGATGGCACCTTGTGCCGGTGTCCCCATGTTACCTTGCTATCCCTATGAAGCCACGTGGTGGCTTGTTCCTGTGGCAGTTGTCAGAGGTACCCCTTGGTGGACACCTCTCCCTGGTCCCAGCTTGTGAGGTGTTGTGCCAGTGTGGGTGTGAGTTCTCAGTCGTGCACTTAAACGTGAGGTGTGGACCAGGAGTAGCACCCAGTAATTAACTGAAGCAGCCCTGAGGGCTTTCAGGTCCGTTGCTGCTGGTGTACAGTGGGACAGCTCACACAACAGTCTGGGAGGGTGACTGGGTTTTGAAGAGCTCCCCATGGCTTGTGGCACCCTGCACCCTCTTGGCCTACCCAGAGGACCATGCCAGCCTGCCCTGGCACCTGCTTCCTCAGCATCTTGTGGTACTTTGCAGGGCAGGCAACAGGCTAAATCTATTTCAGCAGCAATAATGGTGACCTTAGGCACACACTGGCTTGGACACATAGCAGAAACCTCTGCTCTAAATTTCCTAGTGCTGGAATAGTTTGCCTGTCATCTGGCACCATCATCCCATGAGACATACTGGTGCTGGGCAAGCTGCAGCTCTTAGCTTTCTCTTCCCTCTTGAAAACCGGAGCTGACTGGTGACTCACTGGGTGCATACCCCTGACCATTGAAGCAGGAAGCTATTGGAGGTGGTCACACTTCTCACCTGTGCTGGTGGCACTTGAGGAACATTGCTGTGGAAACTGGTTTCTCCCATTGTGCTGGGGGCTCCCCAAGCCCCTTTCCCATCTTTGCTCCTTGTGCCTGGAGAATTGCAAGGGGACACAAACAGCAGCTTCAGACCCTTATGGAGCAAAATCCTCTGTGACCAGCCCTCACAACTAGGACTGGGGATGAGGACCCCACTCTGTGGTGTCCCAAAACCCCTGTGGTGGGAGGGGATGTGCTGATGGGTGTCTGCCTTGCAGGGGCTGCCTGGCCTGGTGCCCTAGCCTGCGCACGCTCCTCTTGGACCTGCTCCTCATCTATATCTCCGTGCCCTTCCTCGTCCGCCTCTTTCCCTACGTGCTCACCAAATTCGTCTTCCTGAACTTCCGTGAGTGCCTGGAGGCTGTCCCATCTGAGAGAGCCCCTCCCAGAAATTCAGCAAGAAGGGAGCTGGGGGTGGTTGGCCCCAGGAGGTGGGTGGGGTTGCACCCAGCACTTGGGTGGCACCAGGACAGTACCCATCCTGCCTTCCCCTTGCCGTGGGCTGGAAGAGGAGCCACAGAAGGAACTTTTCTGTTGGTGCCTTACATTTTGCAAGCTCAAATAACTCAGTGCTGCCAACCCTGTTTGCTGCCAGATGTTGCAACACATCTGGGCATGCAGGGTGTCAACAGGGCAAGGAAGGAAGGTGGGATGTGGTGGTAGAGGGCTCTGCTCACCTGCTCCCTCCCTGAGCTCAGTATAGCACAGCCCCTAACTTCTGAGCAAATTATGTAACAAAAAATAAGCATTATTCCCAAAACAATGTTAAAAGCAGCTGGGAATGAGGGTTCTTGGGTACTTGTGGTGGGGTCTTCTCACTGCTGATGAATAGCTGAAGTGTAGAGGGCAAGAGGATGGGCCCAAACTCTTGGCAGTGGTGCCCAGTGACAGGATGAGGGGCAACAGGCACAAACTGGAACCCAGAGGGTTCCACCTGAACAGGAAGCTCCTCTGGTGTGAGGGTGCTGGAGCAGGCTGCCCAGGGAGGTTGTGGAATTTCCTTCTTTGGGAGGATTCCAAACCCACCTAGAGGTTGTGATCCTGTGAAGCTGCTGTGGGTGCCCCTGCTTTAACGGGGGTTGGACTGGATGATCCCTAGAGGTCCCTTCCAACCCCCACCATGCTGGGATTCTGTGCTGCCCACGTGAAGGCTGTGATTTCTCCATCAGTGGCCTTCCCCTTCTTCGTGGACCTTCGTCAGCCAGAGCTGCTGCTGAACAACACCATCAGCCTGTACCTCACCACTGAGCCAGACATCACAGTTGGATTCTGGTGAGCAGGGTGGCCCTGGCATCTCATGTGGGCACAGGTAGGACCTCTGGGGTAACCCTGCTCTGGTTCCTCCAGGCACACGGTGCCAGGCAGCAGAGCACCAGAGGCACAGGGCAAGGACCAGCACTGGTATGAGGAGGCACTTGCTGATGATCACCCTGTGATCATCTACCTGCATGGCAATGGGGGGACCAGGTGAGTACCCAAGAGCATGCTTGTACCTTTCCCAGAGGAAGACTTCTCCCAGGGGACCTCCAGCTGGAGGTGCTCTGGTGGTTTCTGACCTCATGGGTCATGGGAGAAAAGTGCCTTTGAGTTAAAGGGAAACATGAAAACCCACCCACCCCAGAGCATCCAGCTCTCTTCCCCTGGGAAAAGGTCACTTTGGTTCCTTACCTGGACTAGTGCTAGAAGGGAGGGTGCTTTGAGGGTCCTTCCCCAAGATCTAACCTCCCTGTCTCCATCAGAGCTGCAAGCCACCGTGTCCAGTTCTTGAAGGTAAGTGGTCCCCTGTGTGGGGACCAGAACCTGCTTGGAGTAAGGCTCCTTATGCTGACTCTGGGAAGCCCAGAGAGACCCTGGGCAGAGTGAGCTCAGCCACTCTGTGGGGATGTTGGGCTGCATTCCCCAGCCCCTCAGGATGTAACACAATTGTGCTCCTCCGACAGATGATGGGGGCTGCTGGCTTCCACATCCTGGCTCTTGACTACAGAGGTAAAGTCACTTCCTGGCCCCTTGCTCAGTGAGCTCTTGGGGACAGTCCCTCCACCAGTGTCATGACACCAAACCATGTCCCCCACAGGCTATGGGGACTCCAGTGGGCACCCCACGGAGAGCGGCTTCACAACGGATGTTCTGGCACTCTATGACTGGGCCAAAGCACGGAGTGGGAACAGCAGCGTCCTCTTCTGGGGACACTCCTTGGGGACAGGGTATGTGTAGGGACAGGTGAAGCGAGGACACCCTGTGGGTGCTGGGGCCGGACTGGTGCCACCCAGAGATGGACAAAGGGGCTGGAGCAGCTCCTTGGTGGAGGCACCTGCAAATAAAAGCCACCAGGGAATAGGGTGCTGAGGGCACCATGCACCCCATCAGGGCTTTGTGGCTGCTCCCCCTCACTGTCACCTCTCTTGTCACAGGATTGCCACAAACGTGGCAAGGAAGCTGCAGGAGGAACGAGGTAAGGGCCGGTATGGCTGTGTCACCACCGATTTTTGGGGGCCACAGAAGGGCTGAGGAGCCCTGTCACTCTCTGCTCAAGCATCAGGCTTGGCTCCTGTGGTGGTGACAAGTGACTGTCCTTATCCTCCCTTGGGGGAGGGAGCTGTTTTGACCTCCTAGCTGCTGCCTGAGATGGAAGCATGGCAGCAGGTCAGTGTGGATGGACCCTCCAGGCCATGCCTGCTCTTGCCCCATTTTACTCTCAGGGGTCCAGGTTGATGCTGTGGTCCTGGAGTCACCCTATACCAACATCCGTGATGCAGCTGCTCACATCCCCATCACGAAGGTGAGCCCCAGAACTCTGTCCATGGGGTCCACCAGCAGTGATGGGTGGGGAGCTCTATCTGTGGGGTCCCTCTGTGGTGACGGGTGGTGGCCTCTGCCTGTGGGGTCTCCCAGTGACGGCCTCCCCAGCCACACAGGCCTCACCCCAGCAGAGGAAAGGTACATCAAAGCCATGATTTAGCACCTCCCCCCACAACTCTCTCCCTGGCAGATCTACCGCCAGTTCCCAGGGTTTGGATACCTCATCCTGGACTCTCTAGCCCTGGGCGACATGTTCTTCCGCAGCGATGAGAAGTGAGTTCCTGCAGGGATGTGGGGATGATGCTGGGACCACCTGGAAGAGGAGGGATAGCTTGGACAGGTCACACCATATAGTTCCTCTTACTTGTGTTTGCCCATCTTACTCATGCTTTAGAAGTGGCTTTTTATTTGCGTAACTTCAGAGATCAACTTTACTTTTGAGCAAAGTCCACAAACCGACATCGGGTTTTTCTGGAGCCCTACGTGCTCAAGTGCCACCCAGCGTGCAGCACCCACACCCCGGAGTTGCAGGTCCCTCCTCCTGCCTATTTGTGGGTGTCTTTGCCAAAAGCCACCTGTTTGACAGGTGGTTTTTTTAATCCTGAGGACCCCGTTGCAGGGGTTTAAAAGTTATTAGGATGCTGGGGTGAGCAGCATGGACATAGAAGCATGGAGTCATGTGGGTTTGGAGACCTTTAAGACGACAAAGTCCAGCCATTAACCCAGCACTGCTGGGGTCACTGCTAAACCACATCTCTCAGCACCAAATCTAGATCTCCAGGGATGAGGACTCCATCACTGCACTGGGCAGCCTGGCCTCATCAAGTTAGGGAAGTTCTTCTGGGTGGGCTGGGGTAGCTCTGTAAGGCAACATCAGGGAAAGGGGGTCAGGTTTGCCCATGGAGGCTTCCAGGGGTCTGGCAGCTCCAGAGTGACTCCCCCTTGCTGTGCTTGCTGCCCACAGTGTGAAGGTGCTGGCCTGCCCACTTCTTATCCTGCATGCAGAAGATGATGATGTGGTGCCTCCACATCTGGGGCGCAAGGTGAGACCACCATCCTCTCCCTGTGGGCATTAACAGGGCTTGGGCACTAGTCTAGCCTGGGTTTTGGGGCACTGAAGAGGAGGGAGAGGGGGTGGCCTTCCCCAGGGTGCCAAGAGGGGAGTTGGGGACCCCTGTGCATGCTGCTAACCACGCTCCCATCCCCTGGCAGCTCTTTGAGACAGCACGCAATGCCTACAAGGACAAAACCAAAGTGAAGTTCATTACCTTTCCTGAAAAACTTGGCCTGGGCCATGACTATATCTCTTTTAATCCAGAGCTGCCCACCTTGGTGAAGTAAGTATTGCTCCAGAAATGGGGTGGGAGGCATAGAATGAGCTTTGATCACTTCTTCCAAGGTTGCATCCCCTTTTGACACAACCACACAGGTGCCTTCACCCTGCTCCTTCCCTTCCAGATGGTGCTGGAATCAATTTTTTTTGAGGTCCAGCCCCTAAGCTCAGCCTCAGGAGCATGGGGAAGGGGCCTTGAGGGCAGCACTCAGCTTCTCTTCAGCCTGTGTGCTTTTCTGTAAGCCCAGCTCAGACCCAGATCCAGGGATCAGCAATGAAGCTCTTGAGCAGCACAGCTTTGTCAGTGATACAGTGAAAGTTTATTTGGTCTTGTTGCAGAGACTTCTTGAAGATGAAGTGACACCAGCTGCTGTGTGCAGTGACCACAAGCACTCCCCCCGTCCTCTCCAGGAACCCCCCTCCCCCCGCCAGCTGCACTGAACTTACTGCTCTATGTAATAAAAACTACTGAGAAGCGTCCTCCCTCACCCACTACCTTGAGGGAGCTTCAGGTTGCTCAGCAGATGGGGACAGCACTGTGATCTGGATGCTGCTACTGGGTTAGGCCCCCCCTGCAAGCCCTTTTGGGGAACACCAGATGCAGCACTGGTGAGGATGCTTGAACGTGACTCCAAACAGAACCCCTAGCAAGACCAGGGCCAGCAAGAGCTGCGCCCCAAGTCCTGCTTCAGCAGCACCAGCAAGAGCTCAGCCAGCTGTGCCACCCACCCTGTCCTGCACCAAGTCCCAGCAGCTCACCCACTTTCTCCCTTAGCATCGGTGCAAGCCCACATTTCAGGCTTCAGCCCCTTGGGCTCCAATGGCACTTTTATTGTTAGCACCTAGGCAAGCAGCAGCAGGCCAAGGAGGGTTTGCTTTCTGTGCGACGCTCCGGCTATGCAGTTCCCCCTCTTCCCTTCCCATCTGTAGGGAAACCAGCAGCAGCCAGCCAGAGAGCAGGAAGCAGGCACCGTGTCACAGCACACATGCTGGTGTCCCACCCCTGGCAGCTCCGTCTCCCTACGCCGCTGTGCCATTGAGGGTCTTGTCCTCGGCGGAGTCCCGGGGCTCGTTGGGGGGTGGGATCTTCAGGTCAGAAGGTTCCACGTGCCAGATATCCCGGGCATACTCCTTGATGGTGCGGTCACTGGAGAACTTGCCAGCTGCAGCAATGTTCCTGATGACCATCTTGGTCCACTCCTTGGAGTTCTGCAAGGAGAGCAGTGGGATGGTGAGGAGGGAGGCTTGTGCTCCTGGGTGTCACGTTGGTACAGTGAGTGGCTTTCAACCACAGTCAGGAACCACCTCGGTAGGAACCCATCTGTGTGCACAGCCCCAGCAGCCCCCTTTCTCCAGAGTGATGTGATCATCACCACCAGCATCAGGACATGGTTTAATGGCCATGGTGGTGTTAGGTTGATGGTTGGACTTTATGATTTTAGAGGTCTTTTCCAACCACTACCATTCTATGATTCTATAGCTACACCATCACAGCTCCTCTGCCTTGTCCCCAGGCTGGCACTCACCAGGTAGAGCTTGCTGACCTTCTCCTGACACTTGATGTAAGCCTCGTAGTCTGCAAACACTTTAAACCTTTAGCAGCAAAGAAAAGAGGAGTCAGGAACAGTAGAAAGGAGTAGGCAGAAGCCTATCTACACAGGGTGGTGGTGTGGTTGCATAAGACAGGGTTACAGTTGCCAGATTTAGAGCTTCCTCCAGCACAAATGCCTTGACAAACTCGTACTCCCCAGGCCCTGTTTACAGAGCCCTGTAAGCCTGTGGGTGCTGAAGCACAGGCTGGATGGGTGCTCCAGGGGGAGATACCCTGTGTTAAGCTCACTGGAGAAACACCTCACCAGTGCAAACACCCACAGCCCTTGTCTGCTCAGTGTTCTAGTCATGAAAGCCCTTGAGATACCTAAAACTATCTGGTGAGGGTTACACACCTAAATATGTCTTGACCTTGATCTACCCCATGATTTAATGGGGCCAGTGCGAGGAGTCCCCATGTGGTAGAGCCTTTTGTACCCATGGAGCATCATATACATAACATCAAGGCCAGAAAATGCAACCTTGAAGGCCAGAAGGCAGATAGTTGGTGCAAGGGTACCATGAGTTTGATAAAGAGACTCAGGTCAGGGGATGGATGGCATGCCAGGCCTCACCGGTCGTGGTGGAAGAGCATGTTGACCACATCTTTGAAGAGATCAGGTTCCTCTGGGGAGAAGAAGCCACTTGCAATCTGGTCAACGGCCTGTTTCAGCTCGGGGAGCTGGTCATAGTACTCCTGGGCATTGTACCTGGCAAGGGAGAGTCGACATGAGATGGTGGTGCTCCACCTGAACACGGTGCAGCCCCACAGCATCCCCAGCCCTCACCCTTCCCTGTCCAGCTCTATGACATCCTCCACCCTCATGCCGAAAATGAACAGGTTTTCTTCTCCAGCCTCTTCGGCCATCTCCACGTTGGCTCCATCCATGGTGCCGATGGTCAGGGCCCCGTTCAGCATGAACTTCATGTTGCCTGTACCCGACGCCTCGGTGCCTGCGGTGGAGATCTGCTCCGACAGGTCGGTAGCAGGGATCACTGCCAACAAAACACAGACACGAGGGCTTCACAATAACCAGCCTGAGGTTTGTATCATGCCAAAGGATGTTACATCTGCTCTCTGACAACGGTGGATTCATGGTGGACACCTGTGGGGTAGACATCCTCTCCCCAGTGTGTTTCCCATGTGGGCTACCTTTCTCTGCCAGTGAGACCCTGTAGTTCTCCAAGAAGATGACCTTCAGCTTGCTCCCCACAGTAGGGTCATTGTTCACCACGTGAGCCACAGCATTAATGAGCTTGATGATCATTTTGGCCATGTGATAGCCTGGGGCAGCCTAGGAGAAAAGCCATGGGTGAGCCCTGGGGGCTGGTACCAGAAGCAGGTGAGGAATGCCCAGTTCCCAAGTGTCCAGGGAAGTACCCACTCATCTCCCATTACCACCCCATCCAACCCATGTGTTGTGCCACCAAGTTTTTGGGGCTTCCATGATTACAGGCAGCATATGACTGTCGAAGCCCCACCAAAAACTTGGTGCCTTGCTTGCCTTGAAGCTAGCAAATGCTAGTCCAGCACTTCCTGGAAAGCTTCATGGACATCTGCACCTAAATCCCATTGGGCATTTTCAAAGATATCCAAAATACTTTAAACTCCTGATCCAGTACCTGAAGGGGCCTACAAGAAAGCTGGGGAGGGACTTCTTACAAGGGCTTGTAGTAGTAGGACAAGGGGGAATGGCTTTGAACTGGAAGAGGAAAGATTTAGATTGGATATTAGAAAGAAATTCTTTACAGTGAGGGTGGGGAGACACTGGAACAAGCTGCCCAAGGTGGGTGTAGATGCCCCCTGCCTGAAAGTGTTCAGTGCCTGGTTGGATGGGATCTTGAGCAACCTGGTCTAGTGGAAAATATCCCTGCCCATGGCAGGTGGGTTGGAAGTCCTCTAAGTCCCTTCCAACTCAAACCATTCTATGATTCTATGACCCAACTTACCTTGCCCCCAATGATCACTGTCCTGGGCACGAACAGCTTTGCAGGATCCCTCCTGATGCCTGGAGAAGAGGGCAGTGTGGTGTCACCTGCTTTAGCTACAGCCCAGGGGGTGGAGATGCTGGTGCACCCCCAGGGCAGGCTGTCTCCTTGGGGTGTGTGGTGGCTTACGGTTGTACATGGTGATGATGTGCAGGCAGTTCATCAGCTGCCGCTTGTACTCGTGGATCCTCTTCACATGCACGTCAAACATGGAGGAAGGGTTGATCTTCACCTTGTACTCCTTCTCCAGGTACAGAGCAAACTTCACCTTGTTCTCCTGGATTAGGGCATGGAGAATGTCAGCCCCCAGCCTGTGGTCCCCTTCCCTGTGCTTCCCATCCACACCTCACCTGCTTCACTTTGGCAACCTCCCGGATGAAGAGGTCATCGTCCACAAACTCATGCAGCTTTGTCAGCTGGCTCAGGTCCCGCACGTAGTCCTCCCCGATTTTCTGCAAGAGGAGCACAGGCACATGCTGACCTTGGGATGGGAGGGCAATCACCTTCACCAGGCAACACTGCTCTCACCCAGCAGAGCCAGAGGTGCTTGGAAAGCAGAACAGAACACTCACAGTATCATAGGAGCACAAACTGGTGGGGGTTGGAAGGACCTCTGGAGATTACCTAGTTCAGCCTCTAGTGCTTCTCTGTAGCCTCCACTGGACTCTCTCCAGTAGTTCCCTGTCTCTCTAACTGGGGAACCCAGAACTGGACCTAGTACTCCTGATGTGGCATCACTAGGGTAGAGTAGCAGGGGAAGAGAACCTCCTTTGACCTGCTAGCTACACTCTCCTTAATGCACTCCAGGAGACTTTTGGCCTTAGTGGCCACAAGAGCACGTTGCTGGCTCATGGTGAACTTGTTGCCCACCAGCACTCCCAGGTCCATCCCTGCAGAGCTGTTTCCAGCAGCAGGTCAACCCCTCACCAGTACAAGGAGTTATTCTCACCCTCACTGTGAACTCAGGCAAGATGCAAGCAATTTGCCCATGTGGAAGATGTAAATGTTAGAGGTTGGAGTGGTGTCCCCGGGGCGAGGGGCCAGCATGCTCCCCCTCCACCATTACCTCAGCGATGAGCTCCGCCAGCCCTGGGTTGCAGAGCAGGAGCCAGCGCCGCGGGGTGATGCCATTGGTCTTGTTCTGAAACTTCTCTGGCTCCAGTGCCGCAAAGTCCTCAAAGCTGCGAGGGCAAGGAGGGGACAGCTCCAGGCTCACCCGCTCGGTACCACCACCCTTTCCCAAGACAAGAGCGTTCCACCGCCACCACCCCCTGCCTCTCCTGGCTTACACCTGGGTCTTGACGATTTCGGAGTGGATCTTGGCGACGCCGTTGACGGCGTGGGAGCCGACGATGCAGAGGTGAGCCATGTTGATCCTCTTGGTGCCGCCCTCCTCGATCAGCGACATCCTCCGCAGCCGCTCCACGTCGTTAGGGAACAGAGAGGCGATGTGCTGCCCGGGGGGGATGGAGAGGTGCTGAGTGGTGCTGCTGCTGTTTAGGGATGTCCCACCCCATGGCTTCTGAGGAGGCGGTGATGTCCCTATTACATCTGACACCAGCCAGAGCACTGGGTTTTGCTCCAGAGCCTCCTCCAAAGGAGGTCCCCTTACCCAGCATGGATGTCTCTGGACAGGAGGAGTCCCAGGCACCCATGAAGAGAGGCTTGTGGGCACATGCCTGGCCAGTGATGCCCTTCCATCAAAAGCCTGGTGATACCAGACCAAGAGGCCAAACTACTATCTCCTTTGTACTCTCAACCTCATCCTTCTCCAGTATGATTTTAGGTAGCAAAGAAATGCCACCAGGCAAGTCCCTAGAGAAATGGGTGAAGCCTTTAAAAATAGCCACTAACTGTGGGATGGCAACAGACTGGTGGGAAGGGTTCTTCCACACACCAACCTCCCAAAAGAGAAGCCAGAACCACCTAGCCACACACCCAATATCAGTTTGCGCATCCGTCTAACCTCAACACCACAATGTGCAGCATTCCCTTCCCTCTCTTCAGAGAAGGCTTCTGAGCACTTACATCCAGGTGTCTCTGGTTGATCTCATAGATAATCTGCAGGTGTCTGGGGAGCAGCTTCTCCACTAGGTCTACTGGCCAGCGCTCCAGGGCTTCAGGGAGGACTGTGTGGTTGGTGTAGGCAAAAGTCTGCTTGGTGATGTCCCAGGCCTGCCAGGAGGAGAGCCAATGCTGAAAGTAGCCTCAGGTGGGTGCCATCACCTACATGTGGTCACTGTGGCCAGCAGCACAACTGAGCCAGCTCCTCGATGTCCATGGTGGTTAAACCCAACCTGAGTGCTCCACATTACTCTCTGAGCTACCAGGAACCACAAAACTGGTTCCCCAGCTTCTCAACCACAAGTAGGTGGGAAGGTGGGTGCAAGTGGGGAGGACCCAAGGGCTCTCCCTACCTTGTTCCATGGCAGCTTCTCAATATCCACAAAAATCCTCATCAGCTCAGGGATGGCCATGGCAGGGTGTGTGTCATTCAGCTGGATGGCAACCTGCAAAAAGAACGTGAGTGGCAAGTGGGACACATGGAGGACTTGAGAGCATCCCACTGCCTAAGTCAGCTGGGCACAGGAGGGTCCACACACTCTGTCTTTGGGTATGCATCCAGGAAGCATTAAAATGAGCTCCAAGAACGTGCCAGAGAAGCCCTGGCTCCTACCTGGTCTGGGAAGGAATCAAACACGGTTCGGACGCTGTCTGTGCTCCCAAATTTGGATGCTTTGAAGCGACGAATGATGTCCTGGAGGGTGGCAGCCACCACAAAGTACTCCTGCTTCAGCCGCAGCTCCTTCCCCTCAAAGAACTGTGAGCACAACAGCAGCACACTTCAGGGCTGCACCACACTGCCCAGGCAGTTCCCTACCATGTGGGCACCCATATTGGCACACATCCATGGCATGGTATGATGAGAGCCTCCAGTGCTTCCCCCAGAACCAGTTTAAGAAGCAGCTCAAACCCTGGTATCTCATCCATGTCTAGTTTCAGCACAGGGGTTTTGAGATACAAAACAGTGAGGGTGGTGAGACACTGGAACAGGTTGCCCAGGGAGTTTATGGATGCCCCCCCCCGGAGGTGTTCAAGGCCAGGCTGGATGAGGCCTTGAGCAACCTGGTCTAGTGGAAGGTGTCCCTGTCCATGGCAGGGGGTTGGAATTAGATGATCTTGAAGGTCCTTTTTAACCCAAACCATTCTATGAATCTTTGAAGCTATGAGATGTGCTGGTAGAAACAGGTTTGAAGCCCTCCCCAGGCATGGTGGAAAGCTGGTGTCCCCAGTGCTCTGGACTGACAATTTTGGCCACAAAAGGGGCTGTGTGAGCAAAAATTACATTCACTGTTCAAACAACACAAACCATCGACCCACTGGTTTGTGATAGAGGAGCTGGAGCTGTGGTGCCATCAGCTCTTCTCACCAGGGTGGATGCAGATTTAAAGGGAGAGAAAAAACAAACCATCAGGGCCTGTCCAAAACAGGTTGCAGGCAAAGAAAGCTGCTCTCCGCCACCCTCTCCTGCTCCACAACTTGTTTTGCGCCCAGGGAAGGGCTGATACATCCCATCACACCTCTGTGCAGCACAGCAGGAGTCAGAGAATTGTTAAGGTTCAAAAAGATCATCAAGTCCAACCTTCTACCCAACACCTCCATGACTGCTAGAACACCCTCATCAAGAGGGTTGGGGTGCAAAGAGCAGTTTGAGGCCCAATCTCTGGTTCTGGACTGCCAGTGATGGGCAGAGAAATGCCAGCAGTATCCAGCAGTTGGCCTCCAGGTTCTGTTTTGAGACTTGAGGGACACTTCTACAGCAGGACATGCTCATCCTCACTCCCTCCCCTTTACCTGGATTTCACAGAATCACAGGATGGTTTGGGCAAGAAGGGATCTTTCAAGGTCAGCAGGGACATCTGGAACTAGAGCAGGTTGCTCAGAGCCCCAAATAACTTGACCTAGAATGGCTCCAGGGATGGAACACCTACCACAGCTCTGGGCAACCTGGGACACCGTTCACCACCCTCAGCATCAAGAGCATCTTCCTGCTCTCTAGTCTAAATCTCCCTCTTAGTTTGCCCAGGAACATTCTTGTCTCTTCTGCAGCCCTGGGCAGCACTGATAAAGAGATGGAAATCCAAGTTCAAGCACTACAGGTGTCTTGAAACCCAACGAAACCGTCTGTGCAATGTCCTGGTGTCCACAATCTGTAACCATCCCCCAAAGAGAGACATCCCTCCATCCCAACTTACATTGTCATTGGGGTAGAGGACACGGGAGATGTTCTCTGCCAGGTTCCTGTCCAGCACAGCCTGGATGTAGTCTCCGACGTTGACTGGGGAAGAGCAGAGGGATAAGGTGGGTGTGGGACCTTCTCTGCAACCCATCCCCCAGCACCCCTCCAGGGGCCACTCACAGTCCCGCAGGTTGAAGTCGTTGGGTGCCCGAGCTGACCAGAGGCGCATGGTGTTGACAGTGTTGTTCATGTACCCGGGCACGGGGGTATCGTAGGGCAGTGCCAGCACCACCTAGCACACAGGCAGGGCAGACACAGCTGGGCTGTGACCCCAGCTGGTGTCCCACCATGTCCCCCCTGCCCATCCCACGGACCCTCCCACAGGAGCGAGCTCAGGGCTGTATCTAGCTTCGCTTGTGCGGACATCCTTGGTACCCTCGCCATACCCTGCCCAGGGACACCACAGGTCAGGTCCTCCAGGTCTGCCTGGTGGCTGGTGTCTGTCAGAAGCACTCCAGGGATGGAGAGAGGCTTGTGACAATCAGGGGAAGCTTAATTCAAGCCATCATGTGGGGCTACGCACTGAACACAGACCTGCTGGAGGTGCTTTTTGGGTTATTTTAGATGTGGAGCATCACAACCTGTCCTCATCCCTACCTCCATCTCCTCCCCACTTTGCTCCACCACTGCCTTTTCCACCCCAGAAAAGCAGCTTCCCCAGCACAACCCTCGCTGGGCTGGTAACACTCATGGCCAGGGTGCAACGAGCCAGCGCCAGGCGATGGGACACCGAGGGGAGCTCTCCCGCGCGCCAGCCCTGGAAGCTGCATACCTGGGTGTCAACCCACTTGGCACCAGCGGCAGTGTGCTCTACCCGGCCATAGAAGTGCACGGGCAGCATGTACTCGGGGCGGGCTTTCTCCCAAGGGTTGCCATGCCGCAGCCAGTCATCAGCTTCTTCCACCTGCCAGAGGAAGCAAGCAAGAGTGGTGATGGAGGCCGTATGGAGGGTCCAGCTGTTTGTGACAAAAGGGCACCACCTGGCCATGGATTTCATAGAACCACAGAATGGTTTGGGTGGGAAGGGACTTTCAAAGGTCATCTAGTCCAACCCCCCTGCGGTCAGCAGGGACATGTGCAACTACAGCAGGTTGCTCAAGAGCCCCAGACAACCACGGATGGAGCATCTGCCCCATCCATTATTCTCTGGGAAACCTGGGACAGTGTCTCACTGCTCTCAGCATGAAAAAAAAATCTCTTCCTCCTTTCTAGTCCAGATCTTCTCTCTTTTAATTTAACCTCATCACCCCTTGTCCTGTCACAACAGGCCCTGCTTGAAAATCCACAGCTTTCTTGTAGGCCCCTTTATGGTCTAGTCTAAAGCCTCTTCCACCCTCTGATGGTTGAATCCAGGCATCAAGCAGCAGAGCCAAACTGGAGAGCTGGATCTGGCCTCTTCATACCTTCCCACATCATCCTTGTACCACCTCAGCCAAACCATCCCCATCCCATGAGAAGCAGAGACGTGGCTTCTCCCCCATCCTGACCACAGTGCAGCTTTCATGGTGGTGCTGGCCCTGAGGTGGGGATGAGGGCAGCCAGAACACTCTCAAGGACAGAAAACCACTAGCCCCTGCGAGATACTGCTGGGAAGCACAGCACATAGGATAGATGCAGCTACCTGTGGGAACACTGGAGAGGTGGTAGCCTCAGAAAAGGGATATGGTGGGGATACAGTGAGGATCTCCTGGTAGAGCTATGGCTGATGTCCCCACTATGCAGGCAAGCCCCTGCACAAACCCAGCTCTGGAAGAAAGGTCATCACACTGATGACTTGTGGCTTTTTTGCTAATTAGCTGGGCCACTAACTGGCTTGAATAGGAACTGTGACACTGGACTGATCTCCAGCCTTGCCCACTGGAGCCAGCTGGGAATGAAGGATGAGCTTCCCTGCTGCAGGAAGGGATGTTAAGTGCCACCACTGGCTGAAGAAGTTCAACTTGTTGCAGAAATCTGGCAAGTTCTAAACATCTCATCATCTCCAGCAGCCTCCAAGCTTAGGGCAAGTGTTGGTACACCCTGATCTTGGCCTGATCTAAGGCACCTGGGGCTGTGCTGAGAGCAGGTGAGGGCCACATGCCTCTCTCCATACCTGCCATCCATCCCGGATCTTCTGGTTGAAGATGCCGTACTCATAGCGGATGCCGTAGCCATAGGCAGCCAGCCCCAGCGTGGCCATCGAGTCAAGGAAGCAGGCTGCAGGCAGAGAGGAGAAAGGGAGCTGCACTTCCCCAGGGAGCCAGGAGATAGCAGGTCCTTCTCCACATGGAGAGATGACAGCAGCCACGGCCACCATCTAGCACCACCACCTTACCAGCCACCCAGCACCTCTTGCTCTAAGCTGAAAAGCTGGAGCAAAAACACCCCCTGGGTCTAGGTACCCTCCTCAGAGATACAAAGCCCTTGGGGCTGTGTTCCACCAGCCAAATGGGACCATTTTGGGGGCTTACTCACCAGCCAGCCTTCCAAGGCCACCATTGCCAAGACCAGCATCCTCCTCAATCTCCTCCAGCTCTTCCATGTCCAGCCCAAGCTACAGATGAGAAGGTGCTGATAGGCTGGAGGCTCTCCAAGTGCCCAGAAGGCACTGCTGACATGTACCCCTGGGTGCTGCCCTGTGCCCACCACTGCTGTCCCCTTTTGCAGGTGGGCTCCAGGAGGGGTGGAAAGGCACCAACCCTTCAAGACCCATTGCTGCAGCTCATTTCCAGAAGAGTTCCACTCTCCCTCAATGGGGTGGCAGGGACCAGCTCTGGTGTTTAAAGTCACTCTATCAACCTTCAGAAGGGACACAAATGCCCTTGACCATGCCATGGAAAAGCTCCTTGGGGTGGAGGGCACCCAGCCACAATCAGGGTGCTGCTCTCCTGGTCCCACATGTTTTAGGCTGGTCTCTCAGGGCTCCTTCTCCTCCCTCCACACCCAACCCCACAGCTGCAGCCCTACAGGTAAAGGCACCATGCTCTTGCTGCACCAGCACTCTCATCAACCAGGTGCCCATCACCCTGGCCCCAGGTATCACCCTGCAGACATTGAGAAGCAACTTCACCACTTCTACAAGGAAATTCAGTTTCCAGCCCAGGATGCTGTGGGAGGAAGAGTTTTTACCTATGCAAAGCTCCTCGAGCAGCTCAGCAGGAACTACAATGGTGCCTTGCCAGGGCTGAGCCACCTTTTCCCATGGAAACCTCTTGGTGTGAGATCTCCTTCATGTCCCATGGTCACAGCATGCAGGGACATGGCTACCTGTGAAAGAGGGCTGGACCTTGCACTGCTCATGTGTAAGTGGGCAGCACCTCCTCCTCACTGGTCAGTCACAGACAGATACAGGAGCACCAGCACCCACTTGCAGCTATGCTATGTTCACGGCACTGCTCCACACAGCTCTGAGCTTCAGCAGCACCCTTGAATGCCTACAGAAGTATCTGAGGTGATTTAGGTTGTACCAGACATTTCTAAACTAAAATGTTTGGGATGTGTGTCCATGAGGAGCAGCATGTGCAGTGAGGAGGATGTCCCTCAGAGCCTCACCTGCCACCACTGCAAAGAGAATCACAGAACAGTTTGGGTGGGAAGGGATCTTTAAAGGTCACCTAGTCCAACCCCCTGCAATCAGCAGGGACATCTGCAACTAGAACAGGTTGCTCAAGAGCCCCAAACAGCCTGATCTGGAATGGTTCCAGGGATGGCACATCTACCACCTCTCTGGGAAGCCAGGGCCAAGGTCTTGCCACCCTCAGTGTCAAAAATTTCTTTCTTCTCTCTAGTCTGAATCTCTCTCTTCCGGTTTAACCCCATTACCCCTACTCCTGTCACAGCAGACCCTGCTCAAAAGTCTGTCCCCAGCTTTCTGATCAGCTCCTTTAAGCACTGAAAGGCCACCAGAAGGTCTTCCTAAGGCCTTCTCTTCTCCAGGCTGAACAACCCCAACTCTCTCATCCTGGCCTCACAG
This sequence comes from Picus viridis, assembly GCA_033816785.1. Lineage (NCBI taxonomy): Eukaryota > Metazoa > Chordata > Aves > Piciformes > Picidae > Picus > Picus viridis. The sequence continues at coordinate 34,442,830 of CM066585.1, read as the reverse complement.
GAGAGGACTTCCAGGTCTTCCATCATTGTTGTGGCTTCCTCTGGCCCACTCCAACCACTCCCTCTCTCTCCTGAGCTGAGGACTCCAGACCTAGACCCAGCACTGCAGGTGGGGTCTAGTTTCCAAATAACCTCACACCTTCTGCTTCTTCAGGGTCCCACCACTCAGCATCCCAGGCTCTTCCCCTTCCACCCTCACCCTGAGCTGGGCTGTCATCCTCATTGCAAGGTCAACAGATAAAAAAGAACTTCCTCTCTTTTGAACATGTTTGCTTAAGAGATGCCCCAGCTGTTGTGCAACCACCCCAACCACATATGATGGTACTGGTCATGAGAGGTGCAAACACAGGCAGGGTGAAAAGGAGCCACCTAAAAAACCTTCAACAAGTGGAGTGCCACATGCTGCTGGAACTGAGTTAGGTCAAGGTTTTATTCCCCTCTGCCACTGATTAGGGTTATGAATGTCCTCATCTACACAACAATGACCTTTCCTGCAGTTCATGGGCTTGAGCCCATCATTCCACCAGTCCTCAGCATGAACCCACCAGGCTGGGCAGCCCCAGCCAGGCTGTAAAGACTGGCTGTGGCCCCAGGTTTTTGGAGGGCAGGTTCTGGAGCACCATCCATCCACACCTGTAGCTCAAGCAGCTGTTTGCAGCCAGGATGGTGAAACATGGACACCCCCAGGAGCTGGAGTGCATGGCACCCTCCCAGTCTGAGTCCTCACCACCTCCCTGGGATGCTCACCTGGTAGATGGCTTCATCACAGGCATTCTGCAGCCCCAGGTTGATCATGGTGTTCTGAAGCGTCCGCCCCATGTAAAACTCCAGGGAAAGGTAGTAGATCCTCTGGAAGAGAAAACCACCCCCAGGTCACCTTCCCTGGAGCTGGAGGAGGCACCCCAGAAGCTGCTGTCAGGTGTTATCTCAATGAAAGAGGGAAAAACCTTGGTGGTCAACAGAGGAGTGGTTTGCACTGGGAATCTGAAGGCTGGAGCTCCTCAGGTTACCCTGAGGTGGCCATGCCCTGCAGCTCCAGCCCTGTTCGCCTGGTGCTGCTGTTTCCCAAGCTGGGAAGAGGGTAACATAGAGGCAGTTTTGTTTGAACAACCCCTGTCCAAAAGCAGGGACAGCTCTTGCATGGTCACCCTGAGTGCACTGGCAGTACAAAGTTCAACTTTAAAGAGGAGATGTTTCCTAACATCACTTCTGAGCTGCCAAGCCACCAGAGAACCAAGTGAGACACAAGGACATGGGCTTCCTTTTCCATCTCTAGGGTGGTTTGGTCTCTCAGGACCAAAGTGTTCTCATCTCCCTTCTTGGGGAGACAATGGGTGGCCAGTAACGTGGAGGGTTGTGTAAGCCACCTCCTGGTGTCAGCACCATCAGGTTTTAAGGAAGGATTTAGGCTGGAGGGAGTTGCTGACTCCACAAGTTTCCCCAGGAGCTGCATGGGGTCGGGCAGGGGACATGCAGGCAGGATCAGATGGGTTTACTGGTTTGGTTCCAGCAGATCTGGGTGGATGGTGCACAGCTCTGCTATATAGGAGGTGTCCAGATTGAAGCCCTGGGTGAAGTGCATCCTCCTTCTCACCCCTACACAACATGGAAGCAGGGTTGAGCTATTGGGGTTGGCATCATCCCAAAGTCTCCAGGAGGAAATTGGAGCGGACAGGGCTTGTCCAGGTGTCAGGAGGGGATTAATGCTTAATCCTCCAACACAGACCAGCAGCAACAGCAGCAGAGGAAACTCCTGCACAAACCAGCTCCTCTACACTGGGTGCAGATTAGGCTTGAGCTTGTTTGAAACCAGAGCTGCTGGTGGCTCATTTTAAAGCCCTTTCAAATAATTCAGCCCTAGAAGGTTTGGCAGCCGCTTCGGGCAGGACCGCGCCCACACCAGTGCCGCGGGACAGCAAACGCTGTTCCCATGCCCTGCACCCCGCTGTTTGTTTTGGCAAAACAAAGGACAGAGGCCTCTCTTGGTAAAGTCCACTCCAGACTCTCAGCAAAGTTAGGGGGAACATCAGTAAATCTGGGAAAAGACGACCCTGTTTTCCCCACAGGAGGAGGGTTTGCACCCAAGCGGTTACAATGGCCAAATAAATTCCTCATCTCCAACCCCAGGCATAAGCCAGGACTCGAGAAAACTTTGGAGGGGTTCCCAGCACCCTCCAACCCCAGTGAAAAGCCAGGGCCCACCTTGAGAAAGTGCAGAGGGGTGTTGGAAAGCTTGTGAAAGCTTTTGCAGGGGTTCCCACCACCTTCCGACCCCAGCCATAAGCCAGGACTCACCTTGGGAAAGCTTTGGAAACATTTTGAAGAGGTTCCTAAACCCCTCCAACCCCAGTCATAAACTAGGGCCCACAATGAGAGCGCTTTGGAGGAGTTCCCACCACCCTCCAACCCTCCAAAAGGGGTGTCCCCTCCAAGCATCACCTTGGGGTCCTTTTCGTAGTAGTACTGCTGGGTACGGATCCAACGCCCCACCAAGTGGTCCCTCACGGTGTGGGCCAAGGCAAAGTAGTAGTCCCGGGGGTGGCCACGTTGCGGTCCTTGACCAGGGTGAAGTGGAGGTGCCGGTTGAAGCCCCGCTTCAGCTCGGCCACGCTCTCGGCCCCCACGATCCCACGGATGCTTATCTGCTTCCGCCGCTCCTGGTCCGACAGTGGCCGCGACATCGTGGAGGGGCTGTGGGGCACACAGCGGGGGAAACACACAGTCGCAAAGTTGGGACACACACACACACATACGCAGGTGGAACAATGGGTGGGCAACGATATTGGGTTCCGCCTCCGCCCCGGGTTGGCACCGCCCCGGGGCTGAGCTCGCAGGATGGGGACGGGACTGGGAGGGGACCAGGGATGTGCCACTACCACGGGCCGCCCACGAGTGGGGCGGGAACGGGGATCTGCCACCCCTGGGGTCCTCGCGGACTACTACCCTGCGGGGTGCAAAATCGGGTGCTCCCCTGGGAGCGTGCAAAAGGTGTGGGGTGTGTGTGTATCCCGGGGACCGGCACCCCAGAAATGTCCAAAAGGAAGCGACCCTGGGGACCATTACCCTGGGGGGCGTGTAAAAAGCAGGGGACCCTGGGGACCACCACCCTAGGAGTGCGGAAAGTGGGGCACCCCCGAGATGCGCAAAAGGACAGTAGCCTGGGGGCCATCCCCTGGGGGGAGGGAGGGGTGTGTGTGCAAAATGGGGCACCCGCGGGACCGCCCCTCCGGGGGTGTGCATAGGGGGAGACCTTGGGGACCACCATCCTGGGGGTGTGCAAAAGGGGGATACCCCAAGAACGTGCCAAGAGGAAGAGAGCAACAAAGCCGGGTACAAGCACGGTGCGTTCCCCCAGACCCACCTGCACCGGTCGGAGCGGAACGGCGCGGCCCGACAGCGGCTGGGTGCGCAGGAGCCACCCTACGCAGGGCTCCGCCCCGTGGGTGGGAGGAGGAGCGGCGACCGCAGGGTGCCTATGAGGCTCTTCTGGTTGGGCCCGGAGGGAAGCGCTGCTCTTATGGCCGAGACGGGAAGTGTCACGGTCCCGTCACGGTCCCACCCCTGTCCCACTGCACCGCCCCTTCCCCCACACCCTCCCTTGTCTTGCGCTCACTTCTGCACTTGTGGCTTTGGACCGCTTCCCTTGCGCCCTCTTGCACCTCCTCCTCCCCTTGTATCCCTTCCTTGTGCCCCTTTCCTGGCCGCCCGCCTTGCATCACTTCTTCACCCCCTTCCCTTGCACTCCCTCTCTTGTATTCCATCCCCTACACCCCCTCCCCTTCACCCTCTCCCTTGCACCCCTTCTGTGGCACCCCCTTCCATTGAACTCTTTCTCCTGTACCTCCTCACACTCGCTTCCCTGCACCTCCTTCCCTTGCACCTCGCTGGCTTGCAAACCCCTTGCATCCCCTTGCATCTCTTTCCTTGTACCCTCTCCTTGTCATTCCCTCCCCCCGCTCCCCTGCTTGCCTTGCACCCCCTTCCGTTGTACATCTACCCTTGCACCTTTTCCAGATTCAGAGTCACAGATTGCATTGGGTTGGGAGGGACCCTCAAAGGTCATCTTGTCAATGCCCCTACAGTGAGCAGGGACACAACTAGATCAGGCTGCCCAGGGCCACGTCAAGTCTGATCGTGAATGTATCCAGGGACAGGGCGTCAACCACATCCCTGGGCAGCCTGTTCCAGTATTTTACCACTCTCACTGCAAAGAACTTCTTCCTAATGTCTAACCTGAAACTACCCTCCTCCAGTTTCAAACCATTGCCCCTCCCCTAAAAGCCCTTCTAAACAATCCTTCCCCAGCCTCACTGCAGGTCCCCTTCAGATGTTGAAATACAGCTATAAGAGCTCCCTGGAGCCTTCTCTTCTCCAGGCTGAATAGCCCCAACCTGACTTTGAACAATTCCAGGGTTGGAGTCTCCAAAGCATTTCCAGGCAACCTGTTCAGTGCCTCACTACCCTCATGGGGAAGAATTTATTCTAATCTATTTTCAGCTTCTTCCAGTTTGAAGCCATTAACCTTTGTCTTGTCACTCCATGACTTTGTAAAAACTCCCTCTCCAGCTCTCCTGTAGCCCCCTTTAGGTACTGCAGGGCTGCTCTAAGGTCTCCCTAGAGGCACCTGAAGATGGTTCTCTTGCCAGTAGATGCCAGACAGAGCAGGACTCTGTGCCTAGAGCAGGTGTTTTAATGTCTAGAACCTGCTTTCCAACATAGCCACAAAAATGGTGCCATGCAAATGTGTTCCAAGAGCTGCCAAGCATGGAATGGAGACCTGTGTGGGTTTGGGCAGCCTGGAGAGACCTCTAGTGCTGTTCTCTTTGATGTCAGAGCTGGTTAGTAGCTCTACCCTTACCTTTGGGATCCATTCTTAGGCAGTGGATGTCCTCTGGCCCTGGGTGTCCTCTGTCCTTGGGCTGTTCCCTCCTCCCTGCTGCGTGCTGCAAGGACATTGCAGTTTCCTCTATCTCCAGTGTCCTGGGCAGGATGAGCATAGTTCTGGGCTAAAGGGCCCTTAATGCAATGCATTAGTGGATTTTATCTTCAGCCCTGGACACGAGCCCATGATGAGCTCAGAGACCTCACACTGAAAACTTCTCTTGAAGCACTCTGGCATTAATATCCCAACAATGAGCCCTCAGAATCACTCAGGGTGGAAAAGCCCTTTTAGATTGAGTGCTTCTCAGGTGCCCAGGAGAACTTGTCCTTTTGGAAACAGCTTCAACCCCACTCATCCCTGAGCATTTGCCCCTGCTTCTGGAAGAACGGCTCCTTGGCACACCAGGACCTGGCTTCTGTTGGGATTAGTGTGCGGACAGCAGGACCAAGGCATGAATTGTTCCCCTGTACTAGGCACTAGTGAGGCTGCAGCTCGAATACTGGGTTCACTTTTGGGCCCCTCACAACTAGGACATTTTGGTGCTGGAGTGTATCCAGGCAAGGGCAACAAAACTGGTGAAGGGTTTGGGGCACAAGTCTTGTGAGGAGTGGCTAAGGAAACTGGGGTTGTTCACCCTGGAGAAAAAGAGGCTGAGGGGAGACCTTCTGGCTCTCTACAAGTCCCTGAGAGGACATTGGAGTTCTCTTCTCCCTAGTAACAGTGATAGGATGAGAGGAAATGGACTCAAGTTGTGCCAGGGGAGGTTTAGGTTGAACATGTGGATCAATTTCTTTAACTGAGAGTGGTCAGGCCTTGGAAGAGGCTGCCCAGGGAGGTGGTGGAGTCACCGTCCCTGGGGGTGATTAAATGAGGAGCTTAGGGATGTCCTCTAACAGTTGTGTATGGGGAAATACTAGGTTATGGTCGGATTTAGTGATCTTAAGAACTTTTCCAACCTAGAATCTATGATTCCAGGATTTAGTGGGCATGGCAGTGTTGGGTTGATGGTTAGGCTTGATGATCTTAGAGGTCTTTTCCAACCTTAATGATTCTGTGATTCTCTGCTGCTATCTCCTGATGGAGACAGTGTGGTGTCATGCACTGGGGGCTAGGAGGATGAAATGAGAAATGAAGGCAGGGACTGTGTTGGCACACAGATACTTCAGGAAGCTCTGCTCTTCTCTCATAAAAGTCCTTTATTAGAACAGCAAACATGACACTTCTCTTCAGTACAGCGGCTGTAGGCAGCTACCATCGCGGTACGGGCTGGGGGGACAACGTCTTACAATCACTGGGAGTCTAATAAGCACCATGAACATCCTAAATTTAAGTGTGTGGGGGTGGGTAACAGCTGAAAGAGGAGCCCCAGGTGGGCCAGCCACGGGGGCTCCTCCATGGTTCACCAAGGAGCTGCTCAGCATTGTCCTGCAATGTGGCTCTCCTGCAGCTGGGAGAAAGTCCTTGGTGGAAGTCAACAAGATAGCACCCATCCAATAAATTAGGTAAACTTAATACTGAGAGCAAGAAGGGGACAAAGGGGACTGTCCTAGAGGAGGGCACGCTGGAAGGGAATGGTCTATGTACACTTGTCCTTCTGCTGGACCTGTAGGGTCCCAGATGGATGAACTGTGGCTCTCTGGCCAAGCTGGGCACCTCTGGCACCCGCCCAACAGCGCTGCTGCCGCTGCCTACCCCCAGCCCTGCCAGCTGTGCCGGGGGAACGGCAAAGGACTGCAAAGTGAAGCGTGGGGACATGCGCATGCAGGCACCCCGGGCGTGGGAACGGGGGCTGGCACCAGGCACGGTGCCACTACCTCCCACTCCTCTCCTCCTGCCTCTGGATTACTGGGAAGTTTGGGGGAGGGAGCGGAGGCTGAGGGGGAACTGCTGCCGGCAGCAGACAGGGCAGCGGGCACGGATTCCTGAGTGCATGGCAGGGCTGTGGCCAGCTCTTCTTCCTCCCCATCCCCATCCCCATCCCCATCCCCATCCCCATCCCCATTCTTATCCTCACCCTCATCTCCAAACCCATCCCCATCCTCATCCTGAGCATATGGCAGGGCTGCGGCCAGCCCTTCATCCTCCCCATCCTCATCCTCACATCCATCCTCATGCCAATCCCCATCCTTACCTCCATTCTCAACCCCAGCCCCAGCCCCTTTCTCATCCCAACTGCATGGCTGGGCTGTAGCCAGCTCTTCTTCCTCATCCTCATCCACACCATCCCCATCCCCATCCCCATCCCCATCCCCATCCCCATCATCTCCATTTCCACCCCCAACACCATCCCCATCCCCATTCTCATTTCCATCCCCATCCTCACCTCCAATCCCATCCCCATCTTCATCCTGAGTGCATGGCAGGATTGTGACCATCTTTTCTTCCTCCCCATTCCAATCCTAATCTGCCATTCTCATAGTATCATAGTATCAGTCAGGGTTGGAAGGGACCACAAGGAGCATCTAGTTCCAACCCCCATGCCATGGGCAGGGACACCCCACACTAGATCAGGCTGGCCAGAGCCTCATCCAGCCTGGTCTTAAACACCTCGGCTGTGTCTACTTCTTCCTCCTCCCCATCCCCATCCTCATCCTCATCCTCATCCTCATCCCTATTCCCATCCTCATTCTCTTCCCCATTCCCATTCTCATCTCCATTATCATCCTGAGTGTATGTCAGGGCTGTGACAATCTCTTCTTCCTCCCCATCTCCATCTTATCCCTATTCTCATCCTCGCCTCCATCCCCATCCTCATCTCCAACCCCAAGGCCATCCCCATCCTCATCCCGAGTGTATGGCAGGGCTATGACCAGCTCCTCTTCTTCCCCATGTCCATCCTCATCCTCACCTCCAAACCCATCCCCATCCTCACCTCCAAACCCATCCCCATCCTCATCCTCACCTCTGTTCCCATCCCCATCTTCATCCTCACCTCCAGCCCCATTCTCTTCCCCATTCTCACCTCCATCCCCATTCCCATTCTCATCCTGAGTGCACGGCAGGGCTATGACCAGCTCTCCCTCCTCCCCATCCCCATGCGCACCCCGTGTTCCCGCCAGCCCCTTGCTGCAGGCTGGCCTCTCGGGCAGTGGGGAGGCCCCTGGCAGTGGTTAAGGCTTGGCTTTGTACGGCAACTCTACAAAAATAAAAGCTACTCTCCGAGGAGCCAGGCGAGGGCTCTCCGGCCTATGGCTGTGGCTTGCGTGCCGGCGCTGGACTGCGGCCAGACGGAGGAGGGCACCCTGGGGGTGCTCAGCACCGGATTGAGGGCTCACCAGCACCTGCAGCACCCAAAAGACAGGGTGGCCACCTCCAGACCCTACCGTTGTGCCCCACAGAAACACCTTGAGGGGGCCAAGGGATGGAGCTGGGTGTTTTGGGAAGGATGTGGAAACTGAGTGGTAATCCAGGACCCACCTCTACACATTACCAAGGGTGCTCTGCCAGAAAGGCCATGGCAGGGAAAGAAAGATTCACAGAATGGTTTGGGTTGGAAGAGACCTTAAAGATCAACTAGTTCCAACCCCCTGCCATGGGCAGGGACACCTTCCTCTAGACCAGGCTGCTCAAGGCCTCATCCAACCTGACCTTGAACACCTCTAGGGAGATCCTGCAAAGTAATGAGGCTGGGGTGGGTGAAAGCTTTCCCATGGTGGGGGTCCATCCATCCAGCCCCACCAAGAAAAATTTCCCCCCTCCCCCCCATCAAAACCCCAACTGAAATCAATAAAACCAAACCTAAAAGCAGACACAGAGGAACATCTCAGGCTACCTAGGTACTTCATCAGCCAAAAAGAGCTACACAGCGAAGCGCACACACACAGGACAGCGCGGGAGGGTGGAGATAGATCAGGAGACGGCCAGAAGCCAGGTTCTTCCTCCCCACTTTGCCTCCCCATCTCTGGCTGGTGGCTGAGCAGGGACCCAGTGGCTCGGCCCGGTCGTGTCCCACGGGAGGGAACGGGCTGGCTCCTCTCGCCCCGAGAAGAGGCAGCCGGCTCCGGGAGCAGCCTCACGGCATGGCGGAGCGCGAAGAGTAGAACTCGGGGACCGGCAGGCCGGTGTGCAGTGTCACCTGCGAGGAGACACACAGGGCTCAGCTGCATCCCTACACGTGGGACAATCCATGGCATGGCAGCAGGCACATCATCGAATCCTAGAATGGTTTGGGTGGGAAGGGTCCTTAAAGATAATTTAGTTTCTACACCCCCTGCAACAGGCAGAGTCACCTTCACTGGACCACGTTGCCTAAGGGCCTCATCCAACCCAGCTTTGAACAATTCCAGGGTAGGAGCCTCCACAACTCATCTAGGCAACCTGTTCCAGTGCTGCACCACCGCCATGGGATAGAATTTCTTCCTCATGTCTCATCTAAATCAAGCTTCTCCCAGTTTGAAGACATTAAGGCCTGTCCTGTCACTCCATGCTTTTGTAAAAAGTCCTTCTCTAGCCCTTCTTCAAATACTGCAAGGCTGCTAGAAGAGCTCCATAGAGCCTTCTCTTCTCCAGGCTGAACAACCCCAACTCTCTCAGCAAGGCCTCACAGCAGAAGGCTTCCAGCCCTCCCATCATTGCTGTGGCCTCCTCTGACCCTGCTCTAGCATGTCCATATCTCTCCTGTGCTGCGGACTGCAGAGCTGGCTCCAGCACTGCAGGTGGGGTCTCAGCAGAGTGGAGCAGAGGGGCAGAATCCCCTGCCTCCACCTGCTGCCCATGCTGCTGGGGATCAGCCCAGGACATGGTGAGGCTCTCACGGGGTAGCATCATGAAATGGAGTTGTGAAACCCATCAAAAAGGGAGGGCTGGAGAACCTTGGTGCTTCATCAGCCCTGATGAAGAAACCTGGAGCAGGGAGGTGAGGGCAGCAGGAAGGCCTGTCCTGGTTTTAGAGACTCACAGGTGGTTCAGGGTGTAGTTTAGCTCTTTCCAAGCTGTCCCTGTTGCACAAGAGCCCTCTCTGCTCCACAAAGTCCCCATGGTGCTGAACACCAACATACATAGCAGTGCCAGCAGCACTGGAGGGAGTCTGCTGGCAAGCTCAGCCATGGGGTCTGGTGTTGTGGTGCTCCAGAGAGCATGGTCAAAGCACATACCTGCACGTTCCTGTTGAGGCTGACTGCGGGGAAGAAGAGGCCCTCCAGGTTCTCAAAGGCAACAGGCCCCTGCTGGTCCTCATTGATGGAGAACGTCAAAGTCCTTCTGGTCAAGTCCAGCAGCACTCCCACAGTGGCACCTTTTGTTATCCCACCCTCAGTTCTGCAGGAGTGAGAAGATCAGAGATCTCTGTGACTTCATGTCTTGGTAGCTCAGGGCCCACGCTATGGACCTCAAAGACTGATAGTGATGAACCTCCCAGCTCACCCAGGTGCTAGACCATGGCCTGCACCCTTCCTAGCCATGCTCACAAGTCCTTGTGCAACCTCCTTCTCAACACTCTTGCAGAGGTACTCCCTGCTTGTCACAATGTCCCCAAGTGCAAAGCTACCACAGCAACATGGGGAAGAGCAAGTGGACCTGGAGGGCAAAGCTGCAGGGCTCACTTCAAAACCTGTTTGACCCATCAGGGAAGAACTCTTGACACTGCAAGAAGGTGACACCAGGTTCTCCTCAAGCTTCAGCATTAAAAGAGGCACAGGCTGCAGGGAAAGAATCTTGGAGCAAGGTAGAACCAGGAGGCAGGAACTGTCCTTTATATGGGGCAAGGGGAGGAGAAGATTAGGAAGGAACACCCACAGGTGCCTGCAGGTGCCACTGGAAAAACCACAAACTCTTCCTCTGGGCGGAAGGCTGCAGCAGTTTTAGGCTTGAAAATTTTCCACAGATCTTGAACAGAAAGTCACAGAATGTAAATAAATCACCATTGGATGTTAAAAGGAAAATAATGATGTTTTAAATAATTCCACTGGTCAGATATCTACCACAAAAGCTAGTTTATAAACTAACTTTCTCTCTCTTTTTGCTTCCTCCACTGTAGCAGAAACTAGCTTCTGGCTTCTGCTTACCTTGACTGTGTTCTTTGTTGCGGTTAAGTAACCAACAGCAACTCTCTGCTCTTTCTCTTGTCCTGTGTACGGGGGGGTAGGGAAGGCAGCAGGGGGGGGAAGCTACTAGTATCCCCCTGGTTTCTCCAGGGGGGTTCTTGTGTTGTTCATAAATTGTACATGTATGTAAATATTGCATATTTTGTACATATTCATAGAATCCACCAGGTTGGAAAAGACCTCAGAGATCAAGTCCAACCTATCACCTAATACCTCATGACAACTAAACCATGGCTTCAAGTGCCACATCCAATCCTTTTTTGAACGCCTCCAGGGACGGTGACTCCACCACCACCTGGGGCTGCACATTCCCCTGCACAGTTACTCTTTCTGTGAAGAACTTTGTCCTCACGTTGAGCCTAAAACCTCCCATGTGGCAGCTTGAGACTGTGTCCTCTTGTTCTGGTGCTGGTTGCCTGGGAGAAGAGACCAACCCCCACCTGGCTACAACCTCCCTTCAGGTATTCATTGCATTCCATATTCTAGATTGTACTTTTCCTTGCAAATACAGCTTCGTGTGCTTCCACTGAGCTAGTCTGGAGGGGGAGATTTCAGCACAGCACAATGGCCCCAGTCCAGACCACGTACCTGTTGGTGTGTGAGTTGTTGTGCATGAACCAGCTGCGGTTGTTGTCCACGTACATGGCCCAGGCTTTGTCGTCCTTGCCCAGCATGGCATCCTTCAGGACATCGATGCGCGCCACGCCGAAGGCCGGGTCAGGGTGGTTATCGTAGCGGTCAATGGAGAGCTCCCAGTAATGGAGCCCCTTGGAGAAGCCTGTTTTCCCCAGCACAACCCTGTCATCATAGCTGTTGCAGGTGACAGTCAGGTTGTCATTAGAAAAGATGATGTCAGCGTGGGCAGAAGCAGGATCAAAAGAAAACCAAGCAACTGGAACACACAAACAACACCTGGTTAGTCTGGGGGCGGGGGAGCTTGGGCTGCTGGTGACTGAGCCACGTGGAGGAGAAGACATGAAACAGCACATGCTGCATGCAGGACCAGGGACACAGAGCGTGAAGGCACAGCTGGGTGCTTGGGCTGCTGGCCATCAGCTTGGGTTCCTGCACAGCAGAGGAGGCTGCTCATGGAGGGCACCTTCCGTCATGTAGGGATGGATGATCATGTGATGGAACCTTCCGTTATGGAGGGATGGATCATCATGTGATAGAACCTTCCATTGTGGAGGGATGGATGATCATGTGATGGAACCTTCCATCATGGAGGGATGGATGATCATGTGATGGAACCTTCCATCGTGCAGCGATGGATGATCATGTGATGGAACCTTCCATCGTGGAGGGGCGGGTGATCATGTGATGGAACCTTCCATCATGGAGGGATACTTTGAGCCCGTGCAGCTGCAGCCTGCCAGCATGGATGAGGTTTTATGGCTGGGACTCAGAAGGAGTTTTGCTTCACTGTGTTTATTGGGTAGTTGCGTTTGTGCTCTGGGTCACTTTGGTTCTGGTTTTCTACAGTTTCATTGCCCTGGCACCATCTGAGGTGCTGAAGCATGTCTGAAGAAGGACAGTGAAGCTGGTGAAGGGTCTAGAGCACAAGTCTTGTGAGGAACAGCTGAGGGAAGTAGGGTTGTTCAGCCTAGAGAAAAGAAGGCTGAGGGAGATCTTCTGGCTCTCGACAACTCCCTAAAAGGAGGTTGGAGCCAGGTGGAGGTTATCTTCTAAGTAACAAGCAATAGGACAAGAGGAAGTGTTGTACCAGGGGAAGTTTAGGTTTGATATTGGAAACTATTTTTCCCCAAAAGGGTTGTCAAGCCCTGAAACAGGCTGCCCAGGGCAGTGGTGAGTCCTCATCCCTGAAGGGATTTCAAAGCTGCATAGATGTGGTGCTGAAGGACATGGTTTAGTGGTGGGCTTGGCAGTGCTGGGTGAATGGTTGGACTCCATGATCCAACCAAAGCAGTTCTCTGATTCTTGCTGCTTCCAGGTGCCTGTCTGTCTCTGTCACCTCCCACCATCTATTTGTCTCAACTCATAAGCCCACAGGACCCTCACTATCTCCTAAAATGTGGCTCTAGCAGAAGGGGATGTGTAATCCTGTCCAGGTCTCCAGGCTCTAGCTAACCCAACTTACTTTTATGACTAAGGGTTACTCATGCAAGCAACACTTTGCATGGTCAGGCTTGGTGTGGGAGGGGACTGAGGATAAGCAGATAAATCCTGTGTGTCTGAGGGCTGAAGTCCTGCAAACCAAAAGCACAAAGGTCTACACTGAACGCTGAGATGTTACATCACACCAAGAAACCTCCCTGTGGAGCAGCCAGCCACACGTAAAACAAGAGCTATGTCATGGGAAAGGTGGAAAATGCCCCAAAACCTTCAGAACTTGGTACATCTGCTGGTTTAAATGCACAAGATGGTCACTGCAAGTCTGACAGATAGTGTCACATCCTCAACAACACAGAGGGACGAGGTTTCACAAGCCACCAGCCCAGCTCCCCAGGTGGTTTTTTCTCCAGTGATCACTGGAATGCGAGCTGATGGATCCACAAAACATGCTCAGGCCCGCAGGAGTCACCATGGCTTGAGAAAGAAGAGGCTCTGGTGAGATTTCTACATGGGTTTATTGGGTGGCTTGACAGGACAGCTCACATGCATGCAGGCGTCTCGCGGCCGCAACCCGATGGAGGTGGGTCCGTACCTGCCACCATTTTTTTTATGTCAACTGTGGTCATTCCCAGGGAAAGGCATGCAGGAGAGAAAACAGCATGTCAAGCTGGGTAGAGAAAGGAAGGAGAAACCATTTCTGCTTGCTGGCTCCTCCAGCCACTGCGTGGGCCTGGCGGTGCTTTATGTTAAGGTGGGGAGAGCTGGAGTGAGAGCAAGCAGCAGCAGGTTGGCCAGCACCATGTGCAAGCTGCCCGAGGTGGGATCCCACTAGACTGGGCACAAGGCTCCTTCTCCCAGGTGGATGCATGGGCCTGAACTTGGAGTTACAGGTGTGGTGCTGAAGGACATGATTCAGTGGTAGCCTTGGCAGAGTTGGGTTAATGGTTGGACTTGGTCTTTTCCAAGCAAAACAATTCCATGATTCTATGAATTAGCTGTAGAAGGGCTAAACACCTCCCTAATGAACTGGGATATGTACTGCTTAGAGCAGGAGGATCAATTTCCAGGTTTTTCAGCCTGGAGAAGAGAAGGGTCCAGGGACACCTTCTGGTGGCCTTTCAGTCCTTAAGGGGGCTGATCAGAAAGGTGGGGACAGACTTTTGAGCAGAGCCTGTTGTGACAGGACAAGGGGTGATAGTTTAAACTAAAACAGAGAGATTAAGACTGGAGAAAAGGATGAAATTTTTGATGCTGAGGGTGGTGAGACACTGGCCCAGGTTGCCCAGAGAGGTGGTAGATGCCCCATCCCTGAAACATTCTAAGTCAGGCTGTTTGGAGCTGTCAGCAACCTGCTCTAGTTGCAGATGCCCCTGCTCACTGCAGGGGGCTTGGACTAGATGATCTTAGAGGGCCTTAGATGATTTAGAAGGGCTTGTGGTCTAGGTCAAAGGGCAATGGTTTTAAACTGGGGTAGGGTAGATTTAGACTGGACATTACGAAGAAGTTCTTTACTATGAGGGTGGTGAGACACTGGAATGGGTTGCCCAAAGAAGTTGCAGACATCTCTTCCTGGAAGTGTTTAAGACCAGGTTGGACAGGGCCTTGAGCAAACTGGTCTAGTGGGAGGTGTCTGTGCCCATGGCAGGGAGTTGCAACTAAATGATCTTTAAGATCCCTTCCAACTCAACCCATTCTATGATTCCATGATTTTTAAAGGTCCCTTCCAACCCAAACCATTCTGTAATCCCAGGATTCTATGAGCAGGTCTTAATGATAGACCCACTTCCAGAGTCCTGACTTCAGGCTTCTCTTCCCAAACCATTCAGGATCAAAACTGAAAATGATTTAACATCAACAGGACACTCCCCATTCCTTCTCCAAATTTGCCCACTGCTGTGTGAGCACCCCATGAGCAGGGAAGGTGCAAGAAATGTTGCCCGGTCACCAAGCAGAAGTTAAAGAGTAAAACAAAAGGAGAAGAAGAGAAGATGAGCAACAAGGAGTAGGTACCAAGTAATTGTAATATAAATACTTGCCTAGTTGGGAGTAAGGCGTTCCTTGTGTCTCAAAATTGCATCCTACAAAGAGATACTACATTTCACACATCACAGCCAAGAAACAACCATCAACCACCTGAAGAACACTCATGAGCATTTCACCATTGACTAAGCATCCAGCCAGCCACAGGAGGCCTGATTCATTAAAAGCCAAAGAGCATGGAGGATGGGGGTTGCAAACAGGGGCTGGAGTGCTGGCTGTTTTGGTGAGCCTCACCTCTGGGAAGTGTGGTGTGTCTGATTTTTCATTATCAAATTCCATCACAGCCTTTGAGGGCATCGGTGACAGAACAAGAGGTAATGGGCATAAACTTGAACATAGGAAGTTCCACCTGAACATGAGAAGGAATTTCTTCACTCTGAGAGAGGTAGTGTACTGGAACAGGGTGCTCAGAGAGGTGGTGAAGTCTCAGTCTATGGAGACTTTCAAGGCCCACCTGGACGTGTTCCGGTGTGATCTGCTTTAGGTGATCCTGCTATGACGTGGATTTGGACTTGATGATTTTCAGAGGTCCCTTCCAAACAAACCATTCTATGGTTCCATGAAGAAAAGCAGGAAATTTTTTAGCCTTGGCTAGGAGAGGACAACATGAAGCTCCATGTTGGCGCTGCATGAGAGGGAGCTCATGATGGGTGGGTGCTGGATCTTAGGGAAATCCCTGTCCAGCTCTGTGACTGGTTTTCACCTCTCTCCTCTGACAAGGAAGCTGGCTTTTACCTCCTGAAGATGTGCATGCTGGTGAGAAAGCATCTGGCTGGAGTTGTGCTCCATGACAAGTACCAAGTGGCACCTCCTGAGGCTCTTTTAATGAATCTTGCCCCATGTCCTTACTCACAA
This sequence comes from Picus viridis, assembly GCA_033816785.1. Taxonomy (NCBI): domain Eukaryota; kingdom Metazoa; phylum Chordata; class Aves; order Piciformes; family Picidae; genus Picus; species Picus viridis. Next base: position 34,426,940 of record CM066585.1, on the reverse strand, counting down.
AGTGGTTTGGAAGGCCTCTGCCCATCGCTGCCATACAAATCCACCCGAGTGTGAAAACAACACAGACACATCGGCACGTTCAGGACCCCGTTTCACCCTGCCCCACCAACACCACCACCCGGGACCATGGCTGCAGAAGGTCCACACTGCACACACTGGTGTTGCTCACGGCCATGGCAGCAGCTCTGGGCTGAGTGGACACAAAAGTAAGAAACGTTGGTAACAAAAACAGGGTCGAAACCAGCAGCGCACAGCCAGTACGATGAGAAAGAAACAACAAAACAAAACAGAGAAAGCACAAAGAAAAGAAAGTAGTGGGGCTCCTTGGTTATTCTGGATCATGCTGCAGCATTCCTCATTCCAGGTTATGGGATGGAAATCAAACAATCGGGGGCCCCCATTCTTCCTGAGCTTACACCAGAGGAAGCTGTGAATGACTCTGCTGGAGTGGTGTAAATCCAGAGCGGTGGAAGAATCAGGGCCCAGGATCTTTAGCAACAGAAGATGTGCAAAGAGTGGTTAGAAAACAGCTCTGAGAGATGCAACTGTGCTTGTGGCTCCTTTGCTGGCTGCTCATCCTGCCTGCACTGCCTATGTCCCACCACAGCCTGTGAGGACCAAGCAAAGTGCTTGTGGGTGCTGCCAGAGAAGCCAGGTATCAGGGGAGTGGTTTCCTCTGCTCTGCGGAAAACAAGACTTTGATACCATCGTGTTTAGTTTTGCAAAAGCTGAGCCCAGTGCTTTAAGCTGAGCAGACCAAAGCCTACATCTTCAGGGTCCTGTCAAGCCAGACTCTGTGACCTTCCCTAGGTGATCCTGCTTTGGCAGGGGGCTTGGACTCGATGATCTCCAGAGGTCCCTTCCAACCCCCACCATTCCATGGTTCCATGATTCTATGATTCTATGGTTGAAGCCTTTAGCAATCTGGTCTAGTGGAAGACACCCCTGCCAGTGCCAGGGGAGTTGGAACTAGATGATCTTCAAGGTCCCTTCCAACCCAACCCATTCTATGAATCTATGATTCTATCTATGACTGCAAGGTGCCCATGAGCTGGTCTTAGCTTGACCTTGCTTGCATCTCAACTTGCTTCATCCTTAAGCAGGGTCTAGAGTTAATCAGACAAACTAATTTCACAGAAAAAATCTCTGTATGTTCTGGTTGAATAGGGAAAGCAAACCACCAAGATGTGCTCAGGGCTTTCTCCCAGCAGGGTCTGGTCTGTTCTTCTGACTTTTCCTAGCCACAAGATCAACACAAACTAGAAACAAGGGGTCTTGCTTCTATGGCTCAGCCACGCCAGCCCTGCTAAGAATGGCACCTACCTAAGGAGTTCCTCTGATGCTCCATTGCCCCACATCTAAAATTGCACATGCTGGTATGCACATACGAAGACACCATGGGACCTACATCACTGAAACTCCCTCCAAGGCAGGAGCAGGCCACTGACAAAACAGAAAAGAGCTTCCCTCTGCCATCCGCATGTCATGGGTAAAACAAAACACAATGCAACAAAACAAACAAATACTTTGGAGATGCCCAGAAGCACAGAACCAAGAGGAAATGCCAGAGGCACTCAGCTCACCGGCTGAATTCAGGGACTGTAAAGAAGAATGCAAGCTCAGCTGGTGGGCCGAAGATCTTAGCTCAAAGTAGGATCTCCCCGGAAAGCTGGGTTGTAGGTTAAGGGTGGAGGAGAAAGGACTCATTCTACGAAGCTGCGATCTTTCCAAAGGCACTGGAAAAGGGAGGGTCTGTTCTTCTGACTGCGTGTCTAAATGTAAGATCAATGCAAACTAGAGATCAGAAACGGGGTCTGCTGGGTGCTGGTCACTCCAGTGCCCCAGAGCAGACCTTGGGACCAGGGGCGGGGGCGTGTCAGCGTGCACGGAGCCTGCTTTGCTGCAGCCAGCCTGTGCACGGGGCGTGGAGCAACCGTGTCTGGTGCCGTGCAGACCAGCCAGACCCTTCAGGAAAGCCTTGTCTCTGACAGTGTCAGCAATGAACTTATTTCTGTCCTCCAGAAGGTTCCTGCGCCATCGTAACACCCCCTATCATCATTTCCCCCCTCCCTGGAAGTGTTCAAGGACAGGTTGGATTCAGCAATGTGATGTAGTGGAAGGTATCCTTACCCATGGCAGGGCAGTCGGAAGTAGATGACCTTTAAGGTCCCTTCCAACCCAAACCATTCTATGATTCTATGACACAGTCAACACACCTTGTTTTAAGCCAGTCCTGCATCTCTTCACAGCAATGTACCTAAAAGAATTCACAAGGTACCATGCACACTTCCCATGGGTCTTTAATAGGTCTTCCCATGGGTAGCTCTCTACAGCTCCCTGAAAAGAGCTTGCAGTGAGGTGGGTGTTGGTCTCTTCTTCCAAGCAACCAGTGATAGGATGAGAAGAAATGGCCTCCAATTGCACCAGGAGAGGTTTTACATTTGATACTAGGAAAAATGTTTTTGCTGCAAGAGTGGTCAGGCATTGGAACAGGCTGCCCAGGGAGGTGGTGGAGTCACTGTCCCTGGAGGTATTCAAACAACATGTGGACATGGCCCTTCCAGACATGGTTTAGTGGCCATGGTGGTGCTGGGTTGATGGTTGGACTCAATGATCTTATGATCTTAGAGATATTTTCCAACCTCAATGATTCTGTGATTTTATGATTTCATACACCTCATGCCTCTCTGTACACAACAATTAATGTCCTGAAAACCAGTTGGTTGGTAAGGCTGAAAGGCATTTTGCAGGGCCCTCAGTACCACCAAGCACCCACCTTACTCAAAGGTTGTTCGGGATGTTGTGTTCTTGGTATCCCTTTGTACCTGTCAAAACACATCTGAGCCTTACAGCAAGAATTTGACTCATGGGATTCACAGCAAAATGTCATAGAGGGAACTTCTTGGATCAGTCTGTTCCCCACTACCACAAATGGTCACCTCCTGAGATCTCTTCCCTAGCTTTGTCAAGGTGTAAGTTAGCATGAACATGTAGTAACCACCATTCTCCACACACTCAAATTGGATAAACTCCTGGACACTGTATCCCCAACTTTCCTGGCTCAGCTGTGGATATGGATTGAGGTGGAAATCACATTAAAACAGACAAAAGGAAGAGTTTCTTTGCTCAGTGGATTGTGACTTCTGCAACGTGCTGCTGCATGAGGCTGTGGAAGCAAAGGTTGTCAGAGAGTTCAAACATGGGTTAGATCAATCACTGCACAATAGGTCAATACATGGAGCTCAGGGTTAGAGAAGGACATGTCCTCCAACATCTACCAAAAGTGAGAGGAGCTACTACTGAGAGTAGCTGGAGTCCTGGCTCTCCCTAACTAGCATCCTGTGTTCCTATAGCTCCTTGGCTCAACAGTGAAAACATCTATGAGAGGAAAGCAGAGCTGGAAAGATGGGAGGATCTTCTGTCAACTCCTGGTTGGGAAGACTTAAAGCTCAACTGATTTTGGTTGGGAAACTGTGTTTAAACTGGGTTTTATAAGACATAAATGTGATGAGAACCTCCAGGGTTGGAATATGATCTTTAAGGTCTCTTCCAATCCAAACCATTCTACAAGAAGCCAAAGCTCTCCTGCTGAAGCCAGACAGTGAAGTGGATGAGAAACACTGACCTTCAGGCTTCGGGAGTGGTCCTGGCCACCCTGGTGCAGGCTAGATCTGGGTTGTCCCATCCTTGAATCTCCAGGGGAATACTGCAGCTTCCTTGAGGCTGGTGTCCAGCTTTGCAATCACACAGCTCTCAGATGGACAGGCCAAGGCCTTTGTGCTTTGTGATTGGAGCTTTCTGCCTCTTGCATGAGAAGGGTTTGTCACCATTTTCTCTTCACTCTGTCACAAGTATCTCCCATGCCTCTCCAACCCGCCCTGCACACACATCCAAACCTGTTTCTAATCTGGAGCAGGTATCTCTTGCAGATCTCACCTTTTTTTTCTCCTTGCTCAAAGTCACCAGAGATACTCTGTGGCAAGGATCTCTATGAGGGTAGTGAGACACTGTAACAGGTTGCCAAGGGAGGCTGTAGACACCATATCCCTAGAAGTGTTAAGCCCAGGCTGGTTGAGACTTTGAGTAACTTGACCTAGTGGGAGGTGTCCCTGCCCATGGTAGGAGTAGGAGGGGAGGTAGAGGGGTTGGAACTAGATGATCCTTAAGGTCCTTTTCAACTGAAGCCATTCTATGTTTCTATGATCCTCCTGTCCCACCAGCCCCACTAAGACCTGTGTTCCCTTCTGACCTCAGACTGTGTCTGCTGGGAGCAGCTGGAACTTCAGAAACATGCTGCTGCTCTTGAGTCAGCTGCCAGCAAGGTCTGGTCATGCTGCCAAGAAAAAGTCTTCACACAGCTTGGAAAAGAGATTTTAGTCTGGGAGATGGGAAAAGGAATTCCACTGAGTGTGGAAAACTCCCAAGGAGGGATTTCTTGCCTGGCAGAAAAGCTGTGGGGTAGCAGACATGGTGGTGAGGACTGATTCCTTCCTTCATGGATGCTTCTGATCTCCCACCTAATTTTTCAGAGCTGGTCTTAAGACTGTCCACCTACATGCCAGCAGCAAGCCAATTTTCCACCTGCATTAAGAGCCTGGTGTGACAAATGTGCTTAAAGTTAGTGGGGGAGAGTCCTCCCCAACCTGCAAGAGGGAGTTTAATGCTCTAACTGAGCTCTTGCTGGCGTGGGGGTGATGCAGATGATGCCACCATGGATGGTTGCACACACCATGTGTCTGCAATGACACCTATACAGCTTCATGGTCCCCCTGATCTCTGTTGTGCTTTTCCAGGGGCTCTCTCCATCACTGTGCAGCCAAGCACAGCCTGTGGTGTCCCAGGAGCAATGTTGGTGGTGTTGGTTTGGTTAGAATGGAATTAATGACAGCTCCTGCTCCTGGGGAGGAATAACCCCTGCACCATTACAGGCTGGGGGCTGACCTGCTGGAAAGCAGCTGTTAAGAGGAGGACCTGGGAGTGCTGGTGGACAAGTTCACCATGAACCAGCAGTGTGCCCTTGTGGCCAAGAAAGTAAATGGTCTCCTGGGTTCCATTAAGAAGAGTGTGGCCAGGTCACAGGAGGTTCTCCCCCTCTACTCTGCCCCAGTGAGGCCTCATCTGGAGGACTGAGTCCAGTTCTGGGCTAGCATGAGAGTCCAATTTTCTAAGCATTGTGACAGCTCCCCAGTTCAAAAGAGACAAGGAACTGCTGGAGACAGTCCTGTGGAGGATCCAAAGATGCTGAGGGGTTTGGAGCATCTCTGTGAGGAGGAAAGGCTGAGAGGCTGCTGAGCACTGCTCAGCTATAATAGCTAAATGGTAGGGGGCAAAAAGAGTTGTCCAGACTCTTCAGTGGTGACCAGCAATAGTACAAGAGGCAATGGGCACCAACTGGAACCCAGGAGGTTCCATCTGAACAGGAGGAGAAAATTCTTTGCTGTGAGGGTTCTGGAGCCCTGGAGCAGGCTGCCCAGACAGGTTGTGGAGTCTCCTTCTCTGGAGAGATTCCAAACCCACCTGGGCATTGTGATCCTGGGCAAGCTGCTGTGGGTGCCGCTGCTTTAGCAGGGGTGTTGGACTGGATGATCTCCAGAGGTGCCTTTCAACCACCATCAGTCAGGCATTCTGTGAAAACATCTGACTTGTCCTTTGTGTAAAACAAACCCCTGCTGCAGGTGCATCTTAAGCACCTCTGTGTGGGATGCCTCTCACTGTACTTTCCCCAGGAACATCTGCAAAGGAAAAGGGGTGAGAAGGAAATTCTGTAACTCTTCAGGGCTCCCAGCACAACCTTTCCCTTCCTGTCAGTGCTGGCTTTCCTGCAGTGACTGCTGAGGTAGTGGAGTCCCAGCAGAGCAGTTCCCCGGCTTGCAGTGCTAAGCTGTGGTGTGCTGGAGGGGCCACACGCATGGTGTGAGTGGTGTTGGAGCGCATCAGGCTGGAGCTATGGCAGTGCCTTACCCTCAGATGTCTGCAGGACCAAGGTCTTGCTGTAGGGGCTGACTCCTGATTTGTTGAAGGCTTTGACACGTGCACTGTAGGTGCTGTTGAAGTGAAGCCCATCCACTGTGCACATGGTCTCCTTGCCCACATACACCTCCTGCAAAGCAAGCACAATTAATGACCAGAGCGTGGAGTCCCAGGGGAAGGAGAACACCTCCCACAGCAGCTCCCAGAAGTCATGATGCTCAGGGTTCAGCCATGGTCTGCTACTTACGAGCAGTGGATAAGGCTAAAGAACAGCAAAACAACCCTAGGATTTGTTCCTTGACAAGACTTTTGGCTGTCCCCAAAGCAGTGTGGGCAGCAGGTAGAGGGAGGGGATTCTGCACCTGTACTCAGCTCTGCTGAGAACCCGCCTACAGTGCTGGCCTTTCAGTGCTTAAAGGGGCTGGTCAGAAAGCTGGGGACAAGCTTTTGAGCAGGGCCTGTTGTGACAGGACAGGGATAATGGGTTTGAACTAAGAGAGGGAGATTTGGACTAGAGAGAAGGAAGACATTTTTGATGCTGAAGGTGGTGAGACACTGTCCCGGGTCATCTAGGGAGGTGGTAGATGCCCCATCCACAGAACCATTCCAGGTCAGCTTGTCTGGGGCTCTTGAGCAACTTGTTCTAGTTGGGGATTTTCCCTGCTGACTGCAGGTTGGACTAGATGACCTTTAAAGGTCTTTTCCAACCCAAACCATTCTATGATTTTATGATTCTATGAAAATTGCACCACAAAACCTGGAGCAACCTTCTATAACCCCAGAGGCAAGAATACCCTGCACATCCAAGCTCCTTCCCACTGCTGGTAGGACAAAGAAGATTGGTGCACTGGGGAATTAATCTTTACCTTTCGGGGTGAATGTGCTGAGCCTTGGTCTCCCCAAACCCAGCCTCCAGCTCCCTTCTCTCTCCAGTTCCAAACACTGTCCTCCCTGTTCTGCCTCAGCTCTGCATTGGCTCCTTCCTGCCTGAGTTTTTTATGGTTGAATCCATAAAGCACAGTGGGCTGGTCCCTGTGCCTGCTCTCCATGGATGTGAACACACCAGGATAATTATCAGCATGTCGAACCCAATGAAAATCATATTTTAAGTGTGTAATTACAGCAATTTAAAAGCCCTCAGGCCTTAAACACCTCTGCTTGCTGGCAGCTGGCAGAGCAGGAGGCTTTCATGGCAATTAGCATACCTTGCATGAAATATGTAGCAAACCAAAAAGATGGAATTTCTAGCATGTCCTTTGCGTTGGTAAGTCTTACATGTCACTGGAAAGGTATTTCCATCCTCCCAAATGACCTTGTCCTCCCCAAAAAGATTCTTTGCACAAGGATAAGGATCAGGATCTGCTGGAGCTGGTCCAGAGGAGACCACAGCAATGATCCAGAGGCTGGAAGCCCTCTGCTGTGAGAACAGGCTGAGAGCTGGGGTTGTGCAGCCTGGAGAAGGGAAGGCTCCAGAGAGACATTCTGGTGGTGTTTCAAGTGCTTAAAGGGGCTGATCAGAAAGCTGGGGAGGGACTTGTTTATCAGGGTGTGCAGTGACAGGACAAGGGGTGATGGGTTTGAACTAAGAGTGGGAGATTCAGACTAGAGAGAAGGAAGAAATTATTCATGGTGAGGGTGGTGAGACCCTAAACCAGTTTGCCCAGAGAGGTGGTAGATGCTCCATCCCTGCAACCATTGCAGGTCAGGTTGTTTGGAGCTCTGAGCAACCTGCCCTAGTTGCAGATGTCTGTGCTGAGTGCAGGGGAGTTGGACTAGGCCACCTTTAAAGACCCCTTCAATCCAAACCATTCCATGATTCTATGAAGAAAGGAAGGAAATTGTGGCCTTGGAGGAATATCTTGGCTGCTTGGTAAATTATCTCTGGATTGATTCTCAGTCGAACCCCTTAAAAAGCACTCCTTGGAGGACATGGGTTGATGAAAGAAGAGCAGCTGGGACTGGCTTCCTGCTCTGATTACCTACCCTGAACTGGCCTCCATTGCCATCATCGAGCTCCAAGATGTAACCTTCCACCTGCACTGTAGACAAGGGGGGCTGCTTCCAGGACAAGGTGGCACTGTTGTTGTGGGTGCAACACTCCTCGAGCTGCAGGATCGGGGGGGCCGGCACTGGAGAGGAAACTAAACACAAATTAGTGTAACCCTGGCTGCTGGCACCAGAGGGCAGGAGCAGGGGGTGGCCAGGGCACGCAGGTTTCAGCTGGAGCAGGGGAGCCGGCATGGCATAGGGGATGTAGCTATGGTCTTGTGGGGGTGAGGATGAGAGGAAGCAGAAAGGACCATCCTCCAAACATGCTACACCAAATTCCTCCACCCCACAGCTTGGTGGAGCTGAGATTTCCCTGGAGGTTTTCTGCTTTTTCCCTGTTTTCATTTTGGTGAAATTTGGCAGCACAATAAATTTCAGTGGCACCCAGAGACAGGACAAGGGGCAGTGGGCACAAACTGGAAACCAGGAGGTTCTGTCTGAACAGGAGCAGAAACTTCATTGCTGTGAGGGTGTTGGAGCTCTAGACTGGCTGCCCAGAGAGGTTGTGGAGTCTCCTTCTCTGGAGAGATCCCAAACCCAGCTGGACATTGTGATCCTGGGCAAGCTGCTGTGCATGACCCTGCTTTAGCAGAGGGGTTGGACTGGATGATCTCCAGAGGTGCTTTCCAACCCTCACCATGCTGTAATTCTGTAACTCTTCACAGTCCCAAACCCGGGACAACCTCCCACAGATGCTCTGCAGAGGTCTTTTCCAACCTTAATGATTCTGTGATTCACTGCAGCCCAGCAGCAAGCACTGCTCTGCTTTTCCATCAAATAAACTCACTGAATCAAAACAAATGATGTTGGAGCAGCAGAAACAAGCCTTAGGACATACAGAACAGGGTGTCCCTGACCTTTTTGCCATGGCAGATTCTGTCCTAAAGAGGAGGCCACCACACAAGCTGCAAGGCTTGGTGAGGAGGTGAGTGTGCCTCTCAGCGACGCTGTTTTAGTGCCAAAGCCTGAGCCAGAGAAAAGAACACATGGACAATCTGAGACAAGATGTGGAGCAGCCATGGATCCCCGGGAGGGAAAAGATGGACTTGCTGGCAAAGGTTCACCATTCATCACCTCCCGCTGTGACTCCTCCACCTCCTGGGTTGGATCCTCAGCAGGAATCACCAACCTGGAGAAACTCAGTGGAGAAGCCTTTGTGTTCCAGCTAACACAGCAGAAGGGATGCTGCTGCTGCTGCCCAGCGTGTGCTGGCGATGGACATGGCATACCCTGTGCCTCGCGCTCACATCTGCTCTTTACTGAGACCTCTGGGTCTTGTGGCATGCTTGCATCCAAACCCAGCCATCTACATCGTCTACAAAACCCAACAACTTCTTTCCACAGTGAGGATGAGATGAGAGGAAGCCTCCATCAGCCCTGCCCTGCCTCAGCAGAGGAGGGTGTGCTTCCAAACTAGCAGCAGATTTGTTCTTATTAATTAAAATTATCCCTCTGGGCTGAATTGAAAGAAGGGAGGGCAGGAGCACACCAACATCTCCATGACCGGTGTGGAAGCAAAGCATCCAGCCCTCCTTATCTTCAGACTTTCAAAACCCACCTGGATGTGTTCCTGTGTGACCTGCCCTAGATGACCCTGCTTTGGCAGAGGGTTGGACTGGATGATCTCCAGAGGTTCTCTCCAGCTCCTACCATTCTGTGACTCCGTGACTCCCTGGGTTTGGCTCCTCTTGCTATCAAAAAACATCAGTGACACTTCAGATGAACGGCTTGGCTAATGACGACCAACAATGGGGGCTCCCAGCAGCCATTCCCAGTGCAGCAAACACCAGTGGGGCCATGCCATCATCTGAAGATGCTTGTTAGTGTTACCCAGTGGTCACCAGCATTCCTGTGTCTGACCACTGAGAAGTGCTGCTGTGTGCAAACAGCTCCTCAGCCCAGCTGCAATGGCAATGAAGAGCCATGCCAGACCCACAGCTGGTGGCCTTTCCTCCAGGCAGCTCATTTTCACCAGCTGAAGGTTTCAGCCTGTGTTCAATGCTCTCCAGAGCTTCCCTACATCACAGCCAATTTGCATCTTCTGTCAGCATCTTCTCGGGGCTTGCCAAGTTGCAAAATTGCTCAAAGGTTGCTCTCTACTTCCTGCAAAGTGATGTAAATGCTGTGGCTCTCTATGTGTGGGAAAGTCAGCATGGAGGGAATGGACAACAAGGAGGAAATTAAAGCTGAAATGAAGGTCTAAAACAACAAGGAGAGAGGGGAGGGAGAAACACTTCAAGTAATGTGGTGTTTGGAGAGACGATGTGGTTGCCTGCAGTGGGCAGCTTGCTAGCTGGCCCAGGGCAGACACTTATCGGCACTGAGCAAGACAGAGTGTGCCAGCAGAGGTTTGAGAAGTGCCTTGTGCTGCTCCTGAGACCCTGGTCCCAATCACCACCAGGTGAGCAGGAATTACCCTGGCTCTGGAAAGAGCTTCCTAAAGGATTGCCAGGCAAAAGAAGGGCTAGGGGTGCAGCATACAGAGGAACAGGCATAATATCTTTGTAATTGACATGGAAATTAAAGCACTCTCAGCAAGTTTGCTGATGACACCAAGCTGTGTGGTGTGGTCAACATGGCTGAGGGACAGGATGGCATCCAGAAGGACATGGTCAGGCTTGAGAGATGGTTCAACAAGGACAAGTGCAAGGTCCTGCATACAGGTCAGGGCAATGACAAGTACAAATATAGGCTGGGGCATGAGGAGATTGAGAGCAGCCCTGAGGAGAAGGACTTGGGGATGCTGGTGGGTGAAAAGCTGAGAATGAACCATCACTGTGCACTCACAGCCCAGACTCAGCTGTATCCTGGGCTGATCCCCAGCAGTATGAGCAGCAGGTGGAGGGAGGGGATTCTGCCCCTCTGCTCTGCTGAGACTCCACCTGCAGTGCTGGGGCCAGCTCTGGAATCCTCAGCATGGGAGAGACATGGACCTGTTGGAGTGGGGCCAGAGGAGGCCACAGCAATGATGGGAGGGCTGGAAACCCTCTGCTATGAGGCCATGCTGAGAGAGTTGGGGTTGTTCAACCTAGAGAAGGCTCTAGGGAGACCTTCTGGTGGCCTTTCAGTGCTTAAAGGGGGCTGATCAGAAAGCTGGGGAGGGACTCGATTATCAGGGTGTGTAGTGACAGGACAAGGGGTGATGAGTTTGAACTGAAAGAGGGGAGATTTGGATTAGATATTGGGAAGGAATTGTTTATGCTGAGGATAGTGAGACCCTGGTCGAGTTTGCCCAGTTAGGTGGTTTATGCCCCATCCCTGGAGCCATTCCAGGTGAGGCTGTTTGGGGCTCTGAGCAACCTGCTCTAGCTGCAAATGTCCCTACTGGACTAGATATTTAAGGACTCTTCCAACCCAAACCGTTTTGATTCCAGGTTTCTGTAACTCTGGCTCTGAGGAGCTCAGTCTTGCAGGCAGAGGATGAGAAAGTTTCCCTTCTGGCCTTTCCCTTCAATGAGTTGCATGGAAGCTCCCAGGCTGAGCAGAGAGAGGCTGTGAGGGGCAGTGGAGATATGCTTACCTTTCATCTGCACAAAGTCGAGCTGATGGATGGACTGCAGCAGAGGGGCATTGTCAAGGTTGAGGTCGAAGTCGGTGGTCATCCGGGGTGTGAGTGTCCCCTTTCCCCACTGGTCCTCAGTTAGGTGAACTCTTCTGATGAGAGCGTCTGAGATCTGGCGGCAAGGAGCAGACTCAGCTTCTGAAGACCACGGAGGCTGCATGCCCTGCCCCTACCCTGTTCTCCTCCTTCCCTGTGCCTCCCAGGCTGCCACTGGGACATCACATATGCTTTCCAGCATTGCCTTTTGCTAGGCTCATGTTGGCAAAGGGACACCAGGAGCTCTGGACACTATTTTAAAGGCAGGGTCTAGTACCAAAGGGCCCAGCCCAGAAAGGAATGGTGGGATGCAGCTCTCAAGTGCTGTATGTCTGTCTCTCACTGGAGAGCCATGAGACAGCACGTTATGATCACTGTTACAGAGGCACACCACCATCTGCTGCAAACCTCTGGTCATAGTAAGAAACGGCCCTAGCTTGGCCCCTTCTCTCCTGCTGTGAACCTGGAAGTGCCCTTTACAACCCAGATGTGCATCACCAACCTGCAGGAAGCCACTAGGGTCATTCTCCTTGATGACCTCCAGGCAATACTCCATCAGGCCCGTGGTCTGGCGCAGCTTGACCGTGCAGTGGGAGATCTGGTCTCGCACCACCTGCAATGGGACAAGGAGAGCAGCATGGCTCAGAGAGCTCTGGGAGATGGGGAGCAAATGGGTTTTGGTGCTGTGTGGGCACAGGGATAGGGTCAGGGCAACATCAAGGGAGGAGAAAAAAGCAGAACAGGCCAAGCCCCAAACACCGAATTCCAGATCCTTGGAAACCTGGTGAACATGAAGCCTTGTTTAGCTCAAAATCATTAACCCACCCAACTATTCAAAGCAGTAGGGTAGCTCCACGCTCTGTCTTTAATTATGACAGCTTCCAAATGACAGCTTGTGAACTGCTGTCAAAGCAAAGGCTACCTCCATGGAAACACAGCTGCTGCTGCACCTCCATGGGGCTGCCCCATCGATCCTCAGGTCTGTGGGGCTGGCTGCAGAGCAGCTGCACCAAACCAGCCTGGCGTGAGGCGTGAGCTTCACATTTTGGTATTTGCAAGAGGAATGAACACATCCCCTCCCACAGTTTCAGCTCTCCAGTCATCTGTTTGAGATGCTCATCAGCCCATCAGCTAAGTTGGACCACGCTGCAGAATTGCCTCATTTTCTCTACTGGAAGCAGTGGGAGCCTGGGGATGAGGTCAGTGGGAGGCGTGCCAGGGAGTGGAGATAAATCTTGCTTGCCTTGTGTCAGGGATCCCTAGGGCATACCAAGCCCTGCCTGAGGCTGTGCAGGCTGTATGCCAAAGCACATCTTCTTGCACCTATGTATGGTTCCCCCAGGGGAACACATTTCAGCACTAGATATCAAAGAATCACTGAATGTTAGGGGCTGGAAGGGACCTCTGGAGATCATCGAGTCCAACTCCCCTGCCAAAGCAGGATCACCTAGAGCAGGCAAGGAATACAAGGAATTGGGTTTGGCCAATGCCTGTGGGCTCTGCTGACCTTCTCTGAAAAACAGCAAGGAGGACAAGGGGCAGTGGGCACAAACTGGAAACCAGGAGGTTCCATCTGAACAGGAGGTAAAAATTCTTTGCTCTGAGGGTGCTGGAGCCGTGGAGTAGGCTACCCAGAGAGGTTATGGAGTCTCCTCTGGAGAGATTCCAAACCCACTTGGACATTGTGATCCTGGGCAAGCTGCTGTGTGTGACCCTGCTTTAGCAGGGGAGTTGGACTGGATGATGTTCAGAGGTCTCTTTCAACCCCCACCAGGCTGGGATTCTGTGACAGGATTCAGGTTTGGGTACTGCGTGGGTATATTTGAAGGTTGCCTGGACCCTCAGGCTGAATCCCTGCAGAAGAAGACACTGCAGGTCTGCATCAGCAGGATTTCTGCCACAGGAGATTGGCAAAGAAGCTCTAGAAGAATGATTTTATGCTTTAGAGGAATGTGCTCATGCCAGCTAATTTTTTTTTTCTTTTTGTCTGGAAGAACTCTAAAGCTGTGTGAAGTTCTCCACTAGGAGTGAACGAAGCTATGCAGGTCTGGAATCCCCAAATAACAAAGATGAGCTTCTCCTCAGCATCTGTGGCTGCAGTGTGATGGAATAAGCTGCAATAAGCGCTCAGTGACATCTCTGAAGGCACAGTTGAGTCCTCAGCACCACAGCTGGTGATTTCCAGTTCCCTGCCAGTATTGGAATGGCCACCCTAGGCTGAGGAGCACCTTCTACTGTGAACATCAATGCTTCCTGAAAGGAGGGAGTTGGTCTCTTCTCCCTAATAGCAGGTGACAGGATGAGAGGAAATGGCCTCAAGTTGCACCAAGAGAGGTTTAGGTTGGACATTAGAAGAAATTTCTTCACTGAAAGGGCTGTCAAGCACTGGAACAGGCTCCCCAGGGAGACAGTTGAATTCTCATCCCTGGAGGTGTTTAAAAGATGCAGGGATGTGGAGGGCCATGGTTTAGCAGCAGCCTTGGCAAAGTTAGAGAGTGGATGGACTTGATGATGTTAGAGGTCTTTTCCAACCAAAACGATTCTATGATCCCTATGGTCTGAGGGCTGGAGAGATGAAATGAAGCCTCCTGTGGTGAAAGACACTGGGCTTCAAGGGGGTGATGACTCCAGCAGGGCAATCAATCACATTGAATGTTGTTTAATTGCAACTTAATCACCACTACTTCATCACCTCGCAGGAAGAAGAGAATGAACGCTCTTGCAACTTGGGACAACATATCATCTGCTCCTGTGAAATGCCAGGAAGCCCTCTGCTAGCCAGCTCCTGATGTTAGGGGAGCAGCCACTGCTTGCGGCTTTTAACAACCGCAGCCTGACGTTATCAGCTTGTCTGCAGGGTGGATAAGACAGCAGGGGGAGCTCCCATATTGCTCCTCTGGACCAAGGCGTGCACCGAAGCTTGCAGAGATGCTGTGAGACAAGGCCAGCGAGCAGCGTCCTCAGCACATGCCAGTTTGGGCCTCAAACCCTGCCATTAGAGGGAAGAGTTCGTTCAGTGCCAGTTTCTAATACCTGAGGGAACTGGAACGGCTCTGCTGGGATGGAGCAGAGGCAGCAGATGGTCCTGTAGATCTGACTCCTGCACTGACCTCTTCCAAAAGCACGGGCAAGCCCCTGGACTTCTGTGCTCAGAGGGGAAGGTCAGGCCTTCAGGGTGGGCTCTAGATGGGGGATGTGGTGGGCGTGCAAATCCTTGCAACAACCTGCAGCCCCTGTCATGCAGCACAGAGCATCTTTGGTTTGATCCCTTCTGCCTAGGGTGCAGAGACCATTTGCCATGTGGATCAGAGAATCACAGGGTGGGTTGGAAGGAATCATTCAAGGTCATCTAGTCCAACCCCTCGGCAGTCAGCAGGGACATGTGCAACTAGAACAGGTTGCTCAGAGCCCCAAACAACGTGACCTGGAATAGTTCCAGGGATGGGACATCTACCACCTCTCTGGGCAATCTGGACCAGGGTTTCACCACCCTCCCCATGAAGAATTTCTTCCTTACATCTAATCTAAATACACCCTCCTTCATCCTATCACTGTGTTCCCTGATAAAAGAGCTCTCTCCACGCGTTGGGTCTCTCAGATCATTGTGTAACCACAGCCCAGCTGTGGGTTCTAACCTTGCTGTTAGTTACCCAGACTGCACTGAGCAAGCCAGATCAAGGTGTTTTTGCTGTGCTGCAGATGGGTAAGTGGGGAAGCCACCCTGCATGCCCAGAAAAGCAGTCTCCTTTCATGAGAGGCCTCTCTCCAGGGAAATGCACATGGCACCAGGAAAGATGGGATTGGTGAAACCATCTTATCTTCTTTGCAGCTTAATCTCTGTCTGATTTGTCTGGGATAATGAATTTGTGAGCCTCTCTCTGCCTGAGTAGATGCTTTCAAAGCATTACTATCAGAACTGCCATCTGCCACCAGCCAGACTTGAGCCTCCAAGAAATAGCACTCAGTGAGGCACAGTGGTCCAGGACAGCCTTGGACACATGGCTGTCTCCCTGGACACCCACTTGGCCAACGGACAGTGTTATGGGTGAGGAAAGGGGACCTGCCTCCACAGCTTCAGTATCAGATGGGCTTCCTGGTACTGCCTGGGAGAGAGCTGGGCATGGAGATCACAGAATCATAAAGGTTGGGAAAGACCTTTTAGAGCATCAAGTCCAACCACTAACCTAGCACTGCCAAGTCCACCACTAAACCATGGCCCTCAGCATCACATCTACATAGCTTTTAAATCCCTCCAGGGATGGGGACTGCACTACTGCCCTGGGCAGCCTGTTCCAGGGTTTGACAATCCTTTGGGAGAAAAAATTTCTCCTCAAGTCTAACCTAAAGCTCCCCTGGTGCAATCTGAGACCATTTCCTCTTGTCCTCTATCATTTGTTACTTGGGAGAAGAGACCAACCTCCATCTGGCTCCAACCTCTTTTCAGGGAGCTGTAGAGAGCCCACAGCCCCATTTTCTCCAGGCTGAACAATCCCAGCTCCCTCAGGAGCTGCCAATCATAGCTTTGCCCCTCCACCCTGCCCACTTCCCAGCAGCAGGGTGAGGTAAGGCCAGCATCAGGCAGCTCCAGGCTGATTGATTATGGAGCTTCCTGGCAGATTATCCCTGCTAATCAAGGTCTGGTTGGGAATGGAAGTGCTTGCTGCCAGCTGCCAGCAATCTTTACATATGTGGATGCAAGCTGAGATTAAAGAAATTCCAGTTAAACGTAACTAAAAGCTCTTTTTTTCCCCATCAAAGTGATGAAAGACCAAAACAGAGAGGCTATGGAATTTCCAACCTTGGAGACATTCAAACCCTGACTGAAGGCAGCCTGTGGCAGCCTGCTCTAGGTGCTCAGAAACTGCACCCAAAGCAGCAGCTGCAGCTCTGTCCCAGCCCACACCTTTAGCTCCAGTGATCCTGACCTTCTGTGATCCCCACTGGGGCTCCAGCACATGTTCATCTGGAGAACTAGAGCATGAAACAGCAGTTTAATTGCAGCCTCTACCCAGCAGGCAAGCTGGGTGATCTTTAAGGTTCCTTCCAACCCAAACCAGTTTATGAGTCTATGATTCTGTGATTCTATGAATTCTGCATGGAGGCAGATAGTTTACAAACCTCTCCTCAAAATCTGTGGGTAACACACCTCACTGAGTGGTGGCATCCTCTAGTAAAGGGCTAATGGCTTGGCTGCTGAGGAGATGTGGGCAGCTCCACACATTTTATTTGTGGCTTCTTTTTCCCAAGCAAATGCCTGTGGTGTGTGTTGTTGTGTTTTTGTTTTTCCCTTTAGGTGCCAAAGGAGGCAACAGCCAGAACCTGGCTGCTAATTGCAGCCTATAAAAAGCTCTTTTGCTGTGCCCTCACAGTTCACTGCTACCTTAAAAGAGAACATTTCTTTCAAGAGCTTTTCTTCCCTGTGAGATGACTTTCACTATAATTTACATTTTAATGCAGCTCCTAGAAGGTAAGAACATCTGCTATCATCTCTACTTTAGGTCTTCCTCACCCTCTTCCTCTTTTTAGTGCTTGCTTAGATAACTGGTTTTCAAGGCACTCAACCTCACTTGAACCTTGTCTCCTCAGCACCCAAGTCTTGCCAGGGACAGAATCCTGGAATCACAGAATTGTTTGGTTGGAAAAGACCTTTAAGACCACTGAGTCCCTCAAACTAAGATCACCATGGTCATCAAACCATATGCCAAAGTGCCATATCCACACACGTCTTCAACACCTCCCTGGTCTTTCCCAACCTGGTCTATTCCATTCCATTCCATTCCATTCCATTCCATTCCATTCCATTCCATTCCATTCCATTCCATTCCATTCCATTCCATTCCATTCCATTCCATTCCACTCCAATTCTATTCTACTCCATTCCATTCCAACTGATCTAAATGCCTGACCACTGATTCATAAAAGAAACTTTCCATAATATCCAACCTAAACCTTCCCTGGTACAATTTCACGCCAGTTCCTGGATGTTTTGTGGAAGACACAGAGCCAGCTCATCCTGGGCACACTGTGGCTGGGGTATGGTGACCTGCATGGCTCTCAGAATGGAAGGTGGTGTTATGGTTTTTTCCCAAACTCAGATGGAAAAATCCCTGGGACAGATCCTAAGGGTTTGATTGTGCTGCATCCCACAAACAGGCATCCTCTGAGCAGAGGATTTCCAGGTGGATGTTTCCATGGTGACTTGCCTCTTGCTGTTGGGAGAGAAGAATTAGGCTGGAGCTGGGAAAAGCAGAGCTGCTGGGCTAACAATCCTGTGGCAAGTCACAGATTCACAGATTGTGTCAGGTTGGAAAGGATCCTCAAAGGTCATCTTGTCCAATGCCCCTGCAGTGAGCAGGGACATCTTCAACTAGATCAGGCTCTCCAGGGCCACATCAAGTCTGATCCTAGAGGCTTGTCCTGGAGGCTGGCACAGGCTGTTCTGATCAAAGGCACCAGGAAGCATGGAAAGGTGTGATACAGAGACCTGGTCTCCAGTGCAGAGCAACTGGAGAACATGGCACAGGGATGGATGCTGTGGAGGACAGACTTGATCCAGCTCTCTCAAGCTTGAGGGAGATCAGAGAACCAGAAGCAACTCCTGCAGCTTGATCACAGCTCTGCAGAGCTCCTTGGTGCCCAGCTGGACATGATTTGGCAACATGCACTCACAGCCCAGATGACCTTGAAAGATCCCTTGCACCCCAAACCATTCTGTGATTTTATGTTATTCTTAAAGGCCATTGTTAATCCCTATCCAAGCACAGGGGAGGGTGGAGAAGGACAGGGAAATGTCCCCTCATTTCCTCCCAAACCACTTCACCCTCTGCAGTAATTAGTGCTGGCCCCCAGGCAGACCTGGATGTGTGCCTGTCTCCATGCAATGTGTGTCAAGTCAAACCAGGTCACTCATAAAGCCCAGCTCTGGATGCCACACAGGAATGGGGACTTAGGCTCTCCAGTAAAAGGCACCTTGGCACAGTGCCAGCCAGCAGCTCTCTCCCTTGTGCCTCATCTCCTCCTTGCTCACACCGTGTCACACCGTGCCATGATGGCAGCATCCCAGTAGGCAGAAGGGGGAAGCCCATGGAGAGATTGAGGGCAGCCAGGGTGCTGTGGCTCCACACTGTCTGCTGAAGCAGCCAGTGGGGATCTGAAAGGGCTCCCTGGTGGCACAGCACAGTCTCACTGGACAATCCAAAAGCTTCTCTTCTCAGCTGAGATGCCCTGGGAACATGACAGGGGCAAGTGGACATGCAGGCCAGGCTACAATGCTCTGGACTGGTTTCCTATGGGAAAGGGTGAAGCTATCACCTGTTGTAGTTGCAGATGTCTTGAGGTTCTCCTCCCCCTTTACTCTGCCCTGGTGAGACCACATCTGGACTACTGTGTCCAGTTCTGGGCTCCCCACCAGTTCAAGAGGGACAGGGCTGTACAAGAGTGTCCAACTGTCCTCTTCTGATGTGACCTGGGACTGTTTAGCCTGGAGAAGAGCAGACTGAGAGGAGATCTTACTAATGTTCATAAATATCTGAAGGGTGAGTGTCAAGAAGGGGCCAGGCTCTTCTCAGTGGTGTCCTGTCATAGCACAAGGGGCAATGGATACAAACTCTCTGGGCAGCCTGCGCCAGGACTCTGGCACCCTTACAGCAAAGAAGTTCTTTCTCCTGTTCAGATGGAACCTCCTGGGTTCCTCTTCTCCTGTCACTGGGCACCACTGAAAAGAGTCTGGCCCCATCCTCTTTCCCACTGCCCTTTAGCTATTGGTGAGCATTGAGAAGATCCCTAAAACCCAGTGTACAAGACTCCAGATGGCACTGAGATGGGTCAAGGCTGCATGACTCTCCCCAGAGAAGTCCAAGACCAAGGCAGCACCACTGGGTTTATTTTCTACCACCTCCACCCCTGCAAGAATATAAAGGGAAAATCAAGTAAATTCAGGCTAAAAATCTGCACAGGCTGCAGAGCAGTGGTCAGCAGCTTCTGGATCTTCAATGCCAGCTGCTGTGCTGCTGCTGAGACCTGAGCACACAGCATCACAGGGCCCTTCCTGACTGTGCTGCTCCCTTCCCATAGCACGTGGAGAGCTGCAAGAGCTTGGTCCTTCAGAGAGGGAGGCTTGTGAGGGAGGCTTTAAGAGTCCAATCTGAAACCCAGAGGGCGTTTCTCCCTTTAGGGGCCAGGCCTGCCTAATGACAAAACCCAAGGGTGGATGGGGGTTGGATGGACAAATTGAGGGGACAGAAGCTATGGTAGGAGCAAGCAGTGGGATGCAGATCTCTTCCTCCAGCCAAGAAGTGAAAGGCTTCCTTGAGTTGTGCTGAGCAAGGAAATTGCTTTGTGCTGCTCTAGCTTTGTGAGGGTTTAATTAACCATGATGGGGAAGAGGGAAAGAGAGCCCACCAGGCAGTGGGGGCCCTCTTTGGTCCTAGGAGAAAGGCTGGCGACATGTCATGGCTCTTTGGGGCTGAGCTTTGCTGCTGGACACCAAGCATTGATGCTGGGCTTGGTCCCACAAAGCTGCTGTTGTCCATCTCTTGATGGAAATGCTCATGAGCCCTCATGTTGTGGTGCCCATCATCTGCAGAAGACTGATGGCCTCCTCCCTCATTTTAGACAGGTTTAGAAATCCCTCTGGGAGCCTCCTGGGTGGCCCAAAGAAAAGCTAAGTGGGGCTGCAGGTGGTGTCAGAGAAAAGGCATGGATGTGTCTAGCCAGAATGCTGAAAAGTTGGACACGATGATCTTGAAGGTCTCTTCCAACCTGGTCTATTCTATTCTATTCTATTCTATTCTATTCTATTCTATTCTATTCTATTCTATTCTATTCTATTCTATTCTATTCCCCTTAGAAGAGGGACTCTGAAAGCACAAAGTGATGTCAGAGTGAAATGTCTCAGCTGGCCCTTAATTCAACGATGGCCAGAGTGCTACTACCTTGTCCAACAGATACGGGGCACTGCTACAGCTGCTCCACCGCTCTCAGGTGAGATGTGGCCCTTTGCTTCCTTTCTCACCCCCCAAACAGCTGAAAAGACACAGTGTAGTCACTGCATCTGACCTCAACACCTCAGCTCCCTCAATGCCAACAACTCACCCCTCAGTGCAGCCACCACCCTGAGGCCATGAGGTTCTTCACCACACAGAAAACAGCAGTTCCTGCTTCTGCCTGATGACTAAAGTGGTATTTCATGACACTGAGTGCTCCAGAAGTTCAGCTTTAGCCAGCAGAAGCATTCAGCATCCTGCAGGATCATGCCAGTAGCTCAGAAGCAATATGGAATGTGAGCAAGGTTGTTGTCCAGCCTGCTCTACACACAGTTCTGATGACCTAATGACTAGTAATTGGCCCAGTGATGGGAGGACTACAGTGGGAACCACCCTGGGGGAAGCAGAACTTTGCTCAGGGCCTGTCACATTGGTATTCAGCTTGTGAAAAGCAAGAAGAGAAGCTTTCCAGTGACCTCCTCAGCCCTTCACCTCAACAAACAGGGATTCACCTTCAGCTTGTGCTCGTGCTCCTTGTTGACCCGGGACAGCAGCTGGGCTTTCCTTCTGTTGAGGGCATCAATGAGGGCATCACACTGGGCCACGAGGCAGGCCTCAAACTCCACACTGTTCTCCTGCAGGTCAGAGCAGAGCATCACAGTCCAGGGCATGACATCCTTTTAGCTGGGAAAGCCAACTCTTCAGCTGGGAAAGGCAACCCCTTCCACATTAGCATTTGGGATGCTTTACACCCTTGGTACAGGGCAAATGTGGTGGTGGTAGGTAAATAACCTGTTTGATTCATCCTGCCACATCCTTGGACTTACCTATGAAGATGATGGGGAGGGCTGGGGTCCTCCGTGACAGGAGCAGCTTTGGGAGGAGCAGGTTTTGGGAGGGGGTAATAGGAAAATTCAAGTGTGGGTCCCACATGTGGGTGCCTTTTGGGAGAATTCCCACCACAGCAAGCTGGGGAGATGGGACCGGGATGGCAGAGAGCAGCTCATGCTGGTGGGAAGGGGCTGCTCCTGGGTCAGGAGACACAGCACCTGGATTTGCCATGGAAAGGGGCTGCTCCTGGGTCAGGAGACACAGCACCTGGATTTGCCATGGAAAGGGGCTGCTCCTGGGTCAGGAGACACAGCACCTGGATTTGCCATGGAAAGGGGCTGCTCCTGGGTCAGGAGACACAGTACCTGGATTTGCCATGGAAAGGGGCTGCTCCTGGGTCAGGAGACACAGTACCTGGATTTGCCATGGAAAGGGGCTGCTCCTGGGTCAGGAGACACAGTACCTGGATTTGCTGCACCATGTTGCGGAGCTGGACCAGGAACTCTTTTGCTTCCTTGGCTCTGTCTGACAACCCGTTCAGGGCCTGGGAAAGCTGGCTCTGTAGAGAGAAGAAACAGTGAGGTTATTTCCATGTACTGGACTCCCCCTTGTGCTGGAGAAGCTGATCTGTGTGTGATTTGGGCTGGGAAAGGCTGTCCAGCACTGTCTTTCTGAGGTGTGCAACCTTCATTCAGCAACCCACCAAGGTGTCCTTCTGCTGCTGCTGCCCTGAGTGTAAGGAGAGGAAAAGGAGGGTTAGCCATCACCACAGATGCCCTGGGTTTGTGAAGCAGATATTTAGACTCCACCTCCCCCACAGGCTTCCCTGGAGAATCAGGGACAAGCCATATCCATCCTGGGTGTTGAAATGAACCAGTCTCCACCCCACCTGGATCTGTGCTCTCCAGGGACCCAGACACTGAAAATCCTCTAGGATCTGACCCACCTCTGCTGAGGATGATCAGTGAAAGGGCACAGGTCAGGCCACCTGAATCGGACTGAAAAGCACCCAATCCCTCCTGAAAGCTAAGATGAAGCAGGGCCTCCATTGAAATACTGACTGCCCCATCCAGCTGGACACCACAGCCAGCTTCAGCCTGAGCTGAGCAGCATAATACAGGAATAATCATGATGCTCTCTTCTGCTTGCTCATTTTCATGGTACCTTCCAAACATTAACTCAGGCATCTTCCCCTTTTGCTGTGTGTCAGTAAGTTATTACCTCAACAGCTGAGCAAATCATCGGTGACAAGCACAGAATGGTTTGGGTTGGAAGAAACCTTTAAAGGTCATCTAGTCCAACCCCCAATGTACCTCTCTGTGAGACTTTGCCTCTTTGATGGGCTGCAAAATGCTTGCAAACACCACATACGTTTTAAGGTGTGATCTTTCTTTGTTACAGACACAGAAAGGAGCTCATAATATGTCTGATGTCTCCAAATTTCCAACACCCTAATGTGACCTTCCCTCCTGTGATCAGAGCACTGGCACCAGGTTGGCACCTGCCCTGTCATGCTGTGCTCCCCAGATGCCAGTGCAGAAAGAACCATAGAATGATTTTGGGTTGGAAGAGACTTTAAGATCAGTGAGTCCAACCGTTAACCCAGCACTGCTATGTCTCTGCCAAACCATGTCCCTCAGCACCACATCTACACAGCTTTTAAACCCCTCCAGGGATGGGGACTCCCCCATTGCCCTGGGCAGCCTGTTCCCTCATGTCCAACCTAAACCTTCCTTGGTGCAACTTAAGGCCATTTCCTCTTGTCCTGTCACTTGTTAGGAGGGACAAGAGACTGACCCCCACCTGGCTCTGACCTCTTTTCAGGGAGCTGTAGAGGGCAAGAAGGACTCCCCTCAGCCTCCTTTTCTCCAAGCCAAACAACCCCAGTTCTCTTAGCTGCTCCTCATAAGACTTGTGCTCTAAACCTCTAGAGCAGGAGGTGAGAGGGAGGAGGTGAGAAAGCAGAGGGGAGCAGGGAGAGTGAAGGTGCAGAAAGGATGCAAGGTCACCAGAGCACAGCACCTACTGAGGTGGTGCTGGGCTGAAATCAAGAGAAAAAGAATTGCTGTTGAAGAGAGGAGGCAGCAAACCAATGGCCACTATTTAATGGCCCAGAAAATGACCTCGCTGTGGCTTCCCCAGGAGATGTTAACATCACCCCAGCGAGTTCTGCATTTCCTTTGTAATTTATTGTGCTGGAGTCATTAGGATGTGGAGCTAATCAGCGAATGGATCTCGGAGACAAATGGGATTGCTCAGCATGTCTCCCCAGCCCTCCACCCTCCCCTCCTTGAGCAAAGGCTGGAAGAGAGCTGAGATTGCAGCCTGAGCTGCTCCCCACGGCATGGGGGGGGGGGGGGCGACGGACGGGACACACACCACAGGGACAACCCAACGCTGCCTTGTCCTCCCTGCTGTGCCCCTACAAAAGCCTCGATCACCCTGTCCCCATGTTCACCCTCCCAGAATCAGCATCGGAGAATGGTAGGGGTTGGAGGGGACCTCTGGAGATCATCTAGTCCAACTCCCCTGCTAAAGCAGGATTACCTAGGGCAGATTGCCCAGGAACGTGTCTGAAGACATTTTTAAGCCCAGCAAAATGGTTCACTGAGAATCAGGAGCTGCAGGGCTCAGGTTTTCTGTACCACAGACAATTAACAGTGAAAATCAGCAGGAGTTTGTTATGTTTACAAGCTCCTCGTTAAAACTGCACCGTGGTGGGGTGTTTTTTCCTTTAATGGTGTCTTTGGAAGGTGTTTTTTCCTGTCAACATTAGCTTGAGAGAAGGGATCTTTATGTCAACAGAACTCTTTGGAGGCTTTCCTAATGGGAAAGCATTTTAAACGTGCTCTTATTATTTCATAAGAGGTTTGTGATGCCAGTGAGCACTGTCCATGTGCAGCTCTTTCAGCCTGGAAACCCTCAGACTCAAAGCACAATGGCTTCCATGGTGCAGCACGCCTTGAGCCTGCTCACAAAAAGACAGACATGGCCCATTGCCTTCAGAGCATCCCTCCCTGTGGTCCTACACTGCATCCCCCCTGTGGTCCTACACTCCATCCCCCCTGTTCACTCAGCCCTTCCCTCTGCTCTAGATTTTTCAGCCCCCTGGCATTGATCACAGAATGATAACATCACAGAATGGTTTGGGTGAGAAGGTCATCTAGACCAACGCCCCTGCAGTCAGCAGGGACATCTGCAACTAGAACAGGTTGCTCAGCCCCAAATAACCTGACCTGGGATGGTTTCAGGGATGGGGCAGCTGCCACCTCTCTGGGCAAGATGCTCTTAGTGCCTACAGGCAAGGGGCACTGACAGGAAACTTAATGTTTTCCATAATAATAAGGTTGATGAAGTGCACAGTGAATTCCATAGTGACACTTGGACAGGACCTTTGGACATTTGCTAGTCCAACCCCCTGCTAGTCCCCACAGCAGCTTGCCCAGGATCACAGAGTCCAGGTGGGTTTGGAATCTCTCCAGAGAAGGAGACTCCACAACCTCTCTGGGCAGCCTGCTCCAGGGCTCTGGCACCCTCACAGCAAGAAAGTTTTTCTTCCTGTTCAAATGGAACTTCCTGTATGCCAGTTTTGCCTGTTGCCCCTTGTCCTGTCACTGGGCACCACAGAAAAGAGTCTGGGCTATTCTCTTTCCCCCAGCCCTTTAGATAGTGATTAGTATTGAGGGAATTCCCAACAGACACTGCCCTGTCCCTTGTCCACAGGACAGACCACTAGTGAGATGTCAACCTAAGCATGCTCATCTCACAGCAATGTGCATTAAGAACATTGACTGGGTACAGCTTGTGATGTAAATGGCACTTCTGTATGGGTGGCCACAGGCTCCTCACTAGACACAAGAGCTCTGAGACTTGGCTGTTTGTTTTGGTTTTGTTTGGTTGGTTGGTTTTGTGGGTTCTTTCTTCCTTCCCAGGTTGGATGGAACTTCAAGCAACCTGGTCTAGTATGAAGTGTCCCTGCCCATGACAGGGTGGCTGGAACTAGATCATAGTATCATAGTATCAGTCAGGGTTGGAAGGGACCACAAGGATAGTATCATAGTATCAGTCAGGGTTGGAAGGGACCACAAGGATTATCTATTTCCAACCCCCTGCCATGGGCAGGGACACCCCACACTACATCAGGCTGGCCAGAGCCTCGTCCAGCCTGGTCTTAAAACACCTCCAGGGATGGGGCCTCAACCACCTCCCTGGATAACCCATTCCAGGGCTTCACCACTCTCATGGTGAAGAACTTCCTCCTCCCATCTAGCCTGAATCTCCCCATTTCCAGCTTCATTCCATTCCCCCTAGTCCTATCACTACCTGATGTTCTGAGAAGTCCCTCCCCAGCCTTCCTGTAGGCCCCCTTCAGATCCTGGAAGGCCACAATGAGGTCACCTCGGAGCCTTCTCTTCTCCAGACTGAACAGCCCCAACTCCTTCAGTCTGTCCTCATAGGAGAGGTGCTCCAGCCCTCTGATCATCCTCGTGACCCTTCTATGGACACCTTCCAGCACCTTCATATCCCTCTTGTAATAGGGGCTCCAGCAATGATCTTTAAGGTCCTGTCCAACCTGAACCACTCTATGAATCTATGATTCATGACACAAGCTTCATGCTGATTCCCAGGGAGGGTTTTCCATCACACCAAGGGCTCTCCTGGAGTGAAACACATTCCTGGGCACATCCCCTTTGAAAGAAACACCTGCCCAGCTCTCCTGCTTCATCCCTGCTGGTCCTGGCAGGAGGCACCCTGTCAGGGCCTGGCAGCTGCAGGCTATCCCACTTAGCCCATTAAACAAGGTTAATTAATGCTACATGACAGCAGAGCACGTATGGGAACTGGCAGGAATGTCCGTGAAGGGAGGCATGGTGACAACGTGATTCATAACCGTATGGCAGCCAAACACAAAGTCCTTCTGGTTTCTGTTATTGTGTTAATAGGTCAGAGGCAGTGGAGAGAAATTCAATGACTGATTAGGTCCATAAATTCTACAGGTAACTCCCATGACCCTTGGAGCAAACCCAAGCCTGTTGCTAAGGAGAAGGATTTAATCACCAGACACGTGAGGCAGAGTCACAGGCTGTCACAAGTGTGTCTACATGGAAGGAGCAGAAGATGGAGACTCAGGAGGAGTCCTCTGTGACAGAGCAGGGGTTAGAAGGACCTCAAGCCTTGTCTCCCCCAGGTCCCGTACTAGCTCACAGGAAACAAGATGCTGTTGGCATTTCTGACACATTCTTGGAGGGATTTCCCCTCCCTGTAAAAAGCTGGAATGCTGCACTTTTCATGGAATCATAGGAACAAGGAATGGTTTTGGTTGTAAAAGACCTTCATAATTATCAAGTCCAACTTAACTCAGAACTACCAAATCCACCACTGAACCATGTCCCTTAGCATCACACCTACACAGCTTGAAAATACTTCCAAGGATGGAGACTCCACCACGTTCAGTACGTGACAACCATTTCAGGGAAGGATTTTTTCCTCATGTCCAACCTAAACCTCCCCTGGTGCAATCTGAGGCCATTTCTTCTTGTCCTATCACTTGGTATCAGGGAGAAGAGACCAACCCCCACCTGGCTCCATCTCCTTTAACAAATGTTTATAAATATCTGAGGGCTGGGTGTCAAGAGGGAGGGGACAGGCTCTTCTCCATTGCACCCTGTGATAGGACAAGGAGTAACGGACATAAACTACAGCACAGGAGGTTCCACCTCAACATCAGGAGGAACTTCTTTGCTGTGAGGGTCACAGAGCACTGGAACAGGCTGCCCAGGGAGGTTGTGGAGTCTCCTTCTCTGGAGACTTTCAAGACCCATCTGGATGTGTTCCTGTGCTGGATTCTATGGTCCTGCTCAGGCAGGGGGCTTAGACTTGATGATCTTAGAAGGTCCTTTCCAACCCCTAACATCCTGTGATCCTATGATCCTTTCAGGGAGTTGTAAGAGAGTGAGGTCTCTCCTCAGGTTTCTTATCTCCAGGATCAAAAAACTCCACAAAATATCTGGGGGCTTCTCAAGCCTGGGAACCCCATTCTGGGGACCACTTTTCCCTCACAGAGAGAGCAATGATGGATTGGGACCTCCCCTATGGGGACAGGCTGCAAGAGTTGAGGCTGTTCATCCTGGACAAGAGAAGGCTCAAGGGAGACCTTAGAGCAGCCTTCCAGTACATGAAGGGGGCTACAAGAAAGCTGGGGAGGGACTTTTCACAAGGGCTTATGGTGACAGTATGAGGGGCAATGTATTGAATCTTGAGGAGGGCAGATGTAGACTGGATGCTAGGAAGAAATTCTTTCCAGTGAGGGTGGTGAGACACTGGAACAAGTTGCCCAGGGAGGCTGTGGATGCCCCCTCCCTGGAGGTTTTCAAGGCCAGGCTGGATGAGGCTTTGAGCAACCTGAAGTAGTTTGAGGTGTCCACACCAATGGTGGGGAGGTTGGAACTAGATGATTTGTAAGGTCCTTTCCAACCCAAGCCATTCTGTGACTCTGTGATTCTACGATGAAGACTCAGTGCCCTCCTGCATGCAGCAGGCCAGCTCACTCACACATGCTGGACCAGAGCTGAGTCTCATCCCAAGCTGCCACAGGGAGGGGAATTAATGAGAATGAAATGAAGAAAAATCCCATTTAGCAGCATCTCAAACTGAAGTGAATTTGCTCTCTGTGGAAAGCTGGTCTCCTTTTCAATGCTCTTGTTTCAAGGCTCTCAAGAAGAGTCCTCTGTGATTCACATCAGCATTAATGGGAGCTAAGCATTTCAATCCCTGTCCCCAGAGCACTTAGGAGAGAATCCATCCCTTCTTTGTGCTCGTTAATAGCTCCGTAACCCTCCTCCCCCCCCAGACACAGCTGACAAAGGCATTTCTGTCACTCTTCGATTCTCCCTTGTACCAGAGAACGGATGGTGAAGAAAGCTGGTGGCTCAGGAGGGCTGAGCAGGCTCCAAGAAAAGGAGAAAAGCACCGGGTTTAACTCTGCATCATCTCTCAGACTGAGCTGGTTTGGTTCTCCTCCTGTATAACCCATCTGCCAGTGATGGAGCTCCTCTGGGTTTACCTTGAGGCAAGCAGGGAGGTGGGTCTGTTATTTCAGGAGGTGCTTGGTTCTGCTCAGCATTGGATGCTGGATTCTGAGAGCCAGCTCTGTGTGACAGCTCCATCTGGCATAGCATGAAGTTCACTAGTGCTGGCCACCAACAGGAGCAAGAACAGTTGCTCTCATTTCAACCCCCAGCTCACACGCAGGCTCTGACACCAGATAAGATGCCTGAAGAATTCAAGACAGACACAAGTCTCCTCTGCTCAATGGAGAGGAGGTTCCTCTGCTAGCCAGACTGCTCTTCCACAGAACTGTCCTGTCTCCTCGTGGACCAGCACAAGCTTTTGTTGTCCACAAGGTCCTGCAGAAAGGAGTTCTCAGCTTAACTGTGTGCCATGTGACAGTCACCTCCTCTGGGCTGCTGCTTCAGTGGCCATTTGCATCCAAGATTTCAGGTGCCTGCACCTCCTTACCAATCACAGATGGGCTAGGTGCTCTCCATCACCTCAGGGGAGGAAACTCACCCCAAAAGAGCTGTTAGCATTGTGCTAAGAGCCCAGGACCTGCTTTGACATCCCAAGTGTCACAACCTGCCCCTGTTTCTTTTCACCTTCTAACCAAGGGATCTCACAGCCAGTTTCTCTGCTGGAGTATCCATAAGGAGGTAACAGAGAAGAGGAACAAGCCATGGCAAGACGAATGCTGTTTCCAGCTGTTCTGCTTGCACCCTCAAAAGCACGAGGAGCTGTCACAGATGCTGGAGTTGAGTCATGTGCTTCAATCTTTTAATTAAAGCATAGGGCCTACGGCCTCTGAATCCTGAGGCAAGCTGGATGCATGTGATACCTGACTAATTAAAACGGGATGTTTAATTAAAACTTGCATTCAGGGGGTTGACAAAGCTAAACTGCTGCTAATTGGCTTTTGGCTCCTGTCATGAAAGCCTGACTTATGGATTCAACGGTGCCTGTGATGAAAACCAGCAGCTGAGCCTAGAGCTGCAGCCTGGGATGAACCTGACCCTAAAGACTGTGCCATGGAGCAAGAGAGCAGACTGGACAGTGCCATGTCTCAGGGCTGGAATGGTCTGGGTTGGAAAGGACCTTAGAGAACATTAGTTCCAACCTCTCTGCCACGGGCTGGGACACATTCCACTAGACCTGGCTTCTGTCACCAACAGTGTGGCCAGCAGGACCAGGGCAGGGTACTCAGCACTGGTGAGGCCACAACTTGAATTCTGGGTTCAGTTTTGGGCTCTTCTCTCCAAGAAGGGCATTGAGGTGGTAGAGTGTGTCCAAAGAAGGGCAGTGAAGCTGGTGAAGGGTCTGGAGCAAAAGACTTGTTTGTACCCAAGGAATTTTCCTCCTGCAGCCTCCTCCTTTCTCTCACAGAATCACTTTGTTTGTAAAAGACCTTTCAGATCAAGTCCAACCGTCAACCCAGCACTGCCAAGTCCACTCCTCAGCCATGTCCCTCAGCATCACATCTACACATCTGCTCTGGGGATGGGGACTCCACCACTGCCTTGGGCAGCCTGTTTCAGGGCCTGACAACCCTTTCAGTGAAAACTTTTTTCCTTTTGTCCAACCTAAACCTTCCCTGGTGCAACTTGAGGCTGTTTCCTCTTGTCATATCACTTGTCATTTGAGAGAAGAGACCAACTCCCACCATTTTCTACCATTTCCCCCTGTCCTCATGCAGCAACACAGCAGACACACGTGCGGGGAGCTGGACTAGGTGATCTCCAGAGGACCCTTCCAACCACTATCAGTCTGTGATTCTGTACTCCACAAAGCTGGCAGGGAGAATCTCCACTCCAGAAAGGCCAGTGGAGAATTCAGACGGGGAAAAAGCTCCATGTCCCCTGTGCCAGGCAGACACAAGCTGGAGGAGGCAATGCAGTGGGTTTTGCCCCATGCCAAGCCTCGAAGCCAAGCTGTTGCTTGCCAGATGGTAGGATTTTGTTAAAGCCACTTATTGTTTGATAGTGTTGATAAGGTGCTGCTGCAGAGAGCAGGAATCGCTGCCAGGCCTGGCAGTCTGACATTTAGAGGCCTTATCAGCTCAGTCCAGGCTGTTCTTACTTAGTCCTGTTTGCCTTGAGTCATCAGATCTCAAGGTGAAATCTTGCACATGAATCTGCATCTGGCCATCCCTGTACTAAGGAGCTGCTGCAGGGTTATGGGTGTTTGCTGGGTGTGGAGAAGGCAAGGCAGGGTTTCCAGGAAAGCTTGGGATGTCCCTATGAACAAGAACTTGATTTGGATGTCCCAAACAGTTGCCTGCTCCACACAAGTCTGGATGTCACCAGGCTGTCTGCCTGCTGTGTCCTACCAACCCCTGAAAGGGGGTTGTGGCGAGGAGGGGCTGGCATCTTTCCCCAGGTAACAAGTGACAGGACCAAAGGAAATGGACTCAAGCTGCACCAGAGGGGTTTAGGCTGGACATTAGGAAAAAATTCTTTCCTGCAAGAGTGGTGAGGCATTGGAACAAGGCTGCCCAGGGAAATGGTGGAATCACCACCCCTGGCGGCGTTCAAAGAATGAGTAGATGTGGTACTCTGGGACATGGTCTAGTGGTCCTGAAAGTGTTGGGTAGAAGGTGGGACTTGATCTTAGAGGTCTTTTCCATCCTTAATGATTCTATAATTCTACAATTCAGTATGTGGCTAAACCTGTCTGCACCATTCCAGAGTGCCCAAGCTCTGTGCCTGTGGGATTGCTTTGCTTCCTTAGGATCTTCATCCTACCACATCATCTCCCCTAAGCTCTGTGCGAGGTGCTGACTGCAGTAACCAGCCAGAAGCCCCCAGTCCTGTCACTGGGGAGCACAGATGGCTCCAGCCACTGGCTTTGTTCACACAGACAACTAGGGCAGTGTATTTCCTCAGCAGGCAGAACTGATTCAAAGGCTCCAGGCTGGAAATCAAACAAGCATAGATTCTTTTCAAGCATGACCTTGCTCAAACCCTTTCATTGCCCCCCATGTGGCTCTGGGATTCCCAAGGCCTCCTCCCAGCAATGCTGAATTCATGTTGAGTTTCTTGTACCTTTTATTTAGAATTGTAGAATCACAGAATGAGTTGAAAGGGACCTTTAAAGCTCATCTAGTCATAGAATCATAGAATGGCTTGAGTTGGAAGGGACCTGAAAGATCATCTAGTTCCAAGCCCCTGCCATGGGCAGACACCTCCCACTAGAGCAAGTTGCTCAAAGCTTCATCTATCCAGGTCTTAAACAATTCCAGGGATGAGGTGTCCAGAACTTCTCTGGACACCCTATTTCAGTGTCTCAACACCCTCACAGTAAAGTACTTCTTCCTAATGTCCAACCTAAATCTGCCCTGCTGTAGTTTAAAACCATTGCCCCTTGTCCTGTGACCACAGGCCCTTACCACAGTGATCTGTACCCTGAGTAGCCCCAGGCTTCAGGGGTTCTCTTTGAAAGGAGGTTTCTCATGCAACTTCACCAAGTCCTGGAGCTGTGCATTAACCAGTGCTGAGGACACTGCTGGAAGCAAGAGACTTTGGGAAAAACCACCTATTATTCTCTGTGCATTATTTCCCTGTGCTAGGAGCAGCATGCATAACAGCACAGCTGGGATGGGTGGTGGGTGCCTTGGGGGATAGGTCACACCTTGCTTCTCCCAGTCTGAACCAGAAGTGTTTTACTCCTGCTGGGAATCCTTGTGCTCACTTGAACCTGTGGCTCCCCAGTTTGCAGACCTTCTGTGGGCAGGATAGCTGGTTCTCTGCAGCCTGCAATCATTTCTCAGCATGCTTTGGGAGAAGCCTGTATGAAGAGGAGAGCCTGAATCACTGTCAAGGGATCCTACATCTTTGAGGGGCAAACAATCAGGTATGAAACTCACAGAATCATAAAGGTTGGAAAAGACCTCTAAGATCATCAGGTCCAACCTTCAGCCCAACACCTCCATGACCACTAGGCCATGTCTCAGAGTTCCACATCTACTTGTATTTCAAACACCTAAACTCCACACCAGAAGATAGAACTGCCCAGTGGCCTGTGAAGTTACAAGCTTCCAAGAATTTGGGGTCACCAGATAAAGTTATTAGATACCACCAGAGCTGCAGTGACCTTCTGTCTCAAGCACTGCTGTGGGATCAACCTTGGTTTAGCTTACCCTCCAGAAGAGGGTAGACCTCGGACTATTCCTTGCAGCCTAGCAAAGGCCAGCTCTGCACACAGGGACAGTCAGTGTGGATCAGTTCATGGGTGGCAACTTGCTTGGCTGTCCTTAGTCCTGGGACTAAACAAGTGGAAGAGGTATCTGATGTCCTGGGCTGCTCCTTGCTGACAGTTCTTTTCTGTGAGGGTGTGCTGAAAATGTTCTGTCCTTGCTTTGATTTTTCAGGGAGAAGAAATGTAAGCACCTAATAATAGACCTTTGATATCATCCCATTAACTCCTGGTTTGCTTCATTAACACTCAACAACAAAACACCTCAGCTTCTCCCTGGCAAAACCTAACATATGTCCCTTTGAAATCCTGGCTACAACTGCTGGCTCTGTTACAGAAATGCTGAGAAAAAGACAGCCCAAGGAAGGGTCTGCTGCCTGCTCACAGGCCCATGGAGGGGTGAGCAAGGTAAGTGTGAAAAACTGCTTAAAACATTACAATACTGTGGAGTGATGGGTGCAGGTCTGTAGTGAGTTGGTCCTGAGCTTCATGCTTTCTGTATGCCCAGAGGAGATCCACTTTGGATTCACCCTTGCCTGGGCCTGCTTCAGCTGCACTGCATTAGGTGTGTTCCTGGAGAAATCTACCAGCCTGTGGGCTTGACAGGAGTCCAGGTCCTGCTATAGCTCTGCACACAGACATCAGGGAGGAAATGCAGGTTGAGAGTACTGCAGATACTTCCACATCCTGGGCTTGGGGCCAAGCTCTCCCTCTGCCCTGGAGTGTTGTTACCATGATCATAGAATCTTCCTTTCGGATCATTGAGTCCAACCATTACCCCCAGCACTGCCAGGTCACCACTAAACCATGTCCCTCAGCACCTCATCTACATGGCTTTTAAATCCCTCCAGGAATGGGGACTCCATCACTGCCCTGGGCAGCCTGTTCCAGGGCTTGACAACCCTTTTGGGAAAGAAATCATTCCTCATGTCCAACCTAAACCTTCCCTACTGCACCTTGAAGCTCTTTCCTCTTGTCCTATCACGTCTTACTTAGGAGAAGAAACTGACAGCCACCAAGATGATACTGATTGAGTATGGCTGCTTCTGCCATCTGAACCCCATTGAGAAAGCCATGAACTTTGCTAGCAGCTGGTTTATACAGGCAAGACTAGAGTAAGTTCCTTCCCATCATCCCTGGTGGGGCAGCTGAGGACATGTCAGGCAGCAAGAATCTCATCTCCCAGCTCTGAAGCTTACAGCTAGCCAAAATCCAAGTGGGATCCTCAGGACTTATCTCTTCCCCTCTGGAGCACTTAAAGCCACTTTGCAGACTGAGGGTGGAAACCAGCACAGGCTGGACCATGTATTTGTGCACATCTCTCCTTTTTCTTCCTTCAGCCAGGCCTGATGGAGATCCAAGGTCCCTCTCCCTACATCAATGGACCCAGGGGCAGTGTCCTGCCAATGCTGAAGCTGCATGCTGGCCCTTGTTTCTCCTCCACCCATGTCTCTGCAACTCTGGGGCAGTTTCGAGGCTTCTACAACTGACAGTCACTGCACCCAGCAAGTCTGAAATAGCCCAGACCAGGCATGGAGGTCAAAGCCAGGCAGCTTTGCTGTGAGATCACAGAATTACAGACTCGGAAGGGGGGAACAGACTTCTGGAAATCATCTAGTCCAACACCCCTGCTAGAGCAGGGTCACCAATGTCAGGATGCACAGGTCAGGCATGTTTTAAATGACTCCAGAGATGCAGACTCTGCCAAATCTCTGGGCAGCCTGGTCTAGTGCTCTACCACCCTCAGAGTAAAGAAGTTCCTCTTCATGTTTAGATGGAACTTCCTGTGTTCAAGTTTGAGCCCCTTACCTTTTGCCCTGTCACTGGGCACCACTGAAAAAAGACTGGCCCCAGATAGAGATAAAAGATGAATTTGTAGAGCAATTCACAGGAAGGCATCAAAAAAGCAGCCTTTCATCAGATCTATGACCCTTGTCACTGCTAGCAGCCAAGAGGAGAGCTCAGGGAAGAGGGCTCTCCTTCTATCTGCATTAGTAATGGCCAAACCTGACATCAGACTGACTTCACTGCTGATGTTATGCCTCCAACTGCCACAACAGTGAGAGCTTTGTGAAGAATGTGACCAGTGTCACTGATCTGCCAGCTCTGTGGAGACCCTCCCACAGCCTGGGCACATCTCCCAGGTACCAAGGGTGCAACATAAGGCTGGGCTTGTTTCCAGCCCCATAGGTGTATGCTAAAGGAGCACTCTTTGGGCTGAGGAGACATGTAGATGTGATGGATGCAGGCATCAAAGTGATGTGTGCCAGCAACACAAGTACAGGCAACTCCATGTGGGCTGCAATGAAGGTGATGGGAGGAAGCAAGGAGATGTTTTGTCTGGAACTATAGCAAGGTGAAGGTCCTGATGCAAGCCAGTCCACCCAGAGCAGGTAGCTCCCTTTAATGACTGTGCTGAGCCATGTCTTGAGGAAAGCAAACATAACAATGGCAAATTACCACTACTTGTGACTCAGCTGGGAGCACACTGACCTACAGCTGCTATTATGCAGCTGGTGGCATTTCCAAACCATCCTGGAAGCACAGGGCTCGTTGGCTGTGTGTCAGTGTTGCTAAGCTTTGAGAGATGAATGAGACTGGGGAGAGGCAGAGGACAGCTTGCATCTGTGCAATGACTTCTCCAGGTTCCTGCATGGTCCAGCAGCACACAGGGTCCTGGGCAGGTGGAAATAAAACCATGGAATGGTTTGAGCTGGAAGACCATCTAGTACAACTCCCCTGCAGTCAGCAGGGGCATCTGCAACTAGACCAGGTTGCTCAGAACCCCAAACAACCTCACCTGGAGTGGTTCCAGCAGTGGGGCATCATGTCTCTGGGCAAACTGGACCAAGGTCTCACCATACTCAGCATCAAAGATTCCTTCCCTTTCTGTAGTTTGAATCTCCCTGCCTTGCCCTGTCACAACAGACCCTGCTCAAAAATATGTCCCTGGCTTTCTTACTTGCCCCTTTAAGTACTGAAAGATCACCAGAAGGTCTCCCTGGAACCTTCTCTTTTCCAGGCTGAACAGCCACAACACTCTTAGCCTGGTCTCACAGCAGAGCTTCCAGTCCTCCCATCACTGCTGTGGTCTCCTCTGGCCCCACTCCAACAAGCCCATGTCTTGGCTGTGCTGAGGACTCCAGAGCTGGCCCCCACACTGCAGGTGGGGTCTCAGCAGAGAGGACCAGAGGGGCAGAATGCCCTCCCTCCCCAAGCTTATAGCTCCCCTGGACCAGCACTAACAGCCAGGTCCCCAGGCAGAGGAGCTGGTTCTTTGCTAGAGCTGCATTTTTGCAGGCAGAAGAATCACACAGCTACACCCACACTGCTCCCTGGAGAAGCTGGGAACACGCCATCCTGAACATATTCTTCCTTAAGCAACTTGGTCTGGTGAAAGGTGTCCCTGCCCATGGTGGTGGAGGGTTTGAACTAGATGACCTTAAAAGTCTCTTCCAGCCCAAAACAGTCTATGATTCTGTATTTGTGGAAGAAGTGACATGAAGCACCCTTTGGTCCTCCTCAGCCCTCAGAGGGTTGAGTGCTGGAGCAAAACCCTGCATGCTAAAGGGCATCCTTGAGGGCACTGAAGTCAGGGAGAACAGAGAAGTCAGGATGGAGAACATATTGCCCTCTGCCCTGGTGTGCCTCTTCATCTGCAGAGTGGCATTCCCAGAGGGCACAGCTTCCTCCAGGCTCCCCTGCTTCCGACTGCAGCTGCTGCGAGCGGCTTGATGGAAGGAGCAGAGCTGAATCCAATTAGAGAGATCCGGAAACCAAAGAGGAGATGGGAACATGGCCAGGCTGCTGAGAGCTCTGTGCCCTTGTGCCAGCGCAGGAGAATCACAGATGAAGAGGACAGTGTGCCCAGTCCTGCTTTGATTCACAGAATGTCAGTATGGTGGGGGTTGGAAGGGACCTCTGGAGATCACCAGTCCAGCCCCCCTGCTAAAGCAGGGGCACCCACAGCAGCTTGCCCAGGATCACAATGTCCAGGAGGCTTTGGAATCTCTCCACAACCTCTCTGGGCAGCCTTCTCCAGGGCTCCAGCACCCTCACAGCAAAGAATTTTCTCCTGTCAGATGGAACCTTCCAGGTTCCAGATGGTGCTCATTGCCCCTTGTCTTGTCCCTGGACACCACTGAAAAAAGAGTCTGGCCTCATCCCCTTGTCCCCTAGCCTTTAGCCATCGATCAGCATTGGGAAGATGCCTCTCAGGCTTCTCCAGGCTCTCTGCGTGTCAGAAGGAACTGGCTCATCAGACAAAATTTTCCACATCTCAGGCAACGACTAATTCATAGAATCATTTTGGTTGGAAATGACCTTTAGGATCATCAAGCCCAACCCTTACCCAATTCTACCAACACTGCTGCCAAGCCATGTCCCTCAGCACCACATCTCTGCAGCTTTTAAACACCTCCAGGGATGGGGATTCAACCACCTCCCTGGGCAACCTGTTCCAGTGTTTGAGAACCCTTTCAGCCAAGAAGTTTCTTGTAGTATCCAACCTAAACCTCCCATGGTGCAACTTGAGACCATTTCCTCTTACCCTGTCACTTGTTAATAGAGATGAAATCAACCTCCACATGGGTCCAACCTCCTTTCAGAGAGCTGTAGAGAGCTAGAAAGTCTCCCCTCAGCCTCCTTTCCTCCAGACTAAACAACCCCAGTTCCCTCAGTCTGTCATTATTACTCTTTGTAAAAGTAGTAGGTTCATTGCACAGCCCTAATTAGAGAGAAAATAATTAAGAGAAGCAGACACTGTATTCCCTAAGGAGGCTGCTCAGCAGCAATCTCTACTGCAGCTGATTCTCCTTAGATCACTGCTCCTTACAGCATTTCCTCTTCACTCTAATTCTCCAAGCCCGGGATTCCCCTTTTCATGGTGCAGAAGACATAAGAGAACAGGTATTAGGTATTCAACTTGTGTTCTGAGATCCTGGGCCAGCTACAAGTGTTGTCCCCCACTGATGGTGCCCTGCTCCCCCAAATGGAATGGGCTGCACAGGAGGTGGTGGAGTCACTGTCCCTGGAGGTGTTCAAAAAGGGATTGGATGTGGCATTTGAAGCCATGGTTTAGCAGTCATGAGGTCTTGGGTGACTTGATGATCTTTGAGGTCTTTTCCAACCTCATGGATTCTATGATTCTATGAAATGCTGTCTCTGACATGCAGTGGTCATTGTCTCTAGGTCATCCTCTCAGCAGCAGCTCCTCAAGGCCCACTGTTCACCTCTGGCTCAGAGGAACACTGGCCCAGTGATGTGACACACAAAAGAATCCTCAAGCAGTCAGCTCAGCTCCATGGATCATCTCAGGGCACACTGGAGAGGGAGCTGCATCTGCAAGGGATTTGGAATTAAAGAAGGGGCAGTGGAGGAGGTTCAACAAAATAAAAGGACAAACAGCTCAGTGGAAATGCACTGGTAGGAGCACAGACACCTTTTAGGAGCTTTCAGACAAGAAGCAGAACCTGAAGAAATGAGCTTAAAGCCAGCATCTTGGTGAGTGCTGAAGGAGTGCACTGGTGTTGCATCCATCTTAGCTCTGCAGTTGTTGCTGTGCAGAGAGAAGAGCAGGTCATGGCAGCTCCCCAGGGGATGGCACGCTGACACACAGAGTCATGGAATCATTTAGGTTATCCAACTGTTAACACTACCAAGTCCACCACTAGACCATGTCACTGAGCAATGGGCTGCCCAGGGAGGTGGTGGAGTCACCATCATTGGAGGTGTTCAGGAGGAGACTTGATGGGGTGCTTGGTGCCATGGTTTAGTTGATTAGGTGGTGTTGGATAGGTTGGACACGATGATCTCAAAAGTCTCTTCCAACCTAGTTTATTTATTCTATTCTATTCTATTCTATTCTATTCTATTCTATTCTATTCTATTCTATTCTATCATTTTATATCCCTTCAGGGATGGCGACTCCACCACTTCCCCAGACAACCTGTTCCAGGGCTTGGCAACCCTTTTGGGGAAGCAATTGTTCCTAATGTCAACCCTAACTCCCTGCTGGTGCAGCTTGAGGCCATTTCCTCTTGTTCTTTCACTTGTTACGGGGGAGAAGGGACCAACCCTTAACAGTAGTGCTCCTGCTTGGCCTCATGTCAGCAGAACTGGGCCAAACATCACTTACTCTCTCCATTAAAATAAAAAATATCCTCTGGCTGTTGCTGTTTGTCTTACCAAAGAGAATCCCCACTGCCCAGGACTGTCAGACAGAACCTGAGATATGTTACTGAACTTGCCTAAAAGTGAATTTACAAGAGCAAAATCTGCTGCAAGGAATAAGCCTGGACGTCAGGCCACCTTCTGACTCACAATGCTGCTGTGACCAAGAGCAGCCTCTGTTCTCTGGGAAAACTACTTTGGCAAGTAAAGGACTGCATCAGTAATACCCTTCAAGAGAAGATTCTTCTGAATCATTTCTTTCACAAGACCTCAGGAGAGTCAACCAAGCCTCCTATGGAGGTTTCATTCATCATAGGACTAGAGGTACAGTCACCATATGACCAAGAGAGACCTGGGGCTATTTAGTTTGGAAAAGAGAAGACTGAGAGGAGATCTTGCTAATGTTTACATATATCTGAAGGGTGGCTGTCAAGAAGAATGGTGTCCTGTGATAGGACAAGGGGCAGTGGATACAAAGTGGAACACAAGAAATTCCACCTCAGCATGAGGTAAAAATTCTTTACTGTAAGGGTGTTGGAGCCCTGGAGCAGGCTGCCCAGAGAGGTTGCAGAGTCTCCTTCTCTGGAGACTTTCAAGACCCATCTGGATGTGTTCCTGTGTGACCTGCCCTAGGTGATCCTGCTTTGGCAGAGGGGTTGGACTTGATGATCTTTTGAGGTCCCTTCCAACCCCTAGCATTCTATGACTCTAAGATGCCACTACTGTTGTCCTTCGAGATTGGTCTGTCAGGCACATGCCC
Source organism: Picus viridis (assembly GCA_033816785.1). Lineage (NCBI taxonomy): Eukaryota > Metazoa > Chordata > Aves > Piciformes > Picidae > Picus > Picus viridis. The sequence continues at coordinate 34,387,333 of CM066585.1, read as the reverse complement.
AGGCACGGCCTCATCACCTAGTTGTTCATGCAAACATGGCTGGTGCTAAGACCATTAGCTCCCAAACAGGGCATGAGGGAATGAGCTCATTGTAGTGTTGGTGGTAGGGAATAGAGAGGCTGTGAGGTGTTATGAATTTCCACCAAAGCCTTGGAGAGTGAGAAGTAGCTTCTCTAGTCAATGGCAAACATCAAGTCAGGCTCCCCTTGATGTTGAGGGAACAATACCTGAAGGGAATCTAGAGGAAGGCTGGAGAGGGACTTTTTCATAAGGGTGTCCAGCGACAGGACAAGGAGAAATGGTTTTAAGCTGAGGGAGAGTAGGGTTAGACTGGATCTTAAGAAGTTGCTCCATATGCGGGTGGTGAGACTCTGGAATAGGTTGCCCAGAGTGGTTGTGGATGCTTCCTCCCTGGAGTTTTTCAAGGCCAGGCTTGATGAGGCCTTGGGCAACCAAGCCTAGTTGAAAGGTGTCCTGGCCAATAGCAGGGGTGTTAAAGAGTAGATGACCTCTGAGGTCCCTTCCAACCTAGGCCATTAAATGAATCTATGAATATCTAGCTATGGTCAAGCTTGCCAGTTCCTTCCAAGGATGCCCACGTGTCCAAGATGTGCAGACCAGGATGTGAAAGAGTGATGGTGTTATGGTGAGTGTTAATTAGACACATGAAGCAGCAAAACTCTCTCCATACTTCAGCTCACTGCTGCAGTGTGTTGAGGACAGATCACCATATAGCTGTATCCAAATGGAGGCAAACCTCTCGAGTTTCGCCCTACCTACCCTCCTGGCAATATCCTCCCATCATTTTCTCATGGAATTCATGAAATCCAGCTGTGCACTGTGACAACCTCGGTGAACAGTCCAATTCCCCTGAGATTGGACTCAGGTTTGTCAGTGATCAGGGCAGAGATTTGGTATCTCTCACCATGAAAGAAAAGCAAAGCACCAGCAACCTGCTCTTATCTACCTAACAAATATCCCTTAGGCCAATGTTCCACTTGACCTTCCTTCTCCTTCAGGCTCAGGAAATGTCAGAGAGCTTGAGGCCATCCTGAAGAAAATGAGCTCCCCAGGGATTGCTATGAATGCTCTTATTTATGCAGAACAAATGAGCACCAGGAGAAGGATGGCCAGAAAAGGTCAAGGAGCTTAAACCACATCCAGTTAGGTCAGTAACAACTGGAGGTTTAGGTCTGGTTAGTTTGAAACAGTATAAAATCCTGCTGCATAGATTCATAGAATTGTTTTGGATGGAAAAGACCTCAAAGATCATTGAGTCCAACCATCGACCTAACATCATCATGACTCAAGACTCAAAAGTCTTTTCCAACCTGGTCTATTCTATTCTATTCTATTCTATTCTATTCTATTCTATTCTATTCTATTCTATTCTATTCTACCATGTCCCAAAGTGCCATGTATACATGTTTTTTGAACACCTCCAGGGACAGTGACTCCACCACCTCCATGGGCAGACTGTCCCAATGCCTGACCACTCCTGCAGGAAAGAAATTGTTCCTAATATCCAAGCTAAACCTCCCCTGGAACCATTGTATTTAAAAATATGGAGGTAATTCCTGAAAGGTGATGGAATCTTCTTCCTTGGAGAGATTCCAAACCTGCCTGGACATGATCTTGGGCAACATGCTTTAGGGGGACCTGTTTTAGCAAGGGGGTTGAACTACATGATCTCTAGAGGTCCCTGCCAACCCTCATCATGCTGGGATTCTGTAAACGGTGAGGAAAGTCCCATCAGACAAACACTGTCTGCTTAGATCTTGCTTTTCTCTATGCTGCATGGAAAATCTGAGCAAAGACTCAGGTTATAATGACAGGGGCCAAGATCTGTGTCTTGTGAACACATGCATGTAAACAAATGAAGACCATCAGCCTGCAGGCAAAGCACACCCACCTTCTGGGCTACATTTGGAATCATGGAATGGTTTGGGTTGGAAGGGACCTTTAGAAGACATCTAGTCCACCCCTGCTGCAGTTATCAGGGACATCTGCAACTAGAGCAGTTTCTCAGAGCCCCAAACAACTTGACCTGGAATGGGACATCTATTGCCTCTCTGGGCAACCTGGGATAGTGTCTCACCACACTCAGCATTGAAATTTCACCCTTCTCTGTAACCCAAATCTCCCTCTCTTTCTTCAAACCCTCACCCCTTGTCCTGTCACCACAGGCCCTGCTCAAAAGTCTGTCCCCAGTTTTCTGATCAGCTCCTTTAAGCACTGAAAGGCCACCAGAATGCCTCCCTGGAGCTTTCTCTCCTCCAAGCTGAATAACCCAAATTCTCTCATCCTGTCCTCACAGCAGAGGGCTCCAGCCCTTCCCATCATTGCTGTGGCCTCTTCTGGCCCTACTCCAACAGGTCCATGTCTGTGCTGAGGACTCCAGAGGTGGACACAGCACTGCAGCTGGGGTCTCAGGTCAGCACAGGAGCATGTGGATGCAAAACCACTGCTGTGTGCAAGCACCAAACATCGTCCTCTGTGCAGTCATCCATGTGGTCCTGGCGTTGTCCAGGGTCCAAGAAGGTGCACACTGAAGATCTTAGTCTGTCTGCCTCAAAATTATGCTCCATCTGTCTTCAATCCAATTACTGCCTTCCCACTCAGTCTGCCTCTGTGGCTGCTCACACTTTAGCTCTTCCATCCTGTTATTGCATTAAGTCTTTAAATCTGATTACTTTGTTTGGAGTTAAATTTAAACCTGATTAACTGCAGAAACAATGATTCTCACCAGTCCCAGCCCAAACACAGGAGAATGGCAGCTGAAAACCCCATGGGGCAATTCCTCCTTCTGCAGTGAGTGAAATGAGTGCCACAAAAATGATGCAAGGGCTGGAAGCCCTCTGCTGTGAGGCCAGGCTGAGAGAGTTGGAGTTTTTCAGCCTGGAGAAGAGAAGGCTCCAGGGAGACCTTCTGGTGGCTTTTCAGTGCTTAAAGGGGCTGATCAGAAAGCTAGGGACAGACTTTTGAGCAGGGCCTGTTCTGACAGGACAAGGGGTGAAGGATTTAAACTAGAGGAGGGAGATTAAGAATAGAGAAAAGGAAGAAATTATTAATGGTGAGGGTGGTAAAACCCTGTCCTAGGTTGCCTAGCAAGGTGGTAGCTGCCCCATCCCTGGAACCATTCCAGGTCAGGTTGTGTGGGGCTGTGAGCAACCTGCTCTAGTTGCAGATGTCTCTGCTGGCTGCAGTAAGGTTGGACGAGATGACCTTCCAAACTATTCTGTGATTCTATGACCATCCTTTTCTCTTGTCCTATATCTCTGAACAACCATCTGTGTGCTGTAGTCTGGCACAGTCATAACCAGGTTTGACAGCTGGCCAACATCTTGACTTTGCCTCAACATTTAATTGCCTAGAAATGCATCCTTCAGCTCTGAGCTGTGCTCACTGAGGCACCAATGTGAAGGAATACATCAGCTGGCATTCAGTGCACTCATGGGGGCTGGCCAGAGAGCAATAGCACTGCCAATGATGACCATGAAGCCCCAGCACAGAGGGCAGCTCAATGAAACTGCTTTCTTACTGAATGTGGTCCTCATAGGAAGGCCTGGAGTCCAAGCCCTGCTCTACCATAAGGCATCAGTGTGATGCTGGACTACTCCTCCAATCCCCTGACAGTGTAGACTAGAAAGCTCTAGGGCAGATGCGTAGTGGGTGGGCACGCCATCTAAGGAGGCCTCATGTGCTTCATATGGAAGTATGGAGACAGTCCAGAGGAAGCTACAATGATGCTGAGGAGACTGGAGTGTCTCTAGAAGGAGGAAAGGCTGAGAGACCTGGGACTCTTTGGCCTGGAGGGGATCCCTTCACTGCTGACCAATACCTACAGGGTGAGAATTAAGAAGAGGGGCCCAGACCCTTTTCTGTGGTGCCCAGTGGCAGGAGAAGGGGCAACAAGCACAAACTTGAACCCAGGAGGATCCATCTGAACATGAGGAGAAAATTCTCTGCTGTGAGGTTGCTGGAGCCCTGGAGCAGGCTGCCCAGGGAGGTTGTGGAGTCTCCTCTGGAGAGATTCCAAAGCCACCTGGACATTGTGATCCTGGGCAAGCTGCTGTGGGTGCCCCTGCTTTAGTAGGTGGGTTGGTTTGGATGATCTTCAGAGGTCCCTTCCAACCCCTACCATACCTCTCCAACACAGGCAGCCTGCAGGCTGACCCCACGCGGGTCTCAGAGCCTCAGCAGCCTCACAGCTCTGCACACTGCCCACCCCTCACAGTACCTCACCACCCATCTGAACCAAGCTGGCAAGGCACCATGGCTCTCAGCTACCTCAGCCCAGTGCTTCAGCAGCAGCTCCTCATTTCACAGCCCTTTGCCTCTTTGGCTGCTGCTCAAAACTGGGATTTTACAGAACATCAGGAAGCGCTCGTGGGCTTGGCCAAAGGCATGTTTTCAAAGGCACAGATGGGAGATGGCATCTCATTGCCTGCAGCTATCACCCCAGAGGCCTTCCCTTCAACGGGAGGAACCATGTATGTCCTGCCAGCATCCCCATATAGTGAGGCTGCATCACGGCCTTGCAGCCAACCCATCTGCTGGCATTTCCTACTGAATCCTCGATGCTGCAGACTCTGAGGATGTGCTGGTGTACTCAAAAGCTTGTCTGCCTTTCCAAACTGAATTAGCCTGAAAAAAAAGTCTCTCATCTCCTACTCAAATCTTAACTTGGGGGCATTCTAAGTCCAAAATTACAAGACTCCTGCTTTTCTGTACACATTCCTTCTGGCTATTTGCACTTAACCATCTCCTCTCATGTTGAGTGGCTGTGGGAACTGGGGCTGTTTAGTCTGGAGGAAACGGGGGAGACATCATTGCTCTCTACAAGTTCCTGAAAGGAGGTTGGAAGGAGGTGGGGGTTGGTCTCTTCTCCCTAGTATCAAGTGATAAAAAGAGAGGAAATGGCCTGAAATTGTGCCAGGGGAGGTTTAGGTTGGATATTAGGAAAAATTTCTTCCCTGCAGGAAGTGGAACAGGCTGCCCACGGAGGTGGGGAGTCACCATCCCTGGAGGTGTGTATATGGCACTCAGGGATATGGTTTAATGGCCACCGTGGTCTTAGGTTGATGGTTGGACTCTGTGATCTTAGAGGTCTTTTCCAACTGAAACAGTTCTGTCCTTCTATGATCTCTTAAGCATCATGGCCTCAAGTTGTGGCAAGAGAGGTTCAGGTTGTGTACTAGAAGAATTTCTTCACAGCAAGGGTTCTCAGGCACTGGAACAGGCTGCCCAAGGAGGTGGTGGAGTCACCACCCTGGAGACATTTAAAAGATGCATAGATGTGGTGCTGAGCAACATGGTTTAGTGGTTGTGGCATAGAATCATAGAATCATAGAATCAGTCAGGGTTGGAAGGGACCACAAGGATCATCTAGTTCCAACCCCTGCCATGGGCAGGGACACCCTACACTAGATCAGGCTGGCCAGAGCCTCGTCCAGCCTGGTCTTAAACACCTCCAGGGACGGGGCCTCAACCACCTCCCTGGATAACCCATTCCAGGGCTTCACCACTCTCATGGTGAAGAACTTAGCAGTAAGGAGGAATTGTGAGCTCTAGGTGAACAGCTGGACTTGATCTCAAAGGTGTCTTCCAACCTCAACAGTTCTGATTCTATGATGTGACTCTGTGGAAAGCAGTCTGGCATGTACTGAAAAAGAGCATCAGCATTGAAGGGGTTGGACTAGATGACCTCTAAAAGCCCCTTCCAATCCAAACCATTCTGTGATTCTATGACTACAATCCACATATGGTCTTTTCCATTACTGTCTCAAATCTAAACTCTCTCAGCCTTAGTCCCTCTTTCCCAATCTGATACTCTCTGGTGGGATACCGGCTCGTATCTGCTGGAGGACAAGGTATCTGGGGCCACTGGGACTTATTCTGGTCATTGCCTATTTGCCAAAACTCCCAATCACAAAGCCTGCTCTGGGAGAAGGATAAATGTAAGCACATTTCCACTACCAAACTTCTTGCTTCATGGAAATACAAAGCCTACAACCACCTGCTATAGGACTGAAGACCATCACGATCCTCTTCTCCAACATCCTCTTGTCCTATCCGCATACACTCAGCTCATCTGTTCTTACCACTGTGGTCAATCCAGCCACCCTCCATGTGCTACAACCATGGTTTGAACAGCTTCAATGTCTGGGTGCTCTCCACCATCACAGTTCTCCAGCTGAGGCTATGCTGGCATGATTTCCTCTACAGGAAGGACAGCTCACAGCATACTTCTGGAGTGTTTCTCATGCTCTCCTATGAGGTCTTCAACTGACTGCACTGCATATGGGGCTTGACCAAAAAATCATTGGGCACAACAATGATGTGAGGGCTGGAAGCCCTCTGCTGTGAGGACAGGCTGAGAGAATTGGTCTTGGTCAGCCTGGAGAAGAGAGGTCTCTAGGGAGACCTTCTGGTGGCCTTGCAATACTTAAAGGGGCTGATCAGAATGCTTGGGGACAGACTTGAACAGGGCCTGTTGTGACAGGACAAAGAATGATGGTTTAAATTGAAAGAGCAAGATTCACACCAGGGAGGAGGAAGAAATGTTTTACTCTGAGGGTGGTGAGACACTGTTCCAGGTTGCCCAGAGAGGTGATATATGCCCCATCCCTGGAACTATTCCCAGATCAGGTTGAACACGGCTCTGAGCAGCCTGTCTAGTTGCAGATGTCCACACAGACTGCAGCAGGGTTGGGCTAGATGACCTTTAAATGTGTCTTCCAAACCAGTCTGTGATCTCTTTAGGAAATACACCATTAGATACCCAACCTTGAAATACACAACAAACCTCTGGAACAGGCTGCACAGGGAGGTGGTGGAGTCACCATCCCTGGAGGTGTTCAAGAAATAAGTAGATGTGGCACTTTGGGACATGGTCTAGGGGTCATGAAGGTGTTGGGTAGAAGGCTGGACTTGATGAGGTTAGAGATGTTTTTCAACCTTTGTGATTCTATGATTTTTAAGAGAATGTGGGCTCTTTGTTCCTGTTTTTCCCTAAAGGACGCTCTTGGCCAGCGCTTCCAGGCTCATGTTTAACAGTGAGTGCCCAATGAGCACACAAGCAAAACACGACATCTCCTGAGACGCATAACCAGGATGCCCAGAGCCAGCAGTGAAACATGCTTGAGGGATCTGAGCATTCCCAGCAGCTGTCCCAAGCTCTCCCCCCACACCTCTAGGAAATAGCAGCGAGCTCCAGATCGGCTTCAAGCTCCCATGGCTTCCTCAAAACAGCCATGTCCTGCCACTTAAGTACCTTGGAGTGAGCCGGAGCAGATACCACCACAACATGCATGGCTGCAAGGTGGGACTGCTCAGGAGTTGTTTCACCATCTTGCCTGAGCCCTGGGGCAGGGGGCAGCTCCCCTGGGCACATGTGGAAGGCAAATCCCAGCAGCCCATCTGACATACCCAGCCTGCCTGTGCCAGCCAGTCTGCTCGGCAGAGACAGGACCAGAGCTGGAAGAGATCTGCTGTGCTAGCAGTCACTGGCAGACGAGACTTCATTAGCACAGAACATCAGTAAATGATGATTAATTTTATGCTTTCTGCTTTTAATAAGATTGTTGGTATCACACAGCAGCAGCAGGAGGAGGGGAAAGAAATTAAAGAATTGTTGAGGTTGGAAAAGATGTTTCAGATCATCAAGTCCCACTGTTAACCCAGCACTGCCAGGTCACCACCAAACCACATTCTTCAGCACCACATCTACACAGCTTTTAAATCCATCCAGGGGCAGGGACTCGACCACTACCCTTGGGCAGTCCCCTCCAGGCCTTGACAACCCTTTCCATGAAGAAATTCCTTCTCATGTCCAACCTAAATCTTCCCTGGTGCAACTTGAGGCCATTTCCTCTTGCCCTGTTACTTGGGAGAAGGGACCAACCTTCACCTGGCTCCAACCTCTTTTGAGGAAGTTACAGAGAGCCAGAAGTTCTCCCCTCAGCCTCCTTTTTTCCAGACTAAGCAACCCCAGTTCCCTCAGCTGCTCCTTACTAGACCTGTTTTTCCAGACCTTTCACCATCTTCATTGCCCACTTCTTCTTTGGACCCACTTCAGCACCTCAATGTCCTTCTTGGAGTGAGTGGCCCAAAATTTAACTCTGTGTTTAAGGTGCAGCCTCACCAGTTCTGAGTACAGGGGGACCAATCACTGTGCTGGTCCTGCTGGCCACACTATTGCTGATCCAGGCCAGGATGCTGATGGCCTTCTTGGCCACGATGCTGATGGCCTTCTTGGCCACCTGGGCACACACTGCCTCATCTCCAGCCAGTTGTTGACCAACACCTCCAGGTCCTTTACTACTGGGCAGTTTCCAGCCACTCTTCCCCGAGCCTGGAGTGCTCATGGGGTTGTTGTGATTCAAGTGCAGGACCCAGCACCTGGCCTTATTAAACCTTATCCCATTGGCCTTGGCCCATCGATCCAATCCGTCAAAATGCATACGGATTGACTGGCTTTTCTGTTTCTTTCCTTCCCTTCTCCAATAGCATGGGAAACTGCACTCTGGAGACCACTGCTTTGGATGTTTGCCTTCAGCCATGAGCTTCTGTCAGATTCCAGCCAGCCCAGGCAATAGAGAAGAGATGTTTTGGCATCACCAAAGTATTTCTCATGCCTAGGAAGCTGCTGGGACTGTAGGCTTGCCATCAGTTCTTGTGTCTCTCTAAAGAAGTGGAGGTCAGAAGGACTTGTCGCAGTTTGAGCTCACTAGAGAAACTGTCTCTTTCAGTCATTGCTTCTGCTTCTGGGTTTTATGATGTCCCTTCTAATCTGAAGTTTTCTATGACCAAAGTGCTATTACTTTAAAAAAAAAAAAAAGAGCCTTTTCCTGCCACAAACCTCACTGCCCAAGCAAAGATGCTCCAACCTTATTGCTGCACTGGGATTTCAGTGTGGGGGCAAAGCGGCTCCACTCTCTTCAGCAGAACAAGGCTACTGCCAAACCCCTTGGGCTTCATGTAGTCCTACCTCTGCATATGAGATTTCTCTGAGAGAAACCTCTTTCTGTTCTCCAAGGAGAAAACCAAGAGTGAGTGCCAGAGAGATCATAGGGCAGGTCAAAGAACCAGGATTTCATATTTACTTTGAAGCACTACTTTAGAAATACTTCTCATCACCATGGATACTGGGGCACTGGGAAGGCAACACCACAGCAGAGGCAGAGATGCTCAGGTGGCTGTTGTCAGGAAAGCACCTAGAGCACAGCAAGGAAGCTCAGACCTCACCTCAAGCGTAGGAAAAACACAGTATATCCAGCCTGTCTCCTGCTAACTCCTTCCTCCAGGCACGGGAGTCTGAGCCCCCACATCTGGATCCAAGCTTTGCATGTGGGAAAGGGTCGAATTTGGGATTACTCTCGAAATGGGGTGCCAACCAGACTGCATTTGGTGCTGAAGACACCCAAAAGACTTCAGAGGACGGAACTAAATGATCTTGAGGGTCTTTTCCAACCTAACCCTTTCATGAATCTACGATTTTCCAGGCAAACAAAGCACAGAGATAGGCACAGAGTGACAAAAGCACTCAGTGGCAGCACGAGACTAGGAAGGGTGTAGGCAGGGGAGGATGGGAGCCATTGTAGGGAGGGCTAACCAGATGAGCTAGATGGATTACAAGATGACTGTAGAGCCATTAATAAAAAAAGGAGAAAGAATAAATCAGTAATTCTGGAAGAGCTGAGATGTCTTAAAGAAATTATTCTTTAATAAGAAAGGACGTATGGCTAATTAGGAAGTAATGAAGAACTTGTCAGCGTATCTATGGAGAGTGAGGAGGCAAGGGGGACTCTGTACCCAGAGCTGAAGAACATCTGAATCACTGGAGCTGAGCAATACATCTTCTTGGCATGAGGAAAGCAGTTAATGGGCTCCCTGAATCATTCATGATTATTTATGAAGAGCTGAGGAATCCAGGAAGTACCGAGGGATGGGAGGGGGAATAATTCACATTTGCTTCAGGGATAGCTTTTTTTTTTTTTCCCCTAGGGGGAACAAAGAAAGGCTCTCAAGACCTTAAAGAAACACCAGCCTAAGGAGAAAAGGAGTTAGAATTACAGCACAAAAAGTCCTTTACAAAGAGTGGCCAGGCATTGGAATGGCTTGTTCAGGGAGGCGTTCAAGAAACATGTGGACATGGCACTTTGGGATATGGTTTAGTGGCCATGGTGGTCTTAGGCTGATGGTTGGACTCAGTGGTCTTAAACAATTCTATGATTCTATAAACAGCTCCAGAAGTCTCTAGAGAATAATGTCTGGAGGGAGGCCAGAGGAGGGCCACAAAGATGATCCAAGGGCTGGAGCACCTCTGCTATGAGGAAAGGCTGAGGGAGTTGGCGTTGTTCAGCCTGGAGAAGAGAAGACTCCAGGGGGACCTTTGTGCTATCTTCCAGTTCCTGAAGGAGATCTGTGGGAAGGCTGGAGAGGGACTTCTCATAAGGGTGTCTAGCAATAGGACAAGGGGGAATGGTTTTAAGCTGAGGGAGGTTTAGACTGGATCATAGGAAGAAGTTCTTCAGTACAAGGGTGGTAAGATTCTGGAATAGGTTGCCCAGAGATGTTGTGGGTGCACCCTCCCTGGAGATATTCAAGCCAGGCTGGATGAGGCCTTGGGCAATCAAGTCTAGTTGAGAGGCATCCCTGCCCACAGCAGGTGGGGTTTGAAGTAAGGTCTTCTTCTCTAAGGTCTCTTCCACCTAAGCAATTCCATGATTCTATGCTATCCTCAGTGTGGGGAAGATCCACTGGGACGTTCGACTGTCACATGCTGCAGCAGCAAGGGCATTACCAGTAAGGACAGGATAAATGAGTCCACAGGGAGTCCAAGCCTTGCTCACCTGGCCCAGGCTGCTTTGGATGGCCTCAAGAAACTTGGCTTCTGCAAGGACTTCAGGTGAGTGGTTAGGATCTGTGCATAGCCAGGTGGTCAAGCAAAGGAGGCCACCATGTGCACCGCAGCCTAAAGCAAGGCAATCACATCATGTGAAGGAGCAGCAAACAAAGGTTTGCCAGGAACACTAGGAGCAGGAATCAAAACAGAACTAAGGTAACCAGAAGACCTGAGGCCAGCAGGTGGAGGGAGAGGATTCTGCTGCTATGCATCAGTCTGGTGAGACCCCACCTGTAGTGCTGGGGTCAGCTCTGGAGCCAAACTTCTCAGCAGAGCAAGAGACCCTTTTTTCCCTGCTGTGCACTACTTCTCTGCCTGCCACACTCAGGCACTGGGATGCAGATCCCTCATCTAGGGCCAGGGCTATTGGTGGTATTTAATTACAGCCAGTCTGAAAACACACATTAAAAATAATCATCTGGGAATGAATCCTCAGGATAAACTGCAGAGCTGTGCAGCCCCTGATGCTGCCTACACCTGAAATATTCTCTGGAGCAAAAAGGTGGGGTTAATACATTTGTCCACATGCCCAAGTGTGAAGGAGCTAAGCTGTTACATAAACTGTTGTGCAAATAACCCACAGCCTGCATGTACATCTTCACAGCCAAATTCCACCAGCCTCATGCTGAAGGAGTAAATCACTGGGAGTCACCAGGGTCATTCCTGATGGCTGGGACCACTCTGCCCAAATGAAAGAGGCAGAATCTGGCCTGAAATTATCCACTGGACACCCATCTCATAGAATTGTTTTGGTTAGGAAAGACCTCTAAGAGTGTCAAGTCCAACCATCAACCTAAGACTGCCATGGCCATTAAACCATGTCCCAAAGTTACATGTCCATATGTTTCCTGAAGACCTTCAGGGATGATGACTCCACCACCTCCCTGGGCAGCCTGTTCCAATGCCTGACCACTCTCTCAGTGAATAAATTTTTCCTAATGTCCAGACTAAACCTCCTCTGGCCATTTTATCTCATTCTATTACCTGCTACTAGGGTAGATCAATAGGATGAAGGGCAGTGGTTTGAAACTGGAACAGGGTAGATCTGGGTTGGACATTAGGAGGAAGTTTTTTACAGCAGGAGTGGTGAAATACTGGAACAGGGATGTGGGTGAGGCCCCATCCCTACAGACATTGATGATCAGACTTGCTGTGGCGCTTGGCAGCCTGATCTTGTTGAAGATGTCCCTGCTGACTGCAAGGGGCTGGATATGATTACCTTTGAGGGTCCCTGCCAACCTGATGCAACCTGTGACCTCCCACCTCACTCCAACCTCCTTCCAGGGGGATTGTTCAGCCTGGAGAGAAAGAGGCTGGGGGAGACCTTGCGGGGAACCAGAAGGTCTCCCCCAGCTTCTTTCTCTCCAGGCTGAACAACTCCAGTTCTCTCACCCGCTCTCACCAGACCTGCTCTCCAGACCCTTCACCAGCTTCACTGCCCTCCTCTGGAACCACTCCAGCACCTCAATGTTCTTCTTAGAATTGTATACTCATAGAATGGTAGGGATAGGAAGGGAACTCTGAGGATCATTGAGTCCAACCCCCCTGCCAAAGCAGGATCAGGCAGGGCAGGTCACACAGAAATGCAGCCAGACAGGTCCTGAAATTCTCTAGAGAAGGAGAGTCTACAACTTATTTGGGCAGCCTGCTCCAGTGCTCCAGCATCCATAGAGTAAAGAAGTTTTTCTTGGAGTGAGGGGCCCAAAACCGAGCCCAGTATTTGGGGTGCAGCCTCACCAGCACCCAGTACGGGGGAACAATCCCCTTCCTGGTTCTGCTGGCCACACTATTCCTGATCCAGGCCAAGATGCTTTTGGCCTTCTTGGACACCTGAGCACGCTAAAGAGGCAGAATCTGGCCTGACATTACCCACGCAACACCCATTTGGGTTATCACTGGTCTTTAGACATCTCCTGGCTCCTTCAGGCTCTAACTGCAAATCAACCTGGAGACCCCACACAACCTTTAAACCAAATGATGGAAATACAATAAATATTGATCAGGGAAACGCTTCGCTGAGGTTAAAAGCTTCTCCCAGAGATGGTCATTAGGGACACAGCTCCGCTCCAGATCCCTGGTAAAAACATCTATTAATAGGTAGTATATTATAGTGGACTTTTAAGCAGCCTAAATCAGCACAGCTTCCCTGAATGCCAACATGCTCCCACCAGGTGCTGATGTTGGCCTTTGGAAGCTTCATTATATTTAATTGAAAACAAATAGCTCTGGGGGCATGTACAAGTAAAGCAGATGTTTTCTTTAGCTGAGGAACCCTGGTGTGATGCAAACTCTTCTGGAATGGCTTGACAAGTGGTAAATGCATAAATCCAACCTCTATGTTTTCCTTTTAAACTGTACTCATTTCAGCAGAGCCTGTTTTGACAGAACAACAGGACAGACAGCAGGAGCAGGGAGGTCATTCTGCCCCTGTACTCAGCACTGGTTTGGCCACACCTTGAGTCCTGTGTCCAGTTCTGGGCCCCTCAGTTTAGGAAAGATGTTGAGTTGCTGGAAGGTGTCCAGAGAAGGGCAACAAAGCTGGGGAGGGGTTTGTAGCACAAGTCCTATGAGGAGAGGCTAAGGGAGCTGGAGTTGCTTAGCCTGGAGAAGAGAAGGCTCTGAGGAAACCTTATTGCTCTCTACAACTACCTGAAGGGAGGTTGTAGTCAGGTGGGGGTTGGTCTCTTCTCCCAGGCAAGCAGCACCAGAACAAGAGGACACAATCTCAAGCTGCACCAGGGGAGGTTTAGGCTGGATGTTAGGAAGAAGTTCTTCACAGAAAGAGTGATTGGCCATTGGAATGTGCTGCCCAGGGAGGTGGTGGAGTCACCATCACTGGAGGTGTTTAGGAAGAGACTGGATGGGCTGCTTGGTGCCATGGTTTAGTTGATCAGATAGTGTTGGATGATAGGTTGGACTCGATGATGATGAAGGTCTTTTCCAACCTGGTTAATTCTATTCTATTCTAACAAGGAGTGATGGGTTTAAAGTAAAAGAGGGAGATTCAGACTGGAAGAAGGGAGAAATTTTTTACACCGATGGTGGTGGAACTCACTGTCTCAGGGTGCCCAGAGAGGCGGTAGATGCCCCACTGATGGAAATGTTCCAGGTCAGGTTGCTTGGGGCTCCTGATCACTCTGTGATTCCATGATTTTACTGCTTATATAGGGTGATAGACCCCACATTTGCATGACCTACTGGAAGACAACTCTGAATAAACCACACTGCATGTTATCCTTCAGACAGCCTTGGTGATGTTGGAAATCACCAGCCCACATGCTGGGTGAGGAAAACCTCCAGTATCCCACCCTTCCAGTCCCAGCCTGCTGGTTAAATATGAGCTCAACTTGCTTAATTTTTTGGCTAGACCTCCCCTCTCATTTGACAGAATGATTACTCTCCACAGTGGGTGAATCACCATCAACAACTCAATATAAACCCCAAGAAGCCCTAGCAGGACTGGGGGGATGATAAAGCCCTCAGATATGGGCTGCTAACACACAGACTTTATCAGGTGCTGGGCAGATGTCACTGCTGGAGCTGGGCAACCATGAAATCCTCCAGTTTTGCAAGAGCACTCAGGTTGATTGTTTTTTTTTTGTCAATTCTCATTACATGCACAGAATGGAAATGAGACAAATCACTGTGGTCAACTGCATTTGGTGGTATGACCTACACAGGGCTTCAGCTGTCTCCTGAGACAATCAAGCTCTGTACATTTGCTGTTCCAGATCCATCTGGCATCAAATTGCTCAACTGTCACAGAATCACAGAATGGTTTGGGTTGAAGGGACCTTTATCTCAGTGTCAACAGTTTCTTCCATAATCTAGTCTAAACCTCTCCTCTTTTAGTTCAAACCCATCACCCCTTGTCCTGTCACAACTGGCCATGGTAAAATGTCTGTCCCTCCCCCACAGATGTCTCTGAGGCCACAGGCTGGTTTGTGAAACTTAGGACCCTTGGACCTGACAGGACTCATGACAACTGTAACAATTCACAGCTTTCCTGAAGGCAGCAGGAAGGGCTTTTATCCTGTCATACACAGCCTGCTGCAGTCCTGATATAAATTATTCCCCCAACATTCCTCCTTGATGCATCACAAGATGAATGGAGAAGCCAAGTGCTGTGTTAAGTGCTCCTGCAGAAAGATGATCTGTGCTAATTGTCACAAGTGACCTTGCGCAGTGTTGCCCTCCTGATACTGCCTCTGCAGACTTGTAAACAATCTCAGGAAGCAAAACAGCCCCATAAAAATGTCCCACTTTTCCCACTCAGCAGAAGAAGCATCACATAATTGCTGGAGGTATTCTCCCTCGTCACACATAGCTCATGTTTGAGGTGAGCTGTGTATTCATAGAATCATTAAGACTGGAAAAGACCTCTAAGATCATGGAGTCCAACCTTCTACCCAACATCTCCATGACCACTAGACAATGTCCACATGGTGAAGTGCCACATCTACTCATTTTTTAACACCTCCAGGGATGGTGACTCCACCACCTATCTGGGCAACCTGTTCCAATGCCACACCACTCTTCCAGGAAAGAAATTCTTCCTAATACCTAATATTCCCTTTGTTTCCAGAAGTCACAGCAAAGGATTGTGTCAGGGAGGAAGGCACTTCAGTCAATGCATCTATGTTGTCTTACTGAGAAATAGGGTAGGAGCCTGGGATAATAAATCTGATCTCATTACTTCATTTCCAGTGCTTTCCAAGATCCTGAGCACAGCCAGACTCTGCTTCCCAACAGTGGCCACTCTCAGGTGAAAATTGACCATAAAAGACAGAGAACGAGAGGAAATTACCTCAAGTTGCACCAGGGGAGGCTTAGGTTGGATATAAGGGAAAAATTTCTTCCCCCCAAAAGTTGTTAAGCCCTGGAACAGGCTGCCCAGGAAAAGGGTAGAGTCCCCACCCCTGAAGGGACTGAAAAGCCATGTAAATGCTGCATTGAGGAACATGGTTTAGTGGTGGACTTGGTAGCATTGGGTTAATGACTGGACTTAACGATCTTCAAGGCCTTTTCCAACCAAACCCATTCTGTGATTCTCTGCAGCTCTCACCTTTCTGCCCTCCAAGAGATGCATTCCTCCAGGCTTCACACAATGAGGAGACATCTCAGCAGCAGAGCAGCATAGAATCATAGAATCATAGAATCAGTCAGGGTTGGAAGGGACCACAAGGATCATCTAGTTCCAACCCCCCTGCCATGGGCAGGGACACCCCACACTACATCAGGCTGGCCAGAGCCTCGTCCAGCCTGGTCTTAAACACCTCCAGGGACGGGGCCCCAACCACCTCCCTGGATAACCCATTCCATGGCTTCACCACTCTCATGGTGAAGAACTTCTTCCTCACATCTAGCCTGAATCTCCCTATTTCCAGCTTCATTCCAGCCTCGTCCAGCCTGGTCTTAAACACCTCCAGGGACGGGGCCCCAGCCACCTCCCTGGATAACCCATTCCATGGCTTCACCACTCTCATGGTGAAGAACTTCTTCCTCACATCTAGCCTGAATCTCCCTATTTCCAGCTTCATTCCATTCCCCCTAGTCCTATCACTACCTGATGTTCTGAGAAGTCCCTCCCCAGCCTTCCTGTAGGCCCCCTTCAGATCCTGGAAGGCCACAATGAGGTCACCTCGGAGCCTTCTCTTCTCCAGACTGAACAACCCCAACTCCTTCAGTCTGTCCTCATAGGAGAGGTGCTCCAGCCCTCTGATCATCCTCAGGGCCCTTCTCTGGACACGCTCCAGCACGTCCACATCCCTCCTGTAATAGGGGCTCCAGAACTGGACACAGTACTCCAGGTGGGGTCTCACCAGAGCTGAGTAGAGGGGGAGAATCACCTCCCTTGACCTGCTGGTCACACTTCTCCTGATGCAGCCCAGGATCTGATTGGCTTTCCGGGCTGCAAGTGCACATTGAGAGCTCATGGTGACCTTCCTCTGGCACCTACCTGCTGCTCACAGCTCATCATGTGTCAGGCCAAGAAGCCACATCTGGTACATCTGCTGAAAGCAAATACCTGGGGCATGGCAACACAAGACATAAACCTACTGCACCAGGCAGCTGGTCAGCCTGGTCTGCTTTAGGTGATCCTGCTCTGGCAGGGGCGTTGGACTCAATGATCTTCAAAAGTTCCTTCCAACCCCTACCACTCTGTGATTCTGTGAACCTGTAGCTTGGGCAGATGTGGGCAAGTCACCTGCCTGCCAGCAAGGAAGGAAGGATCTTCTCTGGAGCTGCTTGCAGTCCCCTCCCAGGAGGTGTTCAAAGCCAGGTTGGATGAGGCCTTGAACAACCTGGTCTAGTGGAAGGTGTCCCTGCCCATGGTAGTGGGATTGGAACCAGATGATCTTTAAGGTCCTTTCGAACCCAACCCACTCTGTGAATCTATGAAAGAGCCCAATGGGACCAAAACTCATCTGCTAAAGTATCTGGGGTTGGATTAGATGATCTCCAGAGGTCCCTTTCAACACCTACCATTCTATGAGTCTATGAGTCTGACAGCCCAGTGCCACGGTTGGAAATCAATCAAGAGCTAAAGTGGAGCCTGAGTCACAGATGGATCAACCCCTTGGTCATCTGGTTTGCAGCTCCAGCAGCACAGCACCATACACACAGTTGAGATGATCAAATCACCTTCTTGCTCCCTCCATCACCTGTCATCAGCAGAACAAAGGAGAAGGAGCAGTGCTCAGCTCACTTCCATCCTGCAGAGCAGCCAGAGGGCAAAACTGATTGCAACACAAACCCACAACTCATTGTGGGTATCTTTTATTTTTTAGCCAATAATAAATTGTTACTGCTGTGCTCTGGAGGAGGTGAGAAATCATCTCAGAGGTGAGAAATTGTGTCCATGTGCTTGCTCTGATTCACCTAGCTGAGGCACAGACTTCAGTAAATGCCCTTTCAGATCTTCATTTCCAGGAAATGGAAGGAGAAGGGAAGATGAGATGAAGTACTCCACCTCCACTTCAGTGCTGGGGTCAGCTCTGGAATCCTTAGCACAGAGAAATAAGGACCTGTTCGGCAGGGCCAGAGGAGGCCACTGCAATGATGGGAGGGCTGGAAGCCCTGTGCTGTGAGGCCAGGCTGAGAGCGTTGGGGTTGTTCAGCCTGGAGAAGAAAAGGCTCCAGGGAAACTCAGTGTTTAAAGGGGCCAAGAAGAAAGGTGGGGACAGACTTCTGAGCAGGGCCTGTTGTGACAGGACAAGGGGTGATGGTTTGAATCACAAGAGGGAGAGTTGGACTAGAAAGAAGGGAGAAATTTTTGATGCTGATGGTGGAGCGAGCCCATCCCAGATTTCCCAGAGAGGTGGTAGATGCCCCATCTCTGGAACTATTCCAGATCAGGTTTTTGGGACTCTGAGCAACCTGCTTGAGATGCAGATGGCCCTGCTGGCTGCAGGATTGCTGGGCTAGGTGACTCCTAAAGGTCCCTTCCAACCCAAACCCCTCGATGATTCTAAGTGTGGCTGTGGGATGGATACAGGACAAACTTGGCCATGTCCAAGATGTGGAGCTGAGTGGGTTTTGTGCAACAGCACAACTTGAACCACCACTGCTGCTCCCTCTAGGAGAGCCAACATAGATTAAAGAGGGCGTAAAAAAGAGGCAGCCTGCTGAGCAAACAAAGGGGCACCAACAAAATACATGTTGGGACAATGGCAGAGGCATTTTGTCTGAGGGAAGGAGTGGGTTTGCCATCAAAGTCGAAGCTTGTTTTACACTTCTACCTTGTACCCTGCCAGAGAAAGGGCTCTGTGTTCCCAGCACAGTGGCATCTGTCTGTGAGCCAGGGGACAATGCCAGCTCTCCCCCAGCTTGCAGTTAATCCCACGCTGTTTGCACATCAAGGGCTCTCCCCACTTCACTGTTTCAGCCACCCCAGCTCAAGAAAGAATTTAAGTCATGGCCTTAAATCTTTGTGACTTCCATTTAAGACCAAGAAGGTACGGAAGTGCTTTCCCAGGGAGGGAGACTGGTGCTCCCATTATGTCCTTGATGGGATTTCTCTCCGCCCTGACAGCTATGATGCCCTGTGCCTTGTTAGAAGTTCTCAGCATGTCTCCATGTGTAGCAGGCAGTGCTGGGTTATGAATCTACATTACACCGTGATGAGGTTGCTGGGCTGAAGGAAGGGAGCTGCAAATGAGCTAGGGCAGTTTGAGACGATCTGAGAGAGGGAATGGCTTTAAGCTGGAAGAGGGCAAATTTAGACAGGAGATTAGGAAGAAATTCTTTACAGTGAGGGTGGTGAGACACTGGAAGAGGTTGCCCAGAGAAGCTGCAGATGCTTCCTCCCTGGCCAGGTTGGATGAAGACCTGTTCCATTGTCTCACCACCCCCATTGTAGAGAATTGATTTCTAATACCTAGTGGGGAGACTAGTTTGGAGAGGGATGCCCTTCTAATAACACCTTGGAGTCAAAACCAGATCTCTGAGTCTTCCCCTACAGCCAGTAAGGTCCTTCCTGAGCAGAATGTCTACCAGCACAACAAAGCCTCCTCAAAGGGATAGAGACCCTGGGCAGTCAGGGAGGATACCAGACCAGGAGCAGAAGTTTTTCCCATTGCCTACAGCTGATGTCTGCAAAGGTTGAGAAGTAAAGAGCAGGGAGGAGGAAAGTGGAGCTGGTGTTAAATTAGTGCCACTTGAATCAATGGGCATTGGCTATCTGGGAGGACAGAGGGATTTCATCAGAGAAGACCCCCAGAGCTGCAGGTGGGAAGCAGCTGCAGCTTCACAGCAAAGGCTTAAACAAGTGATGTCATGGATGCATTCTGCAGCCTCCAGCTGAAAGCACAACCATAAGGCATCACTAATTCACACACACTCAACAGCCCTGCTGCAGGGCACCACGAGAAAGGAAGGAATAGACAGTGCTAATCCACAAGTGCCAGCCAGGAGAAAGGGCTAAAAATGAAAAAATGCAAAGGTCTGACCCTTAACAAAGGCAAAAAGGGATTGCTGGCTGTACAGTGTTCCACAGGTTCACACAGATAAATTAACTGGCATTTGCCCAGCTGTTTAGGAATTACATCTCCTCTCCAAGTTGGAAGCAGCAGCCCCAGTGCTGGCATCTCCACATGAGGTATCTGAAGTTGCAAACACAATCTTCCACTCAAACAGCTCAGTGCTGCTGCATCAGTGGAGCTGAGCTCATTTCCACCAGCCATGGATTTGACCTCCTGATGTCAGGCAACAGCAACCATGGCTCCAGCACAGAACACTTCAGGCAACAACATTCATGCCTTGTGAACATCCAGTCCCCATCCTTTTTTAAACCCATCAAAAAGGTTAGTGCAGGGCCTAATTAATGTTGATGGGGAATCCCTCAGATGACAGATCCCTGCCAGAGGGCTTCCTGGTGACTGTGCTACAGACCTGCCTGGGCACCCCTTCACACCCCTGCGTTTCTGTAGTGTGTGGGATTTAGTGGCTAACCAAATACCAGAAACATAGCTTAACACAACCCCCACACCCCTCTGATGTTGTTTCTTGCTGGCTCAAGAAAATTTCAAAGTCATAGAACCAGAGAGTCGCTTGGGTTGGAGAAGACCTGCAAGATTATCAAGCCCAACCATTGTCTAACTCTGCCAAGGCTGGTGCTAAAACATGTCCCTCAGCACTGCACCTCTATGGCATTTAAACTCCTCCAGGGATGGGGATTCAACCACCTCCATGGGCAGACTGGTCCAGTGGTTGAAAACCCTTTCACTGCAGAATTTTCTTCTAATGTCCAAACCACCCCTTCCCTGGTGCAAACTGAGCCTATTTGCTCTCATCCTATCACTTATTTCTCTGGAGAAGAGACTACCCCCCACCTGGCTCCAACTTCCCTTCAGGGAGTTGTAGACAGTGAGAAGGTCTCCCCCAGCCTCCTGTTTTCCAAGCTAAACCACTCCAGTTCCTCCAGAAACTCCTCAGACAATCTATTGTCCATTAAGACCAAATGAACTTGACTTTATTCTTTGGAGGTAGACATTGTGCTCATCAGAAAAGTCAGCAGTGCTGGGTTAATGATTGGATTTGATTGTCTTAAAGATCTCTTCCAACCAAAATCATTCCAACAACTGCTGAGCTTCCACTGAGCTCTTTCAGCCAGCTCCAGGTCAGGCTGTCCCCAAAAGATGCATTGAATTCTGAAGGCAAAGTGTGAGTTTGTTCAGAACAACAGTATTTTCCTCTGAACAGGAAAGCCGAACACTTTGTCTCACTGTTCTCAGCTCTGGTCTCTTTGACATTGCAAATGGACGTATTTCCTTTCTGCATTCATCAGCAAGGTGCCCCTGGGCTTGTTTCTTTTTATCTATCTATCTATCTATCTATCTATCTATCTATCTATCTATCTATCTATCTATCTATCTAATCCATCCATCCATCCATCCATCCATCCATCCATCCATCCATCCATCCATCTCTTCTTAAAAAGTCTGATCTCTTTTCTTTTTATGTCTTCTCAGTAGGACCCTTCTTTAGTAAGCCACCCCTTGAAAGCAGCCTTAGAGCACCAACACATCCCACTGGCTGTCCTGGTTTGAGCTAGAGCAGAACTGGTTCTGGTCAGTGCTGTGACTTCCCAGCTCAGTCTCTGCTCACTGAGGCACTTTCTGAAGTTCAGGACAGATTTATACAGCCAGGGGCTGCTTCTAGCAGGGAAAAACTGATGGGGAGAAACGAGAGAGTTCCTGCCAAGGCTCTGCCTGAGACTTGCTCCTCTGCACACCAAGAGCAGTGCCACAGCTTGTGCCCCACCTTGGGGGGCAGGAAGTCAGAGGTGGCACCTGTGGGCAGGAGTGGACAGGACAGGTGACCCTCAACTGCCCAACAAGGGATCCCAGCCCATCTATGTCATACTCAGGATCAAGCTGAGGGATCCCTAGGGTCAAGCCTCTTGTTCAATGGCCAATGTCCCAGGAGGGCTCTGTCCCTTCTGCCTTCAATCCCAGCCCATGTGTTCTTGAACCCAGTTCCAGAATCCAGATCTTGGATCTGATTCCCATCTGCCACTAAGTCCATTCTAGGACTTCTGCCACAGTACCAATGGTTACAGTGACTAATTGCCATCAGGGGTTGGGTTGGCTTTTGGTTTGTGTCTCTGTGTCTCTATTCCATGGGATTGTTCTTCTTTCTATCCCAGCTGGTTTAGTTTCTTTCCCATCCCATCAGTTGCTCTTCCTTCTTCCCTTTCTCTTTGCTTTGGGAAGCAGATGGTTCACGGAGAGTGCCTGGCACTCGTCTGGTGGCCAGGCCAGCCCTGACCTTTCACACTTGCACAGTCTTTTCAGGTACAGCTTGGATGGTCCATGAGTATTTGAGAAACTTTCATCTAGAGAGCTTTGGTACCATCACTTCACTCTTCACAGTAACTGGGATTCTGCCAGACCAGCCTTTTCTGGTCCTTCTAGGACACTACCTGAGCTGGGGTCACCAGAGATTTATACTATGAGCTCTCTTTGGCTCATGGGCTTGCTTTAAATAGATATTTATCCAATTCATCCCAGTAGGACTATCTGAATGAAGAGGGAATGAGCTGGCTTAGTTATAAGCCAATTTACCAGGTAAAACTCATACCAAACCCACACAGAACCCCTCACCCCAGAAGCAAGCAAAGCAGGGAACAAGGCTGGAGAAAGAGCAGTTTGGAGAGTTGGGGAGATGTAACAGTCCAACTTCTTCTAATTATGCTTTGATCCAGCTGGGAAAGAGCATGAGCAATTTAAAAGCAGTCTGCTTTAAATGAATATGCATGTGAATCATGCAAATTCGTCAAGGGATGCAGAAAGATCCCTCAAACCTTAGGAAAGAAAATGAAACTGTCTCCAAATTGGATGTGTTGGGGTCTGGAGAAAGCACACTGCAAGGCTCCTTAACAGGATTTTGTGGTCTGAACTGGTTTTGGAAAGTAGAAATGGGATTTTGTGGTTTTGAGCAGGTTCAGGAAAGTGGAATTGGATTAAATAGGGTGGTAAAACACTGGCCCATGCTGCCCAGAGAGGTTGTAGATGCCCCATTCCAAGAACCATTCCAGGTCAGGTTGTTTTGGCCTCTGAGCAACCTGCTCTAGTTAAAGATG
The DNA here is from genome assembly GCA_033816785.1 of Picus viridis. Lineage (NCBI taxonomy): Eukaryota > Metazoa > Chordata > Aves > Piciformes > Picidae > Picus > Picus viridis. The sequence goes on along the minus strand of CM066585.1, from coordinate 34,364,339 downwards.
TCCCTGCTGACTGCAGGGAGGTTGGACTAGATGACCTTTGAGGGTCCCTTCCAACCCAATGCATTCTGTGATTCTGTGACCTTTAAAGACCCTTTCCCACCCAAACCATTCTATGATTCTAAGTGACACCAAGTTTTTCCCCCTAGAAACTGAACTTTTGTGTATTTAGAAGAGTGGGAATAAGCAACATGGAGCATCTCCATAAGCCTCTTGAAAACATGTTCCTGACCAAGATCCACCCTGCACCACTGTCAGCTGAGTGCATCTTGTGAAACCTGGTAAATAAACAGTGATGCCTTTTTCTCACCCTGGTGTCATTTACTTCACACCAGGTGCAGTGTTTGATCTGCTTGCTAATTTCCCTGGGTTTTCAGGCTGAGGATGTGGTGACAGGAGAGTCTCTGAGTGACACATTAACACCTACTGAAATTTCCACAAAACAGAGAGACAATTAGTCCATGGGTTGATTCTTCACCCATCTCATCTATGGCGCTCCTGTCTTGTACCAGAGCAAACACAGTAGGAAGTACCAAGCCAGTGGGAACCTTCATTCAGAATGTGGCAAACAGAAGAAAATAAGTCAGATACACTCTTCAGGGAGAATGGAAAAGGTTTGATATTTACATAGTGCAGGAACCCTCTGAGTGAGGACGGATCCCACCAGACACGAGGCTGCAGTTTGAGATGCATAAGAGCCTTTGGAGAGGCTGCATAGATGGTGCAACACAGCATTGGCCAGGCAGGTTGGTGTATTTCTGGTGTATCTGATGATGTTGCAGCGATTTACACCTGCCCTGAGATGCCCTCAGGCTCATTTCAATTTGCAAACACCTAAGAGGACATCTCCTGGCATCAAGTGCCACATGGGCTCCAAGAATGCCTCATAAAGCTTGCTGTACTGCATTACTTTTGATTAACATTATACTTGTGGTTGCTCCTTAGAATCACTTAATTGAGTTGGTTGGAAAACGCCTTTAAGATCATCAAGTCCAACCACTATCTAACTCTACCAAGGCTGATGCTAAACCATGTCCCTCCATACCACATCTCTGAGGCTTTTAAACACCTCCAGGGATGGGGATTCAAATGCAAAGCAGCCAAACTCCCATCCCAGCTTACAGCAACCTCAGCAAGCCAAAAAGCCTTCCAACAACCCTTATTGCTGTCTACAGCTACCTGAAGGGAGGTTGTAGCCAGGTGGGGGTTGGTCTCTTCTCCCAGGCAGCCAGCAGCAGAACAAGAGGACACAGTCTCAAGCTGTGCCAGGGGAGGTTTAGGCTGGAGGTGAGGAGAAAGTTCTTCACTGAGAGAGTTGTTAGCCATTGGAATGTGCTGCCCAGGGAGGTGGTGGAGTCCCCATCCCTGGAGGTGTCCAAGAGGGAATTGGATGTGGCACTTGGAGCCATGGTCTAGTAGGCAGGAGGTCTTGAGTGACAAGGTTGGACTTGATGATCTTTGAGGTCTTTTCCAACCTTACTGATTCTATGATTCTATGATTCAACCACTTCCCTGGGCAGCCTGTTCCAGTGTTTGAGAACCCTTTTGGTCAAGAAGTTTCTTGTAGTATCCAACCTAGACCTCTCCTGGTACAACAAGGGTGTTCTTGATCCCCTCATCCAGATCAACTGATGGATGGGATTTCAGGGCTGTTTGAGATAGCAGTGGTCCTGGAGATCCTTCCTTGTCCATCTGCATATGTAAGTCTGTATGTGTCTGTCTGTCTGTATGTATGTATCTATCTATCTACCTACCTACCTATCTACCTACCTGTCTATGTACGTATGTATGTATGTATCTATCTATCTATTTATCTATCTACCTACCTATGTACCTACTGGTCTATCTACCTACCTATCTATCCACCCATCCATCTCAAAACTCATTAGGAAGCTGCTAAGCCTGCACTCACCACACACTTCCTAGCAAAAGCAAGAGGGATTTGAATGCACAAAGAATGAAATGATTCAGCTCCATCTTGTGTCTCAGCTTTTGACATGCCCAGCAGCACTCCAGCTTGTTGGGACAAAATCCAGACAGCTGTAAGATACGTACAAAACTGGGACGGTTCAGATTAAAAGCCCATTTTCCTCTACGTTTCTCTGAACATTTCCGCCCTCTCTCAACAGCTGCCTTGGAAGGAAGATGGGAAGAGAGAGGATTTCCCATCATCTGTGTCCAGCTTAGAAATCCCAGCTCCCTGAATTACATCTGATTGCTCCTCAGCACAGATTATTTTGAAACCATCATCTGTGAGAGGAAAAAAGACAACACCAACAAACAAAAAGCAAACAAACAAACCAACCAAAAAATCCCAGACCAAAGCAAAACTACAGAATTGGGGCAGTTCCCAAAGAGGTCTGTAAAAAACCCTTTGGTCTTCTTCCCCATGCTGCACTTAACAGCGATTGCCTGGAGCCTGGCAATCAGGTAGTGAGGCGTGAACGTTGCTTACAAGAACAAGAGCTCATCAAGGTACTCTGGGGTCACCATGGGCTGCGGTGTGAAGCGCAGCCTCCTCGGGCCACAAATGAGCAGCACAGAAGAGGCCCTGAGAACGTTCTGCACCGAGCGGTGTGGCAGTCATGGAGAAGTCACTGGGTAGCCTTCAGAAGAAATGGCTGAGGGGAGACCTCATTGCTCTCTAAAACTACCTCAAAGATACATTGGAGCCAGGTGGGGGTCACACAGAATCACACAGAATTGACCTGGTTGGAAAAGACCTCCAAGATAATTGAATACGACCATCCACCTAACACCACCATGGCCATTAAACCATGTCCCAGAGTGCCATGGCCAAAGTCCATGCATTTCTTGAACACCTTCATCACCTTCCTGGGCAGCCTGTTCCAATGCCTGACCACTCTTGCAGAAAAGAAATTTTTCCTAATGTCCAACCTAAACCTCCCCAGCACAATTTCAGGCCATTTCCTCCCATTCTATCACCTGATGCTGGGGAGAAGAGACCAACCCCCACCTCACTCCAACCTCCTTTCAGGGTCAGTCCTTTCTCACATACAACAAGTGATAGGACAAGAGGAAACAGGCTCAATTTGTGCTAAGGGGGGTTCAGATTGGCTATTAGGGAAAATTTCTTCACAAAAAAAAGTTGTCAAGCCTTGGAACAGGCTGCCCAGGAGTCACCATCCCTGGAGGTATTTAAAAGATGTATGAGTGCAGTGCTGAGGGATGTGGTTTAGTGGCTGTGGCTCAGCTGTAGTGGAGTGTGGTCCATGTGGCATTGATGATCTGAAAGGCCTTTTCCAACCTCAACACTTCATAAATTTACAGATTCATAGAATGATTTGGCTTGGAAGCAACCTTGAAAATCATCTAGTTCCAACACCCACCCACCCCCATGCCCTCACTATGGGCCGGGACACCTTCCACTGGACCAAGTTGCTCAAGGCCTCATCCAACCTGAACACCTCCAAGGAGGGGGCATCCACGATCTCCTTGAGCAACCTGCTCCAGTGCCTCACCACCCTTACTATAAAGAATTTCTTTCTCATAACATCTCTACGATTCTATGATTCTAAGCCAATATTTTAGAATCCTTCCCTACAAGGTGTAAGTTCTTGCTACAATCACTCGCCACTGTGAAAAGACAGGGAAAAAGGGACAGTCACCACCCTTCAGGTGAGTTTATCTTGATGCCAAAGGCCCATGGAGTCAAAAATGACACCCTGATACTTTTACAAGAGGTGTACCATTCAGATCCACAGGTGGTGTGCTTCCTAATACCTTGTTCCAACCAGGATAAAGCCTGAGATCCCAACAGCTTCTCCCCTTGGATTTGTTACAAGGGAGCAATCTCAGATCCCTCCTTCAGTTACATCCTACTGCCACATTTAACTCAACAGATTCTTTTTCCCTACCCTCCCCCCCCCAAAAAAAAAAAGCCCTAAACCTCTGCAGAAAACCAGGCTCACTTGAGGCAGGTGCTGCTTCATGTTCTGATTTCCAAAGATCCGTGAGAAATGGCATGAAAATCATCATCTCAAAGCAGGTTACAGTTCCATGTCTGTTAGATACATCAACAAACCTCCCCTGTGAAACAAAACCTCTTTGATGTGAGGGTGCTGAAGCCCTGGAGCAGGCTGTCCAGAGAGGTTGTGGAGTCTCCTTCTCTGGAGAGATTCCAAACCCACCTGGACACTGTGATCCTGGGCAAGCTGTGAGTCACGGGCAAGCTGTGAGTCCCCCTGTTTTAGCAAGGGGGTTGGACTGGATGATCTCCAGAGATCCCTTCCAACCCCTGCCATGCTATAGAGGAAGGATAAGCCATCTTAATCAAGAACACTGAATCTGAAGTATCTGAGTGCTTGCATATTAAATCATCCAGATATTCATGTATGTATTGAAGTGTCTTGGTGCATCTAAATTGAAGCAGGAAGGTGAAGCCAAAAACCTTATCAAATAGGCCTGGTTTCCAGTAGATTGGATGGACCAAATGGATTCATCCTCCACCAAAAGCTGGGCCAGGAAGAGCAGGCTTTGGAGAACAGGCTGCTCTTGCAGTTGCCACTTACTGGGTTTCATAATGAGCAGGAGGAGTGAGATGTCCACAACCAAGGACACTCATGCCATGATAACAAGCCCGTGAAGTAGAGCCTCCATGCACCTGTGAGCAGGCCAGCAGTTACCTGTGCACCTCAGCAGTCCAAGAATACAGGGCACCAAAACTGCTCTGGCACAAGAGAAAGGCACAGGAAAGCTGGGTATGAGGTATTCCTGCTCCCAGGAAAAGAGGATCAAGACAAGCCCTTTCCAGCAGCAACAGGCATCACTGTACCTTTCCTTCCCACAACATAAGGTGGCTACCCTCTTCTCTCAACTCTCTCCAAGGACATCATTACAAGTGACAGCCTGTCCCTGCATGCAACCACTGACCCAACATAGAGCCACACTCAGCCTGAAAAAGCCCAACAGGCATGTTCCTAGAAAGCAACTTGGTCAAAGCCACTTTTGACACAGTGGTCACACACATCCCCAACTCCTTGTCACAAGTCTCCCACTTGCTCCTGACAGCATAGATTTGCTGGAGCGGGAGACAATTATTTCAATGTTCATCCAAGGAGTGATGCTCATCCCCTTGTGCCCTGTCTGCCCGTGTCCCAGTCACTTCTGCCCCAGTTCCTTCGGTGAGGGGGTCACTGGCACAAGGAGGGAGGGAGGTGGGGGAGGCGGATAGAGTCAAGCTGAAGCTAATGGTTGGAAGCTACATCCCTGCCTTGAGCATTGGGACCCTCTCCTCCAGCCAGGATGTGTGTGGGAGAGAGAACACTCAACAGGAGCTGATCAGTATTCAGTGAAAGGTTCTGCTTCCATCCCTCCTCCTCCCGATGACTCGGTGCGCGGGAGGAGGCAGCCCTTCCTCAGCAGCAGCCCTTCCTCAGCAGCAGCCCACAGCACCCCACTCCCGCATCCCCGTCCTCCCCCGCCGCGGATTTCACGCCTCCCTCCTCACGAAACCAATGCTCCCTGTTGCTTTTCCAGCTCTGCAACGCAGAAGTCCCCAGTCCACCCCATCAACCCCCAGACCTTCCTGGCTGCTTCCAGGGGCTCTTGAGGGCTAGATGTCATGATTTCAGGACTTCACAGGGAGCATCATCTACCCAACGCCAGGCTCCCCATACAAAGGGCAACTCACCTCTCCAGCAAGGGTGCAAAATGCAGGAGAGAAGATGGAAGAGGAGAGAGGAAAGGGGAGAGGGGAGGAATGGTGATGCTCCCACCATGATAGCTGGGAGAAGACGGACCATGAAGGACATGATGTGCTGGATGGGTGCCTTCTAGATCCATCTCCCAACCATAAGGCTTGTCCAGGGTGGCAAGACTCACCTTATGGAGCTTCCACATGGCGCCCAGGGCCTTGACTTCATGGCTGGAGTGCTTGCCTTCCTCCAGGCACTGGTAGCAGACAGGGCTCTTGCACTGCACACAGTACATGCTGTGGTTCTCCAGCTCATGGTCAGTGCAGGTGGAGATCTTCCGGGGGCTGAGGCGACGGCTAACTCGACCCTGGGCCGGTGGGACCAGGCGATGCTTGGCCAGCGGCCCCCGCGGCGGGTGACACCGCAGGCGACAGGGATCGCAGTAGAAGACATCGCACTGCTCGCACATGACGGCCGCCTCCTTGGGAGCCTTCTCGCAGAGCTGGCAGCGCAGAGCCGCCGCCCTGCCTTGCTGATAGCGATCGATGACACCTTCCAGCAACCGATTGCGGGGGAAACCCCGCAACCCGCGCTCGTCCAGCACCAGGCTGCGGTGACACTGCGGACAGGTCAGGCAAGCGTTGCGGGGAGGGGGCGGAGGGGCCAAGGAAGCTGGGGCGGCGGGGCGGCCGGCGGGAAGACGCGGACGCCGTTGGGGGATTTTTGGCAAGGGGTGGTGGGAGCGCTGGCGAAGCCTCCGTAAGAACCGTAGCCGCTGTCCGCTTCGCTGTACAGGCTCATCTTATCCAGGTCCAGGTAGTCATAGTCGGATACCGCCGAGCCCGAGGCGCGGCGGCTCTGCGGCGACTCCGACTCCGGTGTCTGCACCAGGATGTTGCGGGCGCACGCCTGGCACAGGTTGTGCGAGCAAGGCAGGATGATGGGCTCCCGGTAAAAGGAACCGCACACTGGGCATTTTAGCTCTTCTTCCATCTCTTCCATAAGGGAGGAAGGGAGAGCGGCTGCGCGGCACCGGCAGCGGCCCGCGGCGACGGCCAAGGGGAGCTACCCGGACCCCTCCGCACCTCGGCGCCGACTGCCGCGCACCCGCCGCCCGCCCGCCGAGCGCGCCGCTCCACCCCGCCCCGCGCCTCCCCATTGGGTTAGGGGCGGGGTAATGCTCGTTGCGATTGGCTCTGCTGCCTGCTCGTCCGCCCCCTCGCCCGCCCACCAGCGGCGCTGCGGGAGCCTCGTCTGTTCGTCTCTCCCCTCAGGGCTGCGGTGCCGCGGTAGCGGGGTGCCCCCGGGGCTGCCCTAGTTCCTCCCACCTCGCTTTCCCCCGCCTCGGTTCTCGCCCGCGCCCTGCGGGAGCGTTGCCACAGCCCCCGGCTCCTCGCTTTCCCTGCGGCCAGCCTGCGGCGCAACCCGCAGCCTGCTCTAGCCTTGCCGGTTGCCCCAAAGACGACGGCTTACCCTCGGGCCCCGCTCCCTGCGGTGTCTCAGGGCTGACAGGTTGGCTTCAGGGCCGTCACTGCCGGCAGAACAGCCTGTGGCGTTCGGCTGTGAGCTGCTGGTGTGTCAAGAGAACCACGGAAATGGCCAACCCCCGCGCTGGAAGCCCTTTGCCGCGGCGCCAGGCTGAGAGTTGGGGTTGCTCAGCCTGGAGAAGAAAAGGCTCCAGGGAGACCTTCTGGTGGCCTTTCAGTGCTTCAAAGTGCAGAGAAGAAAGCCGGGAACAGACCTTTTTTAGCAGGGCCTGTTGTGACAGAACAACGGGTGATGGGTTCAAACTAAAGGAGGGAAAGCCGGACCAGAGAAAAGGAAGATTTTTTTTATCCTTTCCAACCCAAACAAGTCTATGACTTTGTGTATAGTTGGGGAGTTGGGTCCCAGCCCTCAGAAGGGCTGCTCAGCCCTCAGCAAAGATATCCTGGTTTCCCTGCAGAAAAGCTGCATGAGTTTGATCGCCACAGGATGGTTTGCAGCCTCTCTCCTGTTTGTTTTTCAAAGGGACCTGGTGGGCAAGGCTGTTCTGTGGATAGTGTGGCAGGGTTGAGCCCTGGGACCCTGGCTGCGTAGCATCAGCAGTGCTGTGAAGGGCAGTGGAGCAAGAAGGACCCTACATCCAAGAAGAATCATAGATTCATAGAATTGTTTCGGTTACAAAAGACCTCTAAGATCATTCAGTCCAATCATCAGCCCAACACCACCAATAAACCATGTCCTGAAGTGCCATGTCCACACATTTCTTTGACACCTGAAAAAGCAGAAGTCAATGATCTGCCAAAGCAGTGGGTTTCTAGTGTCTAAACCAGTGAACTGAATAAAATCTGGATAGAATAGAATAGAATAGAATAGAATAGAATAGAATAGAATAGACCAGGTTGGAAAAGACCTTCAACATCATCGAGTCCAACCCAACACCCAACACCAATGAACTAAATCATGGCACCAAGCACCTCATCCAGTCTCTTCCTAAACACCTCCAGCGATGGTGACTCCACCAACTCCCTGGGTAGCCTATTCCAATGGCCAATCACTCTTTCTGTGAAGAACTTCTTCCTAACATCCAGCCTAAACCTCCCCTGGCGCAGCTTGAGACTGTGTCCTCTTGTTCTGATGCTGGTTGCCTGGGAGAAGAGACCAACCCCCACCTGGCTACAACCTCCCTTCAGGTAGTTGTAGACGACAATAGGGTCTCCTCTGAGCCTCCTCTTCTCCAGGCTAAGCAACCCCAGCTCCCTCAGCCTCTCCTCATAGGTCTTGTGCTCCAAACCCCTCCCCAGCTTTGTCACCCTTCTCTGGATATGTTCCAGCAACTCAACATCTTTCCTAAACTGAGCGGCCCAGAACTGGACACCGGACTGGACAGAGAACTGGACAGAGTCTAGTGAGTGGTTAAAGCTGTGGGGTGCTCCTCACATATGTATGGGGGGGTGGAGGGGTGGTGGTGGAATTTGGCAGATGACAAGGTACTTGTACAATACAAGGGGCTCCTGGAGCTGCTGCAGTTTCCCCTCCAACAGCACAAGGTGACTTTCACAGCTGTGAGTGCTGGAGGCTAGAAATCTGCTGAGGGTTTGTATCATGAGGCTGTAGCAATAATTATTAGAATAGTCACACGTGTCTCATAAATGCAACATGCTCTGCAGTCCGTGGCTTTCTGTTAACTGTGTCAGTAAGATGAATGTGTTGATACACAGGCTTGCACAAGCATGGTGGGGGGGGTCCTAAAGCTTGGGACCCTTTCCTGGGATGCTGGAGAACAAGGAGGGATCTTCTGCAGCTGACTTGTCAACTGTGTTTACTCTGAAGGTCGTCTAAGGTCGTTAAAATATCCTGGCAACGTGCAGTGCGGCGTAACAGATCCTTCTCAGCCAACAGAAACAGGAGATTAGGTGGAATGTCTCTGCATGATCTCTCATTTCCCTCTCTCTGTGCAGCTCTTTGGGGCTGCCCAGCAGTGCAGCTGTTTTGTGCCTCTCCTGACAGTGCTTTGGGACCTCTTTTGGGAGAGGAGCCATGACTTGCGAAGCGTGATGCAGGAGCCTGGGGGCAAAGAGTCCAGCCTGGGGCTTGAAAATGGAGCTCACAGGGGCTGCAGAGTCTCTGTGAAGCTACCATGGAAGCAGCGAGGGGCTGAACAAGGTTGATCTGATCTGATGTGAGGTGTGGGGCCCTTCTCAAAGGAGAAGGTGAGCCCTTGCCACCATTCACCAAGGGTGTGGGCTCTTTAGCCTGGAGAAGACCAGTCTGAGAAGAGGTATTCTCAATGCTGACCAGGAGCTAAAGGGTGGGGGGCAAGAGAATGGGGCCAGAAATGTGCAGTGGTGCCCAGTGACAGAACAAGGGGCAATGGGCACAAACTGGAACCCAGGAGGTTCCATCTGAACAGGAAGAAAGAACTTTTTGCTGTGAGGGTGCTCTGTACAACTTCCTGAAAGGGCAGTTGGAGTGATGTGGGGATCAATCTCTTCTTTCCAATAGCAAGTGATAGGACAAAAAGAAATTACCTCGAGTTGCACTTGAGAAAGTTTAGATGGACATGAGGAAGAATTTCTTCCCTGAAAAGGTTCTCAAACATTGGAACAGACTTATCAGGGAGATGTTTGAATCCCTGTCCCTGGAGGAATTTGAAAGCCATTGTAAATGTAGTGCTGAGGGACATGGTTTAGTGGTGGACTTGGCAATGCTGGATTAATGGTTGGACCTGATGCTCTTAAAGGTCCTTTCTAACCCAAACAAGTCCATGATTGCATGATTCTATATCAGCTGCTGTCACCCTGCCTTCCCTGGACTTTCTCATTTGCTCCCTTTTGGTGTCTGCTCAGAGCTGGTCATTCTTTCCCTACTCCCATTCCTCTAGCTGCCCTCTTGTCGAATTAAAACCCATCACTCCTAATGGCCTCGTGTTTCCTGTGGCCATTTTTCCTTCAGGCAGGGAACCAATGATGCTATTCCTGCTGTGGTGATACCCTGATGGTGTAAATTGGCAGAATGATGAAAAAGCCCTACAAAGAGGAATGCTTCCAGTGTGTTTGGAAGCAACCTGTGGTGACAATCATTTAGCAAGAGGCCAGAGTGCCCATGCTCTCCTGTGTATAATTTACTGCTGTCAGACAGGTTGCTGCCCTGAGATCTGTGCAGCTACTAACTTGTAATAATGACCTGACCCAGCTTCAACACTCACCTGGCTCATGCTGCTGTGATCATAGAATCATAGAATGGAAGGCACCTTCAAGATCATGTAATTCCAACTCCCCTGCCATGGGCAGGGACACTTACCAATAGACCAGATTGCTCAAAACCTCATCCATCCTGATCTTAAACACTGCCAGGGATGAGGCATCCACAACTTCTCTGGACAACCCCTTGCAGTGGCTCACCACTCTCATAGTTAAGAACTAAGTGAGTTAATGATCAAGAGGGCATCTTCTCTTGTTTTTCTCATGTGCTCCATGCCAGAAGCCTCAGCTTTAGAAGCAGCCCTGGCTCCCACTGCACCTCTATTTCTGTTGCCACCAGCTTCTGCTCTGGGGTGCACAAAAGACACCCCTGGGCTGAGAACTCAAAGTCACTGGGACTCTGCAAGTGTTGTTGCAGTCCCTTGGTCATCCTAATCACCAGAAGGACCTTTATCATGCACATCAACTGTCTGCTCCTGGCTGTTCCCCTCTGTGCCCCACCAGCCTGCATGTATGTTTGCTTTGTCTGCTGTAAATGCAGATGAGAAATCAGGATCAAGCCTGGAGCAAGATGGAGTGGTGGGTGAATACTTTGAACACTACCGGTCTTGGAGCCTTCACAACCTCTCTGGACAACCCATTCCAGTGCCTCACCACCTTCACAGGGAAGAATTTTTTCCTGATGTGTAATCTCAGTTGAGCTTCTTGCATTTTGAAGCCATTACCCCTCATCCTGTCACCACATGCCTTCCTTAATTGCCTACATATTTCCTTCTTGTCAATATTATCCTGATGACAACTTGCTTTGGGCAATGTGGTCTCCGAAACCTCTGCTGCTTCATCTTTCTGTGTGTGTATCTGCAAACACAAGCCTGCTGTGATTTTTGCTGCTGAGATCCCCCTCCCAGCAAAGGGATTAGAGGACAGAAGGAAGGTGGGGCTTGGGAAATCAATAGCCTTCATGTCTTCGAGTGGAGCAGTGGGACACAGAGTTGAATGCTTGTCTGTCACTAATTAATCTGCTGGCATCATCCCTGTGACACCAATCGATCTCCATCCACTGGCACAGGGAGGGAGCCTGCCTGGATATCCTGGGTTGCCAGCAGAGTCTGGGGAAGGTGATAAACTGCCTGGCTCACTCAGACTGCAGAGAGGCCTTGGATCTGGGGTGGAATTTCCAGGGTAGAAGTGGACTTGATAGACAACAGGCGTGTGGTAGCTGGGAGGGTGAGTTTAGGTTGATTGATGAGGCCCTGAGCTGGGCTAAAGCTAATAAATAAAGGAGAGAAATGAGACAATACAAAGAGCTCTGAGGTCTCCTTTAGTCATCGTGCTCCTGTAGCACCATCAAAAGATAAATAACAGAGTGGGCAAGGGCTCATGGCTCCTCTCCTGAGAAGAGAGGGTTGGGCTGCACCCCAGGGCCTTCCCAGAGGTGCCCCCATGATGACGGAGAGACCTTGGGTGTCTGATGCAAGCAGATGATTTTCCACTACCATGTGGGAAACCTGCTATCAGGCTCTGGAAATGTGTGCTCCTCTCATGCCTGGGGGTTCCACGTGTGGTGCCTCATCAGTTCTATGTGCAGGAACACGCGTGTCACCCTGTGTCCGCTGGAAACACCTCAGCAGGCACTGTCTAGGATTAGAGTTGCCTTTTTATGCCTTTAAGACCTTGGCAGCTCATAATTCATCTCGTGATCAACCAGTGCACCGTGATCCTCCTTCTCCTCAGTCATTTTGGATGGATGAGCTCCTGGCTGACAGCAGAAATCCTTGTTTAGTAGTCCCTGCATGCATGCATGACCTTGAAATCCGTATCCCTGCTGTCATGCCACTCCCCAGGTCACTCAGAGTTTCCAACGGACCCTGCTTCTTCTTCCATACTGAGGACACCTCCTGGCTTTGTGTCGGTAGTACATCTGCTGAGGTCACTGGTGCCGAAATCATAGAATCATAGAATGGTGGGGGTTGGAAAGGACTTCTGGAAATCACTGAGTCCAACCTCTCTGCCAAAGCAGGGTCAGCTAGGACAGGTCATACAGGAACACATCCAGATGGGTCTTGAAAATCTCCAGAGAAGGAGACTCCATGACTTCCCTGGGCAGCCTCCTCTAGGGCTCCAGCACCCTCACAGGAAAGGAGTTTCTCCTCACATTGAAGTGGACCTTCCTGGGTTCCAGTTTGTATCTGTTGCCTGTTGTCCTATCACAGGACACCACTGGGAAGAGGCTGACCCCTTCTCTTTGACAGCCACCCTTCAGATATTTATAAACATTAATAAGGTCTCTTCTCAGTCTTCTTTTTTCAGACTAAACAGCCTCAGGTCTCTCAGCCTTTCCTCACAAGACATGTTCCAGTCCCTTAATTATCCTCACAGCCTCCTTTGGACACTCTGTAGTATATGCTTGTCCCTGTTGAACTGGGAGCCTAGAAGTGTACAAAATACTCCAGTATGAACTGGCCCAGGTCATGGATTCACAAGAATAGACCAAATTATGAAGAAATACAAATGCTCTTTCTTCATTTTTCATCTGAAAGCAACATCTAGTTTAGAAATCTCCAGAGGCAGAGATGTTCCAGGTCTGAAACTCGCAGTGCTCCAGCAGTAACCTTTTTCCAGCCCAGTTTTCAGAGCAAGTGATATAATTTGCTCCAAGCACCATTTCAGGTGCTCTGAAGAAGCTCATAAAGCTGAAACCACCTCCCTTTTGTTTCTGAGGTTTCTTCAAGGAAAAATACCAAATTATTCATAGAATATCAGGTTGGAAAGGACCTCAAGGACCATCTGTTCCAATCTTTCAGCATTGCCTAGATAAGATGATCCAGCACCTTGTCCAGTAAATCTTTCAAGTGTCCAAATCTTTCAAGTGACTCCACCATGTCTCTGGGGAGATTATTCCAATGGCTGATTGTTCTTGTTGTGAATGATTGACAGGTGGCATCTTTGACCATTTTATCTCACCAGCACCATCTTGTCTGAGCATGAGGGATCCATGAAATACTTGGTGCCTGTAGCCAAACCTTCAAGGTTTTGAAGGTTTGATGCCCACTTCTCAAGAACCAATCTCCTCTTGTCCAGGACAGGTTGATTTCCATTGCTCTGAGTCTGCTGTGGTCTGAAAGCTGTTGCCAGCTCTGTTGCCTCACAGCAGCAAACAGCAGCTTCATGGGACAGAGATGAGGCTTCTTGTGGCTGGATGGATTTTGGAAGCTAGAGAAGAGCTTCCTGATGTCAAAATATCAAGTTGGAAGGGAACTCAGGGATCATCTGGTCCAAGCTTTCTTAGGAGCAACATGGACTAGACAAGAAGGCCCAGCATGCTTTCCAGTGAATCTTGAAAGTGTCTGATGATTCCCTTCCAGGAAGTCGTGGATGGCACCTCCATGAAGGTGTTCAAGGCCAGGCTGGACAGGGCCTTGAACAACCTGGTCCAGTGGGAGGTGTTCCTGCCCATGACAGGGGGCTTGGAACAAGATGATCTTCAAGGTCCTTTCTAACCCAACCCATTTTGTGATTCCATGAAAACACAGGAAGGCAGAACTTTTCCTGTTACATAGGAGACAGGTGAAGCAGTGATTGAGGAGTCCTCAATGGCATGAGGGCCATCACGGAACTGTGACTCCTGTTTCAGGCAAGCAGAACTCATTGAATTGCAGATTTGCCCATTTTTTGAGCTTGGAGCCAAAGTGGCATCAGAAAGAGACTTTCTACCAAGCTCAGTAGGCTCTGAGTCAAGAGCTGCTTGAATCACAGTTGTAGTCAACATCTCGCTGCTTCCCCCTCGCTCCTGCTTTCTCCCCAAACAATGACACCCGGGGCTTGTTTGGCTGATGAGCAACTTCTCTAGACTTATGTACCCAACACACCAAGAAAATTGTTCATTGCCACCTACACACAGCACTGTGTGGTTCATAACTGCTTAAAGACAAATCCATCCAGAGGAATCTGGACAACCTCAAGAAGTGGGGGTTGTGTGAACCTCATGAAGTTCAAGAAGACCAAGTGTGAGGTCCTGCACCGAGTTAGAGGAACCGCATTATCAACACAGGCTGGGGATGAAGGGCTGGAGAGCAGCCCTGAGGAGAAGGACTTGGGGGTGCTAGTGGGTGAAAAGCTGGGCATGACTCAGCACTATGTGCTCCCAGCCCAGATCCAACCATGTCCTGGGTGGATCCCCAGCAGCATGGGCAGCAGGTGGAGGGAGGGGATTCTGCCCCTCTGTTCTGCTCTCTGGAGACCCCACCTGCCTTGCTGGGGCCAGCTCTGGAGCCCTCAGCACAACAGAGACATGGACCTGTTGGAGAAAGCCCAGAGGAGGCCACAACAATGATGGGAAGGCTGGAAGTCCTCTGCTTTGAGGCCATGATGAGAGGATACTCAGCCTGGAGAATAGAAGGCTTCAGGGACACCTTCTGGTGTCCTTTCAGTGCTTAAAGGAGCTGATCAGAAAGCTGGGGACAGACTTTTGAGCAGGGCCTCTTGTGACAGGACAAGGGGGAGTGAGTTAAACTAAAAGAGAGAGATTCAGACTGGAGAGAAGGAAGAAATACTGTTGATGTGGGGGATGGTGAGACATTCTCCTAGGTTGCTCAGAGAGGTGGTAGATGTCCCATCCCTGGAACCATTCCCAGGTCAGGTTGGTTTGGGCTCTGAGCAATCTGCTCTAGTTGCAGATGTCCCTGCTGACTGCAAGGGGTTTGGACTAGATGACCTTCAAAGGTCCCTTCCAACCCAAACCATTTTGTGATCCTGTGAACCTGTGGAGGTGGCTGAAACTGCTGCTTGCTCTGGGCAGCCAAGTCTCTTTGGTGGAAAGGCAAGCTCCTGATAAACCCTAATGAGAATGTAGCAGTGTAACCATTTTAAATATTTCATGATTTTTTTCCCCCCTGCCAGACTTTAATCCTGATCTCTGAGCACACACTTCCCTTGTTAAACCAACAGTTAAGTGGTGGCACAAAGAGAAAAACACAAATGTTCTTCTCTGGGGACTTTGCATCAGTGATGCTAGCAGTGATCGTGGGTGTTGGTGGGTGGCTGAGCCCTGGGGTGGGCAAGTCTCTTTGTCACCTCCTGGAAATTACTTCTGGAAATAAGAAGGCAAAATTGCTCCATCAAGTAACTGCCAGCCTGGTGATACGCCAGGACCTGGGGCTGTCTGACTGCTGCAGGAAGACATTGGAAGAGAAGCTAAATGCTGAGATGGTGCCTCAGGGTGAGACAACCTGTAAAGCTACGTGTGCTGATTACTTTCTAAAGTGACATCGTTTGGTTTCCAATTCTTTTTGACTCTGGGGAGCTGGTAGAACGTTTCTGATTTTAATCAAACCGTTGCTAATAGCTGGGAATAGCCAAGCTGCCTCTATAAATTGTGATGCTCCTTTGACCATTGCCTTCATGTGGTGCTCACTTACTCCTCTCCCCTGAGGTTCATGCCCCACTTCTCCAGGCCTGTGACTCATTTTGGAGAAAAGCAATTATTAAACTTCCTCCCACAGGCTGGGTTTGGCTCCTTCCTCCTTACTCTGCTGCCCAAAGGATGAGCTGGGGAACATGAAGTGGCTGAGATGATGTGCTGAAGGTGTGATATGCCCTGAGTCTTCAGTGTTGAAAAGGAAACTCTCCCACTGAAATTTGTGGGCTTCTCTGTTTATACCAAAGCTTCTTTAACCATAATAAATCCTGCCACGAAGAACCTCAACATGTGTACTACCTTAGGACCATAGAGTCATAGAATTACAGAATGGTTTGAGTTGGAAGGGACCTTTTAAGGTCATCTAGTCCAAGTGCCCTGCATTCATCAGGGACATCTGCAACCAGAGCAGGTTGCTCAGAGCCCCAGCCAACTTGACCTGGAATGTTTCCAGGGACGGGGCATCTGCCACCTCTCTGGGAAACCTGGTCTCACCACCCTCACAGTGAAGAATTTCTTCCTTACTTTTAGTCTAAATCTCCCTCTTTCAATTTAAACCGTTCACCCCTTGTCCTGTCACAATTTGATCTAGTTGAGCACACTCATCTAGTTGCAGATGTCTCTGCCAACTGCAGGGGATGGACTCGATGACCTTTAAATGTCCCTTTCAAGCCTAATAATTCTGTGTTTCTCATGAAATAATGTGGTGCTTTAAGCCTTAACTGGGAGTTAAGAGCTCAGATGGGGGCAAGGCTGAGAATCTCTCCCCGGCTCCCCCTCCTCCCTCCCAAGAGAGAGGGGGAAAAAAGGAAAGGAGCAAATCCATCAAACAATAATTTGGAGTTGGCTTGGAAGTAGAGATGTAAAGAGTTTTCTTTAAACAATATATATAGAGAGAGAGATATACATATATAACAATAACAGGTAAGGATGGATGGGAGGGGGACAAAGAAGAAGAATACAAAACCAGTCTCTCTGAAGAGACACGGAGGCAGCAGGGAGAAGGATCAGGCCCAGACACATGGCAGAGGAGCAGGAGGGCAGCCGCAGTAGCTCTCATCCAGGAGAGGCAGGAGCCAAAAGGAGACCTAATAGCTGCAATGTCCTGCTTTTTATACCCTAGCTGGGCAGGGAGGGGGAGTGGAACAGACTCAGTTTCCCAGGGGGAACACACCCTGCAGGGAGGGCAAAGCACCTGCAAGCCCTCCACCCTGCTTTGTTTTTGTTTTCAGAATGGGCGTTAACCCACCACAAATAAGTAAAACTTTTTCTGCTGACGAGCGACTTCCTTCACTCCACCCTCAGACAGGGGCTTCAGGAGTAGCTTCCTTAACAAAGAGGAGCAGTTTCATGATTTAGCTTCAGACTTGGTAGAGTTTGACAATGGTTGGACTCAATGATCTCAAAGGTCTTTTCCCAGCAGGATGCTTTTCTGAATCTGTGGTTCTAGGTGGGCTGTTTTCTTTTCACGCCTCTTTCCACCCATCGCAGCTTTCGCTTGACGATTCTGGGGAAGTCAGTTGACAAGTTTTTTGGAGGTAGCAAGTGGGAGGCCCAAAACCCAATGTATAGCTGAGTCTAGTGCAGATTTCTTCTCGCTGCCATGGCAACCAAACCAACTAAAAATAAAAAATCTTCCCATAAATGTCAAAACACCCCATGCTGCCATGACGTACGGAGAATCTGACCTGAAATATGCAGCCCTTATGTAACAACACTGAACAGCACTGAAATTACACGGCAAAAATTGTCTCCAGGTTGGAGAGATGGAGATGTTCTGCATAACTTGGGCTGTCAGCCTGCTTCCCTGGCTTCTTGGGTATTTCTGTTGTTAACGTCACCATTAGATGCTCAGCGTCGCGGTTCAGCATCTGCGGCGATGGTTACGTGGGGGTGGAGATGTTGCGCTTGTGAAGGAGGTGCCGCTGTCCGTCTTCTCTGAATAGCCAGTTGATAAACCACTGGCTGGGGCCTGGCAGAACCCAGGCTTATGGAAAATTGGCCTGTGCAGGTGGCAACACTGCATGGATTCAACGAAGCTGGTGAAGGGGCTGGAGAACAGGTCTGGTGAGAAGCAGCTGAGGGAACTGGTTCAGCCTGGAGAAAAGGAGACTGCGGGAGACCTTCTGGTTCTCTACAACCTCCTGAAGGGAGATTTGAGCTAGGTGGGCATCAGTCTCTTCTCACAATACAAAAAACGACAGGACAAGAGGAAATGGCCTCAGGCTGCAGCAAGAAAGGTTTAGGTTGGACATTAGAAGAAACTTCTTCACTGAAAGAGTTCTCAAACACTGGAACAGGCTCCCCAGGGAGGTGGCTGAATACCCATCCCTGGAGGTGTTTAATAGATGCAGAGATATGGTGCTGAGGGACATTTTTTAGCACCAGACTTGGTAGAGTTAGAGAACGGTTGGGCCTGATGACTGTGAAGGTCTTTTCCAACCAAAATGATTCCATGACTCTCTGATTCTATGAGTTGGACAGACAGCCTGTGTTGAAGGCCCAGTGGGTGTGCACATCTGTTTTAGCTGCTTGTTCCTAGATGTGCAGATAGCTCACCAGCTTGTTGCCCACAGGAAGAGGCACCCCTTCCTGGTGCCTCCATCCAAGAACTTGATTCATCTTTTCCTAAATCAGACACCTAAAATAAGGCAGGGGCTTGGAAAAGGAGCCTAGGCAAGTCTCCCTCTCTCCTGGCAATAGATTACGTGGTGTGGGTGTTCCCATGAGCCTGTTGCCATGCAGTGACACACTCAGATCAATCAAGGAGGTGGTGGAAGTGCTGAGGAGTTGTGAGGGAAGCAAACTAGGCATGTTCCCAGCCCTGACAGCCAACTCCTCAGGAAGACTCACCTCTGGCTGGCAAAGTCTTATTTTCAATCTCAGTAAAAGGGTAACACACAGGGAGGACATGGACAGAAACCAGCATCTCCTCCCAGGTGGCAGCTGGGCTGCTGGTGGAGGATGCTGGGCTGCTGCTCACCACCAATGTGTGTCCACTGTGCTCTTGCACACCATTGCTACCTCCTGCTATTTTGCTACCAAGGTTGACTTTTAAAAGTCCAAAGTCTTCTGGGGTGTTACTGCCAATCATCCCTATGTTCACAGTGCATTTAAAAGATTCAGCACCCAGGTACTCAGCCCACCGTCGTGGCTGGAAGAAGATGTGATCTCATCTGGTTCAGACATGGTGAGAGGAGATGCTGGCATAGACAAACATTCAGGAAAGAAAACATGTCATGAGGTGTTCTTTGATTCACCATCTCACTGGAAGCTGAGCTGTCCTCATTGTACCTTCTCTGTGACAACCTGATGCTTCAAAAGCAGTGTTGGGGGCAGCTCTGGAGTCCTTAGCACAGGAGAGACATGGACTTGTTGGAGTGGGGCCAGAGGAGGCCACAGCAATGATGGGAAGACTGCAAACCCTCTGCTGTGAGGCCAGGCTGAGAGAGTTGGGGTTGTTCAGCCTGGAGACTCCTATGGCCAAGGTCACCACATACACAGCTGAAGTTTGCTGCTGGGACACTTCTGTGGCATGTTCCCAACCAACTCTGTCATCCATCCAGCACAGGGATGCCTGGGAAGGCATAGAAGCATCATGAACTGAGTGTTTGGATGGATGTGGTGGGGGAAGTCCTGAGCTGCATAAGTGTGGGACTTGGACTGCTTGTGCTGTGGTGGAGCTAAGAGACAGCCCTCTAATCTGAATCTTCTAAAGGAGTTTGAGGCAAAGGAGATGGATGAACTGCTGAAAGAGGAAGGAGTGGACACCAGGATATTTGTGCTCCATCTCTGCTCCATAGTAGGTAATTTCAGGCTCATAAACAGCTAAGAAGATATTCTTATAACTACCCATGACTTGAACAGTAGCTGGGGCAGAATGTCTCCTGGCTGGAAGGACTGCACCAACCATGACCCTGTTCCCGGCACAGCTAAACCGTAGAAGGCCAGGACCTGCTGGACACTCTTCTTAGCTCTGAAGGCTCTTGCCTGCAGTCAAGCTTCCCTTCTACTCAAAAGTTTTATTTTTAGCAGAGAAACTTTGAAGGCATTTTCCAGGAAAGCAAGAAGGGCATAATTTGTATGTGAACTTCACCCACCCGCTTGCTGCAACCAGACAGCTTGAAGGCATGGCTGAAGTGCCATCAAAATGAAAGGTTTGGGGACTTTGGGACTTAACGTGGAGCAGTGTTAGTTTAGTCCTTCTGGACTTCAGAAAAGCTCAGCTGAGGAACAAGTCTCCTTTGATGGACTCCTGAAACCACTGGATGCCCCAGAGCTACCTGGTTCCCAGGGCTCAAGCATGAGCAGAAGTGATGGGGCCAGAAAAAGGAAGCACTGAAGCATTTTCATGTGTAAGAAAGGGAATTTCTCTGAGTGTGTGGGTTGGAGCAGAACCTCTGCCTGATCCTGGTGTCCTATAAGACTCTAAGAGGCTTTTCAGACAAGCAGTCGGACTTGATGATCTCAAAAGTCTCTTCCAACCTCAACAGTTCTGTGATTCTAAGATTTTTCCCCCAAGGAGAGTGATGTTGCCTTTCTGTACAAGAGACATTGAGGTTGCTGGAGCATGTCCAAAGAAGCTCAACAAAGCTGGTGGAGGGTCTAGGGAACAGGTTTTGTGAGGAGCAGCTGAGGGAACTGGGATTGTTCAGTCTGGAGAAAAGGAGGCTGAAGGGGAGAACTTCTCACTCTTTACAGCTGCCTGAAAGGAGGTGAGGTGGGGGTTGATCTCTTCTTCCAAATGATAAGTGATAGGACAAGAGGAAACAGCCTCATGTTGCACCAGGGGAGATTTAGGTTGGACATGAACAAAGATTTCTTCCCCCAAAGGGTTGTCAAGCCCTGGAACAGGCTGTCCAGGGCAGTGGTGGAGTCCCCATCCCAGAATGCAATCAAAAGCCATGTAGATGTGGTGACCTGCTGGTGTTGGGTTAGTGGTTGGTCTTGATGATCTTAAAGGTCTTTTCTGACCTAAACTATTTGATGGTTCTATGTACTGGTAACTGCTCCTGGCTTCCTCCTCCTACACCTGTGTATGCTCTGCATCCATTCCTGACCCATCCCCTGTCCTCTGCATGATGATGGTGTTGGGTGCTGCTGCTGTCACCTAACCACACCGGAAGGTGACACAGAAACAGAGCTGCATGGCAGCTGCTCAGCTTTCAGGTACCTGGGGTGATCTTCATCATTGGTAGATTCCACCAGCTCTGTGCTGGCACTGAGATGCTATTGGCTTTTTGTGTCTTTGGAGATCCCTTCTCCCATACCTATTGCTTGCTTTTTCCCCTTTCCCAAGTTTTTTTCCCCCTGCTGCCATGGCAACCTGGAGAGATTCTGGTCACGCTTTGGCCTCCTCAGCTGCAGACAGCTACAGAAACATCCATCAACAAGTGACACATCTCCCTGGGAATCAGCAGAGCTGGGGATGACCCCTGCGGGCAGGGACCTTGCTGGATCCCCAGCAAAGAGCAGAGCTTCCCTCCTCCTTCTGCTTATGCTCCTCCAGGGCTGGGTGATGGAAGGTTTGGGGGGTGTCTATGAGAGGGCTGTGTGTTCTGATTCTTACATTCTGGGGTTGAAAATAGAGCTGGTTAATAGGGTTTGATCTTGCCCTACACAGTGCCCCTCTCTCTGGGCAGCCTTTGGCACCCCTGGCCATCAGCTCAGGGTTCCTGCACACCCATCACCAGCTCCTGTCTCTCTTTCCCTCCAGTTCTGCTCTCATGTCCCCTCTGAGACACAACTATTTCCTGGGGAAGCCCTAGATGGTGTTTTGTGGGGTATTTTGAGGTTGCTTCCTGTGGTGTTCTGCTGGTAGGATGAGATATAGGTGCTGCTCCAAGAGCATCACTGATGGTCCTTGGTGCAACATGGCCTTGCTGTTGGGCAGCTTTAGTGATGGGTGGGGAAGAGCCATGCCCATCCTTCCTGTCTTGTGTTCCTGAATCTGGAGTAACCATGAGCTCCTTCAATATCTGAATCCTCAAGCCTGTGGGTGTTGAATGCCACCTTTCCTGTGTGCCAAGGAAATATTGAGTCTCTTCTGCCTAAGGCCAAGGAGAGGGATTGTGTTTGGGTGGCATTGGGTAGCACCTGGGAGGTCTAAGGCTCCCCATGTTGGTATGCTTGTCCTGAAGCCTTTGCCATGGAGCTGAACTACAGCAGCAGGGACCAGGCTTTGTGACTGCCATTCATAGAACCATAGAATGATTTGGGTTGGAAAGAGTCGCAAAGATATTTAGTTCCACCCCCTCTGCAGTGAGCAGGGACATGTTCAACTAGACCAGGTTGCTCAAACCTCCATCCAACTTGTCCTTGAACAATTCCAGGGATGGAGCATCTACCACCTTATCTGTGTGCTTCATAGTGTTTTCACTGTGTGGATGTGCTGGGTTACATCCATCCTGGGTGGAGGGCTGAGAGAGCCCTGCTTCCCCTGGGGGACAAAAGAAACCTAATCCAGGTGAACAGAGAGGGACTTGGTTTTCCCCTTCCAGGAGAAGGGATCCCCGGGTCAAAGGTTGTTGATTCCACTCCTCCTTCCTGTCCAGCAAGCCTATAAAAAGGAGGACACTGCTGCCATTGTCTCTTCTTCTGCCTCAGCTGCTTGAAAAGACATCAGCTGCTGCTGGTTTCCTCCACTGACCACGTGGCTGGGCCTGGCTTCCCTTCTCCAGGCTGCATCCACGCTTCTCTAAAGGACTGAAATCCACGTACATCCAGGGAAATACAAGGCCATCCAGGCTTGGTTTTGTGTATTTTCCTATTTATTCTTATCCCTACCCTTGTAAACCCTCCCTGTTACTGCTATATATATACTTTGTTAAAAAATTCACTTCTCCTACTTCCAACTCCGGATTACTTTTTTTTTTTTTTCTTTTGTAGATCCACCTCCATCCTTTTTCCCTACCCCTTTTTTGTCTTTCCCTTTTCCTTATCAGGGAAAGGGAGGGGGACCCAGGGGAGGAATTCTCAATTTGCTATTATCTGAGCTCTTCAACTCCAGTAAAGGCTCAAACCACCACAGTGGAGGACTGCTGAGATCAGGGGACAGAGAGGAAAAAACAAACAACAGTGAGAGCATCCTGCCAAGGAGCAGCTCCAGGCTCCATGGGACTTGACATACAGGGAGCCCCAGGTAGACTCAAGGTGTGCAGGGAGATCATCTCTTCCAGGAGACCTTCCCAGACACAATCCATGCTCAGCATAAGCAGTTGCTGCTGCTGCTGCTACAAGTCTGCAAGTCTCCAGAGAGTCCATTTTCATCGACTTGTCCACCCTTCCCTGCAGCCCTTGTTAATGTTTTGCAGCCAAAACCTGTGCTTTGAGGTATTCAAGAAGCATGTGGACATGGCACTTTTGGACATTGTTTAATGGCCATGGTGGTGTTGGGTTGATGGTTGGACTCCATGATCTTAGAGGTTCTTTCCAACCCAAACAATTATATGGGTCTATAAGTTTGGGATATTTCAGGTTCTCTTTACTGGGCTTGAGAGGTCCCTGCTCACCAGGCCAGTGGTGTTGCAGATGTGGTCAGGCATGAAGAAAAGCTTAGCCTGAGCTCGAGTTTCACAGAATCACTGAATCACAGAATGTTGGGGGCTGGAAGGAACCTTAAAAGATCATCCAGTCCAACCCCCCTGCCAGAGCAGGAACACCTATACCAGATCACACAGGAACACATCCAGGCAGGTCTGGATTAACTCTAGAGAAGGAGACTCCACAACCCCCCTGGGCAGCCTGTGCCAGTTTGCTTTCACTGACCATTTTTGCTGATGAACTTTCATCAGCTCGGTATTTTACAACAACATTTTAGCTTTTGGTTCTTCCTCAAAAGTGGAATTCTGCTGCTCAGTTCTTCCTGGGACTCGGTTGAATATTCTCTGTCGACGTGCGTGGTTTCCAGCGCTCAGATGGACCTTCAGCCTGAGGTTGATTTGCATGTTAATAAACAGCCTTTGATGGAGAACATCCTTCTCTATTCATCATGCACAAGAGAAGAGTGAATTGAAAATTATGCAGGAGCTTCACACGTCTGAAAGGAAATTGCAGGCTGTGACTTGACTTCCCTGAGAAATCTGGAGATCAAATGATCCTGTCTGTGACAATGAGCAGCATCTGCTTATGCTGAGACTGCATGAGGGAATGGGCTACAAGATGGGTGTTCCAGGCCAGGCTGGATGAGGCCTTGAGCAATCTAGTATAGCGCAGGGTGTCTCTGCCCATGGCAGGGGAATTGGAACTAGATGATCTTTAAGGTCCTTTCAAACCCAAACCATTCCATGAATGAATCTATGAAAGGAAGCTCTTCAATGAAAAGCGTCTACATTAAGAGCATAAGAGCAGACAGATGTGCTGGACCTTGAGCTGGGAGCTTCTCCAGCACTGTTCAACAGCCAGCACAGAGGGGAGAATCACAGAATTGTTTTGGTTGGAAAAGACCTTTAAGATCGTCAAGTCATTAGGAAGAAGTTCTTTACTATGAGGGTGGTGAGACACTGGAATGGGTTGCTTAGAGAGGTTGTGGACACCTCATCCCTAGAAGTGTTTAAGGCCAGGCTGGATGAGGCTTTGAGCAACCTGGTCGAGTGGGAGGTGTCCCTGCAGGGAGGTTGGATCTTGAAGGTCCCTTTCAACTCAAGCCATTCTATGACTCTATAAACTCCAACCATTCTCTAATTCTACCAAGGCTGGTGCTAAACAATGTCCCTCAGCATCACATCCCTGCCTCTTTTAAACACCTCCAGAGATGGAATTCAACCACCTCCCTGTGGAGCCTGTTGCAGTGTTTGAGAACCCTTTGGGCAAGAAGTTTCTTTTAATGTCCAAAGTATAGGGTTGAGCTCTGTGACCCTTCTGCAAATGATTTCCTCTAGTGCTTCAGGGACTTGGATTCAAACTGAGATGTTTTCTTCAAGGCCCCATGGATGTTATGGGCTCAGGTGGGATGCATTGAGGGCTGGGGAAGGAATGGGATGGAACAGAAAGACCCCATGTGGTGGTGGGGGAGGAGGTGGATGTGCAATTTCACATCATGCTGTGGGGCTCAGTGCAAATGGTTTCCATCAGAACTGCCTGCTTTGCAGGATGGGGCTGAGGAGGGGTCTGCAGCTGAAGGCAGGAGAAGTGTCTTCCCAGCTTCTCCTAATCCTCTTTGGTGCTACAGTTACATCTGAGTCTGGGGGCGGAAGTTCGCTGGAGGAGGAGCAGGAGGTGGGCAGGCAAAATTACTGGGTTGAAGGCAGACAGAATAGGATACAAGCATCTGAGATCTTCATTGTCTTCTCTGCTACTGAGCTCATGAAAATTTAGCACCATCCAAATGGAGCAAAGCCTTCTTCACAGCTTTGCCATTTCCACTTGGAAACAGGCTCCTTAAGCTCACTATTTTTAGCCTTTCAGCAGCTGCTTCGCTGAACATCCACACCAGTGTGGGGTGATGGGCTTGCTGGGGAAGCTTGGCTGTGGCTTCTTGAGCTGATCCATGGGCATTTAAGTATCTCCAAGTGGTACTGGTAGAAGAGGCTTGTGTCAGTCCTGCAGGCAATGTCAAGCTGGCTTTTGAACCCTTGGCTCTGTCATCTCTAGGGTGAGGAGGGAAGTGGCAAGGAAATCTCCATGCCACACTGGGTCTCATCAGTGAACTGCTGGAGAGAGTTCCATGGAAGCTACAAAGATGCTGAGAAGGATGGAGCATCTCTGTGAGGAGGAAAGGCTGAGAGACCTGGGGCTATTTAGCCTGGGGAAGAGCAGCCTGAGAGGGGATCTGATCAGAACTGATCAATATCTAAAGGGTGAGGATCAAGAGGATGGGGCCAGACTCTTTTCAGTGGTGCCCAGTGAGAGGACAAGGAGCATCAGGCAGAAACTGGAACCCAGGAGGTTCCATCTGAACAGGAGCAGAAAATTCTTTGCTGTGAGGGTGCTGAAGCCTGAAGCAGGCTGCCCAGAGAGATTGTAGAGTCTCTTTTCTCTGGAGAGATTCCAAACCTACCTGGATATTGTGATCCTGGGCAAGCTGCTGTGGGTGCCCCTCCTTTAGCAGGGGAGGGGGAATGGATTACCTCCAGAGGACCCTTCCAACCCCCACCATGCTAGGATTCTGCAAACCCACCCTCTGCCCTCACCAGTCCCCTTCTGGGGCGTGAAACATTCCAGACACAGAAGTATGACAAACATTAAGAGGGAGAATGTGCTTTATTATGGCTAGGAGAAAAATATCAGTGGAGAGAGAGGAGGGGAAGGAATGAATCATTTATGGCAGGTGTCCCCACATTGCAAATACAACTCTGCAGTGCAAGAAAATCATCTAAGCTAAAAGAGAGTCTCATTGCTTATTTAAAGACTTATAACAACAAGAATGGGAAAGGTTTGATACATCCCATGGTGGCAATGTGAGGAGCTGCTGCAAATGCATCCAAAAAAACTTTTAAAACTGAAATAATTCACAAAGAGTGGCCTCAAGAGCTGGATCAGCAACCATGGAATGCATTGGGTTGGAAGGGACCCCCAAAGTTTATCTTATCCAACCACCCTGCAGTCAGCAGGGACATCCCCAACTAATCAGGTTGCTCAGAGCCCCATCAAGCCTGACCTTGAATGTTTTCAGGGAGTGGCCTCCACCACTTCCCTGGGCAACCTGTTCCAGCATTCCACCACCCTCATGGTAAAGAATTTCTTTCTAATGTCCAATAGAGATAGTGCATCTCTCTGATGCAGACCCAGTCCTGTTGCCCTCATCTGCCACTGCCACATTCCAACATAGTCACCACATGTTTCAGGAGTCCAAGAGGCATTGGCTGACCCTTAAACCACAGCTGCCCAGCAGAGAGGCTCACAACTGCACCTTGAATACTGTGTTAAGTACTTTGGGCTCCTCACTCCAAGAACATTGAGGTGCTGGGGCAGGTCTAGAGAAAGGCAGTGGATCTGGTGAAGGATCTGGAGAACATGTGTGGTGAGGAGCAGTTGAGGGAACCGGGGGTGTTTAGTCTGGAGAAGAGAAGGCTGAGGGGAGACCTCATTGCTCTCTACAACTCCCTGAAAGGAGGCTGGAGTGAGGTGGGGGTTGATGTCTTCTCCCTAGTATCAGGTGACAGAAAAAGAGGAAATGGCTTCAAGCTGTGCCAGGGGAGGTTCAGGTTGGTACTAGGAACCATTTCTTTCCTGCAAGACTGGTCAGGCATTGGATCAGGCTGCCCAGGGAGGTGGTGGAGTCACCATCCCTGGAGGTGTTCAAGAAATGTGTGGACATGGCACTCTGGGACATGGTTTAATGGCCATGGTGGTGCTGGGTTGCTGGTTGGAGTTGATGATCTTAGAGGTCTTTTACAACCCAAACCATTCTGTGATTCTGTGACAGTGGGGACAAAGTGCTCCCAGGGTACTGAAGCCCACAGTGAGAGGCCAGGCTGGGCTGTTTGGCAGCAGGATGCTGTGGGTCACCCCTACTTGGAGTTTTATATAGAGGATTTGTGCCGTTGGAATGTCCAAGGAGGCTTTTTGAGTTCCTCCCATTTACTCTGTGCATTGACCATATTTTCCAGGTTGTGATGAGGCTTCGTGGGAAGCTGAGCTCCACGTCAAAGGCTCCAAGCTCCCTCACACCAGTTCTCAAAATAAACCATTACAATTAAATTTTTAGAGTGGTTCTTTAGCCCCAAGTAGTTCTGGTGAGAACTTTCTCTCATGGTGCTCATTGCAGCTGTGGTTCTGCTTTTGTGCAGCCAGAAAGCGTCTCGAGGACTGCATCCAATTCATTAATTCCCAATTAATGGCTGTAATTATCTAGCCTGACATAAATAACCATCTGGAGCATGACACAACTTTACAGTGCCTGTACAAGGTGCCCTGACTCACAGAGCAGCAGGAGGAAATAATAGATGCTGAAGAAAAAAACCTCTCTATCCAAGTAAGGAGTAAATAAGACATTTTCCTTCTAGAAGGAAGATGACTCTAGAAGTATGAAAGCTCTTCCACACCACACAGTCAGTACTCATTGTCTAGCTTTAAGGAAGAACTTTTATATGCTGAAGGTGGTAAAACATTGGCTCAGGTTGCCCAGAGAGGTAGTAGATGCCCCATCCTTGGGACCCTTCCAGGTCAGGTTGTTTGGGGCTCTGAGCAGCCTGCTCTAGTTGCAGATGTCCCTGCTGACTGCAGAGTGACCTTCAAAGGTTCCTTCCAACCTGTCCCATTCCATGATGCTTTGATCATAGGGGGAATTTGAAGCAGCCATAGAAAACTTTAATCTGTAGGCAATGAAATATGGCAAAAGGCCCCTCTGGTGCTGGTCTTAGTTCCTACATATGGCTCTTCCCATCCACACTTACACTTCCCCAGCCCCCAAGGAAGCTTGGCTGTTTGCTTCCTCAAAATGTCTTTAAAAAGTATATGGCAATACAATCATGGAAAGGAAAGTTCTCCAGCAGAAGGTGCACTAGTATCATAAAATTGTTTCAGTTGGAAATGGCCTCTAAAATCATTGAGTCCAACCTTCAACCTGAGACCACCATAGCCATTAAAACATGTCCTGAAGAGCCCTGTCCACATGTTTATTGAAAACCTCCAGAGATGGTGATCTCCAGAGATGCTCTGAAAAGGCATCAGGGAAAGCTAGAGCTGGTCAGAAGTCACAGGTGGCCCTTCGGAGCCTGGTCATAGAATCATTCATAGAATCATTCAGACTGGAAAAAGACCTTTAAGATTATCAAATCCAACAGTTAACCCAGCATTGCCAAGTCAATATGCTTGAGGATTTTGGGAGGCTCCTGGGGAGTGGAGATTCCTTCTTGATTCATATGGAAGATGGCTTGGGCCCAACTCCCCTCCAAAATCATAGAATCATAGAATTGCCTGATTGGAAAGGACCTTAAGATCATTGAGTCCAGTCATAACCTAACATCTCCCTGTACACAACTTGTAGATCATGTCCCAAAACTCCTCTCTCTTCCAAACATCTTGAGAGTGGAAGGTGTCCCTGCCCATGGTGGAGGGGTTGTAACTAGATGATCTTTGAGATGCCTTCCAACACAAACCATTCTGTGATTTTATGAGTCTTTTAAACACCTCCAGGGATGGAGACTCCACGACCTTCTTGGGCAGCCTGTTCCAGTGCCCAATGACCTGTTCAGTGAAGAAATTGTTCCTAATAACATCCCCTGGTGCAAATTGAGGCCATTTCCTCTCATCCTATCACATTTTACTTGGGATAGGAGACCAACCCCCACCTCGCTCCAAAATCCTTTCAGGGAGTTGTAGAGAGCAATGATGTCCACATCATGACTACAACTCAACTTCTAAAGGTTTCAAGCACTAGACAGGTGCTTCCTTCCTGTAACACATGCCAATGGGAGCACACAACTCTCCTGGTGCCCTCCAAACTCCTGCTAAGCTCCCCACATTCTCCTCTCAGCTCAGAAACACAGGGCATGGGGCAGCCAGGAGATGTGGGGAGGGTGTGGGGTGGTTCATTGAGATCTATATGGGCAGGCTGTGTTGCATAAGCCAGCCAGAGAGCTGGAGATGCGCTCCCCAGCTGCAATGGATAAAAATATCCAAGGAATATTTGTTTCTCTGACTAAAGAGCTACTGAAATAGAAGAGCGAGCAGATCCCTTTTTAGCTGCTGCTTCCACACCTCCTGCCTTTCTTCCTCCAGGGCTCTTACTGTAGATCACCAATGGCTTGATACCTCAAGACCCTCATCAACCCCTTCTTGCCATGGATGTGGTCCCTGAGTGCCACCTGCACCCAGGTGGACATTTTTCTTGCTGGGATGTTGCTTTTCACTCACTCAAAGAAGCTGGGTTAAGATGTCACTTTGCTTGAGTTGAGTGAATTGGATCTGTTCAGCCTGGAGAAGAGAAGGCTCCAGGGAGACCTTACAGCAGCCTTCCAGTATCTGAAGGGGGCCCTCACTCTGAAGAATTCTTTCCTAATCTCCAGTCTAAATCTGCCTTCCTCCATCTTCAATCTATTTGCCCTCATCCTGTCACTACAAGCCTTTGTAAGAAGTCCCACCCCAGCTCTCCTGTAGCCCCCTTCAGGTGCTGGAAGGCTGCTCTGAGGTCTCCCTGGAGCCCTCTCTTGTCCAGGCTGAACAGCCCCAACTCTTCAAGCCTGTCCCCACAGAAAAGGTGTCCCAGCCCTCTGATCATCTTTGTGGCCTTCTCTGGACCCTCTTCAACAGATCCATGTCCTTCTTGTGTTGGGTGCTCCAGAGCTGGACATAACACTCCAGGTGTGTTTTCACCACAGCAGAGTAAAGTGGCAGAACCCCCTCCCTTAACGCATCTTTTGAGGCAGACCAGGTGACAGCACAACCCCTGCCACCCTACCCGGTCAGGGAAGCAGGTCTGTGCTCCAGGACTGGCAGGATGCACAGGAGACAGCTTATGAATCCCTTTGTGTCCCACAAGGAGTAGATGTCACCTGGGCGTTGCGCGTGCTGACACCAGCGGGAGCCACGCAGGTTCTGATGGCTCATTAACATTCCTCAGGAGCTGCCACTGCAGGCGGCTACCAGAGAGGCTGCTCCTGGTGCTGAGCCAAAATCATCTGAGTTTTTTCATCTTGAGAATCATGTAAACAAACTGTTAGACATCCAGAGGCAGATGGGGAGCAATATCCATGGGACGGAATGGTGATGGGGCTGGGAATGGATTAATTTGCTAACCTGATTGTTGTGAAGAAATTAAATGGCAGTGTGAGAAGTCCCCAGGCTCAGCTTCTGTTGTATTCATATGGGATGAGTTTGCATCTTGGGTTACAGAGCAGAGAGGGATGTGTCTTGTTGGTCAACTCAACCAGAGACAGATGTACCCAACCCCTTAGTTCAAATCTGTAGGTCCTTGGTGGTTGAGGCCCCATCCATGGAGGTGTTTAAGACCAGGCTGGATGAGGCTCTGGCCAGCCTGATCTAGTGTGAGGTGTCCCTGCCCATGGCAGGGGGGTTGGAACTGGATGCTCCTTGTGGTCCCTTCCAACCCTGACTGATTCTATGATTCTGTGATCTGCTTTCTAATGTGAGGAGCCAGGAAAAGCCTTAGTGTCCTCCTCTACTCTGCCCTAGTGAGGTCACATCTGGAGGACTGGGTCCAGTCCTGGGCTCCCCACTACAAGAGACAAAGAGCTACTGGAGAGAGTTCAGTGGAGGCTAAAAAGATGCTGAGGTGCCTGGAGCATCTCTGTGATGAGGAAAGGTTGTGAGACCTGCAGCTGTTGAGCCTGGAGAAGAGAGGGGATCTGAAGCAGCCTGAGAGGGGATCTGATCAGTGTTGAGCAAGACCTAAAGGACCTGTGTAGGAGCAAGAGAATGGGGCCAGACTCCTATTATCAGTGGTGCCCAATCACAGGCCAAGGGGCAGTGGGCACAAACTGGAACCCAGGAGGTTCCATCTGAACAGGAGGAAAAGCTTCTTTGCCATGAGGGTGGCAGAGTCCTGGAGCAGGCTGCCCAGAGAGGTTGTGGAGACTCCTTCTCTGAGGAGATTCCAAACCCACCTGGACATTGTGATCCTGGGCATGCTGCTGTGGATGACCGTGCTTTAGGAGGGGAGTTGGACTGGATGATCTCCAACCCCCACTCTGCTGGGAACATGCAAATAGAATATGAATAAAGTGGTGGCTTTGTAGGTCTTTCCCTCAGATGTTCAGTCACTTTCTGTTAGAAAACAAATATCCTAGGCTTCAAGGCAGAGGCACCACACTGTGCAGCAGTTTACATGTGCCCACCATGAGCCAACAACATCCAGCAGTTCCACATCTCTGTGATGGTAGGAATTCCCCCTCTGAGAGGCTCGGTGTGATGGAGAGTTTATCCCAACCCCTGGCAATCTGTTCCAGCCATTCATTACCTGCCCTTAAAAACATGCATCTCACTTCCAGCTGGAATTTTGCAGACTTGAGCTTCTGGATGTTGGCTGTCATTATGCACTGTTTTCATTAGATCAAAAAGGTGTCCAACTCATGGTGAGTTGGTGGAGTCGCCATCCCTGGAGGTGTTCAAAAAGGGATTGGATGTGGCACTTGAAGCTATGGTTTAGTAGTCATGAGGTCTTGGGTGACAGGTTGGACTTGATGATCTTTGAGGTCTTTTCCAGCCTCATTGATTCTATGATTCTATGATTCATATCACTTCCCCCAGGAACAACACAGTGGGATCGCATCTGCATTGTCTGATGGTTTGGTGTATTAAAGCTTTCTGTTTGCCTCAGAGTTTCCCAGGAGTTCTCATCTTGAAGCCCCATTTGGAAGTCCTCTGCTGCCAAAATGCCACTGAATCATAGAATCCCAGCATGATGGGGTTTGGAAGGGAGAGGCCTACAAAGCTACCACTCTTTTCATACTCTTTGCATGGCTGTTGAATCATAGAATCACAGACTGGTGGAGGTTGGAAGGGACCTCTGGAGATCATCGAGTCCAACCCCCTTGATGAAGCAGACTCACCTGGAGCAGCTTGCCCAGGATCACAATGCCACAGATGCACAGATTCCACTGGGTGGGAAGAGACCCACATCTTGTCCAACACCCCTGCAGCGAGCACAGACACCTCCAGGTGGGCTTGGAATCTCTCTAGAGAAGGAGACTCCACAACCTTTCTGTGTGGCCTGCTCCAGCACTCCATCACCCTCCAAACACCATTAATCAGGGTGAGATCAGAGAAAGAGCCATGCTCTTCAACCCATGGTCCATGCAGTTCATGTTTCTAATTATGGTGTTTGAGAGGATGGTGTCCCACAGGAGAGCAACATAAATGATGTATCCTCTGGGTGTTGTCCCAACACCTATGTGCTGCCTCACCTGTAGGTGGTTTGTCTGCTTGCAAAGCCTCCAGAAGTCACCCTGTCGCCCCAGCTTTTGGAGGCACTGTCCCTGGAAGTGTTCAAGAAGTGTGTGGACATGGTACTCTGGGATGTGGTTTAATAGCCATGGTGGTATTAGGTCAATGGCTGGACCTATCTTAGGGGTCTTTTCCAAACCAAACAGTTCTATGGTTCTGTGATTTGCCCAGACTCGGTTCACACTGCACAGAGGCTGCCACGATGTGTATTGCACTGGTGAGCTTCTGTGCTCAGCCATTGCCTCTTCCAAAGCCAGCACGCCACACATCATGCAGTGACCCGGGCATGCTGCTCCAGCAGTGGCTGGGAGCCCAGATTTCTTCAAAGACTCCTCCTGACATTCATGATTTGCAGCTTGAATCCAGCCCTGGTTCCCAATTCCATCTGGCCTGTGATGGGGAGGCAGCCAGCTCTGTGTGAGGGAATGTGGGCAATGCCATGGCTTATGGGGCAGGTGGATGGGACAGGGATGATACAGGGATCTGTCACAGCACAAAAGAGCCTGTCTGGAGTTATGGTGGTGGCTTTACTCTCCCGTGTCATGGTATAATCATGGAATTGTTTAGGTTGGAAAAGACCTCTGTGATCACCAAGTCCAACCATTAAAACAGCATAGCCACGTCACCACTAAACCATGTTCTTCAGCACCACATCTATAGGGCTTTGAAATCCCTCCAGGGATAGGGACTCCACCACTGCCCTGGGCAGCCTGTTCCAGGGCTTGACAACCCTTCTGGGGAAGAAATTTCTCCTAACGTTCAACCTAAACCCCCCTTGGTGCAACTTCAGGCTATTTTCTCTTGTCCTACCGCTTGTTACTTAGGAGACCAACCCCCACCCGGCTCCAACCTTCTTTCAGGTAGTTGTAAAGACTAAGAAGGTCTCACCTCAGCCTGCTTTTCTCCAGGCTGAACAATCCCAGTTCCCTCAGCTGCTCCTCACAAAACTTGTGCTCTACACCCTTCAACATCTTCATTGCCCTTCTCTGGACCTGCTCCAGCACCTCAATGTCCTCCTAGGAGTGAAGGGCCCGAAACTAAACCCAGTACTCAAAATGTGACCCCACCAGTGGCCAGTACACAGGGGCAATGACTTACTGGGTCCTGCTGACCACACTATTGCTGATCCAAGCCAGGATGCTGTTGGTCTTCTTGGCCACCTGGGCACACGCTGACTCATGTGCAGCCACTTGTTGACGTAAGGGATCCACCCCAGCCTTTGAGGTGCAGCCTCATCGGTGCTGAGTGCAGGGCCCTGGGCATCCACAGCCTGCTGGAGCCCCAGTAATGTCCCACAGCCAGGCCTCATCTCCAGGCTGCTCTTTCCTGGTGTTAAAAAAGAACTTGGGCAGCCTCAAACCCCGTCTAAACCACTTGACATCTCCCAGGCAGGACTTGTCCGAGGCTGTCCCTGCTTTCCTCTTCTTAAGCTCTGGTGTTGCTTTCACAGGAGCACTGCCTGGCTCTGTGCCAGTTCCACAGGGACACAGCCCCCCCCCAGCACTGGGCTGGAGATGAAATGAAGTGTCTGGTTCCTTTGACGCCATGGGGTTTGTGAAACTCCTGCAGGCTGCCAGATGGCTGGGTGTGAAGCTTCTGCTCTGCCCACTGGCCTCTGGCCAAGGGGACACAAGGGGATTCCCTGGCAGTCTGGGCAGAAGGTGAGCGACTCCCAGAGCTGGGATGGGAACCAGCACTGAGCTCCCTGATGCATTCCTGGGAACTGGGATCAGCACTGGGAGGAAAAGTACTTGAACATAGGGGATCTGCAAGGAAGAGAGGAAAACTGCCCAGCCTGGGGACAGAAGGATGGCTGCAGGGCTTTGAGCAGAGATCAACCTCCCCCCTGTCAAACTGTCTGTGCTCCTGGCTGTGCTCCTGCAGCATGGGCATGAGGAGCTGGCAGTGGCTGATGGATTGTTATGTTCAGTATCCATCAATGAGTCCATCTTTCTAATCCCATCATAGAATCAAGGAATGGTTTGGGTTGGAACAGACCTTAAAGGTCACCTAGCTCAAATCCCCTGCCAAGGGCAGGGATGCCTCCTACTAGAACCAGGTTTCTCAGAGCCTTGGCCAACCTGGTCTTGGACACTTCTGGGGATGGAGCATACACCACCTGGGACAGGGGTTCACCATACGCACAGTAGAGAGTTTCTTCCTTCTCTCTATTCTAAATCTACCCCCTTTTGGACTAAAACCATCACCCCTTGTCCTGTCACAACAAGTCCTGCTCAAAAGTCTATCCCCAGCTTTCTGATCAGCTCCTTTAAGCACTGAAAGGCCACCATGTGTCCCTGGAGCCTTCTTTTCTCCAGGCTGAACAACCCCAATGCTCTCAGCATGGCCTCACAGCAAAGGGCTTCCAGTCATCCCATCATTGTTGTGGTCTCCTCTGGCCCCACTCAAACAGGTCCATGTCTTTCCTGTGCTGAGCACTCCAGAGCTGGCCCCAGCACTGCAGGTAGGGTCTCAGCAGAGCAGAGCAGAGGGGCAGAATCCCCTCCCTCCACCTGCTTCCCAAGCTGCTGGGGATCAGCCCAGGTCAGGGATGAGTCTGGACTGTGAGCATGCTGTGCTGGCTAATGTCCAGTTTTTCACTCACCAGCCCACTCAAGTCCTTCTCCTCAGCACTGCTGTCCAACCCTTCATCCCCCAGTCTGTACTTGTGCTTGGGGTTGCCCTGACCCATATACAAGACCTTGAACTTGGCCTTGAACTTCATGAGGTTGCCATTGGCCCACCTCTCAAGCCTATCCAGGCGCCTCTGGATGACATCCCATCCCTCCAGCATGTCAACCACACCACTCATTTAAGTATTTGGCACCTGCAGCACCCTGCAGCTATTTAATAATGCTGTGTGACCATCAGTGAGGTCCAGACTGATTCAGCTCAGCTCAAGAGGGTTTCAGGAGGACTAAGACAAATGAATCCCCCAGGGACAGTGCAATTGTCCCCAATCCAACCAGGCATCTTCTTCTCAGTGTTTTGTCCTTGGATTCCAGATGTGCATCTTTCTTTGGCCCAGCAGCACTGCTAAGTGGTGCCTGACCTGCAGAAAGTGTTTTGGTCACAGCCAACCTGAGAAGGACCCTCAGACCCAGAGCTGTATTTTCCTTTTCACTTGGGTTTTTGGTTTTGATCTGTGAGGTTTTTATGTCACATTTTCATGTGTGACTAAAGAACCGTAAAAACAAAAGGGGAAGGAGATGGCACAGACAGGGAGATGCTGTTGATTAAACCATGATGACAAAGCCCTGCTCAAGCTCCAGCTTAGACTGTGGCTGTTCTCAGTATCCTAAAATTGCCTTTGCCTCTTTTCCTTTGATGACACTAGGTCTGCACCACGCCTCCAAAAACATCAAGCTCCACAGAGATCTTGGAGAGGAACCTGAGTCTGATACCACATCTGTTGCTGACAGATCTTTGGTCCATGCTCTTCCCTTGCTCCTTCTCCCATCATTTGTCTCTGTAGACTGGAGACCTCTGTGTTTCCATTGCTGGACCTTCACCAAGTAGCTTCCCAGACACAGAAGTGCATGTTGCTCACTCTGGTCAGGGAGGGCATGCCATGCCCAGGAATGCAACCACAGCTCAGACATGCTCCTGAAAAGTCTTCTAGCCACGACACAAATCACTTTACACCTTCTCCCTGGCCCATTTTTGAGCAGAACCATGAGCATTTGGAGCTATGTGGCCACCTTGACCTCACACAAGCTCACCCTCATCTGAGTAGGGAAATGCCCCTGCTTGACTCCCTACTGCAGAGATAAGTGAATGGGTTCATCAGCCAGAGCTGCTGCTCACTGGCATCCTCTGCTCTTCAAAAGCATGAGGGCAATCAGCATAATGACTTTGTTTAGAGAGGAAATCCAATTACTGCTGGGAAGTGTTTCATTAGAGAGGATTTTTCTCTGTGGGTGCCACATCTGGGGAGCTCCCTCCTGCAAAACAAAGTGGCTGATGCTGTTGTCATGTCCTGGTTTGGGCTAGCCCAGAACTGATTCTGGTCACTGCTGTGACTTCACAGCTCAGGCTGTGCTCAGTGAGGTACTTTCTGAAGTTCAGGGCAGGTTTGTACAGCCAGAAGCTGCTTCTAGCAGCGAGAAGATGATGTGGAGAGTTCCTGCCAAGGGCTGGGCTGCAGAAAGGCTCTGCCTGAGACTTGCTCCAATACACACTGAGGGCACTGACACAGCTTGTGCCCCATCTTAGGGGCAAGTAAGGCAGAGGTGGGGTCTCAGAAGAACAGAGCAAGGGGCAGAATCCCCTCCCTCCACCTGCTGCCCACGCTGCTTTGGATGCAGCCCAGGCCATGACTGGGTCTGGGTTGTGAGCACACAGTGCTGGCTCATGTCCAGCTTTTCACCCACCAGCATCCCCAAGTCCTTCTCCTCAGCACTGCTGCCCAGCCCTTCGCCCCTCAGCCTGTGTTGATAGCAGGGATTGCCCCAGCTCATGTGCAGGATGTGTCCTTGTTGAACGTAATGAGGTGAAGCTCACGAGGTTATGCACATTATCCACTGAGGGTCTGCTGCCAGCTTGCATCTGTTTCAACCTGGTGAAAGTGCCCCTTTTAAGGAGTGGAGTACATAGCTGACTGATCTGCAGTGCTTCTGCTGAAACACCACCAGCTGCATGAATAAGCCTGGGAAATGATCAAGCCTGACATTACCATAATGAAGCCAGCAGACACGGCAAGGAGGAGATGCTGCTGCAGAAGAGGTGGTGGCAGGCAGCATGAGACATGTCTGTGCAGGAGGTGTCTCCAGGGAGGTGGCAGATTACTGGGGCTGTGGCTCAGGCACTGCAAGGGAAGATATATTATGCTGAAGAGTTCACCTTGGTGGCAGTGACAGATGAGCTCACTGCTATGGCTGCTCCATGCTATGTTATGGAGAATCCCAAATAGGTTTTGTTGGAGAGCATTTTCGTGTCTGTGGTTTGCTTCTCTGAAGATTCAGGTTTGATTCCAACAGTAAGCAGCAGCCTGGGCTGTGGTTGAGATGGGAAAGGGGCATAAATAAATGAAAATGAGAGGGGAACTGGGAGAAGAGGAACCTCATGAAGTTCAACAAAGACAAGTGTAGGGTCCTGCACCTAGGGAGTAATAACCCCTGCACCAGTACAGGTGAGGGGTGACCTGCTGGAAAGCAGCTCTGCAGAAAAGGATCTAGGAGTGCTGGTGGACAACAAGTTCATTATGAACCAGCAATATGCCTTCATGGCCAAGATGGCAAATGGTTTCCTGGGGGGCATGAAGAAGAATGTGACCAGCAGGTCACAGGTGGTTCTTATGCCTCTTTGCTCTGCCCTAGTAAGGCCACATCTGGAGGTCTGGGTCTGGTTCTGGGCTCCCCAGTTCAAGAGAGACAGGGAACTACTGCAGAGAGTCCAGTGGAGGCTCCAAAGATACTGAGGGGCCTGGAGCATCTCTGTGAGGAGGAAAGGTTGAGAGTCTTCAGGCTGTTGGGCCTGCAGAAGGGGAGACTTGAGCCTGAAAGGGGATCGGATCAATGTTCAGCAAGAGCTAAAGGGTGGGGGCAGGGGGATGGGGCCAGACTCTTTTCAGTGGTGCCCAGCGACAGGAGAAGGGGCAATGGCCACAAAGTGGAACCCAAGAGGTTCCACCTGAACAGGAGTAAAAACTTTGCTTTGTCAGAATCTTGGAGAAGGCTACCCAAAGAGATTGTGGAGTCTCCTTCTCTGGACTCTGCCGATCACTTGCACCTTCTGCTCCTGCAAGGTGAAGGTCCTCCCTCCCATAGCCTGTAATAGCCTATAATGGGATGTCTCTTTGGAAGGCACACAAACACCACACCACTTTTCAAACAAATCCTGCAGCAGGGCTGGGACTGTGCAGCGTCTTTCTCAGCTTCCAGTTCAAGCCTGTTGGGGCTCCTCCACAAGAAACCAGCTTGTGTCTGTGGGTATCAGAGACCTGTGTGTTGTTTCCTAGCTCATCCCACACTGGGATAACCAAAAAATTACTCTTGTTGTGCTCTGAAAAAAACAATGTTTCAGCATGATCATCACCACCTCCCCACTGGGATTCTGATTCACCCTGTGACATTTAGTTTTAGTCAGCATCTTCTGGCTGAGGAAGGTGTTTGTGATTATTGCAGTGAAGTTTCCTCAAGCTCACTGG
The DNA here is from genome assembly GCA_033816785.1 of Picus viridis. Classification (NCBI taxonomy): domain Eukaryota; kingdom Metazoa; phylum Chordata; class Aves; order Piciformes; family Picidae; genus Picus; species Picus viridis. The sequence continues at coordinate 34,325,591 of CM066585.1, read as the reverse complement.
TGGTCCCTGATTTAGCAGACTGAGCTCTACCAGAGGAGCTTGATTTGCTCTAGGATGCTTTTTTTCCCCCTGCTCCAACATTACCTTTGCTACCTGTAGGTGAGTGGGTAGAGGCTGGACTAGCTTTCTCAGAGAGAAGCTTCTCTAGTTTGGTCTCCCGGTTGGTTTCTCAATGACATTTCAAGGCAGAGGCAGGCAGGGAGCTGTGGGGAAAGGAACATTTTGCATCAGCCTACACAGCAGTTAGAGCACCCGTGGTAAGTGGTGTGTGGGCAAGTGGTACAGGGCCTCTTCACAGCAGAGCTGCAGATATCTGTGCCAGAGAGAACACCCTCTGAGGAACAGAGGGCAGAGCTCTTGCTGCAGAATCATTGACTCACATTATTCCCTGAAAACACATTAAAATGCCTCTGTTTTTTTCTTGCAAAAGGATAAATAAATCCATGTTTTGTTAGTGCAAACAGGTTTCCATTTGGACTTACAGAGGGTCTGACAGATCCAGCCAGCTCTTGCTCTGCAGGTGCTTCAGAGCAACCCCTTGGGCCTTCAAACAACAGCAAAGAGCAGTGGAGGGAAGTAGAACATGACACAAAAGACATCCTTTGAGTGACCCAGCACATCCATTCTGTCCACACTGTCTGTCACAACTCCCTGTGGGCCTGGTTGTTATGGTGGGAACCCTGTGGCTAGGACTGCTGTTCCCAAAGTGGGCAAAAGTAAGTTAGTTAGAAAACCTTATGAGATGGTTATTAGAACCATCTCTGTAGAAAGGCACTATCCACAAGAAAAAACATGATTCTAACCCATTTCCACAACCAACAGGCTGTCAAGGTTTGGAGCAGGCTGCCCAGGGCACTGGTGAAGTCCCCATCCCTGGGGATATTGAAAAGCCCTGTAGATACAGTGCTGAAGGACACAGCTTAGTGGTGGTCTTAGCAGTGTAGGGTTAATGCTTAGACTGGATCTTAAAGGCCTCTTCCAATCAAAATGATTGCATGATTCTATGATTCTTTGAATGACATTGCTACCACCACATCCCTCATTGCCAAGTACAATGCCAGTGCTGGCTTTCTTGGTGCCAGCAGAGGAGGGATTCATACTGCCATGATCAGCAGAAAGGAGGACACATCAGTGAGTGTTTTTGCTGACTAAGTTTGCAACTAGAGACTGACTCTGTGTGATAAATCTGGGCTTTTTGTGGTCATGAAAAGGTACAAATAATGAAGTTCAGGGTGAGATCAAAACTCTTCCAGTCTCAGGGACTTTAGATCTCAAATTTTATTTTGGAGTCCCTAGAAGGAATCATAGACTCACATAAAGGTTTAGGTTGGAAGGGACCTTTAAAGGTTCTCTAATACAGCCCCTATTCAGTCAGCAGGGACACCTGCAACTAGAGCAGGATTCTCAGAGCCTTGTCCAATCTGACCTAGAATGGTTTCAGGGATAGGGCATCTACCGTCTCTCTGGGAAACCTAGGCCAGGGTCTCACCACCCTCATCATGAAGAACTTCACCCTTCTCTCTAGCCTAAACCTCCCCTATTTCAGTTCAAAATCCATTACCCCTTGTCTTGTCACAACAGGCCCTGCTCAAAAGTCTGTCCCCAGCTTTCTGATCAGCCCCTCTATGCACTGAAAGACCACCAGAAGGTCTCCCTAGAACCTTCTCTTTCTCAGGTGGAACAACCCCAATTCTCTCAGCCTGGTCTCACAGCAGAGAGCTTCCAGCCCTCTCATCATTATTGCGGTCTCCTCTAGCTGCGCTCCAACAGGCCCGTGTTTTGGCTGTGCTGAGGACTCCACAGTTGGCCCCAGCACTGCAAGTGGGGTCTCATCAGAGCAGAGGAGCAGAATCGCTGCAAGTTCTCACCAGCAGAGCAAACAACCACCAGCCTACAATGGGGTTACTCACAGAAACACTTTCCAGGGGGTGTTCAAGAGGGGGTGTTCAAGAGGGGATTGGACGTGGCACTTTGTGCCATGGTTTAGTCATGAGGTCTGTGGTGACAGGTTGGACTTGATGATCTTTGAGGTCTCTTCCAACCTTGGTGATTCTGTGATTCTGAGAAGTGGAGCAGAGTTTTTAAATGCAAAATTCTGATGTGCTGTTCATACTCCTGGTGAGCACACAAGAGATCACCAGTGGCAATGAGAAGATATTTGCCCAGATATGAACAGCTTTTGTTCTGTCACCATCCTACCACTGTGCTCCTCTTTTTTCCCCTCCTTTTTCTGGAAAACAGAAATCATGAGGAGAAACATTCCTGAAAGCTCCAAGATGATGACTTTAGAAGTACTGTCTCCCTTCTAACTTCACCAGGGTCAGGAGTCTTCTTCTCTGCCTCATTAGATGCTCTTGAAGCTATTTCTGTGCCAGTCTGCTGGATTCTTTGATGCTGAACTCTCCCTTTCAGACGTCTTGTTTAAGGAGAAAAAAAAACCCAACTAACTTGATTCCAAACTCTTTTTTTTCCCTTCCAATTATCCAGCAGCAGTTTTTCTGCCAAGAGCCAGCCAGCCAGCCTGTCTTCTGAACACAGCAAAGCTTTCATAGGGCTACAGCACTATTTGTGACACTGGCTGGCACGGTATTTGATCTCAACACCAAGGTCATGAGTAGAAAGAGGTTGGCACCAATATCCTCATAGGGTAGGATGAAGCACATGGAAAAGGGATGTTAAAAAAAGAAAAGGAGTGAAGTGATGTCTATCCCAAAGAAGTCCTGGATGCTTGGGAATGTGCAGAAAATCCCCATAACCCATAGCTCTCCTGACCTCAGTATCCAGGAAGATAATCTTATCTAATCTGATCTAATAATCCACCATAATCTTCTAGAATGTCATGAACTGCATCTCACCAGCATTACCTGCCAGCAGGAAGCTAATGGGCCTGTTGCAGATGGTGTTGTCCATCAGAGTTATTTTTCTCTTCAAAAGCAACATTACTTCCTCAATGACTCCCCAGAAAAACTCTTCCAGCCTCAGAGACTGCAGTGAAACTGCAGGTTTGATCTTCAAAGCCTGCACAAAGCTGGTCCTGTTCTGCTCTTCCAGGCTGGGAATGCATCCACAGGCAGCACTGGTCAAAATAAACACTTGCAAGTTCTTGTGGCCTCCCTCTATGTTCTCCTGTTACACAGGCTTCATTTCCTGTGGGTGCAGGGAAAATGTAAGAAACACTGACACCTCACAGAGTCATGGGCTGGTGGAGGTTGGAAGGGACCTTTGCAGATCATCCAGTCCAACCAACCTGCTAAAGCAGGGTCACCCATAGCAGCTTGCCCAGGATCACAGTGTCTGGGTGGTTTGGAATCTCTCCAGAGAAGGAGACTCCACAACCTTTCTTGGCAGCCTGCTCCAGGGCTCCAGCACCCTCACACCAAAATAAAATTCTGTCATGCTCTGATAGAATCTTCTGGGTTCCAGCTTGTGTCCACTGCACCTTCTCCTGTCACTGGGCACCACTTAAAAGAGTCTGGCCCCATCCTCTTGCTGTGTCCCCTCCCCCTTCCACCACCCCTCCCCCCCCCCTTGAGCTCTTTCTGAGCATGTCAGATCCCTTCTCAGGCTGCTCTTCCTCAGGCTCACCAGCCCCAGGTCTCTCACCCTTTTCTCCTCACAGAGATGCTCCAGGCCACTCAGCAGCTTTGGAGCCTCCACTGGGATCTCTCCAATAGTTCCCTGCCTCTCTTGACGTGGAGAGCCCAGAACTGGACCCAGTCCTTCAGATGTCACTGCCCTAGGGCTGAGCAGAGGGGCATGAGAACCACCCTCAACCTGCTGGCCACACTCTTCTTCATGCATCCCAGGAGACCATTGGCCTTCTTAGCTTCTCCCCTGCCTCACAGATTTCTAAGGACAGAAACTGGGCTGAAACTGAATTATTTTTATTGACTGACTATAATGAGTTCCATGTGGCCTATCTTCTGTCTTGCTTGAATAAGTCCTCTGCACGTAGCATCTGCTGGAGCTCCTAAGTCAGTACTAGAACATCTGCACTGAGTTTCCTCTTGCCAAAGTGACATTTTACAAGGAACCAGCTTTAATAGCATTTTCCCCTGTGTGTCTGAGGCAGATTCCTGTGCTGGCCTCAGGGCAACAGGTTTCCTGTCACTAAAATACAGTAACTGGGTTTCAACCACCACAACATTCACTGCCTTCTGGAACCAAGAACAACTTTCCATCAATGCAAAGTGTTGCAAAACCCACAGGTCAGTAGGTCCTGCACTTGGGTCACAACTCCATGAATGTTCCAGGCTTGGAGAAGAATGACTGGGAAACTGCCCAGCATAGAAAGACTTGGGGATGTTAGTTGAAAACTAGATGAAAATGAGCCAGTGTGTGCCCAGGTGGCCAAGAAGACCAACACCATCCTGGCCTGGATCAGCAATAGTGTGGCCAGCAGGAGTAGGGCAGGGGTTACAGAATCATAGAATCACAGAATTGGTTTGGCTGTGAAGACCTTTAAGGTCACCAAGTCCAACCATTATCTAACTCTACCAAGGCTGATGCTAAACCATGTCCCTCAGCACCACATCTCTGCATCTTTTAAACACCTCCAGGGATGGGAATACAACCACCTTCCTGGGGAGTCTGTTTCAGATCCCTTTATGTCAAGAACTTTCCTTTGATATCCAGCTCAAACCTTCTCTGGTACAGCCTGAGACCATTTTTTCTTGTCCTGTCATTTTTTTTTCTTGTGAGAAGAGACCAATTCCCACCTGGCTCCAACCTACTCTTCCTCAGTTGTAGAGAGCCAGAAGGTCTCCCCTCAGCCTTCTTTTCTCCAGGCTAAACAACTCCAGTTCTCTCAGTTGCTCCCCACAAGATTTGTGCTCTAGGCCCTTCACCAACTTTGTTGCCCTTCCTTGGGCCTATTCTAGCACATCATAGTATCATAGTATCAGTCAGGTTTGGAAGGGACAACAAGGATTACCTAGTTCCAACCCCCTGCCATGGGCAGGGACACCCCACACTACATGAGACTGGCCAGAGCCTCATCCAGCCTGGTCTTAAACACCTCCAGGGACGGGGCCTCAACCATCTCCCTGGACAACCCATTCCAGGGCTTCAATGTCCTCCTTGGAGTGAGGGCTCCAAAGCTGAACCCAGCATTTGAATTGTGGCCTCAAAGAGAAAAGCCAAAGGAGAAGCAATGGGATCAACTCAGTTCATCCACAAGTGTGTCCTGATCTGACCGGTCAGAAGCTTTGACACTTCTGCCCACATGTGTCCTGATCCTAAACTGAATCCTAGCTGAAAGTTCCCAGAGATGTCTCCACACCAAAGAGGCAGAGCAGAAAAGGAAGATGAGGCTAACCAGGGCTGGAGAAGAAGAGAGGGGTGAACCCCTGAGGGAGCAGAATCGCTTTGGTACTTAAAAGGAGACAAAAATTATTTCAGAGGAGTGTGGGAAAGAGTTAAAGCTGATGAATAAAGATGTGAGACAATATTAATTGTCTGCAACACAATCTGTCTGACTTTGGGTTTAGAAAGATCTCCTCCACTTAGGTTCCCATGGCAACTGCTGCACAAACCCACACTTTTCCTAATCATCTCCGTGGAGTTTAAGGCAATTTTGTAATCCAATCAAAATGTACAGAAGAGAGTTTTGGTGGGGATTTTTTGTGTGCTGAGTACGTCGTTACCTTAGGAGCAAACTAACTGGGAGAAGCCAAGTCTACAATTCTGACCCAAGAGAGACAGACACTTAACTACTGACTAATTAGCAGCTCCTGGAGTTCCTTAGTGCATAGATGAGAGGTTTGGTGGATAGGGGTTGTGATTCTGAGGTCTTCTAAGGAGGTTTTCAAAGCGGGAAGCAGCAAACCTGGCTGTACAGAGCATTTCCACCAGCTGACGCAAGCTGCAGTCAGGCAGGGATTGCATAACTTCAGGGGCCAGGACTATGCAACTCTTTGCTCCCACTGAAGCTCTCAGGAACTTCAGCCCCTAACACAAGGGTCTTCTGGACTCTGTGAGCTGTGATGAGGCAGCTCAGCCACTAGGAAGCAGAAGGTCTAGGCTGTTGGGTAGGAATTGCTTTCCAGTGGGGCTTCTCCATAGAATCATAGAATAGCTTGAATTGGGAGGGACCTTATAGATCATCTAGTTCCAACCCCCTGTCATGAGCAGGGACACCTCCCACTAGACTAGGCTGCTCAAAGCTTTATCCAGCCTGGTCTTCAACACTTCCAGGGATGAGTTGTCCACAAGTTCTCTGGGCAATCTGTTTCAGTGTCTCACCACCCTCACAGTAAAGAGCTCTAAGCTCAGATGCCTGTGGAGAAGGCGGTTCTGCTAATACTCCCCAGTGGGGTATGGGCTTAAAGTCACATTCACAGGCACCAAACCCAGACTGACTTCTGGGAAGTCAGCAGCGCCTTCTGTGGACTTTGGTTTTAGCAGGGAGGGTGGAATTATTTCCCTTGATAGAGAGGATTTTCTGTAGGAGGAAACATTGACACATGGCCTTTAGAACTTAAAGGGGATCTAGAAGAAAGTTTGGGACAGACTTTTGAGCAGGGCCTGTTGTGACAGGACAAGAGGTGATGAGTTTAAGCTAAAAGAGGGAGAGTCAGACTAGAGAAAAGGCAGACATTTTTGATACTGAGAGTGGTGAGATCCTGGCCCAGGTTGAACAGAGGTTGGTAGATGCCCCATCCCTGGAGTCATTCCAGGTCAGGTCGTTTGTGGCATTGAGCATCCTGCTCTAGTTGCAGATGTCCCTGCTGACTGCAGGGGTGGGTGAACTAGATGATCTTTGAAGATCCTTTCCAACCCAAATTATTCCAAGATTCTATGGATTTTCTTCCTGGAATGAAATCCAGAGCTGCAGAGAGGTAATTAGCTCTTGACTTTAAATCTTCTAACACAGAAGCCAAGGAAACTCTTCTGGGTGGAATTCTAAATGCCAACTTTCCCTAAAAAGTGGAAGCAAGAAAACAGCCAGGTAAAGCATAGAATCATTTTGGTTGGAAAAATTCTTTAGGATCATTGAGGCCATCAGTTGTCTAACTCTGCCAAGTCAGGAGCTAAACCACATCCCTCAGCACCACACCTCTGTGTCTTTTAAACACCTCTGGGATGGGGATTCAACCACCTACCTGGGAGCCTGTTCCAGTATTTGAGAACCCTTGTTGTCAATATTTTTCTTCTGATATGCAACCTAAACCTTCCCTGATACAACTTCAGGCCCTTTAGTCTTATCATATTGCTTGTTACTCAGGAGAAAAGACCAACCCCCATCTTGCTCCAACCTCTTTTCAAGGAGTTGTAGAGAGCCAGAAGGTCTCCCTTCAACCTCCTTTTCTCCAGACTAAATAACCCCAGTTCCCCCAGCTGCTCCTGACATGACTTGTGAGAAGAAACCAACATCCACCTCACTATAGATCAGGCAGGATCACTCTTTCTTCCTATAGCAATACACAACATGTCCCTGGGACGTTCAGGGTCAGCCTCGATTTCACCTTGGGCTTTAGGACAATGACTTCATATCTCCTGCCTCATATGATTAGAGGGAGGAAAGCTCTCTGCATAATCTCTTGGCATTTCATAACTGCAGGCTCAATAAATGAGGTCAGGACTCTTGATGCTGAACCTGATCCAGGGACTGCAGCACTTGGATTGTGTCCTGAAATAATCACCTGGCTGACACTTGGCTATCTTCAAGTGGTCCTTCATCAGGTCAGCCCCACGTGAGCAACTTCTCTGCTCCTATGCTCATTTGTCTGGTTCAGTGGTTGACTCATCATGAGGACACATGAAGGTCCTTAAAAAGAGAAATAAACTGAGAAAAATAGGTTCAGGGCAGAGCTGGTTCAATTTGCATTTAAAAAGAGAGAAGAGTAGGTGACTTTGGGTAGAATTCTGTAACATGCTTTTGACCACTTGCAGAGTGGGTTGAATTTGGGAAATCTGTTCCTCTCCATGGCTTTAACTTTAGGGGAAATGTTGAGACATTGAAGTGTTTTATTATTTTGTTTGGTTGGTTTTGGGTTGGTTGTGGGTTGGTTGTTTTCTTTTATTTTCAGCTCAAAAGAAAAGCCAGAGGAAGCAAAGTCTTGCTACTCCCACTCCTGCCTGTGGGATCTGATTTTGTGAGGCACAGATGTCATCAAGAAAAGGATGGTTTCTTGATTATGCAGCCATTTTTTGCTGTATCATCTTTCATCCTCTATTAAACCCATCCAGCTCTGTGGGCAGGAGAACAGATCAGCCTTCTTTGCTGGGCTTAGTGTCTCACAGCTGAACATGCCCTTGTCTGACAAGTGTTCTTGGGGACTGAAGTTTCCCTGTGGTTGAGATCCCAGAAACACAGAATCACAGACTGGTTTGGGTTGGAAGGGACCTTTAAAGGTCGTATAGTCCAGACCCCTCCACAGAGCAGGAACATCTCAGAGGACTGAATGTGGTTTGCAGATGAAAGTAAGCTGGGACTGTTGGTCTGCTTGAAGGTAGGAAGGCTCTAGAGAGGGATCTGGACAGGCTGAACGAATGGGCAAAGGTCAGTGGGATGAGGCTCAACAAGGTCAAGTGCTGGGGTCTGCACTTAGGTCACAACAACCCCATGAATGTTCCAGGCTTGGGGCAGAGTGGATGGAAAATGCCTGGTGGAAAAGGACCTGGGGGTGCTGGTTGACAGTCAGCTGAAGCTGAGCCAGTGTGTGCCCAGGGGGCCAAGAAAGCCACCAGCATCCTGGCCTGGAGCAGTAATAGTGTGGCCAGCAGGAAATGGCAGTGATCGTCCCCCTGTAGTGGGCACTGTTGAGGCCAACCTTTGAGTGCTGCGTTCAGTTTTGAGTCCCTCAATCCAAGAAGGACATTGAGGTGCTGGAGCAGGTCCAGAGAAAAACAATGAAGCTGGTGAAGGGTCTGAAGAACAGGTCTGGTGAGGAGCAGCTGAGGGAACTGGGGTTGTTGAGCCTGGGGAAAAGGAGGCTGAGGGGAGACCTCATTGCTCTCTACAACTCCCTGAAAGGAGGCTGGAGTAAGGTGAATGTTGATCTCTTCTCCTAAGGAACAAGTGATGGGAAAGGGAAACCAGCCTCAAGCTGCACCAGAGGAGGATTAGGTTAGACATTAGAAGAAACTGATTCCCTGAAAGGGTTCTCAAACACAGGAACAGGCTGTCTGGGGAGGTGGTTGAATCCCCATCCCTGGAGGTGCCTAAAGCCACAGAGATGTGGTATTGAGGGACATGGTTTAGCACCAGCCTTGGTAGAGTTAGATAATGTTGGACTTGATCTTAAAGGTCTTTTCCAGCAAAAACAATTCCATGGTTCTATGAAACTGAGTCCTAGTGTTATAGGCTGACAGGAAAATGGGTCAGAGTCCCTCCTGTGTTATCTTGATTAAGGACCAATTAAACAATTTCTTTTTATCCCCCAACACCTCTGCTGTGTCTCAAAACACCCTCTGCTGGTGTGTGTGGGGCATCACGACTGGGTACCCCCAGCAGGCTCTTCACCCACAACAGATGTGGGCACACAGTCACTCCACACACACAGAGTGGAGATTTCTGGCCATGCGGACCTGAGGAGTGGCAAAGCAAAAGGCACCAGAAATGGAGACAGAAATGGAACTTTTCACAAGGTCAGACTTCATTGGAAAAAGACAACAGAAACATTCCCAGAATGGCACAGTGACAACCCCTGATGTTCCCACAACTTTGATGGAAAGGCACAGATGAAGCCCACCTAGGAGGGGAAACTACCTCAGGAAAAGCAGCTTGGGTCTGAGAAGTCCAGAGGAGCCAAGTTGGGACCTTCTAACCCTCAACCATACCCATTCCTGTCTGGCCAGTGATCTGATAAAGCATCCTAACTCCAGACCTCAGCCTCTCCTCTTAGGAGAGAAAGCTGCCAGTTTTCTGACCAGAAACCTTCTTGGCTTGCTGTGTTAAGGGGAAATAAGTACCAGAGGAGAGCTCTTGATAGACATGGATGAGTTCCCCCACCAGCTCCTCCAACTTCCATCTGCTGTAGGTCAGTGGATTCTCTTTGCAAAACTCGTATCTGTATCCTTTGTATCACCAGGATCTTCTCCTTTCCTTTCTTCATCCTCTAGCTCCTCTTCCTGCTCCTCTTCTTCTTTCCCAGGAACTACATAGAAGCTGCTGAAGCGCTCTTTGTTGCTGCTGCTGGCTGGCTCATGGCTCCATTTCCTGCGCCACCAGCAAGGTTCCAAGAGAAGGAGGACTCCAGCAATGGCCCAGAACTACCAGGCAACACCACCCTGTTCTTGGATCATGTCCACCTGGATACTCATCTCCTGGCTCCTCTGCTTCAACTCATGCAGCTGCCAAGCCATCTCCTGGCTGTGCATCACCTCACACTGTCTTGTGTGCTTGTCCATGGCCTCATCCAACTCAAGGCTTGATTCTGGCACTGGCATGATGATCAAGGCCAAAATCCCAGAGAAGATTTTTATGTCAGCCATGGCCTGCAGGGAGCTGCTGGTGGTGGGAGTAGGACTGGGAACCACAGGGAGCTGAAGGCAGAGACAAAAGGGGCCAGACAGCTGGGAAGCATTGAGGGCTGAGCCAGTGGCACCCTGCCCTGCCCAAAGTGCTCTTATGACCAGTCTGGCCCTCGATGCATGGTGAAGACCTGTGCTTCTTCCCTGGCCTTCATCCAGCCCAGCCTTGCGCCGTGCCTGCACTCACTGCAAGCAGCAGAGTGTGCTGCCTGCTGGCACATGCATAGCCTGTCCCCACCCATGCCCTGTAATGACACAAGCACCTCAGCACAGGGCAGCCACTGGCCAGATCTGGCCTTCTGCCGCAGCCCAGCTCTGCGACTCACAGCAGCCCCAGGCCACCAAAGCTTTGAGACCCCACAAAGTACTGACCCACGCAGCAGACACTTCACCTGCATTGCTGCCACCCTCATTGCCACCTAGATTGCTCATTTGTTAGGAGCTGATTATCACAGAGCACTGCAGAGAAGGAGGATGTGTTAGAATCCAGTTTGTTTCCATAGCAGAGGAAAATGAATCACATTTGAGTATCAAGTGAGAAGTTAAAGGATTGTTTGGTGTCGATTCTGAGAACTCTCACTAAGCCCTGTTTTCACATCTCAAACCTATGCAACAGAGAGAGAAAAAAATCACTAATTAAGGGAAACTTCCAAAACCACTGTCATTCTAGTTTTTCCCTGAAAAAGTTTGATTTTCTGCTGACTTCATGTTATAGAGAGATTTCATGATTTTGCCTGCAGGCTGAGCATTTCAAAGGGAAATGTAGCATAGAACTTGGCGACAGTAACTTTTCCCTCTTGACCAGGAACCTCCTGAGTTGTATCCAATAAAGAGATTCTAGAGGGACTGCTGACAGAAAACACAATGTAGCATTTCCTCCTCTGAACACTACTCAAAGCTGGACTCAAAAACTGCAGCATTTTCCAGGCAGGGTGTGATGGTTCTTCACACAGGAGCTGTCTTGGTTTATGCAATGCTGCCCAAGGGAAGAGTTAGCAAAGTGCCATGACAGTGAAAGGACAGATGTCGCACCAAACATTGTTCAGAGTTCAGCACCTCAGATGGGAAATGTTTTTAAGGGAATAGCTGACCTAATTCCCTCAGAGCTAAAGGCCTGCCTCTCCATTCTTCCACTTACCACTTGCACCACTGAGGACCAGAGGAGTCACAACAGAAAACCAAGAAATAGCTTCTGCAACTTATCAAAGAACAGCTGGTTGGCCACCAGGAGTGATGGCTTGACTGCAGTTCTACCTCCACACACGCTGCACAATTTTAGATCACAAGCTATAAATATTGCCCACATTTCATATTTCAGTTGGAAGGTATTGAGAGTGTGATGCCAAAGGGCCAGGACAAGTTGACAGGTTTGCCCCTCTCACCCCTCATCCTCTAGTGACCTCAGCTACACTGAATGCTTCCCTGGGAGATTGAGTGAGTGACAGTCATAGTTTGGAGCTACAGAGCAGTTCTGTAGTGATGTTATCACCAGCAGTCTTATCTGTGTGCATTGCAGGTAAATAAATGAAGTGTTCTGAGAATAGTGTGGCCAGCAGGAGCAGGGAAGTCATTCTGCCCCTGTACTCAGCACTGGTTAGGCTACACCTTGAGTACTGTGTCCAGTTCTGGGCCCCTCAGTTTAAGAAGGACATTGAGACACTTGAATGTGTCCAGAGAAGGGCAACAAGGCTGGGGAGAGGCCTTGAGCACAAGCCCTATGAGGAGAAGCTGAGGGAGCTGGGGTTGTTTAGCCTGGAGAAGAGGAGGCTCAGGGGAGACCTCATTGCTGTCTACAACTATCTGAAGGGTTATTGTAGCCAGCAGGGGGCTGGTCTCTTCTCCCAAGCAACCAGCACCACAAGAGGACACAGTCTCAAGCTGCGCCAGGGGACGTTTAGGCTTGAGGTGAGGAGAAAGTACTTCACTGAGAGGGTCATTTGCCATTGGAATGTGCTGCCCGGGAAGGTGGTGGAGTCACCATCCCTGGAGGTGTTCAAGAGGGGATTTGGTGTGGCAGTTGGTGCCATGAGGTGTGTGGTGACACGTTGGACTTGATGATCTTTGAGGTCTCTTCCAACCTTGGTGATTCTGTGATTCAGCACCCGAGTGCTGCTTTGGGATATGGCTGGGCCAACAACTGGCATAGCTATGCAGAGATAAGTCCAGCCACCCCTAGCCCCTCTAATCTCTGAGGACTGGCCATAACGCAAAGGGATTCATCTCTTACCAAACTTATCCTTCTCTAAATGCAGCAGCTGCCCACTTGGCTTGGCTACCTCTGCCCCTTTTATAGTCTTCTGTCCCTTGGGGTCCTCCCCCTCAAGCAGAATTTGCTGGGCATCTGCACTGTCTTTCTCTGGAAGGTTCCTGAAATGGGTCTGGGGGCTGGGAAGGTTCCTGCAATGGGCTTTAGGGGGTGTAGAGGATCTCAGGCATTGGTTTACTCCCCTTGCTGCTGTGACCACAACATGACCCTTTTGGTATGCATCTTGTATTCCTTGGTCCTTTTCTGTGGCAAACTTTCCAGCCACTCTGTAGTGTTGCATGGCATTGTTGTGACTCCAGAGCAGGACCTGGTACTTTGCTTTGTTAAACCTCAGACAAGTGACTCTGGCCCATTGATCCAGCCTGTCCAGATCCATCTGGAGAAGCTTCCTACTTTTGAGCAGATCAACACTTCCACCCAAACTAGTGTCACCTGCAGATTTACTGAAGGTGCACTCAATTCTCTCATCCAGATAATTAATAAAGATGTTACACAAAACTGGCCCCAAAACTGAGCCCTGGGGAACACCACTTGTGACAGGCTTCCAACTGGATTTAACTCCACTCACCACCATGAAACAGAATGAAGCCTCCGTAATCCAAGGGGAGCTGGTTAGTGACCTGCTGCACCATTTAGACATGCACAGCTTTATGGGGCTGGGTGGCACACACACACACACACAGGGGTGTGTGCTGAGGGAGTGGGCACAAGTGCTCACCAAGCCATATTCATCATTTAGCAGCAGTCCTAGATAACTGGGGAGGTTGGCAAATATGATGCCCATCTGCTGGAGGGGACAAAAGGAGTACCCACAGAACTAAATACCTGTCAGTCTGACTTTGGTGCAGAAGGTGGTTATGGAGCAGATAATTCTGAGTGCCACTATGCAGCATTTGCAAGGGCAACCAGGTGATTTGCCCCTGTCAGCACAGATTGATGAAGGGCAGGCCCTGCTTGATAAACCTGATCTCTTTCTATGACAAGGTTACCTGCATAGTGGGTGAGGGACAGACTGGATGTTCTTTACCTGGACTTTAGTAAAGCCCTTGATGCTGTGTCCTACAGCATCCTGATGGAGAAATGGGCTGCTCAAGGCTTGGATGGGTGGCTGCTGAGCTGAGAAATATGTCTGGCAGTAGGAATGTAGTTGAAAACCAACCTTACTGATTCTATGATTCTATGAAATGAGGAGGGAGGCTCCTATCTCACCACCCTGGGGGAAGAGTCTGCATTTCTTCAGCCAAAACCACTTTGTGTGGAGGCAATGGGAAAGTTGGAATTGGCTGCCCAGAGCTTCTGATTTACAAGGTGAAGTCTGGAAGAATGAACACTGCATTTGGTTAGGAAGCCACTGGTGCTTTTACAGCAGTTTCAATAAAGCTGACTTACGTCTGGCTGAAAGTTAAATACTATGCAACCTTGCACTCAGTGTTTGCTTAGTAGCAGAGACCACAGGGTCAGTGTCCCACCCAGAGATGGTTTAATGGTTTCTCTGAGACACAGAGAAACACGCAGCCATCAGAGGAGCTGGGCAGGCACGCTCCGAAGCCAACAGCTGCGGCTGGCTGGGAAGGAGCCCAAGAGCCAAGGTGCAGCAGCCCGAGCAGTGCCGAGCGCAGGAACACGGTCCCTGCCCTACTCCTGCAGGCCACCAACAGCATCCTGTTGCTGGAAGAGGCCGGGCTGCTGCTGGCCTTCTCAGCCGCACGGGCTGCTCGTCAAGCCGATGAAGCGTCTGCTGTCGTCACTCGCGTCAGTCCCCCGAAGGCCGCCGCTCCCAAGCCGCCCGGGCCTGCAGCGCAGCGGCGCGGCGGTTGCCCTGCGGCGGGAAAACGCCAGGGCCACGGAGGCCCCGCGTGGCGCAGGCCGCGCGCGAGGAAAGCCGCTGAGGCGAGCTGGGCGGGGCCGGGCAATGGCAGCAGCGTGTAACGGAAGCTGGCCCGCGGCCGCCGGGGACCTGCCCCGGAGCCAGGGCCTAAGGAGGACAAAGCTCCCACACGGCTCTCCTCGAAGGCTCAGGAAAAGCCAACTGGCTGCTACAAGCCCCTCTGCTTGCCTTTGCAACCTCGCACAGTGCCTTTGGCGTGGCTGGCTCGTGCTTTACCGGGCCCTGGCAAAGTTCGAGTGTCACAACCACGGTGGCCGAGGGGCACCCAAGGGGCCACGGCAGCCGCCTCCTTCTGCCATGGGTTGCACCAGCTGACAAGGAGAAACGAGCAAACAAAGAGCTGTGGGGAGATGTTGCAGAGCTTCCCAGCACTGTCCCCCTGCCACCCAGCATGGGGCAGAGGGGCAGAGGAGGGCCATCTTGCCCCTGTCTTCACACTCACCAGCCACGGAGCCACCTCCACCCTGGCTGCCAGAGGGGACGGGAGGTGGCTGCTGCTCTTGCCCCAGCCTGCAAGAAAATCCCTGCACTCACTGGGCAGTCCCACAGCAGAAAGAGACCTGGCCAGGCACCTGAGCCTGCACCCTGAGCCATCCCCAGCTTTGCCTGGGCCTCCATCAGCTTGTCCAGGCTGCTGGCATTGAGCGTTGTGGCCTGGGCAGAGGGGAAAGAGCAGAAGAGGAGAAGTGATGCAGCTGCTGCTGGGCTGGAGCAGCCTTGGGCCAGAGCAGGGCCAAGAGGGATGCTCACAGCATGGCAGCTGCTCAGCTGCTTCAGCAGCACCTCGATGGAGGCCATCTGGGCTCCCTCCATTGCTTCTGCTTCTCTCCTGGTGAGGCTAAGGCTGCCCAGTCCCTCTCCTGCCAGCCTGTGGACACTGCCAAGATACCCTCAAGCAGTCGGAGCTCCCTGACAGTGGGGAATTACTGTCAGCTTTGCAGGGGATAAAGCTCCCAGAAGGAATGAGCTCTCTGGAAGAGGGGGTCTGGTGCTGTCTAGGTGCTGAAGGGAGGCTCTGACACAAGCCTCATTGGAAAGGCCTTCTGAGCAGCCTGAAGATCTCTTTCACTGTCCATGAGAGAGCAGCCTTATGAACCTGTCATTAATCTCCTCACACTAAAGCAATGCCTTGGCATGGGTGTCCGGGTCCTACACCTGGCCCTGGAAAAGGTTGAGTGGCTCAGGTATTTCATAGGCTGAAGGCAAGCTGATCTCCTCAGGCATGTTGTTGCCAGTGAAGAAGTAGTCTGGGCATTCCTGCCTTAGACATCAGCACAGGCACTGCATGATTTCCTCCGACTCTCCTCAGGATGGTGGAGAAGGCATGGCATGTTGACCACTAGTTCTTCTGTTGTGCAGGTGCAGTTTAGCTGCACTTGGACATGGAAACTTTTCTTTGGCCTCTCCTCCATGACACTCCCCTTTGAGCAGAAGGCGTGCCCACAACCGGGTTTCAGACAGGACAGACAGGAGAGGAGGCCAGGCAGCTGTTCCGGCCTCTGTGCTTGGGTGTGCTCTTGGTGCTTTCACCAGACAATCTATAGTTTTATTAATTTCTTGGTTTATTACCCTTTATTTGTAATAGTGATAAGGCACAGTCTGCAGGCACAGGAGCAGGCAAGAACCTCTTCCCAAGAGCTGCTGGGAACCTGCTCCCAGAGCTGCAACTGGTGGTGATGGCTATTTAAAAACGTGCCCTTGATTCTACAGCTGACGCTGGCCACATTTTCCTGCTGGCAAATTGTGCCTGGAGAGGAGCTGGGGAAAACAAATCCTGGAGCTAGTCCAAAGGATGCCTAGGAGCTGGGAGCTCTAATGTATCCTGAGCTTCTCCTCAGGATGGTGGAGGAAGCACAGCATGTTTTCCACCAGATTTTCTCATGTGTAGGTGCAGTTAGTTGCACTCAGATTTGGAAACCTCTTTTTTTGAAACCTCTTTTTTGGCTTCTCCCCCATGACACTCTCCTTCAAGCAGAGGGCATGCCTATGAGGAGGCTTCAGGGGCACCAGCAGGTGGTAGACTGCATCTTCCCCACAGGGTCTCCAACCTTTGAAGGCACTGCCTACCCTGATGACTGATGGCATCATCAGGAAGTAAGTACTGGACGAGTGCTCTTGGAAGATCCATAGATGAGCTCCCCCACCAGTACCTCCACCACCTGGGTCCTGCACTAGCCATGGGATATGCTTTGCAAAAATCCTGTCCATAGCCTTCATGTCATCAGGATCTTTATTTTCTCCCTCCTGTAGCTCCTCTTCTTCCTCCACCTGCTCCGTGTGGCTGCCAAAGCTCTCAGTGTAACTGCTGCTGGCTTGGTCAAGGCTCCATTGTGCAGGCTGGCTCTCCAGATGGTGGAGTGGGTCAGTTATTTCATAGGCTGGGGGCAAGCTGATCTCCTCAGGCACGTTGTCATTGCCAGTGAAGAAGTGGTCCAGGCATTCCTGCCTTAGACAGCAGCACAGGTACTGCATGATTTCCTCCAGCCATGGCACAAAGTCCCTCCTGCACCAGCCTGACAGGGGTATGGTGGTCAGGAGGTGCATGACAAGCATCTTAAAGACAGGAGTGAAAAAGCCTGTGCTCACCAGGATGTGCATGTAGATGTGCAGGCATTGGAGGTGATAGCTGCCACATGGGACCTGCCTGGCGATATGCTGGAAGAACTTCACCTCTGCCACAGCACAGCTTGCTGACCGTGTCAAGTTTGTGGTCGAGGTGGCTTCTCTACTGTGGCTGTACAGGAAGATGTCCTGTAGCTGTTTGCTGTAGCCCAAATATCATCTCAATAAAGAAGGTTCTCCTGAGTGCATCTGTCAGCTGCAGTTTGCAGGAGTGTCTGGAGGGCAGCACCTTCGTACTAGTAGTGACACAGCTTAGGCCTCAAACCCCCAGACTGATGCCACAAAGTTCTGGAACCAGGCAGCTGGTTTGTGTGCATCAAGGTAGGAGCCCATGCAGCGAATCCCTTGGATGTGGGAATGACAGTGTCTCCAACTGTCCTCAGGATGGTGGAGGAAGCACAGCATGTTCTCCAGCAGTTCTTCTGTTGTGCAGGTGCACTTTAGTTGCACTTGGACCTGGAAACTTTTCTTTTGCCTCTCCTCCATGATGCTTTCCTTCAAGCAGAAGTTGTGCCCATGACTGGGCTTCAAGGGTGGCAGCAGGCAGTAGCCAGCATCATCCCCATGGGCACTCCAACCTTCTGTGGCCCTGCCTACCCAATGGGTGGCTGCATCACCAGGAAATAAGCACCAGAGGAGAGCTCTTGACAGACAAAGATGAGTTCCCTCTCCAGCTCCTCCTCTTTCTGGATGCTGTAGGCCAGCTTCTGCACTGGCCAGTGGATGCTCTTTGCAAAAATACATCTCTAGCCTTCATATCATCAGGATTTTTTCTACCACTTTCTGCTTTCTCTAGTTCCTCTTCTTCCTCCTGCTCTGCTTCTTCCTTTGCAAGCCCTATGTATAGCTGCTGAAGCTCTTTGTTGCTGCTGCTGGCTGCCTCACATCTCCATTTCATCATTGACAGCAAAGTGCCAAGAGAAGTAGGAGGATTCCAGCAATGGCCACTCCAGGCAACACCACACTGCTCCTGGATCATGTCCACCTGGATGCTCATCTCCTGTCTCCTCTGCTCCAGCTCCTGCAGCAGCCGAGCCATCTCCTGGCTCTGCATCACCTCACACTGCCTCATGTGCTTCTCCATGGCTTCATCCAGATCAAGGCCTGACTCTGGCACTTGTGTGATGATCAAGGTCAAAATCCCAGAGAAGATTTTTATGGCAACTATGGCAGCCATGGCCTGCAGGGAGCTGCTGGTGGTGGGAGCAGGGCTGGAAGTTACAGAGAATGGGGGGCAGAGAAGAGAGGAGGCCATGCAGCTGGGAAGCATCAAGGCCTGAGCCCAGCCCTGGCACCAGCAGCACTGTGCCCTGCCCAAGTTGCTCTCATGAGTGGCCGGGCCCTTGATGAAGGGCAAGAACCCAACCCCAGGGACCTGCACTACTTCCTGGGCCCTCATTCCTGGGCCACCTTTGCCTGGGCCTCCATTAGCTAGTCCAGGCTGCTGGCATCAAGTGTCATAGCCCGTGCAAGCGGGAAAGAGCAGAAGAGGAGAAGTGATGCAGCTGCTGCTGGGCTACAGCAACCTCTGGGGCCAGAGCAGGGACGGGAAGGACAGTCAAAGCATGGTGGCCACTCAGCTGCTTCAGCAGCAGCTTGATGAGGTCACCCAGGCTCCTTTCACTGCTTGTGTTTCTCTCCTGTTGGTGGGGAAGGGGCAGAGAAGGAGCCAGGTGAGCCTAAGGCTGCCCAATCCCTCTCCTGCCAGCCTGTGGACACCGCTAAGATACCCCAAAGCAGTTAGAGCTCCCTGGCAGGGGAGCAGAGCAGTACCCATGTTGAGGATGGGTCTGGGTAGGGGTTGGCTGAACAGAGCTGGGTGAAACTGCTCCACCAGATCGCCCTGCTCCAAAGCTGCCCTGCCTCGTAGGGATCCTGTGCACAGCTAAACAGTCATGTCCCCTTATCCTGGGGCTGTGGCTGGAGCATCCCCGCAGGCTATGAACAGGGCTTGCCCAGGCTGCAGTGCCAGACAGGGTTTGCCCAAGCAGCATGCTGACCCATAGCTCCTTCAGTGCCTGGGAGCTCCAGGAAGAGAGAAGAAACAGCCTGAGTGCTAGCTGCTGCCCAGCCTGTGGGCAGAAGTGAGCTCCCACATATCCCTGCCAAATGGGGACAGACACAGATTCAGGACAGAGATGCTGCCCATCCTTCTGGTAGCACATGACATCCAGACTCAACAGAAGGTGACCACACAGTTGCCAGAGGGCCA
This sequence comes from Picus viridis, assembly GCA_033816785.1. Lineage (NCBI taxonomy): Eukaryota > Metazoa > Chordata > Aves > Piciformes > Picidae > Picus > Picus viridis. Next base: position 34,306,127 of record CM066585.1, on the reverse strand, counting down.
GATGAGGATGAGGGATCTGGTGGCCTTCCCTTCCTCCTCCTCAGCACCATCCCTGGCTGGCCCCTTGCCACCACTGAGCACCTGTAGCTGGCCCAGAGCCAGGCAGAGCTTGGCACACAGGGCACTGCCACATCTGCAGAGAGGAGCAGCAGGGAGTGAGCTGGAGCTGGCACAGCCTGGTGGCTCCCCTCTGGCATCTACTGCCAAGGGCACCACCATGGGTGCATCCTGCACCAGGCTGCTGGGTCCAAGGAGCTAATTCTTGGGTGTCCTGCCCAGGTGCCAGGTCCAAGGCTTGGGACCAAAGACAGCTGGGGGCTGGGAGTCTTACTTGGCTTTGGCAATGACGAAGGTGTCGCTGAAGGTCCCTCTTCCTGGTCAGCAGGCCCTGGGTTACCCTCGCCTGCTGCCGGAGCAGTGGCTCCAGTAATGTCAGGACAGGCTCTGGCTGCTGCCTGGGCTCAGGAGTGCCCCTGCAGAGCAGATGGGGCGGGGCATGAGTAAGGTGGCTGCTGCGGGGTCTGGCTGTGCCAGAGTGTCCGTGAGCCATGGAGGGAGCTCGCCTGGACCTGCAGCAGCAGTTGAGCTGGCTCATCCTGATGAGTCCACAAGAGTGGCACAGGGCACACTGGTGATGCTCAGAAAGGCTGCCAAGTACCTCTTGGTGGCACACAATGCTTCTCAACTCTTTCAAAGTCTCCTCACCCAGTAGCACCAGTCCTGCCACAGCACCGTCCAAGCAGGCACTATGCCTGTTGTCTGAGCAGCACCAGGTAAACACCAGTTGGCTGTTGGGACCCCAAAGGTTACAGTGGGGAGCTGTGGTGGTGGAGGGGCAATGGGGGCTCTTCCCAGTACGTCTCTCTTGTACTGGGGAGCCCAAACCTGGCACAGCACTGCAGGCATGGCTTCACCAGTGCTGAGCAGAGGGAAAGAGTCACCATCAGCAGTGGGCAAGGCTTTGCCCAATGCAACCAAGGCTGCCACTGGCTGGCTTTGGGCAAGGGCTACTTGGTGGTTCCTGGTCCAGTTGGTGTCCTCCAGGACCATAGGACCTTTCCTGCTACACTGCTTTCCAGCAGCTTTCCCAAGTGGCCTGCAGTCACCAGTAATTGTGGATGTGTCCTAGGATGATTTGTGCCAATACCAGTGCCATCTGCAGCCAGTCCCTCCCTCTTTCTTCATCTCTGCCACTGCAGTGAGGGTGAGAAGGGCATGTGTCCTCCAGAGAGAGCAGTGGGCCAACTGGAAAAGCTCTCTCTTGTTATGGCACTGGGAAAAAGGATGTACCTGGCAGTAGAGTCCAGAGATGGAATTTCCTTAACTCCGACTTTTTAACACCAACTTTGTTCTTCACCTAATGTCCACGTAGAAGATGGTGGTGTCACTCTCCTGGAAAGCTGGAGAGGAGTTTGGCTTTGCCAGCTGTGATAGGAACAGCCTGTTTGGGATCTGGGGAGAGAAAAGAAGGAACTGGTAGGAAGGAGGGAAGGAGGGGAGGAGGAAAGGAGAGGAAGGAAGTAAGGAAGGAGACAGTGTATGAAGTATCCAAGAAAGGCAGAGAAGATGGGGGGGCGGAGAGAGAGGCAAAGACAGAGACAGAGATGAAGAGACAGAGGTCCTTTCTGTAAGCCCTCAAGGGCCAGGAAGAGCTTCCAGGATCATGATACCCCCCTCCTCATGCGATGCAGATTTGCAAAGACCTGGGCCTGGCGAGGAAGGCAGACAATTCTCCACATAGCCAGGGAGGGCTGAGTTGAATAAGCTAGAGGAAGAGCACATAAAGATATAGTCAAGACTTGTATTATGGTTGGGTGTTGGGGGTGGTGAGGATCAGGAGGGAAGAAGGATAGATTGACCTCAAAATCCCCTTCTGCTTCTGAGAAAAATAACCTAAACCCACAATTAAGAGCATTATTGGAGAAGCCCTCCACGTTAACACCTTTAAAGATAGGAACATTGGAACAGGCTCCCCTGTACATATTCAAAAAACATGTAGATGTGGCACCTTGGGACATGGTTTAGTGGGTATGGTGGTTTTGGGTTGATGGTTGGACTTGGTGATCTTGGAGGTCTTTTCCAACATTAATGATTCTATGATTCTACTTTATGATTCTGTGGGTGTCTCCATCTTCCCTTATCCTGAAAGACAGGGTGTCCTTAGTATGAGAACCATGTAATTTCTAACCAAAAAGGATTTTCTTCTGAACCTTTGGTTTCTTCCCCACTTAGAAACAGCCTTGACTCTGCCACTGTGTGGCAGCACTGAAAAAGAACTTGAAAAAAATTAAATAAACCCACTTAACCAGTGGAAAAAAATAATCAACCTAGTGTGGTCACATTTGGAGTACTGTCTCTGGAGTACAGTTCTGTGGTCTCCAGGTCAAGAGAGACAGGGAACTACTAGAGAGAGTCCAGTGGAGGCTACAAAGATGCTGAGGGGCCTGGAGCATCTCTGTGAGGAGGAAAGGCTGAGAGACCTGGAGCTGTTTAGCCTGCAGAAGAGCAGCCTGAGAAGGCATCTGATCAATGTGGATCAACAGCTCAAGGGTGGGACGCAAGAGGATGGCTCTTTTCCATGGTACCCAGAGAAAAGGGGCAACAAGGGCACAAAGTGGAACCCAGGAGGTTCCTTCTGAATATGAGGAAAAAATCATTGCTGTGAGGGTGCTGGAGCCCTGGAGAAGGCTGCCCAGAGAGGTTGTGGAGTCTCCTTCTCTGAAGAGATTCCAAACCTTTCTGGGCATTGTGATCCTGGGTAAGCTGCTGTGTGTGACCTGGCTTTAGCAGCAGGGTTAGACTATGTGATCTCCAGAGGTCCGTTACAACCCCTACCATTCTGTGATTCTATGACTCTCTGAAATGACTCTCTCTCTCTGTGAAATGTCTTAGAACTTCACAAAGGAAAAAGACAATGTCAGGGTAATAACAATGAAGATAAAAAGTAATTTGCAACAGTCATCAACCTTAATATAACTACTGGAACCAAGGGAAGGAGATTTGAAGTCATGCTTTCCAGGGTCTTTCACGCTCTTTCCATAGGGAGCTTGATGTGCCTTTGAAGCAGCTTGTTATTTACAGTGAATTTATTTACCAGTTCCCTTTTCCTTGTAGCATGGAAGTGGCAAAATTGTTTTCCCTGCCTCACTGTTCCACACGTGCCCTTCCAGGTGGGACTCATTCCCAGAGGAGCTCTCCCTTGGCATTGTATAAAGGCTGTGTGGTAATTGCTTCTGTTGCCAGTCTGCCCTCATGTTTTTCTCTTTTGTTCACCTGCACATGGATTAAATCAAACAAATCCTCCATGCACTCATCTGTTTGGACACACCAAAGAAAGGAGCATTCAATTATCCTCTTACTCAGCATGAATAAAAGGTGGGATCAGGCTTCCAGCCACTTTCCCCAGGATGTAGGTCAAAGCCACATGGCTTGGTAGTCACCCAACCTCTGCTCCATATGGTAATGCAACGCATTTGTTTGTGCACTTATTCTTCAAGGCATCTTAAATTATCAGTGTGTGCTGCTGCCCTGAAGAATCAAAGAGAGGTTTGCTCACCACTTTGCTGATGCAGAATGAAGGGATTCTTGGATTATCAATAAGAAACTGGGAAACTCCAATTCTGACTCAAACAGAATGGCATCAAGCAAGCAAAGTGCTGTAAGCAGAGATTTATTACTGAGCCCTGCATCAAGGAATAAGCAGCTTCAAGTCCTTAATAATGTCCTGTTCTCCTACTGAAAGGAACATACACGATGTACTTTACAAAAGTTGCCAAAATGGAACATTTCCCCACTCCAAATGCTGATTAATTCTTTTTCTTGCACTGCTCTAGTGGTTGCTGCAGCCCAGCTTCCTCTGCCTAAATTGAGGCGCATGAAATTATGGCAAAAGCCTGTTTCAAAGGTGCAGGAAGAGAAGTGATTCAGGCAGAAAAATAAATGTGCTGTTATCACAGCTGGGCCTGAGCAAGAGCTGGAGAAAACTTTGTGGCAGAGAAACTATGTGCATATAGAAAAAAGAGGTTCCTTCCCTTGAATGAAAGATCTTCTCCCAAGTAACAAGCAATAGGACTAGAGGAAATTCCTCAAAATGCACTAGGAGGGGTTTGGGGGAAATGTTTTCCCCACATTTAAAAGCCACGTAGCTGTGGTGCTGAGGAACATGGTTTAGCGGTGGCTGTGGCAGTGTGGGATTAACAGTTGGACTTGATGATCTTAAAGGTCATTTCCAACCTAAACAATTCTATTACTACAAAAAGCTAAAGGTGCTGATAGACTGCAGTGAAATTATGTGGGATCTGTCCGCTCACTCCCAGGGGTCTTTTTCCTGATTTTTGCTTGAGAACCAAGTACTCAAGCATCAAGTTACTTTCTGCCACAAGTAACTGAAGATGCATGAGACAGAAACAGACTGACGTGAAGGCAATCTGTTCTGCCTTTAAGTAGAAAATGAAATTAAATCGGTTGATGAACAAACAGAGTCTTTATAAATACACATGAAACTGGCCAATGAAATAACCAGAGCACAGCAGAGAAACATTGCTAGCTTGTTTCTTTAAGATAACGCAGAATACAGCTGGAAAGAGAGATCGTCTTTGCAGACCTCAAATAAGGAGATGACGAATTGTGGAAGGAAAGGTAAAAAATCGTGAAGCAAGGAATTTTCTTGAATAAAGAACAGAGTCTTCTAAACAGTTAAGACTTTTGAGTCCACACCTCCGAGCATGCATGAACCTAGGGGTTAACTGCAGCACAGAGTGATGAAGCACTCTGAGTGCTCACTCAGAGTGATGAAGCACCAACAACAGATGTTGGACCGTCAGAGGGGAGGAAGTCAGGGGCATTGTTCTTGAAGAGGCTTCCCCAAAATTCCCCCGAGGATGGGAGTCACACGTGGAAGAGACATTTGCCTACATTAGCATGAGCTCCAAAAAGACTAATGAATGTGGTAATTATTTCTGGGAAAAGCAATGAGTATTAATTGATGTGTATTTCATAAGACTGTGTCCAAACCTTGCTCGGCATGCATGAGCTCGTACATCTGGTGGTAAATGAATGCCTTTTAGCACCCTAAAACCTTCAGAACTGGTCTTAAGAGTGTTTGAATCTGGTGGTTTTGGTAACAACCCTGTACAGCAATTTCCTCACTTCACTGCGAGCCACGATTTGATTTGATTTGCTCTGAGCTGGACAAGAAGCAAGGCTTGATTCCAACTAAATATGAGGAGAAACTTCTCCGGTGGGAGGGTGTTGGAGCCTTGGACCAGGCTGCCCAGACAGGTCGGACACTGTGATCCTGGGTGACCCTGCTTTAGCAGGCGATTGGACTAGATGATCTCCAGACGTTCCCTCCAACCGCCACCAGTCTGTGATTCTGTATAGGAACCACCCAAGACTCCACCGCCCCCTCACGCTTTGCCAGGCTGCCCCACACTCCGTCAAAGCATCACGGCACGGGGAGGATAGCGCCTTGCGAGGAGGAATCCGCGTCTCCTATTGGCCGATCCACATGTCTGTCATCTCTCACAGCTTTCTATAGGCGCTATTTCTATTTCTTAGGGCGCTGACCCTAAGCCCGCCCACAGGAGAAGACTATGACCCCAGCCTGGCGCATGCGCAGTTCCGCAAGGTGGTGCCCACGGTGACGTGCGTAGGAAGACGGAAGCGCGCGCGGCGCGGCGGCACAAGATGGCGGCTGCCGGACAGCTCTGGGTGCTGGTGTGCCTGGCGCTGGTGGCCGGCGCGGTCGCGCTGGGGAGGCAGAGCCCGGTGAAGGTGCTGTCGGACGACATGTGGCGGGAGCTGCTGCAGGGCGAGTGGATGGTGGAGTTGTGAGTCGATAGGGAATCGCTTGGAATGCCGGGGCCCGGTGGGTTGGGAGGGAGTGGGTGTCTCGGCGGCCAGATCTGAGGCCACCGGGAATGAGCGATTCAGTGACAGACTTGTGTTGATCCTAGCTACGCCCCTTGGTGTCCTGCCTGCCAGAATCTGCAGCCAGAGTGGGAGAAGTTTGCTGAGTGGGGCGAAGACCTGGAAGTGAACATCGCCAAAGTGGATGTCACGGAGCAGCCGGGTGAGTGTCTGCTGGGAACAGTTGGGTCGTCCTTGGGAATTTGGGCTCCTGAGACCTCGGGGAAAGCGTTCAGTGCCAATGTATGTGCTTGTAGGAATACGCAGAATTAATAGGAAACCGTAAAGATCTTTCTCTGATCTTTAGTGAAGGCAGATTGCTGTATCTAGACTAAGCACTCTAATCCTTCTTAATAGATAAAGGGAAGGAGATAACTTATTTATAGAGTGATTTTTGAGACTTTCAAGGAGATTTTCAGCCTTAAGGTATCATAGAGGAAAAATGTGTTTTCAACCTTCCCTGTAGGAGTTCAAGGGAGTGCAAGCATCCTGGTCTCCCTCAGATGAAGCTCACTCCTCTGAACTGCCCAGATGTTTGTGCGGGGTTTGTCAAAAGGGCCTTCTCAATGCTGATACTTTTCTCCAAAGTCACATAAGGACTTTGGAAAGTTGCCTCACTTGGATTGTTTTTTGCAAGCACAGGAGATTGCAGATTCACAGATTCATAGAAGGGTTTGGATTGGAAGGGACCTTGAAGATTATCTAGTTCCAACATCTCTGGCTTTGGCAGGGACACCCTCCACTAGACCAGATTGCTCTCACTGAAGAGCTACAGCCAAAACAGTCAAAGAGAACAGTTTTCCTTTACTCTGTTTTTATTCTTGATATCCTTTTTCCCTGCGGAGAAACTTTCTCCCTCTTTGTCCCTAGACTTTTCTTTTAGACTGTTCAGCACTTTGATACCCACAAATTGTGTTTGATTGCACTTAGAGGCAGATACTTTGGGAGCATCTGTTTTTATTTTGGTGTATAACAGCCTTTCCTGGTGGATAATAACATGTCTTGCCTTATCTTACACAAAGTGCTCTACTGTTCTGAAATTAATTGTTTTCTCACAGGATTAAGTGGAAGATTTATCATAACAGCCCTTCCCACCATCTATCAGTAAGTATAAAATCAGCTTTTTTCTTTTTTTCAGGGGAGAGGAGAGTTTTTAATCCTTTTGGGGGGAAATAAATGAGCTTCACTGTCCTTTTTAAGCATGTGAGTTCCTTTACACAGAGACAGCCACTGTCTTACCTGCTGTGAACTTGCATAACTGACAAATGATATTTTTGTCTCCCTTCAGGCCTTATTTATTGTGTCTTTTCCTGGGTGTTTCTGTTTTGCAATCCTCTTTCTGAAGGTTGATCTTAATGCAGTCATGTAGCAAGTGCACTACATTAGGAAGATCATTATCTTTTTATATGGGATCAACACCTAAAGCTAGCCAAGATGCATGTAGAATCAGGAAATACTGGTAGTCAGGAATTTTGGAAACACTTTAGAGCAAATAAAGCCAAGTAACACTAAAAATTAACAAGTGAAAGCTAGGCAAATTGATGGGAAGGAAGATGTTGACTGGAAGGAAATGCTGCATGATTGGACTGCTTAAAAACAAAGGACTGGTTTCATTTCTTTTACAGCTGTAAAGATGGAGAGTTCAGAAGATACCAGGGTGCAAGAACTAAAACTGATTTCATCAATTTCATCAGTGACCAGGAGTGGAAATCTATTGAACCAGTTTCATCATGGTTTGGTCCTTCCTCTTTCCTGTAAGTTTCAGCATGATCTTTACAATAACTTGTCACGTAGGCACACATGCCACAGGTCTTTAGGTGTGACACTTGCTTCTTCACACCTTGTGCAGCAGCAGTCTGAGGAAAAAACATGCTCTCTGGCATTCTTCCTGGTTTTGTGGCTTTGAAGGGCTTTCAATTCTTGGTGCCTTTGCAGTGTGGTGGTTTCAGAATCTGTGGGAGATAAAGCATTTTTGGGGCACCTTTGGTTGAGGTAAATGAGCCAAACTTTTCATGTTTTTCTTTATTGTTAGCTGGAAATCAGGGCTGAAAGGCCTCTGAGCTAATTATACTGCACTGTATCACAGACTTAAGGGGGCTGGAAGGGACTCTAGAGATCATCTCCTCCAACCCTCCTGCTAAAGCAGGGTTATCCACAGCAGGTTGCCCAGGATCACAAATGTCCAGGTGAGTTTGGAATCTCTCCAGAGAAGGAGACTCCACAACCTCCCTGGGCAGCCTGATCTAGGGCCTTCACAGCAAAGAAGTTTCTCCTCATGTTCACATGGAACTTTTGGGTTCCAGTTTGTGCCCATTACCCCTTGTCCTCTAACTGGACACCACTGATAATAGGAGTGAGTTCACATCCTCTTGAACACAGCACTTTAGCTATCGATCAGATCCTCTCTCACTCTCCTGCAGGCTAAAGAGTCTGAGGTCTGTCAGCTTTTCCTCCTTACTGAGATTCATAGTTCCATAGAATGGTTTGGCTTGGAAGAGATCTTCAAGATCATCTAGCTCCAAGCTTCCTGCCATGGACGAGGACATCTTCCATTATTTCAGGGTGCTCAAGGTCTCATCCAACTTGGCCTTGAACACTTCCAGTAAGGGGACATGCACAATCTGCCTGGGCAGCCTCTTCCAGTGTCTCACCACCCTCACTGTAAAGATGCTCCAGTCCCCTCAGTATCTCTCAAGCCCTGGCAGGTAGCTTGGTCTTTTTCTTAGTATTTTGGACAGCTCTCCAGCTGGTTTCTCACAGACTGTTGGTCTAAGTAGAAGATAAACAGAAGTAACTCAAACTCATGTTTCAGCAAGTGCTAGTTAAGGAAGGTTGTGAATTTGTAGCTGTCTAGATGTGGAATGTTACCCAATCTGATGGTGGTATTGAAAGTAGCTTGAAGTAAAAGACATGACAGAAGACAAAAATCAAAAGTAGTTGGAAGGGAAACCAGACAGGAGCAGTAAGTGGTTCAGAATGGGACTAAATAACGACCAGTTGGGCAGACCAGAAGGTGTAGTTGTGTGACTGGCTTAAAGATGTCTTCAGTTGCTTTCTTCTCTTTGTTTCAGGATGAGCAGCATGTCAGCTCTGTTCCAGTTGTCCATGTGGATCAGGGTATGCACTTAGAGCTCTGCTTTGATTTTATCTTAACATGCATGACATTCAGCTCTTCTGACAAGGGTTCTTCTCTCTTTCATTTCAGCACTGCCATGGTTATTTAACAGAGAATGTTGGGATGCCAGTGTGGGGCTCCTATGCTGTTTTTGCCTTGGCAACTCTGTTCTCTGGACTGATCCTTGGACTTGTAAGTGAAGCACCTGAAACAGAGTGGCTTGTGCCGTCGGGTATTACACCAAAACCTCCTTTGCCTCAGTCTTTAATAGTAAAACCAGCTGTTCTTGAGGTACCTAGCATCCTGGGCTAGAAGATAGGGATGGGGAGCAGAATGAAGCCCCCATAATCCAAGGGGCACTGGTCAGTGGTTTAAGTGGTCTTTGACACACACAGATATGTGGAGCTTTATGGGATCCCCCAAGGGTACTGAGGTAGCTGGTGAAGTGCTCACCAGGCCGTTTTCCATCATGTATCAGCAGCTATGCCTAAGTGGAGAGATCCCAGCTCACTGGTGGTTAACAAATATCGCTGCAAGAAAGGGCTGGAAGGAGGCTTTGGTGAGCTATAGACCTGTCAGTCTGGCCTCAGTGCTGGGGAACATCCTGGAGCAGATCATCCTGAGTGCCATCACGTGGCATGTACAGGACAACCAGATGAGCAGGCCCAGCCAGCATGGGCATGTCCTGCTTGATGAACCTGCTTGATCTCCTATGACAAGGTGACCTGCTTAGTGGATGAAAAAAAGGCTATTAATATTGTTTACCTGGACTTACTAAAGCCTTTGACACTGTGTCCCGCAACATCCTCCTGGAGAAACTGGCTGCTCATGGGTGGGTGGGGCTTCACTGGATTAAAAACAGGCTGGATGGCCAGGCCCAAAAGGGTGGTGGGGGATGGAGTTAATTCCAGTTGGCAGCCAGTCACCCGTGGTGTTCCCCAGGGCTCAGTGCTGGGACCAGTTCCCTTTAAAATCTTTATCAGTGATCTGGTTGAGGGGGTCAAGGGCACCTTCAATGAGTTTGGAGATGACACTGTAAAGTGGATTGGAGTGTGGATCTGCTTGGGGGCTGGGAGGCTCTACAGAGGGACCTGGACATGCTGGATCAGTGCATCAAGGCCAGTGGGATGAGGTTCAACAAGGCCAGGTGCTGGGTGCTACACTTGGGTTGCAACAACCCCATGAACTCTCCAGGCTTGGGGCAGAGTGGCTGGAAACTGCCCAGTGGAAGAGGATGTGGGGTTGTTGATTGACAGCTGGCTGAAGAATCAGCTTGTGCCCAGGTGGCCAAGAAGGCTACCAGCATCCTGGCCTGGCTGGGCAGTACTGTGACCAACAGGACCAGGGCAGAGATTGTCAGCTTGTAGTGTGCACTGAAGAGTCTGCACCTTGAATACTGGGTTCAGTTTTGGCTTCTCACCCCAAGAAGGCAGTGCTGGGTCAATAGTTGGACTTAATGATCTTAATGTTCTCCTCCAATCTGAATGACTCTGTGAGTGTAATGTGGCATGTTTGTGGTTTCAACTTGTCTCTCCTTGGTTTCAGATGATGGTCTTCTTAGCAGACTGTATCTGCCCATCCAAGAGACACAGACCTCCACAGTATCCACACTCAAGTAAGTCCACTGTCTACTTGTTAATGCAGTGAAAGTGGGAATTTGTTCTTGATAAATGTTGGTGTGGAGCTCCTGTCTGTAGAACAGGAAATTCAGAAGTGTTTATAAATACAGTGCAGGAGTTTATTTAACGTGTGGAAGATGGATGCTTTGCTTCACCTGCAGCTGTTTGCCCTTAGGCTTTAAAGTGGGTTTGTATTTTGTATTTAGCTAAAACCACTTTCTGAGGAGATAGAATTTTGGGGATTTTTGCAGCATTTTCATACCTGCAAGAGATGAAAATCCACATCTGCAGGGAGATGAAGTTCGGAGTGGAGCTCTCAGTGTTGCTTGGTTGGGGGAAAATGAGGATTCAAAGGGAATTTCCATTTCTGTGGATAATAAATGATTCGGTTCAGGGTTAGCCTCTGGAAATTTGTCAAGGTAATCCTAAAAACTCATGGAAGAACATTTGAGTGCTCTTTTTGAGGAACCTGACTCATTTTTATTTCAAAGCTGGGGGAGGTTTTATGTGGCCTTGTCTTTGTGGTTTGTGATCTGTTAATCCTTGACCTGGGGTAACTTCATGGCAGTGACAGTTCTACCACAGGTGGCAGCTTAAGTGGCTGATACTGCAAAAGTACTGCCTGGAGTAAATACATTAAAATTCTGTGCTAGCTTTTGTTCTCAGCACTGGTGAGTCCACACCTCAAACACTGGGTTCAGTTTTGGGCCCCTCACTCCAAGAAGGGCATTGAGGTGCTTGAGCATGTCCAGAGAAGAGCAACAAAGCTGGTGAAGGGTCTGGAAATAGGTCTGGTGAGGAGCAGCTGAGAGACCTGGGGTTGTTCAGCCTGAAGAAAAGGAGGCAGAGGCGAGACCTTATCACTGCAACTCCCTGAAAGGAGGTTGGAGCCAGGTGGGTGTTGGTCTCTCCTCTCAGGTAACAAGTTGATAGGACAAGAGGAAGCAGCTTCACATTGCACCAGGGGAGGTTTAGCTTGGACATTAGGAAAAATGTCTTCCCCAGAAGGGCTGTCAAACTCTGGAAGAGGCTGCTCAGAGCAGTGGTGGAGTCCCCATCCCTGGAGGAATTTGAAAGCTCTGTAGGTTTGATGGAATAGAATAGAATTAACCAGGTTGGAAGAGACCTTTGGGATCACCATGTCCAACCTATCATCCAACGCCACCTAATCAACTAAACCATGGCACCAAGCACCCCATCCAGTCTCTTCCTAAACACCTCCAGTGAGGGTGACTCCACCACCTCCCTGGGCAGCCCATTCCACTGGGCAATCACTGATGCTGAGGGACATGGTTTAGCACCAGGTTTAGCAGCGTTACATAATAGTTGAACTCAGTGATCGTAAAGGTCTTTTCCAGCCCAAAAAAAAATGTTAGGCTAAAAAAAGTATTTCCCATGGTAAAGGTATTAATTTGTGTGTGCATGTTGCTCTCTCTCTCCTTAAGGAAAGCTAGCTCCAGAGTCAGCTCAGCTGCTGAAAAAGCTGGATGAAGAGCAGGAAGCAGATGAGGAAGACCTCTCAGATGATGAAGCAGAGGGTAAAGAGGTGTCCGACAGAAACTCATCACCGAACGCTGTCAGGCAGCGCCCAGTGAACGCTGCTGCAGCAGCAGCAGATAAATCTTAGCTGTGTTTGCACATAGAATTAGTGTTTTGAGTCACCAACTCAAAAGGAGGTAGATAAAATCCTTTGGCTTGAAGAGAAGAGCTACTCCTGTCGTGATGAGATAGATGTGATCATGAATTCAGGACACAGGCAAGAAAAGCAGGATTCAGGTATTCCAAACTTAAACCATGCTGTTGCAAATGGCTGGAGCTTCTCCTGGCTGTGTGCAGAGAAGTGCCAAGAAGTAATTGATGTAGCTTCTTGAACAACTTGTTCCATAGGGATTTTTTTGTGTTTATTTGGTTTTTTTTAACAGGATGTAAACCAGTGTTTAGGGAATGTTAACAAGGAAAATGCACTAACCTTGTGCTGGTAAAGCATTCAAAAAGGTTTCTCAGTATAGCTCTTACCTAGCTGTGCTTGGAAGAAATGCTGAGTGGGGGTGGAAATTCCTTCAGTTGTGGGACACACTCCATGCTTTTGGTGTGATTAAAAACTGCTTTCTGCTGTGACAATGAGTGCTACAACTCCCCAGTCCTTCTTTCACAGAGGTGAAAATTGCTGTCTTCATTTAGAGGAGCAGAAGTTGCCATATGGAGAAAAAAATACAGAGCTTGTCTTGGCTGTCTTCCCAGATGGAAGTTCCCACAAGTGCTTCATGTAGTGTGGATTCTCTGGCTGACCAGAAACCTGCTCTTTGCATTGATTTTTTTGTTCAGGGAAGGCTTCAGAAGACTTGGTGGAGCAACTCTCTAGGGGGAAAAAAGCCCAACCAAACAAAAATCAACAGCAATCAATAGCACCATGAGATCTTGTTTGCCTCCATGACTCCAATGGGAATAGTTTACACACAGGATTCTCTGCTGACTTCAGACCCGTTTATTCTGCTTCATGGCAGTAGGACTCTGCTCATTTTTAATACATCATCAGTAATTTCAGTCAGAGTTTACTGCAACTCCAGCCAGGCTGTACCTGCTTTGAGGGTGAAATGCTTCTTCATTGTACAGAAAGCCAATTGTCTGTTTCCACAAACCATCTGGAAACAATACACCTTGAATCTTCCTTTACAAACCCTTGGAGTCTGCTGTGTCCTGTGTGGGATCTGGGTAGAAATAAAAAGGTTGCACACTGGGACTGTTGTTACCCTGCATCATTTGACAACAACTTTCCATATTCCTTCAGTTCATTCAAGAAACATTTGCCAGGGGAAGGGTCAGCCTAAAGCTGAGCACATTTAGGGCTTTGGACAAGCCTCTTTTTTATGTTGTTTTTTTTTTCATTTGGGTTGTTTGGGGTTTTTATTTTGTAGTTTTGGGCTCTTTAGTGTTGGGTTTTTGTTGTTTTTTTTTTTTTAACTTGTTAATCTGAGTAGTTTTGCAGGGCTGGCAGTTGATAAATCTGTGTCCATAGTAAACATGATCATGAGTAATTAAGACCACAAACATAGACATGGTCTTGATGATGTTTTCATTTCCTAAAGCCAGGTTCTCCTAGTGATTATGAAAGAGCATCAGATGAGGAGCTAATAATGAATCTTGTAGGATATGAAGGAAGTACTGGGAAAAAACAATACTCAGAGCTGTTGCATTTGAAATCAGCTTGTAAGGATACTAAGAATCCACCATGGTCTTTGTCAGTTGTGACTGCATCTTCCTGAGGTGCATTTTAAGTATCTGATAGATCATAATTTATCATGTTATGGATGGAAAATGTTTCACCTATCCACATTTGAGAGTGAATCTTCCCACAAGTGCTTGGGTGAGTAAGAATGAATTACGTAGGATGACCTGGAGCTTCATCCTTTTGACTTCCTTATTCTGAGTGCTGCTGCTCTGGAATGAGCTACAACTTCAGTGCTGGGTTAGATTAGGACTGAAAAAACTGATACTTGAAAGGATCTTTCTGGCTGAAATCTGAGTGTTCTTATGATTTTTAACTATCAAACTTTTTCCCAGAGTTGGAATGAAGCCCACTGTGTGCTGTAAATGCCCTTCAAGTGTTGGTCTTGTGGGACTTGCCTTAAATTCTCTACAAGTTTAGCTCTTAACCTTTGTCACTAGTGAAACAAAGCAATAAATCTGTGATGTCCTAAGGAGAAGGAGCAAAGCTGCCTTTGACAAATGGTGTAGCTTGTTAGTTTGGAGAGGGCTTGAGGAGAGAAGGGAAACAGAAATGCTGTTGTGTGCTGAGCTCTTTTAAAAGCTGAGCTGTCTGGGGTAACTGTGGAATATATTTAACTGTAGCTGTTATAAATACAGAGTTTTCTAAGAATTTTCAGTTACTTTTGAACTCTTTGTGCAATATAGAGAGCATAGAACAAACACTTTTTTGTTTTAGAAGAAGAAACAGCCTTTTTCTTTATTCCTTGCTGTGCTTAGACCCCTGCTTTAACAACTCCTGGCACTAATTTACCTCGCTTTCTTCACGCCCACCTTTTCTTACCTCCTCCCTGCTTGAGGCAAGGAGCCAAATTCCACAACCACCCCAAGATTTAGCCTCTGTTTGTTCCCAGTTTCTGGACTCCAGCCCCTGTGCCAGGCTTGTGCTCAGCGTAACTTCAGGTTTTTTTTTGCCGATCCATAAGCAGCCTGCGTTTTGCTCTGTGTGAATTACCCTGTTTTTAACGATGTTTTGGGGTCCTCCTGTGAATAGTTAAGTTTCTGGTTGTGTTTTTTTGTTTTTTTTTTTTTTTTTTTTTTTTTTTAAATTCTGTATTCCAAAGATGAGTGAGGGTTGTGATACAATGAATGTGTTAAGAGCCTGTCCTTTGTGTGTATTGATGATGCTTGAATATCAGTTTTGTACGAGTCAGACTGCCCTTTTCCTACCAGCGCCCTGACCAAGCATGTCCAGTTTCATTCCAAAAGGAATTAATTAACTGTAATGATACTATTTTCTTTTTTTTTTTTAATGTTTCAGAGAGTCTTCAAGTAAAAAATAACCACCAGCTTTGGAATCCTGTGTTTGTGTCTTCTTCACAGAATAATGGAATGGTTTGGGTTGGAAGGGACCTTGAGGATCATCTAGTTCCAGCCCCGCCCCTGCCATGGTTGCTCAAGGCTCCATCCAACATGGCTGTGAACACTTTCAGGCTTGGAGTCTCCACAGCTTTTCTGAGCAACCTATTTCAGAGCCTCACTACTCTCAGGGGGAAGAATTTCTTCCTGCTGTCTAATCTAAATGCAGCTCCTTCTTTTTGTAAGACAGTAGCTTGCTGTTTACAAATGAAACAATTGCAGCTATTTTCTTAACACTGTAGCTATAACAAACTCTTTCAGGGAATCAAGAGTGGTTTGGGGTGGAAGGAACCTTTAAAGTTCAGTTAGTCCAAACCCACAGCTGTCAGCAGGGACATCTGACTAGAGCAGGTTGATCAGAGCTCCTAACAACCTGATCTGGAATGGTTGTAGGGGTGAGGGGTGTCTACCACCTCCCTGGGCAAACTGGGACAGGGTCTCACCACCCTCAGAGTGAAACATTTCTTCCTTCTCTCTACTCTGAATCTCCCTCTTAGTTTCACCCTGTCAACCCATGTCCTGTCACAACAGGCCCTGCTCAAAAGTCTCTCTGTCTTATTTGACCTTAACCTCTTGTATGCCTTCCAAAAAGCCCCTAGAACTCAATTTCTGGTAATGCTGTAGCCTGGGATTTCCTTTCTGCTCCTATCCTACAGAATACAGAACTAACCAGGTTGGAAAAGAGCTTTGAGATTGTTGAACCTACCACCCAACACCATCTAATCCACTAAACCATGGCACTATGTGCCTCATCCAGTCTTATTTGAAACACTTACAGGGATTCTCCACCTTCCTAAACAAGACACTTTCCCAAACCAGTGCCTTGCTTACCACAAGATCCAGAAGGAGTGTTAGGCATATATTGAAGGGTAATGGTGTTAATGATTGCTGCTTTGGAAATGACTGCAGCTTCTGAGCTACCTGTCCACATCATCATGGGGAAAAGATTCCAGTGAAAGCTACTGGAGCTGTTTAGCTTGGAAAAGAGGAGGCTGAGGGGAGACCTCATTGCTCTGTACAACTCACTGACAGGATGTTGTGGAGAGGCTGGTGCTGGTCTCACAGGCGATAGCACAAGAGGGAATGGCCTACGACTGGGTAGGTTTAGACTGGACATCAGGAAAAAATTTTCACAGAAAGAGTGGTCAGGCATTGGAATGTGCTGCCCAGGGAGGTAGTTGAGTCACCAGCCCTGAATGTGTTTAAAGGTCATTTAGACCTGGTGCTTGGGGATATGATTTTGGGGTGAACCTCGTAGAGTTGGGTTATTGGTTGGACTTGGTGATCCTTGGAGGGTTTTTTCCAACCTGAATGTTTCTGTGATTCTGGGTGCCTCTTGAAAAGGTTCACTTTTAAGTTAATTTTCTCTTATTTTGAGGAATTTTAGAAATGCTAGATGAGAATTAATGCAAGCTCATCATTAAGGGTAACAGTTGTTGGCTCTGTTTCCTTCTGGAGCCCTTAAGATTTGCTGAGCATAGACCTCAAGGTCTTTCCTTCCCTTTCCTGTTCCTGGTATTTCTCAGGAAGAGTCTGAATCTTTAACATCCATGGTATGTGGAGTGGTTACTCCTTGTCAAGGGTCAGGGCTGGGCTGGCCACCAGACAAGTGACAGAGGCTCTGTGAACCCCTCTTCCCTCCCAAAGGGAAGAAGGGAGAAAGACTAATAGGATGGGAAAGAAACTCAACCAGATGTGATGAAGAGCAGTCATATGGAGCAAAAAGACACAAACCAAAGGCCAACCCCAACTCCTACTGGCAATTATGGCACCACTGATACTGAGGGCAGGCACTGGGTAAGTGCCAGACTGGACCCAGTGGTAGACAGGAACTGGTTTCAGGAGATGGATTCCAGAATTGGATCCAGGAACTCATGGACTGGGATGGAAGGCAGAAGGGGCAGACTCCTCCACTGAAGAGGAGGTTTGACCCTGCTGATTCCTCAGCTTGCTCCTGAAGATGATGTCTGCCAAATGCAATCCACTGGTAGGCAGCTGAGGGTCACCTGTTCTGGCTGCTCCTCCCCGCAGGTGCCACCTCTGACTTCCTGGCCCCCCAAGGTCTGGCACAAGCTGTGGCAGTGCCCTTGGTGTGCATAGGAGCAAGTCTCAGGCAGAGCCCTTGTGCAGCCCAGCCCTTAGCAGGAGCTCTCCACATGAACTTCTCCCTGTTAGAAGCATCTCCTGGCTGTGCAAACCTGCCCTGAACTTCAGAAAGTGCCTCACTCAGCAGAGACTGAGCTAGGAAGTCACGGCAGTGACCAGAATCAGTTCTGTGCTAGCCCAAACTAGGATAAGTGGTGATGCCGCAACACAAGAGCTGATCAATGAAAGCTTGTGTGAAGATGAATAAAATCCAGACGTTTCCAAAATGCCTCTTGCTCAGGGAGAAGAATCTGTGCTCAGTGTCTGCTGAGATGTATTTTTAAACACAGTGGTTCCTAGCCAGTCTGATGGGTATGGTAAGCAGCATTGTGACAGGCTTCTGAAAGCTGTCTGGTTTGATTCATCACCTGGCAATGATGATCCATTCAGATGAGGATGATACATTCTATGATCCCCTTCCAGATCTGCTGAGGCTCCAGCCAGTTGTCAGAATCACAGAATGCCAGGTTGGAATAAACACTAAGGACTTTCTGGTCCAACCTTGTCAGCAAGGAGCAATTTCTGAAGCCACCCAAGCTCCCCCTGAGTGAGATCTGACTTCTTCTTGGAGGTTCTGTGTGTTTTCTTAAGCACGAGAGAGAGGAAGAACAAGCCCTGCCAGAAGCTGTCAGTCCCCGGGGAAGAGTTATTTGCCTTGAGGATCTACTGAAGGTCTGCAGAAATGACGAAAACTCAACCCGCCATGGGGTGGTGTAGTGAGACCTCTTTGGACTGGAGGAGGCTGCCGGCACAGCACCCCATCAGGGGCATAATGAAAGCATCTTTTTTGCCATTGTTTTTACAGGATGTGCTGACTGAAGTCCCTCAGCTTGTCCATGACTTCCTAATGTCCTACGGTCACTTTTGAAAGCACCTCATTTGTCTTCTGGACACCCAGGAAATCCAGAAGCTGGATGTAGCCTGTGAGGAGGCTTCCAGCTGCTGGTGGGACTGGGGCTGGATCTGCCTGCAGGCTAGATGGGGCTCCCCTGTCTCAGGAGGAGCTCAAGGGCTTCACGCTTTGCTTTTGTCTACTGTAATTTGGTAGTTGACCACGATTTAATGTGCCTCCTGCTGCTTGAAGAACTTCAAAGGCTCCAACCTGAGGTCTGCCCCACTCTGGGTATGTACATATAATTAAAAAATATAATTCTTTTAAGCAATACTTTTTTATTTTAAAGGCTTTGAGGTACATCCCCCAAGGGGCTGCTCTACCTTTACTCCAGAGAGTTGTGGAAGAAGATGCATGGCCAAAAGGAGAGCAAGCAAAAGGAGCCACTTGACCACTTGGTGGCAACATGGTGATTCTACAGAAAGATTGCTTGGACCTGTGTTAGAATAGCATAGCATGGCATGGCATGGCATGGCATAGCATAGCACTGACCAGGTTGGAAGAGACCTTTGATCATTGAGTCCAACCTATCACCCAACACTATCTAATCAACTAAACCATGGCACCAAGCACCCCATCCAGCCTCTTCTTAAACCCCACCAGTGATGGTGATTCCACCACCTCCCCGGGCAGCACATTCCAATGGCCAATCTCTTTCTATGAAGAATGTCTTCTTAACATCCAGCCTAAACCTCCCCTGGCGCAGCTTGAGACTGTGTCCTCTTGTTCTGATGCTGGTTGCCTGGGAGAAGAGACCAACCCCCACCTGGCTACAACCTCCCTTCAGGTAGTTGTAGAGAGCAATAAGGTGTCCTCTCAGCTTCCTCTTCTCCAGGCTAAGCACCCCCATCTCCCTCAGCCTCTCATCACAGGGCTTGTGTTCCAAACCCCTCCCCAACTTTGTTGCCCTTCTCTGGACACGTTCCAGCAAGTCAACATCTTTCCTAAACTGAGGGGCCCAGAACTGGACACAGTACTCAAGGTGTGACCTAACCAGTGCTGAGTACAGGGGCACAATGACCTCCCTGCTCCTGCTGGCCACACTGTTCCTGATACAGGCCAGGATGCCATTGGCCTTCTTGGCCACCTGAGCACACTGCTGGCTCATGTTCAGCTTACTATCGACCAGCATCCCCAGGTCCTTTTCTGCCTGGCTGCTCCTGGAGAAAGTGTTGCCCCTGGAGGAAATGTTACTTCTACAGAGAAACCTGAATTTCTTGGCTTAAAAGAAGTTGGCAGAAGCATGAGATGTAAGTATTTTTGATCTGAAGGAGACAATGGTTATGGGGACAATATGTGTCTGTGAGGAAGCTGTGGCACCATATGCTGTGGATGTGGAGGTCCATGCAATGTACTGTGGCAATGTAGCATGGACCAAACAACTAGAAAAAGGAGGTTACAGATCAGTGAGAATTTCCTGAATGGAAGGATGATAGGAAATGAATGATTAAAGCAAGCTGGAGGAAACACAGGAAACCTTGCAGCAGGATGGGCATTGGCTGGAAGTAATGAGAGCAAAGGGAAATGTCCCCATTGCTGGAGGGAATTCAAAGCCGTGCAGATGTGGTGCTGAGGGACACGGTGATTGGTAAGCTGGCAATGAGCTGGTTGGACTTCATGATCTTAAAGGTTTTGTACAACTTAAATGATTCAATGATTTTATGTATTGTAGCCCACCAAAGCATGCCACTTTCAATGGCAGGTTTTATGCCAGCAAGTGTCTCCTCAAACCTGTTGCCATTTGTCCTGTCCAGCTTTTGCCTGCGCCTTCTGCTGTCGCATGTTGTGCTTGGTCAAAAATATGGAATCAGTGGGAAGGCTCATCAGAGGAAGGACATGGACCTGTTGGAGTGGGGCCAGAGGAGGCCACAGCAATGACCTGAGGTCTGTAACCCTCTGCTGTGTGGCCAGGTTGAGAGAGTTGGCATTGTTCAGCCCGAGAAGGCCCTAGGAAGACTTTCTGGTGGCCTTTCAGTACTTTAAAGGGATCAATCAGAAAGCTGGGGACAGATATTGAGCAGGGCCTGTGCTGACAGGAGAAGGAGTGATGGATTTGAACAAAAAGTGAGAGATTCAGACTAGAGAGAAGGAAGAGAGGGTGGTGAGATCCTGTCCCAGGTTGGCCAGAGAGGTGGTAGATGCTCCACCCCTGGAACGATGTCAGGTGAGCTTGGTTGTGGCTGTGAGCAGCCTGCTCTAGCTGCAGATGTCCCTGCTGACTGCAGGGGGGGTGGACTAGATGACCTTTGAAGGTCCCTTCCAATCCAAAACACTCTGTGGTTCAAAGACAGAAAGGCAGCTGGGGGCACTGACCCCAGGGCAGGGGCAGCATTTTGACTTCTATGGGGAGACCTGGGCTCCTCTGTGCATGCTCCTCACAGTGGCTCCACAGCTGCTGAACTGCACAGGGCTTGGGGAGGAACAAAGATTCTGGAAAGGGCAGGTGGTGAGCAGAGCTGAATTCCTACCCCAGGGCTTCTGCCGGTGCTGCAGCTGTGGGTGTTGAGATTTTCTGCCCCATGAATGAAGATAAAGCCCAGTTTTATCTTCAGGGCAGTGAATGTCAGGGTTTGTTCCCCTCTGCTTGCTGCAGTGTGCCTACACCTGGTGTGCATGTCCCAGCTGGATCCCTTCTGGAGCTGCCAGCAAGGCAGAGTTCTGCTGTTGGAGCTCCACATCAGCCTGATCACACTTGGCCTGGTCTGTGCCAAACACCAGGTATGGGTGGTACAGGGTAATCTCCATGGCTGAAAATCCTGCAGGAAGGGCATGCCCAGTATTAACTATAAATACATTGAATACAGGAGCAGATGGAAAAACCCTGGCCCTAAAGAAGACCATGGGAACATAGACTTGGGACTTAACTAATTTCAAAACTTTGAGATAACTTCAACAAGGCTATCTGAGGGCTCTGAACCTGGGGAGGAATAACTCCCTGCACCAGTACAGGTGAGGAGCTGATATGCTGCAAAGCAGCTCTGTGGAGAAGGACCTGGGAGTGCTGGTGGAGAACAAGTTCACCAACAGCCAGCAATGTACTCTTGTGGCCACAAAAGCCAATGGGATTTTGGGGTGCATGAAGAAGAGTGGGGCCAGCAGGTCAAAGGAGGTTCTTCTCCCCTTCTACTCTGCCCTAGGGAGGCCACAGGTGGAATACTAGGTCCAGTTCTGGGCTCCCCATTTCAAGTGAGACAGGGAACTACTAGACAGAGTCTAGTGGAAACTCCAAAGATGCTGAGGGGCCTGGAGCATCTCTGTGAGGAGGAAAGGCTGAGAGACCTAGGGCTGTTGAGCCTGGAGAAGAGCAGCCTCAGAGGGGATCTGATCTGTGCTCAGAGGAACTAAAGGGTGGGGACAGGAGGTTAGGACCAGACTCTTAATAGCAGCGCCCAGTGACAGCACAAGGAGCAGCAAGAGAAGCTGGAACCCAAGAGGTTCCATCTGAAGATGAGGAAAAATGTCTTTCCTTTGAGGGTGCCAGAGCCCTGAAGAGGTTGTGGAGTCTCCTTCTCTGGAGATTCCAAATCCACCTGGACATTGTGATCCTGGGCAAGCTGCTGTGGGTGACCCTGCCTTAGCAGGGGGTTTGAAATGAATGATCTCCAGAGGTCCCTTTCAAGACCCACCATGCTGTGATTGTGTAACAGGAAGATGTTTTATAGGAGATTTTTCCAGAGCCCCTTGAGCTGCTGGTCCCTACATGCAGAGTAGCTCCAGCATGAAGCTGTTTCCTGATCCTGCTTCACCCAGCACCAACAACTGCTGTTTGCAGGGTCCTGCTTTGGAGACTTCCCCATTCTGGTGTCATTAACCCTACCCTGGCCTCTGCTCTGGGCTATTTTGCCAGCTGCACTGATTAGTCATTCCCTGTCCCTTTATTTTCTTCACCATCTCTCCTCAATGCCTTCAATCCTGACATGGGTTTCCATCAATCAGGCCCTTCCCATGCCTGGGTGGTTTTGTTTTTCCTTTCTGTCTGGCTTTGCAGAAGTGGTTTATTTACAAGGCTCTCCAGAATTGGTCTCTTTGGGTTAAAAATGAGGCAAGTGTTGGTTGAAGTAAAGCTGATTTTTGACAAACTCAGCATGGGGATGAGAACAGATGGAGGGCTTTGATGAATGAGATATTGCTAAATGTTGTCTTCCTGCAAAGCTGCTTCAGTTTTCCCCATTAGCATGAGGAGCAGGAAAGAAGGATTTAATTTCTCCAAACATCTCCCCTTAATGATCTACCTCTCTAGCTGAGAGCTTTGCACTGCTGTTGATCAGCCAAGCAGCTGAACTTCTTCTGCAGAGAATCAACTGTGATTTGGGGTTGATTTCTGGCACTTTCTCTTCCCTGGGATGGGAACTGTGCTTAGGAGAGGTGGTTGCTGTTTTTAAATGGTATCACTTTAGGTTTTTTATCTTGTGATTTGAGGGGTTTAAGTCTTTTTAATTTTTTGTTTCTCGTCAAGGATCAAGAGGAGGCAGCAGCACGTCCTGGAGATGCTTTAGGCTCTTTGCCCCGTCTGGCAGCGCTCCTGGCTCTCTGGATGCCTCTGCCATGGTGAATTGCACCCCGCAAAGTCCTTGGGTGGGATGAAGGGTGACACCTCTCATAGATTCATGGAATGGTTTGAGTTGGAAGAGATCTTAAAGATCACCTATTTCCAACCCCCTTGCCATGGGCAGGGACACCTTCCACTAGACCAGGTTGCTCAAGGCCTCATCCAACCTAGCCTTGAACAATTCCAGGGAGGGAGCATCCACAACCTCCTTGGCAACCTGTTCCAGTGTTTCACCACCCTCACTGGAAAGAATTTCTTCCTAATCTCCAGTCTACAGCTCCCCTCTGCCAGCTTCAATCCACTCCCTCTTGCCCTACCACCACAAGCCCATGTAAAAAATCCCTCTCCAGCTTTTCTGTAGGCCCTCTAGGCTGCTCTAAGGTGTCCCTGGAACCTTCTCTTCTGCAGGCCTGGGGCCATGGAGGCTTTGCTGTTGCCTAAGAACCCCCATGGGCCTCTGCCCATCCTGTTACTCTCCTCAAAAGGAGAAATGCCTGCTTCCAGAGGTCTGATGTCTCTAACAGCAGCTTGTCTCTGATGATGGCCACGCTGTCGCCAGGGTTGATCTTACCACACAGCTGCCTCAGTACAGAGCAATCTTCTCAGGCTTTCCTCACTGCTGTGTTGCATCTGCTATTGAAGATGCTCGGGGTAGATAAGGAAGCCTGGAGAGTTGAAAGGGCCACCTGTTTAGGTGTTTTCAGCTCCACCTTTGTGTGCTGACAGCACTGGCCAAGCACTGGAGAATTGCCCTCAAGCAGTCTTTTCATAGATTCATGGAATTTGTTGGAACAGACCTTTAACAGTCCGACCATTAACCCAGCACTGCCAGGTCACCGATAAACCACATCCCTCAGCATCACATCTACAGGGGTTTGAAACCCCTTCAGGGATGGAGACTCCACCACTGCCCTGGGCAACTTCTTCCAAGGCTTCACAGCCCTTTTGAGGAAGAAATTTCTCCTAATGTCCAAACCTAATCCTCCCCTGGTGCAACTAGGGGCCATTTCCTCTTGTCCTATCACTTGTTACCAGGGAGAAGAGAACATCCTCCACTTGGCTCTGACATCTTTTCAGGAGTTGTAGAGAGCCTCCTTTTCTCCAGGCTGAACAACCCCAGTTCCCTCAGCAGACCTATTCTCCAGACCCTTCACCAGCTTTGTTGCCCTTCTCTGGACATGGTCCAGCACCTCAATGTCCTTCTTATACTGAGGGCCCAAAAACTGAACCCAATATTGGAGGTGTGGCCTCACCAGTGCTGAGCACAGAGGAATTATCATCCTGCAAGATTAAAGGTTTAGTCAATGACTGCACAGATGTCTTGGACATTTGAGATGGTTCATCCAAGCTGTGGTTATGGAGTTTCCTGGTGACAACTGGGAAAGGGTAGATCATCTTTCACCCCTCACCCAGTGCCTAATTTAGTCTCCAAGGACATGTGTGCATCTTTGGAGCCATAAATCACTACTAATGGGCAGGTTTTATGGGCGATGGCGGGCGCGTGTGCTGAGGCGGATCGCATCCGCCCATGACCATAGAATGGCTTAGGCTGGAAGGGACCTCAGAGATCATCTATTCCAACCTCCCTGCCACAGGCAGGGATCCTGCTCCACTGGACTTGGTTGCCCATGGCCTCATCCAATCTGTCCTTAAACACCTCCAGGGAGGGCGTGTCGACAACCTCTGTGAGCAACCTATTCCAGAGTCTCACCACCCCCATACTGGAGAACTTCTTCCTAAGATCCAGTCTAAACCTACTCTCCCTCCGCTTAAAACCATTCCCCCTTGTCCTGTTGCTAGACACCCTTATGAAAAGTCCCTCTCCAATTTTCCTGTAGGTTCCTTTCAGGTATTGGAAGGCAGCTATAAGGTCACCCCAGAGTCTTCTCCAGGCTGAACAACCCCAGCTCCCCCAGTCTGTCCTCTTAGCAGAGGTGCTCCAGCCCTTGGATAGTTCTTGCTGCCCTCTTCTGGAATCAGTCCAACAGTTCTGTGGCCTTTTTATGACGGGGACACCAGAACTGGACACAGTATTTGAGGTGGGGTCTCACAAGAGCAGTGTAAAGGGGCAGAATCACCTCTCTTGACCTGCCCACCATGTCCTCTTGATGCAGCCTAGGACACAATTTAACTTCTGGACTCCATGAGTGCACTGCTGGCTCCTCTAAGCCTGCATTTGTGCCAGGGATGGCTCAACCCAGATGCAGGGCCTTGCACTCTGACTTGTAGTACCTCATGCAGTTTGCACTGGCTCACTTCTCAAGCCTGTCAAGCTATTCACAGATTGGACTGGGTTGGAAGAGACCCTCAAAGGGCATCTTGTCCAGCCCCCAGTACGAGGCATTTGTGCACGTTTTGGGTGTGCGTTTCCAGGATGAAGCGGTCAGATGGGCTCCTGCTCTCCAGTGATGCTGTTGGAACGCTGAGCTGTGCCCATCACAGTTGTTTTTCTGCAGCAGATAAATGGGAACAGCACCAAGCTCGTGCTTGTGACGGGGGAGCGGGGGAGTCTTCTTCAAGGCTTCAGCGGGCGATCTGTATTCACAACAGCTCCTCTGGCCTCTCCTCCTCAGGTTTTATGGCTGCTTTGCTGTTTTAATCATTTAATTGTATTGGATTTTCTGGAAAGGAGATGGAGTCTGTTTTTATATGAACTCCTCCTAGAAGATTGAAATAGGGAGTTTAATTATCTCCCTATCGTTTATTTATTTGTTTGAACGCCATGGGCGCTGCAGTCCCTAGCAGGTGCTTCTGCAAAGCTGCTCCCCTTCCATGGGGGATGCTAAAATGAGAAGCTTCCAAGGGGAGGTGACTCATTTGCAGTGTGAGTTACTTGTTCTGCTTCACCAAGAGCAGCAGAGGAGATGCGATTACTCACGGCTGCTCTTTCAGCAGAAGATGCAGGCAGCGCAAACACAATCCTGGCTGCATGGTGAATTATTGATAAGGGAATAATAGCAGCTGGAGATAATCTCTCCTGTGGAATATGGGGAGTAAATCATCTCTGCAGTGCGGGCAGTAAGTTCTCGCAGTTAGAAGAACATTTCTCGGTCAGATGAATAATGGTGGCAGGAGGCTTTCCTTGAATGAAGAGCAGGGACAGGTTGAGAGAGCTGGGGCTGTTCAGCCTGGAGAAGGCTACAGGGAGACCTTATTGTGGCCTTCTGGTGCCTGAAGGGGGTCTACAAGAACGCTGGGGAGGGACTTTTTGTAAGGGTTTTTGGTGATAGGACAAGAAGGAATGGATTGAAGCTGGAAGAGCAGAGATTTAGATTTGATATTAGAAAGATATTCTTCACCATGAGGGTGGTGAGATACTGGAACTGATTGCCCAGGAGGTCATGGATGCCTCCTCTCTGGAGGTGCTCAAAGCCAGGTTGGATGGGGCTGTTAGCAGCCTGGTCAAGTGGAAGGTATCCCTGCCCGTGGCAGGGGGGTTGGAACTAGATGATCTTTAACCTCCCTTCCAACCCAAACACCATTCTGTGATTGTATGAACCTATGAAAAGCTCTGGGAACTACAGACAGCATTGCAGGGAAGGGACTTGGCCATGGGAGAGACTCTTCTACTTATGGGCCTCAGACTTCATTTGGGAACTTAGAATCAGTATCATTAATATTGGAAAAGGCCTCTAAGATCATCAAGTGCAATCACCAACTCAACACCACCATGCCCACTAAACCAAAGTATCACAGAATCATAGAACTGCTTCTGTTGGAAAAGACCTCTAAGATCACCAAGCCCAACCGTGAACCCGACACCACCATGCCCACTAAACCATGGCACAAAGTGCCATGGCCAACATGTTTGAACACCTCCAGGGATGGAATAGGCTCCCTGAGCAGCCTGTTCTAATGCCTGCACACTCTTTCAGTGTCCAACCTAAATCTCCCGTGGCACAGCTTGAGGCCATTTCCTCTCATCCTATCGCTTGTTCCTTGGGAGAAGAGACTAACCCCTACCTGACTTCAACCTTCTTTCAGGGAGTTGTAGAGAGCAACTTCAATATACTGAGCCAAAAGCTGATGGTATCTCAGGAGAAAGAGGCCATTTAAATGCTGAAAATAAAATAGGCATCCCCTTACCTTTCAGTGCAAGTGCAGAGAACAGGCTGCACAGGGGAGTGGTGGAGTCCTCATCCTTGGAGGGATTGAACAGCTGTGTAGATGTGGTGCTGAGGGACATGGTTTAGTGGGGGACCTTGCTGTGGTGGGTTAGTCATTGGGCTTGATGAACTTAGAAGTCTTTTCCAACTATCACAATTCTTCTGGACCAGCCTTCTCTGAGCTGGGGGGCAGATGGTCTGGGATTAGCCCAGAGTTGTGCTTCCAGGAACAACCAACAGCCATCCTGGAGACCCAGCTGGGTGATGTCTTATACTGAGTGCTTTGCAACAGTTCTTCATCCATCTAACATCTGAGGGTGTTTGGTGGCCCAGCAGCATCCCTGTGCTCACAATTTTCCTCCCAGCCCCACTGCAGGGAGAGGGAGGCAATACCCTCCCACGTGCAGACTCCAGTGGCCAGGGGTTTGTCATGGGGCATCACTTCCCCTGCGTGCTGCTGGGGCTCAGCTCACCAGGGATGTAATGGAAAAGTGAACTCAGCTCTTCCCAGGTGGATGGAAAGCCCAGGTTAGTGGCCTTTTACAATACAAGAAATACAGATATCTGATGTCTAGGCAGCTGGAGTGGAGTGGTGATGGTGGGGGGACATCACCGACTGGCCAGGGAGGCAGGAGGGCTGCAGCTCAAGCTTGGCTTGGAGGAAAGGGTTTTGCTCTCCACTTAAATAATTCAAGCACATCTGCTGGTTTCAGTAAGTTTTGCTCCCAAAGTGTTTCACTGCACATGGTGAGGAGAGGAGAGAAGTCTCATTACAGCCCACGAAGGATGAGAGAAGCACCTTGGGGCTTCTGGGCCAGAGCTGATGTGCTTCAGACAGGCTGTGGGCTGGCATCTGCCTGCAGAAAACACATGGGGAGGGCAAGGCTGGGCAAATACTCTCTGGTGAAAGGGCCATCTGTCAAAACCAAGTGATCTGCACTATCCTGATGGTGTTTAGAAAACCTTCACTAGTTAGCCATCTGGTTTTCACAGGCTGTATTTGTGTCAGAGGAGAGGGAGGGACTTTTTTATCCCCCTAGCACCAGGATTATGTTCTTTCTGTTTGATATTGGAGAAGAAAATATAAGCTGTGATGTGGGGAGGGTGTGTTCATTTCCCCAACTTCATAAAGGCCTCTTAGTCTCCACATGGCAGACCACAGCCTGCCTGGTGGGTTTGCTCTGACCTCTATGGGCAGCTGAGATTCAGCTGAATGACATGGTGCTTCTTGGTGTCCTCACCATTTGAATCTCCTCAGTCAGGGAACAGAGCAGGTGGCATTGGCTTTGTTGTCACTTCCAGCTGAGCTGCTTTGATGGGAGAGAACCTGTTGCAAAGGTGGGGTGAGTTGGTGCCTGAGGAAAGCTCAAGGAGCATGAGATGACTGCCTTGCCTCAGAGAAGAGTTCTCTGCTGTAGGGATAGGACAGGGAGTAGTGCTTTTAAACAAAAGGAGGGATATTTAGACTGGATAGAAGGAAAACATTCTTGATGCTGAGGGTGGTGAGACCCTGTGCCAGGTTACTCAGAGGGGTGGTGGATGCCCCATCACTGGAACCATTCCAGATCAGGTTGTGTGGGGTTCTGAGCAACTTGCTCTAGATGTGTATGTCCCTGCTGACAGCAGGGGAGTTGGACTAGATGACCTTTAAAGGTCCCTTACAACCCAAGCCATCCTGTGATTCTATGAAAACAAAGTGTCATACCCAAGGTTTTGCAAGGCACCTGTAACAGAGCTGGAAAGAGAACTCGGCTCTAACAGGCTTCATGCTGGGACTCATAACCAAAATATACTTCTCACTTCTGCAGGCAGTGTTTTCTGCTTGGCTCTTCGCCCAGGACAATCAAACAGCCCTGTGCACTCCCCTGCCTGGTGAGCTTTTGCTCTCTGTGCCAGTGCCTGGGCTCTGGAGAGCTGGGCTAATTGCTTGCTGCATCTTGCTGTTGTGCTCAACAGCTGGATGGGAAGTTTGCACCCAGTTGCAACTAGTGGAGTGGGTTTGGGGTTGTTGTTTGTTGTGTTGTTGTTGTTTTGGTTTTGTTTTGGGTTTTTTCCCCCCACAGATTCATAGAATCACAGAATCAATTAACTCCCCTTCAACTAGAGCAGGTTGCTCAGAGCCCCAGACAACCTGACCTGGAATGGTTCCAGACATGGGGCATCTACTACCTCTTTGGCAACCTGAGACAATGTCTCTCCACCCTGAGCATCAAACAATTTTTCCTCAGATCTGGTCTGAATCTACCTCTTTTAGCTGAGAGAGTTCAGCCCAAGAAAGAGAAGGCTCCAGGGAGATCTGCTGGTGGCCTTTCTGTGCTCAAAGTGGCTGATCAGAAAGCTGGGGACAGACTTACGAGCAGGGCCTGTGGTGACAGAATAAGGGGTAATGTTTTGAACTAAAAGAGGGGGATTCAGACTGGAGAGAAGGAAGAAATTTTTTGCACTGAGGGTGGTGAGACCCTGTCCCAGGTTTTCCAGAGAGGTGGTAGCTGCCCCATCCCTGAAACTGTTCCAGATGAGGTTGTCTGGGGCTGTGAGCAACCTGCTCTAGTTGCAGATGTCCCTGCTGACTACAGTGGGGTTGGAATAGATGACCTTTGAAGGTCCCTCCCAACTCAAACTATCCTATGATTCTATCATTCTGTGCATGAGGGTTGGATGCACAAGGGCAGGAGCCCTTCTCTCAGATCATTCTCCAGCTTCCATTTGGAGCATTTGGGTGGACTTAGGGAGTCAGAGACTACAGCACATGCAAGCCAGAAAAGATTTCTGATTAAACAAGGCTCCAGAAACTCCATCTGACAGCACCTTTTTTGGGTTAACTGATGAAGGTCTGCATGTACCCAGATGGGCAAGGATTCCTGTCAGGTGCTTCCTCCTCATCCTTGAAGAAAATAATCGACTGGCAAGAGTGAGCAGGTGACACTGTGCAGATTAACCCGAGATACAAAGCACAAAGGGCAAGCTCTGATGTGCTGAACCTCATTAGATCCTCACCCCTCACCAGACCTTTAAAGATCCCTTCCCACCCCCATTCTGTGATTCTATGATTCAGTGATCCCTGCTGCAGAATGTCCAGCCTGGGAACTGGGAGGGTCCCTGCAGGCTCTGCTGCCAAGCTTGTATTTTCTCAAGCTTTTGGTTGGGTGTTGTTTGGGGCTGGAAGGGGCACTGGGGAAGTTTCCCAGTCACAGGGGTACTCATTTTGGGGTTGTGGCTTGGCTTGGCTGCTGTGCAGAGCCACATCTGGACCATATTTCTGGGAATCTATAGAGCAGAGCCCTGTGTTCTCACTCAATTAGAGTGGGACATTTGTCAGCAATTTCTTGGGTTTATATCCCGCAACTGTCCAAACTTGGTTGGGTTTGGTTGGGTTTGTTTGCTTGGGTTTGGTTTTGTTATTATTTTTTTTAAGTGCTTGTTTGTTTGGTTTTGTTCTTTAAATAAATTGAGGGGGAAAAAAGAAACAACAACAAAAAACTCCAAAGCACATCACATGGGTTTGAAGTGCACCAGGAATGGACTTCTTTCTGGGCAGGGATGACTACAGTTCTGCTGTCACGGTGTGTGTGCAGGGAGAATAGGCTTCCAAGAGATGTGCTCAATGCTCCAAGCTTGCCAGTGCTCAAGAGGCATTTGGACTGTGGCCTTCATAATTTGCTTTAGCTTTTGGTCAGCCCTGAAGTGGTCAGGCAGCTGGGCTGGATGATCGTTGTAGGTGCCTTCCAAATGAAATTGTTCTCTGCTGCTCCACTCTCCTCTCTGCTGCTCCACTCTCCTCTCTGCTCCTCCACTCTCCTCTCTGCTCCTCCACTCTCCTCTCTGCTCCTCTCCCTTCTTCTCCTCTCTCTTCTCCTTTCTCCAGACCTATGCAACAAAACCCAAAGGTCCTCATCTCCTAGTCTCTGCCTCAAAACACATGATTAATTCTAATGGGAACTTCACATTGATTCCATGGCAAGTGTAAGAGAAGTGGTGTCACAGAGCTGCTGACATCTGCAAACTCATTGCCCTGATTAGCATGAGAGCTTTTAAATCATTGTCTTTGTAATTAACTCCACCAACACCTCCATTTAAAACAGACTGAGGCTAAACTGTGGGTTGGGTTTTTTTGTTTCTTTCTTCATTTTATTGAACCAAAGTGCTCACAGGTGGAGATTTCCTTGGTTTGGAGAGAAACTGTTGAACCAACTAAGCTTCTCATTCTCTATTAGGTCATAAGACACTACTTCATCACCTTCTCCAAAAACAGACCTGCTGTTAACAGACCTCAGAAATGTCATGGAGCAGTGATAATCAGTGTTGGATCTTTGTTTCCCCCACATTCAACCCCAGCTGACTCGTTCAGTTGGAACAAGCTCTGCTGAAGCAGTAAATCTGCCTTTTGCCAGCACGTTGTCTTGGTGTGTGGCATCCATTTTATCGGTGCAAGGTCATCATCACTTGGCTCCAACAGAGAGAAAGTCCATCCTGGCCTTGGCAGCAGGTTGGCGGCAAGGGTCTCAGCTTTCAGCCCGTCTCGTGTGCTTAGGATTCGCTCCATTGCTGTTTGTCCATCACTACAAAGCTCTTGCTTGGTTGGTGGTGTCAGCCAAAATATTGCTGTGCCCTGATTTCTAGGGCTTGACCTAAGCATTTCAATAGAATCACATAACGCTTTGGATTGGAAAGGAGGTTAAAGACCATCTATCTCCAAACACCTGGCCATGGGCAGGGACACCTTCCACTAGACCAGGTGGCTCAAGGCCTCATCCAGCCTGACTTTGAACATCTCCAGGGAGGGACCTCACAGCAGAGGGCTTCTGTCATTGCCGTGGCCCTCCTCTGGCCCTGCTCCCAAAACAGGTCCATGTCTCTTCTGTGCTGAGGACCCCAGAGCTGGCCCCAGCACTGCAGGTGGGGTCAGAGCAGAGAGGCAGAACCTCCTTCCTCTGCCTGCTGCTTGTGCTGCTGGGGATCAGCCCAGGGATGGGTGTTTTTACTCCTGGAACTGACTGGCCACGTCTCAGGTTCTACCCACTCCCATTATCCCAGTCTGAGATGTCTCAGTCAGTCTTGGAGCTGCTCTGAATTGCAAATCCCTGATCCTGGCTCATGAATCACTGTGTAATTCATGACCCCAAAGATAAAGCATTCAACTGCAGCCCAGGAGGAGGATCATGGCATGGGCAGAGGAAAGCAGTGAACGTGTCTGTGAACATAGCACCCTGCTTTTAGCTGATAGACCATGGCCATGAGATGTGAGCTGTTTGTGATGTACCACCATCTCCCTACAAAACTGGTTGGAACTAAGGCAGAATTGTGCTTCAAAATGCAGTGCCGAGCTCCATAGTGGGAGGCATGGTCTGGTGGGACAATGTCCAGGCTGCTTCAGCCAGGCCACCCACTCTAAGTTCCTCACCCACAAGTTGGGCATTGTCAGGCTTTTTGGGCAATTTTCAAAATCTGAGGATAATTAGCTAGACTGGACTTCAGCCAGCCCTGGGGAAACAGTCTTAGGGATGACGGATAGATGGGGAGGAAGAGGAGGAGGAGCTGCCCTTCCCACGCAGCCCAAGAAACAGTAACCCTCTATTTGTAGACTGAGAACTGGGTGTGCATGGGGGATGCTCTTTCAGGATGTTCTCCAGCTCGATGGCTGGCTGGGGGCTGGGCATTGTGTGAGCATAGCTCAATGTCACCTCCATGAGAGTGGAGATGTGGAAAGAAAGAGCTTTGGCCCTATAAATTTCCTTCCTTGTTAGACAATGTCACCTTGGAGCTGGTGGGTAGCAGCAGCCAGAGAGCTGGGCTGTAAATCACTCCTGCATGGTGGTTTCTGGCTGTCCCCTCTCCTTCAGGTCCATCAGCGATGAGTCAGAGCGGCCCTAGATGACACCACTCTGGTTGCTCACCATGTGCATTTCCAGGATTTACAAGTGCAGGGGTCAGAGGTTGAGTAATGAGCTGAATGGAGACCAACTGCTCTGCTAACCGGGAAGGCTGCGGTGCTGGGGGGAGCCTGGGAGGGCTTCTAGGCTGTTGGTGGTGGTCAGCGTGGCGTACCTGATGGTGGACATGCAGATTCTGCTGCATGAGGACTGGGCATAGCTCTGCCAGCAGAGGTTTGGTCTGAAGGAATCACCTGAGATGGAGATGTGCCTTGGAAAAGAGAGGAGGAGAAAAGGATAATCCAGTCTTTGAGGTAACTGATCCTCAAAGTAACTGATATTTTTCTTGTCTCCTTGTTCTCCCAGATGTGTGGGATGTGGAGATCTCATGGGTGGTCTTTGATGGGAGTGAGAGGAGTTGATGGTAAGGGCAGGGATACAAGGAGGGTAGATCCTCATCCCTGGAAGTGTTGAAAACCAGGGTGGATGAGGCTTCTAGCAACCTGGTCTAGTGGGAGGTGTCCTTGTCCATGGCAGGGGTTTGGAACTAGATATCTTTAAGGTCCCTTCCAACTCAAGCCATTCTATGATTCTATGACCCCACTGCAGACTCCCAGGAAATTCACTCAGACCTCACTCCCTGCCCATAAAATGGGCACAAGGATTATTTGGGCTTCTTGGTGTTCTGTGAGGGTAAATTCTTTACACACGATGAATCATAGACTGTTAGAATGGAAGGGGCTGGAAGGGACCTCTGGAGATCGTCCAGTCCAAGCCCCCTGCTAAAGCAGAGTCATCCACAGCAGCTTGCACAGGATCACAATGTTCAGGTGGGTTTAGAATCTCTCCAGAGAAGGGGACTCCACAGGCCCTCTGGGCAGCCTGCTCCAGTGAAGTTTTCAGTGACTTCAGCAATATTTGTTGGTGCACAGTTGGTGCTTGCTGCTGTCAGCAGGGTGAGAAGCATCCAGATGCTACTGGATCACATCCTACATGAGGTCTTGGGTGGTAACTGGTGTCTTTCTGTGCCCACAGACCTTGCCTGGGCACCCACAACTCTTCTGACATGCCACATCTCCTCTCCAAGGCTTGAGCTATCCAGAAGATCCATCAAGCAGGAATGCAAAGGGGATTGGGAAATTATCTTTCCCTGCAGGTCAGAGATGTTTGACCATGCACCGGATGCCAGACAGGTGAAAGCACACTGCACATCCAGCCCACCCCTTCTCCAGAGGCAGCTCAGATATTTCTCCTGCCTGGGAGGTGCTTGCCTTGCCACCACTTGCCCCATCAGACCCTGGCTTATCTGCAGAAAAGACATGGGGTCAGTTTGAACCCTTGTTGAGCCATCTAATCTACCTGCAAAGCCCAGGGAGGAAAGCAGAGCCAAGCCAGGCTGAAGACAAGATGCAACAAGTCTCACAGCAGAGTCCTGAAAATCCTCTGATCCATATCAGAGTGACAATCATGGAGGAGAGCAGAGCAGAGCTGCTTCCTGTCAGGAGCACTGAGAGCCCCTCCTGGGTGCTGAGATGTTCTTCAGGAGCATAGGTTGATGTGGGCTGGGAGGAGAAGGTGGATCCAGATGGGGAGGTGGGGGATTCCCATGCTGTTTCTTGGAAAAGCCCAGAGGAGGCCAAGTTGAGATCTTGTTTGGGGATCTGCTTCATGCTCTTTTCCTTTGATTTTAATTGTTATTTACCTACAGCATCCAACTCTGCCCTTGTTTCTTGGTTGTGCCTCTGTTTGCAAAGCCCTAGGAGCACAAGACCAGCCACAGAGTCACGGAATGGTTTGGATTGGAAGAGGCCTTAAAGATCATCTAGTTCCACGCCCCCTTGCCATGCACAACTTCCACTAGACCAGGTAGCTCCAAGCCCCATCCAACCATATCTTGAACTCTTCCAGGGATGGGGCATCTACCACCTTTCTGGGCAACCTGTTCCAGTGCCTCACCACCTTACCAGTGAAAAAATTCTTCCTTGTATCCAATCTAAAATTGCCCTTTATCTGAGTCTCTGAGCTTCAGAGAGGCAGAGGCAGGCTGATGGGGAAAGAGATCTACCAGCTTGAGGTCAGAGGAGGGGACATCCAGCTCATCTTCAGGTGGGGAGCTCTTAAAGCCCAGTGAGGGGCCACATTTGTGTGTTTCCTGTGCCATAAAACTCCTAAATGTCACAGAACTCCCAAGTGCTTCAAGATCAATCCCCATGCCAGCCTGGCTCATCAATACTTCAGTACTGTCTCCTCAGCAGTCCCTTTGAAAGGATTATTTTAGTATGCACATTGCTCCTCAGACGGCAGTGCTGAGGGCTCAGGCCAGATCCTGGATGCTTTTGTCTGTACACAAAGTGTCTACAGCTCTGCTTCTTCCCCACTCCCTGCTTTCTGCCTTTGGTAGGAGATTCCTCTGTAGCATCCTAGCTTCTGGGCACCTGTGGTGCATCCTGACCTCACGCTGTGTCAACTCCTGTGATCAGAATTGCTGTGATGCTGAGGACAGCTCTGTTGTGGAGCTGTGGGGCCAGGGTAGAGCCAAAGCCACCTCCCCTCTATAGGCAAATGGTTATTTCCTGAGGGGTAGGATGCTCCTGGGGAAGGTGAGGATGAAAATTAACATTTTAGTCCAAGACAGCTGTTGCATTCAGCTCAGATTGGGATGACAGTGCACCTTTGATTGGGTTGATCTCTCTGGAAACCTTCTCTGCTGAGACAGTTTCCTTCTCTGATGGTGACAATTTCCTCCTCCAAGGATGGACTGAAGCTTGAGGAGGAGAGATTAGGAAGAAATTCTTTACAGTGAGGGGCCTGAGACACTGGAACAGGTTGCTCAGGGAGGTCATGGATGCCCCCTCCTTGGAGGTGTTCAAGGCCAAATTGGATGGGGCCTTGAGCAACCTGATCTAGTGGAAGGTGTCCCTGCCCATGGCAGGAAGGTTGGAGCTAGATGATCTTCAAGATCTCTTCCTAGCCAAACCATTCTATGGATCTATGAGAAGGTCTCTCTTCCTCCATTGACTCCCATGGTGGATGCACCCAGCCAGCTGCCAAACTGGGACTTGGCCCAAGCCACCTGCTCACCCTTGCCAGCCCTGCAGGACACCAGGCACGGCACAAGCAGAGCACTGCTTCTGGTGCAGATGGATTTTGGGATGGGATCCCAAGGATGGCAAGGCTTCTGTGGGAGCTGAAGTTACTGGTGGCATGCTGCACCCCAGCAGAGCTGGGTGTTGGCTTGAGGAGGGTCTAGGATGGTGGCCACAGGACCACAGCAAGTGATTGTTTTCCTTCTCTCTATGACCATTTGGAGAGATGGGACCTACATTGTTTTCTTTTTCCTCATCCTTGTTCAAGAACTCACCATAGCAACAGCTCAGCTGATCTTTGTAGGACAGGTTCCCACTTCCTGAGCACCTGCTCCCCTCAAGAAGCAGACTCAACTGGTCCAGGACCAATTATTTCCCTTTTTCCCCCTTGTACACATCCTCTTGGCTCGTACCTGCTCATTGTGCACGGACCAGGGAAGCCTGGCTGCAGGAAATCACCACACCACCATCACAGAATCCCAGCATGGTGAAGCTTAGAAAGGACCTCTGGAGATCACCCAGTCCAACCCCCCTGCTAAAGCAGAGGCACCCACAACAGCTCGCCCAGGATCACAATGTCCAGGTGGGTTTAGGATCTCTCCAAAGAAGGAGAACCCCCACAATCTCTCTGGGCTCCATCACCCTCATAGAAGTTTGTGGAAATGGTGGTGCCACTCCTGTACAGTGGTGTGGGAAATGCCAGGGTTCAAGGTGGGGAAGCATGACCCAGCTTTGGCACACGTGCTGCAGTGAGCGTTGGTGTATGGGAGTCACGGGGAGGTGAGATCAAAGCCACGGCCGCACCAAGCTCTCCTGACCAGATGTGGGGTTTGATAAAGGAACTGGGACACTATTGCTCCACAGCTTTACAAAGTGTATGCAAATCATTATTAAATCATTATCAAATCATTGCTGGATGTGAAGCCTGAGAAGGTGTGAGGAAGAACTAACTCCAAGTGGCTCACCCCCAGCACCAAGGATGTTACAACTTGATGTGCAAGAACTTGTGAATGGCTCAGGCCACCTGAAAAGGCATCGCAAAGAAATGAGCTGTTTGTGCTCCAGGACATCCATCACTTTTTGGGTAGGACTGTCTCTGAGGAGATCACAGAATCAGAGTGGTGGGGTTGGAAGGGACCTCTGGAGATCATCTAAGTCCAACCCCTCTGCTAAAGTAGATGCAAAGATATTTGCTCTCCCACTGTGGAAAATAGGATGTGATGAATCACAGAAGACCGTCCTCATGTCCTCAGGTGCTATCCCCTTATTTCCACCTCCCTGGAGAGGCTGTGAGAAGGGGCTGACACAGGAGCTGGTGACAGCCTTCTGCAGCCATGACAGATGTAGGGTGAAAGCAAACCATGGCCACTGTAAGCCCTGAGCTGGGTTCTGCATCATTTCAATGCACAAACTCCATGGTAAGGATGTTGGTGGTGACCCCAACTGGCTTTTTGTTGTTCCCCAAAACCAACTTGCAGTAGTAAATCAAGCCAAAATGTCCTTGAGGAACTGTTTGACAAACTGGAGTGGGACGCGTGCTCCAGCTTTCCCTCCTGACTGGGGCCTTCACTTGACCAGACTCTCTAAGGGTGCACAAGCTACCAATGGAGAATTAATTGGGCTAATTACAAAGCATTTTGGTTCCTCTGAGCAAATTATTGTTCGTCAAGGAACACCTTCCAGAAACTCCTTTCCCACGACACTTCTGCAGGGCTGGCTGGCACACAGCTGAGCCAAGCACTGAGGGACATGGTTTCACAGGCATGATGGTCTTAGGTTCATGCTTGGACTCAATGATCTCAGAGGTCTTTTGCAACTGAAACAACTCCATGATTCTATGATATCTAAAGCACATTCTGGGGGACCCTCTCATTAAGGATGGTTTTAAGGTCAGTCCTTTTGGTGGGCTTATTCAAGCATGGACCCTTGGGATGAAACCCTGCAGGGGAGACGGAGGAGACCATGGATTTGGTCTGCAGGTGTACGCAAGCCAGAGGACTAAACCCCTCCAGCAACATGGGGCAGGGGAATCCATTTCAGGGGTGGAGAGGCTGCTGGGACAGGGGAGGTGCAGCTGGGAGGAGGGCAGGGACAGGCAGAGCCGGCTGAGCCACTTCCCACGCCTGCACGCAGAGGCTGGAGGCGGCAGTGAGGGGGCACAGGGGTTCTCTGCAGCTTCTCAGCCCATTATGGTGAGAGTGTGCTACAGTGATGGGGGGGCTGGCTGCTGAACCCACCTCGGTTTGAGTTATTTGAAGGTCAGCAGGAAACACCTAGTGTGCACCATGCTTTGTTTGCACTGGTGGATCCCTCCAGCCCACCCATGCTCTCCTGGAATGAAGCTGTGACCAGGCAAACCCCTCCTGCCCCACTGTGACAGCCCCAGGCTCAGGCAGAGCTGGGGCTTCTGGGTGTGTTTCCTCCCTTCACCTATGGGTTTTGAACACCATGGTGGGGTGGGGGACTCAGAGACACCCCTCCAGCTGGCAGAAGGTTCTAGTGCTCAGTGAATGTTTGCAGCTCCTTTCCAGCTCTTCTGCCACCACCTTCTGCACCCCTCTCCCTTCCTCCATCTCCTTCCTTCTTCCTCCTCTCTCTCTTCCGTCCAATTTAAGGATTACACAGAATGGTGGAGGTTGGAAAGGACCTCTGGAGATCATCCAGTCCAACCCCCCCTGCTAAAGCAGTCACCCACAGCGGCTTGCCCAGGATCACAATATCCAGGTGGGCTTGGAATCTCTCTAGAGAAGGAGACTCCACAACCCCTCTGGAGATCCTGCTCCAGGGCTCCAGCACCCTCACTGCAAAGAGTTTTTTTCCTTTTGTTGGGGCAGAACCTCCTGAGTTCCAGTTCGTTGTCCATAGTCCTGTCAATGGGCATCACTGACAAGAGTCTGGCCCCATCCTCTTGACATCTGTTCTTTAGCTCTTCCTGAACATTGATCAGATCCCCTTCCAGGATGTTCTTCTCCAAGCTAAACAGCCCCAGAAAAGGAGATAGAAGAGGATAAAAGGGATCCTACAGACAGCCCTGTTCTGTGTTACCCACCATCCCTATCACTTGAAGTCCTCCATGCCTCTGTCTTTGTGCAGTGCCTCCTGCTTTTTGTGCAGTGTGACCTGCTCTAGGTGAATCTGCTCTGGCAGGGGGTTGGACTAGATCTCTAGAGGTCCCTTCCAACCCCTGTTGTCCTGTGATTCTGTGCCTGGCACCATGGGCCCTTCTCCAAAGTAGGCAAAGCCATTCTAGTGTAAAGGGAGGTGACACTGTCACATCAGATGACATCTGTCAGCAGGAACACAGAGTGGGTTGGGTTAGAAGGGATCTTTAAAGGTCATCTAGTCCAAGCCTCCTGCAGTCATTAGGAACATTGGAAAGTAGTGCAGGCTGCTCACAGCTGCAAACAACCTGACCTGGAATGGTTCCAGGAATGGAAAAGGCATTTCTGGTCAGGCACTGAAACAGGCTGCCTGGGGAGGTGGTGGATTCACCATCTCTGGAAGTGTTCAAGAAATGTGTGGACATGGCACTTGGGGACATGGTTCAATGGCCGTGGTGGTGTTGGGCTGACAGTTGGATTTGATGATCTTAGAGGTCCTTTCCAACCAAAAGAATTCTATTATTCTAGGGGGTATCTACCATGTCTCTGGGCAACCTGGGCCAATGTCCCACCACCACTGCTGAAGGCAGCAGCATCATGTCGCTCAGAGCTGACCCAGAGAGGCTGGCACGGAGTGCTTTGCACCACCTCTGCTTGCTGTCGATCCCTGGTGCTGAGCTGCAAGGGAAGGTGACCGATACCAGGGAACCCCAGCTAACATGGTTCTCCCCAGAGGTCCAAGCTCATTTCCTCCACTTGGACAAAATTAGCTCATGTTCTTCCAGAAGACAAGAAGAAAAAAATGCAAAGCAGGCAAAGCAAACACCTCAGCCTTTGTTGGAGGAGGCGAGAGGCACAGGCTGCTCAGATGGAATTTATTTTGTCCGCGGTAATTCAATCCGCGAGGGCTCAGGATGTGGCTGGGAGAGCTGAGCCAAAAAATGCGAGTTTAAAGCAAGTCAGTTCTGTGCTGTGTACACAGCCCGGCTTGGGGCTGGCTGAGCCAAGCTCTCTCCGTGGGTTTTGCAATTCCTTGTTGTAGCAACGAGCTCCTTATGAAATGGAAGGACTGGGAAGTGTGTGGTCTTCTCGTGACCAGAGGGACACAAGGGAGCTTGGGGCAGCCTAGTCAGGGGACAGGGCTCATCACAAAGTGATTAATATTGACCTGATTGTGAGACCTTCACTGGGGACAGCTTGCTTGGCATGGATGAGTACATCCCTGTGGTCTGGATGGTTTCCTCCAAGGCATAGATTCATAGAATTATAGAATGGTGTGGGCTGGAAGGGACTATAAAGATCATCTAGTTCCAACCCCCTGCCATGGGCAGGGACACCTTCCATTAGGCCCTATGGCTCAAGGTCTTGTCCAACCTGGCCGTGGACAGCACCAGGGAGGGGGCATCCACAGTCTCCCTGGGCAACCTGTCCCAGTGTCTCCCCAGCCTCACTGTACAGAATTTGTTCCTAATACCCAATTTAAATCTCCCTCCTCGAGCTTCAATCCATTCATTCAAGGTGATTAATATTGACCCATCTGTGTGGCCTTCACTGGGGACAGCTTGCTTGGCATGGATGAGTTCTCCCAGCGTCCAAATGCCTCCACTGCCACACAGAGCTACTCCCAGAGCTGGGATGTGGCTACTGAGCCATGCTCTTTCCTCACCAAGGTGTCCCCCTCCCTTCCATTAACATTTTTCAATGGCATTTTGAAGTGAGGGTTGGAAAAGCTGAGCAGTGCTGAGCCAAAGCCCAACAGCTGGGCTGCAGATGTGCAGAGAAGCCCACGCCAGGCTGGAGCATCAATGTGTGTCCTCATCTCCTCCAGCCTCATCTGCCCTCTGGCGTGGGGACACATCCTTGGATAGGGTTCAACCTTCATTTTGCATAGCACCTTGCACATCTGAGTCCCTCCATGGGGGCTACAGAGATGCTTTTGCAGCCTGGTCTGTGATAAAAAGCAGCTGATCTGAAGCAGAGCAGAGCCCCAAAAGCTCTCAGAAATAAGGCTCATTGTTTCCCTTTGACCAGGGAATTGTTATTTCAGCTTGCTCAGACCAGCAGCGCTCATCTTCTGCTCGTGTTTTTGGCAGCAAGATCTCCTTGTGCTGCATGGTGGGTGGGAGATGGCCCCTTCCCTGCAGTGGAGGCTGGAAGAGCATCAGCACTCGGCCAAAGCAAACCTCTCCAGGGAGGTTTTCTCCTTCAATGGCACCAAGTGGCACTTTTTGCTCCCAACAAACCACTGTTCTTTCAAGAAGCTAACCTGTAACTAAATTTTAAAGGCATAGACTAAAACCACCACAGTGACCCAACTGAGCCCAAGGCACAGGCAGTGCCTTAGTCGTGACTTATCCCCAGTCCCCAGTGGGATTCTGCCATTATGACCCATGTCTTGTTTGCTGCCATCACTAGCACCAGTTAACAAAAAAAATGGCCAATTCATCAGGCTGCCCACCTCAGTGATATGCCTTAGCACCAAGCTGTGGGTTTGGGAGCATCTCTCCAAGTGCTGGCTTCTTGTAGGCTTTGCACTTTGGGCTGCAGAACAGTGCCTTGTCCTGATGAACTTTTCACAAGGGCATGTGGGGATAGGACAAGGGGTGATGGTTTCAAACTGAAAGAAGGGAGATGTAAATTGGATGAAAGAAAGAAATTCTTACACATGGGGGTGGTAAGACATTGGA
The DNA here is from genome assembly GCA_033816785.1 of Picus viridis. Taxonomy (NCBI): domain Eukaryota; kingdom Metazoa; phylum Chordata; class Aves; order Piciformes; family Picidae; genus Picus; species Picus viridis. Next base: position 34,264,424 of record CM066585.1, on the reverse strand, counting down.
ACAGACATTGCCTGGAGAAGCTGTGGATTGGCCATCCCTGGCATTGTTCAAAGCTACCTTGGAAGGGCCTTTGAGCAACCTGGTCTAGTGGAAGGTGTCCCTGCCCATGACAGTGGGGTTGGAACTATCTTTGAACTAAATGACCTTTAAGGGTCTCTTCCAACCTAAACTATCTAATGACTCTGTGGCTGGTCTTGTGCTCCTAGGGCTTTGCAAACAGAGGCACAACCAAGAAACAAGGGCAGAGTTGGATGCTGTAGGTAAATAACAATTAAAATCAAAGGAAAAGAGCATGAAGCAGATCCCCAAACAAGATCTCAACTTGGCCTCCTCTGGGCTTTTCCAAGAAACAGCATGGGAATCCCCCACCTCCCCATCTGGATCCACCTTCTCCTCCCAGCCCACATCAACCTATGCTCCTGAAGAACATCTCAGCACCCAGGAGGGGCTCTCAGTGCTCCTGACAGGAAGCAGCTCTGCTCTGCTCTCCTCCATGATTGTCACTCTGATATGGATCAGAGGATTTTCAGGACTCTGCTGTGAGACTTGTTGCATCTTGTCTTCAGCCTGGCTTGGCTCTGCTTTCCTCCCTGGGCTTTGCAGGTAGATCAGATGGCCATCAGGGGCTTCAAATGTGCCTCCCTGCCCATGACTGGGGGGGTTGGAACTAGATGTTCCTTCCTTCCCAACCATTCTGTGATTCTATGGATCCTCCTGTCTTGTATTGTCCTGTTCTGTCCCACTCTCAAAGGCTTGTGACACCCATTCAGTCAGCGATATTTCATCTGGTGGGACTTCTGTGAATTTATCAACCCAGAAGATTTCTATCCCATGAACTTCTCTGGTATCCTCTTCAACCCTTGTAACCATTGATATCTTCAGCATCCTGTGGTGGGGAGCTCGGCAAGGTAAATATGTGTTGTTTGGGGACCCATCTTATTTTGGGTGCTGTGACCAAAGTTCCTACAGCATTGTTTGATGCTTGCCAGATTGCTTCTTCTACATGTCCATCCTTGCCCTACTTTCCTCACCTTCCCTGACACCCTGCCCTGCCTGTTTCCAAGCTTCTCTTCTTAGCGTAACCCAAGTTTTGGGGTCCCATCTGCTCCCACTCTGCTCCATGTCCATGCTGATGTGTTGGCTCCTCCAGAAAAGAGGAGATCAGCAGCTTTGCTTGGCCTCAGAGAATTCACACCATGTGTCAAAAGCACCTGACATCACTTTGGAGTCTGCTGTTGGCCATATGGCATGGGACAATGTTGGGCTGCTGTTGTGTTGATCCAGCCTCTGCCAAAACATGTCCTGCATCATCCCCTCTCTGCTTTTCCACCTCAGAGGACTGCTTCTTGCTGAGCCCCTTTGCTGCTCCCCAACCACTGCTGGTCAAGTGTATTCTACATCCCTCTTTCTGCCCACAGGTTGAAGGTAGAGGGTATCATGCCTTGGGACTCATCTGTGTGCCCAACCCATGCCTGCCTCTTCCTCTTCCTTCACCATCGCTTGCAACAGAAGTAGTCTGAGATGAATGTCTTCTTCAGAGATGCTAGGGCATCCTGGTCCTGCAAGATGTTGAGACCTTCAGCAATCTGGTCTAGTGGATGGTGTCTCTGCTCATGGCAGGGGGGTTGGAACTAGATGATCTTTAAAGTCCTTTCCAACCCAAACCATTCTGTGAGTCTGTGACTCTGTATTGGTGCATGCCTGGAAGACCTGCATCCATCCAGCATTACCTTGAAGGTGCTTGTGTGAAGTACAACACACAGAGGTGACACATGAAGTGTGTGAAGACCTTCTTGTGACCACCACCATGTTCAGGATGGCATTCCATGGATGTGTACCCACATGTGTGGCAGGGCTGTGTACCTGAGGAGGGCTTGGAGACCCACAGAGCTGCTGAAGAGCAAATTCCCACAGGATGGCCCACAAACTGTTAACACATAAATTAAAAGAAGAAGGAGGACTTGGTCCCATTAAGCTCACCATCTGTTTTAATTACCCACTGAAGCTCACAGAAAGCTTTGTACACACTCTAATTGCATAATTAAAATGAACTGTTGGGAGATGGCTGGGGAGAGAAAAGGAGTCCTTGCTCCGACTGTGCTATTGTCAGGAGCATCACAGTTGCGAGGAGAATCCAAACAACTCCTTCTTGCCCTGAGCTTACCACTGCTCAGCCCCTGCTGATTTCTGGTAGGTTTCTGTTGTCTTCAGCCTGAGCAAAAGAAACAGCAAGGCTACACATCACTTTGCTGAGAAATGCTCCACATGCTTGTCCCAGATGGGTTATCAACAGGAATATTGAGAAGAGTGTGGAGAGCAGGTCAAGAGAGGTTCTCCTGACTCTCTACTCTGCCCTACCTCTGAAGGTCTGGGTTCAGTTTTGGGCTCCCCTTTTCAAGAGAGACAGGGAACTACTGCTGAGAGTCCAGTGGAGAATACAAAAATGCTGAGGAGACTGGAGCATCTCTGTGAGGAGGAATGGCTGAGAGACCTGGGGCTGTTGAGCCTGGAGAAGGGCAGCCTGAGAGGGGATCCAATCAATGCTCAGCAAGAGCTAAGGGGTGGGGTGCAAGAGGATGGAGCCAGACTCTTGTCAGTGGTGCCCAGTGACAGGGCAAGGGCCAGTGGGGACAAATTTGGTTGCAGGAGGTTCCATCTGAACAGGAGGAGAAAATTCTTGGGTGTGAGGGTGCTGGAGCCCTGGAACAGGCAGCTCACAGAGGTTTTGGAGTCTCCTCTAGAGAGATTCCAACTCCATTTGAAATTGTGATGCTGGGCAGGCTGTTATGGATGTCTCTGCTTTGGCAGGGGGTTAGACTGGATGATCTCCAGAGGTCCCTTGCAACCCTCACCAGTCTGTGATTCTCTGATTTTGCGGTGAGAAATCTCTGCAAATCCTGGCTTTCCATCCCAAGTCACTACCTGAATGCATCTCACCCTGCTGCAGATACAACCCGTTGCCTTGCAGCTCCTGCTCTTTGCCCATGCATGGGAAAAGCCCAGAAGAGCCGAGGTGGTTGGTTTGGCAGCTCCCAAAACCTGGCTGAAGACTCAGATTTCAAGGAAGCACATCCACAGCCTGGCTGGTTCCTCCTAGGCATGGAGCAGGCTGACTTGTCCTTATGGCAGAGGTTTTAAAGTCAAAATGTTAGCCTTAAAAACAAACAAACAAAAAACCAAAACCCCCAACAACAACAGCCCAAAACCCCCAAACCAAACAAAAAAACCCCCAATCAAACCAGCCCACACAAAGGGTGTTGGACTGGATGACCTTTAAAGGTCCCTTCCCACCCAAATTATTCTGTGGTTCTATGATTTTATGACACCTCCTGTGGATAGCAGTGGGAATTCTTCACATTTTCTGTTGGGTTGCTTTAGTTGTTGGTTTTTTTTGTGTGTGTGCCTGAACTAATATTCTCGTGTCATCTTACATTTAATTTTCCCCAGATCTTTGCTCTTCCACATTCCTGCAAACTCAATCTCTGGATTGAGCCCCTTTTTTGTGCCATTAACTTCTGATCTGCACTGAGAAAACACAATGAGGTCACTGCAAGTCCTGAAGGCTGGAAAAAGTCCTTCTTGTTCAAAGCCCTCCTGGGGTAAGTTTCTGACCAGGAGGAGGTCCTCAGCTCAAGTGTCGGTGGACAAAATCTGACTCTTGCCATCTGCCCACGCTGGATCAGGCTCATAACCAGCTCATGATAAGCAACACAGTGGAGGGTCATTAGAGAAGAACTCTGAAGGCAGGACAGAACCTCCCAGCATTTCAAATGTCAGTTCAGAAACACATGAATCATTTGGAAGGGCCTTCTGGAGCCAAGGTAAACTTTGGGGAATTGGAGTAATCTACCAGCACGTCTTCAGCGCAATGAGGTCCTGGTACCGGCTTGCTGCAGTGGCTGCTCCTTGGCACAGTTGTGATGAATGGGTTCTGCCACATCCCATCTCACATGGGCTGGGATTTGATTCTAAATTAATTTTCCTGGCAGCAAATGATGGTTTCATCAAGACCTTGACAGGATGGACAGATGGGCAGAGTCCAAGGGCATGAGATTGAACACATCCAAGTGCCGGGTTCTGCACATTGGCCACAACAACCCCATGCAGTGCTACAGGCTGGGGTCAGAGTGGCTGGAGAGCGGCCAGGCAGAGAGGGACCTGGGGGTACTGGTTGATTGTAGGCTGAACATGAGCCTGCAGTGTGCCCAGGTGGCCAAGAGGGCCAATGGCATCCTGGCCTGCATCAGGAACAGTGTGGCCAGCAGGAGCAGGGAGGTCATTCTGCCCCTGTACACACAATACAATACAATACAATACAATACAATACAATACAATACGATAAACCAGGTTGGAAGAGACCTTCAAGATCATCGCGTCCAACCCATCAAACAGCTAGATCATGTCACCAAGCACCCCATCAAGTCTCCTCCTGAACACCTCCAATGACGGTGACCCCACCACCTCCCCAGGCAGCCCATTCCAATGGGCAATCACTCTCTCTGTATAGAACTTCCTCCCAACGTCCAGTCTAAACCTGCCCTGGTGCAGCTTGAGACTGTGTCCTCTTGTTCTGGTACTGGCTGCCTGGGAGAAGAGACCAACCTCTGCCTGGCTACAACCTCCCTTCAGGTAGTTGTAGAGAGCAATAAGGTCACCCCTGAGTCTCCTCTTCTCCAGGCTAAGCAACCCCAGCTCCCTCAGCCTCTCTTCATAGGGCTTGTGTTCCAAATAGGGCTTGTGTTCATCAACTCATTCCTCTCCTCCCTTCAACACCACCTTTTGCTGCACTGGTTAGGCCACACCTCGAGTACTGTGTCCAGTTCTGGGCCCCTCAGTTCAGGAAAGATGTTGACTTGCTGGAACATGTCCAGAGAAGGGCAACAAAGCTGGGGAGGGGTTTGGATTTTGGGAAAGTAAAATGGAAGGTTGGGAAACCCATGGTTGTTTGAGTTCTTTAGCCTGGATTATGGTAAGGCAGGTGAATGTGATTGACCCGAGCATAGATCTGAAGGCCCAACTAGGATTTACACAAGCACATGTTCAAGATGGTGCTTTGTGAAACAGCCTCAAAGCTGCCACCTGTAGACACCCATTTCTGCTCCCACTTTCCCAGCCTGGGCTGGGCGTCTGTAATGTAACACCTGGAGTCAGAAATAAATCCCAAGCAGGTGCCATTTGGACTGATACATCCTGGCTGTGATCCTAAAGACAAGGACATCTTTTATCCACCCCACTGAGGAACACCCAGGAGAACCAAAGAGAGCAGGTTGCAATCCGGACCATGCCAATGGGAGTGTTTTCACACTCACCACACCACTGGGCCATGCTGCTCCTCACCATGGGATGCTACTGGGTCCAGGAAGACAGCCAGGCTCAGAACGTGTCTGGATGCTATACTTGTGTGTGGCCATCGCCCTGCTCCCAGCCCCACAAGGGGCTTCAGCTTCTCCCTGTTGTGCTGCCCAAGCTCCTGCTGCCTCTCATTGTTTTATGAACATCAAACATTTTTTCCTGTGAGTTGTGGTAGAACAACACATCTTGTAGTTTACCATCAGGCTCTGAGGCAGCTCGGCTGGCTCGTGGGAGAGATATTTTTAGGGGGGACCATAATGAGATTGCTTCTTGCTGGAGCAAAACACTGGTTCATCAGTGCAGAACAGCATCCACCCCTGCCAAGGCTTTCTTTCGTTTCTTGTCATTAGAAGCTTAGAATCCTCAAGGTTGGGAAAGACCTCTAAGATCGTCAAGTCCAACCATCAATACAACGCCATCATGCCCACTAAACCATGCCCTGACGTGCCGTGTCTTCCTGGTTTTTTAACACCTCCAGGGATGGTGGCTCCACCTCTTCCCTGGGTAGCCTGTTCCAGGGCTTGACCAAAAGAGCCTCAAAGAGCTCAGAGAGGCATTTTTTAACTCCTTCAGGTGACAGCATTGACACCTAGCAGGAGGCACAGGGATTTAAACCTTCACAGGCTCATTAAGTGCATCACAAATTGAAGTAATAAAGTGGAGTCATAACCCTTGCCTTGTCACAAGAGACAATGAAGCATCTTCTGGGAAACATCTCCTTCTTAGAGAAGATCTTATTGAGAAGGTTCACTAACAGTCACCAGAATGCTGATCCTCCCTGAGACGCACAATTGGTTTTAATGTAATTAAGATTTAGGACAAGGGGCAAGGGGCACAAACTGAAACCCAGGAGGTTCCATCTGAACAGGAGCAGAAACTTTGGTGTGAGGGTGCTGGATCCTTGGAGCAGGCTGCCCAGAGGGGTTGTGGAGTCTCCTTCTCTGGAGAAATTCCATATCCTCCTGGACATTGTGATCCTGGGCAACCTGCTGTGGATGACCCTGCTTTAGTAGAGAGGTTGGACTGGATGATCTCCAAAGGGTCCTTCCAACCCTCATAGGTCTATGATTCTGTGATTCACTGGAGTCCTTCAGCATGACCAACAGGCACATGGCCTCCTAAAGGGCACGTGTCTGGGAACTCTGCTGAGGATTCTGCCTTGTGCAGATCAGGTGAATGGGCCCTCTGGAATTCATCAACACATGGATATAAATTGCAACCATCTCCATAGGCAAGTAAAGGGCTCAATAAAGCAGATAGAGGAATAAAAGCAGAGTGGTGCTCTGAGAGCTGGTGGGACCCTCAGGACTTCAGGGGTTATTAATTGGGCTAATGTTTTGCTGCTAATGTGAATGAGAAGAAGGCTCTCAGAGAAGATTAGTAAGGGTGGTGAGAGACTGGAACAGGTTGCTCAGCTGGAGGTGTTCAAGGCCAGGTTGGATGAGGCTTTGAGCAACCTGGGATAGTGGGAGGTGTCCCTGCCCATGGTAGGGGGATTGGAACTAGATGATCTTGAAGGTCTCTTACAACCCAAACCATTCTATGAATCTGTGAGATGAAGCCAAGGGGCAGATGGGGATGCTTTTGGTGTAGGAGCCAAACCACCAGACTGGGGTGGTGCTGGCATAGGGGATCTGAACCAACTGTGCTTTAGCTCTCTGAGAAATCCGATTTTTGAGGGGGTTTTATTTCAATGTTTTTCACAAAAAGCTCTGAAAAGTGCCTTGTCTGGACCCACCCAGAACTTCTGGTGGGACCAGAGCCGAGTTTATGCTTCTGGCATTGGATTCACTGTCCCTTTTGTGCTGCAATTTTTCTTCCCACTGAGGTCAGCGCCCGGCAGAAAGCGGCGGTTGTTTGGAAGCAGAAAGCTTCGTGGAGAAAAACATCTAAATGAAATATTTCTGCACTGGGAAACCTTCCCTCCCACCCCAGCCTCACTTGGGTCAGCAGCTCTGCTGCTTCCAGGCTGCCTCTCATTGCAAACCAGCAGCTCATCCCAGTCCCACTGTTCTGCCTGGGGCATGAGGCAACTTCCCACCACCCATCCCTCTTGCTGAGCATTTGGTGTTCCCCAAAGGGTTGTTCAGCCTGGGGAAGACAGCTCTCCAGGGAGACCTTCTGGTGGCTTTTCAGTGCTTAAAAGGGCTGAGAAGAAAGCTGTGGACAGACTTTTGAGCAGGGCCTGCTGTGATTGGACACGGGATGAATAGCTAAAACTGAAAGAAGTGAGATTCAAACGAGAGAAGGAAGAAATTTATTTACACTGAGGGTGGTGAGTCTCTGTCCCATGTTGGCCAGAGAGGTGGTAGATGTCCCATCCCTGGAATCATTCCAGGTCAGGTTGTTTGGGGCTCTGAGCAGCCTGCTCTAGTTGCAGATGTCCCTGCTGACTGCAGGGGTGTTGCAATAGATGACCTGTAAAGGTCCCTTCCAACCCAAATCATTCTGTGATTTCATGGTATTTAGTGGTGACCACAGCCACAATGGGCCTCCTGTCATGAAGATATCCTGTGCTTGGCCAAGGGCCAGCTCACCAGGAAACTCGGTGGAGTGGTTTCTTGGCAGCAAAGACAATACCTTGATTTTTCTCTACAAGCTGGAAGCAGGTGTCTGCCACACTTGGCAGGGGTTACAGAGGGTAACAAAGCCATCAGGCTGGAATTGTGATGGCTCAGGTAATGCTGCATAGAAACTGCCCACCCCCATGGAATATCACAGGGAAAACAATTCCCAGCCCATCTGTTCTTTGGATGGAGAGAAGATGGGTGGTGAGGAGCACAAGCTGTGATATTGGGGACACAGCCCTGCTTGGGCTTCACAGGGCCTGGGGACACCCCAAAATACAGCATGCCCATGGTTGTGTGCTCTTCATCCTCTGCTTGACCACAGGATGCAGTTTGCAGAGCCAATCTCCTCAGTCTGCAACCCACTGCAGATGCATGGGGAGCTGGTTCCCACCTCCATGTGGCTTTGAAGTTGTTCCCTCTGGATTGCATTTTCGGGTCACTGCCCAGTCTGGTACAATCCTGCTGAACTGGTCTTGCTCCTTTCTCTGCCGGGACAGTCCCAGTTGATGGCAAGATTTCTCTCGGTGGGTGTGGATGTTACATTGCCATTAAAGACCACCTGGCTTCTTTCTCTCCAAATGCTGATAAGGCACAGGCAGGACAAACCCCCAGTAGCTCTTGTCCTCCCTTGATGCTCCCAAATCCAGGAAGACTTCTCTGCCCCCACTTGGCCACTGCTGCTTCACAGCCTTTTCTCCTTTCTTGCCTCCTTCTTGTCCATGTTGTCAACAAGAAAGCAAAGGGAGATATCTCTTGGATGCGTTGTCATTCTACAGTGACTTGGACACTGCAGGGCCACCATCAGCCAGCATCTGAGATGTGTAGGGCAGTGTCCATGGGAGCAAGCACACAAACAGCTCTGAGGCCGTCACAGACCCTTGGCAGCTTCCATCCTAAAGACCAGCTGCAGCCTCCAGCATGGCCCTGCCCAGCTCTGCATCATAGCTGGAGCCACTGACCCTCTGCAAGCAGGTTGGGTCCCTCCATGATATGTGCCTTTGCTCCAACACAAGCCAGAGCAGATTTGGTGGAGGCTGCTGGGGCTCTCACGATGCTAGGAAGCTCAGAATGCTGGGGCTCTCAGGATGATGGAGAGTGCAGGGTGCTGAGGAGCTCAGGAGCTCAGGATGCTGGGGATCTCAGGATGCCAGGGAGCTCAGGATGTTGTGGAGCTTAGGATGCTGAATAACTTAGGATGCTGATTAGCTCAGGGTGCTGAGCAGCTGAGGGTACTGGGGCTCTTGGGATGATGAGGAGCTCTTGAGGCTCTGCTGATCTCCTGGCCAAACACAAGCTATGGTCTCATCCTTCCTGGAGGCCTCCATTTCCACCCCATGGCACATGCCACTTCTGGTAGTACAAGCCATGTAGCACATCTCATCTGTGAAAGACATGCCATGATCTCAGTGGGAAACCTCAAAACCAGAATGAAAAAAAGTAGGGAAAAACTATCTTGGAATGACCTCCTTGTCTGCATCTCCATCACCTTCCCATACCAGCTGCAGCCCAAAGGAGGGGAGGTGTAAGAAACTATTTAAGAAGTCGTATTTCAAGTTAACTAACCTTTTCTGATGCTCCAAAACAGCCTGTGCTGGGCTGAGCTGGAGTCTTGGAAGAAAAGTGAAGGGTTGTTCTTGCTAGGTCTGAACTGGTTTGTTGAGTCATCCTCTTAGTTAATACCTGGCACCAGCACAGGACAGAGTCCTGCTGGCAGCGAAAAACTCACTCGGGGGAAGTTCAAGTTGTTCATGATCCTCCAAACAGGGGGAGCAGACAAAGACCTCTTGTTCTGCAGGCGGGGGAGAGGAGCAAGGAAGAGGCAGGAGAGGTGAGGGATGGTGGGAAAGGCTGTTGGCTCAGGCTGGAGAAGAGGTGGATTTGGGATACCTGCCCGTGGTGTGCTGCTAGCTCAGCCCCAGCCAGGATGCATTTTTGCAATGCTTGAGCTTGAGCTGTGTCAGGAGGAGATGTTTGTCATGCCAAAGGGGTGAGAGCCTCCACGGGGCAAGACAAGACAAAGCACAGGTCTTTCTGGGGTGGTAAGAGTAGGATTTGGGAAGGGACATTGGGGCCCTAGAAAAGAGCCCATTGGTGGTGGTGTAAGGAGGGAGAAGCTGGAATGGGAAGAGAGTGCTGTGGAGTCTCCTTCTTTGGAGAGATTCTAAGCCCACCTGGACATTGTGATCCTGGGCAACCTGCTGTGTGTGACCCTACGTTAGCAGGGGGTTTGAACTAGGTGATCTCCAGTGGTCCCTTCCACCCCTCACCATGCTGGGATTCAGCTTTCCTGGGCAGCCAGGTCAACGAATGCTCCGTCGGTATCATGGCTCAGAAGCAAGCCAGAACTGCAGCGTCCTCACCAAGCAGACACAAAATGTTTTCCCCGGGAAAACTCTGTAGAGACCTTGTGTGCAAGGCTCCCACCATCACCAGCTTGCTTTGAGAATGTCTCCCCCCTTTCCCCAGCTGCCCCATGCCTGCAAGAGGTGTTGGCAGAGGAGCCACTGTTAAAGGACCTGTGTCCACAGTCACGCAGCATGCACGCCCACGCTGGCCCATGCTCAAGCACCCCAGGATGTCTCAGCAGGTTGGGGCTGTGACAAGACGTTTGGCATAACATTGGAGCAGGCCAAGCTCCTTCTCCTCCTCCTTACCTCCACTCCTGTGTCATCAAAGGGTGGCAGCTAGGTAAACACCTCCTGCTCTGCTGGCTGACTTCTAGGAGTCTATTAGGAAGGCAAAACTGGTTTAATTAAGGATGCCTTCAAGGTGGCCATCAAGCAAGATGCTGGTGGGTCTCCAGGGAAGATTTATTAGCTCATACTATGGAGCATCAGAGACACTATTAGCCAAATGGGATCTAATAGGCAAATAAATAATCTGCAAATCAACTGACAAGTTCCTGCACTTCCCTCTTGCCCTGGAACTGCTCAGGGCAGCGAGGTTGGGTAATTCCTCTTGCCTCAAACTCAAACCACTGTTGCTATATGAGGAGCAGATCTGCAAAAGCTGTGGGAGGAAGGGCAACGGCTCTGTGAGCAAAGCGTCATACCAATGGTTTTCCTGGACACCCCATGCTCCTGCTCCTCAGCCCCTCATGCTCCTGCATAAGGGTACATGTTAATGAGCAGCTCTTGTCCTCTGCTCCAGCCTATGCCCTCCAGAACCCCTGGAATAGGAACAGGTTTTCCAGAGAGATGGTAGATGCCCCATCCATGAAAATGCTCCAGGTCAGGGTGTTTGGGACTCTGAGCAACCTGCTCTTTCTGACTGGACTAGATGAACTTTAAAGGTCCCTTCCAACCCAAACCATCCTGTAATTCTATAACCATACCCCATGGGATGAACACAGCAAACCATGGATGGGCCTAGCTGGGCAGCATCTGTTATACACCAGCCCATAAGGTCACACCGTTGCACCTTGTATTGCCTTTATGTCCATATTGTGCCTCTCATCTCAGTGGCACCAACCAGCTGAGTCAAAGTCCACAGCAAATTCTAGACCAAGTTGGAGACAATGAATCATGAAAGTCACTTTGCATTGGCTTGCTCCTTGCATGTCACTTAACCTTCAACCCTTACTCAGCTCTAAGCAAGGTTTCCACCTTGAAAAGGGATGTTCCTTTTTTGATCCCAGTATGCTTCCCAAAGTGAGCTTTCTCTAGTTGCCTCTGCTGGGAAACGAGGCCCTTGTGTAGCTGTGAGCACGCACCCAAGTTGTGTACATCACAATCTAACACCTGAGAGAGAGAAGAATCAAAGTAAAAACTGTTCTCTTGGAAAATGGAAAGTCAGTTCCAAGGAGAAAGTCAATCCCAAGGAGATAATGAGGTGGTGGGAAAAGACAATCATGGTGAAGGCATCAGGGCTGTGCAGGGACAGCAGGATGACTCTGCTTGCTCTGTAGAAACAGTCTAGCTGGTGCACTTTGGTGTGTCTCCTTGGGGAGGACCACTCCATAACAGGGGGTTTTCCTGCATGGAGATTAATTACCACCTGAGCAGCCAGCCCTGTGTTTTCATGGAATCAGAAGGGTTGGGGCTGGAAGGAGCCTTTCAAGGTCATCTAGTCCAACCCCTTGCAGCCAGCAGGGACATCTGCAGCTGGGCTTCGGCTTCCTTCTGCCCTTTGGGACAACTCTCAGGAGTTTGTGGCTGTACCTTGACTTTTGGGTGTTGAACCAAAATTGGCAGCAAAATAGATTTAAGGAGCTCCTGACATACCTGTGTCCTCATCCTTGCCCTAGGTTTCTCTCCTTGTGTGCAAGTGACCAAGAAGCTGGCAGCAAAGCATGACCAGCTTACAATAGAGCAGCTTCTTGATTTTCAGACAGCACAAAGCAGGCGTGACCTCCAGGAGCTGTGGGACAGCAGCCCTGGCTATGGCTACCCAAGCTCTCAGGGTGGTGGCAGACAACACCACCCTGGGTGATGGAGCCATGGAGGAAGATCAGCCGGCCCTGGGAGAAACTCTTTCTCTTTTGCCCCAGGGTGGTTTAATTATAACCTCACTTTGGCAGCTCAGGGACCCTTTGATGTGGGGAGCAGCCCAGACCTCATGCAGGTATCTCAGAGAGGAGATGTCTCCACATCAACCAGCCGTCTAGACTCCCAGAGCAGAGTGGACCAGCTGGGAGGGTGTGATTCAGCTTGGCTCACAGCCAACGTCTGCATCCCACCCAAGGTGACTCTTCAGAGTAAGTGGCAATGAAATTGCAGCTCTCAACGGAAGCCACGGGGCTAGGAGACACACCCAGGAACCCATCTGTGCCCCAGGCATGGGGCAAGGTGCTCCGTGCAGGCAGGGTTGGCAGGCTGCTTTGCCTCTGATGGTAGCTCCTGCTCCATAAACATTTCTACAGGCTCCAAATATTTCCCTAGATCCTGTATGTTTTTTCCCTTATATCCTATATTTCCCCTGTATCCTGCCTGCTTAGGGAGGTGGTGGAGTCACTATGCCTGGAGGTGTTCAAAAAGCGTGTAGACCTGGCACTTCAAGACATGGTTAGTGGGCATGATTTGTGTTGAGTTGATGGCTGGACTTGATGATCTTAGAGGTATTTTGCTACCTTAACGATTCTCTGAATTTACCCTTTTGCATCACACAGCGAGCAGCAGCCCAGGGCTCGCCAGGGGACCATTTGTCCTGTAGTACCCCAGGCTGACCATCCCTTTGAGCTCTGCCAGCACCACCTCAGGCATTTCTCTGTACCACCAGCCAGGGACAAGCTGTGCCTGAGTTCTGCATGATTTGGGGTGAAACCAAGTCTTAATTGGAGCATGGGTGTCAGAATAGCTGTTGGCAGGCAGCCAGAATAATTAAAGTCCATTTAGGGGAAGGAGCTACCCTTGGAGCTGCCCTTCCCATCACAGGAGGCGGCAGCTTCATGTGCTCTTATAACATCAGGGAGGAAGCCATGGACATGGTCATGCACAAGGGGATGCTCCTCCTTAGGTGTCTTTGGCAGAGGAACTGTTGTTTGTTTGATTAACAGGAAAAGAAAGACGGCATCTGGAGGACTAGGTCCAGTTCTGGGCTCCCCAGTTCAAGAGAGACAGGAAACTATTGGAGACAGTCCAGTGAAGGCTCTGAAGATGCTGAGGGGCCTGGAGCATCTCTGTGAGAAGGAAAGGCTGGGAGACATGGGGCTGTTGAGCTTGAAGAAGAGCAGCCAGAGAAGGAATCTGATCAACGCTCACCAAGAGGGGCAAGGTTGGGCTCAAGAGGCTGGGGGCAGACTCTTGTCAGTGGAGCCCAGGAACAGGACAAGGGGCAATGGGCACAAACTGGAACCCAGGAGGTTCCATCTGAACAGTAGCAGAAACTTCTTTGGTGTGAGGGTGCCGGAGCCCTGGAGCAGGCTGCACAGAGAGGTTGTGGAGTCTCCTCTGGAAAGATTCACAGCCCACCTGGATGTTGTGACTGTGGGCAAGCTGCTGTGGGTGATTCTGCTTTAGCAGGGGGGTTGGACTAGCAAATCTCCAGAGGTCACTTCCAACCCTCACCAGTTTGGGATTCTGTAATAGCAGCCATGCCTTAGATATTTTGGGCAGGCATCCCCTCTGGATTGTTGAAATCATCCTGACATGGAGAGCTGACACTCAGGCTTCCTTCGAGGTATGGGTGGATGCCTCGTCCCTAGAAGTGTTCAGAGCCAGGATGGATGGAACTCTGAACCCATGGCAGGGGTTGTAACTAGATGATTTTTGAGGTCCATTCCAACCCAGAGCATTCTGTGATTCTATGACTCTCTACATCCAGGAGACAGAGCAGAGTACCTGCAGCTTGGCAGCAGCTTCTCCGCTTGCTTGGTGCTTTCCCCACTTTTGATCTTAAGGGGCAAATGAAAACACCCCACAAGCAAATGACACACTCCCCTTACAGGCCTTCCCCACCGCCCGTGGTAAGGGCGTGTAGCTGCTCCCCTCCACGTCCTGCCCTCATGACCTTTGGGGAACATCCACAGCCAGAGGTGAAGACCAACACTGTGCAAGGATTTATTCCCCCAGTCTTGGTGGGCTTCAAGTATGGTGTCTCTTGGCCATGTGCCTTCTGCAGGAGAGACCAAACCAAAGCAAACTGGATATTAGGAAGAAGTTCTTTACAATGAGGGTGGTGAGACACTGGAACAGGTTGCCCAGAGATGTCCTAGATGCCCCCTTCCTGGAGGAGTTCAAGGCCAGGTTGGATGAGACCTTAAGCAGCCTGGTCTAGTGGAAGGTGTCCCTGCCCATGGCAGTGGGGTTGGAACTAAATGACCTGTCGTGTCCCTTCCAACCCACACCGTTCTACTATTCTGTGAAACTCTGGCTTTCCAGCACTACCAAGCTGCTTCTGGGACAAAAGCTCCATGTTCCCACCAGCACACTCTTGAAGTGTTGGCTTAACCCAGGTCCTGATTGCTCTCTCCCAGCAGTCTGTGTGATAAAGAGCCACATGAAGTTTCTCTCACTGTCTTTCATTAAATTAAACCAATTAAGCAACGCTCAGGAACCTCTGGTCCCGGCCAGCTTGGTCAGCTGGTGTAGCCATGTTTCCAAAGTGTCTTCTGTCTCTCTTTCTGCTTACCCTTACATCAAAGCAAGCTGCGGAGCAGCATTGTCCTCAGAGCACTTCAGCAAAGTATGTCAAGAGATTTGGGAAGCAGCTGACTTAATGCTGAGGAAATTAGTAACCAAATGAGTCCTTAGCCAAACGTCTCCCCTTCTTGATCTTGGGAAAAGTGGTGTTTAAGTTCTCCATCTCCTGGTTTTGGACTCAGGAAATGTGATTGCACATCTGTCATTATTTTACTCTGCTGCGTTGATGGCTCACATTAAACAAACCACATTCCTGCATGGCTTAGTAATCTCTGCTGTTCCCCTTTCCTTGCTGAGGAGACAAGTCCCAGCTTGACATCAATATACCTGTTGATCAGAGCTCCACTGTTAACCAACCGGCAGAGCTGTGTAGACACCAGCTGCAGGGAGCCTTCCCACCACCGACCTCTTTTCTGCAGCTTGCTGCAGCTTTGTATCCTGCCTCCCCACTCCCTTTTTTCCCCTAGCTATCCTTTGGATGAAGAGCAGGAGGAGCTGAGTGAGATCCACACCTCGCTGAGATCCATGTGTTTCTCGGAAAGGTGCTT
This sequence comes from Picus viridis, assembly GCA_033816785.1. Taxonomy (NCBI): domain Eukaryota; kingdom Metazoa; phylum Chordata; class Aves; order Piciformes; family Picidae; genus Picus; species Picus viridis. The sequence continues at coordinate 34,248,875 of CM066585.1, read as the reverse complement.
AAGTCTTCCCCTTCTTCCACCGAGCAGGTAAGAACATGTGCTTTGGGGTTGGACATCAGTCAAAAAAGGGTAGGTCTCTCCAAGTGGAGCACAGTTCCCAGGGATCCTGGTGCCTCAGCAGCCTGGGAGGACATGGTGAGCCCCACGGGATGGGCTCCCCCGGGCTGTGCAAGAGCAACATACCTTGAAGTGTCACACCTGTGCAGGAACACTGAGCTTTTCTCTTGGTGGCTTTATCTTCCAGCTCTACTGAGATAACCCTGAGCTCACCATGGAGCTGCTGGAGGAACTTGACTTGTAGATGTTCCCAGCACCAGGTAGGAAGACGAGTGCCTGCTTTTAATGGCGTTGGGCTGCGGAAGCAGAAGGAAGGGTGGTGCAGAGGGTGACCTGGTTCTGGAGGGGCCATCTTAGCTGGCTCCCAACTGAGATGTGGGGCTGTGGTGTTGACTGCGAAGTGCCTGGCCATGTGGTGTTGTTACCTGTGGCTTGTGAATGGCTGTGAATGCTTTCCAGCTGCTGGAAACCCAGCAGAAGATCTCGGGGTCTTACCAAGCTTTGTGTTTTCCTGGTGAGGATGTGGCTGGCCAAGTGTTGACAGCTGTGCTACTCAGGGCCACCTTTTCCTATATCACAGCATGGGAGCTGTGCCAGGAATGGTGCTGGTCCTGGGCATGTTTGTGGAGGATAATGCTGTCTTGGGAGAACCATGATTTCTATGGGAAAAGTGAGACTGCCTCAAAGATGTATCCAGTTTGGTTTAAAATAACTCCTTTTGTTCTCCACCATCAGAGATTCTTTTCTACAGGAAAAGAAGGGAAGGTCCTGACAAAGGGGGACCAGAATGAAACGGTAGTGAGAGTGGGAGGGCGAGGCTTGGCAGCAGGCAAAGGGACCATTCCTTGCCATGGAAAGCTGGGTGGACAGACTGGGGGATGCTGGGGGATTGCCAGCCCTGGGGTTTACCAGAGGGTTGCTTTCCCTGGGAAACTCCACTCCCACCCCCTGCACACCAGAAGCTGGGAGGAAGCTGGTTCCCTTGGCACAGGGCATGGAGGGGTCACTCTTCCCCACACGCACCCATCCAAGGGTGATCTGGGGAGTGGATGCCGTTCTGCTTTAGGGTCAGAGTGGGAGTGAAGGCAGCTGCTGGTTGAAGCTACCAGCTCATGCATGTGCCATAACCTGAGAAAGGTGCTGGGGGTGCAGGTTGCTGGTCTATTGCTGCAGACAGCTTTGGAGTGTTTTTGTGCATGGTTACAAAGATGCTGAGGGGGCTGGAGCATCTCTGTGAGGAGGAAAGGCTGAGAAACCTGGGGCTGTTTAACATGCAGAAGAGCAGACTGAGAAGAGATCTTCTCAAACTCTCAGATGATTCTCTGATCTTCTCTTCAGCCCTAGACCAGACTGCCCAGGGAGGTTGTGGAGTCTCCTTCTCTGAAGAGATTCCAAACCCACCTGGACATTGTGATCCTGGGCAGCCTGCTGTGGGTGACCCTGCCTTAGCAAGGGGTTGGATGATCTGCAGAGGTTCCTTCCAACCCCCAACGGTTCTGTGATGGCAGCCATGACTTGGATGCTTTTGTCAGGCATTCCTTCTGGACTGCCCAAATAATAATGACATGGAGAGTTGATGCTCAGGTTTCCTTCTGGCCAAGGGTATCAGCAGACTTGTGACCATGCCATTGCAATTTCAACCCCTCCTTGAAAGTCTGATGGTCACAGGGGATCATCCCAGCTGCCCCATGAGGACCCAGCTCACGGACATGATGCTATGGCCAGGGCAAAGGATGCAGAACCTCATGGCAATCCAGTAGTGGCACCAAGGGATGACCACGGTGCAGACTTCACCCAACTGTCTCCTTGTGGCTGCCCACGTGTCACATTGTGCTAAAGCTGGGGTGGGATGAGATCTTCCTTGAGCTCTTAGGCCATCTAGCAATAGCTCGCATGAGGGAGATGTTATTTCTTCTGAACTGGTTTCATTCAGTGTCCCATGGACCCTCCTGCAGAGTCTCACTCGCTCTGTGGGCAGGAGGTAGCAACATGGTGCTGGGTGCTCAGGGTCACCCAGTTGGGGCATGGAGTTTTATGAGCTCTTTAAGCCTTGCTGTTGACCTTTGCTTCCTTGGGAGCATCTGTAAGGTGGTTGACCCTGACACTGGCAAAGTCCTCCAGCCCCACTGCACCATGGGGCTGGTTGCTCTCGGCAAGCAGAGCAGCTTGGAGGAGGAACGTTGGTAGAACAGCTCTTTTGAAACAATTAAGAGCTTCTCCAGCTCATTTCCTTCCATGCCCTCACAGAGGAAATTGGCTTAATTAGCAGTCTTCATGAATAATTAATTTTCTCCAATTTTTTTGATAGCTTCTTTAGAGTGAGAGGAGGTCCTGAGGTGCTCCAGAACTCCCAGCATGGTGGCTCTGCCTGCTAGCTGGTGACCCCAAGACCCATTTGATTCCCTTATGGGTTGTGGAAACAGTCCAAAAATGACATGAGAAGGGACCAGTGATGTGGAGCTGTTTTCCAAGTGGTTCTTCATCCTCAACATCTCATGGAGATCAGTGTTTACATTGGATATTAGGAACGATTTCTTTCCTGCAAGAGTGGTCAGGCATTGGAACAGGCTGCCCAGGGAGGGGGTGGAGCCACCATACCTGGAGGTGTTGAAAAAGCATAAGGACATGGCACTTCAGGACATGGTTTAGTGTCCATAGTAGTCTTAGGTTGATGACCTTGGAGGCCTTTTCCAACCCAAACAGTTCTATGATTGTTTCTATGATGGTCTCTCAGAGCACGGATGTGTGGCCCTACCTTCTGCTGCCTGCCCTTGATAGGTGTAGGAACGTTGAGGCTCCTCAGCCATAAAAATGAGGTTTCTACTCAACTTCTAATGACAGGAGGGTCTGCAGTCGTTTGGACCTGAGCAGGGAGACTTTAATTACTACTTCTGAGCAGAGCAGGATGTAAATATGGACTTGGGGAAGCAGTGAGGGTTATTAAAGTGAAAAGGCTGTAATTGCCGTGCCCCTCCCTCTCCATCAGATTTTCCTCTCGCTCTGGTTTGGAGAGGACTGGCTGATCCAGATAGTTCCCATCAGCCCTACTGTCGCTGCTGGCTGCCCAGGGCTGATGGGAACGACCTTACCTGGAATGGTTCCAGGGATGGGCCATCTACCACCTCTCTGGGCAACCTCTCATCATCCTCAGTGTAAAAATCCTCTCCCTTCTCTCCAGTCTGAATCTCCAAACCATCACCCCTTGTCCTGTCACAATAGGCCCTGTTCAAAAGTCTGTCCCTCCTTTTCTTTTTGGTACCCTCTAAGTACAGGACCAAAGGGACTGCTCTGAAGAGGTTATTCAATCCTGGCCACCTTGCCAGGCAGGGACCCCAGTGGGATGGCAGTGTGGGTGCTGCCAGCCGTGCCACCTGGCGTGTTGGTGCACGCCGTCCGGGAGTTGCTGCTTCCCCGCTCTGCTCCCGTGTGCCCTGGCTTTGCCTCGTTCCTGCCTGATGACTGGCTGTGATTGCTTCATCCCATAAACTCTGGTCATGGGGTGAAGAGCCTCCTTGCCACCCATTCCTTGCTTCACAGGGATGCTGTCCTACTGACAGGGGGACAAAGCTGGAGAATGCATTATTTAGGTGCAAGACTGGGTCGAAGGTTTATACATGGTTGAGAGTATCACCCAAGGCTGAGGGGGCATCTCCTCTCTGCACTGCATTTCTGAGGTGCTGTGCTGGACATCTGGGAGGAGATGGGGCTCCTAGGAGGGGACACACATGCCATCTGGAACCCAGTTGAGCCGTTTGGGGCGGCTGGTTGAGGTGAGAGGAGTCCCACCCTCTGCACAGGCATGAAGAAAGAAAAAGAGAGGAAAAGCTCTGCAGCTGAGTTGTTTTGTTCCCATCCCTGGAGGCTTTGGCACAAATTTATTTAATTATTTCCCCCCCCTTCTTCTTTTAATTTGTTCTCTCTCTCATTATTTTTTTTGGAAAAAATATTTTCAAGCAATGTGTTACTGAAGCCTTTTGCCTCCTGACAACACCCAGGCTCCCTGCCAGCACATACTTCTGATAATTCATCCATTATTAAATGAAATCAAAGATAGGAGCTTAAAAAAAGTTAAAAAACCCCAATGAAGTAAGGCATCTGAGAGAGGCTGTTTACAGCTGGGCTGGGAGTTTCTTCAGTTGCACAAGGATCTCCCCAAGGGAAACCCACCCAAAAGTACTTTGCCCTGCTCCTCAAACTGCTAATATCTCTGGTGGCAATGCCAAAGCTTGGGGATAGAATCACGGACTCATGGAAGCTCAAAATCATAAAATCACAGAATCACAGAGTCATCAAGGTTAGAAAAGATCTCTTAGATCATCAAGTCCTACCGTCAAACCTACACCACCATGTCCCAACGTGCCAGTCTACACATTTTTCTAACACCTCCAGGGATGGTGACTCCACCACTTCCCTGGGCAGCCTGTTCCAGTGCTTTTCCTGCCTTGCTGTGTGCAGTGCTGGTAGAAGCCCTAACTGGGGTGGGTGCTGGCTGGGTACGTCCCTTCCCTGCCAGCAGGCAGCCTGGGGAGAATCTGCAACCCATGGCCAGAGACCTCATTTGCCATGATCCGGAGGTCATGAGGGTGGTGAGACCTTGTCCCAGGTTGCCCAGGGAGGTGGTAGATGCTTCGTCCCTGGAACCATTGCAGGTCAGGTTGTTTGGGGCTCTGAACAGCCTGCTCTAGCTGCAGATGTCCCTGCTGACAGCATGAGAGTTGGACTAGATGACTTTGAAATGTCCCTTCCAACCCAAACCATTCTGTGATTCTATAATTCTGTGATCCCCACTGTCTCTGGACATGTTTACCAGCTTCAGGGATTTGGGATCCCTGCCCTGGTGGCAGCATTCTTCTTCTCCCACATCACAGTGGCTTGTTGGCTGTGTGGAGGGGGAATTCCCACCCTCCCTGCACTTGGCCAGTTTTAAGGAGAAAACAGGGAGATAAGGAGCTGCAGCCAAAAGCACTGACTCCATCTAAGCTGCTTGCTCCCACCAGTGAAATGGCTCCATTTCCCTGGAGAAAGTGATTTCTCTCCTGCAGAGAAAGTGGTGGCAGTGCCAAGCGGGTCCCCGCAGGGCTCTCGGGTTGCAGCAGGTCTGTGTTCGGTGCCCACAGCCTGGCCGCGTGGCTGGGGCAGGAGTTGTGCCCACGCCAGATTTCAACCCACTCTTTGCAGACTGAGTCAGAGTGAGTCAGCTCTCTGGATCGCTCTCCTGCTGCCCTGAGCCAACCCAGCTCATTTATTAGTTAATTAGTTTTCATTTCCTCCTCCTCTCTTTCCTTCCCTTCGCAGCAAGCCCTCTCCCCACTCTCTCAAAGCAAAGAGGCAAAGCAAAACTTCATCTTTCCAGGGAGGGGGCTCCTCTCCGGGAAGACTGGGACAGGGTCTCACCACCCTCAGTGCAAAAAGTCTCTTACTTCTCTCCAGTCTAAATCTCCCTCTTCTAGTTCAAACCATCACCCCACGCCCTGTCACAAAAGGCTCTGTTCAACAGCCTGTTCCCAGCTTTCTTCTTGGCCTCTTTAAATACTAAAAGGCCACCAGAAGGTCTCCCTTGAGCCTTCTCTTCTCCAGCTTTTCTCCTCCAGCCTGAACAGCCCCAGCTCTCTCAGCTATAAGAGCGATGTTCAGACTCCACAGGTAGAAGAAATGTTTCACACTGAGGGTAGTGAGACCCTGTCCCAGGTTGCCCAGAGAGGTGGTAGATGCCCCATCCCTGAAACCATTCCAGGACAAGTTGTCTGGGGCTCTGAGCAACCTGCTCTAGTTGCAGATGTTGCTGACTGCAGGGGTGGACTAGATGACCTTGAAAGGTTCCCTGCAACACAAACTTTTCTATGATGATGTGATTCTATGATCCTGGGACCTCCACCGCATTAGCACTCCACCACCACCAAAGCAGCACCCTTGGGCTTGCCCTTCTGCAGAGAGGTTCATGGACACCAGACCCTTATCTTTTGTCCATGAGGTGGGGACAGGAGTAACCCACACTGGAGATCACAGAGTCAGAATAATTTTGTTGGAAAAGATGTTTAAAGTCATCATAGAATCTTAGAACTGCTGAGGTTGGAAGAGACCTTTGAGGCTGTGGCCAGCCTGATCTAGTGTGAGGTATCCCTGCCCATGGCAGGGGGTGGAACTCGATGATCCTTGCAGTCCCTTCCAACCCTGACTGATTCTATGATTCTATGATCAAGGCCAACCACTCACCCAATGCTCACAATCCCACCATTACTGCCAAGCCTCTACCACTAAACCATGTCCCTAAGTACCATATCTGTACATCTTTTAAACACCTCCAGGGATGGTGACTCCAGCACCTCCCCGGGCAGCCTGTTCCCCTGCCTGAGAACCCTGTGAAGAGATTCCTCCTAATATCCATCCTGAACCTCCTCTGGCACAATTTGAGTGAGGATGAAGATAAAGACAAGGATGGGACTAGGAATGGGGGTGGGGATAGAGATATGGATAAAGAAGGATGGGAATTTGGAACAGGGATAGGGATGAAGGTGGGAATGAGGATGAAGATTGGGATATTGGTGGGAGTGGGGACGGTGACAGGAACAGGGAGAGAGAAGCGGATAGGGATAAAGATGGGGATGGGAAAAGGAACAGGAAGAGGGATAGGGATGGGGCTAGGAATGGGGGTGGAAATGGGAAGATAGAGATATACATGGAGATAGGGATGAAGATAATCATGGAGATGGGGACTGGGAAGGGAAAGAAGTAGGGGATGGGAAATGATAAAGAGACAGGGAAGGAGAAAACAGGAATAGGGATGAGGGTGGGAATGAATGAGGATGGGGATGGGAATGGGAAGATAAGGATGGGGATGAACATGAAGATGGGGATGAGAATATTCATAGAGATGGAGGTGGGGAAGGGTAAAGAGATGTGGAAGGGGAAGAACAGAGATGGATAGGGATAGGAAGACAGGGATGGGGGTGGTTATGGAGGTGGGGATGGGGAAGAAGTAGTGGATAGGAAAAGGTAAAGAGATGGAGAAGGGGAGGAAGAAGGGGGTGGGGAAGGGGAAGGGGGCAGCCCTTCTGCCCAGGCTGCCTGCTGGCTGGCTAATCCTGCTCTGCTAATAAGCAGGTTGGTTGTGCCTCAGCTTCCCTGCCTGGGCGGGGAGGATTTTTCCAGCACCGAGAGTTTGCAGCTGAGGCATAGGAAAGCAGATGGGAAGGAGCAGGTAATTTTTATCCCCATGAACTAAGCAATGCTATTTCACTTGGAAAATGAATGAACTTTCCTGCTGTTTCCCTCCCCCCACCCTTCGTTGTTCCCCATCTTGTTCCACGCTAGAATAAGGAACCTGCAGGAGCCGGGCAGTTTTAATGGGGCATGTTGCATCTGATAGGTAATCAGAGCTGTCTCCATCTCATCTGGGGCAGAAAAAAAAACCCCTCAGTTTCTTTGCCTTTGCTGATTAAAATTTAATTACCTTGGATGCAAATCATTTATCAAAGGAACACAGATGATGTTGGTCTTTTTTAAGAACTTCATGCATAGACTGGGAGGTGTTGGGTTGATGGTTTGACTTGATGATCTTAGAGGTCTTTTCCAACCTTAATGGTTCTATGAAAAGTGTTTATCAAGCTGCTCATCTAAGGAGGGTCTGCTCCATGCAAGGCAAAACACTTGGGCAGAGGCAGGGGAAAAATCAGCTTTGCTTTTTCCCAAATAGCTTCTCCCTCTGTTAAAGATCTCTTGATCGCTTGACAGCATCATGCAGGAAGCATTACCAGTGACTTACATTTTCCTGGTCTCCACCTTTACAAACCTATCACTGGCAACTGCCCAAACTGGGGGAAATGAGGCTTTTGCTGGTTTTCCATGTTCTTTGTGTAAGTTCATGTCCTGGGAGATTTTATTACAAAACCAGTCCCCATGTCAGGGAGAGAAAAGTGCAGGTGTGCCCTCTGCACTCAGCCATGCCTCTTCTTCTCTTTGGGGTGGTTTAATTGCTTTAGCTTACTTATCTTTCTTAAAGATGCTTCTTTAAGCCCTGGGCAGCCAGCAGCAGAAGTAGGGCTGATGGGAACTATCTGCTCCCCAAAATTAAAGGGAAAAGAAAATGTGGGAGCTCAGCTTTGAGATTAAGAAAGTAGCTTGTGCAATGAAAGAGCACCTCAGCTTTGTGTCCTAAGGGATATAAATGGCTGAGCATTGCTGAGCTGGGGTTGTTACCACCATGGAAATGAGGGTGGTGAGACCCTGTCCCAGGTTGCCCAGGGAGGTGGTAGATGCTCCATCTCTGGAACCATTGCAGGTGAGGTTGTTTGGGGCTCTGAGCAACCTGCTCAAATTGCACATGTCTCTGCTGACTGTAGGGGGGTTGGACTAGATGACCGCTGAAGGTCCCTTCCAACTTAACCTATTCTTACTGCAAGGCCAGGAGACTCCAGTGCCACAGCTGATCCCACTAGAATGTGGCATCGAAGATGGAGGGGACAGAACTGCTCTGCAAAATGCTCCCCATTAGGGCCTTTGGAAATAGGAACCACAATAACTGACATGTGTGTTTCCTACCCTTCCCCAAAACCCCCATGTGCTTCATCTCCAAAGCCACTGGAGGACACCTGACTGACCATATGTTGGTTGTCCAACTTCCCCTCAGCCTCTTGCAGATGGTGTAAGGTGCTCAGGAGCAACCAAATCCGGCTGCTAACCCCTACTCAAGGAACGTGGGCTGTGGATGTGGCTCACCTCCAGCACTGGCACAAGGGCTCTGCTCCCCTCGGGCACAGCACCCACGGGGTGAGGGGTGGCTGGGCAGCCTGGCCCTGAGGAATCAGACGCTCCCAAGAGCAGATAAAAGGGATGGAGCTGGCTGCCTGCCCATGGAAAGTCCCAGCTTGCTCCTCACCACCCAATCCTCTCACCTCGAGCTGTTTGCAGTCGTCTTCTTCCCAATTAGCATAAGCAAAGCTAAGCTGGCTGGATGCTGGCTGCAAGCTCTTTTTGATTGCACTAAGCTGCTGCTCCTCTTGGTATTTGAGGCTATTTTTAATGCTCTTTCCTGCTCTGCTCTACCACCTAAAGCATTACCAGCAGTGATGAGGCCAGCTCAGCATGTCTCAGCTGCCTGCATGGACAGACAGACGCGTCCTGGTGGCCTTTCATCAGCCGGGCAGTGGCAGCGGGCTCGGCCCTGCCTCGTAGCCATCACCCAGCACTGGGTCAGCCATGGAATGCCCTGTGCCAGCCATCCCCTGGGCTGGGGACTTGGGCTGGCTGCTGCAGGAAGGATTTTCTGCTTTTGCATCCCCAAACTGCTGCTTTAGAAGCTCATAGCAAAAATATAGAGAGTCCAAGGTGCCAAACGTGGCTGCATTTGGAAGCAATTGCAAGGGCATTAAAACAGCATAGGATGGTAGAACCACAGGATGGTTTGGGTTGAAAGGTCACTTAGTCATACTTCTCTGCATTCAGCAGGGACCTCTGCAGCTACAGCAGGTTGCTCACAGCCCTGAACCACCTCACTTGCGATGGTTCCAGGGATGGGACATCTACCACCTCTCCAGGTAATCTGGGCCAGGGTCTCACTACCCTCAGCATGAAGAACTTCTTACTTCCCCTGGTTTAAATCTCCCCTGTTTCAGTTCAAACCCATCACCCCGCGTCCTGTCACAACAGGCCCTGCTCAAAGGTCTGTCCCCAGCTTTCTGATAAGCCCCTTTAAGCACTCAAAGGCCACCAGAAGTTCTCCCTGGAGCCTTATCTTCTCCAGGCTGAACAGCCCCTTATCTTTTCTCAGCTTGGCCTCACAGCAGAGTAGTTCCATCCCTTGCATATTTTTTATGGCCCTAAATTGATCTGCAGAACATTCATAGCCCATTTGCATAATACAAAGATATTATTAATTGCTAATTAGTTGCCAAAGAGGACTAATGGCACCTGCTGCAGGTAAAGCAAATGCAACTGGCCCTTTGCAACTAGAAAAACACCTTGTGGTGTGTAATTAAATGTCTTCTCCTTGCTCACCCCACCCAGCTGGCCTGGGTACTACTGTAAGGAAGCTTCCCACGACACCAGGACAGGGCAGTACTGGGATGGAGCATTGACAGGATGGGGCATTGACAGGATGGGGCATTGACAGGATGGGGCATTGACAGGATGGGATGCTGCTAGACTCAGAGGTCACAGTTTGCAGGGGCTGAAAGGGATCTCCGGAGATCACCTAGTCCAACTCCTCTGCTAATGCAGGGTCACCCACAGCAGGTTGCCCAGGGTCACAATGTGCAGGTGGCTTTGGAATCTCCCCAGAGCAGGAGACTCCACAGCCTCTCTGGGCAGCCTGGGTAGATGTGTTTTCCTTCCCCAGTGTTGCTGGGATGGCTGTATCTCCATCACATGCAGTGGGTGAGCTGGTGTAAGTTGGGAAGGAGCAGTTCAAGCCTGGGTGCTGGTAGGAATACTTTGAGCAATCACTGAGGAAGGTAATTGGTGCGTCTGATGGACAGGGGCAGCAGGGAGGTGTGGTAGCACTTTAGGCTGGGTGTGGAGACCAACTCAAAGGAGGACAAGCCTGGTACTTTTCATGCAACAGCTTAAGATCCAGCCCTGGCATAAACACAAACAGAGGAATGTGATAAAGCATCTGAGCCTGCTCCACAGGTAGGGTTGTTTGCTGAGCTTGTGAGCTTGGAGGTGGAGAAATAAGAAAAGGTCTCTTCTGTTCTGGGACCTGGCCTGATTATATATGAAATATGGGGATTTATCCTGGGAAAAATACACTGTCAGCATTATTTTCACTGCCTTGTTTATCTGATGGCCTATTAGGATCCCTGGTTGGGCTGATGCACATCTGCAGCAGCATCCCATTCACCTGAAGAGATAAGAAAGCCTCAGCCAAGGACAGAGCTTCTTGGCCATGCTGCAAAAGCCCCACCATGGGTGAGGGCTGCTCCCCTCTGAACTGGGTGCAGCACCCAGAGGGTTCCACTGTGGGGCAGTCTGTCCTACCCCAGTCCTCTGCACAGCAGGAAAAGGCTCTTCTTGAAACCTGAAAACTGCTGAGGGGGCTCTAATAGAACCCATGGAGTCTGAAAGGTTCTCTGAGCAACGCAGGCCAGTGTCTCACCACCCTTGGGGTCAAAAATGTCTTCCTTCTCTCTAGTCTAAATCTCTCCTCTTTTAGTTTTAACCCATCACCCCTCATCCTGTCACAACAGCTCCTGCTGAAAAGGTTATCCTGCCTAATAGCCCCCATCTCACTGACCCACACCCCCTGTCTTCTCCAAAGCCCAGAGCAGGTAGCACAGATGCCCCCTTCATCTCCAGACATCCTTGTGCCTAGCCCATGGCACCCTCCCCTGTGCAAGCACAGCCCTCAGACCCCCCTCTCTGATGGAGCTCATTCATTTTGGTGCTTTGCAGGAGAAGGGGTGACCCCAAGCACAACCATGGTAACTGAACCCCTGACACCAGCTCACCCTGATTTTCACCACTACTGCCATTGCATTTGGCCAGCAGTGAATCCCCTTCCTCTGATTCACTCAGACCCTTCAGCACACACTTGCTGGTGACAGAAGGGATCTTTTTTGATCACCCTGTAGCCTAACTAATGATGGAAACTCTGTGGTGATCCAGCACTTCGCATCCGCAGAGATGAAGCAGATGTCTGCGAGCCCTGGATCTGATGGCTGGTAGGCAGCTTTGCATTTCCATAGCCAGGGCATCCCAGCTCCTCCAGTAATGGGCAGTAGTGCTGGCTGGAGCTGGGCAGATGGTCCCCATGAAGGGCTGGAGGTGGGTGGGAGTTTGCATGCAGCTAAGTATGGAATCACAGAATTGAATCTTAGAATTGTTTTGGTTGGAAGAGACATTTCAGGCCATCCCCTCTTGTTCTATCTCCTGATACTAGGGAGAAGAGACCATAGTAGTATCATAGTATCAGTCAGGGTTGGAAGGCACCACAAGGATCATCTAGTTCCAACCCCCCTGCCATGGACAGGGACACCCCACACTAGATCAGCCTGGCCAGAGCCTCATCCAGCCTGGGCTTAAACACCTCCAGGGACGGGGCCTCAACCACCTCCCTGGATAACCCATTCCAGGGCTACACCACTCTCATGGTGAAGAGCTTCCTCCTCACATCCAGCCTGAATCTCCCTGCCTCCAGCTTCATTCCATTCCCCCTAGTCCTATCACTACCTGATAGCCTGAGAAGTCCCTCCCCAGCCTTCCTGTAGGCCCCCTTCAGATACTGGAAGGCCACAATGAGGTCACCTCAGAGCCTTCTCTTCTCCAGACTGAAGACCAACCCCGCCTTGGGCTCCAACCTCTTTTCAGGGAGTCACAGAGAACAGAGAGGTCTCCCCTCAGCCTCCTTTTCCCCAGAGGAAACAATCCCAGTTCCCTCAGCTGCTCCTTATTGTTCTTGTTCTCTAGACCCTTTAGCAGCTTCTTTGCCAATCCCAGTCCTTTCCCAGGAAGCCCCCAGCATCCTTCACCCCTTCACCTTCATTTGGGTAAGACCTTGGGCAAAGAAATGTTGGCTGAGGGCAGGGTTGTGCAAACAGATTCTGAGGTACACCCAGGTGTGAAACACCTGGGATTTCTCCCCTGCTGCCCATCACTACCTTCCAGGCACTTTATTTCTGGTGGGTTTTTGTTGTTGTTTTTGTTGGGTTTGGTCTGTTTGCATGCTTTGTTTTTAAAACAGAAAATATGCATCTGCAATAAGTGCCCTGGGAAGTGGAGGTGCTGTGCATGGTGGGAACCACCATAATCCTTTCCTACCTCCAGCTCCTGGCACGCATGAGACTCGGGGCACTGCTTTAATGGATGTCAGAGCTCTGCTCTGGACCAGTATTTCCCAGGGCTTTATATCTGGACCATAAAAATTTAAAGGAGGGGTTGGCAGAGAAAAAGAGTCGCATAAAAGGGGGTAGTAGCCACAGCTGCTTTTGCTTTACTGTGCTCCTACAGCTCATAAACACCCTGGCTTTGCAAAGTGGAGGCTGAGACAGAGGCACTCTGTTGGCTCCTGCCATGGGTCTGTGGTGAGAACCTAGCTGTGTGCAGCACCCCAAAAACCTCTTGGGGATGTGAGTATGCATCAGAGCAGGGATTTGCGTCAGGCACATGGGTGCTGCGGTGCATAATACCCCCTCTGCTAGGCACAGCACCCAATGTTGAGGTGGCACCCCAAAAAGGGGTAGAGGGGCTGGCAAGAGGCTGGAGCATTTTTATGGTCCACAAAGCCTTTGCTCCTCCATCCCACTCTGTGCCACCTCTCAGATGTAGCCTCAAGGAGGGGTGAGCTGGCTCATTCTCTCCAAGTTTGCTTTAATGAAACCAGAGCCTCAGCTCCTCACATTTTCCCAGTCCAGGGGTGACAGGGAAAGGAGTTATTAGGAAAGAACCCAGAGAGGTTCTCAGGGGTCTGAAAACTGAGCCAATTTCTGTTAGCCTTTCAGTTCTTAAAGGGATCAATCAAAAAGATGGGGACAGACTTCTGAGCAGGGCCTGTTGTGACAGGACAAGGGGTGATGGTTTGCAACTGCAAGAGGGAGATTCAGGCTGGAGAGAAGGAACAGATTTTTGATACTGAGGGTGGTGGGACACTGGCCCAAGTTGCCCAGAGAGGTGGTAGAAGCCTCGTTCCTGGAACCATTCCAGGTGAGGTTGTTCAGGGCTCTGAGCAGCCTGCTCCAGTTGCAGATGTCCCTGCTGACTACAAGGGGCTGGACTAGATGGTTTTTGATGGTCCCTTCCCACCCAAACTTCTCTGTGATTCTACAATTCCATGATCCATGGGATGTGAGGGCACCCATAGCACCCAATGGAGGATGGCCTGGGCACCATGTTCACCCTGGGGCTTCCCCCTCACCTCAGCTGATGCTGGAGGAATCCAGGATGGAAACCACAGATTCATAGAAGGGTTTGGGTTGGAAGGGACCTTGAAGATCATCTAGTTCCTGCCATGGGCACTAGACCAGGTTGTCCAAGCTGGCCTTGAACACTTTCAAAGAAGGGGCATCCACAACTTCCCTGGGGCAACCTGTTCCAGTGTCTCGCTGCCCTCACTGGAAAGAATTTCTGTCTAATATCCTGTCTAAATCTATCCTCCTCTAGCTTCAATTTAGTCCTCCCCAAGGAAGCTGATCCCTGGAACATCCCCAAGCCTTGGTGTGCCCCTAACCCATCTGGCACATCCCAGGGGAAAGGGGTGATGATGTCATTTCAGAGCCCTATTTTCCAGCACATATAAACTGGGTGGTGGTCTGAGACAGGATGCTCTGCCTCAACCCTGCCCTGCCTTTTCATGCCTGGCTTCCCATGGGATGTGTGGTCCTCAGGGCAGAATAGCCACGGGTGGAAGGCTGGGGCTGATCATTTCGGCACGGGGCCGTGCCTGCTGTGCCTGACTCACCATTTAACCACGTTCCTTTTCTTTGTGTGATGAACTGGGAGCTGGCGGGGGTGGGGGAGCTGGGCGGCTGACGGAGACGGCACAGCTGCTGCTTCCCGGGGAAATGGTGTGTCTGGGAAATGTTTCCACGGAAAAAAATCACCCTTCAAACCAAACCAAAACAAAACACAGCGTTCCTCTGCTGCCCAGAAAGGAGGGAAGGCTGCTGGGAGAAGCTGCTCTGATCTCAGCACCGTCTCCCTTCCTGCTGGGTGATGGTCTGGTGGCATCACACCAAGGAATGTCTCAGTCTCATCCCAGCCACAATCCTCACATCTGATGGGGTGGTGAGCCCCTTTCTTGCACCCCAAAGCAGTGTTGGAGGAGGGGAACCTCGAAGCTCTGGGGGGGTTGGAGAGCTCAGCTGTTATGAACTGCCTGCCAAGTAGATGTGGGCATTGGCAGGGAGGTGGCAGCAGCAGGCACGGTGGGGTATGCCGACTTCCCTGGGCTGTGTGTGTACTGCTGGACAACAAGCTCACTGTGAGCCAGCAGCGTGCTCCTGGGGCCAAGAAGGCCAGTTGTCTCCTGGGGTGAATTAAGAAGAGCGTGGCCAGCAGGTCAAGGCAGGTTCTCCTGCCCCTCTACTCTGCCCTAGTGAGGCCATATCTGGAGTTCTGGGGCCCCAGTTTAAGAGAGACACGGAGCTACTGGAGACATTCCAGCAGAGGCTGCAAAGATTCCATCAGAGGTTGCAAAGATGCTGAGTGGAGTGGAGCATCTCTGTGAGGAGGAAGGCTGGGGCTGTTCAGCCTGGAGAAGAGCAGCCTGAGAGGGGATCTGATCAGTATCTAAAGGTTGGGGATCAAATGGATAGGGCCAGATTATTTTAAGTGTTGCCCAGTGACAGGACATGGGGCAATGGGCTCAAACTACAACCCAGGAGGTTCAGTCTGAACAGGAGGAGAAACTGAGGGTGCTGGAGCCCTGGAGCAGGGAGCCCAGAAAGGTTTTGGAGGCTCCTTCTTTGGAGAGGTTCCAAACCCACATGGACATTGTGATCCTGGAGGGCCAGACAGGATGTTGCCCCTTTAGCCTCCCCGTAGGTGCTGGTGCACTTGATGGCGATACATCTATGGTGAGATATCCTGGGAAACAACCTGGGTTGCAAATAGCCTGTGTTTGCTTCTGAGCTGGTGCCCACCACTGTTTGCAGCCTCATAAATGGCTTTTTTATCCCCAGGGTGTGATGGATCAGAGGAGGGTGTCCTTGGGGTGAAGGTGGGGGTGGGATGGAGCAAGAGACGAGGGAAGGAGAGAGAAAAAAAGAGGTGGCCAAAGCAAAGGGATGTGGAGACTCAGGCAACATGACCGCTGCAGACAGGGTCCTGCCTGGCACTAATTGAATACAAAAGGATTAACAAGCTATTCATGGGAGCCCATTAGATAATCATTAGCCAAGTTATGGATCCTGGAATAGACCTGCTCAGTCCAGTCCATTGCTCAGAAATCAATTCCCATTTGGCTGGGCATTTAAAGGGTGCCGCTGCTGCTTTAAAAAATGGTGGAATGACCCAAATCCTGCCCTGCACCACCAGCACCTCTGGAACCCTTGGTGCCAGTGCCTGGTGCAGTCCAGCCCCAACACACCAGCACCTTGCTGGGATGTTTTTAGACTGTGATGGCCACGGTGTCATTGACACTGGTGTCAGAACTGCTGCCTCCAAAGAGGCTTTTTGTCCCTTCCCATGACACAGATCCCTGGCAAGGGCTGTTTGCACCAGCCCCATAACTTCTCAAGGTGTAAGGGTGGGATTGGCTGGATGCACCCAGGATCCCCAAGCAAAGAAGGAGAGATGGACAGGATGAGCTTGTCCACAAATACCTGGGTCTTGATGGGATGCACCCATGAATGCTGAGGGAGCTGGCAGAAGTTGTTGCTGGACCACTCTCCATCATCTTTGAAAAGTGCTTGAGAACAGGAGAGGTATCAGGGCACTGAAGGAAAGCCAGTGTCACTCCAATCTTCCAAAAGGGCAAGGAGGAGGATCTGGGTAACTATAGACTGGTCAGGCAGTGGGGTAGGACTCAATATTCTTCAAGGGTCCATTCCAACCCGCATCATTCTGTGATTCTGTGATCACGCTGGCAGGGTGTGAGCAGGCTCTGCTTTAGCCTGGCCTCATGCTCACCATGGGCTCCCAGCCCCTCTCCCCCTTGGCATCTGTGTGTCTCACACCAAGCAGGGCATTGACCTTGGCTGGGGCTGCTGGGAAGCCCAGCAGCACAAAAAGCTCTTCAGAGTGGTGGTAAATCATTGATAGATGAGTGACAGATCCATCGGGCCACGGCCATGCTCCTCGCTGCCTCGGGTGCTTTGTCCCTGCGGCTGGCAGTGGGGGGACAGGTGGCCTGGGCTGGCTTTTCCCTGCTGCAATCCTGATTATGAAGCATGAGGCCAGAGTCCTGTTTCCATGGGCAAAGAGGTGCCTGCCTGCACCCCTGGAGATCTGGGTGGCAGCATCCACATTTCAAAGCATGCTTGAAACTGGTGCTGGCGCCTGAAAGTTGCAGATTTTGCAGCCATCTGCCTGACCTGCTTGCTTTAAACCACGTTGTGCAGAGAAAAGCACCTCCTCAGCGTGGTGGGACATCTCTGGAGCATGGGGATGGGGATGGGAGTGGTGCCAAGCCCATGGTGCCCTGTGCAATGGAGCCTTTTGTGGCCTTCTGCACTGGAGTTGGGGGTGGTTTAAACCATAGGGTGAGAGTCAGCTCAGGGCATGAGGAGTTGATCCTTCAGAAGCAGCATGTTGGACAATCTCCACTTTTAGGAGCTCTACTAGAGAGAGTCCAGTGGAGTCTGCAAGGATGCTGAGTGGCCTGGAGCATCTCTGTGAGGAGGAAAGGCTGGGACCTGCAGCTGTTTAGCCTGGAGAAGAGCAGCCTGAGAGGGGATCTGATCAATATTCAGCAAGAGCTGAAGGTCAGAGGCAAGAGGAAGGGGCCAGAGTCTTTTAAGTGATGCCCAGTGACAGGACAGTGGGCAGTGGGCACAAACTGGAGCTCAGCAGGTTCCATCTAAACAGGAGCAGAAACTTCTGTGCTGTGAGAGTGCTGGAGCCCTGGAGCAGACTGAGTAGAGAGGTGGTGGAGTCTCCTTCTCTGAAGAGATTCCAAACCCACCTGGACCTTGAGATCCTGGGCAACCTGCTGTGGGTGCCTCTGCTTTAGCAGGGAGGTTGGACTGGATGATCTCCAGAGGTCCCTTCCAACTCCTACCACTCTGTGATTCCTCCCAGCCTATCACAGTCGTGTGGATTCTCTGATGTCTCATAACATTGGGGCTACTTGTGACTTCACTGGGGGGCCTTGCCGGGGTTTCTTTCCTGTTTGGGAGATCAGGAGGAGCCCTGAGGCATCTGCTCTTCCATCAGATAGGACTGAAGTCAGCCGAGCAGGCACACAGAGGGGCTATAAATATCCCCCACTCCTCTGATCTTTCCTCCCCGCCGGCTGCTGCCACTCCTGCTTTAGGACAAATTTCCAGGGGCTTTTCAGCAGCTCAGACAGTCTGGGAGAAAAATCTAGGAGTAACCCCTAGGCTCAGAGTCCCCCCAGTCCCCTTTAGGGCCCCAGAAAGTGGATGAAGGAGTGGGCAAGTGAGGAGAGTCCCTGGATTTTTGGGGTGGGGGGAGGAGCTGCAGAAATGTTGAGTGCAGGCTGTGCATTGCACTGGGGGGCCTGTGGCAAAGCCCCCACAGCAAGTCTATGCTTGTCTGACCCCACATTTATCCATCATTTGGTACTCAAAACCAGCTCAGGGTCCCAGTTTGGCAGTGGGGAGGCAATCCCTCCTTCCCATCCGGCCCATCCCAAGGAATCTCACAGGCTGGAATTGCATCCGGCTGCTGCAACTCAGTGTTCCAGAGGCTCCTGGGTTAGAGGCAGCTGTAAATCCGGTGGGATGGATTACAGAAGTCACTGGATCTGCACTGCCAGAGTAGATGCAAGCATAGGGTTGGTTGTTTGTTGGGGTTTTTTTGGGGGGAGGGTAGAAGGAGTGAGGGGATCCCTCCCCATTGGGATGCACGCTTAAATTTTTCTCGATGCTGCCAATAGTTATGGATTCAGGGTGGATTTCCCCTCTTTTTCCAGCCCTCTTTGACTTGGATCTTTTGAAACTCCTTTTGATCTCCATCCTTGCTGCCTTCCCAGGCAAAGAGGGAGAGGATAGGTGGATAAGTGCAGAGGGAGATATGGGATTCCAGTTAAAGAAGCTAACCCAGCCCATCCCCAGCATGTTTTGGCTGGCAGCACCTCCTCTGTGAGCATCCCCCAGGTCGGGTGGTTCTGCGTTGCTGACATTCCTTCCCTGGAGCTGATGGTGTCATGCCACCCCTGGCCACCCCAGCGTGTTCAACAGGTCATGGAATCAATGGCAACAAATACAAAAAGTCCCTCCCCAGCTTCCTTGGAGGTCCCTTACTTCCAGCCATCACTTGGCTACTGAGCTGGGCTGCCACCAGCCCACCCCCAGGAAGCTCCCTGCTGTCCTTAGGGATGCTTAGTACCATTCAGAGCTGGCTCCTGCATGCTGAGTAATAGTGTCTAGCCCATTTACTGGGATGGACTGGGATGGAGGGAGTCAGCTAGGGGGTTGTTTCACTCAGGAAAAGAGGAAAGTGGGGCAGCATCAGAAGAAAATCCCTGGGGATGGGTCCTGACGTGCACCCAGGATGTAATCATAAACCAAATTAAAGCAGAGGCTTGATGATGTCTCTGCAAAGGGGATACTTCTGGCCAAAAATCAGATAGCGCTCTCCTGAAGGCCCCCAGAGGAAGCACCCACTCCCCGGCATGCTGCTTGGATCCCTCCATCCCAGCAGCCCCTACACGTCCTCCTCAGCCTGGATAGGGAGGAAGATCTTCCCTAGAAATCAGCCCCAACCCCAGCACGGTCCTCTCCTGGTAGTGAGATTAGTTTTCCTATCTGGTCCAGGGAAGAATTTCCACGTCAGCTGCAGCCCTGATGTTGTGCCAGGCATCGCTGAGCAACAGTGACGTGCCTGTCCCCAAATGCACCCCATGAGGGTGCTGAGCATCACAGGTGGACACTGAGGTCCCTGTGCAGGGTCACATCATGGAATCATAAAATCATTAAGGTTGGAAAAGACCTCTGAGATCATCAGGTCCAACCACCTGAAAGGAGGTTGTAGTGAGGTGAGGGTCAGTCTCTTCTCTCTAGTACCAGGCGATAGGACAAGAGGTAATGGCCTGAAATTGTGCCATGGGAAGTTTAGGTTGAAAATTAGGAACAATTTCTTTGCTGACAGAGTGGTCAGGCATTGGAATAGGCTGCCCAGGGGGTGGTGGGGTCACCATCCCTGGAGGTTGTTCGAGAAACACGTGGACGTGGCACTTCAGGACGTGGTTTAATGGCCATGGTGGTGTTGACGATTGGACTTGATGATTTTGGAGGACTTTTCCAACCAAAATAATTCTATGATCAACCCAGTGCCACCATGCTGTACTTGGGAGAAGAGACCAACCCCCACCTGGCTCCAACCTCCTTTCAGGATGCTGTAGAGAGTGAGAAGGTTCCTGTCAGGACACCATAAAAACCACCAAGGGAGATGCCGAGCACTGGTGGCATCACCCTGTGGGTTGGCACAGCTCCATGGGATTTGGATACAATCCCTGTAAGATCATCTGCCCTTGGGAAAGGGATGAGATTTGGGTGGATTTGGTTGTTACTATGTAGGAGATAAGAGAGCCGAAGTGTTTGTGGGACCATCCCCAGCAGTAACAATGCCGGTATTGAAAAGCTGGGATGGAGGATACTTGGCGGGTGATAAAGCAGGATCACAGTGAGCAGCTGCCATTTCCCATCTTCTCAATATAAACACATTTAATGCAAGTAAAAAATATCTGTAGATTTGATGTGAATGTTTTCAGTCAGAACCACCATCCTGAGATATGCTCAGCAACACAATTAGCTCACTTAAACATTGTCTGAGAGAAAAACAACAACTTCCATTTACGACATTTTCCCATCTGTGTTTCCTGGTTTTTTTGGACTTTAATCATAGGATGGTTTGAGTTGGAAGGGACCTTAAAGATCATCTAGTTCCAACTGCACTGACATGGGCAGGGACACCTTCCACTAGACCAGGTTGCTCAAGGCCTTGTTCAACCCCATCTTGCACATCTCCAGGGAGAGGTCATCCACAACCTCCCTGGGCAACCTGCTCCAGTGTCTCACCACCCTTATTGTAAAGAATTTCATTTTAATCTCCATTTTAAATCTGCCCTCCTCAAGCTTCAATCCGTTGCCTCTCATCCTGTCACTACAAGTCCTTGTAAAAAGTCCTTCCCTGGCTTTCCTGTAGTCCCCTTCATGTACTGGAAGGATGCTCTAAGGTGTCCCTGGAGCCTTCTCTTCTCTGAGCTGAACAGCCCCAACTCTCTCAGCCTATCTCCATAGTGGACGTGCTCCAGCCCTCTGATCATCTTAGTGGCCTCCTCTGGACCCTCTCCAACAGTCTGATGTCCTGGTGCTGGGGGCACCAGAACTGGATGCAGTACTCCAAGTGGTAAGTACTCCAAGTACTTACAAGAGCAGAGTAGAGGGTGAGAATCACCTCATTCCTTCCAGAATTGTTCAAGAGAAATGTCACAATAGTCTTTGTTTTTCTCTTTTCGCCAAGAGGAGAGGCAGACACCAGACACTGGCTGAGGATCGTATTTCCAAGCTCTCCCTGTGCCAGAGTCTAGGGTGGTTCATGCCTGGTGACTTTTCACAGAGATTTTCATCCAGCCAGGAGGACACATGGAATTTCTCCTCTTCTGGAGACATGGAGTTGCTCTGAGACTCTTCCCCAGCGTTAGCAGCTGTGCCATCCCAGTCCATGATTACGTATCTCCTTGCTCGTATCCCAGAACTCTTCCTGGTGTTTTATTTAGCCTCTGTGGCAAGGCAGGTGCTGCCTTACTGGAGTTCTGCATTACACTGGGGAGGGTAGCAGGGCAGGTGGTATGGGAGTGATGGAGCCATGCAGGACCCCTTCATCCTCCTCAGCATCACAAAAGGTGGTGGGGCCATGCCCTGTTTTCATCCTCCCCAACCCCTAAAATATTTTAGGACTTGGACTAACTGAGCTGGAGGGCAGCTCTGCCACAAGCCTGCCCCCACCTTGGCTATCACAGAATCAATCACAGACTGGTGGGGGTTGGAAGGGACCTCTGGAGATCATCTAGTCCAACCTTCCTGCCAGGGGAGGGTCACCCAGATGAGGTTGCACAGGATCACATCCATGCAGGTTTTGAATGACTCCAGAGAAGACTTCACAACCTCTCTGGGCAGCCTTGCCCAGTGCTCTACCAACCTGAAAGTAAAGAAGCATGGGGGGTGTTTCCAGAGTGAATCTGGGGGTAAAACAAGCTATTTCTGGATGGGGTGGTGGTACCCATGATCCCACCTGTGCCCTCAGTGTGGTGGCATTTGGCATGGGCAGCTTTGCAAAGGCTCAGTGCGTGGAGGAAATTCTTCACATTGAGGGTGGTGAGACACTGGAACAGGTTGCCCAGGGAGGTTGTGGATACCACCTCCTGGAGGCGCTCAAGGCCAGGTTGGATGGGCCCTTGAGCAACCTGGTCTAGAGGAGGATGCCCCAGCCCAGGGGATATTGGAGCTAGATGATCTTGAAGGTCCCTTACAACCCAAAGCATTCTATGAGCCTATGACATGTTTTGATGGTCACGGTGGTGTTAGGTTGCCAATCAGACTTGATGATCTTAAAGCTCTTTTCCAACCAAAACATTTCCATGATTCTGTGACACAAGCAGGAGTGAGCTGCTGGGTGGAAACGCTCCCTGTGTTTCACATGGCACGGATAAAAGCATGACAGAAGCCAAATGGCTTTCCAGCCATGGCTCTGCTGAAAGCCAGGCTGTTTTTTTTTCCATGAGGGGAGCAGAGTGTTGGATTCCCACCATCAGTAGCACACACTTGCATCATGTAATTACCCAGCATGTTCTGTTGAGCTGCAACCAGACTTCAGGAAGGCGCAGAGCTGCTCTTTATTTAGTTCTGGGAACAAACGGCTGCTCTCCACCGTAGTCTCTTCGTGGAGACTGCGGGGGCAGAGCTGGCCTCGCAGGTCATCCCCAAAACCGCCTGTAGATGCTCAAAAGTGAGGAATAAATAACTCCACCAAAAACAACCTCAGCAGATGGCACTTCTGAAGAAGAAGCAGCTCCAGGATGATTTGCTGCTAATTTATGGGGCTGTTGCTGCTGCTGTTGCTATTCCCACTCCTGGGTCACCCACGGGGAGAGACGTGCGTGTGCACTCGCTGCATGATGTGAGTGCAGGCCTCACACCAATGAGGCCAACTCACCTCTGATCCAGCTGCCAGGACATCAGTGGGGCTTTTAATGGGAACACAATTCCCAAGTGCTGCCTTGAGATTCCAGGGCTGGGGACACTGGGCTGCTCTCCAGGGGCACTCGTGTGTGTCCTGTCCCGGGGAGACGCCAAGGTGGATGGTCAGCGCCTCTCCCTGGAGGTATTTGAGTGGGGAGGTTCAGATCCTTTCATAGGAAATGCTCTGGCCTGCCAGGGATGGTACTCATGTGCCCTTTCCAGGGGATGCTTGGGTTCCTCCCAGGCTAAATTTGAGTTTCCCCAGGAGGACACCCCCAGAACCAAGATGGGATCAGGGTCTGTACTGGGATTGGGACTAGGATCCATATTGGAAAAGGGACTGGGGTTGGGTCTGAGACTAGGACCCATACTGGAATAAGGACTGGGACTGGTAACATGACTAGTGCTGCCGTTAGGATTGGGATTGCAACCGGGAAGAGGACTGCGACCAGGACTGGGACTGGGATTCAGACTGGGACTGGGATTCAGACTAGGACTGGGACCGCGACCGGGACTGGGATCACCACTCGTCCTAGGACCGGGACAGAGGGGTATTCTATTTCCCGCACCCCTCCGGGCCAAATCCCCGGGTTCCCTCCCTGGGAGTCTGTGCTGAACTCTCTGCGGAGTACCCCTGCCGCCGTCCCCCACCCCGGGCTGTCCCGGGGCCCAGGCTGAGGCGGGAGGCGGTGCCGGTGCCGCTCGGGGCGGTGCGGTACGGCCCGGGAAGGGGCGGGGGCGGTGAGCTGGGCTGGGCTGAACTGAGCTGTGCTGGGCACGGCTCCGCTAAGCTCGGCTCGGCTGAGCACATCTCGGCGCGGTTTAGCACGGCTGGGCTCGGCAGGCAGCACGGTCCCCGGAGCCGCAGGTAGGTGCGTTCCGGGTGTTTGGTTTAGGTCGGCTCGGCTCGGCTCGGCTCGCGGGGGGGTGGGCCCGGCTTGGCTGCTTGTTGCGCTTTTGAGAGGTTGGAGCCCAGGAGCCGGGGGGGTGGGGGGGAGATGAGTTTGTGCCGAAGTGGGAGCTGCAGGAATGCGAGTCATTTCCTCCGCCCGCCCGCCCGCCCGCCGGGGGACGGGGCCGGGGCCAGGCTGCTCGGACCGCCGGACCCCCGCCCTTACTGGCCACGGCCACGGACTCGCCTGCCCCTCTCCCGCGGGCTGGGTGAGACGCACGGTCACACTCGCCCACGGATCTCCTCACCCGTGGGACTTCTCACCCCTGGGTCATACTCGCCCGTGAGACCCCTCCACTCCAGCTCACAATCACCCACAGATCCCCTTGTGCGTGGGTGACATTCGTCTGCAAGTCCCCGTGTCCGTAGGTCCCTTTGGTTGTGGGTCACTGCTCACCCACAGATCTCACCCATGGGACCCCTTGCCCCTGAGTCACCCTCACCCGTGGATCCCCTTGACCCTTGGTCCCTTCATCTCTGGGACCTCTTGTTCAAGGGTAACATCCTCCTGTGGGTCTTCCTGTCCCTGGATCACACTTGCTTGTGAATCTCCTTACCCCTGAGTCACATTTGCTTGTAGATTTCCTTGTCTTAGAGTCACACTTGCCCAGAAGTCCCCTCACCCCTGGGTCATGCTTGCCTATGAGTCCCCTTGCCCATGGCACCCAATCCTCATGGGTCACATTCACCCAAGGGTTCCCGTGCCCATAGGACCACTCACCTCTGGGTCACACTTGCCCACAGTTCCCCTCTGCCCTGGGTCACACTTCCCTATGGATTCCCTTGCTCCTAGGTCACATTTGCCAACATGTCACCTCACCCATGTGACCCCTTCCTCATGGGTCCCATTCACCCATGGGTCCCCTTCCCTGTGGGGCCACTCACCTCTGGGTCACACTCATCCATGCATCTCCTTGCCTGTAGGACTCCTTTGTCGTGGGCCATGCTCAATCATGAATTCCCTTCACCCCTGGGTCACACTCACCCTTGTATCCCTTAACACACAAGTCATGCTTGCTCACAGGTCTCCTCATCTGCCTATGGGTGTCTTTGCCCATGGGACCCTTTGCCTGTGGGCCACCACTCACCCATAGGTCCCATTCCCTGTGGGACCCCTTGCTTGTGGGTCACAGTTGCCCACAAGTGCCCTTGTCCATGGGATCCCTAGCTAGCAGGCCACACTTGCCCATGGATCCCCTTGCCCATGGGACCTCTTGTTTGTGGGTCACACTCACCCACTGCTCCCCTTGCCAGTGGGACCCCTTGCCCCTGTGTCACAGTCATCCATGGATCCCCTTGCCCCTTGGTCACACTTGCCTGTGGGTTGTACTCATGGATCTCCTTGCCTCTGAGTCGGTCTCCCATGCATCCCTTCGCCCGTGGACACCATGCCCATGGGTCACACTCATCAGTAAGTCCCCTTACCCATGGGTCACACTCACCCCTGGGACCTTTTGGTCTGTGAGACCTTTTTTCCATAGGTGGCATTCACCCATGGAGTACCTTGCCCATGAGTTGCACTTGCCTATGGGATCCCTCACCCATGAGTGCCACCATCTGTCTGTCCCCCAGCCCATGATCCTCTTAGCTGTGGGTTGTGCTTGCCCATGGGATCCCTCATCCCTAGATCCCGTTTGTCTGTTGATCCTCTCACCCATGGGTCCTCTCATCCGTAGACCCTCCATAGATCCTTACCCCATTGTCCATGGGCACCCGTGGACAGTCATAGTGGTGCCATGGCTCGAGGTGCTGGCTGGTACCTGGTAGCACCACTTACGGTCTTCTCCATGTTTCCCACCGGGAATGCAAATCCCCACAAGGTTCTGGAAGTGGGAGGGATAAACTCATGAAGCTCTTCAGCTGAGCTTTAACTTCCACCATGCCTACGGGGGCTGAGCTGTCCCAGGATGGAGCTGAGCTTTTCCAGGCCCACAGCTGGTGTTCCCGTGTCCTTTGACTGGCACATGGGAGTGAGGCAGTGCCCATCCCACCAGCCTCCCACCACCTTTCTTGTCATTTTGTGGCCCCTCCTCAGCTTTTTTTAGCTCACACTGATGCATTTTTGTCGATGAGGTGGTTTTTTCCTTCTGGAAAGCCGGAGTTTTCCTGGAGACGCTGCTGCTGGAGCTGAGCACGGGGAGCTTTGCTGCGCAGCCTGGGTTGTGTCGGTGTTTTTCCATGGAGCTCACCGATTCCTGGGATAGGAACTGGCATTAATTTGAGCTCTTTCTTTGCTTGAAAGCAACATTGTTTGGTCTCAAGCTCCCAGTCCCACAGGCATACTGGGGTTTGGTTGTAGGTAGTGGGTGGGGGGAATGTTTTACTATCGTTTGGTAAGGGGTTTGCCTTTTTAAACCTGGGTTTTAGTCAGGCTCTTTAAACCCAGAGTCTGTTAGCAATTATTCCATTACATGAAAGGCAGGACGCTGGGAAAAAAAAAAAAAAAGAGAGATTAATTCAGACCAGATGTAAAAATAAATGTGAATTTCAAATTCAGATGATGTCAGCTCCCTCCTGCTAAAAAAAAAACCCACCAAAAACAAAAAAACACAACAGAAGCAGCCCTTGGGCTCCAGATGGAGGGCACGGCGATGGCGGTGGGTAAAATACCCGCCTGCTCCTTCCTGGAGTTGTGTCCCTTTTATTTTTAGGGTTTTTATCTTCTCTAAAAAGCAGGGTTTGGTCGTTTTCCATGCCAAATAAAAGCTTCTCCCCGTTGCTGCTGGGCAAGGGAGGTTGTGGTGTGGTTGAGGAGCTCTCCCAGCTGAAGAACCAGAGAGCAGCGCTGCCGGGGAAAGACAAATCCCCTGGATTTAATTTCATTTTAATCTCCAGGATTAAAAAAAGCCAAAGAAAAAGACTAACTTGGTTTGACTTTGGTTTGTCAGAGCTGGAGGCAAGGGTGCTGCGGGAGCAGAGAGGACTTGGGATGTTCCAGACACGGTTATGTGCCGTTCGGCATAAAATGGAGCTGTGTTTTGGGCTCGTGGCTGTTTGCATCCCTTTTTTTTTTTTGTCCTCTCCATGTTCTCCCGAGTGAGGATGGGTTTGGATGCTGTCCCACACAGAGGACTGTGGCCCAGAAGTGGGGCACTAGGAATGGGGCTCTCTAAAAAGTCCTTGCCCCCTGGGAAGGAAGGATTTGCCCAGGGCTGGAGCATCTTGGAGGGGTTTATTCAAGACGGAGGTCTATGGTTTGGAATCTGGGGCTGTGCTTGCTGCGCCGTGGGGATGCATGATTGTTACGCTGGCCCTTTATAGATGCTTTGTGGGTTCAGGGATCCCACAGCCAGGCCAAATCCCAAGGGATTTACAGAGGCAAGTGTGGGCTGCAGCCTGCCCACAGAGTGGGGAGCAAAGGCTTTGTGTCTGTGTGCATCCTTAAGACTGGTGCCTGAGCTTGGACTTGTTGCTGATGATGCTGAGGTATGGTTCATGAGACCCTCTGGAATGCAGAGGAGGGGACAGAATCCAGAGCTGGACGGGGAAGCTGGAGTGTCCTGATCCGTGCCCCACCCCAGCCTTGATGCAACTGGAACGCTCTTAGCAGATACTGCTCCAATCCCAAAGACTTGGGGCGAAGTTTTCCGGTAGGAAATAAGATGGAAGGGGCTGGCTGAGCAGCAGCAGAGGGAAAAGGAAGCGCAGGCGCCGTCCCTCCCTCCCTCACTGGAGCCTGTGTCAGCAAAATCCATTTCTGTGTGAGCCTCGGTGGAGCCTGGGACGCTTTATTTATGTTTTAGTGTGCAGAAGGAAAGAGGAATGAAGAGGCCTGGGATGGCTCTGCTCCGAGGCTTCCAGGCGGCATTCAGCTGGCAGGGGGATGGATGGGAGGAGAGGTTTCCTGAGCTCCTGAGGTGTGACCCATGTTCCCCCGTGCCCTGATGTGATGTCCCGTGGCACTTGTCCCCAGCACTGGCTGCAGCACTTTTGGGACCCCATTTTTGGGATGACGCTCTTGGCTTGTCGGTCCCCGGGTGTCTGCAGCACGCGCTCCACCCATTGCTGTCGTCCCATTGCCACAGCCGAAGCTGAAGAAGGAAGGAGGAGGAAGGAGAGGAGGAGTGTTGCAGGGGTGGAAGACGAGCGAGCTCCTGGGGGGACCTTCCTTGTAGAGCTTTTTTGGACACCTCCAGCGCTCAGGGGTGCTGGTGGGGCTGGCCCCCGGCTGCCCAGGCTGAGTTTCCAGCATCTAAATAGCTTTTGTGGTGGATGAAGTAATGTAATATTTATAACGGAGTTCTTTTTCCCAGTGAAGGTCCCTTTCATCTGCCTCTCTTCATTAGGAGGAAACTGTTGAGTTCATGAAGAATTGGAGACGATTTTAATTACAGGGTAACCGCAAGCAGGAATTAATCTGGGGTTTGGGTTGGTAGAAGGTGCATTAAGTGAGGACCTGAAAACTTGTAAGAACAGCTCATGCATACCTGCAGCCTGTGATGTGGGGTAAACCCAACTCTTAAACTCTTCAAAAACAAGAAATTCCTGCCCTGTGAATTCATCTTCCCACCTCATGCTGGAGCCTCTCGCTGCGGGACAGCCGGTGCCTACGTGTGGGTCCTGTGCTGAACCCCTTCTCTCCCTCCTGTTGTGGCTCAGAGAGCTGGAACAGAAGCCTGGAGCTGGGTTAGATGTCTGACATGGCAGAACGGTTAAAAAAATGGTGGTTTGGCAACGAGGGGATGAGTTGCAAACAGGTCAAGGGAGGGATTCTGCCCCTCTGCTCTGCTGAGATTCCACCTGCAGCTCTGGGGCCACCTCTGGAGTCCTCAGCACAAAAGAGACATGGACCTGTTGGAGCAGGGCCAGAGGAGGCCACAACAATGATGGGAGGGCTGGAAGCCCTCTGCTGTGAGGCCATGTTGAGAGAGTCAGAGTTGTTCAGCCTGGAGAAGAGAAGGCTCCAGGGTGACCGTCTGGTGGCCTTTCAGTGCTTAAAGAGGCTGAGGAGAAAGACAGAGGCAGAGTTTTGAGGAGGGCCTGTTGTGATAGGACAAGGGGTGATGGCTTTGAACTAGAGGAGGGAGATTCAAACTAGAGAGAAGAAAGAAATTTCTGATGCTGAGGGTGGTGAGACCCTGTCCCAGGTTGCCCAGAGAGGTGATGGATGCCCCATCCTTGGAACCATTGCAGGTCAGGTTGTTTGGGGCTCTAATCTGCTCTAGTTGCAGACATCCTTGCTGACTGCAAGGAGGTTGGAATAGATGATCTTTAAAGGTTCCTTCCAACCCATTCAATGACTCTATAGATAAATGGGCTGGATCTGGCTGGGGGCTGGAGGTCATGGCTGGGTTGAGTAGTCAGCATTGTGATGGTCTGGTGGCTATCATGGGCATACAAACCTGACCCAAAACCATGGGTATAGAGCCTCAGCCACTTTTAAAGGTAATTAATTACGTGAAGGGCTGAAGAAACACTGCCCATGCAAACCAGCCTTGCTTCACATGCATCTTTGGAAGGAAACCACACCTCAGCCAGCGAGTTTAATTGATGTTAAACCTGGAATTGCATCCAAATTCCCTGTGAGAGCCTGGCAGGTCTCTCCAGCACCTCCACCTGAACCAGACCCAGGCTTTGCCTGCCCTGGGCTGCGTCTGCGAGCCCCAGCGCTGGATAAATCCCTGCATAGTCAGCAGTGCCGGCTCCAGCTGCATTTCCAAGTGGGCAGCTTCGGCTGCCTGATGTTTTCTTTACTGGGCTTTATCCCATAGCGTTGGTATGAGGCAGGGAGATGGTATTCCCACAGCCTGGGCTGGAAACCAGGAGGACTGAGGACTTTTCTCCACATAGTGCTGGAATCATAGAATGGTTTAGTTTGGATGGGATCTTAGAGACCATCTAGTTCCAACCCCTTGCCATGGGCAGGGACGCCTTCCACTAGACCAGGTTGCTCAAGGCCTCATCCAACCTGGCCTTGAACACCTCCAGGCAGGGGGCATTCACACCCTCCCTGGGCAGCCTGTGCCAGTGTCTCACCACCCTCACTTTAAAGAATTTCTTCCTAACATCCAGTCTAAGTTTCCCCTCTTCCAGCTTCAATCCATTGGCCCTCATCCTGTCTCTTCTCAACAGTCCTTCCCCACCCTCCTTGTAGCCAAGGTACTGGATGGCTGCTATAAGGTCTCCCTGGAGCCTTCTCTTCTCCAAGTTGAGCAGCTCTGACTCTCAAAGCCTGTGCCCACAGGGGAGTTGCTCCTGCCCTCTGATCATCTTGGTGGCATCCTCTGGACCCACTCCAACAGATTGATGTCCCTCTTATGCTGGGGGCAACAGAACTGGATGCAGTACTCCAGATGGGGTCTGACCAGAGTAAAGTAGTTAACAAGGCATTTTGCAGCATATCCCTTTGGTGTTTGAAGGCTTTTTTTTCCTAGAGCAGGGAAAACACAGCTGGAATACATGGATCTCCCAGTGCTACTGAGGCTGATCCATGCTGGAGTTCTCATTTCCAGTATTTTCTACAGCTCTCCAGATGGAAAACCCCTCACATGATTGCCTGAGGAGGACATTCCCACTTGAGTTGTGAGGTGACCTGTGTCACCTCCTACCCTAGCACAGCATTCCAGGGTGGGTTTTCCCAGCAATCCAGGCTCTCTCTGACTTGGATCTGGGCACGTCCATGCCTCATGGTGGTGAGGGCACCGACACAGGGTCCCGGCGAATCAAAGCTGACATTGTAGGAATGAGCAGCAGATGCTTGGAAAGAATTTGCCTGCATCTGGCTGGGGCTGCTGGAGGCAA
Organism: Picus viridis; assembly: GCA_033816785.1. Taxonomy (NCBI): domain Eukaryota; kingdom Metazoa; phylum Chordata; class Aves; order Piciformes; family Picidae; genus Picus; species Picus viridis. The sequence goes on along the minus strand of CM066585.1, from coordinate 34,218,329 downwards.
CTCACCCTGGAAAAGGCTTTTTGTGCCTGCTTGCTAAATCTGCTGTGGCTCCAGCTGCAAGGGCCCCGGAGGGAACTCCTGGAGCTGAGGGAGGTCCCACAAATCCATTGTCCACCTCTGTGCTGCCCTGTGGCCACCCCTTTGGTGCCCTATTGAGTTGTCTGATGAGGTGTTTGCATTCAGCAGCCAAAACTGGAGCATTTTTTTCCATAGACATGAAAATATATGGTATTTTTTGTCTCCAGTGTTGTGGTTGCTCTCGGAGGTAGGGTCCTGCAGAGCTGGAGATGTTTTCTTTGGCTTCACAGTGCTGTCCACCAAACCACATGATGCCAGCTCATGTGTTTTAATCCCTGATGTTCAGGGGCCAATTTAGGCTGCAAGAGGAGGAGAAAATACACTGAGTGATGTGGGGACAAGCAGCCATGGGATGCCAGGAGCCATGAGGAAGCTCTCCTGAGGGACACCTGAGCTTCATGGTGAGGCCCAGTGCCCTGCCTCTGCCTGGGTTTTACAGGTGGTTTGGAGGCAGCAAGATGTGACATCGGGAGCTTTGCCAGCACCTTGGAGACTTGGGTTCATTTCCAAGTGTTCTTAAGAAGTTGTTTTCCTTGGGGATCCTCCTGCAAGGAGGCTTGGTGCAGCAGCTGTGGTAGAGGAGGAGCCCATTCCCAACTGGCTGCTCCAGGCTTGTTCCCATGATAGGAATGCTCCTGAGTATGTGGAGCTGGTGGTGGAGGTTAGCCTGCTGGTGATGGGAAAAGAAATCAAGGGTGGTTTGTGTTTGTGGGTGTAGTTCTGGATTTGATGGTGGGCTTTTTGGTGGATGAGGAATTGGTTGGATGATCACATCCAGAGGGTAGAGGTCAATGGCTAGATGTCCAGATGGAGGTGGGTGACAATTAGTGTCCCCCAGGGGTCTGTACTGGAACTAGTGCTGTTTAATATCTTCATGAATGTCCTTGATAGTCATTGAGGCACATCAGAAAGTTTGCAGATGACACCAAGCTGAGTGATGTTGTCTACACCCATGAGGAACAGGATCCATCCAGAGGACCTGGAAAGGCTTGAGAGCTGGGCCTGTGGGAACATCATGAGGTTCAACAAGCCCAAGTTCAAGATCCAACACCTGGGTCAGAGCAAACGCCAGTATCAACATGGGCTGGGGATGAAAGGTTGGAGAGAGCCCTGAGGAGAAGAACTTGGGGGTGCTGGTGGGTGAAAAACTGGACATGAGCACTGTGTGCTCACAGCCCAGACCCAGCCGTGTCCTGGGCTGATCCTCAGCAGTGTGGGCAGCAGGTGGAGGGAGGGGATTCTGCCCCTCTGCTCCACTCTGCTGAGACCCCACCTGCAGTGCTGGGACCAGCTCTGGAGTCACAGAATCACAGAATATTATGAGCTGGAAGGGACTTCCAGAGATCATCGAGTCCAACCCCCTGATGAAGCAGGGTCACCGAGGGTAGGCTGCACAGGAAGGCATCCAGGTGGGTTTTGAAAAGTCTCAGCACAGGAGAGACATCGACCTGTTGTAGTGGGGCCAGAGGAGGCCACAACAATGGTTAGAGGGCTGGAAGTCCCCTGCTGTGAGGACAGTGTTTGGGTTGTTCAGCCTGGAGAAGAGAAGGCTTCAGGGAGACCTTCTGATGGCCTTTCAGTGACAGGACAAGTGGTGATGGTTTAAACTAAAACAGGGAGAGTCAGGCTGGAGAGAAGGAAGAAATTTTTTGCACTGGGGGTGGTGAGAACCTGTCCGAGGTTGCCCAGAGAGGTGGTAGATGCCCCAGCCCTGAAACCATTGCAGGTGAGGTTATTTGGGGCTGTGAGCAACCTGCTCTAGTTGCAGATGTCCCTGGTGACTGCAGGGGGTTTGGACTAGATGACTTCTGCCCAAACCATTCTGTGATCCTAAGATTCTATGATTCTGAGCTAGCTGTAGCCTAGAGGGCTGTGGTGGGAAGATGTTCTGGTGCACCTCAGTGAGGCTGCAGGAGAACTTTGGGTGGGAGCAGGGTGTGGAGGGTGCTGGAAGGTGCCCCAGGGCATGACTGCTTTGCACCCTCCCTGCCACAGCTGACACAAGTCTCTTCATGCCCAGCCCCACATGGGTGCGAGAGCTGCTGGGCACCCAGCCGGGGTGGGGACGTTGCCAAATGCCTTCAGCCCCATTTTGTTCACCACTGTGATTTTTAATGAACCTTGAAACTAACCTGGCTTCTGCTCCATTTGCTCCTGGTTGGGATCGGTCCTGTCTGGGCACAGCTGTGGTGCATGGCTGCAATGTCTGGCTGCAATGCACGAGTGTAGTGGCAATGATGCATGGCCACGATGTCTGGATGCCACACTGGGTACAATCCATGGCCATGATGCATGGATGCAACACATGGCCATGATACATGGATGCAATCCATGGATGCAGTGCATGGCCACAGAGCACAACCATGATGTACAGATCATGGAATGGTTTGGAAGGGACATAAAAGATCATCTAGTTCCAACATCCCTGCCATGGGCAGGGACACCTTCCACTAGACCAGGTTGCTCAAGGCCTCATCTAACCTGGCCTTGAACACCTCCAGGCAGGGGGCATTCACACCCTCCCTGGGCAGCCTGTGCCAGTGTCTCACCACCCTCACTGTAAAGAATTTCTTCCTAACATCCAGTCCAAATCTCCCCTGTTCTAGCTTCAACCCATTGCTCCTCGTCCTGTCACTACACTCCCTTGTAAAAAGTCACACCACACCATGGTGAGGGTGGTGAGACCTTGGAACTGGTGATGCCCCCTCCCTGGGAGGGGTTCAAAGCCAGGGTGGATGAGATTTTGAGCAACCTGGTTGAACATAAGGTGTCCCTGCTCATGGCAAGGGGATTGGAACTAGATCTTGAAGGTCCCTTCCAACCCAAACCATCATGTGATTCTATGATTCTATGCTGCATGGGCGCCATGCACAGCTGTCATGCATGGCATCAATGCATGGATGCAGTGCATAGCCACAATGCATCACTGTGATGCATGGATAGAGTCCATGGCCATGCTGCACACCTGCACAGGTCCTCAGTGGTGTCAGCCTGGAGTGGTGAGTTGAGGGGGCATCACCTCTGGGCTCCCTAGCTTCTGCAGAACATCAGTAGCTGCCTAACACATTGTCACCTCTGGGTGACTTTTTCTCCTGCCATACAAGTCTGTGTTGGGGTTGGACTAGATGACCTTTGGAGGTCCCTTCCAACCACAGTGCATACTGTGATTCTGTGAAGTGAAACCCTTTTGGGAGCCAAAGGCAGTTTCATGTAGACCAAAGCAAATATTTGGTGAAGAGGGAGACACTACTGTGGTCCTCAGTGACATAATAAATAAATCTGTGGGTTTGGAAAAGGGGTGACCTAGTTTAGCATTTAAAGAGACTGGTGTGTGGTGTGCGTTTCTGTCCCGAGGGATGGTCATGGAGTAAAAAGTGCTCAGGGAATGCTGACCTTTGAAAATGAGAATTGCCTGGAGAGAGTGCTAGGAGCTCAACCCTGGTATGGATCTAGACATTGTAGACTTGGCACTCACTTCAGGACAAGGTGGTTTGATGGGCATGATGGTGTTGGGTTAATGGTTGGACTCGATCTTAGAGGTTGTGGGAGGTCAAGGGAGGTTTTTGTCCCCATCCGCTCTGCCCTGGTGAGGTCGTATCTGGAGTATTGTGTTTGGAATTGGAAAGGCTGAGGGAGCTGGGGTTGCTTAGCCTGGAGAAGAGGAGACTCAGGGGTGACCTTATTGCTCTCTACAACTACCTGAAAGGAGGTTGTAGCCAGGCAGAGGTTGGTCTCTTCTCCCAGGCAGCCAGTACCAGAACAAGAGGACACAGTCTCAGGCTGCGCCAGGGCAGGTTTAGGCTGGAGGTTAGGAAGAAGTTCTACACAGAGAGAATGATTGCCCATTGGAATGGGCTGCCTGGGGAGGTGGTGGAGTCACCTTCATTGGAGGTGTTCAGGAGGAGACTTGATGGGGTGCTTGGTGCCATGGTTTAGTTGTTTAGGTGGGTTGGATTGGTTGATGGGTTGGACGCGATGATCTTGAAGGTCTCTTTCAACCTGGTGTATTGTATTTTTGGACTGTCTGCTTCAAAAAGGACAGGGAGTTGCTGGATAGGGCACAAAGGGCTAGAAAGGAGAAGAGGGGACTGGAACATCTCTCTTCTGAGGAAGGAATGAGAGAATTGGGGCTTTTTAGTCTGGAAAAGAGTAGACTGAGGTTGGGATCTCATCAATGCTGATCAATACTCAAAGGATGGGTGTCAGAAGGATGGTACCAGCCTATTTTCAGTGGTGCCAAGTGACAGGACAAGGGGCAATGGGCACAAATTTGGACATAAGGAGGTCCATCTAAATATGACAAAGAACTTCTTTATTTTAAGGCTGATGGAGCGTTGGAACAGGCTGCCCAGAGAGGTGGTGGTGGTTCCATCTCTGGAGACATTCAAACCTCACCTGGACATGTTCCTGTGTGATTTTTCTCTAGGTGAGCCTGCCTTGACAGGAGGGCTGGACTCAGTGATCTCCAGAGGTCCCTTCCAACACCTACCATTCTGTGATTCTGTCTTTTCCAACCCAAACAATTCTATGATTTTAGAGGATGGGAAATAGCAAGAGGCAACAATTTCCACCTGCAAATCCCTATTACTCCTTGAATTGTTTTATTTAACCCCCATAAAGAAGCAGAAGTGGAGGGGAAATGATGCTGGAAGGCCCTACCATGGGACTCTGCACTGGGCCCTCACCTTTTTGCTGCTGTCAACAAAACCTCCTGCTCCATCGCAGCTTGTTCCCAGCAGATACTTTTTATTTTCTTTAATTATGCCAGGAAAAACCTTTCCTGAGTTTTTTTCCAACCCCAAACCACAAGGATAAAACTGCAGGGTCAGGATTTTTGGGCTCTGCTGCAATCCTCAGCTGCCCTAACCGCGGCGCCAGCATTGGGATGTGGGGTGAGGGGGATCTGGGGACACCAAGTTTCTGGTGATGAAGGGATGTCATGGATGCCCCCTCCCTGGAGGTGTTCAAGGCCAGATTGGGTGAGCCCTTGAGCAACCTGGTCTAGTGGGATGTGCCCCTGCCCATGGCAGGGGGACTGGAACTAGATCATCTTTAAGGTCTCTTCTAACCCAAACCATTCTGAATCTATGGACCTTGCATTTGCCCATAGGGATGGCACCCGCGGGGACTGTGGCCACCCCGGCCCACCGGTGAGGTGCCCACTGCCCACCCTGAGCCCCAAGCCTGGACCACAATGAACAAACTGCCCTTCCACAACAACAGAGTCATGCAGGACCGCCGCAGCGTTTGCATCTTCCTCCCCAACGATGACTCCCTCAACATCATCATCAATGTAAGGCAGTGTGGTGGAGTGAGGGCGTCAGGGAAACTCCCCTGAGCACCAACGTCACACCCTGCTGTATTTGCAAGCTCTGGTCCTTCCTCCTTCCGTTCTCCTTCCATGCTTCTTCCATCCTCCTCCCGTCCTCCCTCCTCATATCCACTGTGGGTGGCAGTTCAGGCTTGGGTACCCCAGCAGATAACCAGGAGGTGGTTGGCTCTGATTTGGATGTAGAATTGAATGTGAAATTCCTCCACTTTTGATGGCATTAATTCACCACCCACCAATATTCTGCTTTCTGCCCCCAAAATTGGTACTGACCCTGCTTTTAGGCACTTCTGTGGTTGTCCCACAAAAAAATGAGCCCAAAACCCAGCCTGTTCCCCTCTTGTTGTGCTCAGGGGCCCAGTGTGGGGTTTAGTGCCACCTGTTTGGCTTGGATGGTCATAGACACATCCCAGACCACATGTGGGTGGTTTTTGCAGGTGAAGATACTGTGCCACGAGTTACTGGTGCAGGTGTGTGACCTCCTGAGGCTGAAGGACTGTCACCTCTTTGGGCTCAGCGTCATCCAGAGTAAGTCAAGGGCTTATGTCACAAGTGGGCTAGCCTGATACCATCATGGCTCAGTGAGGCCTGGTGCCACCAAGGTGGGGGTGTGTATTTGCCCAAAGGTGGGTGCAAATTTACCCAGCCCTTTGATGGCCTCCCATTAGGTGATGAGGGAGTTATGGACCCACCACACACCAATGGGCTGGGGGAGGCTTGGAGAGATGCAGGGGACGTGCTAGGGGGATGCTGACGCTGCCTCTGTCCCACCCAGACAATGAGCACGTGTACATGGACCTGGCCCAGAAACTCTACAAGTACTGCCCCAAGGAGTGGAAGAAGGAGGCCAGCAAGGTCAGCGGTGAGGTCTTGCATGGAGAGCTGACGGCAGTAAGGCCACCTCTGTCCCCAACGCAGGTCACTTCCAGGACATGGGAACACAGCGAGGGGTTGGGAGGGGGCATGGGGCTGTTGCAGAGTGTGGGACAGGGTGGGGGGTGAGCAAAATGGATGGAACCCCATTGACAGGGTAATGTAGTGATAGGACAAGTGGTGATGGTTTCAAACTGAAAGGGGGGAGATTTAGATTAGATGTAAGGAAGAAATTCTTTACAGGGAAGGTGGTGAGACACTGGAGCAGGTTGCTCAGAGAGGCTGTGGATGCCCCATCCCTGGAAGTGTTTAAAGCCGGGCAGGATGGAGCTTTGAGCAACCTGTTCTAGCGGAAGGTGTTCTTGCCCCTGGCAGGAGAGTTGGAACTGGATGACCTTGAAGGTCCCTTCCAACCCAAACCATTCTGTGATTTCAAGATCCTGTGAAGTCAAGCGTTTGGGTTTTTTTTGCCGCGAAGAACCTTTCAGTGATCTCAGTGCAATGTGCCATGGAGGTTTTTCTGAAGGCTCCAGTGCTGGTGCTGAGTTGACAGGGATGGTGGGTGGCAGCCTGGGGAGAGGTGGGAGAAGGATAGTGGTGGTGAATGGCTGCAGACCCCTGGGGGTCACTAACTCAGCCACCTCCTTCCTTAAATCCAAATCCCATGCATGTTTCACCATACTGGGGGGGGAAAATGGGACCACTTAGTGAGTGAACTCTTCCTTGTGGCTTTCACCTAGTGGGGGGCAAGGGAGTGGCCAACATAGACCTGGCCCTGGACAAGCCAAGCCAAGGGACCAAGGTGCGATGCCATGGTCTCCACAGAAGCCCTGAATATCTCCTCCCTCCCTTCCAGGGGATTGACCAGTTTGGGCCCCCAATGATCATCCACTTCCGAGTGCAGTACTATGTGGAGAACGGCAGGTTGATCAGGTAAGGGTGCACCCACCCCTCCCTGCCACGGTGGCCACCCACCTGGGGCAAGCAGTTTACTGGGGCAGCACCCCAAGGTGCCCCTGGCTGGGAGGGTGCACATCCTTGGGATGCTGTGGGACGCTGCAAGCTGCTGTAGGATGCTGCCCCAAAGCTTATTCCTTCTGTTGGAGCTGTTTGTGATTGGGTGCCAGGAGCAGGTGGGAACACTGCTCCCAGCCAACAATGACAAAACCTTCTTGGGGAGCTGAGGACATCATATTTAGGTGGTTTGTCACAGCTTAATCCATGGCAGAGCTCCAGGTCTTGTTTCTGGGGAAAAGAGGATTTTAAAGCTTTTGGGTACATGGGAACATGGTGGCATCACGGGGATGCTTTTAAGGGGGATTGTTGTGGCTGTGGGAGGAAATTTCAGCACAGTGAAGTGACTGCAGTTTTGCACCACTTAATGGGAGCTCCAGCTTCAGGGAACTGAGGAGAAGGGAGAAAACCTGTTGGCACCCAGCCCTGCTTGCTGCAGAAGAGCTTCCTACCAGGGTGGGAAGGTGCTGGAGATGCATGGTTGGACTCTGTGATCTTAAACATCTCTTCCAAGCAAATTCTATGATTCTATGAGTTGTCTCTCACCCCCTGGTCTTGGTCATAGATGTGGCAATCCTAAGCACAAATCCAGGCTTGGTGAGGAGTTGCTTGGGAGTGGCCCTGAGGGGGTGCCACTTGATGACAAACTCATCGTGAGCTGGCAGTGGTCGCAGGCCAACTGTGTCCTGAGCTGCATCAAAACAACTGTGACCAGCAGGAGGAGAGAGGTGATTCTGCCTCTCTGCTCTGCTCTCGTGAGACCCACCAGGAGTTCTGGTGTTCATTTGTGGTGCCCCAGCACAAGAAAGATATCAGACTGCTGGAGCAGGTCCAGAGGAGGCCATGAAGATGATCAGAGGGCTGGAGCACCTCCCCTGTGGGGACAGGCTGAGAAAGTTAGGGCTGTTCAGCTTGGAGAAGAGAGGGCTCTCAGGAAACCTTATAGCAGCCTTCCTGTACCTTAAGGGGGCAACAGGCAAGCTGGGAAGGGACTTTTTACAAGGGCTTGTGAGTGATAGGATGAGAGGGAACAGATTGAAGCTGGAAGAGGGCAGATTTAGACTGGGTATTAGAAAAAAATCCTTTACAGTGAGGGTGGTGAGATACTGGCACAGGTTGCTGGGGGAGGTTGTGAAGGTCCTCTCCCTGGAGGTGTTCAAGGCCAGGTTGGATGAGGCCTTGAGCAACCTGGTCTAGTGAAAGGCATCCCTGCCCACGTCAGGGCAGTTGGAACTAGACGACCTTTAAGGTCCTCTCCAACCCGAACCCATTCTGTAATTCTACGATTCACTGGGTGTCCTGTTGATTCCTTCTCCTCTGCTCTCTCCTCTGCTTCCTGTAGTGACCGGACCGCACGTTACTACTACTACTGGCACCTTCGGAAGCAGGTGCTGCACTCGCAGTGTGTGCTGCGCGAGGAGGCTTACTTCCTCCTCACTGCCTTCGCCCTGCAAGCTGACCTGGGGACTTCAAACGCAACAAGCACTGTGGGAAGTACTTCGAGCCCGAAGCTTATTTCCCTGCTTGGGTAAGCATGGTGTGATGAGGTCATCTGCTCTAAACTCAAGTGAACCTCCATGAAGCTGTTGACGTTGGGTTGCTCGGAGGCTTCCTGGGTGGCCGCTGCTCCTGCTGCCTCTCCATCCCCAGTTTAGTTCCAGTTATTAATAACCTTTGACAACTGTGGGCTGCAAATAGCTGCAGGCAAGGAGGGTTAGGGCTAGTGGATTAGCTCATACCACTGCTGGGGATTTCTCTGAGTGTTGCAGGGAAGTTCTTGGGGGCTTCCCTGCCTGCCACGTGCCATCAGGGCATCACCACATAGTCATGTGCAGCCCCTGGGTCTTTGTAGCCCTTTGGGAGCTGGTGTTCTCCATGCTGGCAGTGGCCGTAGCAGCTCTTGATATATTCTGAAGGGAAAATGAGGCAGGACGTGGGGTGACAGCCAGCCCCAGGTCACTCCCAATCAACAGACAGAGCTGGGTGCTGGGCTAATGCCATCCCAAACCCTTTGCACAGGAGTAGAGTAGGGAGAGGTTGCATATGGCATGGCAGTGCTGCTCCTCAGAAGACTTGCACTCTAGACCCTTCACCAGCGTCACTGCCCATCTTTGGAGAGGCTCCAGCTCCAAAATGCTCCAGCTTCCCTTTTCTCTGAAAGTTGTGGCTGCCCAGGAGCACTGGAGCTGGTGGCCAGCCATGGGTGAGCATGGAGCAGCAGCCTCTTCTCCTCCAAACAGGTTGTTGCTAAGAGGGGCAAGGACTACATCCTGAAGCATGTCCCAAACATGCACAAGGATCAGTTTGCCCTGACAGCCTCTGAAGCCCATCTCAAGTACATCAAGGAGGCCGTCCGGCTGGACGATGTGGCTGTGCACTACTACAGGTTGTACAAGGTGAGCCTTGGCCACCAGCTCAAGCTGGACATGGGATTCAGGGATGGGTTTTATTGGATGGAGCAACTGCCAAGCAATTTTGAAGGTACTTTGGGAAAAGCTGTGCTTGCTTTTGTCTGGAGGAGAGGAGTCTTGAGGGCAGGGCTTTGCTCCCAGAGACAGGGAGATCATAGAATCAGCATGGTTTGGGTTGGAAGGGACCTTTGAAGGTCATCTAGTCCAACCCTGCTGCAGTCAACAGAGACATCAACAACCAGAGCAGGTTGCTCAGAACCCCAAACAACCTGACCTGGTTCTAGGGATGGTTGCAGGGATGGGACATCTTACCTTGAAAGGTTGGACTAGATGATATTTGAGGTCCCGTCCAACCTGCTACTCTACGAATCTACCACCTCAAGCATAAAAGTACCGCAGCTCTGTTTTTCAAGGTCCTTCCAAGGTTTCTGAGGTTAAACTGCCAGGCTACCCAGAGAGGTTGTGGAGTCTCCTTCTCTGGAGACATTCAAAACCCATCTGGATATGTTCCTCTAGGTCATCCTGCTTTGGCAGGAGGGTTGGACTAGATCTCTAGAAGTCCCTTCCAGCCCCTAACATTCTATGATGCATAAATTCATCGATTCATAGAATGGTTTGGGTTTGAAGGAACCTTAAAGATTGCCTAGTTCCAACCCCGCTGCCATGGATAGGGTCACCTTCCACTAGACCAGGTTGCTTAAGGCCTTGTCCAACCTGGCCTTGAACACTTCCAGGGAGGGGGCATTCACAACCTCCCCCAGCAACCTGTTCCAGTGTCTCCCCACCCTCACTGTAAAGAATTTCTTCCTAATGTCCAGTCTAAATCTCCCCTGTTCTAGCTTCAACCCATTGCTCCTCGTCCTGTCACTACTTGTGAAAAGTCCCTCCCTGGCTTTTTTGTAGGCTCCCTTCAGGTACAAAAAGGCTGCTATAAGGTCTCCCCAGAGCCTTCTCCTCTGAAGGCCAAGCAGCCCCAACTCTCCCCACCTGTGCCCATAGGGGAGGTGCTCCAGCCCTCTGATCATCTTTTTGGCCCTCTTCTGGACCTACTTGAGCAGTTCAATGTCTGTCTTACGCCGGGGACACCAGAACTGGATGCAGTACTCCAGGTGTGGTCTCACAAGAGCAGAGGGGCAGAATCACCTCTCTCCTGCTGGTCGCACTTCTTTTGATGCAGCCCGGGACAGGGTTGGCTTTCCGGGCCACAAACGACCATTGCTGGCTCATGTTGAGTTTGTCATCAACTCCTCCTCCTCTAGACTGCTCTCTGGACACTCCTTGCCCAGCTTGTATTTGCACTTGGGATTGCCCTGATCCAGGTGCGGGGCCTTGCACTTGGCCTTGGTGAGCTGCATGAGGTTGGCTTGGGCTCACCTCTCCAGCCTGTCCAAGTCCCTCCGGATGGCATCCCTTCCCTCCAGCAGACCACACAGCTTGGTGTCATCCCCTCACTTGCTGAGGGTTCACTCAGTCTCACTGTCCATGTTCCAGTACTGATCCCTGAGGGAAACCACTTGTCACTGGTCTGCAATTGGACACTGAGCCATTGATTGCAACTCTCTGAGGACATCCTGCCAATTCCTTATCTAGCAGGTTGTCCACCCCTCAAATCTATACTTTGCCAGTTTAGGGACCATGATTCTATGATTCCAGTTTCTGGCCAGTGAATGGGTGATGGGTGACTGAAAATGATTGGGTGTTGTGCGCATCACTAATTAACCAGTTGTACTTGATGATCTTAAGGGTCTATTCTGACCTAAATGATTAAGATGGCAACTGCCACATGTGGCTGTTGCTGATCCATGGGAGATGAGGTGACTGCAGGAGGATACTTGGTCTGGAGGCCAGGTTTATCCACTTCATGCTGCAAACTGTGTGCTTAAAACCATCTGATTTTTCCCCCCTTAGGACAAAAGGGAGGTGGAAGCCTCACTGACACTGGGGCTGACCACACGGGGCATCCAGATCTTCCAGGTAGGTAGCTGAATGAGGGGGAGGATTCAGCTCCCTGCCCTCTGCTATTGTCTTCAGCTAGGCTCACCCCTTCTCCTTTTGCAGAACTTGGATGAAGAAAAGCAGCTGCTCTATGATTTCCCCTGGACTAACGTGGGGAAACTGGTGTTCGTGGTAAGTGCCACCATCCCTAGGCAGAGCATCTCTGCCCATGTCACTCCTGAGCTCAAAGGCCTGCACCTGGGTCAAGGCAGACTCCAGAGTCAGCATGGGATGGGGATGAAAGAATGGACAGCAGTGCTGAAGAGAAGGACTTGGAGGTGCTGGTGGATGAAGAGCTAGACATGAGCCAGCATTGTGTGCTCAGAGCCCAGAGCCAGCTCTGTTCTGAGCTGATCCCCAGCAGCATGGGCAGTAGTTGGAGAGAGGGGATTCTGCCCCTCTGCTCTGCTGAGACCTTACCTGCAGTACTGAGGTCAGCTCTGAAATCCTCAGCACGGGAGAGACATGGACCTGTTGGAGCAGGGATAGAGGAGGCCACAGCAACAATAGGAAGGCTGGAAGCCCTCTGCTGTGAGGCCAGGCTGAGAGAGTTGGGGTTGTTCAGCCTGCAGAAGAGAAGGCTTCAGGGAGACCTGATGGTCTTTGAGTGCTTAAAGGGGCTGATCAGAAAGCTGGGGACAGACTTTTGAGCAGGGCCTGTTGTGACAGGACAAGGAGTAATGGTTTAAACTAAAAGAGGGAGATTCAGAATGGAGAGAAGGAAGACATTTTTTGCATTGGGGGTGGTGAGACACTGTCCTAGGTTGTCCAGGGAGGTGGTAGATTCCCCATCTACTCGTTGCAGGTCAAGTTGCTGGGGGCTGTGAGCAACCTTCTCTAGTTGCAGATGTCCCTGCTGACTGCAGGGGGGTTCGATTAGGTGACTTTTAAAGGTCACTTCCAACCCAACCAATTCAGTGACTCTATAATTTGGGAATGGGCTGGTGCTGCATAGACCTCAAGCCAGGTGGTTGCCAGCTGAGGGTTTAATGGGTGGGCTGCTGCAGGACTGGGTGAGAATTAGGGCATTTTTCTCTCTCAGCTGATGTCCCTCCTCTCCCACACAGGGCAAGAAGTTTGAGATCCTACCAGATGGGTTGCCCTCAGCCAGGAAGCTCATCTACTACACAGGCTGCCCGCTGCGCTCCCGCCACCTCCTGCAGCTGCTCAGCAGCAGCCACCGGCTCTACATGAACCTGCAGCCCATCCTGCGCCAGGTCCGCAAGCTGGAGGAGAATGAGGGTAGGTGTCCCTTGGCCCCCCCAGGGGATGTGTCCGCCAGCCAAGGACACAAACCCCACCAGTGCTGGGGTCCCTCCCAGCTTTTCTGCCTCTGCAAGCACCTGGTCCTTGCTCCTGCCCCATGGCTTGGGAGTGAGTCGGTGGCTATCCTCATGTCCCAGTTGGCCATGCATTGGTGCACCCTGGCCCTACTCTACCTGCATACCCTCTACTGGCGGGGCTGGTGCCAACAGGCCCCTCACAGCTGCTTAGGGCTGGGCACAAGCCCCACTGTGGTCCTTGATGGTCCAGTTCTTCCCAGTGCCTCAAAGGAGTGTTCCCAGTGCACTGGGTCTCTAAAAGCCCTCATGCATGCAGAAGATATGTCTCCTCCTCTTCTTCTTTTCCTTTCTCCTCTTCATCCTCCTCTGCTTCTCCTCATGACCTTCCTCCTCTTTTTCCTTCTTCTTCTTTTTCATACTCCTTCCTCTTCTTCTGTCTCATTATATTTCTCCTTCTTGTCCTCTTTCTCATCTTCCTCTTCTTCCTCCTCCTCCTTTGGAGGGATAGCACAGCACAGAGCACAGCAAGTTTGAGGCTCCCCACCTCACCATCCCCAAAGGGCTCCAGGACAGGGCTGGCTTCCAACATGTCGCCTTCCTGGGCTTGGGTGGCAATGCTCCTGGGTGCCCCTGGTTTTGGGGTGGTGGCCATGGCACCCTGAAGGGCTGGGGCCCAGGTTGTTTCTGGCCTTGCAGAGAAGAAGCAGTACCGCGAGTCGTACATCAGCGACACCCTGGACCTGGACATGGAGCAGCTGGAGAAGCGGTCGCGGGCCAGCGGCAGCAGCGCCGGCAGCATCCGGCACAAGCGCCTCTCCCGGCACTCCACCGCCAGCCACAGCAGCTCCCACACCTCGGGCATTGAGACCGACCCCAAGCCCAGGGAGGTGGGGCCAGAAGATGGCTTCTCAGGCCCCGGTGTCCACCGCAAGCTGAAGACATGCAGCTCCATGACCAGCCATGGCAGCTCCCACACCTCTGGGGTGGAGAGCGGTGGGAAGGACCGGCTAGAGGAGGACTCTCAGGATGATGGTGAGACACCGTCTGGGCATGGGCTTTGGGTCTCACAAGGTCACTGGGTTTGGAGAGCGCTCTGAAGGTGCCCATTGGGGACTCACCCCACCTCCTCCTTGCCTGCAGAAATCGAGATGCTGGTGGATGATCCCCGGGAGCTGGAACAGGCTGGTGAGATGGAGGTGAGCCCCGACATGTGTGTCTACATCACAGAAGACATGCTGCTGTCACGCAAGTTCAACGGGCACTCAGGTAAGGTGTTCCCCGGTGCAGGTCATACCTTTGGTGTTCAGTAGAGTGAAATCAGCCCAAGGTGACCGTCTGGGATGCTGGGAAAAGCTGTTCTCCCAGTGAGTTGAAGGGAAGGTGGGATCGGTTTGGTGAAGCTATGAAAAGGAGTTGCCCAGGGAAGGTGAAGGTTTTACTCGGAGCAGGATTGATCACAGAATCTCAGCATGGTGGGGGTTGGGAGGGACCTCTGGAGATCATCTAGTCCAACCCCTTTGCTAAAAAGAAGGCCACGTGCTCCATGTAGCCGCCTGGTGTGCCCAAGTGTGCCCAAGGGTTATTTGGAGGTACCAGCAGGAGATGATGGTAGGTGCAAATTCAGGTTGCTTTGGAGGTAAAGCTGGTTGCAATGGAGCTGTTGAGCTGAAGGCACTCCATCAAGCTGAGGTTTCCTTTCACCCCAAAGGAATAACAAACCCCAAAAGTAGCAGGCATGGATCCTAAGTGAACTGAGAAGCCTTAAAATAGCCTTCACATCCTCCACTTCCTCTCTGCTTCATGCAGGGCTTATTGTGAAAGACATCAGCTCCTCCACCTCCAGCTCCTCGGAGACAGTGGTGAAGCTGCGAGGGCAGAGTACGGACTCCTTACCCCAGGTAAGTGGTGCTGGTGGAGACCCAAAGCCCAGGTGAGACCCAGAACCTTGCTAGCACTGGGGTTTTGGGTTCCCCTGACTTCTCTGGCTCCCTGGCAAGTCCTGATCCTCCTCTCTGCTTTGTGCAGACAACGTGCAGGAAGCCGAAGACATCGACGGACCGGCACAGCCTGAGCCTGGATGACATACGGCTCTACCAGAAGGACTTCTTACAGCTGGCCAACCTCTGCCAGGATACAGCCCAGAGCTACACCTTTGGTTGTGCCCATGGGCTGGAGGAGGAAGGGCTCTACTGCAATGGCTGCTTGGCCCAGCAGTGCATCAACATCCAGGAGACCTTCCCTGTCAAAAGAACCAGCAAATACTTCTCATTGGATCTCACCCACGATGAAGTCCCTGAGTTTGTCGTCTGAGCGCCGTGGGGCCAGGACTGGCTGCCCACCCCTGGTGGAGAGGCTGAGGCTCCTTGCCCTGCACTGGGGGCTACCATCACTGCCTTTCCCCCCACCCCATGCAGCTCCCTGCCAACCAAGGCTGTGGAAACCATTGCACTTGGAGGATTGTGGGATGGAGACCTCCAGGCATGGTGGAGTCCCACCAGCGGTCCATCCTTTGGAGTTTGTGCCAAATTGTCTTATTTCAGCTGGGAGAAGCCCAACTCATTTGAGGTGGCAGAAGCCAACTGGTGTTTTCTCATTGCCTCATGGTAAGGTGGCCTCTTCTCCTCCTTGCCCCCATCCTCCACGCTACCAGCGGCTCCACCAGTAGCTTGGTGGCAACCGAAAAAGTGCCAGACTGTTGTGTTCCAAGTCAAGCCAAAGAAATGTAAATACCCTAAAGGCCAGTACAGGGAGGGAGGCTTCAGCAATAACCAGTTGGGAAATCTCCAGCCATGGATGATGTCCCATGGAGGAAAGGCACAACCAGCAGCAGAACATCAACCCAGTTGTTCTTCCAAAACCATGTGCCAGAGGTCAGGCCAGAGTGGTCCCAGCGAGGTGGCTGGGAGCTCTCAGCGCTGTTTTGCAGCTTGGGTTTTCTTTCCTTCTGTTTGAGAGGGAAGACAAAACATAAACCCAAGCCTAAAACCAAAAAAAACCCAAACTCAAAACAACAAAAACCAAACCACCGCCAAAAAAACTCCAACCAACCACCCAAGAGAAACGAAGGTGAAGAAGGGAAGAGAACATAAGCTCTCATCTAGGAGGTCACTTGGGAGGTCACCTGTAAGGATATTGCAATAACACATCCTAAACTTTGAGTATCTAGAGGTTACATATATAAATATCTCAAGGTATGTATGTTTATATATGTCTTGGATCTTACAGACCCATTCACATCTTGCTTCTGCTCTAAAACCCCTTTCATACAAAGAATCTGCCTCTCTTCTTCGAGGAACCCTAAAACCAAACCTGGTTTTGTCTAAGCACCAAGGTGAGAAAGACTTTGGAGAAGGTTTCATACGCAACCGCGCTGTGAGCGTGGCTCTTCCCGGTGTGGCCTCTGCTGGGTTTCACCAAAGCTTCTCATCCATCTCTACGTCCTATAGTTTGAACAGTTCTGCTAAAGATTGATGGTGACGTGGTAGAAAAGCCCCAGTTTCAGCTTGGGGAACCCCAGGGTGATTTCTGGGTGCTGGAGCTAGCTGCCTAGAGAGGTTGTGGAGTCTCCTCTGGAGAGATTCCAAACCCACCTGGACATTGTGATCGTGGGCAACTTGCTGTGAGTGACCATGCTTTAGCAGGGGGTTTGGATGAGATGATTTGCAGTGGTCCCTTCAGTCCCTGACCAACCCACTCTGGAATTCTGCTTGTGTTCAAGGGACCAGGCGTGATGCTGACCATCGGTAGCTGAAGGTGAAGCATTCCAGCAGGTGACATTCACGGCACAATGCCTTTCTAGTTGAGATTTTTTAACCAGAGGTCAAGTGGTTGACAGCCAAAGGTTTGCCATGTTTTGATATACCACCTGTTTTTTGGTTGTTTGGGTTTTTGTGTTTGTTTTGTTTGTTTTTTTTTAACTGGAAACTTTTCTTAAGCCAAAAAAACCCAAAACCCAAAACAAAAGAAAAAAAGAGGGAAAAAAAAAGAATTCTTATTTTCTAAATAAGCACAATCTTATTTTTGTAGGAAATATTGGGGAGGGAGCTGAGGATGGGAGCTGGTACCAAAAGAAAAGGATGGTGCAAAAAACCCAACATCCCACCTCAATGTTGTTGGGATACAAGGAGCTGGAAGGGGAGAGCATCAGGTGCTGGAGGACCATGGCAGCAGCACGGCATGTCCCCCCTCCAGCATGTGATCTCACCTGGTGAGGTTGGATAATAGGGGAAAGTACTGTGGCTAGCCAAATGCTGACAGGGTGGTAGCCCCAAAAGTCTCTGTCTTCCCAAAACCACCCAGGACAGCTGGTGGGATGCTCCTGGAGGACTTGGGGCTCTGTGTACCATTCTGGTTTTGGGGGAACTCTGGAAAATACCCCAAAAAGGTTTCTTGTGGACCCAGCACAGGTAGGGTTTGCTAGCAGCATCTCTACCCCTAACCCTACTCCAGACCCCCATCCTTGGGCAGGTTTGCACCAGCAGTGAGGGTTTGATGGAATTCTAAGAGCTGCTACAGGCAGGAAAATCCCCTAGATTCATCCCTGCCCTCATTTTTTCCTCCCTGTGCCAGGCCGAGCAGGGCTGCAGCACCCATCTGGGGGTCCTGGGGTGTCCTTCATGGGACCTTCACCCACTACTCTGACAAAATGGATTTAAGAGGGAGCAAAAGGGTGAAAAAAAAACCCTGTGTAAAGAAACACTCAATACCATTCAGAAAGCACTTGGGGGGAGGGGAGTAGCTATACCAGACCATCCCCATTTCTTTCTCCCCTCCTTTCCCCTCACCCCCACCATTACCCTGCAGCCAACCCCTAACCAAAAGTTGTCCAGATAGGGTTGAGGTGATGCTGCAGGCCATGATGGAGCTCCTGGGCAAGCAGGAATGATGCTGGGTGCACTGGTGGGGCTGAGGGGTGGGAAGGAGGGATGGACACAGAGGTGCCATTTATTCCACAAGTGTTCATGGATGGGAGGGACAGAGATGGGGAGGGGCGTGGGGGGTGGCGGTGCCCTTGGTGCCTCTCTCCTGGCAATAATGAGCTGTCTGTCCCTGCATGAACCACATAATCCTTTCTGTGAAAGGATCTTCCCATCCTTGGGATGGGAGAGCCACTCACTTGTGCTGCCAAAGGACAACACAAAGGGAAATGCTACCCAACCCCCCACAAAGAAAAATCCACCCCTAACCCCCCACCCCCTACCCCACAGCACGAATGAGTTTTTGTACCCATGAAGCTTGTGGAGTGCCTTTTGGGGTACAGCTGGAAGGGACAATAAAGTGACAGTTGTTTGCATTGCTTTGGCTCTTTGAAGTGCTCCCCTGGGTTGAAGGGATGAGGGAATAACATGGATGGATTTGAAGAATGTGTCACAGTTCTTGTCCTCTGCTCTCTAGCATTGCCCAGCACTGGAGAAGAGGATGCAACTCCTGATTTGGGCAGGGAAAATGGATAGCCTGAGCCTTTCCATCCTGGGTTTTGGTGGTTTCTATGGAAGTGGCATCCAGTTCCAGCACTCCCACACGGGGAAGAGATGTGGAGGGACCTGCAGGAGTTGTCAGTGAGATTAAGCTCCTGTCCAGCTCTGGAGTCCTCTAGCACTGGAGAGACATCGACCTGTTGGAGTGGGTCCTGCGGAGGTGACAGCAGTGATGGAAGCCTTTTGCTGTAAGGACAGGTTGAGAGAGTTAGGGTTGTTCAGCCTGGAGAACAGAAAACTCCAGGGAGACCTCCTGGTGGCCTTTCAGTACTTAGAGGGGACAATCAGAAAGCTGGGGACAGATTTGAGAGCAGGGCCTGTGGTGACAGTAAAAGGGGTGATGTGGTTAAACTAAATGAAGAAGATTCAGACTGGAGAGAAGGAAGAGAATTTTAACACTGAGGGTGATGAGACACTGGCCCAGAGTGGTGGTAGATGCCCCATCCCTGGAACCATTCCAGGTCAGATTGTTTGAGGCTGTGAGCAACCTGCTCTAGTTGCAGATGTCCCTGCTGACCCCCTGCAGGGGGCTGAAATAGATGACTCCCTAGGAAAAGAGGAAATAGCCTCAAGTTGCACCAGAGGAGGTTTAGGTTGCACATTAGAAGAAACTTCTTCACTGAAAGGATTCTCCAAGACTAGAACAGGCTGCCCAGGGATGTGGTTGAATCCCCAACCCTGAAGGTGTTAAAAAGCTGCAGAGACGTGATGTTGAGGAATGTGGTGTAGGACGAGACTTGGTAGGATTAGGTAATGGTTGGACTTCATGATCTTTAAGGACTTTTCCAACCAAAATGATCCTACAACCTTTAAAGGTCATTTCCAGCCCCAAATACACCCAGATCTGTGAAGATGAAGAGCCCTTCCCATGGAGAAGCAGTGTCAGTAAAACTTCCTGAGTGGTTTCTCTCAGCATGTCTTTCTGCCACCGTCCTACAGGCCTGGATGCAACCACGTGCCACACTAACGCTGGGACCACCGGGGCTGCCACCACCTCCCAGGATCCGGGGGCATCCCTGGGACCCACGCAGCCATCCGTCCCTCCTCCAAATACCCAGGGAGAGGGATGGGTAAGAAATTCTCTAAAAACAGCCCTTGTCCTCAGCAAGGCAGGTGATGGCCACAAGTTTTGGTGCCTAATTGCCCATGGCTACCCTCACTGGATATTTTTGGGGCAGGAGGGAGCAAGTGATTTCTGGGAGGTTGCTGGGAGGGTTGCTAAGCTTAGCCTCCAGATTTCATCCTTGACCTCTAAAAGCCTGAAATTTCCTAAGCCCAGATGTTGAATGGTTTTTCGCCCCAGGGGAAAGAGAATGGGTTATCTCCTCCCCATGGTCTACTTAGCAAAGGATTTTACCTCCAGCAAAGCTTCTAAATGAACCTTCCTCCCTTTGAAGGCGTTTGATGACTCCACTGCTCCTTCATCTCACCACAGGAGAAGTCTCCAGAGGGGTAAAAGGTCCTCCGGTTCCCATCCCAGCATGTCCCCAGGCAGCCTTGCACCCACGCTGGTCTTTACCCTGGGATGCTCCTTCTGCTGCTCCACATGAATCGAAGCTTTCTCTCACACACACAGAAAAGGCTGCACTCGAAGCTTTTCATCTCCACTCACTCCTCTTCCAGATTTTGCTTCTCCTGCCACCACTTCATGGCAGCCTGAGAGGTTCAAGACTCGGGATTTGTAGGGTGACAACACACAAATGGCACTTCAAGAAGCCAGCTGCAGCATGCCCTTAAATAAGCAAAGAGGCTCAGAAATGTCCTTATTTTTGTGTTAAATTTTGCTGCTGGATCAAACCAGGTGGGTCTTGCTCCTACTGTGAAGGGCTGGTGGTTGTCTGCAAGCAGGTGTCTGGCCGAGCATCCTGCCTTTGTCAGCCCTCCCAGTCCCCACACCCTTCAACATCAGCCATTCCGGCAGCAGCCACTAATCGGCGATAATTACTAACGCCGCACGTGCCAGTGTCTCTTGAGGCTGGGGACTCTTCTGCATCCTGAAATCATCAGCAGTTTCATCAGTGACCTGGATGGAGGGACGGAGTGGACCCTCAGCCAGTTTGCTGATGATACAACACTGGAAAGAGTGGCTGACAGCCCCTCAGGCTGTGCTCTCATTCAGTGAGACCTGCACAGCATGGGGAGCTGAGCAGAGGGGAACCTCATGAAGTTCAACAAGGACAAGTGTAGGGTCCTGCACCTGGGGAGGAATAACCCCTGCATCAGTACAGGTGAGGGGTGACCTGCTGGAAAGCAGCTCTCTGGAGAAGGACCTGGGAGTGCTGGTGGAAAACAAGTATAGCATGAGCCAGCAATGTGCCCTTGTGGCCACGAAAGCAAATGGGCTCCCCAGTTCAAGAGACAGGGAATGACTGACAGAGTCCAGTGGAGGCTTCAAAGATGCTGAGGGGCCTGGAGCACCTCTGTGAGGACCTGAGGCTGTTTGGCTTGGAGAAGAGCAGCAGCCTGAGAGGGGATCTTCTCAATGCTCAGCAAGAGCTAAAGCATGGGGGGCAAAAGGATGGGGCCAGACTCTCGTCAGTGATCCCCAGGGACAGGACAAGGGGCAATGGGCACAAACTGGAACCCAGGAGATTCCATCTGAACAGCAGCAGAAACTTCTTTGCTGTGAGGGTGCTGGAGCCCTGGAGCAAGCTGCCCAGAGAGGGTGTGGAGTCTCCTGTCCTGGAGAGATTCCAAACCCACCTGGATATTGTGATCCTGGGCAACCTGCTGTGGGTGACCCTGCTTTAGCAGGGGGTGGACTAGAAGATCTCCAGAGGTCACTTCCAACCCCTACTATGCTCAGATTCTGGGATCACCTTTGGGTGCAACACTTCCATTGCATACAGCATTGCACAGCCTCTGTCTCACAACCGGGGTCAGTGGCTCCAAGACTATGGGGTTGTGGGGGTCACTGCCAGGCCCAGCCCTGGGATGGGTGCTGCCTGGGACGGGTGCCATCTCCCCTGTGTTCTGTGGGTGCCAGGGTGTCCTCCTGCAGGAAGGAAATAAGGGAGTGTTGCTGTGGAAACAAGGTGAGGGGAAACTCAGTTTATGGCAACCAGTGCCCCTCTGCTTGCCACTCATGGGACAAAGTGACGCTGCTGTGGGCATGGGCAGGGCTTGCACGGGTGTCTTGGGGCTGCAGATGGAGGAGAGGAAAAAAGCCACCTTTTGAAAACCCCCACCCAGCACTTGCCAAGACTCTGGAATCTTCCATCTGAATTCCTAAAAACTGGCACATTGGTGGGAAAGAAAATATCAAATATTGAGTGCTGGGTGTGTGCCCAGAGGCCAGGGGGACTTTTAGGCTGTGAAGGGTTTGAGGGTAAGAAGCGAGGGGCTAGGGGTGCTGGAATGGCTGTATCAGTCAGGATGCCCCACAGCAGAGCAGAGGTGTGAGGGCTGGGGGGCTTGAGGGTGCTCAGGGGGGCAGGAGAGGGGTTGCAGGCATGGAGTCTTTGGAGCTATGAGGCTGAGGTGTGTGCAGGGGTGGGTGTGTGTGGAGTGCAGGGTGTGTGATTGGAGGGATGAAGGGTGTGGGGAGAGTGTTTGGGGTGCAGGGTGTGTGATGAGGTGCAAGGGAGTTTTGGGGTGCAGAAGGTGGTTAGGTGCAGGGGCTGTGATGGGTGCAGGGGGATTGTGGGGTTCAGGAGGTGTGATGGGGTGTGAGGGGGTTTTGGGGTGCAAGGGGTTGTGAGGGTGTGAGGAGATCTGAGGGGGGTTTGGTGTGCAGGGGCATTCTGGGTGCGGGGGTGTGATAGGTACAGTGGGGTTGTAGTGTGCACGACGGGGGTACAGAGGGTGGGTGTAAGGGTTGTGGGATTGGTATGTGGCATGCATGGGGTACAGGGTTAGCAGGGTGGGGGAACAGAGATGAGGAGCAGAAAGGAACGGGAGCAGAAACGGGCAGAGACAAGGAGAGGGACCGAGGGAGGGGGAATCTAGAGAAGAACGAGGTGCAAAACCTGTGGATGGGGTAGGATAGGGTGGGATGGGGTGGAGCGGGATGGGGTGGGAGAAGGAGAGGAAAGGGAAAGGAAAAGGAGAGGAGAGAGAGAGGAGCAGCAAAAGCAAGAGAAGCAGGAGGAGGAGGAGGAGGAGGAGGAGGAGGAAGTCGGGGCCGAGCCGCTTCCTGTAGGCAGAGGGATGAGCGCAGACAAAGCTGGGTGGGGACTCGCCGCTCGGGGCTGCTGCTGACCACCTTCCTCCTGCCTCCATCCCTTCATCCATCCCTCCATCCCTCCGTCCGTCCGTCCATCCTTCCGTCCGTCCCGCCGCAGCTCGCCCCGCGGGGGACTCAGGGCAGCACCTCCAGGTACCACCGGGAACAGGGCGGGGGAACTGGGGCTGGGTTGGGGGGGGCACTGGGAACACTGAAACGACTGAGACTGGCAGCACTGGAGCTGGGCAGGGCGGTTCCCAGCCCCGTGGGCACCCAAACCGCTCCCAAATCAGCCGAAAAATCCACCGCCCCACCTCCCGGGTACCAATCCCCACCCCATGAGAGGGTCTTGGGTGACAATGGGAGCTGCGATGCCCATCGTGGGGGTCCCATCCCTCAAGGAGAAGGTGCCTGGCACCAAGAGTTCAGTCTCCCCAACAAAGGTTTGATTCAGAGGGTTTGATCCTCAGTTAATCAACGGATTTGCCATCACAGGAAAGGTTTTTTCCGCGGATGAATGACCCATAGTGTTCTTTTTCCTCTTAGAATTTTCCTCCCTGGGAGACATTCTCAGCCCTAAATCTTCATTAGGAACCTCAACTGGGATGGATATGGCCCCAGTTTGGCTTGATTTGGGGACTGATGGCCATGCAGGCACTCACCCCTCCATCCCCGCTGTGGCTGCTCTCTCCCTGTGATCACTCCCATCAAAATCCTCATTTTTCCCAGCGACGGTTTGTGGGATAAAGTAAGGCTGGGGAAATCTCTGGGAAGATGTGCTGGGGCAAACCCACCCAGCTCAGGGCTTGCTTGCCCTGGCACAAGGTGGGGGGATCCAGCCCAAAACTTTTGCCTCCCGGGTGGAAAATGGATTTATATTTAAGCAAAACCTCAGAGCATGCCGAGCCCCACAAATTACTAATGAGTTACTAATTAACTTAAAGCTTGCTGCTCCAAAGGGTAGCAACTCAGAGCAAGGATTGTCAACCACTGCCCTACCTACTAGGGATCCAGTATCTTCTTTATTTCCCTGTTTCCCCCAAATTATTAGACAGCCATGACCCCACAGCGAGCCCATGCTCGTGGGCAGAGCCATACGGGCAGCAGTGGCACGTACCTTGGCAGCAGGCTGGGGCCAGGCACAGAAGATTTTTCTTTATAACTGGATTTCCCTGGATTTTAATCCTCTTTCCCACCATATGGCTGCTGGCTGGATTGAAATATGACTCAATTAATTATTGCCAGGAAAGCCCCGAAGTGAAGCCTTTCTCCAGGAGGATGCTCCTGGGGTTATCACAGGGCTTTTCTCAACCCGTGCCAAGGAGTCTGGGGGCACGTGGCTCAGCTCCAGCCTTCCCCAGCTCCCATGTTGGACCCACAAGGCCGGGCATTGGCTATGCTGCTCCCTTGACAGCAGTTTTGGGGCTTTGGGGGCTTTTTTTAGTCTTGCAGGAGGAAGCAAGGTCTGCTGCTTGACTGTGTGCTGCCGGCAGCTCACCTGTGACATGAGTTTGGCAGCCTCAGCACTACCTGGGTGATGACTGGAGCCAGCCTCACTTCCAAAATGGAGTAACCCCAGCTTGGAGGGACCTGCAGGTCCCATCACCACTAGCACAGGGCTTCCACATACCCATCCTCTCTCCCAATTCCCTGGGAGCTGCCAGCTTTGTTCCCAGAGATCCACATCTCAGTGTTAGGCATGCTCAGTGTGTTTTCTCTTTCCAGTTGTGAGCTGGTGGTGGCCCCATGGGACACATTTTGCATGTGGACTCAGATAAGTGGCTATACCACGGCACAGTTAGCCCTGGCACGGGGCTGCATTGTGACATGGGGGTTACAGAGACGAGGAGCAGGGAATCACAGTGGGATGCCCAAGTGGAGTCCCAAGGGTAGATGGCAGTGAGCTGGTGACAAAGCTGCTTTGTTATTATTATTGCTGATGTTGTTGTTATTACTGGTATTATTGTTGTGATTATTATTATTGTAGTTATTATTGTTATTGTTATATCCTGAGGCAGCCTGCTGCTTTGCCACCCCGTGCCAGTGCTTTGGCCTCTGAATTGCTGCGGCCAAGGCACTGCTTCTCCTTTGGAAACCCAGTGAGTCACCAAAGGAGGACAGCCAGGCGCCGGCGCAGGCTGTTACCATAGTAATTAGGGCTGCCAAGCTGGCATCAGAGCCCCATGGACCTCCCTTGTGCCCCCAAAAAGCACTGCCCAGGGGAGTGGCTGTGCCTCTCCATCCCACTCATCGACGCTGGGATGTGTGAGACCGGCACACACACGATGTGCGCTGCCACCAGGGACTCCCACCAGCCCGCTGCCCCATTTTGGGTGCGGATAAGGGGTTCACTGTAGGAAAAGCATCATTCTGGGCATGAGTTGTCACACTTCTCAGCGTGGTTTCTCCAACCCTTTCCAATCCTGCTCCACTCTTGTGCCTGGAGCAGGATGCGGGAGCAGGGATACGTCCATGTGTGTTTGCAGCCAGGCACGCAAGCACGAGGAATAATCAAAGGCATTAGGGTGGGTTCCAAATTTTTCTTGCTTCTCAGATGCTTTTCACTCTGTTCCACCCTTTCTGGTTTCTTGCTTCATGGGGTTACAGCAGCTGCTGGGAGGAGGGATGGGATGAAGGGCAGTGGGAGATGCTCCATGGGTCATTAGGAAAGGGATTTTTGTTGCGCTAAGCGGGGTGCGTGGATGGCTGTGGGGGAAGGTGGGCTGGCTGGCCTGGATTTGGCTCTTCCAGTGTTGGCTCTCTTGGTTTTGATTCTCCCACCATTGGCCCTCCTGGTGTTGGCTCTCCAGGCACTGGTTCTCCTGGAGTTGGTTCTTCCGGTGCTGGCTCTCTTGGTGTTGCCTCTCCTGGCATTGGTTCTCCTGGCTGTGACTTTCCTGGCATTGGTTCTCCCAGTGTTGGCTCTCCTGGTATTGGCTCTCCCAGCTTTCTGCACAAGGCTGGCACAAGGTGTTTGGCACTCGCCCTGTTTCGAGGCAGGTCTGAGCTCCAGTTCCAGGGATGACATGGATCTGGCTCTCTGGAGAAGTAGGGCTTGCTCCAACCCCCAGCTGAAGTGGCTGAAATCGTGTCTGTTGGGTCTTGGCTTTGGGACAGGCCAGTGATTAATTAATGATGTCTTCCATCAGTGCAGTGTAAGTGAATCAAAGGACTTGAAGGTTGCTATGAGGACGGAGCTCAGATGAGGCCGAAGTCTAAAGTCATGCATCTCCTGCATTTCACAGAATCCAAGACAGGAGGCAGTAGGAAGGGACCTCTGGAGATCATCTAGTCCAACTCCCCTGCTAAAGCAGGGTAACCCACAGCAGCTTGTCTTGGATCACTGTCCAGGTGGGTTTGGAATCTCTCCAGAGAAGGAGACTCCACAACCTCTCTGGGCAGCCTGCTCCAGGACTCTGCCACCCTCATGGCAAAGAAGTTTTTCCTCCTGTTCAGATAGAACCCCTGGGTTCCAACCCTTTGCCCTGTCACTGGGCACCACTAGAAAGAGTCTATCCCCATCCTTTTGCCCCCTATCCTTCATCTTTTGCTGAGCATTGCAAAGACACCTTCTCAGGCTGCTTTTCCCCAGGCTCAACAGCCCCAGGTCTCTCAGCCTTTCCTCCTCACAGAGATGCTCCAGGCCCCTCGGCATCTTTGGAGCCTTCACTGGACTCTGTCCAGTAGTTCCCTGTTTTGAACTGGGGAGCCCAGAACTGGACCCTGGACCACTGCTGTGGTGGGTAAGCTCCTTTACATAAGCCGATGTCTTGGTTTAACAGGTTTATCATCCCACCCTCACTTGCTTCTCTGAGGGCTTTGGGAAGGAAAGTTGGCTCTGCCGCTCCTGTGATATCCCCTGGCTGGGAAGATCTTTGCTGGGCAGCTGGGTTGGTAAGAGGGAGCAGGGCAGATGAGATGGAACAGCCTTGTGCAAGCCTTAGAGTTCACTGAGGTTCCTGAGCATTCATGCTTCTTCCTGGATCAGGAGAGATCCCTCCAAAGGGGAAAAATCCCTGGCACAGCATGTGATATTCACACTACAAACTCTGCTGTTTCCACAGCACCATCCAGACCAGGGCTGCCAAACCCCACACCTGAAGCCTGGCAGCTGCCTGTGCCCCATCTCTACATGCAGAGCCATCAGCTGCAGCAGGGACTGTAGAGACATTGGTACCCTGTGCCAACACCAGCACTTCTGTGCAGAGACACAGACCTATTTAAGGAAGATTCTCAGAGTAACTCAGGGCTGAGAAAGCCCCTTTCTCCTCCTGCTCATGAAGCAGCAGCTCAGCAGCTCTCCCTTGGCTGGCACCTTGAGGAAAATAGTGACAGGGTTTGGGTGGGTTTGTGATCTAATTATAGTTGAGTTGTGGCCAGATCGGTTCCTGCAGCATCACTGTGTCCCATCCCTGCACCTCCTTGAGCCTCTGAAACCACCATAGTGAGGGAACTGGAATGGGGCTCACCAGTGGGTTTGGGCTTGATGCCAAGTCGTGGTGAATGTCAGCATCACTCTATCCCCTGTTGATTGTCTTCTAAACCAGTTTTCAGTGGTTTTGGTTTTGGTTTGGTTTTTGCCAATAGGCAAATGTGGCATTGAGTTCTTAGTGTTCATTAAGGTTGGAAAAGACCTCTATGATCATTAAGTCCAACCATCAACCCAACCCCACCATACCAACTAAATCATGTCCCAGAGTGCCACGTCTACACATTTTTTCAACACCTCCAGGGCTGGGGACTCCACAACCCACAGCCAAGCAAGAGCAGTGGTCATGGGGGGACCACAGATCTTGCAGTTCCCCCCAGCCTGGAGGCCTGGAATCAGGCAGGGTGTCCCCATGCAAACACCAGCATCCATGTGAATGTGCAGAAGCCATGTTTTCTCTTGCCTGCTCCCACCTGAGCTGTATCCCAGCAAGATGAAGCTGGATGAAGCCCAGGAGCATGAACCTGTTGCAGCTTTCCCTGGGACGGAACGTCCTGGCATTCAAGAGTCATCAGCCTGCAGTGCAATCCCCTTAATGGCGATGCTGAAAAAATGCTTCAGGCTTTGGTCATCTTAGCCATGATTCATAGAGTCATAGAATCAAATCAAATTTTGGCTGGAAGAGACTTTTAAGATCATTAGGTTCAACCATTAACCCAGCACTGCCAGGTCAGCACTGAAACATGTCTCTCAGTACCACCTCTACACAGCTTTGAAATCCCTCCAGAGATGGTGACTGCACCACTACTGTGGGCAGCCTGTTCCAGGGCTTGACAAGCCTTTTGGGGAAGAAAGTCCTGCAGACTGAGCGCATTGTGCAAACCATGGGTTTGGAGGATCTGGGCTTTTGGGAGCATTTTGGGTAAGAAAGAAACAGTCTTCAGCAGCTGTGAGATGCTCAGTACTGACTGAGCTCCTTTCTGGTTCCAGTGTCTTTGGTTTTGTTCTGGAGTAGATGCAGTGTAAGTAGGAGAGCAGAATAAGGATGATGTTGGAAGTCAGAGAATGGATTTGGAATGTAATAGGGTGCCAGAAATCTGCCTTCATGATCCCACTGTCACCAGGATGGTGCCATCGTTAGGGCTTTGTTATTTTACCCCAGTTTGGGGTGAGAAGCAGCCATGAGATCAAATTTGGGCTCTGGGCTTATCCATTGACAGTGTTAGGTGAGTCTGGGTTCTCCAGAGTGTTGAACCAAAAGGGAATAGAATAGAATAGAATAGAATTACCAAGGTTGGAAGAGACCTCGAAGATCATCGAGTCCAACCTGCCACCACAACCTCACAACTAGACCATGGCACCAAGTGCCACATCCAGTCCCCTCCTGAACACCTCCAGGGACGGAGACTCAACCACCTCCCCGGGCAGCCCATTCCAATGACGAATCACTCTCTCGGTGAAGAACTTTCTCCTCACCTCGAGCCTAAACTTCCCCTGGTGCAGCTTGAGACTGTGTCCCCTTGTTCTGGTGCTGGTTGCTAGGGAGAAGAGGCCAACCCCTTCCTGGCTACAACCACCCTTCAGGTAGTTGTAGAGAGCAATGAGGTCGCCCCTGAGCCTCCTCTTCTCCAGGCTAAACAGCCCCAGCTCCCTCAGCCTCTCCTCATAGGGCTTGTGCTCAAGGCCTCTCACCAGCCTTGTTGCCCTTCTCTGGACACGTTCAAGTGTCTCAATGTCCTTCTTAAAGGAAGAGCCATGGCACAGCTGCTACAGCCTCATCCTTACTGTGGGGCTGGACTGGGTTGGCTCAGCCCCTCCATGGTGAGTTATCCATCACCCGTGGGGGTTAAGAGCAGGATAGTTATTGTCAACCATGTCAGGGTGGAAGGCCAGGGCTTCAGCTTGCTCTCCTTGCTGGAGAAGGCAACATGTAAGCAATTTCAAGCCAGAAATAACCTTGCAAGAGTTTATTCTCCATTTCAATGTGTTCCTCCTCCATGGGGCTGGGGTTGTGTGCCCAGTGCAGGGCCATGTAGGCAGGGGACACTGTGGGGCAGGAGAAGTATGGGGGATTAGCTGAGAAGACTACCTTCCCTACTGCTGTGTTTAGTTTAACATCTTCAGACACCATTCTGATGGGGATTAGTGTGTGCCCAATGTCTGCAGATACCTTCTCAGGTCGATGTGGTGTTAGTAGCCACATTGAGGTTTATGACTTGGGAGAAGATTAAATGTCCCTGGAGGTCATGGAGTCCATGGGCACCATCACCTCACTGCACTGCTGCCCTCAAACCGCCCTGCCAGATCCTTCCTGCCTTTTGCCTCTTGATAAGGTCATCTTGGAGGGAGACTAATACCTTGTTCTGAGCCTGCTGAGGACCAAGGCAGCAGGAGAAGTTCTCAGTGCCCATTTTTCTAAGGCATTATGGGAACACAGGCAGCCCTAGTGCTGGTAGTACCTGTAAGGAGGGGGTTTCTCATGGGTGTTTCCTCTCTGCAGTCTTGGGAAGCCCTGAAGTGTGGCCTGAGCATACCAGGAGCTGCTCAAAGCTGGTTAGTGACTCTGGAGGTGAATGAACCTAATCTTTAGCTGCTTGATTGTAAACCTCGTGACATTTCATGCTCTTTCTTCATATCTGACCAAACCAGTCCTCTCGTGATCTCCGTAAGGTTGAGCTGTGCTGTTTGCTGCTCTGACCACAGCTGCTCATGGGAAGTGTCTGGGGCTGGTGCTTCCCCTCCACCCTCCAGCAAGGCTCCTGTGAGCCCTGAGGTGCTGCAGGACACCAGATCCTTTGTGGGATGCATCCTTCTTCCCAAGGTCCCAATGGGTGTGCAGGAAACACCTGATCATCAGATTTGCACGCTGGAAGCATGGTGGGTGGCCACAGCCCTCCACATATAAGGAGGTTGTGTTTCATACTCACAGTTGTGTTCTGGCTTTCCTACCTGCTCTGGAGGACATCCCATCAGCACATCATGCAGTTTTAGCTCACTGGCATTGTGCTTGCATTGACTCCAAGGGCTCCTTCTTCTTGTTTGGGTTCTTGGATTTGACCCATTGTGGCAGAAGCTGGATGAAGAGCATGGGGCAATGGTTACCTCTCCATGGCAGTCTGGTCCAGCTGGAGATAAAGGAGTAGGCAGCTTGGTTTTCAGATGAAGTTCTGGGTTGCCTTTGCTGTGGAGGTGTGTTATGGAAGAAGTCTCCAGCTGTGGTTTTGGCTTTCTTCGGGCTGGGATGTGTTGATCCCAAGAGCTGGTGGCCCTGGGGAGAGCTGCCTGAGGATTCGTGCCACCGCCCCTTCACTTCCATGCTGTTTTCTGGATCCCTTAGGGGCTTTGCACTGAGTAAACAGGGATTTCAGTAATGAACCAGCACGGTCATTAACTCATTTAGGATGGAGGACTCTGGTCCCTCCTCCTGTTCAAAACAGGGCCAATGCCAGAGGCAGATAGATCAGTGTTGTCCCCATAGACATCATCTGAGTTCACATGGGATTTGGTGTCCCCAGGGTGGCACAGAGAAATGTGTCCAGGTCCCCAAGTGTCCTGATCTTCTCCACATCTCTATGTGCCTTCTTGGAGACTTCCTACTCCCTCACTGAGTCTGCAGTGGTTTGAGGTCCTTTAAGGGGTTATCTGCCACCCACAACCTGTAAACCTCCTAATTAGCCTACAGGAGCATGGACTTCTAATTAGTCTGCAGGACTGTGGTGCAGCTGGAGCAGTTCTGCTCACATTGGAAAGTGCCCAAGCAGAAATCTCTCACCTTGGGTGGGCGAAAGGTCTGGAGGAGTCATAGAATCATGAAATCATGTTGGTTGAAAGAGAACTTTAAGATCATCAAGTCCAACCTTTAACTTAGCACTGCCAAGCCCACCACTAAACCATGTCCCTCAGCACCACATCTACGCGGTTTTGAAACCTCCCCCTGCCCAGGAATGGGCACTGCACCACTGCCCTGGACAGCCTGTTCCAGGGCTTGACAGCCCTTTTGGGGAAGAAATTGTTCCTCATGTCCAACATGAGCTTCCTCTGGTGCAACTTGAGGCCATTTCCTCTTGTTACTTTGGAGAAGACACCAACACCCACCTCACTCCAGCCTCCATTCAGGGAGTTGTAGAAAGTCAGAAGGTCTACTATCAGCCTCCTTTTTCCAGGCTAAACAACCCCAGTTGCCTCAGCTTCTTCTCACAAGAGCTCTCCTCTAGACCCATTACTCAGCTTCATTGCCCTTCTCTGGGCCCACTCCAGCACCTCAGTGACCTCGTTGGAGTGCGGGGCCCCAAAAGCAAACCAAGTATCCAAGGTGTAGCTTCACCAGTGTTGAGTACAGAGGGATAATCACTGCCCTGATCCCGCTGGCCACACTGTTCCTGATCCAAGCCAGGATACCGGTGGCCTTCATGGCCACCTGGGCACACGCTGGCTCGGCTTCAGCTGGCTGTCAACTGACACCCCCAGGTCCTTTTCCGCCGCACAGGCTCCAGTTCCCTCAGCCACAGCTCTCAAGACTTGACCCACGGGTTTGTGTGGGACCTCGTGAGGGAGCAGCCATCCGCTGCCTTTGCCACGGGGCCGGAGCTGCGCTGTGTCCCCAGGACGGTGCTTCGGAGGGCTCCTCGGGCTCGGTGATTCCAGTCACAGCGCCCTGGCCGCTGCTCATCCCTTGGATTTTTCCTGGGCGCTGGTGTTTGTGCGGCGCTGGCGGCGTGGCTGCCGTCCAAAGCCACTGCATTATTTATCAGCTGATTTAATAAAACTGCTGCTCAGCCTCACAACCTCGCCTTGGGGGTGGCTTGGATTCATGTCCAGCGCTTCCCTCACTCCCCAGTTAATGCTGCTGCTGCTGCTGGTGGTAGGGACCTGCCTCCTCCTCCCTCCATGACAGCAAGGAATAAAAAGATGATATTAATGCAGCAACCCAGGGTTATGGGGAGGTGTGAGCAGCAAATAAGGGAGGCACTGATTGATTTTCTTTTAAGCCTAAAGCTAAACCCTGTCTGAGTGATTCCAGAGAAAGTTGGCTGTGGATTGATGCTGCTTCTCCAGCCTACCTGGAATCAAAGCCAAAACTACCCCCAACACACATCCACCACCTCCAACCCCCTCCCCAAAAAAGGCAGCAGCTGCCTTCATTGATTCTCATCACTTATGCCAGGAAAAACAGAGAGGAACAGCACAGCTTCCCAGGTAGGCAGGGAAATGAGCCTTCTCTTGGGAAGCAGAGCAATGGGGGAATATTCATCAGATCCAGCTCATCTGGGAGAAGGAAAAAGCTCCGGGAATGGGCATGGGGAGGAGGATAAATGAAGCACATGGGTCTCATGGCATGACCAGGTTGGACTGATCATCAACACAGCAGATGCATGGGAGGCTGAGCCAGCATGGGTAACACATCTGGAACAGGTTGCCTAGGCAGACTGTGGATGCCCCCTCCCTGGAGATGTTAAAAGGCAAGCTGGATGGGGCCCTGAGCAACCTGGTCTGATGGAAGGTGTCCCTGCCCATGGCAGTATGGCTAGAACTAGATGATTTTTAAGGTCCCTTCCAACCCAGCCCATTCCATAAGTCTATGATTCTGTGCTCTTATTCTGAGCTTTGCACAATTTCTTAGGCTCCCAATATTTTTTTTTCCTTGAAGCTTGATATGGGGAGTGTAAACTTATACCACCACCCAGGCTGGCAGCTCTAGGGTGGCTTTTTTCCTCCTGTCTGCGTAATATTGGTGTTTGCTGAGCGTGTGTCACTTCAGGATCCAACCAGAATAACGTGGGGTGGGAAAAACAGGGCCACTGACTCAGCAGGAAGCGTGGCTGCAAGGAGAAACTGAGCTGGTTCAGGGATTTTGGGTTCCATGGGAAAAGCCAAATGATGTCTGAGGAGCTTTGTGGGTGATGAGCATGATAGAGAAGTGGGTGAGGATGGAAATGGTCTTGGCAAGCGTGGGAATGGCTCTGAGGGCACAGAAAAGCAAAATCTGTTTTGCAGGAGCATCATGGTCAGGAGAAGTGCAGGTGGGTAAGGATGTGAGCAAAGAGAAGCTGCTGACCCTGTGGCCGTGGTGCTGATGCCTCTTGATCCCTCACCATTCACAGATTCAGAGAATCACAGAATGGTTTGGGTTGGAAGGGACCTTAAAAATCATCCAGTTCCAACCTCCCTGCCATGGGCAAGGACACCTCCCATTAGACCAGGTTGCTCAAGGCCTCATCCAACCTAGCCTTGAATTCCTCTAGGGAGGGGCACCCACAACCTCCCTGGGCAACCTCTTCCAGTGTCTTACCACCCTCACTGTAAAGAATTTCTTCCTAACTGTGTCCCAGTTCTGCCAGTATGGCCATGCCCTCCTCTCCTCATCAGGAAGGACCCAGGCGTACTCACTGCCCCTGTAACCAGGTCCTAATTTAGACCAAAAAGCAGGGGAAAAAAATAATAGAGGCAGCAGCAGGCTGCAGAAGTTAAATTTAATTGAGGTAATATGGGTCAGCTTACAGACCCAGGACAGAGGAGCAACCTAATTCTCCCCAGCCAGCCCCAGCTAACCTGGTTTGCAGCACTGCTAGGGATCTGGAGCCCTGCTCTTATCCCCTGCCTGTATCCCTGCCTGCAGCCCTGCTCACATCCTTGCCTGCATGCCTGTCTATACCCCTGCTTGCATCTCTGCCCACAGCCCTGCTCTTATCCCTGTCCCAGACAATCAGCTGCCCACAGTCCTTGTTTATGAAAATACAGAGTATGCACAGGTGTGATGGGTTGAGGCAGAAAGAAATGTGGTTTTCCCTATTTTCCTTTTTTTAGTTCCCAGAAACCTGATAAAATCACTCATGGTTAGTTGTGATCCTCCACCTGCAGCCTGGCCACCAGCTCTACTCATCTTAGTGATGCTGCGGCACAACAGGTTTGTAACCAAACCTTCATAGGGTACCTGGAGCTGTCAGATCATAGAATCACAGAATGCTTCGGGTTGGAAGTGACCTTTAAAGGTCATCCACTCCAAGCCCCCTGCAGTCAGCAGCGACATCTGCAACTCCAAACAAACTCTGAACCCCAAACAACCTCACCTGGAATGGTTCCTTCTCTCTAGTCTGAATCTCCCTCTTTTAGTTTAAATCCATCACCCTTTGTCCTGTCAAAACATGTACTGATAAAAAAAACCCTACATCCTCATCTGTGTTCAGATGTGATACTGGGGTCAGTTTTGGGCCCCTCACTACAAGAAGGACATTGAGGTGCTGGAGTGTGTCTAGAGAAAGGCAATGAAGGTGGTGAAGGGTCTAGAGAACAGGTCTGGTGAGGAGCAGCTGAGGGAACTGGGGTTGTTCAGGCTGGGGTAAACAAGGCAGAGGGGAGACCTCATTGCTCTCTACAGCTCCCTGAAAGAAGGTTGGAACCTGGTGGGGATTGGTCTCTTCTCCCTAATACCAGGTGACAGGGCAAGAGGAAATGGCCTGAAATTGTGCCAGGGAAGGTTCAGGTTGGATATTAGGGAAAACTTCAGGAGTGGTCAGGCATTGGAACAGGCTGCCCAGGGAGGTGGTGGAGTCACCATCCATGGAGGCATCCAAGAAACATGTGGACATGGCGCTGTGGGACATGGTTTAATGGCCATGGTGGTGTTGGGTTGAAGGTTGGACTTTGACTTCAGAGGTCTTTTCCAGCTGAAACAATTCTGATTCTTATCAACACCTTTAAGCATTCAAAGGCCACCAGAAGGCATCACCAGAGCCTTCTCTTCTCCAGGTTGAAAAACCTCAATGCTCAGCCTGGCCTTACAGCAGAGGGGTTCCAGATGAATGTTTTCACCCCACACCCAATCTCCCAGAGGAATTCCCTTTCTTCCATTTCCATGCTCTGCAGGAGCAACTCTTAAAGCACCAGGTTTGGCTTCTGTGAAAAAACCCTGGAAAAGATGAAAAGAAGGGGGAGGGGAAAAACCTCTTCTCCCACTTTTGCTGTTTTGGGGGAAAGGGAAGCACCAGGGAGCAGCAGCACTGGCACTGGGGCTTTGCTTCACCAGAAGAAGGCTGTGACCTGTTTGCTGTATTTGAAGCTTGAAATAGAGCCTTATGAGTAATGTGGTTCAGGTGCTTATCACTAATTAATTAATTCTTTTGTACCTAATTAAAGCAGTGGCAGGTAATTCCTGGGGGGGGGGGTGGGGGGGTAAGCTAATGGGGTTATTTCTTTGCTGCTGTGAGTTGCTGGGTGATTCCCAAGGGTTAGGAAGGGTTTTTAGGCTTCATGTGAGTGGTACTTAAAATAAACCTCATAATAAAGGCTTGGTTTGGGTGAAGTCATCAAGAGGCTGTTTTCTCATCAGGATGATTTCTGCAGCCCTCAAGTGCTGCAGATGTCATTTGGGTGAGAAGGTTCTTGCAGTGTCAGTGAAAGAAACAGGTTTGGGTTTGTTCTGTCTGGGCTGAAAAAGGCTTTGTAGGAAAGCCCTTGACATTGTGCCTCACAGTTTCCTCCTGGAGAACATGGCTGCTCATGGCTTGGACGGGTGGGCACTTCAATGTGTGAAAACTGGTTGGATGGCACAAAATGTGGTGGGGAAGGGAGATGAATCTAGTTGGCAGCCAGACACCAGTGGTGTTCCTCAAGGCTCAGTGCTGGGGCCAGCTCCATTTAATATCTTAATGTCAGTGATCTGGATGAGGGGAATCAAAGGTACCCACAGTGAGTTTGCAGATGACATCAAGCTGAGAGTGAGCATTGATGTGCTTGAGGGTAGGGAGGCTCTACAAGGGAGCTGGTCAGGATGGATCAGTGGGCCAAAGCCAATGGGATGAGGTTCAACATGGCTAAGTGCTGGGTCCTGCACTTGGGTCACAACAACCCCATGAACACTCCAGGCTTGGGGCAGAGTGGCTGCAACCTGCCCAGCAGAGAAGCACCAGCATCCTGGCCTGGATAAACAATAGTGTGACCAGCAGGACCAGGACAGGGATTGTCCCCCTGTACTCAGCACTGGTGAGGCCACACCTCAAATACCGGGTTCAGTTTTGGAGTGCTCAGTCCAAGGACATTGAGGTGCTGGAACACGTCCAGAGAAGGGCAGTGAAGCATCTGGAGAACAGGTCAGGTGAGGAGCATCTGAGGGAACTGCAGCTGTTCAGTTTAAAGAAAAGGAGGCTGAAGGGAGACCTTCTGGCTCCCTACAACTCCCTGAAATGAGGCTGGAGTGAGGTGGGGGTCAGTAACTTTTCCCAAAGAACAATAGATGGGATAGGAAGAAATGACATGAAATTGCACCAAGGGAGGTTTAGATTGGACAGGAGGAAAAATTTCTTTGAGGAAAAGGTTTGAGAATCTTTGGAGCAGGCTGCCCAGGGTGGTGGTGGAGTCCCCATCCCTGGAGAGATTTAAAAACCATGTAGCTGTGGTGCTGAGGGATGTGGTTTGGTGGTGACCTGGCAGTGCTGCATTAATGGTTGGATTTGATGATCTTAAAGGTCTCTTGCAATTAGAATGCTTTTGTGATTTTAGGGTGAGCCCAGGAGCTTGGCACTATGGCAGGAGCTCCTGCAAAATCCACACCCTCCTATTCCCTTAGTGTCACAGGGAGGTTGTCCTTCAAGTATGAGACATGTTAGCTAAATTAGGGCAATTCAATTGCTTGCCCTGTGGCCTTCTGGGTTGCTGTATCCCAATGCTGATGGGCAGGCAGTTGATAAATCATGGTAGCCCAGGATTTAGAAGGTGGGGGGTTGCCCCTTCAGGAGCCAGGCAGGCACAGCCAGATAACAAGAATCCTTCTGCAGATGTGGTGCTGGCTGACATGATCCATTCTTCTCTCCTGTTTCAAACCTCATTTTTCACCTTCCCCTCAACATCTGGTAAGAAACAGAACCCCAAGGATGGATCTGTTAATTAACATGAAATAATAGCTCGTGGCTGCTTCCCTTAATTAATGGTCAGAAGTTCAGAGCTGTATGAGCAAATATTGAACTCCTGTTTTTTGTGGAGCAGGATCTCAATCCTTCCTCAGCAGCTTTAACCATCACTTTTGACTGGGACAAGGGGCAGGCAACTGGGATTTCTGAACAATGTGTGTGTGAAGAATTTCAGAACTGATTTGAGGTGGGTTTGGGATAAAATCCAGCACTGAGGGACTCAAGAAATCATAGGCGTGATGATGTGTCTAGTTAGAGCAGTTTTAGTTTTCTAGAGGTCACTCCATGAAGGGGGACAAAAGTTTTGGAGGGCTTGTCTTCTTTTTCTGGGACAGTGGAGCATGTTTTTCAGACCTAGAGTCTCCCTCACAGCAGAGCTTCTGCCCCATGGAGTAAGGAACAGCCTAGCCTGCTGCCATGCCATCAGGAGGAAACCACTTTCATGGAGTGCATTTTGGTACTCAAAAGGATTTTTTAACTTGGTCAATTCATTTGTTATTCCACGTGGATATTGCTGCTCCATTGGCTTATGGTGGGACTGGGTTGGTCCCAGCTGGCCCTGAAATCACAGCTGGGTTACCCCCAACTGCAGGAGAAATTACAGAATCCCAGCATGGTAGGGGTTGAAAGTGGCCTCTGGAGATCATCCAGACCAACCCTCCTGCTAAAGCAGGGCCACCCACAGCAGCTTGCCCAGGATCACAATGCACAGGTGGGTTTGGAATCTCTCCAGAGAAGGAGACTCCACAACCTCTCTGGGCAGCCTGCTCCAGGGCAATGATACCCTCACCACAGAGAAGTTCTGTCTCCTTTTCAGATGAAGCATCGTGGGTTCCAGTTTGTGCCCATTGCCCCTTGCTCTGTCACTATGTGCTTCTGAACAGACTTGCATCTTCTTGACTCCCATCCTTGAGGTATTGATCAGCACTGAGAAGATTAACACAAAATATGCTCAAGTATTTTCCATGACATCCACACAAGGTTATAACCAATGTTAGAAGGTGCATCAGCCAGGGCTGCAGACAGTGCTCTGGACCTCCAACCTGAGCGGGCCCCATGTAGGGCAGAGAAAAGCCTGCAGGATTGTGATGCCCTGAGGCTCAGCAGCTGGTTTTGCAAGGGTTTCCTGGACCTGATGGGGAGAAATCCAGGTGTCTGACTTACGGGAAGAAGAGCCACCATGGGAGGGGGAAGGAAGGGGAGAGCTCTGCTATGGGGATTTCAGGGCTTCTCTCAGCCTGCTCTGCACCCAGCCTGGATTTGTACCACCACCCTTCACCTGCCCCAGGCAGCTCCTGCTCCTCCCTCACCATCTCCCCCCTGTCTAAACAGCTTCTGCTCTACCACCACCATTTTTGCACCCATCCCAGAGCCTGGGGCAAGACCCTCAACTATCCAAGACACCACAGAGAGGAGCTCAGCCCCAGCAAAGAGGCCCAGGCAGCACCCGTGGATGATACCGGAGGAGTCATCAAGCATAGCCCTACCTAGCCGGGGGCCACCAGGCCCCCCGGCCTTTGTTGTCACCACCACCATCACCCAGTGTGCACCATGGGCACTCACCAGCAATGAGAGGAGGATCCCTCAGCCCAGATGGGCTCAGCTTGGGGCTTCTGCCTTTCCTGGGGGGATTAAATAGGGGAGTGGGCGGGGAGGGCCAAGTGGGCACACCTGGGGTGGGAGGGGACTCCAACAGAGCCCAGGTGCTCTGGGGTTTGTAGACTGGATGTTAGGGAAAACATTTTTCACAGAATGTGCTGCCCAGGGAGGTGGTTGAGTCACCCTGGATGTGTTTAAAGGTCGTTTAGACCTGGTGCTTGGGGATATGGTTTAGGGGTGAACCTTGTAGAGTAGGGTTATTGGTTGGACTTGGTGATCCTGAGGGTCTTTTCCAACCTGAATGCTCCTGTGATTTCTGTGATGATCAGTTGGGCTCCCACAAGCTCTGCCACCAGAAACATCTGCAGGACCCTAGGGGCAAAGCATGACCTGTCCATCTGTCCTTCCTGAGCACTTCTCTGCCTAATTCCCTCTTCCTTCCTTTTTTCCCCTGTATTTACTGTGCACTGGAGGTACTTTATCTAAGTACCTAAGTACTTAGTACCTAAGTATCTATCTAAGGGACTTCAAAGATGATATCTCCACCTTTCAGTCCCATCAGGGACACCACAGACAGCATGGTCATTGCTGAAATAGAAATCTCAGAATCCCAGGATGGTGGGAGTTGGAAGGGACCTCTGGAGATCATCTAGTCCAGGTACTAGATGGGTACTACTTTGCAGGAAGCAACTAATGGGGTATTTCTGAGAAAGCCTAAGGTTTTGAGGGGGAGCACTAGTGGGCTTAGGGTATTTCCAAAGCAGCATGTTCTTCTCTCAGGCCAGTTCCATACAAACTGGGACATGGTTTAATGGTCATGGTGATGTTAGGTTGGTAGTTAGACTCAATCTTAGAGGTCTTTTCCAACCCAAAAAAACACCTCTGATTCTATGATTCTATTAAATACAATTATTAACTGGGAGCACTGGTTGGATTTTCTTAAATCCTGGTAGGATAAAGCCTAACTGCAGCTTAAGGAGCAACCACATCCTTTACTACGAGGGTTTCTCTTCCAACCCACCAAAGGACTGGCAGGACAGAGGCTCACTGAGTTCCTGCTCTGCTAAGGGAGTTTTCACTCTTCCTGGGTGTGCTTTAACTGTTCCTTTAGTTAAAAAAAAACACCAGCAAACAACCCACCCCCTCCTCCCCAAAACACAACAAAACCGAAACCCAAACCTCAACCCTTCAATCAGTTTCATTTTTTCAGTGCTGTGCCACAGTGCAGAGCCGAAAAGGTGGTGATGGGGATGGCGTGACAGGATGCCATACTTACTGGTGTGTCACACCCAAATGTGACACCTGAGACCTTTTCTTTCCATGGGACAGCACAAGCAAGTAGCAAGGAGCCTGTCTGTCCTTGTGTGTCACCAGGAAGCCTCTCCATGAGCTTCTGTGGGTGTGGAGAGCACAGCGAGGACTTGCTGGGGGTCAGATGTGAGCTGGCAGAGGGATGGTGTTTTGAACCTGGATGAAAACTCAGGCTGTGGGAAGAAGGTGATGCTCAGCTGCAGCTATTCTTTCCCTCTAGTATTTGGATATCTTTATTCTCCAATATTTGGCCATCCTTGCTCCCCAGTATTTCAGCATCCCCATTCATTGGACACACTTATTCCTCAATTTTTTACCATCTTTATTTCTCAGTGTCTAACCAACCTCCCAGACCACCCATCCTCCCAGGGTCTAATCTGCACTGGTTTATCCCTTGGGCATTTAAAAGCAACCAGTTTTCCCCAGTGTTTTCCCCAAAACAATGACTTTTCCCTCATTTCCAAAGGCCATGGGCAGGGTGAGAGTTCACACAGCTTTTTGGCTTGCTGGAAATCTCCATGGATTGACAATCCCAGCAGTGTTCCCATGGTCCTGGAGCCTTGTGCCATCCCTGGAGTGGGAGAAGGATAGGTTGATTGGACAGATGGGCACAGTCCAACAAGATGACATTCAACAAGTCCAAGTGCCGGGTGCTGCACTTTGGCCACAGCAACCCCATGCAGAGCTACAGGCTGGGGTCAGAGTGGCTGGAGAGCTCCCAAACAGAAAGGGACCTGGGGGTGCTGGTTGACAGCCGCCTAAACATGAGCCAGCAGTGTGCCCAGGTGGCCAAGAAGGCCAAGGGCATCCTGGCCTGCATTAGGAATAGTGTGGCCAGCAGGAGCAGGGAGGTCATTGTGCCCCTGGACTCTGCACTGGTTAAGCCACACCTTGAGTCCTGTGTCCAGTTCTGGGCCCCTCAGTTTAAGAAGGACATCAAGACGAGGATGAGCAGAGGGCTGGAGCACCTCTCCTATGAGGACAGACTGAAGGAGTTGGGGCTGTTCAGTCTGGAGAAGAGAAGGCTGCGAGGTGACCTCATTGTGGCCTTCCAGGATCTGAAGGGGGCCTACAGGAAGGCTGGGGAGGGACTTCTCAGGATCTCAGGTAGTGATAGGACTAGGGGGAATGGAATGAAGCTGGAAATGGGGAGATTCAGGCTAGATGTGAGGAAGAAGTTCTTCACCATGAGAGTGGTGAAGCCCTGGAATGGGTTATCCAGGGAGGTGGTTGAGGCCCCGTCCCTGGAGGCGTTTAAGACCAGGCTGGATGAGGCTCTGGCCAGCGTGATCTAGTGTGGGGTGTCCCTGCCCATGGCAGGGGGGTTGGAACTAGATGATCCTTGTGGTCCCTTCCAACCCTGACTGATTCTATGATTCTATGATTCTATGATTCTATGATTCTAAGACACTTGAACGTGTCCAGAGAAGGGCAATGAGGCTGGGGAGAGGCCTTGAGCACAAGCCCTATGAGGAGAGGCTGAGGGAGCTGGGGTTGCTTAGCCTGGAGAAGAGGAGACCTTATTGCTGTCTACAACTACCTGAAGGGTGGTTGCAGCCAGGAGGGGGTTGGTCTCTTCTCCCAAACAACCAGCACCAGCACAAGAGGACACAGTCTCGAGCTGCGCCAGGGGAAGTTTAGGCTGGAGGTGAGGAGAAAGTTCTTCACTGAGAGAGTCGTTCACCATTGGAATGGGCTGCCCAGGGAGGTGGTGGAGTCACCATCCCTGGAGGTGTTCAAGAGGGGACTGGATGTGGCAGCTGGTGCCATGGCCTAGTCATGAGATCTGTGGTGACAGGTTGGACTTGATGATCTTTGACTTGATGATCTCTTCCAACCTGGGTGATTCTGTGATTCTCCTTTCCCAGGATACCCCTCTGGAGAGAGCCACTGTTTCCTATGAATGGTGGCAGGAGGGATGGGAGCAGATGTCCCAGGCTGTGCTGCCTGGTGGCTGGTCCTTCATCTGAATAATCTCTTTATTAAAAAAAAAACCAACAACACAAAACCAACCAGAAAAACAAGAAACCAAACTGAGAGAAGAAGGAAGTTGAGGTTGGTTGCCCTTTGCCTTTGTTTTGAGCTGTTAGGATGCCTCTGAGAAACCAAAAAGCTGAGACTTTCACTTTCGTGTGACACCCATGGCATGGTGACTTCTGCAGGCAAAAGGGACAGCCCTGCTGTCCCCCCAGAAATAACCCTCTGGGGCTGAGGCAGCCTGGCTCCATCACACCTGCCTTCCTCTTCCTCCTCTCCAAGTCTGGATGTGCCTCTTGGGGAAGGAGGTTTCTCTTGGAGCCTTGCAGCAGTGTGGATGAAGGGGACATCCTGTGCTAGGCTCTCTGCAAAGCCAGCTCCGGTGCTGAGCTCATTATTTAGTGCCTCAGGAAAATTAGGGAAGAGAAAGATCTTTGCTCTTCCTCTGTTCCATGTGCTGTGCATTGATAATGAGATTTAAATGTTCACTTTAATATTTTGATCAGTGATGTGGATGAGGAAATGGAGGTACCTTCACTAAGCTTGCAGATGACACTCATCTGGGAGGGAGCATTGATGTGCTTGAGGGTAGGGAGGCTCTGGGGCTCAGGGACCAGAGGACCTGGTCAGGCTGGATCAAAGGGCCAAGGCAAATGGGATGAGGTTCAACACAGCCCAGTGCTGGGTCCTGCACTTGGGTCACAACAACCCCATGAACACTCTAGGCTTGGGGCAGAGTGGCTGCAACCTGCCCAGCAGAGACCTGGGGGAGCTGGTTAATAGCCAACTGTGATGATCCAGTGTGTGCCCAGGTGGCCAAGAAGGCCACCAGCATCCTGGCCTGGGTAAACAATACTGTGACCAGCAGGACCAGGACAGGGATTGTCCCCCTGTACTCAGTACTGGTGAGCACCTCAAATACTGGGTTCAGTTTTGGAGCCCTCAGTCCAAGGACACTGAGGTGCTGGAGCAGGTCCAGAGAAGGGCAATGAAGCTGGAGAGGGGTCTGGAGAACAGGTCAGGTGTGGAGCAGCTGAGGGAACTGGGGGCGTTGAGTCTGGACAAAAAGGAGGCTGAAGAGAGATGTTCTTGTTCTCTACAACTCCCTGAAAGGAGGTAGTAGTGATGTGGGAGTTGGTCTCTTCTTCCAAGGAACAAGTGACAGAATGAGAGGAAATGGCCTCAAGTTGCACCAAGGGAGGTACAGGAACAATTTCTTCCCCAGAAGGGTTGTCAAGCCCTGAAACAGACTACCCACTACAGCGGGGGAAGTCCCCATCCCTGGAGGGCTTTAAAGACCCCATAGATGTTGTGCTGAGGGACTTGGTTTAGTGGTGACCTGGCAGTGTTGGGTTAATGATTGGACTTGATGATCTGCAAGGTCTCTTGCAACCAACACAATTCCAGGATTCTATGAGCTTTGCCAGCAGACTCAGAGCTGGCTGAGCTGGTGGCGGGCTGGGTCTGACCTTGATGTTGCTTTAAGGCAAAATTCAGCTATTTAGGTCTGCATAAGGCTAAGATGGGCAACACCCACCACAAAGGCTGCAGAAGCAATGGGGGTCAGGAACTGAAACCCATGGAGAGCAGCAGCATGGAGGCCAAAACAGGCATGCATCCCACCTTGCCCCAGTTTGGCAGGAGGGATGGGATGCTGGTGTGAGAATGAAGCCGTTTCCATGGAGACAGGCTCATGTTCCACTTGAGCTCCTTGTGAGTGAGTGCGTTATTTATTTATTTATTTATCTGCTGGCACATCTCTGAGAGGCCTTCTGCTGAGGTTTAAACACCTGTGTTGGACACAGGGCGTAAAAAATTCGACCTTGGCAGAAGGGAACAAAACCCCAGGGGATGAGGAACTGGGTTTTGCAGCTGTAACCACTGCTGAGGTTGAAGGTCCCGTGCCCCAGAGAAGAGGTGAGCTGGGAGGCCATGACCACACCTCTAGCACAGAATATGTGGGGTTGTTTTTTTTTCACTCAAGGAAATAATGACACGTGTGATTTGG
Source organism: Picus viridis (assembly GCA_033816785.1). Taxonomy (NCBI): domain Eukaryota; kingdom Metazoa; phylum Chordata; class Aves; order Piciformes; family Picidae; genus Picus; species Picus viridis. The sequence goes on along the minus strand of CM066585.1, from coordinate 34,174,478 downwards.
GCATTTTAAGGCTCTTTTCCAAGGCAGGTCTGCAGCTGGTGGTGAGATCAATGTGACTACTCCAGCTCCCACCCCCTGGCAATGTGGCTGCTTTGCTTTTTTCTTGTTCTCTGGGATATTTTTATAGTTTTTTCTCTATATATTTAGTAATTCTTTTTCAGCTGAGCTGCTTATTTTTAGTCATGGCTCTTAGGAAAAGCAACAGGATGCTATAAAAAAGCCCAGCCAGCCCTGGGTGAGGGATTCCCACGCTCCAGCCAGTCGGGGACTGTGATGGCGTGGCTCTAGGCTCCATTATCCACCGTGGATACACCTGGGGCTTGGGGAGGAAAAGGCAGCTTTCAGGAGATCCCATTGCCTAGATGGGGTCCTTGTCTGCCCGCCCTGTGAGACAGAATCATAGAGTCCTAGAATCAGCTTGGTTGGAACAGACCTTTAAGATCATCAAGTCCAAGCATTCACCCCAAGCTACCAAGCCCACCACTAGACCATGTCCCTCAGCACCACATCTACACAGCTTTGGAATCCCTCCAGGGATAGTGACTGCGTCACTGCCCTGGGCATCTGTGGTGGAGTAGGAAGGTTCCCCCACACACACACAAAAGAATCCACAGCTAACTCAGCCGGAGAAGCAGATGAAAGCTGTATTTTACAAGCAGATATGGAATGCAATAAATATGTACAAAAACATACAATATTTACAATATATACAGAAATATACAGGAATGTATGTAATACAGGAGACCTTTCCCCACCCCCCTGCGGCCAGGGGGTTCGGCCTGTCCCTCCCTTCTCCCTCCCTATCTCCCCTTTTTCCCAAAAGGGTTAGAGAGAAGGAGAAAGGAAAGTAATTAAAAGGGTGAAAACTTTGTTAAGCACAAAAGCGTTAGTTTTCTTATCTGGTTAGCAAGAATCGTCCCTGCGTAGCAAGCTGTTGCTTCAGAGAGAAAAGCAGGGCAGCCACAGTACAGGGGGAAGAAGAAGACTGCCTGCCCGCCCCCCCCGACTGAAAGACTAAGCCAGAACTTACAGCCGGGTTCTACCAATGAAATTGGTTTAGCATATCTTTGTTTTTATTCAGATATCAAAAACATTCAGCCAGAGTGTTCAGAAAGTGTCCCTTTTTTAAAGGCACAGCCTAAACCGGTCACAGCATCCTGCTCCTGTTGACAACCCTTCTGGTGAAGAACTTTTTCCTAATGTCCAACCTAAACCTCCCCTGGCACAACTTGATGCCATTTCCTTGCTTGCTCCTCGGGAGATGAGACCAACCTCCACCTCACTCCAACCTCTTTTCAAGGAGTTGTAGATAATAAGAAAGTTTCTCCTCAGCCTCCTTTTCTCCAGGCTGAACGACCCCAGTTCCCTCATCTGCTCCTCACAAGACTTGTGCTCTAGACCCTTCACCAGCTGCATTGTCCTTCTCTGGAAGTGCTCCAAATGCAGGGAGCAGGGAGCAATCTCAGCAGGAATAAGAGCTGGTAGCAAAAAATCATCCATTCCAGTACCCACCTTGGCATGTTTCATGAACTAAAAAAAAAAAAACACCCTGGTAGGAACAAGCCTCAATGCTCCCCCAAATCCTGCCTGCCCCAGTGGTGTTCACCCACTTGGCTACTGGCTGGTGGAAAAAATATTGGTGCATAGGTGGTGGAAAACGTGACATGTTAATGTAAATGTGACATGTAAGAAGTAGGGAGGTTCTGACTTTCACATCTTAAATAAGTTGTTCTTGGTGGTGGGTGTTGACATGAGGTGCTCTGAGGAGCAGCCTTGGGTCTTTACAGCAGAGTTTTCACCCTGGCAGATGCTTGTGGTTTTGGTTTCCTTCCTGCAGAGCCATTGCTTTCTCTTTTGGTTCAGTGGGGAGATGTGAGGAGACTGATTTTCTGCAAAGCAGAGAAAAACCCACTAGGAGGTAGAAAAAAGCTGGAAAATTGTGTGACAGGGGATGTGACCCACAGGTGGTGGGTGCCAGAGGAGGCCAGAGCAATGACAGGAGGGCTGGAAGCCCTCTGCTGTAAGGCCAGGCTGAGAGAGTTGGGGTTGCTCAGCCTGGACAAGAGAAGGCTCCAGGGAGACCTTCTGGTGGTGTCTTTCTGCTTAAAGGGGCTGCTCAGAAAGCTGGGGACAGGCTTTTGAGCAGGGCCTGTTGTGACAGGACAAAGGGTGGTGGCTCTAAACTAAAAGAGGGAGATTCATACAAGACAGAAGGAAGAGATTTTTGATGCTGAGCATGGTAGAGACACTGTCCCAAGTTGCTCAGAGAGGTGGTAGGTGCCCCATGCCTGAAACTATTCCAGGTCAGGTTGTGTGGGGCTCTGAGCAGCCTGCTGCAGTTGCAGATCTGACTGCAGGAGGGTTGAACTGGATGACTTTTAGAGGTTCCTTCTAACCCAAACTGTTCTGTGATTCTATGATTTTTGTAAAGACTAGGACCACAGCAACCATACCAAACTTCTCAGTAGTTCTCCCTGCTTCCATGCCTCTTTCCATGGTACTAAACTTCACTCTCGATGTGACTCCACCACCAGAGCAGCAACAGCCCATGGTGCTTGCTAGGAAATGGCACAACATCATCAAGAATGATATCTGCTGCAGTAGAAGAGTCTCAACAATGCAACAGCATTAAAACCATAGAATAATTTTGGTTGGAAAAGATGTTTAAGATCATCAAGTCCACCCACTGGATTTGGTGTACACCTCAGTGACCGAGATGACCTAGACGGCCACCAGCTTTCCCACCAACTCAGCACCAGCTGAAATGTGATGATTCACTCTGGTTTTGCAAGGACAACTAAAATGAGAAGCAGGAGAGAAGCACCCTGGTAGCCTGCTACTCAGACACCCCTCCAGCAAAGAGACCGGGGAGAGCTGAGAAGAACTAGCACATGAACCGCACAAATGCTTGAGCTGCACCTCAAGTGACATTGCAGAGCTTCGCCTGATGAGGACAGACCCAGGAGCTTAGGCTGTCTGGGATGCTCAATTGGAGTTGGGCTGTGGTGAAGGGAAGAGGATTTTGACAGCCTTCCCCAGGGAGATGCTTTTTCCACCTGACCACATGTTCTGTGCACCAGATGGTTACATCCATCCCTTCTCACCAGTTAAATTCCATCCCTTCTCACCACGTGTCTTACAGTGAGCTCAGACATGCCGTAGGGTGCATCAAAAAGAGTTCCCTTCTAGGGTGCTTTAAAAAGAGTGTGGCCAGCAGGTTGAAGGAGGTTCACCTCCCCCTCTACTCTGCCCTAGTGAGGCCACATCTGGAGTACTGGGTCCAGTTCTGAGTCTCCACAGTTCAAGCAGAACAGGGAACTGCTTGAGAGAGAAAGGGCTACAAAGATGATTAGGGGACTAGAACATCTGTCTTATGAAGAAAGGTTGAAGGACTTGAGGGATCTGCTCAATACTGATCAATAGCTAAAGGGTGGGTGTCAGGAGCATGGGACCAATCTGTTTTCAGCGGTGCCCAGTGATAGGACAGAAGGTAACAGGCAGGAACCTGAACATAGGAAGTTGCATCTAAACTTGAGAAGGAACTTCTTTACTTGGAGGGTGATGGAGCACTGGAACAGGATACCCACAGAGGCGGTGGAGTCTGCACCTCTGGAGATACTCAAAACCTGCTTGGATGTGATCTTGTGCAACCTGATCTAGGTGACCCTGCTTTAGCAGGGGGTTGAACTAGATGATCTCCAGAGGTCTCTTCCAACCTCCACCATTTTGTGATTCTGTAGGGCTCACCATAAGCTGGACAACAGCCACAAGCCCAGCTGCCAACAGCCCTCGGATGGTTGCCCACTGCCTTCAAACCTCTTCCTGTGCTGAGCACCTCACTGAATGCAAAAAGTCTGTGTCGCTGGGGGCCATGTGCAGGGGGCACAGGAGGGAGGGGTGATAGGGAAGGAAACCCACAACTTTTCTGCCTCCCTGGTGGCACATAGGACCTGGCATCTGCAAGGGCTCTGGGTTTCCTGGTGCCATAAACGGTAGAGCAACCTAACTCAGATACTTTGTTTTCTATATTCTCTTTGTCTAAAGGTTGGCCAAGAGGAGCAGATCTTTCCCTAAAGACAAATCACTGGTGAGACCTGATTCTGGTAAAACCTTCCCTGGGATTCCCAATGGGTAGAGGGTGGCTGGGGAGGGGAATTGATCCTGAAATCCAGCTGGACCTGGCAAAACTTACTCTCCAGTCACCTCTGAGCACAGGTAACTCCCTCAGTGCCAGATTTTTCTGTAGGTTCTTGGATAAGCTTCTTCACAAACATCCTTACATCACCCACTACAGGCTTGAGTGGAATAAGTGTGTCCAGCAGTGCAATGGAGGTAATTTTGCCTCTTTGCTCTTGTGAGACCCTACCTGAAGTACTGTTCTGGTGTCCCCAGCACAAGCAGGACATCAGACTGTGGAGTAGGTCCAGAAGAGGGCCAAAAAGATGACGAGAGAGCTGGAGCACCTCCCCTGTGGGGGCAGACTACAAGAGTTGGGGCTGTTCAGCCTGGAGAAGAGAAGGCTCCAGGAAGACCTTAGATCAGCCTTCCAGTACATGAAGGGGGCTACAAGAAAGCTGGGAAGGGACTTTTTACAAGGGCTTGTAGTAATAGGATGAGAGGGAATGGCTTGAAGCTGGAAGAGGGGAGATTTAGACTGGATGTTAGAAAGAAATTCTGTACAGTGAGGGTGGTGAGACATTGGAACTGGTTGCCCAGGGAGTTTATGGATGCCCCTCCCTGGAGGTGTTCGAGGCCAAGCTTGATGAGGCCTTGAGCAACCTGGTCTAGTGGAAGGTGTCCCTGCCCATGGCAGGGGAGTTGGAACTAGAAAATCTTAAGGTCCCCTCCAACCCATTCTATGAATCTATGAATCTATATCCACAGCTTATCAGTGTCCTCCCTAAAATGTCACCCTTGTCCCATCACCCAAGGGGCTAGTGGAGGGCTTGATGCACTCTGCTGTTGCAGGACATCCCCAAACAGCCCTGATTTTGAGCTCAAAGGCAGCCTGAGAGGTAGGGGCCAGCGTACCATGGCTGTAAAACTTTCAGCTGCTGGAAGAGCTGAGCTCTGGGTTTCTAGCTGCTGCTGCTGCTGGAGCTTGTGGCTGTTCCAAGGTGATGGAAAAACATCCGTGATCCAGAAGACGTGGATTTAATGAGTGTGTGTCCCACCCCCAGCCTGCTTGGGTTATAAAACCCAAGAAACAGGAAACTCCAGCATCCTGTTTAGCATCTCAATGTTCAAGTTGGCAGCAGGGACAAAGCAAAGGAGGCCAAGGGATATGGGACCATGCTGGGGCTGGGGAATGAGCCTGGCACAGAAGCTCTCGACTGTTTGAGGGGGGAGGCTGTTCTATGATTTCCTTTTGCCTTAGTGCCACCAGAGCCCTTCCTGTAAGGGCAAAAGCCAAAGTCTAGCTCATCTGGGATCTTGCTCCTGCAGACTGTGTTCCAGAAGGTCCCAGTGTCCCCTAAGCGTGACTGATAGAAGACAATGGGGAATGGCATAGGAGGCAGTGTATGCCTACCCATACACCTAGATGTGTAGTATGTCCCATCCCTGGAACTGTTTGGGGCTCTGAGCAACCTGCTCTCGTTGCAGAGGTCCCTGCTGACTGCAGGTTGGGTAAACTAGTTGACCTTTAGGGGCGCCTTCCAACCCAGCCCATTCTGTAATGCTACGATTCAGGGCATTTCAGGGCTAGGAGCAGCTCTCCCCCAGCCCAACACCTCACCTATTTGTGTTTGTGCCCACAGCCCATCCAGAGAGCACACCTGGCCTGCCCATGGCGAGCAACAACACTGCTAGCATAGCGCAAGCCCGCAAGCTGGTGGAGCAGCTGAAGATGGAGGCCAACATCGACAGGATAAAGGTAGACTGGCTCAGGAGCTGCCTGCTGGCTCAGAGGGGTGCTGCAGGTTGATGCTTGCAACTGAACAGCTGCCAAAAGCATCTTGTGGGAGCTGAGATGTGGTCCTGGGCAATGTTTGTTGAGGTCTACCAGGTTAAGGTGCTGTAACTTATCTATAGAAGGGGTAATGAAGGTGGTGAAGGGTGTGGAGAACAGGTCTGGTGAGGAGCAGCTGAGGGAACTGGGGTTGTTCAGCCTGGAGAAAAGGAGGGTGAGGGGAGACCTCATTGCTCTCTACAACTCCCTGAAAGGAGGTTGGAGTAAGATGGGGATTGGTCTTGTCCCCCAAGGAACAAGTTACAGGACAAGAGGAAATGGCCTCAAGTTGCACCAGAGGAGGTTTAGGTTGGACATGAGGAGAAATTTCTCCCCTAAAAGCATTGTCAAGACCTGGAACAGGCTGCTCAGAGCAGTGGTGGAGTCACCATCCCTGAAAGGATTTCAAAGCCTGTGGATGTGGTACTGAGGAACATGGTTGAGTGGTGACCTGGCAGTGCTGGGTTAATGGTTGGACATGATGATCTTAAAGGTCTTTTCCAAACAAAATGACTTCATGATTCTATACATGCTCCCAACGGCCATGACGGTAGTCAGCAGGAGATGCTCATCTGTGGAAGTACCACCTGGAGCCCTGCTGGGGTGTGTGAAGGAATGACTGTGCCCAAGCATCTCACACCTTCTCAAGAACAGGTCAAACCACTGTTGTCACAGCTGCAGTTAAAACTGTTCCTTGGGCAGTGCTCAGTGCTCAGCCTTGAAGATAGCAGGGAAACCCTAGAAGCAAAGTTCTCCTCATGCCTCTTTCCTAAGGAAGTCTCAATCTCGCTGGGAGGTGTTTCCTGCGCTCTGACCCTTTCTGCTCCACCATGATGGAACACATGGGACACATCTTCAAGCTTGAGAGCTCAGAGGATTTGTGTTCTGCACTGAGCTCAGGGGATTTGTGTTCTCCACCAGTGTGTTTTTGGACAACAGATGGTCCTGAGGAGAGAGGAGCTTGAAGCATTTCTAGGTGCTTGCGAGCAAAACTTCACCTCTGAGGGCTGAGGTGAGCTCTGGCAGCTGAGGAGTTCTGGCCATGTCCTGAGTAAATAGATGAGTTGGTGACTGTGGACAGCAGCTGTGGAAATCCCTGCTGAGGGATGGGAAGGAGAGCTGGCAGGGATGTAGTATCTACTAAAGGCTATGATCAAATCAAGTGAAGAATGTGAATGGGTGAAGGATGTGAAGGATATTCACAGGAGCATTCCCTGCCAGGTGAGCTCTGAGTTCCGGGCCCCAAGGTGAAGAACCAGCCCCACAAGGGATGTCAGTATGGTCTCTGGCCAGGCTATGCTCTATACCTTGGGTTTGGGGTGCTGTGAGCTCAGCCCCACCACTGGGATCTCTTGGGGTGGGATGTCCCCAGCACAGCCTGTCCATAATGTGGGGCTCCTTCTATTGCAGGTGTCAAAAGCAGCAGCAGACCTGATGGCGTACTGCGAAGCCCATGCCAAGGAGGACCCACTATTGACCCCCGTCCCAGCCTCAGAAAACCCCTTTAGAGAGAAGAAGTTCTTCTGTGTGATCCTGTAAACCCTTGAGGAGCCTGACCAGCACTCAGGCCACCCTGAACACTGATGTAGAGATTTTAGGAATGGGGGACAACCTGCTAAGTCCGCAGAATTTAAACAAAAACTAAGTAAAATATACAGCCTGGAAGCTCCAGAGATGTGCATGTTTAAAGAACCTGGCCACCTTTTGGCGGGGGGGGGGGGGGGAGGGAGGGGCGGAAATAAGATGATCTGCATTGATGAGGCAAAAGATCTGAAGTCTGTAGAGTTGCCTAGAAAGTAAAAAAAAAAAAAAAAAAAAAAAAAAAAAAAAAAAAAAAAGAGAAAAAAAAAGGAAAAACAAACAAAAAAAGAGAAGAAGACAAAATGATCTTGTAAAGAATAAATCCGTGCCACTTTCCTGCTCACCAAATTGTTTGTTCCCTATTTAAAGCACCAGAAGCCGTGCTGAGCAAAGTAACTGCCATGGATTGTGTATAAACCTTCTCAGAATGGCCTTGTGGGTTGCTTTCCAAACGTTGTTTCCAACCTTTCCTTGGTTTCGGCCGTCGGACGCCGAGAGGCAGGTCAGGCGATGATGACGTTACTCGGTGTTCGGTCTGGCGGTTTTGGTTTTTTCCCCCTTCTGGTGGCAGCGCAGTGCAGGGGGCGAGGAACCCCGGGTGGGTCACCAAAGGAACCAACAGCTCCTGCTTGCTCCCTGCGTGCTGGTGGCTCCACGTTTCCGGCAAATCCCTCCTTTCTAACATTTTGTCCATGGTTAGCTTCAGCTAAGTGAGTCCTGTGTTGTGGCTGGTGCTTCATACTCCTGTGACGGTGTTTGATGGTAGTGCATCTGTTCATCCGCTCCAGACTTTTCTTTTCTATCGTTTGGACATCATGTGCTGGTGGGAGAAGCAGTAGGGAGGACAACAAGATGGTTCTGAAAGCAAAGACAACTCCTGTGATGCCTTAGACGTGCCTGAAATACCTCCTGCATTGCAGTAGGTGCCAACCCCTGGGTGCGAGGGCTTGGGGAGGGCCCGGGCATTGTGGGGTAGCAAGAAAGCTGAAAATCAAAGTTAACCACTTCCTTCTGGGTCTTTCCTCTTCTCCTACACCTCTGTGCCTCTGTCCTCCTCACTTGGTCCCTGTCTTGCTCTTTCAGCTTCCAGGCAGTATCTCCTCTCCATGGGACTGGCTTGGGATGTTGTCCCATGGTGGCAGCCTGCCCTACGCGGGCATGCCGCTCTGTGGGTGATGCTGCCCTATGACGAGGCAAGTTGCCCAGAGAGGTGGTAGATGCCCCATCCCTGCAAACATTACAGGTCAGGCTGTTCAGGGCTCTGAGCAACCTGCTCTAGTTGCAGATGCCCCTGCTCAGTGCAGACGGGTTGGACTGGATGACCTTTAAAAGTCCCTTCCAACTGAAACCAGTCTGTGATTCTGTGATCCTCTGGGACGTTGCTCTACAGAGGGATGCTGGCCTACTGTGGGGTGCTGCTCCATGGAGGCATGTTCATCCACCACGGGATGTTCCTCCATCATGAGATGTTGCCCTGTGGTGAGATGTTGCCCTGTGGTGAGATGCAGCCCCATAGTCAGATGCTTCCCCAGGGTGGATTGCTCCTCCACCATGGGATGCTGGCCCACCACGGGATGCTGTTCCACCACGAAATGCTGACCCACAGTGGGATGCTGACCCATGGTGGGGTGCTGCTCTGTGGTGGGATGCTTCTGTCCCTTCTTGCACCGGCCAGCTCTCCTGTTCGCCCTGACATGATGGGTAGGGGCAGGGGAGCACCTTAGGGACCCATGGGGCCACTCCTTCAAGGAGGTGCCTGATACCTTGTTTACACACGGCCTGAGCTCCATGTCAGGCTGAGGAATTCTTCCCAGGCTCAGTTCATCCACAGTCAGCATTTTGGGGGACACAAGCCACCATTTTTGGCTCCACCTCAGGCTAAACTTTGGTGGATGAGGCTTGTCTTTCCTTTCCCTGCAGAACACCTCCTGGCTTTCCCCACTCATCTACAACCCCTGAGAAACTTTGGGAATTGTAAGTTAGGGATCAAAATTAGGTGGGCATCCCCTAGGGGTTTTGGAGGTCTGCAGTGACCACGCTATACCATATTAGCTTAACAATCCCTACGGATTCAAGAGGGCGATAGTCTTTGGGTACTTTTTTGGTGACTCTTTCTAGCCCATAACAAGTGCATTTTGGTTTTTCTACCTTTTCATACTCTTTTTCTAGTCTTCTACAGAGAAGACCAGTTGTTCTTACACTGGATTCAAACCTTTTTTGGCACCTGGGGACATTTATACAACACGAGTAGCCTAGATGGCCCCGAGCCCTCCCGTGGTGGCTTTCCACCCTCCCTAACCCTTCTTGTCCTGACCTTTTTTTCCAACAGCTCACGTAGCTTTAGGATGAAGGATGGATGAAGTTGTTCCCTCTGCAGCTGGTTTCACTCTTGGTGTTCCAAAGCAGAGGTTTCCAAACCCCGTCCCGGGTTTGTCTTTTCTTTTTCCTGCTGATTTACCGTCACAGAGAGTGAAGCGCAGCCGGTCTGACCCTGGCGGGGGGGAGGGGGTGGTGGCAGTGGGAGCTCCCACCCCACCCCTTCTCAAACGCTGCCCTGAAGTGGTTTGTAAGACTTTTTTTAACGACTTAACGTATTTTACAACTCAAATTCTTAATAACTGAACGGAGATATCAAGCTGCATGAAGAGTAAATGTGTATTTGGGGGAGGGAGGGGAGGGAGGGAGGGGGCATTTTGAATTAACCTAAACTACTCATGGAAGGTGTTTTTACGTTGCTGCTCTTCATTTTTTTCTGTTGGTAGTGGTGTTGACATTGGTGTGCTGCCAGGTATTTCACCTCAATATTTCTGTTTACACAGATCTGTGTTTGTTAGCCAAGTAGAGATCTCCTGCCAAGATCATTTCCACACCCCCACTCCCCCCACCAACTTCTCCTCACAACCAAAATACCAGTCATCTCCATCCTGGTGCTGGATTTCCAGCATGGGATCAAAGGCCATTCCACCCTACCCCCAGGCTTCTAAAGAAGTAATGGAAAAGGACTTTCTGGTTTTGACTGCCAAGGTTGATGGGAGAGAGTTTGTCCCTCCAGTGCCAACCCGATGCCGCCAATCTTTTGGGGAGGGGGCGGCTGTAACCACAAGCCAGTGTGGGGAGGAGGTCGGCGTTGTGATGTAGCTCATCCCCATCCCAGATGCTCTGTGTGTACTTGTTGGAAATAAAATTTTGGATTTGTTTCAAGCCTTTGGAGATGATGTTCTTTATCTGTGGGTTCCTTGGGCAGGTGGGTTCCCACCTTGGTTGCAGCTGGATCTTGTTCCAAAGGGGTTTAGGGGTCTCCCTGCTGAGCTGTGGGGTTCGGCAGGACCTTTGGTGCCCATCAACGACGAAATGTGAAGCCTCGCAAAGCTCCTGAGCCACAGCTTCTTGTTCCCACCAGATGAGCCAGTTCAGGGTAGGATCAGACTTGCTCAAAATCCCCATCACTCAGAAACTGAAAGGCATCTGAAAGCTCTGGCTTTGGTATCCATCCCTTCTCCTGTCACTTTCCTTTTCTCCCACCCCTGGCAGCAAGTACAGACTGTCCCTGGTATCACCTCCACCACAGCCAGCACAGGATCCAGCCTGGTACATCCCATAGCCCAGAGCAAGAATGGCCTCATTTGGGGCTGTTCTGAGGAAATTCTGAAGGTCTGAGCCCCAACTCCTAGCCTATAGCAGGAATGGCCTCATTTGGGGCTGTTCTGGGAAAACTCTAGGGGTCTGAGCCTCATCCTTGCGAGGGTGGGAGGCTAGGGAAGAGGAAATGGAGAGCAGGACTCTCTCCCTGCCCAGATTATTCACAAGCTGCAAGGAAGCAAAGCATCCCTGAAGTCCCCACTCAGATCCACCTCCCTTCCCCAGCGCTTTCCAGATTTTCCTAACAAATTGACCACAACCTGAATTTGCAGTCTGGTTTCACAGAGCTCTCACAGGCAAATAATTTCTCAGCTAAGGAGCCAGCCACCATTTGGAGCTGCTCAACCTCAGGTCATCTGTGAGGCCAGGAGCAAGGCAGAAGCATGGGGTTTGGAATGAAACCTGGCATGGATACCATGTAGGTATTTCAGGTTTCCATGTGTGATAAGAACAAATGCTGCCTGGAGATACTGTACTGCAGTTGTGGGATCAACTCTCAGCTCCCCATGCCCAGCAGCTTGGGCAGCAGGTGAAGGGAGGGGATTCTGCCTCTCTATTCCACTCTGCTGAGACCCCACCTGCAGTGCTGGAGCCAGCTCTGGAGTCCTCAGCAAGGGAGAGACATGGACCTGTTGGAGCAGGGCCAGAGGAGGTCACAACAATGATGGTAGGGCTGGAAGCCTTGTGCTGTGAGGACGGGCCAAGAGAGCTGGGGTTGTTCAGACTGGAGAAGGCTCCAGGGAGACCTTCTGGTGGCCTTTGAATGCTTAAAGGAGCTGATCAGAAAGCTGGGGACAGATTTTTGAGCAGGGCCTGTTGTGACAGGGCAAGGGGTGATGATTTCATAGAATCATAGAATCAACGAGGTTAGAAAAGACCTCAGAGATCATCAAGGCCAACCTATCACCCAACACCTCATGACTAACTAAACCATGGCTTCAAGTGCCACATCCACTCCTTTTCTGAACACCTCCAGGGATGGTGACTCCACCACCTCCCTGGGCAGAACATTATAATGGCCAATTACTCTTTCTGTGAAGAACTTTCTCCTCACCTCAAGCCTAAACCTCCCCTGGCGCAGCTTGAGACTGTGTCCTCTTGTTCTGCCACTGGTTACCTGGGAGAAGAGACCAACCCCTACCTGTCTACAACCTCCTTTCACATAGTTGTAGACAGCAATAAGGTCTCCCCTGAGCCTCCTCTTCTCCAGGCTAAACAACCCCAGCTCCCCCAGCCTCTCCTCATAGGGCTTGTGCTCGAGACCTCTCACCAGCCTCATTGCCCTTCTCTGGACACATTCAAGTGTCTCAATATCCTTCTTAAATTGAGGAGCCCAGAACTGGACACAGTTAAAACAGGGAGATTCAGCCTAGAGAGAAGGAAGAAAATTTTGATGCTGAGCGTGGTGAGACCCTGTCCCAGGTTGCCCAGAGAGGTTGTAGATTCCCCATATCTGGAACCATTCCAGGTCAGGTTGTTTGGGGCTCTGAGCAACCCGCTCTAGTTGCAGGTGTCCCCACTGACTGCAGGGGGGTTGGACTAAATGGTCTCTAAGATCCTTTCCAACCCAACCCATTCTGATTCTCTCCCTTTCTGTGTTCATCATGCCAGCTTAAAAATAAAAACCCCATCAGTGTCACAGTGACGGAGCGAGCCAACTGCCGCTCCCACGCCGCCGCTCCCGCTCAGCGTGCCAAGCCAGGCGGTGCTCAGCTGTTGCCATACCTCGCTGGCTCTCCTCCATTTCCAAGCCTTGTTCTCTTTCATCCTCACCTCCCCAGGCTTCAGCTCCGGAGCAGCAGCTGAGCCAGCAGCATCTGCTGAACTGGTGGAGGTGTGGAGAGCCCAGAGAAAGCGGAGGTGAGATGTTGTTCCCTGCACACCACGCTGCTGCCCACCCCAGCACTGGTGTGAGGTGCTGTATGGCTCATTAATGAGAAAAAAACCATTAGCACTAATTGCATTCATTAGATTTGATCCCTTTAGATTTTCAGCAGGCAACAGGAAGAGGAGAGGAGAAGCACAATACCTCATCACAGCCCCTGGGGATGGCTTTGCTCTGGGGGACTTGATGCATATTGCTACAGGAGGGGTTAGACCCAGCAGGGAAGTGGAACATTACCAAACCCAGGGTAAAATGGGATGGGTTTAAAAGGCCAAGGGCTGTCCTGTTGGTGATAAAGGCATAAGAAGTGGAGGAAGATCAGAGAGACCTATTCTACTGCAAGCACTGGACCATGTTGGTCACACTCAGGCAGAGGTTTCATCAGTGATCACTCTTGCTGGGGTGGACATAGAATCATAAAAATCACAGAATGGTTTGGGTTGGAAGGGACCTTTAAAGGTCACCTAGTCTAACCCCTGCTGCAGTCAGCAGCAGCATCTGCAACTACAGCAGCTTGCTAACAAGCCCAAGACCTGACCTGGAATATTTCCAGGGATGGAGCACCTACCATTTCTCTGGGCAGCCTGGGCCAGGGTCTCACCATTCTCAGCATCAAATATTTCTTTCTTCTGTCCAGTCTACATCTCTCTTGCACTTTAAAACTATCATTCCTTGTCCTACCACTGCATGTATCTGTAAAAAGATTGCCCCTTTAAGTACTGGAAGGCCACCAGAAGGCCTCTCTGGAGCCTTGTCCAGGCTAAAGAGCTGCAACTCTCTCAGCCTATTCTCATAGCAGAGGGCTTCCAGCTCCCCCATTGTTGTGGTCTTATCTCAACCTGATCCATCAGGTCCACATCTTCCTAGTCCTGCTTGTGCTGCTGAAGGCACATGCCCTCAGATGGCCACAGACCCCAGGGATAGTCCCAGTCTCCCTTCAACCACACCACAGGGTTTGTGCCTTCACTGCTCACTGCACACCACCACTGACATGTGTCACCAGCATGCTGAATCACTGGTGGGCTCCAGCTGTAAAAGTTGAAGGAGGCAGAGCTGGCTCCCTGCCTGCTGCAGGGAACCAGGAACAAGATGGAAGAGAGACAGTGAATGGGAGAGGAACAGTCCCAAAGGGGAAGGGGGTGGCAGAGGCACTCACAGTCCCACCTAGGGTGTGGCTGTGGGGAGGATTGGCTCAGTTCTGTGCCACTCTGCCATCACAGCTGTGCTGGCTGCCAGCTGGGAAGGGCTGGCACTGAGAGAAATGTCAGGATGAATACTGCATCGGCTTGGCGTGCTGTCAGCACCGTGTCTGGTGGTAGGGTGGGATGGGAAACGGGGTGGCCTCACTCCCAATCCAAACTCATCACTTTCCCCAGGCAAAACCAGCCAAAAACCCCCAACACTTAAACTGGCATCCTTCACCCACTGGCTGGCACTTAGCGCAGAGCCCTTCTGAAAGGTGCCACCAGAATAGAAACTTTTCCTGGACATTAACCACATCATCGCCCTAAAGATGATCAAAATATGTCTGGGAGCAAAGCTGGAGGATGATTTTCTTCACAGAAAGTGTTGTCAAGGCCTTGAACAGACTGCTCGGGGCTGTGGTGGAGTCCCTATCCCTGGAGTGATTGAAAAGCTGTGTAGATGTGGTGCTGTGGGACATGGTTTAGTGGTGACCTGGCAGTGCTGGGTTCATGGTTGGACTCAATGATTCTAAAGGCCTTTTCCAGCCAAAATGATTCTATGACTAGCAGCAGCAGCAAGGGAAAAAGTTTAATTACAAGCTAGACATGGCACAGAAAAGAAAGAGGCTCAGGCTCCGAACCCCCTATTTCTGCTTCCCAGGAGGACAATAAAATGTTGCTGAGTCAGCTCCAGGCTGGGGTGGGTCTCTGTGAAACTGGGATGATGGACAAGTGGTTTGAAAACTGTAAAAAAACCCAGGTATCTAAATTCTGGAGAGCAGAAGAAGAAGGAAAATAACTGCCTCTTCCAGAGTATCATGTCCAAATCCGGGCTGCCCAGTTCAAAAGAGACAGGGAACTACTGGAGAGAGCCCAGTGGAGGCTCCAAAGATGCTGAGGGGCCTGGAGCATCTCTGTGAGGATGAAAGGCTGAGAGACCTGGGGCTGTTGAGCCTGGAGAAGAGCAGCCTGAGAGGGGATCTGATCAATGCTCAGCAAAAGCTAAGGTGGGGGGCAAGAGGATGAGGAAAGACTCTTTCTAGTGGTGCCCTGTGACAGGACAAGGGGCAATGGGCACAAACTGGAACCCAGATGTTCCATCTGAACAGAAGGAAAAACTTTTTTGCTGTGATGCTGCTGAAGCCCTGAAGCAGGCTGCCCAGAAAAGTCAGTCTGCTTGATTCCAAACCTGCCTCGACACTGTGATCCTGAGCAATCCGTTCCCCAATTCAGCTCAGCGCGCCCCCTTACAGCCTAGGGAGGCCCAGTAGAACACAGTGCTCCATGGTACAGCCCAATGCCACTTCACAGAAATCACAGGAACATTCAGGTTGGAAAAGACCCTCAGGATCACCAAGTCCAACCAATAACCCTACTCTACAAGGTTCACCCCTAAATCATATCCCCAAGCACCAGATCTAAACAACCCTTAAACACATCCAGGGTGACTCAACCACCTCCCTGGGCAGCACATTCTGTGAAAAATGTTTTCCCTAACATCCAGTCTACAAACCCCAGAGCACCTGGGCTCTGTTGGAGTCCCCCTCCCACCCCAGGTGTGCCCACTTGGCCCTCCCCGCCCACTCCCCTATTTAATCCCCCCCAGGAAAGGCAGAAGCCCCAAGCTGAGCCCATCTGGGCTGAGGGATCCTCCTCTCATTGCTGGTGAGTGCCCATGGTGCACACTGGGTGATGGTGGTGGTGACAACAAAGGCCGGGGGGCCTGGTGGCCCCCGGCTAGGTAGGGCTATGCTTGATGACTCCTCCGGTATCATCCACGGGTGCTGCCTGGGCCTCTTTGCTGGGGCTGAGCTCCTCTCTGTGGTGTCTTGGATAGTTGAGGGTCTTGCCCCAGGCTCTGGGATGGGTGCAAAAATGGTGGTGGTAGAGCAGAAGCTGTTTAGACAGGGGGGAGGATGGTGAGGGAGGAGCAGGAGCTGCCTGGGGCAGGTGAAGGGTGGTGGTACAAATCCAGGCTGGGTGCAGAGCAGGCTGAGAGAAGCCCTGAAATCCCCATAGCAGAGCTCTCCCCTTCCTTCCCCCCTCCCATGGTGGCTCTTCTTCCCATAAGTCAGACACCTGGATTTCTCACCATCAGGTCCAGGAAACCCTTGCAAAACCAGCTGCTGAGCCTCAGGGCATCACAATCCTGCAGGTTTTTCTCTGCCCTACATGGGGCCCGCTCAGGTTGGAGGTCCAGAGCACTGTCTGCAGCCCTGGCTGATGCACCTTCTAACATTGGTTATAACCTTGTGTGGATGTCATGGAAAATACTTGAGCATATTATTTTGTGTTACTCTTCTCAGTGCTGATCAATACCTCAAGGATGGGGGGTCAAGAAGATGCAAGTCTAGCGAGACCTCACCTGAAGCCCTCAATATAGCAAGGACATGGAGCTGATGGAGCAGATACACAGGAGGGCCACTAAAATTATCAGAGGGTTAGAGCACCTCTCCTATGAGGACAGGCTGAGGAAGCTGTGGTTGTCCAGTATGGAGAAGAGGTGGCTCCGGGAAGACCTAATAGCGGCCTTCCAGTACCTGAAGGGGGCCTTCAAGAAGGATGGGGAGAGACTGTTTACAAAAGCCTGTAGTGATAGGACAAGGGGCAATGGCTTCAAACTGGAGAAGAGCAGATTGAGATGGGATGTTAGGAACAAGCTCTTTACCATGAGGGCAGTGGAACAGTGGAGCAGGGTGGCTGGGGCCCTAGGGCTGTGGGGAGCCTGTTCTAGTTGAGGATGCCCTTGCTTACTGCAACAGGGGTGTGGGGGGGTGGTGGACTAGATAACGCTCGCAGTTCCATTCCAGACCATTCTCTGATTCCCTGTGGCCCAGCAGTGCGCAGTACTCCCCAGTACTGCCCAACACTCTCCACTGCCCCCCAGCACAAACCAACTGCGCCTCAGCTCCCCACTACATGCCCATCCTCTGCTCAGCCCCGCCCGCCGCGTCAATGAAGCTGACGAGTCACTTCCGGTCCCAGCAGCCCCCTTCAACTTTCTGATTGGTGAAGGAATCTGCCTGTCGCCGTGCACCTGGCCAATGGGCAGGCAGAGCATGAGTTAGAGGGTGCTCCTTCCTCTCCGGCTGGGCCCGGCACTGCGCGGAGGTTCCGCCGGCGGTTCCGGCGCCATGTTCCGCCGCAAGCTTTCGGCGCTTGACTACCACAATCCGACTGGCTTCAACTGCAGGGGTGAGGAGCTGCGGCGGGGCCGTGGCACCCTGATTGGATAACCCTCCCCCTTTCCCGCCGCTATCCTCAAGTTCTGGCGGCCCTGGGCCCTTCTCTGAGGCCGGAGGCTGCCGAGGCGACTTGGCTTTCCCCCTCTCCTCATGCCTTGGGAACCTCCTGCTTTCACCCCCGCGGTGTCCCCGTGGTTACCCGAGGAAGCGGGGTTAAGGTCGGGAGGGTCTGGGCGTTAGCGCAGCTCTCTGGGCTCAGAGTTTAAGCTACAGCGCGGGAATGAGGGGAAATCCCGAATTATCGCAGGGTAAACCGACATCCTAAGGCGCTGCAGTGGGTGTACGCTGTTGGGTGGGCTTCGTGGCTCTTTGAGCGTTGTCTGGAAGCAGAGCAAAGGTAGAGATGCGATGCAGGGGTAGACAATGTCGCTGCTGTTCATGGTCTCATGCCATGACGAGCCTTGGCTCGCGTTATGCGAGGCGCAGGAGTCACGAGTGTCACAGAAAACACTCTCACTTGCTGCATGAACCTGCCTTGGGGCATGTCTGTCCTCTGCGTGAAGCACGAAAGTGGGGTGAATAAGAGTAGCCTGGTGATGTGGTTAGAGCCATTTTCTTTTTCATCAGTACATGTCGATGCTTTGAGGTTTGGTTGGTGGTGGGTGGTTTTTTGTTGTTTGGGGTTTTTTTTTGCTACACTTAACTTTTTTCTTGCTTGAAATGGCCCTGTAACAAATGTATTTATCCAGCGTGATCAGTCATAAGCTTCAGGGCATCTCTTTCCTTCAGTGCTTCTGGCAGGCTTGTTTCTGTTTCAAGAGATGTCATCTACTGGCATCTTCTTTAGATGTAGGTCTTAAGTTCCTTACAATTAACACTTCTTTTTTTGTGAGGGCCTGCTGTAACAGGACAAGGGCTGAAGGCTTTAAACCAAAAGCAGGGAGATGTAGACTGGAAAGAACAGAGAAATGTTTTGATGCTGAGGGTAGTGAGACTGGCTCGGGTTGCCCAGAGAGGTGGTAGATGCCCCAGCCCTGAAACCATTGCAGGTCAGGTTGTTTGGGGCTCTGAGCAACCTGCCCTAGTTGCAGAAATCCCTGCTGACTGCAGAGGGGTCGGAGTAGATGATGTTTAAAGCACACATGCACCTCAGGCCCTTCCCAAATCCATTGTTTGATTGTATGGTTTATTTTTTTCTTTTTGGGGTTCGTTTTGTCAGCAGAGAAGTTTTTAAAGGTCTTTCCTTCACACTTGTGGTGACTATGGCTGCTTCTTACAGCACAATCTATACAAGTAGGGCACTTACATCACTTAGACAGTTTTAAGCATCAGAGGTATCATTCTTGTCCCTGATGGGGAAAATCATGTGCTTACCCACTCTGAGATGCAGAAGGTTATTAAATTTGTTAACCTGGGATATTACAGTTTCATCCAAAGCCAAAATAGCCCAGTTGAAGGACTGGTGATAGCCCAGGGTGATGATCTGCTGTGTTCAGAAGTGAACTCTGTCTCTGAAGTGTAAGTGCAGGCTAATTGTTTTGTCCAGTATGAATGTCTTTGTTTGGACCACAGTCTTTGTACTGTGGAGTTCTAGCTCCCAAGTAACAAGGTGTTGGCTCAATAACCATGGTGAGTTGAGCCAACACTAAAGGAAGAAAAATGTATGTGTAGGGTTACAAGGTGTGTGTGCTGCTCATGAGGGGTTACTGCTAACATGATGGATTTATTCTTTGCTACCATTTTCACTTTTCCTTCTTCTCCTAGTGAATTACAACTATATTTCTAATAAAAAATAAGCTGTTGGGTGTAGCCACTCAACCATAGAAGTGACTTGAAAGATAAGTAACACTCAGTGTTAAGTTTTGGTCAGAAGTTGTCCTGGAGTATGTGATTTTAGTAGAGGAGGATGATACATCTAACACTCGGCCTCTAGTGAGACCACAGTTGAAGTACTTGGTCCAGGTCTGGGTTCCCCAGTTCAGGGCGACAGGGAACTCCTGGATGGAGTCCAGTGGTGGCTGCAAAGATGCCAAGGGACCTGGAGCTTCTCTGTGAGGAGGAAAGCTGAGAGCCCTGGGGCTGTTTAGCCTGGAGAAGAGCAGCCTGAGAGGGGATCTGATCAATACTCAGCCTCAGGGTGAGGCTCAAAAGAATGGGGCCGGACTCTTCTCAGTGCTGCCCAGTGACAGTACAAGGGGCAATGGGCACAAACTGAAACCCAGGAGGTTCCATCTGAACATGAAGAGAAATTTCTTAGGTGTGAGGATGCTGGAGCCCTGGCACAGGCTGCCCAGAGAGGTTGTGGAGTCTCCTTCTCTGGAGACATTCCAAACCCACCTGGAAATTGTGATCCTGGGCAGCCTGCTGTGGCTGCCCCTGCTTTAGCAGGGGGTTAGACTGGGTGATCTCCAGAGGTCCCTTCCAGCCCCCACCACTCTGGTTCTCTGATATCATTATGGTAAGCTAAGAGAGCACTCAAAGGCACCAGTATTTCTTTGAATTGGATAAAAACTTAAAGGCTTGGGTTTTGTTTTTTTTCTTCTCTTAGGATGTCAATTCATTGTTGCTTTGTTTATTTCTTCTGACAGATGAAACAGAATTCAGGAATTTCATTGTCTGGCTTGAAGACCAGAAAATCAGACACTACAAGATTGAAGACCGAGGGAATTTAAGGAACATACACAGTGATGACTGGCCCAAATCCTTTGAAAAGGTATTTCCTTGTTTCAGCCACAGTTCTAAATGATGAGGTCAATGACTGCTAACAGCTGCTGCTGTGGTTGAATGCAAATCATTTTAAGTATTTCTCCTGCCTCTGAACTTTTACATTTCTAGGAAGTTAAATGTATTGTTGGAGCCAAACTGTAGGAGTTACTGAGGTGATGAACTTTGATGCGGGCTTCACTCAGCTGTCTCTTTGCGATCTCTTACTTGCCTGATTTCATTCAGCTCTTCAAGTAGAAATAAAACTGACCTCAAAAGAACAGCTTTTTCTGCAGTAATGATCCTTATGTACCAAAAGGGAAATGGATGAGGCTGATGCCCTTGTAGGCTTTGTGCACATGTGGCAGAAAATTGCAGCAGCTCATCCTTGTGCCTCTTGCAATTCCAGCCAGATGATTGTTGTCTATGCGCATGGCAAGCAGCCATCATTTTGCAAGGGATCTCATGGAATTACAGAATGGTTTGGGTTCAAGGGGATCTTCAAGATCATCTTTTTACAACACCCTGCTATGGGCAGGGACACCTCCTACTAGGCAGGGTTGCTCAGGGCCCCATCCAACCTGGCTTTGAACACTTCTAGGCTTGGAGCCTCCACAGCTTCTCTGGGCAACCAGTGCCTCATTGCCCTCATGGGCAAGAATTTCTTCCTGATGTCTAATCTAAATCCAGTTTCTCCCAGTTTGAAGCCATCATCCCTTACCCTGTCATGCTGTGCTTTGTTAGAAGTCCCTCTCAGCTCTCCTGCAGCCCCCTTCAGGTACTGGAAGACTGCGCTGAGGTCTCCCTGGACCCTTCTCTTCTCCAGGGTCAAAGACCCCAACTCTCAGCCTGTCTTCGTAGGAGAGATGCTGTTTCCTGTGTGTGAGTTTTCTGGGTCACCGCAGGGCTGTTAAGCTTTCTCACTTGCTTCCTATTTTCTTTTCTCTCCACACAGCCCTGTGAGGAGCTGAAAATATTGCTCAGTACCCCTTCATCTCACTTTTTCCTCCCTGAAACCTCTTGATGTCCTCAGGAGGACTGGAGTTGCAGTGCTTGTGCTTGCCAGATGGAGAGGCTAAAGCATCCTGATACCATATCCCCGACACATTTTGTCTTCTCTTGTACACAGTCCCTAAGAAAAGGAAAATTACTTCTGCCCTTCAGAATCCTCATACCACCAGTACTGTGAAAACCTTAGGTAGTGTCATACCTCCTTCCTGCTCCACATGTGAAGTTGTTACTGCAGTTTGTTCTTTGTCCTTTGCTTTCCCTCTGCTTACTGTGGAAAATGAACAGAGGGCAAAGAACAAGGTATTTTGCTTTCTTTGGTCACAGTCTGACAATGAACAGCATCAGTAGGTGCCATTACTAAATGACCAGAAGATGATACGAGGGCTGGAGCTCCTCTGCTGTGAGGACAGGCTGAAAGAGCTGAGTTTGTTCAGACTAACAGAGACATTAGAGCAGCCTTGCAGTATTTGAAGGGAGCTACAGAAGAGCTGGGAGGGATTTTTTACAAAAGCATGGAGTGCCAGGACAAGAGGTAATGGCTCCAGACTGGAAGAAAATGGGTTGAGATTAGACATTAGGAAGAAACTCTTGCCCATGATAGTGGTGAGGCACTGGAACAGGTTGCCCAGGGAGGTTGTAGATGCCCTCTCCCTGTAAATGTTCAAGGACAGGTTCAGATGGGGCTTTGAGCAGCCTGGTGTAGTGGGAAGTGTCCCTGCCCGTGGCAGGGGGTTGGGACTAGATGATCTTGAAAGTCCCTTTCAGCCCAAACAACTCTGTGACTGTTAAGTGGCAGACTCAAGTTAAGGGTGGTTTGAAATGCTCTAAGATGCTTCAGAGGATCAGATGCCACAGCAGGGCATTACACAAGGATGCTTCTTGTTAATATCTCTTTTAAAAAGTCCCTCCCCAAGAAGAGATTTTTACAAGGGCTTCTTGTGATAGGATGAGAGAGAATGGATTCAAGCTGAAGAAGGGCAGATTTAGACTGGGTATTAGGATGAAATTCTTTACACTGAAGGTGGTGTGGAACAGGTTGCTCAGGGAGGTTGTGAATGCCCCCTCCCTGGAGGTGTTCAAGACCAGGTTGGATGAGGCTTTGAGCAACCTGGTCTAGTGGAAGGTCACCCTACCAATGGCAGGGGTGCTGGAACTAGGCAATCTTTAATATTCCTTCAAATCCAAACCAATCTGTGAATTTATGCATCATAGAATGTTAGGGGCTGGAAGGGACTTCTAGAGATCTAGTCCAACCCTCCTGCCAAAGCAGGATCACCTAGGGCCTTGAGCATCCTGGTCTAGTTGGAGGTGTCCCTGCTCCTGGCAGGGGGTTGGAACTAGATGATTTTTAAGGTCCCTTCTGACCCAAAACATTCTGTGATGCTATGAGCTGTGAGGTCTGTGGGAAAGTGGCTGGTTGCAACCCGTCTCAGTGCTCCTGGCTAATTTCACATGGGTCGATAACATCCATTTGTTCTCCTCTCTCTCTGCTCCGCAGTACATGAAAGATGTAAACTGTCCCTTCAAAATACAAGAGCGACAAGAGACAGTGGACTGGCTTCTTGGCTTGGCAGTTAGGCTGGAGTATGGAGACAATGGTATGGTGAATTTGGTATTTCAAACTGGTGGGGCAAAGGGGGCTTTCCTAGTCTGTTTCAATAAGTAGTCATCAAATTAGGACAGCATCAGAAATGCAGGCTGTTTCCTTCAACACAAATACAACCGCAGCCTGCTTGGTTTTGCCCCGTGTCTAGATGGGAACTGTTCCTCTTCAGCTCCCCTGGGACAGTGTGGTAGCATTTATTGTTTTATTTCTGGATATAGCCAGACCCCTGGTATATATTTATGCCCTGCTCCCTGTGGGATTGCCTTTATGAGAACTTGCTCTAAAGGGTATTAAACACATTTTCTTTAGGACCACACTTATTTGAAGAGATTATTCTTAGACCTTTGTTTCACAGGACAGGATCCTGAACCCTTGGGAACTAGTGTGAGGTTATGAAGTTGAGTTACATCTCAACAGGCAGCAGCAGTTTCATTTCCTTGTACTGAGTGTGCAGATATAAAAGTAATTACTGGTGGCAGACATCATAACAGCCAAAATACTCTTTTCTATTACCTGGAATTCCTGCAGAGCTGAGCTCTGCTCAGGACAGGGTTGGGATATAAATACCTGCAATCTGTAGATGCTTCTTGGTCCCTTATGATGGAGCAAATGAGCCAGCTGGACCTCAGGGGGTATGTGAAGATGAAGAAGCTGGAGGGTTCTGTCCTCAAAAGGCTTGAAAAACCCATGTGAGCTGGAGCTGAATGCTGCAGTCTATAAAACAAAGCCTTCACTGGGGATGTTTGACTCACTGATCAGAACCAGCTCAGATCTGTAGTTCCTGAGCTTTGCATATGCTGCTGAGGGAGGCAGAGGTCTAGTGCTGGTTGTACTGGTGGATTTCAAAAGCAGCTGTATGGTGCAGCTTCTTCAGCCTTCTGGGATGAAGAGTGTAGGGAAGAGGACATAACACCCTGTGTATGTGTGCAGCATGCTGTGATGCTGCTCAGGATAGCACACAAACCCTTCAGATAGGAGCTGTTAGGGTAGCTCACTGGAAGAGCCACTTTTGGGGTGCCTTAGGGAGCTCCAAAAAGCTCTTGAGCAGTGTCCACACCCTCAAAAATACAGCTATTGCAAGCTACAGCTTGGCTCTAAGCCTTTTATGACTAGCTCTAATGGTGTTCCTGTTTGTTTCTTCATTTTCCAGCTGATAAGTATAAGGATTCTACCCCTGATGGTGCTAAAAATACTGACAACACAGCAAAAAATGCAGAACCACTGATTAACTTGGATGGTAAGTGTGCAGCAACCTACTTACTAGGAATGTGTTCCAGGGCCTGTATGGTGTTCCTCAGAATGTCAGTCATTATAAAACTGTGCTACATGTAACTTTAAGCCCCATCTAAATGCGAAGTTCCTCTATTCTTTCACTGCTGGCTGAAATTGCTTCTCTGAGCAGTGTTTTGAGAGTTCCTTTGGGTCACGTGCACATGGTATGTTCCTGCTGCTCCATGGGAATCCCAGGTGTCTTCATGTGCACTGTTGGGGGGAAAAAGGGAAGGGGCAGAAAGGAGAATCTTTCCCAGCAGAATGAGGTGCACAGAGACTATCAGATAAAGAGTAAGATGGGAGGGTTCTTATCAGGGAATGAAGAAGCAGCTTAACAGCTTTGCAGAGAGCTCTGGAAAACAGAATCATAGAATCACAAACCAGTTTGGGATGGAAGGGACCTTTCACTTTCATCCAGTCCAACCCCCCTGCAGTCAACAGGAACATCTGCACCTAGAGCAGGTTTTTCACAGCCCTGTCCAACCTGACCTGCAATGGTTCCAGGAATGGGGCATCTGCTACTTTTCTGGGCAACCTGGGCCTGTGTCTTGCCACCCTCAGCATCAAACATATCTTCCTTCTATCCAGAGTAAGTCTCCCTCCTTTAGTTTAAATCCATCAGCCCTTGTCCTGTCACAGCATGCCCTTCTCAGATGTCTGTCCCCAGCTTTCTTAGACGCCCCTTTAAGCACTGAAAGGCCACCAGAAGGTCTCTCTGGAGCCTTCTCTTCTCCAGGCTGAACAACCCTGGCCTCAGAGGGGGTCCAACTCTCTCATCATTGTGGCCTCTTCTGGTCCTGATCCTGCAGGTCCATGTCTGTCCTATGCTGTGGCCATGAGTGCTTACTGTGGGCCAGGGGGAAATAGCAAGGTATCTTTTGACTATGGACTCTTTAACATATCTTTAAAAATAGTTTAAAAAGCTGGGGAAGCATGATAGCAGCATCCTTACCTCAGTGCTGTCACATATTGCTTGTTGGCTCAGTCTTCCCCAGATGTACCTCTCATAATCACTTTAGTTGTTCTGACTGCTAGGCATGTTCATAATATCTGAAAGTGGTGGCAGACAGCCACTCAAACTAGCCCTAAATCCCCCAAGACTTTTCCCATTGCCCCTTGTCAAAAAAAGGTAGTTAAGGATTGTTCCTAGCTTCATCCAGCAGGTTTGGCTCTGCTCTGTAGTGCTAGAAAGATGTAGAAAAGAGAAACCTTCATGTCATTGGCTTTATTACAAAGCTTTAACACAGGTTTCCTGTGCAGGAAGATATATGCAGAGCCTTTGGCACTGAAAACCACTCTCTCCGTGCTTGGATGATGTTCTTCAGCCCTCTGTTTTGTAGCCAGATTAAGTGGTTGTCCACTGCTGTTTATGTGGTGATTCTTCTTTCTTTTTACAGTGAATAATCCTGATTTCAAAGCTGGAGTGATGGCTTTGGCTAATCTGCTTCAGATTCAGCGACATGATGATTACCTGGTGATGCTGAAGGTGAGCTTCACACTTCTCACCTCCGTTCTTCCTCCTTATCCCCAGTGGCTGCTGGTTTTTTTAGGCATAAATGGAAAGTAAACCTCATTCTGTGTGCCTCTTCAAGCAGATAATAGCATAGGGTGTAAATCATGGAAATAAAGGCAGAGAGAATTATCCTGTTAGCAGTTCAATTGTAGCTGAGTGCCTGGAATTCCATCACTGAACTGTTGTCGAGAACACGAAGTGCTCAAAGGAGAGGAGATTGATTTCCAGTGCCAGAAATTAAGAGAAACTTGAAAACACAGAAGCTAAGGGAAGGAAAGGATGTTTCAAAACATTGTTGTTCCTTCTCACAGAATCCCAGCATGGTAGGGGTTGGAAGGGACCTCTGGAGGTCATTAAGTCCACCCCCTGCCAAAGCAGGATCACATAGGGCAGGTTACACAGGAACATAACCAGGCAGGTCTTGAAAGCCTCTAGAGAAGAAGACTCCACAGCCTCTCTGGGCAGCCTGCTCCAGCATCCTCACAGCAAAGGTTTTTTCCTCATGTTGAGCTGTAACTTCCTGTGTTTCAGTTTGTTTCCATTTCCCCTTGTCCTGCCCCATTGAAAAGAGACTGGCACCTTCATCTTGACACTCAGCCTTCAGATATTTATAGATATTAATACAATCTCCTCTCAAGCTGCTCTTTTTGCAGTCTAAACAGCCCCAGGTGTCTCAGCTATTCCTCATGAGATGTGTTCCAGTCCCTTCATCCTCATAGCCTCTGCTGGACTCTCTCCAGTAGTTCCCTGTCCTTCTTGGGCCTGTAACTGGACATAACACACTAGGGCAGAGTGGAGGTGGAGGAGACCCCCACCTTGGCCTGCTGGCCACACTCTCCTTAGTGCACCCCAGGATACCATTTGACATCTTTGCCACAAGGGCACTTTGCTGTCCCCTGGATAACTTACTGTCCATCAGGACTCCAAGATCCTTCTCCATGGAGCTGTGAAAAGGGCTATCAGGCAGAGAGGGAGACCTGGTGAATGGTAATTTTGAGGATGTGCAGCATGAGCTCAGCCCTTCTCAAAGTTCTTTCAGGTTGTCTTAAAGGATTATTGTAAGGCTGACAAATTGTAGCAGAGTTCATCCAATAGGTACTCAAGAGCAAAATGTGTTTCCTGCCTAAACACATTTCCATTTCTGTCACTAGTTCTACATTTTCCCACTTTTTTGGGGGCAGGAGTAGTTGGACAAACCCATCAGCCAGAATTTTCTTGCTTTTAATTGATGAGAATAGCCCTCTGCCATGGCAACTCATGCAGCAGCAGTGCTAATCTTCAGGGCTTGATCATGTGAGATGATCAAGCAGATGATCCCCTGCAGAGGGATCTCAACTGGCTGGACAGATGGGCGCAGTCCAACAGGATGGCATTCAACAAGTCCAAGTGCTGGGTGCTGAACTTTGTCCACAACAACCCCATGCAGAGCTACAGGCTGGGGTCGGAGTGGCTGGAGAGCTGCCAAACAGAAAGGGACCTGGGGGTGCTGATCGACAGCCGCCTGAACATGAGCCAGCAGTGTGCCCAGGTGGCCAAGAAGGCCAAGGGCATCCTGGCCTGCATTAGGAATGGTGTGGCCAGCAGGAGCAGGGAGGTCATTGTGCCCCTGGACTCTGCACTGGTTAAGCCACACCTTGAGTCCTGTGTCCAGTTCTGGGCCCCTCAGTTTAAGAAGGACATCGAGACACTTGAACGTGTCCAGAGAAGGGCAACAGGGCTGGGGAGAGGCCTTGAGCACAAGCCCTGTGAGGAGAGGCTGAGGGAGCTGGAGTTGTTTAGCCTGGAGAAGAGGAGGCTCAGGGGAGACCTCATTGCTCTCTACAACTACCTGAAAGGTGGTTGTAGCCAGGAAGGGGTTGGCCTCTTCTCCCTAGCAACCAGCACCAGAACAATGGGGCACAGTCTCAAGCTGCACCAGGGGAAGTTTGGGCTGGAGGTGAGGAGGAAGTTCTTCACCGAGAGAGTCATTCGCCATTGGAATGGGCTGCCTGGGGAGGTGGTGGAGTTGCTGTCCCTGGAGGTGTTCAAGCGGGGACTGGACGTGGCACTTGGTGCCATGGTCTAGTCGTGGGGTCTGTGGAGACAGGTTGGACTCAATCTTTGAGGTCTCTTCCAACCTTAGCGATACTGTGATGCTGATCAGGGAAACTCTTCATTCTACACCATAGTGATCAGGTTTGAAGTGTGCACGGGGAGGATTTGTGATCCCTGTTCAAGCTTGGACACTCAGGAGTGGGTGCTTAGGGAAGGCCAGAGGGTGCAAACATGCCAGAGCCATCTGGCCAGAGTGTGCAGAGAGATACTTGAAGTCTCGTTTTATTAATTTAGATCTGGCAAGCTGAAAGCATTTGTGTAATACAGTTTTCTAACACAAAAAGGCACTCAACATTCTCTTAAGCAAGCTCTGGTTTCACTGCTGGAGTTTTAAGTTCCTCCTCAAATCACTCTTTGGCCTCCTTCAGTTAGAAAGATTTATAGAGGTGTTCAGTGACGACTTTCTGGTGTCATTCTGACTTTAATCATGACCCAAACCGGGAGAAATCTTGTGGTAGGGTGGAAGCATGAAGCTGTAAGGCTGCTTCTGTCACATTTGGCTGCTCCTCAGGAGAAGTCTGAGGAATGTGTTTGACAGACCCAGTTCTTTCTGGTGGAAGTCTGCCTGCTTGGTGTTTCTTCAGTTATTTTTAGAGGCCTTTCCAGCTGTAGGTACCAGTAACTGATAGCTCTGGTATGATTTCATGCTCTGTACTGAAGCCAGTAAAAACAGATGAGCAGCAGGATTGTTAAAATCAAGGCTGTTCTTGTTCCTGTGTCCAAAAATAATTCCTTTCTGCCCTCAGTTGTTTAAAAACCTGGATGGGTAGCCTTGCTTCAGGTTCCTCTTGCATGTGGAAGGTGGTTTGGCATCTACTAGGAGAAGCTGATAGCAGGGTTATCTTCCTGAAGAAGCTGCATTGCTGCAGCATTACAGGGCTGAGAGCTCAGAAAACCAAAACCAGTGCTGCTGCTCTGGGATTGTTCTGGACTCGGAATCATTCGAAGACTGGAAAAGACCTTGAAGTTCATAGAGTCCAACCATTAACCCAGCACTGCCAGGTCACCACTAAACCATGTCCCTCAGCACCACATCTACACAGCTTTGAAATCCCTCCAGGGAGGGGGGATTCCACCACTGTCCTTGGCAGCCTGTTCCAGGGCTTGACAACCCTGGGGAAGAAATTTTTCCTCATGCCCAACCTTGATCCTCCTCTGGTGCAACTTGAGGCCATTTCCTTTTACCCTGTCACTTATTCCTTGGAAGAAGAGACCAACCCTCACCTCACTCTAACCTCCTTTCAGGTAGTTGTAGATTGCCAGAAGGTCTCCCCTCAGTCTTCTCCAGGCCAGAAAACTCTATCATTTCTTGGCTCCTAGTATTTTGCAATTTCTGACCCAGTAGTGAGTGAAATTCATAGTGTAATGTCCGTGTTTCTTCTGGCTAAGCTGCTCTCCTCCAGCCAGAGAGGCTATGCTGTGTAAGACACTACCTGCAAAGAGCAGTGCTCATCGAAAAGAGTTAATGTCTGAAAGTCTTCTATAAAAGTCTTTCACAAAACTTGAGTTTGGGATTTTTACTGGGTGTTAACATTGGCTGTTTTCCCTGGGAACTGTGGGGAAATGCATCAGGGCTTGAATTAATTCCTGTCACCCTTGTAACTGTTTCTTCTCAGGCCATCCGCATTCTGGTTCAGGAGCGCTTGACGCAGGACGCCATCGCCAAGGCTGGGCAGTCCAAGGAGGTTTGTATAGACACTGCACGAGCCTAGTGCTCACCAACCCCCAGGTGAGGTCAGTGTAGTGGGTTGAGGCAGCCCCCTCCCCACCACAGGCAAAATAACGACTGACAAACGGATTGCAAAAGTGATGGAAAAGTTTAAGTAGGAAAAAGGTGAATGTGCACAAAAGAACCAGAAATGGTGACAGAAGAAACCCCAGAACAGACCAGATACACCCCATCCCCACCTGAGGGTGGGCCCAAGATCCCCAGGGCTTGTTCTTGTTCCCCCCCCCCCCCACTAGGCTAGTCTCAGCTGGCCAGGCCTGAGACTGCCCATCCCCCTGCCCTTGGGCCTAGCTAGGCCCAAGGCCGGGAGACATCTCCCCCAGTTACCAGGTGCTGGCAAGGGAAGAAAGAGGCGGACCCCACGCAGGATCTTGTAGTGGTGCAGGGGATTGTGGTAGGAGATACCTGGTTTCCTGTGTCCACCCACTGGGCTGGACTTCTGGACACAGGAAGCACTCCATGCAGCAGGGGCATCCAGCCCAAACTGCCACAGTCAGCAAGTGTAGGTGTGAATGTTGGATATCTCCATCAAACTTCAGTCTGGTTGAGGAGGGTGGTGGAAGCTTGCTGAATCATGGAATGGTTTGGATTGGAAGGGACCTTTAAAGATTGTCTAGTTCCAACACCTCCCACTAGATGAGGTTGCTCAAGGCCTCATCCAAACCTGGTCTTGATCTTCACTGCCCTGACCTAAAAAGACCTAGAGGATTTTGGAGAGCTCTTTTTGTTTCACTTAGATACAAATTTATGTACCAATAGAATTGTTTAGGCTGGAAAAGACCTTCAAGATCATCAAGTCCAACTATTAACACTAGCAAGTCCACCACTAAACCATGTCACTCAGCATCACGTCTATACAGCTTTTAAATCCTTCCAGAGATGGGGACCCTGTTCCAGGGTCTGGCAGCTCTTTTAGGGAAGACATTTTTCCTAATGGCCAACCCAAACCTCCCCTGGTGCAGTTTGTAATTTCCTCTCACCCTGTCACTTGTTGCATGGGAGAAGAGACCACCCCACCCCCTGGCTCTAACCTCCTTTCAGGGAGTTGTAGAGTGAGACAGCCTCCCTAGAGCCTCTTTTCCATGCTGAGCAACCCTGGTTGCTCCTCACCAGACCTATTCACCAGACCCTTCAACAGCTTCATTGCCCTTCTCTGTACACACTCCAGCAGCTCAGTGTCTCATTCTTGGAATGAGGGACCCAAAACTGAACCCAGTATTTGAGGTTGGCCTCATCAGTGCCATTTTCAGGGGGACAATCACCTCTCTAGTCCTGCTGATCACACAATCTCTGAGGCAGTATTTCTGATGCTGCATGATGCGTGCTGTAAAATTGCTGTTGCCCTCTTCTAGTTATTTGCTAGATGACCCTTACTGTCCTGTGCAGCAGGCCTGCAGTTTGAGACTAGATTATCTTCAGAGGTCACTTCCAGCCCTCACCATTCTGTGATGTGTGACCTAGCCTTTCCTTGGAGTGAGTAGCCTGGACTCTGTAAACAGGCTGAAATGTTCCTTGTATGGAGTGTTTTGCACAGTACATTCACCTTGTAAATTCTTGAGGAACAAGGTATTGGATATCTACCTCCTTCCTCCCCACCTTCCCCAAAAAGGTGGTGAAGGAAACTCCTTCACTTAAAACCTCAGATTCTTCAGATGTGTTTTGTAACCACAAGCTGTCCATGTGCAAGATGTTTCAAGGGCTGACTGTGGCTTTTCAGGCCATCATAGCCTAAACATCCTGGTTCTTCATCTCCTCCTCTCTCCAGCCTCTAGCTGCTGGCCTTGGGTGTTTGTTGCAGCCAGAGAAGGCAGCTCCTCTTTTTCTGCAGGTGTTTGTTTAGAAGTGTCCCTGCTTATAGGGACTAGATGTGGTCAGAGGGAGCTCAAGTCCCTTCATCTTTCCTGGCAGCTGCTCAGGAAAGATTATTTATGGCCATAATGCAGCTCATGGTGTTTACTAAGTGGCAACTGCAGGTGCTCTGGGCTGCTGCACAGTAACTGCCAGAAGCTTTGGAACAGTAAATCAAAGCTTTGGTCTTCTGCATCCACAAAACCATTAAAAAAGAGCAGGGAGATGGGAAAGCAGCTGAGCCCATGTTAGCCAATTTGGGTTCTATAACTAATGATCATAAAAAGCTGCTTTTAGTTGGTGTTTATGTAGCTGTGCAGGGATCACGATGGAATTCTCTTTGTGTTTGGCAGAACAAGCTGTCATGAAAAGACTTCACTGCTCCTCAAAGCAGAATTCTTCATATTTAGATCCTCCTCAAAGCATGGTCAGGCCTGAGGGTGAAGTGTCAGTGAATGTGATGGATGTCACGGGGAGTGTATTCTCATGAGGAATGCTAAATTTCAAGCAGGGGGAGAGAAAAGAGAGGGGAGCGGAGGCAGGAAAGCAGCTTTGTCTGTGCCAGCAGTGATCAGCAGAATAGTGGTGGACCAGAGAAGTGGAGAAAATAGCTGAAAGCAGTGGAAAAGGTCCCTCCTGACCCAAACCATTCTATGAACCTATAAAGTAGCTGAGTTGCAGGATAGGAGAGGAGAAATAAACTTCTGCTTCTGATTTTGGCTGTTAATGGCCAAAATACTGGTCAGTGACTCTTGGGGTAGTAAGCTTTGTGCTTTGAATGATGTTCTGAATGTCTGACTGCATGGCAGGCGACTTAATAGACAAAAGGAGCTGTAATCAGGGCAATATTGAATGGGGAAGAGATAAAATGGGTACAGAGATGTTCTCTGACTGGAGGACTGCCCTGAGGAAACTCCTGCTGCTCTGCTTGTGGTTTCAGTGTAGTAGATAAAGTGAGATTTACCTTGTTGGGGGTGGCCAGCTATGTGTTTTTTTCAGGTAAGACATTGCACTTTTGGGTTCCTTCAGATGTTGTTTTGGAATGGCTGGCAATTCAGGGTCTAGGCAGGATCAGATTTATCCTGACAGACTCTCACTGGGCTTTCCCTGCCTGATGAATTAGGATTAAGTACAACAAATTCCCTCAGGATCGCTTTAAGGATGCTCTTGAAGGCCATAGCTGAGGCATAGCACAACAAAGTGGATACATTTCTTCCTTTACTCTGGAAGCTGTAAACTTGTTTTTCCCTTCTTGTGTCCAGGGAATGTAGTTTTACTGTTGACATTCCCAGTTACAGAGAATGTGGCTCCAGTGGTCAGGCCCACTGCAGAAGCAGCAGTGCTGCTCTATCAGGGCATCTCAGAAGGCCATCTGAATGTGCCCCTGTGGTCACTCAGTGTTGGAGGTGCTTGCAGTGGCCCTGAAAAATGCATCCTCAGAGAGCCAACTGAATCAATGTTTTCCTTCTCCTGCAGCTCTAAGGACACACTGGAGTGGCAGCAAGGTCTTTGCAGCCTGAAATACAAACCTTATTTCTTTAGAAGTGTATTTATGAGCTGGTGGACAGGTTCATCAGGAGCCAGCAGTGTGCCCACGTGGCCCAGAAAGCAAATGGTTTCCAGGGGTGCATTAAGAAGAGGGTGGCCAGCAGGTTGAGGGAGGTTCTTCTACTCCTTTACTCTGCCCAAGTGAGGCCACATCTGGAGTCCTGGGTCTAGGTCTGGGCTCAGCAGTTCAAGCAGCACAAGGAACTACTGGACAGAGTCCAGTGGAAGCTACACAGACACTGGGGGTGCTGGAGCATCTCTGTGAGGGGGAAAGGCTGAGAGACCTGGGGCTGTTGAGCCTGGAGAAGAGCAGGCAGAGGGGATCTGATCAGTGCTCAGCAAGAGCTAAAGGGTGGGGGGCCCTGTAAAAGGATGAGGCCAGACTCTTTTCAGTGGTGCCCAGTGACAGGACAAGGGGCAGTGGGCACAAAACGGGAACTCGGGAGGCTCCATCTGAACAGGAGGAGAAATTTTTGCTGTGAGGGTGCTGGAGCTCTGGATATGGCTGTCCAGAGAGGTGGTGGAGTTTCCTTCTCTGGAAAGATTCCAAAGCCACTTGGAAATTGTGATCCTGGGCAGCCTGCTGTGGGGGGGGTTAGACCCCATGATCTCCCAACCCCCACCATAATATTACTCAAAATTGTGTGAGGTGTTCCTAACAGCCGTTTGAACAGCTAACATTCGGGTGTGATTTTTAAGGTGGCTGCTGCACAATCATTTTGCCATACAGGCTGTGGAAAAGAGCCAGCTTTTGAGAACGAGGGAGTTCATTTCCCTCAGCATTTTGTTTAGTTGGTGGTGTTGTGACCAAGTCAGGATTTTTTGCATGCCCATGAGAGCTTCTGCACAACCCCCTGCTGTTCAGAAGGTTTACGGCCCCACTAGTTTATAAACCAAGGGTTCTGAGCTCAAATGTTTGTGTCGTGCAAGGCAAAGGTTGGAAAACGAGAGGCAATAAAAGCAATTTTAGTGTCTGCATTGTTTAAATCTAATTTTATGTGCATGTTGGAACATGGTGAGTGATTGCTTAGCATGAGCACAGCAGGAGGGAGTAAAGGAAGAGCGAGCAGCCCTTCCAAATGACCGCTCATAACGCATCTGCTTGTGCTGTCCTCACAGAGCTAGCGTTTAGGGACCTCAATGTTGAGCTTTATTCCGAAGCTTAGCACTCAAGCAAACCCTTCTGGGGCTGCTGGTGGAGGGTGCAAGTTCAGTTCTTGAGAGCCTCTCTTCGTAACAGAGAATTTTTACAGCTGTCTCTCCCATCAGCCAGTGCTTTGAAAACTGGCAGCTGCTAGGAGGCAGCAGTTTCTAGGAAGGTCCAGTCGGTGCTGGGGTTTTGTTTGCTGGATGTTGCTGGGTTGGGTGTTCTCTGGCAGCACTGCTGTTGGCCTTTTAAGGAGCGGATGTGGGCAGTGTGTATCCAATGGGGTTTGCCTGACAAGTGGAGTGATTAAACATGAAGGGGTTTCTGAGTTAATTCTCCCGGTTTGATGTTTCAGGGCTCCTGTGTAATCAAGCAGGATGACTTTTTGAAGTTACCACACACAAAAGCAATACTCAGGTGTCCTCTCCTTCAATTACCTGCTATAGCACTTGCTTTTATCTTGCAAGCATGCTAAATGACATTTCTCATTACAAAACCACATTTCTCTTGGAAAAGACACTGCAATAGGTTCCCCAGGGAGGTCCTGGATGTCCCCTCCTTGGGGGTGTGCAAGGCCGAGTTGGATGAGGCTGTGAGCAGTCTGGTCGAGTGGAAGGTATCCCTGCTCATGGGGCGGGGGTGGGGTGTTGGAACTAGATGATCTTGAAGGTGCCTTCCAAACCATTCTTTGAATCTATGAAACATCAAGACTAACCATTATCTGACTGGCTGCTAAATCATGCCCCTCGGCACCATATCTCTGGGTCTTTTGAACACTTCCAGGGGTGGGGATTCAACCACCTTCCTGGGAAGCCTGTTCCAGTGTTGAGAACCCTTTCAGAGAAGAAAGTTCTAATGTTCAACATAAACCTCTCCTGGTACAACTGGAGGCCACTTCCTCTCATTCTATCACTTCTTACTAGGGAAAAGAGACCAACCCCCACCTCACTGCAACTCCCTCTCAGGGAGTTGTAGAGAGCAACGAGGTCTCTCCTCAGCCTCCTTTTCTCCAGGCTGAACCCCCCCAGTTCCCTCAGCTGCTCCTCACCACACCTGTTCTCCACACCCTCCCTCCACCAGCTTTGTTGCCCTTCTCTGGACCTGCTCCAGCACTTCAGCGTCCTTCTTGCAGTAAGGGGCCCAAAACTGTACCCAGTACTCATGGTGTGACCTCACTAGTGTCCAGTACAGGGGCACAGTCCTTGCCCTGGTCCTGCTGGTCATATCTGACCGTTCTTTTTGTTTCTTAAAGGGTTTGCCTGTCGCTCTGGAGAAGCACATTCTTGGTTTCGACACGGGAGGTAAGCGTTTCTTAAGTGTTCCTTTTAACTGGTGATCTTTGCCTTTGACAAAGGACATTACTGTCAAAGCTGAGCCTAATGCCTCCAGTCACAAACCCTGCAGTGTAAAGGAAAGAGCCTCTCCCTTCCAGCTCGTTATTTATGAGCGCGCCTGAGCGTTTTGTTTTGGAACATAAAAGTCTAAATCTTAGCTGGGGAATTTGTCATTTTAGGGTAATGTTTAAATTACGGCCTGTAATGGCAGTCAGGAAGGAATGCAGCTCGCTGCTGGTGTCTTGTAGGTCTTGTTTCAGCCAGCAGAGGACATCTGTGTTGCTTCCCTGTGGTTTAGCTGCGCAACTTCTGCCCCACGTTCACCTAAATCATTCCTCGGAATGCGACAAACTGACCCAACTCGAGGGCTGGGTGAGGTTTTGCAGAGGGCTTTGCCACTCCCTAGCAGCAGGGGAGGGCGGTTTCCTCTTCCAAGTATGAAAACCATGAATGAAAGATGCAGCATTAAGCTAGATTAAGCCTTTCTTCAGATGGAAATGATCCACGTTTCTCCTTCTGCACCTCCCCCAGATGCCGTGCTCAACGAAGCCGCCCAAATTCTCCGCCTGCTGCACATAGAGGAGCTCCGAGAGCTGCAAACGAAAATCAACGAGGCCATCGTGGCGGTTCAGGCGATTATTGCTGATCCCAAGACTGACCACAGACTGGGGAAAGTTGGGAGATGAGCAGATAAAAGCTTTTACTCTCTTTGAGTCCCTTAAGTACCCTTAGGAACCACCTCCAACTACGGCATGCAGTTTGAAACGGTATCGGTTTACTGTTCCGAAAGCAAACAGGAAATTGAATTCTGACTTCTGATGGCTGATTCTTTTGTTTTGTTGTTCTTTAAATAAATGAAGCTGGGGGAAAACAGACAAATTGTTCTGAAGAGCTCCAGGCTGGCAAGTCGTCTTCATTGTGTTTGGCTTTGTTTTGAGAAGGGAGTGTTACACAAAACCCTTGCAGCTTCCTCTCATGTTGAGGTCCTGCTGTATGAGCAACTTCTTGAATCTGTGGAAAGTACTTCTCTTTGCTTTTATAGGTAGTTGACGAATGCCAAATAAAAGTCCTTTAAATTAGACCTTCATAAGCATGCTCTTACATACCCTAATTTATACTTTGTGGGATTTTTAGGTACCTAATGTCCAAAAGGATCTTGACAGGCCTGAGAAGTGGGCCAGTGTGAGCTGCGTGAGGTTCAGCAAGTCCAAGTGCAAGGCCCTGCATCTGGGTTGAGCCAACCCCTGGCACAAACGCAGGCTGGGTGCAGAGTAGCCCTGGGAAAAAAGCCTTGGGGGTATGGATTGACACAGCAATGCTCTCCTGCAGCCTAGAAGGTGAACTGTATCCTGGGCTGCATCAAGAGGAGTTTGGTCAGCAGGTCAAGAGAGGGGATTTTGCCCCTGTACTCTGCTTATGTGAGGGCCCTCCCCCCACCTTGAATGCTGCATCCAGTTCTGTATCCCCATCGTAAGGACACAGAACTGTTGGAGTTCACAAGGGTGATCTGAGGGCTGGAGTACCTCTGCTATGAGGAGAGGCTGGGGGAGCTGGGGTTGTTCAGCCTGGAGAAGAGAAGACTCCAGGGGGACCTTATAGCTGCCTTGCAATACCTGAAGGGAACCTACAGGAAAGCTGAAAAGGGACTTTTCATAAGGGTGTCTAGTGACAGAGTAAGTGGGAATGGTTTTAAGCTGAGGGAGAGTAGGGTTAGACTGGATCTTAGGAAGAAGCTCTTCAGTGTGAGGGTGATGAGACTCTGAAATAGGTTGCCCAGAGAGATTGGGGATGCCTCCTCTGGAGGTGTTTAAGGCCATGTTAGATGAGGCCTTGGGGCACCAAGTCTAGTTGAGAGGTGTCCATGCCCATGACAGGGGTTGGAGTAAATTATCTCTGAGGTCCCTTCCACTCTAATCCATTCTATGGTAATTTAGCACCAGACTTGGTCGAGGGAGGCGATGGACTTGATCTTAAAAGCCTTTTCCAACCAAAACCAATTCTATGATTCTACTCTATGATTCTCCACAACGGAAATATTTAAAAAGCAAAGGGCAACCTTAAAACCAACCATTTTATTCACTTACTGAAGTAACTTAGAAAAGAAAATCCCACCCAAGTGAAGCATTACAACATAAATGGCACTTCTGAACATGTTATGGTCTACACCGGGGTAGGCCTGGGAAGGCACTTCAAGGGCCCAACAGGCCCTGAGCAGATGGATTCTAGCATATTCTTCTAATATAAATACTAGAAGACATGCATTGAGGCAGGGGGAGACAACAGAATGGTCTCGTGGAAAAACTTCAGTGCCTTTGCCACTGTTACGCCACAGTCTCAGATCTTCAGAGTTGTCTCTTTATGGAACAACTTGGACCCAGCAGGATACTGAATCCAGAGCTCCCTGCAGGCACTGATTTGGGGTTGGGGTTTTTTTGTTTGTTTGTTTTGGGGTGTTTTGGGTTTTTTTGGCTAAAAAAGACCTGGTGGTCAGATTGTCAAAACTGTTCCAGATTCATTCCTTCTAATAAACCCCAACCTTTGAGTGAAATGAAAGAACAAGACAAAACTATGTTTACAATCTCCCTGCATAAGCAAGAGTGAGAATCATGGCCAGAGAGTCACAGGACCTTTTTGGGAGGGGAGGGGAGAGAGAGTGATCCATAGATGTTTTTCACTTCTTAAAAATACAGTAGTAAAGACTTGAGGTATAACTTCAACAATCCTCTTTTGCAGGGAAGTTGACCACTTCATTCCTGTGTGACCTGCTCTAGGTGATCCTGCTTTCAGGGGGGTTGGACTTGCATGATCTCTTGAGGTCCCTTCCAAACCCTAATGTTCTGTGATTCATTGGCCTTCAGCTTTAGTTGTGTGCAATGACAGTTGTCTGGGCCTGAAGTTGTTTTGGGTGCAAAGATTGTTGTTTCTGGAAATGGCAGCTCTTACTTCCTTGCTGCAGAGAGAAAAGGAGGTTTTCAGTGTGTCGAGCATATAGCAGCCCTCAGACAACCAAGGCGGGGTGGGGGGGAGGGGTGGTGGGTTGAGTGGTGGTTTACCTCCAGGGCAGTAGGGATAAACTGCTGTTATTCCGTAGAGATGTGATCGCTGCTCTGGAAGATACTCATCAGTGAAAGCACCAGTTTCTTTATCAACAGCTATCACACCATCCCTGGTGATAAAAGGAAGGGGAGAAAGTCTTTTACTCATCTTTGAAATGTGTGGGGGAAGTTACCTTGCCCCCTATCTACGTGCATTTAACAGGCAGCTATAAAGATTTGTCTGAACACCTGCAGAAGAAGTGGAAAGAAATTTGCCCCATAAAATTCACATCCAGCTCACACAGTGCATTTCTCTTTGGTGAGGCAGTCACCCAGCCAGCCTTCCAAGGAGAGATTAGCTCCCTGAGAGCCTTCTCCAAGCATGGCAAGCTCTTTAAGTGTTTGTTGTCATCTGTGGAGATCTGGCTGAAGTTGAGAGCTTCCAGCTGGAGCAGGAATAGAGGCAAGTTCCTGATGAAGGCCACGGGGGAGGGGGACGATTGAGGACAGAATCTTTCCTTTGCCTTCATCTAGGTTCAGAAACTTGGGCCAAGTTGAACTTTCAAACCCCAACCACTCTTTTTCTCCCAGGAAGCTGGGATTGTTCCTAAACAACTGATCTGAGCGAGATTTACAAGCCAGCTGAATGTGGTGCTGCAGGAGAGCAATCTGGTGAGATGCCAGTCTGGGGACAGCATTTGTTTGTCCTCCTCTGGCTCAAAGCCCCCTGAGCTGGCAGGACTCAGGCAGGGAGTGGCAGAGGCTGGCTGCTGGCCATGCAAGGGGGCAGATGTTCTTCCCTTACCGTCTCCAGTCTGTGTGGTAGAAGTGATTGGCGTAGCTGATGATGCTGAAGGGGTAGTTGAGGTTGTTCTGGACGATGCGCCGGCCTGTGCCGTCGGGGAATGTGCACTCCAGGTGCTTTGTTCCTTTTCAAATACAAAACAGTTACCAGGTCACCAAAAAAATCCCACTCAATGCTGAATCTAGCTTGAGGAGGTAGAAGCAACTCATGTTGTGAACTCCCCAGCCCCATCACACCAAGTCTGTTGGGGCAGGATGGTGGAAAGGGGACAAGAAACCCACGGGTAGCAATGGGCTAGAGACAGAATCGTAGACTCATGGATTTACTGAGGTTTTAAAAGACCTTTTAAGATCATTGAGTCCAGCTAGTAGCCCAGCACTACCAAATCCACCACTAAACCATGTCCCTCAGCACCATATCCACACAGCCTTCCAATCCCTCCAGGGACTGATCAATCCCTCCCCCTACCACCTTCCTGGGCAACCTGTTCCAGGGCTTGACAATCCCTTTGGGAAGAATTTGTTCCTATTATCCAACCTAGACCTCCCGCGCTGCAACTTGAGGTCCTTTCCTCTTGTCACAGAATTACAGGACAGTACGGGTTGGAAGGGACTTCTGAAGACCATGTAGTTCAGCTGCTTGTTCTTCAGGAGAAAAGACCAACTCCCACCTGGCTCCAACCTCCTTTCAGGGAGTTGTAGAGAGCCAGAAAGGTCTCTCCTCAGCCTCCTTTTCTCCAGGCTGAACACCCCCAGTTCCCTCAGCTGCCCCTCACCAGACCTGTTCTTCAGACCCATCACCAGATTCATTGCCCTTCTCTGGACATGTTTCAGCCCCTCAATGTCTTCCTTAGGGCACATAGCTGTTCCTTTCCCCTCGAGGTTTAGCACGGTATGGTGAAGTTACCTGCATCTGCCCAACAGAGCAGCTTGGAGAAGGGGTCAAAGGTCAGGCCGTTTGGCAAGCCAATGTCCCTATTCACCAGGACCCTCCTGTTGGCTCCATTGACCGTGGAAGTTTCAATTTTGGGTGCTTCACGATTCCAGTCCGTCCAGTAAAGGTTGCTGGGGAAAGAATTACATCATGAGCAAACAGGACACACACCAGTAAAGGAGTGGTAGGACCTTACCAACTTTCTCCACATTGCTGGTTCATGTCAGGGGAGAGGCCTGGTTTCCCCCTCCCAAGGCCTGATAAAAATCTTTACTTGATTTGAAGGAAAACCCCACAACTCTTTAAAAGAAACCCAGAAATGACATCAAACATGTTTACAGCCCAAACTGTAGCTCCGAGATGAGGGTGAGCCAAGGAGCAGCACATTTTGTATCTCAATAGCTCCCTGGAGGCTATAGCTTGTCTTCTTGAATGCCAGGTCTGCTTCAAAGCTGCTGATCATCATGACCATCCTGACACTCAAACAGCACCTTTGGCCAAATCCACAATTCTTAAAACAAAGAGGAGATAGGGAAGGAAGCCAAGCCCTCCTACAGGGTGTGCAACCTAGGAGAGCTGCTCCCACAGTTAGGATGGGGCCTTGACACAACCACATGGGCTGGACCCTCCTCTGAGGGTCCCACCCACCTGGAAGCAAATAGCCTCTCTTCTTGTTATTTCTTTCCCAAACACATGGCTCCTGCTGCAAATCCAGTAGTCCAGATCTGCTGGACCAGTGGCCAGTGGTCCAGGGAGCTGCCAGCTCCTTGCAAATCCCTCTGGAAATGCTGCTGCTCACCCTCGGACGGGGTCCACGGCGATGGCGCGGGGGTTGACGAGCTCGGTGTCGAAGAGGACCTGCCGCTCAGAGCCATCCAGCCGTGCCCGCTCGATCTTATCCAGCCCGCTGTCGGTCCAGAAGATGGCTCGGCGCAGGTGGTCCACCGCCAGCCCCTCGGGGCTGATCAGCCCTGACGGAAGGAGGGACGTGGTCAGTGGCTGGGGTCATGCTGCTCCTGCACCCGTCTGACAGCCAAGGGATGGAGGACTCCAAAGCGTGACACTCCCAGAGCAGTGATGGGCACAGGACCTGCTAAGATGGCTTTGGGCAGATGCCATTGGTGACAGGAGCCTACCTGAGCTGATCACGGTCTCTGGCTCAGCGCCTGGCTCCAGACTCGCCCGGCTTATGGTCCGGCCAGCCACGTCTGTCCAATAGATTGTCCTCTCCCGGCAGTCATAGTCGATCCCTACCACAATGGAGCCCTGCCGGCGTTGGGAGAGAGACACAGGGTGAAATCCTGACTGGGCCATGGCCAGGAGGCTCATTGAGCACTCTTATCCCACCAGCAGGCACGGGGAGCTGCCTGGGGCACTCTGCAAGATGCAGGAACTGGGAATGATCCTCAAATCCCTTCTCCATGGTAGAACCCAACACTGATGGGCTCCTACTGAACAGCCCTGGCTGACCCTTGCAGCAGAGGTTTTTAGGTCAGCAGTTGCAACAGCACACCCACATCCAGATGGGTTTGAAGGCTCAAAGAGCAACTGCTCCAACAGTGAAACCAGCTCAAGGAATGACCTTCAGGACGGGAAAGGGAATCATGGAATCACAGAATGGTTTGGGTCAGAAGGAACCTTTCAAGGTCATCTAGTCCACCCCCTCTGCAGTCAGCAGGGACATCTGCAACTAGAGCAGGTTGCTCACAGCCCCAGACAAACTGACCTGGAATGGTTCCAGGGATGGGGCATCTACCACTTCTCTGGGCAACCTGGGCCAGGGCCTCACCACCCTCAGTGTCACACATTTCTCCGTTCTCTGTAGTCTGAATCCCTCTTTCAGCTTAAAAAGCTTGGCAAGCTGTCTCAGTTCCCTGGGGTGCAGGGAGGGTCATAGCCCAGCTTCCAGCATTCCTCCTCCTCAGTCTGGCTTGGCTGGAGATGCACATGGCCACACTCCAGGAGGATTCCGAGGAAGGGAAAAGCAAGTTTGCAGCAGAGACATGAAGCTGGCAGCCAGGGTCTGTGACTGATGGCCAGGGCAGCTCAGTGAGCACCCATGGTCCTTCACAGCCCCAAGTCTGTGACCGGCTTCACTGCTGGGGAACAGATGGAGGAAGAGGTAAGAACTCTCCATCTCAGTGCCAAGGCAGCCAGCACAGCCAATGCCCCCACAAACCACCATCAGCCTGCAGGAGGTGACTCCTCAAACCATCACAGCTTGGACAAATGGTCCAGGGAGCTAGTTCCCAGGACTATATGAAAGGAGGTTGCAGCAAGGTGTGAGTTGGTCTCTTCTCCCAAGGAACGAGTGATAGGACAAGAGGAATTGGCCTCAAGTTGCACCAGAGGAGGTTTAGGCTGGACATTAGGAACAATTTTTTCCCCAGAAGGGTTGTCAAGCCCTGGAACAGGCTGCCCAGGGCAGTGTTGGAGTCCCCATTCCTGGAGGGATTTAAAAGCTGGGTAGAGGTGGTGCTGACCTG
This sequence comes from Picus viridis, assembly GCA_033816785.1. NCBI lineage: Eukaryota > Metazoa > Chordata > Aves > Piciformes > Picidae > Picus > Picus viridis. The sequence continues at coordinate 34,131,990 of CM066585.1, read as the reverse complement.
GCAGCAGGTTCAGTGGTGACCTGACAGTGCTGGGTTAATGGTCGGACTTGATTGTCTTAAAGGTCTCTTCCAACCAAAGCGATTCTGTGACTCTATCCAGAACTCATCAGCCAGTCCCTAACCTTCTCCAGTGGTCCCACACCCCAACCCCAGCACTGTAGCTACTGTACGTGGAGGGAGAGCAGGGTCTTGGCCTCCTCCTTCTGCAGCCGTGTGCCGTTGAGCGGGAGGTATCCGATTTGCTGTCCCTGCGCATAGAGCAGAAAGGTGCCTGCGGCTGGTGGGGACACGTCAGGCCGGGGCGAGGGCCGGACACTGGGCGGTGAGACGCTGGGGAGACCTGGGAGAGAAATTAGGTGGGAACAAGGAGAAAGATGGCTCAAGGAGTGTCAGCTTCTCTCTGTGCTTGAGCAGGAGCGGGGTGTAGCACCCACTGCGGGTCACCCTTGGGGCGCTTACATGGTGGGGTGCTGCCTGGCTCCGAGCGTGTGCCCTGGATCTCCCTGCCGCTCTCATCCACGCACCAGCAGTAGCCGCTGTCCCCATGGCACTGGAGTGGGGTGAAGTGTCCCTCCCTGTCACACTGTGGCACGTACTGGTCGCTGCGGGGGCTGCCACCGTAGTGCTCCAGCAAGCTCTGCCGCCAGCGCTCGCACATGGTCGGGGCACGCTCTGTGGGCTCTGGGTCAGGACGGTGACATGTCACCACCCCGCCGCAAGGCACCCCCTCGGCAAGGCTGGGCAACACGGGGCTTTGCCAGAGCCCCACGCTCCCCAGGCCTTGCTGGCTGCCCCACCATTCTGGAGGGGCACCATGGGCTTGGGGTTCTCCAGGGAGGAGATGGGGCACTGACCTGGGCTCCCACAGCGAGGGGGTGCTGCCCGGTGTCGTCCGTGTGCCGGCGATCTCCTGCCCCGCGGCATCCACGCACCAGCAGTACCCAGTGCTGCTGTGGCACTGCAGCGGCCGGTATCGTCCCTCCTCGTCACACTGGGGCATGTGCCCCTCACCCACAGGCGAGGGGCCTGGTGGCACTGCCCGTGGGTACAGCCGCTCGTGTTCGCAGGGGGTCAGCTGCTGAATGGCCTCTGCTGGCAGCAAAACATCCCCCCCAGAACGCTCAGTGGGTTCCATGCAGCTCTCCTGGACCCACTTGGCACCAAGTTTTGGCCCTGCTTGCCCCAGGGTGATGCTCTGCCAGCACCGTTTGACTTGCCCACCAGGGCTGCCCCTCTCCAGCCCATTTGACACCCCACGGCTGTCGCCGGGATGACAAAAGAGTGTTCTGATGGCCACAGTGACTATAACCCCATAGACCATGGCGCCCTAAAGACTCAGAAGTCTACCCATTCAACAGCATCCTGTACCCAGGCCATGACAGCAAAGCTGCAGGCAGGGTGGCTGGGAAGAAGGTCCCCTCTGCTCAGCACAGCCCCACTGTCCTCAAGCTGCTGGTGGCTGGGGCCAAACTGCTGCAGCCATATAGGATGGGCAAGGACAGGCAGGGATCTGCCCTCTCCAGCACCTTCTCAACACCTTCTGCCACCCCGCATAACTCATGCAGCCAGCCAGGGCATCTCCTGGGTGCCCACCCAATGCCATCAGGATGCTGGAGCACTGTGTGGTGGCACTGACCTGGGCTCCCACAGCGAGGGGGTGCTGCCCGGTGCCGTCCGTGTGCTGGCGATCTCCTGCCCCGCGGCATCCACGCACCAGCAGTACCCAGTGCTGCTGTGGCACTGCAGCGGCCGGTATCGCCCCTCCTCGTCACACTGGGGCACGTGTCCCTCACCCACAGGCGAGGGGCCTGGTGGCACCTCCCGTGGGTACAGCTGCTCGTGCTGGCAGGGGGTCAGGCGCTGCATGTTCCCTTCTGCCATTGGGAAAGCCAAAGCAACAGCAGAGTGAGGGTGGGAGAAGCCACCCCAGACAATGCTGACACGGCAGTGAGCTGGGCAGCCTTACCCTGCACGCACTGGAAGCCATCGCCCTCATATCCAGGTCGGCACTGGCAGGTGAAGGAGCCTGGCGTGTTGTAGCAGCTGGCAGCTGGATGACATGGGTTTTCAGCACACTCATCCACATCTGTGCAAGGAGAAGAGTGGGGATCAGAGAGTCACAGAAGTTAGGATTGCAGCCAGGATGGATTTATTTCTGATTCCAAGTGTTGCATCCCAGACTCCCAGCCCAAGCTGGGAAAGTGGGAGCAGAAACGGCTGTCTGCAGGCCGCAGCTTTGGGGCTGCCTCACAAAGCAGCAGCTTGAACCTGTGCTTGTGGTAATCATGGAATCGTAGAATTGTTTGAGTTGGAAAAGACCTCCAAAGTCATCAAGTCCAACCACCAACCTAAGACCATCACAGCCATTAAACCATGTTCTAAAGTGCCACGTCCACACATTTCTTCAACACCTCCAGGTATGGTGACTTCACCCCCTCCCTGGGCAGCCTGTTCCAATGCCTGACCACTCTTGAAGGAAAGACATTTTACCTAATATCCAACCTAAACCTCCTCTGGTACATTTCAGGCCATTTCCTCTTGTCCTATCACCTGATACTAGGGAGAAGAGATGAACACCCACCTGCCTCCAGCCTCCTTTCAGGGAGTTGTAGAGAGCAATGAGGTCTCCCTTCAGCCTCCTTTTCTCCAGGCTTAACACCCCCAGTTCCTGTACATGCTCCTCACCAGACCTGTTCTCCAGACCCTTCAGCAGCTTTGTTGCCCTTCTCTGGACATGCTCCAGCACCTCAATGTCCTTGTTGGAGTGATGGGTCCAAAACTGAACCCAGTATTCAAAGTGCATCCTGGGTCTTCAAATCTACACTTGGGTCAACCACACGCACCCAGCCCTTCAGCCACCTGCACCAGCAAAATCCAGGCTCAAGACCTCAAACAACCATGGGTTTCCCAACCTTCCATTTCACTTCCCCAAGTTCATTTTCAGAGCTGAGGAATGAGCACCAGGATTTTGTCTGGAAGACAACTCCAGGAGAGGGAAACAGAGAAAAGCATCACTTGCAAGAGAGGATTTGCTTGGATCAGACTCTAGTAGGAACCTGCTTAGTTCAGCAGCATTTGCATGAATGAAGAATCATAGGATAGTTTGGGTTGGACAAGACCTTTAAGATTCATAGAATGATTTGGGGTAGAAGAGACCTCAAAGGGACACCTTCCTCTAGACAAGGCTGTTCAAGGTCCAACCTGACCTTGAACACCTCCAGAAAGGGGGCATCCACAACCTTCCTGGGCAACCTGTTCCAGTGGCTTACTACCCTCACTGTAAAGAATTTTTTCCTAGCATCCAGTCTAAATCTCCTTTCTTCCGACTTCAATCCATTCCCTCTTATCCTGTTGCTGCAAGCCCTTGTGGAAAGTCCCTACCCAGCTTTCTTGTAGCCCCCTTCAGGTACTGGAAGGCTGCTCTAAGGTCTCCCTGGAGCCTTCTCTTCTCCAGGCTGTTCAGCTCTCATACTCTGTCCCCATGGGGCAGGTGCTCCAGCCCTCTGATCATCTTTGTGGCCCTCCTGTGGACCCACTCCAGCACTTCATCAAGTCTATCAAGATCATCAACCATTAACCCAGCACTGCCAAGTCCACCACTAAACCATGTCCCTCAGCACCACATCTACACAGCTTTTAACCCCCTCCAGGGAAGGTGACTCCACCACTTCTCTAGACAGCCTGTTCTAGGGCTTGACAGCCCTTTTGGGGAAGAAATTGTTCCTAATGTCCTTTCCTGGTGCAACTTGAGGCTGTTTCCTCTTGTCCTATTACTTGTTCCTTGGGGGAAGCGAGCAACCTCCACCTCAGCCATAGAGAGCCAGAAGGTGTCCCCTCAGCCTCCATCTCCCCAGGCTGAACAACCCCAGCTCACCCAGTGGCTGTGAAGTTCCACACCCCCCCAGCCCCGTACCAGAGCAGTTGATGCCATCACCGGTGTAGCCAGGCAGGCACTCGCAAGCGGCGTGGCCCCCAGCGCGGGGCAGGCAGCGTGCCCGGTCCCTCGGTGCACAGGAATGTCTCCCATCCTCACAGGGGTCAATTGCTGCAGGGACAGAGGGCAAAAGTGTGGCCAGGATGATCCCCATAGGGCACAGGGGTATGGGGACCCCGACTGTGGGGCTGGCACTTACGCACACACGCCTGCCCGTCCTCCGCCGGCCGGTACCCACTGCGGCACTCGCACCGGTAGCTGCCCGGCATGTTCAGGCAGATGGTGAAGGCACCACACTGGCTCGGACCCTCTGTGCACTCATCCACATCTAGAGGAATGGGGAAACACTGGGCATCCTGGTGATAGTGGGACACTCTCATTTTGGGGGTCTGACAGCTCCTGACACAGGCAGGACATCCTGCCCCAAGCTGCCTGTCCCATGCCTGCTGATTGCTCCATCCCCACCATGCTTCTGGAGCAGTTCCTCAGCAGCATGCCTCAGGTTCTCCCCGTGATTGACCCTAACTCTAGGTGCAGCTCTGGAAGACCAAGGGTGCTGCCATGCTGTGGCACATCACAGAACCATAGAATCATAGAATTGTTGTGGTTGGAAAAGACCTCTAAGATCATCGAGTCCAACCCAACACCAACACGGCCATTAAACCACTTGTCGAAGTGTCCACACGTTTCTTGACCATCTCTGGGGATGGTGATATCCCAACACCCCAAACTGCTGTGACCACCATGGTAAGGGACAGGGTGCACCAACCCACAGCCCCAGCTCACCTTGGCATCCTCGTCCCTCTCTGCGGTACCCAGCTGCACACTCACAGGTGTACTCCATCCCTGAGCCAGGTTGACACCGTGCTGTCACCTCACACGTGTGTGTGCCATCGTGGCATGGGTTCACTGCAGGGTTCTCAGAGTCTTCTGCAGGCAAGAGTTGGGGTTAGTGAAGGAAAAAGCCTAGGAGATGCATGGAACAACCATTCCCACTTATATCTGACATTGGAATCACTGTGGCGTGACAGCACAATCATCTCCTGCAGGCACTTGTGTCTGTGCCACCCAGTACCACCTCACCGCAGCCTCCTCATACCAGGAGCAGTTCAGCTCAAGCTGCTTGGAAACACAAGTGCCCTCTTTTGTCTGTTCTTCGAGCAAAGTGAACACATTTTAGCTTTGGGAGCAGGCAGCATCACCTGGCTGGGGCTGGCACCCTGAGGCGGGCACCTTGAGTCGGGCAGTGTGTGGTGGGTGGGTGATGGAGCTCACCTTGTGCTGAGCCGATGCGGGCAGCGAGGGCGTAGCGCAGGACATGCTCGTGGGCATCGTAGAGGGCAAAGGCTCGTGCCACGCTCAGCTGCTGCCGGGAGGGCAGGCGGGAGTGCGGGCAGCTGGAGAAGGTGATGTTCTGGTGCAGGCGGTAGGACAAGCTCTGGTTGGCTGTCCCAGCAACCAAGGCATACTCCCGGTGAGCAGAGGACATCACAGCTGCCAGAGGGAAAGAGGAAATCCAAAGGCATGGAAGAGAAGTGGCTTCAGCATTGATGTCTGCTGGATGCTGGGAATCGCTGGGAAGAGTGATTCCACAGAAGCACAGAATGGGTTGGGTTGGAAGGGACCTTTAGAGACCATCTACTCAAACCCCCTGCAGTCAGCAGGGACACCTGCAACTAGAGCAGGTTGCTCAGAGCCCCAAACAACTTCACTCGGAATGATTCCAGGGATGGGGCATCTACTACCTCTCTGGGAAACCTGGGACAGGGTCTCACCACCTTCAGTGTCAAAAAAATTTCTCCCTTCTCTCTAGTCTGAATCTCCCTGGTTTAGTTTAAACCCTCAGCCCTTGTCTTGTCACAACAGGTCTTGATCAGAAGTCTGTCTCCAGCTTTCCAGATCAGCTGCTTTAAGCACTGAAAGGCCACCAGGTCTTCCTGGAGTCTTGCTCTTCTCCAGGCTGAACGACCCCAACTCTCTCAGCCTGGCCTCATAGCAGAGGGCTTCCAACCCTCCCATTGCTGTGACCTCCTCTGACCCCACTCCAACAGGTCCCTGTCTGTGCTGAGGATTCCAGAGCTGGCCCCAGCACTGCAGGTGAGGTCACAGCAAAGCAGGGCAGAGGGGCAGAATCCTCTCCCTCCACCAGCTGCCCACACTGATGGGGATCAGCCCAGGACATGGCTGGTTCTAGGGATGTGAGGGAGTTTTGGACACACGAGGATGGTGTGTAAGAAACCAAACCAGTGCTTATGACAGGCGCCTACCTGAGCTGGAGTAGTGGTAGAGCTCCTTGTAGGGAGTGATGTGGATAGTGACATTCTCTGGGATAAATGGCACCTGGCCCTGGATGTGTGTCCTCAGGGTTAAGTAGTTGTCTGGCCCCAGGCCCTCTGCTGTCTGGGTGACATAGACCGTCTCCTGCCCTGGGTAGAAGGTCACCTCCAGGCTCTGGGTGAATTCAGCACCTGGGCAGCAAAAGGGAACAGGCATTTGTAGGATTTTTAGGGACACCTCCCCAAAGCATCATTCTCTGCTTCTCTGGCAACCCCATGAGGACTCACAGCAGGGAAGTGACAGCCAGCTGAACCAAGGAGATGACCAGAGCAGCCATAGGATGCCCAAAACCCCCACCCATAGCCCTCATCGCCTGCCCTAAGTCACATCAGCACACCAGGAGCCCTGTCCCTCAGAGCAGTGGGGTTTGGTTGCACATCCCAGCTCACCACTCACCAGTGATGCTGAATCCATTCTCAGAGCCAGGTTCTTCCAAGGCAAAGAGCCAGGCAAAGAGCCCCCGATGGGCAGGAGGGGCAGGAGGGCACGGGCAGCAGGCTGGGGCACCCCGCTGATGGCAGTGTAGGCTCGTCCATCGCTGCCCACGATGTAGGCATGAAGGTCGACGTCCTGGAAGCGGACGGACGCCCGTCCCACCATCAGGCTCCCGCTCACCTTCCCGTTGAGGCGATGCACAGCTCCTGGGTAGGGAGATGGGCACCCCTGGCAGTGGCCACCCAGCTACAGGGTGCCCATCCCTGCCACCTGCCCCACGTACCTTCGGGCAGGCACTGCCGCCCATTGCCATAGTAGGTGGCCCGGCAGTGGCAGCAGACACCGGTGGCATAGTCGGTGCAGAAGGCGTGTGGGGAGCAGCGCCTGTGGTACTGGGCACAGGTTTCCTTGCTGGTGGCGCTGTAGGTGAACACTGGGGACAAAAGGAAAGGGTTGGGGACACGGTGACGAAGCTATCCCTGATGCTGTCTGTGCCTCCTTGGCCCAAAAATACCGCCAGGAGATGGGGCAGCTGGCAGTGGTGGCTCCCGGGAAAGTCACCCGGGATGTGTTAGGGTCTGGAACCTGTTGTATGGTTTCAGGCAGAGCTGACAGAGGGCAGGAGATCGAGTGTCTGAATATTTTTGGGAGACAGCCGGCTGGGAACAAGCTTTGCTCCCCTGGGCATGTGCCATAGCAGCTCTGCAGCTAGCTTGGTGTCGCAGGAGATGACGGAGCCAGTCCTGGCCCCACACCAGGACTTAGAATCATGGAATGGTTACGGTTTGGAAGAGACCTCAGTCAAACTGCTAACTCATCACTGCCAGGTCACCACTAAACCATGTCCCTCAGCATGACATCTATGAAGCTTTTCAAGCCCTCCAAGGATGGGGACTCCACCACCACACTGGGCAGCTTGTTCCAGGGCTTGCCAACCCTTCTAGGGAAGACATTTCTCCTAATGTCCAACCTAAACTTCCCCTGCTGCAGCTTGAGTCTGTTTCCTCTCATCCTATCACTTGTTAGAGGGAAAAGAGACTGACCCCCACCTGGCTCCAATCTCCTGTCAGGGAGTTGTAGAGTAAGGGCTCCTCCCAGCCTCCTTTTCTCCAGGCTAAACAACCCCAGTTCCCTCACATCTGTTTTCCAGACCCTTCACCAGCTTCATTGCCCTTCTCTGGACCTGTTCCAGCACCTCAACGTCCTTCTTGGAGCGAGAGGCCCAGAACTTAACCCAGAACTCCAAGCACAGCCACACCAAAGTGCAGTACTGAGTACAGGAGGACAATCCCTGCCCTGCTCCTGCTGGCCACACTATTGCTGATCCATGCCAGGATGCTGTTGGCCTTCTTGGCCACCTGGACACACACTGACTCATCTGCAGCCAGCTGTCAACCAACACACCCAGGTCCTTGTGCCTGAGCTACCCATCCCCTGAGCTACCCTTCCTGCAAGGGGGAGCATAGCACTAGCAAGCCCAGCAGGCAGGGACATAAGGCTCCAGCAGCCCCTTGGAAGCAGGACTTGGCTTGGAGGAGGTGGAAGAGCAGCAGCTTTGCAAGAGTGATGCCAGCCCATGCCAGCTCCAGCTGCTCAGGAAGAGATGAGCTTGCAGCAAAGGGGCATCTTTTAGGGAGCCACTCACCACGAGATGTCCCAGTCTGGTCACTGGAGGGTCTGTGGTCACTCACCATCAGGGTTAAAATGCTCATCCTCCTCCACACCGACACCATGATGCCCAGAGCTGTAGGAGGAGGGGTTGGCAGAGTAGCTCTGCCGGATGCCACCGTCCCCACGCAGGTGCAGGCGGCAGGTCTGCTCCTGCCCAGGGGGGACAGGCAGGGCCCTGGGGACGAAGCCCAGCAGCGCCGAGGTGCGGTGTCCGTGGCTGGGATGCGGTGAGGTGGCCTCTGAGCCGTGCTGTGCCGGGAGCTCGGTGGAAGCGTGGTCGGCATGGCTGTAGAGCGCATGGGCGTAGTCGGCGGTGCCAGGGCCGTGATGCCCAGGGCTGGATCTCCTGCCGCCTCCAGGCTCCACATGCTCCAGGGGCTCCACACTGCCCACATGGAAGACCCACACACCTGGTACCCCTGTGTTGCTCTCCCTGTGGGACAGCAGCACACATTCATGTCCATCACTGACCCCAAAGGTACCATAGAATCACAGAATGGATTGGGTTGCAAGGGACGTTAAAGGTCATCCAGTCCAACCTCCCTGCAGTCAGCAGGGACACCTGCAACTAGAGCAGGTTGTTCACAGTCTTGTCCAAGCTGACCTGGAATGGTCACAAGTAGGGTTATAGCCTCTCTGGGAAACCTGGACCAGTGTCTCACCACCTTTAGCATCAAAAATCTCTTCCTTCTCTCCAGTCTGAATCTCCCTCTTTTAGTTCAAACCATCACCCCTTGTCCTGTCACAACAGGTCCTGCACAACAGGTCCAGCTTTCTGATCAGCTCCTTTAAGCACTGAAAGGCCATCAGAAAGTCTCCCCAGAGCCTTCTCTTCTCCAGGCTGAACAATCCCAACTCTCTCAGCCTGGCCTCACAGCAGAAGGCTTCCAGCCCTCCCATCATTGCTGTGACCTCCTCTGGCCCTCCTCCAACAGGTTAATATCTGTGCTCTGCTGAGGACTCCAGAGCTGGCCCCAGCACTGCAGGTGAGCTTAAGGTCCTGCAGTGCAGCCCATCACCTCCAGCTCACTCCTCTCCTTCTTCCAGCCTTTAAAATGCTTCAGAGGCTGAAAGAAGGTGATCCTGCCCTCCATGCCTGCCCCACACAGCCCCCCAGTACCACGCACCGCTCCAGACGCCTCAGAGCCTGCTCGCTGCTGGCCAGGCTGTGGAAGAGCCCATCCCTCTTTGGGTCATCGCCATCCCCCAGCTGAAGCCCACTCTGGCTGGCAGCTCCAGCTGGACATTGTAGGACTCCTTGGGCCGCGTCCCCAGGAACTGGAGGCCACCGTCAGGGTAGAGGAAGATGACATAGGTGTCCTCATCATTGTAGGCTATGACTGCCTGGAAGGTGTTGAGCTGTCAAGGGGAGAGCAGGACAGACAGATGTCATGAATGGGCTCTGAGCAACCTGATCCAGTTGCAGATGTCCCTGCTCACTACAGAGGGGTTGGACTAGAAGACCTTTAAAGGTGCCTTCTAACCCAAGCCATTCTATAAGCCCAAGGAGGACTGAGACAGGGAAGGGGACTGGGGATTGATGGCCACCTTCGCACACGCCCTCCATCAGTTTGCAGACACCTCCCAGGAAAGAGCAGGAGCAGGGTCTGCTTGTGTATGGCCAAATCCTGGTGTGATGTGCTGGGAAGATGCTCAGCATAGAATCCTATAATCATTTCAGTTGGAAAAGACCTTTAAGATCATCGGGTCCATTATTCAACTCTCCCAAGGCTGGTGCTAAGCCATGTCCCTCAGCACCACATCTCTGCAGCTTGTAAACACCTCCAGGGATGGGGATTCAACCACCTCCCTGGGCAGCCTGTTCCAGTGTTTGAGAACCCCATCAGTGAAGAAGTTTCTTCTAATGTCCAACCTTAACATCCTCTGGTGCAACTTGAGGCCATCATCCCTGGGAGCACAAGGCACAGCCAGGACACTCCCCTTGATGTTAGCAGTGCAGGGGCATCCCTTGGAGCTGCCATGCAGGGAAGCAATATCCCTGTACCATCTGCAGGAGCATCCCTAGCCACGTAACCCATATACCAGGCTGTCACACTGCAGCCTGGGAGCCTCTCACTCCTAGTATCACAGAATGGTACGGGTTAGAAGGGACCTTAAATGTGATCTAGTCCAATGCCCCTGCAGTCAGCCAGGACAGAATCATAGAATCATGGAATGGTAGGGGTTGGAAGGGACCAAGTCCAACCCCTCCTGCCAATACAGGATCACTTAGAGCAGGTCACACAGAAACACATCCAGACAGATCTTGAGTCTCTAGAGAAGAAAAGTCTACAGCCTCTCTGGGGAGCCTGTTTCAGGGCTCTGTCACTCTCACAGTAAAGAATTTTCTCCTCATGTTCAGATGGAACTTCCTGTATTCCAGTTTGTGTCTGTCACCCCTCATCCTATCACAGGGCACCACTGAAAAAAGACTGGGCCCTTCTTGTTGACAGCCATCTTCCATTCTCATGCATCCCACCCTCACGCACAGGATGACAGAATCACAGCATGTTTCGGGTTGGAAGTCATCTTTAAAGGTCATCTAGTCCTACCCCCAGCAGTCAGCAGGGACATCTGCAACTAGAGCAGATTGCTCACAGTCCCAAACAACCTCACCTGGAATGGTTCCAGGGGTGGAACATCCACCACCTCTCTGGGCAACTTGTTCCTGTCCCACTCCTCTTGTCCTGCCTCTGACACCAACATCCCCCATCCCTCCCATCAATACCAGAGGAAAACCCACACTGCCCCCTTGCTTCTCCCCCTGAGAACAATTTCAGTTTGGTTTCCTCAGGAAAAAACATGGATGTGCTCCCGCCTTCCCCACACCCATACATCCCACTATAGGCACGCTGGCTGCCTGCCCCGCTAGCCTTGGGGCCATGCCAGGGAGGCTGTGCCAGGACCACAGCTGGGGGGGTCGGGGGTGGGCACAACCCTTAAAAGCCACTGGAGAACCCCTCACACCCATCATAGGTCACCCAAAATGTATTGAAACCAAACCCACCCTGAAAAGGTCTCCAAATAAAAGTGTGCAGCAGCAGCAGCCCGTCCCTCCAAGGAAAAATGATTGAAAAGAGTGGGTAGGAGGAGTGCCACCCCACAGCACAGCCCTGCCTGTCCCCACCAGTTTTGGGGCACAGAGTCTCTGGAACATCATCTTGCTTCCCAGCAGCCCCAGGAGATATAAAGAGCCTCGTTGTGCTGTCACACACTTGGGCATTCAGAGACCCCATGCAAAGGCAGCCAAAAGCTGGGGGGAGGGATAAGTCACCCCCTCCCCTTAACCCTGGGGCTGGATTCCTACTCCCCCACGCAGCCACATTGCAGCAGCAGCTGCAGGACTCATTCTGTCTTCAGGGTGGGTGGCGAAGGGGGGACATGGTGGGTAACATCCATGTGCTGGCACGGTTGGGACACAGGGCAGAAAGAGAGGGAGGGCGGGACAAAGAGCTGCAAAGGGCAAATTCCAACCCAAAGGGCAAGTTCGGGTCCTGCAGAAGGAGGGGTCAGCTCCGGTCTCCCTCCACAGCCCTGGAAACTGACACTGCAGGGACAAGGAACTTATCCCCAGGGAACTGGAGAGGACAAGGAACTGCTGGCAGCACTGCCAGACCTCCTACAGGTTCAGGGAGCCTCTAATCCCCCTCATCTTACCCAGGTTTCTGCTTTTGAGGCTCAAAAAAGGATGATCTGTGACTTTCCAGGGGTGGGGGTGGGGAGGGGTTGTGTTAAAGGCTTTGAGGTCAATCCTGGTGGCATTTCATATTTGGTTAAAAAAAAAAAAAAAAAAAAGGGTTGTTTGGGGTGGGTTTGAGCAGTTTTGGTTAAGAGAGAGGTCAGTGAAGCCCAAGTTGCACTTCAGTGTGTCTTGAATGAAGTTTCTCCTGGAGCTACAGCGTTCCCAGCACGACCCATTTCATTTTCTAACCTGATCCAGCTTCCCAGAGAGGCAACAAAGCCAGTTAGGAAGAGCAGAGGAAGACTGAGTTATTGACGGTTGTGAGGTCGCTGTGAGGCCCCTGATGGCATCTCTTCAGCTGCTTTCCCAAGTTTTAAATGAGAGGAAAAAATGTGCCTCGTTTGCATCCAAACCTCCGTTTCTTTCCCTGCTTGGCTTCTCCATCCCACAACCCACTCTCGAAGGGCCCCAGAACGGGAGGACAGCCGGCAGAGACGGTTCCTGGTGGCCCAATGGGACCTGGTGGCTGCTGCTGGGCTTTGGGTTCAACCCACTCCAGCATGATAAGAACCTGTCACCCATCACACAGCTCTGGGCTGTCAGCACCAGAGTGCTCTTCTTGCAGCGCTTCAAATTCAGCTCATGTCAAGAAGCCCGTGCTGCCGGCAGAGCGTCACTGTCACCTCCTCAACACGGCATCGCTCTAACGTCATCCTGCCCCAGCTCAGGGAAAGGTCCACCCACGCAAGAGCCTTATCAGCCCATGGCTGGAGAGCACAGGTCATCTCCCTGACCGAGGGGACCACCTACAAGTTTGTTTTCCAATGCTAGTTGAAAACACTAGTTTTCAAACACTAACTCAACCCATGGTGGAAACTCTGAAGCATGTGGGCAGAAGGAAGGACCAGCCTCAAGTCACCACATTTGGAGCTCAGTGGTGCTTCTTCCAGCTCCTTCCTGGCCCAACTCTGCCCTGAAAGTCCAGAGCCATTGGCACCACAAAGCTTTGCCAGAAAAGCAGGGAAAAGCCTGAACACCTCCAACCAAGGAGTTGAAGACAACCCCTAAAGTTCTCCTGCCCATCAACAAAGCTAACAGACCCACTGATACCACAGCTCTGAGCCAAGAGTAGAAGCTCCACATCTCCCCCAATACTCTCCCAGGGCTGGACCACCATCCAGCAGACCAGAAAGAAGAGACTGAGCGTTTCAGCTGCCACACAAGGAAGATTCATCCTCCTGTGGCACATAGGATGAGCATCCATCCTCAACCCCTCAGCCTCACCTTCTTGGAAGTCTCGGTGTCCTGCGAGAGCTCCTGGTAGGCACCCACGTCCTCCCAGGTAACGATGAACACGTTGGCGGGCACGAAGGAGTTGGCAGTACTGGGGAACCCAGCCTGGATGTAGCCTGAAGCCTGGTCCAGCACATCTGGAGAGTCATCTTGCCGGTAGTAAATGTTCCCTCTGTCACCAGAGGTGTCAAGGTCGGCCAGGAAGGGAGCAATGACAGGGAAGTCTGTGGGGAAATCATCATCCACGTACTGGGTCTCTCTGGGAAAATCCTGGGTGGAGATGACCCCGTTGGTCCCCACCTGCAGGGAGAGTATTGCAGGGTGCTCAGAAAGTGCCTCCACCACCAATGTGTGTACCCTGTGCCCCACCTCTCTCCAGGGGAGTGAGGCTGAGAGCCCTGAGACCGCGTGGCTCCATCTGGCCCGGGAAAAAACAAAGACCTTGGGCTTCTCTATCCCCCAGAGAGCTGCAGCTCAGGGGCCGTCCCAGCTGCAGCCGCTGCCGGCGGGGCGGGAAACAGCTGCAGAGGAGAAAGCCCTCTTGTTCCTCCAGAGCCAGAGCCACCGGGCAGGAGACAGTGGGAGCGGGATTGACTGGATGGAGGCGAGGGGTGGATGGAGACACATACAGGGTCCAGGGTGCAGGGCTGGAGGCTGCAAAGGGCTGGGGTGGGGAGAAAGGGTTAGGGGAGGAGGAGGAGGAAGGGGAGATGGAAAAGGAAAGGGAGATGGAGGGGAGAAAGAGGGATGGAGGAAGGGAAGAAGGAAGAGGGGGAAGGAGGAGGGGGAGATGGACGAAGGGAGAAGAATGTCAAGGAAAGTAATGGAGAGTAAGACAATGAGCGTGAAGAGGGATGGAAAGATGGAAGGGGGGAAAGATGGAAGGGGGAGAAGAAGGAAGGAGGGAGGGGAGGTGGGACAGAAGGATGGAGAGGAGGACTGTGGGAAGCTGAAAAGGCAAGGCGGGAGGGATAGAATGTTGGAGGGGCGGGAAGGAGGGAAGACGGAGGGGCAGGGGGAGATGATGGAGGGGAGGAAGCGAGGCTAGGGGGAAGGAAGGCTGTACACGGGAGGAGGAGGAAGGGGCCGGGGCCACCGGGACTCACGTAGAGGCGGCGGGCGGCGCGGCCGTAGAGGCGCAGGGCTCGGCTGAGCGTCACCCCAGGCGAGCTCTCATCGTCGCCGGGCCGGAGCCGGGCACCGCCGCTGGCCGGGCCGTACGGGAACAGCCCCGGGCGGGGCACCGCCGTCCCTACCGCTAGCACCGCCGCCAGCACTGCCACCGCCACCCGCATCCCGCTGCCACCGGCACACGGGACCTTCTCCCCGCCCAGCCTCAGGACCCCTCCAGGGGCGAAACGGAGTTCAGCTGAACGGAGCGGACCCGACGGGACGGCCCCGACCCGCCGCAGGGAACCGGAGCCGGTGGGGCGGGGACGGGGCGAGCCGCAGGCGGGGCGGGTCCAGCCGGTCATTGGATCCCCTTGTCCTGGGCCTGACCAATCGCATCTTATCCCAAAATCCACCCCGGGCTCCAACACCCCCCTCCAACACCGTCTCCAGACCCCATCGAGGCCCACGACGCCACGGTTGATGGTGGGACCCCTCCCTCCGTGCCCCGATGCTCCCCGGGACCCTGCATCCCCCACTCCCGAGTACAGCAGTGGCATGCCGAGGAGACGGGGAGAGAAGAGAGGGGACCACCGCTTCGTAGTGAAGAAGAAGCCTTCGTATCTCACTACTCCCCAGCACCCTGCGTCACCTCGCTCCAGGTACCGCGGTGGCATCCCGAAGGACCGGGATAAGATGAGAGAAAGGATTCCCTCTCCGCGTCTCGCTGCTCCCGGGGTACTGCATCGTCTCTCCAAGGGTACCGCCATGGCATCCTGGGAGGAACGATGAGGGGATCCCCCCCACTCCATGCCTTGTTGTTCCCACGGGATCCTGCATCCCTGCTCCAGGTACAGCGATGGCACCCCAAGGGTAGCAGGGAGGAGAGAGAGGACACCTCCAGCCTCCGTGCCCCGCTGCTCCCCGGGACCCTGCACGCCCTCCGCCGCTCAGCCGCCCCCGGAGCCGGGCCCGCAGCCAGCCAGGGCCGGGGCCGGAGCGTGGGCGAGCGGCTCTGACCACTCCCCCCACGGATCGCGCTCCCTTGGTGCGGGGACAAAGTCCTTATCCACATAGAATAGGGGTTGGGAATGTTCCTTGGGTTTGGTTTGGGGTGTTGGAATTAAAAGACACCCTCACCCCACAAATCCAGGCAAGCTGGACCTCTTGAGTGCTCCTGGAATTCCAGGCTGGGAGCAGCTAAAAGATCTACCGAGAGGTTGTCTCCAATGATTCCGTGTTCCTGGAGCATTTCTCGCTTTCCTGGCTCCAGACCAGCTTTCCTATCATATCTATCCCAGAGCACACACATGCCCGAGGAATGCCAGATAACAAGGAGAGAAGTGTCAACCCCCCCCCCCCCCCCCGAGAAATAAATCAGGAACACATTCGTGGCATTCCCAGAAGGAATCCTCAGCAAAGCAGCTGGATGCAGTGACAAGGATTTGTCACTGTGGTCCATGTCTTCTCCATCCTAAAAGGGATCCCAGCCATGACCAGGGATGAGGTGGTTTGGAAGTGTGACTGTCCCAGCGAGCCTGACCTCAGGGGCTGCATCCGGTCAAGCTGCTGTCCTCCTCAGCTGGCCCTTGGATGGAGACACTTCTCCTGGCCTTGGAAAATCATTAGGGCTTCAAGCAGAGTTCAGGCCAGCTGGATGCTGTCTGGAGCCTTCGAGGAGTTCCCAGTGCCAAAAAAAATTGGCTTTTTTTTTGAAGTTCAACCACCTCCAGGGCTCTCCAAGGAAACCAGGCACAGCAAGGGGCCAGCAGCTGCTCTGGCTGGTGAGACTCCATCCAAGGTGTCCCTCCTGTGGTGACATTTTGAGGGTGCTGGAGCCCTGGAGCGAGCTGCCCAGAGAGGTTGTGGCGTCTCCTTCTCTGGAGAGATGCTAAACCTGCCTGGACATTGTGATTCTGGGCAAGTTGCTGTGGGTGACCCTGCTTTAGCAGGGGGGTTGTACTAGATAGCCATCAGAGGTCCCATCCAGCACCACCATGCTGGGATTCCGGGACTGGGTAGCACCCAGGAGGTGGCAATGATCAAAAGGGACAGCAAAGTGAGAGAACAGCCTGAGGACTCTCTGCACAGTCCCTAAGATGCTAAAAAACAGGGTTTAGCACCCACCCTTCCTACCCCCACCTCCCTACCCAGCAAAACTGGCACCACTTGGTCAAGCAAATAGCCACTGGGAAGAGCTGGAGTCATGCCCTGGCCTCAGGAGCAGAGTCCTGATGGAGGCTTTGACAGATGGGAGAATGGGGATGGGGAGAGGGATAGGATTAGAGTCAGGAATGGGGACAAGAATGAGGATGACAAGGAATGGGGATGAGGACAAGGATGGGAAAGGGAATGGACATAGGGATAGGGATGAGAATGGAGTCAGGAATGGAGTCAGGGATGGGGACAGGAATAGGGATGAGGAGAAGGATGGGGATGAAGATCAAGACAGGGACAAGAAAAAGGATGGGCATTGGGTTTGGGTCAGGGGTGATGACGGGGATGGAAACAAAGATGTGGGCATGAATGTGGATTGGGATGAAGACAAAGATGAAGATGAGCATGAGCATGGGAAGGGGACAAAGATGGGATGGAAACAGACATAGGGATATGGATGGGGACAGGGTTATGGGCATTTAAAAAATGACTGGGCATTTATTTGGTGGTATTTGGTGATGATGTGCTGAAGTTGGAGGAGGTGGAGGATGTTCTGAGAGATGGGGCTGGAGAGGATTCAGAAGCCATCACCACCTTGGATACCTGCAAAACTGGGAACAAATCACTCACTGCTCAGAGAACTCCACACCGTCCTCCTGTCAGATGTAGCTGCTGAGGTGGGTTGGCAATCCCCTGCCCTGCTGAAGGCTTGCCTTCACCCTGGGGTACTGGTGAGGATAAGAAGGAGGAAGGGCAGGCAAATGTCTGGCATGGAGGCCTTTTCAGGCAGGAAATCCCATCAGCCTCTTCCCCAAGGCCTGCAGCCCTGGGATCGCTGAGCCGAAGATAAGAGAAGCAGCAGGAAACCTGCATCTCTCCTGGGGCAGCCAGGAAAGGAAACATGATTCCCGGAGAATGGAGCAGCGCCGGGAGCTGCACAGAAAGCAAACGCTGCTGGGAGGCACTGGGACTGTGCAGGCTTGGGCAGGAGCAGGGGTGGTGTGGGGCTGGGGTAGGAGAGGGGCTGTGCTCAGCTTGGTTAGTTGGTGCCAGCTGGGTCACTGGGTCACCATAGTAATGCCCTCAGAATGTTTCTCCTCCTGGTCCAGCTCAAGGTCAAGATACTTAGCAGAAAGGGCAACAAACCACTGTCTTAAACATCCTTCTGGCTCTGGTAGGGAAGGGATCTTGCAGGAGGGGGGGTTGAACATGGCTCAGGTCCCTGAATTGTCACACACAAGTGTTTTTCCTCATGTCTTCAGAAAGCAGATATCTATGAGGTTCCACCCCCTCCATCCTTAATAACTGGAATCTGCTGCACCATTTCAGCTAAATTTGACAGTAGCATCTCTCAGTGTCTATAAAACCATGGAAAAGAATCATGGAATCATCATGGCTGGAAGAGAACTTGGAGATGGTCAAGTCCAATTGTTAATCCAGAACTGTCAAGTCCACCACTAACCCATGTCTCAGCACCACAGCTACACAGCTGTTAAAGCCCTCCAGGGATGGTGACTCCACCACTACCCTGGGCAGCCTGTGCTGATGCCTGGCCACTCTTTCAGTAAAGAAATTGTCCCTCATGTCCAACCTAAATCTCTCCTGCTACAATTTAAGGCTGTTTCCTCTCATCCTGTCACTTGTTAGTGGGAAAAGACGCCAGCCTCCACCCCACTCCTACCTCCTGTCAGTAAGGTCTCCCCTCAGCCTCCCTTTCTCCAGGCTGAACAACCCCAGTTCCCTCAGCTGCTCCTCACCAGACCTGTTCTCCAGACCCTTCACCAGCTTCCTCGCCCTTCTCTGGACCTGCTCCAGCATCTCAGTGTCCTTCTTGGAGGTGAAAGCCCAGAACTGAACCCAGTATTCAAAGAATGGCCTCACCAGTACTGAGTACAGGGGGACAATCGCTGCCCTGGACCTGCTGGGCACACTATAACTGATCCAGGCCAGGTTGTTGTTGGCTTTCTTGGTCACCTGGGCACACGCTGCCTTATCTGCAGCCAGCTGTTGAACAGCAGGCCCAGGTTCTTTTCCACTGGGCAGCTTTCCAGCCACTCTGCCACACAGAGAAGAGTGAGAGACCCTCTTAACAGCCACTTGCCTGAGGTGGGAACAGCCTTGGACGTGAGTTCAATCCTTATAGAGCCATCTAAGAATCCACAATGGATGCAGAGTTGGGGTGAGCCCAGCCTGTCAGTGGCAAGAACAAGCTCTGTGTTGTGTTGGGGACAAAGGAGGAATCACTGGGTGGCTGTGTCCTTCCCATGAGGAGGCTCTGCTTCCCGTGGGGCTATGTAAAGATGTCTCTCTGGGTGGCTCCATCCATGGAACTGCAGTTCCTGGCTGGGCTTGCTGGCTTCCTGTAGCTGTTTCCTTTCCCAGGAGTATCCCATCGGGTGCTGACAGCAGGGAAGCTGTGGCAGCAGAGCAGATTCCCACCAGCTCTTGACATTGCCATTTTTGGGAACGGTTCTTCTTGACTTTGGTCTCTTTGAATCAGCTTTGCTTCATGACTCACCACCTTCTCCCCTGGCCCCACTCACAGGGACATCCTTCCATGGCAAGTCTGGACCAGCAGGCACATCAGGACTTAACTCTGGTGCATCCTCAAGGATGCACATGTTGGCCAGGTGGGTATGGAGGCCAAGCAGCAAGAGCACCCACCAGACACCCAGGGATCTCAAGCCACCCACCTGCTTATATCCCAAGCTTGGTATCCTGCAGCTCCTGGAGTGTGTCCACCCACACTGCAGATGATTTCCATATGCAGAGTCCATCCCACACTCTCCAGCTGTGACGTAGCACAGATCTTTGTACTCAGGGCATCCAATGTATTCTGGGTGAGAGATCCTTGCAGAGAGCTGGGAAGACAGGGTATTGGATCACAGGTGGGTCCATGTCCATAACGTGGAAATCCAAAGTTTGTGCAGAAGCAGCAGAGCTTCTTGGCCCTGGGAACCTGTTGGGGAAGATTTTGCTGGAGCTTTTCTGGCTGGAGCAGAAGTGGCTTGGTGCACAGAGAGGAGAAATGATGAAATCATTACTCTAAAAGGTGAGATAAGTGCTAAGCACTCCCAGGCGGGAAAGTGGTGGAACCCAGATCTCCCCAGCACCCAGGCAATCTGGAGACTCCTGGGATGGAAACACCACTCACAGAATCACAGAATGTTAGAGGTGGGAAAGGACCTCCAGAGATCATCAAGTCCAACCCCCCTGCCAAAAGCAGGATCCTTCAAATGAAATATAGATTTCTCCCCTGTCATTGGAGTCCTTCCAAACTGTGTTTTGAATTTTAAATGCTGTGTCTTGCATACTTCATGAGAGGGATCCCATTGCAGGTTAGGAGCTGACATCTCATCTCCAGGCTATCTTTACTATATCCCCATGCCTCCAAAACCAGTTAGCCCTTTCTTGAGTTCGATTTGTTTAAAAGTCAGTTCATAATTTGTTTGGGTTTATAGTTGTATCTTGAGATCTGATCTATTTTTCTTATTGAAAACTCCCACATGGAAAAGCTCCATGAGGCATCTGGAAACCCCATTCCAAAGAATCACGCCAGGCTTTAGGATGTATTTTAAGAATAAAGGTAAAGAAAGGGGATTTTAAATTTATTATTATTTTACTCTCTGGAGCTCTCCTTCCTTCCTTCCTCTCTCTAAATATTGCTCTCCAAAGCTGGTTCTGGTCCTGCAGCTGCCGGATGAATGTGCTGAGCCCTGTGAGCTCCTCATGCTGCCAGCACGCCAGGAGCTCACACAGAGCCTGGAGAAGAGCACTCCCGGCACTGATTGATCTCTGCTCACCGTTCTCCCAAGATTAGCTACAAGGTCCTTATTTGGTCCTGGCTCCAGCAAACTCCTTGGCAAAGGGGAGAGCAGCCCAGATGGGTTTGTACTGGGGCTGGGAGTGTCTGCTGGGGCAGCAGGGAAAGAGCATGTTCACAGCAAAGATGAAATCAGCCCATGCCCTGGGTTTCCAGGGATGTCTCCTGGTTTTTTCCTTTTTTCTTTACTTTTCTTTTTTCTTTCCTTTTTTTCTTTTCTTTTTTTTTCCCCTGCAATACAAAACACAGTGTCTCTCTGCAGCAGATCCAGTCTGTCCTGATCCCAGTGCTCTGGCCCTGGAAATGCACTGGGATCATCACAGAATCACAGAATGCATTAGGTTGGAAGGGACCCTCAAAGGTCATCTTGTCCAGCCCCCAAGCTGCTGATGAAGCAAGGGAGGATGAAGCTTTGAGATGCTTCCCTGGATGAGCTGATGAAGCTTTGAGATGCTTCCCTGAGATGAGCTGAGCTTTGAAGCTTTCCTTGAGATGCTTGCCCTGGGATGAGCAGATGAAGCTTTGAGATGCTTCCCTGAGTGTTTAAACCCTAAATCAAGAGTCCTCTCACAGAATTAGGCTTTGGATTAGGTGTCCCTGGGATTTGCCCAGCTGGAGGTGAGCGTGAGGTCCCAGGGATGGGATCATGTGACTTGTCCTTGGAAAACCATGACAAATGGGGTTCAGGTTTTATTGCCTCTTGCTGTTCACCCAGACAACCCTTCCCATGGCTTTAACAAATACAGGACTCTCTCCAGACCCTCTCTTCCAGCTCATCTCTCCTTGCCTGACCTCCCTGGGCCTCCAGCCCTGACCCATATGCTCCGGGGTGACTAATCCCAGCAATTAGCCTCGTTCCCTGCATTTATCTCCTTCCTGCCTTTGTCTCCTCCTGACAGCCTCTCCGAGCAAATAAAGCTTTTAGCCACATTTTCCTGGCTCCGGGATTCTCCCGCCAGCTTTTGTCCTGTGGAGCCTCTCCTGAGCTGGGTGAAGAGGTTATTCTCCCCTGACACGTGTCCCTTCCGTCCTCTGTGATCAAACCAGTGACCAAAATAAAGCACCCAGCAATGCTGAGGTCACCCCAGCAGCGGATGGGCCAGCTCCAACTGGAGGCAATGGGATTTGTTCTTTAAATTGAAGACTGCTGCAGAGCCAGGGGCATTTCATGATTAAAAAAAAAAAAGAAAAGATTCTAGGGCTCAGCAGAGCTGGTTAAAGGGGACAGAGTGCTTGGGATTGCCTAAGTTTCAATGAGAAATAGGGAAACACATGGGCAGCACATTTGGGAGCTGCCTTCTGCTGTTCCCCGGGATATCCGCAGGGGAGTTCTGTGGACCCACCGAGTTTCAGAGGGATGTCAGCTCCCACATGGAAGCTTGGGCAGCCTCCCATGCCTAAGGAACCAAGCCAGGCTGCTTTCATTTAACTCCCTTTTTTTTTTTCCCTTCTGTATTTCTTGGTCACTTTGGGATCCATCTCCTCCTAGTGTGAGTTTCTAAACCTCCAGGATTTTCCCCCATGGAAGCAGAGGCTGCTCTGCAGTGGATCTAACCCTGCCAAGGGCTTGTTTGAGCTTCTTTGGTGCTTCTTTTGCCCCGATGTAGCTACCTTTTATCCCAGGACTTGGCTTCCTTTTATCCTGGGACATAAGTACTTTTTTTCCCTAGGACGAGAGTCTCGTTTTCCTCTGGATGAGGCCCCCTTTTTTCCTAGGACATAGGTCCCTTTTATCCCAGGATGTGGGTCCCTTTTTCCCCAGAACACGAAGCTCATAGAAGGGTTGAGGAGTCAAGGAAATGCAGAAGAACTATCCGTGGATGGAGCTTCCTGTGTGGTGGTCCTCACCCCTCTGTAGTGCTTGGATCCGTCTCGGAGTGAGACAAACCGCTTTGCTAGCACACGGCTGGGCTCAGCCCCCACTCAGCGGAGCCGCCGAGACATTTCCGAATTAAAGGCGGGGAGGGAGGAATGAAGGAATTTTGTGGCTGGATCCTTACCCTGGTGCAAGAATAGCGGCTGGCAGCGCTGGCGGGGGCGGGAATTGAGGGGAAGGAGACGATGGAGGGGCCGGGAGCCGGCACCAGGACCGGAACCGGGTGGGAAGCAGGCGGGGAACGGGACCAGTGTCGCTCCCGGATCAGCACGTCCCGGGCCCCGCGGCCGCTGCCGCCGCCTGCTGCCCGCCCTGGGCTGCGCACCGGGACACGGACACCGGGACACGCCCCGCTCTGCACCCACCCGCTCAGCATCCTTTACCCAGAACCCTCCAGAACCCCTCCCCGCTAGATGCCAGCAATTCCCTCCCCTTCCTTGTTTCTTTCCTTCCTTCCTTGTTCCTCTCCTCCTTCTTTTTCTTTCATGTTTCCTTTTGTCCCTTTTTAATTTTCCTTCTTTCCTTGCTTCATTCCTTCCACTCTTTCCTCTCTTCTCTCTTTCTTCCTTCCTAGTTCAATTTTGTCCCTCCTTCCTTGTTTCTTTCCTTTTCTTTCCTTCCTCCCTTCCTTCCCCCATCCCACCCCAGCCTCTTTCCCCCATTCAATCCACCCTTCCTCCATGCCAGGGTTCATTCCCACACCTGCTCCCATAGGACACTCTCCATGTGCCTTCATCACCCCACTCACCCCTGACTTCCACCCAACCTGAGGAACTCCCACAGGGCATCCTGCAGAGAAGGCTCCCCGTGACTCACCCTTGGATGTGCTGGAAACTCCACTGACCCCAAACCACTTTCCTCGTTCCCGGCATCTCATGGTTGGGCCAAACCCTGCCCCAGGCTGTTGGGGCTTGTGCAATGTGGGGAACGTTGCTCCACCAGCTCCCGACACCCTTGCCCAACACCTTCCCATGCCAGGTCACTCACTTTCTCCTCCTTGTTTTCCTCCCTTTGGCAGCCTGGGCAGGATCCAGTCATGGCAGTTATGCTGAAGGCACCACAGAATGTGCCAGGAGGAGGTGGCCCAGCACCTGGACCCTGCTTTCAGCCTATCTCCATCCTGGCTAGGGCCATTATCTCCTCTTTTCCAACAACACAGCTGGAAACCATCACCCAGCTTTGTCCCGCCTGGGTCACATGATGACTCAGAGCCCATCTGTGTTCCCAGCTTGAACGGATCCTACACCCCAGCAGCCCACCAACCCCAGAAACACCATCACAATCAGGATGAAAGGACATGGGGACCAGCCCTGTCAGGTGCTGGGCTGCACCAGGTATCACTTCTGCCTTTGTCACCCAGTTTAAATCACAGGCTTTGGGCATGTTTAAGACGTTTGATGCACCTTCCCAGCAAAACTCGCCATCTTAGGGGGAAAAACCCTGAGCTACTGCCGCCTTGGGTGCTCTCCATCTCGGGATGCAGCACTTTGGGTGTCTCCCCAACCTATCACTGCATCATTTGGGTGGTGGGAGCACCCACCTGTCCATGAGCTGTGAATCCCCAAATCCTTCCAGCTGGAAAGGCTGGGAGTGTTTAGTCTGGGTAAACTGGAGCTGGGGAACACATGGGAACAGCTGGGAAAAGACAGCGGTGAGGGAATGGTGAGGATGGGATGGGTGAGGAAGCACCAGCCAAGCAGTGGTGGAGCATTCCCAAGCAGGGTGGAGATTGGCTCTTCTCCACAGCCCTGTTTGCTCTCCGTGCAAGATCCAGCAAGATCTGCCAAAGACACCATTCCCGGCCAGCCGCATCCTCCATCCGGCTTCTTGGCCTGGTGCTGCCTGCCAAAACCCTCCCCATCCAACAGGATCTAAATTAGGTTATTCAGATATTGCTACAAACACTTCCAAAGCCAGCTCTGAGCTGGAGGAAAGGCGAGAAAATCACAGGATGGACACAGCTTCTCCAGCTCTCCAGGAACACCCAGGCTCAGCACTGAGCAGGCACCAGCTCACCTTGCTGCCACCCAGCTGGCAAAGAGAAGCCCTTATGGACTCAGCAAGAGAGTTTTTGGGGGCAAAAACAGCTCTTGAAATTCCTTGTGGATGCTTCCAGTTTTTCCAGCTCCTGATTTGTCTTCTGGGTTTTGCGGCATGCTGCTTTTTCTTCCGCTTTGGGTTGTGTTTCCTCTGGGGTTTTGGGTTGGTTTTTGTTTTTCTTCCTCTCCACCAGGAATGTGACCAGCAAGAAGAGGGTCATGTTGGATGTGTGACCAAGAGGAGAGATTCGTCATACAGGACCAGACTTTCTCAAAATGGTTTTTTTCCCCTCCTCAAATAGCTGCAAGTTATGCAAATGAACAGCCAGGAGAGCTAAACTGAGCCTGAGTGCAGCTGGCTGCCCACACTGCTTTGTCTCCCAGGAGAGATGAAGGAGGAAGATGAGTCTGCGGTTATGCTCCCAGTTGTATACCTACCCCAGCCCCGAGCCTGGCTGGCTGGTGCTGGGGGCTGGATCCCTCTCCACAGACAAGGACAGTCACCGTGGTCAGCCGTGCCTAGCACCAGACCTTCCATCAGTGGGGGAAGAAGCCATGCCCCTGCCCACCTGCTCTGCCATCCCCAGAAACCACCAGACTGGGATGCTGCCTCCAGCACCTACACCCAGCATCTTGGAGGCAGGAGATAGCCTCCTGAAAGCCTTCTCCATCCCAGGCTTTCCTCAACATAGAGTCATAGAACTGTTTTGGTTGGGGAAGACCTTGCAGGTCATCAAGTCCAATCATTATCTGACTCAAACTGGTCCAGTGCTAAACCATGTCCCTCAGCACATCTCTGCATCTTTTAAACACCTCCAAGGATGAGGATCCAGCCACCTCCATGGGAAGCCTCTTCCACCATTTGAGAACCATTTCAATGAGGAATTTTCTTCTAGTGTCCAACCTAAACCTCTCCTGGTGCAACTTGAGGCCATTTCCTCTTGTCCTATCACTTAATAGTAGAGGAAGAGATCAACACCCACCTGGCTCCAACCTCCTTTCAGGAAGTTGTAGAGAGTGAGAAGGTCTTCCCTCAGCCTTGGTATTGAGCAACATGGGACCATGAACCATAACACCTCTGGTCCAGGGGAAGTTTAGGCTTGAGGTGAGGAGAAACTTCTTCACAGAGAGAGTTGTTAGACATTGGAATGGGCTGCCCAGGGAGGTGGTGGAGTCACCATCCCTGGAGGTGTTCAAGAGGGGATTGGACGTGGCACTTGGTGCCATGGTTTAGTAGTCATGACATCTTGGGTGACAGGATGGACTTGATGATCCTTGAGGTTTCTTCCAACCTTATTGATTCAATCATTCTATGATTCTTTGGGGTTTCCAGTCAGGTGGTGCATCCGCTGCTGGGGCAGCACCCACCTCCCAGAAAGGGTGGATTTTATCATGGTTTCTCTTCCTCCTCTCCCCAGGCAACCCATTTCTGCTAAATTTGGCCTTCTGGCTTTGTCCAACAGGCTTGTGTCCGTCAGTGGTGGGGAAGTCCAGCACCACTTTGGTCTCAGATCAGCAGTGGCTGTGCCTTTTACAGTAGCATGTGGTGGAATCTCTTAGACATTAGCAAATGCCTTGGACCCACCATGCCCAGATGATGTGGAACAGCAGAGAATCATCAAATCACTAAAATGCTTTGGGATAGAACAGACCTTTCAGGTAATTTAGTCCAATCCCTTCTGCAGTGAGCAGTGACTTATACAACTAGAGCAGGTTGCTCAGAGCCCCAGGCAACCTGACCTGGAATGGTTCCAGGGCTGGGGCATCTACCACCTCTCTGGGCAACTTGGGCCAGGGTCTCATCACCTTTAGCATCACAAATTTCTTCCTTATCTCCAGTTTAAATATTCCTCTTTTAGTTTAAACCATCACCCTTCATCCTGTCACAACAGACCCTGGTCCAAAGTCTGTCCCCATCTTTCTTATTGCCCCATTAAGCACTGAAAGGCCACCAGAAGGTCTCCCTGGAGCCTTCTCTTCTCCAGGCAGAACAACCCCAACTCTCTCAGCCTGGCCTCACAACAGAAGCACTCCAGTGCTCTGGAATGGGCATCACCTAAACCCCTTGATGCAGGAAGGAAAGCAAGACCCAGAAGAAGGAGTGGAGATGCTCTACCCATGTGGAAGTCCCATAGTGGGGAGAGGATCATCCTCTCTGGTGTTTCCAGCAGGGCTGGCACCACTTCCTCCAGGGTGCAGGCCAGTCAGTGGCTCTGCTACAAAAGGCAGTGTGTGTGTTTTTGAGGAGCTGTCTGGGAGGACATTGCTCAGATGGCTTCCCCAAGCAGGATGAATTTCTCCTTCCCTGGGCCCCAAGCAGGAGGAAGCTGCTGGGTTCATGTTCAGTCCTAGTGAGGGCAGCACTTGATCACCACCCACGGTTTTCAACATCGCTGCAAGGAGTTTTATCTCCGTTTCCTCCTCAACTTAGCAGCAAAAAAGCACCAGCCACAAACAGTCCCTGCTGCAGAAGTCACCAGCTCCCTTCATACAGCATGAGACATACACACGCCAGGGCTTATATCTGGCCCCTTAAACATCCTTTCCCACGGCTCCTGTCATTTTGATACTTTCCTGTGCTTTGTGAACACTCACCCAGAGCAGCAAAAAGCAGCCTGGAAGCAGACAGCTGTGGTTTTGTGCTTATTCATCATCACATGTATCCATCACGCTGCAGTATGAGCTATGTGGTGGCCTTTCTGTGGCTAGCAAGGCCACTTCTTTTCCTGGAAGAAGCTTTGGGGGTTTCTGCTGGGTTTTACTTCTGGGAGAGCAGGTTGCTGACATTGGCACAGAAAGGGTGGAAGGCTTAGAATGGGGTGTTTGGCAGTGCTACCACCCCACACCAAGCTTGCAGGATGAGCTTGAAGGCTGAAGCCAGGTAGAACCTGGCCAAGTTGTCCCCTGAGATGCAGAGAGGCATGGGTACCTTAAGCAGCAAAGGCGTGGCTCCCCAAGAGATCATGGGGTGCTGGGCAGCTCATGGGGCCCAGCAGCAAGATGTCCCTGGGGTAACCCTGTCCATTCCCTGCTTTACCCACTCCAGTGCAGCAGCTGGGCTTGACCCCAGTGCTCTACCATGTCACACTCCCAGGGGCTCAGCCCTCACCCCTTTACCTGTAACTCCTCCATGGGCTTAGACCCAACTCCTTTACCTGTAACCAGTTCTGAGGCTCAGTTCTGACCTGGTATTTTCAGTCTCCCCAGGGCATTCCACTCCAGCTCCCTACCCTGTAAACCCCCATGCCAGGGACTCAACCATGCCCTCCCCTTACCCATAATCTCTCCTTTACCCTATGACCCACCCAAGAAAGTCAGCTGTGCCACCCCTTACCCATAAGCCATCCCAGGAATTCAGCCCCCATCTTCTACCCTGTGCCCCCCAAACCAACTCCCCATCAAGAGGCTCAGCTTTGACTCCTACCCTGTAACTGTACCCCCAACCCCACCCTCCAGGGGCTCGACTGTGTCCCTCTTACTCATAAGCCCCCCAGGAACTCAACCCCCATTCTCTACCCTGTACCTCCCCCCATCTCCTTCAGTACATTTGGCCCTAGCATCTTACCTTGAACCCCTGCAAGGGACTCAGCTTTGGGTCTTTACCCTGTATCTCCCCACCCCCTAACCAGGGACTCAGCCCTGAGCCCCTTGTTCTCACCCCTCAGAGCCTCAACCCTGTTCTCAACCCTACAACCCCACTGCCCAAGGTCTCACCCACCTCTGTAATACCTCAGGACTCAGCCCCTGTTCTCAATGCCGTAAGCCCCCCTGCACAATGTCTGTCTATGCCACCACAGTACATTACAGGTTGGAAGAGACCTCCAGAGATCATGGAGTCCAAACCCCCTGCCAGAGCAGGATCCCTTAGGAATGCATCCAGGTGAGTTTTGAAAGTCTCCAGAGAAGAATACCCCCTTACCCGTAAACCCACCCCCACCCCAAGGACTCAGCCTTGACCCCCTCATATCTAGACCCCCTTGCCAATACCGTCCACCAGAAATCTACTCCTGTGCTTTACCCCACAACCCCCGTTGCCCAGGGACCAATAACCCCCCAGGCATTCAAACCCATCCCTCCCACTCTCAGTCCCACAGCCGCGGCTCTCCCCGGGGACCGCCGCGTCTCCCTCGCCCCCATCCTCCGACACCCCCAGGAGGGCCGGGAAGCGGAAGGAGCCACCCCGGCGGGGCCGTTCTCGGCTGTACCGATCCGCCCATCCTCTTCTGCCCTCCCTCTTTTCCTTCCTCCCTCCCTCCGTTCGCCGGACGGGGCTACCCGCCCCACCGGGACAGTCGCTGCGGGCAGCCGCGGTGCAGCCCGATGCGGGACGTGCCATCCCGGTGTGGAGTGAGGCATCCCATCTTGGTGTGGGGCATCTTATCCCGGTGTGGGACATCCCATCTTGGTGCAGGACATCCACCTCGATACCACGTGGGACATCTCATCCTGGTGAGGAACATCCCATCCTGGTTCAAGACATCCACCTCGGTATGGTGTGGAACATTTCATTCGGTGAAGAACATCTCATCCCTGTGCAAGACATCCCATCCTGTTGATGGACATCCACCTCGGTATGGTGCAGGTCATATCCTGGTGAGAGACGTCCCACCCCGGTATGGTGCAGGACATCTCACCCCAGTGAGGAACACACCACAACTCAGTACGGTGTGGAACACCTCATCCTGGTGAGAGACATTCCATCCCGATACCGTGTGGAGCATCACATCCCAACAGAGGCCACCCCATCCCGAGCACAGCTCATCCCAGTGCTGGCTGTCCTGATGGAGATGCAGGGTTACCGGTGCCGTAGCAACCGGTACATCGAGAGCGGGCAGTCGGCGGTGCCCAGCTCGCTGCTGTTCGCCGCCGGGTTGTTGGGCAACGTGCTGGCATTACTGCTACTGGGACAGCACCGGCGACGTTCCCGGTCTCCCGGTGGTCGCCCACCGAGGGTCTCAGCTTTCTATGTGCTGGTGAGCGGCCTGGCCATCACTGACCTGCTGGGCAAGTGCCTGCTCAGCCCCATCGTTCTGGCTGCCTACGCCTACAACCGCAGCCTCAGCGAGCTGGGACCGGGCGGACGCACCGAAGGTGAGCCTGGTGTCCTCTGCCAGCTCTTTGCCTTCCTCATGGCCTTCTTTGGGCTGGCCCCCACCTTGCTGCTCCTCGCCATGGCACTGGAATGTTGGTTGTCCCTTGGACATCCCTACTTCTACCGGCGGCACATCACCCGGCGGCTGGGCGCCACTCTGGGGCCGGCGGCCGCTGGGCTTTGTGCCCTCTTCTGTGCCCTGCCACTGCTGGGCTTTGGGGTCCCCATGCAGTATTGTCCTGGGACGTGGTGCTTCATCCGTATGGCCGGTGGCGGACCAAGCCAGCTCGGCTTCCCCGTCCTCTACGCCACCTTGATGGGTCTGCTGGTGCTGGCCATCGGCGCCTGCAACGTGAGCAGCATGCGGCACCTCTACAGCATGGCGCGGCGGCAGCCCCGCCGCGGCCCCCGCCGCCGCTGCCCCGCGCATGGAGGAGCTCGACCACCTTGTCCTGCTGGGGCTCATGACAGTGCTCTTCACCATCTGCTCCCTGCCGCTCATCGTAAGTAAACCCCTCCCTCAGAACGGACATCCCTCCCCCCCGCCACCACCTTGCAGCTCCCACCGCCCCCAGGGGTTTGGTTGTTTTGGCCCCCGTCGAGTTCCAACCACACTGTCCATGGGGGCATATCTGAATAACTCACCACTGCCGCCCTGTCCTCAAGGTTTCCCCTTAGAACAACTCCCCCAGCCCGTTCTGGGAGATTGCACACACCCCTCCAGTCCCATGCATTGACCGCCCTGGAAATTATCTTCACCACCTTGTCCCAAGAATGTTGGATTGCTGCTTTTCCCCCCTCAGAACAGTTCCTCACCCTGCCCACGGCCAAAACCCCTTTGAATAACCCCTATCAGCACCACTCAGTCCTGGCGGGGGGTGGGGCGGGTTGTTGATTTTTCCCCTCGTGGTAAACCCTGCGGGTTGGTCATTTCATTAACCCCCGCCTGGAAAATAATCTCCCCTCCCTGCTACGTTCTCCCAAAAAGGTTGGATTATTGCTGTCACCCTCTTGGAGTAGTCCCTCATCATACCCTGGACTGAAGTCCCTTGGAATCACATCCCTTCCCCCATCAGCACCTTTCAGTCCTTGATGAGGGGAGGGGGAGTTGTCATCTTGCTGTTTTATTCCCTTTGGCATAAACCCTGGGTTTATTTTCCCTTTGGAATAAACCACCACCTGCTTCTCGGAGCTCGGGGCAATAATTTACACACACCACCACCCCCACTAACTACCACTTTACCCCCAGTCTTGGCCACCGGGGTCAGGCCGTTGCCTAAAACCCCTTGGCATAAGCCCCCTGCCACCACCACTCAGTCCTGGGGGAAGTCAAGTTGTTGTTGCGATTCCTTTGAATACACTTCGGCACCAACGCTCACTCCCGGGGCCGGGGGTGTGTGGTGTGGTGTGGTGTGTGGTGTGGTGTGTATGCTCATTGCTTTAGCTCCCTCGAGATAACTCACCACTGCCACTCTGGCCCCCTTAGAACAACCCCTCCATTGTGGGAGATTACCCACCCCACATACCCACCACCATCACCACGTCCCCAGGGATTAATTTATTGCTCTAACCTCCGTGGCATCCCCTCCCCCATCACCACCATTTCGTGCCAAAATGTTGGGGGTGGGGGGGTGTCGGGAGTCTGGCTGTTCTTTTAACCCCCCTGAAATAATGTTCACCACTGTCACCCCATTCAAAAACGGGAGAGGGGATGGTGGTTAATTACTTGCTTTAATCCCACTGAAATAACCATACCACCCCCACCCCCATCCCAGGGGTTGGTTCATTCCTTAAACTTCCATGGGATCACACACACACACACCCAGTCACTACTACCCTGTCCTTGGGAGAGACAGGTTGTGCCCTGACACTACCCCTCCCCCCATCTCTCCCCCTCCCCCCAGTAGCCATCCCCAGAGCTTAATTTGTTGCTTTAACCCCACCATGACCATGACTCTCTCCCAGGGTAGTTATTTTGTCCCACTCTGAGGATACTGAGGAGGGGGTCAGACTTCTTTCCCTGAGCCCCGTGGGCCTCATTTTGTTGTCACTTTTCCCCCTGCCGTGAGATTTCCTCTCATTCCCCCTCTGTCCTTGTTCTCTGGCGACAGGTGCGGGCGTACATGGGGGCCTTTGCCGCTGACTTCAACGAGAACGCCGACCTCAGCGCCCTGCGCTTCGTGTCTGTGAACTCCATCGTGGACCCTTGGGTCTTCATCATCTTCCGCACCTCTGTCTTCCGCACCTTCCTCCGCAGGGTTTGCCGCAGGCTCCACTCCCGGAAATCCACCCTGAAAGGGTCCAGCCTGCAGGGGAACAACCAGTTCTGCCCCCTGGGTTGGCGCAGGCCGGACACCCCGCAACTCGGCTTCCCCTGAAGGCGTGGAAGAAGCTGGTGGCTGATGGTGAGGACGAGGAATGAGCTTTCGGCCCCACCTCAGAGCATCTCTGGGGCAGCATGTGGCTGTCACAGGTGGGGACGGCGTCCGACTCACAGTGAGGGGTGGGCGTGAAGTGTTTCTGCCCCCTTCCCAGAGAGGAAATGGGGTAGGTCTAAGGTACCTGTGAATATTCTGGAGCAGCAGCACTTTGTGGAGGGTTTGAGGAGCAGTTCGGCTCCAGGAAAGCAGGAGGGTTCTGGTGAGTGGCTTCAGGGCAGTGGGGAACCGCAGGGAGGAGAGGGGAGTGTGTGTCCCCCAGCAAATAAAAGTGGTTTGAAGCCCTGCTCCATCGCCTCATCCTGTGTGTGATTCCATGTCAAGGGGGCTATTTGGGCCTGGTTTGGGGTGGCCTTGGCCTCAGCAAGGAGAGCGTAAGGGAATTTTTAGGGGTGTGGAGACTCAGAAACCTGAGCAGCAGCTCATGGCCACAACAAGGAGCTGGAGGGCAGGTGAAGTCCCTCCCCAGGACATCCTTCATCACTCCTCAGGATGTGTATTGTCCCTCCCTGAGATGTCCTTCCTCCTCCTCCCTGGGACACACATCATCCCTCCTCAAGATGCCCTTCATCCTTCCTGGGAAACCCATCATCCCTACCTAGGACATCCATCATCTGTCTCCCTGGGACACCCATTGTCCCTCCCAGGACACCCTTCATCCCTCTCCCTGGGACACCCTTTATCCCTCTTTGGGATGTCCATTATCCCTTCTTAGGCTACCCATCATCCCTCCCCTAAGCCTGTATGCCCTGAGCAGGACTGTGGTTTCTCTGCTACGGGTTGCTCTTTGGAGAATTGATTCCCCCAGGGGCTAATGCCCATTCGTGTTCCTCAGCTGCCTACCTGTCCCGCTGTAATTATTTTAATTCCCTATTCATGGCCATCCCAAGCCCTAATTAGAGCCATAATTGAGGGAAAGCAGAGCCTGGGATCTATAACCTTGCAGCACAAACATCACTGTAATGAAAGATCCATTTCCCCTCAATCACACATATTAGCTGGATTTAGTGTCTGCCTCAAGTGACCATTTAGGCCAAAAAAAAAATTATGATACCCATGTCCCCATCTGCTCAGTGTCCTTGGAGAAGACAGGGCAGATCTGTCTCTCTCCCTGGTTAGTGTTCCTGCCACTTCTCACGCAAAATTTACTCCTGCAGTCAAATGGGTTCTGTGTTGGAAGGAAGAAACTGATGGCAATCAACCCTGGGGCTTTTCCAAGGTGACCTGGTTGGGCTCTGGCCATTTCCAGCTCTCCTAGCTGGAGTAAAGAGCAGAATTCTATCTGAGGATGTATTTGAGGGGACCTTCAAGTTCCCTGCTCACTGCCACTCACTGAGGTTTTCTAAGGAGAAAGAAATCAAATGAGGCTTGGTTCTCCTGTTGGTTTCATGTTACTGGTGTGTTATTGACTTAGAGATGGCTCACGTGGGACTGCAGAGTCAACAGCACCATACCTACGCTGGGGCTTTCACCAGACCTGTTTCACCACAGCAGGATGAAGGCCAGCTGAGATAATGGCTCTGCACAAGATTGTTGTCCCATCCTGGGCTGGGAACTCCTTTGTGTGCCACCCAGGGCAGACAGACCAGGAATGGTCAGGCTAGGAGTGTGCAGCAACATGAGCCAGGGGTGTTTGGTGTGTCCCGTCACTTGCCCTTGATGCAGCAGAGCCTTCCAGGAGAGGTCCTTGCACCACAATATGTGTATTTAGAGGCCAAGGAAACTATGTGACTAGAGCAAACGTCTTCTGAGGAGCAGCTGAGGGAACTAGGATTGTTCAGCCTGGAGAAAAGTAGATTCAGGGAAGACCTACAACTCCCTGAAAGGAAGGTGGAGCCAGGTGGAGGTTGGTCTGTTATGCCAAGTAACAAATGATAGGATGAGAGGAAATGGCCTCATATTGCATCAGAGGAGGTTTATGTTGGGCATGAGGAAGAAATTCTTCCCCAAAAGAGTGGTTAAGCCCTGGCACAGGCTGCCCAGGGCAGTCGTGGAGTCCCCATCCCTGGATGGATTTAAAAGCCATGTAGACATGTTGCTGAGGGACGTCTTTTAGTGGTGGACTTGGCAATGCTGGGTTAGTGGATGGACTTGATGGTTTTAAAGGTCTCTTCCAACCAAAACATTTCTGTGATTCTATTCCATGGTCTGTGGAAAGCAGCAATGAATGTGTAAGACCAAACAGGTTCTTTATGAAGGTGCATGAACACAGCCTCCATCCAAACCCTGAAACGATACACACACCAGTGTCTGATCCGTCCATGATGGATCTTATCATTAGAGGAAAGAGATCATGGAGCCTTGCAGTCTACTGGGGTAACCCCTCCCAGCTCCTGCATCATCCCTGCTCCCCAGCTGGGCCCATGAACATGCTGATGACCTTGACATATTCATCTGTTTTTTGGTAGTGCTTTTAATTGGAGTTCTGCCCTTACTGGTGTCCTACCTGCTCTGGGAGCAGACTTGGAGTCTCCAGCCAGCCATCACTGCCTCCAGGTGAGCCAAGCTCCCACAAGGTTTGCACTGTGGCTGAGGCAGCTGGAGTTGTTTAGCCTGGAGAAGAGGAGGCTCAGGGGGCGACCTCATTGCTCTCTACAACTACCTGAAGGTGGTTGTTGCCAGGAAGGGGTTGGCCTCTTCTCCCTAGCAACCAGCACCAGAACAAGGAGACACAGTCTCAAGCTGCACCAGGGGAAGTTTAGGCTCGAGGTGAGGAGAAAGTTCTTCACCGAGAGAGTCATTCGCCATTGGAATGGGCTGCCCGGGGAGGTGGTGGAGTCACCGTCCCTGGAGGTGTTCAAGAGGGGACTGGACGTGGCACTTGGTGCCATGGTCTAGTCATGGGGTCTGTGGTGACAGGTTGGACACGATGATCTTCGAGGTCTCTTCCAACCTTGGCGATACTGTGATACTGTGATACTGTACTGGAGGCTGAATGCCAAACTGCCCTCTCAGCAGATAAATCACTCCTTGGCATGTTCCTGGGGCTTGGGACTGCCATATCATGGTCCTCTCCAGAGATGGCAGCATGTCCCCAGCCAGGGCAGGGCTCCTGAGCATGCTAGGCATAGTTGCTGTGAGGAGGGGGCTGCCATACTCCACCCCAAGCTGGTGAGCAACCAACTTTTTAATGGCTAAATACATGGTTTCGGGCTTGTGGAGTTGCATCGAGGCTCCAAGACCTTTCCCTTTACTGGACTCAGGAAAAAAGAGCAAAATAATAAATGTGTCCCTGCAATACACACTTCAGTTGTAAGTGTTGCTACACAGGAACCAAAAAGAGACCAGAGGCTCCAGGCTCTCCAGCCAAGCACTGAAGAGGTGGGCAATAGGTAGAGGGAGGGGATTCTGCCTTTCTGCTCCACTCTGTTGAGACCCCACCTGCAGTGCTGGGGCCACTTCTGAAGTCCTCAGCACACGAGAGACATGGATCTGTTGGAGAAGGGACAGAGGAGGCCACAGCAATGATGGAAGCCCTCTCCTGTGAGGCCAGGCTGAGAGAGTTGGGGTTGTTCAGCCTGGAGAAGAGAAGGCTTGGGGAGACCTTCTGATGGTCTTTCAGTGCTTAAAGGGGCTGATCAGAAAGCTGGGGACAGACTTTTGAGCAGGGCCTGTGGTGACAGGACAAGGGGTGATGGTTTGAATTAAAAGAGAAACTAGAGAGAAGGGAGAAATTGTTTATGCTGAAGGTGGTGAGACCCTGGCCCACTTTGCCCAAGGAAGTGGTAGGTGCTTCAAGTCAGGTTGTTTGGGGCTCTGAGCAACCCGCTCTGGTTGCAGATCTGACTGGTGACTGCAGGGGGGTTGGACTAAACGACTTTGAAAGGTCATTTCCAGCCCAAACCAATCTGTGATTCTCTGATCCTGTTCCATGAGGTGGGAGCCCTCCTCATTCCTATCCTCCCAGCTCCTCACACAGCTCAGCCATTCCCTGTGGGCTCTCTCCATGCCAGATTGCTCCCATGCCAGCACTCCTCACAGGGACAGGTCTAATGGAGGCAATCAAAAGCTGCTGCTCAGCTCAAGCCTGTGGCTCACAACAGCCATGATCGTTTAGGAGTTGCCGTGCTGTGCCCTCCAGCACCATCCCATGCTCACAGTGTCACTGGTGTCACCCAACCCTCCATCCCACTCCTCTCCTGAATATAAAGCAAGTATGGTCAGGTTGGGGCTTTTTCAGCTCTCGAAATCCAGGCAGAGCTTTACACAAGCTCATTTCTCAGAAAATTGTTTACTTCTTGCAAAAAGCCTTTTTGGTTTTGTCCTCCTACATTTTTCATCCCTTCTGGAAGCAGGAAAGCACATGCCTGGGCAAGCAGCAGTGTCGAAGCTGCCAGGCACCCAAGCCAGGGTGCTCAGCCTGAGGAGCCTGAAGACACAGACAGTGGTTTCATTTGTTTTTTTAAACCCAGGCACCTGGGAGCTTGCAGCAGAGCAACCAAAATCTGGACCTGCGGCTCAGCCCTGCTTTTGTAAGGTGCTGGGTGGCAGCACCCCTGTGTCATATAAGGGATGGGGCTGGGAGAAGAACACTGTCTGATGTTGGGGTCACATGGGTTTGGGGTTTGAAAGGGCTCCTTCACTTGGTGAAGCCCTGGATGCATTAAGAGTGTAGCCACTAGGTCGAGGCAGGTTCTCCTCCCGCCTACTCTTCCCTAGTGAGGCCACAGCTGGAGTACTGGATTCAGCTGGGCCCCATTTCAAGAGAGACAGGATCTGGTGGAGGCTTTGTATGCTGAGGGGCCTGGAGCATCTCTGTGAGGAGGAAAGGCTGAGACACATGGGGCTGTTGAGCCTGGAGAAGAGCAGACACAGAGGGATCTTAGCAATGCTCAGCAGGAGCTAAAGGGTGGGGGCAAGAGAGTGGAGCCAGACTCATTCCGGTGATGCCCTGTCAGGACAAGGGGCAACAGCACAAACTGGAACATAGAAGGTTCCATGCAAACATGAGAAAAAACTTTGCTGTGAAGGTGCTGGAGCCCTGGGGCAGGCTGCCCAGACAGGTCGTGGAGTCTCCATCTCTGGTGAGGTTCTAAACCTGCCTGGACATTGTGATCCTGGGCAAGCTGCTGTGGGTGACCCTGCTTTAGCAGGGGGTTTGGACCAGAAGATCTCCAGAGGTCCCTTCCAGCTCCATGATTGTGAGATTGAGGGCACCCTCCATGCACTGGTTTCCTCTCTTTGAATACCCATTAGGGATGGAACACGATCCCAGTTCCCTTCCCGGCAAACTCCAGACGCTGAGTTCTCTTGGCTGCAGGGTTTGTGTAGAATTCCTGCAACTTTCCTACGAGCCCACAGATTTTCCCCCAAGGATTTCCACCCTGGAAATCTTCTAGGGAAAACAATGACAGTGACCCTTAGGAGGACCATGGCAGGGGGGTTGGAACTAGATGATCCTTGTGGTCCCTTCCAACCCTGACTGATTCTATGATTCTATGACATCTGATCCTTGTTAGATGCAAGAGAGATGGGAGAGACAAGATAAACACGGAAGCAAAAGGAAGAAAATGAAGGCTTCCCAAGAAATGGACAGAGTGTACCAAGTGACACGTTCCTGAGGTTTTTTTTTTTTTTCTCCTCCTGGAAGGAGGAGGAAAAAAAAAATCCATTAGTTTTCCTGTTATTGGAAAAAAAAAGTCATCCCATCAGAGGCAACTGTTATTTGAGAAGCTTGAAGCCCCAGATGGGTATTTAAAGCTCCATTAGCTGTCAGGGAAAAGCTCCAGAAGATGTCAAAATCCCTGCCTGAGCTGTGACATGCAACACCAGAAAGGAGTGGGAGGCTGAGAAAAGCCTTGGAGCAAACACCCTACAGGGTGTCTTCTGATGGGAAAAGGTCTCCAGATGATGCAGCCTTTGTAAGATGCTCAGATAGACCAGGGCAGGATTTGCCCTCAGCTTCATTTATCAACCTGTCTTTTATGGAAACTACAGACTGCTGAACATGCTAGGATCTCATCCAGCCTCAGGAAGACAATAGGACCACTCCCACCATCAGATACCCACATACTGGACTTGGTTTGCAAAGCTGGGAGGGGGTTTAAAGAGATCTTGAGATGTGTGGAGGGTCCTGGCCCACCTACATAGAGGGTTGTCTTGGAGTTAGCCAAAATATCTGTCCCTCCTTTGCCCCCCATGGCTTTGGCTGTGGGAATGGAGAGGGTTGGGGCTCATGTCCTCCTCAAGATACTAAAGTAGTCTTTGAGCTGTGTGACTGAAGAAACCAAAGCAAGAAGTAAGAGAAGCTGGTCGGAAAGGGAGGTGCTATCACCAACCACAGCTCACCCAGCCCTCGAGTTTCTCCTACACCATTATTTCCTTTATCAAGTTCCTGTTACAAAAGCAAGGTCTTAAAAGCAGCAACCCAAATGTGGCAGCAACCTGATGTGTCCATGCTGGAGATTATCAGTGCTGCACCACCTCACCAGGGCTTGCAGGGGCATGGATGGACACCAGAGCTGTTTGAGAGGACAGTTTCCTCTTAGGTCATGGATGAAGCAGGGCACCTGAGTCCTGCCTGGCCTCCAGATCCCAGTTTGGAAGTTAAGGATAAAGGCTTTGCTTTCTGCAAAATAGGGAGAAAGTGAGGGTCATGAGTGGGGAAACTATGCAACAGTGAGAGCTTCCTGTGCCATCGACTGAGCCCTAGCAAAAGGAGCTTTCCTGAAGCTGTTTTCTGGGGCAAGTGAGCTGCACTCAGCCAGGCTTGCTCTGGGAAGAGGTGTTCCCTCTAATGTCCATTTCCACACCCCAGCCATGACCAGACACACCAGCTACAGGCTACACCCCACAGGAGGACAATAGGGTCATGGTGTAGGGCTGGTCACAGGGCAGGGTGTTCTTCATGGGCTCCAGCCCCCTCTGGAGCCAAGGGAGACTCACCAGCATGGCCTGGGTTCAGCTGTGACTCCGCAGCAGCCTGTCCCACACCAGGTCAGTGGAGATGGCACTGAAGCACATCGTACCTTGGTGTTCTTAGATTGGCACTGGGGCTCACTGTCTGCCTGGGGTCCCGGAGCAGCATCGGGTGTTACTATGGTGTGGTGAGGCATTGGAATAGGGTGATCAAGCGTTGGAACAAACTGCCCAGGGAGGTGTTCAAAAGCCATGTAGACATGGCACTTCAGGACATGGTTCAATGGTCATGGTGGTGCTACGTTGATAGCTGGACTTGAACTTAGAGGACTTCTCCAACCAAAGGAATTCTGTGATTCTATGAGGTTGGAGCTCCCAGCCCAGCACCACAGCCCAGCATTCCCAGAGCACCAAAGGAACTCCCAAACTGGAGCTCCCATACCAGTACCAGCATTGTACTGTATACAGTACATACCAGTACCAGCATACAGTACTCCAAACCCAGCATTGGGGCTGCTGGTTGATGGGCTCCTAGCCCGCAACTGGAACTTGCCATGCCATGGAGCTCCCAGAGCTTCACCAGAACTCCTAGACCAGTACTGGGGTTCTTGAACTGGCCAGGAGCTGGCCATATGTGGGGCCCCAGGAGCAACACCAGGGATCCTGGACTGGCACTGAGACTTCCAGCTTGGCACTGGGGCTGGCCAAGCAAGGGGCTCCCCACACCAGCAATGGAATTGCTGGTGCCCTGAGGCCCCTGGACCTCCAGCACCAGGACTTCTGCCTGGCAGTGGGACTCTTGAACTGGATGGAGGCTGGTCATATGAATGGCTCCTGGACTGGCACCAGGACTTGCCATGCCTCAGAGCTCCTGGAGCAGCATTGGAGCTCTTAGACCAGTAACTGGGACTCACAGACAACAATCAAGGGCTGCTGATCAAAGGGCTCCCAGCCTGACACCAAGACTGCTGGGCTGATCCCAGGACTGCCAGACCAACTCTGGGGCTCCTGGACTGGCACCAGGACTCCTAGACTGGCGCTCTGAGCCTCCTGGACCAATATTGGAATTCCTAAATGGGCACTAGGGCTACCCAGTGAGGGGCTCCCAGCCCAGCACTGGGGCTGACCGTGGGAGGGGCTGACGGTGGCTCTGAGATCCCACATACTAGGGCTCCCGTCCCAGTACCGGCACTCTCATGCGCGGGGTTCCTGGAGCATCACTAGAGGGCTTCCAGCTGAGTAGCGGCGGTCCTGGACCAATACTGGGACTCGTAGCCCGGCACCAGCGCTGCCCATCAAGGTGCTCCCAGCCCAGCGCCGCGGGTGCCAGACCAGTACTGGGGCTGACGGTGCCTTGAGGCTCCCGGACAGACACCGGGGCTCCCGTCCCGGTTACCGGCACTCTCTGACCGGCCTCTGCCTGGCCGTGCGCGGGGCTTCCGGAATATCACTGGGACTCCCAGCCCGGCACCTGGGCTCCTGGACCGATACCGAGACTCCCAGCCCGGCACCAGCACTGCCCATCAAATGGCTCCCAGCCCGGCACCGGGGCTCCCGGAGCATCACCGGGACTCACGGCCCGGCACCGGGGCTACCCATTGAGGGGATCGCAGAGCCCGGAACCGGGGTTCCTGGATGGATACCGGGACTCCCAGCGCGGCACGGTCGCTGCCTGCCCATCCCCGTGGCCTCCCGGGGCGGGCTCGGTGGAGGCGGGCGGGGCAGGGGTGGGTTGTGTTTTTGGCGGGGGTTAACCACGGAGGGCGGTACCGGCGGTGGTTGGTTTTTTCTTTTGGCGGAGGGAGGTCAACCACGGAGGGCGGTACCGGCTGTGGCGCCGGCGGCGCAGTCGGGAGACGGCAGCGGGATGAACGGGACGGGGCAGGGGCTGTACGACCGCCGCGAAACGTTACCGGCGGGGGCTCGCCCGCTGATCAGCGCCTTCATGTTCTCCGCCGGACTCTTGGGCAACCTCTTGGCCCTGGGCTTGCTGCTGCGTTGTCGCCGTGGTCCGCGAGCTCGC
Organism: Picus viridis; assembly: GCA_033816785.1. Lineage (NCBI taxonomy): Eukaryota > Metazoa > Chordata > Aves > Piciformes > Picidae > Picus > Picus viridis. The sequence continues at coordinate 34,091,222 of CM066585.1, read as the reverse complement.
CCACCTTCCCTTTTCCACGTCCTGGTGCTGGCTCTGGTGGTCACCGATCTTCTGGGCACCTGCTCCGTCAGCCCTTTCGTCCTGGCTTCCTACCACCACAACCGTACCTTGACCGCCCTGGCACACGGAGGACACATCTGCCTCTACTTTGGCTTCGCCATGAGCTTCTTTGGCCTCGCCACCATGCTCATCCTCTTTGCCATGGCACTGGAGCGATGTCTGGCCCTGGGGTGGCCTTACTTCTACGAGCGCTTCCTCAGCCCCCGCACGGGCTTGGTTGCCCTGCCTGCCATCTACACCTTCTCAGCAGCCTTCTGCTCCTTGCCACTGGTGGGCTTCGGGAGGTACGTCCAATACTGCCCTGGCACTTGGTGCTTCATCCAGATGCGCCCAGACTACCTCCAGCAAAACGGCACCAGGGAGATGTCCGGATTGGATGTCACCTTCTCGCTTCTCTATGCCACCTTGCTGCTCTTCCTCATCCTTTCTGTGCTGCTCTGCAACCTCAGTGTGATTGCCAACCTGGCCCGCATGCACCAGCGCGGGCAGAGGACTCGCCGGCTGGCCATGACCGAGCAGCCCCGGGTGGCTGGGGGCTGCGGCCGACGCATGTTCTCCATGGCTGAGGAGATTGACCACCTTCTTCTCCTCTCGATCATGACCATCACCTTCGTCATCTGCTCCCTGCCATTTACGGTGAGTGCAATTGCTTGCCCCCTGCCATGGGGTCCCTCTCCCCACCACCCCCATTTCTGTCCCTTTGTAAGCCTCCCTCCTACTCCACTGCCCAGACCTCAATTGCTGGACTCAAAGCTGGGATCTGCTTGGGAGACCCCATCTCTGCCACAACCTCAATCTGAACATCCCTTGGAGAACTGGGAGAAGCACTGTGTGTATCCCCAGTGTTGGGAGGAGAATGGGGTGGCAGGAGAATGGAATGGCAGGACAACAGGGTGGCAAGAGGATGGGGTGGCAGGACCTGAGGTGCTCTGCCATCTTGCAGAGGCTCAGAAGCCAGGCAGGGTCTGGGGTAGTGGTCCTGTGGACCACACTCTGTCATTTTGGTTCCAGGAGCTGGGCATTCACAGTGGAGGTGTGAGGAGTGGCAGAGCAATAAGTTAGATATCCAAAGATGGGGATGAAGGAGATGCTGCTGGGTTGGAGACATTTGGGCAGGGCTGGCAGAGTTATCACAGATTTCTGTGGCAAGAGGGCAGAATGGTGGAGCTGGAGATGCAGACAGGCAGCACCCACCTCACTGTTAGTCTCCGGTCCTATGCAACAACACCTGGGTGTGAGCACGGAGGTGGTTGGTTACTGGGAATGGAAACCTGTTCCCAAGGGCTGTGACCACATCCTGTACAAGGGTTCAGGCAGAAACACAGAATCAAAACACCAAGTAAAGAAGGAGAGAGCACAAGTCCCCTGACTTTGTCCTGGATTCTTCCCACCAAAGAACCACTTTTCATCCGTCCCAGCAGCATCATGCCCCCTGGAGCACCTCAAGCCATTCATGTCCTCTGTGTGTGCAAGCCTGTCACCAAGTGAGGTCATTTTGTTACCAGTAGAAGTGAGTCCCACCAAGGATGGGAGTGGAGCCAGCGTTAATTTTGTGCTCCCAGAGTGAAACAGGTGCTACCTTCCCTTCCTGCTCCTTTTCTTTCCCAAAGGAAAGCAGAACCACCACAGGCTGTAGCCAAGCCTGGGGTTTAAGACAGGGAGAAGGCATGTCTGGTTGCTTGGGAGCATCCCGGGAGCCAGGCTTGAGATCCTACAAGACACTTCAGCTCGAATTTTGGTGCTTTGGGGTCATTACAAAGCAGGACCCCTTGGTGGAAGCATGTGGCTGGGTCTGCTGGTGATAGATGGGATGGGAAAGTGCCCCTGATGGGGATCCCATGGGCCCTCTGGTAGCGTACAGTCATGCAGAAGCACAGCTGGCTTCTCTTTTCCCACCGCCTGGCTCCCATGTTCAGGCTGCCTTTTGGCAGCGTCTCAAACTGAGCCTCCTTGATGTGACACTTTCTCTTCTGGTCGGGGCTGCCCACAGCCGCAGCAAGTAGCATCTTGGTCACACAAACCCAACAAAGATAAGGTCGCAGCACCACAAAGTCCTTCCTCAAAAGCATCCTGAGCCAGGGGAAGTCCTCAGAAGAGCTGCGCTCTCAAGCACCGCCATGCCCGCCTCACACCCTGGGATGCACCGTGCCTGGGTGGTACCCAAAGGATCCCAACGGGAGAAGGGATGTTCATGCCTCCCACACCCCCAAGTCCCATCCCCATCTGAGTCCCCCAAAGCGAGGGGGTGGCAATTTGACCCATATGAGTAAGGAGTGCTGAGTCACCCTTCCAGGAAGCCCTGTAAGCTGCTATGAGTCGGCATGTTTCAGGAAGGACGAGAGAGGTCCAGCAGCCCTCATCCTCTCCGTCTTCCGCAGCTTTCCTCAGCAAGAAGTTCATTTAAACTGGTGGAGGCAACAAGCGTGCTGGGACAGCCCAAATTTAGCAGTTTGTAGTTTCTCCTCTATGTTTTGCAATGTTCCGTAGGCAGAACTTCTGTCCCTCTACACCTGTTTGAAAGGAAGCTGGAGCCAGGTAGGGGTTGGTCTCTTCTCCCAAGGAACAAGAGGAAATGGCCTCAGGTTGCACCAGGGGAGGTTCAGGTTGGACTTTAGGAACAATTTCTTCCCCAAGAAGGTTGTCAAGCACAGGCTGCCCAGGGCAGTGGTGGAGTCCCCATCCCTGGAGGGATTAAAAAGCTGTGTAGATGTGGTGCTGAGGGACATGGATTAGTGGTGACCTGGCAGTGCTGGGTTAATGGTTGGACTTGATGATCTTGAAGGTCTTTTCCAGCCTATGATTCCATCCTAATCCTCCCCAAGAAGCTGCTGAGGGGCTGGATCCTGGAATCCCAGACCTGATGCTATTGTCCCCATCATGTTTTACAGATCCGTGCCTATGTCAACAAGTTCAGCCAAGAAGAGGACAACGATGCCTGGGACCTCCTGGCCCTGAGATTTCTCTCTATTAACTCCATCATTGACCCATGGGTCTTTGCCATCCTGAGGCCTCCAGTCCTGAGGTTCATGCGCTCAGTGCTGTGCTGCCAGGTCACCCCCATGAGCCAGGACAGACGGACGTCATCCCCTGCAAAGACAAAACTGTCTGTTCAGCTGGACCCCTCTGTGCAGTAGATCCATCAGCCACTTCAGGAGACATCTGCCAGGTGAAGCATAGCCCTGACAGATGTTCACAAATCTCTGCCTTACAGCCCATAAAGAGATGTATCTGCTGCTGAGTGGGCCAGGTATGGGTGGCCCAGCCAGATGCCACCTCATGTCGCCCTGGAAAGGCAGCGTGGTCTCTTGCAGGGCAGAAAAATACAGTGGGACAAGTTCAGGAGGGCTGCTGAGTACCTGGATATTGCTGTTGTCCTTAGATGGGGCTGCTCCCACCAGGTGAAGGGTGCAGGCTGAGTTCAGCCACACTACAGAAGGGTTGAGGGGTGAAGAACTGGGGGAGCTTTGCTATAACACTGCTGGCCTGGGGGGATTGTCAGGGAACAGGGTTTCTCAGCAAGGTCCCTACAGCTGTTTTGGGCTGAAGGAAGAATGCAGGCAGGGTCCTGGAGGTGGGGCTGGGTGGCTGCCATTACTGCGAGCAGCTGTCTCTGCCCTTAGATCCCTAAGGATCAGGCAGGAGAGGAAGAGGGCAGTGTACCCCCAAATGTTCACCTTTATTTAGTAGGCTGGCTGCCTCATGAAATGCACTCTTCTGGGTGCAGGTCTGTGTCCATGTGTCTGTCTGTCCAGAGATGTTTAGGTTCCTGTGGGTGCCAGCTCAGCATGTCTGAGGAGCACCAGGGTGGAAAAAATGGCCAAATTTTGGCACTTGTGATGGCAGTAGAGCTGTGTGGCCCTCCCTGAGCACTCATCTGGCCATTTTCTTTGCCATGTAGATTGTGCAGAAGCCAAGGTGGGGAATAAAGATCCCACATGGGAGGTGTTGGTCACAGCCATGAGCTTCACCCACGTCTTCGGTGATGTAGCTGATGGGTTTGGGGTTGGCACCGAGGTTCATGCTCCTGGCAGCCTGGGACAAACCTGCTTAGGGTCATCACTTCTCTAGGGGTTTTATTTGGGAAAAATCCCCAACACCAGAATCATCCAACCCAAAAAACCCAACTGCAGAAACACCTAGGCCATCAATCCCACCCCATCAGGCAACATCATTCCGTGCCACTACTTTGTTTTATGGGAAGCAGGTTGCTCTCTGGGGCTCTGGGCTGGTTCCCCCTGGAATAACAGCATCCAACCCAGGCTCTCTGGGGCTCAAACAGGTCCTCATTGGGATAAGGAGCTTCTAGCCCTGTGGGCAAGCTGGATTTGTCCCAAGGCCATCACTGCTGTTTGTGGTCGCTGGGGGAACTCATGGTTCCCATTTGTACAACATCACTGGGGTATCTTTTTGGGTGTTTGAGAGCTGCAGCTCTGCTCAGAAAGTCCGAAGGTGCAGAGATTTGGAGCTTGTCTGTGGTTTGCTAGCTGAAGTGATGTTAAAATAAAACCAAATGTTGTTATTTAAATAATAAATGTTTCTCAAAGGAGAAATGTCTTTCAAAGGAGCCTGCTGAATCATGTGTGGGTTTGTCCCTCTAAGGCACCTCAGGGTAGATCTGGCTCCTTGGGGAAATGTGTCACCTGGAACACCAGCAGTGGGATGAAGCCTTGAGGATGGGGGGAGAGGGCAAGAGAAGAGGTTAAGAAGGGCAACCTGTGCCTCCAGTGTCCTATAAATTGAAAACTAAGAGTATTTTATAGACATGGGATGATCTTATTGCCTTACCTCTGCATCCCTCTTTAGAGCACTTCCCTAAGAGCCTGTAAAATCCAAAAGGCAGGGAGAGGCAGGCAAAGCTCCTACCTGTGTTCAAAATAATCCAAATGAAACCACCCACCCTAAAATAAAATACACAATTTTTTAAAAAGGCAGAATTTATGTCACTTTTGTCAGGCAGCCAATATCCACAGGAAGTTTACTGGCCTCCAAAATGTGTGTGGGCAGATATCATCCATGGGCTGCTATTGCTCAACCCGTGGGTTCTGGCAGCACCCTGTGCCTTGCAGGGGGGGTGGGGTGGGGGGAGTGTGGGGAAGGAGGGAAAATTTGTGGGGGAGGGTTGTAAGGTGCACCCTGTGCACTGGGATGTGGCTGAGGTGCTCCCCACCCTGTCACCTAACTCATGAGATTAAGACATTCACCTTGTCACTGAGCTCTGGGGGTCCAGATATGGCAGAGTCCCACCTGCATCTTGGGGAGTCATGGGTGCCTCCTTCCCAATTATTTCCCCATGCAGGCACACAGCAGCAGCCAAGGTATTTTGGGGGGGTCAGGGTTTGTGCACCCCACTCATGTCTCAGAAGGTGCTCGGCATGAAGAGGAGCCAAAAGCTGTGGGGGAAGAAGAGCTGTGGGTCCACGCGTTTTATTTCAGCAGATGGTCACGACCTGGTTGCTCACACTGGAATTTCAGGACCAGCTGCCAGAGAGAAAGGCTGCCTGGCATGCAAAAATGGAAAGAAAAGGGAAAAAATAAAGTCATCTTGTTGGGAATAACTGAAAGGTTCACGTTCTGCAGAGAACAGCCTGCTGAGGCGTGTGACAGTGGTTGGAAGGGAACCCAAGGCAGCCCAGGGGACAACACGAAGACAAGATCCTCTCAGAGGTCACTGCTGACCACTAGTTGCCAGGTTTTTGGGGTTTATAGGATGTTTATGGCTCCTCATCAGGAAATCTGGGGCTGGGAGACCCAGAATCCATCCTGCTGGGACCTGCTTTTCAGAGGGTAGTGCTGTAGCAGAGTCACTTGCATGTGAGGTGTCCCCAAGAAGGGACAACAGTCCTGGCACATGAGGTTGGGGAAATGATAAACTGCTTATGAGCCAGGGGTGTATTCAGAAGGGTGTGATCAGCAGGTCAAGGGAAATTCTCCCCCCTCTACTCTGCCCTAGGAAGGCCACATCTGTTCCTTGGTTCAGGAGAGACCAGAAACTACTTGATGGAGTCCAAGGGAGGCTACAAAGATGCTGAGGGGCCTGGGTCATCTCTGTGAGGAGGAAAGGCTGAGAGACCTGTGGTTGTTTAGCCTGAAGAAGAGCAGACACTGAGGGGATCTGATCAATGCTCAGCAAGAGCTAAAGGAACTGTGGGGCCAAGGATGTGGACAGACTCTTTCCAGTGCTGCCAAGTGACAAGACAAGGGCCAGTGGGCACAAATGGGAACCCAGGAGGTTCCATCTGGACATGAGGAAAAATTCTTTGCTGTGAAGGTGCTGGACCCTGGAGCAAGCTTCTCAGAGAGGTTGTGGAGTCTCCTTCTCTGGAGAGATTCCAAACCCACCTGGGTATTGTGATCCTGCTTTAGCAGGGGGTTGGACTAGAGGAACTCCAGAGGTCCCTTCCAACCCACACCAGGCTGTGATTCTGTGATTTGAGGAGAGGTTTCGTGCATGAAAGGAGAGGAACCCCCTCAAGTTCTGACTGCCTTTGCCATGTTGAATCCTTCAGAGACAGGGACACTGCTGTGGGACACTGCTCTGCTTGGTGTCTGCTCTTCTTTCCACTCCTTAGGGAGGGATGCGAGCTCAGCCCCCTGGAGCTTCTGGCTCTGAGTTACCTCCCTCCACCCACTGCTGCCCCAAAAGCCCAGAAAAAAAGCAAAACCTGCTGCTTCCTTCAGGTGGGAAATAGGCCTTGATTAGAGCTCTGTGAGGATGAGGAGGGCCATCAATCTCCCTTCATCCTGAGCCATGAGCCTGCACAAAACACTGCTTTTATTAGCCCAGTGTTGGGGCCATTAAAGAAGCCAAATTAATTTGAGTCATCAGTTCACTTGGGGTTGGCTCAGTGCAAACAGAAGGTGCCCAAGTGTCATTGTGTTGTCTCTGCACACCCCTAACGATGCGCGATTTCCGTAGCAGAAAAACAGTGGCGCAAGAAAGCCCCAGGCAGGTCTTTATGTCTGAGTTTTCATCTGGAAATCTAACTGCTGAAGGAAGAAGCACCCCCTGGGGACAAGGGATGGCAGCCACCACCCATCAGAGCTCTGAATAATGGAGAAGGACTTTCCAGAGTGGCTGGAGGGAGTAGGGGCTGGAGGAAGGTCAAGACCTTCCTCAACCAGCAAGAGCAGCCCAGGGGTGGCTTTGAGTTGTGTCCCAGGCCAGCATCTGCCTCTCCTTCTGAGCCGTCTCCCTTAACAAGAAAGTCACGAAGATTCCAGGCAGTGGGTCATAGTTTGGGTGGGAAATGATGGCGATGCAATGCAGTGCTTTGGGGGAAATGGGCACTTTTGGAGAGCACAGAAATTAAGACAGAAGCTTCCTTATTGCCCACTCCTTTTCTGGATTGTTTGGATCATCTCAGTGCAGACAACACCAAGCTGCGTGGTGAATACACTGGAAGGACAGGATGACAACCAGAGGGTTCAGGACAAGCTTGAGAAGTGGAGCCATGTGAGCCTCATGAGTTTCAAAAAATCCAAGCACAAGGTCCTGCACCAGGGTCAGGGCAAACCCTGGTACCAACACAGGCTGGGGATGAGGGGCTGGAGAGCAACCCTGAGGAGGACTTTGGATTGCTGGTGGGTGAAAAGCTGGACATGAGTTGGCACCGTGTGCTCACAGCCCAGCATGTCCCGAGATGATCCCCAGCAGCATGGGCAGCAGGTGCAACACAGGGCAGGTGGAGGTCACCACAAGAAGGCAACAGGCAGCAGAGCAATGAGCAAAAATAGCAAGAGCTGAGATTTGCAGAGGATGAAATGGTGACAGCACCATGGTCAGTCTGATGCTGACCCTTCTCCATTTGGGGAAGAAAATGGAGAGGACTTCTCTGGTAAGTCCAAGAAAAATATCTCTTATCCTCAGTATCAAGCAGCAGACGGAAGGGCTTGGCTGAAGAGCCAATATAAGGACACGGGAGGGCTGGAAGCTCTCTGCTGTGAGGCCATGATGAGAGAGTTGGGTTGTTCAGCCTGGAGAAAAGAGGGCTCTGAGGAGACCTTCTGGTGGCCTTTCAGTGCTTAAAGGGGCTGCTCAGGAAGCTACCAAAGCAGAAGGTAGCTATGGTAAAGCCAAATGTTTTTCTTTTCCCTGTGTTCCAGCCGCGGGGAATTTTCATCAGCTCCAATATCTGAGACAAGAGTTGGCACTGCTGCAAAGCTGGTTTGGGAGCCCAGCTGTGCCATCTTCCCTTAAGTCACTTCCTTGCCTAATTGATTTAATCCTGTTTAATCAGCTTTCACACCACACGCCCTCCTGGAGCCCAGGGAGATGGGCTGGCTGCCCATCATCTGCCCGGAAACGGAGCCGCCTGCCTCATCCCTTCTTCCCGGGGCTCTGCTTTCCTTCCAGTCTCCCAAAGGAGGAATTCCACTGGGATTCTGGGCTCAGCACATCACTGCACGTAGCACACAGCATCACTCAGGTCTGCAGGCTGGCCCCAAATGTCCACATTTGCTGACCCCCACAAATGGGATTGTGGGGATGTCGTGCCTCAGACAGAGCTGTGAAAGAAACACAAGAAGAGGCTAAAACAACTGAAAACACAGAGAAACACAGAATGGTTTGTGTGGGGAGTGACCTTTAAAGGTCATCTAGTCCAACCCCTCTGCAGCCAGCAGGGACAAGAGCAGGTTGCTCAGAGCCCCAAACAACCTGGCCTAGAATGGGATTGTCAGTGGAATTCTCAGTGTTGGGTTAATTATTTGACTCAGTGATCTTAAAGGTCTTTTCTCGTTGAGTAAATTCTGTGGTTCTATGGGGCATATACCACTTCTCTGGGCAACCTGGGCCAGGGACTCACCACCCTCACTGTCACAAATTTCTCCCTTCTCTCTAGTCTGAATCTCCCTCCTTCAGTTTAAACTCATCACCCCTTGTCTTGTCACAACAAGTCCTGCTCAAAAGTCAGTCCCCATCTTTCTTCTAGACTTCTTTAAGTACTGAAGCCATTCTTCAGCCAAAAGACACATGCAGGGGAAGGTCTTGGGGGACCAGAGCCCTGTAGTCTGCTGTAGGAAAACCAACCAGAGGGACAACTGACAGGCTGTGGAAAAAACAGCCAGAGGTCAGAGATGATCTACAAAGTGATTGAAAAGACAAGGAGGGAAAGTTGTACAAGCCCAAGCGGGATGCAGAGCTAAAAATACAGCTGCTGTGGCTTGGCGAGGGAGCAAGGCATCCGAGGCCACCGCTTGTGTGTGTGCTGTGCTGGTTTGCATGCGTGGTACTCAGCCCGGCAGAAAGTCCTCTCCTTCAAGAGCATCCGCATGGCACACACGATATATATTCTTACTCACTGCTCTTCATACAGCTGAAGGGAGACACATCTATGCTGTCATCTTAGATTGGATATTAGGAGAATTTTCCTTCCTGAAAGGGTGGCTGCCCAGGGAGGTGGTGGAGTCACTGTCCCTGGAGATCTTCAAGAAACGTGTGGACATGGCACGTTGAGACATGGTTCGGTGGGCACGGTGGTGTTGTGTTGGTGGTTGGACTTGATGACCTATGTGGTGGGGTAGGAAGGTTCCCCCCAACACACAAAAGAATCCACAGCTAAACCGGTCACAACCTTAGAGGGATTTTTCAGTTCTAATGATTCTGTGATTCCAGCAGATGTCCCTGCTCACCGCAGGGGCCTGGACTAGATGACCTTGAAAGGTGCCATCCAACCCAAACCATTCCATGATTCTATCTGAGTGGGAGAGGTCAATGGTGAAGACCGTACCATGGTTCCCTGATCCTTATAGGCTTTGCTGTGAGAGGACTGGAAGGGGTCACATTGGTTGCCTACTCAAAAGCCTAAGGTGGACAATGTGTTTGTGGAGGCCCCTGGAAATCAGAGGCTTTCCCATCACGAGCTGCTTTTTTTTAGCTGGATTTCCCTGAAATGTGGAAACATCCACGCCCATTGAATCCCCAGGGAAATGCTGCCGGCCTGCCAGCAGTGGTGCTGTTCCCAAAGCCAACTACATCTTCAAAAGAAGAGACTAAACAGTGACAAATTCATGTCAAGCATCTGGTTTTGCAAAAGGCCATAAGAGTGATGAGCCGTGGTTGGGCGTGATGGATCACCCACCACCCTGCCCCGTGCCCTCAGTGATGTGACCTCCCTGCAAACCCCATTTATTAGGTAGAAACAGGACTCCCCATTGAGCTGAGCTCGTGCAAGGGAGACAGCAGAGGTCTCAGGGTTAACAAAAAAGTCAGACAATAAATCTGTGCAGGGTTTTGGGTCCCCTGGGAGCAGCCTGCTCTTCTTTCGCTGCGGTTCTCACTAGGCTGCACCAGCCACAGAAGATGCCAGGTTGTGGCTGAGATAAAAACCCTCTGAGAAAAAAAAATACCTGAGAAAACTTGCTTCTCAGAGCAGACAGTCTGTGACTGACATCCTGTCCTGCTCAAAACACTATCACTCCAGTCATACAAGTCTGGTACACTGCTCGATGACCTGGGTGACCTTCTCCAGATAAAACAATTCTATGAGTCTGTGATTTCCCCGCCTTGGTTTCTCCTCCACGCTCTGGGTGAATATCTTTGCAGCATAGAATCACAGAATTGTTTGGGTGGGGGAAGAGCTCTAAAAAGATCAACTCCAACAGGCAACTGACCATCACCAGAGCCATTAAACCACATCCCAAAGTGCCAGGTCCACACATTTCTTCGACACTTCCAGGGATAGTGACTCCGCCCTGGGCAGTCTGTTCCAGTGCCTAACCAGGCTTTCAGAGAAGAATTTTTCCCCAATATCCAACCTAAAGCTTTGCTGGCACAAGTTCAAGCCATGTCATCTCATCACATAACCTGATACTAGGGAGAAGAGACCAAACCTCACCTCACTCCAGCCTCCTTCCAGGGAGTTGTAGAGAGCAGTGAGGTCTCTCCTTAGCCTCCTTTTCTCCAGACTAAACAACCCCAGTTCCTTCAGCTGCTCCTCACCAGACGTGTTCTCCAGACCCTTTACCAGCTTTGCTGCCCTTCTCTGGACATGGTCCAGCACCTCAATGTCCTTCTTGGAGTGAGGGATCCAAAACTGAACCCAGTATTTGAGGTGTGGCCTCAAAAGTGTTGAGTAAAAGGACATAACTGATTGAATGTTTTGGTTGGAGAAGACCTCTAGAATCATCAATTCCAGCCATCAGCCTGAGACCACCGTGGCCATTAAACCATGCCTCAAAGTGCCATGTCCACATGATTCTTGAACACCTCCAGGGACAGTGACTCCTCTACCTCCCTAGGCAGTTTGTTCCAGGGCTTTACCACTCTTTGGGGGAAGAAATTTCCCCTTACATCTAACCTAAACCTCCCCTGGCACAATTCCAGGCCATTTCCTCTTGTTCTATCACCCCCGTGGCCATTCCCTGAGACTGAGGAAACTCCAGAATACTAATACAAAGAGGAAATAATAACAGGGGGAGATGGGGATGGCCTCTGCTCCAGGGCACAGGGCTCTCAGCTTTGCTCCTGTTAGTGTTGGCAGCTCTCACAGCAATGAAACGTCCTTGCTTTGGCTCAGTGCTCTCTTCCCACAGCCAGCCCCACGCTGCCGGCACCATGCTTGGCAGGAGGGGCCCAGATGAGCCACTGCGCTGGCTCTGGCTGAGAAAGAGTCCCACAGGTCTAGTGGAGCTGTTCCTCATGCTGAGCATCCAGAGATTTACCCCTGCTACTGGCTGCTCTAAAGAGCATCCACCAGAGGTAAAAGCCTCCAGCTGGGTTTTTCCCAGCAGGCTCCTGAACTGTGGGGTTTTCCCCTGGCTCTTTGCTCAGTGGGGATAGGATCACAAACAGGTTTGGGTGGGAAGGAACCTTTAAAGGACATCTAGTGCAACCCCCCTGCAGTCAGCAGGGACATCTGCAACTAGAACAGGTTGCTCAGAGCTCCAAATAACCTGACCTGCAATGGTTCCAGGGATGTGGCATCTACTACCTCTCTGGAAAACCTGGGCCAGTGTCCCACTACCCTCAGCATCAAAAAATTTCTTCCTCCTCTCCAGTCTGAATCTCCCTGGTTTAGTTTAACCCCATCACCCCTTCTCCTGTCACAACAGGCCCTGCTCAAAAGTCTGTCCCCAGCTTTCCAATTTTCTCTTTTATGTCCTGAAAGGCCACCAGAAGGTCTCCTTGGAGCCTTCTCTTCTCCAGGCTGAACAACCTCAACTCTCTCAGCTTGGCTTCACGGCAGAGGGCTTCCAGTCCTCCCATCACTGCTGTGGCCTCCTCTGGCCCTGCTCCAACAGGTCCATGCTGTTTCCGTGCTGAAGACTTCAGAGCTGGGCCCAGCATTGCAGATGGGGTCTCAGCAGAGCAGAGGGGCAGAATCCCCTCCTTCCACCTGCTGCCCATGCTGATTTGGATGCAGCCCAGGACGTGGGTGGCTCGAGGTTGGGAGCTTGCTCATGCCCAGCTTTTCACCCACCAGCACCCCCAACTCCTTCTCCTCAGGGCTGCTTTCCAGCCTGTGTTGGTACCAGGGTTTGCACTGACCCATGTGCAGAATGTCAAGGAGAGGGCAGGATCAAGGCACAGGAGCACTTTGCTCCTCACTGCCTCCTTGTCCTCTGCTCAGGCAGCATCAAAATGGCACTGGGAGAAACCTCCAGAGCTGACTGAGTTCATCATCCTCCCCAAATCCATTTATAAATATCTGAAGGGTGGCTGTCAAGAAGAAGGGGCCAGTGTCTTTTAAATGGTGTCCCGTGACAGGACAAGGGGAAATGGACACAAACCAGAATGAGGAAAAACTGCTTTACTGTGAGGGTGCTGGAGCCCTGAGCAAGCTTCCCAGAGAGGTTGTGGAGTCTCCTTCTATGGAGATGTTCAAGACCTGTCTGGATGCATTCCTGTGTGACATGCCCATGTCACACATGTCCTGTGTGACATGTGATCCTGCTTTGGCAGGGGGTTGAACTAGATGATGTCTGGAGGTCTATTCCAACCCCTAACATTCTATGATTCTGTGGAACCTTGTCCAGCACCAGGTTCCTCACTGTCCTCCCTCCTTTGCTACTGCCTAGACTGCAGTTCCAATGCTAGGAGTGACCCAGGAGATGCTGATTAAGCAGCATAGCAATGGTTGGTGGAACTGGGTTGGGCAAATGCTATTTGCTGGGAGCACAACATCCCAAATTCCACTGTCACAGCAGGCAAGGGGGCCTGGAGGACAGGAGGAAATGGCTCTGGCCAGGACAGATGTGAAATATCAAAGGAGACAGCTCTTTGAAGAGACTTTAAAAGAGCAGTCACTATGTTTACAAGAAACCATTCCAGGGCTGTTTGCTTGTGTTTATCCCTGGCCATTCGTGCTACCAGAGTTTTGGCCACGCAGCTCCTGGAGAGTGATGGAGTTTGTCATGCTGAGTGGCTGTATACATGAGACAACATTTATTTGTTTTGAGCAGATGCTATTTCCTCCACTGAAGACCTTTTCCATCCAATCTGGGCTGGGAATTGCTCACTTACAGCTGGGAGGACTCTCTGAGGGCCCCACAGAGTTTGGATTGACCTTGTAGCTCCATGAGGATGAGTCCTCAGCACTTACTTGTCAGCAAGCCAGTGTGTGGCCAGCACTTGGGCTCTGCTTAGTGGTCCACAGGGCTGCTGGAAGAAGCTGCTTGAGGTTTTGGACTGATCTCATCAGGCTGCAATTTTGGAAACATCTTGCATCTGATGAGAGGGCTCCTGCTTCTTCCAGTCCCCTGGGTCATCACTGTCCCTGACATGCCCTGGTCCCCTGAGGCTGTTTCCAGCAAGTCCATCACACTCCCTCATGTATACAGCAGAACCATGACACAGACACGGAGCATGAAGTCTGCAAACCTCCTGCAGCTCTGCAAATGGGGATAGGGACAAGGGGACAAAACAAAAGGGACAGGGGACAAGGAAAAGGGTTCCAGGCTCTGTTCTGGTCTGTTTGGCCATCAGAAGTCACCATGTTCAGCAGGTTTCTCTGCAGATGGTACTTTGCCATTACCCCTTGTTCACTGCCTTTTGCTTTCCCAAGCTTTGGCAGCTAAATCAGCCCAGAAATCCAAGTGCTCTCTGCAAGATGCTCTGGGAGCTGGAATTCCCACTACCAGGGAGTTTTGGATCAGCCCAGGACATCAAAACACAAATCTGAGGGGAGGTCAGGGGTCAAAACCAAACACAAGGAAATCCAGGGCAGGATATCCGCTTGTTCAAGCAGCTGGTTACCCTCTTGGAGAGGTCTTTCACTCCAAGCATCCTTCCCAAGAGCAGCTTGCTCAGCACTTTCCTTTTTAGAGGAGGAGCTGCTCAGGCAAACTGAGGCCACTTCTTCCTCCCTGGCATGGGATTTTCCTGCTGGCTCATCCCACTGGCACCAGATACAGATGCTTTATGGAGCAGATGGGGTCATCTTCAAACAGCAAAGGTGGTGAATGGAGTTACCAGCCAGTCACCAGTGGTGTTTAATATCTTTAATATCTACCCTTTAATATCTTTATCAGTGATCTGGATGAGGGAATTGAGGGCACCCTCTGCCAGTTTGCAGATGACACTGAACTGGGTGGGGGTGTTGATCTGCTTGAGGGGAGGGAAGCTCTGCAGAGGGATCTGGACAGGCTGGATCAATGTGGTGAGGTCAATGGGATGAGGTTCAACAAGGCCACATACTGGGTCTTGTACTTGGCTCACAGCAGCCCCAAGAACACTCTAGGCTTGGGGCTGAGTGGCTGGAAATTGCCCAGTGGAGAAGGACCTGGAGGTGCTATTTGACAGCCAGCCAAAGGTGAGTAAACAGTGAGCCCAGGTGGCCAAGCAGCATCCTGGCCTGGATCAGCAATAGTGTGGCCAGCAGGACCAGAGCAAGGAATGTCACCCTGTCCTCAGGACACTGGTGAGGCTGCACTTTGAATATTTGGTTCAGTTTCAGGCCCCTCACTCCGAGGTCATTGAGGTGCTGGAGAATGTCCACAGAAAGGCAACAAAGCTGGGGAAGGGTCTGGAGAACAGGTCTGGTGAGGAGCAGCTGAGGGAACTGGGGTTGTTCAGCCTGGAGAAAAGGAGGCTGAGGGGAGACCTCGTTGCTCTCTACAACTCCCTGAAAGGAAGCTGGAGTGAGGTGGGGGTTGGTCTCTTCTCCCTAGTATCAGGTGACAGAAAAAGAGGAAATGGCCTCAAGCTGTGCCAGGGGAAGTTCAGGTTGATATTAGGAACAATTTCTTTCCTGCAGGAGTGGTCAGGCATTGGAACAGGCTGCCCAGGGAGGTGGTGGAGTCACCTTGAAGAAATGTGTGGACATGGCACTTCAGGACATGGTTTAATGGCCATGGTGCTCTTAGGTTGATGGTTGGACTTGATGATCTTAGAGTTCTATTCCAACCCAAACAAGTCTATGATGCTATGATTCTATAAAAATTTGACATCTGACAACTTTTTAAGGGAGATCAGCTCTGCCTGAGCATTACCACGATGCTCTGAGAGGGTCTTTGCTGCTGCTGCCTCTACACCACCATCCAGCCCACCCAAAAAGCCCTAGGAACACAATCCCCATCCCCTACCAGGGCATAAACACAGATGTGGTCAGCAAACACCATCGTGTTGCTGGTTTGCTCCATTCTTTCCCTCTGCGAGAGGAACAGCTGATGTTCTTCTCACATTTTTCTGAAGTCACTCTGTGTTTTCAGAAGGAGGTGCTGAGCCAGGAAGGATTTCTCCTCGTGGGTGTGTTTGCCTGGAGACTTGCCTCTGCACAGCAGTACCCTGTGCATTCCTTACAGCCCATTTAATTGCCCTTTCCCTCTGCTTGGACTTGCTGGTGCCTATCTGGGAATGGAAGAGCAGACCCAAGGACTTGTACAGCTGCTGGAACACCAGATCTCATAGGAGAGACCTTTAGGATCCTCATCCCTGCAAGAGTGGACTCTATCCTCCTAGGCGGTCCCTGTCCTTGCAGGGGGTTCATGTGAAGTTCTTGTACTTTTAGAAAGTCACTGTGGGGTCCTTGCCCTGGCACTGGTTTCTCTCTTCCCATAGGGAGGTCCTTGTCCTTGTTGGGGGTCATTGTGGGGCCTCTGTTCTCATAGAAAGGTCCCTGTCCTCATAGGGGGTCATTGTGGGATCCTCATCCTTGCAGGGGGAGGGCTGTGTTCATTTATAGAGGGTCCCTGACCTTGCAGGAGAGCGCCTCTGTCCTCGGGGGGGGGTCCCTGGGGACTGCAGCAACTGAGGAGAGCAGGGCTGCTTCCTGAAGGCAGCCAGGCCCCAGGGCCAGGCACACTGGGGGAGAGCCAGGATGGGGTGGGATGAGAAGTCAGCTGCAAACTCCCCATCAGCCCACAGCTCTGTGGCATGGCCCAGCCTGGTTTGTGGGACCCCAGTCTGGCCTCAACACAGACCAACAGCTCCTGTGGTCTGGAAAAACCCACCCGGCCCAGTGCACAGGGAGCAGCACAGGGCAGGTGGAGGTCACCACAAGAAGGCAAAAACCAGCAGGGCAATGAGCAAAAATAGCAAGAGCTGAGATTTGCAGAGAATGAAATGACGGCACCATGGTCAGTCTGCTGCTGCCCCCTCTCTATTTGGGGAAGAAAATGGAGAGGGCTTCTCTGGTAAGTCCAAGAAAAATATCTCTTACCATCAATATCGAGCAGCAGATGGAAGGGCTTGGCTAAAGAGCTGGGCGGCTGGGTCTCAGTATTCCAATATAAGGGCATGGATCTGTGAGAGCAGGGCCAGAGGAGGCCACAGCAATGATGGGAGGGCTGGAAGCCCTCTGCTGTGAGGCCAGGCTGAGAGAGTTGAGGTTGTTCAGCTTGGAGAAGAGAAGGCTCTGGGGAGACCTTCTGGCAGCCTTTCAGTACTTGAAAAGGGCTTATCAGAAAGCTGGGAAGGGACTTTAGACAAGGGCATGAAGTGATAGAACAAGGAGTAACAGCTTTAAAGTGAAGGAGGATAAAATTAGATCAGACGTCAGGAAGTTCTCCACTATGAGTGTGGTGAGGCACTGTAGCAGACTGCCCAGAGAAGCTATGGATGCCCCATCCCATTCCAGTTCAGACTGGATGGTGCTTCGAACAACCTGGTCTAGTTACAGATGTCTCTACCCACGGCAGGGGCGTTGGAAGCAGATGAAATTTAAGGTCCCTTCCAACCAAAACCATTCCGTGATTCTGTGTCGGCACAGTTACTGGAGACATTAAAGTCCCCATGGCACCGGGACACCACCAGCAGCCCCAGAGTGGGGGGATGGGCTGGATGAAACAGGACAATTCCCCTTACGAAGATTGGCCCCACTCCTTGCTCAAGGTGGGTGGCAGGGATCCCATCCCCAGGGGAGCCAGGACTGTCACCGGGGTTGACTGGCTGCAGGCAAAGGGTAAGCAAACCCCTCCGGGCTAAAAGCCAAGTGGTGTTTTCCCCGGGATGCAGCAGGATGCTTCCTGGCATTGCTGGAGCACTTATTTTCCCTGAAAATTCCTGACCCACCGTGGGAGGTGGATGGACAGAGGAGTTTGCCCTCATCACACCGTGGTGGATCAAAGACCCATGGGGCAGAAGAGAGGAGAGCAGGGATGAGTGGTCTGCTCTGCTGATGACTCAATTTTCAACCATCCTTGGGACCTCGGAGGGATGTTACTCAAGAGGAAAAATCATGGCAAGCCAAGGAGCTCCAAAGGAAATGGACAGTAGGAGGGTTGTGATTAAATGGCTTTAACTCATATCCTTAAAAACGTAGATGCACTCTGGGAGCTGTTTGGGGGAGGAACGTAAGGCTGACCCTGCTGGCTTACGCTGAAGGTCCCTGTAGCTTGTCTGTAGCAGCAGACACTAGCAGGGATTTAGGGAGCCAGTCCAAGGACAGGACAAGTCAGAGCAGCCTTGGCTGGTGATGGTCAGCAGTCACCAGGGGCTAACCCAGCCCCTCTATATTCATCTACCCCCTTTTAAAGGGACCACTACCCCACAGCGAGGAGCCTGGGGTCTAGCCAGGGTAGAAAACACATCTGGTGGAGACAGATGTGGTGGAGTGTCCCAGCAGTGTTACTGAGGCCATCAGCATGGCAGAAAGGCTGGGAAGAGCAGCCAGCTGGCTCCACTCTGCAGGACATGGCTTGCCAGGGGAATAGTTGAAGCTGTGCCACAGTGTTGTGAAGCTTCTCCTGTTTCCTGGGAATCAGAGATAAAGTAAAAAATATCTGAGACCTCTTCCCAGATGGAGCCAGGTCCTTAAAACAGACCGTGCAGTGCTCCTGCCTGCAATCAAGGAAGGGAGAAATCCCTCTTGGTAAAACATTCCAACTTTCTCTCTTATTCAGCCCATGCATCATTGTGGTGACCTGCCTGTCACCCTCAACATCTTGAGTCCTCCACAGCCAGGCTGCAGGAGAGACAGGGAGAGAGACAGGGAGAGAGACTGGAATCCAGCCATGCCCTGTCACCGTGAGCCCACTCGGCTGTGGGGTGGCATCGCTGGGTCACCACTGTCCCCAGAAGCCACAGGCTTCCCAACCATGAATCAAGTGGGATTTCCTCCAGCTGGTGCAGCGCTGTCCTGGGGTGATACAGCCTGAATCATGTCCCTCCCTCCCATTTCACTCTCCGTGGCTTTGTCCTGACTTGCTTTGCTCCCAGGGAGATCCTCATTTGCCCAAGCTCAGGGGACAGTCCCTGCTGTTGCACCAGGCCTGCTGCAACCACGAGCAGCACTGCCTGAGAGCCAGGAGGGACCCAGGGACAGATAAATGTCACAGCCAAGCCTGATGTGGAGTCACAGCTTTTATCAGTATGTAATTAAGACCTTGTAATTAAAGCCTCCTTTTAGGGAGTTGTAGAGAGCAATGAGGTCTCCTCTCAGCCTCCTTTTCTCCAGGCTGAACACCCCCAGTTCCCTCAGCTGCTCCTCACCAGACTGGTTCTCCAGACCCTTTCCCAGCTTCGTTGCCCTTTTCTGGACATTTTCCAGCACCTCAGTGTCCCTCTTAGAGTGAGTGGCCCAGAACTGAACCCAGTATTCAAGGTGTGGCTTCACAAGTGCCCAGTCCCTCTCCAGGTCCTGCTGGCCACGCTACTGCTGATCCAGGCCAGGATGCTGTTGGCCTTCTTGGCCACCTGGGCACACACTGGCTTGTCTTTGGCCAGCTGTCGACTAGCATCCCCAGGTCCTTTTCCACTGGGCAGTTTCCAACCACTGAGCCCCAAGCCTGAAGTGTTGATGTTCAGGACCCAGCACTTGGCCTTGTTGAACCTCACCCCTTTGGCCTTGGCCCATCGATCCAGCCTGCCCTGGTTCCTCTGTAGAGCCTCCCTACCCTCAAGCAGATCAGCACCCTTCCCAGCTTGCTGTCATCTGCACACCGACTGAGAGTGCCCTTGATGCCCTCATCCTGATCATTGATAAATACATTAAAGGAAACTGGCCCCAGGAAGCAAGGAGCTGCCTGATGAAAGGCTGGTGAGTCACAGCCTCTGCTCATGGTCCCAGCTCTACCCTCAGGCAGCTGCCAGCAGCACGTCTGGCTCTGGCTCCCCTCAATGAGGCTGAGCTATGCCTTGGCTCCAGTCCTGCTGCACTCGGGTTTGGGCAGGTCCACGGAGACCTGGCTGGTGCTAATCCCTTTAAACCCTCAGATATCGTCTCCTGCCTGTAGTTCCAGCAGGGAGGCTGGATTTGGACCTGAAGGAGCTGATTGCTGGGAGCCAACCAGGAGGCTTTGGATGGTGGTAGCCACATTTCACCACATACCAACTAGGGAGGAAGGGATACTTTATAGCTCCTCAGCTTCCAGGTCCATGAGTACAGGGTGTCTCCAAAAAGCTCAGCCCAAAGAAGCCCCATAGATCCCACACACTGCCACAGGAAGGGTAATAAATGGCCAGGTGCTGGCCACGTCCCTCATGCTGGGAGCTGTACCTTGGACACCATTCCAGCTGTTCTCCTGAAAGTATTTGCAGTTCTCTTTGAACCTTTCCAAATATTTGCCTTGGTGTTAGTGTCTGGCCCCAGTCACAGCTGGGCTTTCCTCCTCTGCTCTCCTGTGCAAAGCTGGACTCCCAGCCACAGAATCCTTCACTCAGCCCTGTGGTACCTCCATGTCCAGGATCCCACCTCTCCCTGTAGACCACGTCTCCCACCTACCTTCCCCCAGCAGGGTCCACAGAGAGTCCCCCAGAGCATCTCTCCAGGGTAAGTACCGTAAGGTTGCAATAAAGTCTTCCCAGAGCTTTCTCAAACCCAACTCTCCCAGCTTTCTTCATAGGAGAGGTATTCCACCCCTCCTTTTGTGGCCCTTCTCTGGGCCCACTTCATCATAAACCATTCTTCATAAACAGAGTGCCCTCAAGGTAACTTCAAGAGAGATCAGAGGTGGAAATGCTTTAGGTCACTCTAAATTATTTACATGTGGGATGAAGAAAATTTTCTTTCACATGGTTCTTTCCAATGGTAGTTACTCTAGCTAACTGCAGCATTACTTTTGTTACTGATCACTAATGATTGTTTTCCAAGATAGAAATTTGTATCTTTATGTGTAATCCCTGTCAGTCAAGCCTCTGTTGAATCTAAAATGTCTTTGTTTCTGTCAGTGTGCTTGCTGTTTGCACTCAATTGCTACAAGTAGAGGTTGTAGCCAGGCAGAGGTTGGTCTCTTCTCCCAGGCAGCCAGTACCAGAACAAGAGGACACAGTCTCAGGCTGTGCCAGGGCAGGTTTAGGCTGGAGGTTAGGAAGAAGTTCTACACAGAGAGAATGATTGCCCATTGGAATGGGCTGCCCGTGGAGGTGGTGGAGTCACCTTCATTGGAGGTGGTCAGGAGGAGACTTGATGGGGTGCTTGGTGCCATGGTTTAGTTGTTTAGGTGAGTTGGATTGGCTGATGGGTTGGACGCGATGATCTTGAAGGTCTCTTTCAACCTGGTGTATTGTATTGTATTGTATTGTATTTAGGAGAACCCCCAGACAAACATAATTTGCTAAGCTTCTATGCTTAAACATATCTTAATTGGGCAGAATACTGCATTTGAAAGAAGGGAAAATTAGGGCAGTAAGATGAACAATAATTAAAAAAAAAGTCTCTGAAAAGACTGCTCTGGTAGTTTGAAATCAATTCTGCTGATTAGAGAAAAAGAAATTTCTCAGAGAAAAGAAAATTAGAGGGTTTTTTCCTACATTTGGGAAAAAAAAATAACCCACATTATGCTCATTGAGTGTTTTCTTTTTTTTTTTTTCTTTCATACTGCCTTTCTTGGATGTTAATTAATAAAATTAACAAGAATCATTCTGAAGCAAGCCTTTGTAAAATGTA
This sequence comes from Picus viridis, assembly GCA_033816785.1. Taxonomy (NCBI): domain Eukaryota; kingdom Metazoa; phylum Chordata; class Aves; order Piciformes; family Picidae; genus Picus; species Picus viridis. Next base: position 34,069,899 of record CM066585.1, on the reverse strand, counting down.
ACTGTGTGATCCAGGTAATGAAATAAACTGGAAAGCATTTCAGGGGAGGTTTAGGCTGGATGTTGGGAAGAAGTTCTTCATAGAAAGAGTGATTGGCCATAGGAACGGGCTGCCCGGGAGGTGGTGGAGTCACCATCACTGGAAGTGTTTAGGAAGAGGCTGGATGGGCTGCTTGGTGCCATGGTTTAGTTGATTAGATAGTGTTGGGTGATAGGTTGGACTCAATGATCTCAAAGGTCTCTTCCAACCTGGTTAATTCTATCCTGTAATCCAGCCTTCCAAAGCTCCCCAACATGAGTCACTCACAAGCTCAGCTGTGGAAAGAAGACTCCAAGACTTAAAACTCAAAAGGGGCCTGAGAACATGTTCCATGCACAGCACCAAGAGGTTCTTCTGTCTGTTCTCCTCTGGGTAGGACTGCACATGGAGGAAGGCTGAGGCAGGGACACCATGGCTTTCATCCTCATGAGCCTACTTCAGCCCTGGCTATAAGGAGCCATAACAACAGTTCCATGGCTTTGCCCTTCTTGGGGCTCCTGGTTCATACTCTTTATAAGTCCACTGTGGAAGATGATTGCCTAGTCTAATGGAAGGTGTCCCTGGTCTAGCTGAAGGTGTCCCTGCCCATCACAGGGACCTGGAACTAGATGATCTTCAAGGTCCCTTCCAACCCAAATCGTGCTGTGATTCTGTGCACAGAGACTAGCCCAAGAGCTTGGGCAGCTGCCAATGGAGAACACCACCACCAAGTTTAGTGATAGGACTATTTGTGTTGCAAACAAGCCAAGAAATACCCAGCTGATGGAACAAAGGCACCTCCCCACCTTCCCCACCTCCCAGAGTGCTGAGCATTGCTCTCCAGGTCTGGAGTGAAGCTGGGAGCCTTCCCAGCATGGCCCTGCTGAGCAAGCAGACCATGTGTTACCTCCACGAGCTGAATCATGGTGTTGCAGGCACTTTTTCAACATCAAGAAGGGATTTAGCAACCCCAAGGGCTATTAATAGAGCTGTGCTGCTCTCCCCGGGCCCCGCGCCGTGCTGGATGAGCGCGGAAGGGCAAAGCAAACTCCAAGGGAGGTGAAGAGCTGAGTTTACCTAAGGAGAGGTCCAGAGACCGGGGAAATAACCTGGCAGAGAGCAGGAGCTCGAGTGCTGTTCTCTCTACCCCTTATCGCTTCCCCACGTCAGCTGTGTCGAGAAGGAACAATGAACAATGGAGCCAACGACGTGGCGCCACAGACATGCCATCGCTGCTCCCTTCCCAGCCCCAGCAAACTCTCCAAGGAGGGGGAGACACTGAACATACTGCCAGGGCATGTGCTTGCTGTTCTTCCAGGCTGGGCTTTGATTCTGCAGGTTGGGTGTAGGAGTCACCCTGACCAGCCAGCAGTGAGGTCCCTGTGTGGACACCCAGCTTGAGGACAGACCAGGAGGACACAGCAATGGGTGTAGTCCCAGAAGGCCTTGCTGGAGGTGGAGCACCTCTCTACTGGGAAGGGTAAAGGTGAAGTTCAGCTCAGGAGCTGGTATAGGCTGCTTGTCTCAGCTCCATCCTAATTCCCAGCTCCAGGAGGATGGAGCCAGTGAGACCCAACCCCTGTCCATGCGAGCATGGGGCAGAAGGGATGGAGACACCATCACTACCACCCTGCAAGCTGCCATGGACACCATGGTGTTGAGTGCTGTGGGTACCTGCTGGGCCAGGACCAGGAGCACAGCTGTATTTTTAGCAGTGGAAGGGCCAAGCGGAAGACTCATCCTACACAATGAGGAAACCCATCCTGCCCAGCTTCCACTCTTTATCACACATCCCAGCTCCATCCTGCCCCTGCATCCTCCCTTCCCCAGCACAGCTGCCTTGCCACCTCCAGCTGTGCCAGTACAGCACTGACTGCTTCCTGTCCCACCCCTGGACCAATGTCTGTCTGTCTGTCTGCAGATTCCTCTCGGGTCGCTCCTCACTACCATGCTCTGCTCCAAACTGACAGGCAGCAAGGACATTGCATGGGCTCAGCAAACTGATTTGGGTCTGCTTGCCATTGTAGACTCCCACTGGAGCTGCTGAGCCATGGGACACTTTTTCCATGCCTCTGGGCAACTCTGAGGTTTGCATCACCCCTGTAAGATGCTTCCAAGTGTGGGATGAAGGTCTGGCTGTCCACCTGCCCAAGGCAATTTGAAAAAGCCTCAGCAGGAGACCAGCATCACTCAGCAGCTCTGGGCAAACAGCTCCACTCTCAGCTCCGTCACTGCAGGTAGGGGCCCATGGCAAGAGAGGGTGCCCCATGGTAAAGGAGGGTGCCCCATGGCAGAAGACGGTGCCTCGTGACAGAGGAGGCTGCCTCGTGACAGAAAAGGGTGCCCCACAGCAGAAGAGGGTGCCCCGTGACAGGGGAGGGTGCCTCGTGACAGGGGAGGGTACCCCATGGCAGAGGAGGGTGCCCCGTGACAGGGGAAGGTACCCCATGGCAGGGGAGGGTGCCCCGTGACAGGGGGAGGGTGCCCCACGGCAGGGGAGGGTGCCCCACGGCAGGGGAGGGTAGCCCACAGCAGGGGAGGGTAGCCCACAGCAGGGGAGGGTGCCCTGGGACAGGGGAGGGTGCCCCACGGCAGGGGAGGGTAGCCCACAGCAGGGGAGGGTGCCCTGGGACAGGGGAGGGTACCCCACGGCAGGGGAGGGTAGCCCACAGCAGGGGAGGGTGCCCCGTGACAGAGGAGGGTGCCCCACGGCAGGGGAGGGTGCCCCGTGACAGAGGAGGGTGGCCAAGCTGTGCTGGAGAGGAACCTGCCCTGCCAGGTGGCAACAGGAAAGACCTCTCTGTCAGGCTGAGCCCCCAGCTGGACGAACTGCCTGGTCACCACCGTCCCCCAGCCCTGCCAGACCGCCTGTCCCCACACAGCGCCAGGCACTGCTGAGCCCAGGAGACACAAAGCCAGCCAGGCCACCAGGTCCACGGCCTGCTGCACATCCTGGCAGCGCTGCAGGATCGCTGGCGCGGCAGCTGCCCCCGCACAAGTAGCTGTGTCCTTCCCGTGCCCCGGCTCCTGCCTTGCAGCACCTCCCCCCTGGGGACAATGTCCTCTCCTCACACCTCCTCCCTGCTACAGACTTCTCTTCAGCCACTCTGCAGCTGTATCCCTCTAGCAGGGCCAAATGACACCCTGGCCATGGAGCAAGGCTCACCAGGATGGACTGTGGCCATCAGGGGTCCAGGATGAGCCAAACCAGAAGAGCTGGTTTGGAAGACTCACCTTCCACTACAAGGACTTGTCTTTCATAGAATGGTTTGTGTTGGAAGAGACCTTAAAGATCATCTAGTTCCAACCCCTCTGCCATAGTCAGGGACATCTTCTACTAGGTCAGGTTCCTTAAGGCCCCATCCAACCTGACAATCAATGTCTCATCACCCTCACAGTAATGAAGAGTTTCACCACCCTCCTTGTGCTTAAAGGGTCAAAAAGCTGTGGGAAATGCTGTGGTTCCTTCCTGATGTCCCATGGGTTGGAGAGCACCCACCAAAGCTTCAGTGAGTGCAGGTGGGAGCATGATGAATTTGGAGTGCCTGTCACCGAAAGCCCAGGGGCAGCAGACAGCACAGAATCATAAAATGCTTTGGCTGGAAAAGAACTCTAAGATCATCAACCCCAGCCACGGACCCAAGACCAACACAGCCATTAAACCACGTCCTGAAGTGCTATGTGTACATGGTTCTTGAACCCCTCCAGGGACTGTGACTCCACCACCTCCCTGGGAACCTATTCCAATGCCTGACCAGCATGGGAACCTCCATCCTGCAATCAGGTTCCCAGTGATTTGCTACTCTTCAATCCACCACCTCTTAGTCCAACCAGGCAGCTAGCCCCTCTATACCTCTTCCTCTAAAAGCTCTTTAAACATGGAAAACACCACATGCACCCAGAATGTTCCATCACAGTGATGCTGCAAGCCTTCCTCCCTCCACCCAGTGATGAGGGCTCTGCAGGACTCGATGAGGCTGGTGAAAGCCCAGTCAGACCACAGCAGATGGAGAAATTCCTTTCATTTCACGCAGTTGAAATACTCCTGCCCTCCAGGACAAGCACATCATCCTTTTTATTTTTGATGTATCATCATTTCATCACCTTCAAACACCTGCAAGGTTCCCAGCACACATGTAGGTGTCCACCTTTGCCCTCACACTGAAATGAAGTACCATTAGAAGAATTTGGTCTGAAGCCTTAACAGTCAATACCTTCTCTGTCAGGAATTTATCAGTTCCTCAGCCCAGCATGCACCACTCAGTAGCTGGGCAGATGGAGCCATGGTGTGCCCAGACAGGCACACATTAATGTTTCCTGTGGTCTTTTCTCTCTCAGCATCAGCCTGTCCCGAGGCACAAACAAGTGGTAGATAAGCACACAAGTCTGTTGATGATCTGATGTGTGTTGTATAGCATCCTGTCCCCGGTGGGATGGTATCCTGGTGGGATGTGCTCCAGCCCTCACAGCTGCTCCCCAGGTCCAGACCTCTCCTTCATATTATCATAGAATGGTTTGGGTTGGAAATGACTCTTAAAGGTCATCTAGTCCAACCCCCTTGCAGTCAGCAGGGACATTTGTAACTAGAGCAGGTTGCTCAGTGCCCCAAAGAACCTGACCTGGAATGGCTCCAGGGATGGGGCATCAAAATGGGCCATAAAAATGATCCAAGGGCTGGAAGCCCTCTGCTGTGAGGACAGACTGAGAGAGTTGGGGTTGTTCAACCTGGAGAAGGCTTCAGGAAGACCTTCTAGTGGCCAGTCAGTACTTAAAGGGGCTGATAAGAAATGTGGGGACAGACTTTTGAGCAGGGCCTGTTGTGACAGGTCAAGGGGTAGTGGTTTGAAACTTGAAAAGGGAGATTCAGACTAGAGAGTAGGAAGACATTTTTGATGCTGAGGGTGCTGAGACACTGGCTCAGGCTGCCAGGAGAGGTGGTAGATGCCACATCTCTGGAACTATTCTGGGTCAGGTTGTTTGGGGTGCTGAGCAACCTGCTGCAGTTGAAGATGTCCCTGCTCTCTGTAGGGGTTGGAGTAAATGACCTATAAAGGCCCCTTCCAACTCAAACCATTCTGTGATTTTATGATGTGGGAGCTGAAGCCTCTAGGGCTGGAGCTCCCCAACCCTTCAGGCTTGTTAAAGCCACTGTCCTGAGAGCCAACAGTCTCCAGCATCCCCACAGGATCCCACTAGATAGCCTTTCCCCCTGCCCCCCGCCCTGCTTTGGTGGCAATGCTGCAGCATCCGTGAAGAGAAGCAGCAATAACCAAGATGTGGCACTGACCCCTAGTGACAAGCTCGTGAGAGAAGGGCTGTGACCGACAAAGGACACGTGGCCAAGAAGAGCAGGGATGGAGGAAGTCGTCTCATCTTGCTGAATCACAGAAATGCTTAGGTTGGAAGAGACCTTTAAGATCAAGTCCAACCATTAACCCACTACAGCCAAGTCCACCATTAAATCATGCCCCTCAGTACCACAGCTACACAGCTTTACAATCCCTCCAGGGACAGGAACTTCACTATCCAGATGCAGACTGACTGCACTTGAGATGAAATTTAAGACAAAAATGAGTAGCCCTTCACCCGTGCCAGGTGGGACAGTGTCATCACTGGGGACAAGATGGGAAACAACTGATGTACAGCTTGTAGAGCCCAGTAGCCCGAGGCCAAGAAGGCCAATGCTCTCCTGGGGTGCATTAAAGTGTGGCTAACAGGTCAAAGGAGGTTCTCCTCCCCACCTACTCTGACTTAGTGAGGCCACCTCTGGAGTCCTGGGTCCACTTCCAGGTTTCCAGTTAAAGAGAGGCAGGGAACTACTGAAGAGAGTCCAGTGGAAGCTACAAAGATGCTGGGACCCTGGAACATCTCTCTGAGAAGGAAAGGCTGAGAGACCTGGGGCTGTTGAGCCTGGAGGAGAGAAGCAAGAAAGGGCTCAGCAAGAAAGGGCCTGTGGGGAACAAGAGGATGGGGCCAGACCCTTCTCAGTGGTGCCCAGTGACAGGACAAGGGGCTATGAGCACAAACGAGAACCCAAGAGATTCCATCTGAACAGGAGGAAAAACTTCTTTGCTGTGAAGTTTGCTGCAGCCCTGGAGGAGGCTTCCCAGAGAGGCTGTGGATTCTCCTCCTCTGGAGATTCCAAACCCACCACCTGGGCATTGTGATCCTGGGCAAGCTGCTGTGGGTGCCCCTGCTTTAGCAAGGGGGTTGGACTGGATGACCTCCAGAGGTCACTTCCTGTCTCTGATTTTCCAAATCTGTAACAATGTCATGTAGGAGAGGAATGACAGGAACTGATGGAGGATCTGCTCATGCCCTGACCTACTCATTCCCTTGGGAATGCTCAGAGCACAGCAGGCTCCCATCCATGTGCCACACTTGATTACTTTAAATACGTATGTCTTGGCTCCAAGCCTGTCATTAAAGTCCAAAAATGGTCTTCCAATTAAGGGCTTCATGGAGGACCCAGGACTAATGGTCTATTTCTGGGCATTTCAAAATACTCCCAACCACGTGGGCTGCTTACAGGATGAGAAACAGAGACTTTAAAAGGCTCTCAGCAGCTCCTTACCATCAATTTTCCCCCTTTCCAGTAACTTCAGAACTGCAAGGAGGAGGATCTGACCCTCCCAGCACATCTCTATGGCACTGTGGAAGGAAAGATGTTTCTCAAAGGGAGTGGGATGTTCATCATGGCATAGGTGGGATTAGACAAAAGTAGCCTCCAAACACATGGCTCTCCCCAGCCCACATCCCATGCTGACCTGCTTCATCTTCCTTCATCTTCCCATCTAGACAGAAATGTGAAGCAGGTCCATCCCACCTCAGAAGGGTCTGTGCCCAGCACTGTCAACCTCACTTTACATCTGTCTGCTCAACACCAAAGCGCTGGGCTTGCTGCAGACCTCCTTCCCAGCACCATCCGCAGCTCAGTAGGCACCAACCTGGCTGCTGTCACTGAGAGCAGAGAAAATTGAGGCTGCAAATAACCCCCTGGGCTTGTAACCAAGAAAATGCCAGCACTGAGCAAAGCCATCTCCTAACCTGCCTGCCCTTGGGATTTGCTGGCAGGATTCTAGTCCCAGCTATTCGTGGCTGCTGTGATGACTTGAGCTCTGGCTTCATAATACAATGGCTTTATCCGCACACTTCTCTTACCCCTGCACCAGTACAAGTGAGGGGTTGACCTGCTGGAAACCAGCTCCATGGAGAAGGACCTGGGAGTCCTGGTGGACAACAAGTTCACTGTGAGCTAGCAAAGTGACCTGATGGCCAAGAAGGCCAGTGGTCTCCTGGGGTGCATTAAACAGTGTGGCAAGCAGGTCAAGGGAGGTTCTCCTCCACCTCTACTCTGCCCTAGGATGGCCATATCTGGAGTATTGAGCCCAGATCTGGGCTCCCCAGCTGAAGAGACACAGGGAACTACTGGACAGAGTCCAGTGGAAGCTCCAAAGATGCTGAGGGGCCTGGAACATCTCTGTGATGAGGAAAGGCTGAGAGACCCGGGGCTGTTTAGCCTGGGGAAGACCAGCCTTAGAGGCAATCTGATCAATGCTCAGCAAGAGCTAAAGGATGGGAGGGCAAGAGAATGGGGTCAGACTCTTTCCATTGGTGTCCTGTGACAGGACAAGGGTCAGTAGCATAAACTGGAATCCAGGAGCTTCCATCTGAAGATGAAGAGAAATTTCTTTGATGTGAGGTGCTGGACCCTGGAGCAGGCTGCCCAGAGGGGTTGTGCAGTCTCCTTCTGTGGAGAGATTCCAAATCTCCCTAAACATTGTGATCCTGTGCAACCTGCTGTGGATAACCCTGCTTTAGCAGGGGTTGGACTGAAGATCTCCAACCCCTATCATGCTGGGATTCTGTAAGCACAAATGGGTACCAGTTTAAGCAGCCCTGGTGTAGGGGCCACACTTGTCCTCCCAGCTACACAATGCAGGTACTGTGGCTTTTGGAGAGCAGTGTCGGCTGACATGCCACGGCAGAGTTGCTGCTGCAACCATGGAGGGAGAGAAATGTGTTTTTTCTCCTGAAATCTCTCACCCCTTCCTGCCTGGGGGCTAACCAAAGCGCCTGTATGAGACAAACAGAAACTAGAGGCCCAGGCTGTGCTGGTTTGACTCTTCCAGCACAGCTCGTGGTGTGGCTGAGCCTCTGGTGCGTGCTGAGCTTGCCCCAGCTCTCTCCAGCTCTGGGCTGCACTGAGCTCCTTCCAGCAGCAGATCTGCTCTCACACACATGAGCAACAAATGTGCTCTTGTGGCCAAGAAGGCCAGTGGTCCCCTGGATTGCATTAAAAGGTCTGGCCAGAAGGTCAAGGGGGTGGCTCTCAACCCCATCTACTCTGCCTTAGTGAGGGCACCTCTGGACAGCAGCTGGGAGGCCCAAGGTGTGGGCTGTATGAACACATTCGTGTCATCAGAAATTACAGCTGCTGCAGAACAACCAAGGCACTGCAGCAGGGAACTCACAGGGAGACTTAGGGGCTGCTTTACCTCTTCTCTGTGAATTTACAGCTACAAGGACTTCTCTCCTTGGTGTAAAGGCTCATGGGGAGATGAGAAAGGGAGAGGGTTTCCACCCCTGAACATGGTTTAATGGCCACGGTGGTGGTTAGGTTGATGGTTGGACTCAATGACCTTAGAGATTTTGTCCAACCCAAACAATTCTATGATTCTATGATTCCAAGCCTGGTTGTTTGGGGCTCTGAGCAACCTCCTCTAGTTGCAGATGTCCCTGATGACTGCAGAGGAGTTGGACTGGATGACCTTGAAAGACCCCTTCCAACCCAACCCATTCTGTGATTCTAGGGTCCCTCATCTTTCCTTGCCCCAGGCAGGAGGATGCCCAGCTCTCAGAGCTCACTGTGTCTCTTGCCCTGCTTCTCCTTTGCTGCCAGTCTTGGGGCTGTTCCCCGCAGGTCCCTCCCGGGGGATCCAACTTTTTCTGCCTTGGTCTCCTGGGATGGCTCCTCCTGGACGGTGCTGTCCCCTCTCAGGCTTTCTGGTGAGCTCTGTGATGGTGTGTCTCCATGCTGGTGGGAGGTTTGGAGGGAGGGCTCAGCTGTCTCCATCATCTGAAGGAAGTCATAAGCAGGGAGGGGTGGCTTCCAGTCTTCTTCAGACAAGGTACCTGAGAAGCAGATATAGCCCCATGTTAATGAGTTATGCAGCCCCACTGCAGGGACAATTTCCTTGCAAAAGAATTAAGGCTTTTTTCCTGCCCTTCCAGTGTATGCAAAGATCATTCACTTAAAGATCACCTTCTTTCCTCTCAAACTAACCACCACCCAAATTAAACCACCCAGGAGTCCATGAGCATTTACTGGAGCTGGCCAAGGCTGTGTGGGTCCCTCTGTCTTCAGACATCCCCACTGTGAAGCTCACACTCCCCTTTGTCTACCAAGGGGTGGATGTTTCACTGGGGTCCCAGATAACTGCTAATGACAATGCATTGCTGAGATGCTGTAAGGAGTGAGGGGAGGAAGAAGTGGTCCCATTTCCTGAAGATGCTCTTTAATTCCTCCTTTTAAGAGTGGTCACAGAATTTGTAGCACTTCAAAGCATGAGGAAGGAGGTTGTGATGGCTGGCACAGCCTTTGGCCATGCTCATCCCTCTGACACCCCTGAAAACTAAGGTCCCTACTAAGGACCTACATGCCAGCCAGATGCCTTCAGCAGTGGTGAGGGAAAGAGGTGTGGAAGGATGGCAGTCTCAGAGGGTTCTCCCAGTGATGATTGTGTCAGAAATGGTGTCTTCAGCTCTGGTGAGAGCCTACATATCCTACCTCACCATGCTTTTGGAAACACTTCCTTTGAAAGGCTTTTTAAAATTCAGAAGGATCAAGTGGTGTCACCTCATGGCATTTCCAGAGCCTGGATGAGGCTGGCAACCATTAGTTCCCAAGATCCCTGTAGCACCTGGTGGCTAAAATGGATAACTTACATAAGACTCAGGGAAGGAACATCTGTGCACCCTTCCCCCAAAGTGCAGCAGCTGATGAAGGCAGAAGGGATGCCGTGAACAATGTCACGGTACGAGTGAACCCTCATGTCTCAAAGATCACAGCAAAGCACCAGCTTCCTCTCCCATCCAAGAAAATGCTGGAAGGTGCCTCAAGAGAAGTTCTTCCTTATGCTAACAGCTGGGAGGCTGAAGATGATTTACAAGCAAGCTGTGCTCCAGAAGGTCCAGAGAACACAGCCAGCCATCAGGAGAAGAGATGTCGATACAGAACTATTCAATGCTTGGCTCTGAACATCAAACAGCCCTGAAGCAAACTCATGAGCATGGTTATTCTCTTCTGGCTGGACTACTTGTACTTCTCTAGCTCAAACTTGCAGAGCTACTTTTTCCATCATTAAGTTCCAGGGCAGACAATTTATTGCACATTGCATCTTCTCATAAACAGAGCAGAGCTAACAGTGTGTGCTTAGGAACATTACAAACCCACATCCACTTACTGCTGGGAATCTCCACTCCTGCTTTTAGTTTCTCCAGCCAAGATAAGATGTTTGTTTCAGTGATGGACTGCTCTGGTGGGAACTTGAATACCTGACCTCCAGCATGAAGGTTGACCCAGATGAGGACAGGCAGAGAAGGTATGGTGGCAAAGTAGGCCTTCAGGATCCCACGTCCCACTGGAGTGCTCTTCCTGTGGGGAAGAGCAGATTCAACTTGTTCACCAATGGTTTGGCAACACAACAGGACTGAGAGCCAAGCAAGCACCAAGGCCTGGGGGCCACATCCAGCAAAGCACATGGTTTGGTCTATGACACAGCTGTAGAAGCTCACCACATTATTTATACACTCAAACATTACTTATAAGCTCATCCTGTCACTACAAGAAGGACACTGAGATTCTGGAGCATGTCCCAAGAAGGGCAACTGAAGCTAGTGAGGAGTCTAGAGAACAAGTCTTAGGAAGAGCAGCTGAGGGAATTGGGGTTGTTCCACCTGGAGAAAAAGAGACTGAGAGCAGACCTTCTAGCTCTCCACAACTCCCTGAAAGGAGGCTGAAGCCTTCTCGCAAGGATCAAGTGATAGGACAAGAGGAAATGGCCTCAAGTTGCACCAAGGGAGGTTTAGGTTTGACTTTAAGGACAGTTTCTTTCCCAAAAGGGTTGGCAGGCCCTGAAACAGGCTGGCCAGGGCAGTGGTGGAGTCTCCATCCCTGAAGGGGTTTCAAATCCTTGTAGGTGTGTTGCTGAGGGACATGGTATAGTGATGGACCTGGTAGTTATGGGTTAATGGTTGGACTCCATGACCTTAAAGTTCTCCTCCAACCAAAATGATTCTATGACTCAATGCCTTAAGCAAGGCTTTAAGGTCCAATGGAGAGGGAGTGGACAACAGATTAGATAGGTAAAGAAATCCTAGAGCAGAAGGAGCTGGGGCACAATTTGTAGGAGGGTGTGACATGTTCTTTTTAAGAACAGGTGAAAGAGGAGTTGGACAGGTCCTCCTGGTTAGCCCCTCCTTGAAGGGAGCGCTACCTGCTCACTCCAGCTCCATGGCTGCACCAAGTCCACAGGAGGTGAACAGGCAGGTGCCGGTGCAGAGGGCTGTGCTCGGGTTGTCCAGCCCCTGGGCAGCTGCTGAGTGCTTCCCCACAGCCTAAGGAGATGGGAGGACAACTTCCCCAGGTGACATGGAGAGAGTCAAGAGGACACTGAGATGGAGGAACAGCAAGCCCATGAAGATGCGGAGTCTTTCCAGCACTGTTTTCAGGCTGAGAGTGATGCTTGAGATCCAAGCTGGCTCTCACAACGAGAATGAAGTTCTCCTTTTAGCACTATGCTACTTGCTGCCCAAGGCAGTGGTGGAGTCCCCATCCCTGGAGGGATGTGTGTATGTGCTGCTGAGGGACATGGTTTAGTGGTGGACTTGGCAGAGCTGGGCTAATGGGCGGATGTGATGACCTTAAGGGTCTTTTCAAACCAAAACCATTCTGTGACTCTTTCTGAGCCATATTCTGCTCTCTTTTGTGACAAAGTCCTTTTGCTCTGCCAAAGGTCAGCTTTTCCTTCCGAGGAAAGGAGAGCACAGGCTGATGTGTAGGTGGGGAAGTTCCAGGGGCTCTTGTTCCTGGCAAGCAGATTGTCTTCTTTTTGAGAACACTGCACTCCCCCTCAGCTCAACTCCAGCGTATGCTGCGCGGTGCTTCCCAGACTTCAAAGCACGTTATGATTAAGTCAGTGAGGTATCTCTGGGCTTGGGCAAAACAAACAGAGGCCAAAAATTGAAAACACAATTTGGGAGGAGTTAAAGCCAAAATTTCTTAGCTCCTGGATTTGTTTCCTGACTATTTTTCAAGCCTGCCTTTAAGGGTCCAGTTCTGGTGTCCCCATCATAAGAAGGACATAGAACTGTTGCAGCAAGTCTAGAGGAGGGCCACAAAGAAGATCCAGGGCCTGGAGCATGAGGACAGACTGAGGGAGCCTGGAGAAGTGAAGACTCCAGGGGAACCTTATAGCTGCTTTCCAATTCCTGAAGGGAGCCTACAGGAAATCTGTAGAGGGACTTTCCGTAAGGGTTGTCTAGCAACAGGATAAGAGGGGGTTGATTTTAACCTGAGGGAGAGTAGGTTCAGACTGGATCTTAGGAGAAGTTCTTCAGTACAAGAGCGATGAGACTGTGGAATAGGTTGCCCAGAGAGGTTGTGGGTGCCCCCTTCCTGGAGGTATTTAAGGCCAGACTGCATGAGTCCTTGAGAAACAAAGTCTACTTGAGAGGCATCCCTGCCCATGGCAGGGAGGTTGGAGTAGATGATCTCTAAAGTCCCTTCCAACCTAAGACATTCTATGATTCTATCACTGATTCTTCTGGCTCCTCACAATGTTCTCCCAGACAACAACCAGTAGTTTTCCTGCTGAAAAAAATCACCACATGACACTTCCAGGAGGGCAAAGTTTTCCTCCCACACATGGCAAAAGTAAAAATAACATCAAAGGCAGGGTCAAGCCACCATTTGATATCTTTGAGAACATTTTACTCTACTGATAAATCTTTCTGCCATTAATTAAGCATTTCCTAATTTCACTTTGCTGTGCAGTCTTGCAGCTGCCCAGAAAAAACTCTGAATCACTGCTAAATGATTTAACCTCTCAACTCATGATGACTCCAGAGCAAATAGTCCCATTACCAGCTAGATAGTAATTGCAGAAGCAGGTTGGGTTTTTCCTTGCCCTGAAACGCTAATAGCCAGCTAATGGAAAGAAGAAAAAGCTTTTCACACACTCACAAGCTCAACCAGCAAGCCACAAATGCTTGCTGGGCTCTTCCTTTTGCCAACTTCAGCATTTCCTCACTTTCCATTTGATCGATGCCACCGTCGCTGAACAGGATGAGGAAGGGCTTCCTGAGTTGCAAGTAGTGGGGTAGATTCTGCACGGTGATTTCTGGCTGCAGAACAGCAAAACAAGAAGTTAGGGGTTTGAGGGAGGAGAAAGCAGGATGAAATTAGGCTTTCTGTTCTTACATGAGGAGTTTAGAGGCTAAGCAAGGCTGTAGGGCCCACATCAAATGCAAGCATGTCAAAAACACAGCATGAGTGCTGGGATCTTGGTGCATGCTGGAGATGTCTACACCCAACCATGTCCTGGGCTGATCCCCAGCAGCATGGGCAGCAGGTGGAGGGAAGGGATTTTGCTCCTCTGCTCTGCTGAGATACCACCTGCAGTGCTGGGGCCAGCTCTAGAGTCCTCAGCACAGCAGAGAAATGGACCTGTTGGAGCAGGGCCAGAGGAGGCCACAGCAGTGATGGGAGGACTGGAAGCCCTCTGCTGTGAAGCCAAGCTGAGAGAGTTGGGGTTGTTCAGTCTGGAGAAGCGAAGGTTACCTCCTGGTGACCTTTCAGTGGTTAAAGGGGCTGATCAGAAAGCTGGGGACAGGCCTTTGTGCAGGGCCTGTTGTGACAGGACAAGGGGTGATGGGGTTAAACTAAAAGAGGGTGATTCAGACTAGAGGAAAGAAAGAAATTTTTGATGCTGAAGGTGGTGAGACCCTGGCCCAGGTTGCCCAGAGAGGTGGTAGAAGTATTCCAGGGCTCTATTCCTGCGCTTGTTGAAATGTCTCTGCTGACTGCAGGGAGGGGTTGGACTAAATGACATTTAGAGGTCACTTCCAACCCAAACCATTCTATGAACCTTTTGTATCGTAAACCAAGTCTGCAGGAGCACCAGTGTGTTGTGAAATGAAGGGGTGTGAGCTGGGAAGGCAGAAGCATGGCTAGCTCAGACTGGTTCAGCACAGCCCCATGTCTTACTGCACTACCCAGGCTCTGACAGGCACGTGCAAGAGGCAGGGAACAGACACTGCAAGAAGCCAAGCCACCTCAGCAGCAGTGAGCACAAGCCAGGCAGAAGCCAAGGACTTCCAGGGTCTCCTCCCATGAGACCACACAAGGAAGAGCAGATTTCTGTCCAGACTGCCTGATCCAAGCCATAAAATTTAAAGCCAAGTGTAACTCAGCATGAGAAAAATAACAAATAAACATCCTCACTCTGTGCAGCTCCAAACTACCATCAGCGCCTCTGCAAACAAACACAGTGGAAAAAGCCAACTTTGCTTACTTACTAAAGCATCCAGCAATTCATATCTGATCATCTGCACCATCTCCTGCGTGTTCTCTTGGGCCAAAGCGATGCCTTCCACGCTCTGGCCTCCACTCCTGGCAAGAAGGATGGCTGGTGGGGACACTGCGTACTTGTGGGATCTGGAAAAGAGAGCCAGTAACCAGGACTGGTCCAGAGACTTGACACAGCCCAAGCCTGCTGCTTCCAGAGCTGGTAGCTCCAGGTGAAACAGCGAGGACCAGCACGTGGTGGCACCTGCAACAGGAAAAGGCCATGCTCCCCATCACCAACCCTCCAGCCCCTGCACAATCCTGGTTTGATGGGAAGAGATGGCTCCCTCATCCACTTCTGAAACAAGCATGCACTCAGCTTGCACCAGACACTAAATATATACCTATACAGCAAGAAGGGGCTTCTCCACTGAGACATCAGCAGCTAAACGACGGGAAAAGCCCCAAACACCACCATCCAAACCATTTCATTCTCATACCTAACGTTAGGTGGAGCAAATCCCATCCAGTGCTTTCTTTTCGGTGCAAATATCCACCCAGTGCTTTCCTCTGCTTCCCACGGCAAACAGAAAGCCTTTGACACCAACCTACACAAAATAAGCTTCAGGAGATCTGAATTTTGGCTTGGTGAACATGGGTAATTTCAGTGAGTCCAGCCCTGTGTTAGAGCTGCACACACAGCCTGCACATGCATATTTTTGGTGGAGAAACCAGCCCATCTTTTGTTCCCCAGTGTTCTTCTGTTTAAGAATCACAGAATAGTTTGGGTTGGAAGGGACTTTAAAGATCATTCCTTTCCAACTCCCCTGCCATGGGCAGGGGCACCTTCCACTAGACCAGTTTGCTCAAGGCCTCATCCAGCCTGGCCTTGAACAATTCCACAGATGGGGCATCCACACTTTCTCTGGGCAACATGTTACAGTGTCTCACCATCCTCATGGTGAAGAATTTCTTCCTAACATCTAATCTAAACCTCCCCTCTTCCAGTTTGAAGACATCATCCCTTGTCTTATTTCTACATGCCGTTGTAAAAAGGCCACTCCTGTCCTTCCTGTAGGCCCCCTTTAAGTACTGGAGTTCAAGGGTATCTAAAGAAAAGCTGAGAAGTTGGAAAGACCAAAAATAGGAGAAGTCTGAGCAATGAAAGGGCAGGGGGTACACCAAGAAAAGAGAGCAATTTTCTGGAAGTCTGAGGAACTTCAGCCCTGAAGGTTCCAGATGTCAGTGGCCAGAGGAAGGGTGTGAGAGAGAAAGTCAGCTGCCTCACCACTTTTTGAGGGGGAAGGGGGTGGTCAGGGGTGGTGTCTGTAGTTTATTTTTCAAGGGCTGCTGTTAATTTTTCAAAGGCTGTGGCACCAGGGCTGCTGGGGAAGTGAGCAAGGGGCATCCATATTTTGAGGTGGGGAGGTGGACAGCCTTTGATTCCCTTCTCAAAAGCAATCTGGTCCACCGTTTTTTTGTTCTCCACATGAGAAAGAATCAATGTGAACTCAGCCTATGGCAAAGGCAGCCCCTGGAAAAATCATGTTGCAATCACTTGCACTTCCCTCCATGGTTTGCCCAGGCAAATTCAGTTCTGAATGCGATAGAGCTTTGTTCACATGGGCTTTAAACATTTCAGGGTTTGGTGGTTTAGGTCACCACTGACAAAGCAAGCAGAGAGAACTGCAGTTCAGCTCAGATGTAGACCTTTCACTTCTTCTATCACAGCACTTAACTGCCTGGAAATAACACACCCACTGCACATGTCTAAGGGGCACCCCAGATCTGCACAGATGCCTTGATAAAGAGTAATGAATGACCATGGACTTTCCCGAGGCCTTCAAATGTTGTGAATCTGGGGCTAAACCATGCTTGGATTTATCTGAGCCTTTTCAGTTACATTTTGCAGTATGCCCTGCTTTATTTTCATTTATCTTCACATACCCAGCCCTGAGCTCATCTTTCCCCTTTCTGCCCACATTCCTCAGTGACACCAGTCATGGAAGTTGAGTTTTGTACTCCTGGTCATGACTGGGAATCCTCTGATCTGTTAGGAAGGACCTTAACTTGCTGCTGTTGTTCAAACTAACCTGCATTTGCCATTGGTTAAGAACAGTAAAACCCTAGAAATTGCTTAAATTCAGGGATTTTTAACTTCTCAAACTTTCACAGCTCTGAGAAAGACTTCTCACAGCAGGTAAGGACTCTTGCTCCCTATGGCTAAACACATCAACTTAGACACTGATTTTCTCCTTCCTCCTCCACTTCTCCAGGCCCCAAAAAGTAAGATTCAGAGATCAAATACTTACCAGCAAGGATGCATTTAAGGCATTTGCTCTATTTTAGGCAAATCAATGGATAAAAAGCACAAATACCAGAGAAGCACCCAAAAATGGGGTGATGCAAGGCAGCAGCAGAATAGAAGCCTACAAAAATTACGTGAGCTGTAGCTGTAAGTTCTTAAAGTCCTCAGGTTCTTAAATCTTTCTTTAATCAGTCTTGAAAACCCACAAAACACCAAAAGCTTGAATTATTTACATCAAGATCTTCACATGTGCCCAGTTAGTAGAGTTATAAAGAGTAATGCAATGTTTCTTCACAGAAAAAGTTTCTTCACACCAAGGGCTCTCAGGCATTGGAACAGGCTGCCCAGGGAGGTGGTGGAGTCACCATCCCTGGAGTGATTTAAAAGACATGGATGTGGTGCTGAGGGACATGGTTTAGTCGTAGTAGCTTAGCAGTAGTGGTGGTATTGTGAGTTCTAGGTGAGTGGCTGGACTTGATGATCAAAAAGGTCTCTTCCAGCATTTCTATGATTCTATGACTGTGAGGATGCTGAGACACTGGAGCACATTGGCCAGAGAAGTTGCAGATGCCCCATCCCTGTTCAAGGCCAGACTGAACAGGGCTTTGAGCAAACTGATCTAGTTGAAGATGTCCCAGTTGGAACTGGATATCTTTAAGGTCTTTTCCTTAAGTAGGTCTCTTCCTTAAGAAAGGGAATGGAACACTTATCTTATGAGGAAATGCTAAGGGGTGATCTTATTAATGTTTGCAAATATCTAAATGCGAGTATCAGGAAGATGGGGCCAGACTCTTCTCAGCGGTCCCCAGTGACAGGACAAGAGGCAACAGGCATAAACTCAAATATAGGAAGTTCCATCTAAACATCTCTGAAGAGATTCTAAAGCCATTTGGATGTTGTGATCCTGGGCAACATGCTGTGGATGACCCTGCTTCATCAGGAGGGTTGGATTCAGGACTCCAGGAGTGTCTTCCAACCCCAAACCCAACCCCCACCATTCTGTAATTCATGTGATCAGCAGCTTTTGATAAGGAAGTTTCTCAACCAGTGCCAGAAGATGAACCAATTCCCCATCATATAGCTGGAGTCTGCCATGAAATCACCTCTCATCTTACTTTGACCCAGTGCATTGTTGCTAATGACAGCTTTCTGTTTGTCCAGCAACTGGGTAATCTGAGACGTGCATTCGAATCAAAACCATCTGCAAACAAATACTGGGCAGCAATCTGTGGCATCTGAGAGTGTCAGAAATAAAGAATGGCTTCATTCAAAGCCTTTCTTCCTGAACACTTCTGTTTCTTTGCATTAGTGACCAACCAAGCAGGTGCCTGCTGAGCAAACAGTTCTGCTGACAACCTCCTTTGTGTATCCTGAACAACTTCTTCTTTAAGAAGAGGGGATCTGGCATTTAGCAGCCCAGGAGCCACAAACAGTTCCTCCTCAAGAGCTGTGCAGAAGAATAGCTTTCCTTTGCTTAAGAAGGGAAGTGAGCCTGGCTCTTGCATCAGGGATTCCTGTAAGTGTTTACTTTTGACTTACAGTTGAGAAGATGACCAGCTACAGTAGCTTCACCCACAAATCACAGCCAAAATCCAAACTTGGCAGAACCAGTATCAATATAAACTGTATTAACTACCCCAACTGAGCCGGATCATGCTGCAGACTGTGCAGGAGCAGCAGGATGGAGGTGTGCTCTGGCATGTGTCACTGCAGAGGGAACAACTGCCTGCTTCTGCTGGTACCTTGTTTTCTAAGCTCACCATGCTCTGCTTTATTTTTTTTTTCCTTCTGTGAGCTGCTAAGTTCTTTGGGGGGAGAAAAGTCTTTTAGCTTGGGTAGGGTCAGGTTTTTCATCCTGAGGCTGCTGGTTGTGACTTCTGTACCAGTGGTCTCCCACGCCAACACTGACCAAGCCTGGCACTGCCTCATTTCTGTGACCCATCCATGCCTGGTGCTTTGAATCATAGAATCACTAAGGTTGGAAAAGACCTCTGAGATCATCAAGTCCAAAGTCCAACCACAAATGGGTTAAAAGAGATGTGCTACCAAGAGATTTGAATTATCATTCTCCATGCATAATACAAAAATACCCAGACAGTATCATAAAAATCACAGAATGTTCTGAATGGGAAGGGACCTTTAAAGACCATCTAGTCCAACACCCCTGCGGTCACAGCAGGGACATCTGCAACTAGAGCAGGTTGCACAGAGCCCAAAACAATAACCTGGAATGATTACAGGGATAGGGCATCTCCCACCTCTCTAGGAAACCTGGGACAGGGTCTCACCACTTTCAGCATCAAAACTGTCTTCCTTCTACCCAGTCTGAATCTCCCTCTTTTATTTTAAGCCATTACACCTTGTCCTGTCACCACAGGGCCTGCTCAAAAGTCTATGCCCAGCTTTCTGATCAGCCCCGTTAGGCACTGAAAGACCGTAAGATGATCTCCTTGAAGCCTTCTCTTCTCCAGGCTGAACAACCCCTTCTCAGCCTGGCCTCACAGCAGTGGGCTTCCAGCCCTTGGATCACTGTTGTGGCCTCTATATCTCAGCAGACACTGTATAGATGTGTCACCTCTCTAAGGAACTAATGATGATAACTGACTGTTGCACTACTAGTCATTAAACCCATACCTAGAAAACAGGCCAAGGACCTTCTGGGATTTTGAACCCTGCCTTAATAGCTAATTCCTGATAGAAATGAGTTATGAGGACAAGCTGAAGGTTCACCCTGGGTCTAGCTGCATGTACAGGCACTGAAACATCTCCCACAGTCTAGCCCAAAGCAATCTGCCCATTTCTGGAGTGAGTCATAATGACAGGGTTAAGTGCACGGACTGACACATGCTCAGATCCCATTAGCTCCCATTAGTTTCCTCGGAGACACCAAGGAACTCACTAAAAAGGCCTTGACTTTGCCTTCACCATGTGTGCAGGAGGATGGCTACTATATTTTTCCAAAACTCTTCCTCCATTATCATGGAACCATTTAGGTTGGAACAGACCTTTAAGATCACTGAATCCAACCATTAACTCATCACTGCCAAGGCAGGGGATGCACCTCTCCAAAAGTCTGGAGATGATGGTGAACATCTTGCTCTTGCCAAGGGGAGGAAAATGGGTGGACACATCTTTCCAGAACAAAAGATCCACAGTAAGATTAACCATTGAAAAGATGGAATTAGGGTTTTTCCCTATCCTTGGCAGTTGAAAGCATCTCACAGCCAGATGTGAGTGCTCAAGCTGGATGAGACCAAAGTGGTTTAACACCTTTCCCAGTGCTGCAGGAGGATCATCTGCTCCACACCAAGGTAGCTCCATGGAAAGACAACATGTGTCAAAAGAAAGCCTACAAGTAGTCACAAGCAGCCTCTCTTTTGGCTGCTCTTGGCCAGCTGGAAGCAACCATCAGATAAAGACTCACATTTATAGCCCTGGCTGTGCAGTAATCCCCTTGTGCTATCCTTCTCCCTCCCCACCTCAGCAGGGACTTTCCCAGCATCATGGCAGGGAAGAGGAGACAAAAAGGTGAAGGGACTGTGGAAAGAGGAAGACCAGTAATAATTCATCACTTCCTGATAGAAAGAGAAGGGTAGAAGTGGTTTTTCTTCTACACACACTGATCCTAGCTGGAGGGCATCATTTTTCCAGCCTGGTTTTTCACCTTCATAAAAAGCTCAGACTTTTTTGTATGAGGAACTCAAAGGATGGGAGGAGGACTGAAAATACCCAGAGTGAACTTCAACAGCAGGAATTAAAATCTTTGCAGTAAGGGTGGTGAGACACTGGAACAGGTTGCCCAAGGAAGTCATGGATGCCCCCTCCCTGGAGGTATTCAAGGCCAGGTTGGATAAGGCTTTGAGCAACCTGATCTAGTGGAAGGTGTCCCTGCCCATAGCAGGGGAATTTGAAACCCCTTCCCACCCAACCAAATCTGTGAATCTGTGAAAAGAGCTGACTGTTCATTTCAGTAAGGCTAAATGAGTTGCCCATGGACAGGTTGTACAGCAGTGGTAGAACCAGGACTATATATCCCTTTGGCTTGAGTCCTGCCTGGACTAAGACATTTGTAGCTCCTCAGAGCTGCTGCTAAACCCTCAGCAGGGGCAGTGAAGCTTCCTCTAGGCATTTGATTTCACAATACACAGATCATCTTGAATTCTCCTCAAAGAACAAGAGAAACAACTCACAAAGCCAAGGCATCATCTTCTAAATACATCCCCATTGTTACGTGGCCACTTAGGATGTTTCCTGCCTCTTCAAAAGCTTCCCTGGCTGTAAGGCAAAAAAAAAAAAAAAAAGGAAAAAAAAAGAGATTAAAATAAACAGTAGAAAGAGAAGCATCAGCTTCCTCCTGGAAACCACTGTCAGCACACACAACACCCTCCTACGGTGAACTGTCAGCTGAGAACAGAGCTACCAGGAGAAGCTCATGAGAACTGGATGTGTCTCCTGGCCACAGGGAGGAGGAGTTGGCAGCAGCCAAGAGGATCAGAAGGAAAGTTCCTATTATGAAAACTGTAGCTTCTCTTCAGCCACCAGCATGGAGCTTCCAGGAGGGGCATGACAAAGGCACTGATGGAAAAGGAAATGTCTTTAAGGACTTAAGAGCCCATAAGCGTACTTAGAAAGAGGAGACCAAATATAAGTCTAAACAGAAACCTTGTAAATCCCAGTGACCTTTTGGAAATGATTGATGATGACTTATGTGGAGTGGTGCTAAGTGCCCAGTAGATAAAGCAACCTCTCCCCCTAGTGCCTTTGGGGTTTACCCAGCTTCTCACAGCAGGCAGAGTCTGAGGAGCATCCAGCTAGAACAGCAGAGGTCAAAAACCTAAATGCATTGCAGACCCAGTACTCCACCACTTTGTATAGCTGCAAAGAGAGGGCAGCACCTCCATCAGCACAGCTCAGCTCCAGCCCTGAACCTGGAAGTGTTCAAGGCCAGTTTGGATGAGGCCTTGAGCAACCTTGTCTAGTGGAAGGTGTCCCTGCCCATGACAGGGGGTCGGAACTAAATGATCTTTAAGCTTCCTTCCAACCCAAACCATTCTATGATTTTATGAAATCCACATGCAGCAGATGCTGGGGTCTACTACTCACCTTATGGAGATGGTCACCTTGGGGAGATGGCCACCTTGGGGAGATGACAAGGTCAGGTAGAGAGGATAGGCAGGAAAGGACTAGGCTGGGGATCTCTTGAATCTACCCATGCTGACGGATTGAGAGCAAAGCCCCCAAATGAAACTGATTCCAGAACTAGTTTATGACATGATGAAACACCCTCACTTTGAAGCAGCTGGATCCACGGGAGGAACAAGCTTTGTGAGAACATGCAAGCCACAGTGCATGAGCTTGTAGAATACAGTTATAGATCAGAGATCAAAACCACCGCTGCCAAAGGTAGGGTGGTAACAGGACAGATTTCAACACCACCACCCCTCCTCCTTTGTATTGAGCAACTGAAAGCAACAAAAAAGGCACTTCCCACAAAACAGGAGGCTTCACTTGAATTTAAGGAGAAACTCATTTACTTTGAGGGTGCCAGAGCACTGGAATAGGCTGCCCAGAGAGGTTGTAGAGTCTCCCTGTCTGGAGACTTTCAAAACCTGCTCGGATGCGCTGCTGTGTGACCTGCCCTAGGTGATCCTGCTTTGGCAGGGGAGTGTGGACTAGATGACCTCCAGAGGTCCCTTCCAACCCCTACCGTTCTATGATTCTATGGCTTAAGGAGAGTGAAAAAATCACACTTCTTGGAGAAGTCAGGTTCTTCCAAGAATTAAGGTTTCATCTCAGATACGGCCATGATATATGAGGCTTAAGAACTTTAATAAGAGCTCATCCAGATACTGTTCAGCATTCCTCATAACATTCACCAACATATCGCAACTGACCAACCCAAGCCCTTGGGACCGGTGACACAGACTTCGACAGACTGAGGCTGGCTCACAGTTGGTCACATTGTGGTTCTTTGTCTCCTTTTTTTTTTCCCAGCTAAACTCAAAGCAGATTTCCCCCATCAAGCAATGCTGGGACCAGAAACTTTCCTTTACACTATTTTCCTTTCCGAATGGAAGTGTAGATCATTTAGGGTTCAGAAATTGAAGGGAACAACACAAAGACAACAAAAGGGATGACAAAGTCTGGCCTTTTTATCTTGTGGTACAGAGAAACCACAACTGGATGATGTTGGTTTCCAGCATCTTGGTCTTTGGTCAATTAACTTAATCAATACTGAGAGAAGAGCAACCCGCTGGACCAGCTGAGAAGGACCACTGAGATCCTCACCATCAAACCATCTGTGAACTTGTCTGTGTCCTAGCAACTGGAGAAGATCAGGAATCCTGTCCTGTATCAGGACAACCTTCAGCAGAGCACAGGCTTCCAGGTTGGACTCGATGATCTTCAAGGTCTCTTCCAACCTTGGTAATTCTATTCTATTCTATTCTATTCTATTCTATTCTATTCTATTCTATTCTATTCTATTCTATTCTATTCTATTCTATTCTATTCTTTCATCAGGGTCCTTCCTGATGAGATCTTTCCTCCTGACCCAAATTTTTCCATGTTTTGGGGACTGTGTCAGACTCCTTTGCCTTCCATGAGAGCTGCCATAGATCGCACATGCCCAGCTTCACTGGTGCATTTGGGAACAAAAAGGAAAAAAATCCATCAGATAAAAAAGGGTCTGTGGCACCTGTCATTTCTGGAGCAGGATGTGAGCATCACCCCTTATCCCTCTAGCAGAAGACGTTCTGTGAAACCATGGTCTCCAGCAGCAGCAGAGCCCTGCAGAGCACAAGGGTATTTTTAAACACTTGCTGCACAGTCTTACTTCCAAGTATGCTTCCAGTTTTTCTCCTGCAAGTACTCCAGGCTTCCAGGAAAATGCTTGGTCATTGTCCTTGTGATACTGTTTAGAAATGTTAATTATGATTTTTCTGATGAGCCTTTTTTAGCTCAGACCCACTGTAGGGCTTATGGAATAACAGAATCACAGAATGGTTTGGGTTGGAAGATACCTTTAAAGGTCATCTAGTCCAACCCCTCTGCAGTTAACAGAACATCTGCAACTAGAGCAGGTTGCTCAGATTCCAAAAAGAACCTGACCTGGAATGGTTCCATAGATAGGGCACCTACCTCTCTGGGCAACTTGGATTAGTGTCTCATCATCCTCAGCATCAAAAATGTCTTTCTTCTCTCCAGTCTGAATCCTCCTCTTTCAGTTTAAAACCATCACCCCCTGTCCTGTCACAACAGGCCCTGCACGAAGGTCTGGCTCCAGCTTTCCTCTAGGCCCCTTTAAGCGCTGAGAAGCCACCAGATCTCCCTGGAGCCTTCTCTTCTCCAGGCTGAAGAACCCCAGCTCTCTCAGCCTGTCCCCACAGCAGAGGGCTTCCAGCCCTTGGATCATTTTTGTGGCCTCCTCTGGCCCTGCTCCAACAGGTCCATGTCTCTCCTGTGCTGAGGACTCCAGAGCTGGCCCCAGCACTGTAGGTGGGGTCTCAGCAGAGAGGAGCAGAGGGGCAGAATCCCCTCCCCCCACCTGCTGCCCACACTGCTGGGCATCAAGCCCTGGACACGGCTGGCTCTTGCCCGCGAGCGCACAGTGCCAGCTCATGTATGGCCTTTCACCCATGAATAAACTGAGATAGTTCTGATGCTAAGCACTGAATAAAATCCAGGATTTTATTTATTGGACATCTGGTTGCTCTGTTCACCAGAAGTGGCCATGACACAGCATGCTGGTTCAGGTTGGAGCAGGAATTGTTGCTGCAAGAAAGTCGCTGCAAATTCCAGCTAAGTCTGCAGGCTGATAAGAGCAGCAGTGTGGTTGCCCTGACTCTGGCCTGGGTTTGGTGCCAGAAGAGCTGGCTCCAGTTTTCTGCTCCCTCAGGCCATTCTGCATGACGTTAGAACATCCCACAGGTCACAGGTGGTGAAAGCATCACTGATTTAATCTTCCTTGGCATCTGTGGCTGAGCCACCCCAGACTGCAGATGCCATTCCAGACTGCAGACTCTGTGTGCCCCGAGGGAAGAGGCAATCTTGTGGCCTCCACACAGAAGCATCAGGAAACCCCCAAAATTCTTGTTTGCACAGAAGGAAACCAACAGCTTCTAGACAGGAATGAGTCTGAGCTCAGGCATCCTTCCAGACCCCAGCAGGTTCCTTCCATGTACCACTCTAACCATCCCATTGTTCACCAAGAGCTAGCAACATGCCCTCATGGCCAAGAAGATCAACAGCTTTATGGGGTCCATTGAGAAGGGTGTGGCCAGCAGGTTAAGGGAGGTTCTCCTCCCTCTCTGCACTGCCCTAGGGAGGCCACAGATGGAGTCGAGAGTCCCAGTTCTGGGCTTCCCAGTTCAAGAGACACAGGGAACTACTGGACAGAGTCCAGTGGAAGCTCCAAAGATGCCAAGGGGCCTGGAGCATCTCTGTGAGGAGGAGAGGCTGAGAGACCTGGGGCTGTTGAGCCTGGGGAAGAGCAGACACAGAGGGAATCTTAGCAATGCTCAGCAAGAGCTAAAGGATGGTAGGACATGAGGATGGGGACAGATTCTTTTCAGTGGTGTCCTGTGACAGGACAAGGGACAATGAGCACAAACTGAAACCCAGGAGGTTCCATCTGAGGATGAGGAACATCATCTTTGCTCTGAGGGTGCTGGAACCCTGGAGCAGGCTGCCCAGAGAGGTTGTGGAATCTTCTTCTCTGGAGAGATTCCAAACCCACTTGAACATTAGAGATTCTGTGCAACCTGCTGTGGGTGACCCTGCTGTAGGAGGGGGATTGGACTGGATGACCTCCAGAGGTCCCTTCCAACTCCTACCAGTCTGGGATTCTGCAATATACAATTGTCACATAAAAAAAATCACCATAGCTCTCCGATCCATTTCCCTGTCTTTCAGGAAGGCTGTGAAAACCCAATGGATCCTGGACCAAAGCCATGGCATGAAACAAATTCTCCTGGAACAGCATCATGCTGGAGCAGCATCCTACAAAGCAGGCAGGGAGAGGAGAGCACAACTGCTCCAAGGTCCACCCAGTGACCAGGAGTACACTGACCAAGGCTACAAAGTGAGACAAATTCAGACAAGTTCAGAGCACTCCTTCCAGCAACTTTGATTGACATTTCCAGCTGATGTCCACCATTCTGGGGTTGTGCCTACCTCTTGCAAAGTCCACAAGTTGAATTATTGACATTTCACTCTGATGGAAGAAATTCCTATTTTATCCTATTGCTGCTTTGCTTTATTTTTTAAAACAAAGGGTTTGGATTGTGTGTTGGTTGCAGGGACTGGGACTACCACATTTGCAGAAAGAGTAGTCATCAAGTTGGCCATCAATCCAATAGTGGAAAAGGTTTTCTTGAAGAAAGAATATGCTGTGCCAGGTTGCCCATGGG
Source organism: Picus viridis (assembly GCA_033816785.1). Classification (NCBI taxonomy): domain Eukaryota; kingdom Metazoa; phylum Chordata; class Aves; order Piciformes; family Picidae; genus Picus; species Picus viridis. Next base: position 34,043,594 of record CM066585.1, on the reverse strand, counting down.
CTATGTGAAGAGGCTGATCATGGAATCATGGAACAGTTTGGAATGGAAGGGATATTTAAAGGTGGATCTCGGCTTGTTCAGAAGCTGAGGGGATTTAATTGCACCCTACAGCTACTGTGAAGGGGACTCATAAAGAGACCACCAAACTCCTCATGGTAAGGGGCTGGAGATACAACAGGCACAAGCTATGGATTGTTAAGTTCAGGTCACCTGCAAAATTGTCTTTGCCGAGAAAGGTCACTAAAGGCAATGCTGCTTTGTACTGCGCCAAGCTCCGTGTCTGGATCCTTGTCAGGGTTGGTAGATGCCACCACACTGGGTGTAGTAAAGAAGCCTGACAGCTGAATGTCCTCTGAGCCAGGATATGGACCTTAAGTGCCACATCTGGAATCACCTGCTATCTTCTTCTGTCAAAACCAAAAGGGTGGTGCCAGGCAGGCTGAGATGTCAGGAAACGCACTTAGAATGATACATGGAAGAACTTCCAAGCACCTAGAATCATCTCTCTCCCTTCAGTTATGAAGCTGAGCAATAGGACAAGAGAAAATCACAGAGATGTAGAACTGATTCTATGATTGGCCTAAGTTGGCCCAGGGGAGGCATAAATTGGACATGAGGAACAATCTCTTCCCCCAAAGGGTTGTAAAGCCCTGAAACAGATTGCCCAGGGAAGAGGAGTCACTGCCCCTGGAAGGATTTAAAAGCCATGTAGATGTGTGCTCAGGGACATGGATTAGTGGTGACCTGGCAGTCCTGGGTTAATGGTTGGACTTCATGACCTTAAAGGTCTCTTCCAAGCAAAACCATTGTATGATTCCATATAAATAACACACTAACCTTCACTTGTGGCTGCGCTAAATACTCCTAGAATGGAAGTGTGGTGATAGGATGACAGCTCAGAGGGAAATTCTCCTCTTAAATATCTTTCTGCTTCATCAATTGTGGCCAGCTTCAAAGGGCAGGAAACTTGGCTCCTGTGGAAAAGCAGAGAAACAAAATGGGCTGTCACCTTCTTCACTTTTGATAGCAAGAGAAAAAAGTGTAACCTCAGTCTAACAATGTCCCAACCCAATGTCACAACTGGAGACAAAAAACAGTTTCCTGGTAAGAAAGGACAACACATAGTCATAGAAAGGTACTAGAGCTGGTGACTACAGAATCACAGAAGGAACTGATAGGGATCTCTGGGGATTATCCAGTCCAATCCCCTCCTAAAGCAGAGGCACCCACAGCACGTTGCCCAGCATCAAAATGTTCAAGTGGATTTGGACCTCTCCAGAGAAGGAGACTCCACAACCTCTCTGGGCAGCCTGCTCCAGGGCTCCAGCATCCTCTTGGCAAAGACAATTTTCCTCATCCTCAGGTGGAATCTCCTGGGTCCCAGTTTGTGCTCATTGCCCCTTGTCCTGTCACTGGGCACCACTGAAAAGAGTCCAGCCCCATTCCCGTGCCTCCCACACACACACTAGCTCTTGCTGAGCATTGCTAAGATTCCCTCTGTGTCTGCTCTTCGCCAGGCTCAACAGCCCCAGGTCTCTCAGCCTTTCCTCTTCACAGAGATGTTCCAGGCCCCTCAGCATCACTGTAGCCTCCACTGGACTCTGTCTAGTAGTTCCATGTGTCTTGAACTGGGGAGCCCAGAACTGGACTCTGGACTGCAGATGTGGCCTCCCTAGGGCAGAGCAGAGAGGGAGGAGAAACACCCTTGCCCTGCTGGCCACAACCTTCTTAATGTATCCATTGTGTTATGAGGAAGAGAGAACAGCCCTGAGCCAAAACAGTTGCTCTGAGATCCTTGGGAATCCAGAGAAGGAATTCCAGCAAAGAGAGATGGACAGTGACAACAGATGGATGCCCTGTCCAAGAAAGCATGTTCCCTGACACTGAGAAGCACAAAAACGTCTCCAAGTTCCCTTCCAACCCAAACCATTCTATACATCTATGTGCCAGTCTCAGTGGGTGGGGACTCACTACCAGGCACTTACAGCATGATGAAGCTGGTCAACTGTTCAGTCCCCCACATGCCATTGTACACCACTGACCGCTCTCCCTTCTCATAAATCTTGACGGTAGGAAACTGTGTGACGTTCTCCATCCTGCAGACGCCAGGCCAGTCCCAGCAGTTGACTCCAGAGAGCAAAAGCCCCTCAGTTTCTAGAGAGGAAAACAAGTAAGTCTAAAAATAAGGCAAAAATAACAGAGAAAGGGTTGAACAAGAGCTTTTTGTGAAATTATCACATACATTTGCTGCCAGGTCTCCTATTTGCTTTGGCATGCATCCTAACAGAGCACTCAGAATGAGCCCAGCTGGGCTACCATTGAGAAGCTGCTGGGCCATTCCTATAGTCAGATGCTGCTTTGTGTGAGCAGGATGTCCAAATCCAGCCCTGAATACACAATTCCTTTGAGATTTCTCCTGAAATCATGGACATTCACATACCTTTCAGCACAACAGTCACTATCTCCAGCCTGAAAATGTATTGAGTGCTCCAGCAGGGCTGGACTGATCCAAACGACAGTCCATGGAGAGGAAAAAATACTCAGAGAAGAGGTAAGTTGTACTTCTCAGATGGAAATACCAAGAGACATTCAGAACTGGCTGGTTACACAAAATGACACCATGAAACCCTGAGGCAACTGTCCAGGAGCAGAAAAAATAGTAAGGAAAGGTACTGGAAATACCTTAGGAATCAAGCCAAGACAAAGAAACAATGCAGACACTGACTTACAGTAAAGACAGAAGATAAAGTTTGGCATGAAGGAGGCTGATGCATCCAAGGCTTCTTCATTTATTATGGTGCCAAGTGTTGAAAAGTGTCTGTTCTACCTAAATTATGGAGCCCAGTATGCAAGTTGAAGGTCTCATAAATTTGATAGATGTAATAGAGGCTGGCAATCACTCAAGCTGCTCCATCTCAAAGCCTCTAACAGGTACCATTAGGACCTGTGAACCTGGGGTCTCACAGGTAAGGGAGAGAGAAAAGCAGAATACTTGGGACTTAGGTTCCTGATACCAAAAATGCTTTTTATGGCTCTCAGCAAAACTCAAGGGATTCATAAGCAGCGTGACAAATGCAGGTTGGTTCGCTGCACGGTCTCCATGACACAGTGCCTGCAGCTCCAGCATGTCCTTACCAGTCTTCCTTCCATCTGCACATTGGGTGATGAGCAGTGCATGTTGCTTGCTTGTCCACAGCTAAACCTGTGCTAACCATCTGGCAGGTGAACCATCACCAGGGGTAGTGATCCCTTCGTTGCCAGCCCCACCTAAGCTGCATCCTACCTACTTAGAATCATAGAATTCTTTCACAGATTCACAGATTGCATTGGGTTGGAAAGGACCCTCAAAGGTCATATTGTCCACCCCCCTGCAGTAAGCAGGGACACTTCCAACTAGAATCAGGCTGCCCAGGGCCACATCAAGTCTGATCTTGAGTGTCTCCAGGGATGAGGCATCCACCACATCCCTGAGCAGCCTGTTCTAGCATTTCACCACTCTCATTGTAAAGAACTTACTCCCAATGCCCAACCTAAATCTACCCTGCTACAGTTTCAAACCATTGCCCCTCATCCTATCGTTACAAGCCCTTCTAATCAATCCCTCCCCAGCCTTCCTGTAGGTCCCTCTCAGATACTGAAATATAGCTATAGACTCCCCACAGTCTTTTCTCCAGGCTGAACAGCCCAAGCTCCCTCTTTCAGCTGGAAAAGACCTCTAAGATCATCAAGTCCAACCATCAACCTAAGACCACCATGGCCATTATACCAGGTCCACTTGCAGGCTTGTCCAAGGACAGCGTGGCTGCTTACAGTCCCCAAGCCGTATGCTGTCCATGCCCACTGCAGGAATGCCATATCTCAGGAATCTTCAGGCCACCCCTACATTTGTTTGAGCAGGAGTCAAGGGAAAGATGGGATGAAACCTAGAGACAAGTACACACATGGAGGCAGACCATTACAAAGTGTCCTTCAGAAACCAGGGTTAGGGCAGGTGATGAGGATTTCTCAAGAGCGTGGCACACCAAAACAGCCAAGCTTTCTTCTCTGTCTGGCCTGAGTTTGATTCTGATCACTATTTTCATTAAAGGTCTGGTGGAATAAACCAGACACATGCAACCTGCAAATGATCCCAAGCCCAGAGGGGCAGAAACCAATTTGAAGTGCAAAGTCTAACAACAGCAGCATTCCATAAGGAGGACACAGATATCATCACTGCTGCAGAAAAGGGCAAAGCTCATTCTGGGATGAACTCTCAACATCATCTGCAAGATATGGGAGGAAAATTATGTTCTTTGTCCTGGTGAGACCTCTGCAGAGCCCAGCAAGTTAGGCTGGGAAAAGCTTTTAGAAAGGCTTTTAGAAAAGCTCAGAGCAGATGAGAATGAATCTGAAGAAGTTTGGATGATGTGCCTCCTGAGGAAAAACCCAAAGAATTGTAGGGCTTGGGAATTCAAAATTGCTTGGGAGAACAAAACAGTAAAATCTATCAATATATAAAGTCTGCTCTGGAGACAACAGTGAGGTAACCCGAGAACAAGTGACAACCTATTCCCAGGGAGGGAGGTTTGACCAGATATTAAACCAATCTGAGAAGCAAGCACAGCTGAGTTAAGCTGAGCTTAAGTAAGAAATTTTTGATGCTGAGAGTGCTGAAACCCTGGCCCAGGTCGCCCAGATTGGTGGTAGATGCCCCATCCCTGGAACCGTTCCAGGTCAGGTTGTCTGGAGCTCTGAGCAACCTGCTGTAGTTGCAGATGTCTCTGCTGACTGCAGGGGGTTGGACTAGATGACCCTGAAAGGACCATTCCAAGTGAAAGCACTCTGTGACTCTGTGATTCTTTTTGACAGAGAAGTTGTGGAAGAGTTTCAGTCACAGGTTAGAAAGGTAAAGACAGAGGAGACCTTAGCCTGTATTCCTGTCCCCTATCCCTAATATCTTTGGCATCCCACTACACCATTTTCTGAAAACCCCTTTTTAGGTTTTGCTTTGCAGCTCCCATGAGCAGTTTGCTGCTGTTCTGCCTTGTGTCAAATTCAGCTACAGAAGCAGCCAGTGGCAGCACGAAGCTAAGGGTCTGCAATTCCACTCAGTCAGGAAATGTCAAAACACTCCACGAGAGCAGAAATGGTTTGTGTCATTCTCCAGGCTCTTGAAATACCATCTCACATTAAAAGCTTGCCCCTGGATTTGTTTCACACCTCTGATCCTGCAGAGCTGGTTCTCATCATCTCTTACCACATCATTCTGTGTCTTGCCCAACCCTGAAACATACAGACACAGAAACAGGGCTTTGATGTCTGGGTAAAATAGAACTGCAAAGCTACTCTGAGGTACCTCAAATATGAGTTTTGATATTAGGATACTACCTTGGGGGATTTTGAACCCAAAGTGCTCTTCTGAGGTCTTGAGCAACCTGGTCTAGTGGGAGGTATCCCTGCCCATGGGAGGGGGTTGGAACTAGATGATCTTTAAGGTCCTTTCCAACCCAAACCATTCTATGATTTGGTGATTTCCTGTCTGGCCTGAGGAACACCTTGTAGAGGCTGGTCACTCTCCCATGCCAATCTGCACCATTTTCAGCAGTTTGAGGAGTTCAGTCAGCAGCAGCTTCTTCAGCCCTATGCTCACTGATGAGCTGCTGAATGTGAAGAAAGGTGAAAGAGGAAGACAAGATCTTACTCTTCTCCCATTTTAGGTGCTACCAAAACAAGTAACAGTGAGAACCTCTGTCCTAGGGGGCTTATAAAACCAGGACAAGACATATCAGCAATGTTACAGGGAGAAAAAGAAAAATAATATCCCTTAAACTTCTAATCCTTTGGAGGACAGGACTGGCATTAGAAAATCACTTGAAGAGCTGTCCAAACGCTACAACATGAAAGAGCAGCTCTGTATGAAGTGCTGCGCTTCAAGAGGAGGAATCCTGCATGGAACCAAAATGACCAGCTGGACAGTATCACATAATGGACTCCTCCATCCTTACTTCAGATTTAGGTTCCATGACTATAGATTGCTAACCTACACAGGCTATTTTCACACCCTTGAAATGCAACTTCAGATCTCCATCAGTGGGAGTCATCAGACGAAAAGACTCCACAAGCACAGAAGAATCAATCACAGAATCATGGAATGCTTTGGATTGGAAGGGACCCTTAAAGGTCATCTAGACCAAACCCCTACAGTCAGCAGGGACATCTGCAACTAGAGCTCATAGCCCCAAACAACTGACCTGGAATGGTTCCAGGGATGGACCATCTCTGGGCAACCTGGGACAGTGTCTCACCAACTTCAACATAACACACTTCTTCCTCTCTAGTCTGAATCTTTTTTTTTTTTTTTCAGTTTAACACTATCAACCCTTGTTCTGTCACAACAGGCTCTGCTAAAAACTATGTCCCCATCTTTCTTATGGGCCCCTAAGTACTGAAAGGCCATCAGAAGGGCTCCCTGGAGCCTTCTCTTCTCCAGGCTGAAAAATCCCAACTCCCTCATCCTGTCCTCACAGCAGAGGGGTTTCAGTCCTCTGGCTGAACTCTTCCCATCACAGTACATTGTTCTTCTTAGATACTGTTTCCTCCCTCTTTGCTAAAAAAGGCCAGTGATGCACCTAAGCAATGCTCTGCACCCACATCCTCTTCTCCCATCCCTGAGGTGCTACTTCCAGAAGCCCACACCTTGCAAAGGCAAACAAGAGCTGCAGTAGTTAGCCCCAGCAGCACTTTGTGCTGCAAGAGCAGAAAATGTGCTCAGCTCAGCAAGACAGTGATGCTTCTCCTCACCTCTTCCTGGATTCTTAGAATCATTAAGGTTGAAAAAGATCAACAGGTCCAACCCCAACACTACCATGGCCACTAAACCATGTCCCATGTCAAAGTGCCATGTCTACATGTTTGTTGAACACCTCTAGGGATGACGACTCCACCACCTCCCTGGGCAGCCTGTTCCAGGGCTTGACCACTCTTTCAGTAAATACATTTTTCCTAATGTTTAACCTGAAACTCCCCTGGTGCAACTTGAGGCCATTTCCTCTCATTGTCTCATCAACTGGATCTCTCAACAAGGGGAAAACATTTGGGGGGGCCATAAACTTCATGTTGTAAACATCTGTTACTGGATGATCCACAGCCTCCAACCTCCACCATTCCTTTGGCATCAAAAGTAGCACCTTGCCCTGCAGCTCAAAATGTGCCTCTAGAGTAGGTGATTCATGCCTCAACAGCTGGCCTGGGCTTCTCAGCCCTTAGAAGAAAGCTCCTCCCCAGAGAGCAGACAGGAATACCAGGGCTTCTGGGGGAGCTGAGAGATTGCCCCAAAGCCATACCCTGGATTTCAAGCTCCATCCTGCATAGCACAGTATCTTCTTCCTGATCCAGGTTTCTCACCCTTGCACTGCTGTGTTCTCACTCATCCTGGCCATAACTGAGAGGCCAGGGACTTCCATCCTTTTAGGTCTAGGTCCTCGGGTAGCCCACCTGTGACCAAAGCTCCCTCAGCAGCAAAGGTTCTCCGGATCCACTAATGTAGCTGTTCTCTGACCTCTCTGAGGTTGCAGCAGGGGAAGCAGACTGGAGTCATTCCACAAGTTTCATCAGGCTAGAGATTCTCACAGATCACAAAGGAAAGGCTTTGGCCCAAGCCAGTTGATAATGTTCTGAGATAGTTATCAAATGATTCAAAAAACACACGGTGAAGGCCTGACAGAAAGCAACACAGAAGCAGCCAAAGTTTGGCCACCAGCTCAGGAAGGGGCAGGGTTGCACCCACTAACTCTCCCAGCTTGCTCCTTCAGCTTGGGGAGTCTGAAAGAAACCCCAAACCATCAACAACCCTCCCTGAGCTTTCCTGTTTATTCCTGGGATTGCAGTCCAGATCAAAGCTGCTGGTGACTTTCCCCTCATGCAGACTTTGACTGCAGAACAGCTTTCAGCCAAACCACAGCCCTGGGCCACAGTGTTCCCAGGAGGGCTTCTTGTAAGCAACACCCACTGCATCTGCTTCCCAGAAAGCTGCCTTGGTCTTCTGCAGATGCTGTACGTGTCCTCAGCACTGAGAGCTCAGCCTGAATCCTGCTTGCACACCACAGGACATGGTTGCCAGACACAGGGAAGGGTCATCACTACAAGAAATGGGTCTTGATGAAGAAGAAGAACCAAGAGAAGGCATTATTCTTTTTCAGGGGTGACCAAACAGCTCTGGCCCAGACCATAGAATCATAGAATCACAGATGGTAGAAGTTGGAAGGGACCTCCAGGGATCAATTCCAACCACCCTGCCAAAGCAAGGTCACCTACGTAAGTCACACAGGAATGCATCCAGATGGGTCTTGAAAGTCTCCAGAGAAGGAGACTCCACAACCTCTCTGGGCAGCCTGCTCCAAGGCTCTGTCACCCTTACAGTAAAGAAGTTTTCCCAGTTCCACATGACTTCTCCACTGTGCTGTGATGATTTGGGGATTCTGAAGCCACCTGAGTGTCCCCTGCAGCCAGGGGGAGAAAGAGGCATCTCTGGAAGAGTTTCAGCACATGTAGTGATAGATATGCAGAAGAACCCACCTCCCTCTGCTAACCACAGAGAGGGATGGGGTTGAAGACCTGAATGAAACTCACACTGCTTAGGAACTGCTCAGGCCTTCTTGAAGGATCAGTCTCCTACCCTTACTACCTGATGTGTGCTGTCTTGAAGTGTTGCTGATTCTTCACCATCACTTGTTATTTATGGAGCTCTGTGGCTGTCAGCCTTCCCGTGTAATTTAACCACTCTCCAGGCCCTGAAGGCACCACCACTGTAAATTCTTCCTCTGACACCATCCTCCTCCAGTGGATCTGGGCCTGCCTACACCTGCTGTCACGCTTTCCACCAAAGCCAGGGCCAATTACAGCTCGTTCAGATCAAGTACTGTCTAAGACAGGAAGTCTGACGTATCACCCAGCACAACAATTTGCTGTGCATCTCCTTGGTACTTGGAGGACTTAGCACTGAGGGCCACACAGAAGAAGTCTTTTCACAATGCACACTACAGTACTTCCTGATTGTTCCTCTTCACTCCAAAGCCTGCGCTGTGTCATCCACAGCCACTAGTGCTCTGCCCTGCCCTTCTTCATGCTCTTGGGCATTCACCACATAGTCACTGTGCCCAGCAACAAAACTATCATTAGATAGGTGAGGGAAGAGGGGTGGAAGTGTTGTCATCTATGTCAAGAAATGGAGGGAGTGTGAAGAATTCTGCCAGTCTTCTGGTTCCTACTGCTAGGGCAGGTATCTGCTAGCTGTAGAGCCATCAGCCCCATGGTCCCTTACCTTTCAGGTGATCAGCCACCTCAGTGTAAGACCGCAGCACTGCCAGGGACACTGCCTCCCCTGAAACACAGCAGAGACACAAGCCCTGAGGTGATGGACAGGCCAGCCCTTGCTCTTTGACAATGTCACATTATGATTCTCTGCATCCTAAGGTGCTTCAAGCTCTGAAAGACTTGAAGGAATTAAGGAAAAGTACTGGGTTTCTGTGCAGCAGACAGCAATGATGTTGTTCATCCTATCCCATAGAATCATAGGATGGTTTGGGTTGGAAAGGACCTTTAAAGGTCATCTAGTCTAACCCATGAGCCCATGCTACCACAATTTCCCCTCTTGTCCCATACCTAGTCCCTGTAAAATGAAGGTTAAAGCCCTATGAATGTTGGTATCTTCTACACTGAGAAATGAGGTCTTCACACAATGTCAATCAGTGAGAAGAACTGATTGCCAGAGGTCCATGGGGGCATGTGCTTATCACAGAATCATCGAATGGCAGGGGTTGGAAGGGACCTCCAGAGATCATCAAGTCCAAGCCCCCTACCAAAGCAGGATCATGTAGGGCAGGTCACACAGGAACACATCCAGATGGGTCATGAAAGTCTCTACAGAAGGAGACTCCACAACCTCTCTGGGCAGCCTGCTCCAGGGCTCCAGCACCCTTACAATAAAGAAGTTTTTCCTCATGTTAAGATGGAACTTCCTGTGTTCCAGTTTGTGTCTGTTGCCCCTTGTCCTATCACAGGACACCACTGAAAAGAGACTGGCCCCTTCTTCTTGACACCCATGCATTAACAAGATCCCCTCTCAGTCTTTGCTTCTCCAGGCTAAACACCCCCAGGTCTCTCACCCTTTCCTCATCAGAGAAATGTTCCACTCCCTTCATTGTCCTCATAGCCTCCACTGGACTCTCTCCAAGGTATTTCTCCATGGAGCTGCTATTTATCATTTAAACTTATCTACAGGACCACTGCATTATGGAAAGTGTGGTGAGTAGCACCATGCTGATGCTCATCAAGGAAAGCTCAAAGAAGGGGCAGCCAGGCCACATGTCATACTCACAGCTGGCATAAAACAGGACAACAGTCTGGGTGGTCTCCAGGAGGGCAGAGTTGAAGTTCTCCTCTGTCAGGACTTGGATCTTCTCCAGGGGCAGCTCTCGCTTCTTGTCCCTGGAAACTGCTTCCACCACCTGATCATCTTGGATGTCTGCAAGGGACCCACAACTGTGCATGAGTACAGAGCAGGGGGAACTGCAGCCCCCCCAAGCCACCCCAACAGCACATTTCTGCAAGCCAGCACCCCTGATCTAAGACCTGGTGACTGTGAGCAGGGACTAACTGCCTTGAATGGGGGAGCAGAGGTACAGACAAACTCATCAACAGGGCTCCAACCCTGGGAAGTGTTCAAAGCCAGATTAGATGGAACCTTGAGCAATGTAGGATAGTAGGAGGTGTCCCTGCCCATAGCAAGGGGGTGGAACTTGATGGTCTTTAAGGTCCCATTCAACCCAGACCATTCAGTGATTCTATAAAATGCTCTTCACCAGCTGTGCCCTTGGATGTGAACATCATTCTTCAAGCACAATGGCTCCTCTGGAATCTTGCACCAATCATGCCCTTGAATCACAGAATGGTTCAGGTTAGAAGGGACCTTAAAGATCATCCAGTTCCAACCTCCCAGTCATGGCCAAGGATACCTTCCAGGTTGCTCAAAGCCCCGACCAACTTGGCTTTGAACATTTCCAGGGATGGGGCATCCACAACTTCTCTGAGCATCCTGAAGCTGGATGCATCCAAGCAGCACTTGTCTCTCATGAGCACCTGCATCTGTTCCTCTAACAGCTGCTCCTTTTCTTCTTCTGTCTCCTACAATAATCATGCCTGTGTGTCACTAAACTCCAGTGATCTGCAGAGAATGAGCTACTCTGCACTGCCATGATGTGACTGATGGGTGGCTTCATATTTGCAAAATAACAGGTTGGAAGGGACCTCAAGGATCATCTGCTTCAACCTTCCTTGGGAAAAGCACACAAGTGTCATCTAATGCTTTAGTGACAACCTGCATGTCTCTAGCAGATGCTGATGGCATGCTCCATCTGATAACAGTCAGCTTTTCACTGCTGAGTTGCACACCTTGATTGCTACTCTCTTTACTATCATCCTCCTCCTCCTCTTCCTCCTCCTCCTGCTGGATATGCTCAATTTTGTTCTTATCTTCAACCAGGGTTATAACTTCATCAGTGTCTTCCAAGACCAGGTATTTGATAGGCACTCCCTAAAGAGAACAGAACAAATCAGTGGGAGCAAAACATCACCCTGTGTCCATTTTGTTCACCAACTGAACTCAAGGCTGAAGGGGCACCTTTGCCCAAATCCTTACTTATGTCAACAGATTGCTCAAGCTGCCAAATAGGAGAGCATCTTTTGGTCAGGCACTGGAACAGGCTGCCAAGGGACATGGTGGAGTTACTGCCCCTGGAGGTGTTCAAGAAACAGACCTGGCACTGTGGGACCAGGTTTAATGGCCATGGTGGTCTTTGGTTGAAGGTTGGATTTCACAATCTTAGAGGTCTCTTCCAGCTGAAACAACTCTCTGATTCTATGATCTGGGGTGTGGCTTTTGGCCCAATTTCATCTGCACATGAATTTTTCTCACTCTAGAGTGACTTTTCCTTGTGGGGAAGTAATTGTGGGATCCTGTACCTGGAGTGGTGAAGGTGAACACCTGTTCCACCTCCCAGCATCTTCACTTCGATCTGCCACTGCAAGGAAAAGCTCTGTGGCCAAACAGTGAAGGAGACTGGGGAGATAAAAGGTCCATTCACTTGTCTTCTCACCTAATATGCTCTGGCTGGGTCTGGGTAGCCCACCACAGCCTGGGAAACCGGCATATAAAATCCTGTATCTCATGGAGCTCAACCAAGCAGAGTTTTCCCAAGCGTGCAGGGGCTGCCAACCCATGGAAAGAGCAAAATGGATTTCTCAGAAATGAGAACTTGTGGACTTAAAACCAGTTCTGGCACCATCCCAGCAAAAGGCACTTCAGAGAAAACAAATTTTATAAGCAACTGAGAGAAATGACAAATTGCTGGCACCTCCCCTTGGCTCTAAGAGGAGAAATACAACATGCACATCTCTCAGCAGGGCATGGGAAGCCCTGAGGGGATGCTCAGGTTCAGGCCTGATCCTGTAGCTTTGCATTCACAAGCGTGACAGTTCAGGTAATTTGGGGCAAGGTGTGCTGCCTGCCTTGGTCGGCACCAAATTCCATCTTGCCTCACAAGCTAGGTCAGGTCCCTCCAGAGTTTAGCTCATCTCCATCAGCCTCATTTAACTTCCATCCTGCCCTCTTCCCAGATTGCTGCCAGAGGGGGTTGCTTACATCAGTTCAGCACAGACCTGTGGCTGTTTGCTCTTTGACACTCACTTCTTCCTCTCCTATCTTCTGAATGTCTTTCCTAACAGGTAAAGGCCGTCAGAAGTCCAAACCTTGGGGGAATTCACACTTGGACTATCACAACCTTGTGTTGCCTGAAGGTGTAATGGAGATGTCTCCCTACATATTGAATCCAAAACAAACTCACTGCTTTGTCTTTACCAGCAGGCACAACTGCTCTGCAGAACCAAACTCAGGCAGTTCCAAACAGAATGGTGCGTCTAGGGGAAAGTACTTCCCCTTGAGCTTCTGGGAAGGCTGTCAAACAACAACAGAGCCAAGCAACACTCTGACACTTCTAAAGAGCACCATGCCCAGATAGCAAAATAAGAGTTGTGCAATAAAGAAATCCAGCATCTAACCTCCTCTGGAGTCTTGAGAGCGACGTTTGACCGGAGCAGAATGTTCAAATCTAGGAAGTCCCTTCCAAAATAGAAAGTGAACATTAGATGTTGAGGTGTGCAAAATCAGGTCCTCGACTCGGCCTGCCTGGCTGGCAAGTCCGCCTTTCCTCATGCACCGTGTCCTCACAGAGTCATGCTTTAGGACCCCACAGAACTTGCAGGAGCTCAGAATCACTGCCTGTGGCAGATAAATAGGGCCCAAGAGACCTCCTGGTGGGACTGCATTGCATAACATGCCTCTTTTGCAGAGGGCCTGGATTTCCTTTCTGTGATTTCAGCTCTGGGGTCCCCAGTGTAAGAAGGACATGGATCTGTTGGAGTGGGTCCAGAGGAGGCCACAACAATGATGGGGGGCTGGAAGCCCACTGCTGTGAGGCCAAGCTGAGAGAGTTGGGGTTGTTTAGCCTGAAGAAGGCTCCAGGGAGACCTTCTGGTGGTCTTTCAGTGCTTAAAAGAAAGATGGGGAGGGACTTTTTACAAGGGCTTGTACTGATAGGTCAAGGGGTGATGGTTTTAAACTGAAAGAGGGGAGATTTAGACTGAATATTAGGAAGAAATATTTTACAGTGAGGTGAGATACTGGAACAGGCTGCTCAAAGAGGTTGTGGATGCTCCATCCCTTGAAGTGTTCAAGGCCAGGTTGTATGGAGCTTTGGGCAGCCTATTCTAGAGGAAAGCATCCCTGTCCATGGCAGGGGAGTTGGAACTCGATGATCTCTAAGGTTCCTTCCAACCCAAACCATTCTGTGATTCTTTAGGATTCAGGTCTTTGCTCATGCACTGGTAGCCACAACCTATTGCAGCTGCTCTGCTGGTGAACTTCAGCTCCTGAGCAAATGTAGCCACGTAGTGCCTCCATAGTGGGTGGCACCCCTGCCACAGAAAGCTGAAGACAGCCCACAGCCATCTTTCCTCCATCTCCTCCCAATTGCACAGCTGCCAGCCAGACATCCCCAAAGGCCCTGCGGCCAAACCTACACCTTCTTTAGCAAGTCACCATGGAAGTGTTTGCAAACAGAAGTCACTGTTGCACACAAGGCTGCTCCGGAGCCCATAGAGCAGAGATAAGTAACTGGTGGTCAACAGCCACAGAAGAAATCAAACTTCCATAGCACAAGATTATCTCCTGTCTTCCTGGGGAACATGTGCTGGTCTAACTCAGAGAGCTCTCCCTAACCAAGGAAGCATCACTTACTGAGTGGAGATCTCCACGATTGCAGTGGTTGCAGGACTCAGCAACCACTGTCCACCTCCTTGATTTCTGTCCTGAACTTGATGGCAACCTTCCAGCTGTGAAGTTTCCCTCCCAGAAGTTCTCAGTCTGACTGGTTCTCCACTTCTAAGTCAACAAGAGACTCACCAGTTTCTACAGTTCCAGCCAATCTGAAACCAAATGAATGTGATCCTGGACAAGTCCTCAAATGCGACATCTTCTTGTGTACTGCCTTCCATCCAGGTGTGAGTAAGCCCACAGACTATCATGCTGGTGGTGGGACCATCAAGCTCAGAAACACCACAAAAAGCAAGAATCCCAAACCACCTGAAAGCAAATACCTGGACAAAAGGGCAACTCCTGCTTTCCCGAGGAGCCTCCAGGCCACAAATTCTGCTGTCCTCCTGTCAGCCTCATAAGTCTCTTTCTGGCTGAGGATGAAGACGAGTGGTAGTCCAAGCTGTAAGTGAACGGTGGAAACCTTCTCTGGGTCCTCAGCCACCTCTGTCTGAAAAAAAGACAGTTATATTGCCACACTTCTCCACACACTGAAGGGACATCAGCTGTTCTGCATAGCCCAAGCCACCACATGCTCCCCAGCCACAGGAAAAAGGAGACCCTTGAGAAAAAGCCTCCAACCCCCATTCTAAAGCATCTATCAAAGTAGAACCCACACAACCCTGGTTAAATTGTTCCAACCTGTCATGACCATCCCTAGGCTTTATTGTGCATGTTCTTTGTGACTTAGCAACTCCAGATGTCAAATCCCCATTCAGTTTTATTTATCTGGTATCCATTCCCCAGGGCAGTTTGAAAACCCTGGTTCCAACATGCAAGAGTTGGCATCTTCTCCCTTTCTGCCTTGGACATGCTGCTTCATGACAACATGGAGCAGCTTAACAAAGGCCTCCATGGACCTAACCCAGGCAGGAGGCTGGCTGAACAAGGCCCTTCCCAGATCAGCTACCCATCCTTTCAGCTGGGCAGAGATGATGGACTGCTGGACTAGATGATCATTGTAAGTATCTTCCAAATGAAATAGTTCTCTCCTCTTCCACTGAAATCCAAGGTGCACCTCCACCCTCTTTCTACTCATGGTGCTTACACCAGTGGAAACTGGAAGCCTGCTGAAGTTCACTGCTGTGTGGTACAAGGACATAGGAGGGAGCCTCTTGTCCCTTGTGCTCAACAAGGCATGAATGGCAGATGCTGCCATTACCCAGGCTGCTAAGCCTCCTGTGGGGAGGCCAGTGGAGCAGCTAACTTTGGGGTTATCTGGTTTGGAGAAAAGGAGGATGAGGGGTGACTTCATTCATCTTCACAGCTTCCTGAAAAGGGGACATGGAAAGGGAGGTGCTGAGCTCTTCTTCCTGGTATCCAGGGATAGGATGTGTGGGAATTGTTCAAAGCTGCACCAGGGGAGGTTTAGACTGGACATTAGGAAGCATTTATTTACTGAGAGGGTGGTCAAACACTACAACAGGTTTTCTAGAGAGGTGGTTGATGTCCCAAGCCTGTCAGTGCTTAGGAAGCATTTGGCCAATGCCCTTAATAACATGCTTTAACTTTTGGTCAGCCCTGAAGTGGTCAGGCAGTTGGAATAGATGGATCCTTGTAGGTCCCTCCCAAATGAAATAGTTCTCTCTCTTCTCCAACATTCCAGTGAAGTCCAAGGGTAATCTCATGATGCTTACAGATAACTAGAGGAGCACACACTGGTGCCAGGGCTCCATGGAAAGGTCCAGGCAAGCTGAGCAGCACAATGGAGTATCACTCTCACCCAGCCCCATGCCTCTTCCTTGCTTGGACCCAGCCTGGGATCTTTGCTATAAAGTTCATAGGGAAGAGGCAGATTGCCATGCCCAGTCTTGCTCATACTTCCCTCATGCTCCCATCCACCCCAGCTGCCCTCAGAGTCTCAGCCCATACAGCTCCTTGTCCCCAGTCCTACCACAAGAGGAGCCCCCATGAGCTTGAGGTGCCTGTGGATGTTGAGCAATGTCAGAGTCTGCCCCATGAGTGTCCTCCTGCAGGGCTCTGACAGGTCTGTGACCAGCTGGCAGTGGCAGAACAACATCTTGGCAGATGACACATCATCATTTCTAGGAGAGAGAAAACAAACCCCATGCTGAGCTGAGCATCCACCACAGGGGTTTAAAATGCCCCAACAGAACGATCGTGTTTGCTGACATGCCTTATAGGGCTGATAATCTTAAGTTCAGGGTTTGGTAGGCTTGTGGGACCTCTTCAAGAACCCTACTGCTAACAGGTACAATTGTGTCCAGCTGCTTTTCAGAATTGTGCTGAACATCTAATGAAGACCCTGGCTCACCAGGTGTAAATTATCCCAATCCCAAGCTGGCCCAGATCAAGAAGGACAAAAATTAAGCCTTTCTCAGTGGGACCAGTCATGCCACTGAGGTGAACACCTTGGCAGGAGGAAGGCTGAAATCTACAGCTTTGCTCATGTCATTTACTTCACTGATGACATCTCACAGACTATAAAAGGAATATTCCACCGTTTGAGCAGCAGTGGGTTTGGCTGTGCCAAAGGAAGCAGTGAAATCAACTTCTCTAGATGGTTCCCTGGGTGATCATTCCTGCTTTCATGCCACCACTGGTGTTGGCTTGTGGGTTAACTTTGGGATTGTCAGGTTCCTTTTCCTACACATCTCACTTCTAAACCAGGGATCATCGTCTTTGTAAAAGGTTTACGATCTCTCTGTGGAAGAGTAGACCCCAAAGCTGCAGCCCAAGATGAGTCATGTTGGTGGAGCTACCACCATTTCGTCAGCGACGGATGCTGATGTCCTCTCGGCTTTAAACAGAGCGAAGCCATTCCTGTCCAAATGGCAATGGTGCCATCTAGTGGCAGCCACTGGGATCCCTCATCATGATCCTGGAAGGATGGGATGGTACCCAGGGGAAGTTCCACTTTAGTTCCTGCCCTGGTGCCACCTGTGAAAGCAGGCAAATACTTATGCAAATGCTTTGCCGAAGATACAACACGCTGTGGGATATTCCCACTTTCTCTCTATTTCCTGGCTGCAGTAGGTCACATCAACAGCTGCATTGAAGGATCTGCTTTTCTAACACATCTACTCCAGTGTGGGAAAGGGATGGCTTGAGCTGGACAGCTTCAGTGAAACCATCAGGTGAGAAAAGTCAAACAGAACCACAGAATGGTTTAGGTTGGAACGCACCTGAAAGATCACCTAGTTTCAACCCACCTGCCATGAGCAAGAGAAGCCTTCCACTAGACTAGGTTGCTCAAAGCCCCATCCAACTTGACATTTCCACAAATGGAGCATCCACAACTTCTCTGGGCAACATATTCCAGTGCCTCACCTCCCTAACAGTGAGGAACTTCATGTCCAATCTAAATCTACCCTATTTCAGTTAAAAACCATTGCCACTCACCCAATTACTAGATGCCCTTGTAACAAGTCCTTCTCCAGCTTTCCTGTAGGTCTCCCTTAAATACTGAAAGGCCACAAGGTCTCTGAGGATACTTCTCTTGTCCATGCTGAACAAGCCCAACCCTCTCAGCCTGCCCTCACAGCAGAGGCGTTACAGCCCTCCCATCATTGCTATGGCCTCCTCTGGCCCGACTCCAACAGGTCCATGTCAGAATACAGAATTAACCAGGTTGGAAAAGACCTTCAAGATCATCAAGTCCAACCTAAAACTGGACTCTCCTGTGCTGAGGACTCCAGCACTGCAGGTGAGGTCTCAGCAGAATGGAGTAGATGAGCATACAAACCAGTGGTGCCTCAGGAAGCTAACTGCAGAACTCAAAGTGGCAGAAGTTACTGAGATGAAAAGTAAAAACATGTTTAACAAACTCTGGTGCCTGTTAACTCCATGATCCAAGTTTAGCTCCCACCACTGAGAGTCCTGAAACCTCTGATTGCCAGAAGTTGGGAGGCTTGCAGGCAACACATCCATTTCCTCATCCCCCTTGGGAAGCACCTGGGGCCACCACACAGATACAGTGCTGGGTGGGTTTTGCTCTGACCCACTATAGCAGTTCCTACCCTTTTCAGCTGCCCAAACTTGATCATCAGTTGAGAGGGTTGGACCAGAAGACCTTTAAAGGTCTGTTCCTACCTAAACCATTCTTGATTCTATGATCAAAGCACAAGGATGAGTATTTTAAGGATATAACATTGGTGCCATCAGTGCTCCTGAAAACCCATGGCTAAGGTTTGCTCAGTCAGTGATGGAAAGGAGACAGAAGGCTCTTCTGTAAATTCCCATTCACTGAAGAGTCACAAATGTCATAGCTAGTCCAAGTCCAGGAACACAGCACCAACTAGTTTTGGAAAAGAAACCAGATCTGACTGTCCACTCTTGGCATAACATTCTAACACAATCACAGATTTAACCTGGGAATCTGAGGAACCAAGAGCAGACACAAGAGTGCAGGGAAGCAGCTCTACTCGGTGGGTGGGTGGGCTTTGGACACATACCCAGAGTCCTTCAACAGCATTGCCTCAGTTGTCAGAACAAACTGGTGGACAGTCCCATAGACAAAAGCTGCCTCCATCACAGCTCTGTGCTCTGGAAAGAGAAAGATAAGATGAAGTTATCTCAGCAACCTCCAGATCACCATCCTCATCCTTTCCAGTTGGAAATACCACAGACTCATAGAATGGTTTGGGTTGGAAGGGACCTTAAAGATCATCTAGTTCCAACACCCCCTTGCCATGGTCAGGGACACCTTCCACTAGACCGGGTGGCTCAAAGCCTCATCCGATCTGGCCTTGAACACCTCCAGGGAGGGGGCATCCACAACCTCCCTGGGCAACCTGTTTCAGTGTCTCACCATCCTCACTGTAAAGAATTTCTTCCTAATCTCTTCTAAATCTGCCCTCTGCCAGCTTCAATCTGTTCCCTCTCATCCTATCACTACAAGCCCTTGTAAAAAGTCCCTACCCAGCTTTCTTGTAGCCCTCATCAGGTACTGGAAGGCTGCTCTAAGGTCTCCCTAGAGCCTTTTCTTCTGCAGGCTGAACAGCTCCAACACTCTCAGCCTGTCCCCACACTGGAGGTGCTCCAGCCCTCTGATCATCTTCATGGCCTCCTCAGGAATTCTCAGCTAAAAGTCACAGCTGGGTGAAGACACACTATGAAGGTGAGCTGAACACAGCTGCTGATCCCCAGTAAACTGCAGAATCACAGATCTACCTATGATTTTACTTTTCAAGACAGCAATCACTGAGGTGGTTTTCCCTCTCAAAGTTCATCTCTGAGAGTTTATGCTCCCAGCAAAACCTTTCAGGTGTAACTGATCCTGTTGTAAACACAGCAAGACATACAGAGGAGAACATGTATCACAGAGTCACAGACTGGTGGTGATTGGAAGGGACCTCTAGAGGTCATCTCCTCGACCCCCTGCTAAAGCAGGGTCACCCACAGCAGGTTGCCCAGGATCACAATGTCCAGGAAGGTTTGGAATCTCTCCAGAGAAGGAGACTCCACAACCTCTCTGGGCAGCCTGCTCCAGAGCTCCAGTACCCTCACAGCAAAGAAATTTTAACTCCTGTTCAGATGGAACCTCCTGGGTTCCAGTTTGTGCCTATTGCCCTTTGTCCTGCCACTGGGCACCACTGAGAAGAGTGTGCCCCCACCCTCTCGGCCCCACACTTTAGATATTGAGGAGATTTCCCCCTGCCTGCTCTTCTCCAGGCTAAATGGCCCCAGGTCTGTTAGCCTTTCCTCCTCACAGAGATGCTCCACTTGTATCTGGGTGGCCTTTTCAGGTTTCCTTGACCCTCAATTTGCAGGATTTGAAGTCAGAAACGCATCTCCCTTTGCCCCTAAGTAGGAAAGGCTCTGGGAGGAGAGCAAAGATGAAACTCTGAGTGTTGATACCTGCTGTCCCAGTTGCTGGTACGTAGGTGAAGACCATGTTTGACTTTCCCTTCAGTGTGTTCTCAATGTTCTGAAGATCTGCCAGGGTTTCAACGTACTTCACTTCATTAAAGAGCAGGGCGCTGAGAAGACAGAAAGAAATTAGTTAACAACTTTCAAGAGGGAATTTGCAGCCACATAACTGCGATGGGAAAACCAAGGTGGAATTCCAGCTTCTTGAGAGCAGGTTGAAGATTCACAGCCAAATACAGCTGCCCAGATGCCATCTCAAGAGCATAGACATAATGTCTCAAGCTGTACATCATCCCAAGGGTCAAACCATACCAAAGAACCTTCTGCTTGGCTGAGAGCAGTCTCTGGAATATGGGGGAGGGAAGGGGCAGGGGGGCATTTACTGATACAAAACTTTCTCTCAACAAGTGAAAATGGAAATAAAGGACTTCAGCAAGGGGCACCTGGTCTGTACTTACAAGAGGACGTTAGCAACGATGGAGTTCACATCAAACAAGGCATCAGTAGGGAACTCTCTGATCAGCACATTACCTCTAGGGAGGAAAGAAATAGTATCACCAAAGAGACCATGTAAGATCAGCTACACCTACACATTGAACTGTCACTCTGCTGATTACTCCCAACTGTCTGCTGGCAGGGATGGTTGGGAGGAATATGTCAGGAGTGAAGTTTGGGATTTTGTAGCACCATTGTCCAGGTAATGCTGTTTGAGTGGTCACCTCTGTCGTTGCTCTTCACTCAGCCTCTAGTGATGAGAGCTTAAGCACAGACTGACAGAGGGTCTCTAAGTACAAAGCATTGCCTTGTAGACCTTCACTGCCTGAGCAAATGTTTCTGTGGGCCATATACAATGGTCATCGAGAACTGAGCTGATACATGGAGAACCTTCCAGCTGACAACCCACAGAGAAACCAAGAGCTAGACCTTCGTGTGCAGTGCAGATGACCTATGCCAACAGGAATAAAATCATAGAACCACGGGATCATAGAATCACAAAATGGTTTGGGATGGAAGGGACCTTAAAGATCACCTAGTTCAAACTCCCATGCCATAGGCAGGGACACCTTCCAGTAGACCAGGTTGCTCAAAGCCCTGTCCAACCTGCCTCTGAACACTTCCAGTGACATGGCATCCACAGCTTCTCTGGGCAACTTGCTTTAGTGTCTTACCATCCTTACAGTGAACAACTTCTTTCTAATACCTAATTTAAATCTCCTCTGCTGTAGTCTGAAGAGCACTAAAGAGTGTTTCTTTCTAGGACTAAGCTCAAAACCTTCTGGTCTAAGTCTCAAGGACCTGGTGGTGGGAGGCCACGAGGACAGAGGAACACTGATGGAGGATTCCTCTCATGATTTCATGTCACAGCACAACCCTCTGCAGCTCAAAGGAACATGAGGCAGGACAGGAGGTTTCACATTAAGGACAAAGCACCTACTTTGCCTCTCTGGGACCTTTTGTGCAATCTTCTCACTAAACTCTGCCTGTCACTGCTGTCCTTGTGGCTCTTCCTCCACAGACCTCCCCAATCACAGATAGTGATTCCTTCAAATGCTTGCACTGGAAGGCAACCACAATGTGGTGCCTAGAAAGCCCTCCTCACCTGAACAGGTAGGCTTTTCTTAATGCATTTTCTTTCCCACAGTATCTTGAGGCATCCTCTTTGGGACAATGAACCTAGACATTGAAAGTATCTCATTAGACATTCAGCTCCATGAACAACTACAAATGCCCAGCACTAATGTTTTATTTCCATCCAAGAGGTGTAAATACAGCCTTTCCAGACCTGCTGGGAGTGAAATACAATAAAATGGAGCCCAAAGGTAGGGACTGGTGTTTGTACTTCAGTTCTCCAGCTCACTCTGCCTTGATTTGAGTCAGAATTGATTGGGTTTGGATCAAAAGATCTCATGATCTGCCCAACGTAGTCAGTGATGGGTCTCAGAATCAACATTGCTGCTTGCTGATTAAATTCAGCCTGTGTCTGGAGGAAACTAAATGCACACACCCCAATATCATCAGCACTTCTTATAATCTACTGACACTTGCCTGAATTTCTAACTGCCCCACCTAAATCTGTGTGAAGTTTCAGCTAAAACCACCTTTTTAAGCAAATATTTATTGAACTGAACTGAAAAGATGTGAATTGACCCCCATCCATCATTCTCTGCAGTTTGAGCTGGCAGGAGGGAGCTATGGAGGGAGTTGGCTAAGTCCTACCAGAGGGAAATGAGTGGTGGCACAGCATGCTGAAGATTCTGGTCTTCTCCATGCCATGCCCATGGGTGCAGAGCAATGACCAGGCAATTCCATACACCCCATGGAGGTGTTGTTAGGCCAGACCACATCACAGAATCACAGAATAGTTTGGGTTGGAAGGGACCTCTAAAGGTCATCTAGTCCATTCCCCTTGCAGTCAGCAGGGACATTTGCAGCTAGAGCAGGTTGCTCACAGCCCCAGACAATCTGACCTGCAATGGTTCCAGGGATGGGGCAGCTACCACCTCTCTGGGAAACCTGGGACAGGGTCTCATCATCCTCAGTGTAAAAAAATCTCCTTCTCTCTAGTCTGAATCTCCCTCTTTTAGTTTAACCTCATCAACAGGCCCTGCTCAAAAGTCTGTCCTCAGGTTTCTGATTGGCCCCTTTAAGTACTGAAAGGCCATCAGAAGGTCTCCCTGGAGCCTTCTCTTCTCCAGGATGAACAACTCCAGCTTCCTCAGTCTGGTCTCACAGCAGAGGGCTTCCAGTCCTCCCATCACAGCTGTGGCTTTCTCTGGCCCTGCTCCAACAGGTCCATGTCTCTTCTGTGCTGAGGACTCCAGAGCTGGCCCCAGCACTGCAGGTGGGGTCTCACCATAACAGAACAGAAAGGCAGAATCCTCTCCCTTGCCTGTTGGCCATGATCCTTTTGATGCAGCCCAGGTTCAGCCAGCTAAGCCTGGTATGGGGCATGCCCTCGGAAAAGACCCGTCTGCGGGGAAAATGTGAATACCTACCGTCTCCTCAACCCACGAATGCAAATCAAAGTGCACAGGTTCATCTTCTGAAACTCAGCTGGGAGATCAGGAACAACTTAGGGCTGCCCTTGCCTGACCTACATGAATGTTCATTCCTCTACTTCACTGTTTGGTGACACAGGCACAACATGGAGCCTCTGTGGGACATAGGAACCTCCCTGTATCCTGGCACAGGAGGTGTGATGCAACCCACAAGAAGCAGATATAAAACTGGGGCAAGGGATGAAATGGGATGCCCTCATCTGCTAGCATCTGTTTCTTCATGGGGTCCCACTTCTGTCAATCCCCAAGGAGGGCATGTACCCTGCAGAAACATTCTGCCTCACTCCTCATGCCCATTTACCTTCACCACCGAAATGCCATAGTCCTGGAGGGCCTCGGCCGAGTTCTCAATCTGCTCCAAGAAGGGCTGAGCACCAGCAGAAACTGAAACACAAAAACACATTGTGGTTTCCATCCCTTCCCTGTATGGATGAGGCAGATGAGAGCACCTCCAGAGCAAGCCCTGTGCTAAGGTCCCCATGCAAACATCCCCTACAACAGCTGACAAGACTCTGAGTAGGGCAAACAGGGAGACATGCCAGCAGAGGTGTCTGTGGGGATGTGGCTGGAAGAGACAAGGGGATTGGCATGGGATTCATCAGAGAGTTGCTGCTGGGGTGAGCTACAAATCTTCAAAGTTAAAAGAGTCCTCCTGCCATGTACTGAGACAGTACCTGGCATGATATGGTCATGCTCTTACTCCAAGAGTAAGGTGTTTAGTGAAAC
This sequence comes from Picus viridis, assembly GCA_033816785.1. NCBI lineage: Eukaryota > Metazoa > Chordata > Aves > Piciformes > Picidae > Picus > Picus viridis. The sequence goes on along the minus strand of CM066585.1, from coordinate 34,019,573 downwards.
AGAACTCCCTACAGGCATCAACAGTAATGTCAGCAGTCTCCCCCCACAGAATCACAGAATCCCAGCATGGTTGGAGTTGAAAGGGACCTCTGGAGATCATCTAGTCCAAGCCCCCTGCTAAAGCGTTTCACCCACAGCAAGTTGCCCAGGACCACGATGTCCAGGCATGTTTGGAATCTCTCCACAGAAGCAGACTTCACAACCTCTCTGGGCAGCCTGCTCCAGGGCTCCAGCACCCTCAAAGTGAAAATTATCTTCATGTTTAGGTGGAATTTCTTGTATTCCAGTTTGTGCCCATTGCCCCTTGTCCTGTCACTGGGCACCACTGAGAAGAGTTTGTCCCCATCCTCTTGCTCAGCTCCCCACCCTGCAGCTCTTGCTGAGCACTGAGAAGATCCCTTCTCAGTCTGCTCTTCTCCAGGCTTAACAGCTCCAAGTCTGTCAGCCTTTTCTCTTCACAGATATGCTCTAGGCCTCTCAGCATCTCCATAACTTCTAATGGACTCTCTCCAGTAGTTCCCTGTCTCTCTTGAACTGCGGAGCCCACAACTGAAGGTGGTACTCCAGCTATGGCCTAAGGCCTAGCAGAGGTGGAACAGAACCTCCCAGAATTTTGAGCAGGGCATGTTGTGACAGAACCAGGGGTGATGGCTCTCAACTAAAAGAGAAAGATTCAGACTAGAGAGAAGGAGGAGATTTTTTGTGCTGAGGATGGTAAGACAGTGGCCCAGGTTGCCCAGAGAGGGGTAGATGCCCCATCCCTGGAACCATTCCAGGTCAGGTTGTCTGGAGCTCTGAGCAACCTGCTCTAGTTGCAAGTGTCCCTGCTGACTGCAAGGGGATTGGACTAGATGGACTGTAAAGGTCCTTTCCACCCCAAACCTTTCTGTGATTCTATGATTCCAAAGGGCATTTGGTTTAGAAATCTCAAGAATTGCCTCTTCATTGTTCTGCTTTCACACACACCCACACAGGAGCCTCTGCTGAAGACCCAGGCTGATGTAGACACATACTGTGAAATACCTACCCTTAGGGCTGAAATAAGCCAGGGATGCTCTACCAGCTTGCAAGCTACTGAAATACTCCTTAGGGCTCAGCTCCTGCAGCAGCCTTGTACCTTCTGGTGTTGGGATGCAGGAAGCATAGAAGAACAGGAAAGATAAGAAAGAGATCCATCTGTGGTTTTGTGCTTGCATGACTGCTATCAGCTACAGGCACAGGAGAGTCACAACTGGAAAAAAAAACATAGAAAAAAGAAAAATTAAATATATATATACACACACAAACCTACCAGTGAGTGTCTGTTTAGGCAGGTGCACAACTGTAATGTCCAGATGTGACACAAAGATCTTGAGGACATCAAGTATTAGTCACTAGAACAACAGTTGCTTCAGACAACTATGAAGATGACAATAAAGGCCATCTTCTTCCCCTGAGTGTTATCTGCAAGTGGAAAGACATGGATTTGATGGATGGACCACTTGGTGGATAAGGAATGAGCTGGATGGTTGTACTCAGAGTTGGCCAACAAATGGAACTAGAAAACTATCATCCCTCAACAGGTCCTGCCAAAATGTCTGACCCCATTTAAGTACTGGGCCCTCTAAGTGCTGAAAAGCCCCAGCAAATCTTCCTGGAGCCTTCTCCAGCCTGCACAACTCAAACTCTCTCAGCCTGGCCTCACAGCAGAGGGGTTCCAGCCCTCCCATCAATTGTTGTAGCCTCCTCTGGCCCTGCTCCAACAGGTCCATGTTTCTGCCGTGCTGAGGACTCCAGTGCTGGCTGCCACACTGCAGATGGGGTCTCAGCAGAGTGGAGCAGAGGGGCAGAATCCCCTCCCTCCACCTGCTGCCCACACTGCTGGGGATCAGCCCAGGACACGGCTAGGTCTGGGCTGTGAGCACACAGTGCTGGCTCATTCCCAGCTTTTCACCCACCAGCATCCCCAAGTCCTTCTCAGACATGTGGCAAAACACAAAGTGCTTCTCCACTACAGGATGAGAAAACACCTTCTTACCACTTCACTCCCCTGTTTCATAGCAGGCTCCTTTGCAGCCTACTCTTCAGGTATTGGTCTTTGCTGCTGAGTGTGCTGGAGCATGGTCCCTGGTCAACAAAGAGACAAAGCTGGAATTGAAGACCTGTACAAGCTGTTCACTTTGTATAGTGAGATGCAGCTGTTTTGTTAACAAACGCCCCTGTGTCCATGGGCAATCATTCCCTCCAACACCCTGTCAGATGCTGTCGGCGTACTGGTGCTGCTCTGTGATGAACTCAAATGCTCAAAAACAATCAGGCAAAGTCATAGAATTATCAAATAGTTTAGGTTGGAAGATATCTTGAGAATCAGGTCCAACCATCAACCCAGCACTGCCAAGCCCACCACTAAATCATGTTCCTTAGCACCACATCTATACAACTTTCAAATCCTATCAGGAATAGTGAACCCATCCCTTCCTGGGCAGCCTATTCCAGGGTTTTACCACCCTTTGGGGGAAGAAAGTTTTCTTAATGTCCAACCTAAACCTTCCCTGGTGCAACTTGGGGTGATTTCCTCTCGTCCTATTTCCTGTTCCTTGAGAGAAGAGACCAACCCCCACCTAAATCAAATCTAAACTCTATGGTTTGTTCCAAAAGCAAGGAGTTAGTGATGGTCAGTCATCCTCCACCTTCACAGGCTCCCTCTCATGAAGGTGAGGTGATTGGATCAGACCTGAACAACACAAAGGAACAAAGACAGAGCTGAGAAAGGCAGGAGATTTTATCTTTCCAGTTCTGTCCTTTCCAGCTTTGGGAGTTGACAGACTTTTCTGGTCCTCTGCCCTCCCATCTGTTCCTCTGGCATATAGAAGTAGGGACACAGATGAGGGTGGGGTGATATTTATTAAATTAAAAACTTGGCTGCAGTGGGATGGAAAAATAAACTCCATCCTGGCATTTGGGAACCAGTCTGTGTCAAACAGCAGAGCTTACTGTCAAGGAGGCAAGAGGAGCAGCCTCCAGTGACTCAAAGACTTCAAGGCATAGCACCCAGAGAAAGGTGCCAGCAGGTTAAAACACAACTCCAGCCTGATCCATCTTCATATCACCTCTGATTCTTGTAGTTTTTCTAGCATCCACCTTCTGCCTTCTCTACATCTTTGTGTGACTGTTGCTTTGATCCTTGCACCTCTTCTGAAGCCAGCCCTGTCTGCCCCACCATGATCCCTCACTCTGTCCCACCACCCTTGACCCCACTCCTGAAGCAGATTGAGAGATCTTCTTGCTCTCTACAACCACCTGAAAGAAGGCTGGAGCCAGGTAAGGGTTGGTCTCTTCTTTCAAGCAACAAAGAATAAGACAAAAGGAAATGGCCTTGAGTTGTACCTTGGGAGGTTAGGTTGGACCCAAAAGGGTTGCCAAACCCTGAAACAAGCTGTCCAGGGCAGTGATGGAGTCCTCATCACTGGAGGGATTGAAAAGCCACGTACATGTAGTGCTGAGTGACACAGTTTAGTGGTGGATTTGGCAGTGCTAGGTTAATGGTTGGATTTGATGATCTTCAAAATTGTTTCCAGCCTAAACTACTCTATGATTCTACTTATGAGCATCCCAAATGCTCATTCTTTAGCAGCATCTACGCAGGGTGTTAAAACTTGCCAGCTGAGGACTCTGAAGTCTGCAAGACACTGATACGATGAGATAAAAGAAAGGGGAAGCAGCAGTGTGTAACAAATCTACCTCAACAAGCCTCCCAGCCAGGCTATGATGTTGGGACCCACAGCAGACCCATGCACTGCTTCCAGCAGAAAACCAGAACCTTGACGCCGAGGTGTTTATCCTGCATTTCTCCATCAATGCTGTTCCAAGCCAGAGCACTGCCAGGCCTTTTGTGCACAAGCTGGCACAGCATGTTCCACCAGTAGTGGTTTAAGGACATTGAAGATCACTGTGTAATCAGCCTGCAGCACAAATCCCTGCTGGAGCAGTTCACGAGACAGGAGGAACATCTGGCACACCGTGTCGGATGATAACGGAGCTTCTTGTCACACCACCGCCTCTCCCCAGGCTGGTGCCTGATTTTTGAGTGTAAATGCAAGATAGGGACCTGCAGTCAGGGGACAAGGATGTCTTTAGAGGTGGCTGTGCTGAGCATCTGGCAGAGATCCTTCTCCAGGACCATCAGGAGAGGCGGGAAACACATTGATATCAAAGTGCATCTCCCCCTGCTTTGCCTTGAACGCTTTTTCTTGATATGCTCCCATGCTGCCCCATCTCCCATCACTTTCCAGGGAGTTTTACTAGGTATTTCACTTCCAGCTCCCACTTCCCAGCACAGTCTAGCACACTGGACCTCTCTTCCTAGCCAAGGCTGCAGGAGGGACATGCTGTGGCCTTGCCCTTTGCCCAAACTATGAAAGAAGCACTTTGATGCTCATGCACAACAAGTGGCCCACAGCATCACCCACCTCTGCCCCATTTAGTCTGTCCCTGGGGACCAGCCCCACTGGGGCATTGCTGAACTGCCTCCAGGAGGGGCTAATTGAAGGTGTTCCTGTCCATGGCCGGGGGATGGAATAGATGATCTCTAAAGCACCTTTCCAACCCAAATTATTCTACAATACCATGATTCTACAGCACCTACCTAGGTGTCCTGGGCTGAGCTCCTTTTTTCTCCACCGTGGCTGCTAGGAGAGCATCATGCATCCAGGTCTCCCCTTGATATCTGAAGTCTCTTGAGGTCGGTGATCCGAATGTACAGCTGGAGAATCTGGGATGCTAGAAGTCAAGCTGAATGGGTCTGCGCCAGCCCTTCCAGAGGTGGATCTCCAGGATCTCAGCCGAGATTTCTTGGTGGTGGTGGATCTCTCAGCTGCTACGATCCCGCGGACAGAGCGGGCACTTTCTGAGATATCCCCACACCACCAGCCACCCAACCTGCACCTACCACAGTGGGGCTTCCACCCACGCACCCATCCAGGGGTGCCCGAACACCGCCCCCCACCGCCCCCCCCCGTCCCCGAGACTTCTCCAGGGACCCTTTTAGGAAACCTCTCTGCTTCCCACAGAACCCCAGCGCTAGAGCCCGGCCAGAGCCGCCCCTACAAGGCCGAAGCTCTTCACCTCATCCTGCACGTACCCATGGAGCAGCCCGAACCCCGCTCCCACCGCGCACCCCACAGCGCAAGCTCCTGCCCCGGGGGCGCGGTTTGAGGGGCGGAGGCGGGAGGCTGTGAGGAGAAGTAGGCGGGACGAGAAAGAGCGCGGGCGGCAGCGTCAACCTAAGAAGCAAAGAGGTGAGCCGGCGGGGGAGGCAGTTGAGTGACAGGCTACTGAACCAATGGTCGGGGCTGCCGGGCGCGGTGGGGGGCAGGGCGGCGGGCAGCCAATGGGAAGCGCTGCGCTGTCAGGAGCGAGCGCCTCAAATAATCGGGCTCAGCTGATTGTCCCCGGCAGAGAGTTGTTTGGCGGCGGGCGGGCGGGAGGCAGGCGCAGCCAGGAGGGCGGGCGAGAAGGCGGAGGAGGAGGATTGGAGGGGTGTGGGGGGAAGCTCCCCTTTGTTGCATGGGGGTGTCGAGTCGGGGCTGAGGGGAGGAAGGGGAAGGGGAGGGCGAGGGCGCGGCGACCGTTTGTCGGGCCGTTGCCTTCCCGCTGCCCCATGAGCCCGACGGCAGCGGCCCTCGCTGAGGGGGCGGCCCTGGCTGAGGGGGCCGCCGTGCCCTACGCGGTGGAGCTGGGTCTGACCGTGCTCCACACGGCTCTTTACGCCGCGCTCTTCCTCTTCGCCTACCTGCAGCTCTGGCTGCTCCTCTACTACCGGGAGCGGCGGCTGAGCTATCACACGCTCTGCCTCTTCCTTTGCCTGCTCTGGGCAGCCCTCAGGACCACCCTCTTCTCCTTCTACCTGCAGAACTCTCTGCAGGCCCTCCGCCTCCAGCAGCCCTTTGCCCACTGGCTTCTCTACTGCCTGCCCGGCTGCCTGCTCTTCTCCAGCCTCTGCCTCCTCAACCTCTATTTCGCTGAGGTAAGTTTTTTCTTGAGGGTGGGGGTGTGGTGGGGAAGGGGCGCACCAAACCCTCACCATGCAGGGCAGTGGGGTTAAAGGCTGCGCTTCAGCCACCCCACCTAAACTTGGCTGTGCCTTGAAGTCAAGGCTTTGAGGCGGGATGGATGGGGGTGGAGGTGTGCCCCAGTCAGGCTCAGTGGGTGCTCAGAGGTCTGCCCTCGATGAAGGCTATAGGGCAGGTTGGGAAGATGCAGGATGTGCCCTGAATCCAAGCTTGGAGTGGGGGAACCCAGGGATTATGCTTTGAATTCAGGCTTGGGGGTGGGGAGGGATGGAGGCGGGGAGAGGAGTGAGCAAAAAGTGTGCCCTGAATCCTTGCATCAGGGTGATGGGGTGCAGGGGCAGTTCCAGGAATGCAGCCCCCTGTGGGGTGGCATGAAGGGGTAACAAGCCCATGCCCTGAATTTGGGGTTGGGGGTTGCAGAGATGTGCCTTGCTCCCGGGTGGGGCTTTACCCTTTGCAGCCCTCTGAGAGGTGACAGCACCGTGGGGCTCTCTTGGGGAGGACTGTTTAGCATCTTTTGGTAATTGATTCCTCCTCTCTAAAGGGGACCAGAAAGTCGCAGCAGCAGGGGCTGCTCTGGCCTGGAGTGGTGCCAACCATTACGTCACCAGCTAGAGCCTCTTCTGCTATTGTTGCTGCGCTCCCTCCTTCTCTCCATCTCTCTGCTCCGCTGCGAACTGGGCTTGTTGTTCTGCAGCTTGTTGTCAGATACACACACAAAAAAGCCCTGAGATCCCTCTGCTTCCCCAAATAACAGCCTGGGGTTGGAGAGGTGGGCCCCTTCCCAGCACCATGATCGCTACTGGGACAGTGCAGAGCTGCTTGTTATTGTTGCCAAGCTATATTCCTCTTTTTCCAGGTTTTCCATCACTTGTTTGGTTATTTAATGCCTCTTTCTCTATTTCTTTCACTTGTCTTTATGTCTTTAAATCCATGACTTTCTCTTCCCTGTCCTCCTCCAAATATATTCTTTCTGCTCCAGTTTCTCCTGAGCAGCCCTTTGCTTGCCTGCCTTCCAGTTTGGTGACTTGTTTCATAAATAGGCAGCACTTTCCCTCCAGCTTTGTTGTTGTTGTTCAGATTCTTTGCTCTGCAGCTCTCAGCTGTTCACCAGCCTCACAAAGGAATCGCTAGCACACAGCGAAATCGCTCCATCGCTCCGATGTGTCACCCGTAGGGAGTTATGATTTCATTTTCCTGAGGACATCAGTGTTCACATGATAATGTGAGACTTGGAGCAGTGGGGGTTTTTCAGCTGTTTTGGTTCTTCCCCAACCCTTGCCCTGTCTTCTCTGATGTAAACACCTGGGAGCTGGGGATAAAAAAGCTGTTGGGTGTTGGATATCGAGTGGCAGCAAAATAACAAATGGTGCATAGTGTGCGTAATCTTGTCTGTTAAAGGGAGCCTGACCTACCAATTGCTCTAACCGGGAGGTGTTTGTGTCTCCTTGAAGTCAAGCTGAGGAAGGGATCCTGTGTTCTGGTGCCACAAAGTGCCTGGATTTCTGTTTTCCTCTAAGTCACTGGACTTGACAGCAGCTTTGCCTCTTTGCTGGCTGGTTAAAAGAGCTCCTTTAAAGTGCAGCAAAGTAAATTCGGATGGATTCTCAGGCTTCCCTCCCTCCCACGATGTGTTTTTCAGTGGACTCTGGCTGATTATACCCCATTTCTTTCTCCTTGAAGACCTAGAGCCAAGGGAGATGTTGTCGGAGGAAATAAGAGCACAGAATCTGAAGTGGGAAAGGGTAAAATGATTTATTAAACTGGGTGTGCATAGTTACAGAGAGGGTCTGACACCGAGCAGAATGGGTGTCTAGCACTCTATGGTGTTCATGGGTGATCTCATGCTGGTGGTGGGTAGTGAAGCCTGCCGATCCAGAGATCTAGAGGAGTCCAACACTATGGACCAAAAGCCTTTGGTGTTTTTCTGAATATCATTTCAACAACAGAAATGATGCTGAGTGGTGATATTTGGCCTCCTCTGCTTGGACAACAGGCTGATAAAATTAGTCCATCCTTCTCTAGACAAATGTGCTGGCAGATAACTGGGATGTGCCTGGTTTGGCTGTGTTCAGTGCTTTCCTTAAATCATAGGAGGAATTGTGTTACAGGGTCTTAGGGTGTAATTAAACCAGAATTATTACTCCCTGGATGAAGGAGAGAAGCTATGGTGGAACCACAGCAGTTGAGCTGAAGTGGCTCAAGATCTAGGGATGTCTGATAAGTGAGTGTAACTTGTCATGTAAACAGTGTGATGCAGAAACTTTAATTTCCCTCCTCCCTGGAGATGTTCAAGGCCAGGCTGGATGAGGCCTTGAGCAACCTTGGTCTAGTGAAAGGTGTCGCCACTCATGGCAGCAGGGCTGGAACTAGGTGATCTTGAAGGTCCTTTCCAACCCAAACTATTCTGATTCAAGCAGAACCTGCGGTGGAGGGCCCATCCATTCCTAGTTTTTAAGGGCCAATTGGTAACAACCTGTAGAAGGTCATTTGTCTTCAGCTCTGAGGGTGTCATCCTGGTCTGGTTTGTCCTCAGATAAAAGCACAGGCTGTTTCTGTGTTGATGGCCTGGCTGATTGTCTTTGAGCACAGTGACTTCTTTGTGGAGATGCTGGAGAAATGGCATCTGTCTGAGTAGTGGAAGAAAACATGGCCTGTGCTGTGGTATTTGAGCTAATCATGCTTGATTTATGGAGCTCCCCAGGCTATGGACAAGCTGAGGATGAAATGGTGCTGGGTGGGGGAAGAACTCCAGGGAACAGCAAAAGCCCATGGAGAGCTTGTGCTGTTTTGCACTCTAGGTTGTTGTGGGGCTGAAAGTGGAACTCATGAAGTGGTCTGGTGTTCCTCTTTCTGTGGGAAGCAGCTCTCCTCTGCCTATCCCCTCCTGACTTTTGAGGTTCCTAGGGGGGATGTGGAGGCTTGACAAGATTCAGTGTTTGGTGGTGAAACTTTGTTACCTGGAAATCAGAAGGTGTAATAATGTCTGTGCTTGGGACCATCTCTTCCTCTCTGCTCTGGCTTGTAACAGAATGAGTTCCTGTGAAGGAGATGAAGAGTTCACAAGACATCAGGTCACAGTTCCTCAGATCTGTTCCAAATCTTGCCTCAAACTGGCAGACCCATGGCTCAGATATCCAGGTTTTGGGATAGCAGAGGAGCTATTCCACCTAGACATCTGCTTGAGTAATGCTACCTCTCCTAAGAGGAGTCTGCCAATTCCTGCTTTCCCCCAGGACATGCTCAGGAGCACAGAACATGTGGAAATATAGTCACAACAGTGCATTAAGAACGTGGCCAGCAGATCAAGGGAATTTCTCCTTCCCTTCCACTCTGCCCTAGTGATGCCAAAGCTGGAAGACTGTGTCCAGTTTTGGGTTTCCTAGTTCAAGGGATACCAGGAACTAGTGCAGAGAGTCTAGTAGAGGCAGTGAAAATAATGGGGGGGGAGGTGCTGAGGGACCTGGGGCTGCTTCAGGCTGGAGAAGAGCAGCCTGAGAGGGGATCTGATCAATGCCAATCAAGAGCTAAAGGGCAGGGGTCAATGGGATGGGGCCAGACTCTTCAGTGGTGCCTGGTGACAGGACAGTGGGCACAAACTGGAACCCAGGAGGATCTCTCTGAAGAACAGCACTATCTTTAGTGTGAGGGTGCTGAAGCCCTGGAGCAGGCTGCTCAGAGGTGGTGGAGTCTCCTCTGGAGAGATTCCAAATGCAGCTGGGCATTGTGGTCCTGGGCAACTTGTTGTGGGTGACCCTGCTTTAGCAGGGGGTTTGGACTAGATGATCTCCAGATGCCCCTTACAACATCCACCAGTCTGGGATTCTGTAATGACCTCCATCTTGACCGTTTCAAAGACCTTCTTGAGCACTTGGCATCCTTGCCTCATTTGGGAGTCACTAACTGTGCCATAATGAGTAAGGCCTTCTGCTGGTGTGGTGAGGCTTTGGCAGGCTGCTCTGCCAGACTGGTGTGGCCATAACCCTTAACCTGTCTGGGTTTCTTTAAGTGCTCCATCTGATGAGATGACATCAGCCTCTTTCATCCCTCCCTGCTCTAATTGCACTGGAGCAGACAGCCATGGAAGGAGTATCCAGCTTGGGAGCTGTTTGTCCTTGGTGTCCTCTCTATGCATGCCTTCTCTGATGGAAAAGTGGGAAACCCTCCACCCATTCTTGATCTCTTCCACTTTTCTTGTCTAACAGAGACCTAGCCTGTGCTCCCTGCCTCAGAGGGACAGCTGGGAAGGGGTCACTTAAATTCAAAACTGCTCCATCCCATAGCTGATGATTCCCATGGGCTTCAGGGTTCCTGACTGAACAGGTGGCCATGCCAGGGCCTAGCTATTCTAGGAAATCAGGGTACATGCAAGTTGCACCCTGTGTTCAGGATGGCATGGGATGAACTCAGTATTAGTGAGGATGGTGAGAGCTCCTCTTCACAGATTGTTCCAACTCTCACTGTAGGATGGGGGTGTGTGTGTGTGCTGGAACACTTGTTCTGGGGTGTAGTCCCAAAATAGTCCCTGCTTTGCTCTGATATTTGCTGCTGAATGACTGTGATGAGAGAAGGAATCTGGCTGTGGATGGTCCTGCAACTGAGAGCTGTGCTTGTGTCAAGGCAGGGCATGGCTATGTCTTGTCTTGAGCTCAAACTCATGATTTCTTCACGGAGCAAAGAGGCTTTGGTTCCATCAGACAACGAGAAGTTTCTGGCTCTTCTGGATCTTTCAGATCTGCTGTGAGTGGCTGTACCAAAACCACACTGAAGTGTTAGGGCTAAGGTTCTGGCTTGTACAGGTGTTGAAAGTGATCCTCAGAGCCATTTGTGGGATATGGTGTCTATCACTTTCATCATCTTTTAGCAGCTGTGACACCTCCAGTACACTTTTTAAGGAGTGTGTTTCTACATGCTCCAGGAACTTCACTTTCTGGGTGATGTGAGCCAAGTGCTCACTTTGAAAAGCATCCACTCTCATCACAAAAACAAAAGCCTCCAGCATCACGGGGAATGTTGAGATCTGTACGTCTGCTCAGCCTCACCTTTTTCCTAAGTCTGTGGCTCATGTGAACTGCTCCAAGGATTTGTGGCACCAGAAAGACAATGAAGTGTTGCATCACTGCTATAAAAGGCTTGCTTAAGAGTAAATGTTCTCAGTCCTGCTTCTCTGGGTGAGCAGAGACCTCTTCCTTGTTTTCAGCAGGCAACTGTGTGACTTCTGGGGCTGTTCTCAGCTAGGGCCTGAAGGAACTGCTCAGGTTGCAAGGGTTGCTTCTAAAAATGTGGTACCTGTCTGAGGGCAGGGGTCTGTATTATTTTGGTGAAGAATGGGACTGCTCCTGAGCTCTGCACTGGCTCCTTTACAGCAGAAACCTCTACATTAGCAGTCTTTGGATTTTGAAGGCAGCAGAGGTAATCCAATGTGAAAGCCCTGTGAGATTGAGGATAAGAGCTCAGAGGTGCGTTTAGAGCCCTGCTGGTGTTGCCTACTGACCCTACAAAGAAAAGGCAACTTTCAGGTGAATCATGGCTTAGCTAAAGCCAATGTAAAGTTGGTGATGGCCTGAAGTTACAGGACTAAAGAGCTGGGGGCTAAGACATGTGAGGTTGGTGCTGTGGTCTCCTGCTTTTTGTGGCGGCAAGCCAAGCATGAGTCTCAGGTTTCCATTGCACTCTTAACCCTGAGACAGCTTTGTGGGCCTTAGTCCTCAGGCTCAGAGGAGGGTCGTGGGAGACTCGTAGGGATTTTCTCTTTTGAAGTCACCACATAGTCCTTCCAAAGTCCAGGTTTCCTGTATCTCAGATGAGCTTTGGAGCTCAAGGTGGATTATGCTATGCTTCTGGGCTGTTATGGACCATGACAGCAATGCAGAAGACTTCAAAGACTGCTTATTTGTACTGTGCCCCTCATCTGTGAGGGCTGGATCCCTGGCTGAACTATTGTGTCTTGTTCTTCACCAAGTGCTGCTTGAGTTCATCCACCCTCAGAGTGGGGGAGAGGAGCCAGACAGTGAAACTGGCTCTCTGAAGAGGGTTGCTGGAGCTGTCTGATGCCCTGTAGGAGGGCTTTCAAATGCTTGAAGCTACTGCCATGGATCAGACAACCCTTAAACCCAGAAATGCCTCTGGAAATCCTGTTGGCAGGATTTCCTGAAGTTTGAGTGCCATTGCTACCTTGCTTCTGACCTGGAGTTAGGAATCAAGAGATCCCATCAGAAGAAAAGCTGCCTGAGGGTGTCTTTTACAAGATGTGTTGTCCTTCTCCACAGCCATAGGCTGGAAGCTGACAGGAAAGACTCATTGCAGATGCAATGAAACTAAAGCTCCACATATGGGCAGTGATCCTACAGTGGGCTTGTGCTGATCCCACATCTGCTAGGTCTGTGTGGATGATTCCCCCTCTCTTCCCAAGTTCCTTCAGTGGCTCTAGACACAAGCTTTGTCAGAGAGAATGTGACCTCAGCTTTGGGATCATTCCTGGTGGGGTCTGTCCCAGGAACTGCATTTTTAATAGAATCACAGAATTGATCTGGTTGGAAAAGACCTTTAAGATTGAATGCAACCATTATCTAACTCTCAGCACCACATCTCTGCCACTTGGAAACACCTCCAGGACAAAAACCAGTTCCTGGCATGGCTGTGCTGAATCACTGTGACAAGCAAGCTCCATGTAGCTCTGCCACTACCCTGCTTGTCCTGACCATGTCTGAACACCAGTTGAAACCTGTCAACTTCTAGCAGGACCACTGTGCTCACATCTGAGCTGTCAGGTTCTTAAACTGTCTGGCTTCCCTTAAGCTAGAAGTCCTGCTCCTGTAGCCTTCAGCAGGAGGCACCTGCTCCACCATCTCTGTCAAGTGTGCTGTGCAATTTGGCAGGTTGGACCTTCCAGCTCTGGAGGACTTCCTACCATTGCAGAGTTAGTTTTCAGATGTATTTGGCCTACAAACACCTTCAGGGTGAAGGAGATGTGAGCTCCAAGTGCTTGTTTTAGTCTGCAGGTCCATAATCTAATCCCAGAGGGCTATTTTATATCAGCTGTTAGTCTTCTGAAGCACAGCAGCTGAAACAGCCTTCTCCAACAGGGGATTCAAGTGTGATGGAGGTCCTAAGATATGCAGCACACAACACTGGGCAAAGTAGATGCATTTTGAATTATCTCAGTGACTCCTTAGTGCTCTCTGCTTTTTGTGGAGTTCTTAAGTGTGGTTTTAAAGGTCCTTGTCACATGTGGGGCATTAAATATTTCTGTGCTTGTTGGACACTTGCATTTGGGGCTGGCTCTGGCAAAATAATTCCAGTCTGCGAGTCCAGTACAAGATTTGGTGCTAATGATCTTGAGTCCTCCAAGATCATAGAATCGTTTTGGTTGGGAAAGACTTTTAAGATTGAGTCCAAACATTGTCTAACTCTACAAGATACCCAGCTGGAAGCTGGGTTCCCTACTGTATCTCCTCACTTCAAGGACAATGAAATGCTGGGATGTGTCCAGAGGGGCAATGAATTTGATGAAGGGTCTAGAGCACAAGTTCTGTGAAAAGCAGCTGAGGGAACTGGGGTTGTTTAGCCTGGAGAAAAGGAGGCTGAAGGGAGACCTTTTGGCTTTTTACAACTTCATGAAAGGACACTGGAGTGAGGTGGTGGTTGGGCTGTTCTCCCAAGGAACAAGTGATAGGCCAAAAGAAAATGGCCTCAAGCTGTGCCAGGGGAGGTTGGGGATTAGGAACAATTTCTTCCCCATAAGGGTTGTCAAGCCCTGGAACAGGCTGCCCAGGGAAGTGGAGTCTCCATCCATGGAGGGACTGAAAATCAGTGTAGGTGTGATGCTAAGGGACATGGTTTACTGGTGACCTGGTAGTGCTGGGTTAATGAATGGAATTGATCTTGGAGGTTTCTTCCAACATTAATGATTCTCTGATTCTATCTTCACTAAGTTTGGAGGAGAGATTTAGGCCATGCTCAGTAATGCTCTACAAATCTTTCCCCTAGGTCATATTCAAAGTGAAATGTGCAGCTGAATTCAACAAGTACAAGTAAGTGACACTTCTCTAATGTTACCTTCAAAGCTGGTGTGAGGTGAGCTCCTGCTGCAGTGTTAGGAGTGCAAGCTTCAGACCCAAAACCAGAGCTTGATGCCATACCTGGCTGTGCTCCAAAGGACTAGTGTTGTGCCTTAGGGCAGGACTGGGAGCTTCAAGGGTACCAAGGAAGCAAAATTCCATGCTGCATGCCTCTGTGTCCTACCAGCACTGGTACTGAGATGCTGAGCAAACTAGATGAATTTGTGAGGTCTTCCTGAGCTGTGCCACATGAAAGCTCTGCAGGCTAAGGTGAGCCCTGTGTTGGTGCAGGCTGGGTGCTTCCTAGCCATTTGCAGGGAAACCCACAAAGGAAAATGGGAGCTCCAGTGGCTTTCAATAAAGTCAGTGATTGTGATGACTCAGAGCTTATTGACCGAAGTTAATGCAGAGCTGGAGTGACACTTAAAATCTGCAAGATAAGAACCTGACTGTCAGAAGATGACTCTTGCAACTCATGACTGCTTCCACTGTTTGGGTTAGTGGCTCAAATACTCTGCAGACCTGGGCTGTCAGTACAACTGCTGAAACTTGCTGAAATGTCTGAACTTCATAGCAAGCACAGCACTGGGTACACCGGGGGGTTCCCTTGCCTGATGAGACAGGAGGGTGGTGCAGAATGAGCCTGGAAATGACTATCTCCATTTTTACTTTTTTCCCTCCTCCATCTTTCCAGGGTTGTGTTGTACCTGGGCTCCATATTTACCAGCCTCCTCTTCTTAGTTGTGAACTTAACTTGTGCAATGTTAATCCATGGTGAGGTCCCAGAGAGCCAGCTGAAGTGGACAGTCCTTGCCCGTGCCCTGGTCAACGATAGCCTCTTCATCCTCTGTGCCATCTCACTGGCTTGCTGCATGTGCAAACTAGGAAAGATGTCTTCAGCGAATGTCTACCTCGAGTCTAAGGTAGGTGAATGCCTCTTGTCAGCTGCACAAACTGCACAGCCATCACCTGGGTTCTCAGCTGCATCTGGGTGTGCTTGCTTGGGGTGATTCTCACCTGGTAGCACCTGAGCTACTCTTGCTTGAAGACATGTTCCAGTGTGGAGGTGGCAGCTCTTAGATTCCCCCTCCAGAAAGCACTTGCTTCTGCTGTAGGAATGAAGTGTCTTGCATGTTTAGGGGGAGTGAAAAGCATAAGTAGCTTGTCTGTAGCTTTGCCAGCACAGCAGAAGGTCACAAAGTCCTAGTGTGGTGGGATTGGATTGGACCTCTGGAGATCATCCAGTCCAACTGCTCTGCTAAAGCAGGATTGCCCAGAGCAGGTTGCCCAGGATCACCATGTCCAGGTGAGTTTTGAGCTCCAGAGAAGGAAATTCATCCGTCTCTATACAGCTTGTTCCAGTTCTCCATCACCCTCAGATGTATGAGCTACTTATGCCTTTCAAGTTTAGAGGTATAACTTGGGGTTGACTGGAGAGGGGTCCCGAGAGGGGTCCCAAGAGCAGCAAATGCCACTTCTGCAGTATGTTGTCACTAAGAACAGGCATAACAGCCCTCTGCAAAGGGAGAGCTTCAGCTATTTGAGGCATTGCTTGACTGTCCTGGATGAGATTAGCATCTTAGGAGGAGAGGGGAAGCTGCTTTAGGTCCTTCCCCAAGGTAGGAGTACAGCTGAGGGTCTGAGCATACACAGCTCTTCCCAAAGAGATAGGGAAGCTGAGCCACCAGCCAGGCTCATCTTAGTGTGGCAGTAGGCTGCAGCGAAGTGTGCACTTGACCTGCCTCTTCCTCTGGGAAGCCATATGACTGCTGTCCATGGTGGGGCAGAGGGGGGTCTTTTGAAGAACCTGGAAACATCTACAGGGAAAACTTTAGCACCTGAGCATGGGTGTACTCAAGGAAGACAGCTGCCTGGCTCTGGTACTTCTGAGCTACTGTGACTCTATCTGGGTTTAAATCGCTGCCATGCCTGGCTCTGGTGAGAGGCTGCCCTCTGTGTAGAACTCCTGGAAGCTTCTACAAAGACATTTGGAGCCACACAGCTGCCTTGCACTGGCTGGAGGTGTCTCCTTGATCATTGGAGGCCATTTGCATGACCATTCAAAATGGCTGTGGTGTTTAGAGTGACATCTGAGTGGGTGGCCAGAGCTGTGCTGTCAAGGTTGAAGCTGAAGCTTTCTGTAGAATTCTGTCTCACTTAAGCAGCAGAGAACATTGGTTCCTGCCCAGAATCCAGGGTGTGTAGGCTGGGAGTGTTTTCCTATCTGGTTCTAGTGACAGCTGTCCACCAGGTGATCTGAAGCAGGAACTGTGACTAAGCTGAGAAGTTGCTCACATCTCAGCTTGCCTGGGCCAGGTATCCAGCTCCGACTGGCTCTGGACACTAATTAACTTATCAAGTTCACCTAGCAGTGGCTCACCAATGCAGCAACTTCCTCTAGTTACATTCCTGAGGTTGCCTGTGGGGCCTTGCTCAGGTAGGACATGCTTTAGAGAAACCTGCTCTGGTCTTGAACACTCAACCTGACTGTCTGGTAAAGGTCTCTTGAATGCAAATGTCTCCCTTCCCTGCCTTGGGGGCATCCCCTGACTTTGTCTTGTGTAGGCCCTGTAAAAATAGGGTGGGATGAGCAGAAGTTACACAAATGCCCAAGAGGTTGTCCTGCCTCAACTCCAGCTGTGAACCTGCTGACACAAAACAACACAGCAAGGATGGAGGGGCCCCTCAGGCTGCTTCCACTGAAGGTAGGAAGATTTGAGCCACTTGAGAGAAAAAAGGTTGTGCTTTTGGACTACTGCCACATTCTGTTCTGTGGTCCTTCTCAGGTGGAGACAGGGAATCACAGGATGGTTTGGGTTGGAACAGAGCTTTAAAGGTCACCTAATACAACCCCTCTGCAATCAGCAGGAATATCTACAACTAGAGCAGATTGTGCAGAGCTGTGAACAAGCTGACCTGGAATGGTTCCAGGGATGGGGCATCAACCACCTCTGGGAAACCTGGACCAATGTAGCACCACTCTGAGTATCAAATATTTCTTCCTTCTGTCTGAATCTACCCTGTTTTAGTTCAAACCCTCACCCCTTGTCCTGTCACAACAGGCCCTGCTTGAAAGTCTGTCCCCAGCGTTCAGTTCAGTCCCTTTAAGCAGTGAAAGGCCACAAGAAGGTCTCCCTAGAGCCTTCTCTTCTCCAGGCTGAACAACCCCAGCTCTCTCAGCCTGGCCTCACAGCGGAGGACTTCCAGCTCTCCCATTATTGCTATGGTCTCCTCTGGCCCTGCTCCAACAGGTCCATGTGCGTCCTGTGCTGAGGACTCCAGAGCTGGCCCCAGCACTGCAGACAGGTTCTCAGCAGAGCAGAAGGGCAGAATCCCTTCCTTCTAACTGCTGCCCATGCTGCTGGGGATCAGCCCAGGACAGTGCTGGGTCACATCCACCAGCACCCCCAAGTTCTTTTCCATAGGGCTGCTCTCCAGCCCTTCATCCTCCCAGCCTGTAATGACACTGGGGTTTGCCCCAACCCAGGTACAGGACCTTGTGCTTGACCTCATTGAGGCTGTGCCTGATATGCAGCCAGATCCTACCCTGTGGTCCTTGTCACCTTCCCCAGCTGCTTCCTCTCATTCTGCTGGCCTTAACCCCAAGAGCTCAGCTACCAGACTAGAAGAGACTTTGCTCCCGTCCTTCACTGGTGTCACAGGGACTTTGCCAGCAGCACTTCTGTGCTGACTCTTCCAAGATGCTGTTTTGAGCAAGAGCTGTAAAGCTGGGAGAACAGAGCTGGCATCTCCATAGCCTGCATGTGGAGCAAGTCAATGAGGTGAGCTCCCAAAGCAGATTGTCTGCTTAAACAGCAAAGGCAAGTCAACTGCTGTGATGTTTGCCTGCCCATTTACTGCCTTGGTGGCTACCAGCAGCTATTAAAAAGCTTCATGGGTGTATTTAGCACAGGAAAGGAGACTCTAACAGATCTTCAAGTGGCTTCCTCTCCCATGGATAGCCATGCAGGAAAGGTAGGTGCTGTGACCTTCAGGTACCTCCTGCAGTTATCCCCCTTAACTGAGGCAAGCTACCAGGAGGCAAGGCTCTGGAACATCTGGCCACCCTTTAGTGTGCTGCTTTGTGTGCAGCAATACCTGGTTTGACACACAGCAATGCTGGGCATCAGCTGCTAGGTCATCCTGCTGCTTCTCAGTTGTTCACCCCAACTATTTGGGCTTCTTTCCTAGACAAACACATTCAATGTCAGGGGTGCCAGACTGCTGCAGAATGAGGGACATCTGTGCTGCAGAGTCTGATCAGGATGTAGGAGAAGCAGCAAGCTCATGGCTGTCAGTTGGTCTTCTGGAGACTGCCGCAGTGAGTGGAAGAGCTTCTCTATGGACCATCAGTTTGAAGCTGACTGATAAGATCCTGGGAATGGTACTCCTGTGCCTCAAGTCTTTCCTGCTCCCAGGTGACATGGGCTGTATCATTCAGCTTCTGCAGTGAATTCATCACATGAGGAAGCTCTTAACCAGCTCTGAATATTTCAGCAACACCATGCAAATACTCTAGATCCTTCTAAGGTACTTAAGATGGTGGTGGTAAATCAGAGATCTGTAGGAAGGTCTGTGTTAAACCAATTTCTTCTTCCTGTTCTAGGGAACATCTGTCTGCCAGGCTATTCTTGTGGGATCTGTAGTGGCTCTTCTGTATTCCTCAAGGGCTTGCTATAACCTGGTAGCTGTGGCCATATCTCCAGACAGTGTTCCTGGTCCTTTTAACTATGGCTGGGACAACCTTTCAGACAAGGTAAGCATCTGTGACCCCCAGTTCAGAGGTGAAGTGGAAGGCCATTATTGTTCCCTTCTTGTGAGGGCTGTGAAGATGAAAAGGGGATAGTGTGTGTGTGTGGGGGGGTGTCTGTTCAGCTGAATCCCTACACAAGCTGGCTTTCTGCCTCAGAAGCTCTGCTTGATGTCTCTACCACAGCAAACCCAAATCTTCTTCAATCTGCCTGCCTCTCCAGGAGGGATTCCCTGCTGTGCTCTTCAGTCTTAGCCTGCCCACTCTTCTTTGGGGGGAAGAAGAGGACCAAGTCAACTAGAGCAGAAAAGCAATGCTTAATCAGGCATGGCTGCATGTGAGAGAGAGTTGGTCTGGGGAGGGAGCTAACAGCATTCTGTCATGCTGAGGAGAACCATCTTCCTAAAAACAGTAGCAGGACCTGGATAAGGGTGGTTATTCTGTTGTAGGGCTTCCTGCCTCTGAGTTCCCCAAGTTCCCAGTTTGTATGCTGTGTCCAGCTTTGGAAGCAATGTGGCTCTGCTGATGGCTGGGTATTAGACAAAGACCTGGTAACTTCTTCCCACAGATGCACATGGAAGTGAGCAGTGAGGAGTATGTGGTGTTTGGAGTGGTCCTCTTCCTTTGGGAGCTGGTGCCAACCACTTTTGTGGTGCTTTTCTTCCGGGCTCAGAGGCTGAGTCAGAATCTGGTAAGCCTCAAGCTGGAGCTTGAGGAGCTCCAAGGTGCCTGGGGTAGTGAAGGCTGGAAAGCTGTCAGAAATACCTCACGTCTGGCCTTACTTTCTCTCTGACAGACTCCAGCAGGGATGGTCAACAGTCACAGTTACAGCTCCAGAGCTTACTTCTTTGACAATCCAAGGCGCTATGACAGTGATGATGACTTGTCACGGCTTGGGGCTAGAGAAGGAGGGTGAGTATTCTCCTGGTGCCTGGTGTAGAGACAACTGAGCTCTTGGCTTCTGCTCTGAGGAGAAAATTTTAAGTGTAAGAGACAGCAAGGAGGCTTCTGACAAAGGTTGAATTTGGTTCCTTCAACTCACAAGCAGCTTGCACTTGGCCAGCTTGGAGAGGTGCATTTCACACTGCATCTCCACATATGCATTGATTTCACACAGGAGGCCTCAACCCAGAGAGCTGATTGTGCTAGGGTCCTCAGCTGCAGGGTCAGATTGCTCTTCAGTCACCTTGTCCAGAGAGGTTTCTCCACTAGAAAGAGATGGTGAAGTCCTGAGAGGGATGTGCTCTCTAGGAGCCAACTGGGACAAAGCTCTGCAGGAACACCTGTTGAGGAGAATGGTCAGGTATCCCTGACTGAAACTCCAAGGGAAACACATGGCAGCCCTTCATTTGCTGCTCAGGGGACTTAACTTCACCTGCCCAGGAGTGTAGTGAGGGGCTCAGAGGTTCTGGCTCTTCTTGACTAGTGTTGTAGGGCCTGGTTCTCCTCTCCTTATATCCATTCCTTGGAGATACTGTGCCAGCGTGTCACAGGTGCTTCCACAGGTTTGGATGCCTTGATCAGTCACAGCAACCCATGAATGCTTCAGGCTTGGAGCAGAGTACCTGGAAACTGCACAGCAGAAAAAGGACCTGGGGGGTGTTGGTCAACAGCTGGCTGAAGATGAGCCACTGCATGCTCAGGTGGCCAGGAAGGCTGATAACATTCTGGCCTGGACTGACAATAGAGTGGCCAGCAGGACCAGGGCAGTGATTGTCCCCTTGTACTGGGCACTGGTGAGGCCACACCTCAAATACCAAGTTCAGTTTTGGGCTCCTTGGGCTCGAAGGATATTGAGGTGCTGGAGCATATCCAGAGAAGGACAATGAATCTGATGAGTGGGCTGGAGCACAGGACTTGGGAGGAGTGGCTTAGCCTGGAGAAAATTAGCCTGAGGGGAGACCTTGCTCTACAACTACCTGAAAGGAGGTTGGAGTCAGGTGGAGGTTGGTTCCCCAACCAGTAAGTTATAGGACATGAGGAAATGGCCTCAAGTTTCACCAGGGGAGGTTTAGGTTGGAGATTGGACTTGATCTTTGAGGTCTCTTCCAACCTTGGTGGTGGTGGTGATACTGTGATAAGGAACACTTTCTTTACCAAAAGGATTCTCAAGCCCTGGAGCAGGTGCCCAGAGCAGTGGTGGAGTCCCCATCCCCGGAGGGGTTTAAAAACCATGTAGATGTGGCACTTTGAGCCGTGGTTGGGGGGGGGGGGGGGTTGGCAGTTGGACTTGGTGATCTTAGAGGCCTTTTCCAGCTTAATGATTTTGATTCTATGATCAGTGCTGGGAGCAACAGCTATTCTAGCTGCAGCCAAAGTTCTCCTTTCTACGAGTCTACATCTCCCTGTTCTCTCTCCCTACAGCTTGGCCACCCCTCAGTGCTCTGGCTGCTATGGGTCCCTGGCTGGAAATGACAGCTCTGTGGTGGGTCCCCATCTGAGCTCAACTGCTCCGGACAGCGCTCCCTTGCTCTTTGCCGCAGGCGGCTCAGAGATGAATAACCACCATAGCTCATACCCTCCCCCACAGAACTAAAGAGGCTGCGAGGTCCTTCTCCCAGAACTGGCATTCATGTATAGGACTGTGACCTGTTTTTTTTTCTTCCCACCTTCCCCAAAGCATCTAACCTGTCAACACAAACATTCCACTACCTGCTGTGGCCGTTAGCAGGACCCTGAGCCTACGGCTGCCGGCGGTGAGCAAGAGAACTGTGACTTTAAGGTACCATGTAGCAAAGTGAAGCTGAACTTTCTCTGGAAGCTTTTTTTTTTTTTTCTCCTTTGGTGGTTTTAAGTTCTTCTTGGTCTGGTCTTCAAGATGTTGGCAGCTAAAATTGCACCAGAGCTTCCTCACTAGAAAAGAAAACATCAAAAAATGCGTATTTGCACTTTTTATCTGCACACTTGGAAGGAACGGATCTTGCTCAGGCCATGCTTGGTCTGAGACTGTTCTAATTAATTACTCCTTTTTAATTGCACATCCGTGGCTAGGAGAGGCACTGTCCTCCCTGCAAAGACCTGTTCCTGAAGTCCTCTGCGTCCTGACTCATTTGGGAGTGTGAAGCTGTGTGGGCCTCCTGCAGGGAACCTTGACATGCACTGTGCCATACTGACACCTGGCAGGGCTAAGCCTGGGCTTGTTCTGGCTGCTGGTCCTGGTTTCACCTTGTGGCCAAGCTCCCCTACCTAGAGCTATGGGGTGGAATCTGAGCTCAGAACATATTCTTAGTAGAAGCCTCAGCATGATATCAAGTGCTCCTACTGGCATTAAGGTGGTCACCAACCCCCACTGGCTTATGGTGAAGGAGGAGGAGGGCTGGCATGGATGGTAGCTGATGGCAGGTGATGTGGGGCAAGAAGCTGCTGCCTTCAGGGAGAGTTTCAAGATGGAGTGGCCCAAAGCACATGTAAAACCAGGGCTACTGCAAGTGGTGGGGGTGGCCAGTGGTCCTGCTCCCCCTTCCTCTTCACCCATGGTGAGGCTCCCCTTTCCCCTCTCAGTATTAAACTGCATTGAGCAAATAACCAAGAGTTTTAACCCTGAAGTGAATGTGAACTGGTGGGGTCCCATCTGAGGTGCAGGAGGTGTCTTTTGTGGTGGAAGTAGGAGCTGAGGGAAGGGCTCTTTGTTTTCCCTTTTCATGGGGCAGTGCTGTGGGTCTGGAGTCCTCCTGCTGCCCCAGTAGCTGTTGACAGTGTGGGGTGGTGTCCACAGGTTTTGGGTCTGCAGGGTCAGCCTGACAGGTGGTCTCTCAGTAACCAAAATAGTCAAGTTTGGCCTGGCCTGTAGCTCCATCAGGCTATTGGAGATGAAGCTTGGTGTCATTCCTGGCTTGTCCCTGGGCTTGACATGGGGATGAGCAAAGCAGCTTTGATCACAGGCTTGGCTGGAGGCACTGGTCTGGGGAGGGCGCTTGCTCTGACTTCTGGACAACCTGAACTGGAACTGCTTGTAACCCACTTTGAGCTGCTCTTGCTTCTTGAACCCAAGACTGACAATGGAGCACTTTCCTGTGCATGGAGCAGAATGATGCTGCCTGGCTCTGGCTGGAGGACACTGAGCCAGACTTTGGTGCCTCAGTGTCCACAGCTGAGTGTGAGAGAAACCCCCAAACACTGGGCCAGACCCAGCTTCTCCTTGCTTGCCCTGTGCTTGCTAGTATGGCTTGGTCACCCTCTCACCCACCTTGTCATGCTGAGACACTTGTCACACCTTGTCCCTCTCTTCTGGCTTGTGGGGCCCTCCCTGCTAACCTGCTTCGTTCTTGCTGGCCCAAAACCAAGAGCAACCCCAGCTGCTTCTTGGAGAAGGCTCTGAGATGACAACAGCCCGTCCCTCTTGCTCTAGTACTTGAAGTGGAGAGGCCCACCCTGACTGCTGTGGCTCTCCTGGCTGCTCCACCTCATGGGGAGGGAGGGACCTGCCTCCTTCCCTCAACTGGGCCCCAAAAACAGGTTGCTCCATCTCAATCAATGCTCGACTTATGACAAAGCTCCTGAAGGACCTGGGCTCCCTGCCCTTGCCCTTCTTTCTTCTCCCGTAAGTCGCCAAAGATGGTAACGTGATGTTGGTGGCCCCTGTTTCTTGCTTAAATTCCAAAGCACTAGGAGCACTTTAAGGTTTTCTTCTGGAGGGAAAAGAGTGTAGTGCAAAAAACCCACAAACCTACTTAAACCTAAACTCAAGGGCTACAGGCTCATTGTTCATGTTGCACTGAAGCACACACCACCACCAAGACGATCTTCCTGGCAGGAGGGGGCCGTGATTCTCCTTGCTGATGAGTGACTGGCAAAGTGTTTTGGGTTTTACTCATTTCAGAACTCTTTGACCGCTCCTGGGGGGGGGAGGGGGTTGGTCCTGTGTTTTACTGAAGTAATTTATAGCTGAGAAGTACAATGACTTTTTTAATGCATAGTTGCCTTTTCATTAAACATTTTTTTCTTTTTTTTTTTTTTTTTTTTGGGGGGGGGGGGTGGGTCTGGTTTAACAGTGTTTTGGCTTTGGCAGTTTGGGCAGCAGCTGGCTGCTCCAGGAAGCTGTGGCCAATGAATGTACCTATTTGTTCTTCACTAAACTGTAACCAAGCACTACTCTGTTGAAATAAAAAAAAAAAAAGGAAAAAAAAATTGGTTTAAAAAAAAAAACAACAAACAAACAACACAAACAAGAGAGAAAAGCCTTTTCTGTGCTGGGTCTGCTCTTGGTCTCAGCCAGCCAGCTCCACCCCTGCTCCTGGCCAGGGGCTTGGTAGCTGTGCCAGCACGGGAACCCAAATATTGTAAAATCAGAATGGTAGGGAGTGGAAGGGATCTCTGGAGCTCATCCCGTCCAACACCCCTGCTAGAGCATGGTCACCCATAGCAGCTTGCCCAGGATCACAATGTCCAGGTGGGTTTGGAATCTCTCCAGAGAAGGAGACGCCACAACCTCTCTGGGCAGCCTGCTCCAGGGCTCTGGCACCCTCACAGCAAAACCGTTTCTCTTGGTCGGAGGAAACCTTCTGGGTTCCAATTTGGGTCCAATGCCCCTTGTCCTGTCATTGGGCACCACTGAGTCTGGCCCCACCCTCTTGCCCCTATCCTTTAGCTGTTGATCAGCCCCCACTCTCAGGCTAAACAGACCCAAAGTGAAGGCTGCTGGGTCTGGTGACTTGGTGAAGCTGCTCTCTGAGCTGGACAGAGTGTAGCTCAGTCCTGGCCAGCCAGATACCAGTACATGGTACTTGACTCCAGAGTAACTGCAGGCAGCATCCCTGTGGGTCCCTCCTGGGCTTCAGTGTGGTTGGGTGCAGAGCACCTAGAAGTGGACTTTTTATAGATCACAGAATGGTTTGGGTGGGAAGGGACCCCTAAAGGTCAGCTAATTCACCCCCCACCACCACCCATCCTATAGGCAGGAGGCACATCTTCAACAGCTTGCTCACAGCCCCAAACAACCTCACCTGAAATGGTTCCAGCAATGGGGCCTCTACCACTTCTTTGGGAAACCTGGGCCAGGATCTTACCACCCTCAGCATCAAAACTTTCTCCCTTCTCTCTAGTCTGAAATTCTCCTCTTTTAGTTTAAACTTAAACCATCATCCCTTGTCCTGTCACAACAGGCCTGCACATATCTCAAGGCATGTGCCCCTCTACCATCCCTTCACAGAGCTGTGGAGAAGCTGCAAAGCCCAGCTCACTGCTTCCTTTCTGTCTATGTACACATTTTATCTGCATGGCCTTGAGTTGACTGCAAACAGCAGCTCCAGCAGCTCAGCTGGAACATACTCCCAACATCTTCCTGCACAGGAGCACCTGCCCCCTGAGTCTCTTTTGGGGTAAAAAGCAGCATGGGTGCTCTGGCCAGCACCTGGGGACGTGTTGGGAGTGTTCTTTGGCAGCACTGACCCCCCCCCCCCAAACCTGTCCTTTGTCCCTGCTGCAAAGGAACTCCTCTAGCCCCTTGCTGTTTATTGAGAAATAATAAAGAGACAGGGTAAGTGAGGGGCTGCTTGGAATCATAGAGCAGACACAGAATTTTCCCCACACTTTATTCATTGCCCTAGCTCCAGCTTCTGAAGGCAAAGAGATGGGTCTAGTCCACCCTCACAGTACAGCAGGAGTTAAAGATCTTATTCAGAATGATCTTCCAATATATAAAATAACCTTTTCCTATAGTCCCCCTTTTCATACAAAATAAAAAGTAGCTTTCTTTTAATTTCTTCTTCTCTCTCTTGCATAAAATATTTCTCAGCAGCAGGTCACAAAGGAGCAGCAGGGAAGAGGAGGTCCAGCAAGTGGTCTTGACCCTGTGGTGTTGGGAGTTGTGATGAAAGGATGGTGTTTGCTCAGTTTCAGTCCAGAACAGCCAAGCAGGAAGAATGTGTAAGGTCTCTATTCCCCCAGTGACTTCATCTCATATTTCTTAAGATATTTCTGAAGTTTTCCAATTCTCTTACACTTGTTGAGATCCTGCATATAGGAGGAAAAAAAGCAAAGATCAGAGCACTGTGTTAGATAATGGTTGGACTTGAATCTATGAATCATCATCAACTGGTTTGTGTTGGAAGGGACAATTCAGGTTTGGAGCTAAAGTAGGATCTGGTTACAATCAGGCTCTTACTTTTCACTCTAAAGCAAGCAGTGAGAAACTGAGTGGAACAGGATGTTACAAACCTATCAACTAGAGATCAAGGAACAGACCATAATATTACCACAGCAGAGTCTCCTTGTTATAGAAGTGTGTTTCTACTTGAGGGTTTTTGAATTACCCACCTCATTTTTTGTACCCCTGGAGCATCAGTGAGGATGCCTGATGGGACTCTGAGGATAGGGCTTGTCAAGGAGGGCTCTGTCCTTCCCAACCAGGACAAGGCTCTATTGTGAGGGGGTTCTGAGCAACCCACATGACTTGTGTACAACTAAGCAGAAGATGGAGGTTCAAATTAAAACCTGCACTTGGGTCATAACAACCCCACAAACACTCCAGGCTTGGGGTTCAGTGGCTGGAAAATGCCCAGTGGAAAAGGACCTGGAGGTACTGGATGACAGCTGCCTGCAGATGAGCCAGTGTGTGCCCAGGTGGTCAAAAAGCCTCCAGCATGCTGGTCTGGATCAGCAACAGTGTGGCCAGTAAGACCAGGGAAGTGTTTGAGTCCCTGTACTGGGGACTGGTGAGGCCACACCTCATGTACTGGGTTCAGTTTTGGGCCCATCAGTCCAAGAAGGACATTGAGGCGCTGGAGTGGGTCCAGAGAAGGGCAATGAAGATAGTGAAGGGTCAAAAGAATGGATCTGTGAAGAGCAGCTGAGGGAACTGGGGTTGTTTAACCTGGAGAAAAGGAGGCTGGGAGGAGGAGACCACATTGCTCTCTACAACTTCCTGAAAGGACGCTGGAACCACATCTGGGTCAGTCTCCCTAGTAGGAAGTGACAGGACAAGGGCAAATGGCCTCAAGTTGCACCAGGGAAGTTTAGGTTGGACATCAGGAAAAAATTCTTCACAGAAAGGGTTACCAAACCCTGAACACACTGTCCAGGAAAGTGGTAGAGCCACCATCCTTGGAGGTCTAGAGCAGGGCAATGAAACTCATTGAAAGGTTATGGAGCAGTTCATTTTGTGTGCCATTATGAAGCACATGCAGGGCAAGCAGGTGAGCCCTCTCAGCTCTGAAGTGAGCACAGAACCAGAACCTTGTCTGGAGACTATATGGTCAGAGTGGCTCATTATCCTAAACCCCAGGAGATTCCCTGTATCTTCACAGGAAGATTTCCTTGAATATCTCACAGAAATGTTGAGTATGAAGTTGTTCTACATGGCTCCAGCTGTTGCATGTGACATTAACATCATCTGACATCTGAAAGCCTCTTTATGAGGCAACGTGACCAGAGCAGGAGTTCACACCAAGGCTGCTGACAGGAACCGACTGTTTAAGCTGAAATGGGATGTACCACAGCAGCTCATGTGAAATCAGGAGAAAAATCACAAACTAACCTTCCAAAAGCATTAAATAAGGCCACAATTTCTTGTCTGCTCAGCTGGAATCCATGGGAAGTGCCACTCTCAGGTATCTTCTCTATCAGGTTTTCAGAGAAGAGGATCTTCAGTACTGTTCCCAGGCCCTGTGTCTGTGCACAACAAAGGAGAGCAGTTAACAGCAGGGAGACACCCAGGGATTCACAAAATTAACTTGACTTCCCTTCTCCATCTTTGCAAGGATTCCTGCTGACATCATCTCAACAGAGCAAGACTTGGATCTCACTTGGCATCACCCAGACTGGGAAGCATAACAGAGCCTGGATGCGCTGAGAGCTGGGGTACTTTAGTAT
The DNA here is from genome assembly GCA_033816785.1 of Picus viridis. Classification (NCBI taxonomy): domain Eukaryota; kingdom Metazoa; phylum Chordata; class Aves; order Piciformes; family Picidae; genus Picus; species Picus viridis. Next base: position 33,991,905 of record CM066585.1, on the reverse strand, counting down.
GGAGAAGAGGAGGCTGAGGGGAGACCTTATTGCTCTCTACAACTCCCTGAAAGGTGGCTGGAGTGAGATGGGGGTCAGTCTCTTCTCCCTAGTATCAGGTGACAGAACAAGAGAAAATGGCCTGAAGTTGCACCAGGGGAGGGTCAGATTTCTTTCCTGAAAGCGTGGTCAGGCTTTCAAACAGGCTGCCCAGGGAGTGGGGGAGTCGCCATCCCAGGAGGTAGGTGTTCAGGAAACATGTGGACATGGCACTCTGGGACATGGTTTAGTGGCCATGGTGGTGCTAGGTCAATGGTTGGACTTGATCTTAGAGGTCTTTTCCAATCCAAACAATTCTATGATTCTGTGCTTTTAGTGTTGCTTTGCCCATGTGTAAAGCCCAGTGTAGACCTCACTAAACCCCCAGAGCAGCCTCAGCCTCCCTTGCTGGAGGATCTGTGCCCCATGTCTCCTCTCCCAGGCAGTGACTCTAGCAGGGTAACTCAGTTTTCAGGTGTAGATACAAGAAGCAGTTATTGCCAAGCCCTGCAAGCAGGAATCAGCACCCTGCTTCCTGCTGACTTGATGAGGAGATGATCCAAATAGCCCCAAACCTGGGAGCTGACCAGCTTAGGTAAGAACTTAGTATGGATCCGGAGACCCCATCAGATGAGGTGCTTACAGACACATCCCCAGCTCCTGACAAAGCTCACCTGCAGCTTCCCCCACAGGCGACATTTGAAGCAGCCAACACAGTCCATAATCTTAGAAATATTCTTGAAGTGCAGCCTGAATTCTTCCTGGGGGGACAAAAAAGGCATTCAGGTTGGTCATGGTTATGCACTAATTAGGATTCCTTCCATCTGATAATCCTGGACAAAAATGATGGGATGGCTGGAAGCCCTCTGCTGTGAAGCCAGGCTGGGAGAGTTGGGGTTGTTCAGCCTAGAGAACAGTAGGCTCCAAGGAGCCCTTCTGGTGACCTTTCAGGGCTTAAAGGGGCCAAACAGAAAGCATTTAAGCAGGGCCTGTTGTGACAGGACAAGGGGTGAGGGTTTAAAGTAAAAGAAGGAGATTCAGATGGGAGAGAAGGGAGAAAAATTTTGATGAGGGTGGGAAGACCCTGTCCCAGGTTGCCCAGAGAGGTGGTAGATGCCCCATCCCTGGAACCACTCCAGGTCAGGTTGATTTGGGCTCTAAGCAAACTGCTCTAGTTGCAGATGTCCCTGTTAACTGCAGGGGGGCTGGACTAAATGACCTTTAAATGTCCCTTCCCACTCAAACCATTCTGTGAGTCTATGATTCTCTGACTCCAGGCTAAATTCAGTAAGACTGAGGGAAATGCCTCCTGAAGTGGGCTCCCCACAAGCATCCAAACCATTCAGAAAGCAAAATGAAGTGAAAATACCCAACCCAGTAATTCCTTTTGGTACTCCAAAGGGTAGGGCTGGCCAATTACCTTGAGTTTTGCAGCTTCCTTTGGATTCCCTGCAAAGAAGGAGTTCTCATCGAAGTGCAACGGGAAAGACCTGAAACAGGAGAAGAATTTGATCTCCACAGGTTGGTTTTGTGGCTGAAGCCTCGGGTTAGGTGTGGGGATTAAAATGATAGGTGTTGAATAGTGGACATCTCACAATGTATTTTAAATGCAAGCTGCTTGCTTCTTACATCTCTGGATGCTTTCCCTTTTAGCTTGCATCTCACCATCTGGTTCTGGCATCTTCCATTCCTCTTACTCCAAACTCTGCCTAACAGCCCTGGACTGTTAAACCCTGGGGCTAACTACTGTGGTGTGCAGTTTGAATGGAGATGCAGATGTTCAAGAAGGCCAAGTGCTGGGGCCAGCACTTGGGTCACAACCACCCCACAAATGCTCCAGGCTTGGGGCAGAGTGGCTGGAAACTGCACACATCACACTGTCCCACTAGACAGGCAAACCCAGGACCTAGCTTTCTAGGTGCAAAAGGTTAAACGTGCTCAGAGATGCCAGGATGGACAGAGCCACTCTCCCCAGGTACCAAATCTAATTACTTGGCCAGATGGAGGATTTCCAGCAACTGGTTCTTTGTTTCCTCATCATGACTTGGATTCCCCGTGTAGAGCTGGAATCCTGGGCGCTCAAAGAAGGGCAGCACTTTGGAGAGGGCCCTCAGCTCTATCAGGTACAGAAAGTACAGGTTCTTCAGTCTTCTGGGACCTTCTCCTCTGGTGATGACTTCATCAAATCTCTGCTGGAACTCTGTAACATTGGGGCCCCATTTCTTCTCTGACCATGTATCTGAGAAAGCAAAAGAAACAAAGATATGAGGCAGGAGGATGCAGACCTGGTTCACCTCCTCCCACCAGACCAAGCTAAACAGTGAGACAGAACTCAAGCCAAGCTTTACAGTAGTCACAGCCCTCTCACTGACCACAAATAGTTCAAGAGCCAAGAGAGAAATGTTCTTAACCAAACTCCCAGCCAAACAAATGCACAGTTCCTGCAGGGTTTTGTCAGCTGGGTTAAAACATCACCCTGGCTTACAAGCAAAAGCTGAAAACAGAGAGTGCCCATTTTAAAGCATTTCTGAAGAGTTTCTGATCAGTTTATTGTTTCTCAGAGCAGTTTGATGTCAGCTGGTGATAACTTCACATCTGCCTGCAAGTGAAGAGGGTTAGGTAGATGTACCAGGGTGCTTCAGTCTGGAGAAAAGGAGGCTGAGAGGAGACCTCTTCACTCTCTACAACTCATAAAAGGAGGCTGGAGCTGGGCTGGAAGTGTTGGGTGAGAGCACAGTCCAGCCATGTTCAGACCTAAAGATATGGTAACTGCACTCCTGAGTCTGTTAGACAACCTCTGTGCTGAGGGAAGTAAGAAGAAAGCACAAAAGGAGGCCTGAAGCCTGCTGTAATGGGCTCCTGCTAGCATTTAGCAGAGCCACAGACATGTCACTTCAGGTCTGATGCAAGACAAAGTAGCATTTACCTTGCAAAAGGTACCTGGCACTCAGGTGGATGTTGATGCTGGCATGGAGACCAGAAATGAGTCTGTAGAAAGCTCGTTTCTCTACACAGACACCTGAAAATAAACAAACACTTTAAGACACTGAAAGCACAGGTTGAATTTTCTTGTCCTTGCTGTCAGATCTAATCCCACCTGTGTGTGGCAAGTAACTCCCACCCTCCCCATTTCATCTTCATCCCAGGAAGAGGAACTAGCTTCAGAAGAAGGATTACCTTTCAGCCACTTGTAAAATGCATGCCCTGGAAAAAAACAAGGAAAACAAGCATGTCACTTTGAGGGCACTGCCCAAGCCTGCGTCCTGAAACCACCTCCAAGGCCAGCCCCCAGAGGAACTCTGCCTACTCCAGTTTGTAGAAGCAGGGAGAAGAATGTTAGAAGAGCAGGAAAATAGTTTCTCCCCCACCCTTCTGACTAATGATTCTACAAGACAGCATGGCAGCAGGTAAACATAGCATGTGGTCTTTCCCACCATCTCACTGAGGGCTGGTGGGGAGCAGAAGTACTGCAGATTGGCGCAACACAGGGCAAAACAACAACTGTGAAGCCCTTTTATTTCTGGACAGGATGGGAGACAGGCAGTTGTATTAAATACAAGATAAAACAGTGCAGCTAAGCAGGTACAATCACACAAAGCAGTGTTTCACACTACTGCTACGTAGGACCGCAGAATTGCTTTGGTTGGAAGACCTTTAAGATCATCAAGTCCCACCTTCAGCCTAAATGCTTGAAAGGTATCTTGAGAACAAAGTGATTTGGAGATAATGTGAAGATAAAAGAGACATGGGATATGCATAGGCCCAGAGGGTGATGAGCTCCAGGGCACAGCCTTTCCCAGGCCTGAGCCTGGCAGGGCACCCAGCTCAGAGGGTGTTGGGACTAAGTCTCCTCAATGTTCCTGCCCAAAAGGGGCTAAGTTTTCTCAAAGCTCAGCAAAAAACAAGCTCTGAAAAAACACAGGTCCTGGTCCTGAAGGCTTAGGACACTCTACTGATTTGATCTTCAAATGGGCCTTCACTCCCAACTGCTGTTGCTTTCTAGGGCCTTCACACAAGGATGGGCTGGCCTCAGGGACAGGGAGCTCAAGGAGATCTCTCACAGAGCCCTCAGCACAGCAGAATTTCCAGACAACTTCTGATTTTGCTGGCCAGGTGCATTATCTACTGGTACAGCTCGTGACAGCACGATAATGGCACCACATGTCTGTTATCAGTAAAACCAAACAAAGTGCCACTCACCTTCATCATCTCCTGGCGGGGGCGGGAAAAAAGAGCCCAGAGTGGTGGAGGGAGAGAAAAGAGAAGATAAAAGTTACATGTGACCAAAATTAAACTCCAAAGCACAAGCCTTAAGATCACTCTGTTTATCTGCTCTGACAAGAGAATGAGCTTCTCCAGGGAGGTTTAGAAGTGTTCTGAACAAAGAGTAACATCTCAAACTGCAGCAGTGGACACATCAGATGAGCAAAGCTCCTGAATAACCTGACCAGCACAGGAGAGATCAGTATTTGCAGGGGAAATAAAAGCACCATGCATCTGGATCAGAGACCAGAAAACAAGGGACAAAAATGTCTACTGCTGACAGAGATCTCCTGGAAGACCCCTGACAGGATACTGGAAGATCCCATCCCTGCTTCCTGCAGTTTGTTAGACACTTGCAGCAACTCTGGCAGGTTTCAGGTCAGATCCTCTGCTGTCATGTCCTCCTACTTCTTCACCTCAAGAGTCCTTCACTCTCCCTTCAACATACCTGTGGTATTTCATTCTGATCTCGCCCTAAACAGAGGTAGTGAAGGGAAGGACAGATATTTTGAAGGACATTGTCAATTTCCTTCACCAGTGCTGCTCCTGAAGTAGCACCCCTTTGCACAAGGGCCTACAGGGGGGAAAGAAAGGACCCACAGCAGGGAAAGAAAGGACCTACATGGCTTAGGGAAAATCCCACAATCACCCCAGAGGGTACTGCTGGTGCAGTGTTCAGGTCAAACCAACAGGGAGTGAGGTTGATCCTAGATGTCTGAGCAGGAAGAGGCATCAGGAGACATGGGCTGTGAGCAGCCGTGGGCAAGAAGCTGTGATGCTTCTCAAATCCTTCCCTACTATCATGTACGCTCTCCAGCCTTCACCTCTGGGACACAGTTTCTCTTACTGGGTGGTTTCCAGCTAGGTTCTCATTTCAGTCCACCACAGATGGTTTGGCATTGCCAAGTGCAGAAATCAGGCTCCCAGTCCCTCCAAAGCTCACAAGGCTTCCAAGAGTGAAGGATGAGACTTCCTTTCCCAGTGACGAATGCTAGAAAGCCACACTTCCAGGTGCCCTTCCATACAATTCTACTCTTGATCAAGAGCTACAACATATTTCTCATTCAGCCAAATTAGTTTTGAGACTTTGCTCTTCCTGGAGCAGGATCAGTAGACTACTAAAGCATTCAGTGAGATGAATAAATGACTCACCTCTACCAGATGCCAAAGGTCTTTTTACATTCTGAGGCCTAAGAGGGAAATAAAAATAATATGGAGATAAGTGACTGTGTCCCTTCTGTGCAGAAGCACAGCAGAAGTAGTTACTTCTCTGCAGTCAAAAGGTAGTTACAAAGAAGACAGAGACTCCCTTTTACAAGGAGTCCCATGGAACAGATGAAGGGTGATGAGTACAAGTTACTCCTGGGGTGATTCCAGTGGGACACAAGAGGAAAACTGTTCACAACAAGGACAATCAGCTGTTGTGATGATCTACCCAGGGAAGTGGTGGAGTTCCCAGCACTGGAAACTTAAGATTCACTGGGCAGGGTGCTGGGCCATCTTGTCTAGATCATGTTTTTCCCAAGAGAGGTTGGGCCAGGTGATCCTTGAGGTGCTTTCAATCTCATATTCTGTGATTCTATGCAACAGGCAAAGTAACTCTTGGATCTCCTTATGTGTTTTATGCCTTGCTCAGACAGGAAAGTGCCAGAGCAAAACATGGCTTTCTTTTCATCTTTCTTTAGAAAATAGCTAGGAGAACACAAGTGTCTACAGAGGAGCTGCTGGACATTATCCCACAGCCTGGTGCAACATGATACACCAGCACAAACAGGGAGGAAATGCCTAAAGAGGCCGCTAGTACTGTGTCAGCCCTAGGGAGTTCAAACTGGTACATGGAATGGGGAGAGAGCGCCCTGCTATGGCCAAGGGAGGACAGGACTGTGTGCTAGGACCATGCACAGCACCTGCCAGGCTGTACTGGAAGCCTGCAGCATGATAAGCTGTGGTGCAAAAAAACAGCCAAGAGAGCTCATGAGACAGCCACGTGAGCTGTCCTCTACTGCACAGCCTGTACTGCACAAATACTGCAGCGAACCCAGGATGATCACAGAATCCCAGACTGGTGGGTGTTGGAAGGCACCTCTAGAGGTCATCTAGTCCAACCCCCTGATAAAGCAGGGTCACCCACAACAGCTTGCCCAGGATCACAATGTCCAGGTGGGTCTGGAATCTCTCCAGAGAAGCAGACTCCACCATCTCTCTGGGTAGCCTGTTCCGGTGCTCCAGCACCCTCACACCACAGAAGTCTCTCCTCATGATCAATGGAACTGCTTGGGTTCCAGTTTGTTCCTGTTGCCTCTTGTCACTGGGCACCACTGGAAAGAGTCTGGCCACATCCTCTTGCCCCCCCTCCCTCTCCCCCGCCCCCCACCCTTTACCTCTTGCTGAGCACTGAGAAGATCCCCTCTCAGGCTGCTCTTCTCCAGGCTGAACAGCCCCAGGTCTCTCAGCCCTTTCTTGTGTAGGGACTCATGGAACAGTTAAGCCCATGCAGCCTCTCTGCAAAACCCAGCCTGTGCAGTGTGTGGTATACATCTCCTAAAGCACCTACTTGAAGCAGTTTTCTTCATAAATACTGTTCCAGATCTTCCAGGCATCAGGTCCTTTGTAGCCAGTGTAGCGCTCAGGATTCAGGAGCAGATCCACATACTCGGCATCAGGGGAATAGATGTCTGTGAAGCACAGTGCTGGGTCAGTGATCAAAATATCTGAACAAAGAATGACATCTTCCAGGGCTGACCCAGCCACCCTTCTACATTCAGAATGATCTTCCCAGCACAAAGACCAGCTCATCCCTGCCCAGAGAGCCAGGGGCATATTATTTGATACACATCAACCCACTGCAGCAGGGTCAGGATCTCTGGCCTTCAGAGCTATCAGAACAGGAGGCCACTGATGGCAAAGCAAAGTCTCAGCATGCTCCAGCCAAGCTACTCACTTGCTGACCATGGCAAGACCTTGGCCAGCAGCAAAACTTTGTCAGATATACTTGCATCATATTATTTTCAAAGCACAATCATAGAAACCTAGGATGTTAGAGGTTGGAAAGGACCTCCAGAGACCATTAAGTCCAATGCCCCTGCCAAAGCAGGATTACCTAGGGCAGGCCACCATCCAGGTGGGTTTTGAAAGTCTCCAATGAGGGAAACGACACAGCCTCTCTGGGCAGTCTGCTCCAGGGCTCTGTCACCCTCACAGTAAAGAAATTTCTCCTCATGTTGAAGTGTTGTGTTCTAGCTTGTACCTGCTGTTTCTTGTCCTATTACTGGGCACCACTGAAAAGAGACTGGCGCCACCTTCTTGACACACACCCCTCAGGTCTTTGTAGACATTAATAAGACCCCCTCTCAGCCTTGTCTTCAAGACTAAATAGCCCCAGGTCTCTTAGTCTTTCTTCACAGGAGAGATGTTTAAGTCCCTTAATCATCCTCATAGCTCTCCATTGGACTCTCTCCAACAGATCCCTGTCTCTCCTGAATTGGGAGCCCAATACTGGACACAGTGTTCCATGTGTGGTCTCACCAGGGCAGAGCAGAGGGGAAGGAGAACCTCTCTAGGCCTGCTGGACACACTTTTCTTTATGCACCCCAGGATGCCATTGGCCCTCTTGGCCACAAAGGCACATTGCTGTCCCATGGACAACTTGCTATCCACTAGGACTCCAAGGTCTTTCTTCCTAAGGAGAAAGTACTAAGGGCCAGGGGTGTGGAAAAGAGAAGAAATACTCTATATCCTCCAGGCTTGCTAAAATATTACACCTTGGCTTGAAAGTTCTCCAGAGGAGCTTAAAATCCCATGACAAGACTTGTCAGATCTAACAGGTCCCCATACCATCAGCTTCGCAGAAGCTGTCTGAAGAGTCATCATGCTGTGTCCACTGCAGCACTGCCTCCTGGGTTTCCTTGCTGAAAAGAGTGGAAAAAGCCTATCAGAAAGAGCACCAATAGTAGTTTGCCTTCAGTGGAAGTAAGGATTGTGGAAAAAGAAGTCCAACCTCAAAGAGCCATCAACAGCTCCAAGTCTCTTGGCCTCTTCACATTCTTCAGCAAGGTTGTTGGCTTCTTCTGAATACTGGGTTGAAAAGCAAAGGGGTGGGGAGGGAGGAGGATTAGAAAGCAGTTTTTAACTCACTAACCAGTTCAAGCACCAGGAACACTTCTATGATTCATCCCACCCTGTATTTCCACAGGATGCCTACAGATAGCCAGAGGCTTATGCAATCATGGTGACCGTTGCAGGGACTCCCAGCAGCCCCTGGCACTGCCACAGGGGCATTTTAGACTAGAATTAACCAGGTTCGTAGAGACCTTTGAGATCGAGTCCAACCTATCACCCAACACTATCTAATCAACTGAACCATGGCACCAAGCAGCCCATCCAGTCTCTTCCTAAACACCTCCAGTGATGGTGACTCCACCACCTCCCCGGGGAGCCCATTCCAATGGCCAATCACTCTATGAGGAACTTCTTCCTAACATCCATTTTGTGCCTGATGTGACCTGCTCTTGAAAAAGCTCTGGGTCAGTGGAGTGGCAGACCTGACCTCAGGATAGCCACCTTCAAGGCTCCACATCAAACACTTCAAGAGGGCAAAAACGCAGCCACAAAGTGCGTCCCAAGGGATACTGCCCACCTGACTAAGGCAGCGTTGACCCAAGGCTGCAGTGACACAAACGTGGTCCTCCACATTGTGTCATTTTGTGCAGGTGGACACACCTACCTTGTAACTTCCAGATCTGATTCCATCAGGAACTTCCTCCTGAAAGACAAAGCAGAGCACGTGCCACATGTGGGGCTGACGAGGCCTTTCAGCCTGATCTTTGAGAGAGATTAGGAGTTTGTAGAAGTTGAAAAAGGAAAGAGGTTGTAGTGAGGTGGGTGTTGGTCTCTTCTACCAAAGCACAAGTGACAGGATGAGAGGAAATGGCTTTGTGTTGTGCAAGGGAAGGTTTAGGTTGGACGTTAGAAGCAGCTTTTTTACTGACAGGGTTCTCAAACCCTGAAACAGGTCTGCAGGTTGAATCCCTGTCCCTGGAGGTGTTTCAAAGATGCAGAGATGTGATGCTGAGGGACATGGCTTCGCAGCAGACTCGGCAGAGTTGGAGAATGGTCTTTTGCAACTAAAACAATTCTATGACTGTAAGCTGGAGGCAATCAAAGCACTCGGCTCAGCTTACAACACATTCAATTTCTGGCTCCTTCACACACCAAGGTTAAGCAATGCTCTTGGTGCTTTGCCTTTTGCAAGACTCCTCTTCTCACAAGCTCAGCAGCCTTCCCCAGCTGCTGCATCACATTCTGTTTTGCTTACACAAGTGTGAAGCTGGTGAAGCCAATTTAAACCTTAGAGGAGATGGAGTTGCCTCTGGTCAGCTGATATCTGCCATCCTGTCTCCCAGTGATGCTGGTGCTCCTGGCAGGAGCTCAGGTGCCTCCTAAGATACTGCATCTCCCAGCCCCTGACACATGTCATTCAAAGACAGTACTTCTACCACTCCATCACCTGATGTCAGGCTTGCCAGCCTAGCACAACACCAGCAGATTACACACATTCTCCTCAACTTCACAGAATCACAGCACAGTGGGGTCTGGAGATCATCCAGTCCAACACCTGTGCTAAAGCAGGGTCACCCACAGCAGCCTGCCCAGGTTCACAATGTCCGAGCAGTTTTGGAACTTCTCCAGAGACTCCACAACCCCTCTGGGCAGCCTGCTCCAGGGCTCCAACACCCTCACACCAAATTAAGTTTTTCTTCTGTTCAGATAGATCCTCCTGGGTTCCACTGTACCCATGGCTCCTTGCCTTGTCACTAGGCAATCACTGACAAGAGTCTGGCCCCATCCTCTTTCCACCACCTCCTCACCCCCCCACTTTAGCTCTTGCAGAGCATTAAGATCCCCTCTGAGGCTGTCCTTCTCCAGGCTAAACATCCCCAGGTCTCTCAGCCTTTCCTCCTCACAGTGATGCTCCAGGCCCCTCAGCATCTTTGTAGCCTTCACTAGATTCTCTCCAGTAGTTCCCTGTCTCTCTTGAACTGGGGAGCCCAGAAATAGACCCAGGACTCCAGCTGCAACTCCATTAAGGCAGAGTAGAGAGGGGGAAAACCTCCCTAATCATGCTGGCCACAGTATTCTTGAGCCCTAGGAAAGCATTGGCTTTCTTGTCCACAACGGTATCTTGCTGGCTCATGGTGAACTTCTTGTCCACCAGTACTCCAGGCCCTTCTCCACAGAGCTGCTTTCCAGCAGGTCACCCCTCACCTGTGCTGGTGCAGGGAGTTATTCCTCCCCAGGTGGAGGGCCCTACACTTGTCCTTGTCAAACTTCATAAGGTTCCTCTCTGCCCAACTCTCCAGCCTGGCCAGGTCTCACTGACTGGCAACCACTCCTTCCAGCTTTGTATCATCCACAAACAATCCATTTCCTCCATCAGTGGGAAGTCAAGAAAGCCACTAGTAGCAGGACTAGGCATTACAATGGCTGGCAGCACAGGAAAAGAAAAATTAATCAATGAATAAGCACTGGTTTTGATGCTTTCAGAATAAAATGGACCCAAGCAAAAATAATTAAAGCCAGAAGTGACACAGCTCTTAAACCTTCTACTGATGTAATTGTAATGGTATTCCATCACATAGGTAATACTTATTATCAAAACCATCACTTTAAGGGGAAAAAAAAAGTGTTTAAATAAAAATTCAGAGTTCATTTGAGGGACAAAAGTATTAAAAAGGAAATAATAATTTCCATTTTTGGGTTCCTAACAGGTGCTTTTTAAAGCCTAAGAAAGCAAAGGGCACCTGTTTGAGGTGCAGGGTAGCTGCTGAGAAGACAAATCAACACATTTCACAGAATTGTTTCGGTTGGAAAAGACCTTTAACATCAAGCCCAACCATTACCTAACTCTCCCAAGGCTGAGGCATTGCTGGTTCATGGTGAACTTGAGCACCAGGCTCTGGATAAGGATGGAGGACAAGTTTTGACCACTTAACCAATAAAAGTCTGGCTTATCTTTAAATGTTCCAAATCCAGCATTTTGGCCTTTCTCACAGACACTAGTGCTACTGCACCTAGGAAAGCTCCATCAGAGGCAAATTTCTTCCATAGCTACAGTGACAAGATGACCCAGGCATTTATCTCCTGCTGCTTCTTCATGTCCAAAAGCCAAACAGAGAAGAAAGGCAAGGAGATGGATTTGACACTTACAGAAGGGCAGGGCTGTACAGCACAGTCTCTTATTCCACAGTGACTGCTGTCACTCCAAAAAGGGCATGGCTTCTTTAGGTTGACCTGCAAACAGCACATCATCCTGTTAGACATTTCCTCCAGCCAACAAAGACAAGCTTCACACACAGTTCACCACACACATCTTCAGTGCCTTGGTTGCAAGGCTTCAGATCCTAAAACCTGGAGTAGAAACAAATGATGTTATTAATCTTCAGGTTGATCACACTCTACTTGTCACTCATATGAAATTTCTAAATTGGAAATACAGCAATTTGATGGGTAGACCACTTGGTGGATAAGGAATTGGCTTGATGACCACACTCAGAGTGATGGTCAATGTCTAAGTGGAGACAAATGATGATTGGTAGAGATGGGAAGCAGGGAGGAAAGAAAGAAAATAGTAATCAGTTCTACCCCAGCTCAGCAAAGTCAGGAAGAATTTTAACTACTCTCACAGAAGATTAAATATCTATTTTCTCTGTAGAAGCATCAAACTGTCCCACAACCCAACCACACTCAAACATCTAGCCATGGACACACAGTCTCATTGAAAGGGAGCAGAATCCACCCAGTGATGACAGTCTGTCAGCAACACCTATCAACTCCCCAGATGTTTGCTACCTTAACTAGGTTTTCCATGCTGATGGGGAATCATTATACATACTTCCATTATGCAATGTACATCCCAAAATGTCATCAACATTTTTGAGTCCCAGTTCAATAAAATCAACCATTTCATTGGTCTGTTGCCTAAGTCCTCAAGAGAAAAAAAAAGTCTAAGAAAACACCAAGAAATTAAGTATTTCTTTACCAAGAGATGCAGTCAAACACTGGAACGGGCTTCCTGGAGAGGTGGTCAGTGCCTGACAGTGTTGAAGAGGCATTTGGACAATGCTCTTAATGACATGCTTTAACTTTTGGTCAGCCCTGAGGTGATCAGTCTGGATGATCACCGTAGGTCCCTCCCCACTGGAAGTCTTCCAGTCTCTATCTTTAAAGCCATGCCATTTATTTCAGAAGCGTGTTTTAGCACATTGAGAGTCTCCCGACAACAGAAGAGTCCCACTTACTGATCTGTCAAAAATGAAGCAGCAGCAGACAAAATGCATGCAGTAACAGGATTCTTGGATGAGAACATTACCTTGTAGTATCTAAAGTAGTTGCTTTCAGGAGTTCATTCAGCCTAGGAAAAAGTTTGTAGTTGTTGAATGCATCAATGGTTTCCACATCGCATGTGCAGTCATCTAAGTGACCAGTAACCTGTGGGATAAAAAACCCCAAACAATTAATATTAATGACTTACCCTGGACTTTTAAACACTTCAGACAACAAATTGCATTTTTTTAATTCATTTTTTTTACCAGCAAGTCACAGAATGGTTTTGGTTGGAAGAGACTTTTAAAGGTCATCTAGCCCAACCTTCTTACAATGACCAGGAATATCTGCAACTAGAGGAGGTTGTGCAGAGCCCCAAACAACCTGACCTAGAATGGTTCCAGGGATGGGGCATCTACCACCTCTCTGAGCAACCTGGAGCAGGGTCTCACCACGCTCAGTGTAAAAAACTTCACCTTTCTAATCCAGATCTTCCTCTTTCATTTCAAATCATCACCCCTTGTCCTGTCACCAGAGGCACTGCTCAAAAGGCTGTCCCCAGCTATCTGATCAGTCCCCTTTAAGCACTGAAAGGCCACCAGAAGGTCTTCCCAGAGCCTTCTCTTCTCCAGGCTGAACAACCCCAGCTCTCTCAGCCTGGCCTCAGAGCAGAGGGTTTCCAGCCATCTCATCACTGCTGTGACCTCCTCTGCCCCTGCTCCAGCAGGTCCATGAGCTGAGGGCTCCAGAGCTGGCCCCAGACAGCAGGTGAGGTCTCACCAGAGACCAGACATTTGAAGAGACTGTGCATACACAAAACCACAGAGCCCTTTTGTCAACACATCAGACACAGTTAAATAGATGACTGATGTTTCTGTCAGGGTCAAATCCAGCAAGACACTGGATATGGGCTGCTGGAACATTGGACACTTACACGCTGCCAGCCAGCTCAGGATCCCATCTGAGACAAGCTCCCATATGTCACTCCTGGAAGATGACATGTAGGTGAGAGCTGGTGTTTGCATAAGGGACCAGTTAGGCAACAAAAATTTCACCAAGGATTACAGCACTCTGAGAAAGTCCTTGTTGTTAAATCAGCTACACTGAGGCCATTTGTTTGATTTCATCACAGAATGGTAAGGGTTGAAATGGGCCTCTGGAGACCATCCAGTCCAACCCCCTGCCAAAGCAGAGTCACCTGGAGAAAGTCACACTGGAACACATCCAGATGGACTCCAGAAATGGAGACTCCACCACCTCTCTGGGCAGACTATTTCAGTACTCCGTCATTCTTAAACTAAAGAAGTTCCTCCTCATGTTTAGATGGAACTTATGTTCAAGTCTGTGCCTGTTACCACTTGTCCTGTCACTGGGCACCACCGAAGAAACTGGTCCCATCCTGACATCCACCCTTTAAGTATTTACAAGCATTTATGAGATGCCCCCCCGCCCCCAGTCTTCTCCTCTCCAGACTAAAAAGACTCAATTCTCTGTCTTTCCTCATTAGAAGGATGTTCCAGTCCCCTCAGCATCTTCTTAGCCCATTTCAGTTCCCTTTCCAGCAAAACCACAACTGCAAGCCTTTCACTCCTCACTTCAGAGAGCCATTGGCAAAAAAACATCTGATGCAAATCTGATGTAGAAAAAGCCAATCCTCCTTGCATCATCCTGAACAAGTCAGCAAGCTGTGTGCAAGCCCTGAACAAAAACACCACCAAAAAAACCCCACAAACACCAAAAAAGCCCCACCCCACAATCACCACCAAAATAAAGCAGCATGGATTCAGCTCCAGCTTTCTGAGACATAGGTTACAGCCTTGGTGACAAAGTTGCACAACACAGAAGTAGTTTTGTTCCCCCTACACTTCCTAATGAGTTCTTGGGGAACTCACCCCAGCCAAAATCAAGGCTTACAACTCATCTGCTCTTGACAGAGCACCAGGGAATTTTCCTGGATGTGGATGTAGCAATCCCACACATGACAAGCTGCCTAAGAAATCCTGCTGGCAGACAGCCACCGAATGTGCCCTACACTGCTGCTCTAGGGGGTTAGGTTCATTCTCTGCCCTCTCTGTGCATAAAACAAGCTGGAAGCAGAGACAAGCAAGATAAGCCAGAAAACACTGACACAGAATCACAGAACTGTAGAATTGTTTCAGTTGGAAAAGACTTCTTAAGATCACCAAGTCCAACTGTCAATCCAACACCACCATGGCCACTAAACCACGTCCCAGAGTGCCGTGGCCACTCATTTCTTGAGCACCTTCAGGGACGGTGACTCCACCACCTCCCTGGGCAGCCTGTTCCAATGCCTGACCACTCTTGCAGGAAAGACATTGTTCCTAATGTCCAACCTAAACCTCTCCTGGTGCAACTTGAGGCCATTTCCTCTTATTCTATCACCTGATACTAGGGAGAAAAAAAAACAACCCTCACTTGTCTCCAGCCTCCACACTAAGCAAGCTCAGTTTCCTTAGCATGGGCAGTTTCTGTGAAGAGTGACAGTGGTGGCACAGAAGGTCCACAGGCAGGCCACAACCAAGGAGAGATGGTGAACACACAAGACAGTGGTGGGTTGTATTTAAGGTGCTCCTTCTTTTCTTACTTTTAAAGCACTCAACCAGCCTAAGGGCTGCAAAAATCTGTGGGGCAACAAATAGAGGCAAGTCAGAAAAGGCAGCAGGTGGCCAAAGCCACCATCACAGCAGCCAGATCCAAGAAGGGAGTAAAATCCTGGATGCCTGAAGAAGCCTCCCTTAATCCAAAGCAACTCGACAAGTTTCTGAAGCAAGGCTGGAGAGAGGAGAGCACCAGTCTCTTTGATGACAAGCTGCAGGACTAGAGGAAATGGTTTCAAGCTGTGCCAGGGGAGGTTTAGGCTAGATGTTAGGAAATACTTCTTCTCTGAAAGGGTTATCAAGGGAATGGTCTGCCCAGGGCAGTGGTGGAGTCAACATCCCTGGGGGTGTTCAAGCTGCATGTGGACCCAGCGCATGGAATCATAGAATTTTTAGGGTTGGAAGGGACCTCAAGGATCATCTAGTTCCAACCCCCTGCCATGGGCAGGGACAACTCACACTAGAGGAAAATGGCTTAGTGTTGACTCTTCAGCCAAAAGCTGGACATGGATGATCTTCAAGGACTCTTTCAGCCAGGCATATTCTGTGTGATTGTGTGCTCCTCCAGCCTTCACAATTAGAGAAAAATACACGTGGCTGACACCATCAGGCTGTGCTGCCCTTCAGCGAGACCTGGGTAGGAACCTCATGAAGTTCAACACAGGCAACTGTACCTGAGGAGGAATAACCCCAGAGAGGAGAGAGGGGCACATGAGAAGCATGAGCCACCTGCCTTGACGCATTTCCGCAGTGTCCTCAGATCACTCAGCAAGAGCTACACATCAGCTTCAATAAATTCATGATAATTATTGCTGTGGAGAGGAAGCTCCCTGCCCTCCTTCTGAGAGGGAAGTCAGAAATGGAGCACATCATCACATGAAATGGGGAAGAAGCGGGGAAAAAAATGTAGCTTGGATCAGGCATAGGGCACCATAAAGGTACCTGCAGGTTCTTCCTGCCACTCCAGACAGAGGGAAGGAATCTATCAGGAGCAGACAGCATGGACTCACTAAGGGGAAATCATGCTGGACCACAGGTGACATCAGAGCACTTGGCCACTCCTCAAAGACCTTTCCTGTGTTGTTCTTTCTGCTCCCACCTGGCAGAAACAGTGTAGTTGGGTATGTTTAGCTCTCTCCTGGCTTTCTTGCATCCCCTGGCTTTGCTGTCTCCTGCCTTTCCTTACTTTTGGCCCTGTGTGTGACTGGAGGTTTGAACTTAGAAGCAGTCCTGCCAGAGGTGGTGCAAGGGAGAGGTGCCACGGTTTAGTAGTCAGGAGGTCTTGGGTGGCAGGTTGGACTTGATGATCTTTGAGGTCTTTTCCAGCCTTACTGATTCTATGATTCTATGATTTTTGCCACCAAGAACATGCCTGTGAGGGCTGTAGGGGTAAAGGGAAGACACTGAAGAAAACTCAAGCTCCACTCAAGAGGGAAAACATTCTTCCTCCACAGATTTCAGTAAGATTGTGCAGAAATGGGCAATTTCTCTGGCCACAACATGGCCAGGGAGGTATCATTGACCTGCTGACCTTCTCTGCCTCCCAGCCACCAGGCTGCTGAGAAAGAATCATAGAATCAATTAGGGTGAAAAAGAGAAAGCTCAGCCTGGTGACACCACTTGTATGTGCCCAAACTACCAAAGTTAACAGGCAAAGGAGCAGAGAAGACAGCATCAAGAGACCAAGATGAAAGCCCCAGTGATGCCACCACCAAACAGCACTGACACAGGGGAATGAGCAGTACCAGACCACTTAGAAGGGCATGGTCTTCATCTTAGAAGCTCCCTCTTGTTCCATGACCACCTGCTACCCCAAAACCTGTTTCTTCCAGCCCACTTTGTTTCTTCCCACTCCTTTGGGAGTTCAGCTCCTGCTGTCAGAGTGGCTGAGCTACAGCATGTGTCAACCTTGTCCTGCAATGGGTGGTGCCTCAAAACGCTTTCCCCTGCCACCTCCCTAAAATATTTATCTCCATCTTCAACCTGTAATAATCAGAACAGTAGTTTAAGATGAAGCACAAATTGACCCAGTCCCAAATGTGTGCCATGTGCTTGCTGGCACCAGCGAATCACCAACAGGAGCGGCAGCAATGGGTTTTGCTCCACACACACCCACCCAGCTGGGGTGTGAGACACTGAGGGGC
This sequence comes from Picus viridis, assembly GCA_033816785.1. Lineage (NCBI taxonomy): Eukaryota > Metazoa > Chordata > Aves > Piciformes > Picidae > Picus > Picus viridis. Next base: position 33,974,540 of record CM066585.1, on the reverse strand, counting down.
AGGGCTGGGTTTGCCTGGTGAGAAGGGATGCAATGGAGCTGCTGGGACAGACGCCACACAAGAGGCTCCAAATGCTGAGTAAACACTCAGGAAGGCATTTGGCTGGGCTTCCAGGAGAGCCACTCTCAATCCCTCAACACCAGTGTACCAGCCTCGTGCACATGACATAGGTTGGAACACCACCACTGCACGTGGACTCAACATACTCCTTGGGTTTGGCCCTTGCTTCATCTTCCTTTACCTCCATCCCACACTCCTGCCAGCCTGCTCTCCCTGGCACTGCCGATCTGTCTCTCTGTACTTCTTTCTGCTTCCCTCAGTGTCATGGAATGTCTCCTAAGCAGTGGGCTTGAGGCTACGGGCTCCATCCCAGATCCACACACCACGAGCTAACGCACAGCTGGGCAGGAGAGAAGGCAAACTTCCCTTCTGCATCTCCCACCTGCAGTTATGAAATGGCGCAGGGAAGGGAACACCACAGTGGCTGAGGAGTTGCTTTTGGTCTGTATCACCTTCAGTGGTAGCTGCCTGCTCTTGTAGACAAGCCACATCAGCCCCAGGCTGACAGCAAGCAGATGCTTCTCCTGCAGCCCCAGCACTGGGGCCTACAGAGTGAACACAGAACTAAAGCTCACATGGAAGCCTCAAGAAGAGGTTAAGCCACAGAATCACAGACTGGTGAGGGTTGGTACAGAACTCTGGAGACCATCTAGTCCAACCCTCCTGATCATGCAGGGTCACCCACAGCAGCCTGCCCAGGATCACAAGTCAGGTAGGTTTGGAATCCCTCCAGAGAAGGGGACTTCCCAACCTCTTGGGGACTTCCCAACCTCTCTGAGCAGCTTGCTCCAGGGCTCCAGCACCCTCACACCAAAAAAGTTTCTCCTCATGTTCAGACAGAACCTCCTGGGTTCCATTTAGTGCATGTTCAGGCTGGGGTCAGAGTGGCTGGAGAGCTGCCAAACAGAGAGGGACCTGGGGGTGCTGATCGACACCTGCCTAAACATGAGCCAGCAGTGTGCCCAGGTGGCCAAGAGGGCCAATGGCATCCTGGCCTGTATTAAGAATAGTGTGGCCAGCAGGAGCAGGGAGGTCATTGTGCCCCTGTACTCTGCATTGCTTAGGCCACACCTTGAGTACTGTGTCCAGTTCTGGGCCCCTCAGTTTAAGAAGGACATCGAGACACTTGAACGTGTCCAGAGAAGGGCAACAAGGCTGGTGAGAGGCCTTGAGCACAAGCCCTATGAGGAGAGGCTGAGGGAGCTGGGGCTGTTTAGCCTGGAGAAGAGAAGGACCAGGGGTGACCTCATTGCCCTCTACAACTACCTGAAGGGTGGTTGTGGACAGGAGGGGGTTGGTCTCTTCTCCCAGGCAACCAGCACCAGAACAAGGGGACACAGTCTCAAGCTGTGCCAGGGGAGGTTTAGGCTCGAGGTGAGGAGGAAGTTCTTCACTGAGCGAGTCATTCGTCATTGGAATGGGCTGCCCGGGAGGTGGTGGAGTCGCCGTCCCTGGAGGTGTTCAAGAGGAGACTGGACGTGGCACTTGGTGCCACGGTCTAGTTGTGAGGTCTGTTGGGACGGGTTGGACTTGATGATCCTTGGGGTCTCTTCCAACCTTGGTTATACTGTGATACTGTGATGTTGCCCTTTGTCCTGTCACTGAGCACCACTGAAAAGAGTCTGGCCCAATCCTCTTGCCCCCACCCCCTTTAGCTGTTGATCAGCATTCATCAGATCCCCTCTGAGACCGCTCTTCTCCAGGCTAAACAGCTGCAGGTCTCTTGCCTTTCCTCCTCACAGAGATGCTCCAGGCCCCTCATAATCATCTTTGTAGCTTCTACTGGACTCTCTCCAGTCATTCTGTGTCTCTTGAACTGGGAAGCTCAGAACTGGACCCAGATGTGGCCCCACTAGGGCACAGTAGAGGAGGAGAAGATCCTTCCTTAACCTGGTGGCCTCTGTCCTTCATGCATCCCCAGGATGCCATTTGCCTTCTGAGTCACAAGGGTACATGGCTGGCTCATGGTGACCTTGTTGTCCACCAGAACTCCCAGGTCCTTCTCCACAGAGCTGCCTTCCAGCAGGTTAGCCCCTTCATCTGTAGTGATGCAGGGGATTATTCCTCCCCAGGAGCAGGACCCTACACTTGCCCTTGTTGAAGTTCACGTGGGTTTTGTCTGCCCAACTCCCCAGCCTGTCCAGCTCTCACTGAATGCCAGCAAAGTCTGTTTGTGTCAGCCACTCTTCCCAGTTTTGTATCATCAGCAAACTTGTTAAGACTGACAAGCTGTCAGGTAGCACCTCCAAGCATCCTCTAGCAAAGATGGCCCTGCAGCTGCTCCACACTTGGAAGCTACCTCTCAAGCCATCCCAGAGAGATCAGGAACTGTGCTAGGCATGAATTCCTGCCCCGAAGGCTGTTGGGTGAACATCAATTCAGCAAGAATGTAAGAGTGGCTTGAAAGTCTGTTTAGGTAACAAGGAGGTAACTCTCAGTGCCTGGACTCTGGCACTAATGATGGCATACTGGCCACAGAAACACCCCTGAAGGAAGGCAGCCTGCTGCCAGACTGGAAACCTAGCCAAAAATCCCAGTCTGCCCAGCACCTGCAGCACATCCTTAATGCAGCTACATCAGCCTGTAAACAGCAGGTGAGTAATAATTACAAGGAATATGAAGAATTGGTTCATAGCTGACTAAAGCATGAATGCAAACAGGAATATCTGGGTGGGGAAAGAGCTGTCTGCAAAGTTGGAGGGAACTCCAACACCAAAATGTTATTCAGGGCTCAGGAGAGAGATTGGAAAGGAGAAACAGGCTGTGAAACTTCAGCGGTTTTAGTAACAACATCACAGCATGGTAGGGCTGGAAGAGACCTGTGAAGCTTGAGTCCAGCCCCCCTGCTGCTTCTACTAGAAGATTCAGGACTGGTTAGTAACCTTCCTAAGTAAATGAAGAGTTAAAATAACTGTCAAAAAAAGCAGGTGAAAGATTGCTCTCCATGGTACAGACAGATAAGAGCACAACACTGGAATTACAGATGGCTTCAGTTAGCATCGTAAGTATTGCTAGAGCAGTTGTCAGCTATCCCATCACAGGCTGATGGACAAGCCAAAGCCCTTGCATTCACCTTACATCAAGGTTTCTCCATCTGACAAATTCATGAGACAGAATGATATGGTTCATGGGTGGAAGCCAAAAGCTATACCCAGGAATTCAAGTATATAAACAACAGAAGGTAAAACACACGAAGGCTTACCCTGTATTTAGTTTAGGAGTAAATCAAAGCCACCAGGTTGGTTCTGCACAAGATGATGGGCAGATTTTATTTTACAAGGAGATGAGGCAGCCCACAAGCGTGTTTGAGAAGTTGAGTGGTTAGTAAAGCCCAGAACTGCTGCCCTACACAATACCCTTTCCCAGAGGCAACAAAGTCTGGAAAAATCTTGAACCTGAGCACTTATGTTGAAAACTAAACCAAAGCATAAGATATTCCATAAACAAGATGTGTGTTGCCACAAGAAGACAGCAGTCTACAAAGCACAAGACAGGCTCCTCCTACCCAAGGTAAAAAGCCTGTGAGCCATTACAGTGCCAGAATGCTGGTTTATTTCAGGTATAGGGCTCCTTATCCTATTGCACACACCCAACCCAGACTTCAATCCTTTGTAGACAAACCTCACTACTAAGCAGAAAGTGTACAAGCAAAAACCATATGGAGATATTGAAAGGCTAACAGACCGGGGACTGTTTATCCTAGAAGAGAGTAGACGGAGGGAATTTTCTCAAAGCTGATCATAGCTAAAGGGTGGAAGGGCAAGAGGATGGGGTCAGACTCTTGCCAGTGGTACCCAGAGATAGGACATCGGGTAACATGCACAGACTGGAGCCTTGGAGGTTCTATCTGAACAAGAGAGAAAAAAAAAATATTTGCTGTGAGGATGCAGGAGCCCTGGGAAAGGCTGCCCAGAGAGGGTGTGGAGTGAAGAGATTCCAAACCCACCCAGACATTGTGATCCTGGGCAACCTGTTATGGGTGATGGTGCTTTAGCACTAGATCATAGAATCATAGAATCAGTGAGGGTTGGAAGGGACCACAAGGATCATCTAGTTCCAACCCCCCTGCCATGGGCAGGGACACCCCACACTAGATCAGGCTGGCCAGAGCCTCGTCCAGCCTGGTCTTAAACACCTCCAGGGACGGGGCCTCAACCACCTCCCTGGATAACCCATTCCATGGCTTCACCACTCTCATGGTGAAGAACTTCTTCCTCACATCTAGTCTGAATCTCCCTATTTCCAGCTTCATTCCGTTCCCCCTAGTCCTATCACTACCTGAGATCCTGAGAAGTCCCTCCCCAGCCTTCCTGTAGGCCCCCTTCAGATACTGGAAGGCCACAATGAGGTCACCTCAGAGCCTTCTCTTCTCCAGACTGAACAGCCCCAACTCCTTCAGTCTGTCCTCATAGGAGAGGTGCTCCAGCCCTCTGATCATCCTCGTGGCCCTTCTCTGGACACGCTCCAGCACGTCCACATCCCTCCTGTAATAGGGGCTCCAGAACTGGACGCAGTACTCCAGGTGGGGTCTCACCAGAGCTGAGTAGAGGGGGAGAATCACCTCCCTTGACCTGCTGGTCACACTTCTCCTGATGCAGCCCAGGATCTGATTGGCTTTCCGGGCTGCAAGCGCACATTGAGAGCTCATGTTGAGCTTCTCGTCCACCAGCACCCCCAAGTCTCTCTCCTCAGGGCTGCTCTCCAGCCTGTCCCTGCCCAGCCTGCATTTGTGCCTGGGATTGCCTCGACCCAGATGCAGGACCCTGCACTTGGTCTTGTTGAAGCTCATGAGGTTGGCTTGTGCCCACCTCTCCAGCCTGTCAAGGTCCCTCTGGATGGCATCCCTTCCCTCCAGCGTGTCCACTGCACCACACAGCTTGGTGTCATCAGCAAACTTGCTGAGGGTGCACTCGATGCCACTGTCCATGGCACCCACAAAGATGTTCAACAAGACAGGTCCCAGGACTGATCCCTGAGGGACTCCGCTTGTCACTGGCCTCCACTGGGACATGGACCTGTTGACAGCCACTCTTTGGGTGCGGCCATCCCTTCCAAATTCTACCATTCTGTTATTCTGAGATATAGAATCAAACTGCATGATTTTCAATATTTTATCAGCAGGGCTTGTACTTTCCACCTCCACATGAAACCAAAGCATCAAGAGTCACCCAGAAGGCAAAGGCAAGTGCATGCTTCTGTTTGTTTTCTTTCTTCTCTCCCAATTTCCAACACACATTTAAGCACTACAATTTGAATACAGCAAGAAGGGGCTCTACAATAGCTTCCATAAAAAAAAAAAAGGCAGCAAAAATAAAGCACTAAGTACACTGCACCACCTTCACTCCTTAACTTTGCACAAGCACACTTGCAACATCAGTCTGCCCAGGGATCGACCTCCCCAGCCCAGCTGCTTGGCTTCATTGCTTGGTTGACTATCCTCTCTTCTCTTATTCCTGTGCATCAACAGAAGATGTACCAAGCACACCGGGTAACATCCCTGGCAAATCAACAAGCTCATTCCTGGCCATGGCAGGGTAGGAGCAGCCCAGCTCACTCCTGGATTGGGTAGGGTACAAGGTGGCTGCTGCAGCCACACTCTTTTCTGGTCTGCAGAACTGAGAGGAAAAGCAAGGAAGACCTTTAGGGAAGGGGAGGAGGCAGCTCCCTGTAGTAACACACATCCCTAAAACATCCGAGCAGAGACACCTAGGTAGCTACAGAAGAAGTGAGCTAAAACTCAACCCTTCATGCTACAGGCTGCAAGAGAACACAGTTAAGAAGACAAGGAAAACGGCACCCTCCCAGCCCTTTCCTTTAGCCACCTCCGATACTCGGAGAAGGGCCGAGCCACTGAAGCGCTCTCATGGTAGCATCCCCAGCCCCTGCTCCCACCCTGTCCTGTTCCATCCTGCTCCCCCGGCAGAGCCCACCTGGCAAAAGCAACGTCGCTCCGCATCGCCGTGTGGCACCGCCACCGGCGGCAACAGAACCAGCAAGGCGGCGAACCCCAACACCCGCAGCCCGCTGCACGCCGCCATCTCACAGCCCCAGCCCGGCCACGGCCGGCTGAAGAAGCCGCGCCGCGCCGTGCGCCTCCCCTTGCTCGGGGGCGCGGCCGCCGCCGGCTACGCGCTGAGCCGCACGCAGCCGGGCCCGGCCCGGCCTCGGGGGCTACCCGGCAGCGGAAGGGCGTCCGGGCCCGGCGAGGTGGCGAAGCGTCCCGTCTTCAGTGCCACGGTGACTCACCCGGGACGGGACGGGGCGGCGCTGGCGGGACGCGTGTGATAAGCCCGGGGCCCACGCCCGCGACGGTGCCGGTGACCGTCGGTAGGAGGCTGAGGCCCTGGGCGCCGGGACGGGTTCTGCCTCCTGTGCCAGCACGGGGATCCCCAGAGAGAGTCGTGCCAGGGCCGGCCTTGTGAGAGACTGCTGAAGAAGCCTGGTCTGGCTGTCGCTCATGCCAGGCACTGTGGTGCATGGCTATGTGCCCACACACGTGTGGAAAAAAAACTGGAATCGTTTTGGTTAGAAGAGACCTTTAATACCATCAAGGCCAACTGTTAACCCAGCATTGCCAAGCCTGCCGCTATCCCTCAGTACCACATCTACATGATAGTTTTAAATTCCTCCAGGGATGGGGATTTCATCACCACCTTGGTCAGCTTGTTCCAGGGCACAGAATCGCTGAACACTAGAAGTTGGAAGCAACCTCTATAGAGATCATCCAGTCCAGTTCCCCTGCCTGAGCAGGTGCACCTAGAGCAGGTTGTGCAGGACAGCATGCAGTTAAGTTTTGAATGCCTGCAGAGATGGAGACTCCACCACCTCTCTGGGCAGCCTGTTCCAGTGCTTTACCACCTTCAAAGTAAAGGTAGTTCCTCCTCATGTTTAGATGGAACTTTGTATCTTGTACCTGCTACCTCTTGTCCTGTTAGGGAAACAATTTTACCTTATATCCAACCTAAGCCCCTCCTGGGGTAGCTTGAGGTTATTTCCTCTCATCCTATCACTTGTTCTTTGGGAGAAGAAACCAACCACCACCTCACTTAAACAGTAGAGGACACAGTCTCAGGCTGTGCCAGGGCAGGTTTAGGCTGGATGTTAGGAAGAAGTTCTATACGGAGAGAGTGATTGCCCATTGGAATGGGCTGCCCGTGGAGGTGGTGGAGTCACCATCATTGGAGGTGTTCAGGAGGAGACTTGATGGAGTGCTTGGTGCCATGGTTTAGTTGTTTAGGTGGGTTGGATTGGTTGATGGGTTGGACGCGATGATCTTGAAGGTCTCTTTCAACCTGGTGTATTGTATTGTATTGTATTGTATTGTATTGTATTGTATTGTATTGTATTGTATTGTATTGTATTGTATTGTATTGTATTGTATTGTATTGTAAACCTGCCTGGGAACTGTAGAGTGAGAAGTCTCTGCTCAGCCTCCTTTTGTCCAGGCTAAACACTCCCAGTTCCCTCAGCTGCTTCTCACAAGACTTGTGCTCTACACCCTTCACCAGCTTCGCCACCCTCCCCAGCACGCCTATACACACCCATAGATAAACAGGGGCAGGTATTTTGCACACGTATGTGCGGGGAGGGTGTGTGCGCGACCGGCCGGATCTGCCTGCCAGTCTCAATGCGCATGCGTTTCCCCTCTCGCCTTTCCCTCCGTGTCGTTAGGGGCGCCGCGACGCGCGGCCAGAGCGGCGGGCGGGCACGCGCAGGGGGCGTGCCGCGCGCGCGGCCCTGCCCCCGGCGGCCATGGCCCTTCCCGGCATTCCCTATGAGCGGCGGCTGCTCATCATGGCGGACCCGAGAGACAAGGCGCTGCAGGACTACCGTAAGAAGCTGCTGGAGCACAAGGAGATCGACGGACGCCTCAAGGAGTGTGAGCACTGGCCCGGGGGGAAGGCCGCAACCCTAAGGAGAACCGCCGCTGAGCGCCATAGGAAGGTTTTGAGGGAAACCAACCGCCGCTGTCGCTGCCCGCGCTTCGTCATGGGCCTGGTTGGGCCCCGCGGGGCAGTGCCGGTGTCTTGGCTGAGGGGTGGGCAGCCGGGCCTGAGCGCTGCTGGTCGCAGATCCCCTTGCCAGCGCCTTGGCTTTTCTCCGTTATAACCAGAAAAGGCTCCGTGAGGCTCCCGAGCCTTGGGGTCCCCTTGCTTGGGGACGAGCAGGAGGGTCAGGCCCTGTTGCCTCCTCTTCGAGCTGGACGATTCTTTTTCCTCATCTAGTTCCCATGTAGAGTTTTTCAGTTGGCGTTGTATTATCCTGTTGCAAACGTTCTCTGTTACGTCGTTCTGGCAGTAGTGTCTGCCACTAGTAATGTCAGTGCCATACAGAAGCACACATAGTTTTGAATTTGAGCTTTTAAAGTCACGATTTGGTTTTTAAATGCCATCTGCAGAGTGTTCATGCTAATAAGAAACACTGTTATGTTCGGGGTGTGCAGTTCCTGGAGCATGTGCTTGCAGTAGGGTGACTTAATAGGTGTGCAGAGTCCCTTTGACCTGCCTCTACCTGCTGGTAAAGGGCCTGGTCCTGAGTTGCTGTTGAATTAAATCTTATCGAAATCCTTTGTTTGCTTCCTCTTCTAGTAAGGGAGCAGCTGAAGGAGCTCACCAAGCAGTATGAAAAGTCAGAAAATGATCTGAAGGCCTTGCAGAGTGTTGGGCAGGTATGTAAGAAAAATGAGGTCACAGCAGCCTGTGGTGGTGAATGGCAGTGAACTGGCCTGGAAGTCACATTTAAGCCTGTTTTTGGGAGCAGGAGCAGATACACCAAGTGTATGGGCTGAAGGAAGTTTTCTGTGTCCTGATGACAGAGATGTGTTAAACAAATAAAATTGCTGGCAAGTTGCATGAAGCAGGAGGGAAAAAAAATCACACCTGACAGTCATCTTCCGTGCTCAAAACACACATTAAATGCTGTTTTGCACTGATCATTTGTCTGTAGGCTAATATTGTATTTATGCTTTTGCAGATTGTTGGTGAGGTTCTTAAACAACTAACGGAAGAGAAATGTAAGTGTTGGGCTGTTGCATTCTTTGAGGTGCTCAAAATAAGCTTTTGTAGTGAAAATCTGGCTAGAGGTTTGGGAAATAATTAGAGTACTGGCAGGAAAATACATTAATCTGAGTATTTCAGGAGCATAATTAGGAGTGAACCATGTAAATTTGATTGTTTTTTTTCTTTCTTCTTCTCAGTCATTGTGAAGGCTACAAATGGACCAAGATACGTGGTTGGCTGTCGTCGTCAGGTAGCTGTTTTATGTGAACATTCATTAGAAGTTTGATTTGGTCTCAGATATTAGCATTGCTTTTCATAAGCTAGGTCCCTACTGGGATGAAGTATTTTCTTCTTTAATGTGTGCATGGCTTTTTATACTGGTATTTGCTTGCCCTTCACAGCTGGTACCAGTGTCATTTCCTAGTGTAGACAGAGCAGTCCACAGCATACCTGTAATCTTGCATCTGTTTTATCCTTTTCATTGAGTTCAAGCTCTCTGTTTCTGCCTGATTCTGAACTCTCTGAATCATCACTATGACAATTAGTCAACTGGGTAAGGTCTTCCATGCTGTGTTGTGAATGCAGCATGTGACCAATTTTAATCTTACATAACTATGTGTCATGGAATCGCAGAATGGTTAGGTTGGAAGGGACCTTAAAGATCATCTAGTCTAACCCCTCTGGAAGACATCTCCCACTAGACCAGGTTGGTGAAGGCCCCATCCAGCTTGGCTTTGAACACTTCCAGGCTTGGAGCCTCCACAGCTTCTCTGTGCCCTGTTCAGTGCCTCATCATCCTTATGGGGAAGAATTTCATCCTAATGTCTAATCTCAATTTGCCTTCTTCCGATTTGAAGGCATCACCCCTCAGCCTGCCACTCTATGACTTTGTGAAAAATCCCTCTCCATGTGCATCCATACATATCTTTATGTTTTTCTAATGCTTTTATACTCCAATAAATATTGCAGGCAATGCCCCTGGTCTGGGAGGCTCACAATCAGCAATACTTTGCAGTAAGTAGGGAGGAAAACTTTAGTCAGTAGAGTATGTATTTTTCAGACAGGATGGACCTTTTCTCCTCCTTTTGGAGAGAAAGTGTTTGAGAAATGTGGGTACCTTTAGGTTTGTTGGTCTGTGTAGGACATACACCGATATCCATGGCTTTCCCCAAGCATGCTGTTATAGAATCATGGACTATATCATCATTTTGGTTGGAAAAGAACTTTAAGATCCTTGAGTCCAACCATTATCTAACTCTTCCAAGGCTGCTGCTAAACCATGTCCCTCAGCACCACATCTCTGCATCTTTTAAACACCTCCGGGATATGTTTTTGCTTGCATAAAACATATGCAAGAGTTGCAGGTATTGAAATGCTCTAAAGACTTAATGTTAAGCTTCATCCCAAGAGGGTGTAGTTCAAACTCACTATTTTCTTTCACTAGATAGAAGAAAATATTTTCCTGGAATATAATTGTGTACTTAATTCCACTACTTCACATGTGAAGTAGTCTCAATGCTCTGTGTTGGAACAGATAAATTCTAGGGAATAAATTGTCCTTGTATGAGCCAGGCAGTGCAGTACATAGTTGCTGTAATAAAAACACCCTGATCTTAAAAGGTCCTTAATGTGTCCCAGAGACTAAAGAAAAAAACCAAAACATATCTATGGTGGTTTTCAGGATGTCAGAATATCCAGGCAAGTAATTTCCTGTGGAATGTTTCACAGTTGATAAGAATCATAGAATGGTTTGGATTGGAAGGGACCTCTAAAGATCATCTAGTCCAAGCTCCCTGCGGTGATGAGGTTGGTCAAAGCATTTTCAAGGCTGACCTTGCATATCTCCGGGGATGGGACATCAGCTACTCTGGGCAACCAGTTCTACCACCCTCATGGTAAAGAACTTGTTCCTAACATTGAATCTGAATCTATTTTCTAATTTAAAACCATTGCCCCTCATCCTGTCTCTACAGACCGTTGTGATCTGTCCCTCTCCATCCTTGTAGGCCCCCTTCAGGTACTGGAAAGCTACTATTAAGTCTCCCTGGAACCCCAGCTCCCTCAGCCTGTCCTCATAGGAGAGGTGTTCCAGCCCCTGATCATTTTCATGGTCTTCCTGTAGAGCCACTGCAGGTCTATGTCCTTCCTGTGTTGAGTGTTTGATCCAAGGCCTTGTGGCTTGGCTGCTGAGGAAGGGGAACAAGGCTTTTTATACTGAAACAAAATTACTTCCCTATCTAAAATGTATTTTTGAAGGAACTCGAGGTCAAGGGTTCTCTTTTTGTTTTCTTCCCGCTGCAGAATAGCATAACTCTATTGGGCAATGTTGAATCTGATGCAGTTTCAACCTTTTACAGGTTGTCCCAAAGAGCAAGTGATAGGATGAGAGGAAATGACCTCAAGTTACCAGGGTAGATTTAAGTTGAACACAAGGAACAGTTTCTTCCCTGAAAGGGTTGTCAAGACCTGGAAGAGGCTACTCAGGGAAATGGTGGAGACCTCATCAATGGAGGGTTTAGAAGGCATGTAAATGTGGTGCTGAGTGGCATGGTTTAGTGGTGGCCTGGCAGTGATGGCTTTAAGGATTGTTCTCGATGATCTTAAAGGTCTTTTCCAACCCAAACAATTCTATGATGCTAACAGGTTCATTGGTCTGGGTCAGCTTCTGGATCATAGGATCATAGAACTGGTTTGGTTGGAAGAGCCATTTAAATTCATTGAGTCCAACCTTCAGCATAAGACTACCGTGACTATTAAATCATGTCCCAAAGTGCCATGTCTGCATGCTTCTTGATCATCTCCAGGGATGGTGACTTGCTTCTCCCAAGGGTCATGTTCCCACAAAGCTTATGGGAACTTACTCCCATTTTAAGCATTCCCAAAAATGGTGGTGATGTGGCACGGGGTTCACCTGTACCTTGGCAGCTTTGTCTTATTTGTGATGGAGTTACAGAAAACACTTTTGCTAGAAGCAGATGTTGTTGAGGTTCTAATCAAAATGCCTTCTTTGTGTCTAGCTTGACAAAAGTAAGCTGAAGCCAGGGACAAGAGTTGCTCTGGATATGACCACTCTGACTATCATGAGGTAGGTTTTTGCTCCACAGCTAGTCTTCTGCTCATAATAAAGGGGAAAAGAGTGATCTGAGTAGGTTACACAAGAGGTTGGAATGATCAGCAATCACAGAATGTATCAGGCTGGAAGGGTCTCTCAAATGTCATCTTGTCCAACCCTCCTGTGGTGAGCAAGGGTATCTCCAACTAGATCAGGTTACTCAGGACCCTATCAAGTTTGACCTTGAGTGTCACCAGGGGTGGGGCCCAAACATATACCATGGGTTTTCTGCCAAGAAGTGCAGAAGTAAGGATGAAAGATTTACATGGCTAATATATATGGTTCAGGATAAAATGGGCTGCTCTTGGCTGCTCAAAATAATTTGCTTTACATTTCAGCAGGTTTTTAAGCATTAAGAAGGAATAATTTTCATACTTGCCATAAAATGTTCATACTTATGAATGTCTTTGCACAGTGACAAATGTCTGCTCTTAACTCTTCATTCCAGGTATTTGCCAAGGGAAGTGGATCCACTGGTTTATAACATGTCTCATGAAGATCCAGGAGATGTTTCGTATTCAGAGATTGGAGGCTTGTCCGAACAAATCAGAGAGCTGCGGGAGGTATCCAGTATCTCAAACAAACTTCTGATGTGTTCTGAGTCACGTTTTTCAGTGTAAAAATGTGGGGTATTTTCAGCTTTGCAGTTCCTTTTGTGGCAAACAGCAGTGTGATTATGAGCCAACTGACTGTGACGAGATCATTTGTGTGCTGCACGCACACCTTGCAGAAGCGAAAAAAGGTGGTTCTGAGCACCAGAACCCCAGTTCTCAAACTGGTTATGGCTTCTCTCTGCTTTTACAGAAGCTCAGATCAGGATTAAAATGAAGAACATCCTCTAAGGAGGAGGTTTTGAAGGGTCCTTTAGATTAAGGGAGTTCCATAAAGATGAGTAGGAGGGCATAGAATTGAGAACCAGCAAAGCAAATTGAATTTTGTACAAACACTGCTAGAGTGGTGGTATTACTAGATATTAAAAAGGCATTCTTTACAGTGAAGGTGGTGAGACACTAAGAAATTGACCAGGGAGGTCATGGATGCCCCTTCCTGGAGGTGTTCAAGGCCAGATTGGATGAGGCCTTGAGCAGTCTGGTCTAATGGGGGTGTCCCAGGTCAGTGCAAAGGGGTTGGAACTAAATGATCTTTGAAGTCCCTTCCACCGCCAATCATTCTAGAATTCTATGAATTGTGACAGTGGCAAAATATGGTTCAAGCAAAGGCCATCAAGAGAAACAAGCTGTTGTAGAGCTGAGGTCTGAACAACAAAAGCAGAATAGTGGATTGATCCATTAAATCAGTCAAACATTTTCCATCTTAAGTGGTTCTCACAGAAAATACGGTACAGAGAGGAATAAGAACACGGGTATCTGGCAAACAGGCTGTCAAATACCATTAGCTTCTTGGGATTGCTGATCTAGTTTAATACACAGAGTCTCAGTTTGTTTATCTGTCTCTTCACAGGTAATAGAACTGCCACTTACAAACCCAGAATTATTCCAGCGTGTGGGAATAATACCTCCAAAAGGCTGCTTGCTCTACGGCCCCCCTGGTGAGTCTCATGAAAGGATAATGAACATTGAGTTGTCACACTCAGACTGTAGCAATGGCCTTGTTTTGTTGCTTTTTTTCCCTTGTTGCTTTTTTAAAATCCCCAGTGTGCAGCATTGATTTAAACAGCTTCAATCTCTTCACTGTCCAGGTACAGGAAAAACACTTCTGGCCAGAGCTGTTGCTAGCCAGCTTGACTGCAACTTCCTAAAGGTAGGGTGATTTTACTGCTGACTTCACACCCCCTCAGCCTGTTTGCACTCCAGTCTCTTCACTTACGTCTTTTGTTCCCGAATAGGTGGTGTCGAGTTCTATAGTGGACAAGTACATTGGTGAAAGCGCTCGACTGATCAGAGAGATGTTCAATTATGCCCGAGATCATCAGCCATGTATCATTTTCATGGATGAGATAGATGCTATTGGTAAGGCTGGTGGCTTGAGGGGTGGCCCAAGTCTTCTTCAAATGCTAGAATTAGCTATAGAGCCGTTCTCAACCTGCATTCTCAAAAGACTGCAGGTGTGCTGGTCCCAGAGAAGGGACATTGAGGTACTTGAGCATGTCCAGAGGAGGGCTACAAATCTCGTGAAGGTTCTGGAGGACAGGTCTTGAGAGGAGTTGAGAGAACGGGAGTTGTTCAGCCTGGAGTGAAGGAGGCTGCTCTCTGCAGCTCCTGAAAGGAGCCAGGTGGGGGTCAGTCTCTTCTCCCAGGTAACAATGATAGGACAGGAAAGGGTCTCAAAGTGTGCCAGGGCCGGTTTAGGTTGGACGTCGGGAAAAGTCTCTTCGCTGAAAGAGTGATGAAGCCCTGGAAGGGAAGTGATGAAAGCCCTGTCCCTGGAAGTATTCAAAAAATGTGTAGATGTGGCACTGAGATACACCTTAGTGATGGGCATGGCAGTGCTGGCTTAATGGTTAGACTTGATGGAGGTCTTTGCCAATCGTAGCAGTTCTACGATGATGGGACAAGTGTTTCAGCTTCCTCCTGGAGCTGTTCCAGCCAGCTCAGAACCACAGCTCTGCCTTGGCTGTTTTTTCACTGTATTAAAAAATATTTTTTAAAAGGTGTGTGTTTAACCTTTTAAATACCACCCTGGTTCCCCCCCACTTTAAAAGGGAAACCTATCTGTCTTCAGAATTATATTCTGTGGAGGCAAACATCAAGTGCTGTCACTGATGGGTTTGGTGTGCTGCAGGTGGTCGCCGTTTTTCTGAAGGCACCTCAGCTGACAGAGAAATTCAGAGGACTCTGATGGAGGTGAGTGTCTCATCCCTGGCTACATATTGTAGGGTCCAGATATGGATTGTTCCACTGGGATCTCGCTTGGTAGAAGCTTTTCTGAGTTAGTTAGCTAAAAGTGAACTAGGTGCTGCTTTCACCAAGGGGAGCTGCACATCCTGGTAACTCAGCCATGAGCTCTGTTTGGAGAGTAATGGAAAGGAGCTTTAAAACTGCTAAAAATGTTTGAGAGATTTCCTTTTCTGGCTGCAACTTGACTTTGCTGCTGCTTACAGTATCTTAAAAATTTGGAGGGCTTCTCTTTCTTAAAGAGGGGAAAATGAGCTTGTCTCTTTCATCCCAAGACCACTTATTCTACAAAATGTTAGAACTGTTTGATTTTTTTTTTTTTTTTAAAAACTAAAGGGGATGAACGTTGGTTTAGGGGTGAACCTTGTAGAGTAGGGTTATCAGTTGGACTTGGTGATCCCGAGGGTCTTTTCCAACCTGAACATTTCTGTGATTCTGAGAAGTAGTTGTATTGCTTGTCCTGTGCTAATTGCTGTGGTGAACTGGGTGGTGTGAATAGAATGTTAAAACCACTGCTGACAAACGCTGGAGCTAAGGAGAACCTTCTTTGGCCTGTGTTTGCAAACAGTTTGCCCGATTCAAAAGAATGTCCCTGCCTTACAGAGAGCATTAAATGTCTGTGATCAAAGAGCAAGTACTTTGAATCTTCACAATGAAATGTCTCCCTGTGTGTGGCTTAGTATTCAAGAGGCTGCTCTCCAAGTCTGATTGAATGTCCTGGGCTTGCTGCAATACACTCAGGCTGTGTCAGCCAACCATTGGCTCCGTGTGTTGTTTTCATTGCCTTATTGTTTTAGCCAAGCCTTTCACGTTTCAGCTCTGCTTTGCTCAAGATCTTTCTCTCTAGGCAAAGCATTTTCAGTTTCTCTCTTAAGCTCTTGAGTATGCAGGGAGATGGTAACCTCTCATTAGCTTGTAGCATTTGTTGGTAATTTATCACTTGGTGTAAATATTTATGTGGAAGGCAAGCACAGTAGATCACATGAAGAAAGACTTAGGTTGTTTAAAACCAAACTTCTGTTTACTGTTAGCTATTGAATCAGATGGATGGATTTGATACTCTGCACAGAGTTAAAATGATCATGGCTACGAACAGACCGGACACTCTGGACCCTGCACTCTTGAGGCCTGGAAGACTGGATAGGAAAATACGTGAGTTACTGCTTTGGTGTGGCTGGGAGGAGGATGTTCTCCATACCAGCTGTGGGCTTCTGTTCTTATTAAAGCTGCAATTCTTTGTAGATATTGATCTGCCAAATGAGCAAGCCAGATTAGACATTCTGAAGATTCATGCAGGTCCTATCACGAAACATGGTGAAATAGGTAAGTAGGAAGTTACCTTAGATATTCCTCCTACTTCTCTTTGTAAAAGTGTGATGAAGGTGGGTTGTGACAATGACTCTGCTCTTCTACAGTGGCCACACAACTTCTCCTCTCTCATAATTCTAAATTTTTACTGCATCCTGATTGAGTGTTGGTAACTCTTCTTTTGCAACCCTCAGAGCATGGTTGTAAACTGGAAAATCAATGTGGTTCTCATCAAGTAGTTTCCCGTTTCTAAAGGAATGCACAATACAAGTAAAACCAGCATTTTCATTTTCCCTCACAAAGAAAGAAAATGTCTCTCTGCAGAAATCGGAAAACAATCTTTAAAGGTCATGGAGAAAATTAGTTGGAGTTTGGAGATGGTGTGATGAAAGTCTTGTTGTCTGAAACAAAGCTTGTCTTTGGGTAGTGGTGTAGATTTCCAGAGCATGAAGACCAGGATCTGTCAGATAGACCAAGGAAGGTTTATTTCATGACTGTGTTACTTTCAGCTGGCCAGAGTCTTACTTTCACAGTGACACCTCAGAGCTTTCTCGTATAAAACCTGTAATTATGATTTGTGTTTGAAACTGCTGCCTTTTATTTCAGTAACACCCCCCCCCCAGCCCCATCTCTGCTGACACAAGCTGTTCACACAGCCAGGCAGCAGGGGCTGGGCAGTGCAACTGAGCTCCTTCACCATCTGGCTGCACAAACAGCTGCAGCACAGCAGTGGAGGCTGGGGGAGGGTGAGAGGGATAAGGGGTGATTTTTCTGAGGAGCAGTGTTGGCATTAATGTGAATGCCTGAGAGAAGAAGCTCCAAAGCTAATCATGAACCTGGGATGAAGTCCTTCATCCTTTCTATCCATAAATGGCTACAAAGATGCTGAGGGGCCTGGAACACCTCTGTGAGGAGGAACGGTTGGGAGACCTGGGGCTGTTGAGCCTGGAGAAGAGCAGACACAGAGGGGATCTTCTCAGTGCTTAGCAAGAGCTAAAGGGCATGTTGGGGGCCAGAGGATGGGGTCAGATTCATTCCACTGGTGCCCAGTGACAGGACAAAGGGACAAACCAGAACCCAGGAAGTTCTATCTGACCAAGAGGATAAACTTCTTTGGTATAAGGGTGCTAGAGCCCTGGAGCAGGCTGCCCAGAGAGTCTCTGGAGAGATTCAAAACCCATCTGGACATTGTGATCCTCAGCAATCTGCTGTGGAAGACTCTGCTTTAACCAGGGGTTGGACTCTTAATGCACCACGGGAGACCAATGGTCGCCAAGTCCAAGAGAGCACATTGCTGGCTCATGGTGAGCGTGTCCACCAGCACTCCCAAGTCCTTCTCTGCAGAGCTGCTTTCCAGCAGATCAATCCTCACCTGTACTGGTGTAGGAGGTTATTCTCCAGGTGCAGGATTCTACAGTTGCCCTTGCTGAACTCCTCATCTCTCCATCCTGCCCATGTCTTACTGAATGGCAGCACATACTGAGATATTAAACGCTTTTAAGTAGACACAGCTGTTATAAGCAGAAAGGGACTGAGTTCCCATCACTGGGAGATATGTTTTCTGCTTTTGCATCATTTAAATGATGAGAACATTGTCTTGATGTTGTTTTTCTCCCATTTCATGTTGATGGTTGTAACCACAAGTGAGTCACTTTGGGATTTAACGATAAAATGTGAGTTTTTGGCTGCAGCACGTTTCAGTTTTAATGAAAAGGGTGATGGAGCTGATGACTTCAGTTAATTTCGTTTAGTGGGTAGCCATCTATTGGCACTGAAATCAAAGTCAAGTGATTCTTTGTTAGCTGGACATGTATTTTGTTGGCATCCCTAACAAAGTGTGAATTTTTTTTTCCTTATCAGCATTTGTGTTTCATTAACAGATTATGAAGCAATTGTGAAGCTTTCAGATGGCTTTAATGGAGCAGACTTGAGAAACGTCTGTACTGAAGCAGGTATTTTCTTAACTCTTAATTTTGATGTGCTAATTCTTGGTTAATGCTAAAAGGGCTTAATATTTTTGCTGCTAAATGATATTTTCTCTAACTGCTTGTTGGCTGGGTGCTGTGACACAGAATCATTAAAGCTGGAAAAGATCTCTGAGATGGAGTCCAACTGTTAACTTGGCACTGCCAGGTCACCGCTCAGCGACGTCCCTTAGTGCATGGGTTTTAAATCTCTTCAGGGATGGAGACTCCACCACTGCCCTGGGCAGCCTGGTCCAGGGTTTGACAACCACAGAATCACAGAATGTTAGGTGTTGGAAGGGACCTCTGGAGATCACTTAGTTCAAATCCCCATGCCATAGCAGGTTCACCTAGAGCAGGTTGTTCCTCAGCACCAACATCCGTTTTTCTCCTCTTTGTGGATAATTCAAGTTTCTTAGTACCTGGGTTACTGGAGAGTTAATACTGTCACACTTTTTCCACCATGTAAGCATATTGTATGCTTAAGGTTTGCCTACATGGGAAGGCTGAGTTACACAGTAAATACAGCTTGTAGTTTAAAATGAGTTACAATTGATCACCTAGTCATGAAGGTGACTTCATTGAAGTTCACTCCTCTTCCCATCACCCAAGACCTTTAACTTGGTTCAGTTTTCACCTCAATCTGAGTGAATCTCTGTATGATTTAGATTTGATATTAGGAACAATTTCTTTCCTGCAAGAGTGGTCAGGCATTGGAGCAGGCTGCCCAGGGAAATGCTGGAGTCTTCGTCCATGGAGATGTTCGAGAAATGTGTGGACATGGCACTTAGGGACGTGGGTTAATGGCCATGGTGGTGTTAGGTTGATGGTTGGAGTTCATGATCTTAATGGTCTTTTCCAACCAAAACAGTTCTGTGATTCTATATGGTGTCCTCTCCACACTGTTGCTGCAAGGAGCACCCACTTACTCACGCTGTTAAATTGCTCCTCACAGGGATGTTTGCTATCCGTGCTGATCATGACTTCGTGGTTCAGGAAGACTTCATGAAGGCTGTTAGAAAAGTGGCTGATTCTAAGAAGCTAGAGTCCAAGCTTGACTACAAACCTGTTTAACTGTGTCACGTGTGATTGACTGCACGCATCGTACCAGATTCATGTATACACAGAGGAGTAACCTCACTCTTGATCATTGTAAGGTGTTTGTGTAATGTGTAGCTAGGAATTTGGTTGCAAGATGGCTACAGAAGTGTTTTCTGTACAGTTCTGAAATGAACCATTCATTACAGCCCGGGGTAAGTAAAATTTTTCTTAGCAGTTATGGTCTGGATTTATAAAGCTGCCTAGATGGGTTGACAGTAAGAAAGTAATTTCATTTCTTGACTCTTTTTATATCAGTAAATTTCCTTTCCCCCAAACAATTTATGAATAAAATCTGTTTAAATCTGCTTATCCCTGTGCACTTTCCCTGTAACTTGAGGAGCACTGAGCTGTGTATCTTTGAATTTAAAGAGCGTCTTTTCTCTGACATGGGGATTATTGCATTGGAGTCCTGTGCCTTGCATAGCCTTGAGCAAATCTTGCTCAGCCAGGGGACAGCAAGTGGTAGTCACTCCTCCACTGCTCAAGTCCAGGAAGAGGCTTTAGCTGAGCTGGCATTTAATTATTGCAAGGAGTAAATGAGGTTTAAAATGTTTACTGTCACAGAATCATAGAATGGTTTAGATGGGAAGGGACCTCTAAAGGTGATCTAGTCCAACCCCTCTGCAATCAGTAGGGATGTGTGCAACTAGAGCAGGTGGTTCAGACCCCCATCAAACCTGACCTGGAATGGTTCCAGGCTTGGGGAATCTACCACCTCTCTGGGCAGCCTGGACCACGTTTTCACCACTCTCAGCATCAAAAATGTCTAGAGCCACAAGTCTTGTGAGGAGCAGCTGAAGAAACTGGGGTTGTTAAGTCTCAAGAAGAGACAGAGGGGAGACCTCCTCGCTCTCTGCAACTCCCTGAGGGGAGGTTGATGCCAGCTGGGGGTCGGTCTCTTCTCCCAAGGATTAAGTGACAGGACAAGGTGAAACATCCTCAAGTTGTGCTAGGGGTGGTTTAGGTTGGGTATTAGAAGAAGCTTCACTGAGAGGGTTGTCAAGCCCTGGAATAATCTGGCCAGGGATGTAGTGGAGTAGCCGTCCCTGGAGGCATTTGAAAGATGCATAGGTGGGACATGGTTTAGCAACAGACTTGGTAGCATTAGGTAATGTTTGACCTTTATGATCTTAAAGGTCCTTTCAAACCAGAACGATTCTGTGATTTGAGCCTGTGCTTCTTTAGACGTGCAGAGTGGTGTAGCCAATACTTGCAGATCGATGCTGTGTACCTTATGATACTAGAATTTGGCAGTGTGTGTTGCCTTTGTGCTCCCTAGGAGTTGACTGCTGCAGCTGTTGGAGTAAACAGAATTAAAATGTAGAGGCTGAGGTGTTGCTGCTCTGAAGGGCATCTGTCACTCCACCTTATTTTTTTATTTCCAAACAGTTCCACTCCAAGAGGTGTGCCTGTGGGTTGACTGAACCACTGGGCAGCTTACCTAAATGTTGAGCTGGAACAGAACTGTACCAGACTCTACTTCTGGCTGCTCCTTGACATCCTAATTGGATTAGTCCGGGCATGTTCAGCTGACAGACAAATACATTAGATTAACTCTAGATTTGCCAGGAAACAAAACCCTTAAAAGCATCTCCCTGGCAGCTTTGACAGCCATTTTAGATCTTTCCCTGTCACTCTGAGACAAAACAGGTGGCATAAGGTGTAGTTTAACCGGACAGGCAACAAGAGTTTCATGTTTCTGTGGGTAAGGGTTGTTGATTTGGTTTCTGATTAGTATGAAAATTTCCTCTTGTCATTGTGTCAGGAGTGTGAAGATGCAAATCTCCGGTTCAGTTGAGTGTGAACACCCATCTGAATGCAGCTCATACAGGTCTGAGTGCTCCAGCCAAGCGTGCTTGGAACAAGAAAATTCAGTAAAAGTCCATTTCTGAGCACTGTGGTGATGTAAGCAGAAGTGAGCTGTAAGCAGAGCATTATCCTGGAGGAGGATAAAAGGTGGCAAACTGTTCCCTGAAGCCCTGGCAGTAGTTATAGCTCATTCTTGAAGTTCAAACTGTAAGCTAAGGCTAGCAACACTCATCCCTCTTCCAGACACCAGCTGGAGGTGGGAACTGAAGTTTCACTGTTGCTTTCCCTTTGCCATTTCATTTTTCATCTTTCTCTGAAAGGGAATTGGAGTGCTAAGGAATGGTCACTGAAACAAGATTGTTGGAAGTTTCTCAAGGGGGAAATAAGCAAATGAGCTAAGTGTTTAAGTAGTTTGGGATGATACAGAATCTTAGAATGGTTTGGGTTGCGAGGGAACTCAAGGATCGTATGGTTCTAACCCCCTTGCTGTGGGCAGGGACACCTTCCACTAGATCAGGTTGCTCAAAGTTTCATCCCATCTTGAACACCTTCAGGGATGGAGCATTCACATATCCTCTGGGCAACCTGTTCCAGTGTCTCACCACCCTCACAGGTAAGAATTTATTCCTGCTACCTAATCTAAATCTCCCTCTTTCAGTTTAGTCTGTTACCCCTTGTCCTATCATTACAGTCATAGAGTGCCTCCTGTACTGTTGGCCCCTTTAAGTACTGAAAAGCCACAAGAAGTTCTACCTGCCTGTCTTCACCTCATTATGGTCTCCTCTGCCCCTGCTCCAACAGGTTCATGTCTCTGCTGTGCTGAGGACTCCAGAGCTGGCCCCATCACTTCAGATGGGGGTCTCATGAGAGTAGAAGGGCAGAATCCCTTCCCTTCAACTGCTGCTCATGATGCTGGAGATGTAGTCCAGGATGTGACTGACTTTCTGGGCTGCAAGCACACACTGATGGCTGCTGTTCAGTTTTTCCTTCACCAACACTCTCGTGTTCTCCTTGGCCTCTCTCAATTCCTTCATCCCCCAGCCTGTACTTGTGTTTGGGATTGCATCAACCCAGCTGCAGGACCTTGCACTTTGCCTTGTTGAACTTCAAGAGGTTTGCATGCCACCTATTTCTCAAGCCTGTCCAGGTCCCTCTGGCTGGCATCCCTTCCATCCAGTGTGGACCACACCACTCAGCTTGGTGTTGTCAGTGAGGGTGGCTCGATCCCAGTGTTCATGTCATCAACAAAGGTGTTAAACAGCACTGGTCCCAGTACTGACGCTTGAAGAACACTAGTTGTCACTGCTCTCCACTTTGACATTGAGCTGTTAATGAGTCTGTGTGACCATCAGGCCCGTTCCTTAACCCACCAAGTGCTTCATCCATCGCATCCATATCCAATTTAGGGACAAAGATGTCAAAGTTATCTTAAAGTCCAGGAAAGCATGGGACCAGGGAACCTCAAAAAGCAGAGAGAGATTCCTGCACTAGGACAGTTATCAGATGATGTCTCCCATGCACAAAGAGGACCTGTTTGAAAATTATCCCAGTGGCAGACAGACCCTTTTTATGGCAGCTAAATTGCTAAAAGGGAAGTAGTTTGATGATGAGCCAGCAGTTTGCGCAGGTAGTGAAGAAGGCCAACAGCGGGCCTGGATCCACAATAGGATGGCCACAAGGATTAGGGAACCCTTGAATACTGGGTTCAGTTTTGGGCCCTTTGCTACAAGGATGGTGAGATGCTGGAGCATGTCCAAGAGTACAACAAAATTGGTGAAGCATCTGGAGGACAAGTACACTGAGGGGTAGCTGAGGGAACTTGGGGTTGTTTAATCTGAAGAAAAGGAAATTGGAAAGACCTTGCTCTCTACAACTCCCTGAAAGAAGTTTGGAGCCAGGTAGGGGGTGGACTCTTTTGCCCAAGTAACAACCAATAGAACAAGAGGGAACAGCCTCAGGTTGCACCAGGGGAGGTTTATACTGGACATTAAGGAAAAAAAATTTTCACCAAGAGGGCTGTCCAGGGAACTGGTGGAAGTATTTGAAAGATGTGTAGATGCAGTACTTGGGTCATGGTTTAGTGGCTGACTTGGCAGTATTAGGTTAGTGTTTGGACTTGATGATCTCAAGGATCTTGTGCAACCTAAATGATGCTATGAGAAAGTGGCAGGGTGAGGGGACAGCGACAAGAACACGTTTGGATGTGTTGATGGCCACAATACAGTGGGGTATGTGTGAGGTGCTTCGGGCCTGTGCTCGGAACCAGAGATGCTGGACTTTAATCTTTGTGCCCCTGTGGGTGCTACAGGGTCTGCTGAAGTTCTGAGCCGGGTTGTGAGGAGTTACTTAACGCCTGTTAATTAACGAATGCGGGGTGCTGCGGGCGCTTGCCTGGGGGAAGGCCCTAACGGAAGGGCAGAGCGCGGGGGCGCCGCTGGCGCGCGGGCAGCAGGAGCGCTCCGGCGGCCGCTGGGGGAGGAGCGGTGGCGGGG
The DNA here is from genome assembly GCA_033816785.1 of Picus viridis. Classification (NCBI taxonomy): domain Eukaryota; kingdom Metazoa; phylum Chordata; class Aves; order Piciformes; family Picidae; genus Picus; species Picus viridis. Next base: position 33,950,840 of record CM066585.1, on the reverse strand, counting down.
CGGGGGTGGAGGCGGTGCCGCTGCCGCTGGAGCAGAGCCTGCCGGGGGCGGGCGGAAGGGCTGGGGAGAGGCGGTGGCGGGAGGAGGAGGAGGAGGAGGGAAGAGGCACAAGCAGCAGCAACAGCAGCATGGCGGCCGGGCGCGAGCGGCTGAGCGCGTCGCCGCCTCCTCCTCCACCGCCTCCTCCTGCCGCCGCTGCCGCCGTTGCTGCTGCTCCCGAGCCGGAGCCTGCGGGCCCGCTGCCCAAATAGCCGCCCTGTCCGGTCCTGCCCCGCTCGGAGAACGTCCCGGTCATGGAGCTCGCCAAGCCGGCCTTCCCCGCGCTGCCGCAGGCCAAAGAGGACTCTGAGGTGAGAGGCAGGGAGGACGACTGGGGGGCCGCCGATCGGCCCCGCCGCTCCGGGCCCGCCTGAGGAGAACCGCTGCCGACCCCGCTCCTGCGCCCCGGCCTCGCCTGGCGAGGATGGCCCCGGACCTCCCCATCCCTTGTCCCGACCCGGGCTGGGGGCCCTGTCCCCCACCGGTGGAGTATATTCTGTCCCCTTTACCTCACAACCCGCTTCCCCTGGCCGCGGGGACCCCGCTGAGACCGCAACGCAGGCCTCGCTGGCTGCCCCCGGATCCCCACCGAAGCGCAGCTCTGTCTCCTCCCCCTGTATCGGTGACACCCCCGTTCTTAGGCACCAGTGCTGGGGCTGTGCTACTCCCCCAGGACCACCGACCACATCCTCCGGTGCTGCCTGTTGTCCTCTGTTCCCTGCCGTCTCCATGGCTCCCTCTCAGACCCCTTGCCCTCCTGCACCTCGCTTTGGGGTGCCTCCGGTCTCTTCCCATCTGCTTCCAGGGCTTGTAGCCAGCCCTGCTTGCTTTCACAGAACCCTCTCCAGTTCATCTCCCTTGGCTTTTGCTTTTCGCCAGTGCCCTCCCCTTAGCTTCTTGTCTCTGGTGTCCCCTGTTCTGTGCCTCAGTGTGTTATGGCCTGCCTGTTAGCCGCCCTTTTGCTTTCACTGCGTGTTCCCTCTCCCTTTGTATGGTCACCACTCCTCCATCTACTGTTGGCTGCCTGCTTGCCCTCTTTTTTTGTCCGTGCAGAAAGGGAATGAGCTACTAGCAGTGAGTACCTGCCTGTCCCCTTCCTAACAGTTGGTGCCTACTAACTCTTTAGATACTCCAGAAACAATTGGTGAGTCTATTGGGGAGGCATTTTTACAGCGTTCCAGAGCCAAGCCTTGCAAACTAAGACAGGTGGCAATATCTGCCAAGACTGAACTGCACCCTGTGTGGTGTCAGAGGAGCCGGGTTAGCTCAGTGTCTGATTTCTGAACTTGGCTTAGCTTCTCAGGCCTGACTCTGGAGACTGGTGGGGTGTTTTCATGTGTCAACAAGCAGCCCAAAGTGTCCTGCTTTGAGAGCTGTTGGTTAATGAAAAATGTCGCAGCGTTCGCGTGGGAAGTTGATAGTATCAGAGCTTTACAGATTGTTGTATGTTTCATAAACATCAGCATTTGGTCCTGCTTGAATGGTGCTATTGTTGAATGCTATTGTGGTTAGTTACCTGAAATACAGAAGTTACTCTGTCTCCTTTTTGTTGTCAAGGTTTAATACCTTCCTCATCTCAAAGCCAGGAAGGTGTTTACGGATCATCTCGATTGTTTTCAGAAAGTTGTAAGCAGTTTGTATCTGAGCACAAATGATTTATTTTTATGTTTGGAATTTGTTTGTTTTACAATATCTTTTCTTTCTGGAGAAACCAAACATTATCTACAGTTAGTTCTGAAAAGGATTAATTAAATTAACCTGGATGGGTTTTTTTTTAAGCTGTTCAGAATGAACTGTGTAGTTAAAATAATTTTAAAAGCAGGGGTTGCTTCCAGTCTTAACAACTCTTAGCTGATGAAAACTGAAATTATAATGATGCCCTTCACAAGGGACTTTACTTTTTGCTTTCTGTGTGTTTCATCTCAGTAGTATAATGTATGGAATGTTAGAACTTCACATGCTGTTAGACCATAGTGGAGGAATTAAATAAATATGATTTAGAAACTCCAAGTAACTTCCCCTCCCCCCCCCCCCCCAGCACCTTACATTTGTGTCTGACTCAATCTAAGTGAACTGTAGTTAGGAGTGTCCAGGGGAAAGAGAAAATTTAAAGCCAGTGTGAGACTGTCAAAGTTCTTGTGAAGCTAAGTTGAGCAAAACACAAGAGACTTCATTCAGCATTGGGCCTTCAGACCAATCCTTAAGGAAATGCTTTGGAAAAGCAAATTAAGGAACTAAAATAATTCTGCCCACACACTGTAGTTATTCGTGGAAAGCTAAAGATCATCTCTTGTGTATTGCAGTGAGGAGGCCCTTTAAGAAGAAGTCCTCTGTAATATTATTTCAGGAAGCTGGTAGTGCTTGGTTTAATGCTGTCTTGGTAGGTGTGATTTCAAGATATTGGCAGGAGGAAGGGGAGGAGAGATAACTTGGGGAACCCCTGGTTTACTTTCTGAAGTGCACGTTTGTGGTAATTTCAAGGCAGTCTAACTGCAGCCTCCCAACTCCCTTCTCCTGATTGACACAAGTAGCCATGTGACAGCTCAAATAATAATAATAATTGAAAAAGAAGCCAAACAAGTGAGCTGATCTGGTTAACTGCACAGCTTCACACTCAAGTGTTGGCTCAAGAAGTTGAAGAGCAGGCAGGGCTGTCTGTTGAGGGGATGACAGCAGGCAGTGGATGGATTGACTTAGGCAGGCTGCAGGAATGCACTCTAGATAAATAGGTCAGTGTTCTGGCCTGTAGACTGTTTGCTATGTCCCTAATCCATACCTAGTGTTGCACATCGTTGGAATTTTAAACTATTTGGCTATTGGTCATTTTTGGAGCTTGGGAAATGCCACATTAAGAAATGGTGGTGGTATTTACCTGTTGGAGAGGGTTGTGCCTTCCTCTGCATTCCTCATCAGATACCATATCTGGAATTGATGGATCAGAAACTGTTTCTTCTAAGTAGTTAGTGATGTGTGTCCCTTTTGTTTTTTCATTTGGCAGTTTGTGTACTTGAGGTTCATTCAGGTGGTGTAACCCTGTTTGTTGTAGGTCAAGCACAGATAGGTATTTGCCAGTACTTGCCGAGCTTTGGTACCACCATGTGTCAGTGGTGTCTTGTGCTACTTCCTCTGGTCTGCTTTCATGTGCTGGCTGTGGTTCAGGTGAGTTGTCCCGTCCTGCAAGATTAGCTAATGAAGGCTGGTGTAAACCAGCTTCTGACTTTCACTGGTGAATCCATGGCAGTTAAAAGCCGAATTCTTTTTACAGGTCCTTATGTCATCTGAGTGTCTTCTAATTATTGGATACTTGTGGAATCACAGGATGGTTTGGGTTGGAAATGACATTTAAAGGTCACCTAGTCCAATTTGCCTGTAATGAGCAGGGACATCAACTAGATCAGGTTGCTCAGAGCCTCAAACAACCTGACCTGGAATGTTTCCAGGGCCAGGGCATCTACCACTGCTCTAGGCAACCTGGGACAGTCTCTCACCAGCCTCAACATGTACCTCACCATTCTTTTAAAGCTTTTCTGGTATATGCCATCAACGTCTGTAAACTCTGCATGTGCATTTGCAGGTTGGCAACAGTGAATGTCAGTCTGATGAGTAATACTGATTGTGCACAGCATAGAAATAATTTTCAAGCTTAGATTGAGTTTTATTTTTCTAAAATTGGTACATATTTCAAGATGAAGTCTCAAACTTTCTTAAATCTGAGAAGTTCTGACTAGTTGGTTGGTTTGGGGTTTCTTTCATGTGTGGCTAAAGACTCATTCAAAGGGGATCAGATAGTTAGTTGTATGCTGGCATGTTGGATAGAAGGGACCTCTGCAGATCACTGAGTCCAAACACCCTGCCAAAGCAGGATCACATAGGGTAGGTCATGCAGGAATGCATCCAATTGGGTTTTGAAAGTCTCCAGAGAAGGAGACTCCCCAACCTCTCTGGGCAGCCTGCTCCAGTGCTCTGTCACCCATACAGTAAAGATGTTTTTTCCTCATATTGAGGTGGAACTTCCTGGGTTCTAGTTTATATGTATTGCCCTTTGTCCTATAACAAGACAAGAACTGGGACACCTTATCATTTCTGGAAAGATGGTAAATTAAGACTGGAATGATATAAAGAATTTAATGTGAATTATTCTCCTATTAAATTTTGAACAACAAAAATAAAGAGTTAACACTAGAATCCCTCTAATGGGAACAGAGCAGTAGCTACCAGTCAGTTTCTTTGTTAAACCATTAGCATATCTGCTTGGAAGCAGGCTGAGCAAACTAATAATTGTGATGTGTTTAGAGGTGGCTTTATTTTTTGTAGGACTCTCCATGGTTTTTGTAATGGAATTATCAGCTTATTGACTGAGTGGTCACATTTGCCTTTTTGTTATGCATACTAGCTGAGCTCTCTTTTTAGCACATGATTTTTTGGAAGGAATTTGCATTTCTTGACAGCTATATTTAGTCTGAAATGCTAATGGATTTTTGACTGCCTTTTTAGCTGTGCAACAGTGCAGTCCATCTAAAGGTGGAACACATCTCTTCAGCTGTTTTTTACTCTTACTTGTAATAGGGAACACAAGCAACCCCCCTTAAAGACAGTGATTCCCCTCCTCTGCAGGGGGGAAAATCCTAAAATAAGTAGGAAGCCTGGAGTATAATACTTATTTTACCTGCCCACAGAATTAAGTGCAGAAGAAATTTTAAACAAATGCCATGTTATGCTGGGAAATGTAAATCAGGTGACAGATTTTGATCATAACTCTGTGGGATACTCGCAGACGACTTTGCATACATCAGAAGCAGTGCTCTGTGGCAGCTGAAGTTGAGCGATGTTGTCAGTCGTGATTAACTCGTGCCCTGTCAGCCCTGATTACCTTGCACTTTGCCTCTGCAGGCAGCCTGTTGAGTGCAAAGGAATCCACACAGATGTGAAGGTGGCTCATAACTAGAGCTATTTGTAGGACCAGGGACCTGTGGCCAAAAGAGCCACGGCTATCCCTCGACTCTGCCCTGCTGAGACCACCCCTGCAATACTGTATCCAGTTCAGGAGAGACGGAGAGCTAATGGAGAGAGTTCGACAAAGAGCTACAAGGATGACTGGGGGATGTGAACGTCTCTCCTGTGAAGAAAGACTGAGGGAACTGGGGCTGTTTAATCTTGAGAAGAGAAGGCTGAGAGGAGATCTTATCAATGCCTATAAATATCTGAGGGGTAGGCGTCAAGATGAAGGTGCCAGTCTCCTTTTTGGTGGTGCCCAGTAATAGGACAAGGAACAACAGGTATAAACTGGATCACAGGAAGTTCCACTTCAGCATGAGGAGAAATGTCTTTGCCATGAGGGTGACAGAGCCCCGGAGCAGGCTGCCAAAAGAGGTTGGGCAGTCTCCTTTATTGGAGACTTTCAAAGCCCACCTGGATGCATTCCTGTGTGGCCTGCCTTAGGTGATCCTGCTCTGGCAAGGGGATTAGATTCTATGATTTCTGGAGGTCCCAACTCCTAACTGTCTATGGTTCTATGACTTAAAGGGTGCTTGGTTTTGTTTTGGGTTTTTGTGGTTGGTGGTGGGGGTTTTTGGTGTGTGTGTGTGTGTGTTTGTTTTTCCCTTTAAGTTGCTCTATTTTTTTTCCCTGTGAGGGTGGTGAGGCACTGTAACCGGTTACCCAGGGAAGTTGTGGAGGCTCCAAGCCTGGAAATGTTCAAAATCAAGTTGGATGGGGTCTTGAGCAATCTGGTCTAGAGCAATCTGCTCATGACTGGGGGAGGAACTAGGTGATCTTCAACTTCCATTGCAACCCAAACTATTCTGTAATTTTTGTGATATTTATCTGAATGAGCATTGTCAAATGACTTGGCTGTCTCTATATAGCCTAGCTCACTAGGTTGCAGATGAGAGTGTGAAAAATGCCATTTTTACCATTGTAAATAATAGTGATAATCTGAATTCCATTTTTCTTTACTGGTAAAACTTGTTCATCAGTGCTCATTCTACAAATTCATCATAAAGTGAATCAAGGCCTTTTATTGTAGTGGGTAGAAATGCCATGGGGTGAGTGGGGGAGCAATACTACTAGAAGAAATTTATATGAGTCTTAGCTTCTATGCAAGTCTATCCCTCACTACAAGAAAGACGTTGAGGTACTGGAGTGATTTCCAGAGACGGCATCAAAGCTGGTGAGGGGTCTGGAGAACAAGTCCTATGTGGAGTGGCAGAAGAAAGTGGGGTTGTTCAGTCTGGACAGAAGGAGGCTGAGGGGAGACCTTCCCTGAAAGGAATTTGGAGCCAGGTGGGGGATGGTCTGCTCTCCCAAGTAACAAGGAATAGGATGAGAGGTTGCACAAGTTAGGTTTAGGTTGGACATGAGACGAAAATTGTTTACTGAAAGGCTCCTCAAACACATGGACAGGCTCCCCAGGGAAGTAGTTGAATCTTCATCTGTGGAGTTGTTGAAAAGACTCAGAGATGTGGTGCTGAGGAACATGAGGGCCTTGGTAGAGTTTGAGAATGGCTGGACTTGGTGATCTTAAATGTCTCTTCCAACCAAACAATTATGTGATTCTATTTAAAAAGAAGCCAGTATAAAAAATGTACTGGTCTTGTCACTTGGTTCTGTGCTTCATACAAGCTGAGGAATTCTGCCTTCCCTGCTTGATTGTGCTTTAATCAGCCAGGTCTGCTGATCCTGTGAGCTAATTGGTATTTAACAAGCTACTGGGGTATCTTTTGGACCAATGTTACGGAATGGGACAAATAAGAAACCTTTTTCTTATCTATAGTCTATCCTTTTCCATGGTTTGTTTCTCTTTGCTAAAACAACTTTTGTTTTCCTGTTGAATTCTTCTTCCTTTCTCTGTGTGCTCTGTAGTTCCCACCTGCTTTGTTTTTCCTCTCCAACTTCCTGCTTTTGTATTCCTCTGTGTTTTCAGAAGCCAAAAGGATGAGGACATCCCACTGTCCCAATACTCTACAAACAGAACATGCTGTTCAGCTGCTTCCCGGCCCATGTTTATCAGTGTTGAGGCTCACCAAACTGGGAATCTGTGTCTGAGCCCATCTAATAGCTGGCTTTGCTAAAAAGGGGCTTTACCCATCCAGCCAACCACCCAGTGTTGTCACTGGTTTTGTCACTGGTTTTGTCCCGGTGCTTATCTGACCTGTGGTGACCTGGGGCAGGGAGCTTACAACCGGCTTTGCTAAAAAGACTGTTGGTTGGGGCCATTATAGTTTCCTGAGTGTAGTGATTAAGCAGCAGCACTAAAGGTGGGAGTGGAACGTCGCCCTTTCGTGAGCCACTGCTTTGGTTTGAGTTAGCAGTGCTGTCAAAGCCTTCCTTCACTTCCTTATACGGATCTATTCTTGTCCCTGGCATGGCCACATTTTGAGGGAACAAAAATACTGAACTTCATTTTTAAATATCTTATGTATCTGCCCTAGAACTTCCACTTCAAAACAAACCAAAGATGCTTAGCCCTGAAGTGGTCAGGCAGTTGGACTAAATGATCATTGGCCTCAGAATAATAACAGATCACAGAATCCCAGCATGGTAGGGATTGGAAAGGACCTCTGGAGAACATCTAGTCCAACCCACCTGCTAAAGCAGGGTCACCCACAGCAGGTTGCCCAGAATCACAATGTCTGACTCCATCAGCTGGATGCAGTCACTTCCAACTGAAATAATGCTATAAATATAAAAAATACATATATGTGAGGAAAAAAAGGTCAAAAAAGCTTCTGACTGGAGTAACTGTCCAGGAACATAAAGCCTGACTGAAACTACAGACAACCTTTAATGTCACTCTTGTTTGTGGCTCATTTTGAGGCCCTTCAAGTAGCAGAGTATCAAGACATGGCAGGTCTCAGTAATATTCAGATATTTTACTTGATTATTTCTTCAGTGCTTCATTTAATTTATCTGGTTGCCTACTAAAAGATGGCAAGTGAGTATGCTCTGTTACTGCTTTGGTATTTCATGACTTCTCTTTGACCATTGCTTGGAATAGGTTGCCTGAGGAGAGGTGGTGGAGTTACTGTCCCTGGAGGCATGCAAGAAACGTGCAGGCATGGCACTATGGGACGTGGTTTAATAGATGTGATGGTCTCAGGTTAAACTCGGTACTCTTAGAGGTCTCTCCCAACCAAAACAATTCTATGATTGCATTTTGCCAAGGCTGTTGGTGTCACAAGGTTTATTTTTGTGCAAGTCTTTAATGATAATGTCCTTCCTACCACCCTTTCGTGGGCTGTATCTGCTGGGACTTGTTTCCAGTCTAAAATACTTTGAAAAATAAGATGTCATCTCATTTAATTGTGTAAATTAAACTTAAAACTGCCTCAGAATTAAGCATAAAGCTTTTATGTTGAGGTTATGAGGGTTCAGGAACCATCCACAAGCCAAGCTGTAGCCAGCTCAGAGAGGTGATAGTGTTGGCAGTTAATGACGCCCTGACTGTTCTGATCCTACACGGTGTAGCTGTAATTTTAATTTCCTGCACAGAGCAATACAAAGGTACGGCCAAGGGATCAGTTGGCCAGGGCAGATGAAGGAGTTGAAGCAGGTCAGCAGAATTTGTGGCTGTCATAGTCCTCACAGTTGTTTTCAGCTTTGGTTTCACAACTTGTGGTTGTGAGGTTTGGAGGAGAGACTGAGTCTTACAGCTTCTATGAATATTCCACTAGACAGGGGAAGAATTTTAGGCAGGAGGATTGTGACAGCCCCAGATTTTTGAGGTATGCAAGCAACAATGAATCACACAGAAGTCTTGCTGTGATGAGCTCCGATGGGATGAAAAATCAGTAGAGAGAGGTGAGTGATGCTATTAATCAAGAGCAAAAGAGCTGTTGCAAAATGTCAGAAACCTGAAGTAGCCAGGGAGTTACTGGGAGTGTTGTGCAGCTTTCAGAGGCCTTGAAAGCAGGGAGACCCACTGCAGATGGTGGGTGATGCTGAGCAGATAAAGGACAGCGCCTAAAATCTAGAAATATGTTTATTGGCATTGGATTCTCCTCCTTAAACCTGTTGATTCTGATTTATTTTACTGGTGTTTTTTTTTCCAGCACCTATCAGAGCTTCTTCCTTCAATGTAAGGCAGTTTGCAGTCTCTACTAATTAGGCAGCAGCAGTTTAACCATAACGAAGTGCAGTACTGCAGGTTGCCTTTCAACCAAGCTGGGCTTTAGCAAAGACCAACTGGGATTTACTTTTTATATGTGAAAATTAGGTGGGTCTTCAGATTTAAACTGTCTGTTAGGGAGCATTTGAGTGTTGCCACTTATCTCCATTTCACCACATTCCTTTTGGTGAGGCACACTAATTGCATCAGATGTGTTGTGGTGCTGTGTTTAAGAACCACAGCCTTTGCTTTTGTGCAGACTTTGAACACAGACAAGTCTCAGTGTCAGGGCTGTTAATATAAAATTGATATTATGAATTTTTTAGTCAGTTTTAAGTCCTTGCCAAGGTTGCTCTTGCAGGATAAAGTCCATGTGCATTTGCATGTCACTGTGAGGTGTCATGGTTTCTTGCCATTAAACTGTTCTTCAAGAGAAGAGCAAGTGTAGCTATGGCAAAATATTGGCAGAACTATTGGCAGAGTGATTCAGTGTAGTCTGGATATTAGATACCAAGAAGCTCTTTGCCATGTAGACAATTCTCACCTGTTCATTGCTACCTTCAATTTATCTCAGCTAGAGATTGGCTGTAGGTGGGGAAGGGAGGGATTTGAATGTGCCGTATTCCTTTTTTGTCTCGCTAAACCCTCTGCATTCTGGGACAGCAGTTGAAGTGCTTTAGATGGACTTGTAGAATCACAGAATGGTTTGGATTGGAATAGAACTTAGAGATCATCTAGTTCCACCCCCCTGCCTGGATCATCTTCCACCAGACCATGTTGCTCAAGGCCCCATCCATCTGGGCTTTGAACACTTCCAGGCTTGGAGCCTCCATAGCTTCTCTGGATAACCAGTTCCAATGCCTCACAACCCTCATGGGGAAGAATTTCTTCCTAATGTCTAATCTCAGTTGAGCTACTTCCAGATAGTCCCTTGCACTTCATTTGTGCAAATACCAAATCCAGCAGACACATGCTGTGAACACCCTTGGCAAAACAGTCACCAAACCACGTCCCTCAGCACCATATCCACATGGCTTTTAAATCCCTCCAGGGATGATTATTCAACCATTTCCCTGGGCAGCCTGTTCCAGGGCCTTATAACCCTTTCAGTGAAGATTTTCCAACCTAAACCTCCCTTGGTGCATACTGAGGCTATTTTCCCCTTATCCTGTCTCATTAGTCTTTGAAGATAGTGTCTTACACTGAGTTGCCACTGACTAGTTAGAATCAATCCAATACTCAGTGGCAAGGAGTGGTGCTATTCTTTACAGCTCTGGCATCTGCAGTTGTTTTCTTAGCAAAATTCTTGTTATTTGGTCTGGTAAAAGGGAAGCTTTCAGTTGTTTATCTGGTGGGTGCTTCACAGTGTTTAAAGCATAGCTGATGAATGAATTCCTCAAAATGAGGCCTTTGCTTGGGTTCAGTCTACATTAATACATTGGTTTTGGATGATTTTGTGTAACACTTAAATAATCATGTGATGTTAGTTGAAAAGCCTTGACGGGCTGTCAGGAGATCACTAGAATCACTCTTCCAGTTGTTTCTGTACTGGTATAAAGAAAACATTTAATCTGGATCATGGTCTTTCAGGTATTTATTTTGCAGACTAAATCCCATTGCAATCTGCCCCTCTGCCTTCTTGAAGAACAATGAAGACCTATGGGGACAGGCTATAAGAGTTGGCTGTTCAGCCAAGAGAAAAGGCGGCTCCAAGGAGACCTTAGAGCAGCCTTCCAGTACCTGAAAGGGGCTACAAGAAAGCTGGGGAGAGACTTTTTACAAAGGCTTGTAGTGATAGGATGGGAGGGAAGGAACTGAAGCTGGTGGAGGGAAGATTTAGACTGGAGATTAGGAAGAAATTTTTTTATAGAGAGGATGGTGAGACACTGGAACAGGTTGCCCAGGGAGGTTGTGAATGCCCCTCCCTGGAGGTGTTCAAGGCCAGGCTGGATGAGGCCCTGAGCAACCTGGTCTAGTGGAAGATGTTCCTGCCCATGGTGGGGGTTGGAACTAGACAACCTTGAAGGTCCCTTCCAAATCAAAGCATTCTGTGAATAATGTGTGGTGCCAAAATTGACGCCTTCTCTTTTAGAATATCTGTAGCGTTTGCTGTCTTCGGGGTTTTGGTCGTCTTTGGACTGTACATTGTTAAATTCCTACCTAATTATTTTGCATAGTTTACAGCTCTTGGGACTAACACAATGTCCTGCTCCTAATCACAGAATGGTGAGGGTTGGAAGGGACCTCTGGAGTTTGTCTTGTCTATCTCTCCTGCCAGATCAGGTTCACCTAGAGAAGAACAGTCCTGTGCAACCCAGAGGGGTTTTGAAGGACTCCGTAGATAGAGACTCCACTACCTTGTTGGGCAGCCTGTTCCAGTGCTCCACCACCCCTGAAAGGAATAGTTGTGATGTATTAAGTCGTTTTAATCACACTAGTGATGAATTTGTGTTTTCATTTTGCTCCAGATTAAGACTTTTAAATTCTGCAAGTATACACATGGAGTAATAAACCCACTTAAACATTTTTGTGCTCTTGGAGTGTAGCTTTCAGAGTTTTTTCTCACAATATTGTTTTGTGCTTGGACAAAACAGAGGGTTTCTTGCTTTTTGGTCTCAGGTTGCACTCAGATTTATCTTGGATATTAGAAGAAACTTCTTCACTGAAAGGGTTCTCAAACCCTGGAATGGGCTCTGCAGGCAGGTGATTGAATCCCCATCCCTGGGGGTGTTTCAAAGACACACAGATGTGGTGCTGAAGGATATGGTTTAGCACCAGCCTTGGTAGAGTTAGAGAATGGTTGGACTCTATGATGCTAAAGGCCTTTTCCAAGAAAAACAATTCTGTGATTCTGATTATGCTCTCATACATTCAGTGAGACAATGAGATTATGTTCAACCTCTCTTAGGCTGAACTTCATTGGACAAAGTTCTGTAAATATCATCCTTTTGTCACAGGATTTATACTTTCTACTACCAGGAGATTTTATGCTTACAGCTGGAACACACAAGAGTGTCTTATCTTACCTCTCTGGGTCTTTTGCAAAGACCATTTCTGTGTATTTTATCTCCCTGTTTGCCTGCCATTTTAGGTAGTATTCAAAGAATTGCTTTGAGTGGCTTAATATTTGTTTGCTTTCTCAGAAATGCTGTCCCAGATTCAATTCAAGTGGTTTCCAGATTAACTTCACTGATACTAAAATCCTTTTTAATTCCACTTCCAAGAGCCAGCAAAACATCACTGAGTCACCGTGTGTGTGTGTCTGAGGAAGCACTGGATTTGATTTCTTGTGTGTGCCTCAATAAAAAGGGAGGTAACAGGAAATTGATGCTGAGCTGGATAGTACTGCAGGTTAAGGTCTTAGCTCTTTCATGGATTTATTGACTGGTTTGAGTTAAAAGGGACCTTCAAGATCATCTAGTTCCAGCCCCCTCACATTGGGCAGGGACATCTTCCACTAGACCAGGTTGCTCAAGGCCTCATCCAACCTGGCCTTGAGCACCTCCAGGGAGGGGGCATCCATGAGCTCCCTGGGCAACCTGTTGCAAGGTCTCACCACACTAAGCATCAAAATTTTTGTCTCTCTCTAGTCTGAATCTCCCTCTTTTAATTTAAAACCATCACCCCTTGTCCTGTCACAGCAGGGTCTGATAAAAGTCTGTCCCCATCTTTCCAATCAGCCTCTTTGAGCACTGGAAGGCTACCAGGTCTCCCTGGAGGATTCTCCAGGCTGACCAGACCCAACTCTCTCTCTGCCTGCCCCCACAGGAGAGGTGCTTCAGCCCTCTGATCATCTTGGTGGCCTCCTGTGGACCCTCTCCAGTAGTTCCATGTCCTTCTTGTTCTGGGGGCACCAGAACTGGATGCAGTACTCCAGGTGGGGTCTCACAAGAGCAGAGTAGAGGGGAGATTCACTTCTCCGGGTCCTGCTTGTCACAGTTGTTTGATGCAGCCCAGGACACAGTTGGCCTTCTGGGCTGCAAACGACTATTGCCGGCTTATGAAGAGTTTGTCATCAACTGGCACTCCCAAGTCCTTCTCCGCAAGACTGCTCTCCTCACCCAGCCTATATTTGTGCTTGGAATTGCCCCAGCCCAGGTGTAGGACCTTGAACTTGGCTTTCTTGAACTTCATGAGGGTGGATAGGATCCACCTCTCCTGCCTGTCCAGGTCCCTCTGGGTGGCATCCCTTCCCTCCAGCATGTCAAGCGGACCACGCATCTTGGCGTCGCACACAAACGTGCTGAGGGTGCGCTCAATCCCACTGTCCACAATTTCTAGTTGTAACTCTGATGTCCTTTCAGAGGTGGAATATTTGGAGTTGTAATTTGCTCAGAGTTTAGAGGATTTTTGGAACCCCACAAGAACGGCATATGGCAAAGGTGTTTTTTTTTTAGCTGCCTGTGTGTGCAGAGCACCCAGCAAAGTTACATAAAGAAATGGATGCAGTCTATTTGCTTTGTGTGTTTGCCTATTTCCTTTTTATTTTCTCTCCAGCTGGTAACTGTGATCTCAGATACAACTCCTTCGTGTGCCTGGGTCAAAGAATGAGTAAGAGCCTGTTAATAGAGGACAGTGGGAGTTGTAGAGAAAGACAGACAGGAATAGAGCTTGCCTGAGCATTTTGCTTTTCAGCTTTGGCAGCTCTCTTAAATGGGCTGAAGGATGAAAATGTTGATACTGGCTCTTGCTCTGGGCAGCTCTGATAGATAGAGGAATAGGCTGCTGGAGTTGGGGCTGTTCAGCCTGGAGAAAAGAAGGTTCCAGAGAGATGTTATAGTGGCCTACCAGTACCTGAAGAGGGCCTACAAGAAAACTGGGGGCTTGTGGTGATAGGACAAGGGGGAATGGATTTAAGCTGGAAAAGGGCAGTTTTAGACTTGATATTAGGGAGAAATTCTTTCGAGTGAAGGTGGTGAGACTCTGAAACAGGTTGCCCAGGGAAGTTGTGGATGCCCCCTCCCTGGAGGTAGAATAGAATAGAATAAACCAGGTTGGGAGAGACCTTCAAGACCAGTTTGGATGAGGCCTTGAGCAACCTGGTCTAGTGAAAGGTGTCCCTGGTCAATGCAGGGAGGTTGGAATGAGATAATCTTTAAGGTCCCCTCCAACCCAAACCATTCTGTGATAGTAAGTAGGTGGGAATGTGATGGTTCCTGAGTGGAAGGCTTTCACAAACTTGAGGATCTGAGATCTCTGGAAGGGTGTGATGTGTGGATTAACCGATGGGGAGTGTTGTGTCATTTGTGGCTGAACACAAGTGTGTGCATTTACCATGCTTCCTGTCTTAACTGTCTAGTGGAGGTTCACATTAACAGCTTGCTGAGTTCATGGAGAACATAACTTCTGAAGATTGTTAAAGATAAATCCTGAATATTCAGAAGAAAGTTATTTGGAATATGTTAGCTAGGGCAGTGTGGATTTTAGGGGAGTTACCCACTATACTTATTATCTTCTGTTTTTTCAGTAGCTGTAGGAATGTGCCAGGCAAAGGAATTCTTTTTGCTTCAGGGGCTGGTACAGAATGTTCTAATGTTCTTTTCTCCTTCTTCTTTTTTTCCCCCTCCCTGCTTTTTTCTAAGCAGGAAGCTAAGGTGTGGATGTACAACATGCAGGCTTCACCTCTGATGTAAAGGTTTGAAAGCATTAGCTTTCAAAATGGTGTTACTTGCACTTGAGTGTTACTGGCCTCCACGTGGAGAGTTAGCAGTGAGCATAACCACTGTGCTGTTGCGTAGCAGGTAGCTTGTACAACCTGCAGAATAGAGATTTTGATTCTTTTATATAACACACACATGCAAATCTCTGCCTGAATGTGTTCTGTGTTGGTTTTGTTCCCCCCCCCTCCCCCCCCATTTTGTGCCTATTGATAATTGTGAGTTTTGTTTTGTTTTGTTTTTAAGGATTGGACCTATCCCATGAGGAGAGAGATGCAGGTATGACACAATTTAATGTATCATTTGAGTCAAAACCTGTAGTGTGTTCAGTTAAAGTGTCTAAAACAGGCCTGGGATCAAAATAAGTCTTTCGGGGTAAAGTGTTAGGCAGCACCATGGGAGGGATGTGTGAGGAGTGAAGATATGCTTGGAACTCTGCCGTGCAAGTACAAAGAAAAAGTGATTTTTGTCCTTCAGAATCCCCACCATGTTGCATTTTTGTCTTTGTTTTTAGGAAATCATTGTTAGAAATGTATTGGAGCTTTGCCTTTTAACTTGAATTTGGTTGGAAGGAAGTGCTCTTCAGCAGGATGGACAACGAAATTTTCCTACCACAATATCACTGAGTCTTTAGATAAGATCAGCAGACTTACATGTCTGTTGGTGGGGAGAAAAATGGCTAAAAATCAGTATTTTCCTGCTGCTAGGACTAGACCACTTGCCATACCTTTATGTCTGTTTTCACAAGAGTGATTTTAGAATTGATTATGACACAATTATACACAGAGTTAACGTCCCCTTTGTGTGGCCTGGGTAAGGTGCAGTGATCAAACTGGAACTCGATCCAAATAAAGGACTTGATTGCTGTTCCAAAGCCAGATCTCCTGCACAAAGATCATGTTTCTTTTAGTTTGCCAAACCAGTTTATTTCCCCCTTGTCCTGTTAGAAATGACACTTGATAACACCTCTCTCACTGCCACGTGAATGACTTGTTCCCGTGGCCGTGCTCTGAGCTGAGAAGGGGATGTATTCTCTTGGTATTAAATGTCTCTTCTTTTGCCTCCTAGGAAATTTTACCTGGGTTATTTTTAGGCCCATATTCTTCAGCTATGAAAAGCAAGGTAGGATTTTTAGAATAACATGAGGAAACTTTGCTGTGCTGTTATCATGTTACTGAAGATGCATTCAAATGTTAGCTTTATAGGTGCAAATCTGCTGGCAGTCCTGAACTGGAACACGGAAGATGCCAGAGAAGCGATACATGCTGCGTTTATGGAGTGGTCTTTTAGCCTACAGCATTATCTGATTTGGGCTGGTGTTAATGCCTCCCCTTTCCAGAGTGGAGCCAGGAGGGGGCGGTTTCTTCTCCCAAAGAGCAAGTGACAGGACAAGAGGAAATGGCCTCAGGTTGCACCAGGGGAGGTTTATGTTGGAACTGAGGAACAATTTCTTCCCTGAAAGGGTTGTCAAGCCTTGGAACAGGCTGCCCAGGGGAATGGTAGAGTCCCTGTCCTTGGAGAGATTTCAAAGCCATGTAAATGTGGTGCTGAGGGACATGGTTTGGTGGTGACCTGGCAGTGCTGGATTAGTGGTTGGACTTGATGATCTTAAAGGTCTTTTCCAACCAAAACAGTTCTATGATCCTAACTACCCCCTCAGGCACCTCCTGGGGCAGTTGCACTTAAAACACTTTGTTTTCCATAATGATCTTGTGACCTAAAGGGTTGCTCCAGGAGAATAATGGAAAAAAGAACCTTGGTTAACTTTTTTTCATGTGGCTTGAAGTGCTGCATGCATTTGTACTGACACATGTACTTTCTCAGTTCAGCTAGTCAGCTTTTACCTACTTGCAAACCAGAGAAAAAGGCAAGTTTGCAGTGACTTCCATACCAGTTGCAATAATTGGGAGGTTTTTGTATTAAAATTGAGTCTTATAGTGAAGTTCAGATAGAGGTTTTTCTTCCCAATCAAGCACTTTATTTCCCTTGCTAAAGTGGTGTTCCTCAGGGGTTAGTGCTGGGTCCGATCTTATTCAATGTCGTCTTTAACAATCTGGATGAGGGGACAGAGTGAACCCTCAGCAAGTTTGCTGGGAAGATTGGCTGATAGGCTGGAAAGCTATGCAACCATTCAGCAAGATCTGGACAAACTGGAGAGCTGGGCTAAGAGGACCCTAAGGAGGTTCAACAGTAGTAAGTGTAGGGCACTGCACCAGTGGAAGAACAACACCAGGCACCAGTACAGATTAGGTATTGACCTGTTGGAAAGCAGCTCCGTGGGGAAGCCCCATGGAGTCCTGCTGGACAGTATGTTATCTATGGGACAGCACTGGGCCCTTGTGGCCAAGAAGTCAAATGATCTCCTGGAGTGCATTAAGAAGAGTTTGGCTAGCAAGTCAAGGGAAGTTCTCCTCCTCCTTTGCTCTGCCCTCATGAGACCACATCTGGAGTATTGTGTCCAGTTTCAGGCTCCCCAGTTCAAGAGAGACAGGGATATACTAGAAAGTGTCCAATAGGGACTACGAGGGTGATGAAGGGACTGGAACATCTGTCTGATGAGGAAAGGGGGAGAGACCTGGGGCTGTTTAGTCTGGAGAAGTCTGAGAGCAGATCTTACTATTGCTTATAAGTATCTGAAGGGTGGGTGTCAAGAAGGTGCCAGTCTCGTTTTAGTGGTATCCTGTGATAGGACAAGGGGTAATGAATATAGACAGGAAGCTCCACCTCAACATGAGGAAAAACTTCTTTACTGTGAGGGTAACAGAGCACTGGAGCAGGCTGCCCAGAAAGGTTGTGGAGTCTCCTCTGGAAATATTCCAAACCCATCTGGATGTGTTCCTGTGTGACCCACACTAAATGATCGTGCTTTGGCAGGGGGTTGGACTTGATCTTAAGAGGTCCCTTCCAACCTCTACCATTCTATGAAAGTGTTGCAATGCGAATCAGAGCTGAGAACTCACAGGTATGCAGTAAAATAAGGTAAATTGCCTCTGCACTGAAGTCAAACACTAAAGACAAAGCTTCTGTCTCTGAATTACCTCAGATTAGATGATTTTACTTTCAAGAGTTTGACTCCAGCAAGAATTTGATGCTAGCTGAGAATTACTGCATCATGTAGGGAATTGCAGTTGGAGGCAAAGTGAAAGGTGGGCAGAGATAAATTGGTTCACTCAATGCTGCCTTTTTTGCCTGCTCTCTGTTATTGTTAGGAATGATTTTGGTTTTGTTTTGTTTTGTTTTTTTCTTTGCAGCTCCTAATGACTGTGCTTTGTTTGCTCCAAAGATGTTCATACTGTGCTTTGAATATTAGAAAAGGAGCTCTGATTTTCCTTGAGGACATGATACAGCCATAGTGTGTATTTAAGCATAGCTTTTCTTTCTATTACTGTGTAACAGTCTTATTTGAACAAACCAAGATTTAGTAAGATTTTAAGCAAGATTTAAGCAGAGATTGAACACATCCAAGTGCCAGGTTCTGCACATTGGCCGCAGCAACCCCAGGCAGTGCTACAGGCTGGGGTCAGAGGGGCTGGAGAGCAGCCAGGCAGGGAGGCACCTAGGGGTGCTGGTTGATTGTAGGCTGAACATGAGCCAGCAGTGTGCCCAGGCAGCCAAGAGGGCCAAGGGCATCCTGGCCTGTATCAGGAACAGTGTGGCCAGCAGGAGCAGGGAGGTCAATCTGCCCCTGTACACTGCACTGGTTAAGCCACACCTCGAGTCCTGTGTCCAGTTCTGGGCCCCTCAGTTTAGGAAGGATGTTGACTTGCTGGAACGTGTCCAGAGAAGGGCAACAAAGCTGGTGAGGGGTTTGGAACACAAGCCCTATGAGGAGAGGCTGAGGGAGCTGGGGTTGCTTAGCCTGGAGAAGAGGAGGCTCAGGGAGACCTCATTGCTCTCTCCAACTACCTGAAGGGAGGTTGTAGACTGGCAGGGGCTGGTCTCTTCTCCCAGGCAACCGACACCAGAACAAGAGGACACAGTCTCAAGTTGTGCCAGGGGAGGTTTAGACTGGATGTTAGGAAGAAATTCTTCATAGAGAGAGTGATTGGCCGTTGGAATGGGCTGCCTGGGGAGGTGGTGGAGTTGCCGTCATTGGAGGTGTTTAGGAGGAGACTTGACGGGGTGCTTGGTGCCATGGTTTAGTTGGTTAGATGGTGTTGGATGATAGGTTGGACATGATGATCTTGAAAGTCTCTTCCAACCTGGTTTATTCTATTCTAATCAAAATGTCTTGTGTTTTCTCTTGTTTTTCCACAGCTACCTACACTTCAGAAACATGGAATAACCCATGTCATATGCATACGGCAAAACATTGAAGCAAATTTTATTAAACCAAACTTCCAGCAGTTATTTAGGTGAGAAATGATGCTAAACATTTTTGTGTTGTCAAAGCTATTTGAACAATGTGCTGAGGTGCAGAAAGACTTAAATCCAAAGCATGAAGTTTATTTATCCTGCTGAACCCCAGATTTAGGCAAGTCTGCAAATGAGAACTACCCACGGAAGTTAGTCCGAGGACAGTTTGTCCTGCTAATAAAACATTTGAGGTGACTTAATCAATATACCTCTGGAAAAGCTGCATAGAGTCCCAGGAAGGAACACTGCTCAGTATTTACACACTTGATTGGAGCAGATGAGTATGTAGTACACTACCTTCAAATAAAGCTGAGGTACCTGTAGTGTGTGGATGTCATCCAGAGGGACCTGGACAGGCTTGAGGTGGGCCCAGGGTAACCATGAAGTTCAATAAAGCCAAGTGCAAGCTCTTGCACCTGGTTTGGGGCAATCTCAAGCATAAATACAGGCTGGGTGGAGAATGGATGGAGGGCAGTCCTGAGGAGAAGAACTTGGGGGTACTGGTGGGTGAAAAGCTGAACATGAGCTGGCACCATGTACTTGCAGCCCAGAGCCTACCCTGTCCTGGGCTGATCCCCAGCAGTGTGGGCAGAAGGTGGAGGGAGGGGATTCTGCCCCACTGCTGAGATCCCACCTGCAGTGCTGCGGCCAGCTCTGGAGTCCTCAGCACAGGAGAGACATAGACCTGTTGGAGCAGAGCCAGAGAAGGCCCCAGCAATGATGGGAGGTCTGGAAGTCCTCTGCTGTGGGGCCAGCCTGAGAGAGTTCGGGCTGTTCAGCCTGGCGAAGGCAGTGCTGCAGGGAGACCTTAGAGCAGCCTTCCAGTATTTGAAAGGAAGGCTACAGAAGACCTAGAGAGTACTATTCTACAAAGGAATGTAGTGACAGGACAAGGGATAATGGCTTCAAACTGAGTTTAGATTAGACATTAGGATTTAGATTTAAAGCTCTTCTTCCCCATGAGAGTGGTGAGCCACTGGAACAGATTGCCTGGAAGTGTTCAAAGCCAGGTTGGATGGGGCCCTGAGCAATCTGGTCTAGTGGAAGGTGTCCCTGCCCACAGCAGGGGGATTTGAACTAGATGATTTTTAAGGTCCCTTCCAAGCCAAACTATTCTTTGATACTGTAGCACCTTTGGATTCCTTCACCTCTGAGAGATGTTTTGATCAGGGGATGTTGGAGAAGGTTATTTATTCGCTTCCTCTTAAGGACAGCTCTGAAGTTTGCTTGATTGAAGAAGTTCTTAGACCAGAAAGTAAAGCCATGCTGGCTTCCATCTGTGGGTTTGGGTGTTGTAGTGGGATTGAATCAGCTGTACAGTGGCAGCAACTTGGTGTTATTGCCTACTCACAAGAGCTGGTTTTGTTGCAGGTATTTAGTCTTGGACATAGCAGATAATCCAGTTGAGAACATAATACGGTTTTTCCCTATGGTAAGTGTCTCTGTGTTGGTGTGAATGGATTGGGAGTGGGGGTGAGAGCAGGAGTTTTCTGAACTTTAGGATATCCACCCTGAGGCACCTGGAAGGACTGTGAACTCTCAAGTGACCTTATTAATGCTACTTTAAGTGTAATTAACCTCTTTTTACGGGTATAGAAATTGAGGCAGTGTTGTAAGAGCTGTATATTCTTATAGTCTCAGCAAAAAGGAGGAAAACCAAAAAGGAAATTAGTAAGGACTGGTCTCAGACCAAAGAAATTAGGTCATGGGAGAGTGCTGGAGAACTTTGCCCCCTAGGAAACTCATTCTTTGAGCTCAAGAGTATTTACATCTCTGGTATCAAATGCTATTCACTATGTATCAAACAAATTCAACAGTAAATAGTAACCAGTTGTTGTAAGTTTGTTTCACAGCATCTCCAAACATTTGGTGTAGAGGAATTAAAAAGTAACTTCAAATTAAACAGTGCCTGTGACATACTGACCTTTGAAATAGATTAAGCCTCTAGTTTTGAGCTCGAGTTTGTGTCTTTATTTTATATTAGTTTGCAACAGTGGAAAAGGTTTTTCCTCCTCAAACCCAAACAAACCAGCATGAAGAAACCCAAATAAATCCCAAACCCCACCAAAGAGATCTTCTGGCTTCCCTGTCTGTGGCAGAGGTGCTCATGCTTTGGCAGAGCAAGGGGGACAAATCAGCTGGCAGCTTGCAGCCTTTTTTTAAACATATGTTTTGAAGTATAAATGCTTTTGGTCAGGGGATGTTCACTTGCTTCCTCATAAGGACAGCTCCAGAGTTTGTTTGTTTGTTTGGAGAAGTCCTCAGACCAGGAAGTAAAGTCAGGGGTGTCCCTGCCCATGGCAAGGAGCTGGCCCTGGATGATCTTTGAAGTTCCTTCCAGCCCAAACCATTCTGTGATTATAGTGATGCAGTGATTGTAGACCGGACGCCCAGACTTCTATGCATTTTTGTTTCTGGCTTTGCAAGAGTTTTTCACTGACAATTTTATGGGGAGTTAAATGTGTGTGTGTGGGGGGAAACTGAACTTTCTCTCACTGCCACAAATGCCCAGAAGAAATAGAAATGTCCAGTTGAAGTGATGCCTAGGTCTGTATAAACAACGTGTCGTTGTCACCGTGTATGAAGACTGATATCAAAATTCTACCCAGCTATAGAATGTAACATCTAAAATAATCTGAAACTTTGAACCTTGTCATTTTATTGTGGTGGTTTTTTTTTTTTTTCTTTTTAGACTAAAGAATTTATTGATGGAAGTTTACAAAGTGGAGGTAAAACCCTAATAACTTTTCCCCTTTATTTCCTGCTACATTGTTGTTAAAGCTTTAAAACTAGCTTAGTGGTAGAGGCTCTTGAGTGTGAGGCTTTCTTGAATTTGGGGGTTTCTTGGAGTTTACTTGAATTAGACAAGTTCAGAGCAAAGTGTTCTTCTTTCCTTCTGCTTCTGACTGGAAAACAAATCCTTTTGCAGCTCTGCAGTATTTTTCACTTTAAACACAACTGTGTTCTCTGTACCAGTGATTTTTGTCCCCGTTTTGTGTAGGGCCTTAAACCTGTGTTGTAGTCCTAAAACGTAGATTCTGCTACTCAAATCCTCAGAGGAGCAGGAATCCATGTATCCCAGGGCAGCAATGGACAGAGCAGTAGGTAGTAATCTAGAGTGTGGTAAGACACTATTCTTAAGATATACCTTGCTGCTGTGTAGCTCTCCATATATGGGAAAAAAATAGATTTTAAAAGAGTTTTCTTCAGTCTGTCCAAGTGTGGTTGTGGCTTTTTTGCCTTCTCAGGAAAAGTTCTTGTCCATGGAAATGCAGGGATTTCTAGAAGGTAGGAAATTATCCATGCTGTTTATTGGCTTATTCTATTATTATTTTAAGCCAATGAAAAGACATTTTTATTAATTTATTTATTTGTTTCCTTTCAGTGCTGCCTTAGTTATTGCATACATAATGGAAACATTTGGGGTGAAGTACAGGTAAGAACAGTTCTTGCTGCCTAACTACCAAACAGGAGTTCTTGCTGCCTGACTAACAGTAGTAGTTAACAGTTGTTAACCATTTGTCTGAGAGAGTATTTCAGTACAGCCAGAAGTCTGATGCCTCTGTAGGTATTCATCTTTTCCTTCAAGTGTGTAAATGAAGAATCAGTTTGGAGAGAACATAAACATTTATTGACCCTCAGAAGCCAGTTGTTACCTGCTGAGATTAAGTGAAGACTTCAACGTAGGGTAGATCGTCCCATCTCACTTCCTCCAGCTTTATTTACATTCTTCCTTTAGGAATAAATAGTTACCTTCTGCTCATGGGAGCAGGATCCCAGCCTACTCAGATTGATGCTGTGCTGTAAAGCTATAGGAGAGCCCTGAGAGGCTGGTTTTAAGTCACTGAAAACAGGCCAGCAAGCTGAGGAGTGGAGCTGGGGGTGGGCAAACGTTTTACAACTTCTCCTTATTTTGCTCAAACAATTCATTACACAAACCAGTTTAGAGGAGAACTTGGAGGCTGTCTATTTCCTAAGAACTGACAGGAGGAAAAGCCACAGAGTCTTTTGTCATAGCCTGTTTCCCACGAAAGTATTTTCTCCTTCTCTTTCTAAGGGATGCGTTTACTTATGTTCAAGAAAGAAGATTCTGTATTAATCCTAATGCTGGTTTTGTCCATCAACTTCAGGTGACTTCTTTTATTACTGGTCATAACTCCAAAGCTATTTGATGATTCATCTTCCTGCAAAACAGCTGTTTCTACTTAAGCTTAACATTTACTGTAAGAATGTGGTTCAAGTTAATGTCAGGAGCTATAATGGAGCTTGGGAGGGAGATGAGTGGGTATCCTGGTTCCTTAGGTGTTAGACAAAACAAAGCCAGGAATGGAGGAGACATAAAACCCCTGGTTTGTGCAGTAATCAAGAGGCTCTGAAACAGGCTAGCTGGGGATAAGGAAACTGCAGCATAACTGTGTCACACACCAGTGATGCTTCCTGACACTTGCATTCCTAGGTGATGGAATTCACAGGTCTAGAACAGCCAACAGTGATACTGTGAAGTTGCTTTGTCACAGTCCATGAGTCTGCTGGGTGGGCAAACATCGGAACAGTGTGTTGAAACAAACTTGCAGTGTCTCTGTTGTTACTTAGGTGGCTGGCAGCTAGATGATTCAGTATCTCTTGAGTTTGTTTGTTTATTTCTAAAGTAACTCATGTGAGGAGTTGCTGTGTAGCCCTGGAAGTGTGACAGGCCACTAAAACAGAAGGTCAAAGCCATCTCTTTGTAACAAATGTCTGAAGCACTGTATTCTAGGATTGGTTTGTTCCTATTGAGTTGCCTTCTGCAAGCAACAAGTTCTCTGAAGGTTCTCACAGAACTGTTTAAATGGAAGTTTACTTTTCCTTAATGCCATTTTTTGGTCACCCTCTAAGTTTTCTTTTGCTCTGTTGTCTTCTTCACGGCAGAGTCAAAAAGAACCCTCTTCCTCTAAAATGTCTGCCCTCCTCGACGACACTCTCTAAGCAGTCTTAGGGAAATCTGAATTAGTCTTCAACTTCACCATGAGGGATGGTAGCATAATAGAACTACTGAGGTTGTCCAGCTGCTCATCCAGAAGTCACAATCCCAACACTACTGCTAAGCTCCTACCACTAAACCACATCCCTAAGCACACGTGCCCCTGAGGGATGGTGACTCCACCACCTCCATGGGCAGCCTGTTCCAGTGCCTGATAACCCTTTCTGTGAATAAATTTTTCCTGGTATCCAACCTGAACCTCCTCTGGCACAACTTGAGGCTGTTTCCTCCTGTCCTGAGGTACCGGAACAGGTTGCCTAGAGAAGTTGTGGATGCCTTAACCCTGGAAATGTTAAGACGGGTTGGATGGGGCCTTGAGCAACCTGTTCTAGAGGGTAGCTGTCCCTGCCTGTGGCAGGGGGATTGGAACTAGATGATCTTGAAGGTCCTCCAACCCAAACCGTTCTATGATGTGATTCTATGATCCTTACACAGCAGCATGCCAAACGGATAGCAATATATATTAAACTTTTTCAGGAATATGAAGCCATCTATCTAGCAAAATTAACCATCCAGATGATGTCACCACTGCAGCTGGAGAGATCCCTTTCGGTTCCACCTGGCACTACAGGTCAGAAGCCTTTACTCTTGTGTATGATGCCACCTGTCTCACTGGGTGTAGTGAAGGCACTTTTGCCTTTCTGGTGCTCAAACTCCAGTGTGCAGTACCTAAGTGTTCTGTTCTCTGGCTAAAACTTCCCTGTGGTGTCCTTCACCTTGCCCCTTCTCCCTGCCCTTCAAAACCCACAAATTCCCCAGAGGCATCAAGAGGAGCAGGGTGAAAGCAGCCAATGTTCATGACATTGCTGCTGCCCTTAAAATTCAGGTGATTGCCTAGGAAAGGAAGTTTTGCTGCATCTTTAAACGGGTAACAGGAGATCAGGGCACATAAAAGATGTTACCTTGATCATCTAGATGTGAGCCAGTAGCAACTCCAGCTAAAGGTCAGTGAAAATGGAGTTTGGGAGGAGGTGCAGAAGGGAGGTGCAAAAAATGGTGGGTTCCAGAGAACTGCTTTTCTTTGTGGAGAACTGAGGGAAGAAAAGTGCTGCCACCAACTGGCTGTCCAAAACCTGAGTGTCTTCAGAGGGTAGAGTCTTGTTATTGACTCTTCTTGCAAGGAGATAACAACAGCTGCCCTGTAGCCCTGCTCACAGCTGACCTTGTTCATCTGAGTCCTCCTTTCTCTTGTAGGAAGCTTGAAGCGAATGCATGAGGAGGATGAAGAGCTTGGAACCATGCAAGTGGCAGCAGCACAGAATGGATGATACCTGAGGACAAGCATTAGTGGTACTGCAAGTTCCTGCCAAGAAAGGTGAAGAAAAATAGGGAAAAAAACAAACAAACAAAATTAAAGCAAAATGATGAACTCTCTCTCTCACACACACAGAGCTTCTTTTCAATTACATGTTGCTTTCAGATGTAAATCTGCCTCTGCAACACACTAAGCATCATTTTTAAGATGTTGGACTTCTTGAATGACTAGATGGCACTGATTGTTTTACTCCTTTTTTACACTTTACAGTTTTATTCTAAACCAAGATTTTTTGGACTTGCAAAGAGGTATTATTGCAATAATGCACTTTTCATACTTGAAATTTCTTTATTTGTATGATATAAAGTTATTACTTTAAACAAAAATGCAAGCTGGGGGGGGATTTGTTTATAAAGTTATTTGTGTAATTTATAACAAGAGACTTTAGTAAAGAAAAAGTTTGCTAAAACTCATCTTGTTCTCAGTATGTATCATGGTGGTGCTTGTGGAAAGGTGCTGCTGCTGACAGCTGAGCAACAGCAGTGACCTCATCAGTACTGAAGTCTGTGCCTTGTCTTAAAGCCTCATATCCACTGAATTCTTTTGATACTGACACTGAGTCAGAATCATTTTGGCTGCAAAAGACCTTTAACATCATTCAGTCCAACCATTAGCTGAACCAAGTCTGGTGCTAAACCACAGAATCACCAAGGTTGGAAGAGACCTCAAAGATCATCAAGTCCAACCTGTCACCACACCACTAAGCCATGGCACCAAGTGCCATGTCCAATCCCCTCTTGAACCCCTCCAGGGACGGGGACTCCACCACCTCCCCGGGCAGCCCATTCCAATGGTGAATGACTCTCTCAGTGAAGAACTTTCTCCTCACCTCCAGCCTAAACTTCCCCTGGCGCAGCTTGAGACTGTCCTCTAACCATGTCCCTCAGCACCACATCTCTGCCTCTTGAACACCTCCAGGGATTGAGACTCTACCACTTCCCTGGGCAGCCTGTTCCAGGGCTTGACAACCCTTTCAGGGAAGAAATTTTTCCTTATGTCCAAACTAAACCTCCTTGGCACAATTTAAGGCCATTTCCTCTTGTGCTACCACTTGTTCCTTGGGAGAAGAGACCAACCCCTACCTGGCTCCAACCTCCTTTCAGGGAGTCAGAACAAAAAGGTCTCCCCTCAGCCTCCTTTACTCCAGGCTAAACAGCCCCAGTTCTCTTCACAAGACCTGTGCTGTAGACCACCTGAGACCCCGCTAAGACAAAATACTGATCTAAAAACCTCACCTTGTTTTATACAAGTTAGAACTTAAGAGTCCTGATTAACTGCTTAATAAAATAGTTATGTGCTGAACTAATATAGCAGCTACCAGTTTTACATACATCAAAGCTGAATTAGATAGCATTAAAAAGCTGCTTGTTAAATTGGTCAGAGGCTGATTGCAGTTGAGGAAACCAGTATGGCACATCTCTCTGCTAGCCTAGTGCAGCTGCAAACTGCTATTTAAGGAGTTGTTGCCCTTAAGACAATGGTTTGCATCATCTGAGGTAAAAATTGGGTTGGTGTTTCAAAAACTGAGGCCTTAAGTGCCAGCTTGGGTGTAGAATGCTGGGGGTTAGAAGAGACCTCTAGAAATCATCCAGTCCAACCTCCTTGCCACAGCAGGCTCATCTAGGGCGTGCCACACAGGAATGCATCCAGGTGGGTTCAAAATTTCTCTAGAGAAGGAGACTCAGCAGCCTGCTCCAGGGCTCTGTCATCCTCACAGTAAAGAAGTTTCTCCTCATGCTGAGGTGAAACTTCCTTTGTTCCATCTTACACCCATTGTAGAGACCTAAATGATCCACCCCAGCTCTTCTAAAGCATTGGAGTCAATTAAGATCACACTAAAGTTTTCCAGCTGGGAATTCTCCAGGCAGTTTGTGCAGGTTTAATTCTTGTTCCTTCTCAGCAGCTCAGTGATAACCACTGGTTGTGCAAGCACATCCTCAGCTCTGCATCTCAGCTTTGTTTGCCAGCTCAGCCTGCTGCATCAGAGAGTGAAATGATGGCTCCTCTAGAGCTTGCAGGTGAGTGCGTGAATGAATGGTAAAGCTGTGAGAAGAAATTGTCTTTGGGAAATCTGAGCTTGTACTTTGGAGTGTTTTAACACTCCTAACTACAGACAGGTGGGCTCAAGAGAGCGGAGTCCAGCTCTGTCCTGTACTTTGATCTCATAGAATCACAGAATAGGTTGGGTTGGAAGAGAACTTACAGCTCATCTAGTTCCAACCCCCTGCCGTGGGACACTAGACGAAATTGCTCCAAGCCCCATTCAACCTGGCTTTGAACACTTCAGGCTTGGAGCCTCCACAGTTTCTAGCACCTCACCATGCTCGTGGGGAAGAATTTCCTCCTAATGTCTAATCTCAGTTGAGCTTCTTCCAGTTTGAAGCCATCAGCCCTTGTCCTGTCACTCCATGCTTTTGTAAAAGTCCCTCTTCAGCTCTCCTGCAGCCCTCTTCAGGTACTGGAAGGCTGCTCTAAGGTCTCCATGGAGCCTTCTCTTCTCCTGGCTGAACAGCTCCAACTCTCTCAGACTATCTTCATAGGAGAGATGCTCCAG
This sequence comes from Picus viridis, assembly GCA_033816785.1. Lineage (NCBI taxonomy): Eukaryota > Metazoa > Chordata > Aves > Piciformes > Picidae > Picus > Picus viridis. Next base: position 33,922,793 of record CM066585.1, on the reverse strand, counting down.
CCCTCTGATCATCTTCATGGTTCTCCTCTAGACCTGCTCGAACAGTTCCATGCCCTTATTTTGTTGGGGCTCCCAGAGCTGGATGCAGCACTGCAAGTAGGGTCTCAGCAGAGCAGAGCAGGAGGCTGTTTGGGTGGCCGCTGGCTTCTGTCATCCTCAAAATGGGCAGCCTGTGCTGAGAGGGACCCTCTGAGGGCAAATATTTTCATTTTTACAGGCACAGATCTAAACAGTGCAGCCATTTTTGTTCTGAGAATTTCCTTTGATGCTGCCTTTCGTTGGAGGATGGTCCAGAAGCTTGTTTACCTTGTAGGAGTTTCTGCCTCACTTTGTATATTCAAGGCAAGTTCACAGTATCACAGTATCACCAAGGTTGGAAGAGACCTCGAAGATCATCGAGTCCAACCTGTCACCACAGACCCCATGACTAGACCATGGCACCAAGTCCAATCCCCTCTTGAGGAGGGAGGACATTGCTGCCCAGAGAGAACTCTCCTGCCCACTGCAGGCTTGAACTCGCGACCTTCCCAGTAAGAGTCTTACATGCTACCAACTTAGCCACATGGTCCCCACGCCTGTGACTTGCTGAGCTTTGCTTAGGCATTGATCCAGTCTTTGCTTAGTTGCTGATCCTCTGCCCTATATCCTTTGAAGCCTCTTACAGTTTGCTGAGGGGAAGTCTCTCCACTATGAGCTCTTGGCCTTAAGTCAGGAAACCTGGGTAAGGCTATGTAGCCTCACAGTCCTTTCAGTCATAGACTGTGAAGGTCCCAGAGTGCTGCATGAAGGCAGAGATCACAGCTTCAGTGGAGCTTAACGAGAGTTCAGCAGCACTGCTATCTGTCTTCTGCTGCCTACATCAGTACTGGAACAGTGAAAATTCTTTTAAAATACACAGGATCATGGAATTATTTCAGTTGGAAAATACCTTTTACATTGTTGAGTCCAACCATTATCTAACTCTATGAAGTCTGCTGCTAACCCATGTCCCTCAGCACATCTCTTAAACACCTCCAAGGATGGTGATTCAGCCACCTTCCTGGGGAGCCTATTCCAGGCCTTGACAATCCTTTGGGGAAGAAAGTTTTTCTCATGTCCAACCAAAACTAAACCCAGTACTTCGAGGTGTGGCCTCACCAGTGCTGAGTACAGGGAGACCATCACCACCCTGGTCCTGCTGGCCACCCTATTGCTGATCCAGGCCAGGATGCTGGTGGCCGCCTTGGGCACCTGGGTATGCTGCTGGCTCATGTTCAGCCCAATGTCAGTGAACACCCCCAGGTCCTTTTCCACTGGGCAGTTTCCAGTCACTCTCCCTGGAGTGCTCATGGGCGTGACCCAACTGCACATGGCCCTGTTGATCCTCAACCCACTGGCCTTGACCCATCAGAGGAACCTGTCCAGGTCCCTCTGTAGAGCCTCCCTACCCTCAAGCAGATCGATGCTCCCTCCCAGCTTACTGTCATCTGCACAGTGTCTGAGTGTGCCTTGATTCCCTCATCCAGATCATCAATGCTTTAGTTGGAAGACTTTCAGCTCAAGGAAAAGATGTGTGACTGTTCCCTCCTTCAGAACTCCAGCTCATCAAGGTTCAGCTGACTGGCTCAGCGTGCTGTGCTGGTTTCATGGTTGCAGGCTCTATTAGCTGACTCTCTTTAGAAGAATGCTTCTGGAGTTCTTGGGAAATGCAGTCTGGGATGTCTCACAGCTTACCCACGAAGCTACCACAGGGCTGCAGTGGGGTCTGTGGAGGTTTGTCTCTCTTGCAATGTTCACCAAATGCTCACAGCTACAAGCTGCTGCTGAAACAAGGGTGGGAACCAGAGGAAAAAAGTGCACTAAATGGCTTTGTTTCAGCTCCCTTGGGAAGGGTGAAGAGATGAAACAGATGGAAGAACACTCTTGATTCATCTAACTATCCCCTGCCAGAGAGGCTTGTTCATGTCTAGTCTGGTTCTGTTATCTCACCAGGGTCCTGGTGCTTCCCTGGGGAGAGTGTTTCACAAACTAACAAGCTTCATGACTAATGATTTTCCACCAATCTTAAGTTTTTCATGCCATTACCCCCTGCTGATGCCTCCTACAGTCATTCTGGTCTGTCTGCCTGCTGCCTGCAGATAACAGCCTCTTGGATCCTAAGGGATTCTGAGCTTAGTTTTCCTCATTTATCCATTATTAAGCCTTTTATATAAAACTTCTTGACATCTGTCTCACTCAGCTCACTGCCAGCAGGTATTTCAATTACTGTTCACTTTCTGGACTTAAACCAAAGGTGATAATTGGCCTTGGAGGAGCAGCACAGGTTGAACTTTCTCCCTTCTTCAGGCCCAGACCTCTAGTTGCAGGAGCCAGATCTTTAGAGGATGTACAGCTGTATGTTAAGGAGCTGATGATGTTCCATTTTCCAGCTTAGGGGAAGCAGAGTGAAGGAGCTGGAGATCTGCTGCTCATCAGGGGAGAGCTGTTACTCTAGAAGTGAAATCCCAAGGAGGAGGCAACATTAAGCATCTGGAGAAGTTGACAGTTATGTATGGTTGATTTCTGGGCTTTTGGGAGACGTTTTTGTGGCCTTCAGTACTTAAAAGGCATGAGAAGAAAGATGGTGGCAGACATTGGAGTAGGGCCTTTTGTGATAGGACCTTTGTCCTGTGATGGGTTTAAACTGAAAGAGGAAACTTCAGACTAGAGAGAAGGAAGGACTGTTTGACACTCAGCGTGATGAGACCCTGTCCCAGCTTGCCCAGAGATGTGTTAGGTGCTGCATCCCTGGAACCTTTCCAGGTCAGGTTGTTTGGGGCTCTGAGCAGCCTGTTGTAGTTGCAGATGTCCCTGCTGACTGCAGTGGGCTTGGACTAGATGACCTTGAAAGGTCCCTCCCAACCCAAACCATTCCATGATTCTAACAGGATCCTTGGTTCTGTTCTCCCATGGGTCTTGCTCTTTCCTGTTGAGGCAACTGTACTGCAAATAAATTAAGAGGGCTTCTTCAGGAGATGCGTGGTGTATTTTCATACCACCAGCTGCTGCTAAATGCTGGGCGTTGTGGCATTTTCCTGGTTCCTGTGAGCTGTGCCTGTTTAAAACATGGGTACTTGTGTCCTAGGTGCTTCTTCCAGCTGACTGGGACAGGCCCGAACCCACAGCAATATTTATCTTGGGTAGTATCAGCTCAGCAGCATCTGTCCAGTTCCTACCCTTTCCTCATGGAGAAGACCTTACTCAGAGCCCAGCCTTCCTCCTGGGAGTTCCTGCCAGCTCAGGTGTGACACAGCATGACACCACCTCTCCTGTCAACCCAGAGCTGCTGTAACTGCCATTTCCATCTGGGTGTAGCCTGCCAAGGGTGGGAATGTCACCTCTGGCACAGGACAAAGAGTTCCTCCTAGCTATGGAGATGCTGATGAGATGATTCCACCCAGCAGAGGCATTGTCATGCAGCCATAAAATCCAAAGCTTTCAGCCCAATTGATTTGGTTTACAATGACCTAAGATGGGCACACAATCACCTGCTCCTCACTCCTGATCTTTTCATTAACTCTTAACGAGGGCCTGAAGCTATTTAGATAGTGGAGATATCGCAGAACTTAAACAAACCACTTTGAGTTAGGGGAAGTTCAGAATTAAACAAACACTGTGAAAGGCAAGAAAATCCACCTCAATTATTTGAGCACATCAGAAATGAGTAGCTGATTTTATACAATTAGTTCAGAGTTGGGGCTCAAGAGCCACTTGGATCTTTTGTCAAGGGCAGCTCAGCTCTTCCCTCAGGGATGTTCTTCCCCTAAGGAAATGTGGTGCAAAAGGCAGGGGCACAAGTGGGTTAGAAACCTACCTGGTTTTGAGACCTGCAAGTGCCAGACTACATCCTGCTGCCGGCAGCTCAGGGCTTGTGTCCATGTCTGAGCAATCCAGGTGTTGGGATGCACACCTCTGCTTGGAGGAGCAGCGCTTGGGCTGGAGTTTGTCCCTACAGAAGAAAGCTCCACCATCAGAATGAGCCAAGAGTGCCCTTTGAAGACTGGATTCACAGAACCTATCCTTGCAAAGATGAAAACATACATGCTTAAAATCAATGAGTCAAAACATCATTTTCAAGTCCAGGGAACAGAAAACAAAAGGTATGTGCAGCAGGTGCTGCTGAAGGACGCCAGGTCTGTGCTGACTCCATCCCCACCACTAGGCACAATGCAGCCACATGGAAACCAAACCAGGCATGTTTGACAACTTTCATTTATTCAGCTTAAACAAAGATAATTTGTATTTCTCCTTTAAAAATAATCAATAAATAAACCAAACATCACCAGAGTGAGCAGAGTTCCATCAGGAACATTCCATAGAACCCCCACCCCAGCTTGAAGTAGCTCTCCACACCACCATGAAAGAACTTTTTGTAAGGCCGTGGCTGGTCACAATCCAGACCTTCACCTCTTGATAATGCCCTATTCAGGGATGGAGCATTTGTCACACAAGACACCACTGTTGGAGCCCTGGCTTTGTACATTAATTCGCCTGCCAGCACTGGCAAAGTGCTCAAATCGTGTATCCAGCCTCACAGCAAGAGGGAGCCCTCAGGATGGACATTTCTCTAATGGTTTGCAACACTGCTTGGCTATTTCTCTGCTGGTTTGGAATGTGTGGCCCTCAGGAGATCCAGTAGAGCGAGCTGGCTGGTGCTCTGTGAAGGTGGATCCTTTGCTGCCCATCCCAACCACATTCCCATGGATTAGAAGACAATTCCACTCCAAACTGGGTGTATTCTCCATCCAGCATCCCAGTTCTCAAGTTACATTTGCCCTGTTGCAAACCAAAGCATCACAGAATCATTCAGGTTGGAAAAGTCCTTTAAGATTGGTTTGGGCTGGAAGAGACCTTTCAAGCTCATCTAGTCCAACCCTCAAGTCAACATCTTCAACTAAAGCAGGTTGCTCAGAGCCCCAAACCACTTGACCTGGAATGGTTCCAGGGATGGGGACCACTGGGATGTTCTTTAGTCAGACAAAAAATTATCCTGAAAACAAAGTCATCAGCTAAAGTGCAGGAGCCCTGCAGTGAGAAGGACACATCCAGTTTAAGACCCAGAACATAAGCTGTTAGCCCATAAGGATTCACTCCTACCTCAGAAACAGTGACAGATTTGGTTGTGGAAGGTTGTGCCTATAAAAACTTCAGGTACATGAAGATCAGCAGCACTTTCAACCCAATTTAATCACTGGATCTCATGGACAGAACAGGACCAGAGCTGGTTCTACCCATGAACCATCCCCGCCCAAGCTATGTCACCCTTCCACAGAGCCCAGACAGCACAACCATCCCACGGGCTGGACTTTGGCTACCAAGAAAAGAAGCCCAAACCTTTAGAAAAATACAAGGTGAGAAAAGATTTGAGATAAAAAATATAGACCTTTGGTTAAAAACCATCCCTGTAAGAGTCCTTTGTAACCAAACTAGAACCAAATTAAGCTCCACTTAGACTAAAGAGCAGTAAAAATTAGTTCTAAGCGCTGATTTCCTAACCTGAAGGACCCTTCTAAAACATCAGTGATTATTGGGGGTTTTTTAATCAGGGTTTAGACATTTGATGTTATTTATAGGGATCAATGAAATCTGCAGCAATAAACTAGAGAGTTTTTCCACGAAGAGAACGTTTGTCACACGAGCTTCTCCACCAGCAGTCTGTACCAAAAGGACTACAAGTCCTTAGTTAAAGAACCGTTGAAACATGTAATTCTCTTCGGACACCGAATAGCCAAACTTCTTGTAGAAGTCCACGTTTTTGGGCAGACATTCCAGGGTGATTTTGTAACAGTTCAGTCTCTTACTCAGCAGCGTCAGGGTGGACGTTAATCTGAAGGAGAGAAAAGCAGCAGTTCAATGGAAGGATGGGATCGGTTCGCGGTTCAGTGGCTCAACACCAGCGCCTTACGGCACTCTGCGTTTTACTGCACCACAGGGCAAGCTGCTGTCCCAGGTAAAGAGCGAAACATCAGAGAATCTTAGGCTGGCTTGGGTTGGAAGCTTATCATCTAGTCTGAGCCCACTGCAGTCAGCAGGGACATGCACCTACAGCAGGTTGCTCAGAGCCCCAGACAACCTGACCTGCAATGGTGGCAGGGATGGGGCATCTACCACCTCTCTGGGCAGCCTGGGCCCAGAGCATCAAAATTTTCTTCTTTCTCTCCACAATTCCAACTGTCTCAGCCTGGGCTCACAACAGAGGGCTGTTGCCTCCTCTGACCCCTGTCCAACAGGTCCATGTCTCTCCTGTGCTGAGGACTCCAAAGCTGGACCAATCACTGCAGGTGGGGTCCCAGCAGAGAAGAGGGGCAGAATGCCCTCCCTCCACTTGCTGCCCATATTGCTTTGGATGCAGCCCAAGACAGGGTTGGCTATGGCCACACAGTGCCAGCTCATGTCCAGCTTTTCACCCATCAGCACCCCAAGTCCTTCTCCTCAGGACTGCTTTCCAGTCCTTCATCCCCCAGCTCGTGTTGACAGCAGGGGACTGCCCCAACCTAGATGTACCAGCACCTTCCAGCCCATTCCACGTGACTGATACGAGAACGTCAGCACTCATGCTGCCAGCTAGTGCTGCCTTCTGGCTAAACTCCTTTCACACATTTGCATGGGGAGGACCCAACCTGCAGAGAAAATCCTGCTCTGTGAGCTGTCTTTGTTCATAGCATAAGGTGAAGGGACAGAAACCAGATGTTGAATGACAAAGGCGATGAAATACTCACAGTTTACCAAGCTGCCTTCCTCTGCACTCCCTGCTTACTACGACGTCTTCTATCCTTCCCCTCTGAAATCACAGAGGTGTTAGTCAAACAGAGCACTGTTGGGTGAGCTTCTGCTCTACCTTTCACCCTCAGTTTTTCTCTTTTTCTATTTAGATCCAGCTCCTCCAGTGGTCAACACACAGTGTTGACAGCGGTAACACCCCTTCCAGCAGTCAGCAGGAACTGCAGTCCTACCCCAGCTCTTCCCTGCCAAGGGGTTTGTATCTCTCCAGCTCCCTGTTTTCACACATCTAGCTGGGACTCCACACCAGCAAGACCCTCAGCCATCTGCTTCACCAGAACCACGTCTGACTAGGTCTGGAAGGACAGGACAGACTCAGATTGCTCATTTTCCTCAAGAAAAGCCAAAAGCTTCCTTTTTGCTGAGCACCCAAGGATGGGAGATACTTTTCAAGTGCCTTTACAAGGTAGCTCATCACACAGTACCACATCAAAATGACGTCAGGGGAGAGGATCCTTTTCCTGCAGCGAGAGAATTTACCTTTGCACAGGAGTGAGTGAACTTGTGTTCTATCACCAGGGTTGCCGTAGCAACAATCTGGCCAAGGTTGGTGTCTTCTACGACAGTAATGTAGTAATCTCCGGATCTCTTCATGTGCTCAAAGGTTTCTGTGGGAGCAGAGAGAGAGCAGAGCATCAGCTGCAACCTCAGATGAAATTGGTGTCAAGTCAAACACTCAGAACAGGTTCTGAATGCATATCACTGCACAGGGTTCAGCATTGTTCTAGGGCAAAAAATAAGCTCCTCTTCTACAAAGGCAGGCTGAGAGAGTTGGGGTTGTTCAGCCTGCAGAAAAGGCCACAGGGAGACCTTCTGATGGCCTTCCAGTACCTGAAAGGGGTCTACAGGAAAGCCATGGAGGGACTTTTTACAAGGGCTTGTAGCACTAAGTCAATGGGAAGTGCTTTTAAACTAGAGGAGGGTAGATTTAGATTGGTCATAAGGAAGAAATTATTTACTATGAGGGTGGTGGAACACTGGAACAATGTGGAGGCCCTACCCCTGGAAACATTCAAGGTCAGACTTGATGGGGCTCTGAGCAACCTGATGTAGTTGCAGATGTCCCTGCTTACTGGAGTGGGGTTGGACTAGATGACCTCTAGAGGTCCCTTCCAACCCAGTGCATTCTGCAATTCTGTGAAAATCCCAGAAGCTGGAAGCCCCAGAGACAGACCAAGCAGACAGAAGAAAAAGCAGAAATTAAACAAAATCCTTTGCCTCCGCTGCCAAGAGAACCCTCCATTCCCAGAGTCCCTGCAGATGGGCACTATGACAGAGCTGGCACCATTTCCAAGTCATCTTAAATCTCAGACAAACCAGTGAAGGAAGCTCAGGACACTGTGGAGGAATAGTCAGAGACCTCTGCCTCGCTACAAGTGCTGCAAAAACTCAACCAGAACCAGCCATTTCCCCTCTATCAGGTACCTAAAGCTCAGCCTCAGAAGCAGGAATACAATTCAGGCCTGCTTCAGCCAAGATGCCCTCCAGGATACCTCAACTGGATCCAGCACTGAGTGCCAGAGGCTGCCTCAGGGGAGCTGAGCTAATAAATCCCTCTGGCATCAGGCAGTCAGGAGACTCACACCCAAGCAGCTTTGCCATCAGTATCCTCTTGTTCCCAACAACCACTATGGAAATGACAAGAAATTATGATCTACTCACTGATGAACTGCTCTGGGCTTGCAACTCCAGTTTCAGTCAGCTGACCCAGAACCTTAAAAAAGCCTGTTGTTAAAGAAGAGGGGGAGAAACAAGTATCAGTCAAGGACAAGATGCACAATTAGCTCCAAAGAGCACAGATGGCTGTTTAGAGAGAACATCCCCCTGGCCAGCAGGATCTCTGTGCTCAGCACTGGTGAGGTCACACCTTGAATACTGAGTTGGTTTGGGCCCATCACTCCAACAAGGACATTGAGATGCTGGAGTGAGTCCAGAGAAGTATAGCAAAGCTGGTGAAAGGTCTAGGAACAGGTCTGGTGAGGAGCAGCTGAGGGAACTGGGGTTGTTCAGCCTGGAGAAAAGGAGGTTGAGGGGAGATCTCACTGCTCTCTGCACTTCCTGAAAGGAAGCTGGAGTGAGGTGGGGATTGGTCTTGTCTCACAAGGAGTAAGACAAGAGGAAACGGTCTCAAACTGTGCCAGGGGAGGTAATCTGTTCTGGATGGTCCTGCTTTAGCACAAGGGTTGAACTAGATGATCTCCAGAGGCCCCTTCCAAGCTCCCCCAGCCTGTGAATGTGTGAAAATGAGCAATCCTCAGCTATACAGAGATCTTGTAGAAATACGTGTTATCCAGTTCAGCACCCAGCTTTACTTTGTGCTGGTCAGTAGACAAGATTCTACCTCGATTTAAATCAGCAGTGCAAAGTGGTCTCAAAACTAGGCCATCTCCTGGATCTAGAGGAGAAATAGCAGGAGAAAACGTGGTGGTGTTCTGGCTCCAGTCAAGCTCGTGCAGAATGTTTGGGTCAAACATCGGCGTGTCATCAGGCATCACGGTTGCAACAGGCATCATGGCTGCAACAGGTGTTCTGGAACAGAAACACACAGGTAAGGGACATTCTGGTTTGCTTTTGGTTCGGTGTGCTGTCCCCCCTGGTTATATCACACCATGTGATGTTCCTCAGGGATGTAAAGGAAAAGGAATGAAACTTTATCTGCAATTGAAGGTCCTCAACCTTCACCAGAGGGTTAAAACATGGAGTGTACTCCAACTGTATCCCTCAGCAGCATGGGCAGCCTGTGGAAGGAGGGGATTCTACCCCTCTGCTGCAACCAGCTCTGGAGTCCTCAGCACAGAAAAGACAGGGACCTGTTAGAGTAGGGGCAGAGGAGGCCAGAGCAATGATGGGACAGCTGGAAGCCCTCAGCTGTGAGGACAGGATGAGAGAGTTGGGCTTGTTCAGCCTGGAGAAGAGAAGGCTCTGGGAAGACCTTAGAACAGCCTTCCAGTATTCAAAGGGAGCTAGAGGAGAGCTGCAGAGAGACCTTTTACAAAGGCTTGGAGTGATAGGACAAAGGCTGATAGCTTTGAACTGGAAGAGGATCATTTGAAATTAGACATCAGGAAGAAATGCTTCCCCATGGGGGTGGTGAGGCACTGGAACAGGCTGGACACTTGGAACCTGTGGAGGTTCCAAGCCTGAAGTGTTCAAGCCAAGCTGGATGGAGTCTTGAGCAACCTGGTCTAGTAGGAGCTGTCCCTGCCCATAGCAGCAGGGCTGGAACTAGATGATCTTTAGAGTCCCTTCTAACTCAAACCATTCTGTGATCTGAGGTCAACACGTGTGGCACTTGTGTTCATCTGGGAAGTTTTTCCTTGGTAAAAACAAACCCAGATGAGACACTGATCCCTCCAGCCCTCTGAAAAGGGAAGCATTCTGCTCTGAGTTTACTGAGTACAGAGGAGATGATTTCCATCAGTGTTCTGTTTAAACCTGTGGCAGGCATAGTACAGGCTTTTTTCAACCAGCCCCATCACAGAAATACTTCATGTCTCAGTCCAGAGCCACCCCATCACACAGATGAAATCCTAGGTGATCCAGCAGCCTGCACTGCCTGTCTTGTGTTAGCTCAGGGTATTTACACAGCCTGATGTCACCTCACAGCTGTGAAGCACAGCCCCTCACTGTCCATTAACTGAGAGAACACTGAACAGCCAAGATGACAGACACCTGTTAATGATTAAAGAGACAGTTGGGAATTGTGTGTTATCTGGAATCAGGGATAAGAAGAAGCAACAAGATACATTTCCCTACTTGCTAGATATCAGGAAAGTAATCCTTGGTTTGTCACCTGGGGAATACCTGGTTGGGTTTCTGGTGTGAACAGAGCATTTCATGGGAACTTCTCCTGAGGCTAAGCTCTTTATTCATCTTCAGATTCACTTAGCTCCCAAGAGGACAGTCTCAAGCTGCACCAGGGGAAATTTAGGCTCAAGGTGAGGAGAAAGTTCTTCCCTGAGAGAGTCGTTTGCCATTGGAATGTGCTGCCCAGGGAGGTGGTGGAGTCACCGTCCCTGGAGGTGTTTAAGACGGGACTGGATGTGGCACTTGGTGCCATGGTTTAGTGGTCATGAGGTCTTGGGTGACGGGTTGGACTTGATGATCTTTGAGGTCTCTTCCAACCTTATTGATTCTGTGATTCTATTCTATTCTATGACCATAAAAGTTATGGTGGTCTGATGCTGTAGGACAGGCCAAATAAAAGTCAGAAAGAAAAATGTCTTTGGGATGAATGCTTTTCAAAAGAAGACAAGCCACAGCTTTATTAAGCTGCCAGAGAAAGCGCAGAGGATGTCAGCTATGAAGCACATCAGCATAACTGCAGCACTCAGGCCTTAAAAGTGAAGGTGGTTCTGGATACCCAACTGAAAAAAGCTCCTTAGGAAACCCCAAAATAATCACAAAATCCTTTTTTTAGGCCACCTGCTGGTATCTACTGGCCTTAAAAATCCCCACTCTCATCTCAACCTTGCACAGAAGAGTAAAAACCATAGCTGTTACAGCAAATAAACAGCAACAGTAATTCTCACCCCCATGAATTTTCAAAATGAAAGAGCAGGAAAAATGAAGGGGGGGGTGTGGGGGAATATCCATAGACAGGGGAGTCAGAAGGGAGAATCCAGGTCTCCTGAATCTCAATCCTGAGCTTTAGCCAGAAGACCACACCAGCTTATGGACCCCCATTAGTTATGTCTCTGCTAAGCAAAACTGAAGCCTCCCTGGTTTCAGCAACACATTTGGCATCTCTTCGCCTAGATCTCAATTATTCTACTCCTGCCATCACCCTGTCCTCCAGAAAAACCCTCGTGAGTGTCCATAACAACATTCAATTTGTGTTCTGTGCAGACTAAACCTAATTAATTTCAGCTCAGGGTTACAGAACACCAAGCACACACAGCAGTAGGAAGGCACACAGAGGAAATAAAATTGTTGATGCCCTTCAAGCAGCTATTGACAAACTAAGAGTTATTTCTCAAACAGCATCCGTCACAGCTGGAGCAGGAAGAAGTTTCATGCAGTTCCTGGAATTAGGAATATGACTTGCTCAATAGTAATTGAGGAAAAAAACCCCACACAAATCAAGGATGAATGTATGAGGAAGATGATGAGCTCTGGCCTGCTTTGATCGGTGGCCCATTTCCCCGCCAAGGTTGCTAAGCTTTCCCCAAGCCCAGGAGCTGGCCTTGGTGCACACCTGAAGTCGCTCCTGGGGCATCCCAGGCTTCCCACTCGTGTTAGGACAAGGATAGGGTCATGCCAGTACCCACAGGACACACTCAGCCCTACTCACCCATCCCACCTTCCTCTGCACTGTTCGGGGAAGGTGGCCAGCTATGCCAAGGGTGCCTATGAAGTGAGACACCTGCCCCATCCTAGGAGCCAGTGGGTGCTCGGCCAGGCCTCTGCCAGCTCCCCAGTGCTGAGGGACCAGCTGACAAAGATGACAAGCAGCCCCGCGGCGGGGTCCCCACATGAACCAGCACCTCTCGGGACGGTGGGGATCCACACAGCCCCACGTGTGCCTCCTCAGAGAGCCCTCAGAGCTCCCCTCAGCCGAAGCAGCCCCTCAGGGGTGAGATCCCACACGGAACCCCGAAGCGGGGCCCCTCGCCCCCACACAAAATCCCTCAGCAGGGTCCCCTCACCTCACACCCAGCTCCTCGGATGAGCTCCCCACAGTCCCTCACCAGAGACTCAGCCTCTTGGATGTCCCCACATCTCATCACCTCACACCCAGCCACTCGTGGGGGTGATCACCCCAGCCCCTCACCTCACACATTACCCCTCGCCGTGGCCCCTACAGCTCCGCTCCGCTCCCCTCGCAGCCCCCTCTGGAAGACTCCCCCGCAGCCCCGCTTCCCTCACAGCCCTCTCAGGAAGACTCCCCGCAGCCCCGCTCTCCTAGCAGCCCCCTCAGGAGAAGTCCCCGCGGCCCCGCTCCCCGCACAGCCCGCCGCCGGTGCCCGCCCGCACTCACCCGCACACGAGGCCGCGGCACCCGCTCCCGCCTGCACCGGCTCCGCCGCAGGCGCCGCACGGACGTGGCAGGGGGTGGGACCCGACGCCCTACGCACACACCACGCGCAGCCAATCACCGCCTTCCGCCCCGTCCCGGCCCTGTGACCTTCCGGGATGTCCCCGCCCCCGAGCGCCGATTGGATTATGCTCAGTATGACCACGCCCCCATGAGGTCCCGCCCCATGTGACGTAGCGCTCCGGAGCAGGGACAAGGTGGTGAATGGTGCCAAGTGGCTGTTGCCGCTGTCCGGCTTCGGTTCTCCCGCTGCGACTCTGGCGCCTCCTGACGCCTGCCCACCTATCCCCAGGAGTGAGGCGGGTGTCAAGCAGTGGGTAGTGTCCCTCAGCTCAGGGAGTGATTTCTCCTGCAGTGGCATGCGGGGATGTTGTTTGCACCTTGATACTGGGTTCAGTTTTGCGTCCCTCACTCCAAGAAGGACATTGAGGTGCTGGAGCGTGTACAGAGAAGGGGAACAAACCCTGGGGAAGGGTCTGGAGGAACAGGTCTGGTGAGGAGTGGCTGAGGGAACTGGGGTTATATAGCTTGGAGAAAAGGAGGCCGTGGGGAGACAACTCCTTGGAAGGAGGTTGGAGCCAGGTGGGGCTTGGTCTCTTGTCCCAAGTAACAAGTGATAGGACAAGAGGAAATGGCATCATGCTGCACCATAGGAGGCTGAGGTTGGACATTATGAACAATTTCTTCCCCAAAAGGACTGTCAAGTCCTGGACCGGGCTGCTCAGGGCAGTGGTGGAGTCACCATCCCTGAAAGGCTTTGAAAGCTATGTAGATGTGCTGAGGGTCATGGTTTAGTGGTGGGCTTGACAGTGCTGGGTTAGTGGTTGGACTTGATCTTTTTCCAAACAAAACGGTTCTGTGATTCTAAAGGTTTTGATTAGTTTCAGGGTTTTCTTCTGTTGTAGAGGTAAAACTGAAGCCTAGACCATGTGAGGTCAGTGAAGTTCCGTCTGACACTTTGCAGAAGCAGCAGATCACTGGGCAGCTTGCAGGGTGGGGTTATTGGCTGCTCTAGAAATGCTTCCCTGTGTTTTTACTGGGACTTGGCCTCTGGAATTACCCTGGGAAGCTCTGGAGGGCTGCATGCTTTAATCCAGGGCTGGCCATAGCTCAGGAGAGGCTCACAGGTATCTCTGGAGGGATGGCTCAGGTGAAAGGGCTACACAAAGGTTCTCCTGAGGAATTTCAGGTGGCAGCAGCTTTCATCATGGAAGCATCCCTCACTTTGATAATTTTTAATCTGTGGAGATTAATGTGTGGAGGCTCCTTCACTCCCCTTGGCCAAAGGCTCTGAGCCCTTGATCTAGTAGAAGGTGTCCCTGTGTGTGGTAGAGGGCCTTGGAACCAGATGATCTTCAAGATGCCTTCTAATCCAAACCATTGTGTGATTCTTTGCTGGGATGGGTCTTGTTCAGCCTCCATGGCTGACAGGGGACATAAGTAGGGGGCTTTCTTCCTTTTCAATAAAGAAACCAACAACTTGGAGATCATCTTGAGAGACTGATTTATAAATAGCTGAGGTCAAGGCACGCGTGGAGCTGGAGCCCTGCCGAAGAAGATCATTTTACTATGCACTTTTGAGACATGATTGTCATTTTCCATGTTTCTTCCCCCTGAATGACTCACTCTCTGTTACCATGGAAACCATCAACATTACTTAGTTTTCACTTCTTCAGGCCCAGAGTGACCAGATGACACACACCAACCTCCCTGGGCTCAGGCACACCCAAAATCTGGGGGCGATGCTCGCCTTGAGCTCATCCGGCAGAACCAAGGCTGGGGTCTGTGTGGGTGACCATTAACCTTTGATGGTAAGGGAGGGGTATCAAACGGGGTGTGAGCTTTCCCCACTCTGTCCCATCTCTATTCCCTTTGTTTTGAGGGATTAAAAAAGAAGGGAAGGTCCCATCTGTAATAATTAACATCAGGTCTTGCTTCTGTGCATGAAAAGGAACTGGGAAGTGCTGCTTTGGTTGGTTAAAAGGGGAAATTGGGAGTGCAAATATGTTTCCACTGAGTGGAAAATGACAGGCAAGGGTTTAGCTTAATTGCCTCTGCAGTGCCTTTTCCTTGATGGAGAGATTTTGTGGATATGAGATCGATTCTGTGTTTTACTCTGTAGTCACTGTGAAAAGTGAAAGCTTTTCAAAAGCCAAGTGATGCTGTAACAAGGTCACGACCACATGGGGTCAGCCCAGCTCTCCCTAGTGAGGCTTGGACCTGCACAGGGAATACCGTGGGTTTCGGATGAGCCTTATCCAGATACATCCTCCCAGTTTCTGGCAGTCAGTTGTGCTGGGACATCCTGACCCAGAAGATACATCCGGCCTGTGGTATTTAATAACTGAACAGTGCTATTCTCTGAGCGTGCATCTCGGCTTCTGACCTCCAGAGCTCACAATGTGCTGCAGCATAACTTTGCAGAATGAGGTAAAAATCCTTTAGTTTGGGTTAAACCCCTAACCCTGCCTCAGCAGGACCAGTTTTGTTTGTCCTGGAGACAAGTCTTGTCCTGTTTACCACCTCAGGTGCTGGCTTCAGCTTGGCTTGAGGGTGGAAACCTTTCTGTGTGTGGATTTTGTAGCAGCGTGAGTCTAAACCAGGCTGCACCTCAAATAGTGGGTTTGGTTTTGGGTCCCTCACTCCAGGAAGGATATTGTGGAGTGGGTTCAAAGAAGGCAGTGAAGATGGTGAAAGGTCTGGAAAAACAGATCTGGTGAGGAGCAGCTGGAGGAACTGGGGTTGTCTAGCCTGGAGAAGAGGAGGCTGTGGGGGGACCTCATTACTTTCTAAAACTCCCTGAAAGGAGGTTGGAGCCAGGTAAGGGTCGGTGTCCTCCCAAGGAACAAGCAACAGGAGAAGACAAAATGGCCTCAAGCTGCAGCAGGGGAGGATTTTAGGTTGGGCATTAGGAACAATTTCTTCCCCACAACAGGCTGCCCAGGGCAGTGATGGAGTCTCCATCCTTGGAGGGACTTTAAAGCTGTGTAGATGTGGTGCTGAGGGACATGGTTTAGTAGTGACCTGGCAGAGCTGGGTTAGAGGTCAAGTTTGATCTTGGAGGTCTTTTCCAACCTTTATGACTAAGGGCAAACTGTATCAGGGTTAAGCCACTTTGCAGTGGCTCTTGGGAGTCCACACATGAAACAGGCTTCACTTCTTACCAGGAGCTTGGAAAAGGCACGTGGCTGCTGTGGAGCTCTCATGTCTCCTTGAGCCATCTCAGAGTCCCACACGGTGGCTTTTTAAAGGTCAAGCAATTAGGACCAGCGAGGATTCCCAGCAGCCAGCAATGAAATCTCCCTGGTAGCTCTGAGGCCAGGATTTGGTTGCTGAAGAGCAAGGGGAAAGTTGAACTGAGACATTTCCATTTGTGTCACAGATACGTTCATCTCCTCTCTGCTGGTTCCACTGCAGCAGATTTTATTGCAGAGGGAAAAACACATCCCAGCAAAGTGATATCCTCTGGCTGCTCCATGCTTGCCAGCGCTGGAACAAGGCAGTCACAAGGCAGGGAAGCTGCAAATTCATGGCCGAGGGACAGTCAGAAAGATGGGAAAGGAGCCACAGGCTTGATGTAGATGCCTGAGTCTGAAACACACCCTGCTTTATGAGGAAAGAAAAAGGCTTCTCCTTTCCTTCAGCCCTATGACACAAGGCAGGAAGAACGAGCAAGTCCTCACCACAATAAAATTGTTTATGTTCTGTTTTGGAAACAGATGCTCAGGGCTTGGTGCACCCAGGGACCAACCTCTGGCTCTTTTTAACTTCTTATAGATCGGGCTGTATCCAGGCACCGATAAATCCTGAGCGGTGGAAATGTCTGCACCCACGAGCCCCAGGCAGCTGGATTTCACAGGGGACACAGCACCTGCTTAACTCCTCACTCCAAGAAGGACATTGTGGTGCTGGAGCAGGTCCAGAGAAAGGCAACGAAGCTGGTGAGGGGTCTGGAGAACAGCTCTGTGAGGAGAAGCTGAGGGAGTTGGGGTTGTTCAGCCTGGAGAAAAGGAGGCTGAGGGGAGACCTCATTACTCTCTACAGCTCCCTTGAAGGAGGTTGGTTCCAGGTGGGGGTCAGCCTCTTCTCCCCAGTAACAAGTGACAGGACAAGAGGAAACAGCCTCAAGTTGCACCTGGGGAGGTTTAGGTTGGGCATTAGGAACAATTTATTCGCCAAAAGGGCTGTCAAGCCCTGGGCAGGGCTGCTCAGGGTAGTGTTGGAATCACCATTCCTGGAGGGATTTAAGAGTTGTGTAGATGTGATGCAGAGGGACATGGTTTAGTGGTGACCTGGCAGTGCTGGTTAACTGTTGGTCTTGACGATCTTACAAGTCTCTGTTAACTGCAATGATTCTATGATTCCAATCCTCATCTATCTGACAGAGAGAAGATGCTGCTGTGTCTCCCCACATGTTGCCCACAGATACGTGACAAGAATCTTCAACATGATAAAGTCATAGGGGAAGCCTAGTAGTCTCCAGCAAGGCTTTGCCACCATCCAGATGGCCACCTGGGAAACTGTATTTCTTTGGGGGTTTTGATAGCATTGGTGCAGCTCTTAGAGGAGAATTGCATCTGGACTGTGCCTGCCTCACTGGAAATAATCATCCCGTCTTCAGCTCAGAAGCCAAAAGTCATTTAACTGCAGGGGAAGTGTCAGGAACTGCTTGGTGTGTCACATGCCCCTGCCCCAACTTTCAGAGGGAAGCAGAGGCTGCCTCGTCCCACCATCCATAGAGGCTGGAAGAAATGCATATTGAGCGTCTTCAGGTTTTCTCATCTGTCCTCCCCATGGCCCAGAAACACTGATTTTTGTACAGAAAATCCCCACCTGAGGTCAACACCATCACACCTCATTAGTGCTCAGATATCCCAGCTGTGAGTCCAGCCTGAGGCTTAAAACCATGCAGCAGCAGCTCCAGCAAGAAGCTGGATGTGGCCATTTTAGGAGATATCAAATAGCAGCAGCTCACCCCAAAGAAAACCCCAGAACCTGGAGCAGATTGAGCACAAACCTGGCCTTGAGCTGAGATGTGGGAAATGCAGCCCACTTCCTTTTGATCCCCAAGCCCCCTGAGCCTGCACACCGCAGGTATGAGGGTGCTGGATCTTTAGTAACTCCAGAAATGGATGGTCCCTGCAGGTGAAATGACATTTTCTCCTCAGCCACAAGGAGAGCACTCCAGGTGATGGATGTCCCCAGCCTTCTCCTGCAGAATGAGCACAATGTGGATGCAAGAAGCCATTTTCTCTGGATGGATCAGGGAGTAAATCACAGCTTTTACCTTTTTCCCTCCCACCAAACTCAAGCTGGTGGCACCCAGATGGCATTTGTCTAGTGACTGTCTCAGCAAACACACTATCTCACCCGACTTCCTGTCAGTGGTCTGGCTCAGAAGGACCTTCCTGGATTTCCCAAAGGTTGTTTCTCGATTAAATCCAAGAATGAAGCTTCCTCAAAGGAAATGCAGTCCAGATCTCTTGTCTCCTCCTCCATGGATGCTGAGGGACATGTTTCAGGTACAAAACGGACTTCTCTGCAGCCACGGAGCAGCAGGCAGGGTTTGGGCAGAGGTGAGCGTCCATCCTACACCATAAGGTCATCTGAAAACTGAAGGCCAAGCTCCACAGTGGGAAGGGCTTTGGAGAGGAGCTGTGGGCAGGAGGAAGCTCTCACACCCTGATTGTACGTGAGGCCCAGCACGGCAGCTCTGTGACCGCCCGGCTGAAGGCAGAAAGACCTTGGCATGTCCCTCAGCAGCAGGCTGGTGGGACAAAGCGTGCAGCAGTTTGGAAGTAAGTGGTTAACGACCAGCTGAGAGGCTCTGCCAGGCCGTGCTGGACCCTGCACCAAGCCGTGGAGCAGGACGTGGAGCCTGTGAGGAAGCACACCCTGAATTTGGGCAGCTGAAAACACAGAGGACAATATTGCCCTGCGAGCTGCTTGGCAGGCTTGATCTCTGTTTATCCATCATGGTGGGGATGCCTTATCTTCTGCCTGGGCTGCCCGTGTGAGCGCTGATAAGAGGTGGTTGTTAAGCAGAACCTGAAGCGGATGGTCCTTTAGTCTCCATATTCCAAGGTTACACAGAAGAAAAAACAGTGGTGGCTGCTTGCTGTGCCCAGAGCCAGCATGGTGTGGCAGAAGTCCTGTGGTGGCTGATACAAGCCCATGGGGTGGAGCATTTTGCCACTGCTGCAGTGGGCGATACCTGCTCTAGCGTCATGGAGCCACCTGCAGCAGGGCCACCTCTGTGTTCAGGCCACCATCATAGAACCATTTTGATTGGAAAAGACCTCTGAGGTCATTGAGTCCAACCGTTCTCTAACTCCACCAAGGCTGGTGCGAAACCAAGTCCCTCAGCACCACATCTCTGTGTCTTTGAAACACCTCCAGGGATGGGGGTTCAGCCACCACTGTGGGCAGCCTGTTCCAGTGTTTGAGAACCTTTTCAGTGAAGAGGTTTCTTCTCATATCCAACCTAAACCTTCCTGGTTCCAGTTAAAGGCATTTCTTTGTGCTCTGTCACTTGTTACCAGGAAGGAGAGCCCAACTGCCACCTGGCTCCAACCTCCTTTCAAGGAGTTGTAGAGAACCAGAAGGTCTCCCCTCATCCTCCTTTTCTCCAGGCTGAACAATCCCAGTTCTCTTAGCTGCTCTTCACAAGACCTGTGCTGTAGACCTTCTGAGACCCCTTTAAGACAAAATACTGATCTGAAAACCTCACCTTGTTGCCCTTCTCTGGACATGGTCCAGCATCTTTCTCTCTCTCTTTTTTTTTTTTTTTAGTAAGAAAGCTCAAGATTGACCACAGTACTCAAGGTGTGGCCTCACCAAGAGGCTGCCAAATACTCCATGACCCTAAACCTCCCCTGGTACAGCTTGGGGTAATTTCCTCTTGTCCTGTCACTTGTTACTGTCTCTCCTCAGCCCCAGCCACCTGGTGACAGGGAATCTGCTCAGCCGTGCCATGGTTGCCCATGGTTCACCTCACCCAGCTGTGCCTTTTCCCTCTAGGTGGAGTTATTACACATCAGATTTCAGCTTCTTCCGTGTCTGGACCTGCAGATGATGAGGTTCCTGCCACTCTGTTCGCATCCTCATTACTCAGATAATTCCCAGGAATGCAATGACCAGAATTTAATGAAGCCCAGGGTGTCTTGGAGGGTTTGCATGCTGCATGCGTGGGATGGGA
Source organism: Picus viridis (assembly GCA_033816785.1). Lineage (NCBI taxonomy): Eukaryota > Metazoa > Chordata > Aves > Piciformes > Picidae > Picus > Picus viridis. The sequence continues at coordinate 33,902,760 of CM066585.1, read as the reverse complement.
AGGCTGAGCTGTACTTGGGGTGTGCGTGGGCAGGGGAGGGTGAAGGTCACTCCATCTGCAATGAGAGGGATAATGCAGGGAATGTAGCATGGGCTTTGGGGAGCATCCTCCCTTCATGCTGCTTTATCAGCTGCTCCTCCTTCTTCTTACCTGGTGGTACAGTTGTGGGGGGAGGGAGGGGAGGCAGGAAATCCTGCAGGAGTATTTTTGAACTCTGGATCAATTAACAACGTCGTTAAGGGGGGGGGGGGACGGGACTGACTTGATTGCAGAGGGCTTGAAGGGCAAGCTTGATTCCAGATGTGCTCATTCCCAGGCTGTATGGGCACCTGAGGGAGCACAGGGTTTGGCTGGGAGTGCTTGGGAGCAATTTGAGCCAGATTCTGCTGTGCCCAAGGACCGTGAGGGCTCAGGGAGCAGTTTGAGCCAGATTCTGCTGTACCGAAGAGCAGGTCTGCCCTTGAGGCTATTCTTCTTCAGAGAATCACAGAATTGTAGGGGTTAGAAGGGACCTCGAGAGACCACTGTGTCTGACCCCCTGCTAAAGCAGGCTCACCTACAGAAGGTCACACAGGAATACGTCCAGGTGGGCTTTGAATGTCTCCAGAGATGGAGACTCCACCACCTTCCAGTGCTCCATCACCCTTAAAATAAAGAAGTTCCTCCTCACATTTAGATGGAACTGCTTGTGTTCGAGTTTGTGCCCATTCCTTTCACCACACTGCATTGCTGCAGGGCTAGGAGGGTCAGTCCACTCAGCTTTTAGGTCCTTGAAAGTGGTTTCTTCTCTTTTTCTCTTTTTTTGGCCACTGCCTAAAAGAAGAATGTTACAAGTGCTCACCCAGTGCTCTCCCTGGTGCTCACCTTGTTCCCCCACCGGCAACGTTCTCCGCTCTCAGGGTCTCTCCCAGGATCATCAGTGCTTTTGAAGATATAAACCCCCTCTCCCTCCTGTCCCATCATCTGTTTGTCTTAGACATATTCCCATCAGCTTCTCCTGTTTATGGAAAATGGAACAAGAAAAAGCCTTCATGAGATAAACCATCGAGGTCTAAGGCTGTGTCCTTTGAAGTGCCTGACATGTGATTTTCAGCTGTGGCATGATGTGAAGCAGATGTGGTCCCTCCAGATGGCTACCCAGGACAGGGCAGTGTGGAGCACAGCTGGATATGGCCATGGGGCAGCTGGATAAGAAGGGATGAGGATACCTTGGGATCTGGGCTGGGTGAAGTTTTGTTGGCTTTTTTGCTTGGGGGGGACATCTTGGGGTACTTGTCATTGTGGGGGCAGCCAGGAGAGGGGATGAGCTGGTCTGATTGCCAGGACCCAAGCTCTAGGAAGGGACATGTCATGTTTGGTCTGAGACCTGTTGCTCTGCTTGGGCCTGTGCATGTCCCAGGCTCTCGGTGTTACACCTAGAGCCTTTCCAGGACTTTCTGGGCTGTCTTTTTCCAGCTTTAGCATTCCTGAGAGCCCTCCTCACCCTTATCACCTCATGGGGGCAAAAGCAAATAACCTTAAACTCTTTCCTCAAGGTTACTGATGGCCAAGAGCAGCTCTTGCTTTGCTCTCCTGCCTGAAGCTGCTGAGAGAGCCATTGGGGAAACGGGTGCCAGGTGAGGTGTGGCTGTCCCTGCCTCCTGTGATGGGCAATACACACCACACGGGTGGGAAGGAGCACCACCTCCAAACACAGGAGGTGTTCAGGAAGTCACAGAATCACAGAATCCACTGGGTTGGAAGAGACCTCTGGAGGCCATCTAGTCCAACCCCACTGCAATAAGCAGGGACATCCCCGACTCAATCAGATTCCTCAGAGCCTCACATCAGGCCTGACCTTGAATATCTTCAGGGACCTCCACCACCTCCCTGGACAACCTGTTCCAGTATTCCACCACCCTCATGCTAAGGAGGAATGAATGGGCACAGGTAGGACAGCTGGGCTGCTGAGATGCCCTTTCCTGCTCCTGAGCTGGATGTGGGGAGCATGGCTGGGGCTTGCTGGCAAAGGGGCTGAGTACTTCATTTGAAGTACTCAACTTCATGTGTGCCCTAAGAGGAACATGAAGGGAAAGGAGCCCTGTGGGGAGGTGTCTGGGGGCAAATATAGGTGTCAGGAGCTGGTTGCAGGCTCCCCACTGCTGGGCTTGTCCCTCAACTTTCTGCTCTGGGCAAGCAAGTGGCAGAGCCAGTCAGAAACAGGGTGGTGAAAGGTGTGAGAAGGACTGTGCCAGGCTCATTCTGCAGGGGATGTGCCAGTGAAGGAGGGCTGACATCACATCTCTGCCCTGAGGTTAAGGAATTGCACAAGAGGAGTACTGTGTCTGGTTCTGGAGTCCTCAGCACAAAAATGACAGAATCACAGACTGGTGGGGGGTAGAAGAGACCTCTGGAGATCATCCAGTCCAACTCCATGCAGGGTCACCAAAGCAGCTTGCCTGGGATCACGATGTCCAGGTGGGTTTGGAATCTCCCCAGAGAAGGAGACGCCACAACCTCTCTGGGCAGCCTGCTCCAGAGTCTTTACAGCAAAGAAGTTTCTCCTCCTGTTCAGATGGAGCCTCCTGGGTTCCATTTTGTGCCCTGTTGCCCCTTGTCCTGTCACTGGGCACCACTGAGAAGGGTTTGGTCCCATCCTCTTGTCCCCACCCCCACTTTACCTCTTGGTTCCACTGGTTTCTTTTTCTTTCTTTCCAAGAAAGACATGGACCTGCTGGAGCGGGGCCAGAGGAGGCTGTAAAAATGCCTGACTGGAATCCCTCTGCTGTGAGGATGGACTGAGAGAGCTGGGGGTTGTTCAACTGAGAGAAGAGAGGGCTCCAGGGATAAAAGGAAGATGCTTTTGATGCTGAGGGTGGTGAAACACTGTCCCAGGTTGCCCAGAGAGGTGGTAGATGCCCCATTCCTGGAACCATTCTAGGTCAGGTTGTTTGGGGTTCTGGGCAACCTGCCCTAGTTGCAGATGTCCCTGCTGACTGCAGAGAGGTTGGACTAGGTGGCTTTTCAAGGTCCCTTCCAACCGAAACCATTCCATGATGCTATGAATACAGAACTGCTGCTGTCCCATCCTGAAGCCCAGGCTGGTGCAGGCCCAGTTTGGACGGCAGAATGGGGGCGCAGGCTGGGCCCATGGGCTTCACTTGCTCCAGACCACTGCAATCTCCCTGTGGCCCCTTCTGCTTGCCCCTGGGCTGATCCAGTGCCTCCTTCTGGGATATGTTCCTGGGCAAAGACCAAGCAGGAGCCATTCCCACCCAGGGGGACTGGTGTGAGTCAAATTTCTTATCCCAGTTCCTCTGCTGTTTCTTTTACGCCCTCTCTCCAGGCAGGAAATCAAAGCCCAGCTTGCTCATTAGGGGCTGACCAGCTGCTGACCAAAAGCCAACAAAAAAAACCCCAAATGCTGTGTTTGCTCAAACTGCTGCTTTCTCAGGGGAGGAGTGGGAGTCCTCCAGCCAGAGCCTTCCCACCGACTTCACTGGGAGGCAGCAGGGCAGGGGCGCTCCATTTCCAGGTCTTTGCCTTAACTATGGATCAAAGGAAAGCTTTCCAGATGATTTCTGTGTCTGACAGGTTCTTGCATTTTTGAGCCACTGTGACCTATGGGGTTGGCCTTTCTGAGTCACTTGGGCTCCAGGGAAATATTTTGGACGGTCGTATGTTGAGCTAAAAAAAGAATCTCGCCCCCTGCCCCAAAAGTGTCACCAGCAGGTCAAGGGAGGTTCTCCTCCTCATCTGTTCTGCCCTAGGGAAGCCACAGCTGGAGAACTGGGTCCAGTTCTGGGCTCCCCAGTTCGAGAGAGACAGGGAACTCCTGGAGAGAGTCAGCAGAGGCTACGAAGATGCTGAGGGGCCTGGAGCATCTCTGTGAGCAGGAAAGGCTGAGAGACCTGGGGCTGTTAAGCCTGGAGAAGAGCAAACTCCACAGGGGATCACCTCAATGCTCAGCAAGAGCTAAAGGACAGGCTTCAAGAGCATGGGGTCAGACTCTTTTCAGTGGTGCCCAGTGCCAGGACAAGGGGCAATGGGCACAAACTGGAACCCAGGAGGTTCTGTCTGAACAGGAGGAGAAACATCTTTGGTGTGAGGATGCTGGAGCAGGCTGCCCAGGGAGGTTGTGGAATCTCCTTCTCTGGAGAGGTTCCAAACCTACCTTCTTAGAGATGATCCTGGGCAATCTGCTGTGGGTGGCCCTGCTTTATCAAGGCGGGGTTGGACTAGATGATCTCCAGAGGTCTCTTCCACCTTCCATCTTGCTGGGATGCTGGGATTCTACTGGAAAGTGCGAATGCTGCATGTGGATCAGACCAACCTGGTCTAGTGGAAGGTCTCCCCACAACAGGGGAGTTGGAACTAGATGATATTTAAGGTCCCTTCTAAAACAGTGTAAGCTCCCTATCATCTTTTTTTGGGGTGAATTTAGCATGTTGGGGTCTTATTTCTTCTTAAACTGGTGTTTCCCATCTCCTCCTTCCCCCATCACAGCTGTTCCCAGCTCCCAGCAAGGGGAAGGTCCAGATTTGCATCCCTGACCTGTGGCCTCAATAACACCCTGGGAAAAGTCCCCATTTGTGTTCTGCAGTTATAAAAACCAGACAGGAAGCTTCAGAGAAACCCAAGGAGCACTTTGGGGGAGGAGGGTGGGGAAGGCTGAAGCTTGAAATATGTGGAGCAGCTGGAGGGATGCAGGAGATTTGGAGTTAACTCCTGTTGGCAGCCAGTCACCTGTGGTGCTCCCCAGGGCTCAGTGCTGGGGCCAGTTCCTTTTAATATCTTTATCAATGATCTGGGTGAGGGGGTCAAGTGCACCCGCAGTGAGTTTGCGGATGACACTAAATTGGGTAGGAGTGCTGATCTGCTGGAGAGTAGGAAGGCTCTGCACTGGTGAGGCCACATCTCAAATATTGGGTTCAGTTTTGCTGCTCTCTCTCCAAGAAGGACATTGTGATGCTGGAGCATGTCCAGTGAAGCTGGTGAAGGGTCTGGAGAACAGGTGTGGTGAGGAGCAGCTGAGGGAACTGGGGGTGTTTACTCTGGAGAAAAGGAGGCTGAGGGGAGATGTCCTTGCTCTCTACAACTCCCTGAAAGGAGGTTGGAGGCAGGTGGGGGTTGGTCTCTTCTCCCTAGCATTGGGTGATAGAATGAGAGGAAATGGTCTGAATCAATCATAGAATCAATAAGGCTGGAAGAGACCTCAAAGATCATCAAGCCCAACCTGTCACCCAAGACGTCATGACTACTAAACCATGGCACCAAGTGCCACGTCCAATCCCCTCCTGAACACCTCCAGGGATGGTGACTCCACTACCTCCCTGGGCAGCACATTCCAACAGCTAGCAACTCTCTCTGTGAAACTGTGCCAGGGGAGGATGAGGTTGGCTATTAGGAACAATTTCTTTCCTGCAAGAGTGGTCAGGCATTGGAACAGGCTGCCCAGGGAGGGGGTGGAGTCACCGTACCTGGAGGTGTTGAAGAAACGTGTGGACGTGGCATTTGGGGACATGGTTTGGTGGCCACGGTGGTGTTAGGTTGATGGCTGGGCTCAGTGATCTTAGAGGTCTTTCCCAACCAAACCAGCTCTGTGGTTGTGTGATTTCAAAGGAGGGGCTGGGGTGCAATCATAATGGGAGCAGGCATGAGGATAGATTGCCCAGAGCACGCTGCTCCGGAGCTTACGGGGAAAAGAGGCACTTCTTGCTTTTTAATCCATAACATCCACTAGATATTTATAGATCTTTTATCTCTTTAGTGCCTTGGTGCCACAAGTAAAAGCTTCCAGTGCTTTTATGGTACTTAAAGCCAACAAATCAAACCCCCACTGGTTTCCAGAAAGGTTTTGAGCTGCGTGAGTGTGGCCATCACTCAGTCAGAATTTAATTAGGCTGATGAAACCGCTTCTCATATCCAAATTGGTGCCATCACTGAAGGCTTTGGCTCATCACCATCCTTTCCTGCACTGGAGACAAGGGTTACAACACCCAGGGAGAGAGGGGTTCTCGGCAGCCAGACTGAAGCAGGCAGCTCACTTCTGTGTGTGGTTTCATCTCTAGCCAGCGGTGGCGACGCCTGGTCTGGGTTTCCTTCATCCTTGGTCAATGCTGGGTGAATCCCTGGTGGCACTGGTTGCCTAGAGGCCCTCTCCACAAGACTATGCAGCAAGCAGTGCAGGGCAGGGCGGAAGATGCTGCTGATCCCATCCCTGATGGGTTCACCAGGCTCTTGGCCCTGCAGTGCTTGACCAAATGAGAAGCTAGGAGGAGTTGGAGGAGGCAGGGGAAAGTGCTCACATCCCCACCGTGGTCTGAGCACCTGGATGAAGGGGCAGAGTGGATCCTGATCCAGTTTGCTGATGATACCAAACTGTGAGGAGTGGCTGACCCTCCATCAGGCTGTGCTGTCATTCAGTGGCACCTGGACCATCTGGAAAGTTGGTTGGAGGGGAACCTCATGAAGTTCAACAAGGGCAAGTGTAGGGTCTTGCACCTGGGGAGGAATAATCCCTGCAGCAGTACAGGTGAGGGGTGACCTGCTGGAAAGCAGCTCTCTGGAGAAGGACCTGGGAGTGTTGGTGAACAAGATCACCATGAGCCAGCACTGTGCTCTGTCAGCCAAGTAGGCCAACGGTCTCCTGGGGTGCATTCCTCTGAGGGTGCTGGAGTCCTGGAGCAGGCTGCCCAGAGACGTTGTGGAGTCTCCTTCCCTGGAGAGATTCCAAACCCACCTGGACATTGTGAACCTGGGCAATGTGCTGTGGGTGCCCCTGCTTTAGCAGGGGGTTGGACTAGATATCTCCAGGGGTCCCTTCCAATCTCCACCAGTCTGGGATTCCAGTGTTTTGTATTTAAGAAGTTGCCTTTGCACTCAGCTGATCCTGGGGAACTGGACCACCCAGGAGCCCCTTCTCAGCCCAATGGCTGGAAAGTCCCCAGCATACTTCCTGAGATACTCAGCTGACTCTTCCAGCTTGGTTTTACTACAGATGCATTTTAGGAGCTTTCTTGAGCCCCCGCCCACTGTGGACAAGCCCTCCTGCCTGGGGTGGCCATCCCACAGCAGGAGTTAACAACGAGTAACATTTCACCTATGCAGGCAGGCTGAGAGAGCTGGGGCTGGTCAGCCTGGAGAAGAAAGGGCTCTAAGGAGACCTCAGAGCAGCCTTCCAGTACCTGAAGGGGGCTACAAGAAAGCTGGGGAGGGACTTTTCACAAGGGCTTGTTGTGAAAGAATGAGGGGGAATAGATTTAAGCTCGAGGAGGGCAGATTTAGACTGGATGTTAGGAAGAAGTTCTTTAGAGGGAGGGTGGTGAGACACTGGAACAGGCTGCCCAGGGAGGTGATGGATGCCCCCTTCTCTGGAGGTGTTCAAAGCCAGGCTGGATGAGACCTTGAGCAGCCTGGTCTAGTGGAAGGTGTCCCTACCCATGGTGGTGGTGGGGGTTGGAATTAGATGATCTGTAAGGTCCCTTCCAACCCAGACCACTGTGAGTGGGGGTTTCCAGAATCCAGCCCCATGCTGTGCTGTGTCCCAGTTGCAGGCAACAACTCATCTCCTTGTGGTAATGCATGGGGGCTATTTTGTGGGTTTGCCCCCCCAACCCAAACAGCTTCCCCAGACCTCTTTCCACAGACTCACATTCATACCCAGGCTGGGCGGCTCTCAGCCTGCTCCTTTCTGCAGCCCTCTTCTGGGGAGGTTTCCTCTTTTCCTTTGTTTTTAAATTCCCTGTGGGTCTGCAGGTCTCCCACCAGTACAAGGCTCTGTTCCTGCTTTAGGACCTCTCTGTGACTTGCCCATCTGCCAGGTATTGAGTTACCAGGGGCTTAAAAAGCCGCAGGGATCCCAGCCCACCCCCAGCCTTTGCTCAGACGTGCAAAGCCCCTCCCTGCCTCCAGCTAACTGGATTCTCACCCCAGCAGCCGGTTTGCATCAAGACCTTTCACTGAAGTGATTTATTTTTTCCTTTCCCCTCCTTTCAAGGTCCTGCAGCAGGGTCAGCAGAGAAGGGGTATCTACCCCCCTGGTCCTCCTTGCTGTTGTAGGGCTGAAGGAATCCCATCTTCAGGCATCTCTGTCAGCTGCATGCGTTAAACTGGGGTTTAAGAGCTCTGGTGGCTCTGAACTACCATCCCCATAATGCCCATCTTGAAAAGAGAAGACTGAAAGGAGATCTTGTCAATGTTCATACATACCTGAGGGGTGGCCGTCAAGAAGGTGGTGTCAGTTTCTTTTCAGTGTTGTCCTGTGATAAGACAAGGGACAATGGATGCAAACTGGCACACAGGAAGTTCCATCTCAACATGAGGAGAAACTTCTCTGCGGTGAGGGTGCTGGAGCCTTGGAACAGGCTGCCCAGAGAGGCCTCCTTCACTAGAGACTTTTTAATTTGGTGTACTTTTTTATCCCCAGTTACCCAGAAGGGTCAACCACAGCCATATTTCACTGCCTCAGCAGAATAACGCTCCACATCTTCATTCAGTGCTGGCGCTGCAGAGGCCCATGGGAGCTGAGGTTTGCATTGCCTTGGCTTGCTGAGACCCTCCTCATCCTCTGTCACTGGCTTTAATGCCCAAACACAGCACGGTGGGAGTTGGAAGGCACCTCTGGAGATCACCTGGTGCGAGCCCCTTGCTAGAGCAGGGTCACCTAGAGCACTCTCAAATCCACACGATCTCCAACACCTCTCTCTAGCACATCATTGGAGACCTTTTGCACCCACCAGCTCCTGCTTTGACTTGGCAGCATCCCACCAGTAATGCCTGATGACTACAGGAAGATCAGCAGAGCAGACAGCTGTGGTCCTCCTTGTCCTCATGCTGCCTGTCCCTGGGGTGGACAATCCATCCCCTCTTGTGGGCTCCAGATCTATCAGCTCCCTTCCCCAAGCCGACATGCTGCTTGTGCTCCCACCTCATGCTGGTGTCCATACTTGGTGTGTGACTGTTCCCACCCGTGCTGGCCAGCCCTGAGCTTGCCTTTGTGCTCTGTTTGATCTGGTGTTTCTCCAGACTCTAGGTAAACCACAGATATTTCATTCCTCTGCCCCCTCCATTCCAACAGCTCATTTCCCATTTGCATCTTTTCATCCAAGGAGAAAGGAAAAACATGCCAGAAACCCCACCAGTCTCCTTCGGAGCCTCTCAAAGCACCCTGTGACTCTCTCGCTGTTTCTCAGCCTCCTGCAATTTCCCACCCAGCTTCTCCCAGCTCCCATCCTTGAGGGGGCCATGCAGGGAAGAGCTGCAGTCACAAACAGCTTCTGCCTTCCCATGCCCCTTCCTCGACCTCCTCGGCTTCTCTGCTCAGGATTTCCTGCCTCACCACCTCCCCCAGCTGCAAAGCTGGGCCCCAAGTCAGTGTAGCAGAGTGCTGGAACCCCCGACCCTGCCACAGGCAGGGACACCTCCCACTAGACTGGGTTGCTCAAAGCCTCATCCAACCTGGCCTTGAACACCTCCAGGGAGGGGGCATTCACAACCTCCCTGGGCAACCTGTTCCAGTGTCTCACCACCCTCACTGAAAAGAATTTCTTCCTAATCTTCAGTCAAAATCTGCCCTCTTCCAGCTTCAATCCATTCCCCCTCATCCTATCACAACAAGCCCTTGTAAAAAGTCCCTCCCTTCCCCATGAGAATGGTGGAACACTGGAAGAGGTTGCCCAGAGATGTGGTTGAAGCCCCATCCCTAGAGATATTCAAGGTCAAACTTGATGGGTCCCTGAGCAACCTGATCTAGTTGCAGATGTTCCTGCTCACTGCAGGAGGGGTTGGAATAGATGACCTTTGAGGGTTCCCTCTAATCTGATGGATTCTATGACTCTATGATCTTCTCTGGATACTAGGAAATTCTTTCCAGTGAGGGTGGTGAGACACTGGAACAGGCTGCCCAGGGAGGTTGTGGATGCCCCCTCCCTGGAGGTGTTCAAGGCCAGGTTGGATGGGACCCTGAGCAACCTGGTCTAGTGGAAGGTGTCCCTGCCCGTGGTAGGGGGTGTTGGAACTAGATGATCTGTATGGTCCCTTCCAACCCAAACCATTCTATGATTCCTGCCCCACCTTTCCTCTCCACCTTACACCTCCCTGCCCTGCATACCCCCAGGCTGTGAAATAGAGGTAAATACTTTCTGGTGAGCCATGCCCATCACACGTCTGGCTTCAGTGCTGTTCCAGGCCAGGCAGGTTTTTATGGCTGTGCCTCACCTGCTCTCTCATCCAGCCAAACCCTGGTGCTGCCTGCCAGGACCGTGCACGTTCTCCTGCCTCCTGGGACCGCCTGGACTTGCCAGGCAGCCAGGAGCTGCCAGCACCCAAAAGAACGAGCCCGTGGGCACGGGGCTGGGCTGGGAGGCTCCATAACAGGGCCTGAGCACACCTCTGCCCTGGCTGCAATCCCATTTGAGGTGGGACCAAGGAGTGGGAGGAAGCACTTGGCATCACTGAGCCACCTCTTCACCTTGTGTTTATGGAGCAAGGGTGCAGCCTGCCCCAAAGCATGTGAGGCAAAGGAGATCTCTGCAGAAATGCAGCAGTGATGCTGGGGACATGAATAATTTCCTCTGAGTGAAGCAAATTCAGCTTGCACCCAGGGAAAATGCTGCAGGTGATGCTGTCTCCTGCTCCTTTCTGTCCCCCATGGACCTGGAGGTCCAAGTGAGTAGCCAATCATGAGCTGGAGAGGCCAGAGGAGGCCACAACAATGATGGGAGGGCTGGAGGACCTCTGCTTTAAACTGCATGTTAGGAAGAAATTCTGTACAGTGAGGGTGGTGAAACACTGGAACAGGCTGCCCAGGGAGGTTGTGGATGCCCCTCCCTGGAGGTGTTCAAGGCCAGGCTGGATAAGGCTTTGAGCAACCTGGTCTGGTGGCAGGTGCTCACTGCAGCAGGGCTGGAACTAGAGGATCTTTAAGCTCTCTTCCAGCCTAACCCACCCTTTGATTCTCTCGTTTTGGCAAGCTTGGGACGAGGCAGCAGCAGGGCGCAGAGGGTGGTTGTGTCACATGGGAGAGCTGTCCTGCCACAGCGCAGCGGAACCACCAAACCCAGGAGCACAAGCCACAGAAACCAGGAGCAAGCAGCTGAGTATTAAATAAAAGATTTGACTTTTATTTAAAATAAAATGCATTTGTACATAATCTTGTAACCACAGAGTACAGGAACGCAACACTGGTGATTCCCTGGCACCAGCTGGGGCAGGGGCTCCCCTCCTCGTCTGCCTTACTGCGGCGCCGGCTTAGCGAACAGGGAGGTCCTGGCCCTGGGGAGGGCTATGGAGGGCTTTGTGGCACAGCTCTGGAATCCTAGTTGACCGAGATAAAAATTTCCTGGGTTGAAACTGAGGGGTTTAGCTGGGGGAGGGGGTGGGGTGGGGGATGGTATTCTGGTGACTCCCCACGCTCCTTACAGGCATCCTAATAGTTAATGCTGATCTATGCTGATAATTCTAAGCTGGCTTGTGAGAGCAGTTAAAAAAAAACACTGTACAGTTGTATAAAAATCTGTGGTGGGTTTTTTTTTTCTGGCTTTTGTTGTTGTGTTGTGGTTGTTTGTTTTTTTTACATTAGTTACACACAAAACAAAACCTTATTATACTTCATAGACCTCTGACTTCATATCGTAATGAAAAAGGTTCGCGTATCGTAGGCAGAAGTGGCGGCTATGCTGCTGAAAAGAGACTGCTAACAAAGTGTCAAGCATACAAGGTGGTGTAAAAACAAACCAAACATTCAAAATGGAACCAAAATGAAACCAAAAGGACAATATAAATGATTATCAAAAGGCACCTTTAACAAACAAAACCCAAGCTCTAACAAACTAACAGAAGGGTCACCTTGCGAGGCCACACGCGACTGCCTTCAAAGCCACGTCCGGGCAGCTCGCTTAAGAGCGGAGTCCTGGGGCGTGCAGTGTGGGAGGAGAAAGATGGAAGCTCTACTTACAGGTGGGGGATGACTTCAAAACAGGTCAAATGTACAGAATAAACCAAAAAAAACCAACCCACAAACCCGACCAAAAATACCAAAGGAAAGCGAACACTCATGCGTTAAACATGATAAATAGACTTCATATAGGTCAAGCCCTGGATGGCTTTAGAAGATGGCTTAGAGTTCTCTTAGAAAATTGGCTGTTTTCAGTCAGTCACTAAAAAAAAACATCTCATCCTGATCTGCCCCTTGGATGCAGGTATCTGAACACCACCGGCGTGGTCCGCCTGGCCCAGACACGAGTCTCTTTGTTACAGCAAAGTTAAGAGGAGTGCTCGTTAGTGCACGCGGATTAACTGGGCAGGCAATGCCAGAGGAAAACCCCGACTCCTCCTGGTTAAAAACGAAAAACAAAAGAAAATAAAAAAAGATACATTTCAAGCTTACTTTTATTAAGCAGCACATCTCAAAGAACAGCTGTTGAATGTTAAATACGACTCTGGCGGTGAGGTTTCCTCTCGGGGTGCGGCAGCCGGGGCTCACACCCAGCCGCTGGTCAGTTTGTAGAACATCTCCTCGTCCAGGCTCTCGTTCTGGTCCTTGGCTCGCGTCGACAGGAAGATGTAGCCACCGATGAACTCGTGAACCACCTTGCAGTCCACCTCCGTGCAGATGAAGGACACGCGGACATCATCTGCGAACTCCACTGTCACCTGCAGGGACAAAATGGCGGCGGGGGTGGGTGTCAGCCTCACTGGTGGCTTCCCAAGGGCGTCACACTCACACGTGCTCTTCCTGTCTGCCTCATTTGTCTTTCCTCTTAACGGAGAGGACTTTTCCCTTCAAAGAATCCCGGAAACATTCCGGTTGGAAAAGACCCTCAGGACCACCAAGTCCAACCGAACACCCTACTCCACAAGGCTCACCCCTAAACCGTATCCCCAGGTGCCACCCTTTCCTGAGCAAGTCACAGAATCCCAGACTGGTGAGGGCTGGAAAGAACCGCTGGAGATCTTCTAGTCTAACCCCCCCGTAAAGCAGGGCCACCCACAGCAGGTTGTCCAGCATCACAACGTCCTCTCCAGGTGGGTTTTGAATCTCTCCAGAGGAGACTTCACAGCCTGCCCCAGGGCTCCAGTACCCTCACACCAAAGGAATTTTTCCTCTTGGTCAGACAGAACCTCCTGGGTCCCAGTTTGTGCCCATTGCCCCTTGTCCTTACTGGGCAACCACTGGAAAGAGCGTGGCCCCCTCCTCTTGTGCCGTGTGTCCCCCCCTGCCACTTAGCTCTTGCTGAGCACTGAGAAGATCCCCTCCGAGGCTGCTCTTCTCTAGGCTAAACAGCCCCAGGTCTCTCAGCCTTTCCTCCTCACAGAGATACTCCAGGTCCCTCAGCATCTTTGTAGCCTCTGCTGCACTCTCTCCAGTGGTTCCCTGTCTCTCTTGAACTGGGCAGCCCCAGAGCTGCACCCAGTCCTCCAGATGTGGCCTCATCAGAGCAGAATAGAAGGGGAGGAGAACTTCCCTTGACCTGCTGGCCACACTGTCATGACTGCACCCCAAAAGAGAATCATAGAATAGAATCATAGAATCGCCCGGGCTGGAAGGGACCTCCAAAGGTCGCTTAGTCCCACCTCCCCGCAGTCAGCAGGGACATCCCCAACTAGATCAGGCTGCTCAGGGCCTCCTTGAGCCTCACTTTGAATATCTCCAGGGGTGGGGCCTCAACCACCTCCCTGGGCAACCTGTTCCAGTGATCCACCAACCTCACAGTGAAGACCTTGTTCCTAAATACTTGCACCCAAAATACTGTTGGCCTTCTTGGCCATGAGGGTGCATTGCTGGCTCGTGGTGAACCAGCACTCCCAGGTCCTTCTCTGCCAAGCTGCTTTCCAGCAGGTCAGCCCCTCACCTCTACTGGTACTAAGGGAGTATTGGGACCAATGATCCTCAGGGGTCTCTTCCAACTCAGGACATTTTGTGATTCTATGAGGCAATGACTATTGTACAAATGCTTAGATATAGAAAAACCTTTCATTGCTTTCTTATTATTTTGTTGTAAAATTTATTAATCCATTAATTTATTTACAGTATTATCACACCTTTTATTCCCAGGTGCGTCCCCACCTCTGGTGCTGAGCATGTGGTGGCATCTCTGTTGCTCCAGGAGCAACAGAAACCAGGCACAGACCAGGGATTTCTTTCCAGTTATCTCCCTGAGCTGATTCTGGTTTTGTAAGTTAAAGTGTGGCCACAGAAATGCCTTGTGGGGGCTGGGGAGCTCATTGTGGAGTGACTGAAGACAGTCTCCATTTATTGCTGCCCTGTATTTTTTTTTGTCCTCTCATCACTGACAGCTCTGCAGGAGGGAGGGGGATTCCTACCCGAGTATCCAAGCTGAGTAATTGTGATACTGGGGCTTGCAACTGGGTCAGAACAAAGCAGAGGGGAAGCTGAATAATTTCTCCAGCAACACTTCTGGAGCCACAAACCACAGGAGAACATCCTCCATGGATCCCTGGTGATTTTAATGAGGTGCTCAGCCAACAAGGAGCACGAAAAGTTTGTGCATCCAAACAGAACAGTTGGGTGAAAGCCCATCTTGGAACCCAGAGAAGGGTCTGCTGTTGCTTTTTGTTCCTTACATCAAAGTTTTCAGCTGTACTGCAAAGAAAAGGAATTTCAGTGTGGATGGAGCCCAGCACATTGATGTTCCTGGTTAGGATCCAGCCTGAGCACTGGTTCTGATGCTTGGTTTTATTTCACTGCCTTTCAGTGTGTTCAGAGAGGGGGAAACAGCTCCAGCAAAGAAAGATTCAGGGCTTTTTCCTGCCTTTTCAGGGTGTAACTCAACTCCACCAATGCTAGGGTGAGCTCTGCTGGATTTTTTAAAAAGAACCCCAGCTACACAGAATCATTTTGGTTGGAAGAAACCTTTATATCTCCAAGGAGGGTGAAAGTGGAGGGAGGAGAAACTGTATTATGTTAGCAGAGTGGGATGGGACATGCTTTACAATCATAGAATTGTTTAGGCTGGAAAAGACCTAAAGACTACAGAGTCCAACCACTAACCCAGCACTGCCAGATCACCACCAAACCATGTCCCTCAGCATCACATCTACACAGCTTTCAAATGCCTCTGGGGATGGGGACCCACCACTGCCCTGGCCAGCATGTTCCAGGGCTTGATGAGCCTTTCGGGGAAGAAATTGTTCCTCATGTCCAACCTAAACCTCCCCTTGCACAATCTGACCACTTCTTCTCATTCCATCGCTTGTTCCTTGGGAGAAGAGACCAACCCCCACCTGGCTCCAACTTCCTTCCAGGGAGTTGTAGAGAGCAATGAGGTCTCCCCTCAGCCTCCTTTTCTCCAGACTAAACAACCCCAGTTCCCTCACCTGCTCCTCGTCGCACCTGTTCTCCAGACCCTTCACCAGGTTCATTGCCTGTCTCTGGACCTGCTCCAGCACCTCAATGTCCTTCTTGGAGCGAGGCCCAAAACTGAATCCTGTACATGAGGTGTGGCCTCACCAGTGCTGAGTACAGGGGGTTAATCACATCCCTACTCCTGCTGGCCACACTATTGCTGAGGGTCCAGGCCAGGGTGCTGGTGGCCTTCTTGGCGAGGTGGGCACACACTGGCTCATCTTCAGCGGACTGTCAACCAACACCCCCAGGTCCTTTTCCACTGGGCAGTTTCCAGCCACTCTGCCCCAAGCCTGGAGTGTTCCTGGGTTGTGATGCCAGGGCAGGGCCAGCACCTGGCTTTGCTGAACCTCACCCTCAGCCCGTTTTCAGAAGCGGGGAAGGGAAACCTTGACCTTTGAAAAGGCAGCGCAGGAGGTCACCTCGTGAGGCGCGAGAGCAGCGCGTGCCCCGGGGGGAGGCGGGCTGGGGAAGCCGCCGAGGCGCAAGGCACCAGCTCACCATTTTAATCTCCCAGTTGACGTTCCACTGCTTCATGTTGCTGAACCTCCAGGTTTTGAGGGCGTCGCCAGTGCCGGCGTCCATGCGGATCAGTCGGTTGTAGGCGATGCCGATCAGCTCCTCCTTCTTGCCCCCCTGGAACCTGCGGCATGGCAAGGGATCAGTGACTGCCTGCCCGCGGTGCCTGGCTGGCCCCAGTGGCCCCCGGGGCGTTCAGCAGCCCAGGCAGCCCAGTTCAGGGGGTTTGTATGCTGATGGAATTCCAGCTTCTCATTTCAGCATCAGCACAAGGCCTGCAGCTCAGGGTGTGCCACGTGTTTAGAGAATCACAGAATGGTTTGGGTTGGGAAAGACCTCTAAGATTACCGAGTCCAACCATCAACCCAACACCACCATGGCCATTAAACATGTCCTAAAGTGCCATGCCCACACGTTTCTTGAACACCTCCAGGGACAGCAACTCCACCCCCTCCCTGGGCAGCCTGTTCCAATGCCTGACCACTCTTGCAGGAAAGACATTTTTCTTAATGTCCAACCTGAACCTCCCCTGGTGCAACTTGAGACCATTTCCTCTCCTTCTATCACCTGATACTAGGGAGAAGAGACCAACCCCCACCTGGCTCCAACCTCCTTCCAGGGAGTTGTAGAGAGCAATGAGGTCTCCCCTCAGCCTCCTTTTCTCCAGACTAAACAACCCCAGTTCCCTCACCTGCTCCTCATCGCACCTGTTCTCCAGACCCTTCACCAGGTTCATTGCCCTCCTCTGGACCCGCTCCAGCACCTCAATGTCCTTCTTAGAGTGAGAGGCCTAAAACTGAATCCAGTACATGAGGTATGGCCTCACCAGTGCTGAGTACAGGGGGTTAATCACATCCCTACTCCTGCTGGCCACGCTGTTGCTGAGGGTCCAGGCCAGGGTGCTGGTGGCCTTCTTGGCGAGGTGGGCACACATTGGCTCATCTTCAGCGGACTGTCAACCAACACCCCCAGGTCCTTTTCCACTGGGCGGTTTCCAGCCACTCTCCCAGTGTCCTACATTTCATGTATGGTGGACATTTACCCATCCACCTGCCCCTGCTGTGACCCCACCAACCTGGCGATGAAATGCGTGATGCCGAACTCGGGCAGCGACTGCCAAGCCTGAATGAATCTCATCTTGGCTTCGATCAGACTCATCTGAGCGACGTTCTGGTGGGCTTCCAGGATGCGTGCCGTGATCTGAGGGTGGCGAGACACACCAGCTTTAGCCGAGTGGCTCCGTTAGCGGCATCCCGGCTCGTCACTGGAAGGGGTAGTGACTGGGGAGGCGTCTGGCAGGCAGCACGGTTACAAACACCACAATCAGTAACTGCTACCCTCTTTTCAGCTATGGCTGCTCAAAGCCTGCAGCCATGGCTGATCAGTGAGGAGCTGCTTCTGCCTCCCATCTCCAGACATGTAAAAGCAAATATAGATCTGTGCTGTCTGGAGGCAAAGAGCCACTTGGCCTCAGTTAGTTGAAGACGCAGGATGTGAGCAAATTTCTGGTGTAGGGTTTCCAGTTTCACAGCAGAAATCACTGGGGACCATTACAAAAACCAAACAGGGCCCAAATTTCACCAAGGGGGAGGGGGACGGTTGGGTTTTGTTAGTGGTTGTTGGTGGTTTTTTTTCATTGCTGCTCTCCAACTACAGAGATTCTAAACTATTTTAAGTTTTAGCTCAAATTTAGCTTAATTTTATTGTTGCTGTCACTTACCAAGTCTCTTACATAGCCTGGCTGTAGATGGCAAGGCGAGAAAAAAAACAACAAACCAAGAAAAGGAAGCAGAAAGAAAAAAAAGCAATCAGAAATATGGCAATAAAGCAAAAAAAAAAAAAGTGTAAATTAACTGCAAACCAAAGTTCAAGCAAAAAAAAAAAAAACCAAAACCAAACCACATGCACAATTTCTCAGGTGGAGAAGCAGCCATAGTGAATATAAGGATGGAGAGGAGATTTGCCCCTTGTGCTGGCCCTGCCTGAGCACTGGTGTGGTTCAGGGCTCAAGGTTTAGCTTCTGAGATGGTTTTGGTTCTGCTGGTGGATGAAGAGGAAGGTGAAGCTGCCAGCTCAGAGGAGAATTCGTGTCCCGACGCTTCTCCCCATGTCCCTGCCCAGACTCCGCTCTCTTACTGCAGAGGATGCTTAGTAGGAAGTTTGATAGCTCCTTTGATTTGAGATATGAGTAGAAATGATGTGGATGCTCCTTGGGGTAATAAGTGGTTGGAGGATAACATCAGCCAGGCTTCCTGGGGATGCATCCAGCTGGATGCTGCTCCGACAGTGAACCCCAGCAAGGCACCTGAGAGCTGTGAATATGCTGATTTGGGGTTGTTGATTTCCTTTGTCTTTCGGATTTGTGCTCGCCAAACCCAACTTGCCAACCCCACTCTGCTGCAAGGGCATGTGGAGACAACCACCACCAGAGCAGGTCTGGGGCTAGTGTGGGATCAAGCACATCTATAAATCCCCTGTCAAGGAACTCTGCCAGTTCCCATTTCAGCACCGTCTGTGGGCTGCATGACCTCCTCCACCTCCTCCTCCTCCTCCTTCCCCCACCTCGGGTCGCAGAGGGATCCTTGCGGTCGAATTCCATGCATTCCCTCAGCCTCCATCCCTCCTGTCACTTGTGCAGCTGGCAAACATCCTGCACTGCTGCAAGCTCTGCTTCTGGCCACAATGGAAAAGCCTCAATCTGCTGTTTAGGTGATGTCTGCAAGGGACATGGCGTTTGCCTTGTGGCCACCGGCCTGCCTCGGAGAGCAGGGTGAGAGCTCGTGCCTGTCCCCATGGTTCAACAGGGTTTATTGGCACCATGAGGATACCTGTGTGGTAAGCACCTTCTGGGAGCTAATATTTTTCCAGGTGCCTCCACTGCACTGAGTTCAAGCCCAGGAGGTATTATATATGTAAAAACGGTACATTGATGCAGCCTCTCCTCCATCCAAATGGATATAAAGGCTTATTCAGAAGGAGAATAAGGGCTGTATAAAATATAACTCCACTGCCAGGAAACCATCGTGCTGTGCCAACAAAAAGTTCTATTTTCCCTGCTTCTCTGACTTGCAGCCTTCTTCTGGGCTGGGAGAAATCCTATCTAGCCATAGGCAGCCTGAAGCAGCCAGGCTGAATGATGAAGTCACCAAAAGGCCAGGGAGCAATGCCTTCCTGATCTTTGCTGCTGTCCTGACATATAATGCTTTTCAGAAAGCCATGCATTTATTTCCAGTGTGGAACAGTTCCAGCCCTGTCATGCACGGATCGAATGCGGCGTGGAGTTCAAGCACAAGTCACAGCAACTCAAAATGAAGCAACGTTTCAAGGGCTGGCATTTGGAAATAGTGGAAAAGCAAAAGAGAGAAATAAACTGCACAGCAGCCAAGTCTGCATAAAGCACTGCAAGCAACTGCAACTCCTCTGCTGCTCCAGGGGATTTCTGCACAGGCTCTGTGCAAGGGAAGGGGTTTTAATCCCAGCACCAGGGACTGGTTTCACACATTCGTAGAACGGTTTGGGTTGGAAGGGACCTTAAAGATCATCTAATTCCAAACCCCCTGCCATGGGCAGGGACATCTTACACTAGACCCGGTTGCTCAAGGCCCCATCCAGCCTGGCCTTGAACAGCTCCAGGGAGGGGGCACAACACAATGAAACCGCATTTTTCCCTGCTGCTGGGGCTGTGTACGTGCAGCGTCACATAAAGCACAGCACAATGAGGGTGGTGGGTGCCACCCCCAGGGGCTGGATCGAAACCACGCATTTCAGTTTTCATTTTAGTAACCACGTGCATCCAGGTGTAAGTGACAGCATCCAAAACACATGGTGTTAAACCCCGGGGTACTGCCCAAACGGGTGCACAGTGAGCCCAAGCCCACACCATCTCCACCACCATGGCAGGGCGAGCGCAGGCCAGCACCTACCTGCTTGTTCTTGTACTTTTTCAGGTAGCGAGGAGACACCAGGCACTCGGGGTTAATGTCGGTGTTGATTTGTTCTGGGATCAGCTGTGGGTCTGGGTTCAAATGCTGCATTTTTAGGAAGGAGAGGATGTTCTGCACTTCCATGCCGTAGGAGCTGTCTGCCATCGTCTTGCCCTTGGAGGCCAGGCGGCAGGCAGCCATCCAGCTGGCGTACTGCGTCTCCTGCAGCCCCAAAACAGAGACCCATGCCCATCACAACGGTGGAGATGCCACCCAGCTCCCTTAAAAACACCTCCAGAGAACCTTCACTCCCCTTGCGGCCCCAGGAGAACCAAAGGTGCACAAAGGCAGGCAGAAACTCAGTCAACATGTAGACTACAACCAAAGGCTAAGGCCAAGGAAGAGCAGGGGCTGATTTTCTCCTCCAGCCTTACACACGTGCTCTGGATGTTGAGATCAGACACATGGGATTGTAATTTGGTGGGATTTTTATTAACCTCAGCTACACAGAATCTTTTTGGTTGGAAGAAACCTCTAGATCTCCAAAGAGGGTGGAAGAGGAAGGAGGAAAGACTTATGTTAGCACAGTAGGATGGGACACACTTTTTTAAATCATAGAATTATTTAGGCTGGAAAAGAACGTTGAGAACGTTGAGTCCAACCTTTAGCCCAGCACTGCCAGATCACCACCAAACCATGTCCCGCAGCACCACATCTACACAACTTTTCAACCCCTCCAGGGATGGGGACTCCACCACTGCCCTGGCCAGCCTGTTCCAGGCCTTGACAACCCTTTCAGGGAAGAAATCTTTCCCGATGTCCAACCCAAACCTCCCCATGTGCAACCCGGGGACACTTCCTCTTGTCCCATCACCAGGAGTTGTCCTCTCAGCACAAGCTGGTGGTGGGCAAAGGGTGAAGAGAGGGTTGGTCCAAGCAATAAACTTACATTATCACAGCGAAGCCAGATTTCATTCATCCCCTCTGCCACTGGAATCAGAAGTTTGATGTTAAACTTCTGACCAGAGATGTTCACATCAGGGGTAACTTCACATCCTGCAATGAAGGAGTCAGTTGTTTAACAGTGGTGCAAAGAACTGTGCTTTAAAAAGAGGGAAAACAATCCCAAAAATAAAAAAGAGAAAGCAAAGCTCTGAAACTGAAGGGTGTCCAAGAGCACCTCAGTGCTGCAAAGGTCTTACACCACATCTCTGATGTGATGAACACTGCATGGGAGGGTCAAATACAACATCAGATGTCTCCATTCCAAGTGACAGGAAAAAATGGGAGGGAAAAAGCAAGACCTGATCTGGAAGGTTACAGAAAGATCACAAAAGCTTATGCATGCCTGCAAGGTTCATCTCATAGAATCACAGAACCATTTTGGTTGGAAAAGACCTTTACAATCATCAAGTCTAACCATTATCTAATCCTACCAAGGCCGATGCTAAACCATGTCCCTCAGCACCACATCTCTGTGCTTCTGAAACACCTCCAGGGGTGTGGATTCAACCACCTCCCTGGGAAGCCTGGTCCAGTGTTTGAGAATCCTTTCAGTAAAGAAGTTGCTTCTCATATCCAACTTAAACCTCTCCTGGTGCAACGGGAGGCCATTGCCTCTTGTCCAGTCTCTAGTTACTTGAGTAAAGAGGAACACCTCCACCTTGCTCCAACCTCCTTTCAGGTAGCTATATAGAGTCAGGCTAAGGTCTTCCTCTGAGCCCTCTTTCTTTCAGGCTATACAACCCCAGTTCCTTCAGGTGCGCCTCAGAAGATCTGTTCTCCAGACCCTTTACCAGTTTCATTGCTCTTCTTTGGACCTCAGTGCCTTTCCTGGAGTGAGGGGTCCAAAACTGAACACAGCACTGAAGGCATGGCCTCACCAGAAGGCTGGCAAATACTGGCGTTCCATCAAAGGGTAGGAAGAGTTGGCTGGATTGGTGCTGACTCTCACCCGGAAATCCCTCACTTCGCTGCTACAGACAGGGGTGAGGTGTGACCATCCTGCCGTTGGTGTATGGAGAGAACCACAAGTGGTTGCATGAACACCAAGGCGTGATGAGCTTAACCAGCCACGTTGGCCTGGGCACCGCTTCAGCACTGCCTCCGAGATATTTCCAACGTGCCATCACAGCACACAGGTCCAAAGCTCCCAAAAAGGTCTTGTGAGCTGGGCTTCACCCTGACTGCAGCTTGAGGTCACTTGGCATCACATCTGCTCCCGCCTCCATGCAGGGAAAAATGAGCTCTCTGCAGTTAGGTGGCTGCTGGAGCAGGAATGTTGAACTTGACATAAGAAAATCCATCAGCCAAAGGAATTTAAGAGCTCATGTGCAGGGAGAGCTTGAGTGAGGCTGCTCAGAGCCAAGGACAAAAGGAAACAAAATTAAAAGCAGCAAGAGGAAGAGAGTGTGCTGCTCTCTTGAGCTCAGACTTATCCTCTGCTGTGAGAGTCGTCTCAGCTTGTTTGGAGAGCCATGACCAGAAGAATGGAAGCTGTCACCCCACGGTGTGGGGAGCTGGCAGTGCTTCTCCCTGGGGTCATGCGCACCACGCGCTCGCTTTCTGGAAGCATTTGCAATGCTGTCAAACCCGGTCACCCTCCTTCCTTTAAACGTATCTACCCAACCCTAGGGTGGCATGCCAAGAAGATAAAGCAGCAGGAGAACAAGATGCAACAAGGAGCAACCAATTACTGGCATAAAATCACAGAATCATGGAATGGTTTGGGTTGGAAGGGACCTTTAAAGGTCATCTAGTCCAACCTCCCTGCAGTCAGCATGGACATCAACAATTACAGCAGGTTGCTCAGAGCCCCAGACAACCTGACCTGGAATGCAATAAAATATTTCTTCCTTCTCCCCAGTCCTAATCTCCCTCTTTTAGTTCAAATTCATCCCCCTTCTCCTGCCACAGCAGGCCTTGCTAAAAGCTCTGTCCCCAGCTTTCTTACCAATGCTTTTAAGCACTGAAAGGCCACTAGAAGGTCTTCCCAGAGCCTTCTCTTCTCCAGGCCGAACAACCCCAACTCTCTCAGCCTGGCCTCACAGCAGAGGGCTTCCATCCCTCCTGTCATTATTGTGGCATCATTGTGGCATCTTCTGACCTTGCTCCAACAGGTCTGTGTCTCTCCTGTGCTGAGGACTACCAAGCTGGTCCCAGCACTGCAGGTAGGGTCTCAGCAGAGCACAGCAAAGGGGCAGAATCCTCTCCCTCCACCTGCTGCCCACGCTGCTGGGGATCAGCCCAGACCCAAGACATGGCTGGGTCTGGGCTGTGAGCACACAGTGCTGGCTCATGCCCAACTTTTCACCCACCAGAACCCCCAAGTCTTTCTCCTCAGGGCTGCTCCCCAGCACTTCATCCCCCAGCCTGTACTGATACTGGATATTGCCCCAGCCCAGGTGCAGGTCCTCGCACATGGCCTAGTTGAACAGCATGAGGTTCACGTGCACACGCTTCTTGAGCTTGTCCAAGTCCCCCTGGAGGTGTGCAAACTGCACTGCTCAGTTTGGTGTCATCTGCAAACCTGCTGTAAATGCAATGGCACTCAGGCTTCTCTTACCTCTCAGGTTCATCTGGTGTGCAGGAGTCCCGTTGGATTCCTCTTTGCTTTTATAGCAGGAGATAGAGGTATCTTTGAAGGTGCACCAATATGGCTTGTAGCCTTTCAACGTCAGCTTCTTGGGCCTGCCAGACAGGTTGAGGGACATTACAATTGGTTAAAGCTCCTAAACCAAGCTGCTGGACCAGCAAACTCATGTCACCCTTTAAAACCTGGTGTCAGAAGCCGGGGCATGCCCAGCACTGGGAGGGTCCATGCCTGGTGGGAGCTCAGCCACCACTCACCAATCCTTCACTGGGTCAAGAAACTGAACTACAATTGCAGATTTGGACTCTTCAGTCTCATGGAGGTGCCACTGATTTGGGGGAAGGTGAGAGGAGCTGAAGAACTGACTCACTGCAAGACATGGCTCTTTGCCTGCCATATTCAACTGGAACCTCTTTGCTCAAGCTCTGATAGGAGGAAGTGGGACTGCTAAAAGACTTGGACTTCCAAAAGACTTGTCCATCAAGCTCCTGCATGAGCACACTTGCTGTTTTCCTTTTAATACTCCACATCAGAAGAGGTCCAGTTCCTTCCTATGGAAAACATGGATCTTGCCTGCATCTATGGAAGCAGGATGGCCTTCTTAGCCTGCAACAACTGAAGTGACATGGTGGTAACCTGAGCCCTGCTCATCCCATCATGAGCCCTGGATCTTCAGAGAGGTGATTTTTCTTAACCCTCTTAATTTCTAAACCTTATTCAAAGGCTGAATCTGCAATCTCTCACTGCAAAGCATTTCTCATATCTCGATCCCAGAAACAGCTGCTGAAACCTCATCTGGAAGGATCAAATATGTCATGGCCCCAATTGCTTGTCCTTTGGGCTCTGCACTTTCATTTCCCAGTAAAAATGTGCTAGGGGCTGCTCAGGGGAATTAGGGAGATAGGTGAGAAACATAGCATCTGCCTGATCCCTGCTGCTCCCACACCTCTGATGGACATCTGAGCTTGGGGTACCTGCTGCCTTCTCCTGCATTTAACTAGTTTTGCTTCTCCTAAAAGCCCTGGCACACATGATCTTGCTCTCTGTGCAAACTTTACAACCCAAATTTCCTTTGAAAGCTGCCTCCCAGTCCAGAACAGGTCACCAGCTTCCAGCCCAGCCATCCTACACATCTTTTGCTTTGCATCCTTCTCTAAAGATGTTTTAATACTGTCCTGACCTTCTTTTGGGACTCCTTTAAATTGCAGGCAGGACATTTTGGCCAGCATGGGCAGTATCCCAGCTGGCAGGGGGGAGAGGAACATCACAAGTCTCTGCAGCTACACCAGGCATGTCCAGGGACATGTGCATAGGGTATACTTAAGGATATATATTGCAGCTTGTCCTTGACTGAAGCGTGGCAAAAGGCATGCCCAGTTCTGGGCCAGCTCCTAACATCGTGGTTTCATGTTGGGTTTCTGGCACTAAAATACCACCTCACCCTCATTTCTAGGAGTAAATGGGAATTCTGTGCTTCCCTGCCATGACAGGACAGCCTAAAATCCCAACCCCAGGCTTGCACTGGGTGAGGAACCCAGCAGCTACTTGCTGCTCCATCTCCTGCTCCAGCAACTGGCACATCCAATTTGCAAGCAATTAGCTCCCCAAATCATGTTTAATTTTGTTAGCAAATAACACATCAAAGGAAAGAGCAAATTTGTTTGTTTGTTTGTTCAAGGGGAGGAGAAAAAAAAACACCCACTCAGAGGCAGGGCACAGGCTGCATCCCTGAAACTTTGCCCTACTTAGGACAAACCACAAGCCCAGATGAACACAGAGACCTTGCTGATTTGCCTTTGGAGAGGGAGAGTGTTTCAGAACACAGGTGAGAGGTTCTGGCTCCAGAACCAAACAATTAATAAAACAGAGGCTTCACCCAGAGCCTATTTTGCTGCTGACAGCTTTTATTCTGTATGTCCTCCAGCTAGGCTGTGAAATCTCATCATTATTTCCAGTTTCCAGAACTTTCACCCTAACCCTCGCCGCAGCAGGCAATAAATTGCAGAAGACGATGGCGGCTGCCAAAGTGTTCCTCCAAGTCCAGACACTGCTGTTCCTGGTTTCCACCTAACACCATCCAAGTCAAAGCAAAATTAAAACAACTCCTAAACCCTGAGAGAGCTGGAAGAGGAGCAGAGTCAGCTTAACCCGCTCCTTTTGGCAAGGAGAAGGCTGAGAGATGGGGATTAGGCTGTTTATAATTCATCCAGCCTCTTGTAAACCAGAAGTATTTAGGCAAGGTTTCTAGGTTTCGCTCTTTATTTTAGGATGCCTTGATTATCTCCCGGGCATCAAGTCTGTTAAGTAAAATATCCCAGCACTTGCTGCTGGCTGTGGGATGCAGCAAGCTCTCTTAGAGGGATGTGTGCCTCCTGGGGCGGTGATAGTGAGAAAACAGCCTGAGTTTTATAGAATCATACAATCACAGAATGGTTTGGGTCAGAAGGGACCCTTAAATGTCATCTAGTCCACCCCCAACACACACAGTCAGCAGGGACTGTGTGCAAAGCAGGTTGCTCAGAGTCCCAAACAACCTGACCTTCAGTGGTTCCAGGAATGGGGCACCTATCAACTCTCTGGGCAACCCAGAACTGCGTCTCACCACCCTCAGTGTCAAATATTTCTTCCTTCTATCTAGTCTAAATCTCCCCTTTTTTCAGTTTAACCCCACCCCCTCTTGTCCTGTCACAACAGGCCCTGCTAAAAAGTCTATCCTCAGCTTTCTGACTGTCCCTTTTAAGTACTGAAAGGCCACTAGAAGGTCTCCCTTGGAGCCTTCTCTTATTATATTTAAGAACCAATCAACTTCACTACCAAGTGTTTCAAGCAGTGTGAATTATTCAGTGACTGAGCTACAGGATAAAGAAGTAAAATGTTTGAATATTAACAAAGCCCAGGTGCTGAGCTGTGGTATTACACATCAACTGCTGGGTGGCTTTGCACAAAAGGGCCACGGTGTGCAGCCAGACCTTAAGGCCAGGAGACAAGAACAAAAGGATATGAGGTGGTAGGACCATTAATTATTCACAGACACCACAAGTTTCACAAGCAGCTCTTCCCATCAGCACTTACTTGAAGACTTTAATGTAGTCGGCGAGCTCTGGGATGGAAGTGATGTCACCCTGGAAAGAAAAGATGAAGCCATTCACCCAGCTGCCCCAGCAGAGCCAGGGTGCTGGGTCTGAAGGGAACCAAAGTGATGCTGCACGGGGGAGGAAGCTGGTGGCAGCTTCACCAGACAGCACCGTGGCTCAGGGGCTCGTGAAAATGCTCCTGAGAAAGCCCCATCCGCTTCATGGGAGAAATAAGAGGATAAAAATCTGCTTCACAGAAGTGCTGTTTGGAAAGCAGAGGACAAGGTTTTATTTTTCTTTGAGGAATTCCTGCTGTTGCTGGAGCCAATTCCCACCCGCCAGGTCACCAGCGGTCACACCAGCTCGTGTTCACAGAGGGACTTTTCTCCTCCCTTAGTTATTTCCTTAGGCTCCAAAAAGAAGGAAAACCCTGCACCTCCACAGGGGGACTGGGGAAGGGCTTTTCTCATTATCTGGAAAAGCATTTTCCCCCCAGATTTTTTAATATTGAGTTCATTTTCAGGTTTTCCATGAGCAAAACACACAGGGTGGCACCTGTGATTCCCATGAGCTGCAACTGGAGGGATTTTGGAGGCAAAAAACCCAAAGAGCAAAGGCTGCTCCAACAGCTTCCAGTAGCAAGACAGTTTACTTTCCACTTCAGTGAGCAACGTTGTTTACAGATACCACAGGGGGGAAAAAAATGCAGAATCTAAACAAACAATCCAGTAATTGCCCATTATCCCTATTCAATTACTTGAATGCATCTGGAAATGGCTACTGCCTGCGGGAAGGGTTGGAGGGGTTCTGATGAATCATTGTCCCTCCTATCTGGCAGGGTCTGTTCCTTAGGTCTTGGGCTTCAAATCTGGTTTTGGAACGGAATTAGGAAAGATCTCTGGGTGATAAGAACCTGCAGTTGCTCCCCGCAGTAACCAGTTGATGTTCTAAATCGCTGTTATTAATGCTAGTAAAGCAGGGTAAGTATGGACCTTAGCTTCAAAAAGGTCCTCTTTAAGCGCTTAAAAACATTCTATAAAGTGTAAGACTGGAAACTTTCAGGCATTTTAGGGGTTGAAAGAACTTAAAACACATCTCAGAGATGGTATAAAGGTGCAAAGTGCCTGGAAAAATTGTGCCCTGCCAAGTCTGATCTGACTTAGTCCTTTTACTGCAGTTTAATTTTTGGGCTTTACATTTTTAAAGGTGGAAAACCAGAGTTAAAACAGCAGATCAGAGAGGGGAAAAAAAAAAAGATAATGAAATCCTCAGAAACAGGCACAGCCCCACTCCAAGCTAATAAGCAGCCTCATACAAATAGGGTTTCATAAATCCAAGCTATTTCTGAAGAGGGTGGCAGATCTTTCATGTGCTCTGAAACTTTGCTATGGATTAGAAATGGTGGAAGAGAAACCTCAGCATGAAGAATTCAATGCATTAAAAAGTTGGTAGTGAGAAAAGAAACCAAATTAATTTTTAATGGAGTTTTCCATTATTTCACCTGGAAGGTAACTTGGTTCAGTAGGATTCCAGCTCCTCCAGCACATAGAATGGTTTGGGTTGGAAAGGACCTTCAAGATCATCTAGTTCCGACCCCCTTGCTATGGGCAGCAATACCTCCTACTAGACCAGGTTGCTCAAGGCCCCATCCAGCCTGGCTTGGAACACTTCCAGGCTTGGATCCTCCACAACTTCTCTGGGCAACCTGTTTCAGTGCCTCAGCACCCTCGTGGGGAAGAATTTCTTCCTAATGTCTTACGCAAATTGAGCTTCCCCCAGTTGGAAGCCATAGCTCTTCATCTTGTCACTATATACGTTTGTAAGAAGTCCCTCTCCAGCTCTCCTGTAGGTCCCCTTCAAATGCTGGAAGGCTGCTCTAAGGTCTCCCTGAAGCCTCCTCTTCTCCAGGCTGAACAACCCTAACTCTCCCAGCCTGTCTTCACAGGAGAGACGCTACACTCCACTGACCATCTTCACGACCCTCCTCTAGACCTGCTCTAACAGATTCATGTCCTTCTTGTGTGGGCACTTCTCCAATACCACTTAGTCTTATGGTCCCAGCAGCACAAAAGCAATACTGGCCTTGACTTCTACAGCAATACTGAGCTGGGTGTGTGGGACAGGCTGAGCCCTCCCTCCTAAATTAACTTCAAACACTGCAAGAATAGGTCTTACAGATACAATGAAGCCTTGGATTCAATACATGCACATACTCACATTGTTTTTAATACCACTTTGGGCTCCAGCTCAGTGCTGGCACCATGTTTGACACTGCCAAGGGTCCCCTCCCACCACAACTACTCCTTAGTAAAAACCTACCATTTTAATGCAAATATTACCCGGGTCTATTTTTTGTGTTGCTTTACTGGACTGTGGGCAACCTCCTCGTGCTGTACGAGGAGAAATAGAAAAAAAAAAGAGAGGGAGGAAGTAAAAAAGGCTGGATGTGTGGCAGAATTCCCAGCCCAGGGTGATTATTCCTGCCTTGTGATACAAGGAGGAGACTTGCAAGCCAAAATGCCATCGCAGGCCCGCAGCCCTTACCAGGATCGTCGATGTTTTCCCACCTTCCAGAGTAATCTCTAGGTCTGAGAGCGCAGCATCCACCTCATCCACCTCTTTGTCACTGTTGTTCAGGTGGTTTTCCGAGGACATGATGGACAGCTTATTGATATGGTACTGAAAGGCAAGGCACATTATTTCATAGAACCACAGAATCATTTTGGTTCATAGAATGATTTGGGTCTGAAGGGACCTTCAAGATCATCTAGTTCCAACCCCTCCTGACATGAGCAGGAACACCTTCCACTAGACCAGGCTGCTCAAGGCCTCACCCAACCTAGCCTTGCACACCTCCAGGGTCTTTTCCAACCTGGTTAATTCTATTCTGTTCTATTCTAGTCTAGTCTAGTCTAGTCTAGTCTAGTCTAGTCTATCCTACATATATGTTTTCATTCTTCACACCCTGCTCCTGATGGGGATATTTCTGCATCCTACAGCGACGAGGTGTGCCAGACCACACGTAGCAAATGGCCTGCCATCCATCTTACAGAAGTCAATAGCAGGTGTGGTATTTCTGCCAAATCAGGCCAAGTATTCCATAAAACAGATAAGTAAATAGTTCTGGGAAACCCACAGATTATCAGCAGCTGTTTGGGGGCAGTGTGCCAGCAGCCTAGTGTACTTACCAGGGCTTTTAAGAAGGGCAAAACTAAAAGTTAAGAGAGACATGAACATGCTTGGTAGCAGAAGGCCAAACTCTTTTTCATGAGAATTCATCAGCAGGAAATATTTAAGCCACCTAATAAGCTCAAGTGAGGATAAGGAGATGGAAAACAATCTGACCTCTACCAGCATAAGAAGTGCAAGCACCCACCAAAGACAAGGTGAGGCATGAAACACCAGTTACGGCAGATTTCACTCGTCGTGTTCATCTGCGTTCATAACAAAGAAGCATGCAAAGCTACAAAGTCAAGCTTACCAAAACCATAAAGGCCTTGGGCTGGCTCCTACCTGCAGTGCTGCAAACATCATCATTTCTTCCTCTGTGCACTCGATCTCCTCCAGCAGAATGGCCCACTTGGACTGCTCGTACAGCTGGTTGATCCTGATCGCGTCGTACTGCCGAGCAGAGCAGAAAGATGGAGTGGTTGTAGAAGGAATGAGCCCCAGCTCAAGACAAACCATGTTGTCTTTCATTTCAGTGCCACAGAATCATAGAATTGTTTCAGTTGGGAAAGACCTCTAAGATCATCAAGTCCAACCATCAAACCATGACCACCATGACCATGATTCAATTGGAGACTGAAAAACCTCAGCCACCAAAGCTAAGTGGCTCTATGCAACCCTTAGAGCACTTCTACCAAACAAACTGGTATGTGGGAGCACACAAATCTGGGTTTGATGCCTACATGATTTATCAACAAAAAATAATGTCACAGGCACATGCATCCTTTGTTCAAAGCCCTTGCCTGCAAAATGCAAGTTAAATAAATAGCTCTGTACCTTTGGATTCAGGTCAAAAAAGCTGTAGTACTTGAACCGGAGCAGCAAGGCTTCGTTTTCTTTCACCTCTTGCTCCATGAGGGATCGGGAGGAATCCAGCCATCTGTAAATTGTCAACATAGACCCACAGAATGGTTTGGATTGGAACAGACCCTAATAATCATCTAGTTCCAAAGCCCCTGCCATGGGCAGGAACACCTTCCACTAGACCAGGTTGCTCAGGGCCTCATCCAGCCTGACTTTGAACGCCTCCAGGGATGGAGCATCCACAACCTCCCTGGACAACCTGTTCCAGCGTCTCACCACCCTCACTGAAAGACCTGCGGAGAAGTCACGATGCTGCTTTCAAGATGCAATTTAAAAACAGGCAGTAATTAAAAAACAGGAGAGGAATGGAAAACCAACTTGTTAAACTCACCCTTGGTTGATTTTGGCTTTATCAAGCAGTGCCTGTGGCTTGTACATTTTTGCTAAGGACTCTGGGGAGGTGACAGGCTGGCTGACAGCCAGGATGCCTGGGTTCCCCTCTGACAAAGCACTGTCACCAAACCAGGCAGAGGTGGGTGACAGGGGACTGCCGTCGTGAGCGTCGTAGGTTGGTGTCATCGTTTTGCTGTACAGTCCTGGGCTGGAATAGATGTTTCCTACCAGTAAGAGGAATAAAAGCTGGGAGTTAGCTCAAAGCCAAGCCCTGCCTGCTCCCAACCAAGCCAGCTCAGACACAAACCTGAAGCCAGCAGATGAAAAACCTTCCTTTTGTTTGTAGTTTTTTACCACCTGTTTTTTTTCTCCACAATGGGAAAAGACTGCACTGCTTGTTTTCCCATGAAAAAGCTGTCCCTTTCTCTCAGCTCTTCTCCAAGAGCAAAACTGATGGAAAACTCATTCCAGCCCAAATCCATGGGAAAAGAGGCAGGTCTCCCACACCAGGAGACTCCTGCCCGCTGCCTTTCAGCAGCACCTGGGACATGAGCAGCCCCCAACTTACCGGTGTTACCTGTTGTTTAAAGATTTTGGAAGTCAAAAGTTTTAGAGGAGCAGGAAAATAAACTAAGGGCACAGCCAAAGAGACCAGAGGCAGAGCGCAAAAGTTCTACTGAGGTGGAGCTCACCTTTGACGGGGCCGATGTAAAGAATATCGGTGCCTATGGAGAGGGAAAGAAAGGAGGGAAATGAGAAGGAGAAAGAAAGTCACTGGGAGGGTAGGAAAGGAGAGAAGCTGAAAATGAGCATTTTCAAAAGAGGGTAGAAAAGCAGAGGTGAGGTTGAACCACCCAAACACACAGTGTTTGCAGCAGTGCTGGTGGACTCTTGCAGGCAAAGCAACCGAAGTGACTCCATGGTTATCTGACTGACACCACAAGGCCAGAAAAGCTCGCTGAGATGGCCAAACAACTCTGGAATTAATATGCTGAGCAAGTGGTGGGATTTGGTGCACAACTCATCCCAAAGCACACATTATTCCCAGGCCTCTTGAAGCTTTACAGCTCAAACAGACTCAAATAAAACCCCTTTTAATACCACAATTTTAAAGAAATGTGTGGATGTGGCACTTTGGGACATGGTTAAATGGCCATGGTGGCCTTGGGTAGAAGGTTGGGCTTGATAGAATCATAGTATCATGGAATCGTACAATGTTAAAGGATGGAAGGGACCAACTAGTCCAACCCCACTGTCAAAGCAGGATTACCTAGGCAGGTCAAACAGGAATGCATCCAGAGCTTGGAAGTTGCTTCCAACTGAAACAAGTCTATGAATCTATGAAGAGGAGAAAGTGGACCCAGCTTGGTATCTCATTCCCCCAAAAGCTGAGAGCTAATACAGGGAAAGCTAAAATAAGGGAGGTTCAACAGCTGTATGGTAATATCACAATCATCAAACAAGGGGCTCATCATAAATCTGTGTGTCAGTACCTAAAAGGACATCATAGAATTGGCTTGGATGGGAAAGACCTTTAAGACCATCAAGTCCAACCATTAAGCCAGTACTGTCAAGTTCACCACTAAACCATGTCCCTCAGCACCACATCTACAGGGCTTTTTTGAACACCTCCAGGGACAGGGACTTCATCTCTTCCCTGGGTGGCCTGGTCCAGGCCTTGACTATCTTTTGGGGAATAAATTATTCCTGATGTCCAACCTAAACCTTCCCTGGCACAACTTGATTCTGTTTCCTCTTCTCCTATCCCCTGTTACTTTGAAGAGAACAACCCTCACCTGGTTCCAACCTCCTTTCAGGGAGTTGTATAGAGTGAGAAGGTTTCCCCTCAGCCTCCTTTTCTCCATACTAAACAACCTGACTTCCCTCAGCTGCTCCTCACCAAACCTGTTCTCCAGCTTTGTTGCCCTTCACTGGACCAGCTGCTCCAGTACTTCAATGTCCTTCTTGGAGTGAAGGGCCCAAAACTTAAGCCAGTACTCAAGGTGTGGCCTCACCAGTGGTAAGAACGGGGGCTAAAGAACATTATTCAGTGCTGAAAGCAAAACACGGCAGGGTTGAGATGCCACAAGCAAAGTCTTCTGTGCCGCCTCCTACTGCTGCCCTGAATCACCCCCTTGGGCCACCCTCTAGTTCCCCACTCTAAATGATCCCTCCTCCCTGAATGCCCAAGAAATGATAGAAAGCTGAGCTAGGCATCTAGAAAAATCTAAGACACCAAAACAATAGAAACACCTTTCCCAACTCTCATTTTTTATCTCAAGGAGCAGTAGAAATGGTTTGAATCAGCAGCATCATACCATTGACAGTTAACATCTTGTTCTGGAAACTTAATACAAACCAAGACTCTAAACTGCCTGACAGAATGGGAAATGCAAAGGAAAACTGCATCGAAATACAAAACCACCAGGATGCTTTTCATGCTCCAGCTAGTTTTGCTGGCATCCCAGTCTGGATTAATGACCTGGGGAACCAGTAAGAACTATGCATGTCTGCCATCAAGACAGACCCAGCAAACCAGGCAGAAATGGTCAAGGGATGGAGATATCCACACTTGCAAGGAGAAGACTGGGGGTGACTTGCCAGGTTCTTATACCAGGCACTTCTCTCTGGGAGTTGGACTCAATGATCTTTATCATAGAATCATAGAATCAATAAGGTTGGAAGAGACCTCAAAGATCATCAAGTCCAACCTGTCACCCAAGACGTCATGACTACTAAACCATGGCACCAAGTGCCACGTCCAATCCCCTCTTGAACACCTCCAGGGATGGTGACTCCACCACCTCCCTGGGCAGCCCATTCCAATGGCTATGGTCCCTTCCAACTTGAGATATCTGATGATTATAAAAGCAGGAGAAATGTGCTCTCCCCATGGACCATTCACAGAATCACAGAATGCATCAGGTTGGAAAGGACCCTCAAAGGTTGTCTTGTCCAAAGACCTGCATAATCTCCAGTTCTAATGCTGCTGGAGCAGAGTAGTCCACCAAGAACTGGCTATAACCACCATCACCATCCATAAACCGCATCCTGAAAGATGCTCTTGCCTCCTCCCATCCACCCTCTCAGCATGCCAACATCAACCTTCATGTGGCTCAGACAGACAGGGTTGAGCATTCACTGGAACAACAAAGGAAAATCCCACTCCTTGCTCCAAATTGAGCAGGTTTTCCCATGGACATCCCCTAAGTTCCTCCATTGGAGTGTCTGCTCCAGAGGACCAAAGTTTCCCCTCAGATATTCTCCTCATCACCTTCTCCAAACATCTGAAACATCTCAGGAGAAGCTTCTCTTAAAAAATCTGCCAGAGGCAGGCAGTGACATGGAAAGTTCCAGTTGAAATAGCTGTAAGTTTGGCTAACTTGTAAACAAGTGAATACAGGTCTTCTAATGGAAAGTGTTGGGCAACATTTGCTGTGGGTGTATTGAGAGCTCTGCCTGCAGAGATTTAAATGGTTTCCATTGCCAGGTACAGGATGCTCAGTGACAAAACACACCGCTCACACCTACAGGCACTGAAAACAGCAGATCCCCAAGTATTAACTCATTTTACAGAAGCATTCAGCACCCAAACTGATGTTGGAACAACTCTAGAAACACTTTGTTCAGATTAAAACCCAGGACTTTTAACTAATGGTACCTAAATGTGGCAGGCAGCTGCAGTAATTAAACCTGCAGCAGAAGTCATTTAATTCACAAGGAAAGCAAGATCAGCAAGAGAGTTCAAAGGGGCTTGCTGAAAGACCAATAAATAATTGAAATAAACCCCTTGCTTTGGTGTATGTTTCCCCCAGAGCAGGCCAAGTGTTTCCTATTAATCTCATGGCGATGCCCTCCACGAACACCGACTTCTGTTAAAGCTAATTATGAGCTTTCAAGATGGAAATGCCAAATGAAAATGAAAATTGCTTGGAGCCTTGCCCAAAGCAGGGAACACTGCCTGAGCCAGGGTGGAAGAAGACTAGCCCTGAAGTATTTTTACATAACTGCATGGAGAAAAAGCGAGACCAGAGCAAAAGGAAGAGCATTTCTTCTGTGCTGATGTTTTGCTGTGGACAACATGGTGCAAATCACTCTGGCACAGCAGCTCCTCCATCGCCACCCTCACTCATGCCCTGCACACAGACAAGACCTTTCTGCTTGCAAGCCCAGAGCCCCCAGTGGCATTAACCACACCAACCTTCACTTGCACTTCAGTTAATTTAAAACCAATTAATACCATTTTACTGAATTCCAAGATACTCTCTTTAATTAAAGCTGCCCTGCTACCCTCATTGCTGGAGTTAGAACCAAGAGCTCTGGCACGCAGACACGTCTCACCCGCCCAGCAGCACGCGCGGCTGCGGCTTTCTCCTCAAGCCAGTTTGGGCTGAAGTGCTCCCACTTGACTGACTTTATGGTTTAAACTCCTGCTGTTTTCCTTCAAGCACCAGACCTCCAGAGGCTGAAGAACAGAGCCTAATCCCCCTCCATTTTCAAACACTTCCCTGCATCAATTTTGCTTCCTGTGTTGAGAGACATTACCCCATCAGTGACATTACTCCATAATGATGTTACTCCGTCAGCAATTCTCTTACCAACCCTGCTCTAGTTCTTGAAGCCAAACTGGCAAACTAACCCCCCACCCCCATCAAAAGGGGTATTTTTAGCCTTACCGTCCATAGCTACACCCATAACATACAGGAACATTAATGCAGTTACTAAAATTGGGCTATAAATAAGGAGAACGTTGGTGCTGCCCAAAACACACCTGGAACTTGACATCAGGAACGATTTTCCATTTAACTCCTCTCTTAACAGGGTAAGAAAACCTCTCAGTAACACAAGCTGAGTGTTAAAGTGCTCACACTTGGTTTCTGGTTTCTTTTATGGCGTTGCTCTGCTCCCTTGTATGCGTGACAGCTTCAGGCATGCATCTGTGCGACCGTGACCAAGTGCTGCAGCCCTGGATGATTCGTGGGTCTGTTTCTTGCACAGACCTTAATGAATTAGGCCAGAGCGATGCTGCTGTGTCATCACCCACATACCCCCACCCCCAGTTTTATTATCTGTTTGCCTCCTTGCAAGCTCATCCTCATAAAGCAAGCCCCAGCTCACCAGACCCTGGTGTGATCAGTGGACCCTCCAGCTCGAAGGCATCATCTTCACATTGATCATCCAATTTCTTCTTTTTTTTTCTTTGATGGATCTCTGGGTTTCCTCAAAAGGGAAAGTTCTTCTGGATGCCTGATGTCTGGGGAGAAAATGGATCACTTTTACAAAGGCAGGATTGGGAAAAAAGGGGGGAAAAGAGAACGTTCTTCCTTTAGAATCACAGAATCGCTTAGGCTGGAAAAGAACATTAACATCACAAAGTCCAACCATTAACTTTGCACTGCCAAGTCACCACTAAACCACGTCCCACAGCAGCATGGCTTTTAAATCTTTCCAGTGATGGTGATGCCACTACCTCTCTGGGTAGCCTGTTCTAGGGCTTGACAACCCTTTCAGGGAAGAGATGTTTCCCAGTGTCCAACCTAAACCTTCCCTGGTGCAACCTGAGGCTGTTTTCTTTTGCTCCATCACTTGCCACTTGGGAGAAGAGACTGACCCCCACCTGGCTCCAACCTCCTTTCAGGGAGTTTTAGAGAATGAGAAGGTTTCCCCTCAGCCTTCTTTTCTCCAGACTAAGCAACCCCAGTTCCCTCAGCTGCTCCTCACCAGACCTGTTCTCTAGACCCTTCACCAGCTTCATTGCCCTTCACTGGATGCACTCCAGCACCTCAACGTCCTTCTTGGAGTGAGGGGCCCAAAAGTAAACCCAGTATTCAAGGTGCAAACAACATCCAGCAACATACATTATCTTCTTTGGCTGATTCTCCTTCTCTGCAATGGTTAAAAATCAAGCTGAGAACATTTTCCTTGCCAGCCTGTTGGAAACAAGCACTGTCCTTGGCTGGAGAGTTAGGACAGAATTTGGGTGAGACATAGAGTTTCCCAGGCACAGCCATTCAAATGCAAATCCCAGCACTGCTAGACCCTGTGACAGAGCCTAGAAACACTCCCACTCATTATCTAAGTATATATATATAAATACATTATATATATATTAATCAGCAGGTAAACTCCATTTTAGACACCTAAGCAACAGCCCAGGTGCTCTCACTTCCACAGGAGCAATCCCAGAACCCAGCCATTTATTTACAGATCAGACTGGAAATTTTAGAGCCTATACTTAAGGCACCCACTTTTTAAAGAGATCTTACCCAACTTGTTTCCTTTTCACAGCAAAACTCTCCCATTTCCCTGACCAGAAGCAGCCTGAATGATTTTAAAGCTGTGTTATTTAATGTGAAGACTATCCCAGAGTGTTTGTGTTTTAAACCATGGCACTACAGGGGAGGGCTAATAAAAAAAGATTTTAAGGGCCATTTCCCACAAAGGTGGTATTTTGGGTTTGCTGCCTGCTGCAATTGCTTCCAAGTGGGATGGAGCTTTCTGGGAAACTGCTGAAGGACCAGAGGGGAGACAGGAGTCCCTCATCAGATCTGTAAAAAACAAGAGGGGAGAAAAAAACCCTCCATTTATGTCACAGAATCACAGACAGGTAGAGATTGGAGGGGACCCTTGGAGACTATCCAGTCCAACCCCCTTGCTAAAGCAGGCTCACCCACTGCAGGCTGCCCAGAATAACAAAGTCCAGGTGGGTTTGGAATCTCTCCACAGAAGGAGACACCACAACCCCTCTGGACAGCCTGCTCCAGGACTCCAGCACCCTCACAGCAAAGAATTTTTTCATCCTGTTCAGATGGAACCTCCTGGGTTCCAGTTTGTGCCCACTGCCCCTTGTCCTGTCAATGGGCACAAATGAGAAGATTCTGGCCACATCCTCTTGTTGAGTATTGAGAAGATCATAGAATCAGAGAATTGCTAGGGTTGGAAGGGACTTCAAGGATCATCTAGCTCCAACCCCCCTGCCATGGGCAGGGACACTTCACACTAGATCAGGTTGCCCAGAGCCACCTCCAGCCTGGCCTTTAGAACCTCCAAGGATGAGGCTTCCACCACCTCCCTGGGCAACCTGTGCCAGTGTCTCATCACCCTTATGGTGAAGAATTTCTCCCTAGCATCCAATCTAAATCTACCTGTTTCTATTTTTCCCCATTGCCCCTAGTCCTATCACTACCTGACACCTTAAAAGTCGATCCACAACTTTCTTGTAGGCCCCCTTAAGGTACTGGAAGGCCACAATAAGGTCTCCTTGGAGCCTTGTCTTCCCCACACTGAACAGCCCCAACTCCCTCAGTCTGTCCTCATAGGAGAGGTGCTTCAGCCCTCTGCTCATCCTCGTGGCCCTTCTCTGGACACATTGCAGCACCTCCAGATCCTTCCTATAATAGGGGCTCAGTATTCAGTACTCCAGGGGGGTCTCACCAGAGAGGAGCAAAGGGGAGAATCACCCCCTCGACCTGCTGGCTATGCTTCTCTTGATGCAGCCCAGGATGTGGTTGGCTTTCTGAGCTGCAAGTGTACACTGGTGGCTTATGTTGAGCTTCTCATCCACCAGCACCCCCAAGTCCTTTTCTTCAGGGATTCTCAGTTTGCTCTTCTGCTCTCCAGAGAAGGAGAATCCACAGCCTCCCTGGGCAGCCTTGTCCAGGGCTCCAGCACCCTCACAGGAAAGAAGTTTTTCCTTTTCCTGTCCTCAGCTGATACGTGGGAACTGACCTGGAAAAGCATTTAGCTGGGCACAAAGCCATCCTACTGCAATGACGAAAGGCTGCAAAATAGATTGGAGAGCTCTGAAATACAGCTTGTGTTGGAAAAAAAAGGAGATTATGGGTCATGCTTGAGCCTGGAAGGAGGAGTTCTGGAGTTCTCCTCTGCAGCTGGCTGTCCATGTTCAAGCCTCTCTGTTATTCTTAGTTCTTTTTTTGGGCACATGTGACCCCAAAATGCTCAGCTGCTTTTGGGATGCCCTAAGGAAAGCAGCCCCTGGTTGTGTCCTCACTGAAGCCTGAAGCTGTAGCTGCAAGGGCAAGCAGGAAATAGAGGACAGGAGCTGAAAGCACTGAAGCCAGACTGCATTTTCCAACCTGCAGAAGACA
Organism: Picus viridis; assembly: GCA_033816785.1. Taxonomy (NCBI): domain Eukaryota; kingdom Metazoa; phylum Chordata; class Aves; order Piciformes; family Picidae; genus Picus; species Picus viridis. The sequence continues at coordinate 33,863,773 of CM066585.1, read as the reverse complement.
TTTAAAATTATTGAATAATTATTATTCTAATGAGGAGAGGTTACAGGGCCCATATCTCACCACCATACTGGCAGCGGCAGGTGGGTACACTCCCAGGTATGGAAGAATAATCACACCTGGAATTTGGTCCAGAGCATGTGACCCAAGCAGGACACATCCCCACAGCAGAACTTCTGGAATTTAATTTATTAAAGCCTGAAGTCCTTGACAGGTCACATCCCTGGGCTTCGATCCCCTGTTTGCAGACACAGTGAGCATCCTGGGGTCAGTACATGAACTGTCCCCTCCTGGGAGAGGACATGGTGACAGCCTTCCTACATCCTGTTCTAAGCAACCTGTGCTTTTCCCTTTTTTCTGCTATTTTTCTGGACTCAATGATCTTCAGAGGTCCCTTCCAGCTCCCACTATTCTGTGATTCCGTGATTATTGTGCTAAACTCCATTCCTGCACCCACTAACCCACAGTCAGTTTCACCATCCAACTTGTTGACCATTTCTAGCAATAAATATCTCCCATATGAATCCAGATAGCTCCTCATATTCTAATTTATCACAGCCTGCTTACCTCATGAAGAAAAAATCTGCTGGGACATCCAGGGTCATACAAAAGGGACAACAAGCAGCACAGCCTAAAATGAGGAGTTCCCCTGGTATTTTGCTAGAGAGGTTTATACTCTGCTGTTTATTTATGGTGCATTAGCAACTGATACAACCTCTCAGCTGAAACCATTCAGAGAGGCCAAGAGAAGGGCTCTGGGCCAAGCTCGGCTCCTGAAAGCAATCTTTTGGACACAGCCCAACATTTGACCATCTGATTTCAAAGCCACTTTTTATAGTCCCTCGGTTGTTCGTGACGCTGTCGTCGGATTACAAAGGAAACAGGCAAGTTTTGGGCAGCTGCTTCAAAACAGAGTTTGGCTGCAGGGCAGGGCAAAAGCAGTGGCATCCCTGTGATGCTGGAACATCCCTGTGATGCTGGAACATCTCTGCTTCCCTGCAGCCATGCACATGTCCCACTGTTAAGCCCCACATCTCTTCTGCTGGATGAACCATCAACACCAAGACTTTACCAAACCATCTGAAGGGTACAGAGGAAACTAAAAAATGAAGCCCACCAGGCTGAAAAAAAAAGCAGAGAGCAGGAAAGCAGCAAGAGAGCAGGAGTGATTTCAATTCCCATCCCAGGACTAAAACACAAAAGCAACTTTGCATGCTTCAACCTTTCAGTAAACTGCTGGTGGAAAAGATGTTTGCTGTTGTTTATGATTAATAAGTGTACAAAGGGACTTGAAACATGTTTTGAATGGAGTCAAGCTTGGCAAACATGGTGTTTAGTTCCTGTAGCCAAAGCAGAGCCTGTCTCAGGGTGTAAGGGCTTACAGATGGTAGGACTGCAGCTAATTGGAAGCTGGGACAAGAAATTGCTCCAGAAACCCAGTTCCTATTTTCTGGCTGTAAGAGCAAGTGAAAGATCCTTAAAGTATCCAAGTGGTGTAGAAAAATTAAAGTCTATTATCTAGATTTGGGATCTGGATCTGGAAGAACTCATCTGCTGAAGCTCTTTATCGAGTGGTAAAACATCTACCCAGGGTTTGACTTCAGCCAAGGGCTTGTTATGATAGGATGAGAACGAATGGGTTGAAGCTTGAGAACGGTAGACTTAGACTGGGTATTAGAAAGAAATTCTTTAGAGTGAGGGTGGTGAGACATAGGGACAGGATGCCCAGGGATGCTCCCTCCCTGGAGGTGTTCAAGGCCAGGCTGGATGAGGCCTTGAGCAAGCTGGTCTAGTGGAAGGTGCCACTGCCCATGGCATGGGGGTTGGAACTAGATGATCTTTAAGGCGCCTTCTAACCCAAACCATTCTATGATTCTGTAATTCCCACTACAAATTCTCCATTAACTATTTAATCAACATTTTCTTCACTGAAAGGGTTTTTCTTCACTGAAAAGGTTATCAAACATTGGAATGGCCTGCCCAGGGCAGTGGAGGAGTTGCCATCTCTGGAGGCGTTTAAACAGCGTGTGGACCTGGCACTTAGGGACACAGTTTAGTGTTGATCTTGAAGTGCTGGGTTGAAGGTTGGATTGGATGATCTTGGAGGTCTCTTCCAACCAAAGATATTCAGTGATTCTGTGAAGCCAAGCTGCTCCTGCTGAAGGTCACTTTGAAGGAAAATGGGTCAGTGAAATGTGGGTGGATCAGGATAAGCGACCTGAACAAGGCTAATGTGTTGACTCTTTAATTGATGCATTGGTGAGGGCTGTGTTTGCTTTCAAGCAGACTTCTTGTCTGTACACACGAGACAGATGGCACTGGCAACATTTACCAGAAACTGCTGCAAATGATCCTTCTAGCATTTTATTTCTATTCACTGTGTGGGTGCATGAAAACACAGCTACCCAGCCTCTTACTCGGCGCCCCTGGCGTTGCTGGTGGCAGCAGCCACCGGCAGAAGCCATCTGCAACAACATGCAGTGTGCTCCACACGGAGGCTAGAGTGCTGCACAAAATCTGGTCCAAACCCATTTCTCAGCTGGATTAGAGCAGAAACTCTTTGACATCTCCTCCAGCCCACGCTGGGCCAGCTGCAGCCGAGATGTAAGGCTGCTGCCGCTCCATGTGCACGTCCAAGCAGAAGGGCTTCGTCAAACTTAAGGCATTTGCTGCCCAGAGAAGTGGTAGAAGCCTCATCCCTGGAACCATTCCAGGTCAGGTTGGACGGGGCTCTGAGCAACCTGATCCAGTTGAAGATGTCCCTGCTGACTGCAGGGGGGTTGGATTAGATGACCTTTAAAGGTCCCTTTCAACCCAACATATTCCATGATTTTATCAAGTGAGGGAAATGCCCTTTGGCAAGAGGACCAGACACAAGGATTTCATGGGAGGCATTTCAAAAACGCGACCAGGAAGGCGGCTGTTGACCTCCAAGAGAAATTTTTCCAGCTGTTGGACGGAGCTATTTTACTCCCTACACGATCTTTTCCATCTGCCAGCAAGAGCCTGCTTGTGCCTGTGTTGTCTCTGTCTGAAGACAAATCCATGGCCTTTTTTCCCCCTATGTAATCCCTCATTTCTTGTCCAGCCCCTACATAGCTCACTCAGCCCAGCTGTGCCCATTTATCTCCCACACAGAGACAAAAAACAGAGCTGGGATGAAATCCTTTTCACAGGACACCACATTGAGTGCTCCGAGAAAAGTGGCTTTAAAGAAAACTATCTGCCTTGCAGGGCATAAAATTCACAATTCAAGCTCCTTTGCACTAAATCCACCAAGTAAATTGTGCAGCTGCTGCTACTTTAACCACCAAGGTGTGTTGTCATAGGAAAGCAGTTGTGGTCAGAAATGGGCCCAAAATCCACATGTCTCAGCATGGAAACAGAGATTCAAGAGTGGTAGGGTTGGAAGGGACCTCTGGAGACCATCCAGTCCAACCTCCCTGCTAAAGCAGGGTCACTCAAAACACAGGATCACAAAGTCCAGGTAGGTTTGGAATCTCTCCACAGAAGGAGACTCCATAACCTCTCTGGGCAGCCTGCTCCAGAGCTCCAGCACCTTCACACCAAAGAATTTTTTCCTCCTGTTCACATGGAACTTCCTAGGTTCCAGTTTGTGCCCCTTGTCCTATCAGTGGGCACCACTGAAAAGAGTCTGGTCCTATTTTCTTTGTATGTGTAAATATTACTAAGATCCCTGACATACACAATACAGCATCATCAACTGGAAGGGCTGGGTAGGGACCTACTTCCCTCAAAAAAACAATTATGGGAAATCACAGTAGTTTTAATATTCATTTTTGATACATATGGAAAATTGATGTTCCAAAGAATGTCTCCCAGTACCCATTTTTCCACCTAACTTCTGGCTGTGTAAGATGAAGAAATTCCCCTCAGGTCCTCTTTTTTTAGTTCCCCAGAGGCTGGTTGGCCTAGTTGGCTCTGGAAGCATAAAACCTCCATTATTTCACTTGTAGCACAGACAAAACTTAGGGGAAGTCCTCACTCTAGTGCTGATCCAGTCACACTCCATCAGGAAATGTGTTCTGAAGTGGGACATCTCTGCACTGGATCACATCTGCCTTGAAGCAGTGACTCATAAAAATTACAGCCTTTGAGCATGGCCATGATGCCTTTTAGGAAAAAAGAGACCTCAAACCACGTTTCTCTCCCATTTCAGCCTTTAAGAACATAAAATTAGGTTTTTTTCTTCAGAATGAGTCAATCCAGCGGATCGTGTTTCCTGAATTTACAGGATTCCTGAGTTTACAGAACGAAGTATCCAACTTATCTTCAACACAAATTCACTCAAGATAAAGTTTTGCAAAACAGACCAGAGGCAAAAAACCCCCACCACAAACCCAACCTAGCCACTGAGGATTATGTAACTTTTCAAGTGCCTGGAGATAAGAGCGTGGCTGTATCGAAGGCTGGGCAGCGTCGGACGGTGGAGCAGCTCCTCACCCCCTAGTGTACTAGGTTCATACATTCAGAACATTTTATTATATGTTCTTCAGCTGCCTGAGTGCTTAAATATTTATTTGGGCAAAAGCCAAGTTCTCCACTTGCTGCCTCAGGCCATGCAGTTATGTCAGGACATCCCATAAAAGCCTCCTAAGATGCTTGAATGCCACAGTCTGCAGGCTGACTGTGGCAGAGGTTTTGCCAAAAAGAGTAGGTTTAGACTGGATATCACAGAATCACCAAATATTAGGGGGTGGAAAGGACATGAAAATATCATCTAGTCCAACTGTCCTGGCAGAGCAAGATCACCTAGAGTAGGTCACACAGAACACATCCAGGCAGGTTCGGAACCTCTCCACAGAAAGAGACTCCGCAACCTCTCTGGGGAGCCTGCTCCAGGGCTCCGACACCCCCAGGGTCAAAAAGCTTTTCCTTGTGTTCACGCAGAACCTCCTATGCTCCAGCTTGCTTAGAAAGAAATTCTTTTCAGTGAGGGTGGTGAGACACTGGAACAGGTTGCTCAGGGAGGTTGTGGATACCCCAAGGCATCAAGGCCAGGTTGGATGAAGCCTTGAGCAACCCAGTCCTGTGGAAGGTGTGGAAGGGGGCTGGAACTAAATGATCTTTAAAATCCTTTCCAACCTAAACCATTCTACGATTCTATGAAATTCAGTGTGGAAAACAGAGTGATCTGTTGACTTGCCACCACAGTAGCAAACTCCAAAACCACCTGAAAGCTGAGGGCAGTGGGTTTGCAGTGACACAATTTCTTTTCCCTATCATCAGCTGATAGAACAAGAGGAAATGGTCTGAAATTGTGTGGGGGAGGTTTAGGATGAACATCAGGAAACACTGCTTTCCTGACATAGTGGTCAGACATTGGAACAGGCTGCCCAGGGAAGTGGAAGAGTCACCATTCCTGGAGGTGCTCAAGAGGTATGTGGACCTTACACTTTGGGACTTGGTTTAATAGCCATGGTGGTCTTAGGTTGATGGTTGGACTTGATGTTCCTTGTGTCCAACCTAAACCTCCCTTGTCTAACCTGAGGCCATTTCCTCTCATTGTATCACTTGTAAACTTAGGAAAAGAGGCTGACTCCAACCTTGCTCCACCTTGCTTTCAGGGAAGCTGTAGACAGCAGAAAGTCTCCCCTGAGCCTCTTTTACTGCAGGCTAAGCAACCTCTATTCTCTCAGCTGCTCCTCAGAAGACTTGTGCTCTGCATTATACACCATGTGTTAGACCTTCTAATATGTCAGATGTGGTGTCATATTTTTCATATGGTCACAGTTGTCTTAGGTTGAAGGTTCGACTCAATGATCTTGGAAGTCTTTTCCAACCAAAACAATTCTATGATTCTTTGTTTGCTGCTTGCAAATGCTGTCTGTGTGAGTGCTACCCAGAGCCAAACCCAGGGAAGGACCCAGGATGAGGAGGAGGCAGACCAGATGAAGGCTAATAAAAAGGGCTGCCGGATGGACAGAGACAGCAAATGCTGAATGTCTGGATGCTTTTGTCTGCAAGCAGGATGAAACCCCCACATCCCAGTTACTGAGGTGCCTCTCAGAGCACAGACAGCACTTCTGAGTCTTGCCACTGAAGCGTCTGAACTCAATTAAATAAAGCACCACCACCAACAGAACAAGAATCCACTTACATCCTCAGCCTCGCACCATAAAGAGCAATCAGAATCATCTTCAGGAAGGCAGCAGCAACGGCTTTGCCAACATCTTCTAATGTCTTCAGGATGGAAGTCTATTTAAAGGGTCTCTGTCAACAGCAGAGTAAGGATGAAAAAATTCACTGACTCACACAGTGACATACAACCTGATGTTACTCGACAGGCAGAACAGGGACTGGGGGAGGGAAAAAAAAGGAGAAGACTTTCTTCCATTTTGGTCACTTTGCAATTAAACCTCACTGCTTCCTTTTTGCCGGTGTCTGGGGCTGGTCTGGATCCTACACAACAGCAGCAGCCCAGCACAGCCAAGGAATAAAAGAGGAAAAGAGCGAAATGCAGAAGCTGGCAGCAGAGCACTCGGGCCTCACCATTTCAAAAAGCTGAGTACATTGCAATTTGGCCGATGCTCTAAATGGTAAGATTTCCTTCCACACCCATCCCCTAGACATATTTAGAAATAGCTGTGCTACTGCCAAACCCCTCTGCTCGTGGCAGCAAACCCCTCCCTGGTATTTCACCCACTCTGTCTCCACGCCAGGATGCCAATGTCGTCTCCAAGCATCTTCACAGTGCTACTGATCAACCAGAGACCATCACGAGATGCTGGTGTTGCCCCCTAAGTACCCCCTGAGACACTCACATCTATCTACCACTTCAGCTCCACAGTCTCAAGAAGAAGGACTTGGGGGTGCCAGTTGACGACAAACTCATCATGAGCCAGCAATGGTCACTTGCAGCCCAGAAGGCCAACCGTGTCCTGGGCTGCATCAAGACAACTGTGACCAGCAGGAGGAGAGAAGTGATTCTGCCTCTCTGCTCTGCACCTGTGAGACCACACCTGGAGTACTGCATCCAGTTCTGGTGCCCCCAGCACGCAAAGGACATAGAACTGCTAGAGTGGGTCCAGAGGAGGCCATGAAGATAATCAGAGGGCTGGAGCACCTTCCCTGTGGGGCTGCAATAGCTGAGGGTCCTCAGCCTGGAGAAGAGAAGGCTCCACAGAGACTTTATAGCAGCCTTCCAGTACCTGAAAGGGCCCTACAAGAAAGCTGGGGAGGGAGTATTTACAAGGGCTTGTTGTGATAGGATGAGGGAGTAGATTGAAGCTGGAGGAGGGTAGATTTAGACTGAATATCAGGAAGACATTCTTTACACTGAGGATGGAGAGACACTGGAACAGGTTGCACAAGGAGGTTGTAGGTGCCCCCTCCCTGGAGATGTACAAGGCCAGGTTGGATGAGGTGTCCGTGCCCAGGGCAGTGGGGCTGGAACTAGATGATTTTTAAGATCCCTCCCAGCCCAAACCATTGGATGATGATGATGATAATTATAGGGAAAATGCTACCTCATCTGTCAGCAGGGTGTGAAGGAAGCAAAAAAAAAAAAATGGTTTGAAGAGATTCTAAGTGGTGAAGAGTAACTCCAGACAGCTTTGCCCCCATGCCAGGGTTGCCACTCTGCGTGCTAACAGAGCATGGGCCGAGCCCTGGGAACTCTGCACATCTCAGAGCACCAAAAAGTTTCAGTTTTGCACGGAAAAAAACCAACAAAACAAAACACAACACAGTAGCTTTTTATAGAAGTTTTTCTGGCAAGGGAGGGTGTGGAAATATTACAAATACTTCAGAAGTCAGAGGACGTTCTGTACTGGAGTGGAGACCATTTATAAAGACAGGAGGGAAAAAAAAGGTAAGGTCATATTCACTGTCTAGACTGGATGATGGTATTGCCTTGCTGGGGCTGGGCTTGTATCATGCCATGCCTAAATGCTACCATCACCTTGTCTCAGGTTGCATTTAGTAGCTGGGGGCTGAAGCAAGGAAGACTGACTGCTGCCATCCCATCCGTCTCACAGCCCTGACCATACTGTAATTTTGGGCAGGAGAGCAATGGGCAGCAGCCCATCACCCTCAACAGACCTTCTGCATTCCATCTTTCCTACCTCAGCCCCGCCACAAGCTCACCAGGGAGGTGGTGGAGTCACCATCCCTGGAGGTGTTCAAGAGGGGATTGGATGCGGCACTTGGTGCCAGGGTTCAGTAGTCATGAGGTCTTGGGTGACAGGTTGGACTTGATGATCTTTGAGGTCTTTTCCAACCTTATTGATTCTATGATGGGACACACTGTGAAAGAGGGTTCCAATTTCACAGTGTCCCTTGTCCCTGGAGAGCTGAGAATCAGAGTGAGATGGAATTTGGGCATGGAAAGTGCAGCTGCTCAACACGGGATGCTCCACAGACTTTGTTTTCCAGAACAGGTGATTAATTCACACTTTTTGAGGATGATGAGGCAGAGCTGGATGTGATGCCCCACCAGCTTCTTGGGAACTAAAAAAACAATACCTGAAGGGCATTTCTTCATCTTGCACAGCCTCAGGGTGAGTAAGGGAGGGAGTAGTCATGAATTTTGGAGTGCTTCCTCCCAGAGCTGCATCCTCCCAGCTCCAGGACTATTTTCCCCCTCCCAGCTCTGGCACCATGTCCTCCTCCCAGCTCCCACCTACATGAACTGGAATGATGCCTGCTGCTCTGCTCAGGCTGGAGGACAGCATAGATCCCAAGTCTTCATAGCCAGTAGAAGAGAAGGATGAAAGCTTCTACTCCATGACAGCACCCGGCCTTGCCCTGCAGCTCTGCAGCACACGCTGTTTCCCCAGGAGAAGCAGCATCTCCAGGGCAGGAAACGCCGAGGCATGGGAAAAAAACCTTCATGCTTGCATCTCACTGTTTGCTTTTCCTCTCCCACATGCCCACGAAGCAGCAGCAGGCCCAGCCTGGAGTTCCTCACTGCTCCCAGGACACATGGACTTGCTCCCAGGCAGCAGAAGGAGAAAAGAGATGTTGCAAAGAAGCAGCTTAAGGGCAAGAGCAGATGCAAGGCATCTGCTGTCTTAGAATCAGATGAAGCTGCTGTGGAGGAAAAGAGGATTTTTCCACTCACAAGATGCTGGGTTAGCAGGAGCTCTGCAACATAACCATTGGGGGAGAAAAAGGATTTTTCTGCACATTGTGTGTAGGATACAGAGAATATAGACTGGAAATACAGAATCATAAAGGTTGGAGAAGGCCTTTAAGATCAAGAAGTCCAGCCACTAACCCAACACTGTGAAGTTCACCACTAAACCAAATCCCGCCCCCCCATCTAAAAGACTTTTAAATACCTCCAGGGATGGGGGATCCACCACTGCCCTGGGCAGCATATTCCAGGGCTTGACAACTCTTCCAGGGAAGAAATTGTTTCCAGTGTCCAACCTAAACCTCTCCTGGCACAACTTGAGGCCCTTGTCTCTTGTCCTATCATTTGTTACTAGGGAGAAGATACCAACCCAAACCTGGCTCCAACCTCCTTTCAGGGAGCTGTAGAGAGCAAGAAGGTCTCTCTTCAGTTTCTTTTCCTCCAGACTAAAAAACTCCAGTTCCCTCAGATGCTCCTCACAAGACCTGTTGTCCAGACTCTTCACCAGATTCCTTGCCCTTCTCTGGACTCACTCCAGCACCTCAATGTCCTTCTTGGAGTAAGGGGCCCAAAACTGAACCCCGTATTTGAGGTGTGGCCTCGCCAGTGCTGAATACAGGGGGTCAATCACTGCCCTGGTCCTGCTGGCCACAGTATTGCTGACCTCATCAAGGATGCTGTTTGTTTTATTGGCCACCAGAACACACTGTTAAACAACACCCCCAGATCTTCCACTATGAAGTTCTGCAATGGAGCCACATCTTCTATCTCCCCAAATCCCACTTTCCAAAGAGGATATTCCCATCCACACCAGCAAAGTATTGATTGCAACCCCACCAAATCACATTTGTATATTTGCTGGAGTGTCTGCTGGGCAGAAGCATTTCCCCAGTGAAATGGTGACAGGAGGGGACACACAGGAACCCCACAAGCAGCAACCCATCTCAATTTTCACATCTCGCTGTGGTCAGGCAGGCAACACAAATCTCTGCTGCTCCAGGGAAAAAAAAAAAAAAAAAGAAAAAAAGAAGTGTTGTTTTACTTTCTCTTTCCCTGGTCTTTAATTGCAGATCAAAGCTGGCCCTTCAGCCTGATGTCGCCTGCCAGCAGACGCTCCTGGGCAAGCTTCCAGGCCACCCTTTGGATGATGGCTGCCCATCCCATCCACCACAACACTCCACTCCTCTTCTCTCCTCTCCTCTCCTCTCCTCTCGCCTGCTTTTACAAAAGGCAGGGTCAATACATGCCATTAACCCAAGAGACTGGTTGCTGTGGGAATCTAGGGGCTGCAGTCCAGAGACTGGGAATGAGATTGAGGTTCTTTCCGGCTTCACACGACCTCCAGGAAAAGTGAGGGATGTGTGAGTGGCTCCAGCATCTTCCCACAGCCACCTCCAGGCTAGCCCCTGGGAGCTGAGAGCCATCCTTTGCAAGAACTTCACTGCAAGAGCAGAGAATTGCTTTCCAAAGCAAACACATGCTGCAGTGGTGACACCTCTGGGGGCTGTGTCAAGGGAACATAAGAAAAGGCACAACCCTAAAATCACAGAATGGTTTGGGTTGGAAGGGGCCTTAAAAATTGTCTAGCTACAACACCCCTGCCATGGGCAGGGACACCTTCCACTAGACCAGGTGGCTCAAAGCCTTGTCCAACCTTGAACACCTCCAGGGAGGAGGCACCCACAACCTTCGCTGTAAAGAATTTCTTCCTGACATCCAGTCTAAATCTGTCCTCTTCCAGCTTCAGTCCATTCCCTCTCATCCTATCACTACAAGCCCTTGTAAAATGTCTCTCCCCAGCTTTCTTGCAGGCCCCATAACTCACTGCAGTCTGTTCCTGTTGGAGTATAGAGGATTTCTGAAGGCAACCAGCTTGAGGCCCAGCAACATGAGGAATTGCTTAAATTACTCATTAATCATGTCATATGCTAAAATTACTGAAGTGTGTAATTAAATGCTCCAGGGGCAAAGACAGCAAACGCTTATGGGAAAAGGCTGCGACAGTTGGGGTTGTTCAGCCCAGAAAAGAGAAGGCTTCAGGGAGACCTTAGAGCGGCCTTCCACTAGCTGAAGGGAGCCGACAAGAAAGCTGGGGAGGGACTTTTTACAAAGGCTTGTAGTGATAGGATGATAGGAGATAGACAGTGGTATTGGACTAGATGGTCACCAGAAATCCCTTCCAACTCCTACCACATGGAGATTCTATGATCCTAAGAGAGGGCTGTGTGGAAGAAAAAGGAAAATGCAAGTTCCCCAAAGCTGGGATGACCTCACCACCCTACAGCTTCTCTAAATTTTGGCAAGCTGCAGCAGGCACTGAGGTGTGAGCAGACATCTCCCATGACTTCCAGGAACTAAACACCCTGTGCAAATTCAGCATGGTACCTCCAGGATGATTTTACACGGTAGAAAGCAGCAGCCCCTTTAGCCCGGCAAGCGCGTGACCTCCTGACCAAGATTAGCTCCTGCCTCCATCATCAGCACTTGTCTCCAGGCCCCTGTGCTTGAGGATGTGGCTGCCCCATGCCACAGCATCAAGGTCAGACACAGAGGAACAAAGAACAGGTGGTGACTGGGATTTGCATGGAGTAGTGTGGTGTTTGGCCCAGGGAACTTTTGGATATATGTGATTCAAACACCAAACCATATAGGAGTGTCTTCCCACTGGGAAGTTCTTCCATCAATCACAGAGGCTTTTGGACACCTCTATTTTATTTTTCTGTGTGTGTATATACACTCACACACACACACATATATATATCCCCCCCATGTTTGGATACATACATATATATATATATATATATACACACACACCCACAACATATACCATATACAGCCATATATCAGAAATATATGTTAAAATAAAGAATCATGGAATCATTTAGGTTGGAAATAAAGTCCAATCATTAACCCAGCACCACCAGGTTACCACTAAACCATGTCCCTCAGCGCTGCTTTTAAAGCTCCCCAGGGATGGGGACTTCACCACTGCTCTGGGCAGCCCTGATGTAACTTGAGACCATTTCCTCTTGTCCTGTCTCTTGTTACTTGGGAAAAGAGACTGACACCAGCTCATTCCAACCCGCTTGCACACAGCTGTGGAGAACAAGCAGCTCTCCCTTCAGCCTTTTTTTCTCCAGACTGAACAACCCCAGTTCCCTCAGCTGCTTCTCACAAGGTTTGTGCTCTAGAATCTTCACCACGTTAGACCTTCTAATGTATTAGATAGGATATCATGTTATACATACACACACACACAAATAGAGGTGTATTCCTCTGTGGTCCAATAAAGAGCTTCCCAGCTCCTCTGGCTCCAGCACTGCTTCCTCCCTGTATCACAATCCCCTCTGATGCTGAGCCTGTGTAGCTCTGCTGAACATCTGGCTCCCAACAAACAGAAAACCCAAGTCTAAACAAGATTTAGTCACTGCACTCTCCCACAGTTTTCATCAGTCTTCAAATATACCTTGCTTGTAAGAGTCACTAAAAAGAGTGTGAAGTTCCCAGCAAAAATCCTGCTTTCCCCCAAACAAGGAACATGTACTCCAGCACATCAGATGCCATGGGAGTGCAATCAGAAAGCCCTCAACAGATGTGCTCTTGCCTGCTGCAAGGAACTCCCACCGCAGCTGGGCTGCAGCTATCTGAGAGGCTTTTTTTCCTTTCCACATCTTTAAATATTAGTATTATTCTGCTGCTTTGCTCATAAATACACTGAGAGCCCTGGAGCTGAACAAATAGCTGTTCCAGGCCCATGTAAGGTTCTGGCTGCTTGGTGGGTCACTGGAAGATCTCTCATTAGGTGATTAACTGTATCACAATTTCCTGAGGTGACTCACTGCTAGTAAGATTCATCAGCAACCAAAGCGGGAAGCTGTGACCTCACTGTCTAGCATGACATTAAACATGGTGATGGGAGACAGGAGGAGGAAGCAAAATTGACTGGGAATTAATGCTTGCTAAGCCTTTTCTATTTTTAGGAGAAATTTCCCAATACATCTTAAAAAGGAAACCAGGAAAGAAACAGCAAAGATTCATAACCAACTCTACACACCGAGCCGACCACAGATGAGCTGGAGGACACGGCACAACACCGCACATATGGCTGAGCTCTTCCTGCCTCACGAAACAACTGGGTCAGCCAAGAGTAACCCAGGCTGCTTTTGGAGAGCAGAAATAGATTTACTATGGCTGAGGTCGGGTTGCAGGCTCCTTTTAGGCAGGACATCAGTAGAGAGCTCACGCTGAGAGCGAGTTTTGAAGTCCTTGGAGCGAAGTTACCACCTCCTGAGGTTTTTGTTGGGGGAGACAGAAGCATTGGCTTCTAGGATAAGATGTTTGTGAACATGGGTGAAAAGTGATCATAGAATGGCCTGAGTTGGAAAGGACCTTAAAGATCACCTAATCCCAAGCCCTCCACCACGGCCAGGAACACCTCCCGCTAGACCAAGTTGCTCAAAGCCTCATCCAGCCTGGTCTTAAAGATTTCCAGTAATGAGGCATCCACAACTTCTCTGAGCAATCCATTCCAGTGTCTCACCACTGTCATAGTAAAGAACTTCTTCCTAATGTCCAATCTAAATCTACCCTGCTCTAGTTTCAAACCATTGCTCCTTGTCCTACTACTACAAGCCTTTGTAAAAAGTTCCTCCCCAGCTTTCTTGTGGCCACCTTCAGGTACTGGAAGGCTGCTATAAGGTGTCCCTGGAGCCTTCTCTTCTCTAGCCTGACCAGACCAAACTCAGATTGCCTTCACAGGAGAGGTGCCCCAGACAGCTGATCATCTTTGTGCCACTCCCTGTCCGCAGACCTCCCTCTCCAACAGATCCATGTTCTTCTTGTGTTGGGGGCTCTAGAGCTGGACTCAGAACTGCAGGTGGGATCTCACAAGAGCAGAGCAAAGGGGCAGAAAAGCGGCAGCCTAGGACAAACCCTGTGTGCCTGGTAGGAAATGATTCATCTTTTCTTCCAGGTCTTCTTCTCAACAAGGGAAAGGAGAATGAGGAGCTGGGGAAGAGGGAGATTTGGTTCCTTCCCTCCACCAGACAGTTTAACAGTGAAGCATCATTGCTTAATCTCTAATATGATTTTCCACTGGAAGAGAACCCACAGAGCTGGCAGGTTTCCTATTTCAGAGTTTGTTTTTCATCCAGCACATAAATTTGCAGGGAAAAAAAAACCCAATGACCCAACAGCAGCAGTTTTAACACAAAGCAGGGCTGCTACCACCTCACGTAAGACCAAACTGAGCACAGCAGCAGAATTCAGCACAGAAAATGTGTTTCCTCTTACATTTCCAGTACAACCAGTCACAGTACTGAAGTATTTGCACCTAAAATGTTAGATTTGCAAGGCAAAAAGCACAGACACCCAGTGGTGCCCAAGTACTGGGTGTCTGAAGCTGAGAAAAAACAGCACCAGAACAAGGGGACACAGTCTCAAGCTGCACCAGGAGAAGTTTAGGCTCAAGGTGAGGAGAAAGTTCTTCACTGAGAGAGTTGTTAGCCATTGGAATGTGCTGCCCAGGGAGGTGGTGGGGTCACTATCCCTGGAGGTGTTCAAGAGGGGACTGGATGTGGCACTTAGTGCCGTGGTTTAGTCATGAGGTCTGTGGTGACAGATTGGACTTGATGATCTTTGAGGTCTCTTCCAACCTTGGTGATTCTGTGATTCTGTGTGTGATTCAGTAAATTTATGGGATGAGCAGCTGGCACCCAGGGAGAGGCGGGAGCCAAACCAAATGACGAGCTCCCCACCAGCAGCTTTTGGGACTCGCTACTTACTGAACGTTTTGCAGATGTCAGAAACCGCCTTGAAGACCCTGTCTGAGAAGTTGACTTTCACCTTGACATACTTCATGTTGGGCAGCTGAAGGCGAAGCAGCTTGTGCTGAGGTGTGAACTGGAGCTTGGCATCAGCCTGTATCCCGTATTTGTCCAACGTCCAGTGCGTTTTAAGGAGCCAAGTTTTCTTCTTTTCCCACCACAGTGCATGATCCGACCAGTCCTTCTTGACATCTAGAACAAAGAAACATTTTACCAGTTAAGACTGGGGCCAGAATGAGCCTTCAAAAGACAAAAGACAAAGTTTAAATGGGTTTCACTGAGAAGCAGGGATCCAAAAATGCTGACAACGACCCTTTTCAGACACAAATAATTCCTTGTATTCGATAACGTCTAGAAGCCAACTCAGAGATGAAAGTAGGAAAGAACCCAAGAGGTTCAAGGATGAGATACAGCATGCCCATGGATCACTCAAGCTCAGCAGCATTGCCAAACAAGAAGACAAGTGGGTCACGGACAACTTGATACCTCCACTGGGAGAGATTCTGCACTGCTTTTTAGGTTCATAGATTAACAGAATGGTTTGGGTTGGAAGGGACCTTAAAGTTGCAAGCCCCCACCATGGGCAGGGACACCCTCCACTAGACCAGGCTGCTCTAGGCCTCATCCAACCTGGCCTTGAACACCTTCAGGGAAGGGCATCCACAACCTCTCTGGGCAACCTGTTCCTGTGTCTCACCACCCTCACTGGAAAGAATTTCATCCTAACATCCAGTCTAAATCTGCCCTCCTCAAGTTCCAATCCATTCCCTCTCGTCCTATCCCAACAAGCACTTGTAAAAAGTCCCTTCCCAGCTTTCTTGTAGCTCCCTTCAGGTACTGGAAAGTTGCTCTGTGGTCTCCCTGAAGCCTTCTATTCTCCAGGCTGAACAACCCTACCTTTCTCAGCCTGCCTTTTCTGGACCTGATCCAGCAGTCCAATGTCCTTCTTATTAATTACCATTTCTTGGGTTTCCTCATCCCCACCATGCAGGATACTTGCACTGCATGGAGGTGAGTTGAGCTACCTCAGCACATACAGAAAGCAGAACCAGAGAGAGGTTTGCATGAAGTAGTACATAGAAATGCTCTGTCTTTATAAATATCTGAAGGGTGGGTGCCAAGAAAAAGGGGCCAGTCTCTTTTCAATGGTGTCCTGTGACAGGACAAGGAGCAATGGATACAAATGGAACACAGGAAGTTCCACCTCAGCATGAGAAAAAAATTCTTTATTGTAAAAGTGTGCTGGAGACCTGGAGGAGGCTGCCCAGAGAGGCTGTGGAGTCTCCTTGTCTGGAGACTTTCAAAATCCACCTGGACATTGTGATCCTGTGTGACCTGCCCTAGGTGATCCTGCTTTGGCAGGGGGTTAGACTCGTTGAACTCCAGAGATCCCTTCCAACACCTTCCATTCTATGATTCTATGATTCTCCAGGTCTTTCAGGAAAAATGGAAAATAAAACTAAAAGTTACTTCCCAAAGGAACAACAGCACAAAACCCAACAGCCACATCTCCTTCCAGTAGGGACATAAAACCATGAGCTCTTCCATAGTCATGTCAAAGTTGGAAAGCATTTGGGGAACTAAAACACAATGATGACTCCAAAAGACAGACACTCTGCAACATTTTCCCTGGAAAATAGTCCAAAATATTTCCCCTAACACCTGCAATATTTTTCACTGCTCTCCCCGCAGCCCCGTTCCTGCAAAGCACCTTCCAGGACACCATCCTCCAACCAGCATTAATGGTTTGCTGTCCCCACACGACAGAGGAGAAAGGAGAAGGGGAGGGCATGATCCAGGCACTGCAGCTGCCTTTTGCAAAGGTCTGCTTAGCCCAAAGCCATCATCAAAAAAATACTGACCAAGGGGTGTGTCAGAACTGGCAGCAGCAGCCCAATCTCTCATTTCAAAAGAAAAACCAAATGTTTCCACAGGATGTCATCTGGGCAAGGACACAAGAACCTCAAGAGACCACAAGACAAGTGACAGAGACACTTCTGCT
The DNA here is from genome assembly GCA_033816785.1 of Picus viridis. NCBI lineage: Eukaryota > Metazoa > Chordata > Aves > Piciformes > Picidae > Picus > Picus viridis. Next base: position 33,846,849 of record CM066585.1, on the reverse strand, counting down.
CTCACTATTGAAAATGACAGAGTCCCCAGTAAGTTTTGAACTTACAGACTTGGCACAAGGAATGTTTTAATTTTCATAACAAAACAACAAAAACAAAAACCAAAGTGCTTTGCAGGTGAAGGCACTGGTGACAGCATCATTCAGTTCTCAGCTCCAGATTCTCCTGTGATCCTGGATTCAAGACCCCACCTTGAATACTGCATCCAGTCCTGGTGTGCCCATCAGAAGAAGGACATGATACTGTTGGAGTGAGTTCAGAGGTGGGCCACAAGGATGATCCAAGGGCTGGAGCACCTCTGCTAAGAAGACAGGTTGGGCAAGCTGGGGTTGTTCAGCCTGGAGAGGAAACGACTTCAGTGGGACCTTTTATCTGCCTTCCAGTACCTGAAGAGAACCTGTAGGAAAGCTGGAGAGGTACTTCTCATAAGGGTGTCTAGTGACAGAACCAGGGGGAATGGTTTTAAGCTGAGGGAGAGTAGGTTTAGACTGGATCTTAGGAAGAAGTTCTTCATTGCAAGGGTGGTGAGACCCTGGAATAGGTTGCCCAGACTGGTTGCAAATGCCTCCTCTGTGGAGAGGTTCAAGGCCAGGCTGGATGAGGCCTTGGGCAGCCTAGTTTAGAGGCATCCCTGCCTATAGCAGAGGGGTTGGAGCAGATGATCTCTAAGGTCCCTACCAACCTAGGCCACTCTGATTCTACGATTCCCATCGGAAAACACCAGTTTAACTCAAATCAAAACTGATGTTCATTGCAACAGCTCCTTCCTCTACCCTTCAGCAGCAATGCTTGTACACAGTAGAGCACCAGCTGGAAAGCCAGGTGCAAACCCAGAGCCCAGGCGTTAAGCCTCAGCAAAAAAATCACCAACAGGCTGGAGGTACCAAGGAACCCACTCCAGGACAGACTTCATGAAGATTATCCACATGAGCCATGTCTGAACTTAAGATGAGAACAGTGTGACTAACAAACTTTTTTTTTCCCCTGCCCCTATCTGAAAATGGGATCTTGATCTCAGTGTTACTGAGAAAAGCCAGCAGAAGTCTTTTTTCCTTTGAAGTCCTGGTCTAATGGCATAATCACGGAGCCAGAAAGTAGAAATGTTCAGCTAGACTTTTCAGCAGCTTTGTACAATCAAATTAAACAAAACCAAATATAGAAAAGCATGCACACTTGCACAAGCCTTGGCTGCTCACAAAAAAATCTGAGAAATCATTACAATGGACTTTAGTAATGAAGTCCAACTTCTGCCCTACTAAAAGCTGAACAAATTATGACTGAAAGTCGGGGGGAGGGGGGCAGGAGGAAGGAGGGGGAAAAAATCATTTTGAATCACTAAGAGAAGAGGATTTGGGTTTATGCTGCAGATTAACCTTTCAGGCCATGGCACAAATATGCACAGCATCATCTTTCAACCTGAGTGTAATTAAGACTTTGAATGAACAGGGAGATGCTGGGCATAGCCAACAAGGTAAAGGTTTGTGGCCACCCCATAGGGTAGTTATATATAAAAGAGCCTGGGAAAATGTTTAGCAGTTGACTTGTGGAGCTGAGTTTAACACTAACATGCTGACAGGAAACCTTGGGAGCTTTGCAAGGCAGCTGGTGTGACCCTGGGCTTGGAGCAATCCTTGGTGTGCCGGGGAATGCCAACTGCTTGGTTAAATCTGATCAAAGGTTTATAAATCTCCACCAGGGTCCCAATTCAGAAGTTACTGATTTGTGGGAGTAACAGCATTATGATGAGTCATATTCCAGCTCAGTCTTTCCCCATTTAATACTGTCACTTATGGGACTGGCAATTTTATACCATCAGACCCTGGCTAAGTCTTTGAGTGCTGCAAACTCCTGTTAGAGAGCCCAGGCCCCAAAATCAAAAAGTCCAAAACCACATCACAAATTTCAGCAGAGGAGTTAGTACATCCAGAAGCTCCTCTGGATGAGTGGTGAGCCATTGGAACAGGCTGGCTAGGGAAGTGGAATATGGTTTAGTGTTCACCTTGCAGTGCTGGGTCACAGGTTGGATTAGATGATCTTGAAGGTCTTTTCTAATCAAATACAACCTGTGATTCTGCGGTGGAGTCATTGTCCCTGGAGGTGTTCAAGAATTGTGTGGACATGGCACTTTGGGGCATGGTTTAATGTCCATGGGGGTCTTAGGTTGATGGTTGGACTCAATGATCTTAGAGGTCTTCTCCAACCAAACCAATTCTGATTCTATGAAATGAGCTGCACACATTTGCTAGGGTCACAGCAAACTATTCCCAGCAATGCTCCCCTTTCAGGCAAGGAACCTGCCAGGAGAAGACTGCAGAGATGTGGAGGCTGGACCCATCAGCATCAGCTGGAGCAGGGGTTGGGGATGAAGAGTTCCAAGAGCCCAGCCCCAGTCACAGCAGCTGCGGGAAGGGGAAGCACGGCATTTCCTTCCCAGCATCAAAAATAATCCCCACTCCCTGCTTCCTCCAACTCCCTGCACAGCCTGAACCAAAAACCCTGGCTGCTGGGAGCCTGAGAGGGTTGTGGGGTTTTTTTACCTTCTTTTTTCTGAGGAAGAACCTGGTTTAGCATTTTCCTCCTATAACTGTGCCAAGGGGCAGAGACACAGCACAGGAGTGATGCTGAGGATGTTTTTGTACAGCAAAACTCATGGAGAAGCAAGCTCGCTGTTCACCTTGCAAAGCTGTTCAGATAGTCCTGCAAATCATAGAATCACAGAATGTCAGGGGTTGGAAGGAGCCTATAGGGATCAAGGGTAAGCCACACAGGAATGCATCCAGATGGGTTTTGCAAGTCTCTAGAGAAGGAGGCAACACAACCTCTCTGGGCAGCCTGTTCCAGGACTCTGTTATCCTCACTGTAAAGAAGTTTTTCCTCATTGTTAAAGTGGAACTTACTGTGTTCCAGCTTATACACATTGTTCCTTGTCCTATCATGGGGCACCACCAAAAAGAGACTGGCACCTTCATCTTGACATTAACAAAATTCCCTTTCAGCTTTCTCTTTCTAAACAGTCCCAGGTCTCTTTCTTCACAGAACAGATGTTCAGGTCCCTTAATCATCCTCATAGCCTCCACTGGATGCTCTCCAGCAGATCCCTGTCTCTTCTGAATTGGGGAGCCCAAAACTGGACACAACAGTCCAACACTCCAGGTGTGGTCTCACTAGGGCAGAGCAGAGGGGGGAGATGAGCCTCCCTAAACCTGCTGGGCACACTTTTCTTGATGCACCCCAGGATGCCATTTGCCCTCTTGGTCACAAGGGCACATTGCTGTCCCATGGACAACTTGCTATCCACTAGGAATCCAAGGTCCTTTTCCATGGAGATTCACGAAGCATGTTAAATCACTCAGACAGATACCCCTGTGAGGACAGAACACTATGAGAAGAGATGAAGGGCTGCTCAATAAAGTGTTTTAAAACATCCTTAGCTTTCCAGTCATGCTGGTGCCTCGCCGCAGTCACATCACACCAGCTCATCCAGCATTAATTACAATTGCAGATTTTTATTCCCACAGCTACCACTAAATCACATCTACAATCCCAGTAGCAGAATCTCAGTCTTAATTGAGATGCATATGAAGTGTATTTTAATTCTGGGCTTGCTGCTGTACAGACAAACACACACAGGCACAATAACCATTTGAGCCACAAAGCTGGATTTTGCTTAAGTGCAAAGAAGACTGAGGCAGCCCCATCCACCCTGAGTGGCGGTGTATGAGGCAGAGTATCCCATTTATCCCATCTTCCCCAGGAGCTAGCTGCTCCAAACGCTTTCCCACTGCTGATCCATGGATTTTAAAAGTCCCTTCTCTGCTCCACTTCTGCAGCGGCTATTGAACCTCCTTTCTTCAGAAGCACTTGGCAGGCTCTCTGCACAAGCTTATGACTTACTAGCAGTAGTATACAAGTCTCCAGCATTACATAAACACTATTTGCACTGTTATTTTGGGATATCCCCTTTTGCAGATGGGCTCTCCTTCCGTGCACTGCTCAGGACAATAGAGCTCTGACATGGCCAAATGGACCTCTTATTTTTCAACCCTCACCTCAGTACATAATTAAATTCCACTAGATTGATATTTGGAGGGCAGGAAACTCCACCAGCAGTGGTCTCTACCTTCGGGAAAAGATCCTGTGGGGTAGCATCACATCCCTATTCATACACACATCCTTGATCTGATCCATAGCTAAAGGGTGGGTGGGCAAGAGGAGGAGGCCAGACTCTTTTCAGTGGTGCCCAGTGACTGGACAAGGGGCAATGGGCACGAACTGGAACCCAGGAGGTTCCATCTGATCAGGAGGAGAAAATTCCGTGCTGTGGGGGTGCTACAGCACTGGAGCAGGCTGCTCAGAGAGGTTGTTGAGTCTCTTTCTCTGGAGAGATTCCAAATGCATCTGGATATTGTGATCTGGCCAACCTGCTGTGGGTGACCCTGCTTTAGCAAGTGGGTTGGACTGGATGAACTCCAGAGGTCTCTTCCAAAGCCCAACACACTGGGATTCTGTGATTAAATTCATAGGACAGCAAAAAGCCTATGAAAGCCTCCACCACCTCAACATCAGAGGTATACTATTAAACAGATCCTGTATAAGCTTGAGTAGGTAGGTAGGGACCTTCTGCAAGCCTGCCAGGTTTGCATCACAGATTTCTGTTTGAATTTTGGAAACAAGGGTTTGCAGCTAAAGCTGGTTTCCCTGTAATGCTCTTCAACTCAGGAAAGGCAGCAGATGCAGCCAAAGCAGAGGCTTCAGTTCATTTCTTAATTATAAGTGATGGCTTTTAGAGCAACAGATTCAAGTCTTCAGCCCTCCCAGGGGAGCAATCCGGAAGGATCATCCTCCTCCAGCACAAAGCACAGCAGAACCAAAGCCCATCCATTCCACTGGTTGTTTTTCCATAGGAACAGAATTAACAGTCTGGTCCTGGCTCTTCTGCAGTGCCGAGTGCACCAGGAGTGTCTTTAACCATGATTCTTCCTGCTCTGGTCTAGTCACACTTGGGAAATCAAGACAGCAAAATACTTTTCCATTATCCACCCAGCACCTCAAATTACTCCATATAGATATACACATATAAATAAACGTGTTATCCCAGAATACCAGCATGGTGGGGGGTGGAAGGGACCTAGAGAGATCACCTAGTCCAACTCTCATGCCAAAGCAGGATCCCCTAGGGTAGGCCACACAGGAGCACATCCAGATGGGTTTTGAAAGTCTCCAATGAAGGAGACAACACAACCTCTTTGGGTAGCCTGCTCCAAGGCTCTGTCATCCTCACAGTAAGGAAGTTTCTCCTCATGCTGAGGTTGAACTTCCTGTGTCCCAGCTTATACCTGTTGTTTCTTGTCCTGTCACTGGGCACCACCGAAAAAGAAGAGATGGGCACCTTCATCTTGACACACACCCCTCAGATATTTACAGACATTAATGAGATCTCCTCTCAGTCTTCTCTCAAGACTAAACAGCCCCAGGCCTCTCAGTCTTTCTTCATAAGAAAGATGTTCAAGTCCCTTAATCATCCTTGTAGCTCTCCATCAGACTCCCTCCAGCAGTTCTCTGTCTCTCCTGAAGTGGGGAGCCCAATACTGGACACAGTATTCCAGGGGTGGTCTCATCAGAGCAGAGCAGGAGAGGAGAACTTCCCTAGACCTGCTGGATACACTGCACCCCAGGATACTATTGTCCCTCTTAGCTACAAGGACACATTGCTGTCCCATGGACAACTTACTGTCCACTGGGACTCCACGGTCTTTCCTCACAGAGATGCTTTCCAGCAGGATGACTCCTAGTCTGTACTGGTGCAAGGGTTTACTCCTCCCCAGATGCAGGACTTATTGAACTTCATGAGATTAGTATGTTTATATTCTGCATATAAATGTAAATATATACACACTTACAGCATATATACACACACTCAGGCCATATATACACACACACACACATATATACATATAATATATGCATATATAATATACACACACATAATAAATGTATACATAGAGTACATATACTCATATATGTGTCATATATACACACACAGATGTTTATACACACACACATATAAATGTAATATCTATAAGGTGTGAGGACTGAAACTCACAAGTTAAGCATTTCCTCTTGCCAAGTACAAATAATTCTTAACCTACCAAGGAAAAAAACCCCAACCCAAAACACCTAGCTTCCCAGCTTTGCATTGAGTTTGGTGCAGACGGCCTGAAAGCACATGAGCCCAAGCAGATGGCCCCAAGAACAAATACAGGCTGGGCAAGGGGTGACTTGACAGCAGACCTGAGGAGAAGGACTTGGGGGTATCAGTTGGTGACAAACTCAACATGAGGTTGGCAATGGGTGCTTGCAGCCCAGGTGGCCAACCATGAGGACACTCAACACCTCACAAAACATCTGTGACTAGCAGAAAAAGAGAGGTGATTCTGCTCCTCTACTCTGCCCTTGTAAGACGCACCTGGAGTACTGCATTCAGTGCTGGTGCCCCCAACACATGAAGGATATTGAATTACTGGAACAGGCCCAGAGGAGGTCACAATATGATCAGAGGGCTGGAGCACCTCCCCTATGGGGACAGGCTGAGAGAGTTGGGGATGTTCGGCCTGGAGAAGAGAAAGCTCGACAGAGACTTTATAGCAGCCTTCCAGTACATAAAAGGGCCCTACAAGAAAGCTGGGGAGGGAGTTTTCACAAGGGCTTGTGGTGGTAGGATGAGAAGGAATGGATTGAAGCTGGAGGAGGGCAGATTTAAACTGGATGTTAGGAAGAAGTTCTCTACAGTGAGGGTGGTGAGACACTGGAACTGGTTGCCCAGGGAAGTTGTGGATGCTCCATCCCTGGAGGCGTTCAAGGCCAGGCTGGATGAGGCCCTGAGCAACCTGGTCTAGTGGAAGGTGTCACTGCCCATGGCAAGGGGGTTGGAACTAGATGATCTTTAAGGTCTATTCCAACCCAAACCATTCCGTGATTCTATGAACTGTTCAAGGCTTTTTATAAGGATAGAAGAAAAAAAAAATAATAGTGGGTTGCATTTATTTTTTCTTAATTGAGATGCAATATACATTTTACTGACAAAAACACAGATGTGGACAGCACATTTAAAAGCCTGACTGCAGGCAGCAGACAGCGTGAGAGGCAGCTGAGGGATTAAAGTACTTTTAAGCTCCAATATCTGCTGATAAGGCATTAATCCTGCAATTGCAAGGCCAGAGGAGTGGCCAGGGGCTCTTCGAGCCTGAGGCTGGGTGTTGGCTGGTTACATACCTCTCTTGGGAAATTGACAGGGAAGAACAACTCCTTCAAAGGAAAAGAGACCTCCAGCAATAAATAAATAGGTGGGAAGCGCCCTGTGTGTCCTGGACAGGCTTGCTGGGAGGGGATGCACCCTCCCCTTCACCTTCTTGTTCCCTTGGGATGCATTGCATGACCACCACCATGCTTGGAAAGCCAGCCAGAAGTATTAAAATGCTTGAAAATTAGAGAAATTTTATACTACATATCAAAAAAAGAAAAAACCCAAACTAATCAGCCCAAGTCACTGCACATCACAACCTTGTGCTTTACAAGTTTCTCCTCTTCCACATGCTATCAAGCAGTGTGTCAACGAGATATGAGGCTTACCTGTACATCACTAAATAAAACATACAAATCAGAGAATCACAGAATTATTTTGGTTGGAAGAGACCTTTAAGATCATCAAGTCCAATCATTAACCCAGCACTGCCAAGACCACCATCAAACCATGTCCCTCAGCATGACATGTACGCAGCTTTGAAACCCCTCCAGGGATGGGGACTCCACCACTTGCCTGGGCATTCTGTTCCAGGGTTCGACAACCCTTTCCACCAAGAAACATGTCCTAATGTTCAACCTAAACCTCCCCTGGTGCAACCTGAGGCCATTTCCTCTTGTCCTATTACTTGTTACTTGAGAAAAGAGACCAACCCCCACCTGGCTCCAACCTCCTTTCAGGGAGCTGTAGAGAATGAGAAGGTCTCCCATCAGCCTCTTCTTTCCATGCTGAACAACCCCACTTCTGTCAGCTGCTCTTAAGTTCTCCAGACTCTCCACCAGCTTCGCTGCCTTTCTCTGGACCCACTCCAACACCTCAATGTCCTTCTTGGAGTGAGTGACCCAAAACCGAATCCAGTGCTCAAGGTCTGACCTCACCAGTGCTGAGTACAGGGGCACAATCCCTGTCCTGGTCCTCCTGGCCACACTATTGCTGATCCAGGCCAGGATGCTGGTGGCCTTCTTGGCCACCTGTGCACATACTGGCTCATGTTCAGATGGCTGTTGACCAACACTCTCAGGTACTTTTCTCTCAGAAATACAAAAAAGCAGGCTAATCCAGTGCAAAGAGCAGGACAGAGGCATTGAGATAGAGGGCTAGGGTGAGAATAAAGAAGCATTCACAGCCCAGAGCTCTGCTGAAGGTCTGTCTCCAGCCAGTGCCTGTTCTCATCGTCATTCATATTATCTGCTTTTCAGAAGACACAACCAAGTATCCCTGTCCTTCTCTCCCCCACCTGCAGACATCCTGCAGGGATCAGCTTCCAATCTCAGTGGATCACATCCACACCATTTGCTGGGATATGAGACCATCACTGGCTTCTGAAAGGTTTTTTTTTCCCAGTTTGTGCAAGCACAGGAATTTCTTGAGAGAGGTGTGCCTGGGCTGCTCAGGACAAGAGGTAATGGGCACGAGCTTGAACACACGGGATAGGATAGAATAGATAGAATAGAATAGAATAGAATAGAATAGAATAGAATAGAATAGAATAGAATAGAATAGAATAGACCAGACCAGACCAGACCAGGTTGGAAGAGACCTTCGAGATCACTGCGTCCAACACCACCTAATCAACTAAACCATGCAACCAAGCACCCTACCAAGTCTCCTGAACACCTCCAATGGTGGTGACTCCACCACCTCCCCGGGCAGCCCATTCCAATGGGCAATCACTCTCTGTGAAGAATTTCTTCCTAACAGCCAGTCTGAACCTCCCCTGCTGCAGCTTGAGACTTTGTCCTCTTGTTCTAGTGCTGGTTGCCTAGGAGAAGAGACCAACCCCCACCTGGCTACAACCTCCCTTCAGGTAGTTGTAGAGAGCAAGAAGGTCTCCCCTGAGCCTCCTCTTCTCCAGGCTAAGCAACCCCAGCTCCTACAGCCTCTCTTCATAAGACTTGTGTTCCAAACCCCTCCCCAGCTTTGTTGCCCTTCTCTGGACACGTTCCAGCAAGTCAACATCTTTCGTAAACTGAGGGGCCCAGAACTGGACACAGTACTCAAGGTGTGGCCTAACCAGTGCAGTGTACAGGGGCAGATTGACCTCCCTGCTCCTGCTGGCCACACTGTTCCTGATACAGGCCAGGATGCCATTGACCCTCTTGGCTGCCTGGGCACACTGCAGGCTCATGTTCATCCTACCATCAACCAATACCCCCACAGAGTTCCATCAAAACATGAGGAGGAACTTCTTAAATTTAAGGGTGACAAAGCACTGGAACAGGCTGCCCAGAGTGGTGATATAGGCTTCATCTCTGAAGTCACTCAAGACCTGCCTGGAAGTGTTCCTGTGTGACCTCCTGTGTGAACCTGCCCTGGCAGGGGGGTTGGATTCCATCTCCAGAGGTCCCTTCCAATCCCTATTGTTCTGTGATTCTGTGACAGCACAACACCAGCAAGAAGCTGATCCGCTCTTTTTGGGCTAACATTGTTGCAGCTGAAAATATGACAAAAAAACCCTAAGATGGATTAAAAATTATTTTTCATACATACATTTATGTTTTAATACCATTTTATGAATTGATATTATCTTATATATTTACATTATTTTATATTTATATTTAATGGCCATGGTCCAAAGGTTGGACTCGATGACCTTAGAGGCATTTCCCAACCAAAACAGCCCTATGATTTTATGGTATTTTTATGTATTGAAATCTATTTATGCATTAAAAAATGTAAGTATACAAACACACATATAGCTGTGTGTTGATGTATTTATATGCTGTGGGTGTATACATGCAGACACACACATATATCCACAGAGCTGACCACATTGCTCCCTATGGGGAGGGATGGGACGGAGTCTCCTCACTCTGACCTCTTTAAACCCAGATTCCTTTTTAACATGCCAAAACCACTCCTTGCAGCATAATTATGGAAAAAAAATAATTAGAAACTGAGTTGTTTTCATTTATCTTCAGCACAACAAATGCTGGGGTGTTTTGCTGGGTGACACAGTGGCTGCCTTTGGCAGAATCTGTTTTTACTGTGGATTTGAGTTCTTTTGGGGTGTGTGATGTACTGGAGCAGAATCCTCTCCGCCCCCTCAATGGGGATTTAATTGCAGAGCAAAGTTCAAAATGGAACAAAAATCCTCCCAGCCTCTGGTCATGACACTTGAAAAATGATACTGTGAAACACAGAGATAAATATCCTATGAAGTTCTTATCAGACTGCTGTAATAAAGCTGTAGCCACCACGACCTGATGCTTTTGGTACTCAGGAGACTGAACAGGAGCTTTTCATAACGTAACCTATATGATCCAAGGGCTGAAGCACTTCTGATAAGAAGACAGGCTGAGAGAGTTGGGGTTGTTCAGACTGGAGAGAAGACTCCAGGGGGATCTTATAGTTCTTTCCAGTACCTGAAGGGAACCTGCAGGAAGGCAGGAGAGGGATTCTTCGTAAGGGTGTCGAGCGACAGGACTAGGGGTAATGGTTTTAAGCTGAGGGAAAGTATGTTTAGACTGGATCTTAGGAAGAAGTATAAGGGCGGTGGGACTCTGGAATAAGTTGCCCAGAGATGCTGTGGACGCCTCCTCCCTGGAGGTGTTCAAGGCCAGGCTTGGATAAGGCCTTGAGCAACCAAGTCTCCTTGAGAGGCATCATTGCCCACAGCAGGCAGGTTGGAGTAGATGACCTCTATAAGATCCCTCCCAACCTAGGCCATTCTATGATTCTGTGGTATGCATTTTTGACATGAGCTAGGAAACAATATAAGTCTACAGCAGCCACTCTGCAGCAGCCTCATGCAGAAGGGCTTTTACCTAGAGATACATACAAAGTAGTACCACAAATTCTCCTGTGTCTACCCCCACAGCAAACTATCACTGCTACTTCATACTACCTTGTCTTCAGGAGAACACCTACACATACCCACAGAGATGTCCAAAACGGGGCGGACTTGTGCTGCAATTTACATTTCAGAACGTTTCTGACATGAAAAACAGTTTGACTCATTAAAAAACAAGAAAGAGTACAATTAAAACCTGCAGACAAAAGCAGTTGTTCCCAAGGCTGTGGCTCCTGTGAGCACCACTGAGTGCGGGACACCTCCCTCTCGTGCCCCCGTGTCAGGGGACACGCCGGGCTCACCGCTGCGAAACCCTGACGCCAAAGCATGCCAGGGAGTTGCAGAAAGCTGTTCAAGAGCCATGAAAAAGGGGAGGAGGAAAGAAAAACCAGCCTGTGGTGGACACTGAGCACGTTAGGATGCAAAGCTAAACCTGCAGATGTTGCCTTGCACAGAAGAATGGGAAGGCGTACCTGCACATCGCTGGAAATCAAAATCAAAGCAGGGAACTGTAGAATTGGTTTGATTGGAATAAACCTTTAAGACCATGAAGTCCAACTATTAACCCAGCACTGCCAAGTCCACCACTAAACCACATCCCTCAGCACCACATCTACATGGCTTTTAAATCCCTCCAGGGATAGGGACTCCACCACTCCCCTGGACACCCTGTGCCAGGGGTTGGCAACTCTTTCAGGGAAGAAACTGTTCCTTATGTCCAACCTAAACTTCCCCTGGTGCAACCTGGGAACATTTCTTCTCGTCCTGTCACTTGTTACTTGAGAGAAGAGATTGACCCCCACCTGGCTCAACCTCCTTTCAGGGAGTTGTAGAGGGCAAGAATGTCTCTCTCTCAGCCTCCATTTTTCCAGGCTGAACAACCCCAGGTCCCTCAGCTGCTCCCCAAAGTTCTCTAGACCCTTCACCAGCTTCATTGTCCTTCTGTGGACATACTCCAGCACCTCAATGCCAAGGGTAATGAAAAAGGGGAGGAAGAAAGCAAAAACAGCCCGTGGAGGACACTCTTTACAGTGAGGGTGGTGAGACACTGGAACAGGTTGCCCAGGAAAGTTGTGGATGTCCCCTCCCTGGAAATGTTCAAGGCCAGGTTGGATGAGACCTTGAGCAACCTAGTCCAATGGAAGGTGTCCCTGCCCATAGTGGGGGGTGTTGGAACTAGATGATATTTAAGGTCCATTCCACTCCCAACCACACTGTGAATGTCTGATTCTATGCTCAATCCAAGTAATATTGAGCCTTTGAGCATCTCTGGTGGAGCCAGATCCCCACACAGACTTCAGGGAGAACAACTCTTCACAAGCCTGAATGTTATTCTTTTTCCAAGGCAAACTGTCAGAAGGAAACTCTTTTCAGTGTGGATAGGTTTACACAACTAGCACTTGGAAATTTCATTCATTAAGATGCCCTGTCAGTATCTGCTACTTGCACTGCTGCTCTTGAAACAAACACCTCCTCCTCCTCAGGCTGAGACTATTTATCTTGTGCCAGCCACAATGACAAGCATCTCTGCTCTGAATGGATGTCACTCATCCTCAGAAAGGACAGCAAAGTCCTCCTTAAATTTGCTTTCTATAGAACCATAGAATGGTTTGGGTTGGAAGGAACCTTCAAAGGTCATCTAAATCAATGCCCCCAGAGTGAACAGGGACAACTTCAACTAGAAGAGGTTGCTAAGAGCCCCAGACAACCTCACCTGGTTTCAGGGATGAGGTTCTACCACCTCTCTGGACAACCTGGGACAAAGTTATACCACCCTCATCATCAAAAATGTCTTTCTCTTTAGTCTGAACTTTTGTTTTTTATTTTAACTCATCACCCCTTGTCCTGTCACAACAGGCCCTGCTCAAACATCTGTCCTCAGCTTTCTGATCAGCTCCTTTAAGTACTGAAAGGCCACAAGAAGGTCTCCCTGGACCCTCTCCAGGCTGAACAACCCCAACTCTCTCAGCCTGGCCACACAGCAGAGTAGTTTCAGCCCTTGCCTCTTCTGGCCCTGCTCCAACATTGGCTGTGGACTCCAGAGATGACCCTAGCACTGCAGGATCTCAGCAGAGCAGAGGGGCAGAATCCCCTCCCTCCACCTGCTGCCCACACTACTGGAGATCAGCCCAGGACATGGCTGTTTCTGGGCTGGGAGTGCAGAGTGCTGGCTCATGTTCAGCTTTTCACCCACCCAAAGATGCTATTTAATACCTCAGCATTTATTGCAGCAGTATGTCTATAGGTTCCTTGAAGCTGCTCACCTCCACGTACAGCCATACCCAACCCTGTTGAAACCTCTAAGCAAAGAGAGCAGCTTGGCAGTGAGCAGCTTGCCAGTGATGCTCAACCCAGCTGCAATGTCAGGAAACTCTCCAGTGGATCAACAAGCTGGGACTACCTCTGCTCCCCAGCAGCAGGGAAAAGGGGAAGCAAAGCTCTCAACTGCCTTGATTGCCAGTCTCAGGGCGCTGCCTCACCCTCCAGCCCTATATCACACTTCCCTTCCTTCACCAAAAAAGGAAAAGTGCCCCAGCGTGACCAGTGCCAGCAGTCTGCAATCCTGACTCATCCCTGATGAACATGGAAGGCATAAGGGAGCCAGCCCCTGCCAAAAAGACATCATATCCCATAACAGAGTCAGAGGACGTTGGCAAGACAGACGCCTATGGCAGATAGGATTCTATGGCTGGACTAGATGATCTTGAAGGTCTTTTCTAACCTAAATGATTCCATGAAGTGATTCTACAAAGGAGGATTCAGGGCAACTTGAATTCCCAACTTCTTATCTGAAGCTTAATCCTCAACAGGTAATTGATTCACCAAAGCCTGCTGGCCTGCTAGACCAGGTTGCTCAAGGCCAAATCCAACCTGGCTTTGAACACTTCCAGGCTTGGAGCCTCCACAGCTTCTCTGGGCAGCCTGTTGCAATGCCTCACCACCGTCACACTGAAGAATTTTCTCCTAATGTCTAAACTAAAGCTGTCTTCTTCCACATTGAAGTCATTACTCCACAGCAAGGAACACTGGATCTTTCAGGTTTCATCCAAAGTACTTCCCCCCATAAGGGAAAGGAGCCTCATCCCTCCCCGCTGCAGTGACAGTAGTCAAAAAGTGTTTCACATGTCACCAGCCTGCCCTTGCACACATTTTAGGATGAGCTCATGGGGCAAAACAAGATTTGGGGTAAAGCTGACCTCTGCTGTAGGTCCTTTACAGAGCCATGTGGAGATGCCATGGAGAGGAGATGAAACCTCATTTTTCTGCATCATAAAATCATTTTAATTGGAAAAGACCTTTAAGATCATGAAACCCAACCACTATCCACCTCTACCACATCTGGTTCTGAACCACTTCCCTCAGCACCGCATCTCAGCATCTTGCAAACCCCTCCAGGGAAGATGATTCAATGACCTCCCTGGGGAGCCTCTTCCAGCATTTGATTACCCTTTCAGTGAAGAAGTGAGCCCAAGCTCACTGATGCCCATGACACACTTTTAAAGGACTTTAAGATCTCTAACCTCGAGCTTGGGTCCACCCCACCCACCACACAACCAAGCTTAGGCACTAAAGCCTTAGGGCTAGATACATGGGGTGGCAGAGAAGACAATTTCTGCTGCAGACAGCTCTTGAGCTGCACTTTATGTCAAGCAAAGCTCTGTGTATTATCAGCAAGGATGGGAAGCTCAGCAAGACAGAGCTATAGCTCTTTCCAGGCAATTTCATAAAACACAGGCTTTCTAATTAAATTTGGAGTTTCAGCAATTTAACTCTTCCAAAAGTACATTTGCCTGCAGAGAGAAGGGGGCAGGGCAGGGGAGGTGGGGAAGAAAACAACAACCTAACAAACATGTATAATCAGCTGGTGAGAAATTGAAAATGTAATGATTGGCAAGATGAATTTTTGGTTGCTATCTGGTTGTTTTGCAAGCTAAAGCCCAGCTGAGATTATAAAGGGGAGGGTTTATGCAACTGCTGGTGCCTGCTTGCTTAAATCCCAACCCGCCCCCACAACACTGTTCTCAACCTGTGCTTCAAGTTCAGCCACAGTTTAACAAAAAATCGGTCTCCAAGATCCCACCTGGACTGCAGGACATGCCATGCACACAACTCTGGAGGTTTGCATTTGAATGGCCACTGAGAGCAAGCTGCACCCAAAGCTGCTGCAGCCCCTCTGGGAGGTGGGCAGGAGCACTAAAGCTGAGGAGCACGGCTCTCCAAAAGCAAAAGAGAAAATCAAAAAGCTTTCTCCTGGTTTGATGGGTCACTTCCTTCCCCTGCCTCATCACTTCTACCTGGTGGAAGCCCCAGCCTGGAGAACAAAAGCCATGCGCAAAAAGTGAAGCTGGGCACAAAAGTGAACTTACTGCAGCTCTGCTCAAACTCTTTATTTCTCCATCCAGCAGGAATCTGGGGTTCTCATTATTATAACACCTGAAAACTCCTGAAATTTACCAAGAACAATCAGAACCAAACCCCACCAGCTGAATTTTGCTCAGCTTTTTTTCTCTGCCCTTTTCTAAGGTATTGGTTAACTCATGTATCAGAACAAGAAAGAAGAAATGCGTGTTCTTTAAGATGTTTTAGCACTACAAGACTTTTTGTCCCTTCAAGAGCATGCAGGGTTGGATGTTGGGCTGAAGTCAGCATGCCATGAGCACTGTAAATCTCCTTCTTCCCCCTTGTCTGCAAGAAAAGCCACAACCAAAAAAAAACACCAACCCGAATCCCCTAAACACACAAAATAGGAGCTCACAGTGGTGGTGTCAGCAGTGATGTTGAAACTACTGAAGTTTGCAGTGCAAATACTCCCTCTTGTCTTTCCCAACTCGGCAAACATGCCCCATATCCACATTTTCATGCAATTATCCACAATCCTTCACCCCTCCCCGCTCCATAATCAGAGACCAAGGGTTAAAATCCAGGTTTCTGGTTAGGTTTTTATC
Organism: Picus viridis; assembly: GCA_033816785.1. Classification (NCBI taxonomy): domain Eukaryota; kingdom Metazoa; phylum Chordata; class Aves; order Piciformes; family Picidae; genus Picus; species Picus viridis. The sequence goes on along the minus strand of CM066585.1, from coordinate 33,830,812 downwards.
ACACCCCATAGTTGCAAGATGTTGCCCATAAATCGAGCTGCAGATGGGTAACTGCCAAATGCCATTTTTCCCAGGAAAAAAAATCAGAGGTGGGGCATGATTTTATCCCAGTATCCAGAGAAGGATGGTGCCTGCTATGAATGCAGCCCTCAAACACATAACAGCACAGAAAGAGGGTTCAGCAATCCCTGCCCAGGAACACCCAGAGGCATTTGGCTTCTGTATAGAAATATCAAGCTATTCTGAGTACAATTTGTTTGGGTTTTTGTATGGTTGACAGAAAACGCCTGGGTGAAATGAAAGCCCTGATGGAGAAGAGTGGGGAAAAGAAAAGGATGGCTACAGAAAGGAAAGGGGGAAAGGGGGGGGGGAAAGGGGGGAAAGGGGGAAAGGGGGGAAAGGGGGGAAAGGGGGAAAGGGGGAAAGGGGGAAAGGGGGGGGAAAGGGGGAAAGGGGGAAAGGGGGAAAGGGGGAAGGGGGGAAAGGGGGAAAGGGGGGAAAAGGAAAGGGGGGAAAGGGAAAGGGGGGAAAAAGGGGAGAAGGGGGAAAGGGGGAAAAAGGGGAGAAGGGGGAAAAAGGGGGAGAAGGGGGGAAAAAGGGGGAGAAGGGGGGAAAAAGGGGGAGAAGGGGGAAAAAGGGGGAGAAGGGGGGAAAAAGGGGGAGAAGGGGGAAAAAGGGGGAGAAGGGGGAAAAAGGGGGAGAAGGGGGGAAAAGGGGGAGAAAAGGGGGAAAAGGGGGGAGAAGGAAAGTGTGTGAATGTTTTAGCTCCTTCGGAGTGACAGAAGCACGGCAAACACAGGTCCACCGCACGCCTTACGTCAAATCGAAACCTGAAGGAGCTGGAAGAGGAAACTACTGATTTGGGCTGGGTGGGAGCAGCAAACCCAACAATTTCCTGTCTGTGGTACAACAAACCCAGGCTCTGGTATTCGCGGGAACGCTGTCGCCATCGCCTCCCCCTCCAAGTGGGATCTGTGTCATCGGCTGGGCTCTTCTGAACCAAAGCAGACGGCTCATAGTGAAAGAATTAAATATGAAATTAAATAAATATATCAGTTTAATTTTTTCCTCTTTCTTTCAGAGTCACATCTGCTCCGGGTAGCAATACTAACTGCTGTGGCTGCAGCTTGGAGCCGAGCTGACTGTGTACAGCTTTTACCTACCCCCACCCCAAATTCCTCTGGTCATTGGCAGTTCAGCTGAATATTCCACTTAGGCTAACAAAGGGGACATTATTTGAGCCACGATCCTGTAATTTGGTGTGGGCCTACATGGAAGCTTCCTGGAGTTGAAAGCTGGATGTAAATGAAGAACCAGCCCCACACGGATCAACGTGCACAGCTGGAGAGCGTCTGTGTTAACAAGCACTTCCATATCACAGAATCACAGACTGGTTTGAGCTGGAGGGGACCTTCAAAGGTCATCTAGTCCAAACCCTCTCACTTAAATATCATTAAAACCGTGGTATTCAGGGGATGAGTCTTCAGCACAAGTCACTAGCAAAGATATCATCAAGTGGCAATATTCAAGCACAGGGTGCATTAGCAGCTCCAGTGGCTTCCCTCCAAGATGATGGTGAAGCAGGAGCATCTGTACCTGGAGCACCTCTGCTGGGCAGCATCCACCAGCCCCCAAGGTACCACTTTTACCTCAAAATGCCACCAGACCTTGCCAATTGCTGGAGCAGAACTTCTGTGTTCAGCAGCATGCCAGATCCACCTCCTAGCCTCTGCACTCACCACCCTGCCTTCCACTGGGTGTGTAAATTCTGTTGTTTAGAAGCCTAGGATGAAGTTTCCTGGGGAAATCTGAGGCAGGCTCAGTGTGGAGCATTGAAGTCCTGCCTGCTCAAACCACAGCATCCTTCAGCAGCAAACACCGTTGCCATTTATCAGGTTATTTGAGGCAAGCGCTCACCACCCTGCCTCAAAGGGAACACAAACAGCTTCTCGCAAGCCTGAAGACATATTACATGGCACTCAGAGTCCTCTCATGAACATCATGCACTTGAGAAGCAACACTGAGGAGTGAACAAGCATTAATTTTGAAGGAAAACATTCTTCTTGTCTCAGCTGACAGCTGATGGCCAGTGAAGTATCTGCAGCGTTTACAAATGAAGATGCTCAGCTGTCATCCTAGCAGCATGGAGGAGAAGCGCCCCAACCGGACAGCAAGCACTGATACTCAGACCAGGATTTCTGGAAGTGTGGCTACATTAAAGCCCTTCCCTTTATTTCTCTTTAGCCTTCAACCACTTCTTTAACAGCAAAGCACACATGGTCACCAAATGAGCCTCTACCAAGTCTCCATGGAGAAGTCCAAACTGAAACAATCAAGTCACCTGCAAGATAGCACTGCAGACTCATCTTGCCATGTGTCTGCAACAGAACCATGCTGGGGCAAGGACTCTGCATTTCTCTTACATAGCCTGAAGCCGTTTCCAAGAGTTCATTCCAGTTTTGAGGCAAAGAATTTCCCCAGCAAGTCTCAGGAGGGCCTGGGGCATTTCTAAGTACTGCAAAAGCTCAAACACAAGCCTGGGGAGATCAATGATGCTGCATTTTCTTGGTGTTTTATTCATAACCCTTTAAGGAATCCATTAAGAAAGAGACTTCACAGGGAGAACGCTAACATATCCCATCAATCTTGCGAAGAGTGGAGCTGAAGTCACTGGCAAGATAACATGGGCAGAGTATATCTGACATCGAACAGAGCCCCTCGGGTGCATCCCAGACACATTTTCAGGCTAAACCCCAGCAAAAATAAAGAGTTAGATGTGCTACCTCACCTAAACCAAAACACTCTGCATGTGACAACCACTATGCCCAGTCCTTGGGTGATCTCCAAGTGATGGTAAGGAGATAGTGGAGGAGTTACCAACAATGGAGTTCAAACCAGTTGCCCAAACTCTTATCAAAGATGTGATTCACAAAACCCCGCAAGGCTTTAGAAGATGTCATCACTGTCTGCCGTTATCAGCTGCTCCCTGTAGAGGACAGGGGCTTCCTTTGATCCCTAGCCCATCCCAGCTTGATAAAATGGGGATACCGCCACGTCACAGGGCAGCACCTCGCATCATCCTCCCACCTTGGCTGGGTGGCAATTGCTAACACCTTTCAGTCCAGAAGGACTATCTTCATTCCAAACCCAGCTGGTTGGTTGTTGGGGTTTGTTTTTTTTGGTTGTTGTTTTGTTTTGTTCACTTATCTATTTTCTTCAGGTGCAAACCCCCTAGAGGTGCTCAGTCTTCCCCAAGTGCTCCCAGCATGCCCCCACAGCTGGAGCCAGCTGCCACATACATAAAGCCTGTACAATAAACCCAGAGAGAAATCCACATTTCCATCACAAAACTTCCACCCACGGCCTTTCTGAATCTGCTCAGTGCACATTTAGGTCACCCGTCTTCAGCCACTCCTCTGCCAGCCACCATTTGCCCCTAATTCCCTGTTTCTGTCAGCTATCCTTTTATCCCCACTGCCATCCCCATCATCCCTCAAACACAATCCTGCAGTTAACATCTATCCCACAAAGCTCACCCAAGCACATGTTTGGGTTTTTTCTTCTTGCATGTGTTTAAAACAGCCTGAAGTTGACAACAACAATAACTTATGTTCACTTCCTTCCTTCCTTCCTCTGCTCCCAGTGATATTTTTTTTAAGCCCTGGGGTTTTTTTTTGTTTGCGAGTCAATAGTGGCAAAATTCCTAAAAAACTCTGGAGTTTCCAGTTCAGACCCCCCCAAAAGCACTCCTGCTCTGAAAACCTCAGCAGTTTTTTGCTGATTTTTGAGAGATGACTCTGCCAAGCCTGCAGCACAGCTCAATTAACCAAGTGGCTTAATCCAGTGGGGTGATAAATAACAGGGGAGCAAGCAGGTCACTGCAATTCACTTGAGTAACCAGAATCCCACTCTGCTGCTTGGATTTTTTCCAATCCCTGCCTGCACTAGTGACAGATTTTAATTGCTTATTCCCAAACAGTCCGACCACAGCCGCTCTGTGCAGGCAAGGACTGAGTCAACAAGATTTACTGATATCTGCAGCCTTGAAATTAGGGAGGAGAGACTTTGCTGCGCTCCTGCTCAGAGCGTTGCAACCCAACATGTGTCCTCTGTGCACCCCCAGCCCTCCCTGAGGCAAAAGGGTGTTTACTCCCATCATTTTCTCCTACAGACATCGGAAAATACTAATGTAAATCTGGACTTTCTCCTTTTCAGAGCTCTCCTTGCTGCTGGGAGGACGGAAGGCATCTTTCCCTCCCACTTAAAAAAGGCTGAAGAGCTTCTACCAATCATCACAGATTCATAGAATGGTTTGGGTTGGAAGGGAGACCTGAAAGACTATCTAGTTCCAAACCCCTGCCACTGGCAGGGACACTTCCCACTAAACCAGGTTGCTCAAGGCCTCATCCAACCTGACCTTGAACCAGTCACAGCCTCCCTGGGCAATCTGTTCCAATGTCTCACCACCTTCACTGTAAAAATTATTTTCTTATATCCCAGTCTAAATCTGCCCTCTTCCAACTCAAAGCCATTCCCTCTTATTCTATCACTACAAGCCCCTGTTAAAGTCTCTCCCCAGCTTTCTTGTAGGCCTGCTTTCAGGTACTGGAAGGCCACTATAAGGTCTCCCCAGAGCCATCAACCAGAGCATCTCTCCCATGCTACAATCAGAACAAGGATGGTCAGCTGCAAACTCACAGAAATGCCCTGAACTTCAGTGAAAACCCTGGGCAGGTGACAAAAATCCACTTTCCCTGCCCTCCAGCAGCACAACGCCTACAAGAGACTTACCCCAAAGGATGGAGTCAGCAAACCCCTGCCCAAGGGATCCATAGGGACCCCAAACAGTCCATAGGGGATCTCAGAGCTGCAAGGAAACTAATTTAAAGACATTTCCTTCCAGCTTAAAGCAAAAAAAAAAATCTGCTTTGCAAAAGATAAATTGCCTTTTTAATGCTGGGAGTTGTCAAAGAAGGACAATGAACACTGGGAACACGGGTAGGGATAGAGGAACGTGGGGAGGGATATGTTAAATATGCAAGGAAAAGGGTTTAAATGTGGAAAAACCGCAAAATTAATACGACTGGAGCCGAAGCAGTGGCAGAGGCTGGATGAAGGAGGGCATTGAGGAGGCACACGAGGGTGAGGACTGAGTCTCGTCCCACCCACCCCGCTCTGCTAAAGCTGTCCCTGATAAACTGGCAGCAGCTCAAAGAAGAGCCATAAAAATAATGAGAGGGCTGGAAGAGCTGACATGCAGGAAGATTAAAAGGAACTCAATACGTATAGCTTGGCTTGGTGACAAAAGCCAAGGGGAAAGGGAAGGCAACAGCCGGAGATATCCTTGAGTCTGGAGTGTCCCGGGGAGGGGGACATTGGTGCTGTGCCTCTGTGGGGAGCACCATTCCTGCTTCCCACTGCTGCTGCATTCTTTCCCTCTAATACAATCCCTAATTTAACAAGTGGAGAGGATCTGGGCAAACATATTTCGGGGGGGGGGGATGCATTACGTCAGGAGCTAATTCAGGTCCTCGCTGGGCTCTGTCCCCATACACGCACCCAGCTTTCAGCACGAGTCAGTCCCAACACCCAGCACAGCTCTGAACCAAGGGGAGCATTGCTTATTCATTCTCCATCAGCCAGATGGTTTTATATAATTTCCAGCATTTCTAGAAAGCTGTGGGTTTGTTGGTTTCTTTTCCCCCTACCCACTGAATGCTCAACTCCAGCAAAACTTTACTGCAACTCCAGCATAAAAGTAACAACAAAACCCCCAAGTTATGGGAGAGTCAAGGCTACCTCCAGCACAAGCTCCTCTGATGCAAGCATTTGCTTCCTCTCAAAACAAGTGTACTTATATCCATCTCTTCCTTTCCTTAACTTCAGATAATTCATAAATCACAACCTAAGCAGGGTGGGAATGGGTATTTTTCAAGCTGCACACGAGGGTTTCACGTTGAACTGGGTCCTGCAGGCACAGCTGACAGCTCCACTACTCCCACAGCCGCAGGCACGCGCGGGCACCTCACAATTAATATTTTATTTGAGCAATTACAGTCATCAGCCCAGACTGTACCGTTGAGTAAACAACCCCCGAGCCATAAAGAGGTTGATAAAAAAAAATCAGACGAGAGAGAGGTTTGGTGGGGCAGAGCTCCCCTATGGCCAGCAGGTCCTCACCCAAGCTGAGCTCCTCTGCCACAAAGCCATCCCTGTGGCCACGCGTTCCCAGACAAACGGGTTCTTTGTCCAGGTGCTCACCATGGCATCCCCAATCTCAGTCTCACACCCCCACCTCACCCTTTTAACCACCTTATCCTCACAAAGAACCCTCAAAGGTGCTTTCCTCATCCCAGAACAGCACATGGCCAGGTAAAACTTCAGAATTAAATTTGTAAGTAAACTGGGGAGCACCCATAAAACTCCCTCCCTCCAACCTACAAATTACGAGGTTTCCCAGCTCTGTGTAAGTTCCTGGGTGCAAAGCAGCTGGCAGATGGGGGCTGCGGCCCTGCCACAGCCAAACTAGCCTTGGCATGTTAGTTTGGCTGGTTTTGGCCCAAAGCAGTGAGGAAACCCAGCACAGGGCACTGACTGGGAGTATGGTGGGTGCTGGGGGAGTGTGTGCTGCTGGGAGGGGCATGGAAGCATGTACGGGGTATGGGGTGTTGGTAGGGTGCTAGGCTGCGGGTGCTTGGACAGGCAGGGTGCTGGAGCAGGATGCTTGGGAGCTAAAGGACAGTACTGGGGCAGGATGCTGAGTGCTGGGGCAGGATGCTGGGTGCTGAAGCACAGTACTGGAGCAGGACGCTGGGTGCTGGGGCAGGGTCCTGGGTGCTGAAGCACAGTACTGGAGCAGGATGCTGGCTACTGGGACAGGGTCCTGGGTGCTAAAGCGTAGTACTAGAAGTTAAAGCACAGTACTGGGCCAGGATGCTGGGAGCTAAAGCACAGTACTGGAGCAGAGTGCTGGGAGCTAAAGCACAGTACTGGAGCAGAGTGCTGGGAGCTAAAGCACAGTACTGGAGCAGAGTGCTGGGAGCTAAAGCACAGTACTGGAGCAGGGTGCTGGGAGCTAAAGCACAGTACTGGAGCAGGGTGCTGGGAGCTAAAGCACAGTACTGGAGCAGGGTGCCGGGTGCTTAAGCACTGCACTGGGACAGATTACTTGATCACAGTACTGGGACAGGGTCCCGAGCTAGCCGAACAGTGCCGGAGCGGGGTGTGTAGAACTCACCGAGTTTCTCCACTAGACGCAGCATAACACCGCCGATGTGAATCTCGCCGGTGACCCTCAGGGTGACGTCGCGGCCCAGGTCGGTGACATGGACGCTCAGCTCCCACGTCCCATCGGCGTAGCAGCCGTCCGGCATGCGGATCCCGTCCAGCGCCATGGTCCCGGCCTCCTGCGCCGCCAGCCGCGCCTCACCGACCGCCCGACCGCCGGTACGGTACGGTACGGCACGGCACGGTTCGGCTCGGTTCGGTTCAGCACGGCTCAGAGCGCCTCCGCGCCGCGGGGGATGAGGGGGAGTGTGTGTGTGTGTGTGTGTGTGTGTGGGATGGGGGGCGCGGTGGGGCGGGATCGCGGGGGGGCTGTGCAGAGCTTGCCCCACCGCCCCCCAGCCGCTGCCTGCGGGGCCGCCGCGGGAGGAGAAGGGGCGGGCGGGGAGAGGAGGGAGGAGAGGGGGAGGAGGAGAAGGAGGAGGAGGACGAGGAGGAGGAGAAAGGGAGGGAGAGAGGGAGGGAGGAGGAGGAGGAGGAGGGGGATAATAATTAAAGGAAAAACGCGCCCCGCGCCGCCGGGCCCCTTGGCCTTTTATGGAAGCGAAGGACGGAGCAAGCGGGGGCTGCTCCAACATCCGGGACTCGCCGGGGGCGGCTCGGCTGGGCTCGGCCCGGTTCGCCCCGGCCCAACTCAGCTTGGCTCAGCTCGGCCCGGTTCGCCCCGGCCCGACTCAGCTTGGCTCAGCTCGGCCCGGTTCAGCCTGGACCGACTGGGTTCGGCTTGAGCCGCCTTGGCTGGACTGGGCTCTGCTCGGCAGGACGGGCCTCCCTCCCCAGCCCCGCTATGGAGCCGGGTGAGCCCGGGCTATGCGGTGAGGGGAGCTCAAGAGCTATCCCGGACAACGGCCTCTAGGGCCGGTGCGAACCCGTTTCCCGAACACGCCTGAGTGCTCCAAGCGCCTTTCTGTGGCAGCCTTACCCTCTCTGCTACCTCTAAAGTTGGGTTTTAACTCTGGTCATTTAAGAACTTTCATTCACGATGAAAATCCTTACTTTTTTTGGTAAGCCCCTTACCTTAGCATCACCATCAATGGCCCACGCTGTGCCTGCACTGAGGCCAGGCGATGCGGTGCTTCCTTCCATCCGTATCATATCTGTGGGGCTGGGAGATGGGCACCGGCTTTAATTAAGAGTCCGAACCAGCACAAATGGAGAGGGAAAAAAAAACAACAAATACTATCCGTTTCCTGTAGCTCTCCACCCAATGATACATACATCCCGCCAAGGCAACCGGGCTTCCTGAAAAACCCTCGCACGGAAGGAGCTTGCGTGGCCAGGTCCGGCACGGTAGTTGGTGGTGGTGGGCAGGATGTGTCCTGCACCAGGCCGGCTGATGGGAAGCTGTGTCCTGACAAAACCATGCCCTCTCCAGCAGCCTCAGGGATGTCTCCAGTAGCCTGATGGAGCTTTCTCCATGAGCGCTGTTCCCATGTCCTGTGCAGCAGTGGAGCTTTGCTGTCATGGAGGCAACAAGAATCTCTTAATGGGGATGATAAAGTTTCACCACCTTTTCACCTTTGCTGTTACAGTGGAGAAACTTACAGAATCATAAAATGGCCTGAGTTGGAAGGGGCCTTAAAGATCATCTAGTTCCAACTCCCTTGCTATGGGCAGAGACAACTCTAATTAGACCAGGTTTTTCAAAGCCTCATCCATCCTGGTCCTAAACACCTCCAGGGACTGACATAGGGCTGAATGCATCAATAAATGCATTCCCTAACTTGCTTTGGGCAGAATAACCCAAGTCTTACCCCTAAACAGCAGGAGTTGGGCTAACGTGGCTGATGCTGCCACAGGGAAAGTGGGTAACACTGCCCTCAGCAGTGGGAGGATGGGCAGCAGATGACCTCCCCCACCAAATCCTCCTTGGATCCTTAATCCTTGTCAATGTAACCCCCATTTCATCCCCCAAAACTAGGAAGCTGAAGTGTAATTTAGAGGCTGGTGTGTGACCGTAAAGCTTTCACAGATGGTATCTCAGTGTTCTTCCAGTGGTAAACAATAGGACAATAAATAGAAAGGGTTACTCTCCACTGAAGCTCTTTGGATGAGGTTCCCAGCTGATGCAATTCAATACGGCTCCACCAGAGCTAGTAACTGTTGGCTGATTACATGCTGTGAGGTAGAACCTGTTGATTCCTTCTGCCCTTAAAACCATTTGTGGAGTTTCCTCTCCACCCCGAGGTTGGGGAAAGCCTCTCTCTGCCCTCTCCACCCTGGGACACTGTTGTCCCTGGGGCTCTCCTTCCCTCCCTTAGCTGTGGGTGTGTGGAGGGGAGGGCAGCATGATCTCCAATGCCCGGTCGAGATGCAAAGCAAGGTCAAAAATGCACCAGCAAGGCTCTTACGTCAGAGGCAGCCAAGCATCCCCAGGGTTCTTCCCACTGTTTGCAAGAAGTCCTCACTCTGTACAAGCAGCAATAGCCAAATAAGGTGTTGGAATGGACGTCTGCTTCCATCAGGACAAGGATGATACCTACCAGATCTGTCCCTGCTCTGTGGAAACTGGGATGCTTTTTCAATGGAATCCCTCAACGGGCATCTTTAGGAAATCCGTGAAGAAGATGAGTGGTGCCTCCCCTGCTATGGGGTTGGGGTTTTTTTCTTTGTTTTCCTTATGAATTTTTCTATTTCTTTCTTTCTCTCTTTTTTTTTTTTTTTTTTTTTTTTTAAGGTTTTTAAACTATTAGGGCAGTGGTTGAAACCAGCTGGCTTTGCTCTGGGCAAGCCGGTCAGACTGGCTCTTCCCAGGCTGATTGGCCATGGAAATCTGCCCTGTGCATTTGGGTGCCTTGGCTGGGTGACCGGAGCAGGAAAAGCAGCGCCCAGCCCTCTGACTCCCTACACAGAGGCTGAGAAATTCTCCAAACCTCCATGTAAACAAAAGCTCCTTATCCTCAAACGCTCCGGCATGGCTGAGTGCAATATGCTCTGAGCTGCTGGCCAGCAACCCCTGCTTGGCCCCTGTCACCCCTCTGCTTCACTGTGGTCTCGATATTCCCCATCTCCAGCGTCTTCCTTAACAAGAGTGAAGTTCAAAAGAAAACCCAAAAAAGGAGAAATGCAGATGCTTGCTTTTCCCCCAGCACTTTTTGTGCCTCTAACACCTCCCTGCCCATGTCCTCCCTTGCAACCCAGTGCTGCTGGTCCCACTTCTCTTCACACGGGGTTTGCAAGCTTTTTAGTTCTCCCGGAGTTCTTCACAGACATCCCTTAAGTAACCAGGGACTTGGAACATTCCTTGAGTCCCTCTGAATAAATGCATCACTAGAAATAAACTTGGGCAGCGACCAAACACTAGCACAAAGCACTTATTGCCTGCTCCTGCATCTCCGGCATCACATCACAGAAGTGGTGGGGGTTGGAGGGGACTTCTGGAGATCATCTAGTTCACACACACACACACACACCCCGCTAAAGCAAGGTTACCCACATCAGGTTGCTCAGGATCATCTCTAGGAAGGTTTGGAATCTCTCCAGAGGAGAGTCCACAACCTCTCTGGGCAGCCTGCTCCAGGGCTCCAGCACCCTCACAGCAAAGAATTTTCTCCTCGTGTTCAGATGGAACCTCTTGGGTTCCAGTTTGTTCTCAGGCACCACTGAAAAGAGTCTGGCTCCCTCCTCTTTACCCCTGCAACCTTCAGATATTGATCAGCATTGAAAAGATCCCCATGAACAGTGATAAGATCCCCACACAGCAGGTCAGAGGAGTTCAAACCACCTGGCTGGTTTTATCCATGTGTCTCTTCATCTTCTTCCACCTCTAAGCATCTTTGGACGTAGCCAAGGTTCACTTCTCACAAATGACCATTTCCCCGCAGAGAGAAGGCCACGCTCCTGGCAAAGGAAACATGCTGGGTAACTGCTTCCTTGTTCATTCCAGCCACATTCATTCTTCCCTGATTTTGTCATTTTGGAAATGTCCACATTCCTTGGCTTTCTCCTTTTCCTGGATGTATGTGCAGAGTCACAACACTGTCAGAGATATGGATCGTACCAGTGTGCAGTCACCTGGTATACACATGGAGTTGCTCAGCATCCTCGTAATGAAGGGATGGATAATATTTGGGATTAAGGTCTTGAAGAAGCACCTGAGATGTAGGAGTTTATTCTTCTAGGTTGTATTTCCTTCTTGTGATCTTGCAAAGATTATCCAGCACCTCTAACCATGCTGCCCAGCAGCAAAATATTTGCTTAGGACACAACTCCAGAGATGCGGTTCAAACCGCTTTGCTCATGCATAGCTTTCCTCCAGGGCTCATCTCATCTCTGGCTGTAATGTTTGCTTCTGATGAATGAAGTCAGAAGAATTCCCAGGAGCTTGGCTCATCCTTGGACCTGTTTGTAACAGAGCTCAGCACTCTTTTCTGGGCAGGTTCATAGCTGGTTAGGTATCTTTGGGTTTTTCCACCAGCTGGGGGGAAGAACAAAGATGACAGCAGGCTTTGGGAGCTGGAGGGGTAAGTGGAGCCCAGGGTTAAATGCACTGGGCAGTGCTGTGTGTCTTCACAGAGGATCAGGAGTAGTCTGCAGACTCAAGTTCTCACCTCTTTCAGATGGAATATTTGTCCTAGTTGTTCCAAGAAAAGTTTGGACAATGTGTTGTGCAGCTCAGTGCTCTGGGCAAGGATTACTGATGCCAAGATCAACTGCACAGAGAGGTGGTGGAATCTCCATCTCTGGATACATTCAAAGCCTACCTGGATGTGTTCCTATGTGACCTTCTCTAGGTGAAACTGCCTTGGCAGTGGGGTTGGACTCCATGATCTCTGGAGGTCCCTTACAATCCCTACTATTCTGTGATTTTGTGGTATCCTTACCAAGACCAAAAAACATTAATCTTAGAAGGGTTAAAAGGCCACATCTCTCATTCTGATGGCTGAGGACACATGGGGTGAAGCCAGGGACCAAGATTTGGGACTCTCACAACCACCCAGCTAGGTCCTTCATACCCAAAGGTTACAAAATACAAAATAAATCCTGGCTTGCAGGAGAGAGCTACACTGAGATAAGAGACATTGAGCCTGTCTGAGCTACCTCCTCCTTTGGTAAGTCAAGCCAAGCTGCCCTACAGCTACAAAATCTCACCTCATTTCCATCATGCATGTGCCTAACATGGTGCACCAAAGCTTGCTGGGCTTGTGCCACAGACCAAATCCTGCTGCAAGGCTCGTCTCTGTCCCCTCTTTATCTTCTTTCCAGGAACTAGGGTCAATTAAACTCTTGAAGCCTCAGGCTGAGAGGTTTGTTTTTCAGCCTCTTCCTCTGCAGTCAGCTCTTCATAACAGAGAACTCCACTGGCTCCCCTGACCTGGAGTGTATCAGACATTGGTTTCCTAATGACAGTAATCCCTCTGCCATCATTTATCCTTCATTTTTCTTATATCATGTGGTCCTGTCCTTACGATGCTTCCAGCTGCCAGGAGCAGCCTCCACCAAGTGTGACTCTTGCCTTGTTCCAGAAAGGAGACAACGTGTCTCAAATCATTCTCCAGCTGTCCCCACGGCCAGAAGGGTCCTTGAGCTTCGTGTCTCTCTGAAAGAGCTGGTGGGTCCTGCAGCACTTCCTTGAAATCTGTTTTAGCCAAAGGGAGTTGTTAGCAGAACACTTGAATCCATGTGACGGAGAAATTGAATAGATCCCAGGTACTCAGGCTCTGAACAACCTGATCTAGCTGAAGATGTCCTTGCTGACCACAGTGGGGCTGGACTAGATGACCTTTACAGGTCCCTTCCAACCCAAACCATTCCACAATTCTATAGATTTTACCAAACATTGATTCATCCCAGGGCTGAAAATGTCCTTCCTGCTCCTTGCCCAGAGCCTGCGTGTCTCACAACAGCTGTGCCAAGGACCTCATTCCCATCGCTGATCTTCCTCTGCATTGCCTATGTCTGGCTCATAGTTTTGGTACAACTCATTATCCTCAGCTTGGACTCTTGATGTCACCTCATGACTTGCACAGCAAACCACCGTTCCGTGCACCGCCCATGTTCTAGTAAAGGATGAGGCAGAAATGCTGCATGAGGAGGCAGGAATGTGTCTCTCTCGGCCTTTGCTATCCCCATCAGTCTTTCAACCAGCCCCAGGACCTCCAGGGACCTTGAACCATTGCCTCTAGCCAGCCCACTGTCAAGGCTTCCAAATTATTTCAGCCAAACCTGTCCCAAACGTATCTTACCTTGGCCACTTGCACTGCTTCCTGCAGGGTGCTCTCCTGTGGTCGCTGCAGATGCTTTGTGTGGTGCTGTCAGCAAGCAGTTGGTGTAACTAATCTTCTAGACACCCAGGATGGAAAATGCTGGTTTTGATGAGGTCACCCCACAACATGATCAGTCTGTAGAGGATTTTTTTTGCTGAAAGAGACTTCAAAAGGTACTTTACCACACTACTGATTTGCACTTAGCCAAGAGAAAAGAGGTAACTCCAGCCCAAAGGTTTAAATACCTCAACAACCCACCCCCCCCCTTTTCTCCCGTAATAGACAACATATTAAACCACTTTCTATTGCCCATCAGAGTTTTTGAGCCTTTGTCACTCTCATCCTGGCTCTTCTCCACCTCCAGAAGGCCTCCTATTCATTGCTTTTACAAATACAAAGTACAGGCTGGAAGGCTGAAGCTCTCCCACGGAGCTGAAGCTCAAAGAAAACCCACATGTCACGCAATGCTCAGTCACCATCCCTGGAGCTGGTGACTCTGGGGTGTTAGAAGAAACACCCAGTGTCACTTATCCACTGCTAGTCTGCAAGAAGGGAAAAAAAAAACCAAATCCCTCATAATTCATCTAATGGCTCTGACACCATCATCTACAGAGCTGGCCAGATAGTGGGAAGTGCCTATTTGGAAGTGATTTACTGAGAAGCAGTGGGGAAAGAAAGAAAAAAAATCCATAATTCACACCAGCAGTTATTCCCAGCTGCTCCTCAGGCTCTTTGGGGGCATGATGGGAAGCAGAACTGTGGGAAAGCACCTTGTGCTGGGACCCAGAATCCTGCAGATCCATGCAGGTCATGAAGAAGGGAGAAAAAGTACCCCCAGCACTCTGTATGTTTGCAGAGCAGTGAGTCCATGACCATCACCAAGTTCGACAGCATCAGCTCCCCACCCTGAGCCCTGGCACTGATGTTTCCTGTTATCTCTCCAGCCCCAGCTCTCCCCTCCCCAACGGTCTGGAGAAGCTGGCTCCCAGCCCGTGGGTTTTCCCTCTATCAGTGCTGGGAGCAGCGGGGTGAACCTCATCCCTCATGCTTCACTGGGGGTCTGAGGTCTGTGGAGGCATGGGGCATCCTTGAGCCAGTCCCAACATTTTCCACCCCTATGGATGCACTCTGCAGTGGGGTCAAAATCATCTCAAGACACGTATGGGTCAAAGACAAAGGCCAGCAGGAGCGGATCCATGCTCTGGCCAGGTCTGGGGTTTCACCAGACCAGTTTTTCTTTGCGAGTATTGCAAACGTTGCTCTGGGAACGGTTTGACCCCATGGCATTGCAAACATCACCAGATTATGAAATGGAGTAGTAAGTCCACCCTTGGGGACTGGCTGCCCAGAGGTTCTCAAGGGACAGGAGGATGGGCAGGAACTGGGATGCTTTTTTTCACTGTGGAAACCCCAGAAATTCCACCCTGGGCTATTTGTCCCATTTGGCTGGCAGCAGCATGCTCATGCAACACTGACATGCTTGGTGCTGGTATCCTAGTCCTCACCCTACAGCCCTTAAAACATGTTCTGAGGTAGGTTTATGCTTCATCTCCCATGACTACAACAGCAGCAGCCCGGAGAGTGGAATGGAGAAACTCAAACCCTGTCCCATGATGTGGAGAGCAGACACCAGTGGTTGGCTGGGGCATACTCGTGGACCAGTTATCCCCCAAAACCATGGCCACTAGAATCATAGAATCATTAGGGTTGGAACCTCTAGAATCATCTAGTTCCAACCCCCCTGCCATGGGCAGGGACACCTCACACTAGATCAGGTTGCTCAGAGCCACATCCACTCTGGCCCTAAAAACCCCCAGGGATGAGGCTTCTACCACCTCCCTAGGCAACCTGTTCCAGTGTCTCACCACCCGCATGCTGAAGAACTTCTTCCTAACATGCAATCTGAATCTACCCATTTCTATTTTTTTCCCATTCCCCCTAGTCCCATCATTACCTGACACCCTAAGAAGTCCCTCCCCAGCTTTCTTTTCGGCCCCCTTGGGATACTAGAAGGTCGCAATTAGGTCTCCTTGGAGCCTTTTCTTCTCCAGACTCAACAGTCCCAACTCTCTCAGTCTAAACCATGTCCACAGTGCCATGTCCACACATTTCCTGAACACCTCCAGGGATGGTGACTCCACCACCTTCCTGGGCAGCCTGTTCCAATGCCTCACCAAAGAAGCCACATGGCCCTGTCCCAAGAGAGGAGCAGCCTGTCGCCCTCAACCCAACAAGAAGGAATGTGAGGCCAGCAGTGCTGGTCCTACAGAAACATCACCACTTTGCTCCCATTGTCTAATCCCAGAGGCTTCCAAAGCCTTGGGAATAAGGGATTTGGAGGAACCCACAATGGCACAGGCGGCCAGGAGTTCTCCAAGGCTGCAAAGGCCCCATAAATCACACCCTCCTGAGAAATCCCACCTCTGTGGCTGGAAGCATCAAAGGCTGGAGGAGGAGGGCACTGAGGACAGAGCTGCTGGGGGTTGCTGCGGAGTGACCCAGCGTTGTCCCCTGTGACTGCATCACTCAGGCATCCATGGGGCTCCCCACAGTCCCTCACGGTGCCCTTCTGCCTTTTTTTTTTAAAGCAAGCACAAGCACTGACCTGGACAGGTTGGGAAGTTGGGTGGAGGGGAAGCTCATGAAGTTCAACAAGAGCAAGTGTAGAGTCCTGCACCAGCACAGGTGAGGGGTGACCTGCTGGAAGCAAGCTACTTGGGGAAGGACCTGAGAGTGCTAACGGACGTCAAGCTCACCATGAGCCAGCAATGTGTTCTTGTGGCCAAGAAGGCAAATAGTCTCCTGGGGTTCATGAAGAAGTGTATGGCCAGCAGGTCAAGGGAGGTTCTGCTCCACCTCTGCTCTGCCCTAGTGAGGCGATAACTGCAGTACGGTGTCCAGCTGTGGGCTCCCCAGTTCAAGAGAGACAAGGAACTGCTGGAGAGAGTCCATCAGAAGCTACAAAGATGCTGAGGGGACTGAAGAATCACTGTGAGGAGGAAGGGCTGAGAAAGATAGGACTGTTTTGACTGGAGAAGAGCAGCCTGAGAAGGGATCTTTCAATGCTGATCAACAGCTAATCGAGAGGGTGGGGCCAGTGGCAGTTCAAGGGGCAATGGGCACACACTGGAACCCAGGACATTCCCTTTCAACATGAGGAACAGCTTCTTTTCTGTGAGGATGCTGGAGCCAGCTGCCCAGAGAGGTTGTGGAGTCTTCCCTGGAGAGATTCCAAACCTACCTGAACATTGTGATCCTGGGCAGGCTGCTGTGGGTGACCCTGCTTCAGCAGCGGGGGTTGGACTGGGTGCTCTCCAGAGGTCTTTTCTTACCCTGACATTCTAGAATTCTGTGATATCTTGGCTACTGTTGCTGGAAGTCCCTGGCCAAATCCAGGTATAAACAGCAGCAGCTAAGGAAGCTGCAGCAACTTTCTCCCCATTTTGCAGATGGAGATGCCAAGGCTGGACACAGTGGTGACTTACAGCCACTGAGGATGTAGCTCCCTGCTAGGGCTGGGACCATGTTGCTTGGGGTGACTGGGGTGGTTTGTATGGTGGAAAAAGGCACAACAACCCCTGTATGCAGGTTTGGGGCAAAATGACACCAAACTGTTTCCTTTTTGAGTGAAAACAGGACCGTGAGGCTGCAGAGAAACCAGAGGGTTTAGTGCACTGGTAGACACTGGGCTCAGAATTCCTAGCCACATCCACATCTCTTGTTTTGGCTCTCAGTGCTATGCTGAAGTTTTCTGAAATAAATAAAGGGATTTGAGAACATCAAGCAGAAAATAAATACATCTCAGATACCCGAGATGCTTCATGTGGCTGCAGTGGCCAAGCATGTTTGGGAGCTTATTGCTCTGAAGGAAGCTGGAGATGGATGATGCCCAGACAGCTGGATGAGTTTGTGCTTCTTTGGCTTCAGTCTTCAGCAGAAAGGTCAGATGCAAGAGGGATGTTAATGTAATTAGTGCTGGAAAAAATAGAGACAGAGCAGAGTGGAGTGGATTAGTAAGGGAGATGTTACTGAATCATCTGGGTGGGATGAACTTCACCTCCAAGCAGAGAGGTCTGAGCAATGGGCAGCTCCCAAAGAAAGGGTCCAAGCAGCAATGGGTGATGTGGGGAGGTGTTTGGCATTCCCTAAACACCACTGAAGCAGCAGTGCGGTGGTGCAAGGCTGGTGAGACACTGGATGCTGTGGGTACCCCTTCCCTGGAAGTGTTCAAGGCCAGGTTGGATGAAGCCTTGAGCAACCTGGTCTAGTGAAGCTGTCCCTGCCCGTGGTGGCAAGGCTGGAAATAGATGATCTTCAAGGTCCCTTCCAACCCAGAATTGCAAGTGACTTATGAGCTCCTAGCAGACACAGCCAAAGGAGCTGTTGTGCACCTACAGCCTCTGCTGCGGCCCTACATCTCCTGCAGACTAGGGACAGGCAGGCTCAATGAGGTCCTCAGTGGGGACACCCAATTCATCTGTGGATCATGGTGAGATGGGAGGATGACTGATGAGGAAGGGTTAGAAGAATTCAGGCTGTTTAGAGAAAGAAAGATGCTGATAACATCTTCATGTAGATAAAAGAGGGTTTATTGGAAGAGGGAGGGATGGAATAGGGAGGAAATGCACTTTTCCCAGTTCTCACAATGGACAGGCAAAACCCTGTCAGGTTTTGGGCAGGTCACCTGGAGAAAGGTTCAGGTTAGCTTTTTGGGGAGACTGTGTGTGTGTGAGGGAGTGAAGGACTACAGCGGGTGTGGAATCACCATCATCAAAGGGTACTGAGGCTGAACCAGAAAGGATATCTGTGTACCTGCTCTGTGCCAGTGGGGCTCTCCCACCTTCTCTGGTCAGTAAAAGCTTTTTGGTCACTCACTGCTTAAACTGCAGGGTGCTGGAGCTGCTGCCTGATTTAAAGAGCAACACCTTCATTCTCTCCAACGATGGGCTTGAAGTTAGTGCCATGCTCAGCCTTGGTCCAGTCCCTGCTTGCAGGTAAGTCTCTGTGCTCTACTGCATGCTGGACTCAGCACTGAGGATGCCCCAACACCACCATGTGCTGGAAGAATGACTGTCCACTTGTGTTATTGGAGCTACGTGTGACTAAGAGCTCAGGATGGGGAGCACATTGCTTCCAGATCATCCCATGGTCCAACAAAAATACCAGCAGCACAGTATCACAGAAACACATCCCAGGTGGGAGTGGAGAGGTGGCAAGCATTGAGGGACCAAAATCCTTCATCCCTGCTGCCAGTTAGAATAGAAGCTGTTTTGAGATTGCATCCTGAGATGCAGTAGGATGATTCTCCTGGGATCATGAGGGATCACAATCAGCAATAATGGAAGGCTGGACACATCTTGGACCTGCTGCTCTCTGGGGAGCAGAGAGATCACGTGTTGCATGTTTCACAGCCTGGTTGATGCTGCAGCTCTCATGCAGCAGACACAATGAAGAGTCAAGGCCAGTCACTAGGGTAAGAAAGTGCAGGAAACAGCTGGGTTCTGGGAAAGAACAGAAAAAACATCCAGAGAAGAAGTGGCTGTGCCGAGAGCCGAGCGTAAGCGACAGTTGTTTAAACATGGCAGAGTATCAGAGCACTCGAGGAGCTGGATGTGTGTACGAGAAGAAGGTAGCTGGAGGTGGGTGCCAGCGTTTTCTGGCAGTGTTGGGCTGGAAATATCCTTCAACTCCTTAGATAGCAAGCTGGAGATTACAATGTGAAGGAATGCACTGCCAACCGCTGCTGTGCACAGCCCTGGGAGGGTGGGAGGAGAAGCCAAGCCCCGTGGCAGAGTGATAGGAAACAGCCTGGGAGGAGAAAATCAGGTCAATGCTCTGAAGTGGTTTAACAAGCCATCAGGAAGTGCTTGGGAAGGAGACCAGTGCAGGGGAGGATATGTTGTGTGGGAGGAGGTCTCCATGGCAGAGAGATCATGGAATCATAGTGGTTTGGGTTGGAAGGGACCTTTAAAAGTCACCTAGTTCAATCCCCCTGCAGTCAGCAGGGACATCTGCAACTAGAGCACGATGCTCACAGCCCCAGACTACTTGTCTTGGAATGGTTCCAGGGATGTGACATCTCCCACGTCTCTGGACATCGTGGGCCAGTGTTCCACCACCCTTGGCAAAAAGAATTCTTCCTTGTATCTAGTTCAAATCTCCTCTCTTAGTTTAAACCCATCACTTCTTGTCCTATCAAGAGGGGTGATGGTTATTCCCCATGATGGATGTCATGGTTTCAGCTGGGGTACGGGTGGCACTAACAGAGAGCCTCCGGGAGCAGGAGGGAAGTTTAGTGCCACCTTCTGGGGGATGAATGGGGATACCAGGCAGGTTTGGGATCCCAACCCAGGCCCCTGCCACCCTCCCATCTTGGCCTGAAAGTGATGAACAGGACCAGGGCATACAGACCTGGGGTTCTCCATGAGCTCCCTTATGCAAAGGTGCTATTTTCACCTGCTGGCCCACTACTGGAGAGCACAGGAAAGCATCTGTCACCTTGTTTGGCTCCCCCAAGCTCTCTACACCAAGCACCAGCTGCTTTTAGGAAATGCCATCTCAGTCTGGCAGCCCAGATCCTGACACATCTGCCCAGATCCTTGGAGGCCCATGGCACCCTGCATCCAGCACTGTCCCCCACATTGGTGGTAATGCAGATGGGGAAGGACAAGTTCTGCAGCCTTCTCCATGGCAGGGAATTAGAGGGAGGGAAGGTGATACAGGAAAATATCTCAACTGCGTGTTTGACCACAGAGCCAGCAAAATGATATTCCCAAGACCTCATCTGTTTTCCCAACTACATGGAAACATGGCTGGAGAGGAGGAGAGACCTATTTTGGCTGTCCGATGTGCTTTTCTTCCCCAGGGGCCTCTAACCAAGGTCCTGAGAAGCCACCGCAGCTTATGCTGAGCTCGAAATCTCCAGGTCTTTATTTTGACCAGTTTTAAATAACACCAATGTTGGTCTCCATCAGTTCCTTTGGGAGCTCTCCAGGAGACTGTGCTGCCAGAGTATTTTTTCCAAGCATCAAGTCCCCACAGTAGCTTAGGCACTGGAGATATTGCCAGCTGAGCAAAGATGGGTTATTCCAACATTTGTTCCTTGCAAGGAAACACCTCTGCCTTCTCCTCCTTCTTCTGAGTGATGACATTGGATGATGACAACACCAGGCCAGGAAAGAACAGTGATAGCAGCACTGGAAGGAATAAGGAAAAATTAAATGCCTCCATGTGTCAGTTCACATGGAAATTAGGAGCAAGGAATCATAGAAGTGTGGAGGTTGGAAGAGAGCGCTGAGATCATGACATCCAACTACTTGCCTAGAGCTCACAATCCCACCACTACTGCTACGTCACAACCACTAAACCATGTCTCTCAGCTCCCCTTTCACACATCTTTTAAACACCTCCAGGATGGTGACTCCACCACCTTCCTGGGAAGCCTGTTCCAATGCCTGAAAACCCTTGCTGTGAAGAAACTGTTCCTAATGTCCAACCTAAACCTCCCTGGTGCGACGTGAGGCCATTTCCTCTTGTCCTGTCACTTGTGTGTGAGAGAAGACCCCTTTTGCCTCACTCCAACCACCTTTGAGCGAGTTACAGAGGGAGATGAGGTCTCCCCTCAGCCCTTCACCAGCTTTGTTGCCCTTCTCTGGACATGCTCCAGCACTTCAATGTTCCTCATGGAGTGAGTGGTCCAAAACTGAATCCAGTATTCAAGGTGTGGCCTCACCAGTGCTGAGTCCTTGAGGACAATCAAATCCCCAGATCTACTGTCCACACCATTCCTGATGCAAGCCAGGATGCCATTGGCCGCCTTGGCCACCTGAGCACACTGCTGGCAGATGCTCATCCTGCATTTTGCAGGAGTCACTCCTGGAACTCAAAGGAGATGTTACCAAGGCTGTGTGGATAACTGGCATGTGAAGGTTGGGTCTAAATTCTGTGTCCTTCCTGGAAAGGACCCCAGTGTAAAAATGGGACCTGCTGTCCAGCAGATCAAGCCCCATCTTATGAGAATCTGAGTCCTGGGAACACAGTTGGCATCTCAGGTGGTTTTGGCACATGACATCAAGATTGTCACCTTCTGGACCCAGACAACTTGTGGTCATGGCACTGGGAAGAGCAGCTCTCAGGCTTTGAGGAGTAGCAGGAAGGATATGACTCCTAATTTTTTTTTTCCTGGAAGAGGTGCCAGGATCAATCAGGGCCACCCTGAAGTGCCAGCTCATGGTGCCCTTACATGTCTTCTGCTGTCAACCAACCACCTAGGGATGGCTCAGATGGAATAACTCTCTCTGCAGTATCACGCCAGCAGAGTGGCCACTGAATAAGCCTGGAGTTAATGTCCCAGGCAAAGTTGTAGGAAAGGAAAAGTCCTACAAGGGACAACACAAAGCCTGGAGTGTTTCCGCTCTCCTGCATCCCAGATCACACAAATGGGGATTGTCCAGTGAGGCAGAGCCATTTAATTTGGGGGTAAAATAAAATAATTTAAAACAAAATAGAAGGAGCTGGTTCTTTGCAGAATAGCTGCTCCAGAGATCACGGGTGACATTTCCAGCAGGGCAAGGCATGCTACATGGTCACGTCCCAGCTAATACGAGGAAGATATGGGCTCGTTTCCAAGCACTCTGGCTTCAGGCCAGTCACTTAACTCTCAGCATCTCAGTTTCTTGAGCTGGAAAAGAGGCAGGTTGTTACTGCTGGCTTCTCTGGGAGGTTCTGCGTTTGGGAGGTGAGGATGGGGTGCACACCACAGCGAGCTGTCTGTGGGAGGACACTGGTTTTCAGGAGCCCAGTCCCACGCTCACAGGTGCAAACCCGTTTTCTGCAAGGTCAGGTTCAGGAAGCATCATTTGAATGACTGATGATCTGCTTTTGGGGGAGTTGTTTCCTTCTGTTGGCCAGTTGGAAACTACCCACTGCTAAGGGCAGGATGTCAGGAGCTCAGTGTTGGCTCTGACAAAAGCCCCATGCCCCTAACTCGCCCTCTCCAAGGAAATTTGGCAGCAGCAGTGAAGGTCACTGCACTAAAAGCTCTCAGGGACAGCAAGAGGAGACCTGAGTGCAATGATTTAAATTAATTCAGGAAGGGGACATGTCTGTCTGTCCATCCCTCTGAGCTGTTTTGCAGCCAGCATCTCCAGTGATTCTAAAAGCACTGTGCTGCAAACAGATCAAATGCCAAGTTTACCAAATCCAGAAGGGACATCTGTCTGAGATTCCCCCAGGCTCTTCATTAACTGTCCAGGCACAACAATCCATGTGCAGAGTGAGCATGGGAGCTTCTGCACAATCTGGCCCAATGTTTCACCACCCTCAGCATAAAAGATTTCTTCCTTAGATCTAGAATCACAGAATCATTTAGGTTGGAAAAGACCTTTAAGATGTTTGAGGCCAACCATGCTCTAACTCTACCAAGGCTGGTGCTAAACCACGTCCCTCAGCACCACATCTCTGCATCTTTTAAACACCTCTGAGGATGGGGATTCAACCACCTCACTGGGCACCCTGTTCCAGTGCTTAAGAACCCTTTCAGTGAAGAAACTTCTAGTATCCAACCTAAACCTCTTCTGGTGCAACTTGAGGCCATTTCCTCTTGTCCTCTCACTTATTATAAGGGAGAAGAGACCAATATCTACTTGCAGATTCTAGTCTGAACCTCTGTCTTTTAAACCCCTTGTTCTGTCACAACAGGCCTTGATAAAAACCCTGTCCTCATCTTTCTTATCATCCCCTTTAAGTACTGAAAGGCCACCAGAAGGTCTCCTTGGAGCACTCTCTTCTCTAGGCTGAATAACCCAAACTCCCTCAGCACATCCTCATAGAGAAGGTCCTAACAAGATCTCTCCTAGGATCAAGAGATTAAAAGATTCAGTGCTGGCCAACTGACAATGTAAATGACAAAGCACCCAAGACCCAGGTAAGAATCTTGCTGCTCTCTGCCCTCCAGGACACCTAGTCAAGCATCACTTGATGACAAACTCAGCATGAGCCAGCAATGGTTGCTTGCAGCCCCGAAGGCCAACTGTGCCCTGAGCTGCATCAAAAGAATGTGACCAGCAGGAGGAGAGAGGTGATTCTGCTCCTCTGCTCTGCACCTGTGAGACCCACCTGGAGTATTGCATCCAATTCTGGTGTCCACAGCATGAGAAGGACATCAAACTGCTGGAGAGGGTCCACAGGAGGCCACAAAGATGATCAGAGGGCTGGAGCACCTCCCCTATGGGGACAGGCTGAGAGAGTTTGGGCTGTTCAGCCTGGAGAAGAGAAGTCTCTGTGGAGACCTCATAGCAGACTTCCAGTACCTGAAGGGGGGTACAAGAAAGCTGGTGAGGGACTTTACACAAGGGCTTGCTGTGACAGGACAAGAGGGAATGGATTGAAGCTGGAGGAGGGCAGATTTAGACTGGAGATTAGGAAGAAATTCTGTCCAGCGAGGGTAGTGAGACACTGGAGCAGGTTGCCCAGGGGGTTGTGGATGTCCCCTCCCTGGAGGTGTTCAAGGTCAGGCTGGATGAAGCCTTGAGCAACCTGGTCTAGTGGAAGGTGCCCCTGCTCCAACCCAAACCATCCTTTGAATCTATGAATCTTGCTGCTCCCTCTGCTCTCCAGGGCACATAGTCCTCCCTTCCCAGGAGCAGAGACGTTTCAGAGCTCACAAAGGCGATTCACAAAGCTGACTGCAAACTAGAAAACCTTATGTCAGGAATAAGTCACAAGGCATCCTAACCAGAAACATATTTGAGGAGTGAGTCAGGGGAAGGGGGAGGGGGAAGCAAAAAGAAAGTTGCACCCTTTAACTTGATGAAAAAAGCAGATGGCAACAGCCAGCATTGTGAACAACATTCCCCACTGCAGCAGCCGAGCCAGAAAGAAAATTCATGACTCAACCCTTGCATTTCATCCAAATATAAAGGAAAAAAATGTCTCTTCCAGGAGGGGTATCTTTGGGGAGAGTCAGCAAGAATGGATTTAGCTGGTTAATTAACTAAATGGCTTGCGGAGGGTGAAATTATTTTGCAGAAGCTTTTAGGCTCCTTTCAAAGCTCTGATTTAAACCCAGCAGAGTGTGGAGAAACAAGTGCACTCTGCAGATGGATGTAAGGCATGAAATATATTCCTCCACATTCACATAGAGTCATAGAATGTTGGGGGCTGGAAAGGACCTCCAGAGATCCTCCAGGCCTGCCAAAGCAGAATCACCTAGAGCAGGCCACACAGGAATGTGTCCAGATGGGTCTTGAAAGTCTCCAGAGAAGGAGACTCCACAGCCTCTCTGGGCAGCCTGCTCCAGGGCTCCATCACCCTCACCATAAAGAAGCTTCTCCTCACACTGAGGTGGAACTTCCTGTGTTCCAGTTTATACACATTGTTCCTTGTCCTATCACTGAGCACCACCAAAACCAGACTGGCACCTTCGTTGTTTAGGTGGGTTGGATTGGTTGATAGGTTGGACGCGATGATCTTGAAGGTCTCTTCCGGTCTGGTCTGGTCTTTCCTATTCCTATTCCTATTCCTATTCCTATTCCTATTCCTATTCCTATTCCTATTCCTATTCCTATTCCTATTCCATCTTGACACCCACCCCTCAGATATTTATAGACATTAACAGATCCCCTCTCAGCCTTCTCTTCTCAAGACTAAACAGCCCCAGGTCTCTCACACATGGTTCCTCCTGGTGCCACAGAATAAACTCGGGAGGACTTCAATGCTTACACGAAACAGCTTGCATCCAGAGCTTCTTCCCCCAAAAGGCTGTGAAGATGTCGCCATAAATCATTGAGCTGAGGAGGCCAAGAATGCCATCATGATTATGAAACATGAGGAGGAATTGGCAAAGCATTTGCTGAAAAAAAAAATAAAAAAAAAATAAATCCATAGAAGTCTGATTGTCTGTGAGCAGCTGGAATCAAAGGCCAGGACGCACTGCGGAATGCAGGACCAACTCGTTCTGCAGATGTTTTTCAGGTGCTGGCACTCGCTAAGGCTGTTCAGAATCAAAATCCACTGCAGGGAGACGCTTGTCTGAAGCAGCCAGTCCTCAACATTTTTCTCCCCCCTCCAAGATTCTGTGGTTGCAGATGTCAAAGCTGTAATGCTCGGTCAGCACAGTGACTTGGGAAAGAAAGTGAAAAATCCCTAGAAAGCAGCTTGGCGATATTGGGTGGGAACTTACTGCCTCCAGGAGATCAGGCAAGATGCATTGGTGCCTCCTGACTTGAGCCACCCATCAGTGTCCTAGTTTAGGTGGCTCTTGGTAAGGAAGTGAAGGCTCCTGTTGCAGCTGCTCCTTAGAGGCTGCCCACTGAAAATGGGCTGGAGACCATGCACCAGAAAACCCCCATAATGGGGACAAGCTCAGCAAGGGGTTTCAGTTCCCTGGGAACACACATGTATGTTACCTAGAGACACAGCTCCCCCAGTTCTGGGAGGTCCCACCTAAGCAGACAGGACACAGGCTGCTTTGCAGGACTGTCCCCAGGCTGAGCATGGTCACTAGAACAATGAAATACCACCAGGAGAAGCCTCGTGATAGTCATGCCTTAGGTAAACAGCAGCACCTTAGCTGAGGTGCTCTCATGGCGAGCAGGAAGGGATCACTCAACCCTGACGTCTCAGAGGGTGCTGGAGACAGGCACAGGACTAAGCCCTCATAGGAGGAGAATCACAGAACTGTTGAGGTTGGAAGAGACCCTTGAGATCAGCAAGTCCAACTGCTCACCTACAGCTCAGAATCCCACAATTACTGCTAAGCTACTACCACTAAACCATGTCCCTCAGCACCACATCCACACGCTTTTTAAACCCCTCCAGGGATGGTGATTCCACCACCTCCCTGGGTGGCCTGTTCCAGTGCCTGAGAACCCTTGCTGTGAAGAAAATCTTCCCAGTATTGCACCTGAACCTCCCCTGGCACAACCTGAGGCTGTTTCCTCTTGTCCTGTCACTTGTTGCATGTGAGAAGAGACTGACTCCCACCTGGCTCCAATCAAGGTTGACATAGTTGTAGTGAGTGAACTAAACAACCCCAGTTCCCTCTGCTGTTCTTCAAAACACTTATGTTCAGGGCCCTTCACCAGCTTAATTGCTCTTCCAAAGTGCAACTTCTAACTTCAGAGCCCTCCTCCTGCTTGCTGCCATCCGCCTTGCACCCACATCTCCTGATGGGAGCATCAAGCTACAACATGTGTTGAACACATGCTGGCTGATATGCATCAGGCTGTTCCATAAGGCTGCCAAGCTTTGCCTTGATTTAATCAGTGCTTCTCCTGCCTGTTTCTTTCCCCCCCTTTCTTCCCCGCCAACCAAAATGCAGATGTGGTCTCTCCAACACCAAGGAGATGTCAGGTTTCTTTCATAACAGCAGAGCACACAGTGTTGGAAGGAACATCTCTACCTTCTTCCCTTTTCTGCAGCCACCACAAAGCAGCTTCACCTTCCTCCCTTCCCCCTGCTGTATCTTAATACTTTGGTTTAGATAGAAATGTAAAATACCCCACACTCGACTGCATGAAAGGGGCAACCTGTTGAAGGAGAAAACCTGAGGAGCGTGCTAAGGGATATAACTGTACAAAGCGTGATGTTGGGATGGGAAACAGAAAATTCATAGGATCAAGGAATCATAGAATGGTAGGGGTTGAAAGGGACCTCCAGAGATCAAGTCCGACACCCCTGCCAAAATAGATTCACACAGGGCAGGTCACACAGGAACACATCCAGAGAAGGAGACTCCACAACCTCTCCGGGCAGCTTGTTCCAGTGCTCTGTCACCCTCACAGTAAAGAAGTTTTTCCTCGTGTTGAAGTTGAACTTCCTGTGTTCCAGTTTGTACCCATTGCCCTTTGTCCTATCACAGGACACCACTGAAAAGAGACTGACCCCTTCCTGACAACCACCCTTCAGATATTTATATATATAAGATCCTCCCTCACTCTTCTCTAGACTGAATTTCAGCTGCTGTTTCAGTACAAGCTCTTCCAGCCATGGACACCAGTGCCACAACCAAGCTGTTTAGAGATTCCAGCTGAATTTCTCCTTATGGAAACCACAAAGATTGACTGAAGGACCCTTCACAATCCAGCAGATGTAAAACAAAGTACTGGTGAAATGTAGTGCTGGCATCGCTTGGACCCACTCCTGTAAGACAGCAACTGGGAGATAGATTCATAGAATGATTTGGGTTGGAAGGGACCTTAAAGACCAGCTAGTTCCAACACCCTGCCATGGGCAGGGACACCTCCCATTAGATCAGGCTGGTCAAGGCCTCATCCAACCTGGCCTAAAATGCCTCCAGGGAGGGGCATTCACAACTTCCTTGGGCAACCTGCTCCAGTGTCTCACTACCCTCACTGGACAGAATTTCTTCCTAACCTCCAGTCTAAATCTGCCCTCCTCCAGCTTCAATCCATTCCCTCTTGTCCTGTCACTACCAGCCCTTGTGAAAAGTCCCTCCCCAGCTTTCTTGTAGCCCTCTTCAGGTACTGGAAGGCTGGTATAAGGTCTCTCTGGAGCTTTCTCTTGTTTAGGCTCAACAGCCCCAACTCTCACAGCCTGTTTGTTGTGGAAGTGGTTTGTCCTTCTTTGCAAATATTCTTGAGCATTTCCTAACTGAAAGCATACCTAGCAACACTGAAAGTACAGCAAGCTATTTTTAAACCTAAGTATTGGTTGCTTAAAAGTCATTCTGAGTGTGAAAAATACTGACAAATCCTGAAATATGAAACATTCTGGAAAGGTTCTCAGACCTGAACATGGGCATTTTCAGACTGAACAGGTGTTTGCTCCTCATTTGGCCCTTCAGCACAACAGCAGGGGCTGAAGAGCAGGGAAGAAAATAATTTGTGTACATTTCACAGAAACGGAATGGTTTGGGTTGGAAGGCACCTTAACGATCACTTTGTTCCTGCCCACCCCCTACCATGGGTGGAGGTACCTTCCACTAGACCAGGTTGCTCAAAGCCCCATCCAACCTGACTTTGAACAATTCCAGGTTTGGGGCATACAAAGTTCATCTAGGCAACCGGTTCCAGTGTCTCACCACCCTCACAAGGAAGAGTTTCTTCATTCTATCTCATCTAAATCTCCCCTCTTTCAGTTTCAAGCCATGAACCCTTGTCCTATCACTATGCTCCCTGATGAAAACTCCCTCCTCATCTTTCTTACAGCTTCTCTTTAAGTACTGATAGGCCACATAAGGTCTCCTGGAGCCTTCTCTCTCTTCAGCTGAGCAACCCCAACTTATAAAATCTCAGAAGGTTCTCTTCATCTTGCAGAGACTTTTCCTACTTTGCATTTCTACACCAATTCACAACAGGGAAACACCTACCCCAGGAGTGGGGAGCCTGTTCCTGCCCAGCTGGACTCGGAGTGCTGAAGCGCAGGGCAGGTGGCAAACCCACAGCAAACCACAGTGAGGGGAAGCCCCACTCCCTCCCTGCAGGCTGGTTTTTGCAGCATGGCCAACTCAGCATGCCAGCTGCTCATGGTTTCATGAGCTCCACAGCCCTGAGACCACAACCATTTACCTCAACTCACCCACCTTTGCTCAATCATGCACAAGTGACTTTTCCACTTACGAGGGCGACTCAAAATTCTCTCCATCCCCAGCCTGCTGGGTCCTTACCCTGCAAAACCTGAATAACTAGAGTCCAGAAACCCCAGTGCGTGTTAGTGACTCAGTTCTGGAAACACAAGCTGTGAAAAGACACCAGAGATGATGTGGTCTGTCAGCCTCCTTCTGCTGGTAGCACAAACTCCTTTTCAGTTTTGGGTAGGTGTGAGAGGCAGCAGTAGATGGAGAGATATCACAAATTCACAATTAGCAGAGCTGCTCTCCATTCCCCCTTCCTGTGGCTTTGGTTTCCAACCAGTTTGGGCTTGGCAGGCAGAGGAATATGAACAGAAAACCAGTGTTCAACCCTCTGCTTGCTGAGAGGCTGCTGGGTGTAAAACAAGCATGGAGCAGCTCATGGAGGCTAAGGCAGATCTCAGGGTATCACAGAATGGTTTGGGTTGAAAAGGACCTTAAAAAATCATCCCCCTTACTATGGACAGTGACACTTTTTCACTAGACAAGGTCACTCAAGTCCCCATCCAACCTGGTTGTGAACACTTCCAGGGACTGGACATGTCCAGCTACTCTGGGCAACCTGTTCCATTGTCTCACCACCATCATGGGGAAGAAGTTCTTCCTAGTATCTGCTCTAAATCACCCTTATTTCAGTTTAGAACCATCATAGAATCAGTCAGGGTTGGAAGGGACCACAAGGATCATCTAGTTCCAACCCCCTGCCATGGGCAGGGACACCCCACACTAGATCAGGCTGGCCAGAGCCTCGTCCAGCCTGCTCTTAAACACCTCCAGGGACGGGGCCTCAACCACCTCCCTGGATAACCCATTCCAGGGCTTCACCACTCTCATGGGGAAGAACTTCTTCCTCACATCTAGCCTGAATCTCCCCATCTCCAGCTTCATTCCGTCCCCCTAGTCCTATCACTACCTGAGATCCTGAGAAGTCCCTCCCCAGCCTTCCTGTAGGCCCCCTTCAGATACTGGAAGGCCACAATGAGGTCACCTCGCAGCCTTCTCTTCTCCAGACTGAACAGCCCCAACTCCTTCAGTCTGTCCTCATAGGAGAGGTGCTCCAGCCCTCTGATCATCCTCGGGGCCCTTCTCTGGACACGCTCCAGCACGTCCACATCCCTCCTGTAATAGGGGCTCCAGAACTGGACGCAGTACTCCAGGTGGGGTCTCACCAGAGCTGAGTAGAGGGGGAGAAGCACCTCCCTTGACCTGCTGGTCACACTTCTCCTGATGCAGCCCAGGATCTGATTGGCCTTCTGGGCTGCAAGCGCACATTGAGAGCTCATGTTGAACTTCTCGTCCACCAGCACCCCCAAGTCTCTCTCCTCAGGGCTGCTCTCCAGCCAGTCACTGCCCAGCCTGGATTTGTGCCTGGGATTGCCTCGACCCAGATGCAGGACCCTGCACTTGGTCTTGTTGAAGCTCATGAGGTTGGCTTGTGCCCACCTCTCCAGCCTGTCCAGGTCCCTCTGGATGGCATCCCTTCCCTCCAGCGTGTCCACTGCACCACACAGCTTGGTGTCATCAGCAAACTTGCTGAGGGTGCACTCGATGCCACTGTCCATGGCACCCACAAAGACAGGTCCCAGGACTGATCCCTGAGGGACTCCGCTTGTCACTGGCCTCCACTGGGACATGGACCCGTTGACAGCCACTCTTTGGCTGCAGCCATCAAGCCAGTTCTTTATCCATCTAGTGGTCCATCCATCAAACCCATGTGTCACCAGCTTGGAGACCAGGAGGTGGTGCGGGACAGTGTCCTATCACTTGTCCTATCACTACATGCCTTATTAAAATGCCCCTCTGCATCTTTCCCATAGGCTCCTTAAATAATGAAAGGCCACCAGGAAGTTTCTCTCAAGCCTTCTCTTCTCCAGGCTGAACAACCCCATCTTTCTCAGCCTGGTCTCATAGGGCAGGTCCTATCAAGATCTCTCCAGTCAAGGGATTCAGGGATTCAGTGCTGTCCAACTGGCAACCTAAATGCCAAAGCCTTTTATTTCCCCATCTAATCCATGTTACATATGAAAACTAGGAGGAGCAACAAGCACTAAGGGCACTCAGAACACAATCCAACAGTCACCAAAGCCAAGAGATCATTCTTTCAGCCAGGTAGGAATCTGGCTGTTAGAGAATTAGTATAAGCAGGACCATGTTGGTAGCTTGAGATGATTTGTCATGTTACCAGTGATGATATATCAGGCAGAAAAAAATAATCTGGGTTCATAAGGCACTGGACAAAGTTAATTTCTGCTTCAAACAGCATTATGAGTTCAAAACCCACGCTAATAGAGCTTTCTTATAAACTGAAGAAAGTAGTAAAACCCCAAAGCCTGAGAAGCTTTGGTGCTATTGTAGAATCACTTTCATTGGAAAAGACCTTTAAGACTGAGTCCAACCATTCTCTAACTCTTCCAAGGCTGGTGCTAAACCATGTTCCTCAGCACCACATCTCTGC
Source organism: Picus viridis (assembly GCA_033816785.1). Classification (NCBI taxonomy): domain Eukaryota; kingdom Metazoa; phylum Chordata; class Aves; order Piciformes; family Picidae; genus Picus; species Picus viridis. The sequence continues at coordinate 33,799,275 of CM066585.1, read as the reverse complement.
ATCTTATAAACACCTCCAGGGATGGGGATTCAATCACCTCCCTGGGGAGCCTGTTCCAGTGTTTGAGAAACTTTTCAGTGAAGAAGTTTCTTTTAATGTCCAACCTAATCCTCCTTTGGTGCAACGTGAGGCCATTTCCTTTTATTCTATCACTTGTTACCAGGGAGAAGAGAAGGACCCCCACCTTGCTCCAACCTCCTTTCAGGCAATTGTAGAGAGTGAGAAGGTCCCCCTCAGCCTCCTTTACTGCAGGCTGAACAACCCCAGTTCCCTCAGCTGATCCTCACCAGACCTGTTCTCCAGACTCTTCACCAGCTTCATTGCCCTTCTCTGGGCATGCTCCAACACCTCAGTGTCTTCCTTCTAGTAAGGGTAAACGTGCATGAAACCCCTGTTTCAAACTGGAAGCCAAGGATCTTCTCTATCAAGGGGTATGGTGAAAGGGTAAGACCCTGTAAGAACAGAGTATGTAACCAGTCTGAGATGACATACTGACCTTCAAGGAGATATTGAAAAAGTCATAAAGCCAGAAAGAACAACAAATTTGACCTGGGATCCTTGCAACTTGCGTGTCTAGTCAGGGCTAGAGTCTGTAGAGATGTTTGCACTTTTCCTGTCCTGTGTTCATGCTCCCAATCCATGAGTCACCAGGGAATGGGCAGAGTAGCTGCAAGAAACAGAGAGAGAAGTTAATCTGTGGCAGATGTCTACAGAATTGTCAAATGGAAACCCTCCCTTTGGATAAATCAACATGGATTTCAAAACCACAAGAGATTGCTTCTGGGACATCTCAAGTTTGCAAGGGGACTCACTGACTTTTCACTCTTGAAGGGAAAGGATTGGCCAAGGGCTGCTAGTCAGGAGCAGCTGCCACAGAAGCTGGGGAGACAGGGCATTTTTTGAGGGGGAAAAGGCTGATGTTGGAATTTGCTTTCTAACAGGACCAGGGAGCACTGACCTCTGGGGTGAACTGAAACACTACAGCAAAGCGTGGGTCAAATGGACCTTAAGGGATGCAGGAGAAATCCAAAGAGCAAGGAACCAGTCTGGGAGATGCCAGCGCAGATCCACTGCTCACTAACACACTACAATTAATTGCCAGTGACAGAAAATGCTCTGTCAGTCCCAGGGTTAAGCTGACTGAGGGAAGGCATTAAAAATAAAAGGTGAGGAAAGAACATGCAAACCCTTCCTGAAAGCTGAAGGCATCCAGCTGGGCTTTGCTGATGCTAAGCTTTCTGGAGAAGTCTCAAAGATCACAATGGCAATATGTCTCTTGGGTTTCAAGGGGGTTTAAAAGGTTTTACTTTAGGTCTTGAGCATGCACAGGTCTTAGAATCATTGAATGGTTTGGGTTGGAAGGAACCTTCAGAGGTCATTTAGTCCAACCCCTACAGCCAGCAGGGACAGCTGTAATTAGAGTAGGTTTCTCAGAGCTCCAAACAACCTGACCTGAAATGGTTACATGAATGGGGCATCTACCATGTCTCTGGGCAACGTGAAACAGGGTTTCACCACCCTCAGCACCAGCATTTTCTTCCTTCTATCTTGTCTGAATCTCCATTTTTTAGTTTAACCCCATCACTCCTTGTCCTGTCACAACAGGCCCTGCTCAGAAGTCTGGCCCCAGCTTTCTTACCAGCCCTCTTTAAGCACTGAAAGGCCACCAGTAAGTCTCCCTAGGGCCTTCTCTTCTCCAGGCTGAACGACTCCAACTCTCTCAGCCTGTCATCATAGGAGAAGCATGAAGCAAACTTCAATTTCAGCAAAGTGAAAGCAGAAAAGAAACCCAAATAGTTCAGAAGACCTTGAAGCCAACATGTAAGAGAGAAGCCATAATAAAAAATACCTGTGGAAGAGAGAGGAAAAAGCAAACCCATGAGAATTAAATGGAGAGCAAACATGGATGTCGAGAGAAGGGAGACAGACTCTTTTCAGCAACAGGACAAGGGGCAATGGGCACAAACTGGAACCCAGAAACTTCTACATGAAGATAAACTTCTTTGCTGTGAGGGTGCTGGAGCCCTGAACAGGTGGCCTAGAGGGGTTGTGGAGTCTCCTTCTCTGGAGAGATTGCAAACCTACCAGGACATTGAGATCCTTGGCAGCCTGCTGTGTGTGACTCTGCTTTAGCAGGGTTTGGACTGTATGACTCCAAGATCCCTTCCAACCCCTACCAGTCTGTGATTCTGTGAAAAACATCGGGCTGGAAGCCATCTGATAAACTTGAAAGTGGGATTGCCCCACAGGTGACATTTTGAAGAAGATTTAAAAGCTTTTCACAAGCTCAGCAAAGCCAATACAGAGGGACACTAGGGAAGCAATGAAGACTTGCCACTGTGATTGCAGATGGAGAACAACCAGTAGCATAATACTTGGAAAAGTGAAAATAACTCAGTGGGAGCCTGTCATTGGGACCTGGTGTCTAAAAGCTCACTGAACCTCTGATGGTCCCTGAAGACTAGGGACATTCATAGATTCATAGAATGGTTTGGGTTGGAAGGGACCTTCAAGATCATCCATGGGCAGGGTCACCTTCCACTAGATCAGGCTGCTCAAGGCCTCATCCAACCTGGCATTGAAGACTCCAGGGAGGGGGCATCCACAGCCTCCCTGGGCAACCTGTTCCAGTGTCTCACCGTCCTCACTCTAAAGAATTTCTTCCTAATCTCCAATCTAATTCTGCCCTCCTCAAGTGTCAATCTATTCCTTCTTGACCCATCACTACAAACCCTCTTAAAAGTCCCTCCTCAGCTTCAGGTTCTGGAAGGCTACTCTAAGGTTTCCCCAGAGCCTTCTCTTCTCCAGGCTGAACAGCCCCAACTGCCTTGGCCTGTCCTCACAGGGGAGGCAGTTTTGTGGCCTCCTCTGGACCCACCCCAGCAGTTTGGTGTCTTTCTTATACCAGAACTGGATGCAGGTGGGGTCTCACAAGAGCAGAGGGGCAGAATCACCTCTTTTGTCCTGCTGGTCACACTTTTGAGGCAGCCCAGGGCATGGTTGGCCTTCTGAGCTGAAAGCGCATATGGATGGCATCGTGAGATGACCTTGTAAAACACCATGGGTCAATAACCTGCAGTTCAATCTCAGCAGAAGAATGATGTGTGGAGGTAGAAAGCTCATTTCCAAGCTAATAACAGAAAAATGAGTACAAGGAATTTCAAATAAACTCGCTGGGCAGAGGGCACACAAACAGACACCAACTAACTGCAAACAGTTGACACAGTGATTCATGAACTCCACTTGAAAAAAATCAATCCCCACTGCTCAACTGACAAGCAGTTATAGAAGTATAGAAGAAAACTATGGAGAAGGAAGAGGTGGCAATCCAGCCCAATACAGACAACTGAGAATGTGAAATATTTCAGATCAGCCTAATAATACCAATTAGGAAAGGAGATACAATAATTGAACTTGGCCACCTGGACTATCATGGTGAATGGAAATCTGAGCCCAGTGTCCATCAGTGCACTAAACTCTGGTTTCTCTGCAGCCTCCCATTGTTATTTTCCCTCATAAAGGAAGCAGCTTGGGAGTTATTTCTGCCCCATATCTGTATACAAGGCTTGTGCTTTTTTCCACCATACAATGCCCCCCCCCGCCCCCTGTGCCCAGTCATCCTGAGTGACATGATCCTGGCCCCAGCAGGGAGCTCCATCCTCAGTGGTTGGAAGTCACCACTGTGCATCCAGCCTCAGCATCTCCATCTGCAAAATGGGGAGAAAATTGCTGCAGTTTCCTTGGCTGCAGCTGTTTATACCTGGATTTGGCCAAGGACATCCAGCAAACACCCTAAAGCCAGTAAGAGTAGCCAGAATATCAGAATTCTAGTGGTAGGGGTAGGAAGGGATCTCTGGAGGTCATAGTATCATAGTATCAGTCAGGGTTGGAAGGGACCACAAGGATCATCTAGTTCCCCTGCCATAGGCAGGGACACCCTACACTAGATCAGGCTGGCCAGAGCCCCAGAGCCTCATCCAGCCTGGTCTTAAACACTTCCAGGGACGGGGTCTCAACCACCTCCCTGGACAACCCATTCCAGGGCTTCACCACTCTCATGGTGAAGAACTTCTTCCTCACATCTAGCCTGAACCTCCCCACCTCCAGCTTCATTCCATTGGTCATCTGGTCCAACCCCCTGGTAAAGCAGGGTCACCTACAGCAGGTTGCCCAGGATCAGAATGTCCAGGTGGGTTTGGAATCTCTCTAGGAGACTCAACCTCTCTGGCCAGCCTGCTCCAGGGCTCCAGCACCCTCACACCAAAGGAGTTATTCCTTATGTTTAAATGGATCCTCCTGGGTTCCACTTTGTGCTTTTTGCCCCTTGTCCTGTTGCTTGGAACCACTGAAAAGAGTCTGGCTCCATCCTCTTGCCCCTCACTCTTTAGCATGGAAAAGATTCATTCTCAAGTCTGTTCTTCTCTAGGATGAACAGCCCCTACTTTCCAGCCCTCAGCATTGCTTTTGTGGCCGTCCTTTGGACCACCTCCAGCCCCCTAATCATCATTATGTATACAAAGGAAAAGAGGTTGTAGTAAAACCATGACAGAATAACTAGGAGGGAAGTGACAGAATTCAGAGGAAAAAAAGCAAACCAAACCAAAAAACACCCACAAAACAAACAAAAATGCCCCCCCACCACCATAATTAATGCTGATTATCTGCCAAAATGACCTTGTAGCAAAAAACCTGTAAACATGAAATTTGGGCTAAGTTCTCAAGTTTCTCTTCAGAAAACAGCTCGGTATCGGTCAAAGACTGACAACAGTGCAGCGTGTTCCCCTTATCTTGGTTTCTCAAGAGAAACCACCAGTCAACACAGCTTGTAAAGCTAAACATCATTCTTGCAGAAGAAAACAAGTTGGTAATTGGAAGCCAGGACATTCCATCTCTATATTATGCCACAAACCATCTGACCAGAAAGTTTCAAGCGTGAAACTTAGACTGCAGCATGCAGAGACGTGACCCACTCGAATTTGTGCAGAAGAGAAATGGGGCAACCCTTTTCCTAACAACTTCAGAGTGTCATTTTCAAATGGTGTTTCACCTTTGCAGGAAGACAAGAGATCTTTTTGGAGGATTAAAAAGATGAAAGCCTGCCCACAGCATGCTTAACACCTCTGCATACACTGAAGAATAAATCTCCATTTATTGTTCTGAGGCATGTTTTATCTTTGTGATTAAGAGTGGAGATTTGCAGATGCTCTATGAAGCTACAAATCAGAACAGAACCATAGAATCAGAGAATAGTTTGGGTTGGAAGGGACCTTAAAGTCATCCAGTTCCAACCCCTGTGCCATGGGCAGTATCTTCCACTAGACCAGATTGCTCAAGGCCTTGTCCATCCTGACCTTGAACACCTCCAGGGAGGGGGCATCCATGACCTCCCTGGGCAGCCTGTTCCAGTGTCTCACCACCCTCACTGTAAAGAATTTCTTCCTAATCTCCAATCTAAATCTCCCCTCCTCCAGCTTCAATCCCCTTCCTCTCATCTTATCACTACAAGCCCTTGTAAAAAGTTCCTCCTTCTTGGAGCCTTCTCCAAGCTGAACAGCAGCCCAACTCTTGTAGCCTGTTCCCATATGAGAAGTGCTCCAGCCCCTCTGATCATCTTTGTGGCCTCCTCTGGACCTGCTCCAGCAGTTCAATGTCCTTCTAGTGCTGAGGGCTCCAGAACTGGACACAGTACACTAGGTGGACACGAATACACGTCCATTAACTCAGGAGAAATGCAAAGCAATGAACAGGTATTGATCCTTCTTATCCCTTCTCCTCACAGAATATAATTTACTTCTCAGCTCTATCTTGTCCCTGATTCACCAAGGTTTAAGTACATAACAGTAGGATCCCGTCCTTTATATGGACAGGAGTCAGCAAGTACTAGCACGTTCTGAGGAGAGGGGAACAGCTATTCCATAAATCTGAACCACGCTCTGGACACCAGCAGTTTACACAGACCACAAGAATGACAGGAATTAACCCCCATCTGTTTACAGCCTTTAAACTGGGATCTAGTGTAGATCCAGTAGTGGAAGGGGATAACACAGCAGCAACATGATCCAGCTCCAAGCACTGAAAACACAAACCATGCACATTTGGAAATGGTTTGTGTCTCTTACTTACAAAAGGGGATTCTCCTTTTTTATGTTGCAGCTCTCCTAATTAGGAAGGGCTGATTAAACAACTTATCTAGGAAGCCAGCAATGTAAACAGAAGCCTGTTTTCTGGAGCAGAGGCATCAAGCTTCCACCTCTCACAGGGTTGCTTTAAGATTTTTGTTGTTTATCATCCAAGATAAATACGTCAGGCAGGAGAGTCACAATTCACTGAGGCCAGAAGGATTTCTTTGCAGAGAGCCACAGTGAAGTGTGGTGCTTTACACTGTCTCAACATCTTTGTTCACTGCATTTATAAATGTAGTTATACTATAGTATAAACACAGAATGGTTTAGGTTGGAAGGGGCCATTAAAGGTCATGTAGTCCAACCCTGCTGAAGTCAGCAGGGACATCTGCAACTAGAGCAGGTTGCTCACAGCCCCAGACAGCCTGATCTGGAATGGTTCTAGGGATAGGTCATTTACCATCTCCCTGGGCAGCCTGGGCCAGTGTTTCACCACCCTCACAGTGAAGAGCTTTTGTTCTATCTAGTCTAAATCTCCCCTCTTTTGGTTTAAAACCATCACCCCTTGTCCTCTTGCAACAGGGGACAATAAAGTTTGTCCCTATCTTTCTTACTGACCCCTTTAAGTACTCAAAGGCCACCAGAAGGTCTCCCTGGAGTCTTCTCCAGGCTGAACAACCTCAATTCTCTCAGCATGGCCTCACAGCAGAGGGCTTCCTGCCTCTGCATCATTGCTGTGACCTCCTCTGGCTCCACTCCAACAGGTCAATGTCTCCCCTATGCTGAGGACTCCAGAGCTCGCCCCAGTACTGCAGGTGGGGTATCAGCAGAGCAGAGGTGCAGAATCCCCTCCCCGCACCTGCAGCCCACATACATTTACAGTGGCCATATAAATTTAATAATGCACATGGCAGCTGGATCCCCTGCAAACAAAGTTTAAAGTGAAGTCAAAAGCTGAGAAACACTTGGGACCTAAAAAGCAAGGGCAGTTACTTACCTTTGAGAAGAATGTGACTGATGTCATTTGTGTGAAACCACAAATATTTATTTTTAATGAAAAAATACTTAAAGTGTGCCACAGTGTCCATAGATTCATTTGAATAGTAGTACAAAGATATGTATTTCTGAGAAAAAGTCTTAACACTGTAGAAAATAAACGTGGTTCTTAAATTATGCCAAAAGAAACCAGTAAAAAAGTAATGTTTTATACACTGGAATAAAACAAAACAATTATTAGAGATAAGAATAAATTATAATTACAGTATTTCAAATATTTGCCTCATGCTTTTTTTTTTTTTCCTCCTTTTTTTTTTTTCCCTTTTTTTTTTTGTCTTCAGCAATCATTTCTAAACAGGTCAATGTAGATTAATATACCCTCAAAAGCCAGCAGTCAGATGGTCTTTCAATGGAGAAGAGGATGTGGACCTGGATAAAGTCCTGGAGAAATGACACAAGCAAGTTGTTATTGACTGATACAGAAAACATCAGAATATGGCAGTTTTAGGTTTGTCTCTTAACATACATTTTTGTTAATGGAAATTGATTTAGATTTGATTTTTGTGGGTTTTTTAAATCAACTGACCTTTTATACTTCAATGAACTAAACAGTCATTATGCTCATTAACAAGTAGGTCACCCAAGCACACCGTACCACTGTGCTTACAGGATGCTACACATTGTATCAGCTTTTTATACAGTCAAACAAGAATTTGGGGTCACTTCAGGGCTAATTAAGCACTGCAAAGAAAAATAATGTTTAAAACTATAAAGTGCTTGAAAATACAAATTCAGTTTTGCTTTTCAGAAATAGGAAAAAAAAACCAGCCCCAAACATGCACTTAAGCCTGAAACCTCCATGCCATACATTACTGCAGTTCAACAGTAAACCATCTGGGTTTGTGCCATTTGCTTTAAAACCTCCTTCCCCAGCCCCAGCCAAAAATTCAACTCAAGTCCAAATTGGATTTGTCAGGCTCTTCTTGGTCCTGTTTGTACATGAAGGTGAGGAGGAAAAGCGCGATGTCTAGAGATGACCAGTAGGCAGTGTGCGATGTGACGGCAGACCAGTATCTGCTCTCCACGAGACCTTCCCTGAGCTCAAAATCAATCCTGTGCTCCAGTTCCACTACAAAAGGAACAAGAAACAAAAGCATCATTAGAGTTGTACATCAGCAGAAGCAAAAACCCCATCAGATTTGGGTTCTGACTCTTCTTGTCAGAAGAGCAACAAAGGGTCTGGCGAACAGGTCTGGTGAGGAGCAGCTGAGGCAACTGGGGCTGTTTAGCCTGGAGGAAAGGAGGCTGAGAGGAGACCCTGCTGCTGTCAACGACTCCCTGAAAGGCGATTGGAGCCAGGTGGGGGTCAATCTCTTCTCCCAAGTAACAAGTGAGAGAACAAGAAGCAACGGCCTCAAATTGTGCCAGACAAGGCTTAGGTTGGACATCAGAAAAAATTTCTTCCCTGAAAAGGTTGCTAAACCCTGGAATGGGCTGCCCAAGGCAGCGGTAGAGTCCTCATTCCTAGAGGGATTTAAAGGCCATGTAGATGTGGTGCTGAGGGGCATGGTTCAGTGGTGACTTGGCAGTGTTGGGTTCATGATTGGACTTGATCTTCAAGGTCTTTTCTAATTAAATTGATCTTATGATTCCAAAACCTAAAGCGTGCAGAGAGCTGGCATTTTTTAAGCATCTGTTTTCCTTTTAATAGCTACATAAATACACTTAATTTATGCTCCTGATAAGTACAGAGACGTGTCCAGCTAATGTTGAGGCCCTGCTGGGAAGCACTGACGTTCAGAAGCCGGACGCTCAGATCTTTCTAAAATAAATGAACTTCTCACTTCTTCAGTGGCTCCACAAGGAGACTACACCCAACATTAGGAGCCCTTTCTGAAAACCAGCAGTCCCCATGCAGCATCAGCCCTTTTAATTTCCAGATCATTGCAAATCTCTTTCAGCAGCTATCCTTTCAAGCTCAATGGCTGCTTTGATTAATTCCACATTCAAGGCAATTTTCACTGCGTCTTTAGCGAGGCAAATGGTTAACCTATTGTTACAGGCACTTCGGTGGTTAGAAAAAAAACAGTAAGAGAAAAAATCTCTACAAGGAGCAATAGAATGAAAAGGACAAAACAAAAAGCCTGCTCAGCTCCAAAAGCCAAAACCCCATATTGAGTAAAAAATGCAGCCATTTATCAAAGCCAGTTTGAAGGAATGTTAGTTCTTGGCTGGAAGAGCGCAGAGAGGGAGCATGGCGCTCGGGGAACCACGTCCCCGCGCCTCTGCACAGGAGCATCGCGCACGCAGCGAGGAGAGGAGGTCAGAACCTTCAAACACCAGGAGATGACCAGACAGAGTCATTTCCACCAAGAGCCATCTGCCCATAAAAGCCAGCCGCTTGGCAGGAAGGACGCCCCGAACGACTCCGTCTGAGAGGCCGTTACGGCAGCTTGGGAGGCAGCCAAGCCCCACCACAAGCCCAGCGGCCGCCCTCTCAGAAGCAAATACTTGGGTTGTGGATTGCATCATTCAGCTCACAGCCTCCCTGGCCTCTGCTCCACGCTCTCCTTCTATGGAGCAGGGACAGGCTTCCAGCAGAGAGGGAGGCAGGAACCACGTAGGCGTGCCTACCCCCTTCCACCCCCCAAAAGGACCTCATGGCAGCTCCACCATATTTGCTCTCATGCTGCTCTGTTTTCCTCAAGTTTCAAACCAAATCTCTGTCCTCAGCTACAGACTCAGACAGGTTGCCTGCTGAAATGAGCAGTGAAGAACCTGTAGCAATGCATGATGTGGACACTATCACAGGGTACAATGTACTTGTGACTCCTTAGATTGCAAAAACCACCCCTTGCCTTGCATCAGTGCCAAGGAGCAGTGTGGAAATAAAACCCACCCCGTATGAATTCTTGCAAAGGAAGTACCTATATTTTTCCATAAAAAGCCAGCTGCAAAAAGTGCACATTCTGTTCTGGGAGGTTCAGATCAGGACAAGGGCAGCTTCTGTTTCCAGTCATACGTGCCTGTAGATTCAGATTGCTTCAGAATTGTACATGCGTGGGGAAATGTAAATAAATCCACTAATGATGAATAGTGACCCGAATTCTCTGCAGGAATTACTTTGTTTTTCCTAGCAGAGGAACTATTGATATGCAGAGTCTAGGAACTACTGATATGCAGACCTCAGTAACCACAGTTCATACATGCATACACATACATGTCTGGGGCACATGTATGGACAAAAGATAAGATAAGGCAGATTGGAGAGAAGAAAGAAATGTTCTGTGCTGAGGGTGGTGAAAAACTGTTCCAGGTTGCCCAGGGAGGTGATAGAAGCTCCACCCCAGTAACCATTCCAGGCCACGTTGTCTGAGGCTGTGAGCAACCTGCTGCAGTTGCAGATGTCCCTGCTGTCTGCAGCAGGGCTGGACAAGATGACCTCTAAAGGTCCCTTTCAATCCACATCATAGAATCATTTTGATTGGAAGAGGCCTTTAAGATCATGATGTCCAACTGTTAACACTATCATGTCACTGCTAGACCATGTCCTTCAGCACCACATCTACACAGCATTCAAATACCTCCAGGGATAGGGAATCCACCACTTCCCAGGGCAGCCTCTTCCAGGGCTTTATGGTCCTCTAACTTTAACCTCCCTTGGCACAATTTGAGGTTGTTTCCTCTCATCCTGTTTCTTGTTACCTGGGAGAAAAGACCAACTCCCACCTCACTCCAACCTCCTTTCAGGGAGCTACAGAGAGTGAGAAGATGTCCCCTTAGCCTCTTTTTATCCTGGCTAAACAACCCCAGTTCCCTCAGCAGCTCCTCATAAGAATTGTGCTCTAGACCTTTCACCAGCTTCAGTTGCTCTTTGGACATGCTCCAGTACCTCAATATTCTTCTTAGGAAACAAACAAAAAAAAGCATTAAAGCCAGAACAAAGAGTCAGTCATTGGACAGTCTTAAGATAATGAAGCAGCAAGCTCAGGTTCAGTATTTATCATGCTAGAGCAAACCAACCTAACCCAATAGTGACAATATTTTATTATAGTATTTTTGGCCTCTCAAACATACAGATGGAGCCTTCCCAAGCTCCTGTTTCCACACGGTTTGTAAGGCAGCCTCAGCACTAACCTGTGGGTTCAAGAAACCCCGAGCTGCTGTGTGGTAAAGGCGGTGACCCAGCAGTTGTGGCCTTTTTGTCATCTCCCTCAGCTCCATCTTTTCCTGTCTCCATTGTCTGTGGGGTGGTTGTGCTAGACCTTCCAAACCTGGAGAAAAGCATCCCACCGAGGCCCTTCCCGATACTCGCAGCTCCTGCAGTTGGCATGGAGGGGAAAAAAAACCAAACACAAACAGAAGGGCAGCTAAATCAAACAGCAAATTAAAGTCACTGTGGCACCCATGAATTAGAGTTGAGTGACAGATGAGGGAAAACACCATTCATGCTTTTCTAGGGTGGGAACAGCTTATCTGACTTCAGCGCCCACTGTTTATCATGAGGCTAATCTAGTGTAGAAGCAAAGGCTGTAATTTGGAAGCTGTAGTTAGGGGAGCAAAAATACATGAGAAGACTCTTGCAGCAAGAAATGTGGGACTTCTACAGAGAAGAGTAATTCTTCTAGGCTAAAACTAAGATCAAAATGCTCTATAACAATGTTAGCACCTTCTGCACTTAAGAATCCCATCCCATTTAAGATACTCCTCTCCCTAAGGGTTGTTCTGTTGGCATCACCCCACAGACACTGGAAAATGTGCTGCAAAGGGACGTTTCTTGGTCGCTCACTAAGAGGGGTATAAAAGTCAACAACAGATCTATGATGATTTCTCCTGACTTTGCTGCCACCTTATGGACAATCCATTAAAGTTACTACAGTAACAGCAAAAAGCAACCCTGCTTTGAAACATAACCTACTTCTACTTAAGGACTTGACTTGTTTGATTGGGAAGAATCCTGGCACCAGCTTTCCTCCAAGTCCCACAGAGAGGGCTAAAGAAAAGCCTTGAGTCAACAACAACTGCAATCGTGTGCTCAAATGTGAGCTCCAGTAAAAGTGAATTTAAGCTCACTTAAACCAGGGCTCTTTTTGAAACAGAAAGCCAGGAGGGGACAAACTTGACATTAAGCCAGCCTGAATGTCCTGTAGTGAAATCATTAGGTAAATATAATAGCTCACAAAAAGTGATTTGTTTTTCTTCTATTTGCCAAACCCCAAAAATGCAGTCACAAACCAGACTTCAATTTACCTTTTCCCCCCATAGAGTGGAAATTATTAAATCACCAGGATGTTGTTTCCTTAAGGCAGGAAACAATCATAAATTCATAGAACAGTTTGGGTTGGAAGGACCTTCCAGACCATCTAGTCCCAACTGCTCTGCCATGGGCAGGGACACCTTCCACTGGACCAGGTTGCTCAAGGCCTCATCCAACCTGGCTTTGAACACCTCCAGGCAGGGGCATCCATGACCTCCTTTGGCAGCCTGTTTCAGTGTCTCAGGATCCTCACTCTCAAGAATTTCAGCCTAATCTCCAGTCTAATACCGCCCTCCTCAAGATTCGATCCATTGCCTCTCATCCTATCACTACAAGCCCTTGTAAATAGTCCCTCTCCAGCTTTCTTGCAGGCCCCTTCAGGTACTGGAAGTCTGCTACAAGGTCTCCGTGGAGACGACTTCTCTCCAGGCTGAACAGCCCCCAGTTCTTTCAGCCTGTCCCCACAGCAGAGGTGCCCCAGCCCTCTGATCATTTTTGTGGCTTCCTCTGGACCTGCTCCAGCAGTTTGATGTGCTTGTATTGGGTTACCAGAGCTGAATGCAGTACACTAGGTGTGGTCTCACAAGAGCAGAGTAGAGGGGGAAAATCACCTCCCTTGTCCTGCTGGTCACACTTCTTTTGATGCAGCCCAGGACATGGCTGGCCTTCTGGGCTCAAGGCACACATTGCCAGCACACAGTAAAGCAGCAAGAACATGAACTCCCTGATCTACATCCTCTCCCCACAAGCTTTGACTCCAGCATACATAAACTGTCTTTTCTGCAAAGGAACTATCACCCGGGAGTTAAACAAGCCATAAACCCACACATGACCTTTATAGGTACAACCAAGGAGGTTTGAGGTGCTTGTGGTTGCACCTCGACCACCACACCACAAAGCACTGAAGCCCTACAAGAAACTCCTACACATTCTTTACAGTAAGGGTAGTGAGACACTGGCACAGGTTGCCCAGGGAAGTTGTGGATGCCCCCTCTGTAGAAGTGCTCAAGGCCAGGTTGGGTGAGGCCTTGAGCAATCTTGTCTAGTGGAAGGTGACAGGGAGGCATTAAGGTCCCTTCCAACTCAAACCATTCTATGAATCTACAAAACAAAGGAGAGAAAGAAGAGTTACCTAATATACTTGCTTTGCCTATATTTGTTATAGACTCGCCATAGTGCCGTCGAACCATGACTGGAGAAGTAGTTGGGCTTGGTACAGCCGAAACGCTCTCGCTCTCTGTAACTGAGGTAGTTTCTTTTGTTGGGTTGAGGAAACTTGGCTTCATATGCTCATAAGGTAGAGGGTTTGCAGTGTTGTACCAGTGGATCTGGACAGGCGAAATGTTGCTGTAGTGTTTCAGAATTAAAGGTTCTAACCTATAGGCCTGCAAGAGTAATTCAGGAAAGAACATCATGAGTGGCAAGACTGAAAAACATCCCTCCCCGTACAGAGTCCAATCCAACCTCAAACCCAAAACATCTAAGGAGTGGAGCCCAGAATTTGTCAGAATGGTGGTGTTATGTTCTGGTTCACTTTTGTTTTCCCAGTCTGGAAGATACATTAGCTGTCCAGTTGCTTGTGCATTTACTGTTGCACATTGCCCTGCAACACTACTTCTACTGCAGCATGTTTGGAACACACAAGTTACCATCAACAGATGTTGGCCATCGTGGATGGACAGTGCAAACTTTAAAGAGTTCAGATGCTTCTGCACAATGCAACAGAGAGGGAGGAACTGGCCATGTAAATGTGTTGTCTGATGACTCTTCATTGGTCCCACACCATGGTGTGCTTACTAAAAACCAATCATTTTGTATTGATTTATCATTTTTAATTTGTTTCATGTAGAAAAGCATCCTGCAGTTCTCTTAAAACTGAGTAAAGTTACTATTTGCAGAGTGGAATCACAGATTGCAGCCTGACCATCTGTCCTGAATGTCCCAGGGGAACTCAGGTTTTGGAGTAGCTGGAGCTGAACAAGATCTTGATGGGCAGATCAAGCATGTTTGGGTGGAAGTCTGAAGATACTCAGATTCAGGCACAGTTTAAACACAAAATTACCCCAAATTTATTATTCTAAGATAAGCATGAAATCCCAAATCAAGCTTGCATCAAAGCAGTTGCCAAGGTGATGCAGATCAAAGGCTCCGTGATAACAGCAAACACTGGCTATCTATAGAAGAGTGTAAGGACAGGGTTGAATCTCTTCCAATCCTGTCCTTCCAAATATGGTCCCATCCTCTACCAACCTGTTACTCTGGACCCTTTGCAGAAAAGAAAGCCCCAACACAATATCAGTGGTTTTGTTTTTCTGTAGCATCTTGTAAACTGCTTGTGAAACCTTTTTTTAAACAGCAGTAGTATCTTTGAACAGCTGATGTTTAACAGAAGTCACTAAGTTAAATACAAGCTGGAACTTGACTGAGAAGGATTATTTCTTATGTCTTTGGGGACCAAAAAAGGCAGAGTAATCTTTAATGTTATGCTTATTAGTATGCAAAGGGAAGCAAAGTATCTGGTACTTAAGGCAATTCTCTGCAGGAACTGCTATTCTACAGTGTGGTGGGTTAACACCCATTCTGAAAACAAAAACAAAGCAGGGTGGAGGACTTGCTTTGCCCTCCCTGCAGGGTGTGTTCCCCCTGGGAAACTGAGTCTGTTCCACTCCCCACTCACTGCCCAGCTAGGGTATAAAAACCAGGACATTGGAGCTATGAGGTCTCCTTTTGGCTCCTGCCTCTCCTGGATGAGAGCTACTGTGGTTGCTTTCCTGCCCCTCTGCCAAGCGGTCGGGCCTGATCCTTCTCCCTGCTGCCTCCGTGTCTCTTCAGAGAGAGACTGATTTTGTATTATTCTTCTTTGTCCCCCTCCAATCCATCCTCATTCCTTGCCCTTGTGAACCTTACCTGTTATTGTTATATATATGTACATATATATTGTTTAAAGAAAACTCTTTACCTCTCTACTTCCAAGCCGACTCCAAATTATTGTTTGGTAGATTTGCTTCTTCCTTTTTTCTCCCTCTCTGTTGGGAAGGAGGAGGGGGATTGGGGGAGAGATTCTCAGCCTTGCCCCCATCTGAGCTCTTAACTCCCAGTTAAGGCTTAAACCACCACATACAGGTACAATCCCCAAGCCATCGCATGATAATCATTAACAAATAGTCCTGTGCCGGAACATCCTTGTGTTGATTCACACCTTTGAAGAGCACACATTAGCACACAGCTGTTGCTTAAAAGTAGTCAAGGTAAAAGCCTGCAGCTGCAATTAAAACTCACCACTGGATCTGTTGGATGAAAAATATTCAGCAAGCGGTTACAAATTGTCCTGGGCAGAATGTGGTCTTGACTGCCACTGTTCCCTGGACGGATGCCGCGCAATGCCAAAAACACTGCTAGCGGAGATCCCATGCAGAAGAAATTCTCAACCTGATGAGAGATTTGATCCACGTTAACAAGGATGGAAATAATGTTTTAAACATGGCTGGGTTTGAGCTCTCAACTGATTTCTCAGCTTCAACTGAGGGATTTGCACAGTATTGTTAAGTCAGAACAGGGAAGACCACTATAACATGGATATAACATGAGGGTCAAGTTTCTCTTGAAACATCCCAAAGCTTACCACATCTCCTCCATCTTACCCTAACCAAGTATTCCATAGTTTGTTTCGCTGCACCCAACCACTGAGGAAGTAAAAATGCAAGCCACACAGAGCATTAAAGGTGACCTAGAGAATTCTAGTAGCAGTCACAGGCATACAGGCTGGTGCCGTCAACAGAATGGTGCTTGTCAAAGTCCCACCATGTCAGGAACTGCTGCCAAGGGGCAAGTACAGCACACTGACAGACTCTGTGTACTACTCCCATGTCATGTAAAGCTACTATAACTTTGCTCTAAAAAGACTGCCTCTAGCTCTGAGGCAACTGAGTAAACCTGACCTGCAACTGCTAACCCATCTGACAGAGGTGACCATATGTGAACATAGAACCACAGGATTCTTTTGGTTAGAAAAGACCTCTAAGATGGAGTTCAACCATTCTCTAATTCTACCAAGGATGCTGGTAAGCCATGTCCCTCAGCACTGAATCCCTGCATCTTTGAAGCACCTCCAGGGATGGGGATTTAAACTACCTTCCTTGGGAGCCTGTTCCAGTGTTTGAGAACCTTAACACTGGAAGGTAAGAACCCTAACCTAGACTGGGACTCAACAGGGACCTAGAGGTGAATGGGTCTGTATCCCATTACTAACCCTCAGCCATCATCTCCTAGAAACACCAGATGTAAAACTCTGTAGTTATAACATAGAATCATACAATTGAAGGGATCTTTAAAGGTCAAGTCCAGGGACATCTGCAGCAAGATCAGGTTGCTCAGAGCCCTAAACAACCTGACATGGAATGATGCCAGGAAGGGGGCATCTACCACCTGTCTGGGCAACCTGGGCCAACATTCCACACTTTCGCAAGTCGAAATTATTTTTTATCCGTTAAAGTATTTCCTTCTCTGAAAAATAAACTTCACCATTATGAGACCTGCACTGCAGCTTGCCCAGTTTGCAGGGCACTACAACCAAGCAAATCCTAGCGTGCTGCTACTAAGCCAGCAAGAGAAAAAGCTGCATTCTCGCTAAGTGCATGCGGAGGATGCTTGGATTCCCATGTGCCTTCTCTATATATCAGCACATGGAGTGAGGGTGTAGAAATAATAGTCTGTTTCATCTATCAGATTCCAACACTGCACAAAACATTCCTCCTCCTCTGTCTTGGCTCTGGCACCCCACCTCTTCCTTCAAAAAGAATGGAAACAACCATCTCGGTCTTCAGCAAAGCTATTCAGTGTCATATGCTGCAAAGCTCTGCTCTGTCATCTCCATTGTTACTTCAGTCTAGTCAAAGCTTCTCTCCTTTCTTAGAATGAAGCTTTACACAGACCCTTCCATCCTTGCACTTTGGACAAAAAAAAAAGCTTTCTCCTCTTCAGATAACAGAAACAGATATTCACCATGCAATCCTTTAAAGTGAATAAGCAACCTTTAGCCCTTTAGTCCATCTGATACTCCTGTATCCACCACCTGGAACACACAATTATGGTCTTTCTGCTTCAGAAAGAAACCAGAAAGCCACTAGCAGCTTACACTTGCTAGCAGGTTCTTGAAAGATGTTTTCATGACTTCCCCTTAGGCAACTGCAGACCAGGCCAAAATCTTCCAAGGTAAATAGTTTTGGTGGTTACACCGTGCATGGCTTTTGCCCCATTGTTTCTGTTCCTAGACACAAGATTAACACTGTCAATGGACACAAGCTTTCTTCTTGGAGAGTGCTCTTCTTTGCTATGTATTTTCTTACACACACCAGCCTTTCAGTGTGGTTTCCCAGCTCTGGAAATGCTTAAAAAGTACCAAAAGGTGGGGGCACCTTAATGGGTAGCACCAGACCAACACCAAAGCAGTGAATACTAGAAATCACAACTAAATCTTCCAAAAATAAAGTCTTCTAAATGGCAGCCATTAGACTCTCAGCGCTGCTGCAGAGTGGCTGATGAGAAGATTGCCATAAGATGAAACCCATTGGGAACTAAGGACTAAAATCCTTCTATAAAACATTCATTTTTGTGTTTCTCCTAGAAGCAGGAATGGAGCACTTCACATATAGCCCTGTAAATGTTTAATCACAAGGAAGAAAGGTTTAATACTCAGGCAAGCACTTTTCTTCTGGGTATGACTCATAAACAGAAGACTTAATGAATTTATTTGTATTTTAAGCAGAAGCTGAGCCAAACAGTCAGCCATTCACCTTCAGGATTTTCCAAAGTAAATAACCAAAATCAGCTGAATGAGCTCACATAAGTGAGGCAGCACAGCTCTTCTGTGCATAGGTGAATGTGGGGGAGAAATAAATGTTGCTTAGTGGTGATGTTAAAACAATTATGATTTATGGTTCTGTGTTGTATTCCAGCCTGAAGTATCCCAAATATCCTCCTAGAATGAGGAAGCAAAGATCTCTGCACCAGCCTCTACCTGTTTCTGCACCCAGAAATGCCCTGCAGCTACGACAGACAAAGGCAACAAAAACCTCTGCAAGTGTAACACACAGAGAACTGAACCGGGCAGTGTGTGTTAAACTCTATGACACATTCCTGAATTGGATTTAAAGGCTTCCTCTTCTCAGATAAGGCTGCACATCAGCATCCATTAAGCTCTTGTAATTCTTGTACACGTGCTAAATCACTAGTAATAAAAGTAATTTGTGATAGTTATCAACACTGATATCACTGTCAGATGATGCTACATAGAAACCACAAGGTTAAGCACTTGAGCTTCTTTCAGAAGAGTTTCTTTAAGCCTGGGTGAATGAGAAGTGCTAAGAAATCCTCAGGCACCTTGGGCCAGCACACTGACAAGTCCAGATTTCAATGGATTTCCATAGTAGTCCTAGGGAGCAGCATGTCTTGTCCTCTTCTCAACTGTGACTGAAAATCAACTTTTGACAGTTATTTTTGTGCACCACAGAGTCATAAAGAGGCAGGTATCACATCATCCTTCATGTTTTCATGTTCTTCAGCCCCTTTAACCTTTCCCTCCAACTTCTCTCGCACAGCTGGTGGGGAGAAGGCTGTGCTTCTACAAAGAGTGTTTGCTTTGCTTCTAACACATGCAGTTCCCATTGATGTAAGTGCATTCAATTATAGCATCTGAGAAGCAGAGGAAGAGAGAAAGATACCTCACCCTCAAGTTCTCGTTCTGGTGGCTTGTCCAATATATTATTAGAGTACGAGACACTTCGTATCTTCAGGTTTGGTGGTTCTGTTTCTGCCCCAAAGGCTCAGTCAATTGCAAAGATCATTTCAACACCAGCCAAGTTAGCTTCTGCCTTGCCAGAAGCAACCTCTGTGCTTGCTCAACATCAGCAAGCTTAGCTTTGCTTAATGTAGGACTAGAGACTCTCTCTCATCCTGGGAAGCTTAATTTGTTGAAGTCCATAAAAGAGGCAACACATCAACAGTGCTGAGCCTTTTTCATGACAGCTGCCCATTAAAGCCTAAGAAGATCGTGACCAGAGCCCAGTCTCCTCCATCACACAGACTGAAGTAATTGGTGAATCAAGCATTTGTGATGAATGGCAACTCATGATCAAAGCAGAGCTTTGGTTGGCCATGAAGAGTCAAGGTGCAGGTACCTACAAAGTTGTTGTTGTTGGTACCTACAAAGCAGTTAGTTCTCTTTCAACAAGCTTGTCACTGTAAGCTGGACTGGGTTGCTGATGAGCAACTATCTTTCAATCAGCCTGCTGAAACCCTCTTTTGGCAGAAGCACTTTGCCCTCACGTTCATGGAAAGCCTCTCTCTTTCCCTGAAGCTCTGTCTCAGGCATGGTAATTGAGCAATTACAGAATCACAGAAGGGCAGGGGTTGGAAGGGACCTCTGGAGACCCTCCAGTCCAACCTCCCTGCTAGAGCAGGGGCACCCACAGCAGCTTGCCCTGAATCATGATGTCCAGGTGGGTTTGGAATCTCTCCAGAGAAGGAGACTCCACACTCCACAACCTCTCTGGGCAGCCTTTTCAATGAAAGTCACTAGTGTAAAGTTTCCCAGAAACAACATGTCTTCCTCTCAGTAAGGGCAAGAGAAGGGATGTACTGCAGTGGAAAACTACCTAGCAGTAATCCTCCCTTTCTCTTCCCCTCCTTTCCTGCTCCTGCTGAAAGACAGTTCAAAAACTCTTCAGTTTAAACACAACTTAGTGGAGAAAAATTTTCACAGAGCTGGAGGAGTATCGGCCTGACTCCAGCTTCCTTGATGGTAGAGATCACAGCATGATACACACTTCTGAGCAGTGATGAAAAGGAGAAGGCTACGACAAACTGAATTATGGTCATCTTTCTCTTTTTAATAGCTCAAGATTGACCTTGGCTTCTGGGAGTCCTTCTGAACTCAGATGGAAAGAAAAAGGGCAGATACAGACACAATAATCTATTTTGTTCTCATCTATCACATCACGTCTTTATGATTTAAAATGTCAGGATAGTTGAGCAACTAGAAAATGTTGTACATCCCACCAAAAAGCTAGCATATGTCTTCTCCCCAACACGAAAAAGTTCTGGCAAATTTGTGCAGCTGATTAGCAAGCCATCTCTTTCATGAGACTAGAAGTAACTTGTGCTAACTGTCAGAGCAGAATAATTTGGGAGGAAGATCCACCACTGGAGGAAAATGCAATCAGGTTTGCTGAGAGATGTGACATGCTAAAAATAATCCCTGAGGAAAATGGATAAGTCAACACAGCAGAAGTGAAATTGTTTAAGATGCATGATGAATGTCATTTGCCAAATGGCTTTTATCTTTCCACACAGTTGTCTGTGTGTGTAGCAACAACAATTTATATAAAGGTTTATGTATTTACATATAAATACTTGTAACAAATAACAGATGAATCTAGGAATGTATTTACATTGACACATGGACACAGACTTCAGCCAACACATTGAAATGATTCTACCAGCATCAACTCTAGGGACAGGGAATAACCCCACCCAACCCAGTAAATAGGATCATCCCTATTGCAGATATATTTTTACAGCAAGTAGAACATTCAGGAGAAACCTCTCAAATATACATACCTTAAATTTTAAGACAGGTGGTTTTGATATGGTGGATGCCTTTAACCCATATAACCTCTCTTCTATTTCTCTCAACCTAGAAAATAGAGATCTTTCTGAGATCCAATAAAAAATGCAGCCTTAACCTCTCTGATCCAAACAGGCATTCCTGTGGGGTCCAACAGTTTTGTCTGCTGGGAAGAGAGAGTGATGGTGTCAGTATTTCTTGGAGGCAGTTCGATTGATTAAGAATCAGTATATGTGAAATCCTCTTTCTCTGACCACAGAAGAAATCAATCAACACTTGACAGTTTCCTTGTTCAGCACCCCAAGCATCTGCCTACCCTATTTCCTCAGGAGCAGGTGATTCACCTCCTGTTTCCTCAGTGTTTTTGCAGCTAAATCATCTGGTTTGGTTTGTTTTTCTTATTAAAAAACAAAGCCAGAGGAAACTCTGTGGCCCAAGCATTATAGAGGTCTGTATTATGGGGGAATAGCTGGAGAACAGTGTCCCACCCTTTCAACTGGCATTAAAAAGGTTGGGCACCTTCAGTTAGCTTGAGTTTAAAAAGCAGTCACAACAAAAAGCACTCATATGGAGTGGCAAAACTGTCACCAGTCTCAGCACTAGAACATTATACCCTTCAGAGATGGGAGACTTCATCTCATAACATTCATAGGTTCATACAATGGGTTGGGTTGGATTGGATTGGAAAGGACCTTAAAAATCATCCAGTTCTAACCCTCCATTAGACCGGGTTGCTCAAGTTTCATGTAAGCGTCACAGAAACAAGTGCCTTACCATCAACCTCTGCCACCCTGGTTAAAAAAAATCAAGTCTGGAGCTAAAACTTCCCAAAGACTCCCCAGTACTGTCAAAAAATGGGTGTGTGGTTCAGTCTTAAAAAGGAAGGCACGAAGAATATTCGACTCTTAGTGAACTGTTGTTGAAGGTTTCCAGCGCCTGACCTCACACCCTGTGTGTGATTCTACAGTGTAGAATATTTGTAGGTGCTGCAACACATCCTGCATAAGCACTTCCAGAAATCCACACTGTGTTTGCCAACCTTACAGCACCAGAAATCCAGAAGTTACAGGATGTTAGCAGCGGATTTTCTGTTGTTTCAGTCTGAACTGTGCTAGAGATGTTTCACAAAATGGAGTTACTCTTTCTAGATGGAAGTGCCAGTGTAGAATGGTACTTGGATTACTATGAATGCAACCTGAAGAACTTCAAAGGGTGCCTCAGGAGCTGCAACTTGGTATATCTTCCCTGATGATATGCTAGTGGTAAGCCTGAAGGATGTGCCTGGACAATTTCATTAGAATCACAGAATGGTTTGGGTTGGAAGGGACCTTAAATATCATCTAGTTCCAACCCCCTGCTACGGGCAGGGACACCTTCCACTGGAGAAGATTGTTCCAAGACCCATCCAGTCTGGCTCTGAACACTTCCAGGGATGCAACATCCACAAATTCTCTGGGTAACATGTTCCAGTGCCTCACCACCCTTGTAGTGAACAGTTCCTTCCTTACATCTAATCTAAATCTCCCCTCCTTCAATTTGAAATCTTCACTCCTTCTGTTACCACACTCCCTGATGAAGAGTCTCTCATCTTTCCTGTAGGCCCCACTTAAGTACTGGAAGGCAGCTAGGAAGTCTCCCCACAGCCCTTTCCTTCTCCATCCTGAACAACCACCAACAACTACGTTTCTTACTTTCCTTCTCTCACAAAGACTGCGCTTTTTCCAGCCTTGCAGCTGATAAGAGATGTTCTGTACCAATCCATAATTACATAAAATCACAGAATACAAGATTGGAAGGAACCTCAAGGATCATCTGGTCCAACCTTTGATGTACTGATTTCAAGCAGGGCAGGAGATCTGAAGCTGTATTAATGCTTCCAAGGTACCACCAATACTACAACAGGTTTCAAGAAGGAACCAAAATGAATTGTGACCATGACTGACCCTCAGTTTCACTGGCAAAACTGAAGCTCAGGCTTCATCTATGGGTGTCTTAATAGTACCTCAATACCCAGGTTAGGACAGCTAAGTCACCTTAACACTGTGGAGACATCATGATGATCTGCAATGTCCTCTAACACTTAGAGTCCCTACGAACACTTGCAAGGTGCCAAAACTGAGACCCTGTCTGTCACAGTGGGCAGTGCTGCTTCACACTCCCAATAGCACCAACATTTCTAGATGTGAGCAGGAAGAAGCTGGTAGGTGATCTGCAGGCCAGCAGCAACCCCCTAAGCCAAATTCCAGCAATTACATCTGTATCCAGTTGGTGGAGCTCAATTTCTTAGGCTCAGCTTGGAAAACTCATTTTGCTCTAGCAACTTGGGAATGAGACTGCTCAGGTTCTGCTCAGTACTACAGCTCACTGCCCACCTGTAAGCTACTTTGTTGTGCTTGTCAAGTATCTGAAGGGCTAATGGCCTGAGCTTCTCCTTTCTTCTTGGCTATGATCTGCTCCCACTGCATCTAGTCAGTGAGCAGCAGCTACTTGCTTGGTTCTGCTACAGCCCATAGGATGTGGATTTAGCGCTCCTATTGCAGTGCCAGCTCCCTTTGCCTGCTCAGTCCTGCGTTTAGCTTTCACCACAGCCACTCAGGGGAAGAACATCAGCCACAAAAGATAACAGCCATGGTTAAGTTCTGGAAACACTCAAAGAGCACCATCTTGAGATGTGGTTTTCTCCTTTGATAATCAGAAGTGGGTGCATTACCGTTGTTTAGTTACATAAAGCTCTTCAAGCAAACGTTGCTCCTCATAGCTCATCCAACGGTCTTCAAGCTCCTCCTCTTCCTTCTGCAGCAACTGTTCATAAAGCCTGACTGGGTTCCAGCCAGTCATGATGTCGTAGGTGATGACGCAGCCCAAGGAGTGGG
The DNA here is from genome assembly GCA_033816785.1 of Picus viridis. Lineage (NCBI taxonomy): Eukaryota > Metazoa > Chordata > Aves > Piciformes > Picidae > Picus > Picus viridis. Next base: position 33,775,404 of record CM066585.1, on the reverse strand, counting down.
ACACAATGGAGACTTTCCCTCCTTTCTCCTCGAACTCAGGATTCCGGGAGCAGAAGAGTGTGTACAGCCGGTTCAGCTCCTGCTGCAGCCCTTTCACCAGCTGTTTTGACAGGGTGAGGAAAGGAAGTTTGATATCAACATCTTATCACTCTTGTTCATGCATCCTCATGTACTACACTGACCAGCTTCCCAAGCATGCATTTAGGGTGAACATAACTCTCTCCACATATAGTTGGAAGATGAGTAAAATCTAATGGCTAGCAGCAGCAGCTTGTCTGACTGTCACTGCCTTCAGCAGTTCATCTCTCCTCCCCACACCCAGCAGCAATGGTCACAGAGGACACCTGGTGGCCCTAGAACTGCTACTCTACATATCCCACAGCACTTCATTGAAAGAAACCCTTTAACAAATGGCATGTCTGCTTAAATTACTTCTTGCATCCTGTGAGGTGAGCAACAGCAAGGTACTTGATTGTCACTAGTGGTCCATTAGCACAACAGTGACTAATTAACACCACTGCATTTCCCTTATTGGTCGTTTTGCTAGTTTTTCCACAGAACTGAACGTTTCTCCTGTGTCAGAGGTTTAGCTCTTTTTTTTAACCTAAGGAGGCTGAGCCATACATGGTCCAGAATCGACTCACATCAAGACACTCTCTCTCTTCTCCATTTATTCAAGTAAGCATCAGCATTCATAGAACCATACAATGGTTTGGGTCAGAATGGACTTTTCAAGGTCATCTAGTCCAACCCCCCCCTATGCCAAGCAGGGACATCTGCAACTAGATCCTCTTGCCCTGCACCCCTGCTATTGATCAGAACTGAGAGGATGCCCTCTCAGGCTGCTCCTCTCCAGGCTAAACAGGCCCAAGTCTCTCAGCCTTTCCCCCTCACAGAGATGCTCCAGGCCCCTCAGTGCCTTTGTAGCCTTCCCTGAACTCTCTCCAGTAGATCCCTGTCTTTTTTAAACTGGGGAGCCCAGAACTGGATCCAGTACTCCAGATATGGCCCTACTAGGGCAAAGTAGAGTATCTACTAGGGCAAAGTAGAGGGGGAAGAGAACCTCCTTGACCTGCTGGCCGCATTCTTCTTGACGCACCCCAGGATACCATTAGCTTTCTTGGCCACAAAATGCTAATATATACATATGCAATTTATACAGAATGATATTAATAATAATCACAAAAATTATTTTTAGAGAGAAAAGTTCAAAACTGTGAGATTTAGGAACTAGACAATGCATAAGAAAAGGCATCTTTGCTTGTAGAACTCAGCATGGTAACTGAGCAACGCTTCCAGGTTGTGGCAGAGAGGAGGACCAACAAGAAATTGCAAATCATCCCCTTGTTAGCAGAAGGAAATTAAAGCTATAGAAGATGTAATTTCAGCATGATTTTTCAAGAGCCTGAAACATTACTGGATATAAATATGGATGGCACGAGGACTGTCAGTGTTTGAGACACATTTGACTAAGCGAGAATCCACACATCCAACCCCCTGCCTAAAGCACTGTGAAATGATTACCAAAGCCTTCCAACAGCTTGGGGAAATCAGGATTTTAATACCTATTCTCGAGTATTTTTGACTGTGACATTGCCTCATTCTTGCATTTGGCTCTGTACAGACTTTGGGAACTACTTCACACATGAACAAGCAGGCAGAGGTTTTAGCAAGAGCTAGAGCTGAAAACAGTAATCAGGACTAGCTTTGGCTGGCTGGAATGTCCTCCACTTAGGAAAGTTTTGATCAAAATCCAGAGCACAATAGCAAAGATCTGTTGAAGTGTTTTGGGATTCCTGCCAGGAGCTCCGTAAAGCAAGGGAACACTGATAGCCAGCAGCTTGTGTGGCTGGCTGCTGTGGAACCCTCCATGGGAGCCAACACACATCATCCTGCCATCAGGGAGCCCATGACCTCCAGCCATGCAGCTGACACTCTGGATAGAGCACTGCCTTCAGGTTTCAGAGCAGAGTTAAAAACGCCAAGCAAAGCAGTGCTGGATTCATCAAGGGTTCCAGCATCCCTGTCAGTACAGCAGGGAAATGAGTAATGTCATCTTAGAATCATGGAATTGTTTAGGTTGGAAAAGACCTTTAAGATCACCAAGTCAAACTGTTAACCCATCACTGCCAAGTCTACCATTAAACCACGTCACCAAGCACCAAATTTACCTGTCTTTTAAATCCCTTCAGGGATTATACATTTTTATCCACAGCTTGTCTTTTTGCTCACCCAGAGCTTGCTGACAGCTTCTCCTGCTCTCACTGCACCTCCATCCAATGACCTCTGGAAGCCCTTTTCCCTCTGTGCTCCCTGGTGTTTCTGACAACCCCAAGCCTCATCACCTGCCACTCCATGGAATCTACTATATCCTTAGGAAGCACCTGCTGGTTTCTACCTGAAAACAGGAAAGCAGAAATCATCCAGGAAAACAAAAAAGGTGAATAACAGAATGCAACATGACCAGATCCATCTCTCTCTCTTCCCATCTCCCCTCATCTCCTCTCTCCCAGTTCCCACCTTATTTTGAGGACCACTCCAACAGCTGTTTCTCCAGCCCCCTTGTCAGAGACATTTTTTGACAGCCCTCCCAGTAGGGCTTGCCTCAAGAAGAGACTAGAGTTCTCTTGGGTTGCTGCCCAATCCATACTGCCATCTCTTAAGACTTCTGCCACAGACAAAACAAGCACAAATATCTCACAAAAGAATAAATGTGACAGCAGTAGACTGAGGGATTTTTTTCTCCTCTCATTGCAGCTGCTCACACAAATGCTGCTTGCTGCTCTGACTGCTAAAGAGCTGGCTGCTCACTCTGCTCCATCACCCTCAGCTGTTCCAGAAGGCCCAGTGAAATGAACAGCTCAAACCACTGTGACAAAGGGACCCCTTCCTATTCCTTCAAAAAATCCCTTCCTCCCAGCTGAACTTTCTACCACAGCATTAGCTCAAGCATCAGCTTGAGCATGCTGCAATACTGGAAATAAAAGTGCAGACAAATCTTTCAGTGGTCCTATTTTTTCCCCCAGGAAAGGCTCTTTCTCCCTGTTTTGCTCTTTTTAGGGGAAAATTTCCTCCTTTTCCTCCTTGTTTCAGTGCAGCATTCAATGGCTATGAGCCTTGTGGTAGTGCTGCAAATATTCATAGCTACCCAGAGAAAATGAATTGCAAACAGAGCAGGGTTTTGCAAAGCCTGAAGCCTTTAATATAATCAAATTTCCAAGACTGATTTTACAGCAAGACCTAATCAGGCAGATGAAGCACCCCACAGACCTCAGGCTGGAGAGAGAGCCCTCAGGCACTATTAAATTTTCAGACCTGCTTAATTCTGTTTAACATCTTTATCAATGACCTGACAAGGGGACTGAGGGCACCCTCACTGTTTGCAGACAACACTAAGCTGGGAGGGAGTGTCAATCTGCTTGAGGGTAGGGAGGCTCTACAGAGGGGTCTGGATAGGCTGGATTCATGGGTTGAGGACAGTGGGATGAGGTTCAACAAGGCCAAGTGCTGGGTCCTGCACTTGGGGTCACAACAACTCTGTGAACACACCAGACTTGGGGCAGAGTGGCTGGAGACTGCCCAGAGGAAAAGGACCTTGTAACCCCTACCATTCTGTGACTCTGTGCGTTGGCCAATAGTTGGCTAAATATGAGCCACTGTGTGCCCAGGTGGCCAAGAAGGCAAACAGCATCCTGGCCTGCATCAGGAATAGCATGGCCAGCAGGACCAGGGCAGGGATTGTCCCCCTGTACTTAACACTGGTGAGGCCACACCTTTAATACAATACTGGTTTGGGCCATCCTTCCTCCAAGGACACTGAGGTGCTGGAGTGTGTTCAGAGAACAACAAAGGTAGTGAAGGGTCTGGAGAATAAGTCTTGTGAGGAGCAGTAGAGGGAACTAGGGCTGTTGAGCCTGAAGAAAAGAAGGCTGAGGGGAGACCTCCTGGGTTTCTACAACTCCCTGAAAGGAGGCTGGAGCCAGGTGGGAGTAGGTCTCTTCTCCCAAGGAACAAATAGTAAGACAAAAAGACATGGCCTCAACTTGTGCCAGGGGAGGTTTAGGCTGGACACTGGGAAACATGTCTTTCCTGAAAGGGTTATCAGGCCCTGGAACAGGCTGTCCAGGGAAGTGGTGGACACACCGCCCCTAGAGGGGTTGAAAAGCTGTGTAGATGCGGTACTGAGGGACATGGTTTAGGGGTGACCTAGTGGTGTTAGATTAATGGTTGGTTGGACTCAATGATTTTCTAACTTACACAATTCTATTATTCTATGACTCAAACTACCAGAAGCATAGATACTTGAGAGGCAGCTTGACACAGTTTGACAAGCCAGCATCCAGGAAACAGATGCATTTCCTACACATTCTAGTCTGGTCCCAAAGAGTAAGGGAGAGTCTTGATTACCAGTAGTCAAAGATCTCACCAAAACACAGTGAATGAAGAAAAAAATGCCACTGGACAACTCAGCAGATGTGGCATGGTACTGTTCTTCTACAAAGTTCTTCTGGGAACACGATTCATGCTTGCTTCACAAAAAGCAGATTGATTACTTGTTGCCTGGAGCTCCCTTTATCAGCTGAAATTTTGCCAACAAATCTTCCATGCAGGAAACCCAAGCCCACTAGATCAAGTTGCTCAGAAGTCACCAGCTTATATTCTGACAAACAGAGGTTAAATGCTCAGTGCCCTTCACAAACCAAGTTAGAAGCACAAACCAAATTCTGCACATTCATGGAGAGCCAGTGCCAACAGCCGTGCAGTCTAAGGGGAAGCCATAAACAAGGCTGTCAGCCAAGGAATGGGTTGTTGGACTTGATCAGGCTGAAAATCCCCCTCCTTTCCAATGATATGCCTGCTTGGCATATCATTTCCAAGAAGTCAAAAAATAACAGCCCATTCCACCTGGTCAGGAATCCTGGTGGCAAGGGCTGTGTGTTTTATGAAGACAAGACCAGAATCATGAGTCAGATGAGACACACCAGTGTCATTTCCAGCAGAAGGAGGAGCACTGGCAAGGCTGATAATAAACACTGAAGAACCCTATCTCTTATCACCTCTTGGGTACTGGGGAACTGCTTGATCATGATGGGAAAGCAAGTAACTGTGTAAGTAGTGACACATTGAAAGCTGCTGCCTGTCTCAACTGAAGCCCTTTGGTGCAGAACATTAACAGCATCCTGTGCTGAACTGGAAAAAAACCAAGCCTCTGAGTCTCTGGCACCAGCATCCAACACAGCTGTTCATTCCTCTTCAGATGCAAAAGAAGCCTCACAAGACACCACCATAAATAATCACTTCTGTTTCCTCCAGGAGGAGGAAGAACTTAGAATCACAGAAGCACAGAATGCTTCAGGTGGGAAGATATCTTTAAAAGTCATCTAGCCCCCAGCAGTCAGCAGGGACATCTGCAACTAGAGCAGGCTGCTCAGAGGCATCTAACACTTTCTCTGGGAAACCTGTACTGGTGGAGCACCACCCTCATTGTCAAAAACTTATTCCTTCTCTCCAGTCTGAATCTCCCTCTTCCAGGTCAAAGCCATCACCCCTTGTCCTGTACCAACAGGCCCTGCTCAACTGTCTGTCCCTGTCTTTCTTATCAGCCCTCTTAAAGCACTGCAAGACTGCAATAAAGTCTCCCTGGAGCCTTCTCCAGGCTGAATAACCCCCAAACTGATTTTCCTGCTCAGAGCAATACCTGTTCCAGTTCATTAAGGAAGTGATTAGCCCCTCTGCAGCTAATTGGAGTGAGTCCTGCAAGGTCAGGCCTTTCCATCCCCCCAGGAGAAGCCCCATGCTCAGTCAAGAGGGATTCCACCTTGGGTACCTTGCATACTTTGCCCATTCTAGTGGGCAGATCACTGGGGTCAAAGGGGTTTTTCATTGCATGCCAAAAGTACCAGGATAGAAAATTACATTTTCCTTTCAACACCCTGGAAATGATTTTTTTCAGAGAAAGCAAGGAGTACAAAACTCCTGATGGGACCCTGATCACAGAAGTGAGCGAGCGGGCACTGCTCTCGCTCAGATCCTTAATGACCTGCTCACTGCCAAAACTTGAATACAGCACTCCAGACCCAGCCTCTTTGATCTGTCAAAGTCAACAAAACCTCTTGCTCTCCTCTTGGACTATGCTGCTTGTTCTCTTCTGAGACTGCTCTCAGTTCTGACCACCCCCTTCTTGTAACTTTCTGAGGTCCTTTGTCTCTGCTGCCTTCACAATACCCTTACCCAATGGACAATCTTCTCACATGAACAGCTTGAAGCACAAGAGAAAAAAACCTTAAGATAGCTCCGTATGAAAAGGGAGTGCAGGAAACTTGACCTCTGTACCCCTCCAGCTTGAACAGCGTAACTGTTTTCGTAGGCTTCGTGGGAAAGGAATTTTAAGGAGATCTGAAGAACAGCGTTGCAGCAGCTCAAGAGAACTTCAGGAGAAAGTGCAAACTCATTTGAAATTCAGCAACCAGGCAGTAAGAAGGTGTGTGAGGCAACTGGAGGTGGAAGGTCCTTAAAAGCCAACTAAAGAGCCGCAGCTCAAGGATGATTGTTAAGGAGCATGAAAGCAAAGGCAAGAAGTGTTTGCTTCATGTGAACCAGGAAAAGATGCCAGCACACAACACGGGCCGGGATGGTGAGACTGCTGACCCTCCAGAATACAAGTTGTCAGGCGTCCTGACAGCATCACTGATGGCTGCCAGGAGAGTGTCACAACAACAGATGAGAGGCCAGAATGACACCTAGCTGTGTGAAGAGACAGGGCTGGCTGCATGTCTTAGTGATGTGACAGAAAGAAGATCTGCCCGGACCTGAGTCTCTCTCTCGATTAGTACTGCTGTTGCTGAAAAGCTGAGTCTAACTCACTTCCGACCAAGCCACTGTGTTCAAGGCTAAGTGTAGGCTCAGGCAGATCCAGACACCTGTCATTTTGTAAAGTCAAGAGTAGATTCAAGGACAATCAAGGACGAGCCATGAAAGTGATGCCAAGCAGCTCCTAGACTATTAGGTTCACCAGAGTAAGCGAACTCAGGGCTGAAAGAGTCTCAGTTAAAAATTTCCCGCTTCACATCCCTCTTGCTTAAACCAGTTGCCTTTTACAGCTGAAAGGATTGCTGAAGTGCCTCCAAAGAAAGGCAATCAAGGTGAGGGGTTTGGAACACAAGTGTTGTGAGGAACAGCTGAGGGAATTGGGGTTCTCTAGCCTGGAGAAAAGGAGGCTGAGGGGAGACCTACTGGCTCTCTAGAACACCCTGAAAGGAGGCTGTAGCCAGGTGGGGGTTGGTCTCTTCTCCCAAGGAACAAGCAATAGCACAAGAGGAAACAGCTTGAAGCTGTGCCAGGGGAGGATTAGGTTTGACATTAGGGAAAACACTTTCATAGAAATTGTTGTCAAAGCCTGGAACAGGCTGTCCAAGGAAGTGGTGGAGTCCCCATCCCTGGAGGGCTTTAAAAGCCTTGTAAATGTGGTGCTGAGGGACATGGTTTAGTGGTGGACTTGGCAGTGCTGGGTTAAAGGTTGGACTCAATGTCAATGGACTCAAGGTCTTTTCCAATCTAAACAACTCCATGATTTTATAAGAGAAGAACATTTCCATTGCAAAACCTCACATCAAAGAGGGATGAAGGCTCTAGGAAGAGTTAATATTTGTCCTGACTTTCAAGGGTATAGTCATTAATTCTCCTTTTTAATACAACAGGCAGATCATCAAGCCATTCAAGGTGGACAGCGAAGTTTGCTCAAGGGAGCAACACTAGGTTGGCTGAATTGCACTGCATTCCCCTTGGCCTCCTGAAGCCTGTAATGACCCTCCAACACCAAACCCACAGCCACCACATCCCAGATCCCAGCTTCATTTCCTCTCCTCAGCTGGTGAGGAATGTTCAATATCCACTATGTTTCCTTGCTCTCCAGCTGTGGTGGAAGTAATCCATAAACATCATCTACTAATTTTCTAAGGCTACTGTAATATTTGCATTAAATCTTTAGAGCTCTCGGGATGATGGATGTAAATAACATTTATCCTGCACTGAAGGCATTTTCTGCCAAGACATATATCAATAATTTACAGAATTACAATTAGGCTGCAAGTAAGTACTGTGAAGATCAGTAAAATAAGCATTTAGTCATATAATGGAGGTGACAACACTGAATTTATTATGCATCAATTAGTCATCTTAATCTCTCCTACAGCCATTTATTATTAAAGGAATATGAAGCTACAGTGACACAGATGTGAAATAAAGTTACCCACTGAAGACACTCAAACCCAAGATGATGTCAGAATTAAAATGTTAAGTGGGTGTTCATTTAAAAACAGGCACATGTGCACCCAAATATCCATTTACTGGTTTTCCTTATTGTCTGTGTCACGTTTAAAAAGGGATTCTGTTTTACTCATCATGGACCACTGCACAGGCGAGAAACTGCTGAGCACATTCCACTTTGCAGCCACACACAAATGCTCTGTTGGCTGCATTCTCCTGACTGAACCCTGAGACCAGGCTGTCTGAGATGTTCACAGGGCTGCACTGAATTATTAATACTTGTCTGGTATCAAATGACATGTCAGAAGTCAGGGGCACTTTTGGGATATTCTCCTACCATGCTGCTGAAGAAACAATACTTGAAATGAGAGAGGGGGTCATCCACCATGATCCTGTAACACTTAGCAGAGCAACACATCTGCATCTCAAACAGCTCCCTGCTGTCTCATGTGAAAGCCTACACAGAATCACAGAATTGTTTAGGTTGGAAGAGACCTTTAAGATCATCAAGTCCAACCATTAAACCATCATCACCAAGACCACCACTAAACCATGTCCCTCAGCACCACACCTACACAGCTTTTAAATCCCTTCAGGGATGGTGTCTCCACCACTTCCCTGGGCAGCCTGTTCCAGGCCTTGACAACACTTTCAGTCAAGAAATTTCTCCCTATGTCCAACCTAAAGCTCCCCTGACAAGGCTTCTTCCTCCCAAAAGAAGATAGTGGCTACCCACTTGCAAATCCCTTAACGAGTTGTTTGAAGAGTGGTCAAAAAGCTTTAAAGAAGCAATTGTGATACAAAAAAATTCTTGGAAGCAGAAAGAAAATTCCCATGGAAGTACTGCTGAGGAGTTGTCAGGTGAACTTTGTCAGCTTTACTCAAGGCCGAACTCGCCGCACTGCTCCATTTATTTCACAGCAAAGTTTAATCAGCACCTTTAGAGATATTTCTAGTTTTTCTGTATGGAAAGCACCAGGAGTGCCTGCACTACACAACAAAATGGTCAGTGTGATGAAGTGGTGAGCAAGAATACCAATTCTGAGCAATGTGTGACCACGTGAATACTTGAAGACAAGGCTCATTCTGAGCTGGAATGTGCACTTGGAGTTAAGTGCCACAAAAGGGTTCCACAATGAACATGGGGGGAAAAAAACCCACCAAAACCATTTTTCCAGAAGAATGCTCAACTTGATGCTACTGTTTTTAAACTCTGCAAACCTCAGGTCACAGAAAATAAAAGGGGATAAGGAAGAGAAACCAAAAAACCCCCCACAATCAACCAACCATAAACCAAAATAAGTCTCCTTTCTAGAGGTAAAGGCAAAATAAAAGGTGAAAAAAAAACCAACCCAATAAATTATTTCAGCTTTGCATGACTCCTAAACCAAATGAGCAGAATCAAACAAGAAGCCACAACGCTGACAGCTCCCTGGCAGAACATGAACTCTGTGGCTGAATGAACAAGAAGAAAACCTGCATCCCAAAGATGTTGACTGCTACACCCAAGATGCACTTCAGAAACCGGCTCTTCGAGGTTTCAACGTTTCATTTATAATGACATTTTCTGCACTGGACAAATACTTACAAGTCAAACTGTACAAGTCTGCTTTGAGAAAGTTTTAAGAGTTATCAAAATAGCCTGAATATGAATCTTAAAACCACAGAATGGTTTGGGTTGCAAGAGACCTTTAAAGGTCATCTAGGTCAACCTCCGTGCAGTCAGCAGGGATGTCTTCTAAAGGAGGTTGCTCAGAGCTTGAAACAATTTGACCTGGAATGGATCCAAGGAGGATGGGGCATCTACCACCTCTCTGAGCAACACGGCCCAGGGTCTCACCACCATTGACATAAAAAATGTCTTCCTTTTATCTAGTCTGGATGCCCTCCTCTTCTTTTATTGTTGTTTTGTTTAAAACCATCAGCCCTCGTCCTGTTGCAAAAGCTCTGCTAAAAAGATTGTCCCCATCCTTCTCCATCCCCACACAGAATCACAGAGGCTGGAAAAGAGCTCCAAGATCATCAAATCCAACCTTGTACCCACCACCTGCATGACCCATATGGGACAGTACAACTTGTGTGTATTGTTGCAAATGCTTTGAGAAAATTCACTTGATTTGGAAAAAAACCCCCTCAAAACAACTTGCAGAGCACACCCATTTGATTGGTCCATTCCTGTAGCCCAGGGATGGTGACATACCTGAAAAACTGCAGTTGTACCCAGCAGTGAATTAAATTTTTCATGCATTGTTGGCCAGCATACCTGAACTTTACTTGCTAATCTATTTCCCATAAGATGCCCACAGACATGCCAAGCCTCTAATGCAGTTTGAAAAAAGGCTATTTTAAAGCTGTCAGAAAAGTTTTCATCTCATGTCACAGAAGTTCATGCTGCTCTCAGTTGCATAACAGACAGGAGAAATCTGATATACAAGGGAGATACCCAGGAGCCCTGAACAATGAACTGTGCATCACTGAGCAATGAGAGAGGTTCAGCTTTCAGTGCACCTATTGCTAGTGTTGGAAGCTTAAAAGGTTCATGGTGATCTCACCGTCACTGCTGCTATCAGGGGAAGAAGTATTATTAGGTAGCTTAGGCTTTACAATTGTGTTGTACGTATCTCATTTTAATGAAAGGTAGCATCAAACCCACAGGTAAACCGTGGGAGTCTCTCCCTGTCCCAAGTTAAGCATGCACAGAGCACCAAGGAAGCAAAAAGATTATCATTCCTAGGTGATCCTCCTTTGGCAGAGGGATTGGACTTGATGATCCTTAAGGTCCTTTCCAACCCAAACCAATCCATGAATCTCCGGAGGTCCTTTCCAATGTTTATCATTCTAGGATTCTATAATTACTCCATATGCATCACAGTTAATACACAAAAAGTCTACAGTTCCTGTAGAAATAACTCCTAAAATTCAAAACACTCGAGTGCACCCTCAGCAAGTTTGCTGATGACACCAAGCTGTGTGGTGCAGTGGACACGCTGGAGGGAAGGGATGCCATCCAGAGGGACCTGGACAGGCTGGAGAGGTGGGCACAAGCCAACCTCATGAGCTTCAACAAGACCAAGTGCAGGGTCCTGCACCTGGGTCGAGGCAATCCCAGGCACAAGTACAGGCTGGGCAGGGACTGGCTGGAGAGCAGCCCTGAGGAGAGAGACTTGGGGGTGCTGGTGGACGAGAAGCTCAACATGAGCTCTCAATGTGCACTTGCAGCCCAGAAGGCCAATCAGATCCTGGGCTGCATCAGGAGAAGTGTGACCAGCAGGTCAAGGGAGGTGCTTCTCCCCCTCTACTCAGCTCTGGTGAGACCCCACCTGGAGTACTGCGTCCAGTTCTGGAGCCCCTATTACAGGAGGGATGTGGACGTGCTGGAGCGTGTCCAGAGAAGGGCCACGAGGATGATCAGAGGGCTGGAGCACCTCTCCTATGAGGACAGACTGAAGGAGTTGGGGCTGTTCAGTCTGGAGAAGAGAAGGCTGCGAGGTGACCTCATTGTGGCCTTCCAGTATCTGAAGGGGGCCTACAGGAAGGCTGGGGAGGGACTTCTCAGGATCTCAGGTAGTGATAGGACTAGGGGGAACGGAATGAAGCTGGAAATGGGGAGATTCAGGCTAGATGTGAGGAAGAAGTTCTTCCCCATGAGAGTGGTGAAGGCCTGGAATGGGTTATCCAGGGAGGTGGTTGAGGCCCAGTCCCTGGAGGTGTTTAAGACCAGGCTGGACGAGGCTCTGGCCAGCGTGATCTAGTGTAGGGTGTCCCTGCCCATGGCAGGGGGTTGGAACTAGATGATCCTTGTGGTCCCTTCCAACCCTGACTGATTCTATGATTCTATGATTCTATGAAAATATCCCCACAGGGATTTCCAGTAAGTGGATCCAAAGAGGATGCAACTTGTGTGATGCACTGGACATGTTTTCCACGTGACTTCATCACTTATGCAAGGCTTTTCCCTTCTGATTAATGGGGTCACACTCTACAGCTAAACAAACTAAAGTGCAGAGCTGCCTACCCAGACATGGCAAGGTAAGATGGGAGCACAGAGTACATGCACAGTCTCCTAACAAACAGGTAACTGAGGGTCAGCTTGCTTTTTCTGCAAAGAAACTGTACAAAAAACACATTAAAATATGTGTCCAGGGCAGTGATTGTCTCCCTGTACTCAGCACTGGTGAGGCCACGCTTCAAATACTGGGTTCAGTTTTGGGGCCCTCACTGCAAGGAGGACATTGAGGTGCTGGAGTGGGTCCAGAGAAGAAGGGCAATGAAGCTGGTGAAGGGTCTAAAGCAGCACATATTTGTGAGGAGCAGCTGAGGGAACTGGGGTTGTTTAGCCTGGGGAAAAGGTGGCTGAGGTGAGACCTTCTGGCTCTCTAGAACTCCCTGAAAGGAGGCTGGAGCCAGGTGGGGGTTGGTCTCTTCTCCCACATAACAAGCAACAGGATGAAACAGCCTCAAGTCATAGCAGGGAAGATTTAGATTGAACATTAGGAAAAAAATCTTCCCTAAAAGGGTTGTCAAGCCCTGGAACAGGCTGCCCAGGGCAGTGGTGGAGTCCCCTTTCCTGGAGGTATTTAAAAGCTGTGTAGATGTGGTGCTGACACACATGGTTTAGTGATGACCTGGCAGTACTGGGTTAATGGTTGAACATGATGATCCTAAAGGTCTCTTCCAGTCAAAACAATTCTATGAATCCATAAAACTGGCCCAACTGGCCATGCTTGCAGACACTGCCATTCCATCTAACTGCACAAAATGACAAATGGGCACAGATTTTGCAAGAGGCAGGAAGAAGCTCACCTCTGTGGACTCCCATTGCTCCCAATAAGCAGATGCATGATAATGCCATAAAAACATTCCCATTCCCAGTCTTAGTTTAAACAAACACTTCTGCTCTAAATAAATTATTCCCTTTTATTCCCCAGCTGTTTCTCTGATCCTCTCACTCTCAAAACTATTTTGATCACTATGGATGACCACCACACACTTGCAAAGTGTTGGTATTCTCTATGCAGGATGTCTCACAAGGAAACTTTGCTCTCATTTCTAAGCCCAGTTTGTTTGACCCTCTGCACCCAGCTCTAGTCAACCTTCCATAAACCCACACTTACTTCATCTCTGTAAAGAGGACTTGTATAATACATGATATCCATCAACCTTCCATAAACCCACACTTACTTCATCTCTGTAAAGAGGACTTGTATAATACATGATATCCATCGCGCTGCTGTTCAGCATATCCCTTAAACCTCGGACTTTATCTGGGGTAATGGAGTCCACAGTGTCTGAAAAAAAGAAAAGAAGAGGTTTGAGTTACATATGTAGGAGAATGATAAAATCCAAAAAAGGCACAGGGTGAGAACATGGCATGAAACTTCCGAGGACAACTTTACAGGCTGAGGGAACCGACTGTCCCCCTGTATGTGGCAGTAGCGAGGCTCCACTTCAAATGTTGGGTTCAATTTTGAGCCCCTCGCTCCAAGAAGAGCATTTTGCTGGCTGAAGTATGTCCAGAGAAGGACAACAAAGCTGATGAAGGATCTGGAGAACAGGTCTGGTTAGGAGTGGCTGAGGCAACTGGGTTTGTTTAGCCTTGAAAAGAGAAGGCTGAAGGGAGACCTCACTGCTTTCTGCAACTCCCTGAAAGGAGGTTGGAGCCAGGTGGGGGTGACAGATTTATAGAATACATCGGATTGGAAGGGACCCTGATAGGTCATTTTGTCCAACCTCCCCTGCAGTCAGCAGGGACACCTCCAACTAGATCAGGGCCAGGGCCATATCAAGTTTGATCTTGAATGTCCCCAGGGATGGGGCCTCAGCCACATCCCTGGGCAGCCTGTTCCAGTATTTTACCACCCCTGTTGTAAAGAACTTCCTCCTAATGTCCAACCTAGATCTACCCTGCTCCAGTTTCAAACCATTGCCCCTCATCCTATCACTACAAGCCCTTCTAAACAGTGCCTCCCCAGCCTTACTGCAGGTCCCCTTCAAATATTGAAATACAGCTATAAGGTCTCCCCAGAGCCTTCTCTTCTCCAGGCTGAACAGCTCCAACTCTTTCATCCTGTCTTAGTAGGAGAGGTGCTCCAGCCCTCTGATCATCTTGGTGGCCTCCTCTGCTCCAACAGGTCCATGTCTCTCTTGTGTGCAGGACCTCAGAACCAGATACAGTAGTCCAGAGCAGAGTGGTGGAATCACCCCTCTGACATGCTGGCTGTGCTTCTTTTCATCTTCTCCCTAGTATCAGGTGATACAAGAGGAAACAGCCTGAAATTGTGCCAGGGGAGTTTTAGTTGGATATTAGGAAAAATTTCTTTTGTGCAAAAGTGGTCAGGCATTGGAACAGGCTGCCCAGGGAGGTGCTCAATCAATGTGTGGCCATGGCATTTCAGGGCATGGCTTAATGGCCACGGTGGTATTGGGTTGACAGTTGGATTTGATCTTACAGATCTCCTCCACATGAAACAAATCTACGATTGTAGACTGGAACAACAAAAGAACCAAGTAAGTAATATACCTCCATCAAGGGTGAGTTTTGACCTCCATTCAACTGGGAGAAATTCAACATGCGTTGCAAGATTGGAAAAATATTTTTCTTCTATTTTTCGTGCAGTATCTCGCATCCTGTGAAAACGAGAAGAGAACAGGGTCCTGCAGAAACTGCTACTGGTGCCTCTGTCATATACAGCCACTGCACCCAGGAGCAGCATGGCTCACATTTCGACTCTTCAAGCGTGGCAATGCCTGCATACTAACACTGGGAATGACCTCGCCTCATGCTTTTGTTACGAAGTAATTCAGTTCTCAAATAACAAAGAATTTTGTGCATTACAGGCTCGAGAGAAAGCTTTAAAAACTTTAAATGTGTCAACACCATGGGCTTAACATAAACCACCTAAATTCAGCCAAAAGATACCTGTTAACTCTGTGGGGTTTGGGGTAGAATATGACTGAAAATTAAGAATTTTATCACCGCCTTGAAATTTTGAATCCAATGAAATCAACCATTTAGACCAGTATGGAAGGAAGATAGAATAGAATAGAATAGAATAGAATAGAATAGAATAGAATAGAATAGAATAGACCAGACCAGACCAGACCAGGTTGGAAGAGACCTTCGAGATCATTGAGTCCAACCTATCATCCAACACCACCTAATCAACTAAACCATGCAACCAAGCACCCTATCAAGTCTCCTCCTAAACACCTCTGGTGATGGTGACTCCACCACCTCCCCAAGCAGCCCATTCCAGTGGGCAAGTACTCTCTCTGTGTAGAATTTCTTCCTAACATCCAGTCTGAACCTCCCGGTGCAGCTTGGGACTGTGTCGTTTTAATCTGGTGCTGGTTGCCTAGGAGAAGAGACCAGCCCCCACCTGTCTACAACCTCCCTTCAGGTAGTTGTAGAGAGCAAGAAGGTCTCCCTGAGTCTCCTCTTCTCCAGGCTAATCAACCCCACCTCCCTCAGCCTCTCTTCACAGGGCTTGTGTTCCAAACCCCTCCCCAACTTTGTTGCCCTTCTCTGGACACGTTCCAGCAAATCAACATCTTTCCTGAACTGAGGGGCCCAGAACTGGACACAGTACTCGAGGTGTGGCCTAACCAGTGCAGTGTACAGGGGCAGAACGACCTCCCTGCTCCTGCTGGCCATGCTGTTCCCGATACAGGCCAGGATGCCCTTGGCAACTCCAGCAATCCCAGCTCCCTCAGCCTCTCCTCATCGGGCTTGTGTTCCAAACCGCTCACCAACTTTGTTGCCCTAATTGGGTGCTTTTTAAGTACAAAGAAAACTACTAGAAATATTGCTTGAAAAGTCAGAATTTAATTTCACATATCAAAGTGGAAGGCTTGAGACCTCTGAGAGTGACGTCCCCGGAGCTGTTCAGGAAACCTGTAGACGTAACGCTTCAGGGCATGGCTTAATGCCCACAGTGCTTGTAGGTTGCTGGTTTGACTCTGTGATCTTAGAAGTCTTTTCCAACCAAAACAATGCTATGAAATAGGAGCATTTACTAGCATTTTAACCTGCAGTAGCAGAAGGAATGGCTGACTCTCCTTTTAAAAGGCTTTTTGTTTTTAAAGCATACCTGAATGTCAACCTGTTTGAAAAGATGTGAGAAACTTTGAAGTACCTCAGAAAGAATGGTCAGGCATTAGAATAGGTAGTCCAGGGATGTGGTGGTGTCACTGTCCCTAGAGGTGTTCAAGAAAGGTGTGGACATGGCGGTATTAGGTTGATGGCTGGACTGGATGATCCTAGAGGTCTTTTCCAATCAAAACAATTCTATGATTCTACAATAAATAAAGTACTTCTGACCCTCTCTGTTGTTTAGGAGGAGAAAGGGAACCATGGTGTATAATACTCTTTTTAGAACACTACTTTGCTGGTGGTGTGTGAAAGCCTAGTCAGCAAAAAGTGAAAATCACCATGAATTGTACTATTAGCAAAACATGCATGTGTTCTACCACAATCAGCCAGTGACCAAACTGAGAAAGCATTCCACTTCCCTTCCTTTCTATGACTCTTGGCTCCCAACGACATTGCTGTGTTTGAAGATGGGCATAACTAAATCTGACCAAAGGGCAGCTGTGCTGGGTTTCCAGCAGCTGTTGCCCAGTTCCAACCACTATTTCTGAGGCAAAGCCCAGAGTTTCAACATGGTTGTTTTTATTCCTTCTTCTTTTCAAAGCAAACTCCTTTTACTGATTGCTATGACCAAAGGCATGATGACATTAATCTCCCATCTGTACTTCCACCAGTCCAAATGCGGTTTAGTGAGCTTAGCCCCCTCGCTGAGACACTTTCCTTAAACACATCAATGCTCTTCTGGTCTCCTTCAGTAGAAATGAGACAGTTTAACTTAAATCACTATCAACACCTAAGACAGTAATCACTTAAGCTGCTCCATTTGATGAGCACTTTCTGCACCAACGCAACATCAACCATACACAGAGATCCCATACAGACAACTCTGCCAAGCCTGAGTTTCATCCCCCTTTTGAACAAAGGCAGCAGGACACAGCAGGGAGCTGCAAGATGAAGTCAGGAGCTGCCCAAATCTCCTCTGGACCTGACAATACAGATAAAAAGGAAGGGGTATTGACAAAATTTCTTCTTCATCTCCTGCTGTAGCTGTCATCCTGCCTAGATGCTAGTGGGATTTAGGCTGTGCAGAAGAGCCAAAGGCAGAGGTGTCTGGTGGAACACAGATGAATTTCAAACATCAGTGGCAGCTCCTGAGGGCTGCAGAGAGATTTCATGGTGGCTTTGGGCAAAATGCCTTCTATGTTTTCACTTCACTGCACAGTGAAAGAACACCTCTCTAAGGAAGGGGTATAAAAGGCAATGTCCTGCAAAAACATTTTCTGCAAGGATACTGAATTTTTCATCTTCATCATGTTGTTTGTTTCATCAGGAAAAGGGAAAGCCCATCATGGTACTAAAGAAGCAGATCACAGGATGTTATAGGTTGCAAGGGACCTCTGGAGATCATCTAGTCCAACAACAGGCCAAAGTTTTGAAGGAGGCAATCAAAACACTTTTCCACAGGTGTCATCTGCTTTTTGATGGGGCAAGGGAAAAAAAAAAAAATAGAGGAGGAGCATGCTTTACACCCTCTGGCCTGACCAAATAGCTAAGAAACACAACTGCTCAGCAGCTCTATTTTTAAAGGCTGGTTTGATTGCACTCCTAATCTCCCAGTCTCTAGTACAAGATGACCAAGGCTTAAGTAAAGCAGAATGCCCTGCCCATGATGAGGAAAAAGACAATTCAGCAAGAGGATCTGCTTGAATTGAGGTTGACTTAAGGCCTGAGCTGACCTAGCTTTGCAAAACACAAAATCACCCTCACCACCCCCACCCCACACAACACATCTACTAAGGCCATTTTTTGGAGTGCCCAACTTTGAAATTATCAACAATGTAAAAAAAAAAAATAAATAAAAAAAAAAAAAAATCAGCAAATACATGACTATGCCTGAAGTCCCCAGTCAACCAAAACAGGCTGTCTGACCCAAATCAGAAGATTACTAGCACAAGTAATTGCAGGGACCGCAATTTGCAACAAACCTTGCTTGGAAATGTAAACAATTCTTTGGTACTGCCAAGTCAGCTTGACTTTCTCTGCATGGAGGAGGATGGTGGCCAGCTCAGAGGAATTCAAAACAGTTAAATTTAGCAGGAAAGCACCCAAGCAGCAATCTAAAGCTCCCAGGCTAAAAACCAGTAAAAGCATAAAAATGTTGTATGAATAAAGCACAGGATTCTACCCAGGAGCTACTAGTATAAATGAAGGAACCAGTAAATAACCTGGTCCTAATAGTGCAGGGAAAAAACATCCAAAGTATTTACACATCAGTAAACATTATGAAGAAGTAGCCATTAGAGGTTTTGACATGCCTATCTTCAAATATGACAGCTACAGGGTTTCTTCTTCAAAATGGTCCAGGTCTCACTAAAGCTATTCATAGGCAATTTGACTTCCCCCCACCCCCTTCACTAAAAGTCTCCTTTCTAAAGCTGGATAGATGAGTTTGGGAAAAAACACTGCATCTTTGGGAAAAGCTTGAAGACTTTCCTCCTAAAATCTATGCCAGCTTTGTTTCCTTATGCAAAATACTGTGAAATGCAAAACCTAATTTTACCCAGATCCGGAGGGTTCTCCCTGACATCAACTGAGGTTGTCCAAATAATGCCCAGCCTTGGGCAGAATAGTCCCAAACTTGGCTAGAATGGGTTATGGACAAACATTCAAAAGCCCTTGGGTACATTAGAAAACCAAACCTCAATGCTGTGTGAGTCTTCCCTGTGCATGGCAAAATCTATTCTGGCAGAAATGCACAAGAACTCTGTTTCAACAAATTTGGTTTATTGTCCTGGTTTAAGAGAACAGAACAGAACTAATTCTGTTCAGTGATTTGACTTTTCAGCTCGGTCTCTGCTAAGTAAGTACAGTTTCTGAAGTTCACAGCATGTTTTCACAGACATTGGTTGTTTCTCTCAGTGCTAATAGTATAGAATAAACCAGGTTGGAAGAGACCTTCGAGATCATGCTGACATTTACAGTGACTGCCAAGGACTGGTGTGCAGAACAAGGTCACTGCTAAATCCTGTGTGCTGTATTGGAGGTGGAGAGTAAAAGGCTGCACCTGCAGGGAATGGCAGACAGTTCAGGTGACCCTAAACTGATCAACAAGGGATTCCATTCCATATGCATATTTGGTATAAAGCAGAGGGATCACCAGGGTCAAGTCTCTTTTTCACTCTTCTTTCAACAGCCAGCATCCAAGCATCTGCCTTTGATCTCTGTCCATGAGTTCCTGAAAGCAATTCCAGAATCTGGTTCCCATCTGCTGCTGAGTTCAGTCTGGCACTTCCCCACTACCTCCCCACAGTATCAGCGGTGACAGTGACTAATTGCCATCAGGGGGCCATGTTTGATACTGGTTTGCATGTTTTTGTATGCAGTTCATTTCCATTGAAGCTGATTCAGTTTTCCAACCCATCAGTTTCTCTC
The DNA here is from genome assembly GCA_033816785.1 of Picus viridis. NCBI lineage: Eukaryota > Metazoa > Chordata > Aves > Piciformes > Picidae > Picus > Picus viridis. The sequence goes on along the minus strand of CM066585.1, from coordinate 33,755,618 downwards.
CCTTATTCCCTTTCTCTTCCCTTTGGGAAAGAAGAGGGGTTCATGGAAAGCATCTGTCACTGGTTTAGAATCCTAGAATCAACAAGGTTGGAAAAGACCTCAAAGATCATCAAGCCCAACCTGTCACCCAAGACCTCATGACTACTAAACCATGGCTCCAAGTGCCACATCTAATCCCCTCTTGAGCACCTCCAGGGATGGTGACTCCACCACCTCCCCAGGCAGCCCATTCCAATGGCTAACAACTCTCTCTGTGAAGAGCTTTCTTCTCACCTCAAGCCTAAACTTCCCCTGGCACAGCTTGAGACTGTGTCCTCTTGTTCTGGTGCTGGTTGCCTGGGAGAAGAGACCAACCCCCTCCTGGCTACAACCACCCTGCAGGTAGTTGCAGAGAGCAATAAGGTCTCCCCTGAGCCTCCTCTTCTCCAGGTTAAACAATCCCAGCTCCTTCAGCAAGGCCAGCCCAGCCCTAACCCCTGACATTGATACTACAAATTCTGAAGAAAATTGTGGTGTCATTGCCAAGCGCTGTGGCTGTGCTCACACACAAAATCCCAGCAGGTATACCTGCCATACACATCCTCATCTGTCCTGATATAAAGGTGTTTGGTTCTTTCCTCTGTTTTCTTTAAAATAAATATTTTGAGCTATTTTATTAGCTAGCAAGCCCTTCCACTTATTTGCTAAGCAACACCAACTGAAGCAATAAATATCCACCTAAAGAGGCAGAGAATTGTTCTCCTTTCTAATAGAAATGAAAGCTGGAATATCGACCCCAGAGAAACAATTACTTACACCTTTACATTGAAAAATGCTGTAACAACTAAAACAACTAAGAAAAAGAATGAACACTTCAGGTGCAGATACACTGCATACCTTTGAAAGCATTTTGACACACTGCTGTTTTCCATGCAAGAAGTTAAGGCCTGAAAATAGATACTTTGAGACTCCCCATAAATAAGATGTGCTTGGCTGCCTTTCTCTGATTAAAATAAATAATAAACTCCTATTTTCACAAGCATATTCCAGAGGCATATTAACATATTTATGATCCTTGCTGGTTTATGCTACAAAATTTACTCTTGTGGAACATTCACAAATACTACATTAAAAAGTGGAGAGCTATGAACAAGTTCACTTCAGCTAGTTCACCAGTTTTGTAAAATGACCTTGACAGCTGGGAACAGAACAAAATGCCTGGAGGCTGGAAGATGTTACTCATTTTATTCCCAAGTCAGCTTTGCAGGCTCTCCTCAGTTAGATGATAAACAGCCAAGAAAAAGGGAATGGTTTAGAATTTTAAAAACCATAACACCAGCCAACTTCTTACTCTGAACTCTTGGTTTCAGAGATAGGCAATCGAGATGTCCCCATAAAAAAACCCCACAAACCTAAACTCTGGCTACTGCCTGCAAAACTGTGTGGATCCACTGCTGGACTTCGGTTGCACAGAGTAAATTATACTCTAAAGCACTTTCAACTGCTTCTCAACACTCTGATGTTCACAGAATGGTAGGAAGTGGAAGGCACCTCTGGAGGTCATCTAGTCCAACCTCCTCCTGCTAAAGCAGATCACTTACAACAGGATGCCCAGCATTGCAATGTCCAGGTGGGTTTGGAATCTCTCCAGAGGAGGAGATGTCACAGTCTCTTTGGGCAGCCTGCTCCAGGGCTCCAGCACCCTCACAGAAAAGATGTTTCTCCTTATATTCTGATGGAACCTCCTGGGCTTCACTTTGTGCCTATTTCTCCTTGTCCTGTCACTGGGCACCATGGAGTAGAGTGTGGCCCCATTCTCTTGATTCCCACCCTTTAGATCAATACAAGGTCACTGAAGAGATCTCCTCTCAGGCTGCTCTTCTCCAGGCTAAACAGCCCCAGGTCTCTCAGCCTTTCCTCCTCACAAAGATTCTTCAGTCCCCTTGGCATCTTTGTAGCCTCCACTGGACTCTCTGCCCATTAGTCCCCTGTCTCTCAAATGGAGCACAGCATTCACTGCATCTTTGAGGAAATAATAACAGGACTTGGTAAGGAAACTCAGGGCTGGCTTCAGCTAGATTGGTCAAAATGAGAATAGTGGGTATAAGTAATTGTAGAAATGGAGATCTGCTGAAACCAGAGGAAATGAAAGGGAGGCTGTTTTCAAAAGCATAGATGCATTGCAGAAATGCAAACTCAAGTCTTACTCCAGCATATTTCAATGAGTCTCATCTAGTTCCAACCTCCCTGCCACGGGCAAGGACACCTTCCACCAGAGCCAGACTAGACCTGACCCATTAAGACCTCTGCTCTAGGACACACACAGACTCATTTTACTTCAGAAGAAAGATGGAACTTGTAGCATGTAGACAAAATAAGCATGATTAATTTACACTACATCCTTCTCAAGAATAACAGGACTGTGCATGATCAAAGAACTCAAGCTGCTTGGTTAAGTGGATTATGGAATCCCTGAGACAAGCTTGAAGAGATTCAGGTGCTCCAAGCGTGACTCCTTCCTTGGCGCTGCCTTCTGAACAGCAGGCAAGCTTGTTGGATGGGGCTTGCATCAATCTGGTCTAGTAGAAGGTGTCCCTGCCCATGGTAGGGGGGCAGTTAAAACTAGATGACCTCTGAAGGTCACTTCCAATCCAACCATTCTGTGACTGAGGTAGATGTTGTCTTCCTTACATCTACTCTAAGTCTCCCTTCCTTTAGTTTAAAACCACCACTCCTTGTCCTGTCACAAGAGGCTCTGCAAAAAAGTCTGTCCCCAGCTTTCTCATAGGACCCTTTAAATACTGCTGCTAGGTCTATGCAGAGCCTTCTCTTGTCCAGGCTTAGCAACTCCAACTCTCTCAATCTGTCCTCATAGCACAGGACACCTCTTGTTAAAAGGCCTCCTTCAAGTACTGAAGGCTGCAATAAGGCTCCTCCTGAGCCCTCTCTTAGATGTTTAGGAAATCTAAATCCTAAAGAGGCTGTTACAGCTTCTGTCTAATCTGCAGTCCTGTGTTAGGTAATTAATAAACAGACAGCTCTTATGGAAGTACTGAATGCCCTAACCATCACCTTTTACCTCCTGGGTTGAACTTTTCACTTAGCTTGCAAGACAAGCTCAAGTTGAAACCTGTAAGTCAGTTTTTACCCCTTGGATACTTCATTTCAGAAGAACATGCTGTTATTACTAGCACCAAAGGAATGTGCTGCCCAGAGAGGTGGTGGAGTCACCATCCCTGGAAGTGTTTAAAAAGAGAATGGATGAGGCACTTAGTGCCATGGTGTCTCTGTCCAGTTCTGGGTCACACAGGTTACGAAAGATGTTGAGTTGCTTGACCATGTCCAGAGAAGGGCAATAAAGCAGGGGAGGGGTTTGGATCACGAGCCCTATGAGGAGAAGCTGAGGGAGGTGGGGTTGCTTAGCCTGGAGAAGAGGAGGCTCAGAGGAGACCTTATTGCTGTTTACAACTACCTGAAGGGAGGTTGTAGACAGCTGGGGGTTGGTCTCTTCTCCCAGGCAACCAGCACCAGAAGAAGAGGACACAGGCTCAAGCTGCACCAGGGGAGGTTTAGCCTGGATGTTAGGAACAGATTCTTCACAGAAAGAGTGACTGGCCATTGGAATGGGCTGCCCGGGGGAGGTGGTGGAGTCACCATCACTGGAGGTGCTTAAGAAGAGACTGGATGGGCCACTTAGTGCCATGGTTTTGTTGATTAGATGGTATTGGGTAATAGGTTGGACTTGATGATCTCAAAGGTCTTTTCCAACCTGGTTAATTCTGTATTCTATGACCAAGGAATGGAAACCAGGCACATAATACATATGCAATGTAAGCAGTTAGATGGAAATAAGCAAAAAAATTAAAAATATAAGCAAAACTACCAAAGATCTGAAAAATTAAAAATTACTGACAAAAAGATCACACAAAATTTTGTTTTCAGATTCCAGAAGCACACATTTATTGCACTGAAAGGCCTCTGAGAGCCTCTGAACTTCATGGGGGCTTGTGTACCACTGGAAATCTACCAAAACAGCTATTCTGAAGTAATTATTATAATGATATTCCACAACTAAAATACTTTCTAATGGGATTTGCAATAAACCTGTAATTGGTGATCATGGAATGCCAAGATGATGTCAGCTGTTCAGACATCAATTTTTGTGCTACGAGCAGCAGTGCAGGCAAATACAAATTTTGAATCAAAACAGGAGTTCATGGGTAGACAGAGAACAGTTTAGGGTAAGAGCAGCCAAAACCTGTCACAACATTACAGCTACTATGGAAATACAATGAACAGTTGCTTTTGATTTTCCAGCACTGGAACTAATGAAATTTAGAGGGTCAGTCTAAAAGTCTGACCTTCATCTAAGTAAAACAACAGGGTTATTTCTAAAGCAGGTTGGAAACGTGGATAGCAACATCCCTAAACTCTATTTAGTATGGGGCAGAACACTCCTTCCCTCCTACTCTAGAAGCATAAATTCAACTAAATCAGAGATTAAGCTTCAGTGAAAAACTATTTCAAGTAACAGGAGAGTGTGTTTAGTAAAATAAAAGAATATTCCAAAACAATTTTAGGTCAGCACTGTACCTTTTCTAAGAGCTGGCAATGCCAGCATACTGCACCTGATGGCAAAGAAACCTCCTCCAGCTATGGACGTGCTGCAATAATATCTGAGTTTATATTACACAGAAACACAAAAAGTCATGGAACCACAGCATGTTCTGAGTTGGAAGGGACCTTTCAAAGTCATCTAGTTCAACCTCCCTACAAGCCAGCAGGGACATCTGCAACTAGAACAGCTTGCTCGCAGCCCCATACACCTTGACTTGGAAAGTTCCAAGGATGGGGCACCAACCACCTCCCTGGGCAATCTGGGCCAGTGCTGCACCACTCTCAACATCAAATAGTTCTTTCTCCTCTCTAGTCTGAATCTCCCTTTTGCAGTTTAAACCATCACCCATTGTCCTGTCACAACAGGACCTGCTCAAAAGTCTTTCCCCAGCTTTCTTATCAAAGCTTTTAAGTACCGAAAGGCTACCTGAAGGTCTCACTGGAGCCTTCTCTCCAGGCTGAACAACTCCAACTCTCTCAGCCTGGCCTCACAGCAGAGGGCTTCCAGCCATCCCATCATTGCTGTGGCCTCCTCTGGCCCTGCTCCAAGAGGTCCACATCTCTCCTGTGCTGAGGACTCCAGAGCTGGCCCCAGCACTGTGGGTAGGGTCTCAGCAGAGCAAAGGGGCAGAATCCCCTCCCTCCACCTGCTGCCCATGCTGCTGGGGATCAGCCCAGGACGTAGCTGGGTCTGGGCCGTGAGCACACAGTTTCAGCTCGTGTTCAGCTTTTCACTCACCAGTACCCCCAAGTCCTTCTCCTCAGAACTACTCTCCAGCCCTTCATCACCCAGCCTGTGTTGATACCAGAGGCAGTCCCAACCCAACTGCAGGCTTCACACTTGGCTTTGTTGAACCTCATGAGGTTCACACAGGCCCTATTCTCAAGCCTGTCTTAAATCCCTCTGGATTTAAGAGGAGGATACCCTGTCTTTAAGGGATTAAATAACCCCCAACCCATGCTACCCAAGTGGCTCACACCATGTTATCCATTTCCACCACCACATCTGCTCATGTTAGGTCAGCTGAATCACGACTCCAGCCTGGCGGATGCACAGTCCCTTCCCAGATGAGTTCTGCACTTAATATCAACACTGACAGGAACAGCTTGCTGTACCAGCTGCTGTGCTACATTTAGATAATAAATGTGTTTAACTACACTGTGAAGAAACAAAATCATGGCACATCTACCAAAGATCTGTGCAGTCAAGCATCGATAAGATGCATCTTTTCTATTTACTTACTTACAGGACACTGTGCAACCACAGCATCTAACCACATTAATAATTAGAGTGAACTCCCATTCCTTAATGAAATTTGTGCATATAATGTTAAATTACCCTGGAAGAAGAGTTCTGTTTTTACCTCTGTAACCAAGACAATCTGTCTAATGATGCAGATGCATCCACGTGAACTGCATCCATTTCTTCTCAAGGTGGTAACCTGAGTACAGAGCACATCAAATGCTGCGGCAACAGAACACAAGGAAATGGCCTCCAGCTGCACCATGGGAGGTTTAAGTTGGGTACTTAGAAAAATATCTTCAAAGAAAGGGTTTTCAAGCCTTGGAATAGGCTGTCCAGGGCAGTTGTGGAGTCACCATCCATGAAGGGATTTGAAAGCTGTGTAGATGTGGTGCTGAGGGGCATAGTTTAGTGGTGACATGGCAGTGCTGGGTTAATGGTTGGTTGGACTCAATGAATTCAAAGGTCTCTTACAGTCAAAACAGTTCTATGACTATGTTACAGATTTAGCATGGCTGAAACCACAGGTTTGCTGCTAAAAAATTTGCACTTAAATGGACAAAACCCAAAACCAACCAAACACACACAACAAAACCCTGAAGTCTCTTTGCCTTGTCTTCCAAGTGCAAATGGTCAAAAAGTATTTCTCTTCGCCCATCTTATCTTTCACAAGGCACCACCTGATTCCCTGTGTCCCTATTGCAAAACCATGTTTAAAAAATGAATTAAAATGCACACATCTACTGTGGATGAAAGTGCTAACAGAAAGCACTAGCATGGCTAGTGTGAGCTGCCATTGTGCTGCCCTGACAGACACTGCTTCTAAAATCTCTTCCTAGAACATATGGGATGTTCCTCACTGATAAGTTTCAAGCAAGAAAAAAAAAAAAAGAAAAGAGAGATTTCAATCTAAACCAATGCTTTCATTTGCAGATTTTGTACAGAATACACAATTTATGCCAATAATTAGCATTTGAAAAGGCTATGCAACACTGTCTGATATTTCATGAGGCTATGAGTGAGATTTACTGAAGCACAAAATGTCTTGTTTCCCTTTTAGATAAAAGATCTCACATATTGGGCTGTCAACTGAAGCAGGACTTCTAGAATAAAACTGCTTATACATTGTGTCCTGAGCTGTTAATTTGTCCATATGACCCCTGTTATGTGGGTTCAGTTGAAGACGGGCTAAGGAGAAACAAAAAACCAGAATCATAGAGTGGTAAGGGATGGAAGGGACCCCTGGAGATCAAGTCCAACCTCCCTGCCAAAGCAGGATCACCTAGGGCAGGTCACACAGGAATGCATCCAGATGGGTCTTGAAAGTTTCTAGAGAAAGGTACTCCACAGTCTCTCTGGGCAGTGTGCGCCACGGCTCCAGCACTCTCACAGTAAAGAAGTTTTTCCCTTATGTGAAGGTGAAACTTCCCGTGTTTCAGTTTGTATCCACTGCCCCTTGTCCTATCACAGGACACCACTGAGAAGAGACTGGCTCCTTCTTGACACCCACCTTTCAGATATTTGTAAGTATTAAGGTCTCCACTCAGTCTTCTCTTTTCCAAACTCAACAGCCCCAGGTCTCTCAGCCTTTCCTCATCAGACAGATGTTCCAGTCCCTTGACCACTCTTGTAACCTCTGTTGGACACACTCTAGCAGCTCCTGGTCCCTCTTGAACTGAGCAGTCCAGAACTGGACACAATACTCCAGATATGCTCTCACCAGGGCAGAGTAGAGAGAGGAGGAAAACCTCCCTTGACCTGCTGGACGCAGTTCTTAATGCACCCGAGGATAACACTGCCTTTCTTGGCCACAAGGGCACATCGTTGTACCATGGATAACTTACTGTTCACCAGGACTCCAAGGTCCTTCTCCATCTCCTCAGAGATAAGAATAAATGTATGGAGCAGCCAGAAGTCGTCAAGAACTAATGAGCAGGCCAGGCATACACTGCACATTTGATCTTTCCACCAGGAGCAGGGGGAAAAGCAAGCCAGTGAGATTTAGAACAGATTTTCATTGCTCTGTAAAAGGGACTGCTCTGCAAGCTACATACACAGCTTTGATGGGTCTCTTCCAATGTGCCCACATATGCCTGTGTCTGGGTTCATATCCCCAAACAACACCCCGGTCAAGTTCAGCTGTTCCAGATCTGCAGTGCTGATGGCCTAGGCCCCTCAGAAAACCTTAATAATTCTAAGGTGGAAGTTTTATTTCTCATCACTGTTAAATCAGAAACTTGTATTCAAGGTATTTGCATCCCCAGTAATTGCATCCTATAAAAATGTCACTTTTTACATTTAGTGATAAATTCATCTTTTTATCTTTTTCTCTTTGGTTTTGATTGCTTGCTCGCTCTTAAACACCATGAAGAAAGGAGCAATGAAGTGACAGAACAAGGGGCTCAGGGAGTAACAGATTGTGCTTTGAGATGACAAATGACACACTGGTGAAATCTAGAGGTCTGCTCTACCACTCCAGAGGACACTGGAGCGAACAATGAGCTGAAGAAGCACAAGAGGCTGCTGACATGATGGCACACACTACAGCAGCACTGACCTATGTTGTTATTCTGGGTTTAAAGGGAGGTTCACAAAGCTCTTAACCATGAAATCAGCAATACCAGCTCTACACATGCTTTCACAGGAGTCACTGGCAGGTCCTCTGTCAGCTTTGATAGAGCGTGGAACTATTTGGGACACAGGCATGAAACCATCTGCACAATATGGATGTGCAGTTAACACTTTAGCTCCTCTTTCAGCTAGTGAAGGATTCCTTAACCCAGCATTCCCTGCACAACACTGTTGTCATGATTTGACAATTTCTTCTAATATTCAAAAATCTTTTCATGTTCAGCATTCTCAATAACTCAAGAGTTTCTCTTCCCATTCACCAGCACCCAAAATGGCCTTCTGAGTCAGCTCATATGTCAAATCAAAAGCCATTAGCAAACCAGTCTTCACAATAGTCATTCAATTAAAAGATTTGGTGAGCTTTCAATCACATTTTACTGTTCAACTGCTATCTATGCACAAAACTCCACGAGCAGTCCCACACCAATAGCTTCCAAATGCATGAAGTAAGTGTCCTTTTAGCAATGCCAACATTCCTAACTTAAAGGGGGCTTATAAGAAAGATAGGTACAATCTTTTGAGCAGGGCTTGTTGCAACAGGACAAGGGGTGATGGGTTTAAACTAAAAGAGAGATTCAGACTAGAAAGAAGGAAGAAATTTTTGATGCTGAGGATGATGAAACACTGCTGCAGGTTGCCCAGAAAGGTGGTAGATAGAACAGAATTAACCAGAATGCCCCATCCCTGGAACCACTCCAGGCCAGATTGTTTGGGGCTCGGAGCAATCTGCTCTAGATAGCAGACTGCAAGGGGTTGGACTAGAAAACCTTTAAAGATCCCTTCCCACCCAAACCAATCTATGATTCCTGCTGAGTCCCCGCTTCCCCTCTTTTACCAGTATGCACTTGTCCACTGTTCTGGCAACTAGCAGGAACAAGGTTTCCCTTGATTTTGACCAAATGAGAAATATCTTTCCTGCACAAAACGATTGACCAGAGCTGCTGGAAATTCACAGGCCAGTCTCCTAGAAGACTCAAGTGCTGGTCATGAAAACAGTGTACCTTTGGTTTTCCTGCATTTCTGGCTTGCAGCTGCTCCCACTAAGTACACACATTCAAATTACCACAGAAAGTAGCATATCCACAATATTAAGACTAATGACTCAGGGCAAGAGGAGGAAAAGGAAACAGGGAAAGATACAGCTTAAAGCAAGAAGTCTGATTATCATTTAGAATAATCAGCCTTAGATTCAGGCTAGAGTTGGTACTGTAAATATTACAGATCACTCACATAGCTGTATTTTTGATGATCCTTCCTTGGTCCATTTTCTGCCCAATACCATGCACAACAAACACAATGTGACTAGTTTGTGGTGGCTTGTCCTCTAACGTAGCTTCTTCTACATAGCCTCTATGTAGCCTTGTCCCACTACTTGAAGCTGTAGAAAAAAAACACCATCAACCTAGATGAGTTACATTCTACGAAGAGCAATGGTCTTATATGCTGACAGAAGCTTAATTTTGCTCACACCAACACATTATTCTGAAAAGAAGATTATACATAAGGAATAAGATGTATTTTGGAATAGCTGCAATTTTAACCTCTTGAGGGATTTCAGTGAGTAGGAAATACTAATTGTATGGATTCATTACCAGGCCTTTTCCACTGCAAAGATAATTGCAGAAATGTTTTGGAAACCACATTTTGCATAGCTGTGTGCTTTTACAACACAATACTCTTCCTCTGTAGGTCTCAGTCATTAAACTTCCTTATATACCCACCTTACTCCCACAGCATAGAAATACCACAGAAATGTCTGGCCACCCACTGTCACCCTTTCTCTGTCCCAATTAAGAAAGCTTTACAGTTTTGATGGGGAAAACCTCTGTTTGACTTCAAGCTGATCCAATTTCACATTCTTCTGTTCAGTGGCCAAATCAATAATCAATTAACCAGGGCAAATCTGGGTGCTCTCTGAGATGCTTGAGAAACCCACACAGTGTGTCTCCACTCCCCTCTAGTGACAGACCCCTACAGAGGACCACAGCCACACTGAGTCCTGAAACCCCTTCAGAGGGTCATGTACAAGGCAGCAGCACGGTTCCTCACCACAAAAAATGGGAAACAGCCAACCTGTTTCGTTTTAAAAGAGAAGGAAAACACTACAAAACCCTGAAGGGCAGATTTTTTATACAGGATAGGTTTTGCCTACCAAATGGAATTCTACTTGAGATTTCCCCCTCTGCCAAAATTGTTTAGGACAGGTATTATTTATTGCACAGTAGCCAAATAATATTCTGGATACAGAACATTTACTTTCTTCTGGAGCTGAAGCACTGAACTGTATTAATTTGGGGCAAACAGTAATCAAGTATCCACCCCAGAGCCCTGTGGGGTAAAGGGACATTAATTACAGGACAGAGGTATGGAGTTTAAAGCCAAACTTATTACCTGACCTTGCCTCTTCAGAGACCAAGGAACAAACTAGATGTGTATGTTCTTGGTTTTGTGGTTGTGCAGGAGCACAAGGCCAGAGAGGACAAGTTCCAGCTTTCCAGGTTGGCAATAAATTGCCTTTTGGTTGATAGAGACCATCCTCTCTTCCAACCATCCCAGCCTTGCTGGCTCTATGACTGCTAGTTTTGAGCTAAACCAAGCCTGGATTCCTACTGAAAACAATTCCTGCCTAATTTTTTCATTCCTCCTCTCAGTTAGTATGTTTAATAAACAGAAAAAAAGGCAAGAGATGGTGAAAGGCGAAGGAGCGATAGTGTATTTGAGGAATCCATCACAGCATGCAAGCACACACTGGTGAAGTTAAGGCTGCAAAAGGAACTGTAATTCTCTTACTCTGTGACACTCTGACACTGTAATAGTTTCATGTCATTGTAATGCTGAGTGCTGCATCCAAAATAATAATATGCAATAAAATAAACTCACAACCCACTCACATCTAGTTATGATTACGTACAACCACCTAAAGACCCTAATCTACTCGTCTGTAAAAACTGCCATAGTTATTCACAATATTTTTTACAAACTCTGAGAAATATTACCTTTGGAAAACCCCAACTTTTGTGTAACAGTTCTTGCAATTTTAGATGTTGTTGCATCACTGTAAAGATACACTTCATCCACACTGTGCCAGTCCACATGGTTGCGACTCAACTTCAGACTATGAATAGCTGCAGCAAAAAGAAACAACATTTAATTCAGATGGGTAAGATTAAAACAAACAAACAAACAAAACCTCTTCAAATAGAGACAGAAGGATAATTCATATACAGGTCAAAAGCTAAAGCTCCATTATACCTAAATCTGTATTATTTCTTACCTTGGAAAGTTTTTTACATTTAGGATTAATCTGCCCAGCACAAGCAGCAGTTTGGAGACCACTTCTGAGGACGTTTCACATCATTCTCCTCCCACCCTTATTTTGGGATGGCAGGTATCCAAAATATTCCCTTAGCTGAAGACAAAACCTAAGTGGAGGCAGGGCAAAGCATCCTGAACTACTGCAGGTTGGTGGGATGACTGAGGGCTGCCCCACGGACTCTCAGCACTAGAAAAAGACGTTTCACTCCTATCTTCTCTCTCCTGGCTCTGTACAGTGAGATCCTTGGTTTTGACTGCACTCTGCAGTGACCCAGAGGTGTTCAATGACTCCATTACTCGAAGGCTCCGTTACATTTCTTTCCTTTCAGAAATATCTAGGAGCTGGAAATGTGGTTGAATGAGCAAGCCTGTGAATGAGTAATTTCTGGCACAGAACAGAATCTAGCTCTTTCAAAAGCCACTAAGAGGCCCAGTGTTTTTTGTGCAGTTATTGTGTTTTCCAGATTCGGAACTGATTGAGCGCTGGGACCAACCTCATGACATACACTGCCTGATTGTCAGGATTAAGCCCAGCAGGCATGTTACAATGCAGATCCAAATGTCTCATCTAAAGCTTGGAGCTTGCATGAGCAAAGCAGTACCACAGCTGTATTAGCAGTAATTTGGATTTCACCTTGAGTTTGGAAATCTGCTTCATAGGTCTCATCTAACATGGGATACATAGCATTTGGAAAGCTGACAACATCAATAACCCTGTGACAAAAGAAGAAGTGTTATTTAACTGTCATCAGCCTTGCTAAAAAGTTCAAACACCCAGGGAGGTTGCTTTGGGTTTGTTGGTGTGTTGTTTTGGGTTTTTTTTGCCATAACAAGCAGAGCTCTAACCTGCCTCCTACCTGAAACCACTGAAATGATTTTTTTTTTTTCCTCTTCTAAAAGCATTCTGAGAAAGCTTGGGCCATCATGATTTCATGTTTTAAATGTGCTACAGCACAAACCAACCACATGTTGTGACCTTTCTCCCATAGCATGTTTGGTTTCTTTGCCAAGGTCTGACCTAGTCTGAAGAAAAACCTAAATGAAGTCTGTAAGAAGCAAGGGGATTAGAAAAGGATTACCCCTTCAAAAAACAAAATAACATGAACTCTATTGCTGTTTTACACTGACAGAGCAAGAACAGGAAAGGAAGAAGCCTGGCTTTGAAGAGCAGACATCAATCAGCTGGAGGGAATGACTGACCAGAGCAAGAAGCAGTCAATGAACATGCTTTCATAAACACCTCTGCAGGCAGAGAGATGGGCCCAGGTCCAAAAATCTCTGTTTAGAACTGGAGAAAGAAAGGAAAGGAAATTCCCAGCAAGCTTCCTCTTTCAGACTGACAGACAGTGCAACAGAGACTGATGTCCTGAGATAGGCACACAGTCTAGTGGCAAAGGCATGACACTGCCTTGCAGATGCCTCTGCAATGTCTTCCATCCTCAACTCCATGACAAACAGACTTGTTATGCATTGTTTAGCAGGTCCTTAAAAGCTGTTGTGCTAGAATTCCTCTCTGAATATGTTCCTGGGGAAGCTGAGAGAAAAGAGCTTGAAGCTTGCTACCTTGGGACTTTGTGCTCAAGGTCCAAAGCATGCAGAGGCAGAGAGGCCCATGGCTGAGTCCCTTGCTACTACAGAAGAAAAGCAGTTTGGAAAGGAGCAACCTGAAACTCTCTCTGGACTCAAGTACATGAAAGAATATACAGAGAGAAGTAGGTTTTCCTTACCCTGCATGAATTACTCTTATTAGGGAAGAACAATTTCTAATTCTTACTCTTATGGTGTTCCTCAAACACACGTATGTTGAAAGACACATCAGAATGAAATACAACACATGCAAGCACTGAGGAACTGCAGATGAAATAACCAATGTCATTTCTCTGCATATTTACCAATGCTTTCAAAAGGGAACCTGAAGAATTCAGTCTACTGTTAACACAAGCACCACACAAAACAACCAGAAACCTGAAGTAGGAACATACTTCCCTGTCTCTTAACAACAGTGACTTACTTCTCCGAGTTGTATTGTTAATATATACAGAATGGTAGGGGTTGCCAGTGACATCTGGATGTACTGATTTCAAGCTCAGATTGTTTTACAGGCCTTGGACTACACAATTTTCCTTTCTTCCCAGCACCCAGAGTAAAAATACAAGCGTTTATTTGTTCTTGCTTCTCGGTTTTCCTTAAACCACAAAGCATCAGCAACTTTTAGGGAAGCAGTAGGATCCAGGACGTGTATGGACAGTGCCTTACAGAGAGTCTACCAATTTGCCAGTGAGATGACAAATTTTGCAACTTTAATTGGCATATTTACATTTTATTTTGCATCACTTCACAAATGTTGTTTGCCAACACATTCACTACTTTGCTTTTCAGTGCCTGTCCTTGTGCACACTCCTGAGCAAAGCCCAAACCAGCAGTGTAGAGGCTCACTCACTGAAAAAAAGTGGAAAAGTGTCCTAGTGGAGCCACATCTGGAATACTGGCTCCAGTTTTGGGCTCCCCGGTTCAACAGAGACAGGGAACTACTGAAGAGAGTCCATCAGAGGCTATGAAGATGCTGAGGGGCCTGGAGCATCTCTGTGAGGAGGAAAGGCTGAGAGACAGGGGGCTGTTGAGCCTGGAGAAGAGCAGCCCAAGAGGGGATCTGTTCCATAATCAGCAAGAGCTAAAGGACAGGGGGCAAGAGGATGGGGCCAGACTCTTTCCAGTGATGACCAGTAACAGGACAAGGAGCAAGTATCTTCTTACTATGGTGGGGTGGGACATTGTCTTCTCTTTCTTAATTTATAGAAACATTGAGAAGTCTGTTCATCCTCAGATCCTGGATATGATGTCAACCATTGGAACAAAATCCCCTAGTAAGGGAAAATCTATCACTGTGTCCTCCAGGCCCTCTTGATTGCAAGAAAATATATTAAAAATAGAAGAGAGACTCAACTTGACAACTGTTGTTGTGCTTTATCTTTACTAGGACTGTGTCATAGCAATGACAGTGTCTAGGGAGGCAAAAAAGTTACAGCCTCACAGATCTGCATGGCAGAAACCAAACTGAGAGAAGAGCTGAGATCAGTCACAAGGATAAAGGATCCATAAGCCATGTGTGCAGGCACATCGAGGTAGAGACACTGGTTTTATGTCACTACAAACAGGAATCATAGAAGGGTAGGGGCTGGAAGGGACCTCTGGAGATCAAGTCCAATGCCCCTGCCCATGCAGGATCACCAAACCAGGAGATACTCTTTAAGAAAAAGAACCCCACCCCTGCAACAAGTTTCCTCCTCATGAGGACCCTCACTGCACCAAGGATGGTGAGGAGATTCTCAAGACTCTCAGGAGTCCAACCAAAATGTGCTTCTGCTGCCACCAGTCCCAGGGTGTTAATAGTGAGGCAGGAAATTCAAAGAAAAACAAAAAACTGTCTTTGGAGAAGATTTGATTGCAGTCTGAAAATCATCATTCTAAAAAGAAATCAAAATATGGAAACTGTGCTGTCCAGGTGTGGCATAAGGAGAGATGCTATTGCTGTTTTGAAACTGGTCACAAAGAAAAGAAGATTGGTTTCTCCTGAAGATGATGAGGCAACATGTTTTACATTCTCTTTGCAGAACAATCAGTGACTGTCCTAGAAATCTCCTGCATGCTGCAGAGGTGGTAAAATTGACAGCTCAGGAGCTTTCCATAGCAAGAGATCTCACAGAGTGTCAGGAAGTCACCAAGGCATGCAGTAGCATGGCTGAGGAAGCCAACTTGCAGAATTCAGATTAGGCAGTGGGTATAGCACAAGGGAATGCTCTTTGTGTTAGTCCTTCTGCTTTCTGGGTCCTTCAGGAACATGTTTCCCATGTTTGTGGATTCTCTCCAGAGCACCAGGGCAGGGTATTGCTGAGCTTCACTGAGGTCTGACTGCAGTTACAACATCTCTGAATGTCAGGCACAGAAAATGCAAGGTCTCCTGTAAAACCATGGGACTGGAATCTCTCGCTGGTCTGGACCAGACTTCTCACAGCTTTATATTGACATGAACTGCTTCTCTAACACTGACAATATACACAGACTTCTTAGCAGGTGCCTCCTCAGGTGCATTTTCCCCACTTGCAGAAAACCCTTGGCATTCTGCACACTGCTTAGTCTTCTACTTTGGGACTGAAAGCCAAGTTCATGGAAATCAGACACCTAGAATATGAGTACAGGGAAGGCACAACTCCACTGTATATGGAAGACAACCTGATGTTGAATAGGAGTGAGCAAGCCATGCAAAACCAGGGAGAGAAGCACAGGAGAAAGGAGAGGAATCGAGAAAGTATTGCCTCCAGGTGAAAAAACTGATGGTTGCTACCACACAAACCTTCCATTTCACCAAGAGAGAAAACCTCTATAGATGAAAAATGAAGAGTTAAACATAAAAATCAGAATATTTATTCCTAAAGCCCTGAAGAATCTGATCTCAATAAGACTGTAGAAACTCATCTTGAATCAAAGTAACTGGAGAATAACTGAGGAGCAGAAATTCTGCACTGTTTTTGATGCTTATGGAGAAAGCTGGAGACATGCACATGTAAACATCCTCCCGGCTGAAGTGCTTGAGCAGACGAACACCTCCAGCATCAAGTGCAGACAGACAAGCACTTGAACATGACATTTCACCATGGCATTTTAAATTAAGTATCTTTTTTTAAAGCAAGCACTTGTGGTTTTTTCACATGATACTTTCATCCCTGCCAAGACTAAAGCATGGGGTGATTCTCCTCTAACAGAATTTGACTGCACTCAAAACAAAATTAATGTAGAAGAAAGCATCTTTGAAGTGCTGAGAGATGATCTTACCTTCATCTCCACCACAAAGGCACTGTCATTCCAGGCAGGGCTAAAGACCAGAAGAGGGATATGTACTGTCTGAAAACCATTTCTGCCTTCTTTTTTTCCTTTTTTTTTTGTCTTGCCAACAGTAAGTAGTGGTTTCTATCCAAGAGCCTGCCACAGGTAGCTAAGAGCACAATTTGGCTGTGATTGTTCTTTCTTAAACAGCTCCAAAGCTCTGATACATAAACCTGAGGGACAGTTGTAGATTTGTTGTAGGGCTGGAGAGCAGCCCTGAGGAGAGAGACTTGGGGGTGCTGGTGGACGAGAAGCTCAACATGAGCTCTCAATGTGCGCTTGCAGCCCAGAAGGCCAATCAGATCCTGGGCTGCATCAGGAGAAGTGTGACCAGCAGGTCAAGGGAGGTGCTTCTCCCCCTCTACTCAGCTCTGGTGAGACCCCCTGGAGTACTGCCTCCAGTTCTGGAGCCCCTATTACAGGGGGGATGTGGACGTGCTGGAGCGTGTCCAGAGAAGGGCCACGAGGATGATCAGAGGGCTGGAGCACCTCTCCTATGAGGACAGACTGAAGGAGTTGGGGCTGTTCAGTCTGGAGAAGAGAAGGCTGCGAGGTGACCTCATTGTGGCCTTCCAGTATCTGAAGGGGGCCTACAGGAAGGCTGGGGAGGGACTTCTCAGGATCTCAGGTAGTGATAGGACTAGGGGGAACGGAATGAAGCTGGAGATGGGGAGATTCAGGCTAGATGTGAGGAAGAAGTTCTTCACCATGAGAGTGGTGAAGCCCTGGAATGGGTTATCCAGGGAGGTGGTTGAGGCCCCGTCCCTGGAGGTGTTTAAGACCAGGCTGGACGAGGCTCTGGCCAGCGTGATCTAGTGTGGGGTGTCCCTGCCCATGGCAGGGGGTTGGAACTAGATGATCCTTGTGGTCCCTTCCAACCCTGACTGATTCTATGATTCTATGATTTTTCTTATGTATGTAAACAACAACTAAAAAAAGCCAAGCCATTAAAAGGGCTGTTGCTCTTAATTAAAAAGGGCTGTTTCACTTTGCTGTCATTTTCATATTGCACTTTACCACCTCTCAATTAATCAGCGTCACTTTTTGTTGTACCAGCAATTACTTTTAAAGTCAAGCACACTCATTACCACAACTGAACATGATTTGGAGGAAAAAAAGAAATAAAAATTGCAATTACAATTACAAAACAAAAGGTAGCAGCTCTTTCCTACTGCTCCAGACAGTAACACCTAATCACCATTAAGAGATTTGAGTTCCATGTGTGAGAAGAGACAGGAAAAAGTTTACTGTTAAAAAAGTTATTTCAAACATTTTCATATGGACCAAATTATAGGAAAACATAATGAAAGGAAATAAAAAGGCAAACATTTCTGCATCTTAGAATAAATTCTCATACTTTACAACATCCCCAAGAGCTAGAAGAATACAAGACATGACAAGGATAACTCTAAACCTACCTCTAATCATACAATAATAATAATACAATACACCAGGTTGAAAGAGACCTTCAAGATCATCGCGTCCAACCCATCAACCAATCCAACCCACCTAAATGACTAAACCATGCAACCAAGCACCCCATCAAGTCTCCTCCTGAACACCTCCAATGAAGGCGACTCCACCACCTCCACAGGCAGCCGATTCCAATGGGCAATCACACTCTCTGTATAGAACTTCTTCCTAACATCTAGCCTAAACCTGCCCTGGCGCAGCCTGAGACTGTGTCCTCTTGTTCTGGTACTGGCTGCCTGGGAGAAGAGACCAACCTCTGCCTGGCTACAACCTCCCTTCTAGGGGTGCATTTTCCAGAGGTCTAGGTCCACAGTCACTTAAGTCTGTAAAAGTTTAATCACTACTGGCTTTAATGGTTGCAGTGAAAGACCAGTGACAAGTACTTTTGAGCCTCTGCAATCAGTAACAGCTCCTCTAAAATCTGCTCCCAGTTTCAGAAACAAATTTGCATGTCAGCTGCTGCAAAGTTCAAAGGTTTTATCACCTGTTTTATCAGCCTTTCCCTTTTTATATTGTATGTGCAAAGTCTCATTCCATTCAACTAATATAAAAGCTGCAGTAAAAATTATTTACAACATTAAAATTAAGGATACATGCACTATCCAAAAAAAGAGACCAAGATTACCTAATACAACCCCCCTCCATGCTTTCTCTGACACTACCAAACCTAAAAATGTTGCCTTTTGTTTCTTGAAAAAACCAAACCACATATAAAGAGCATAAGAAACAAACTTTTGCAGTTTTCATTACATTCACAAACAATTATAATAAGGATTACTGCAGGACAGTGTTAGCATCTACTTTGCTCTAAGATTCACAAGGCTTCTACTTTTTCTTCTAAGATTTATGATGCTTTTCCCTTCCCTTTTGAAGGAAATGGCATGAATACAACTCAAGAAATTGAAGCATATAAATGTAACACATTTAACTGGGACAAGCAAACTAGCTTTTCAAGCTTCCTAAGCCAGGATACTACAGGAAAAAGAAGAAATCTACAATTACTGTACCTTGGGAATGCTTTCGCTTAAGACATGCAGCCTCTGACTTCTCCTTATATCCTCTCCATTTGAACAAAGAAGGGAGGGAGAAGGGAGGGAGGTAGTAGAGAACTAAAAGTAAAAACACTGAGCTTCAAAGTAAAATTTTTAAAAGGGGGGTAATTTTGATTAGTATTTATCATTTTTAGGAGGGTGGGGGGAAAAAAAAAAAGTTGGCACATTTTCTGTATACACATTAAAAAAAACCACCCTGGTTTTGCAGCAAAAGTGTCAGGTCACATTAGCCAAATCTAATTTGTTCCCTCTTCATAAACAGTTATGATAGCACAACAAAGCTAAAGGCATCAGTAAAGGACAGCTGAGACACAGTGCAATCAGGTTCACCAAATGCCTTTGCATGTATACTTACAAAAGCATAAATGATCTATTTGTATAGGGTAGAACCCAGCAACCCCTCTTAAGTATATGCTAAACATTTGAGAAAGAAGCAAAAAAAACAACTTAATTTTAAGCACGCCTCTATAATTTTCCCCAAGGAGTGTAAGTGGATCATTAATAGCTAGATTAGCCAAAACAACCCTACTCTACCCTGTTCTGTAACTCCTGCCTTCTGTGGTGAAATGCAACAACGTGGTTTCATGCTTTGCTGCTGCTGAGCTTCTTGATGGTAAGACAAGTCCACAGCTTCTGTTAGACTTGCAATCATCTTTAATTTTACTCCTCATGAAGATACCGAAATGTTGCACAGCAAGCCAAAGGATTCTTTTTTCAGGGACTTATGTATTGTGTGATTATGGAAGGAAATATGGAAGGTTAAGTGAAAGCTGCTGCTAAGAGCAGGTCAACCGATGTTAGCAGGAAGAAGCTGCTCTTGGCACTCCCACAAGAGAACTTGTCTTCACTGTTAACTCAGGCATAATAGACAGATACCTTTCCACTTCTTCAGGGGCTCCCGAGCAAGGCCGAACATCCTGCGGATCTACACCTTCCCCTTTCTGTGGATCCCTCACTCACACAAATCTTAATTTCAATATGTTTTAGTCTCAAAAAACCTGAGTTAGTCAAGAGAACATGTTTAAAACCCAGTGAGAAACCAAGACTCTCCAGCCTGGCGTCTGAATCCACGCTCATTAAGCTGCGAAACCAGTTAGGAGAGAGGGGAGAAGTTAGAGTGAATTACACCCTCCCTTACAAACACCAGGTGTAGTTAATACTCCTTGACCCAGTAACTTATGCCAGCATGAGTGATATTCCATGGTTGTGTCAGGGGCTTTGGTGATGGTCCAGGATCCCACATCTTCACAACCTCAGCTAACAGCTCTGTCAGCAGATGCAAGTATATTACTATTCACATCAAAGGAAAAGAAAATTAGGCTCATAGCTACTGCACTTGATGGAATCATTTAGTCTGTGGAGTATTTTACTGGCAGTTGAACACTCAAGAAGCATGTACACAGGAAATTCAAGAAGACTACATGAAAAAAAATGACACAGTGAGGATGGTAAAACACTAGAACAGACTGGCCAGAGAGGGTGTGGAGTTTCCATGGTTGGAGGTAGTCAAAACCCCACTGGAAACATCCTGAGCAACCCGCTCTCATTGACTGTGTGGCATTGAGCAAGGAAATTGGACTAGACCACCTCCAGAAATCCCTCTTGATCTGTGTGACTCTCTGTGTTTAGGACATTCCCATCTAAAGGTTATCCTTAGCAGGCTGTAACAAAAATCTATATACATTTTATGAACAGAGAAAATATTCTTTCAAACACAATTAAGCCCCACCCCCCAACTATTCCAAATACAACTTCTATAGTTTTTGTGGCATGTAACCACATCCCAGAAAAAAAAAAAATGAATGAAATTCCACAAAAAAGCAATACATATATGCCCTTTCAAAAATCAATGCATTAAAAAAATTCTGACCCTGACCCACAGGATTTTTTCTACAATTCTTATCATCTATCACAGAATCATCAACTTGATCACAGAATAACTTCTGTCAAAGGGAGTTTTGGGGCTTGTCTGCTCCACTCCTCTACACATAGCAAGATTGACTTTAAGTTGGATAAAATCCATCTGGAATCAGGTTGCTTAGGAGTTCTGAGCATCTCTCTGTGCAAATACACTGAACGACATCTATTCCTATCACATATATTAAGCTTTCAGCTTCACTTCATTGTTAATTAGGATTGTCAGGTCATACCTCAAAAAGATGATGGAGTAACACTATCACAACTACAATTGAGTACCTACCATGTAATAAGTATTCTTAAGGTAGAGATGGAATTACAAAACCATTTTGGTTGAAAAAAGATCTTTGAGATCATCGAGTCCAACTGTTAACCCAGCACCAATAAGCCCACCACTAAACCATGACCCTTAGGACCACATCTCCATGGCTTTTAAATCCCTGCATGGATGGGGACTCCACCACTGCCCTGTGCAGCCTCTTCCAGGGCTTGGCAGCACTTCCCATGAAGCAATGTTTCTTAATATCTAATCTAAACCTCCCCTAGCACAACTTGAGGCCATTTCCTCTTTTCCTATCACTTGTTACTTGGTTGAAGAGACAGACCCCCAGCTGGCTCCAACCTCCTCTCAAGAAGTTCTATATAGCCAGAAGGTCTCCCCCTCAGCCTCCTTTTCTCCAGGCTGAACATCTCCAGTTTCCTCGGCTGCTCCTGTAATGACTTGTGCTCCAGATAAACATTACAGCTGCTAGAGGGTATTATTGACACCAAGGGTCATTTTATGACGTACCCTTTGAGCCACTGCTCAGTGGTCTTGAATGGAAGAATCAGAACTAGCCCTCATGGTGACCTAGAGCAGTGGGAGAAACCATTCAGCACTACCCCTCCACCCCCGCCAGGAGCATGCTGAGCTCTTGCTGTTCCTGCTCTACTGTTTGACACCATGACTGAGACATGGAAGGCAAGAGAGGACAATTTTACTGTGGTAAACCACTGAACCCGCAGGTTGAACCTGCAGATGAAAGTGACAGAAGTTACTCTTCCGTCTCCGACTGCCTTCCTGCACTTGAAACTGTGTGCATCTGCCTACTAACATCTCCTCTGTGCTTGAGGAACTCACAGCACAGGATATGTGGGCTCTGAACACAGAGCAAGAGAGAAAAATCAACAGTGAAACAGTGACTTTGACCCTCCATCAAGAAGTTCTTGGTCTGAACATCACTGCCTTTATTGCAGTTAATGCCGTTAGCAAAATATCTACATTGGGAACCCTTAGGAACCTGCTATGATCTGAGTTCATGGTCTTGTTTCATCTTACAATGGCCTTAATATTACTGAAATCTCTTGAGAACACTGCTCCTTTGATGGACTACTTTAGCTAAGTCCTGAACTCACTGTCTGCATCAAAAGCCATTTCCAAATCTTATGTGGTTCTGTAAGCTCTAAGCTTATTGACTGCTAAAAAAGTACTACAATACTATTTGCCTATTCCCTTCCAAGTGGTTTCAGCTGCAATACTGCTTCACAGAACAAGTAGTATAATCTAGGTTTTTCTCAGAAATATTTATGGAATTATTTTACAATAGTAAGTGTAATCAATGGGTAGATGTAGTATGAGAAGGGTCAGTGTTCCTGCACAGAGATAAAACCCATTCCCAATCTGATCACATAAGCACTTCACATACTTCCAGATCTTAAGGATTGAAGTTCATATCCAATATTTAACATATGGAACCTAAAAATGTAGATCAAAATGTCACACCTTCTGTTGCAGATTCACTGAATTATAGGGGTTGAAAGCGTCCTCTGGAGATCATGTCCAATTTTCCCACCAGAGCAGGTTCACCTAGAGCAAGTTGCACAGGACAGCGTCCAAGTGGGTTTTGAATTACTACAGACTCCATCACCTCTGAGAAACCTGCTCAGTGCTCTACCACCCTCAAACTAAAGAAGTTAGAATCAATACAATACAATACAATACACCAGGTTGGAAGAGACCTTCAAGATCATCGCGTCCAACCCATCAACCAATCCAACCCACCCAACAACTAAACCATGGCACCAAGCACCCCATCAAGTCTTCTCCTGAACTCCTCATGTTGAGATGGAACTTTCTGTGTTCAAGTTTGTGCTTGTCACCCTTTGTCCTGTCACTGGGCACCACTGAAAAAAACTGGCCCCATCCTCCAGACACCTACCCTTTAAGTATTTGTAAGCATTGACCCTCTCCTCAGTCTTCCGCAGGCTAAAAACCCCAAGTCCCTCAACCTTTCTTCATGTGACAGGTGTTCAAGTCCCCTAATTATAGTCCTTTGCTGTGCCCTCTCAAGCAGTTCCCTGTCTTTCTTGAACTGGGAAGCCAGAACTGGGCACTACTCTGGGTGCTGATGTTAATTTACATATGTTAAGTTTGAAGAATAAATTGTTCTTAAGGACAGGCAAAGCTAATATGAAAAAATAGTCTAGCATTACTTGGATGAGGTCTTCAAATCTTCCCCAACATGGTCTATCTCTCAACAGAGCAGCAGATCAACAAATCAGACCTGGAAGCCCACATGTACTGTTACTGCAGTGCAGCATCTCATTTAGGGGTTAAGGTGTCATCCCAGTTGACAGCTTTTAGCACAGACTGGAGTGACAAATGCCAAGCTCTGCTCCTCAATACAACTACAAAATGACAATAGGATGACTCTCATTCTGCTCAGTAAAATTATGTAAAATTACTTTATGCAAAGGCAAGCCAGTGCCTTCCTGAATCTGTCAATATGCAGATTTGTGCAAATGTGTGATTTGCATTAAATGCAGGCTGCAGACACTGAATTTCCCAACAAAGCAGATGAGATGCAGCCAACTCCCCAGTTCCTTATCCTCATCAGTGTGGTTTCCTCTTGGCTACTCTGTCTTAAAGATCACAGAATCATTTTGCTTGGAAAAGACCTTTAAGATCACCAAGTCCAACCATTTATAGCAACATCCTTTCCTTTATCAACAGCAAACCATTTAAACTGAAGAACCTATGTGGAATTTGGTCAGGATCAAAGCAGACTCCAGGATGGTAAGATGTGAAGCAGTGTGGTCAAGCTTTGGAGGAAATGGGTGATGCCTTGCACCAGAACTTCAGCAGCATTCCTCTGGCCTGGTTTTAGGAGACACAGCTCCTATATAGGGTTGATGAAGAGACAGTTTCATGCTCTCAGGATCCCTCCCTGACATGAAGACATTCTGCTGGTCTGTGGTGGCCTGGGGAGTCAGCTGCCACATGCCAACATCTCTCATGGATGCTGTGCTTCAGAAATCTCAGCAGACAAACAACCACCACCTTGATGGGACCATAATATGTTTCATGCAGGATGCAATTACAACAAATTGTAGCATTTAAGGAATTTATAACCTGAATTCAGCACTTCTCCAACTAATTATGTTTACTTCACCAGAAATAATTCAAGCTGTAAAGCTTCTCCCAGTACCACGTGCAGATGGCAGTCATGGATGCCAGATAATCAGAGATGTATTCAGAGGCATATTATAATGACAAAAAAAAACCACCCAACCCTATTCACACTTACTGGAAGCTGTAATTTTCCTGCAACTCTCCTATTACTATGAAAAAAACTCAACTAAATCTATTGAAAGCTATTGGAAACTTGACAGCCCAATTTGCAGCAACTGCACACATAGATTGGGATTTTTTTTATTTGTGGGTTTTTTTTTTTGTGTGGTTTGTTTTTTTTCTGTGTTTTTGTTGTGTTTTGTTTGTGTTTTTCTTGTTTGTGCTTTTCTGGTTTTGTTTTGTGCTTTGTTTTCTTTCAACTTCAGTTTTAAAAAAATGCACTGGTGTCTGACTTTGGAGGTTTTTTCCCCCTAATCTTATATTTGCATATGTATTAGGGATTATGTCTTTTTTCATCATTCTTTCAACCTCAAATCTGAAAATTTCTGCTCCACAGACCAGACTTTTTCTTAAAAAAACCTCAACTCTCTTCCTTACTCAAGAAGAACCCAAGTACAACTGAATCCCTCCCTCCTTTCCCTCTTTATCTTACTCCTTCCTTCCTTCCAGAATTAAGCCACCAAAGGCACTCAGCAGCATGAAAGGATGTGTTTTTCATGCAAAAGCATACCACCCCTACCAGAAACAGGGTGCAGCTGTACTAACAATGCTGAGCTTTGTACCAGTACACTGGAACAATAGATCAGTGCAAATAGACAGAAATACAGGTATAAATGCCTTTTAAAAGGGTGGTTGTCCTGGCATGGTGCTGTAGCTCAGGGCTCACATCATTTTATGCATCTGCTTGACAGAGCTGTTGAAGAAGACTGTGCTGTAGGCATAGCCAGAGGAAAAGATCTTCTAAAGTGGGATAAATAGGAAAAAAAATATTCAGAGACTCCTTTGTAATTTTAAGGGGATTTAGAAACTTAAGTTACTCTCTGTACTGTTGAAAAAGCTCCCTGATTCAACAAATTATATCCCGTTTTTCCTTACAGTAATCATAGAAGCACCATAAATCCTTCCTTGCTCCCAATTTATTTACAAGCTTGTACTTTTGTGTGGTCCATGCAGCTCACATCTAAGAGCTCCTCCATGCTCAAGGCCAAAATACAGCCACTCCTGCACTCTGTAACTGCTTTCTACACAGTTTAACTGAACA
Organism: Picus viridis; assembly: GCA_033816785.1. Taxonomy (NCBI): domain Eukaryota; kingdom Metazoa; phylum Chordata; class Aves; order Piciformes; family Picidae; genus Picus; species Picus viridis. Next base: position 33,729,858 of record CM066585.1, on the reverse strand, counting down.
AGTTCAAAAGTGAAGCTGTTTTGTAAAGAAAAACACAACAAAACTCCTGCTAAAATATATTGTGAGGCCTCTGCACTTTCAGCCCCCAGTCTGTGGATTGTTCACCAATTGACAAGCAACAGACAGAAGTGTGAAAGACAAAAATACTGAACTTAACCTGAGCAATCAATGTCACTGTGTACTTTAAGCAATAGATAAGCCATTTCAGATGGCTATTCTCAAAAAAGTTAAATGCACTTGACTGAGATTCCCAGGAACGCTAATCGATGCCCTCCACCTGGTCAGTAAAATATAAGGACTTCCATAAAGGAATGAATGTCCAAGATTTAGTATAGCTGAGAACTACTCATCACAGACTGACCAAGAATGGAAAATGCAACGTGATCTGTACAACTGATACTCCTTTCAGGGCAGAATTAGGAATGCTACCCTGAGAGCTAACAGCCGCTTCGCATTTGGAGATTGCCTCTTCTTGTTCCATCAAGAGATTTCAGTTTCGAGTGAGATACAGTTAAAAGATACATGGCATGAAGCAAAAGAGGAACAAGAAGTTTACCCATAAATATAATTTTCAGTGTTCTTCAAGCATGCTGCAGCAGGAAATCCTACACCACCGGGATGCACTGAAAAATGGGAGAGGAAACTGATGCCTGTCACGATATTCACCCACTATGGTGGATGGAGAACATTACAGATCACATTCTTACTTAAGACGACTTTGGGTGGATGGACTACATGACCTTTATAGGTCCCTTGCAACCCAAAGTGTTCTATGAGTTTAAAACCAGGCTCCAACTTTCCAGAGAACCTACTATAAAAATAGTGAGTGAAACACAATCTTACCCTCCTTCCCATCAACAGGTTTTGATACTTCCATATCAAAGCTCTCCTGCAGCTGCTGGCCTTTGAAGCGGTTGAGATGCTCCTGTTCTATTAAGTTGCTTTCCTCTTCTTCCAGAGGTTGCCATGTACCATCAATAAACCACTGTCCACGCATTACAGGGATCTTTTCTGTTTCTAAAATTCAAACAAGAAGTATTTATTTTTTTTATGCAACAAATCACAAATTGACAGCAGAGAAGGGAAAGGGAATTGTGGTTCATGTATTGCTGAGAAAGTTACCCTGCTGCTGCTGGGACCCCTAACAAGGCAACCACAAATGCCTTGAGAAACAGACTGCTGGGGGTTAGAAGTAACCTATGGATGTCATCTAGTCCAACCCTTGTGCTAAAGCAGGGTCACCCAGAGCAAGTTTCCAGGGTCACACTGTCCAGGTGGGTTTGGAATCTCTCCAGAGAGGCAGACTCTACAACCTTTCTGGGCAGCCTGATCCAAGGCTCCAACACTCTAATAGTGAAGAAGTTTCTCTTCCTGTTCAGATGCAACCTCCTGGGTCCCAGTTTGTGCCCATTATCCCTTGTACTTCCACTGGGAGTTAGGACAGGACCTTTTTTTCCTGGGGCTGAAATGAGTAGTGAAAGTAATGTTCATCTGCAAATGTACGAGCTGATGAGGCTAAATTTTCAGAGTGTGTGAGGATGTGGGAGCTGTACAAAGATGCAGATTCTGTAAATATATTAAGGGTTAAGCTCAAACAGCAGTCCAGCTTTAAGGATATACCAATCCAGTTGCCCTGAATTCTCAACAAATTATCAGCTTGGCAAGATTCATGCTCCTCTATAAAATCTGACAAGAAACCCTGGTTTCAAATTTATCAAGGGAATGCAGAACATGGAGGAGATAAAAACCTAGTGATGCTTACCCTGACTGCACAGAGCCTTGTTTCCTTTGGGAACTGCACTTACAACAACCTAAATCACACATCAATCACCTTTAAAATCACCCTTTGTGCTAAAAGGTGCTATTTATGAAAACCAGTCCTTCACCAAGGCTTGGTTTGGTCACTGTCCTGCTCATTTTGGCACTCTGAACAAGGAAGCTGAGTGCCTGGGTTTTCCTGTCCATGTGAACAAAGAGAAGTCTGTTGCTAATTCTTCATCAAACTGTGCCTGATAGCCCACACTAACTACCAGGGCTGTATTGAATAAGACTTCTCTTAAGTTCATCAATGCAAGCAAGTTGAGACAGTAACATTCAATAGCTCAGCTCAGAATTTCTCTATCATCTGGAAAAATCATGAAGAAAAGTGGTGTGTGCCTGTGCTCCCTAAACTTGTAAGACTCCAGCCTTCAGCTTCATGGGACCAGCACCAAGTCTGCTGAGACCTTAGAGCAGCTGGACCACTGACCTGCAGTGCATGCTGATGTGTGCTGCTGTATCTTGCTTACATATTGAGACTTGACCAAATGCAAACATCTCGTGTGTGGGCACACTAATCACACAAGATTAGCTCTCCAAAGCACCTAAGAACCCAACCCCAAAGAAGCAGCTGGAAAAAAAAATGGAGTTGAGTTAAAAAAAAAAGGAAGAAAAAAAGGCTTTACTACTCAAAGATCTACCTAGAAGGTGGGAAATAAAGCTGGTAAGGACATCTTGGAAAAGAAACAATACAGGCAAAGAAACAGTTAATTAACAATAGGTAAAAAACAAACAAGAAACACTGGAGAGCACGGAGATTTCAGTGTTACTGAGCAAAAGGCAAAATCTATCTGATCTATCTGCAATACAAAAGCAGCTGGACAAGATGACCCAGCCAAGGCCAGGAGCTTTTAATCTGGTCACACTGCTCTGTTAGCACAAGTCATACAAGCATCTGCTTCATAGAGCACCATACTCACACCAGACACGTCCCACTCTGATGGTAATTCATAGAATCACAGGCTGGTAAGGGTTGGAAGGGACCTCTGTCTATCACCTAGTCCAGCCCCACTGCTAAAGCAGGGTTGCCCAGAATCACAATGTTTGGAATCTCCCCAGAGAAGGAGATTCCTCAGCTTCTCTGGGCAGCCTGCTCCAGGGCTCCATCACCCTCACAGCAAGAAGTTTCTCCTCATGTTCAGACAGAAGCTCCTGGATTCTCATTTGTGCCTATTGCCGGGCACCACTGAAAAGAGTCTGTCCCCATTCTCTTGCCCCTAGCCTTTTGGATTTTGATGAACAGTGAGAAGAACCCCTCTCAGCCTGCTCTTCTCCAGGTTAAACAGCCTTTCCTCCTCAGAGACAAAGGTTCAGAAGTCACTGAACATGCCTGCACTAGTGTTTATTGTGCCCCTGGACACTAGGGTATACCAGAAGTGTATACATACTAACTGCTTGCAGGTAAGTACATAATAGAGAATTACAAGCCATCTCCATAATTTACTTGGAACCTCTAAACTATTCTGAATTCATACCTCAGGCCACTGCAGCTACAAGCTATGAAAGCAAAAGGAAAATCTCTCTGCAATAATGTCCCCACAGGGCAAGCAATGATCAGAATGGTACAAAGCCAATTGCAAGAGCTTTCAAGTAAGAGATTTAGAGGAAAACACTGTTTCCACAGTACTAGAAGGGATGGTAAGCTCTTAGCACCCTTGTAACATGGGAAGGGCATATTTGTGGCCCATGGCATCCTTCAGTTGGTCCTGCAGTGATCAGCAAGGAAAGCCTGTGGCACGGAGGGAAGAGGAAGCTGGAAGCAGATGATCTGGAGCAAGGAACCAAGATTACCACTGTCCCTCACCTGGTGATGGCATATATGTTCTTCCAGTAACCCAAGTGTTCTTGTGACTGGGAATCCTGCAGGCACCCCTATAAAACACCTCCCCTGTGTAACATGGCACAACACAAGGTGACTTTCCCAAAACAATGGCTCCAAGCACTGCCGGCATCTCAACTTCTCACGGGTCTCTTGTTTTCTCTGCAGGAATCGAATGTGCCAGTTTGCCCCTCCCAAGTCCCCCAAAGCTCCATTCAAACTCTTTGATCTCCTTGCATCCTCAGCTATAAATAACACAGATGACTCAGGTCTTGTTGGCCTGACCAAAATGCAGACAAAAGCAGTGCAGGACCCAATTCTGCCATTCAGCTTCTGTCTGCACTGCTAAAATAGCTATGTCAGAGAGAAGCCACTTGTTATGCACTGAATTTCTAATGTTGATGATCCATCAGATGATGTAAAGAGGCTGGACTGTTCAAACAGCATGGTTATTTAATGAAAATGAATCCCAAATATATCAGAAGAACAGAATCATAAAATTACAGAATAACTTAGGTTGGAAAGGACCTTAGAGATCATCTATTCCTAGCTCCCTGCCATGGGCAGGGACGCCTTACACTAGACCAAGTTGCTCAAGCCCTCATCTAGCCTAGCCTTGAACACTTCAAGGGAGGGGTAATCCACAACCTCCCTGGGCAACCTGTTCCAGTGCCTCATCACCCTCACAGTAAACATTGGCAGCCACTAAAAATGACAAAGAAAATTCAACTCTTTATGAGAGCTGAAACTAACTTTGGAGTCTGCAACCCATCAATGAAGTGTGAAGCAAGAACATTTAGTTTTCCTGAAACCAAAGTTAATCACAGCCCTGTTGTCACCATATACAGTAGACTCTCATCATGAATTTCTCTGAACCTTTGTTGTACTCCTCTAGAATTTACACCTGCCAGAGATCCACATTTTTCAGTACAGTTAATGTCCACAGACCCAGTCAGGCTGCCCTTACAAAGAGAGCACTGTCTGCAGGAAAAAAAAATGAAACGCACATTATGTGTGAGGCTAGAGAAAGGAACCCATTGTTGGTGAAGCAATGATGCTTTCTGGGAAAAATCTGGAAGCAATCCCTCAATTCTTGACTAAGCATTCTGATGAGGCTCCATTCTTCAAACCCACAAAAAGATAATTTTTTCCCCCAAATATAAAAAAGATTTTTCTTTTAAAAAAGTAGTCACAACATGAATACTATTTTGTACTCCAATCTGAATTAAAACAAGACACCTCTTTTTCAGTTTTGAAGGGCTTTAAGCTTTTCACATGGGAATTTCCACCTACAGATTGCTAAAATTCTAAATGTGGGACATTAGAATAAACATTTTGAGGCTCTTTTTTTGCCCAAGAGAGACTTTCCCATAGTAGTTCTTTACAAGAGCTGTCTGCAGCACTCAAAGGCATCTCTCAAATATAAGACGGGCAGTGCCTTTTCCAGAAAGGCTCAGCCAGGAAAAATTGGCATGTCTGAAATTAAGAAAAAATTGTAAAATCTTCACAGGGTGGTTTACATTGGACAGGGTGTTCATATGGAAATATAAATCATTTCAGATCCAAAGACAGATGATTAGGTTGGAAGGGTTTGGGTTGGAAGAGACCTTAAAGATCGTCTAGTTCCAACCCATCTGCACTCAACAGGGACATAAAATCATAGAATGGTTTAGGTTGGAAGGAACCTTCAAGACCATCTAGTTCCAAACCCCCACTACGGTCAGGGACACCCTCCACTACTCCAGGTTGCTCAAGGCCTCATCCAACCTGGCCTTGAACACCTCCAGGGAAGAGGCATCCATGACCTCCCTGGGCAACCTGTTCCAGTGTCTCACCACCCTCACTGTAAAGAGTTTCTTCCTGTTCTCCAGTCTAAATCTGCCCTCTTGCAGCTTAAATCCATTCCATCTCATCCTGTCACTAGAAGCCCTTGTAGAAAGGTCCCTTTCCAGCTTTCTTGTAGGCCCCTTTCGGGTACTGCAAATTCTTTCAGTTGCTTTTGGTTTATGGGAGAATTAAAAACTTGGACATTTACATCTTGTTGTAATTGAACTTATTTTTCTTGACAATACCAAATTCCAAATCTATACTCTGAAGCATTGTTTATCTTCAGCCCTACAATCTTGATCCCCAGGAAAGGATTTGCCTTGATTTCTTTACTGCCTTAATTAAGTCTTACACCACATAATCTGCAGTTGGCAGTGCTTCAGACTGAAAGATACCAAAATATTTGGCCAGTTAAACACTTCCATGGTTTCTTTATTCAACAATTTTCAAATAAATTTCAATGGCAGGGATTATGAGCCAATGAAAAGCACTTTAATTAGTCATACATATTTTACCACTTTCAGAAGAAAAATACTTTATGTGATCTAGACTGCAACAAAGGATTTATTATTTTTACACAAAAAGGGTTTCTTTCTCCCAAATCTATACAATAAAAGAATACAAGTGCTGTAATTAATGATGTGAAAACACATTAACATGCATTTGCATTATGATAATCACCTAAATCTTCCAAAGAAGAAAAATAATGTTAAAATAAAATCTATATTGCAGAATGATGCCCCCTCCCTGGAGGTGTTCAAGGCCAGGCTGGATGAGGCCTTGAGCAACCTGATCTAGTGGAAGGCATGCCTGCCTACAGCAGATGGCTTGGAACTACATATCTTCAAGGTCCTTTCCAATCCAAACCATTCCATGAATCTATGAATCATGGAATGGTTTTGGTTGGAAAAGACCTCTAAGATCATTGAGTCCAAGTGTCAACCCCGCACTGAAAGGTCACCACTACAGCATGTCACCAAGCACCATATCTACAAGGCTTTGAAATCTCTTCAGAAATGAGGTCTCCACCACTTCCCTGGACAGCTCATTCCAGGGCTTGACAACCCCTTCAGGGAAAAAAATCTGACCTAATGTTCAGTGTAAACTTCCCTTGGTGCCAACTTGAGGCAATTTCTTCTTATCCTTATTCATTTGTTATTTGGGAGAAGAGACCAATGCCCACCTCACTACAATCACCTTTCAGGGAGCTGTAGAGAGTGAGAAGGTCTCCCCTGAACTTACTCTTCTCCTGGCTAAACAACCCCAGCTCCCTCAGCTGCTCCTCATAAGACTTGTATCTGCAAGACACAGCACACATGTAGTGATTTATCTGGGTGCCCCAGCTACTCCTTATTTGCAAAGATCTTTAAACTGTATCATCACATCCAATACAAACTGCATGAAAAATCTATGGACTCCATCAGAACACAGTATGAAAAGTAATAACTGTGCACAATTTCCCTTCATTTTTCATCTTGTACTACTACGTCAATGCTATCATTTGTTCCCTGCCACCACACTGGTTGAGACAGTGTACACCTGTACAGCTTGACCTGTGGCTTACACAACCCTCTTTCACCTTACTTCATTCAGAACCAGGAAACTGTTGCAAAACTGAGATAATACAGAGATAATTAAAGGGTAACAAACAGAGCTTAACCCAGCAGCCCAAATATCTGCTTAAAAAATGCCAACACCAGCCAGCATGCAACTTGGCAAATAGAATAACTTGAGAGCAACCAAGTAAACTTCTGTTTGATTCCTCTCCAAAGCTGAGGTCCTGTTCAGATTCATAGGCTCACAGAATGGTTTGGGTTGGAAGGGACCTGAAAGATCATTTAGTTCCAAACCCTCTTCCATGGCCAGAGATATTTTCCACTAGACCAGGTTGCTCAAGGCCTCATCCAGCCTGTCCCTGAAAAACTCCAGGGAGGAGGCATCTATAATCTCCCTGGGCAACCTGTTCCAGTATCTCACCAGCTTCCCTGTAAAGAATTTCTTCCTAATCTCCAGTCTAAATCTCCCCTCCTCCAGCTTCAATCCATTCCCTCTCATCCTATCACTACAAGCCATGTAAATGATGGAAAGTTAAGGCACTTCTGGCACTCTTTACTCATTGGTCTCAAGGCAGCTATAATAATTTACCCACAAATGAGATCTAAAAGGTTAATATAATATTCAAAGGCTCAGAAATTTCAATTAAAGATGGTCTTTTGCTGACATTGACAATCCCCATTTCCCAGCTTTGCAAGCTCAAAGCCAAGAGGCTTGAACAGGAAACACAAGCTCATGAAGTGCAGCCAGCTTGAGATGCTTTTCCATGTAGGAATTTCAGATTCCTGGTTTTCAATGTACCTCTTTTCCTTAAATTTTACTTCCTTATTACTAGTTGCAAACAAGTTGTACGAAGATAACATCTGCCCAAGCTGAAGGCAACTGTGAAGTTACCATAAGTAACATTTCAAGATGAAAGGTATTTTAATATTGAAGTGCCCACAGATTCACCAAGGGGAAAAAAACACCATGGATCACATTCTAATAAAACAGATCCAACCTAAAATTACATTATTTCATGTTTGCTAGGTAATATTAGAGACTTCTGGTCTCTTTTAATAGCTTTAAGTTCTTGATCTTTCTAGCTATTCCCTAACATATATCATTTCGGAACAGAGCAGGTTACTAACATCTAAATAAACAGAGCCACTCATTTAATCACAGCCTGGGTGACCTCCCCTTTGTTTAACCACTAACACATGCAAATCTGATCTGCTCTCTCAAAAGTGAAAATGTAATCTGAAGAGGAGTTCAAGGGTGAAATCCTGGCCACAAAAAACTTAACAGACCTATATGAATTTACAGAGCCAGACAGGTAGTTTTTTATTCAGTGTGTGAGATGAAAAGAGATATTTCATTCACCGAGTAGTAAAGGATATGATTTTGCTGGTTTATCAAGTAATTCTGAATTGCTTTAGTGAAGCAATTTAAAAATTACAGGTAGAAGTTACTTCTGAATTTCACAGAGACTAAGCACATTATTAAGAACAAGCTGATTGACATAGATAGGATTTTCTTTCCATCTCTGATCTAGAAAGCAGCCACACATGAGCCTCTACATTTGCTTCTATGTTAGATGTAGCAACGGAGGAACTCATGGCTTGTTTTGCTGTGAAATTGCCTCTTTTTGACCAAGACTGCCTTTAGTATTCAAGTACCAGCTTGAAACTCGTTTTCCCTGAACCATTTCTAATCCATTTACACTATGAACTGAGCATTCCAAAACAATAACAGAAGGCTGAACTTCAGGGCTGGTTCAAATATCAAACTCAGAAAGAATGCCTCTAAAAGAGATGAAAAAGTCATCTCTCAAATGCTCTATACCACCCCAAAATATAGTACATATTGTTGTTTTCAAGAATGATTTTCCTGGTTTAAGATAGTACTTCAATTAACATCTCTACAATAGCTCTTTATACAGACCTGAACTTGGTGGTCTAAGTGGGGGGAAAAAAAAAAATAAAAAATCACCTGACAGTCCAAACAAAAATATCCTAAAGGTCATTTTCCTAGCCATATCAATGATCACAGAATGGTCTGGGTTGGAAGCAACCTTAAAGATCATGTAGTTCCATCCCCCTGCCATAGGCAGGGACACCTCCTACCAGACCAGGTTGCTCAAGGCCTCATCCAACCTGGGTCTGAACATTTCCAGGGATGAGGCATCCACAGCTTCCCTGGATCAGTGTCTCTCCACCCTCACAGCAAAGAGCTTCTTCCTTACATCTAACCTAAATCTACTTTCTTTCAGATTAAAACCATCAGACCCTGCTCAAAAGTCTGTCCTCATCTTTCTTCTCAGCCCCTTAAAGTACTGAAAGGCTAACAGAACATCTCCTTGGAGTCTACTCCAGGCTGAACAACCCCAATTCTCTCAGCCTGGCCTCACAGCAGAGGGGTTCCACATGTTTTCTATAGCCTCCTCTGGACCTGCTCCAACAGGTCCATGCCTGTCTTATGCTGGGTGCCCCAAAACTGGCCACAATACTCCAGCTGATGCCAGCAGAAAACTCTCATCAGAAAACTTTAGATTGCTATAACATGAAATATACCTATGATTTTAAGTTTAGAGCTTTAATTTTATTAGATTGCTACCAACTGAAATATTTACCAAATTTCAATACTAGTAGTCTGAGGTGAAGCATCTCCACCACCACTGGAGTCAGTAAGCTGTAGGAGCTGGTTCATTATCAGCTCTTTTCTCCCCCAGAGAAACTTTGGTTTTTTGAAAACTCCTTTTAGGTGAAAGTTAAACTGCTCCACAAAAAACTGACTGGGCCACATGACAAACATGTCAGCACCTCCTAAAATGTAAGCATGTGCCCAAACCCCACTGAAAGTCACGGGACTATTGCACAATCAGACCCTCAGCTCAAAGTGTGTGTGGCAGGCCTGCATCAATTGCCCTTTGTTAGTGAGCTACCACCAGCACTGAGCAGCAGAGATCAAGCAGGGGCAGTTTCAGCAAGTAGGTTCTCATAAAGGAGCATCTTTTAAAATAAGAGTAGCAAGATTTTTCCTGCACATACCTCAAAACTACTGCTTATGAACAAGATTAGTAAGATAGCCTTCTACAGGTATGCCAACTAGAAAAGGAAGGTCAAAGAAAATGTTCCTCACAATGAGCACAGCTAGCAAGCTGGTAATAACAGATGAGAAGTAATAGTTTTAAACTAAAGAGATTCAAGCTAGATAAGGAAGAAATTTTTGGTGCTGAGGGTGATGAAACACCAGCCAAGGCTGCCCAGAGAAGTGGTAGATGCCCCATCCCTCGATACATTCCAGGTCAGGTTGGATAAGGCTCTGAGCAATGTGGTCTGGTTGAAGATGTCCATGCTGATTGCAGGGGTGTTGGACTAGATGAACTTCAAAGGTCCCTTCCAGCTCGAAATAGGATTCAAGGGCACACTAACTTTTGCTCTTAACTCATTCCCTCTTCCTCCTCTGTAGGGACTTTTTCTCCTGCACTCTCCTTCAAACCTCTATTTTTCTGTCTGCCCCACCTCCAGATTTCCCTACACTTTCATCCCCAGATTTTAATGTTTCCTCAAATAAAATACCACTGCCTGGGATCCCACTTGTACCACGTACTCCATTCACCACAGCACTTACTAACCATACTATTTACAACACCTACGATCTCCAGAGCTTCTCCTCTCTAGCTCCACAGCAGACATTCTCTAGCGTGGCTTCAGCTGCTGGCAACTGTCTCAAATCATGCTACAGTAGAGACCTTTCTCTGTCCAGCACTCAAAGCCACTACTACAGCTTCATGTTTTTCAACCTTACAGATACCACTGACAAAATTGCTCATGCTTCTTATTTTAACTTCTTGCTCTTTTGGAATTTTTTCTTCCATCTAGTCCTTCTGCCTGCTAAGTTACACTGTCAGCTCCTATAGATTCTCCTTGTGTTCCTCTCAAGACAAAATGTAGCCCAAGGTCTCTGCCTTCAGTATTGTTTTTTTTTCTAGACTGCATCTCCCATACACAGAGAAAAACTGACCTGTCATCTCTCTTTGATCTAGTCCTGTCACTTCCAAACTAAATCTCATCTTTTTTATTTGGTAATACCACAGTCAAACCAGTATTCAAGCCTGAATTAAGCCAGAACAGAAATCCTGATCCTTCTCATGCCACAAACATTTTCTGCTTTCTCAGTTACAGTAGATAACACTCTGTCACCCACAACTTGTAACCCAAGTATACCCTATATCTCTGCCCTCTCCCTTGTTGACCACACCAAGGAAAGTGCTAGACCACATGGAGGGCTGAGCACAACTCAGTTTCTAAGATGAGTCAATGCTTCAGTACTCTGCTGTTGCTGACACCATCTGCCAGAAAGCAATTCTGTGATTATCATTTGCAGGAGTAAGAGAACAGATTCATTTTGCTTAAATAATGCTTGTAAATCACAAAAAAGAGCTGAGATCATGGAAGAAACTTGCCCTTAGAGACACATCCAAGCAAAGTGCTGACATCTCCCATTTGTTCTAGTAAAAGCACCCTAAAAGTTCTGAAAAAAAAGGTACCAGAGATCATAACCAGAACATACATACAAACAAGTGTAAGTTATCATTTAATACATGGAGCACTGCAAATCCAAAAATTATTCCATCTGTGTGTGTGTCTTAGGCCTTCTGCTCAGGAAGGAGTTGGCCCAAAATAAGCTATAAGATCTCTTCAGAAGGCTGGTATGGTAAGAACAGAAGCAAAAAAGTAAAATCCAGGAAAGATTTTGAATAGCTCAAGTAATGCTTTACCTTGCCATGTAAACTATCAGTATTTTATTTGCAAAAGAACAATCCATCTGGAAAGAAAAGCAAGAAAGTAGCATTCAGGAATTCAGCTTTTAATGAAAAGGTCCTTTACAGAAGGGAAATTGTGTTGACCAAGGTCAAAGACTGTCCAACACACCAAAAGCAATGTTCTACGGATGCTGTAAGGCAACTAGAAATGTGTTCTGCTGCTAAGAAGAGAATAAAACTAATGCAAGCCACAAACAAACTGATAAACTCTTAATTTCAAACCCTTAGCTTTCATCTTACTTCATAAATCTGTTTCAGTACCATTTGTTTCAGAATATAAAACAAGCATGCAGCCTCAGAAGAAATAACAGACATTGATTAAAGCAGCCAGGCAAGAAGTCTAGTGGAGGCTTAAGACAGGTTTAAGGTTGCCAGTCTGTAAAGTGTCAACACACGGCAGCTCTAGGGAAGGCAGAAGCATCCTATGCTCCTTCACAATGCAAAGAAGCACTCACAGCTCTGAAATGTTGATTTCTACCCTTAACAGCACAGCCTAAAGAACCATGAGCAGCTGAGGGACAGAAGGCTAACATCTATCCCCTACATCAAAGCAAACCTAGGATTAAAAAAAATATATAAAAATTTGCTAGGAAAATAGGCTTTTTAATCATCAGGTGTTAGGCATCAACTTCTACACTCCAAGACTTCTCAGTAATCTTGACCACCTCTAAGTTCAGAGGGCAGATAACATTGCCCTAGCATTCACATCTCCTTTTGCAGAAGATGAACCTGCAAAGGCTTTTCACGAGGTGCTGGTGACTGCCTTTTCTGCCAGCTTGCAAAGCAGCTCACAGGAAGCTCACAAAAGAAAACACGGGGTCTTGAACAGTTGAGTCCAAGCTTAAAGGCTTGGTAACAGCCTCAACATCTGCCCAGTTCCAGCCTAGGCATACCAATTTTAAAAATCAGGTTAGCACTCAGTATTGCCAGGTATTTCCAGGCTAAGGTCAGCAAAGTATCTCTTCTATCAGTAGAATGGATCTCAGGGATGATGTTGGTGAACTACTTTTGTCTAAATACAACAGGAGGTATTTTACTTAATAGACTTCTGAAACTATAAGGTACAAAAATATATGTTATGAAAAAACAAACAAACAAACAAAAAAAAAAAACTTCTTATCAAGCCTGTGTCTGGGTGTGGTTTATCCTTCCCTAAAAGACAATGCTCCAGAGGCTCCCCAAGTGGCTGCAGAAACACACATTTTTCTTACCAGATTTTACTCAAGTTTTAGAATCATAGAATCTTGGAATAAGTAAGGTTGGAAAAAACCTCAGAGATCATCAAGTCCAACTTATCACCCAACATTTCATGACTAACTAAACCATGGCTTCAAGTGCCACATCCAATCCTTTTTTGAACACCTCCAGGGATGGTGACTCCACCACCTCCCTGGGCAGTCCATTCCAACAGCAAATTACTCTTTCTGGGAAGAACTTTCTCCTCACCTCCAGCCTAAACTTCCCCTGGCACAGCTTGAGACTGTGTCCTCTTGTTCAGGTGCTGGTTGCCTGGGAGAAGAGACCAACCCCCACCTGTCTACATCCTCCTTTCAGGTAGTTGTAGGGAGCAATAAGGTCTCCCTGAGCCTCTTTTTCTCCAGGCTAAACAATCCCAGCTCCCTCAACTTCTCCTCATAGGACTTGTGCTAGAGACCTCTCCCCAGCCTTGTCCTTCTCTGGACACGTTCAAATGTCTTAATGTCCTTCAGTTTTAAATGCTGTCACTATAAAACAGACATGAGCTGAGGCAATGAGTATCCCCAACACAGTCAGAATTGAAACTGGAGAATACACTGGGATGAAGACCTGGAGAGTGAAGTGGTGTAAGAAAACACTGTCTGCAAGAACTAAATACAGTTCTGCAAGACAAGTATCAGCCCAACTCCAAGATACTCACTAATCTGGATGCCTACACTAATAATTTTTGTCCTCTTGTGCCATCTTTGCAAATTTTATGATGCTAATTAAACAAATCCCAGAGGTCACAAGGTAAGGATAAAATTGTCAGTAATTAATCTGTTCAAATTGTTAACTCAGGCTGATATTCCTGATGTTACAAACACCTCCTGTAATGAGCTTAAGGTATCTGAAGATGTGGAGTGAAAAAATATGTCAGCATATGCCAAGCTATAATCAACATTTTTTTGGTGTCATTAAGATGCCAAAGTAGCTGAAGAACTGTCAGCACGTTCAGTAGTGATAGCAGCCTTCCCTCAAGTATAGCTCCTACGTGAAAAAGAACAGCAAAACAGGCAAGAACAACAAAGGGAAAAGCTTTTGACCTTTGCTCTGAACTGAAAATGTGAATCAGCAAAACCAGAGAGCAGTTTCTGTACTCTTTAATGTGCACCTCGGTGTATTTTAAGTCAGTTGTACTCATTAAACTTCATGTTCATGGAATCAGAGTGAGATCTCCTTCCTTACTCATGGGCTTCACTCATGTGGGATCTGGTTACCCACCATGAGCTTCTCCCAGCGCTACAGCAAACCAATGTAGTAGCCATACTTTGGATCCACAATTACACATGCACTATCAAATGGGAATAACTGGGAATAACAGCTACACCAAAGTCTACAAAAGCACATGAGACTGAATCCTTGGGATTTCACCCTGCTGTTTTCTTAGCTGTGGGCACAGTAGCTCAAACGAAAGAAGGGGAGAAAGGCAAGAGTGCTCATGTACACAGGGAATAGAAGCAAGGAAATGTGCAAGTGAAGGAGTTAGACCAGCAGATGCAGACAGATCGTCAAAACACCAAAAGTTTATCTCAGTCTTGAGAAGGAGTGGACTTGATAGTAAGAAAAGACTTGAGTACTCTCCTTAATCAGCTTTCTGAGGACTTAAAAACATCCCCATCATTAGTCTTCTCAGGTCCATGAGTTTATTACTCCCCTGCTAGCACTGCTTCTGGTGCTAACCTCGGAGTCTCCCCTCCAAGCATCAGAAATCTGCACAGCGTATGCTGTCACTGGGAAACATCTGCTCCTCAGGCTTAATGAGACTGAATCAGCTTCCATAATGGACAAGGCACGGGGTCAAGAAATTAAACCTTTAAGCTGCTGATGAGGACAGTCTCATGCTCCCATTACCCACTGCCTCACCTGACAGCTGTGCGCACTTGCTCTCCTCTCTCCCTGTGGCACAGTCACAAAAGGGATGGTAGCAGTTTCCTCAACCTTTGGACAACCTGCTATCATCTCTTTCCAGTAACCATGTGGGAGATGCATCAAGTGCATTCAGGGTGATGACAGGGAGAATCATCTCCACTTTCTGTTCAAGGGGCTGTGCCCAGGTTCCTCCAACTCAAAATGTGTGTGGACCAAGAAATCTGCTTGTTCCTCAAGCTCAGTATCTGTCTGCTGGGGCAATAATTTGAAAGAAAAATTGTCACACCCCAAGTGAATTGTACCACCTGGTATTGTTATTTATGGATCTTCTTTCCCATAAAGATGCTGACAAAGAAAAAGATAAACAAAAGCTAACCCTAGTTTTCATAGCTCACACAGTTCTGCTGCTGATCTGTGACTCCCACCTGAGTCTCAAAATTATTCAGACGAGACAAGAGAAACCTGTCAGCCCCTCTCCCAAGTGCATGCCAGGACAGTGTCCCTTGCTGGGCTACTCTACATCTCTCACTCAACTGCAGCAACTCACTCAACTTCCTTTCCTTGAAGGAATGCCATTGGAAAGTAGGGATGGAGGGTGAGCAGTGGCACATCTTTTCTGCTCCAGGAGAGCAGATGCTCGCTTGCCCAGTGAGAGACTCTGGGAGACATTCCTCCAAAGGATGAGGCAGAAGAGCTGAGGTGTATGCTCTTCTTTCAACTTTGTTCCTCAAGGTCCCCTCTCCAGTAAAGGGCACATGAAAGCAAGGGGTTGGAGCACATCACCAACTCATTTTGAGCTTCAAGGGGTGAAACAAATTCCTCTCTATTGGAAGGGTAAGAAGTAAGGACTGTGTTATCTAAGATGCCTGTTGCATCCCCTCCAACAGAGTCTCCCATTTCCTGCCCACTCCCAGTGGACAGGTGATGGGGAAAGGAAGAGAAAGCACCTTATCATCACTTTCCTAGCACAGAGCACAAGGGTAGTAGATGGGAAGCCAGGTACCAGCCCTCTCTTCCATTGTTCCTAACTAAAAAAGAGGGACCAGAAGTGTTAGTGTGGTAGGGAGGCAGTGGACAAACAACTGCTGTTTCTACCCTGCTCCTTCTGAAGGAAGGGTGTGCATATTGAGGGAAGGGGAGGAGTGCTGAAGGCAAAACACCCACTCTGCCTCCCCCTTTGTTTAGCAAAAGGGGAAGCATAAGCAAGGAGGTTTGCATTCACATTCCCTCCTGCCTTCTGTGCCTGTCAAGAAATGAGAAGGTGCCCAGATCTCCCATTCCCACCTCTCTATATGCCAAGCATATATATAGATCCCAGTCTCCTTCAGGTGCGTTTGGGCAAGGCAGGCGAGAGGGCAATATGTCCAGTTCCCTTTGAACTAGATGGATGAAGACATGCCCAGTACACCCTTCTTCCATGACCCTGCACTGGGGGGTGAGGGGTACCCAGTGCCTGTCATCCTCCGAGTGTGTTATGGAGGGTGCTGGGGGGTAGAGTGACCCACTCTCTCAGGTGCATGCCCGTGCCACTTCCCATATGGATGTGTGGATGTGGGAGGGCAGGATGCCCAGTACTATCGTTAACACCCCATTTCTGAGACTTGGAAAGGAAATTCCCAGTCTTTCTTCTTTCAGGTGTGTGACAGCTGGGCACTCAGTCTCTCCTCTGCCTGGAGAATATTTCGTCCTGTATCCCCAAGTGTACAGGGGCAAGCGGTGCCCAGCCTCCTTGGCTGAGTTTGGTGTGATGGGGAATGCTCGGACCCCTGTTTTTCTATGGGGAGGGGGCAGAAAGCGCTGCCTGGCGTCCCCACGGTGATAGGAGAAACCCATTGCAGTGTCTCTGCGCGCAGAGGGAATGCCCAGAGTCCCTCGTTGCGGACAGCAGGAGGTGACAGGCAGCCCAGGTGACCCCCGGGTCCGCGGTACGAGAGCACTAACACACCCCTGGACTCCGTGGGAGGGAAAAGAGCGTCTCTGGTCCCCAGGGCAGGGAAGGCAAGGCCACCGGAATCCCCTCGGTCCGAGTGGGAGGGATAGGGGCGCTCCACGGTACCCACGGGAAGGAACAGCAAGGACACCGGGACTCCCCGGTCCCCGTCGGAAGAGAAGTGGGAGTCCCAGGTCCCCAGGGGAGGGACAGCGGCACTCACGGTTCCAGTAGACAGGGTAGCTTTCCGCGTTGACCACGTCCACCTCGTAGAGCCCGCTCCGCACGCACACCGGCTCCACCGCCGCCGCCTCGCCTTCCTGCTGCTCTCCGAGGGCGCGGTAGGCCAGCTCGATCCGCAACGAGTCGTAACCGATAAAGGGCTTCCAGGTTTTCCTGTCCTCTCGGTAAAACCAGCGCACCTCCTCGGCTCCCAGCTCCCGCACCACTTCATAGCGGGGCCGGCCGCCGCCCGGTCGCCTCCTCTCCGCCAGCGAGAAGCCGCTGCCGCCGCTCTCGCTGCTCGCCAGCCCCGCTCCCTCACCCTCGCTGCCCTCGCCGCCCGTGCCCGTAGAGTAGCGCAGCGAGGCGCCGGATTCGGCCGAGTCGAAGTCACCGCTACCTCCGCCGGCGGCCTCGTCGCTCAAGCTGGGCTCCCGCAGCAGAGCGACGGCCTCCGGTTCCCCCTCGGAGGAGGACGTGGAAAGCGTGGCGCGGAGCAGCGGCGCGGAGCGCTGCTGGGGTAGGCGAGAGGGGCGGGCGATGGGATGCTGCAAGCCTTCGTTCGCCGCCTCTTCCTCCTCTCCGTGGGTAGGTCGCTCGTAGCAGCCGGTACCTTCGCCGGGCAGGTTCCAGGTGCCCTGCGGCGAGCCGGGCTCCGGGTAATCCATGCCGCAACCTGGCGGTACCGCCTCGTCCGCCCCCGCACCGCCCCGCTCACGCCCGGCCCGCGGCTGCCGCAGCCGCCGCCGCCGCCGGCTCCGTCCGGGCGGGGGCGGCGCCGCCGCCGCATCGTCACGCGCGACGCGACGCGGCCGGAGGCGGGCGCTGGCACGCGGCCTGCGGGCCCGCGGGGGCGGGAGAAAAGAGTGAGGAAGGGCCTCGGCAACCGGGTGCGGGAGAAGGGGTTCGGAAAGGGCCTGCAGCCCCAGGTCTGTGTGCGACGCCTTCAAACGCAGCCTGCAGCCCCATGTCTGTGAGAGACAGCCTCAAGCTGTGTGGTGCAGTGGACACCCTGGAGGGAAGGGATGCCATCCAGAGGGACCTGGACAGGCTGGAGAGGTGGGCACAAGCCAACCTCATGAGCTTCAACAAGACCAAGTGCAGGGTCCTGCATCTGGGTCGAGGCAATCCCAGGCACAAATACAGGCTGGGCAGTGACTGGCTGGAGAGCAGCCCTGAGGAGAGAGACTTGGGGGTGCTGGTGGACGAGAAGCTCGACATGAGCTCTCAATGTGCGCTTGCAGCCCGGAAAGCCAATCAGATCCTGGGCTGCATCAGGAGAAGTGTGACCAGCAGGTCAAGGGAGGTGCTTCTCCCCTCTACTCAGCTCTGGTGAGACCCCACCTGGAGTACTGCGTCCAGTTCTGGAGCCCATATTACAGGAGAGATGTGGACGTGCTGGAGCGTGTCCAGAGAAGGGCCACGAGGATGATCAGAGGGCTGGAGCACCTCTCCTATGAGGACAGACTGAAGGAGTTGGGGCTGTTCAGTCTGGAGAAGAGAAGGCTCCGAGGTGACCTCATTGTGGCTTTCCAGTATCTGAAGGGGGCCTACAGGAAGGCTGGGGAGGGACTTCTCAGGATCTCAGGTAGTGATAGGACTAGGGGGAATGGAATGAAGCTGGAAATGGGGAGATTCAGGCTGGATGTGAGGAAGAAGTTCTTTACCATGAGAGTGGTGAAGCCCTGGAATGGGTTGTCCAGGGAGGTGGTTGAGGCCCAGTCCCTGGAGGTGTTTAAGACCAGGCTGGACGAGGCTCTGGCCAGCGTGATCTAGTGTAGGGTGTCCCTGCCCATGGCAGGGGGGTTGGAACTGGATGATCCTTGTGGTCCCTTCCAACCCTGACTGATTCTATGATTCTATGATTCTATAAACGCAGCCTGCAACCCCACGTCTGTGAGACAGCTTCAAACGCAGCCTGCAGCCCCCGCTCTGTGTAAAACAGCCACAAACGCAGCCTGCAGCCCCAGCTCTGTGCGATGCCTTCAAACGCAGCCTGCAGCCCCAGCTCTGTGTAAAACAGCCACAAACGCAGCCTGCAGCCTCAGCTCTGTGTAAAACAGCCTCAAACGCAGCCTGCAGCCCCAGCTCTGTGCGATGCCTTCAAACGGAGCCTGCAGCCCCAGGTCTGTGTGAGACAGCCTCAAACGCAGCCTGCAACCCCAGGTCTGTGTGAGACAGCCTCAAACGCAGCCTGCAGCCCCAGGTCTGTGTGAGACAGCCTCAAACGCAGCCTGCAGCCCTAGGTCTGTGTGAGACAGCCTCAAACGCAGCCTGCAGCCCCAGCTCTGTGTGTGAGACAGCCTCAAACGCAGCCTGCAGCCCCAGCTCTGTGTGTGACAGCCTCAAACGCAGCCTGCAGCCCCGGGTCCCTGTGTGAGACAGCCTCAAATTCAGCCTGCAGTCCCAGATTGTGTGAGACAGCTTCAAATGTAGCCTGCAACCCCAGGTCTGTGTGAGATGCCTTCAGACACAGCATGCAACTGTAGCTTGTGAGCTACCCTCAAACACAGCCTGCAGCTTGTATATGAGACATCCTCAGCTTCCAGCCCTCCTGTCTGTAAGACACTGTCAGATACAGCCTGCAGCCATATCTTCCATGGAACACCCTCAAGTAAGTCTACAACTCCAGCTCTGAGTGCAAGACACACTTAAACAGTCTAGAGCCCTGTCTTGTGTAAGACACACAAACACAACTTACAGCCCCATCAGCATGTGTGAGACACCCTCAAACACAGACCCTAGCTCCCTGTGTGACAGGCACCTTGAACTGCAATCTGTGTGCTTGAGACCCTTAAAACCCAGCCTGATGCCTCATGGACATGTTGGATGCCCACCAACATGGCCTGAGACTCTCTGTGTGGGTGAAGTACCCTGATAGGCAGACCAGCAGTCTGAATTGCAGTCAGACAGCCAGTGAGTGTAAGACACTCAAGCATAACCTGCAGCCTCACAGGCAGACAAAACACCCTGTGAAATACACCCTGCAGCTGAGTGTGTGAGTGGTGGGCACTCTCAAAAAGCATAAACCACAGCTTGGTGTGTTTATGGGAGCCACCCCTAAAACAATCCTCTGTGAGTGGCAAACCACCCCAAGATGTATGTCCTCCCCCAGCTCAACATCCTGAGGGCCTGTCAGGAAGCGGTGGTCAAGTTTGACCTCTGCTTGTTGGTATGACATCCCTTTTCCCTGCAGTCAGACCAAGAAATGGTTGTGTGGGGTATGTGTGAAACAGGCATACCCTGAACACACTCTGAAAAGTAACGGGGGCAACAACCCTTGTGTGAGAAAGGCCTCACTCCTTCAAATGCTAGCTCTGCCCCCCCACATAGTAGAATTGCTTCAGTTGGAAAAGACCTCAAAGATCAAGTCCAACTGCCAACTCAATGCACCATGCCTACTAAATCATGTCCTGAAGTGACTCCACCACCTCCCTGGGCTGTCTGTGCCAATGCCTGACCACTCTTTCAGTAAAGAATTTTTTTCCTTATGTCCAACCTAAACTCCCCTTGGTTCAACTTGAGTGCAACTTGAGACCATTTCCTCTCATTCTACCACTTTATACTAGGGAGAAGAGACACCTACCTCATTGCAACCTCCTTCCAGGTAGTTATAGAGGGTTTGGGGTTCACCTGTGCTTGTTTGTGTATGTGAATGGGAAACAACTGCGTCCATCCCCAACAAGTCAACAGGAGAGGGTGCTGAAATGCATATCAGGGTGATAAAACACCTGGCCTGGCATCTTGGAGTAGGAAAAAAGACAAGGGAGGGTGCCTGGGTTTTACTCTGCTGTAAGACCAATCCTGGTTCCAGCACATACGCTAAAGCCAAGTGGGGGGCAGTGATAGATCACCTCTGCAGTGCCAGTTTCCCCCTCATCCTTTCTCATGCAGTGAGCTTTGTTGCACGTGTGGGAAAGAGAGAGACTCCCAGAAACACACCCCTGCTTACTGGGGTGGGGTCACCTGTTTATGAGATGCCTCCCCCTTTTCGCAACATGCCCAGGAGGAAGGAGGTGGTGAGAGGGTATATCAGTGACACTCCTATCTCAGTTCCATCTCGAAGGGTGAGGGAGCCGATACCTCTGCATCTGTTACATCTCTATGTACTGTGTCCGTGTTTTCTTACTTACACATCAAGGATGGTGGGGCAGGGTGCTGGTCTGCAACCTTTGGCCATGCACAACCTGCAGCCTTACAAGGGGTTGTGTCTGTGCATAGACTATAACCCCCACCCAACCTTCACACACACATAATTTTTCCTTCAGTAAGAACAGGAGAACAGGGAAGGACTGGATGTCATTTCTACCCAAAACAGCCAACTACCTGTTGTGTCATGCAGTGGATATCTGGGTTTTACCCCACCTAAAAGATGCATCTAGTGTGTATGTGTTTGTGTGTGCACAGTCAGAATGCAGAAAGGAAAGTAGTTGTTTGAGTGTCATTTAAGTTTGCACCTCCACTGTCTCATTCTTCTTGGTTTACAGCAAAACCCTTCACACAGCCCTGCTGCCAGCTGGGGAGAAACACCCAGGATACAGTGCATGTGTTCTCTGGTTCTGCCGTCTCCTGCACACTCTGCTTGTCTCCATCCTACAATCTCCAGCGACAAGGGGACTTCTGTGTACTGCATAGCATTGTATGTCCAAAAATAGGTTTGTGCCCTACCTCCTACATCTGCTTTCAGCTGGGGAATCCTGTTAATGGAGTGTGTTAAAACACAGAGAGGGGCCAGCTGAAGTTCAAGTGGGAAGGGTAGGTGAAGCTTTTAGAAATGTTCACTGCTGGTGTGTTGTTTCCCTGAGTCATTAAAATCGCGCTGAAAGACTGCATATGGATTCTTGAATGCATCAGCAGCACTTTTCAACCCCCAAATCTCCAAGAAGTCTGTTAGCATTCATGAGTTCCCACCGCAGGAGCTTTGTGTGTGCTTGTTTCACCTTCTCAAATGGGTAAAGAGAGGAGATAAACAAGGTATGAGCAAGAAGTCAGGGAGGAGGCTGTGCCAGGGTGTTTGACCACTTTGCTGTAGCAACAGGGACATGAGCTGTTTATCTTTTGCATTTCTAATCAACTCCACTAGGTAATCTCTCCATGAAACCTGTCCCAGTTTTTTCCTCACAGTGGGGAAGCAAAACAGATTGTCACTTAGGTTGTAGATTGCTTTGAAGGCACAGATTGTAGCACTCTCACTTTTTATCCTCATTTCCTTTAAAACCAGGGAGATTTCACCATCTTTTCTCTTTCAACAAGTGTTTAATATCCTACTCAAATTCTCCCTTTTTGTCCTTGTTTGAGATCACAGAATCACACAGAATCACAGAATGGTAGGGATTGGATGGGACCTCTGGAGTCTAGTCTAGTCTAACCCAATTTGCCAGAGCAGGTTCACTTAGAGCAGGTTGCACAGAGCAGCATCCAGACAGGCTTTGAAAGGCTCCAGAAATGGAATTGTTCCACTACCATTCTGGGCAGCCTGTTCCAGTGCTCCACCACCCTCAACATAAAGAAGTTCTGCCTTATGTTTAGATGGAACTTTCTATGTTCAAGGAAGGATTGTCCGAACGAACACGAGGCCCTTTAAAACGTTCTTTACCCTCTTCCTATATTCTTTCAGATTATTTGGTTTATTTCTTGGTGTACATTTCTGGGGTATATGTCTGCTCTCTGTATGCAGATGCTACATTCTTGTGCACAGTGTCCCTGTAGACCACAGGCAGGAAAACTGAGCATTAGTGGTGCATCACCATCCAGCTGAACCACAGAGAGTTGCAGTGTGTCTGTTCTTCATTACACCCATTTTGGAGACCTACAGGGACCCGGTGCCTGAAAACAGGTTGCACAGAGCTCTGAACAACCTGCTCTAGTTGAAGATGTCCCTGTGCCCTGCAGGGAGGTTGAGCTAGATGACCTTCCAACCCAAAACATTCCATTATTCTATGATTCTATGATTAAAGGCAAAGTGAAAGGAAGTCCAGAGACTGGAGCCCCTCCTGGAAAAGTCCAAATGGCTTTGATTTTATGAGGAAGGTATTTGCTGGAGTGGACTGGTATGAGTGCAGTTGAAAGCTCAAAAAAAAGGAGTATTTTCTGGTTTTATTGTTAGTAGCTCTGAGCTTACAGGTGTGGAGTAGCTTGAGAATTTCTGTCACCACACAGGACTCAGGTTTGATCACCACAGTCATGAGAAATGAAAAATAAAACCAAATGTATAAACTTTATTTACCATAAATTTTCCTTAGAGTGGAATAAATGTGAAAGAATGGAAATGTCTATATGGAACTTTGAAAGCAAAGCTACTTTTATTTTGGAATGTCATTTAGGTAGCACTGTGAATTTCCATGCAGATCAAGAGCAGTGGATACTGTGGTACTTCCACCACGAAATCTTCACAGAGAACTTCCATAGCCATACATGTGTAGAGGTTTCCTTTCAGCAGAGTTAATGCAATTAGGAATTCCCTGGGAAAGACTTAGGGCAGTACCATGAGGAGTTGCCAAGGACCTCCCTTTGTCCAAGAGAAAAAGAAGCGCCATGAAGGTAGGTGAGGAGTTTCCAAGGGCCTCCCTTTGTCCAAGAGAAAAAGAAGTGCCATGAATGGAGGCAGTATGTGTGTAGTTGAAAGTCGAACATGCTACAAATAATCTCTGAATATCCTCCAGTTTTTAACATTAAAAAACCCCAAGCGAACAAGAAATGGGCTCTGAACTTCTGCAACAATATCACTAAAAATGAAACCCAGCATTGCCTCCTGCTTGTCTTGAGGTTCCTGTTAGCTACAGCAGCCACAGCATTGCACTGGAGTTAGCTTAGCACAAATGTCCCTGAAGCACAGTTTTTCACAGCACGCTCCATTGCTTTCTAGGATATGGACTAACCAAGAGGCACTGCTACATTTAGATGTTATCCTGGAGTCATAGAATCACAGAATACCAGGTTGGAAGGGCCCCCAAGGATCATATGGTCCAAGCTTTCTAGGTAATAGTATAGTTTAAATGAGATGGCCCAGCACTCTGTGAAACTGAGACTTGAAAGTGTCCAACATGGGGGTCCACTACTTCCCTCGGGAAATGATTCTAATGTCTAACTGTTCTCATTCTGAAAAATTTGCTTCTGGATTCTGGCCAGAATCTCCCCAGGAGTAACTTGGAGCCATTAATCCTTGTCATTTCCATGTGACTCCGTGTAAAAGGAGTCTCCATCCTCCTGGTAGCCATCCTTTATGTACTGGTACATGGTAGTAGAGCCTCCTCCAAGCCTTCTCTTCTCAAGGCTGAACAAATCCAGTTCTCTCAACCTTTCCTCATATGGTAGGTCTTCCTATCTGTCTATATGACCCAGCACTGTGATGGATATTTGTCCCAGCTGTGGGATTTTCCACTTACCTCTCCTAAGACTTCCTTTAACTAAGCTCATTTTACAAAGTTCTCCTGATTTTCCTCCTCCTAGCAGTCTTTGCTGCTCCCAGTAGTGCCATTTTAAACAGCATAGTCACTTTTGAAACTCTTGGTTCACAAATGTTGTAACCATCTTGTTCTTTCTTGTAGACCTGAAATAACATCCAATGAATAGCACGAGTGCAAATGCCTGTGAGAGTCCATTAGAAACAGTCTCGATCCATTGATGAATCCTTTATAACAAAGCCATTTTAAGGTCTTCCCATTGGCTATTTTTAAACCATTTATTAGGTGTATATATTGATCTTGTATTTTTTCCCCTCTAATCTGGATACTGTGCAGCACTGAGTCAACACAGTTACTGCTATCAACTGTACCTATGATTTTATCAAAGAACAAGATGAAATTTGCTGTCTGATAGGAACCATTTCCTGCAAAAAGTGCTGATTAGTGTTTCATTACACTCCTACTCTCCACCTCCTTATTAACTGGTACAAATCCGGTTCAAGAGAGACAGAGAGCTACTGGAAAGAGTTCAGAGAAGTCTATGAAGGCCATGCTGAGGGGACTGGAGCATCTCTGTGAGGAGGAAGGGCTGAGAGACCTGAGGCTGTTTAGCCTAGAGAAGACCGGCCTGGAAGGGGATCTTCTTAATGCTGATCAATATCTACAGGGTGAGGGGTGACAGGATGGGAGCAGATTCTTTGCAGTGATGCCCAGTGACAGGACAAGGGCAATGGGAACAAACTGGAAGCCAGGAGGTTCCATATGAACATGAGGTTAAACTTCTGCTGTGAGGGTGCTGCAGCCCTGGAGCAGACTGCCCAGAGAGGTTGTGAAGTCTCCTTCTCTAGAGAGATTCCAAACCCATCTGGACATTGTGATCCTGGGCAACATGCTGTGGGTGACCCTGCAGAGGGATTAGACTAGATGATTCCCAGAGGTCCCTGCCAACCTTCCCCAGTCTGTGACTCTCTGTGATTCAGTGAAATGACTTCATTGTACCTAGTTCAGGAGCACTCTTGGACCAGCCAGCCTGAAATTACGTGGACTTGCCTCAGGCACACTTTCCAAATATTGACACTGCACTGTTTTCCTTCTCAGAATTGGTCTCCTGGACTGTTTCTCAACTCTCACATCCCCACCTCATGTGGGGCCAGCTCTTAAAAAGCTGGCGTTCAAGTCTTCTAGATGTGCTGCTTTTAAAACATTAGTCGTACTGTTTGATATTCTTATAAAAGTTTCTTGACTGGGAGTCATTTTGTTACTGTTATATAATGTGGAAATGGCATTCAACTTTGCCCCAAATAGAGGCAGGAAATATTTATTGAACACTTCTGCTTTTTGTTTCCACAGCTATCCAAATATGTTTGGATACACCGAGAGTGTTAGTAATTGGACTCCACTAAAGCATTGTTTCATCAAATTCAGCAAGGTTTCCAATAATCTTTGCTTACAACATGCTATTTTCTGCACAGGGAACAAAAACTCTCTGGCTCTTTTAGAAGGGGCCTTGGTCAATTTGGTTAAAAATCCCCTTGAAAATGCTTTACCCTGTCAGACATGGGGTACTTGTCTATGTTTTTCTTTTCCTTGAACACCGGCACTGTTTGTACAGCTCTTATGCCAAGGTCAAAAGTGCCTTTTGCTAGATCTGAAATGTTCTTCCAAAGCCATATCTCTGTATTCCCAAACCCTTGCTGCCAGCAGCAGAAGAATATTCCCCTAGCTCCAAAAGGCAGGAATTAAGGAACAAGGAGAGGGTCATTTCTATGATACCAGGTACTGTCTTTCTCAATGCTGCACTGTTAAATTGTGCAGGCTTTCCTCCTCCTTTTTTTGCCTCTTCCTTTTTTTTTCCTCTTCCTTTTTTTCCTCTTCCTTTTCTTTCCTCTTCCTTTTTTTTTCCTCTTCCTTTTCTTTCCTCTTCCTTTTCTTTCCTTCTTTTCTTTTCTTTTTCTTTTCTTTTCTTTTCTTTTCTTTTCTTTTCTTTTCTTTTCTTTTCTTTTCTTTTCTTTTCTTTTCTTTTCTTTTCTTTTCTTTTCTTTTCTTTTCTTTTCTTTTCTTTTTCTTTTTCTTTTTCTTTTTCTTTTTCTTTTTCTTTTTCTTTTTCTTTTTCTTTTTCTTTTTCTTTTTCTTTTTCTTTTTCTTTTTCTTTTTCTTTTTCTTTTTCCTATTATTCCAGGGCAAACAAAGAAAGCAAACAAAGTAATGATCCCTGACAGAAATATTTACCCTTTCAGGCTTTGATCTGCTGAAGTCCTGGTGTTCATTGCTCACCTGCATGTTGGTGTGACTCACAGAAAGCCATGCACAGGCAGATTACTGGCACAGCTTGCAAATAAAAGGCTGAACAAGAGATGAGCTGCTGGTATGGGCTCCACTGCCACATCTCCTCCTGGCTCCTCCTTATCTTCTTCACCAGGAGTAAGAATTTTGCCCTTCTTGCCGGAGTGAATGAGAACAGGGTAACTTGTGTAACAAGAAAAGTAGGGTTGATGAGACTTAGAGAAGAGTTCCTGATGGTAAGCCTGTCATCACACAAACTAATATCATCATAGGGATATTGGGCATGAATTATTGCTCATTCTTTGTTAAAAAGTCCTGGCCTTGCACTTGTGCTCCTGATAAAGAGGGGGCAAAGATAAAAACAACAAATGAAGGGGATGAACTCAATTTTTTAGCCAAAACTTCTTCAGTGTTCTCCTCAAAAGTGCCAAAAACAGGTTAGTTGCAAAATGTTAGTTACTAAAATTCTGTTCTCTGTGTATGTGTGCTCACAGAGATGGATAAAAGGCCTCTTGCACGATTGCATTCCAGATGTGTGTCCTGCACTGGAGAGAGTCCTTCAAACCCAGGTAGTTCTCACACAGCATTGACACAGCCCATCTCCCAGGATGCCAATAACTGTTCTGTGTGCCATACACAATGCCCCATAAATGATGCCATATAATTTCTGGGATATTTCCCTTCTTTCCAGAATGTTCTCCCAAGGGACTTCTATCACCTATCCATTGGCTCTAGGATTGGGGCACTTTCTGGTAATAAAAGATTCTCTACTGATTTTTTTTTTCCTTACTAAAGATGGTGAGCACATGGATGAAAATAATGTAGAAAAGGTGGGGGTTGTGGTGTTGTTTGACTCCTAGTTGTAACAAGACGCAGGAGGTGCACGGAAGTTCCACTTTCTCCAGGTCTTTCATGTAGCAAAAGCCTGTAACATGTAATCCAAGAGTAAACATATGTCTTCCCATGGTTGTTTTGTGGTTTATTTTTCTTCCTGATGAGATCCTATGAGTGTGGGCACATGAAAAGCAAATGAGTTTTGTAGATCCAACAACAATAATGTTGGCACAGATAATTTTTAGGGAGGGGGAGGGGGTGTTGTGTAACATTCTGGTTAATCTTGATTGTGGACTTGACCTGATCAAGGTAGACACCAAGGTTGAAACTCTGTATTCACGGAATCACAGAATCACCCAACAGTTTGGGTTGGAAGGGACCTTTAAAGGTCATCTTGTCCAACTCCCCTGGAGTCATCAGGGACATGTGCAACTAGAGCAGGGTTCATCCAACCTGACCCGGAATGTTTCCAGGGATGGGGCATCTACCACAACCTGGGCAACCTGGGCCACTCTCTTACCACCCTCAGCATAAGTAATGTCTTCCTTCCATCTAGCCTGAATCTTCCTTTAAGTTTAAACCATCACCCCTTGTTCTGTCACAACAGACCCTGCTAAAATGTCTGTCCCCATCTTTCTTATTGGCACCTTTAAGTACTGAAAGGCCACCAGAAGGTCTCCCTGAAGGCTGAACAACCCCAACTTTCTCATCCTGTCCTCACAGCAGAGGGGTTCCAGCCTTTGGATCATTGTTGTGGCCTTGCCTCACCCACTCCAACAGGTGAATACTGTGCCAACTACTAAGCCAAGAGATGAAGCACAAAGACCTTCCAGAGGAAACCATAACAGACCTTTGGGACATAAACAGTCCCTTTGTGTAGACACTGGAGTCAAGAGATAGGCTGCTGTTTCTCCCACACACCTTGCAGCTGGCTGTCTTGAAGAATAGGACACACACAGCACAAATTGGGGAAAGGAGGAAGAAAGGAAAGGGGGGAAAGGGCAAGGCAGGGAAAGGGAAGGGAGGGGAAGGGAAGGGAAGGGAAGGGAAGGGAAGGGAAGGGAAGGGAAGGGAAGGGAAGGGAAGGGAAGGGAAGGGAAGGGAAGGAAAGGAAGGGAAGGGAAGGAAGGGAAGGGAAGGGAAGGGAAGGAAGGGAAGGGAAGGGAAGGGAAGGGAAGGAAGGAAGGGAAGGGAAGGGAAGGGAAGGAAGGGAAGGAAGGAAGGAAGGAAGGGAAGGAAGGGAAGGGAAGGGAGGGGAAGGGAGGGAAGGGAGGGAGGGAGGGGAGGGGAGGGAGGGAAGGGAAGGGAAGGGAAGGGAAGGGAAGGGAAGGAAGGGAAGGGAAGGGAAGGGAAGGGAAGGGAAGGGAAGGGAAGGAAGGGAAGGGAAGGGAAGGGAAGGGAAGGGAAGGGAAGGGAAGGGAAGGGAAGGAAGGGAAGGGAAGGGAAGGAAGGAAGGGAAGGAAGGGAAGGGAAGGGAAGGGAAGGGAAGGGAAGGGAAGGGAAGGGAAGGGAAGGTTTTGTGAGTGGCTGAAAAGCCAAGAACAGAGGAAGTTACAAGTTGTCAAAAACTCCTGGAGATAGGACTGTGAGGGATTATGAGGAAGCAAACCAAAAATACTCCCTCATTTGCTTGGAAAGGGTTGGCTGTACAAGGCCAGGGTAAAGAGGATTTTGCAGAGGAGTGTGGCTGTGCTAGAGTTCACAGCTGAGGATCTTGACAGCAGGGTCAGATGAGGATGAAAACATTTCAAAGCCAACTGTGCCAGAGTCACAAGGTTGGAGGGTTACACAGAAGTGTCTGGTCTCATAATAACATCCAAAAGCATTGCTGGAGTTGCAAGACCTTGGGAACAGTTGGCACTAAAAGCAACTTTAAGGTCACATGTGAAATCCTGGCTTTACTAGTAGAGACTCATGTGAGCATTGCCATTGATTTCAGCAAGGTTAAAAATTCACCTGCTCTCTCTGTTCATCCTTTCTTCTCCCAAGTTTTTTTATTGTCAATTGATCACAGTCCACTGGATGTATTTCTGGCTCAGACTTGAGATAACTGTTGTGCACGATGAATCATAGGAGATACAAAATATACTACCTAGTCCTCACAGTACATGCTGTTCTAGGACAACTGTGCTTGTGGTTGCCTCCTTGATGGAAGCACTAAGGGACATACTTAACTTCAGGCATGAGAACATGAGAAATTACTTATCCAAAGTCAGGTACTGACTTTACTATCTTACTGAAATAGGGTCTGATTGAGAAGACTTTTAAGCCTGCAGAGTAAGATGGTAAGATGACACCTGACAGCAGGTGAATGACCTTGGATCAGCTGACGCCATCATATTACCCTGAAGGAATGGCCTCATGACTTGTGTTTGGGTAGGTAAAATGGGCTCTTTGCTGCTGGTGGCTGTAGCACGTGTGAAGGGTTATGGAAAGCTGCTGTGGTAGCTGGGGGTGAAAGACACTGTGCTGTCATCTGGCTGGAGCTGTCTGTTGGTCAGGTGACACCTAGGACCAGATTCCAGCTATAAATATACCACATTTTAGTCACCACATCAAAAGTCTGGATCTGCTCCTTGCTGAATATTCCAGCTATGCCATTCTGCCTCAAGCCCCAGATTTATTCACTTCTCCTTAATGTAAAATTGAAAGGTTTCCTCCTTTATGTCATGTCTGGCAGATGGATTTAAACTGTAGATTTGCAAGTCTAAGAGAGATTGAAAGCCAACTGTTCCTACAGCCCAGGCCAGTGGTGTGGGCAGACCGCCTTTCTGTTTAAGGTGGAAGTGCTGTTAAAGCAAGTAGTAAAGGGCCTGGCAAGGCAAGCCAGGAGAGGGGCCTTGAAGAGCGAGCTCTGTACCTGGGTACACTTATTATGCTCTTTAACATCTTCATTGGTGATCTGGATGAGGGGATTGAGTCAGTCATCAGCAAATTTGCAGATGACACCAAGTTGGGAGTAGATGTTGATCTGTTAGAGGGCAGAAGGGCTCTGCAGAGGGACCTTGACCGACTGAACAGATGGGCACAGTCCAACATGATGGCATTCAACAAATCCAAGTGCCAGGTGCTGCACTTTGGCCACAGCAACCCCATGCAGAGCTACAGGCTGGGGTCAGAGTGGCTGGAGAGCAGCCAAACAGAGAGGGACCTGGGGGTGCTGATTGACAGCTGCCTAAACATGAGCCAGCAGTGTGCCCAGGTAGCCAAGAAGGCCAACGGCATCCTGGCCTGCATTAGGAATAGTATGGCCAGCAGGAGCAGGGAGGTCATTGTGCCCCTCTACTCTGCTTTGGTTAGGCCACACCTTGAGTCCTGTGTCCAGTTCTGGGCCCCTCAGTTTAGGAAGGATGTTGAGAAGCTTGAGCGTGTCCAGAGAAGGGCAACAAGGCTGGGGAGAGGCCTTGAGCACAAGCCCTACGAGGAGAGGCTGAGGGAGCTGGGGTTGTTTAGCCTGGAGAAGAGGAGGCTCAGAGGAGATCTCATTGCTCTCTACAACTACCTGAAGGGGGTTGTAGACAGGAGGGGGTTGGTCTCTTCTCCCAGGCAACCAGCACCAGAACAAGGGGACACAGTCTCAAGCTGCACCAGGGGAACTTTAGGCTGGAGTGAGGAGAAAGTTCTTCACTGAGAGAGTCATTCGCCATTGGAATGGGCTGCCTGGGGAGGTGGTGGAGTCCCCATCCCTGGAGGTGTTCAAGAGGGGATTGGATGTGGCCCTCGGTGCCATGGTCTAGTCATGAGGTCTTCGGTGATAGGTTGGACTTGATCTTTGAGGTCTCTTCCAACCTTGGTGATACTGTGATACTGTGATTTAGCCTTCACTTTATCCAAGATCACTGCTGTGAAAGAGACAATCTGTACACATATGATACAGAGGGATAAAAAAAAAAAAAAAAAAGAGAGAGAAAGAGAAAGAACAAGCATCTGATGTGGAAAATCTTCCTGTAGTAAAAAATCTAACTCTAGTAGGAAACTTGACAGTGGTGGAAATCTTCCAAGGACTCAGCTGACTGAAAAGGCCACATGCAGCAATTTCTCTGTTTCTTTGTGGAGATAGACATCCACCAAAATCTGAAAAATCCCTTTTGCTTCCCAATGACTTACCTTCTTTTATATCAATGTACACAAAATATCCCTTTTATATAGTGCATGGTTCAGTCTGGAGAACATGAGGCCCAGGAGAGACCTTCTTGTTCTCCACAACTACTTGAAATGAGGTTGTAGTGATGCGAGGGCTGGTGTCTTCTCCCAGGTAACAAGTGACAGGACAAGATGAAACAGCCTTAAGCTCCACCAGGGGAGGTTTAGACTGGATAGTAGGAGAAATTTCTTCCCTGAAAGGGTTGTCAAGCCCTAGAACAGGCTGCCCAGGGAAGTAGTGGAGTCCCCGTCCCTGGAGGGGTTTGAAAGCCAAAGAGTGTTGGGCAATGGGTGGGCTTGACAAAGTTAGAAGTCTCTTACAGCTAAAACAATTTTATAATTCTATGTAAGAGTATTTCCAGCACCTCCTGCCTAGGTGGTGTGGATGGGGACACTGCAGCACTGCCCAGGGGACAAGATTCTTCCTGCTTCTTACCTGCAAATTACTCCCAGGGCTGCATAAATGCAGTAATTGCAACCTTTCAGAATATTTCACTAGGTAGAATCATAGCCCTTTCCAGGTCTTTCCAAAACCTTCCTAAGGAAAGGCTTATTTGCCATTTAAGTTCCAGGTCACTGTAGATTTCTCACCCTAGGTGAACTAGTTGAACAAGAAGCTTACAGTCATGCATACCCTGTTTGTAAAGCAAAGTGTAATGGGTGGATCTGCAAAACTGCAATGTCTTGAGTGATCCTTGTCCTGTTCCCCAAACAGGTAGTTGCACAGGGAAACAGGTGACAGCCCTCTCAAACTGTCTCAGTTAGGATGTTTAGGTAGGTGAGGGATGAGCAAATGGTTTGTGTCACTCTCACTGCATCTGATTTCACGCCCTGATCTGAGGGTTTGTTTTTTCCTGTGTGATTTCATCACTTGGCTGCTAGATGGGAGTTGTAAATCATAAGGGAGATTTCAGTAAGAGAGTCAGATATTCGAAGCTGGCATCAGCACTGCGATAGGCTGGCTGAGCAGCACAAGCAATGACAGGTTTCATGATGTGAACCTCTGTATTGACAGTAATGTCCCGTGCCTCACTCTCTTTTTACAGTAATTTTAAGTCAGCAGTTCATGATATGAGGGAGTAAAATCAGAACCATTCCTTCTGGCCTGAGTGGGTGGCCAGCACTGCAGATTGTGACTTGGGAATCCGAAGTGCAATCAAGCAAAGTACATGTGCTGCAATTGGAACTCTCTGGGCAGATAAAACTCCAGGCAGAGGCTCTGTCTGTCCATAACTTTCTATCCAGGTCCTTCAGAAAATGGAGAGAAGAACATTTCTGTGAGGAGGTATCTGGATAAGCTTTATCACTGTGACTTCCACATCCACAAAGAACTGGTCCCCTAGTGAGTATCAAGGTGCTGGCATTGGATTGGCCCTCCCATTAGAGAATCACAGAATCACCAAGGTTGGAAGAGACCTCAAAGATCATCAGGTCCAACCTGTCACCCAAGACCTCGTGACTAAACCATGGCACCAAGTGCCATGTCCAATCCCCTCTTGAACACCTCCAGGGATGGGGACTCCACCACCTCCCCAGGCAGCCCATTCCAATGGCGAACGACTCTCTCAGTGAAGAACTTTCTCCTCACCTTGAGCCTAAACTTCCCCTGGAGCAGCTTGAGACTGTGTCCTCTTGTTCTGGTACTGGTTGCTTCAGGTAGTTGTAGACAGCAATGAGGTCGCCCCTGAGCCTCCTCTTCTCCAGGCTAAACAACCCCAGCTCCCTCAGCCTCTCCTCATAGGGCTTGTGCTCAAGGCCTCTCCCCAGCCTTGTTGCCCTTCTCTGGACACATTCAAGTGTCTCAATGTCCTTCTTAAACTGAGGGGCCCAGAACTGGACACATTAGCTTGTGTTTGAGACAGAACCAACTAAGAGTAGTTCAGTGAAAGTGACCTTTCTGCTGCCTTTTACTCTGACGTGAACATTGTTCAAAATGCAATGTAACTTCTCCTCTTACAACTGTTCTTGTGATTTTTTCCCCTTTTCCATCTATTGCAATGTCTTTCCTTCTTTCCTATCCTAATGCTTAGCAAAGGCAGCCAAGAATCTGCATTTTGCAACTTGGTGTAACTCTTGTAGCTGTTTCTGATGCTGGGAAAGCAACACCCTAGGAAAGAGGCCAAACCTGGCAAAAATGTGTCAGGTTTCAGGGCTGCTGATAAGACAGAGAAAGTGTCTGTTTCCCAGCCACCAAAGCACAAGTGACAGTTGAAATCAAGCAGTGATTTCTACTTTTATTTATCTTTTCTCTCTACTTTACCTTGCTTTCATCACATCTTTTTGTAGGAAGAAAGCAAGGCCAGGTTGAGCAGGGCCTTGAGCAACCTGACGTAGTGGAAGGTATCATGGGGGTTGGAACTAGATGATCTTCAAGATCCCTTCCAACCCAAACCATTCTATGATTCTATTGCTTGTACTGCATGGAGAAAGCCAGGGTATGTTTTTTTGGTTGGTTGGTTGGTTGGTTGGGGTTTTTTTGTTTTGTTTTGGTGGAGCCTCTGTTTGTGGGACCAAGAAGAGAAATAAGGCCATCATCCTTCTCTGGAGACTTTCAAGACCCATTTGAATGTGTTCCTGTTTCACCTGCCCTAGGTGATGCTTCACCTTCTTTAGGTGAATCTGCCTTGGCAGTGGGGTTGGACTCAATGATCTCCAAAGGTCCCTTCCAACCCCCACCATTCTGTGATTCCATAATTCTGTGACATCACCCTCTTCTATTACACAGCAGACTAAATTCCTACAACATGGACTGACTCCCACAATCTGGTTTTTGTGGGTTTTGATTAAGTCTTATGGTCCCCTGGATCAAAATATTAGCTTTGTTTGTTTGTTTGTTTAGGTTTTTTTATTCCTGTGGCTCTGGTTGTTTCTGAGCCTCTTCACCATGTGCTTTTAGGCTAAAGATTGCAAAGCCCTGACAACCATGTTGTACCAGCAGTGGGCTCGTGGCCACAGGTTTGGGTACAGCTACAGAAGGAAATACAGGGACCACAAATATTCTGTCCCTCCTTCATCATAGAGGATTTTCTTCATAGAATCAGAATCATGGAATCATCGAACCATAGACTGGTTTGTGTCAGAAGGGACATCTTCAGCTAGAGCAGGTTGCTCAGAGCCTCAAACAACCTGACCTGGGGCATCTACCACTTCTCTGGGCAACCTGTGCCAGTGTTTCACCACTCTCAGCATACAATCTGTGTTCATTATATATGTTTTTCATGGCAATCGCTGGTGCTAATGGCTCTTGCCAAATAGTTTTCCTCATTTTTGTGGTCATCTTAAGATTATTTATTCTGTCTAACAACAATGCTACGCTTAGGCACAACAACCCTCAGCCTTGTGACTTTCTCGTGGAGCTGTGCTGCCTCCCTTTCTCTCACATCCAGCTTTTTCTCTTTATGTGGCTAGCAAACAATACCCATCTCTGTGTCTGTGCTCAGCATTAACAGAACAGTTGCCACACACAGCTCAGCTCCCACTGGCATGGGCTGCTGCTCATGTGTTTGGTGATGCCCTCTTCCTCTGACAAGAAGCTTGCCTCCTTCATGAGTTCACTCCATTAGGTCAACTTGAAAGCCCTTTGCTCAGAGCAGCCAGGAGAAGTTCCTTGTTTTCACCTTAGGATGCTGGTGGTGTAAATCTGTTGATAGCGCTTTAGTGGAAGAGAATCTTTGCCTTGATGTGAACTCATTAGTGAGCTTCTCTAATTGTTACATTCAGTCAAGGCAGCAGGAGCCTTTCCAGGAGCTTCCATGTGCTTCAGGACAAGCCCCTCTTGCTTTATTTATTTTACTCAACTCTTGGTACCTGAGGCATTGCCAGCAGCTGCCCGCTTTACTCTAAAGATAACATGGTGCCTTTTCTGCCTCCTTCACCCAACCTTGCTGTGGGTTTTCCTCTAGTTGGGCTGAAACAGTCAGAGCGAATCTTTTGGAGCCAAATCCATCCATCACCCTGAAGGCATGAAACTGGAGGAGGAAGAGTTGCCCCACACCTAGCACCCAGCCCTCTCACTGCCTCCTCTCCTGTGAGGTGAGATGAGGAAGTCCAGGAGGACAGAGGGCTCCCCTAAGAGCTGGCAGGCACCAAGTTGGTCCACAGAACGAGGGGAGAGCAGGGCAGGGTAATGCAATGAGTAAATGCAGCCACCATGAAAGCAAACCTCTTTACCATAGAATCATAGAACTATTTTGGTTGAAAAAGACCTCTAAGATCATCATGTCTGATCATTGACCCAACACCACCATGGCCATTAAACCATGTTCCAAAGTGCCACATCTACACATTTTTTGAATACCTCCAGAAATGGTGACTCCATCTCCTCCCTGGGAAGCCTATTCCAGTGACTGACGTGCTGTGGAGCAGCACAGATCATGAAAAACATCTCCATTGAGCCTGCTCCTTCCTTAACACCCCAGCAACCCATCAGACACTACCTTAGTGCATGCAGGAAGATGACTCTAGGCAGCAAATGTGGTAATTTCAGGCTTCATCCTGGATTGGTTTCAGCCTGGCAGGTGAAGTGCTGCTTGGTTCTTTAAGATCTGAAATGGTTTTCATAACACAATTTGATTGGCATGTGGTGATGCTAATTTATTTCAGATCATGCTTTTCTGCCTTTTAGCAATGCCATATGTGGTGATCCAGAAATCCCTGGTCAGGTTGGAATGTATCTAGTATGTCCAGGAGGCTTTCATAGCTCTTAAAAAATATGGAAGACAGATCTTCTTGTGGTCTTTCAGTACTTAAAGGGGGCTGATAAGAAACCTGGGGACAGACATTTTAGCAGGGCCTGTTGTGACAGGACAGGGGATGACGATTTGAGCTGAAAGAGGGGAGATTTGGTCTAGAGATAAGGAAGTAGTTTTTATGCTGAAGGTGCAGCCCAGATTGCCCAGAGAGGTGGTAGATGCCCCACATTTGGAGGCATTCCAGGTCAGGTTGTTTTGGGCTCTAAGAAACATGTTGTTGTAGTTGCAGATGTCCCTGCTGACTGCAGAGAATTTGAACTAGATGACCTTTAAAGGTCCATTCCAAGCAAAACCATTCTGTGATTCTATGATTATGGATGATTTAAAGGCTTTAACCAAGACAGAGCACCACTGCATGGAGCATGCTGCCAAAGAGAGAGGTGTAACCATATTTTCTCTCTAAAATGTGCGAGCTCTAAGGAGAAACTGAAGAATCAAGAAGAAAGAAGTGTGCTAACATGTTGGCAGAGAATAAAGTGAAGCACTGAATTATTGAGCAGTTTGTGGGAGGGCACATGGGGCTCTTGCAGAGCCTGGATGTGAATCCAGATCAGAAGGTACCTAACTACTCTCCAAGACTTCTGGCAGTATGAGCTTTGCACAAGTAACAGCTGCTCCCCCTCTCACATCTGTTTTCTAGGGCACCTCTTAAAGAAATAGTGGGAAAAAAATCTCTGTGATGAAAACAGCACTGGAAGAAAGGGCTGAGGACAGGCTGTCTCCTGAAGCCCTGATTCCAGCCTATCCTTCTCCCCTCTTGGCAGGATGAGAGCATTAATGCTGGAGAAAGAGGGGATTAATGTGTAGACCAGCTCAGGGAAGGCACAACTGTATCCATGCTCTGCAAAAGGCAAATTCAGACATGCAAGTACAGCTAAGCTGGCTGCATTTCTGTGTTAGATAAATGCTCATTGATAAAAAGCTGCAAAGTGTGTAAATAACTGGCTGAGGAATCCGGTTGGTTGGGGTTTTTGGAGTTGGCTATTTTTTTCTGCTGCAAGACCATCCCAAGTACTTGGAAACCATCTGCAGGCACTGTGCACCCAATGTTGTCCAAAAGGATGTGATGGAGGGATCAGAGATTTAAACTTCCTGTCCCCTGTTGCTCCTTACAAGCAGCATTCAAAGCAGGCACTTCAGATTTACACTACCATGATGAGAACCTGCTTTTGTCCCATCCCATCCCATCCCATCCCATCCCATCCCATCCCATCCCATCCCATGACCACATTTTCAATTCCAGATTTGCCCCTTGGTGGCAAATGGAAATGGTGGCAAATGGTGCCTCATGAAAGGCAGCCCTTCATCACTGTTGGCAAAGCACTGAGTCTTTTTCACATGTCATGTAGCTTCTGTGAAACACCACCAGGACATGACACCGTGAGTGCCTTTAGAAATCCATACAAAAATCCTAGTAATGGGTCTAATTACAGCAAACCAGCATTTATCTGCATCTCACACACAGCATCTGTGCTTTTCAGAGGTACCTTTTGGTCTCTGCAGGAATCTGACTGTTGAAACGAAGGAAAAGAAATACGTGAGCAATTAGAACTCTTCTTTTTGTGGCACATTTTCTGCTTAAGATAATAAATCTCCTGAAGACATCATCTGCAGCATACAATAATGAGAAATGCAGAGCAGTCCTGAGGAACTGGAACTGTGCCCAAATCCTTGCTCTGCAGAGAGCATATAGCTCTTTTCAGTGAAGAAAAGGGTATCATATAGAATTTCTTGAAGGTCAATGACCATAGATAGAAATTTTTTTATTAGGCAATGTTAATCAGCTCGAGCCTGGTCTAATCAAAGATGTGAGGAGCCGGCTCCAGCTCAGCTTGGCAGCTCAAAGCCTGCTAATCCAAGTACCACAGATGCTGAGACATTCTTTCGTATGGTATGAGCCAAGTTCTGCACACTGCCAAGTGCTTCCTCTGAAATTCGTGGGAACCCAGGAGTGTGTGGCACCTGGCAAGACCCAGCTTGCTCTAAAACCCCTTTGGAATGGCCAGGATTTGCATACCAGAACTTGGTGTAGCAAACTGACTTTGGCCCCAGCCTTGCTATTTGCATCAGGAGCCAATATCAAGATCATGTTGGAGAAAGTTTGTGAATCAGGATGAGGAACCTGCAGCCCAGGGATTTACAGACTGGAATTTCATTCATACAGCCCTGATCACGTGGCTTGTCCTTCCATGGTTTTACATTAAAATGTTGGCTACTCTGTTGGTAAAGCCTATTTTACCCTGAGAAAGGAAGAGGTTCTCCACCATTGTTGCTGGAAAACATCAGATCCATTGCACAACTCTGTTGGTAAACATGCTGAGGCACCCAGCAACCACTTCCCCAGCCTGTGATTGGCATTGACTTTGCAAGCACCAAAAGAGGTCTGAACTTGATTAAACCTTCACACCAAATCCAGGGAATGGAAAAAAGAGAGATTTTTTTCACTCTTCCACCTCTGAGTGTCATCTTTTTAATCTCTATAATCCAGATGCACAAAGCTAAACATGCTGAATAAGACATACACCCCCATGATATGAGAAGGTCTTCACAGCTCACCAGCACCTCAGCTTTGCAGAAAGGTAGCTCAGATACTGCTGGAGTTGTGGTAGTGGCTAGGAATCACAAGGAGAGAATGAAATTTGATGGCCAAGACCAATGACAGAACAAAAGAACCAAAAGGTAGAACTGCCCTACCAAATTTGCTGTTATTTTGGGTTTTGAGGCTCTTCAGTACTTTCTTGAGGACAAATCCACCAGTGTTGTCATGAAGGTTTTCTTCAATCATTTCTACATCCCAGTGCTGCTGCAAAACTTGCTTACCTGGCAGTTAACATCCTTTCCTACTAGTGATTCTTATCTCCAGGTTGAGCAAAGTATGTGAAATACGCTTTCATCTGGAAACAGGTCGAGCTAAGAAGGAACTGTTTGGCCAGTGTGAGATACAAAGATGATCACAGGAACCTTGCATCAG
The DNA here is from genome assembly GCA_033816785.1 of Picus viridis. Lineage (NCBI taxonomy): Eukaryota > Metazoa > Chordata > Aves > Piciformes > Picidae > Picus > Picus viridis. The sequence continues at coordinate 33,690,388 of CM066585.1, read as the reverse complement.
CCCTGCACAAACAGCAAGCTGGCAACTGAGCCAAGAGAAGCCATAATCAGGGTTCACTACAAGATGTTTGGTGGACCTGGTTTGCCAGGGATGTGACTAAACCTCTGGCATGAGGTGTTTTTGAGGTTCAACATGGATTCTCAGCTGGTCTTCTTCCAGCGTCCATCTGGGTCCTGCTGCGAGTGGCCATGCTGGATGCAGGGCCCAGTGTGGGATTGTCTGCTCTTGGTGGTTGGGCAAACCCTGGCCCTGCAGCAGAGGAGAGATATTTTTCTTGCAGTTCTCTGTGGATTCAGTGTACTTTCATGCAGTGAGCCCTATGTGACTTGCATTTTCCCATTATCTTGTCTCCTGCAGCCCCCATAAGCTGGACAATGAAATTTGACCTAATTCTGAGGACATGTAACATTGTCTACCTCTCTGGGGCACTAGAAGTCAATTTAAGCGACCTCCTTACACATTCACTGCTCTGTTTCAGCCTGTAGATACCATTAATTTTGTTGTTTGCAGATCCCATTTTTTTTTTCAGGGGCAATGTTTTGGATTTTACTGATATCATGTGATGTGAAGGTTTGATCCAAAATCTACTCCAAATGAGAGAGGTGTGTAGAAGGAAAGTGGCCTTGTGTGATATGAGGACCTTACACTACACAGTCAGGAACATTTTGTTGTGGTGATTGGTCCAAAGGTCCTTCTGGAGCCATGATCCTCACTTTGCTTTGGAGACACTCAAAACACAAGTGCTCTTTTTGAGGATTTTCTATAGGCCTGAGTTGAAAGCCAGGGGTTGAAGGTCTAGAACTTAAACTTAGTGTCAACCCATAGCCCTTGGCGTCAGAGATCAGTCTTGTCCCAAAAATGAAGTGGCACTTGGGCAGGAGTTACGTGACTGGCCGTGCACCGCTGCTTAGTTGTATGTAACAAAGCGATGGTTGAAATGGCAAATGCTTGCTGGACATTGCCTGATGGCTAGAGATGTGGTGACCTACAGCAAGTATAGAGTGTACTGGTGGACTGGATCTTCTTCATTGGCCTTAATGAGACACAAACATCCATTTGGATTATTTGCTGAGTTATTATTGTGCCACATTTGTATCAGCGTAGTCATCTAAGGCAAGTCCTCCTGTAGACAGCAAGCAGACTTCCTTTCCTCAGCTGTGAATAACATTCATAGAGCTATTGTCTTGATTTTAAATTAAAACATAACTACTTTGACAGTTTAACCAAGCTTCTTGCTGGACTTCATATTTTATCAGTGTTGGGGAAGGATCTGCTGGGTGCTGGGCCATCTCATTTAAACTACATTCTTACCCTGAAAGGTTGGAGTAGGTGATCCTTGAGGTCACTTCCACCCTAGTATGCTATGAATCTATGACTGTATGAATCTACTGCTCAAGTTCAGTTTCTCTGTAGAAAACCCAGCATATCTGGTAACTCTGACTTACTCCCCAAAGACATGCTTCAAAGAAGACATGATTTAGACTACTCAGGCACCTGGTACTGCACACCATGTTTGCCACTGAACTGGTACAGATGTGTGGCTGATAGACCACAGATACACAAGAGGTGATGATGGGAAGCAGGAGACGTGAACAGTTGCAGCAGTAGTGAACCATGCACAGGACTTCTATCCCCTGTGCAGCAGAAGGAATTGTCTTGGTGGGCCATCAGAGGAAGGAGCCAAAAAGCCATGTCTCCAACTCAAAGGGGCTGTAATGTGCGGTAGCTTGGCCCTCTAGCTGCTTGGCCTGATGGCTTTCTAAACCCTACAGTGTTCTGAAGACTCTTGGCCTGGAGTGGTGGGCTGGAAGGTATGAACCAGGAGTCAGGAGAAGGCAGCAGAAAAGTTTAAACCTGAGTGTGTAGCTGAGCATTGTTTGAATTTCCCTGGAGCTCTGAAGGCTGACAAGCAATGTTAAACACCTCCCTTAGAGTCCACCTCGTTCAAACATCACTTGGTGGAAAATAAAGTATCCTCTCTAATGCGTGGTGAACAGGCCAAAACCACTGTGATTTGGGAATATGATGCTTACAGCCAGAAATTTCCCAGAAATTTCTGACATTACCAATCCTGGAAAAGTACTGCTTGAGCCACGAATGGTGGTAGATCAGAAGGAAGAAAATGGGAAGATGTCTTATATGACCACGAGATGGCAGCTGGAGCCTGGGAAGTATTTTGCAGCCACAGTAGCTCCTGTGGAAAATTTGAGTCGTTTGCCAACCCAGTTTGAAATCGCAGAAGACAAGAGCCTGCAGTTGGGAATATGCACCTGCACTGCTTTGGCTTTGAACATTCCATGCCAGGGCTCACAGCAGGTGAGCTCTGGAATATCTGATTCCCCCTTTCATCCCAGCCCCTCTGAGCCCTCCTCGATTAGTCACTATCAAATGCATGGTTTAACCAATGTAATCCCTGTTGATAGGAAACCAGCACTGCATCTGTTTTGATGCTGCTGTTACAATCTACTGTGCTCCAGCACCTAATTCAACATAAATCTGAGGCCAGATGCTCTGCCCACCTTGTGCCATGACCAATTCTGTCTGCAGTTCCTCCTGGAGCTTTAAATGGTTGATTGTGTGTGGTGTTAATAAATGATTGTGTTTCGTTCCAGAGCAGACCACATTTCAGCAGCCATTTATTCATAGATTCGTAGACTGGGTTAGACACCTTCAAGATCATCTAGTTCCAACTCCTCTGCCATGGTCAGGGACACCTTCTACTATCCCAGGTTGCTCAGGGCTTCATCCAACTTGGCCTTGAACACCTCCAGGGTGTCCCTGGGCAACCCATTCCAGTTTCTCACCACCCTCACTGTGAAGAATTTCTTCCTGATATCCAGTCTAAATCTGTCCTCCTCAAGCTTTGATCCATTTAAGCAATCCCTAGGCTGCCCTTTGTCTCTGCAATGTAATTCAGTTGGGCTTGGTCTCATGCGTGCTGCCCTCACCAAGGGTTAGGTGATGATTCACAAGCCACAGGCAACCTGAGGCCTGGGATTTCTTAGCTTTGTTAAGAGCATAGAATCATAAAATCATTTTGTTTGGAAGAGACTTTAAGATCAGGTCCAACCTGCACTGCCAGGCCACCACTAGACTATGTCCCTGAGGACCACATCTACATGGATTTTTAGTCCTTCCAGGGATGGGAACTCCACGACTTCCCTGGGCAAGCTGTTCTGGGGCTTGACAACCCTTTCAGGGAAGAATTTTTTTCTTAATGTCCAATCTAAATGTTCCCTGGTATGACTTGAGGGTGTTTCTTCTCTTCCTGTTCCTTATTTCTTGGGAGAAGACACTGAACCCCACCTGGCTCCACCCTCCTTTCAGGGAGCTGGAGGGAGCAAGAACATCTCCCCTCAGCCTCCTTTATCCCTGGCTAGAAAACCCATTTCCCTCAGCATCTCCTCACAAGACTTGTGCTCACCAGCTTTGTTGGTCTTCTTTGTGCATGCTCCAGCACCTCAGTATGCTTGTAGTGAGGGGCCTAATGTCATTCTTGTAGTGAGGGATCCTCACGAAGATCAGAGAACTGGAAAGTGGAGGTTTAGGGCAGAAATTAATTATCCTGGTGAAAAAAGGAATGAGCAGTGACACATTTACATAGATGGATTTTTAGACCACAGAAGAAGCACATGCAGTGGTCAGTGTAGTAATTGGGAAGTCCTGCTGTAAAGCCATTTGGTTTAGAGCCAGCATCCATGAAAAGTGTCAATGCATTTGGCTGCTTTCCCCAGAAGTGACAGCACAGAATGCTCCATCCCCACCTTTTGCAGCTGCTCAGCATATGCCGGTGCTGTGCGGGAATCCTGTCCTTTGCATGATGGAAAACATGCTCATATTTCCCTGTTTCTGCCTGGGGGAGATCTTCACATGATGTGGAGCTATCACTGTCCATCTTTATACCATTCCTGCTCGGTATTTCCCAGCTGAGTTGTTTTTTTTCTCAGTTGGGGGGTGATAATCACGCCACCAAATTCCCATCTCAGCAAGGTCATAGCACTTGCCTCTTTAGAACCTCCTTAAAAAGCCAGAGATAAAGCTCTTTAGTATACAGTTTGTTTTGTTGTGACACTCTGAACTGCTGGTTGACACAACTTGAGCTAAAGAGGGTTAACTGATTCATCCACACCCCAAACTGGGACAGACCTGTCCACGTAAAGCCTGGTACCCCCAAACTGGGACCAATCTTTTTTCAGTGGCACCCGCTGACAGGACAAGGGATAATGGGCACAAGCATGAACGTAAGAAATTGCATCTAAACATGAGGAGGAACTTCTTTAATTTAAGGGTGATGGAACGCTGAAACAGGCTGCCCATAGAGGTGGTGGAGTCTTCATCTCTGGAGGCATTCAAAACCCACCTGGACGTGTTCCTGTGTGATCATCTTTAGGTGAACCTGTGTTGGCATGGGGATTGGACTCAATGATCTCCAGAGGTCTCTTCCAATCCCTACCATTCTGTGATTCTGTGATACAGCCACACCACCCATGATACCTCCTAGCAGTGGAAAACTTACCTGTTCCTCCTCCCTGTATCATCTTGCTTTGACATGCCATGTGCAGATAGTTCCTAGGAGCTGTCACACTTTGTGCAGCAGCAGGAAGAAAGCCTTGGGAGTCAGGAGGTGGTAGGAAGCAGTCACAGTAGGGATGTTGAACACAGCAGGAATCCTCATGGTGATTTCTGCACTTCTTGATTGATTTGGTTTGTGGAATGGAAACTGCCACCACTCTGGGTGAATTTGTTCAGCAATATTCCCTCTTTCTTCAGAGCCTAAGCTTATTTTATAGGACAGGAGAACACAACCAGATATGAGCTCTTAGCTTCCTTTCCCCACCCCCAAATTATTGTTTATTTTTTCCTCCTGAGCTATCGTGAGTTATTTACAAAGGTTTAGACCAAGTTAATGCAACAATGAATTTATGAGCCTGCTGCTTAATATCTTGCAGCTGCTCTTCTGAGGCCTGATCCAAAGACCAGTAATGTTGCCAGGCACCATCTCCCTGACATCAGGGGGCACTAGAATGGGATTTATGCATTTGGAAGAGGGGTTTGAATACTTCATTTAAACTCTGGAGACAGCAACTCTGATTCCAGTCAAGTCAAGGGTTCAAGATTTGGTGTCCGCTAAGTGCCAAGTCTTGTGGGATCACACGTTTGTAAAAGGGGCACTAACCTTGTGAATGATGCAGTCCTGATGAGAAAGGGACAATTCCTGCCCCATTCTTCCCTCTTCAAAGCAGTTGTATCCCCATGGCATCCCCTTGCTGTCTGTGGAGCTTTGTGGGCTCTCAGAAGCCAGGGTGTAGAGCTGGTGGATTCACACTGCTCCTGTCCCACCGTTTCCTGAACATAGTCTTTAACCAGAAATTAGACTCTCCACGGATGCAGGCAAACACCAGCTTCTTGAGATGATTCGCCTGTCCCATTGGCTCTGTGTGTCTGGCATGGTGGTCTTCAGTAGGGAGCAGTGTCTCCTTGCAGTGCAGGGGGCTGTTTGCAGGCTGCAGTGATGTCCCTGGGAATGCAGCTTGATCCTGGGACGCTGGAGAAGGAGTGGGGCTTTGTTCCGTTGGGCAGATCTTCTGAGGCTTTTGGGTTCCTCTCAGTGTCTCCTGAGCCCCATCCCCTGCTGTACAAAGCAGACATGCATGGTGACTCATGTATGCATTTGATCATGGAATCATACAATTGTTTTGGTTGGAAGAGACTTTAAGATCACCAAGTCCAAATGTTAACCCTGCACTGCCAGGTCACCACTAAACCACATCCCTTAGGACCACATCTACATAACTTTTAAATCCTTCCAGGATTCCAGCCCATAGCTGGAGTGAGGTGCCTGTGGAAGTGGAGAACTGTGATTGTTCATGCTGGAGAAATGGAGACTGAGGGGAGACCTTGTGGCTCTCTACAATTCCCTGAAAGGCTGGAGCCAGGTGGAGGCTGATCTCTTCTCCCAAGTAACAAGTGACAGGACAAGAAGAAATGGCCTTAAGTTGTGCTAGGAATGGTTTTAGTTGGACATTAGAAGCAACTTCTTTACTGAAAGGGTTCTCAAACAGTGAAACAGGCTCTCCAGGGCAGTGATTGAATCCCCATCCCTGGAGGCGTTTAAAAGACACAGAGATGAGGCGCTGAGGGACTTGGTCGAGTTATATAATGGTTGGACTCAGTGATCTTAATGGTCTTTTCCCACGAACATGATTCTCTGATTCTATGAACCTGACCCATGCCACCCTCCCTTCAGCCATCTAAGGAGAGTGCACTCCTGCCATCTCATGGACATCTTGGAGAACAGGGAGGAATTTCTGCACAGGAAGAGGAGGTTATGAAGACTTTTTCTTCAAATCTGTTTCAACAGTTGAGAATTTAGCTAAGTATTAAGCAGATTATTATTATTATTACTATTATTATTATTATTATTAATAATAATTTAAAAAACTTTCCCCCCGCCCCTTTTATGCAGGCTTTTGATTATGCACTTTTGGTAATGAACTCAATGAGGCTGTTTCCGATCTGGCCCTTGTAGCATCTGGCAGAGAGCCTCTGTCTGAATGTGAGCCTTGCTGCATCCAGATTTGATTCCTTTTCCTTGGCATGACTTTCCCTCCTGCTGATGGAAGCTTTAAAGAAAAGGAAAAAAAAAAAAAAAAAAAAAAAGTTTTAAAAAAAGAAAAGAAAAGTACCATGAAGCTGAAACTCTGCCAAAATCCATCAAAATGCTTTCTGGCTGCCATCTATTGTGCAATGCAAACCTCTTAAGATTTAATATTTCTAAAACTGTGGTGCACCTGCTTGCAAGAAAAACTACCTTGTCACATGACGGCATGTTTTCCTAAATCACTCCTTTTTTTATTCATTAGCTTTGGAATGTGGGCTTCTTTCCTCTCTCCCTTTCTTTTGTTTTTGTTTTCCTCCTCTACCCCAATTTTTTTCCATCAAAAAACCCACAGCTTCCTCCGAGAATTTTAATCTCTAATTATATCATGCATTTCCCACCCCTGGTTTTGACAGATCCTTGTCTTCTGGCTGCGGCGACCGCTTTGATGGCTGGATACATCTGGTTGTGTCCTGATGGCATTGCTTCTGGCTCCCCCAAGCACCAGATAAACCCCAGCTTGGCTCAGCTGGGAGATTTGGGTTGTGGATGCCCCCTCCCTGGAGGTGTTGGTTGAGGCCTTGAGCAACCTGATCTAGTGGAAGGTGTCACTGCCCATGGCAGGGAGGAGGGAGGGGGAAATGGAACTAGATGATCTTTAAGGTCCCTTCCAACCCAAACCATTCTATGAATTTATGAATCTGTGAATTGCCAGTGCCTGCAAGGTCACTTTGGTTCAACCTGCTTTTCACTACCCACCACTGGACTGAAGAGGGCTCTGCTGTCTGGCCAAAGCAAGCTCTCCTAGCTGCCTCAAAAAAAGCTTTTTCTTCTGTTTGATTATGTTTCAGTTGTTTTTTTGAGTTAGATTTCAGCTCTGCAGGTGCTTTGCTGGTGTGGGAATCTGGGACAGAGCTGGATGTTTCAGGTGGGCTTAGGTGGGCCAGGAGAGCTCAGAGTGGAGAGGTCTCCTGAGAAACATGTGGGATCCCTTCCTTTTGCTCCCACCTGGCAGATCAAAGTATTGCTCAGCGATAAGGTCTAGCAAGTCGCCTTCCAGGTGTTACAGAGATAAGGTGCTTTGCTCAGGTTACACTGAGCTGTTGCTGGTGCTTGCTGTCACTAGAACAAGCACAAACAACATGTGCTCACTTTGAAGATCATTCTTGAAAGACCTTTTCCTAGTTTTCAGAAGGGTGGCAGCATGGTTTCACCTCTATCACCCTTTTCCCAATTTTTCAACCCCCATCATGCCTCTTCTGCCCTTGGAAGGTGACACAGAGGCTAGAGTTCTCCATAAATAACTAAAAAGTCATATTGCTGTGCTTCACCCAATATATCTGGCAACCTGGTCCATGGGAGAGTTTGGTCTGTGGAGTCTCTTGAGCTACAGCACCTGGGGGACCCCGTCATTTTTATGGGCACTGTTTTTTTTCCATTGTGTTTGCCTGTTGCACAATGGCAACTGGTAGAAATCCCTGGAGGAACAAACACAGCCTCTTTTCTTCCATGTTTGGGCCCTTTCTGGGATATTTAAATTGTCTATTGAGACCATGGTAGGAGACCCTCAGGGAGTGTAGGATCTCCAGGCATGTGGCCTCTGGCTGCAAAGCTTCTGGCTTATTTTGACCTGTCAGCTCCTTCCTCTCACAACCCACAAACTGCTTTTGATTCTCCACAACTAGAAAGGCAAAAGTGCTTGTTCAGGTTCCTTTTTCTCTCTGTCTCCCTGGCCTTTGGGGGAAGGATCATGGGGAGCTTTTGGGTTACCTGACTGTAGCTGCTCCATCTGAAAAAAAAAAAAAGAAAGAAAGAAAGAAAAAAAAGAAAGTTCCCTGTTGCTCTGAGGTGCTCCAGAGAGAGAATCTGAGCAGCTGAATGTGGTGACCCTTTATTGTAAGGGTGATGGAGCCCTGGAGAAGGCTGCCTAGAGAGGCTGTGGAGTCTCCTTCTCTGGAGACTTTCAAGCCCATCTGGATGTGTTCCTGTGTGGCCTGCCCTAAGTGATCCTGCTTTGGCAGGGGCAGTGGACTAGATGATCTCTAGAGAGTGCTCTTCCAACCTCTAACACTTTGTGGTTCTATGGTTCTACTTTGCAGGTGAGGAAGCTGAGACACAGAAGGCCATGAAGTCCTACAAGAACCCAGCAGCAAAATTTGGTGTTCTAGCTCCTTCTGGGTAGGTGTTATCAGCCTGCGGTGTCTGATCTCTAGCAGCAAAGCGAGGCAAGGAGGAGTTCACTCTGGAGCTTTGTGTCTGTGTCACCAGCCTCTGTGATACTTTAATTAGAAGAGGAGGACACGGGCATCCTCTTCCTTGCTCTTGGCTGTGAGTTGTCCTAAGAGTGGGTGGCAGCTTGCGGTGACAGACAGATGCACCAGGCTACCAAACCACCTGGTGCTTTCAGCAGCTGCTGAATAAATGGAGATCCTTGGGAGGTTTGTCAATATTTATCCTCGCTGCATATAGCAGATGAGTGTTGGCTAATTACAGGCTGTACCACCACAGACAGGCAGGCTCTGGTTGTGTGGAGCTGGGCCTGCCAAGTGTCCTCATTGATGTTGCCTTCATCAGCTGTGCTTGCTTGTAAATCAGCCACTTCAGCTCACTGTTTGTCTCTCTGGAAGGGCTTGGAATTCTCTCAAACTGCTGCAGACATTCTCATGCAATCCAGAGCAGCATGGTGATATGGAGATCGCTGTAGGAGGATGTAACTTGCTCTGCAGTGGTCTGGAAAACACACTGGACCTCCAGAGAAATGGAGCTTACCCTTGTTATCACAGAATCATAAAATGCCATGGGATGAAAGGGACCTTTAGAGGAGATCTACTCCAACCCCTGCAATCAGCAGGGACATCTGCAACTAGAGCAGGTTGCTCAGAGCTCTGTTCAACCTGACCTGGAATGGTTCCAGGGATGGGGCATCTACCACTACTCTGGGCAACAAGGTCCAGTGTCTCACCACCCTCACTGTCAAAAATGTCTTCCTTCTATCTAGTCTAAATCTCCCCTCTTTTAAAGATTCACAGATTGCATTGCATCATGTTGGAAGGGACCTTCAAATATCATCTTGCCCAAACCCTCTGCACTGAGTAGTTTTAGTTTAAACCCATAACCCCTTGTGCTGTCACAACAGGACCTGCTAAAAAGATTGTCCTCATCTTTCTTATTTGCCCCTTTAAGCACTGAAAGACCACCAGGAAGTCTCCCTGGAGCCTTCTCTTCTCCAGGCTGAACAACTCCAACTCTCTCAGCCTGTCCTCAGAGCAGAGGGCTTCCAGCCCTCCCGTCATTGCTGTGGCCTCCTCTGGCCACACTCCATCAGGTCTATGTCTCTTCCATGCTGAGGACTCCAGAACTGGCCCCAGCACTGCAGGTGGGTTCTCAGAAGAGCAGAGCAAAGGGGCAAAATCCCCTCCCTCTACCTGCTGCCCGTGCTGTGGGGACAGACATGACTGGATTCTGGGCTGTGGACACATTTTGCCAGCTCATGTTGAGCTTCTCATCCATCAGCACCCCAAAGTCCTTCTCAGGAATGCTCTCCACCTCTTCATCCCCCAGCCTGCACAAAAGACCTGTGAAATGCCCTTTCCAACCCAAACCATTCTGTGATTCTATGATCCCATGGATGTCATCCTGACTCCTCTCCATGTGCTTGCTGGCACTGAATCGGTGCCTTCAAATGACAGTGAGCAAAAGGGAAGATCTCCCCTCCCGCCTTTTCCACCCTGCACTTGAGCAGACACAACATTTCTCCTCGTTTGCCCCAGTACAACACAGGTCCCCTTTCCCATATTGTGAAGCCCTCTGCCATAAATCAGGCTGATAGGTTTATTCTCTACGTAATGGGAAATTATGACAAATGCAGCTGTATAATCTAGTTAGTAACTCACCATAATGACTACTTCTGGGGTGATTTATGGGTTTTGTCATATGTGAGCTTTCAGAACATTAGAGATTACATTTTTCACACTTTTTTTTTTCTTTTTGGGTTGGAATCTCAGTTTATTAGGCCTCACTGCAGCATTAATCACTTGCAGTACAACCCCGGACTTCACAAATGTATCAGATCAGCATGAAAAAGGCAGAGAAAACAAGAACTGTTGTGAATTAATGAGCTGAGTAACACATGTCTCACAAGCATGGGATGAAACAACCTGTGTTCTTCTTCTTCAAGCCACAACAGAAAGCCCTGAAGTCTGTGACTGTACTTATTTTTTTTCTTATTGCACACCCCCACACACCCCCTTTTTTTTTTTTTTTTTTTTGGTCTTCCACATAACAACAAGCAGCAGCAAAGAACTGAAACCACCACAGCCAGGCTCGAAACCTGAAAGATCCTGGAGGCTGAACCTATCCTAACTAATGGTAAAACGATGTGTGAATCTGTCCTAAATGGTCAAATAAAGAAGATTGATTCCTGGTTATAACCTGGTTATATGGCTTATAAGCAAAACACTAGGATTATACAGGAGAAATGCATGGCTTGTGAAACAATTGATTAATCAAGAGAGACAGTCCCAAGGTCTACTGTGAAGGTCTGGGAAATGTTCAGAGTTGCTATCTAAGGAGTTTCATAGAAGGGTTTGGATTGGGAGGGGTCTTACAGATCACCTAGTGCTAATGCCTATGCCGTGGGTGAGGACACCTTCCCCTAGACCAGGTTGCTCTCTCCAACCTGGCCTTGAGCACCTCCAGAGAGGGAGCATCCACAACCTCCCTGGGCAGTCTGTTCCAGTGTCTCACCACCCTCACTGTAAAGAATTAGGCTGGAGGTGAGAAGAAAGTTCTTCACTGAGAGAGTCATTCGCCATTGGAATGTGCTGCCCAGGGAGATGGTGGAGTCTCCATCCCTAGAGGTGTTCAAGAGGGGACTGGATGTGCCACTTGGTGTCATGGTTTAAGTCATGAGGTCTGTGGTGATGGGTTGGACTTAATGATCTTTGCGGTCTCTTCCAACCTTGGTGAATCTGTGATTCTGTGATTCTGTGATTTTTTTCCTGATACCCAGTCTAAATCTGCCCTCTTCCAGTTTAAAGCCAGTCTCCCTTGTGTGTGGGAACCTGGTTTGATGTGGGAGAAAGCAGACCAAAAGGCCAGCACTACCCAAACTGCTTTGGTTTATGCTGTTGTGTTGGTTTATTTTGCAGGAAGCCCACTGAGATAATGTTTTATAATACTCCAGGAAATATGTTGAAAGGGTCACTACAAGCCATCAAGAAGAGCAAAGAGAAAGGCTGGGGGTGATGCAACAAGTTCAGAGGAGGTTTAGGTTGGATGTTAGGAAAAATTCCTTTCCTGAAAGTCTGGCCAGGCATTGGAACAGACTGCCCAGGAGGTGGTGGAGTCACCATCCCTGGAGGTGTTCAAAAAATCATCTAATAGTGGCACTTTGGGACACAGTTTAGTGTTTATGGTGGTGCTGGGTCGACAGTTGGACTTGATGATTTCAGAGGTCTTTTGCAACCTTAATGACTCTATGATTGTATATTCCCTGCACTGGGAATAGGATGGACAGGTCTCTTTTGGGCTGAATAAGCATGGTTCAGGGAGGTGGCTCACAGCTCACCTCAAACCTTGGCTAGCAAAAAACTTGATGGGCAGTGACACCCAAATGACTCTGGCTTTCAGTGGTGGTAAGATGATCTACAGGTAGTGAGGAGTATCTCTGTTCCCTGAGCACCTGGAGAGCTGCAGACACTGATAACTGATAACAGCATGGGCCAGAGAGGTGACCTGAGGTTGGTGAGCTAGTCCTGGTGTCTCCTTTCCACTGCTGCTTTCTGCTGGAGATAACAGCCTGTTACTGAGATCTTCTTGCTAAACTGATAAATGACTTGTGAGATTCAGTCCTGCATGTCCCTGTTTTCATCTGCATTTCTTCTGTGCTCAGTACCAGGAAGGATTGGGCCAGAAAAGAGGGATTTAGGGTCTCAGAGCTGGAGATGAGATAGACAGCCAAGTAGAGCAGCCAGAGGTGTCACAAAGCCTCTGCCAAAATACAGCCCTGCTCTATTAGTGCAAGAAGGGGATACTGAGCTGCACCATAAATGTATGACATCAGTGAGATTCCACAGTGCTCATGGCAGCATGTCTTCAGAAAAGAGCTCCTGCTCTGGTCTGAGCGTCTTTGGATACTCCAGGAGCAGATCAGGCAGGAAGCTTCACATCTTCTGTGAACCAAGGCTGCCTTCTTAGCCCCTTTCTGCTTTATGACAGGACTACCATATCCGTGGGAACACACAGCCCATTCTATGATTCTGCATGTCCCAGCTTGGTATAGGCCAGGTCTTGGTTTGCAGTACCCATCTTCTACCACCTCTGGAGCCCGTCCCCATCATCTCAGCTGCTCCTCCTGATAGGTGTTGCTAGTAAGTTCCGTGCAATGTTTTACCTCTATTTTCTGGGCAGCACAGAGGAAAATGTCCCCATAGGGCTTGTTGGTGTCTTACTCTTGCTATTCCAAAGGCCTATTTGTCCCTTGTTTCCTCTTTTCATCTTTCTTGGAGGAAAACTGTCTTTTATTTCCAGCCCTGAATACTGGGGAGTACAACATAAGTAGTGGCTTAATCCTAGAAACATAGAATCATTTGGGATGGAAGGGACCTTAAACATCTTCTAGTTCCAGCCCCCCTACCATGGATAGGGACACCTCCAGCTCTCTCCAGCATGGCCTTGAGCACTTCCAGGGAGGGGGCATCCACAGCCTCTGTGGGCAACCTGTTCCAGTGTGTCACCACCCTCACTGCAAAGAATTTCTTCCTAACATCCAGTTTAAATCTGCCCTCCTCAAGCTTCAAAGCATTCCCTCTCAGCCTATCACAACAAACTCTTGCATTGTCCCTTACAATTCCTTTCCCCCATGCCCATGGCTCCAAGGAATGGAAAATTTGGGGCAAACTGGTGAAAAGGTTGCTTTAGGAGGAGCTCAAGTCAACAGATCTGCTCCAAGGTCAAGGAACTGCTGCTTTTGCCAGCAGAAAGAGCCCAGATGTTTTTCAGCGCCCACGGGTGAGCTCACCAAAGGCAGGTTAGCACCATCAAACTGCACTTTTGTGACGGCAAGGACCCCCTCTCTGCAAAGTCCCTGGCATAAAATCCCCGCTGTGCAACGGGAGGTGGGGAGTGCTGAAGTGATTTAAGATCCTTTGCTCCGTCGCGAGGATTTTGAAAGGGGTCTTGGTGTTTGTTGTGTTTCTGGGTTCTAATATCAATGAGAGAATTAAATCATTACATTAAAACATCAAAACACTTAATACTTTGTTTTCATTGGCACGAACCAAAATGATCTAACTCAAAAGCCATGAAATATCAGCCTGGTTGGGTTTGTGTGGGTTTTCTTTTCTTCCTCCCCCACCCCCCTTTTTTTTTTTTTTTTTTTTTTGCTTCTTCTGATGCATAATAAGATCTCTGGCTGCTTGTGATAGCAAATTTAATAATGTCAGTGATTCGAAAGGTTTGAGTCCTAAACGTGAAGAAATGTGTTTTACCTCCTCCACCCTCTTGTCTTCCTGTCCCATTTCCCCCCCCCCCCCCCCGCCAGCTTCCATCAGGAAGTTTTGTGGTAAATAAACCCAAATGCAGAGATTAGAACCCATTGGCCTCACCTACCTGGTGAGTGCCAAACTCCACATACCCTACCCAAACCTCCCATCTCCCAGGTGGTCTGAATTTGCTTATAGCTGGGTCCTGTAAGCAGATTTAATATTTCATAAGCACTGCTCCATCTCATGCCTATATTATTGACACCACATGGAAGTCAGGAAATTGGTTCTTTCTGGGAACAGTTTGCAGAAATATGCAGCCTGTCAGCTCCTTTCTCATGGGGTGCATTAACAGAGGGGCTCACAATTACAAGTAATGAACCTTCTCCAGATGTCTGCAGTGACTCAGCTCCAACTTTATCTTCGAACGTCCGAGATGGACTTGACAAGATGGATTATTTGTGGATATAGCATAATAACCTCGCAAAAAGTGGAATTCCCAATTATTGCAAGGCAAGGGAGGCATTCGGTAGGAGAGGCAATGCCAAGGTTCATCCACTGGATAAACAACAACAACCAAAAAAGGAAATGTGCTGCACCATTTCCCCTGCTTCCAACTACAAAATGTTCCCATGCTGTTTTAATTCTTCCTCTTTACGATGCCGTTTATGTTACACACATTAAAGTTAAGTCATGTCTTTAATAAGATGGAAACTGGAAGTGAGATTTTGAGGGGGGAAAAAGGAGCTCAGCTTCCTAAATTTACTCTGAGCGCAGAAAAAACAACAGAAAGGATGGGATATACCAAAGAAAGCCATTTTAATTGTCATCTTCCATGGAAAATTGAATCCAGTCATTCCCCACCGCCACGAGTGCCAACGTGCTGTGCTATATATGGCTGGGTGCTTATTTTAGCATTTCAGCTGCCCAGAAAAAGTGTAACCAACGTGGAGTTTCTGGGGTAAAGTTCTAGCTGCAAACGATGCATCGGGTTTCTTGGGTTATAAATTTTAAACTGGGTATTGCAGGGCCTGCATCAGGTAATTGGGACAAATCTGTTTCGTTTTGGGTTTGATTAAGAGTGATAATTCCACGCGAATGCCCTCCGAAAGTGTACTTGTCAGGCGTGGATAAAGAGATGCTGAATTATCTTTCTTTTAAATCACTAGTCTCCCAGTACCCAAGTTCTAAGTCTGGGGTCTCCTTGGGGAAATATTTGTATATCTTCTTGGGCTGAGCTGCAGGTTTGTTTGATGTGGATCTTCAAGATAAAATTACTGCGCTCCAGATGTTCCAGTTTAAATGTTTGTACATAGGGATTTCCTTGGTTGTTGAAGAGAGGAGACTCAAAACAGACTCGATCATTCATGCATCTATTTCTAGCACATGCTTTGCTCTGTTTGAGGAGGTGAATGTCAAGAGGAGCTTTTATAAACAGGCTTTTCTTTCTCAGAGCACAGTTTGTTTACCAGCTTAACATGCGGAGCAGGCTTCTTCAGCACTAACAGCAAACTGTTGATTTAAACTATCACGCCTCTCCCACCAGCTCCAAAACCCTTCCTTTCTGCTCAGGAGGAGAAAACAAAGGGGGAAATTCTGCTCCATACCTGTTGCCTGCCAAGGGTGAGATGTGCTCTGCTTCCATCCCTGCTGGCTAGTGTTGCAGCTTCTGTGGTGGCTTTTCCCAGATGTGGGAAAGGATGAGCTCTCAGGATGTTGGACTCTGTCCAACCCCAGGTTGCGCTGATCTGAAGAACCCTGGTCAGATCCTTGCCGCAATCAGGCTCTTTGCTCTCCTGGAGGTTTCCTTGTGCTCCCCCATGCCCTGCTGCTTTGCCGACCCCATACGATGCGCTGTGTGCCCCCAGGGTGGTGTGCAGACCTGGATGGGAATGACCACAGTTGCTTATACATTTGCTGGCTGCATCCTCTGCATTGTGTCAGTCCCGCAAAGAAAAACACACCTAACATATCAAATCTCAAAATGCTTATGGTGGTGACATGGTTATGTTGGGTTAATGGTTGTACTTGTTCATCTATTCCAGCCCAAATGATTCTATTCTATGACGCTGTGCCATCAGCCAGCTGGTAGGAGCAAAAAGACCACCGTTATGTGTTTCTCTGCAGGAAGAGTTCACTCAGTGTCAGACCTCCAGGAGACAAGCACTGTTGGCACTTATTCAGAAACTAGTACCTATTTGGGAAATAGTAGAGACCTTCCCCGTGTGGTTTTGTGCCAGGCAGGAGACTCTTCATGGGTGTCCTCAGCAATCTGGGACATAAACATATCTCGAAGCAGCAGCAAGCATGTGTGGAGACAAAACCGACTTCAAAGGGAACAAAAAGCGCATCAGCACGGCTGATAATTATCAAAAGGAAAAGCCAGGCCTTTGTAAAGAAGGAAAAATAAAGCCCACTGCAGGATGAGGTCTATCCAGACACCAGTTTTGGTGGCATTGCATGCAGCAGTTGGGGAGCAGGGCTGGATCCTCCCTCTTGGACATGTGTAGCAGTCAGTGTAATGGACTGTGCTGCTTTATGTGGGAACTGAGGAAACCTGGGGCTAGCTCAACAGTTGCTATTTTCATGTGATCATTTAGGGTGGTTCTGATGTCCCAAGTGATGGCTCTGTCAACAGGGAGATGCAGAGAAGGTGGTTAATTCTTCACCTGCATGTATTTACAAACCCTACATTTGACAAGAACTCAGAAACATGGGGAAGAATAGACAACCCTAAACAGTGGGTGAGTGAAGAAGCACAGGGTTGAGAAACAAGGTGGTGGAAAGGACACCTGTCTTGAAATTGGTGTCAATCCTTTTTGCCCCGCAGCAAGATGGGGAACGGTCTGTAAAGCTCTGTTTGAGGTGAAAGCCTACAGCAACGATGCTTTAGATATGGCACTTGGGACATGGTTTGGTGGGCACGATGGTGTTGGGTTGACAGCTGGGCTTGATCTTAGAAGTTTTTTCCAACTTTAACGATTCTATGATTCCCTGGAAAGAGAGAGGACATCTGGGTGTGAGCACTACATGAAGCTGCAAAACTCATCTCTGCAGTGACATGCTCCCCTCTCCCTGCTTTTCCATCCGCACAGCCAAGAAGCTCTGAGCCATCACTGGTGGCTGCAGTCAAGGTGAGCCTGATCCTGCAGCCACCTGCACCCAGCACATGCAGCTGTTTCCAGCCAGAGCATCTGGGGCTCAGGCTGCCTCTTTCCGGGCACCTCATCCTTCTCAATCTATGGTGGTGGTCTTGGATGAGCTGCAGCATCTGCTGGTGAGCAGGACCAGCACTGCTGGCCCCAGGGTGCAGAGCGGGCGGCCTGGTCGGATGTTTCCCAAGTGGCTTGAGGCATTTGTAGTGAGAAAGGAATGTTCTTCCTGTCCCGCCCCATCCCCTTTCAAAGCCCAGCCAGCCATATGATTCCCTTCCCGATATATTCCTGCCTCCAGCTGTATTTTGGCTTTTTTAGGTCTTTTGCAAAACCCCACAGAGGAGAGATCATGTCCTACCACCTTGTCCAGGTGAGGACTTCACCTGTAAATCTCATGCAGTACCTCCATGGCCTATTCAGATACAACCCTTGGTTCTTCCCTGTTCAGGCAGGTCCAGGTGAGCATCCAAGACTTCGGGTTTTGTACCACCATTTCCCAACACATTAGGAAGAAATCTGGTACTTCAAACTGGATTCAACAATCTTCATCATGAGGAGGAAGGAGAGTGAAAACTGTTTGGTTTTGTTGTTACTACTGCAAAAATTTGCATCCTCCTTCTCAGCCAGAAGAAGACACACATTCCTCAGTTTAAGGGGACATCATAGAGGGCAAAGAGAGACTTTCAAAACCCACCTGGATGTGTTCCCATACAACCTGCTCTAGGTGAACCTGCTTTTGTGTGTGTCTATTAAATGACCTTTCGAGGTTCCTTCCAACCCCTACCATTCTGTGACTTTGTGATTCTGTGAAAGCAGCCACGTGATGGTTGACTGTTCTCTGCAAGGCGACCTGGTGTGCATCATGACAACCATGTTCCAGTTCTAGCAAACCAGTGTCTGGGGAGCTGGTCTGGCTGTTGCTATGAGTTCCCAGGGTTTGGCCCAAGGTTGTTGTAGTGTTATGGATGTGAAGTCCTAGATGGTCAGAAGATGTTTTGTTAAACTGAGGGTCTGAGGAGACTAATGGGCCAACAAGAAGAAATAATAAGCACAAAGAAGGCCATAGCCCAGGGTTATGCACTTCCCAAAGCTGCTCAAGGAAAGCCTGGTGATGCTGCAGGATCTTAAGCTTACCTTTGGATAACAAAAAGCCCTTTGGTCTGATTTAATTCTGCCTTTTGGTTTCAACTTGTGATGATTTTTGCAGCAAAAATCCCCAATAAATGGCACTGCATCTTCCTGTTCTGCACAGGCTGCCCCAAAATTCCTCTATACAACATCATCCTGAGGTTATCAGTGTTACAGTTTTGGGCACAGAAATGTTTGGTGCATGCAGGTGCCAACATAAACAGTGGGAAAGTCACAGTCTAGACTCAAAAAACTTGAAATCTCTGTTTTATGGTGGTTACTGTGACCTTACATGTGTGAGAGAGGAGGTTTGAATCTCTTCACAATGCTCACTGTAACGTGATTGCGGTTCCCCAAAGAGCAAGATCTTCCCTGGGAGACCCCCACAGAGTGAAATATCCCCACTGGCAGGAAAAGTGACCAAAATAATCTGGAAGATGCTCAGGGAGAGCTTTGGAAGCAAAGCCCACCTGCATACCCACAAAACTTACCATCAAAAGCCTTGAGATTTTTCCTGGGAGTGTGGGTCAGTAGCCAACTAAATATGAACCAGTGTGCCCAGGTGGCCAAGAAGGGCAACAGCAGGTGACTACTTTGAAGAGAATGGATTTAACAGCATTTTCCACACCTACTAAAGCATATATAGAGAACTGCACAGTCTAAACCTCCCCTGGCTCCATCACTGGTGCTCAGTCACGCCAGGCATAGTTGCATCTTATCTTGACCTAGAATGGCTATCTGAAGCTCGTTGGTCCCCAAAAGGACACTCCTTGAGTCCCTAGACAGGTTTCTCTGCTGTCATATATGCAAAGTGCGCAACAAGGTGGCAAATTTGGTTCCTAATAACCAGTCAAAATCTCCTCTCTTCCAGCTTCAATCCATTCCCTCTCATCCCATCACTACAAACCCTCCTAAGAAGTCCCTCCTTAGCTTTCTTGCAGGTACTGGAAGGCCACTACAAAGTCTCTCTAGAGCCTTCTCTTCCCCAGGCTCAATATCCCCAACTCTCTCAGCCTGTCCCCATAGGGGAGGTGCTCCAGCCTTCTGATCATCTTTGTGATCTCCTATGGACCCACTCCAATAGTGAGGTGGAGAAATGGGAAAAATAGAGGTTAAAAGCAGCCTGGTGGTATAAATGTAAATTTTAGGGCCAAGAACCAGCATGTGAAAAGCAGGCATAATTTTTCTGGGATAAAAGGAGCTGTGCCACTTCAGATAGGGTAAAACAAATTGCCCTCGGTTGTGCAGGCTGTGCAGTCTCTTTAAGTCATCGGCAAGGAAGAACAGCACCATGAAGGATGGTCCCAGGTAGCTGCGCGGCTCGTGTCACTGTCCTTGACCAGCTGGCGGTCCCTTTTGTTCCCCCGTGTGGCACAGGAGGAGCAGACCTCGGCGTGGCCACGCAGCCAGAGCAGCAGGACTCCCACCGTCCTGTCCCAGAACACTTTGTCCTTAGATACTGCCGGCGGTGCGGCTGCGAGGACAAAGACCTATGAGCCAACATAAATCATCGTTTGAAGTCTGAAATGACAACATGGAGAAACACTAATGGGAGGGTTTAATAAAATCCACATTGTTTCCGTTGGGAAGCTGTATAAACAGCACTATCAGGGGCTGCTGAAGCCAGCCCTTGAAGGCTGCAAGTGTGTGCTCTTGGGCTCATCCTTCTTGCATGTGGAGGGAGGCAGGGAGCTGGATCGAACAATTGATTAACCAAACTGTAGTTTGGCTCCAGGGTGGCTCACATGGGAGCTGGGACACACCCTTCCCTTCAGCAGCAAGCTGGCCACCTCCTCCTCGAGCCCAGCTGTAGGTGAGGGATGCACAGAAGAATGTGTGACGCCTCTTGCTTGTGTTACCCTTGCAGCCAGCCAGCACCCATGGGTCCCTGCTGTGGCTGGTCCTGGCTGAGACATCACAGAATCATAGAAGAGTGGTATGGGTCAGAAGGGATCTTTAAAAGCCATCTAGTCCTATCCCCCTGCAGTCAGCAGGGACATCTACAACTTGAGCAGGTTGCTCACAGCCCCAGACAACCTGACCTGGAATGGTTCCAGGGATAAAGCTTTTACCATCGCTCTGGACAACCTGGGCCAGTGTTCCAACACACTCAACATAAAAAAATGTCTTCTTTAAATCTAGTCTGAATCTTCTCTTCTTCAGTTTAAAACTATCACCCCTTGTCCTGTTGTAACAGGCTCTACTAAAAAATCTCCTCCATCATTCATCTTAATTAATTTGCACCATGAGATGTATAATGATCCGGGCGGGATCATGGAGTTCATTTTTCCTGCACCAGCTCAGGGCACTAGAAGAGTGCTTGGACATTTCTAGTCTTTTTAGGAACTGCATTTCTGAACTTGATTGCTCTGAGCAAAGCCTGAAGAGGGGCAGAGCTGCCAATTCACGGGATTTTATGGGAAGCTCTGTGGTATTTCCTAAGTCCCAGTTCTTGGAATTATGTGAGAATTTCAGTGTTTGTTTAAAAACTTTTCTCAGATGAGGTGTGAAACCTGAGATTACCTTCAAGACTCAGAAAATATAATGAAGAGAAAATGGGCTTTTAAAAAAAAATATTGGGGTTTGAGTGAGTGTCAGGTTCAGGGAGCTGGAGTGGATTTTGAGTACGGCAGGATCTGCTGAGAAAGTGTAATTTTAACAAGGTAACATCTGTGGGGAAAGGGCAATACATGGTGGAGCAAGAGTGTGAAAAGCCATTCTTAGGATGAGAGGTCCCCCTGAGTTTTTCCTGTGCTGAACTTGTCTCCTAGCATTTGATCTGGGTCCTTCTCACCTGTAGGAGAAGGGCAACATGGGCCACCCCTAAACTCACAGGTCTGCACCAAGTGGCCTCTTCGGCACAGCTTCCTTCTGCTCCTGGCTACGGAGTAGCATCTGTGAATATCTGGCTGCAACTCATCAGACTTCAGGTGCCTCCAGATGAACCAGTTCTCTTAGCCTCCCTATGAAGCTGGTGAGCAGAAGTAGAGGCTCCCAGGTTCACATCCACCCAACACCTTTGATTTGTTCTTTTCTCTCAGTGGATTATAAATGGAGCCTGTGAGGAATCACCACGGATACAGGTCAGAGATACCTATATTGGGTAAGAGGGGTGGGAAAGTTTGTCCTCCTGGCATCACAGAGGTGACAGGATGGTCTTCCTTGCTAGCAGGATGCTGCTTGGAGATGTCAAGGTACCCTGTAAAGCAGCTGATTGCAGAGTTGTCACAAGTGTGGCTATCAGAAGGTGAAAATATAATCAAGTGGTTTCATATCTACAAAAGTCACAAGTATGAGAGGCAGGATGGGCCTCATCCCCCTCTCCATCAAAGAAGAATCCTCAAACATCCACCACAACTGATAAACTGCTACCACTAAACCACGTACTTCAGCACCACATCCACACATCTCCACCACCTCCCTGGGAAGCCTGTTATAACACCTAAGAACCCCATCTGCAAATAAATTGTTCCTAATATCCAACCTGAACCTCAGTATAAGATGTTCAGTGTGTAAGACAACACCCACAGCAGGTTGCACAAGATTGCTACGTCCACGTGGGTTTGGAATCTCTACAGTGAAAGAGACTACAGCCTCTCTGGGCAGCCTGCCCCAGAGCTCTGGCATCCTCACAGGAAATATTTCTGCCTTTAGATCCAGTGGGACTAGGATTTCCAGTCCTACACTCCATGTAAAAAATAAAAATGGATCCTAACATCACATAGCAATGTATTCATGGAAAAACCTCAACAAACCAAGGAATTCACCAGTGCTCCTGTACCGTCATAGCCCTGGTTTTCATAGAATCATAGAATGCTTTGGGTTGGAAGGAACCTTTCAAGGTCATCTAGTCCAATCCCCCTGCAGTCACCAGGGACATCTTCAACAGTGCCAAATAACCTTACCTGGAATGGTTCCAGGGATGGGGTGTTGGGGTATTCACCACCTCCCTGGGCAATCTGGGCCAGTGTTTTACCATAGTCAGCACCAAAAATGTCTTCCTTCTGTCTAGTCTGAATCTCTCCTGTTTTAGTTAAAAACCATCATCCCTTGTTCTGTGGCAACAGACCCTGCTAAAGATCTTTCTAAAGTCCATCACTAAGCACAGATAAAGTCCTGGGGGAGTGGACAGTGCTGAGAGCAAGCTGGAGCCTACTTCTGCCCCTGCTACACCTCCCTGGTCCGACGGGAACAGCACATGGCAGAATAAGATGATCTTTGTGAGAATTTGCTGGTTAGTTTGTTAACTGTTTGGCAACCTTCACCCACCCAGAATGACACCGTAAACACGAAGGAGCATAAAGGAAACCAGAAGAGAGAAAGAAAAATCTTGGCTGAATCTAATTAGTTGAATCTAATCAAGGGCTGCAAACATAACCATGCTTGAATTATAACTGCGTCATTATTTCTTGACTGTAGGGCAGAGTTAAAGAAAGAATATCCTGGATGAACACACCCTGGCCTGGTTTGGATTTCTTTCCCATTTCAATTTAATTCTGATTTTTCTGACCCTAGCTCCTGGGGCTTGGGATGAGTCCAACATCTCTGTAATGGTGTTACTCCACCTGCAGCCTCCATTTCAGCCTGGATGTTTGCTTGAGATTCTGTGTTTTTAAAAACTGCACCAGTATCTGAAGTCCTGAATATCCAGAACCAGATCATAGGATCATAGCATGCACTGCATTGGAAGGGACTCTTGAAGGTCACTTTGTCCAACTGCCACACAGTGAGCAGGGACATCTCCAACTAGATCAGGTTGCCCAGAGCCTCATCAAGGTTGACCTTGGGGTCCCTGTTGCAGTGTTTCATGACCCTCATAGTAAAGAACTTGCCCCTAATGTCCAAATCATGCAGGAACATGAACCAACGTGTACCAACAAGGTGGCTTCAGCTCCAAAAGCATCTGGCTGTGTTGAGAAAGCAGCCCCATACATTAGCTGAGATGCACCTACTGCCTTCAGTTTGCTCTCCCTGCTTCCTCCTCCTGCTCACACAGTGACCTGAGTCCTACGGAACCATGTGCATCTCCATATAGGATCACAGAGTCATTATGGTTGGAAAAGATCTCAAAGATCATCAAGTCCAACCATCAATCCCACACCACCATGACCAGTAACCCATGTCCTGAAGTGACATGGTTTATGTCTCTAAATCCCACTTTGTGGCTATGCTGTGAATGAAAGGGGCTGCACAAGGGTCAGTAAAGCTGTAATTAAGGTTTAGGTCCATGTCTGTGTTTTATGATTGGGACAAATGCACATGGAGGATATACCAAGTGTGATCCATCAATATAACCTCTGCATGTATAGAAAAACCTTTATGATGGGGACAGTCAATGATGGAGCATTGACTGTGCAGTCTCCATCCTTGGAAATTTGTGAGACTGACTGGGTAAAGCTCTGAGCATCCTGGGCTGGCTCAGAGGTTGGACCACCTGATGTTTCTTCCAGCCTGAGTTACCCTGTGGTCCTAAAATGCTTGTATTGATGTTCTAGACTGTATATTCACCAAAAATTGATGCACCCTGTCAAACCTTCAGCTTGGTCCCTAGATATTGTGCAGTCTGGCACAACAAGTGCAAGAACCTCACCTTGTCTCCTGGTTCCAGCTCAGCCATGGGCTGGGAACTTGCCTGGGTATCTGGGCCTGGAGATCAGGGCATCCACCCACTGGTGGCTATTCTATAGAATCACAGAATGTGTTGGGTTGGAAGGGAAATTTAGAGGTCACCTAGTCCAACCCCATCTCTTCTTCTGTCTCTGTTCTTCTCCCACTCACTGCTGTCTAAGACAAGCACAGGCCTGCAAAGAAGAACAAGGCAAGATCCACAGGGTCTTCACATCTGAAAACAGAAGGTGACTCTTAAGATGTCTTGGTGCAGTATGGAGAACTTGGCTTGGATAAGCTTGACCTCAAAAATCATAGAACCATAGAATGCACTGGGTTGGAAGGGACCGCTAGAGGTCATCTAGTCCAACCCCCCTGCAGTAAGCAGGGACATACCCAACTCAGTCAAGTTGCTCAGAGCTCCATCAAGCCTGGCACTGAATGTCAAGTCATCATAGTATCTGCAGCATCAATCTGGGATTAGGACACAACTGCACCAGGAAAGGAAATAAGCCCTAGCAGACATTCTATCTTCTTTGGACAAAACCTTTCAGGCTCTGAAACAAATTGAGGACATGACCATGAATCCATGACAATTTGTCTAAAGAGCTATAGGCTGTTTTCTTTCCCTCAGCAGTAATACGGACATTCAAACCTTAAGGGATTGCTTCTACATTGCTAAAACTGACAAAACCCAGTATGAGCAGCAAAAGAGCTGAAGCCAAATAACCTTCAACCAGAGAGGACCCTGCTGATAAGAAGAGTCTCTGTCTGGGACTTGGGTGCATTTGAGAAGGGCAGAGGGTATCACAGGCTGAAGACGAGTCAGCAATTCAAAACAGAGTTTGGGCTGGCAGGGCTGTGCAGAAGACATGCAAAGTTATCCATCTGCTCTGCACTGCCCCAGGAAGACCTTGGCTGGATATTGAATCTGGCTTTTGGCACTATACTTGAGAAAAGATGTGGATTTCTTGGAAGGGGTCCAGAGGAGAAGAACAAAGAGGAACAGAGCTCTAGAAAACATGACCTGCAAGGAGACACTAAAAAACTTGGG
This sequence comes from Picus viridis, assembly GCA_033816785.1. Classification (NCBI taxonomy): domain Eukaryota; kingdom Metazoa; phylum Chordata; class Aves; order Piciformes; family Picidae; genus Picus; species Picus viridis. The sequence continues at coordinate 33,665,362 of CM066585.1, read as the reverse complement.
GTTGTTTAGTCTAGAGGGTAGAGAACTGAAGGAAAACATGATAACAGCCTCCAAGTATTTTGAATTTCCCCACTGGAGAAGAGATAGGAAGAAGTTCTTCATGTCTGCTGGGGCTAGCATATAAAGACATCAGGCTAAGGGCAAGGGTGACTGAGGTCAGACTTTAGGAAACATTTTCCAAGGACGAGAACTGGGATTCCTTGTGTGGGAGGAGATGGAAACTCCTTCACAAGAGGTTTTCAAGAAGTTATTTAGCTATGTGTCAGGACAAGCTAGGTGGATGAGAAGACTTGCAGGGGTTGGGAGACCTCTTGAGGCCTTTCTGGCCACCGTGGTCCCAGGTGGATACACCAGATTGACTACTCTAGCTTTGTTCATGTGGACTTTAAGACGTGCTAGGGGATTCACGGATTCATAGGATGGTTTGTATTGGAAGCAACCATAAAGAACATCTAGTTCCAACCCCCTGGCAGTGAAAGAGACACCTTCCACTAGACCAGGTATCTCAAGACCTCATCCAACCTGGCCTTGAACACCTCCAGGGTGGTGGCATCCACCACCTCCCTGGGCAACTGGTAATCCTATCTGCTGGAAATCACTGTTTCTTCCGGTTCTTACTTCAGTGCTACCCCAGCAGCTCTGAAGAAAGAGTGAGGACAGATCATCCCAAAGCACTCACCCTTGAGCTGCCTGCGGTGGACATCTCCATGTGGAAATGCTGAGGCATGTGGAGAAGCTGAACGTAGCTGCTGCTGAGCTTGGGTGTTGGGAGGAAAACAGTGGTGTCAGGGGCGGGAGATACTGTGGGTGGTTTCATTGTAGTTGTTTTTTGCAATTTATGGCTGGTGAGCCTGGAGCCTGGGAGGAGTGCTGCTTTTTATGCTCTTTTGTATAAGTCCAAATAAATAAATTCAGGGAGAATCTCTTAGGCAACCAGGGCCCAGCCAGTATAGAGCTCTTAAGATTAATATCTGCCTCTTGAACTGCGCCAGAAGACCAGAGAAGGAGCTGGCAGGATTCTCAAAGAACTTTGAGGAGTGTGTTGGAAAGTCTGGCGAGTTATATGGTGCTCTGGTGGGAACTGAATTGCTGGGCAAAACCAATCCTGATGGAGGGTGAAATACAGAACTTTCCAGCCTAAAGTGTTTACCTTGAGCAAGAGCTGTGAATATTTCTACAAGGAGGAGACATCCCATCTCTGGAAACCGTGCTGTTTTGCTCAGCCCTGAAAATGCCACCAGTGCATGGGGTGTGAGGCCATTGCACCCCTCTGGTCTCCTCAGGTTTGCTGGGAAGGGGAGTGAGAGATAAGCCAGGTAGCCCCAAGACCCCATCATAGAATCATAGAATCAATCAGGTTGGAAGGGAACCTTGAAGGTCATTTTGTCTAAGCCCCTTGCAGTCAGCGAGGGCAGAAGGAGGAACCGGGGAACTACAGGCCAGTCAGTCTCACCTCTGTGCCCGGAAAGATCATGGAGCAGATCCTCCTGGAGGCACTAATGACTCAGAAGAACAGTGAAGAGGTGATTGGGAATAGTCAGCATGGCTTTGCCAAGGGAAAATCCTGCCTGACAAACCTGGTGGCCTTCTATGAGCAGGTGACAGCATTAATAGATGAGGGGCGAGCAACTGATGTCGTTTACCTGGATTTGAGCAAAGCCTTCGACACTGTCCCACACCACCTCCTGGTCTCCAAGCTGGCGACACATGGGTTTGATGGATGGACCACTAGATGGATAAAGAATTGGCTTGATGGCCGCACCCAAAGAGTGGCTGTCAACGGGTCCATGTCCCAGTGGAGGCCAGTGACAAGCGGAGTCCCTCAGGGATCAGTCCTGGGACCTGTCTTGTTCAACATCTTTGTGGGTGACATGGACAGTGGCATCGAGTGCACCCTCAGCAAGTTTGCTGATGACACCAAGCTGTGTGGTGCAGTGGACACGCTGGAGGGAAGGGATGCCATCCAGAGGGACCTGGACAGGCTGGAGAGGTGGGCACAAGCCAACCTCATGAGCTTCAACAAGACCAAGTGCAGGGTCCTGCATCTGGGTCGAGGCAATCCCAGGCACAAATCCAGGCTGGGCAGTGACTGGCTGGAGAGCAGCCCTGAGGAGAGAGACTTGGGGGTGCTGGTGGACGAGAAGCTCAACATGAGCTCTCAATGTGCGCTTGCAGCCCGGAAAGCCAATCAGATCCTGGGCTGCATCAGGAGAAGTGTGATCAGCAGGGCAAGGGAGGTGCTTCTCCCCCTCTACTCAGCTCTGGTGAGACCCCACCTGGAGTACTGCGTCCAGTTCTGGAGCCCATATTACAGGAGAGATGTGGACGTGCTGGAGCGTGTCCAGAGAAGGGCCCCGAGGATGATCAGAGGGCTGGAGCACCTCTCCTATGAGGACAGACTGAAGGAGTTGGGGCTGTTCAGTCTGGAGAAGAGAAGGCTCCGAGGTGACCTCATTGTGGCCTTCCAGTATCTGAAGGGGGCCTACAGGAAGGCTGGGGAGGGACTTCTCAGGATCTCAGGTAGTGATAGGACTAGGGGGACGGAATGAAGCTGGAGATGGGGAGATTCAGGCTAGATGTGAGGAAGAAGTTCTTCACCATGAGAGTGGTGAAGTCCTGGAATGGGTTATCCAGGGAGGTGGTTGAGGCCCAGTCCCTGGAGGTGTTTAAGCCCAGGCTGGACGAGGCTCTGGCCAGCGTGATCTAGTGTGGGGTGTCCCTGCCCATGGCAGGGGGTTGGAACTAGATGATCCTTGCGGTCCCTTCCAACCCTGACTGATTCTATGATTCTATGATTCTATGATCATTAACTAGATCAGGTTGCTCAGAGCCCCATCAAGTTTAACCTTGAATGTCTCCAGGGATGGGGCCTCCAATACAACCCTGGACAACGTGTTGCAGTATTTTACCACCCTCATTGAGAAGAACTTCTTCCTAATGTCCAACTTAAATCCACCCTGCCCCAGTTTAAAACCACCGCCCCCTGGTTTTAGCAGATGGAGGAGGTTACCAAGGAAATAGCATGCTGGTTGATTAGCAGAACAGCCAGAAGGCAAACTGCTTTTGGAGGAGAACAGGGTACTGCCAGTAAAATGTCACCGCCCAGTTGATGCAGCCACAGAATAATGGATAGGGGTGAGCCCCAAGGAAATTTTGGACGCTCTCAGATGCTGTGTTGAATAATTTTACGACACGGGTGTTCAGGGGAGTTTCTCCCGGAAACATTTGTTTTATAAATGGTTCATTTTCTAATTACATTCTGCAGAGCTGAGTAGCAATGAGAAAAAAAAAAAAAAAAGAGAGAGAGAAAAAGGAAAAAAAAAAAAAAAGAGGGAGGGCCACGAGACTTGCCAAAGCTGACTTGATACATGCCTGCTGCAGCTTCCACTTTGAAGTGAACCAGAGGCACCCACCAAATGCAAGTGACTGCCCTTGTGGGAGATATTTCAGTATCTGAAGGGGACCTACAGGAAAGCTGGGGAGGCACTGTTTAGAAGGGCTTGTAGTGATAGGACAAGGGGCAATGGTTTGACACTGGAGTAGGGTAGATTAAGGTTGGACATAAGTAGGAAGTTCTTTGTGATGAGAGTGGTGAAATACTGGAACAAATTGCTCAGGGATGTGGTTGAGGCCCCATCCCTGGAGACATTTAAGATCAGACTTGATATGGCCCTGGACAGCCTGATCTAGCTGGGGGTGTCTCTGCTGACTGCAGGGGAAGTTGGATGAGATGACCTTTGAGGGTTCCTTCTGATCCAATGCAATCTGTGAATCTGAGATCTCCCTCATGGGAGATCTGCACCTGTGGGACCAGGAGTGTTAGGGTGGCCGAGATGACTTTAACAGGGAGTACATAGTGCAGAAGGTCTTCCAGTTGCGACTATTCTCTACAGGCTTCCCAGTGAGCCCTGTTTCCCTCCCACACAAGCCACCTCTGGTCTCCTTGCTCTTGATTGAAGAGTGTGGTTGCAAATGAATCCCATCGTGGGGTGGTGAAGGAAGAGTTAACTACTTCCTTCCAAAAAAATAAAGGCCACTGTTTCCTGACATTGGGCAAGATGAGCTGATCAGTGGGGGCTTGTGGGGTGACCTTCACCCGTCCTCTTCAAAGTGGGGCAGGGAGAGGTTAGAGCATTGCTGGCTGGAGAGAGGTCCCCAGCCGTCTCGTCTCTTCTTTTTTTGGCTCAGCACCGCAGGGCAAGGTATCCCACGAAGCCGGGCAAGAGCAACTATAAAGCATCACCCTCAACGGGGGAAAAAGGGAAGGTAAAGGATGCAGGCCCTTCTTCACACTTTAATCTGGTGGCCACATGTATCTGCGTCCTCCGACTTGATGATGATGATGAAAGATGTCATGCTAGGAAACTCTGGAGATCAGAGACACACGGACCACATACCGGCATTTCAACACGAGAACACAGCTTCCAGCGTCTGCCGAACCTCGGAATTTGCACCTTGTAACACTAGAAATGGACATCTGTAGATGAAAGAAAAAAAAAACAACACCCTTGTGTACACACGGGTTTGAGGAAGCAAGGAAGGGGCTCTTTCATCCCTCCAACACACTGCGAGGGCAGCCTGCTGCTGCCAGCTGGTCCCTTGTGGAGGTGAAGCGGGAGCTCGGTGGCACTCGTGTGTGCCTGTGTGAGCGGGGGCACGCCTGCCCGGGACGGGGATCAGAAATCTTTTCCAGGCTCAACAACAAAGGGTGGCACATGGCAGCTATTGTCCTCGCTCAGCCAGGGTGAAGTTGGGGAGGTCACAGATGTCCTGACCATATTTAGCTCTCAGAACAGGATAAATTTAGATTAACTTTTTTTTTCCTTTTTCCCTTTCTTTTTTTTTTTTCCCTTTTTTTTTTTTTGTCTCTCTAAGGGAGAAATTACTGGCTGGTTGGCAGGAATGCAAGTCACAAGTTTCAGGACCAGCAGATTTGGTCTCACCCTAGAGAAAGTCTCAGAAAAAGGTTATTTTTCAAGGGAAGGACAAGATCCTGGTGCCCTGTGTAGCCAGGGTTCTGGCAGCCCAGCTCAGCAGTCACTTTTGGTAATCAGGGAGCTGTTTTGTACAAAATCAGGAATTTTGGCTGGACCTATTTGAGCAAGCATAGCTATGTTGCATGGCTATCTTGAGCAACCTGGCTTAGTGGAAGGTGCCCCTGCCCACAGCAGGGGGTTGGAACTTTAAGGTCCAAACCATTCTATGATTCTATGATTAAGGGCAACGAAGTTGGTGAAGGGTCTGGGGAACAAGTCTTACAAGGAACAGATGAACAGCTGAGAAAACTGGATTGTTTAGTCCAGAGAAGAGGAGGCTGATGCTCATTGCTCACTACAACACCCTGAAAAGAAGTTGGAATGAGGTGGGGGTCAGTCCCTTCTCTCTAGTATCAGGTGATAGGACAAGAGGCAATGACCTGGGGTTGTGCTGGGGGAGGTTTAGATTGGATCTTAGGAAATGTTTCTTTCCTGAAAGAGTGGTCAGGCATTAGAACAGGTTACCCAGGGAGGTGGTGCAGTCACTGTCCCTGGAGGTGTCCAAGAAATGTGTGGACATGGCATTTTGGGATGTGGTTTAATGGCCATGGTGGTGTTAGGCCGATGGTTGAACTCAATGATCTTAGAGGTCTTTTCCACTTAAAACAGTTCTATGATCTTCTTCTGACCTTCACCCCTGCGGTCATTAATGTGGGAGGACAACATTCCCTTGAGCAATTCCTTCTCCAGGTGTTTACAGGTCTGTCCCCTTAATGAAAAGAAGAGGGAGGGGGAAAATCCCCAATGCAGTGACCCTCCTTCTTCTTGCCAGATGCGCTGTTCCTCAAAAACACCTGTCTGGTAAATTACAGTGGGAATTGTAACCACTGAGCGCAGCATATTTTCCTTCGCCACTAATATATTGAAGTTGCATATGGTGCCCTGGGGAAAAGGTGATTGTTTCAAGTCAGATTTTCAAATCGTGAGCAAATCCTAGGAGAGAGATTTGGTGATTTACAATGGGGCTTGAGAAGGTATCACCATTGCATGCCTCAGGTAAGGAAAACACAGAATGGGAGCTTGGGGATATTTACCAGGACCAGGACCACCTTTCTGGCCAGGTCAGTGCAGAGGAGGTTGGTATCATGTGCATGGAGGCTGGAAGCAGAACCCAGGTGACTTCCAACTAAAACACAGATGTGAATTTTAACCATTGTAAATTAAAACCCAGGAAGGGTCCTCTCTGCATTCAGAAGTAAGATGAGGACAATCTTTTCAGCAGGGCTTGTGGTGACAGAACAAGAGATGATGGGTTTAAACCATAGAATGATAGAATGCCAGGCTGGAAGGTACTCCGAGGATCATCTGGTTCAACCTTAGTTTAAACTAAAAAGAGAGATTTAAACTAGATAGAAGGAAGAAATTATTCATGCTAAGGGTGGTGAAACACTGGCCCAGGTTGCCCAGAGAGGTGGTAGATGCCCCATCCATGGAAACATTCCAGTTCAGGTTGTCTGGGGCTGTGAATAACCCGCTGTAGTTGCAGATGTCCCTGCTGACTACACTGGGGTTGGACAAGGTGACCTTGAAAGGTCCCTTCAAACCCAGCCCAGTCTGTGATTCTATGATTCTGTAACTCTCTGATTCTATGATTTCTCTGTCCAGGAAACACTTTAGTGACATGCTAATTGCCAGCCCCAATGCAAAGGAAAGAAAAGTAGCAGAGAGAAACCAAGGGGCACACAGTGTGTTTTATGTCCCCTTTTACATCCTCTTTTTCATGTCCATCACACCAGAAATGGGAATTCCCACCCGGGAGCTGCGTAAAGGCAACGTGACTGAAGCTTTTGAATAATTTCTGAACAAATGCTAATGCAAATAGAAAGCATTGTTTTGTCATTTGGTGCCTTCATAGCTGGAAGAAGTGATTGTTTCAGATTTATGCTCTATGTGCTATTTTTCTTGGCAGTTTCCAGCATGCCGTGGTCTCCAAAGGCTTGCAATTTCAGGGATACTTTCTGATATTTAAAGAGAGCATTTTGGCTCAAGTCCACAAACTGCCTATAGTCACAGATACTAAAACTTCTTCCCAGTGACTGCCACTAATCATGCAACACTTTTTGTGCTTAACATCTTGCCCCCTAATTGACCCAGGGACTAACGGATCCCCGTTCCTGTGTGCTGAGGTTGTGGCTTCTCCAAAAAATGGTGCGTGGGTAAGGCCATTGAAGTTGGAGCCTGGAAAGCTGCTGCCTCTAGCAGTTACCAGCTGTAGGAGTTAAATTAAAAACCATATATACATATAAATAAAAAAATAATAATCATAGAATTGTTTTGGTTGGAGAAGTCCTTTAAGATCATCAAGTCCAATCACTAACCTAGCACTGCCAGGTCACCATGAAGCCACGCTCCTGAGCACCACATCTATACAGCTTTAAAAACCTTCCTGGAATGGTGATTCCACTATACAATACAATACAATACAATACAATACAATACAATACAGTACAATACAATACAATACAATAAACCAGGTTGGAAGAGACCTTCAAGATCATCGCGTCCAACCTATCAGCCAATCCAACCCACCCAAGCAACTAGATCATGGAACCAAGCACCCCATCAAGTCTCCTCCTGAACACCTCAAATGATGGTGACTCCACTACTGTCCTGGGCAGCCTGTTCCAGGGATTAAAAACCCTTTCAGGGAAGAAATCTTTTCTGATGTCCAACCTCAGCTTCCTCTGTCACAATTTCAGGCCATTTCCTCTCATCGTATCACTTGTTCCTTAGGAGAAGAGACCAACCCGATGCCAGGGACGGGGAGGAAGAACTGCCCATCATAAGTGAAGCTCAGGTTCGTGATCACCTGAAGAACCTGAAAGTGTTCAAGTCCATGGGACCCGACGGGATATACCCACGGGTGCTGAGAGAACTGGCAGATGAGGTTGCCAAGCCCCTCTCTATTATATTCCAGAAGTCATGGCAGACTGGGGAAGTCCCCACAGACTGGAAAAGGGGAAACATTACTCCCATTTTCTAAAAGGGCAAGAAGGAGGAACCGGGGAACTACAGGCCAGTCAGTCTCACCTCTGTGCCCGGAAAGATCATGGAGCAGATCCTCCTGGAGGCACTAATGACTCAGAAGAATAGTGAAGAGGTGATTGGGAATAGTCAGCATGGCTTTGCCAAGGGAAAATCCTGCCTGACAAACCTGGTGGCCTTCTATGATCAGGTGACAGCATTAATAGATGAGGGGCGAGCAACTGATGTCGTTTACCTGGATTTGAGCAAAGCCTTCGACACTGTCCCACACCACCTCCTGGTCTCCAAGCTGGCGACACATGGGTTTGATGGATGGACCTCTAGATGGATAAAGAATTGGCTTGATGGCCGCACCCAAAGAGTGGCTGTCAACGGGTCCATGTCCCAGTGGAGGCCAGTGACAAGCGGAGTCCCTCAGGGATCAGTCCTGGGACCTGTCTTGTTCAACATCTTTGTGGGTGACATGGACAGTGGCATCGAGTGCACCCTCAGCAAGTTTGCTGATGACACCAAGCTGTGTGGTGCAGTGGACACCCTGGAGGGAAGGGATGCCATCCAGAGGGACCTGGACAGGCTGGAGAGGTGGGCACAAGCCAACCTCATGAGCTTCAACAAGACCAAGTGCAGGGTCCTGCATCTGGGTCGAGGCAATCCCAGGCACAAATACAGGCTGGGCAGTGACTGGCTGGAGAGCAGCCCCGAGGAGAGAGACTTGGGGGTGCTGGTGGACGAGAAGCTCGACATGAGCTCTCAATGTGCGCTTGCAGCCCGGAAAGCCAATCAGATCCTGGGCTGCATCAGGAGAAGTGTGACCAGCAGGGCAAGGGAGGTGCTTCTCCCCCTCTACTCAGCTCTGGTGAGACCCCACCTGGAGTACTGCGTCCAGTTCTGGAGCCCATATTACAGGAGAGATGTGGACGTGCTGGAGCGTGTCCAGAGAAGGGCCCCGAGGATGATCAGAGGGCTGGAGCACCTCTCCTATGAGGACAGACTGAAGGAGTTGGGGCTGTTCAGTCTGGAGAAGAGAAAGCTGCGAGGTGACCTCATTGTGGCTTTCCAGTATCTGAAGGGGGCCTACAGGAAGGCTGGGGAGGGACTTCTCAGGATCTCAGGTAGTGATAGGACTAGGGGGAATGGAATGAAGCTGGAAATGGGGAGATTCAGGCTGGATGTGAGGAAGAAGTTCTTTACCATGAGAGTGGTGAAGCCCTGGAATGGGTTGTCCAGGGAGGTGGTTGAGGCCCAGTCCCTGGAGGTGTTTAAGCCCAGGCTGGACGAGGCTCTGGCCAGCGTGATCTAGTGTAGGGTGTCCCTGCCCATGGCAGGGGGGTTGGAACTGGATGATCCTTGTGGTCCCTTCCAACCCTGACTGATTCTGTGATTCTGTGATTCTGTGATTCTGTGAACCCCCAAATCACACCAACCTCCTTTCAGGGAGTTGTAGAGAATGAGAAGATCTCCCCTCAGCCTCCGTTTCTCCAGGCTGAACAACTCCAGTTTCCTCAGTTGCTCTTCTTAAGACTTGTTCTCTAGACCTTTCACTGATTTCATTGCTGTTCTCTGGACCTGCTCCAGCACCTCAATGTCCTCCATAGATAGAGGTGTTTCAGTGAATGAAAAAGAGATCCACATACTGGCTGTCCTGGCACTGTGCAAATGTTGACACACATTTGCAGAAGCATGAAGTAGTAACCAGCTGATGATGACAAAATGATTTGTGTGTGTGTGTGTGACATTGATGGGATTTAGCTAGTAGTGGAGGGGAATAAATGAAAGGCAACATGGAAGTAATAACAACAAAGTAAAAGTAGAGAGGAATTGAGGGCAGGATGGGTGTTCGTCAATGTTAACAGCAAAAATGATTAGTTTTTATATTTTATAAAAAAAAAGGGGGGGATAGAGTTTATATGTCAAGATCAGGCATTTATATCCCAGTTGAAGCCAGCAAAGAGAAGGGGAAATCATGGGAGCTGGTCCCACCTGTCCCCTGCCCCAGGGGAAGCTGGGCCACGCCACGTTGTTTCATACTCTCATTACCAACCCTGCTAATTTCATTTCTGATTATTTATGTTGTTTCATGAGTGGCCATTAAATGTTCATTTGTTAAAGGCTTAACACATTCCATTACACCACAAAATTTATATTTGTAACAAAACGATGTCTCAGAGTGATTCAGAATTAAATTAATGTGACAGGGACTATTTATCAATATGGCAGCTTGGCTGCTCAGGAACAAGGGATGATTTAGTGGCGTGAATGTGTGCAAACCTACGGGCTCTGCCCTGGTATTTCTCTCGTACTGCAGAGGAACTGATAAAATAATCCTCCAAAGTACCTCAACATATGGTTTAGATCATCAAAGAGAAAAATACTTGTAAAAGCACAAAGAAAGGAAACCAATAAACATGTACATCTTACCAGCTAACTCCCTCTGTAGGAAATGTAAACCATGAAGGATGGTGGGGCTTGAGTCAAATTCTGTCACTTGTGTATTTTTTTAATTACAGTGACATGCTGGCTTAAATTACAGCTTGTCCATTCAAACAATGGCAGGGCAGGAAGGAGGTAGAAGCTGGTGCACATCAGCAGCTCTGTGCTGATTTACACCAGCAAAAGGCTGAGCCCATTTCAGTTGCTGGCCCTCTGAACCTGCATGGGTTTGTCACTATTCCAGACCTCACTGGGCTGGTTCTACCCAAACAAGAAATGTAGGATACTGTGCGAAGTCTTGATGCATTTTTCTTTCTTACTTTCTTTATTTTTAAACAGGCATGGCTTTCTGGCATCCAAGATTTCATGTTTCTTTTTAGAGAGGAGTACAGCTAAACCCAAGGTAATTTTTTTTTTTTTTTTAGCAAATGCAGATCAACATCATAAGTGTTTTAATTTGATATTTGTTTAAGGAAGTCTCGCTTCAAAAATTACAGAATCACAGGCTGGTGGGGGTTTTGAAGGCACCTCTGGAAATTATTCAGTCCAAGCCCCCTGGTAAAGCAGGGCCACCCATAGCAGGTTGCCCAGGATCACAATGTCCAGGTGGGTTTGGAATCTATTACAAGAACAATAGATAATCTTATACTTTATAATTGATATTATGAATACAGAATTCTGTATTCATAATATTAATAGAATACAGAATTAACCAGGTTGGAAAAGACCTTCGAGATCATTGAGTCCAACCTATCACCCAACACCATCTAATCAACTAAACCATGGCACTAAGTGCCTCATCCAGTCTCTTTTTAAATACCTCCAGTGATGGTGACTCCACCACCTCCCTGGACAGCACATTCCAATAGCCAATCACTCTTTCTGTGGCGAATTTCTTCCTAGCATCCAGACTAAACCTCCCCTGGTGCAGCTTGAGACTGTCCTCTTGTTCTGGTGCTGGTTGCCTGGGAGAAGAGACCAACCCCCTCCTGGCTACAACCTCCCTTCAGGTAGTTGTAGATGGCAATAAGGTCTCCCCTGAGTCTCCTCTTCTCCAGGCTAAGCAACCCCAGCTCTCTCAGCCTCTCCTCATAGGGCTTGTGTTCCAACCCCTCCCCAGCTTTGTTGCCCTTCTCTGGACACGTTCCAGCAAGTCAACATCTCTCCTAAACTGAGAGGCCCAGAGCTGGACACAGGACTCAAGGTGTGGCCTAACCAGTGCTGAGTACAAGGGCACAATGACTTCCCTGCTCCTGCTGGCCACACTATTCCTGATACAGGCCAGGATGCCCTTGGCCTTCTTGGCCACCTGGGCACACTGCTGGCTCATGTCAGCCTACAATCAACCAGTACCCCCAGGTCCCTTTCTGTTTGGCAGCTCTCCAGCCACTCTGACCCCACCCTGCAGCACTGCATGGGGTTGTTGCGGCCAATGTGCAGAACCCGGCACTTGGATGTGTTAAATCTCATGCCCTTGGACTCTGCCCATCTGCCCAGCCTGTCAAGGTCCCTCTGCAGAGCTCTCCTACCCTCTAACAGATCAACATCTGCTCCCAACTTGGTGTCATCTGCAAATTTACTGATGATGGACTCAATCCCTTCATCCAGATCATCAATAAAGATATTAAAGAGGATGGGGCCCAGCACTGATCCCTGGGGACACCACTAGTGACTGGCTGCCAGCTGGATGTGGCACCATTCACCACCACTCTCTGGCTCAGCCCTCCAGCCAGTTCCTAACCCAGCACAGAGTGCTGCTGTCCAAGCCATGGGCTGACAGCTTGGCCAGGAGTTTGCTGTGGGGGACAGTGTCAAAGGCCTTGTTGAAGTCCAAGTAGACTACATGCACAGCCTTCCCCACATCCACCAGGTGGGTCACCTGGTCATAGAAGGAGATCAGGTTGGACAGGCAGGACCTACCCTTCCTAAATCCATGTTGGCTGGGCCTGACCCCTTGGCCATCCTGTAAGTGCTGTGTGATCGCACTCAAGATGACCTGTTCCATCATCTTGCCTGGCACTGAGGTCAGGCTGACAGGTCTGTAATTCCCTGGCTCCTCCTTCCAGCCCTGTGGATGGGCACCACGTTGTCCAGCTTCCAGTCTTCTGGGACCTCTCCAGTGAGCCAGGACTGTTGAAAAATGATGGAGAGTGGCTTGGCCAGCGCATCTGCCAGCTCTCTCAGTACCCTAGGATGGATCCCATCTGGTCCCATGGACTTGTGGGGATCCAAGTGGCTAAGCAGGTCTCCAACTACCTCCTCCTGGATTACAGGGGAACTATACTGCTCCCTGAGTCCATCTGCCAGCTCAGGAGGCCAGTTGTCTGGAAGACAACCTATCTTTCTAGCAAAAATTGAGGCAAAGAAGGTGTTAAGTACCTCAAGCTTTTCCTCACCCTTAGTTGCTATATTCCCCTCCATATCCACTAAGGAGTGGAGGTTGTCCTTGCCCCTCCTCTTGCCATTAATATATTTATAAAAGCATTTTTTGTTGTCCTTCACAGCAGTGGCTGGTCTAAGCTCTAAATGGGCTTTTGCCTCTCTAATTTTTTTCCTACACCACCTAACAACATCCTTAAACATTTCATGGGTAACCTCTCCTTTCTTCCAAAGAGGATACACCCTCTTTTTTCCCTTAATTCGCTCAGAAGCTCCTTGCCCAACCAGGCTGGCCGTCTGCCCTGGTGGCTCATCTTCCGGCACACTGGCACAGCCTGTTCCTGCACCTTCAAGAGTTCTTCCTTGAAGTAGGTCCAGCTCTCCTGGACTCCTTTGTTTTTAAGGGCTGTTTCCCAAGGTAACTTCTGAGTTAATTCCTTGCCCTCTGGAAGTCCAGAGTGGAGGTTTTGTTGCTGCCCCTCTTAGCTTGACTGCATATTGAAAACTCAATTATCTCCTGGTCACTGGACCCCAGACAGCCTCCAACCACCACATCTCCCACCAGCCCTTCTCTATTGGTAAAGAGAAGATCAAGCAAAGCCTTACCCCTGGTAGGCTCATGCAGCAGCTGGGGTAGGAAGCTGTCCTCCATACACTCTAAGAACCTTCTAGATTGCCTCCTCTCTGCTGTGTTAAGTTCCCAGCAGATATCAGGCAGGTTAAAGTCGCCCATAAGAACAAGGACTGGTGATCTTGAGACAGCCTCTACCTGCCTATAAAATAATTAATCAACCTCTTCATCCTGGTTGGGTGGACTATAACAGACTCCAAACAGGATGTCAGCCTTGTTGGCCTTCCCTCTAATTCTCACCCATAGGCACTCAACTTGATCATCCTTCATCTCTAGTTCCATGGTGTCTAGATCCTCCCTGATGTACAGGGCCACCCCTCCACCCCTCTCCCTCACCTGTCTCTCCTGAAGGGCCTGATGCCATCAATTGCAGCGCTCCAGTCATGTGAGTCATCCCACCACGTTTCTATGATGGCAACTGCATCATATCTTTCCTGCTGCAACAAGGCTTCCAGCTCCTCTTGTTTGTTACCCATACTGTGTGCATTAGTGTACATGCATGCAGTACAGCAGCTGGGCTGCTGGTTTCACCCCAGACTCCAGCTTACCACCCTCAGACTCCTGTCTGGGGGACTGGTTTCAGCCCCTTCCCCCTCTAAATCTAGTTTAAAGCCCTGTCAATGAGTCCTGCCAACTCCCTTCCTAACCCCCTTTTGCCTCTGTAGGATAGGCTGTTCTCATGTGCTAGGATCTTTCTCCCCCTCTGGGATGGTTGTACTCCATCTGTTGCAAGCAGACCAGTGATCCATAGAAAGTTCCCCAAGATCAAAACCCCCAAAATTCTGTCAGTGGCACCAGCCTCTGAGCCACCTGTTCATTAACACCTGTTTTCCTGTTCCTTTCAGTATTCCTTCCTGCAACTAAGGGTATTGATGAAAAAATTGCCTGTGCCCCTGACCCCTCAACCAGTTTTCCCAGAGCCTTGAAGTTCTTTTTGATTGCCTTAGGACCTCTGGACTGTACCAGACCAGGCAACCTTCTGGTAACATCTCTGACCTGGGCCCCAGGGAGGCAGCAGACTTCCCTCTGGGAAGGATCTGGCCAACATATGAGGCCCTCTGTTCCCCTCAGGAGGGAATCACCAGTAACAATGAGCCTCCTCTTTTTTTTGAGGGAACAAGTCCTGATGCAGGGGGCAGGCTATTTTGCTCTAGGTAACACCTCAGATGGTGTCTCTTCTGCCTTCTCATTCACCTCACCCTCAACTTCCAGTGCCCCATACTTGTTTTGCAAGGGCAGCTGGGAAGGTGAGGGGACCCGTGAGGACTTTCCCTTCCCTCTCCTAACAGTCACCTGTATCCATTCCCTGCTGCTTCTTGGGTCACCTCCCTCTGCTAGGGGAGCCTGCAGAGCCTGGTTCCTCAAATCCAACTCCCTTTTGCATTCCCTTACTGTCCTAAGTCTAGCAACTTCTTCCTTCAGTTCAGCCACTAGATTAAGCAGACAATCAAGCTGCTTTCACCTAATGCAGGTGTTATCTCCACTGCCTTCCATTTAGGGTGCCAGGCTCCAGCACCCTCTGCAGCCAGTTGCCTGGACACCTGCCTGCTTAAGTTCGACCTCAGTCTGAGTCGACACAGATCTTTGAAAACGGCTTTGCAGCGAGTCACCACCGTCCCTATCCCTCGCCATGTGACCAGCTGGGGAACAATGCAGGAATGAGCACATGGGACTCTGCACCTCCCTCCCTCTGGTGAAAGCACTGCGACTGCAGCATGTCTCCACCCATGCCATGCGGGCCTCTCAGGAGAGAAAAGACTGGCTCGGGGGATGGGGAGGGACATGCTGCTCTGCATGGTGTGGTGCCTGAGTCCTGCCTCGGTGCGCTGCAGTTGCAGATCTCTCCAGAGACTCCACAACCTCTCTGGACAGCCTGCTCCAGGGCTCCAGCACTCTCACAGCAAAGAAGTTTTTCCTAATGTTCAGAAGGAGCTGCTTGCATTTCACTTTGTGCCTATTACCCCTTGTCCTGTCACGGATAAGAATCTGGCACCATTTTGTTGATCCCTGCCCTTTAGCTATTGATCATCATTGATCAGATCCCATCTCAGGCTGCTCTTCTCCAGGGTAAACAGCCCCAGGTCCCTCAGCCTTCCCTCCTTAGAGATGCTCCAGTCCCTTCAACATCTTTGTAGCCCCCACTGGACTCTATTCAGTAGTTCCCTGTCTCTCTTCAAGTAGGAAGCCCAGACCTGGGCCCAGTACTCCAGCTGTGGCCTTAGTAGGGCAGAGTAGAGGGAGATGAGAACCTCGTTTGACCTGCCAGCCACACTGTCCTCAATGCACCCACAATGAGTGTGTGTGTATCTGCATATATTCAGGATTTGCTTTACTGTCTGGCAGAGTTCAGGCACTGATACTGTACTTCAGAGTAAGCATATTGAGATTATTTCTTTCAAATACATCCAGCTTACAAAACATTCAGTCATCAATCTATTGTCAAGAATACAATCAAGTAAAAAGAAAACTCTCCTTACATTTACTTGCATTTGCCAGCATTTAAATAAAGCAGCAGCTCTCTGAAGTGAAGCATGTCCAGACATCTGAGGCACTGCTATTCATGTACCTGAATTAATAAGTTCCTGAAGTTCCCCAAATAAATTTGATAATTGTTGAGCACGTACTGAATGTAAAGTGTCAGATAATGCTTGCAATAGCAGACGAGCTCAGGAAAGGATGTCTCTTTCCTTTGGTGGAGTTCTTTTTATTCTCCAATGTCTTTTTAGCCATGTGGAATTTAATCTTACTGGGTTTTGCATTTCCAGCAATTCTCTGACACTTTGTGTTTGAAATGCTGTCACGATTCACTCTTTTCAAAGAGTGTCTTGTGTTCTTCAGCCATTCCCCAACATCTTTATCTGGATACTTTCCTATTTTGTGGTGTCAAACTTCGTGGTTACAGCAGTGCAGGAGTAATTTACGGCTTCCTTGAACATCCTCCATTTCCTAGAAGACACTGTCTGTCACCGGCAGGAACTTCAGAGAAATTTACGAAGTGTGTCAATAGCTCCATTTGTGATGATGTCACTCACTTTAAAGGGAATGACTCCTCCACTTATTGTCAATATTTCACACTGAAAGTACCAAACTTAACCTGAAATGGATTCTGCATGGATTTTTTCTCATTCATCACAAAGATAAGCTCCATCACTTTGTTAGCTCACAATCTGATTCTTCTGAGTTTATGAAATCAGCTTTATCCTGGGTCCTCCTGGGCTCAGCCAATAAACCCTTCCTTTGAACCCCTCCTTTGCACCCCAAAGCCCACCATGAATCCAGGGCACGAGACTGGTTCTTCTCTGCTCCTTTTGCAACAGGTTTCGCTGCATCTGGTTGGCAAAGATGCTGGGTTTTGATCACCCTCGATGATCATAGAATGCATTGGGTTGGAAGGTACCTTTAAAGGTCATCTAGTCCGACCCCCTGCACCGAGCAGTGACATTCCCAACTCCGTCAGGTTGCTTAGAACTCTGTCAAGACTGGCCTTGAATGTCTCCAGGGATGGGGCCTCCAACACCTCCCTGGTCAACCTCTTCCAGTGTTCCACCACCGTCATATTAGAAAACTTCTTTCTGATGTCCAGATCTTAAAAGTCTCTTCTAACCAAAATGATTCTATGATTCTGTGACCCTCATCTTTGGTTTTCAGTATGAAGCCTGCTGGTCTGTGAAATAGAAGGGAAATTCTTGGGTAATGACAAGGAATCTAACTGGAAACGACTTTTAGCAGGGATTTACACATTTGCCATCAAATGTACTGAAAACCACAGAGCTATTATAAGGCAATTTTTATTTACCCTAAATAACATCTACCAACAGCCCCCAAAACAAGGCCACAGAAAGGTCTTAGAGTCTAGAAGCTTAGTTTCTCCATTTACTGATTTCACATAAAAACCGAGGAAAATACATTAGCAGCTGGAAATCCTCTTGACCTGGGAGTTTCACCTACAATTAGAGAGAACCCACAACTGTGTTAACCATCTGCTGTTTCTTTTCTGAAGATGATCAAACACTCGAGAAAAAAGCTCCTTTGTGAAGTGTTTTCAGGGGAACAAGTGCATGACGTGGGTCCATATTTATCTAGGAGAGCAAATAAACCACTTGTCTTGCAAAGGGAGTTAAATGGAAACTCCCGAGGACACAGGTCATGTGTGAAGTCAGCCACAAGAACTGTTTTGGGATATTCATGGCCTCAGCATGTTTCTGTTGTGTTTTTCTTCACTGCACACCTGATGTGACTAATGTGCTTCAAATGTTTTGCAGTTGCTTGCTCTCCAGCCAGGCCGTCACGTCACTATGTGCACCTTGAAGTCTTTAAATCCTCAGTTCCTTTTCATGTTCCAATTTTTGATTTGTGAAACAATCTGGGGACAATTTCGGTTTGGAGATTATCTTTCCAAACTGAATTCCACCCTTTGGCACCATTCAGCGACTGCCAATGCCCAGTCAGCTGAGGACCATGGTGCTGTAATAAAACAGATGAACGCTTCCTGGAAGAAAAAGAGGTAGTGTGTATTTTGGCACCCAAACAGCAGGTTTTTCATATATTCTTTATTTTTGTTTATTTTAATTTGTTTTATTTGAAGATTCATATTTATTCTTTGAGGCTGCCTCTGCTTCCCCCAGGACTATGCCCACTGCTTCGTCCTCTCCTCCCACCTACCCTTACCTGCTCGATGCTCCAGACAGCCACAGCTCCAAATGACATATCTGTGTGGCCTTTGCATTTTCAAACTGCTGTGGAGGAAGACCATCTGATAGTGTCTGAGGTCATTCTGGCTCATGCTTTCCATGAGATGAGGGCTTTGGGCTGGGGTTCCTATCATTTCAGCTCCTTTCTCCTGCCAAGTAGCTGAGCACCTTTCCTGGAGTCAAAGACAGAAGGTGATTGCTCTGTGTTCAGGCTTGGAAAAGGATTGATTTCCTGGTCACGTGAACTCCTAACAATTTGCCTGAAAACCACGCAGGCATCAAATATTCATATACCCAACCACAAGCCAGGAGGCCTTCCCATGCAAGCTGGTGATTTGCAGCTACTCTTGTAGGTAGCAAGAGTGAGACATCTGCAAATGCTATCAGTATCTATCTACCAGCTGCTCAAACTCAGGCTGCCTTCAAGGGATATCTCATCTCCTCATAGAAGGACCCTACAGCCCAAACGTGTCCCACCTTGTCTGGATGGGCAAAAACAAGAGCAGCTAGCCTGCAGTGGGGTGCTTGGACATGCCATGGGCAGGTGGCCAAGGTGAACCTCACAGTACCCCAGCTGCATCCACAGTATGTGAAGGTGAGTCTGGGCGTATGTCTGGCCAAGCCAGAGGAGCGCAGATGAAACCTCTTTCCAATACATAATAAAAGGAGAGTGAAGCCAGCTGGAATATCCTGTACATTAAGTGTGATGACTAACTATAGCAGATGTTGGTGCATTTGTTATAGTTTCCACCAGAGAAGGAAGGACTGGAATATGAGCATTTCAAAATCAAAGGTAGCCCACGAGTTAGGGAGGAGAAACAAGAGATGAAAGGGAATGAAGCTGTGGGGAGGGAAGGTGGCTGCTGGGTTGATGAGAAAGATGATGGGGGAAATTGTGGTGTGGGGTATGGGGCCAGGGGAAGTTTGCAAGGTCTGAGCAAGGGGTGTTTTGTCAGGAGGGAAGGGCTGTGGAGCCTTCTGCAGCAAAAGGATAAATGGCTCCATTCCCAAGGGTGAAAGTGATGGAAAATCATACACACAGCTTTGGGCAGACATGGAAACCAGTGCTCAGGAACCATGTATGCATCAGAGCTACCATCAGAGGAAATTCTGAGGTGCCTTATCACAGCTCAACACCAGCTGTGCTTTACCAGGCAAGGCATCCCCTTTGCCCATGGTGGAAATATTAGGTCTTCCTCCTTAACAGGTAACAGGACTTAAGCCATAACCAAGTGTGAGCCCCAAAACCACAACATCTTATGTACAGAAAAGGGAATAAATTTATGCCATTGATGTTACTGCTATGTAAAGATAATTGATGGATCTTCTTGTCACTACTGTTTTCTGTGCAGTGTGTAGTCAAAAAACATGGTGTGAACTTTTCTGACTCAGGGGTTGGAAGGAACCTCTGAAGATCATCAAGTGCAAGATCCTGCATCTGGGTCAGGGCAATCCCAAACACCAGTATAGGCTGGGCAGTGACTGGCTTGAGAGCAGTCCTGAAGAAAAGGACCTGGAGGTGCTGGTGGATGAGCAGCTCAACATGAGCCACCAGTATGTACTTGCAGTTCAGAAAGCCAATTGCATCCTGGGCTGCAGCAAGAGAAGCATAGCCAGCAGGTTGAGGTGATTCTCCCCCTCTACTCCGCTCTGGTGAGACCCCACCTCGAATACTGAATCCAGTTCTGGAGCCCTTATTACAGGAAGGATCTGGAGGTGCTGCAATGTGTCCAGAGAAGGGCCGGAAAGATGATCAGAAGGCTGAAGCACCTCTCCTATGATGACAGACTGAGGGAGTTGGGGATATTCAGTCTGGAGAAGAGAAGGCTCTGAGGAGACCTAGTTGTGGCCTTCCAGTACCTTAAGGGGGCCTACAAGAAAGCTGGGGAGGGACTTTTTAGGGTGTCAGGTAGTGATAGGACTAGGGGGAATGGAAAAAAAATACAGAAATGGGTAGATTTAGGTTGGATGTTAGGAAGAAGTCCTTCCCCATGAGGGTGGTGAGACACTGGAACAGGTTGCCCAGGGAGGTGGTGGAAGCATCATCCCTGGAGATTTTAAAGGCTAGGCTGGATGTGGCTCTGAGCAACCTGATCTAGTGTGAGGTGTTCTTCCCCATGGCAGGGGGTGTTGGGACTAGATGATCCTTGAGGTCCCTTCCAACTCTAACAATTCTGTGATTCTATGATTCTGCTAAAGCAGGGTCCCCCACAGAAGGTTGTCCAGGATCCTAATGTCCAGGTGGGTTTGGAATCTCTCCAGAGAAGGACACTCCACAACCTCTCTGGGCAGCCTGCTCCAGGGTTCCAGCACCCTCATAATAAAGAAGGTTTTCCTCCTGTGTTCCTTTTTGTGCTTGTTACCCCCTTGTTCTGTCCTTGGGAACCACTGAAAAGAGTCTGGCCCCATGCTCTTGCCTCCCACCCTTTAGCTGTTGATTAGCTTTGATCAGATCCCCTCTCAGGCTGCTTTGCTTCAGGCTAAACAGCCCCAAGTCTCTCAGACTCACAGAGATGCGCCAGATTCTTAAGCATCCTTAATGCTCCACTGAACTCTCTCCAGCAGCAGTTTCTTGTCTTTCTTGAACTGGGGAGCCCAGAACTGGACACAATACCCCATCTACAGCCTCACTAGGGCAGAGTAGGAACATTCTACTATCCAAACTGATTTTCCTCCCTTTAATGTTAAAACAATGATATCATGGGCTATCGACTGACATATGAAGCAATTTCCCTCAATATTTAGTAACTGCCTGCTGTGGGTCTGATGTAACAGTCTCTCAGATGTTTTCAGCCAAGTGTTCCTCTCCACACAGGACAACTCAGTTCAACATCTAAGTTCCTTATACACAAAATTCTAAATGCTAATAACTGGAGAATCCATGTAACTGACCCACTTGTGCCTCAAAAAAACACCTTCTAGTTATTCCACACAAACCAGTAATGGGCCTGTGTTACATGACACTGCTGCTGCTTATATATGAGTAGTTTCAGCCACACAAAAAAAAAATCCAAACTCTCATTTCCACCCCCCTCTTTGTTTTTAGAAACTAGGCAGTGCCAGCAGTAGAAGTGAGTGGTTTACATTTCTTTTATTGTTGCTGTTACCAAAGTTAAAAGGCAAGGTGGATGATCAGCTCCGGTTCTTTTAGTCTGGTGGGTTACACTAATAGAATAATTTACACTTTGGATATAAAGCACTTGCCCTTCCCTTGGCAAAAGAATATCAGGGGGGAGGGGGTGTTAAAAAAAAAAAAAAAAAGGCACCAAGATTCATCTAGGAAAAATGGAAGTTCTGGAAGAAAGATTAAAATAAATGAAATATCACTGTCTTGGCTTGCAGCAACAAGGGGAGAATGAATCGAATAGTGGAATGACAAAAATCCTGAGGAATTACAGAGTTACAAAGAAGGGCTGAAAGCGAAGAAGGTAAAATTTTGGCTGTCTAGGCCACAGAAGTTTCCTGGTGCAGTTATCCATTAGCAAAGTGGTCTTACAAGGAAATGGTGAAGGATATATAAGGTATGACATTTGTAACTAGACTAAACAAAAACTGCACAGTCCTTCCTTCACAGACAAGTGTCCCAAAAGCCCTATGCACTCCAAGAGTAGCCACATCTTGCAGGAAGCACAACCCCTTGGAGCAGTGACTTTTTTTGTGAACCACAGAACTCTCAGACTTTGAATGAAGGTAGAATAGAATTGTTTCAGTTGGAAGAGACCTTTAAGGCTCCAACCATTGACCTAGTGCCACCATGGCACATATTTTTTTACCACCTTCAGAGACAGTGATCCCACCACCTCCCTAAGCAGCCTATTCCTCAGCTTCCTCTTCTCCAGACAAAACAGTCCCTGTTCCCTCAGCCATTCTTCATAAGACTTGTTTTCCAGACCCTTCAACAACTTTGTTGACCTTCTCTGGACACATTCCATCTTGGGATGAGGGGCTCAAATAATGCAGAACTCCATCCAGAATGGCTCAAGCTAGAGCTTCTGTCACAACCAGCCCTAAAGAAAAGTATCACCTGCTCAACTCTCTGCCACCAAGCCAGGCTCTAGCAAGAGGTAAAAACCTGCAGAAAATGGAGTCAGGGTGATTCCACCCTTCTTGGTACTTCTGTACCAAAGGTCTTGGATGATGTGTTAAGACTGACCTTGGATTTGGGCTATGATGGAAAATCCTATTAGTCTTGGGATCTGCTAGCATGTTTGCCATTCACAGCAGCAAACACCACTTTAAGGCTGCCTTTACATCTCTGTATTTGATCACCACCTTCTTCTCTTGCTAAGATTTAAGTTCTGCTTGGTTCAGGGTCTCTTTGCACTCCACCACTACCACATCTTTCGTGTGACCCTCCTTCCTCCACTTCCTAGTGGGGTGTCACTGATGTGACACCATTTGATCTGTGAGGACAAAGATAGAAACTTCACCCTGAAGCAAGTTAGAAATTTCCTTAATCCAGATTCATCCTTGGATTTTCCCACTATTAAAGACCTGGAGAAGGGTTTATGGAAGGCAACCAATAGAAGTTAGGTGTCCTCTTCACTGAAGACTATAGGTTGTGCAATAATGAGGAGATCAGCCAGAAGGTTTCTGCAAAGATAAGCCTAACTCTCAGTCCGTCACCCTTGGTGCTGATGGGCATCTTCCACAGTCTTGCTCCCTGCTAAATGTACTGCCACACATTTGATTGTACCTCAAGGTCTAAAGTTTGGTTCTGTCCAGACTTTTGAAGTAACTCTCTCTTAATTTTATTCTGCTACTTTACAGTCTCCTCTGGATAACCCTGCTTTAGCAGTGGGGCTGGACTAGATGTTCTCCAGAGGGCCCTTCCAACCCTGACCATACTGTGAAAGCAAAGGAGAACTCAGCTCTCTGTGACAATGCCAGTTTAGTGTGCATCAAGAATAGCCTCACATATCTACCACACACGACTCCTGAAAGCAAGGAGACACAACGAGGCCTGGCTGTCTATTGTCTTGCAGTTGCTCAGGACTTTTTTTCCAGCCAGAAAAGAATTGCATTTTGTATGCTGACTCTTCTCTGTCCCAAGGGAAAGCAGTGGGAGAAATGTTCTCATTCCTTGAATACTATTGTACTGAGGTTCCCCCTGTAGCATGTACTCATAAGCCGGTGGGACATCTCTCCATGATGCTGGCAATTGCATCTCATTTGAGAATGGATGGGAAAAGATCTGTGCTACTCTTCTCCACAGGAGTACTGCTAAATATGAGTTAAATATAGACCCAGGCTCGCTGGCATCTGGAGGAAACTCTGATGATAGCTTTCAGACATTCAGATGTGTTTGACATTCTCTCTGTGAGATGGGGTCCTTAAACCACATCTCTTAAAATTGATGGGGACAGCTAAGTGGTGTTCTTTGGCTGAATTCAGTTTCCACACTCAGAAAAGCTCCTCATGAACAGTCATAAATCCAGTAAGCAATTGTGTAGAGAAAAGGTGTGTGGATTAAGATAGGAGATGTATCAAGTAAAGTGCTAGTGGAAGTTCTCCTGCTCTCCTTAGTCAACCACTCAGTCAGCCATTCAAAGAGGAACTAGTCAGGTGGTTTTTTTAGAATCATAGAATTACTTTGGTTGGAAAAGACCTCTAAGATTGAGTCTAACCATCAACCTAACATCATCATGGCCATTAAACCATGTCCCAAAGTGCTATGTCTGCATATTTTTTGAACACCTCCAGGGATGGTGGCTCCATCACATCCCTGGGCAGCCTGTTCCAATGCCTGACCACTCTTGCAGGAAAGAAACCTTTCCTAATCACAGAATGGTCCGGTCCAGAAGGGTCCCCAATGGTCATCCAGTCTTACCTCTCCACAGTCAGCAGGGACATCCCCAACTAGATCAGGCTGCTCAGGGCCTCGTCGAGCCTCACCTTGAATACCCCCTGGGAAGGGGCCTCAACCACCTCCCTGGGCAACTTGTTCCAGTGTTCCATGACCCTCATAGTAAAGAGCTTGTTTTTAACATCCAATCTAAATCTGCTCTTCTCTAGTTTGAAGTCATTGCCCCTTGTCCTGTCACTGCAGGCCCTTGTAAACAGTCCCTCTCCATACCTCATGTAGGATCCTTTTAGGTAATGGAAGGCTGCTATTAGGTCTCCACTCTGCCTCCACTTCTCCAGGCTGAGCAACCCCAGCTCCCTCAGCCACTCACAATACTGGTTCTCCCTGGGTTACAGCAGGATGACTTTTGGCTGTGGTGATGCCACAGGTTCCACACAGGCCAGGTGTGAGCCCCTGATTTTCATTCTCTGTTTCAACAGCCAGAATATTTGCTTTGAGGTTTCTGTTTTATTTTCTGGCTTGACAGTATAAACACTTTCTAAAAACAAATCACTCTTTCCTTCTTCTTGTAGGAATAGATTCAGCAAGGGCTAGAGAGACAGAGGAGAGCATCTCCAAGCTGCCTGTCAGGGATGAAAAAGGTGACAGCAACACAGGTGTTGGTGTCAGAGAGGTCTTAGATGTGATGCTGGATGTCCTGAAAGGCAAGATAAACTCATTAAGTATCAGAATACTGTAGCATGAGTAGAAAAAAGAATAACTTACCAAATCCCTTTGCTAACATTGCTTTCCTATGGAAAATGTAGGGAAACAGCTCTAATGTCTCCATGTTAACTTCCATGTCAACTGACAGATGGGGTAAGGGTGAGGGGGTTTTGGGTTTTTTCCGCCATCCTGTGGATTAGGCCCTGGAAGAAGAGAGCTTAACAGGAGAATTTTATAATAAGGCTCTAAACCCCAAGATTTATGTTTCAAGAGCAATAAAACTGACTGGGGTACATGTTAAAGAGCCAGCTAATACACACCTTGGGTGGTGAGAGGCACTAAGGCCACTGCTGTGTGGATTAATGTCACCATAAAACACGTCCCGTTGTGTAACATTGTTGTAAGGAGAATGAAGCAGTAACTCTGGGACATGCCAGGCAAGTGCCCACCCCAGGAACGTGCTTGTAGATGAATCCCCAGCCTGGGGGCTGGAGGCTTTTGGGGCTAATACAAAACATTTGTCATAAAAGTTGCCCCTCTTCTCCTATCCAATGCCAAGCAGCACATCCCATGGCCACAACACCAGGATCCCTTGTCTCCATAGGATCACATAATGGTTTGGGTTGGAACGTATCCTTAAAGATCACCTAGTCCAACGCCCCTGCAGTCAGCAGGGACATCGCCAACTTGATCAGGTTGCCTGGAAGTCCACCAAGCCTCACCTTGAATATCTCCAGGGAAGGGGCCTCCACCACCTTCATGGGCAGCTTATTCCTATGTTCCACCACCCTCTTAGTAAATGAATTCTCCTAATGTCCATCCAGGGTTGTATCCATGGCCATCTTGGGGCAATCCTTCAGCATCCGGACGTGCCTCTGGGCAAGCCCAGGTGATGGCAACCAACAGGTTTGGCAGGGCTGAGAGTGAAAATAGAGGAGCCTGACTCCACCACGGCTGCTGAGCAGAGGCCACGGAGAGTCTTGGAAACTGGAAAGTATTATATCATGTATTAATAGGCATTTCTGCTACACTCCCCACCAGAGTGTGTGTCCCTGATGACAGAAGTGCTTACTGGTGCTAATGAGGCAGAACAGAGAGGAAAAATGGTCCCGTGGGTCGGGGACTGGCTGGGGAGCTGGGAGATGTGAGCTCAGCTTCTGGCTCTGCTGCTGCCTCCGACGAGGATGACCTTCAGAGGGCTGCTGAGCCTCATCCAGTGCCTTGCGTCCCTCCCTGCCAGCTGCTGTGGATGGGGATGTTCTGCCTTTACCTGCTGTGTTGGTTTTCTTCCTTCACACTTCTCCTGCAAGCAGTTCCAGGACCCACGTCCTCTCCAACTCCTTGCTGCTTGTGCTTTGCACCATCGCACAAAGGGGTTTTCTGAAAAGGTGCAAATGCAAAATGCAAAGGGAGATACATGAACAGGGGTTGTAACATTCAAGGTGAAGTTGGATGGAACTCTGAGCAACTTTATCTAGCTGAAGATGCCCCTGCTGACTGCAGTGGGATTGGACAAGATTACCTACTTATGTTGCTTCCAACCCAAATAATTCTGTGATTCTGTGCTTCCAAAGAGGCGTGCGCCATCCCTAGCACATTTCAGTGGCTCACTCAGGGGTTTGCTTTTGCCTTTTGGAAATAGTTTAATAAATGAGACACCAAAATATCCCCTAGAAATATCCACCACCACTTCAGGGCTACAGAACTGTGCTATGCCCCGGATATGTCTGTAGTATGCCAAGGAGCACTGACTCATCCACCTGGAAAGCTAGGAGGGTGTAATTGGTTTTGAGATGGGCTCACAGATCCCCACAGGGTATTTCTGCATTCTATTTTAAGACCTAATCCCAAGGGTACTTTAGAGTCAAGAGAGAGCCCATCAGAAGGCCAGGGTGCAAAACTGGTGGGCTGGACTGTGTTTGTCTTCAAATCACTGCTTAGCCAAGTTCCATCAGCATTCATGATCTTAAAAGTCCCTTTCAAACAAAACAATTCTATGATGTCTGACTGCTTCTATGATACTAATTCCAAGACTCTATGATGCATGCCACCTCAGAAAGGGATGCCTTGGGGCACTGACTTCAGTCCATCCCAGTGCTCTGAAGACTCTATTCTTCTGTACTGAAGCTTCCTTGTGATGGGTGCTGCCAAGTGTTGTGACTTGGGATGGATGACCTGGTGCAAGGTTGTACTTTCTACCCAAAGTTCATGCGCAGTGCCCTAGGGAAGGTTGCAAGTGATGATTGAAGGCTCATAAAGGACCACAACATGTGTGCTCTGCATTGACCCACCTTGATGTGAGCACCAGAACCACATGACAAGACATGAAGGCTTATGCTGTAAGCACTGGAGATACCCAGAAGCTGGGCTGGCACAGGGTTACATGAAACTTATGTACATACTGGGAGAGGCAAGTCATGAACAGGCTTGATGATTTAAAGGTCTGCTCCAACCAAAATGATTCCATATCTTTTAATTTTCTCCCCTTCCTCAGAGTGGCAATGTCTGCTCAGCACATCTTGTGAGCAAAAAGCAGCTGAAGTAGAGCAAAAATAAACTGGAGAGCTGAAATGGGAGAATAGAGCACAGCTACAGCACAGCTTTGTGTAAAGCCTCATTCCTTACTGGTAGTAAATAAAAACAGTAGAGTTTGGGTTTTTTTTTTCCCCCTCTTGGTGACTCACAGCACAGACATTGCATGGAAAGGGCACCAGAATCAACAGCCAAGGAGAAAAAAAAAAAAAAAAAGAGTATAGAAATGGGAAAAATGATCTTCACAGTGCATTTTTCCCATTCCCTTTTCATCTCTTACACCTGTGTTTAACTTCAGCCAACCTTACATAAAGCTTTTAAACATCTGTCTAAGTCAGTTATGAAATAACCCAAAATGGTCTCAGCCAGGCTAACAGTTCATTCTCCTGGATATTTGGAAGCTGAAACCCAAACAGGTTTGTGAAGGTTGCCAAGCCAGGCGGGCAATGGGCTTCCCATCAAACCCTGCTCATTCAAAATGTTAACAACTGTGTGTGCCAGAACTTCTTCTCCAGGCACCACCTTATGAAAGACCCTATTTATAGCTGTGAACTTAAGACAGAAGCAACAAAAGTTTGCTTGCACGTCTGACTTGTAAAAATCACACTCTACAGAAGATCTTTTTGCAGTCTGAATGTACCTAGCAGGGGATGAGCGCCATGGGGTGGGAAACCAGAAGTCTGGGATGATCCTGGAAAGATGCAGTGCAGCCTAAGAGGTAGAGAGTTAGTGCTGGTGGTCACATCCTGAGTGGCAGAGGGTGGAATGGATGTGGCCCTTGCCTACATGAGGTCAGGGCACATGGCTTTGACTTGTTAGTAATATAATGCTAGTTTGTGATTTTGCTCTGCATTGTTGGTGATTATTTCAGGCAATTTATCTGAAAACCTCTTTGTAGCAACCAACTCTGCTGCCTGGAGAAATTCACTGCATCTGCCAAGGTGACTCTCCTCCATTCTACCTTCCTTGCACTCCACTGAATGGGTGCCCACTGAGGAAGAAAAGAATTAACAGGGTGGGTTAGTTCTGGGCTTTGAGTCTTAACTGGTCTTTCAGGCTCCTTAAATTGAGAGAACTTTTCTTCTGGCATGGAGCTGGTTCTGCAACTGGTCTGGCCCTTGTCAGCTTCATACCAGGGTCTGAGGGTGCCACACTCAGCAGTGATATCACAGAATGGCTTGAGTTGGAAGGGACCTTTCAATGTCATCTAGTCCAAGCTGCCTGCAGTGAGCAGGGACATTCAACTAGATGGGGTTTTTCAGAGACAACCCCAACTCTCTCAGTCTTTCTTCATAACAGAGATGTTCCGGCCCTTGGATCATTTTTGTGGCCAAAGTATTTGTATCAAAGTCCCAAAGTCACTTTAAAATCTGCTGCTGCACAAGGTTGGTCCTTGGCTTCTCAGTGCTGGTGCTGCCCTGCTGGAGGTGGTGGACAAGAGGCAGCAGTCACATGCAGGATGCATGCAATATCATGGTGCACCTACGTGCCTCACGTGGAGAGATGCTTGTAGGCACGCCACCCACTCTGGGACCTCAGTAAGTGCCAGCCTGCCTCCTCAGCGTTCCCTTGCATGGTATGGCCCATGGTCAGTGCTGGTTTTGCTGACTGGCGCAAGCACAGGGCCTCCAGAATCTTGGGCCTCCTCTCAGTTTAGCAAAAAGAAAGTGGGCTGGTGGCAGCCAAGGCAAAGTCTCGGGCTTTTCTTGATTTACTGGTGTGTTTAGAAAGAAAGGTGAGATTTCCCTTTCAGAGACAAAGTGTATTTCCCCCCTGACATGAATTAGAAATGGCAAAAGGGGTTTGTTTAAACACATCTGATAAAGTCTTTTTTGGGTTGTGATAAAGGCAGGTAAAATTCTGCAGCAGGTTTTTCTCATCTTATGAATTTAAGCTGTTTGGTCACCCCTGAATTTCTGCAGCTGCAGAAGTACCTGATGTTCACCAATATTTAGTGGGTGTTTGTCTTGTGGGTTTTGTTGCCCTCTCTGCTTTATTGTATCCCTCTAACACCATCCTCCATCCTGCCTAAACAGCTCTTGCTACACCACCACCATTTTTGCACCTATCCCAGAGCTGAGGACAAGACACTCAACCAGCCAAGATACCACACAGAGGAGCTCAGCCCCAGTAAGAAGGCCCAGCCAGCACCCATGGATGATATTGGAATGGATATCAATACCCTTCCTACCTAACCGGGGGCCACCAGGCCCCCCGGCCTTTGTTGTCACCACCACCATCACCCAGTGTGCACCATAAGGACTCACCAGTGATGAGAGGAGGATCCCTCAGCCCAGATGGGCTCAGCTTGGGGCTTCTGCCTTTCCTGTGGGAGATTATAAAGGGGAGTGGGTGGGGCGGGCCAAGTGGCCACACCTGGGGTGGGAGGAGACTCCAACAGAACCCAGGTGCTCTGGGATTTGATTGGAAAAAAAGGGGGAAAATGGGGTGGAAAAGGGGCAGACTATGAAACCATTGTTGTTGAGAAAGAATGGATCTTAAAATAGTATTTAAATAGGAATTATTGACCTTTAATGATTGCTAGATGCTTAATATGGCTCCTTTCAGGATGTGCCACTACTCTCGGTTATTAGGTAATTTATTGACAAACCCAAATGTGATTTTGACAGGCCAGTATTAAGTTCAATAAACAAAAATACCCCACACACCTTCTGCTAAGGTAATTGTATAGCACTACCATCTCAGCAAACTCTCAGCCCAGAGGGTTTTTTTTTTTGGCATTGTTTTCCCACCCATCTTATTCAGCAATTAGGAAGAATTCAAACCAGTTGCTTGGTGTCACAGAAGAAAAGCTGCCAGGTAGACATGGGGATGACTGTATTGCTCTCCAAAAGTTCTTCATCAAAGATGAGTGGCAACAAGAGCCACTGGTAGTAGAAGCTACTTCTCAACATATGCTCAAGTGGTAAGCTCTGACTCTTTACACCATCAACAGCAGATGTTCTGTTCTTCTGGACATTGCTGTGTGAAATTGCCCCTCTGAGCAAACAGGACTGATAGAAACAGATGCTGTGATTTAAATGCATGTCCTGTTGGCCCAACCTACTTGGTGTTTCATGAAGTTCAAACAAGAGGGATTTTTCACTTGCAGAAAGAGGATGCTTCCTAGACAACCTGCAGTAGAAGGTGCATTTGTATCTCTTTTTTCTTCTGGAAGATGAGATATACCCCATCTTTAATCTTGATTTGAGAACACAATAACTGTAGTGTCTTCTGGGAGGCAGCATACACACTTCCATGTCAGACTTTTGCAGTGTCATTTCTTCCATGTCCCCAGGTGGTCATACAGCATTTGCTCTTGTTTCATACTCCACTAGCCTTTGCTACACTCCACAGTGACACTGTATCATCTCCTAAAGGTTTCATTATTCTTATGTCTTCTTCAGGACTGGGTTTTCCTAAGCACTGCACGTGAAATTTTACAGGAGATGGGGTGGAGATCAGAGTCTGTGGGCAGTGGGTATGAGTTTTGGTGAGGCCAACCTGAGCTCAAGTTCTGTTGTTAGACCAAATAAATCTTGGTGTACTCTCTTCTTAAGTGAACAGCATCTGTTGTCCATGTCCTTGTAGGGGAAGTGGTTTCACATTGTGTGTTTTCTCTTGAGGGTGAAGGTTCCTCTTGGGCCCCTCAGTTTAGGAAGGACATTGAGACACTTGAACGTGTCCAGAGAAGGGCAACAAGGCTGGTGAGAGGCCTTGAGCACAAGACCTATGAGGAGAGGCTGAGGGAGCTGGGGCTGTTTAGCCTGGAGAAGAGGAGGCTCAGGGGCGACCTCATTGCTCTCTACAACTACCTGAAGGGTGGTTGTAGCCAGGAAGGGGTTGGCCTCTTCTCCCTAGCAACCAGCACCAGAACAAGGGGACACAGTCTCAAGCTGCACCAGGGGAAGTTTAGGCTCGAGGTGAGGAGAAAGTTCTTCACCGAGAGAGTGATTCGTCATTGGAATGGGCTGCCCGGGGAGGTGGTTGAGTCTCCGTCCCTGGAGGTGTTCAGGAGGGGACTGGATGTGGCACTTGGTGCCATGGTCTAGTTGTGAGGTTGTGGTTACAGGTTGGACTCAATGATCTTCAAGGTCTCTTCCAACCTTGGTAATTCTATTCTATTCTATTCTATTATGTGCTCCCAGACAAGTAGAAATTGCACCAACAATGGGGTCATCTGTCAGACTTCCACTAGTAAGCTGTTTCACTTTGCAGAAGACTGGTATGTAGAGCATACCTTCCATAAGTTCAGTGATGTTAGGAATCTGACCATTCAGAGATGTTAGGAACCTGACCATTCTAAACCCACAAGAAATCTCAGTGTCCTAATTCCTTGCACACAGGGAAAACAAAGGCATTTTGGCCCAAAGCTACCCCAAATGACTTGAAATGAGATGTCTACATTAGGAGAATCAAGCTCTGTCTCTGATGTAACACAAGCAGGAGTGCCTTCTCCAAGGGGAGGTCAGATCTTCAGTCTCGGCAGGTTCTAGCATCACTGCTTTTGATAAAAGTGGGTGCTTGAAGCAACTCACATATTACTCCAGATCTCAGTTTATTATCCATGTGGAGGGAACACAGGCCTTCATGACTATGGCTGGGGGATCTGTGCATGTCAAGTAAAGGAAATCAACCACAATTTCATATTTTTTTCTTCTGTGACAGTCAGAGAACCAGTAACTGCTTCTCAGCTATGTTTGTCTAAGTTCCTATACTCACTGTCACAGTCACCTGAGATGCAGTGAGTGTTGCTCAGCTGGGTTCAAAAAAAGGATCAAAAATATATCTAGAAAAGTCAAACATCAGCTGATCCTTCACACTACACAGATGAAAAGAAGGCAAGCAGCATGTGTAATAGTGCCTCCAGACATTGACACAATAGTAAAGCTGGAATGATGAAAGTATCAGAGTAGTTATTCCTCAAGTGTTTTACCACGCTTTCCTTGGGAACACTATGATTACAAGTCACAACTAGAGATGTGACACTGCAGATGAAGGACCTGTGCCCAGTCTCATGTGACTGCTCCTGCAGCAGCATGTGGGGATGACTGGATAATCAGAAAGAGCACAAAGCTGAGAACATGCAGTGTTGGGCCAGAAGCTGCAGGACCAGGATGAAAAACAGGCTTGGGGGGTTTATGAGAAACTAGTAAATAGACTAAAGGAGAATTTCACATCACTGTGAAATATTGGCTGGTCCAGCTTTCCTGAGAAGTCCCTGGTCTCCTTGTTCTCCCAAGCAGGATGTTCCTGGTGGTTTGTCCATACTGTGCTTTTAAGAAGGGTGTTGCATCCCTGGCAGATGAGATTGCTCTAGGACTCATCCAGGGGAAAGGGCTTTATAGACAAAGGATGCAGAAATTCAGAGATGTTTTGTTCTCAAGCTCTGGAGCAACCAAAGGTGAGTCACCACATCCTTCTGGACTTTGCCTATCCTGTGTTGAGCAGTTAGGCTTTCTTTGGTTTCTTTAAGGTTGGGGGGTTTGCTACATTTTACACAGTGGAGAGCTTGACTATAACTGGGAGCACAGTAGTAAAAAAAACAACAGTCAAACAAGGATCCTGTGGGAAAAGGAAAGTGAAATTTAACAAGTCTGACTTTGGATACTCATAGTTGACTTACGGGACTAAAGATTTTCCAACTGGAATCATTATTGAAAACAATGATGGTAGAAAAAGCTCTGATTTGCACTAAATTCTTGACTCCTCGGCTTGTTGGAATGTGCTGCAGAGTTAGGTGGGAGAGAAATGAGCAGTACCACCAAGGGTGAACTATGGTTTTCCATGACATTGAACAGGTCAGTGTCAGTTTAACCTCTCTGTGCTGGTTGCGGGGGTGAAGGAAAAAAGCAAAACCAAAACCATTTTGCCACAAATAGTAGGCAAAACCTCTTTCACTGTCAAAACATCCCATCTGTGTGAGGTTACACCACGGATAAAGCAGCTACCCATTCTGTGCTGCTCTCTACTGGGGTGCAGGAGAAGACTGGGACATTTCATGACAGCCACAGAAGCATTGCAAAAGTTGTCCACATTACAAACATAGAAGCAAACCATTTTGCTCCATTCAGTCAGCTGGAGCCCAGGCAAGGCAGCCTTCTGGAAAACCTCTGTGAAGTGACATCCTATACCTTCTATGCTTCTCCTATATGCTTCTCTTCTCAGCCCATCTACTTCAGAATGTGATCTTTCAGGCAGTCTATTCAGTTATTAGGCATTGCTGCTGAAAAGGGCCCTGCCAAAAAATATGAAACACAGAATGGTTTGGCTTGGAAGGGACTTTGAAGGTCATCTATTCCAACCTCCCTTGCATTCAGCAGGGACATCATCAGCTAGATCAGGCTGTTCAGAGCCATGCCCAGCATGACCTGGAATGGTCTGGGGGATGGGACACCTAACCAGCTCTCTGGGCAACCTGGGCTATTGTCTCACCATGCTCAGCATACAAAATTTCTCCCTTATATTTAGGCTAAACATGAACCAGGTGCACAAATGCAGACAGACATTTTCTGTATTCCACCACAATTTCCTTCTGTCCTGATGCTCTCTTGGTTGAATTAGTTTGTAATTTTAGCCCTGCAGCTCATGAAGGTGCAGCATCACCAGCACCACCGTTCAGGCTGGGCAGTATCTGGAGGGACCAAAACCATCTCCCTGTGTGCTCAGGTGCCTCTTCATGGTCTTGCCAATGTTGATGGGAGAATGATTTCCTTAGATATGAGCCAGGTACCAGCTTGCCTTCACTGTGTCCTGCTGCCACAAGTGAATGGGCCATACTGCAGTTTTGTGATGTTCTTCAGGGAGAACAGAGCATCTCCTCAGAAAGGACCTGCAGATTCACTAGAGATGCTCCACGGTTGTCTTCAGCTGGTAACTCAACATGCTCTACTCAGCACAGCCTCTCCCCATCAGAGAAGTTCTTCCTGTGTTGTGAGGATGCCTGCTTAGGTGCAAACAGTGAAAAACAAAGTGGCAGAAGCTTACATCCACAGATCCTGGGGTTTGGAACATGAAGAGCACTTCATTCCCTTTATGCTGATCTTTTCCATCTGCTCTTTACTGCCTGCAAGGTATTGCCCTGGGAAAAGTAGCTCTCGCCTGCCGTTTCCAAGCCTCATCCAAAAATTATGTCAAGCATGAATATTTTATCATTAAGGGCTTTGCACATACACAAAATTTGTCTTCTTATTATCCCCAGCTTGTATTACAATGCATTTTGTAGGCACTTAGCCAAACATTTTACCTTCAGTCAGATATATAACCTGCTGTGTTGGAGAGGATGAAGGTCGGTCCAAAGCCTGTTAGACCAAGGGAAGCCTTTATGCTGGTTTAGCAGAATTTGGATCAGTCTATAAAAGGCATCACAGATGATCTGAATTATCAGAAGTGATCCTATGCAGTTGCAAGTAGGTAGAGATCAGTTTGCAGCTGCCAAGGTATTTGGAGAAATTGGATCAGATAGTTTCAAATCATCTGATGAGAATTAGCTCAACTTAATTGAATCACAA
The DNA here is from genome assembly GCA_033816785.1 of Picus viridis. Lineage (NCBI taxonomy): Eukaryota > Metazoa > Chordata > Aves > Piciformes > Picidae > Picus > Picus viridis. The sequence continues at coordinate 33,630,656 of CM066585.1, read as the reverse complement.
GGCAGCTGGAAATTTGATCTAGACTAGACGGAATAGTTTTATGGACTAGATGGGAAGCTAAATATCCTAGAAGAAAAACAAACAAGCAAACAAAGAGAAAGAATATCCATTTGCTGGAAAATGCAGCTAAACACATCCTGACCAGGAACTAGGTTTGCTTTTTCCCCCGTTTGTCTAAGGTGAAATATTTCCAGCTATGCAGAACTTTCAAATGAAAATGGATGTCTTTTCAAAGGACATGGCCTACATCTCCATGCTGACTTCACTGGTTTTTCAACCTCTGCTTTGAAAAAAGCTTATTCAGTTGAGCATAGTGATTATTTAGGCCAAAATTATGAACTTACAGAAGTCTGAAGAAAGTGAGTCTGATTTTGGAAACAGGTAAAACTCCTGTTTCTAGTAAACCAAAACTTTCCTGGTAGCAAACAAGTGCATACCACCTGTATCTTGACTTGTCAGATGAGCTAAGCCAGTTACTTTGCCAAGTGGACCCACCAATGGGTCTCACTCCAGCTACAGCCTGTAAAAGCCCTCAACCAATTAATGTTTATATTAGAAATTTAGCTCAGGTAAAGGCCAAATCATCCTAATTCATCCCAAGAACTGGGATTACTCCCATGTGTTTCAATTTGCAAGTCAGTAGGCATTCTGCCTGCTCCAAACTTACTGTTTGTGCCCCGATAGCTGTTGGAAAAGGATGACTTGCCTTCTATTCCTGCCCTTTTCCCATGGAATCTGAAGCCCAAGAAGCATTACAACAAGGTCATCTCCACCCTGGAGAAAAAAGGACTAGGGAAGTGTTTGTCTTGTACTCAGCACCGATGAGGCTATGCCTTGAATACTGGTTCAGTTTTGGGCCCCTCACTCCAAGGAGTACATTGAAGTGCAGGAGTGGGTCCAGAGAAGAGTAAGTAAGCTGGTGAAGGGTCTAGAGCAGAAGTCTTGTGAAGAGTGGCTGAAGGAACTGGGGTTGTTCCATCTGGAGAAAAGGAGGCAGAGGGGAGACCTCACTCTTTACAAATACTGAAGTGAATCATAGAATCATAGAATGCACTGAGTTGGAAAGGACCTTTAAAAGCCATTTAGTCCAACCCCAAAGTTGGAGCCAGGTTGGGGATGTTCTCTTCTCCCAAGTAACAAGTGATAGAACAAGAGGAAATGGCCTCAAGTTGTGCCAAGAAAGGTTTAGGTTGGACATTATTAAAAATCTATTGCAGAAAAGGTTTTCAAACCCCAGAACAGGTTGCCTAGGGCAGTGGTGGAATCACCATCCCTGGAGGTGTTCAAAAAAGCCCTGTAGATGTGGTGCTGAGGGACATGATTCAGCGGTGGCATCTCAGTGCTGGGTTAGCTGCTGGACTTGATGAACTTTAAGGTCTTTTCCAACCAAAATGATTTTGCCATTCTATCAATATTTTAATGGTATCAGGTTTTAATGCCTTCTTCTTCCCACCTTCCTCAACCCTGAAAGCTAGATCCAAATTTCCTGTGTAATTTGTGGCCCAGGGATTTATACTGCCCAACCTCATCTCTGCAATAGCAGTTAAATCACCTCACCTCTTGCCAAGTTAAATACTATAGCTTTCCCATGTTCAGTGGTAAACTCCTGCAATTAGCACAGAAGCATGCGGCATTTGACTGCTAGGACATGCTTTGCTTGGTGTCCCACTCTGGTGAAGCCCTACATCTACTTGGAGAGGTGCCTCTCGTTTATTATTCTTTTATTGTTCTGGCTGCTGGAAATTCAATACTTCCCCACAAATCCTTCTCATCTGCATCCTTCTAAACCTTAGAGCCACCTACAGTGTTTGTGGTCTGAAATAAATACTTTGAAGTTTTCCCAGGCAACCAGTGGTTTCTTTCCTTCAGTTCAGTTGCATTCCTTCAAAACGGAGGTCGAGATGACCAAGGCAGAGCAAATGACAGGGAGCAAGGACTGCAAGAGCAATCTAGTGGGTCACACCGTAGGTCTCACTCATCCAATATCCTGTCTCTGGAAGTGACCAAAACCCTGACAGGCCTGGTAGAGAATGTACGATTGATGATACCTCTACTAAGATCCAACTCAGTTCCCAAATATTTGCAGATCAGGGACTTTCTGAGCCAGACTGGACTGCCTATAGTTTCCCTCAGTGGATTTCGGTTCCTGGACATGTCTGTGCGATCCCTACTCAATCCACCCTCTGATCTTGAGATACGAGTCCTACTCTCCATGTCGGTGCTGGTAAAAGGTAAAAAAGCTCTTCACCACTGCACTCTTCATTTACAGGCTGGCCAAAATGCATGCCCTCTCCATCAATCCTCCTTTCTACAGCAAATTCCCAAGTGCCTAATAAAGTTAAATCACAGCCACTCTTCACCATCAGGCATCAACACGCATTGGCATCCTCTCGGCATTTCAGAGGAAACTGCCATAAATGGACTTCCTTCCTTCTCCCCCTCTCTTTCCTTCTCCAGCTTCTTCCCATCACTTGCAATAATGAACCCTACAGCCATTGCCACAGATTGATCCCACCCCTGTGGGCTGCTTGCAGGAAATCTGAGCTCCTTCTTTGTATGCAATGACTAAGGGACACAATTCTCCCCTTGCCTTTTGACCATCTGTCTGCATCCAGCAGCAGAAGTGCCACGCACTCGCCTGCTTTCCCACCAACTCAACCTAAGCCCCTACCATCTGGAGATGATCTGTTTGTCTATTTAGACTCCAAGCTCTCCAGGGCAGGAACTGTCTCTAATTGCATGTTTGTACCGTACCTACAGCTGTGTTGGACTGAATACACCCACTGTCATCTTCTCTTGGAAACTAAGTTCCTTCTGGGAGTGTCCAGCACTGAAAAGTAAGACCACTTGTAAATCCACTTTGCTGGAGGCACATGCCAGAGCTCCTTGGTTGCACTTATATTAGACCACAGAAAATTCTTCCAGTGACTGCAATAATCATTCAGCCCAATTTTTACTGCTAAGCTGACAAAAGGGACTTAAAAGCAATGAAACTAGTGCTTAGCATGCTGGAGCTCACATCTTGCTGAGCCTCTGAATGTCCTCAAATAATGCTGCATCCTGTGGGGGAAATTCCTGAGGACCCCAAATTTACCATGCCTTGTTTGGTGGCCTGCAGCCTGTGCCACCAGGGAAGCAGGTGGAGAGGTGAAGACATCCCAAGCCAGATTTTGCAGGCTGAATTTCCTCCTCAGTCCACCATTTCAAGATGACCTCAGGTGTATATATCTACTGTTCACAGCCAACCCATCACCTGCCTCCCTGCTTACAGATGATGAAGACCTTAGGTGCTTTTGTTCAGAAAAAGTACAAAAATTAATTTATCCCCCTGCTATTTAATATCTTTAATTAAAGCCTATCTGTAACTGTGTTAAGGCCTCTCCTCTGAGCTGGAGTGTTTTCATACCACCCTCTGCCTTGTAAGACATTTTTCAAACTCTGTGATGTAGAATCATAGAGCTGTTAAGATTGGAAAAGACCTCTAAAGGTCATCAAGTCCAACCATCAACACAACACTGCCATGACTACTAACCTATGTCTCAAAGTACTAAGTCCCATTAAACCATACCCCAAAGTGCCATGTCTACAGATGTTTTGAACATCTCCAGGGATGGTGACTCCACCACCTCCCCGGGCATGTGGTAGAACATGGAGGTATTACCAAGAAGTAACTTTAAAGCAAAGCAAAGAAAAAGGTTTAATAACATTTCCAGTCTAATCCAAGAATGTCTTACCACCCAAAGTCTCCTACAGATGGTTAAAAGTATGCTCATTCAATAACACAATAAAGCAAAAAAGCAAATCTATATATTTTCCCATTTGGTTAGCTCTGGAACATCCTTTCTGCTTGTTTTGGCTCATTTTTATTCCTGCCTTTGGGTGTAAAGCAATGGTAAGGAAGTTTATGAATGAGGTCCCGCTCGCATTCCAGACTCTGCTATGCACATGGGCTGTTTTCTGCCGAGATCCTGAGATGAGGTAATTTCCAAAACCACCTAGTTTGCCCAGTGTGCTAGCTCAGAGAAGATTGAAGTGGACAGATTTGTCGTTGCTGCAATGTAAACACGCACACAGTAGTTTTCCTGCACGCCAGCATCCGCCAAACTTCAGGCTAGAGGACTGGTGGGGAATAAAAGAAACAAAACAACAACAAAAACCCAACCCCAAAAATCTTTTTTTCCACTCTGTGAAAGAGTTGTTTATAAAATCAAGTTGATCAGCTCAGGAATGAGCTGAGATAATGCTTATCCACACAAACACAGGAGATCGTGCAACTATCTGTATATACTGAGCTAAGGTTACTCAGCTGAGGGGGAAAAAAAAGGTTAGAACAACAGGAAACTACTAATTTACTACCAGTTGCTCAGGTATTTTAAAGAGCTTCCAGAATATTTACTTTTGTGTTCCTAAGAGAAAAAGGTTTTGATGGTGGGGGAAGGCCTGATGAGTAACATTAAAAGTGACTTTCCTTGCTGAAAGAGGAAAGGCAGAAGAAGGGTTTTGTGACAAGAGGATCTAAAATACCCTCTGCAATTCGTCAGCAGGGAGAATCAAACTCAGCCGGAGTGATCGGCATTCCTGGGGATTATGAAAAGGATTACAGAGAGTTGTTAGCAGGGAGAGGGAGCCACTGAAAGATGGACTCTCCTACTGCCTTGAAATAAATGGGACAATAAGGGCTTTGGGGAAGTTAATGAGATTTTTGTCTTTTTCTTCTTATGTTTTTCAAAGCAGATGGCCAGCCCGTGGGTTGGGAAAGCCATTTCTTGAGGAGGAAAGAAAAATAGGTAGCGAAAGTAAAAATGTTAGTGTTCCCTAAAAATACCCTTGAAACACTGTGAGGGGCAAATCAATTATCCACAAGGCCATCCTGCTGTTGGGGAGAAAAATCTGAGGCATTTTTCAGCCTCGGCTGCCCTCCGCTCTGCGGCGGTTAGCTGATCTCTGTGTCAGACGGGTCTCATCACCGAGGCATTCCGTGCCTCCCAGTCTTTCATGGGTTTAATCTCACAACCCACCTGTGAGAGGAGGAATTACAGTGACCAAACTGAGGAAAAGGCCCAGGCTTTTGAAAGGATTTAGCTGCCCTATTACCTGGCTCAGAGTTATACTGGAAATCCCCAGGAGAAAAGGATCTTGCACCTGGGTCTGCCAAGCCTTGGGTTAATGCAGATCTCAGCAGCAATGCCCGTTTGGACCTAGGACAAGGAAAGGCTGAATGTACCTGCAAGTGGGCCATTGTTCCTCCTTATGACTGGGAAATATTTTGAGACTGAAGTTAAAAAAACCCCAAACAACTAGTTTGGGTTGAATTCAGAACATGAAGACCGCTTTTTCTCCTGAGATTTAGAAATAGCCTCCAAGTGCCATGAAGAAACATTGCTCTTTTCTGAGTCATGATTCTGCTGTCTCCCCATATACTACCACTCACCACTGCTCACCCACTCCAAGCCTCCTTGGCACAGTCTACTGGAAGGTGTTCCCGTCCTGGCAGGGTAGGTGGAACTAGGGAATCTTTAAGGTACCCCGCAACTCAAATCATTCTGTGATGGTCCCATGAGTCCTGCTAAGAGGGTCATCAGAGAAGATGTGCAGGGAAGAAAACTGCCTATTCTCTCTTTAATTAAGAGCAATGAGACTTTCCCCATGTGAGGCTTCCTTACTTATTTCTCCTTTCTTTTCTTCATGTCTGTCTTTCCGTGAGCACTTAGCTCGGGCTTGGTATGTCATGATGCATCCTAGTGGGAAAGATGCATCCTGGGAAGCTGGCTGAGTTTGGGCACAGTCCTTGTCATGCCCCCTGAAGATGTAGCTTGGATTGAGTTGTGATCCTAAGGTTGGAGGTAGTGAGTGCAACAGGTGAGGCCACACCACCCAAGCCCCATGGTCCTACACACCATTTGCTGTGAGGATGGGTCAGGAGCATGTGGAAGTGTGGACAGGAATCCCAAAGCACTTGTGCAGTGTTTCTCAGGGATATTTGTCCATCCTCCAGGGAAGAGTCTCTGTTTGGGACATGCAAACAACCACTATGCACAACCAGCTCTGCCTTCAGGAGGGGATTATCAGACATGTGAGTGCTGTAATTCTTTATTTATTCTTTATTTTATTTTAATATTTTAATTCTTTATTTATTTTTTTCCTGTGAGCTATTTATGGGAAAAGATACAAACAGAAATGGAACAATGACAAATAACAGAGTCCTATTGGTATGGTATGTGACCCTACTTGGGCATGAAGTATAGGGTTGGGTTTGATAGTTAGAAGCTATGTTTCATGCATCATGGAGTCTCTGCACAACGTTTTCTCTATCATGGCTTGACCCAGGAAACACATTTCACTCTCAAATAATTCCAAGACAAAAGCACAGATTTCTCTAGATCCTTATTTATAAGTCAGTTTTTCCTGTGAAGTGCTGCCACGGGTGATGCATTTTGATTTTTTGCCATGACTTTTCTATCAGCTTCTGGTAGCCCATATCCTCCCTCCCCCTGCCAGTTCCCTCAGCCTGCAAAACTGCATGACAAAGTGCTATCAGTATCACATAAATCCACACTTGCATCAAGGCAGTTCCCTTACCATCCACTGTTTCTTATTAAATAGATATCTATCAGCCAGTCGCACATGCTGTGTTACATAGCTAAGGTATCCAGGCAACTTAGTCAAAACTCACTGAAGACAATGGAATGAATCTGTTGTCATTAGAACCACCACTGGCTTTAAAATCATAGAATCATAGGATTGTATTGGCTGGCAAAGGTCTTTATGATCATTGAGTCCAACCATTATCTAACTCGACCAAGTCTGGTGCTAAACCACATCCTTTAGCATTAATCTATGAGCTCAAACTCTTTGTTAGGAACCAACAGGCTTCTCCCTGGGATGTCACCTCCTTGCACATGGACAGTGCAGGGTCTAAAGAGGAAAAGAATCAAGAAAGGACAGAATTGTTTTAAAGTAAAAGAGGCAAGATTCAGACTAGATGGAAGAATTTTTTTAACACTGAGGATGGTGAAACACTGGCCCAGGTTACCCAAAGAGATGGCAGATGATCCATCCCTGGAAACATTCCATGTCAAGTTGGATGGGACTGTGAGCAACTTTATTGAGTTGCAGATGTCCCTGCTCACTGCAAGGCAGTTGGACTAGGTAGCTTTTAAATGTCCATTCCAACTCAAAACCTGTCTGTGATGGTGTCAACCTCTTCTCCCAAATAACAAATCACATGGCAAGAGGAAATGGCCTCAAGTTATGCCAGGGGAGGTTTAGGTTCGACATTAGGAAAAATGTCTTCCCCAAAAGGATTGTCAAGTTCTGGAACAGACTGTCTAGGGAATTGGTGGAGTCACCATCCCTGGAGGGATTTAAAAGCTGTGTAGATGTAGTGCTGAGGGACATGGCTTAGTGGTGGAGTTGGCAGTTCTGGATGAACAGTTGTACTTGATGATCCTTTAGGTCTTTTCCATCCTAGACCATTCTGTGATTCTAAAGCTGTGCCAGGCCAATACAACTAAATCCAGACTCAATACAACTGAATCCATGTGGCTGCTGTTTCCAGTTGGACATGTCCCATTTTGTCCCATTGTGAGCAGAATGGATGGGCAGCACGGTTAGGAGCGCTGATGTGTGCAGCATCCATCGGCTCCCCGAGAGAAGCTGCATGGAGAGGTGGAGTTTGAGACAATCGGCACCCTCCTGCCAGCTGAAGTACAAAGCCTAATTGAAGAAAGCTGTTCTTTCATCCTCACAAAGCATAAACAGCCAGTGTTATGGTGACAAACTTTCCAGCAGCTTCGGAGCTGCTACTCCAAGTGCTCACATCCGTTGGTGCTGAAAGCAGAAAAAAGAAGGCAATGTCCTTATTTTGCAAAACCCCTCTGGCTGATTCCAGAATGGCTTTGGAGTTCACATCCAAAATCTACACATCTGTGATGTTCTCAAATCATGTACCAGATAATTCTTGCTTGAGTCTGAACTGTGGAAAAATTACTCTTCATGTCAAGAGCTTTTACATATATTCCTTATTTCCCTCCCTTTCTAGATAAGGTTCTTTTTTATTCAGAAGACTTCTGCTGCTTTCTCCTCTTTATTGATGACTTTGGGGACATTCTTTTTGCATTGGCCAAAGCAATTTTCTATCACACATGCCCTTGACAGGAAGAAGTTCCTCAAACACCACCCCGTGCTCTCACAAGGGGACAAAGGTGCCATTTACCCATTAAATGGATTTGATCAGGCTAGGGTCTGCTTCAGCACTGGGGTGCTGGAACCACATTGAAGTGCTTTACATGATGATCTAAGACTCTATTTTTGGGTTTGGTGAGTGCAGGGAGGAGCAGCAGAAGGTTAGCCTTTTCCCATCACCTTCCTGCCAGAGATACGCACGGCCCCGACACTGTACGCTGTTGGCTACTCATCACAAGGCCCCCTGTCAAAACCAGGATGGCTGATGAGCTACGAACAAGCTCACAGTCAGATAATAGATGAAAGAGCCTCAAGATAAATTAGGTGCCTCCAGAAAACCTGGCCAAATGTGTTTAAAACAGGAGATCCAACACCATTAATTCTCATCAAGCAGCTTTAAAAAGGCAACCCGGCACTTGACTTATGCTTAGAAAATGTTATCTTTCCTTTTAACAGGAGTTTTATAGTGTATTTTGAGAAGATGACAAACAATAGGGTTATTTTGAAGTCATGCCAAACACTACATTCGCTGGAGGAGAAGAACAATGTTACCTCCTATCTGTCAACTGATCCTGCAGCCATTAAAGCCATTTCACCAACAAACAAAATTCATTTAAAAATAAAAAAAAAAAAAGAAAGAAAGAGAGAGAGAAAGTGCTGCTCTTAAGTTCCTTACACTCAGAGCTTGGGAAATGTCTTTGAATGAGATATTTGTCCTTTCAGGAAGTTTCACTTTGTCAAAAGCCAAACTTTCTGAAGGAGAATATTAGCTTCACCGCTTTTCAGGTACTAAAATAAATCCAAAAGCGGTGTTTTGCCAGGGTCTGCGCTGCAAAGGTGGAGGCTCTGCTTGGTTTTGCTTCCCACTTTCAAATTATGTCATAAAAAACTGAAACGGAATGGGTAAGCTCTGAGCCACCAGTCAAAGGATGGGGAACTGTGGTAGTTTAGAGATTCTGGAACTGAAATAGTTTTTTTTGGTTTGGAGTTAGTTTTTTATGTTTTGCTTTGTTCCTGTTCAGATCTTCTGATTTACTACTGTCACACAAGTTTGAATCGTAGAATTGTTTAGGTTGGAAAAGACCTTTAAGATCATAGTGTCCAACCATTATCTAACTAAAATAATTTTACAGGAATTAATACTAACAAAACCAAAACATCTTTCCACCAGTGGGAATCTTTTCCAAGTTGTTCCCAGCCACAAAGAGAATCACAGCTCTCCGCATCATTGTGGTTGGAAAAGACCTCTGAGAACATCAAGTCCAACTGTCAACCCAGCACCACCGTGATCACAAGACCATGTCCCAAAGCACCACATCTACTTGTTTTTTGAGGATCTCTAGGGATGCTGAATCCAACATCTCCCTGGGCAGCCTGCTCCAATGCCTCACCAAAGTGAGACTATTGAGTCCAGCCATTATCTAAATAAAATACTATTACAGCGATTAATAGTAACAAAAGCGTGACATCTTTTCACCAGTGGGAATCTTTCCCAAATTGTCCCCAGCCACAAACAGAACCATAGAAACATTAGGGTTGGAAAAGACACTTAAGATCATTGAGTCTAACTGTCAACCCAATACCACCAGGCCCGCTAAACCATGTCCCAAAGTGTTATTCCTATGCAGTTCTTGAACATCTCTGGGGATGGTGATTCTGTCATTTCCCCAGATGAAGGTTTAAGGCGGTCAGATAGAAACATAAATATTACTATTTATATCTTTTATCCTAATAACTTTGTTGACAAAATCAACACCTTCTCACAAAGCATCTGGCCAACAGGACTGGCTGATGTGTTACAGCTATGAAGGCCATATCATCCCATTCAAAAATAATCAACAACTTAATCTGAATGTTTTCAAGGAGCAAATTCCTTGCTCTCTTTTTGTAACTGGAATGAGCTTCTTCTCATGTGGTGCTTTGCCTCTGTGTGCATTTGGGCTGCACACACCAAAATGGTCTCCAAATCCAAGGAGCTCTTTGTGCAAGTAAACCTAGAGGCGTCTGCATAATTTTGGTCAGGAGCTAACAACAGCCCCCGTTTACAAAGGCAGACCAATGGCACTTCAGTGCCATTAATTGTTATTATTAATTATTCAGTGCCATTATTATTATTATTTCAGTGAGTAATACCCATACCCAGAGTACTGGCCTAAGTTTTGGGGCCTTCCCTACAAGAACAGTGAGGTGCTGGACCAGGTCCAGAGAAGGGCAACAAAGTTGGTGAAGGGTCTGGAGAACAGGTATTGTGAGGAGTGGCTGAGGGAACTGGGGTTGTTCAGCCTGGAGAAAAGGAGGTGGAGGGGAGACCTCACTGCTCTCTACAACTCCCTGAAAAGAGGTTGGAACCAGGTGGGGCAAGGTGTCTTCTCCCAGGTAACAAGTAATAGGACAAGAGGAAGTGGCCTGAAATTGCACCATGGAAGGTTTAGTTTGCATCCAAAAAGAAACTTTTTCAATGAAAGAGTTCTCAGACACCCGAACAGTGTTCCCAGGGAGGTGGTTCCCCATCCCTGGAAGCGTTTAAAAGATGCAGAGATGTGGTGCCAAGGGACAGGGTTTTACACCAGACTTGGTAGAGTTCTGTAATGATATAAAGTTATATAACGATTGGACTCAATGATCTTCCACGTCTTCTCCAACCAAAATCATTCAATGATTTTATTTTCAGCTTTATTGGCATATGCCACCTCTGGTGCTCAGATTGCAAACTCAAACACATGGCAAATATGGGACAGAACCAATTTCTCCTTCTGTCCCCGACCCACCCAGCTGCCTTTGCTCCACATCAAGCCCTGTTAAACTCCCCACGGCTCCAGGCAGGTGCAGGGCTCCGTTGGGAAGAGCTCAGTGCAAGTGTGGGATCTTTTGCAACCTGATACACTGCAAGCAAAAGCTGCTTTCATGTGCTGCGTGTTCAGGCAGGCTTATATCTGATGGCCAACAGAAAAAAATCCACTGTAAGAAAATAATTGGAGGTTAATTTCCTCCAGCTTTCCCTTAATTAAGAACAATTTGAGAAAATAATGCAGTGACAAAAGAGAAGAGTCACCTTTTCAAGGTGTACTTTGCTTGCTTAAGTGCTTGCATTGCTTGTTGTGCTAAGAAAAGGCTCTGGCTGCAGCAAGGAGGGCTCAGCTGGTGCACTGTGTATATATATATATATATACACATACATATATATATAATGTATATATCTATAGCATGTATAATGTGTAATGCCTGCTGCATGGTCCTGAACAGGGAGCTTATGGGATGGGCTGGCAGCACTGGGACTGAAGCATCCCGTGGGAGGACACCCAGGCCCACTGCAGGTACTCGAATCCCATGGCTGCTTGGGAAACAGGAGCAAGAGATGTCACAGCCCTCCGGACCCCCAGGAAGATGCTTGCTGGGGGTCTGTCCTCAACCTCAAAGGTCCCATTTGAACTGAAGTCATGCAGTCCCCACCTCACTCAGCACCCAGTGCCTCCTCTATACCTTAGGCGCCTTGGGGAGAACCCCTGCTGATGGCAGCTCCTGTGCTGCTCCTGCTTAGGCTGAAAGCTGATTAAATAATCAGCTTAATGAAGGATCCTGGAGTGCCAGGTGAAAGACCATCATCTATCCCGAGCCAGTGTGCCTGGGTTCCTAGGCGTGTACACATGTGGTATCGTTTTTCCATTATTTGGAACATACAGAACTAAATTAATAACAGTTCCTACAAGGCCCTGGGGCTCTTGGTGGAAGAATTTTGATCTCCTTAGGAAAGGCTCACCATTTCTCATAGGAGAGATGCACTTGACTCCTGACCTCTTTTCAAAGGCACCTGTGTGAGCTTTTAAAATCCACTACCAGCAATTATCCACTTTCAACCTGAAGTGTTTAAACCTCAGACCACATTAACTGAGCTTAGCACATAGCCATGTCATTGCCGACTTCCTGATGTGAGGAGATGCCTTGACACGGCTGAAAGAGAGTTTAGGGATGAGGCATAAGATTATCAGCTTCTCCTCCTGACAGCTTCAAACAAAGGAGCCTTTTAGCCACCTGGTTTGTGTCTCCCACACCTGCATTAAGATTGGGAGACAAACCTTTGTACTGCTGCCTTGATCCTATTATTTGCATGTACCTGTCCACAGTCACCCTGCATCACTTAATAGCCTTCAGAGAGACCAAAGGGAAGAAGATGCACATCTACTATTTCTCTTTCAGGTTTAATACCTTTTCTTTTCTTTCCTTTTCTTTCCCTTTTTTTTTTTTCCTTTTCTTTCCATGGCTGCAAGACTTTTAGGAGACTACAGCATTTATTTAAACTCTAAGGAGATTTATTCAGCTCAGTGGAGGGAGGAGGGGAAACTGTGAGAAGGCTGAAGATGTGGATGAGGGATGAAAAAGGAACTGAGGCCTATTTAAAGGTTTCTGTCTGGGTTGTGGAGGACAAAGCCCAGCACCTGCTCCTAGCACCAGGCAGATGTTTGGCTGCGGGACTACTATGCTCCCTGCTCAGGTCCCTGAGATCATGTCCATCCTGTGGTCCCTGTGAAGAGACACCATTAGCGCTTCCAACTGCCACCTTTAAGTCCAGATGGGGAGGGATGACGGCACTAGAGCTGCTTGAGCTGCACCCCAGGCATCTTCTCCCTTTCTCAGCCCCTGTTCTGAGGTGCAACCTCATCCTGGCCCAAGAAACAGAACTACTGTCTTATACCCATGGGCCCAGATGTCCTGAGAAGTCAGCTCCGAGGCCAGATTTAGCTTGGATGCAGAGTTCAGGATGTGCCCCCATTTCATCTTCCTCCACCGACTGGTGAAATTAGCTTTGTCTTCTCTGTCCCAGGGCTGAAGGAATGTCTAGATTTTAAATTAAATTCATATTCTCTTTCCCATGGTTACAGAATTAGCCAAAAGGACAGAACATTATTAACCTTTTGCATCCAGCACCAGTTGACAAGGTGTCTGTGCAAGGGGATATCTCAGCTGTAGCCTGTCTATATACATCTTTGCATTTCAGCCTCAGCCAGCTCCTTGACTCATCAACATAACAGAGTAAGGTAGAAATATTAGGGTTGTATTCATATTCCAGGCCTGGTTTAAATCACCAGCCTTGTGGAAAGCTCCAGAGAGGTCCAAAATCCAAACAAAAAAACCCCAAAAGCTAAACCAAAGCAAAACAAACCAAACCAAACAAAACCCAACAACAACAACAACAACAAACCCTCAAAACAACTATAACAACAAACTCCAAAAAAACAGACAAAAACCCAGAAGAGGAAGGAAAGACTTTTCTGGTTCTAGTTTTTCACATTTTCTTTTCCCTTCTGAAAAGTGAAACCCTCCAGCTGCCTGACATTGCACAATGGCCCAAATGCTGTGAGTTCCAGCCTTAATCCCAGCTTACTGCACACGGCAGCCCCAGCAGAGCTTGTCAACATGCAACGTGAAGCATCAGCTGCTCCTGGGGTCAGCAGCAAGTGGCATATCCCCGTCACCAGATCGTGTATTTGGTCTGTGGAAATTGTCCATCAGCTTCAAGAAACACAGGGAGAGAACAAAGAATACAGTCTTGTGATCTGTGCTGCTGCAGGAAGCAAAGTGAGTGTAAATCTCCAGATTTTGGTCATGTGTTGTGCATGCTTTCCATTATGGTCAAAGGAGTGCTGCCAGGGACCTGCCAGCCTGCCAGGTGGGATAAAACCAAGCCCTAAGCTTCTTGCCTGGTTCCCAGATGGATAAACCCTTTGTTCTCCTGCTGTCCCCACAGAGGGGACATTGCCATAGGTGCTCTGCTCACTTTGCAGGATGCCTTCCATTACAGCTGCAAGTGCCAAGCAGCCAGGGAAAGCCACAGAGATCCAGGTCTGGTTTTGTTGTTGTTGCTGTTATCATTATTTATTATTATTATTATTATTACTACTACTACTACTACTATTATCCAATCAGTGGCAAAGCTGATGTCAGCATTGCCTACACCAAACACCACAGATCAAAGCTTCACCAGGGTTCTAGATCTCTCCAGGAGGGACTGATGGGAACAAGCAGGCATCATCTATTATGCCCATGTGCCAGGTGCTGAACTTGATCAATCAAGCCAAAACCCACCCTGACCAGGGGAATGATCCTCAATAATAGTGCTGTACCAAGGGCCATCCCATTGTGAAGAGCAAAGGCTCAATCAAAAGTCAACAGCACTAGAGAGAAAAGACGGTCTATGGTTAAAGATATTTACAAAGCCTTCCAAGGGGGACAGATTTAGCTCTTCTTTTTGGTTTAGTTTTCTGATGATCGTGACGTCAAAGGAATCACTTAATCTTTTGCCACCTCAATGCCTCATCTGTTAAAGCATATTTATGGCATTTTTCTCTTTTCTTTTGAACTTTGTCTTTTCTGTTCTGATTATGAAGTTCTCAGAATGAGGTTGTCTGTTACTCCAACAGCTCCATCAGAAGAGGGCTCTGACCTTGAGTTCCTGCTGCTGGAACACCAACATCACCTAGTACCTACCACATTTGTGACACTGGTTGAGAAATGTACTCTGCTATCCTTGGAAAATTTTGATTGGAATGAAAATGTCAAGTGGTTTGTTTGCAGAAAGAGAACCCTGAACAAGTTTCCATTTTTTCCCAGAAAAACAACAACAACCAAACAAACCAACCACCAAAATTAAAAATCTCTGAAGAAAGTTTACAAACCCCAGAGGCTCTTGTGAAATCCAAATGCATTCAACAATCAGCCCTACAAAGTAAAACAAAGGACAATATCATCTGTCCCAAGGGTGGATTTCCTTCCTCCCCACAAGTTGCTGGAAGCCCTTCTCTGTTGCCTATCATTGGTTGGGGCTCTCATTCCAGAAGACTCACTTCTGTGCTTGTGTGTCAAGAAATAAAATCTGTTTCCAATAGGCAGCAAAAGGTCTGCTCCTCGTGCTCCTGTTTCACAAAAAGCACTCCCAGCTCCTCACAGCAGCATGCTGGCAGCACCTCACAGGGCATTTTGCATTCATCCAACCATCTCCAGAGATGTGCCAGGTCCAGAAGGCTCAGAGTTGGCCCCAAATCTGGCGTGTGGAAAGGTTCTGTGCTTCAGCGTGATGCTTGACCCAGACAGGCATGGCTCTAGCCACAGCTTCCCTCTCCTGCTGCTGCAGGCAGCTGCCAGGGATGAAGATGGACAAATAAAGTGGTTTCACCTTGCTGTGCCTCTACTCAGATCATTTGAGGAGATTCCCACCAGAGCAGCCAGCAGCTCCCCAGGAAGGGCTGCAGCTGCCCACGTGCAAGATTTTTCCTCCTGTATTTTGAAAATTGACATTCAGAAGAAAACGGAAGTGTGCAAATTGAGAACTTGGTACTTGTAGGTGGCAAAATAGTTCAGGGAACATCAGCTCATCCGTCTTCAATTTAGCAGCAGGACAAGATTCCACCTTTCTTCAAGCAGAAGAGGTTTTGTGCAGAAAATAACATGTCCATAGTTTTTTTGCCATCACAGACTAGGCTGTATTCTTACCTGCAAACCGTGTTGCCCCTGAACCAAGGAGCACATCATGGATTTTTGATGGAGATGGTGTCCTGCTGTCACCAAGAGGTAATCCTTAAGGCATGATGGGGGAGATCCAGAGCACTCTGTCATACCAGTTCCTGCCCCATTGCCCCCAGGGTGTGCTGCCCATACCATTACCTTGTCCTAGCCATACCTCCAGGAGGTCTGTCCATCAGGCAAGGCCCAGTTTGCAAGTGTCCAGGAGCTTGTTAATCACTCAGAGTCGAAGAGTTCCTCGAGTGGAAAAAAAGGCTGGGCAAGAAGCATCTATTTGTTCCACCTCTCCATCCTCAAGAAGCCAGAGCATCACCAGAGGAGGTCAGGGCAGATTCCCAGAAATGTGACCCATCCTCTCAGCAATGCGAGTATAATTCAGAGCGTGCCATGAGCTTGCCCGCACCTCTGGAGTTTGCTGTCATGACTTCACAAAGTGCTGCATTCCCCCAGGAAGAGCAATCCAAAGAGGAGGAGCCCAGTGGTGCCTCCACTGCCCTCAGACAGTGGGGCTCATGATTGTGTAATGTTTACATGACCACAGAGCTCACCATGGCTACGCAGACCTCAGGAACAACAGCTCCAGTCCATGTGCTTGGAGGAGAGCAGTCCTCTTCTTCTCAAGCCAGAGGAGACTGCACTTGCCTGGGCAAGTAGCTGAGTGCTGTTTGTGTTGCAGGGACAGCCAATAAAGTCCTACACGCCCTTGTGTTGATTTTCTCCTCCTCAGAGGCACAATATACTTCCTGGGAGGTCATTTGCACAACCCTTGTCCTTCCTACAGTTCATGCTGTGTAGCTCCAATATTCCTCACACACACCTCAGATGTGTTTTGGGAAGGTGCTGGGCTATACACGTTCTCCAAGCTGTCGGTTTCACACCATTGCCAACAGTGGACAGAGGAGGGATGGGACCTGCTGATCTGCCCGCTTGCAGCTCTGGTGCCTGACCGGCTCAAGGTCTCCAGCCAGGAGAGGGCAGTGCTGTACTCACCTCCCTAGCCAGAGCATCACTGGTGGTCGTGCCGGCAAACTGATTTTGCTCCAATGCAGATCACGGGCTTTACTTGGTGCAGAACAACTTCTAACGGCAAATATGAGGGGTGGGATGTGTAGGCCAGTTGGGGGCTTTTTGCCTTTTTATAATTTTTTCTTTTTTAATGGCAACTTCCCCCAAAGTGTCCCAAAGTATTGGTACCTGTTTGAACTCCAAATTTTGATGAGTAAGTGTCCTTGAGAACAAACCCAAAATCTTTCCCGAACCATGTCTTCTGGGAAAGAAGGGAGTTGGCCCCAAGACAATCCCTGGGGAGCCTTACAGGGACAAGTTGTACACGCTGCCATTCAGAGGCCCTTTTTTTCTCATTTCCCTAAACTCAGAAACTCACTGAACCTTCCTCTGTGTCATGGGACCTCCTTTTTATCATGCTGGGGGAGGTTTCTTTTTATCTGAGGGATATTTGGCCTTTTCAGGCTCTTCCAGTCCCTCAGATCTGAAGTACCATGATCTTTCTTGAGGACCATGTTGTGAGCATCCCTGACAACCTTCCCCTTTGCTCCCAGGGTGGATCATTTCCTGTCTCCTCTCATGGCTGTCTAGCAACAGGAATTCATCTACTCCCACCACATGGCCAACCTTCTATGAATCCTTATAGCAGGGCTGCAATGCACTACTGGTTTTTGCAAAGCTCTGCCAGACCTAGAGGTGTCTTCCAGTCTTTGTGAGCTGTAGGCCACCAACGGTGGTATTTAATTCCAGTGTACAACTTAGTCCAAGTCTAGGGTGGTGATGGAGATATATGACCATTCCCCTTCTTCCATGTAAACCTGCAGCATGGCTTGGAGAGAGAAGCAGCAGCACAAATGATTTTGAGGTGTTTTCAATGACCAAACACCACACAGGTGAAACTCTTCTCAGGATAAGGGCCAGAAGTGGAGTTCAGGGACAACAAAGGGTCATTTATGTGGCTTTGCGATGAGCCTGGAGATCACCCAGTACAGCTCCTCCTGTGACAGGACTGAGAAAACTTAAATCAGTGCCTGCAGTGAAATAGTCTCCTGCTAGAAGAGGACTTCTTGAGATGACTTTTCAAAGGCTGTGGGGTTTCCCACACTTTAAAGGCCTGAACTAGTTTGATAAAGACTCACCGGTAGTCACAGCCATGGAGATCCCTGAGTACTGATACATGCCGGCCTTTCAGGTTAGACTTTTTGCCTGGCATTTAGGGCAGGAACACAAGAAGGGAAAACATACAAGAAAGGGGGGGGGAAGCCACGGGGACCATGCACCACCCACGTGGAGAGCTCCAGATGTTCCCATCACCAGCCCAGCAGCCACCAGTCTATTAGACACTCATTAGCAAGTGTAGACACTGGCAGCAGCTGCTCTGGGGCTTACAGTCTACAAAACTGCCCTTCTTTTCCCTCACCCAGTCTTTTCTTTGAAGATTCCCCCAGCCTCCTGCTGACACACATCTTGTGGAGATGCCTCTGGTGAGAAGTTCCTCTGCACCACCTGGGGCACTGAGGGTATAGCCTCTAAGGATGGATGGTATCCAAATGTTTGGCAGAAAATCCAGCTTTCCTTACTTTTAGGCGTATCTGTGGCTTTTCGATACTGTAAACAACTGACACAGGCATGAAGGAATAGTGTATCGGCAACAGTTTATACAAAAGAATTCCATCTGTCAGTCTGTTTACAGTTCACATGTGAAAAGGCAAAAACCTTTAAAATGAAAACCCTGGGGGAAAAAACATTTACATATATATATGAAAATATATTTTATACATATACATATACATATACATATACATATACATATACATATATATATATATATATATATATATACACATCCCATACGTATATAGGGGATAGGCTACAAATAACTGTTGAAGTGGATCAGTATCAGTGTAGATTTTCTTTTATCCTCTTGAATCACAGTATTTTATTATTTCCCCCCCACCTTGGTGTAAATTAAATTTTCCCAGTTTGCTTTCTAGCTTATTCAAAACAGCACAAAGAGAAGTCAGGCTGGAATTAACAGAGTGGTCGGGAAACATTTTTTCTTTCCTCCCTTCCCCCCCCTCTCCCCTTCCCCCCCCCCCTTTTTTTTTTTTTTTCCCTTTCTACAAAACACTTTCTAGTTTTTAAGTTGTCCATAAAGCTTCTTGAAACCCTGCATTAGATCATGGTATTGCAGTGAAGAAGAAATACCACTATTACACCCTTGAGAATAACCTTGAAACCCAGCTGCTGTGTTATCTAGGAGGGGATTTTAAAAATTGCTGTGGGAGCTTTAACTTCTGCTTGGACAGCCACCAAGGAAAGCCAGAAATGATCCAGGTTTCATGGCTTTTCCCAGGGGAAGAAAAAATCCTATATAATTATCCACCTCACTCCTAAATGCCAAAGGGCAGAACCCTGGAGACAAGTGTGGTAAAGTCCTGATCTTGTAATGTTTGTGCCGAAACAAACTCGGATAATGTACAAGCTCCAGTGTAGCTGTCACATAGGTTAGAGGCATGAGCAGGCAAGGACATAATCCAGAGTTCCAGAATGGTGGGAGTTGGAAGGGACCTCTGGAGATCATCTAGTCCAACCTTTCTGCTAAAGCAGGATCACCCACAGCAGGCTGGCCAGGATCCATTGGCAGGATTGAGCCAGCAATGTGCCCTCTTGGCCAAAAAGGCCAGCAGAATTATGGAGTGCACTAAGAAGAGTGTGGCCACCAGGTCAAGGGAGCTTCTATTCTCCCTTCTACTCTGGTAAAGACAGACCTGGAATATTGTGTCCAGTTCAAGAATGACAGGAAACTACTGGAGAGAGTAGGGCCATGAGGATGATTAGGAGACAGGACCATCTCTCTTATGGGGGGAGGCTATGAGGCCCGAGGCTGTTTGACCCTGAAAAGAGAAGACTGAGGATGGGACTGGGCTCTCCTCAGTGGTGGCAAGCAATATTACAAGGGGTAAAGGGTACAAACTAGAACACAGGAGGTTTCACTTGAACTTAAGGAGAAAGTTCTCTCCTGTGAGGATGCCGAAGCTGAGACCTTCAGAAGCCACCTGGATGTGTTCCTGTGCAACCTAATATAGGAATACCTGCTTTAGCAGGAGGAGGGGGAGATGATATCCAAAGGTCTCTTCCAGCCCCTACCATTCTATGATTGCAATATCCAGGTAGGTTTGGAATCTCTCCAGAGGGGGAGACTCCACAACCTCTCTGAGTGGCCTGCTACAGGGCTCTGTCACCCTCTGAGGAGAGAATTTTCCTCATGCTCAGACAGAACCTCCTGGGTTCCAGTTTGTGCTTGTTGTCCCTTGTCATGTTGCTGGACACCACTGAGAAGAGTCTGGCCCTATCCTCTTGATCACCACCCTTTAGATATAGATCAGCATTGAGAAGAACCCAAAGACATCTTCAGCTATGCTGTTCCTCTCTCTGGACCCAATCCTGTGGGTGCAAGCTGCATGGATGATAATTGAAACTTTGGTGTTCAGTAGGGATGAGAGGTTTATCTTGGCTGAGAGGACCTCTGTGCTGCTAGTGGTAAACATATTGAGGATCAGGGTTCTGGATACATCACTGAGGAAGGAGGTTCAGACAGTTTAGACGTGGGGTTTCTACCTCTGATACATGTGTTTTAACATGGACATGTAATGGTTGTCCTTTACTACACACTCAGTGGGACCCCAAGCAAGCTGGGAAGGTTGTGAGAAGGGATTCTTCTCACAAAGACACCAATGAGGTCAGACAGGATCAGCACCACTCCATGAGGGTGAAGGTTCTAGAGAACAGGTCTTATGAGGAACATCTGAAGGAACTGGGATTGTTAGTCTGGAGAAGGGGAGGCTGAGAGGAGACCTCATTGCTCTCTAGAGCTACCTGAAAGGAGGCTGGAGTCTGGTGGGGGTTGATCTCTTCTGTCTCTTATCAGGTGATAGGACAAGAGGAAATGGCCTGAAATTGGGCCAGGTGAGGTTTGATTGGATATTAGGAAAAATTTCTTTACAGAAAGAGTGGTCAGGCATTGGAACAGGCTGCTCAGGAAGGAGGTGGAGTCACAAAACATGTGGACATGGTGCTTTGGGATGTGTTTTAATGGTCGTGGTGGTGTTAGGTTGATGGCTGAACTGAATGATCTTAGAGGGTTCTTTTCCAAGCAAAACAATTCTATCATTCTATGAGCATAGCACTCATCCAAAGACCAGCAAGATTCCCATCTTATGCTTTGCTTGCCTGCCTGGCCCTGCTGGTTTGGCTGCTGCTGGAGGCATCATGAAACCCAGACTACAGGACATCTCAGATCCTACTCTAATGGCCAGGGTTGCATTTTGCTGTTTGTTTTTAGGAGCTCCACAGATGAAGCAAGATGGCTAACAAACTAATATTTGCATGTGACAACAGTTTGTTTTAATTGTGTGGGCTGAAATCAATGTTTTCTTTTGCCCCCACACAGCAAGGGGAGGAAGTGGAGGATATTTTTATGGGCATACCAGAGCCCAGCCAGCCTTGGGAGGTGAAGGAACAACTTTGCCCACCAGCTTGACCAAACATATGCTACTCATATTCCTCCACCATGAAACAGCTCTTTTTTGTTGTGTCTTGGCAGAGTTATGAGCCTGCAGTCCTGGGCCACGATAACATCTCACTTCTGTGAAACTCCATGGGGCCATGAAGTTTGTGTCCATATGTCTCACATGGAGCAGCAAGTGTGAAGGAGTACCACACCTGTGCCCAGATGTTATAAGCTTCTGGACATGTTATAAGCTCTTGGAAACCCTCTTTCTGATCCATATTTGCACAGTGGATAACAGAAGACAGTCTCAAAGAGCAGAAGACACAATAGATATGCTGAGGTGTCCAGCAGAAGGTTGTTGCTTTCATGTTGTAGCATTAAGGGACAGTTTGTTTGGGGCTGCTGTTGGCTGTAGCTTTTCCCAAGAGGTTTGCCCAAATTGTGTAGACAGAAGTCACCTTTTTGGAGTGTCATGTTTTCCAAATCCTTTCCTATCTCCTTACCCAAAGCCATGTGTGACCAAAACGCTTCAGTTGCAGAGAGACAATGACAAATCAAAGATGCAGACTGTTTAGCATCCCAACAAAACCCCAAACAAACAAACAAACCAAAAGCAAATAGTTTTAGAAAAGTGTTGATACGAATAATGTTTGTCAGCCTTTGCCCTCTTTTATGTCCCATCAAGGGCTGTATTGAAATGATATTGCAGAATCTCTAAGACCAGGGGGATATTTCTTAAAGGACAAAGAAACATCTGAGAAATACCCATATTCTGTATTTTTCTGTTTTGGGAGATGCTGTCACAGTCTCTGGGACCAGCATCACACTGATGAGAGCAGACAAAGGTAGGAATGGGAAATTAAACACCTAAATAATTGATATGATTGATCTAGACAGGCTGGAGGGAAACCTCATGAACCTCAACAAGGGATATGTATGGTCCTGAACCTGGGGAGGACTAACCCCCTGCACCAGTACAGGTGAGGAGTTGACCTGCTGGAAAGCTGCTTTGTGGGGAAGGACCTGGGAGTGTTGATAGACACCAAGTTCACCATGAATGAGCAATGTACCATTGTGGCAAAGAAGGCAAGTG
This sequence comes from Picus viridis, assembly GCA_033816785.1. Taxonomy (NCBI): domain Eukaryota; kingdom Metazoa; phylum Chordata; class Aves; order Piciformes; family Picidae; genus Picus; species Picus viridis. The sequence goes on along the minus strand of CM066585.1, from coordinate 33,608,346 downwards.
GTCTCCTGTGGCACAATAAGACCAGTGTGACTGGTGGGTCAAAGGAGGTTCTCCTCCCCCTCTACTCTGCCCTAATGAAGCCATATCTGGAGTGCTGAGTCTAGTTCTTGGCTCCCCAGTTAAAAGAAACGCGGAACTACTGTAGGAGGTCTAGTGTAGGCTGTGAAGATGCTGAGGGGACTGGAACATCTCTGTGAGGAGGAAAGGCTGAGACACCTGGGGCTGTTTAGCCTGGAGAAGAGAAGCCTGAGAGAGCATCTGATCAATGTTCAGCAAGAGCTAAAAGGTGGGGTTCAAGAGGGTGGGACTTAGTGGTAGAACAAGGTGCAATGGGCAGAAGCTGCAACACAGGAATTTCTAGCTAAACACAAGGAAAACCATCTTTTTCACTTTGAAGGTGCTGGAGCCCTGTAGCAGGCTTTCCAGAGACATTGTGGAGTCTTCTCTGAAGACTTTCAAAACCTGCCTGCATGTGATCCTGGGAAACCTGCTGTGAGTAACCCTGCTTTAGCAGAGGGGTTAGACTAGATGATCTCCAGAAGCCTCTTCCAAATCCCCTCAGTCCGTGATTTTGTGGGTATCCCAAAAACAGCGTGGGACAACCCTTGGGCAATCCTTGGACATGGGACAGGTTGTAGACTGAGATGTCCCTAAAAGACTGTAGGATAAAGACAGGGTAGGAGTGCCAAGGACATACAGCATGCAAGCAGAAGCTCAAAGTCTTCACATTTCCCTGCATCATCAACATCCCCTCCCTCCTCATCACGGAGCAGCTTTGCTGTCCTGGCTTGGGATGGTCAGACACACGCACTCCTTAGAGATCCTGACAAACACAAGCGGCCGGGGTGCATTACATCAGCTCTGGGTGGGGTGGCCCATCCGAAACGGCCTCCAGACAGCGCCGGATGTGAACCACTCCACCACCACCACTGCTGTGCTCCACTCAGGGCTTTGCATCCAGGGATCGCACACAGACAGCCCTCACGCTGCAGTCCCCCTCCCTCCCGCCCTCTTCTCTTTTAACCTCTTGTTTCTAAAGTGGTTTCTAAAATAAGCCCAAGTGAGCAGCAGCTGTGAAAGCCGTTTGCTGTCAGAATTGGCCCCTGTGCAGAAGGTCTGGATACTGCAGGCGCTTGTTTTGCATTTTAAGCCTAAACAATTTCCACCGCCCCACCCCCGCTCCCGGCTTTTGCAGTTCAACTCTTAGTTTTTAATAGTCCTTGTCATGATGGAAAGTGCCAGACTCCAGCTGTTCTTCCCAAACCTCTGGGAGAGGCCTGGTTACATCTAGTTCTCATAAATCTTGAATCCAGTTCTAGCAAGTCTTTAAGCCTGACCACTATGCTGCCCAGGCAGTCTATGATTGAAAACAGGAGCAGAGGAAGAAAAGAGGAAAGGGGCTAAATGGGGAAAAGACTATTCACACGTGCAGGCTCTTTCAGGAGAAGTCTCTGCAACATATAGCATGTAAGTCACACTGAGATGAGACACACAGTCCTCTGTTTAGTCCTCATCTTGCCTTATAAACGGCTCATGGCACTGGAGAGATTACTTGGGAAAACAGGGGGCATTCTTGTGTCAGGAACTTTTGAGACTTATGTAATCAAGATATGACTATCCTAGATCATAGAATCACAGAATGGTTTGGGATGGAAGGGGCCTTAAAGATCATCTGTTTCCAAGCCTCGCTGTCATGGGCAGGGATACCTCCCACTAGACCAGGTTGTTTAAGGCCTCATCCAACGTGGCCTTGAACACCTCCAGGAAGGGGGCTTCCACAACCTCCTTGGACACCCTAGTCCAGATCCCTCAGACATCTTCTGCTGGGCCAAACTTGCCTGAATGCTGCACATTTAATTTACACCTTTTGTGCATTTAATCTTTGCAGTTGCAAAAGACCAAAAAAGAAAGTGGAAAGGAAAGAATTGCAAAAATACACGTTGCTTTAGGAAATACATACTCATTAGTGGAAGTCCATCTGCCCCAGCACTTGGTGAGGAGTGAGGGAGTGTTTAACCACTGCAGAGCTTTAGCATTTCTGAGTTGGCTTATGCCTTGACGGACAGCCTTGAGCTGTGCAATGCTGGGCTGGTCCATGGGGCACAAGCACCCAACATACTCACCGATGGGTTAGACTCACCAGGACTGAAGGGGACCAGATATACTCAACACTTCAAAGCTCATGGTTTTTGACAAGAATGGACCCTCTACACAGCTGCTAGCTGCTCCTGAGATTAGACTTTTTTGTACATGAGTGGCCACAAAGGCAAGGAAGATATCCAAAACACTAGGGATTTGATGGGAGAGAACATGAAAAATGTTTCCATACAGATGAGAGCCTTGACTTGGCACAGGAATCACAGCTGGCTTGTCTGTGAAGCACCTTAGGTGTGTCCTGGGGAGGACTGTTGCCTGAGCTGGACAGAGGCTTGGTCTTACATGGAAATATGGGAAGTGATAGATGGAACCCTTCCCCAGACCATGGCTTTTGTTTAATGGGTATTAACCTCTGGCCTTTCCAACAATAGCACCAGGAATACCAGGGCCACACTGAGTGCCGAAGGCCTTCTGTCCTCTGCAGGTGAAGTCTTCAGAAGTTTGGTCCTGCTTCCACCAGCCAAACTCCCACGGGAGACTGGGAATCCCCTCTTTCTTTTCATGTAAAGATGCAATGATGAAATTACTTTCTTGTGGGATACCAAGAGCAAAAGGCTCCTCTTTAGTCTGAAGAAGGAGCTTGTTAAATCTGTGAGTGGGATTATGTTTTACAGTCACTACGTGGCACTTTGCAAGCTATTTTCAGACATCTGCAGGCTTTGCTACACACGTGTCAAGAGGCAAGAGACAATAAAGACGTTGCTATGTGTCCTACTTTCCCTATGACTTGGATGAGGGAATAGGAGCTCTATATGTCTTAATTGGGAACAAGGCAGAAAATGGCAAATGACTACTCCAACAGATACAATGTTGAGGACAACACTACACTTGCTGTCATACAGTGGGAATGATTAAAACCTTGGCCAAATTATTCTTATTCTTTCTTATTCTTATTCCTATTCTTCTATTCTTATTCTTATCCTTAGTCTTATTCCTATTCTTATTCTTATTCTTATTCTTACTCTTTTCTTTTTCTTATTCTTATTCATTATTCATCACCATCATAAAATCATAGAATCTTTTGGGTTGGAAGGGACCTTAAAAACACCTTCCACTAGACCAGGTTGCTCAAGGCCTCATCCAGCCTGGCCTTGAAGACCTCCAGGAAGGGGACATCCACAACCTCCCTGGGCAACCTGGTCCAGTATCTCACCATACTTACTTTAAAAAATTTATTTCTAATATCCAGTCTAAATCTCCCCTCTTTCATCTTAAATTCATTCCCTCTCATCCTATCACAACAAGCCCTTGTATAAAGTCTCTCCCCAACTTTCTTGTAGGCCTCTTTCAGGTACTTGAAGACTGCTATAAGGTCTCCCTGGAGCCTTCAGGATGAACAGCCCCAACTCTCATAGCATCATCTTCATCATCATCATCATGATGTCATGCATCCATATGGAAGGCTTGGGCAACCAACATAGGGAGAAACAGAAAGTAAAAAGGTATAATAAGATGAGCACCACACCCCACACCCCTCACCCCCCACCTCCCTCTCATGCACTGCTCAACCTTCACTTAGGTACTTGACAGAAATCTCTTCCAGCAAATACCAGTGAGATTAGCCAGTAGCATCGACACAGGCACGTGTTTGGAGCATGGAAAATGGTAACTCGGGGGAAATGTGGAAGTCAAGGGCTGTGTGATGGACTACAGCGTTTTAAGTGTATTCATTTCAAGGGAACATAAATATTTGTTTCTCCAAGTGCAGCTTTACCTTATCTGACTCCAGGGGTATCTTTTCATTGACTTCAGGGACTATTGGATGAGGCCTATCAGAAGCACAACTTTCCATGGGTAAGACGTGCACTTAAGTAGCTACATATTTAAACACTTAGATGAATCTCCTTCCTGGATTTCCCAACATCTGTGCTTCCTCTCTTTGGAAGCCATCCCCTCTTGGATCTGGACACTCAGAGTGTGTGGAAATGAACGGGAGCACCTAAGGACAAAATTTCTGCTGTAAAATTTCTGCTCTCCACAATGCGGGCGTGCTGCGCCCAGCGGGTGCTCTACAAAACCTGAAACCAGCTGTTGCTGCACTATTTTAGGCTGAATATCAGGAAAAGTTTATTCCCTGAAAGAGTGGCCTGGCACTGGAACAGGCTGCCCAGGGAGGTGGTGGGGTCACTCTCCCTGGAGGCGTTCAGAAATGTGTAGACATGGCACTTTGGGACATGGTTTAATTGCCATGATGGTGTTGGGTCACTGTTTGGACTCAATGATCTGAAAGGTCTTTTCCAACTGAAATAATTCTAGGATTCTATTGCTGTTCCTGCATTAACTGGGGAATCCCTCCCCAATGGTGAAAGTTTCAGGAGGGATGGTGGAAGCTCACAGGGTGAGACCCAATGCTCTTTTTTATTTCCTTTTATCCATTGCCCGTCACAGGACCATCTTGTCCACAGAGCCGTTATAGAGCAGCCAACACAGGCTGAGCGGCAAGGCAAGTTTTGCTGTGTGTCTCCGTTATTACCACAGACACATTTCCAGTGCTGTTATAAAGCTTATCTCCTCCTGTTATTTCCCAATCTCAAATCGCAGTAAGAAAACAGATTTCCCTTTGCTTAACACAGGTAGTGTTACGCCGGGGAGTGTTAATGGCTTAAGCAAAGATTTTTCCACCTACAGGCAAGTGACTGATAGCTTATCCATCTGCTGCAGAAAACCAATGCTTAAATCCCACTTTTAATGGGTCATATCACCTGTGGTTTCAAAATAGCTCTGATTTCCCCCCCCCCCCCCCCCCAGAGTAAGATGCAGGATGATGAAAATTGTTCCTTGGAAGGGAAAGGGTTTACTTCAGTTCAGCAAACAGCCAGGAGCCCATCACTTTTTCAAGTCAAATTGTCTTGAGTGATTTTGTCGTAGGTCAGGAAGAGGTCAGACAAGTCAGGCTTGGTCTTTTTCCTGTGTTGTTGTCTCTCAGCAGGAGGAGGAAGTGTACCTCAGCAGGTGTCATAAACACCAATTTCCCAAAATTTCATAATCATTTAGATCTAATTGCAAGACACACATGGGTGGGTTTTGTTTTGGTTTGGTTTGTTTTACTTTCCCTAGGAAGACTATTGGGAGCATCAATCACTAAACCAAATGAAAAAGAATTTGCTTTGATTTTGCTGCTTTAGGTGGGTTTACATTTTTAATCCAAGAAACCCATAATCATTTAAAAAAATATATATTTTAACTGGCTATGTTATAAACTCCAGGCCTATTCACTTACTGCAGCATCACAGAGACAAAGAAAGAAATGACTTGTGCTTTTTCCTTCAGAGTGTTCATCAGGAAAAGAGACACCAATAAACTCATTTTGGGTCATGGAGCAGCAGCCTGTGCCACTGTTTCCATCTCTGCCTCCTACAATAGAAATTCCTATCCTCAGCAGCAATTTGACCCAAAGCTAAAAGGTTGAGAGAAACCCCAAAGGTGCCAAATTTGTATTCTCAGTTCATTTTAAGAAGGTAAAACATGTCAACACAGAGAAACCCGTTGGCTTAGGTCACCAGTAGTGGCGTGAGTGATGGTGGCATTTTTAGCAGCAGGTATCTCATAGGAGACTGTTCATGACCTTGCCTCAGCTCTTTATGGTTTTCAGGGTTGACTAAGATTAAGTCACTTGCTTAAAAGTCCTGTATTAGGTATTGATTGTCAGTGTTTGTCTGTTCTTCAGTCGACCCTCCAGAACCACCTCACTGTGCAGGTGGCATCTCTCCCTCTGAAGGCCATACTGAGGTGCTTGTCTTGGTGGGCCTCCATGGTCCACCTCTGCTCTTCAGCCTAAGGGGACACTTGACTGCTTGCAGCCCTCAGGTGGGTGCTGGTACCAAGGACTTTTCTCACTAGTAAATAGCAATTTGCCTTAATGGAGGGGCTCAGGATAGGGACATCCAAGGTAAAGCTGAGCATGATTTACTTCATCTGTGGCTGGCCCTTCAGAGGGAGCTAAGCCACCACAGAGGGGAAACATTGCTAATATGGATGCTACAGTTATCCTTATCTCAGCTTTCTGTCCTTGCTGGTCATTAAATTATCCCACAGCCCTTTAGGGACAGTGCTGCTATAGCCACAGCTCTATTAATAAACTTCCTTGCAGCAGTAAATCCCTGTGCCTGACTGCAGACTGTCAGTACCTCCTCTGATTTATTCTCTATTTACCCACCGTTTGCTTCGTGGATAAGATGAAGCGATCGCTAGTTTTACTCCTTTTGTGACCTCTCAGTGATAGTGGTGACAGCCTCTGAGAGAAGGTGCTGAGGCCCACCACGGTGTGTGGTTGTGTTAGGCAAACAAAAATTTAAGTAATCCTCGTAGGGAGATGCCCAAATGCAGGGTACCTCAAAGAAAGACAAACTGAGGGACACAAGGCCATAGCTAGATGTTGAAGGGGCAGATACCATGATAAAGTCCACCTCCTTCCACTCTGAAAATGGACCACAGCTTTTTGCTCCATCACTTACTGTGGTAAACAGCCTCACAGCCATGGGATTCAAAGGGCCTGGGCTCTGGAGGCAGCTGCCCTGCTTAGTGGCACTTTTGCCACTGAGTGCAGGGGGAGCAGGCAGCGCTGGCGGCTGTGGGGTAGGTGAGGATCCGCAGCTAATGGATTGACATCGCATGTTGTATCCCAGAGAGCAGGGCCTATATGCCAAGGAGAATGGGTTTAATTGTCTTACTGCAGTACCGTAGAATGCTTTGGGTTGAAAGAGATCTTTAAAGCTCCCAGGTGTTCTGCAGCACATACTGGAGAAGCTGAAGTTGATATCTTGTTCTGCACCAGCAATCCATGGGTCCAGACCCACATGGCAGCCTAGAATGGTGTAAGCAGTTTATTCCTGCTCCTCTGAAGATTATGTATACTCCTGCTCCTCTGAAGATTATGTATACTCCTGCTCCTCTTTAAAGACTGCAGTTCACAAACCAACTTTGCAACAAACACAGCCAACACCACCGTAAATGTGGGCAAGATTGCTGCAAGCATGGCCCATGCTGCTGCAGAAATGACCAGCGCTGCCACGAGCGTGGTCAACAGTGCCACAGGCAAGACCTGCCACACACAGAGAGATGACAGGACAACTCTTGGCCTCAGGCATCTGCAGCTAGTCCTCCAGAGCAATGCCAGAAGATGGCAGAGGAGCTCATTAAAGGACTGTGGAGAGTTAGAGAATTTACAGAGCAAGGGTCCTGTCCAGGAGGTGACTCTAGCTCAAAACACCAGCCGTACGTCCTTGGGCACCACACTTAGGAGAAGAACTGGATAAGCAGGAGGCTATTGATGTGTGCTTTGGGGTCCTGTCCTTCTTAAGGCAGAATAGCCCCAGTTTCTTCAGCTCCAGCTGACTTGTTCTGTGGTGGGGGAAAGTTTAATAGCCTGTCTTGGCCTGGACAACACTTAAATTAATTTTCTGGACTCCAGAGGGTTTGTGGTTGGCCTGTATCAGCCTCAAACACAGTTTGCTTCATTTTATTTCCTGGACTTCTGAGGGATCCTTTTTTGGCCTGTTTTGGCCCCAAGCCCTCTTTGATTCACTTGTTTCCTAGACTCCCAAGGGAGTGTGGTTGGCCTGTTTTGGCCATGTCTTGCTGTCACTTTTCCATACTGGTATGCAATGCATCTGTACGCTTTAGATTTCCTCACTGCTCATACTCCTACTGTAGGCCAAGCCTGGATGTATTTTGCAATATTTGGGGTCTGTCTTCACTCATTCACCTTGCTAAGATCTTTCTGCAGCCTTTCACTTCTCTGCCTTTCCCACCCTTGCTGCATAGCAAGAAGCAGTATGGTCACAACATGGCCAGCCACTTGCTGGAAAAGGGATGTTTGCTGTAGAATTACCAGTGGGGAGCACCCCAAGAGAGGAAAGGAAGGACTCAAAGAGGAATAATATGGGGAAGAGCTGCTACTCATGTGGCTACTGTCTGTAGTGGTCTTTTCCAACCTTAATGATTCTGTGATTCTATAATTCTGTCACTGCTGGACACGGTTTAGTGGGCATGATGGTGTTCAGTTGACAGTTGGACCTGATGATCTTAGAGGTCTTTTCCAGACTTAATGATTCTATAAAGGGTGCTTGCATGCTCTGTCATGTTGTGAGGTTGTGCAGCTAACCACTTAGGCTGCCATCCTGCCCTCTCACCGTGAGAGCAGTGCACTAAGGCTGTGACGAGATGACCCTGGTCATGCCAGCACTATATATGGATAACCATGGATGAGTCCCTTGCCTGATCCCTGGTATGAGAGAGCAGCAGCCCTTTCTCTTCATAAAGTTAAAATCCCAATATACTGGGCAGGAAGTTGATACGCAGATGATCTCTACTACATGGAAAAATTGTGCAAAGAAGAACTCAATGCTGCCTTAAAAGAAATGGGATTTGTCTGATGGTGTCGTCTGTCTCTACCACAACAAGTTAGCCCAATGGCACTTTGAGACATGGCATAATGGCTGTGGTGGTCTTAGGTTGATCTCAATGATCTTGGAGGTCTTTTCCAACTGAAACAATGATTCTAAGAATTGACAGCTATTGCTATAGTCCTACCTCTCCTGCCTCTTCTTCGACTCCCCATGGACTCCTCCAACTATCTTTCAGCTATTATTTGCTCATCTTAAGCTTCAGTTGTTCCATTTTCCCTTCTCCTGGCAGAGCATGCTGCCAGCCCTGGGAGAAAAGCCAGCTGGGGGTCTGCCTTTCCTGTTAAAAGCCCAACTTCTCCTCAGAGGTCCTGTGGTGGTGTCCAGTGCTGACATCTATAACCCTACAATAACAATTTCAAATGAATTTGTCAGAATATGAATAGGTTTGTTCCCCATCAAAGCCCTGAAGTGCAAAGCTGCCTGAGGCTGAGACCCAGTCCCCACAGTTCCAGCCAAGAGGGCACGTAAGAATAAAGTCTCACTTTCATTAGTGAGAATATTGTACCAGAGCTGCAACAACACACTTATTCTATTTCTTTTCTAATTTGCAAATACCATCATAGTGCAAACCCACTACATATCCCCACCAGAACTATGTTCTTTCCATATAGACTGTCAGAAGAGAAATGTTTCATCACATAATCGATCGCTTATGGAGCTTACCCATTGACTGCACCACTCCTTTTGATCAAGATCTAGTTCCAGCTCAATCAAGAAGAAATTCAATACATTCAAGAGCCTGTTAATAGTGTGAGGAGAAGGCAGCTCTTCACTGTGTGAGCAAGGTTCGTTGTCCAATTGTCCCAGGAAATTTGAAGCAGAATGTGTTTTTGACAGCTTCGTTAACATGACTTTGTTTTTTTTCTCTTGCCAGAAATTCAAGCATAATTGAGACATAGTGTTGAGCTTCAGATGTTTCCCTGAGACTTGAATAGAGGGCTTGATGAAGCATGTAATACGGCATAACCTCCCAATTATTCACACATTTAGGTAACTATAATCACACAGCTCCTATCGCAGCAAGAAGGTTGTTCTAGGCAGATATTGGCTGGGGCTAATGTACAGCATATTGCAAGGGCAAGGAGGCTTTGGGAGGAAACATTAATCAGAATTTGGTAGCAAAGTCATCAATCATAGCTTAACAAAGCTGTCACTCACTGCTCCAGTCCCAGGACCTCTATCAACTCAGGGTTCAACTCAGCAATCTCCAAGAACAGAATAACTCAAAGAAGAAACACATTGCTGTGGCTGTCCCCAGGATGCCCAGCCCTTTGCAGCAAGGTTGCTCTTGCAAGAGAATTCATCACCAGTCTGCAGTAACTGGAGCATGTCTTTTTCAGTCAAATAGCATCAGTTTTATTACTATTATTTGATGCTTTCTTGCTCTGGGTTTGAGAAACACAAGTGCCTTCTGCTCTTGGAAATTATTCTAGCCTGCAGTTTTGCTGACTGCTTGCTGAGGCTCCTGAAGTGTGACAAGTAACAAGAGTAGAAACGTACAACAGGAGCACAGCAAGCGGAGGAGAAGTTGTGATTATTCCCATTTAGCTGGAACTCATTAGACCTTGGCTGGAATTCAGTGTCTGGGTTTGGGTCTCCAGTACAAGTGAAACTGGACTGAGTTTAGCAGATGGCCACCAAGATGGGTTGGAACATGTCCTACAGGGAGATGCAGAGGGATCAAGTCTTTTTCATCCTGATAACAGCAAGTTTGTAAGTGGATTTAGTACCCACCAGGAATTTAAAGAGTTAAGCCCCGTGGGTTTTCCAAATGTGACTGGAAAAGCCCTGAACAAACTGGTCTGACTTCAATGCTGACCCTGTTTTAGCTACAGACCTGCTGAGTCCTTCCCAGCTTGAACAGTTCTGCAGTTCTATGGCTAAAGGAAAAATATCTAAACGGCCACTGCTAAGAGAAAGGAAAAACTTCATTCTCCATGCTTTCAGGGCATGGAACACAGCACAAATGTTCAAATGGCAGCAAGGAAGACCAAAGCTTGGGATTCAGATACCTTTGCCAAAGAGCTGTCTGGAGGGTTGCACCATATCCTTTGTTCATGGACTCTAGACCACCTGAAAGTGCTGTTGCCTTTGTCTAGGTAGCTTTCTCTCCTTCAGAAAAGTTTCTCATCCTACCTTAAAGTCAGTCAGCACGAGTTCTGGCATTGCTCCTGGACAAGGGCAGCTCTCCTGAGAGGGGATGTTTGTGCTTTATCCTTTGACACAAAACATGTTGTGCAGAGTCCACGTCAATTCCTACTCAACCAGGCTCTCTAAGCACCTATCATCCACTTTTCTGCTTTTAGATCCTACCTCTTGAATTGTTTTACCTGGGTCAACCCTCTCTTTTGTCACATGTGCCAAGTTTTGTACCTATCATACTCTCAATTTCAGCTGGAAGAGGATGCCTCTGTAGATGTTCTCCTTCAGGGCACAGCTGCAAAGCATTACAGGAATAGGTTTTTTCCTTTCATTCTCCAGACCTTCTTTGATTCTGAAGCTCTTCTGTTTGCAAGAGTAGGAGGTGAAAAGCATCTGAGTAGCTGAGGAACATGAGCGCTTCTGCAAATTCCTGAGGACTCTAACTTCTGTGCCCTCCTTGTGCTGTCCTGTGCTGGCTAAGACACCATTTTTTGACAACACTAAAGCACATGAAAGCCTTGATCCACCCAACATATTATTCCGAAAAACTTCATGCTTTGGGTGCGTAAAGTTTTCCACATAAACAGGTGGGAGTCTGGCATGGCTGATGTGATTTGAGGCCAGTGTGTGGTGTTTTTTAACACTGCATGGAAAATTTTGGGTGCTGGCTGTCTTGTGAGGGGTCAAGTGAGTCATTATTTTCATTGACTTTCCTCTGCTCAGGGTGTCCCTAAGAGGTTTGTACCTCCTGAGCCACCTACCTCCCCCTCATTTCTCCAGCCGAGCTGCAAGCCACCAAAACTCCTTCTTGATGCTGCTGTACAAAGGTGGCAAAGGACAGTTCCTGGGGAGAAAGGTGAGGGTCACTGCAGCAGTGCCAGTCTCCTCTGTATATGCTCACAGGAGCAGAAAATTTGCCATCATGGTTGGTTTGCTCTGTTGTTGCCAAGATGTGGTATCACCTATTTCTTAAAACTGAAGCATTCAGTGGTACCTGAGTCACTCTAAAAAAGAAAACCATGAACACAGAGGGTCTGTATCTGCTTTGGTTGTGCTGAAGGGTGGTGAAGAGAGACATAATTGCTGACATGTGATGTGAAGGAAAAAAAAACCCATGGGTTTTAGTCCTTCCTCCAAGTCCTTCCTCCACTAAGAGAAAGTAAAAAAGAAAAAGTCTCCTGAGAGGAAACTTAACATGTACCACTTGCTTTTAAGATGAACCTCCACATTCTCTGTATCTTCACCCTCTCTATAGGGTGGAGAAAAGACCATGCTGCAGGGCTACAGGCCCAGACACACCTGTGACTGGGCTACCCCAGTTTCTACAAATTAAATGGACAAGGAAACATAGGTGGTCTGTTTGCCTCTGCTCTTCCATATTGAGGGCTCTTGATCAGGTGGACTGACACACAGACTCATTCATCTCCTCCTTGTAGTTCATGGAGAGACAGGCATCCTTGAATGTCTCAGACATCAAATGACCTTCTATTGCTAAACACAAGCATAATCCTTTTGTTCATTTTGTCCAACAACAGCTTTGAAAAACTGGATGTGAATCAACACAGGACAAGCAGATGGCTCTGCACATAATCTGCAACTGTGCAAACACAGAGAACAGCCACAAGCCAGGCAGACACTAGTGCACACATCCTACCACCACAAGCGATTAGGAACAATGTCTGTAAGCCAGCAGATCCACTTAGCTCCTCCAGCACTGCAGTACTAACTGGGCTTTGAGTCCAGGAAAGATGGGGGCACTTGAATGTGTGCCTGAGAGGAGCAACAGGGTTATAGGACACAGCACCCACAGGGAAAGGTGGAAAGATCTTGGGTCATTTGTGAGTCCAAGCGCCTAAATATCTCACTAGGGCTTGAATGTGGCCCAAAGCCTACTCTGTACTGTGGCTAGACAGATGCTGAAGGCATGCTGGTTGGACATGAACTGCCCTGGTGGCACGATGCCAAGAGGTACTCTGCATGCCCAGAGAGGAATGTAGTAAAGGCTTCCAAGACTGGGATTTGCCAGCTTGTGTGGCCAGCAGCATCCAAGGGAGGGACCTGGGTGTGATCCCATTCGGTCTTCTTGAACTTCCTCTGGCCAAAGGGCCAGATAGTGCTGACAGCCAGGTCAAGCAGGGACGGCTTTTACCGTGAGCCAAAACTCCTCCTTACACCTTCTTGAGTGGTAATGAGAGGTTTTGACTGCTCTCCCACCACACCCACAAGGGGAAGGGAGGAGACAGGGTGGAGAATCGTTATTTTAGACATTAGTTGATGGGGAATTTACCAAGGAAGCCTGAGCTCAAAATCCCACGACTTTTCTGCTCGTTGTAGAAGTAGCCAACGTGAGGAAAATGACATGTACTCCAGGACTATGTCAGAAGGAAGAAAATCCTCTGCCTTGGTGCCATTTAAAAGATGTGCAGATGTGGTGCTTAGGTACCATGGTTTAGTGGCGACCTGGCAGTGTTGGGTTAAGAGTTGGACTTGATGATCTTAAAGGTCTCTTCCAGCATAAATGATTCTATCTTTCTGCCAGGGTGAGCTCCCATGCCATGATCAAAGAGTATGTTCTCACTTCATGACACCTCTGCTCTCCACGGACTTTTCTGTGGTGTTTGTTTTTTTTTGTTTGTTTTTTGTTTTTTTTCCCATTATCTGCAGGCCATTGCTGCAGCCTCACACTGCAGCAAATGGACCAAAACCAGCTTCCCCATGGAAAGAACCCAAATTTAGCCAGGAGAATACATCAAAATCTTTGTGGTGCAGAAGGAGGCTGCTTCAAAGGCATTTGGGGATGACCTACTTGATTGCCACACATAAACATAACAACTTTTTGCTCAACCACACAATGAAACTAATTTTTCACATTTACTTTTTCTGAAAACTCACTCTGGGACAAAAAATATATCTTCCATCCCAAGTGTTTGGTTTGTTTGGGTTTTTTCTCTGCTTTACAGGTGATGGCTCTGGAAAGGTCTTTTACACATCTGGTGGTAGACTGAGAATATGTCCCATTTAACCTGCAGCGCAAGCCACCAATTCCCCACTACTCCTTCTGTTTGTTGATGTATCCCATAGAAGTCACGTGAATGATTCCCACACTGTTATGGTTCCAGGACTCATGATGGAGTATAACATAACATGAAACCTGGACTGTTTATTTAAACAGAGAGGGTCCCATCAGGGTCACAACCTGACATTTCCCACCCACCTGACAGTGTAGTGGGGCGACCAGAGGCTTGTGTTTGGGACACTTTCATATCCAACACAGTACAGAAAGAGAGGGAAAAGCTGAGTTGGGAGAACTTATTTAAAAAGAACAAAGTCAAGACGTACTTCTTGCACCAGACCCATCTTGAGAAAATAACTCCTGACAGTAGAAATTGCAGATCATGGCATTTAGGAAGAGAAAGTGAACGTGAAAAGTTTTGAATGCCCTTGCAAAAACAGTCATAAAAATTCCTTGGCCAGCTTTCTAGTCAGTGCAGAGTAACACTGGAGGTCACATATGCAAGCTGATTTATCGCAAAGGAGCATCCACTCCATCTCATGGCCCCAGCATTAAATGGTGGCTTCCCCATTCCAAACTACTCTCAGAGGTGGCCTTGAGCTGTGCAAGAGAGAATGAAAGGACATCGGACATGAAATCATTGAGTCATGGAATTGCCTTGGCTGGAAAAGACCGTTAATCTCATTGAGTTCAACCATTATCTAACGCTACCAAGTCTGCTGCTAAACCATTTCCCTCAGCACCACACATCTGCATCTCCGAAACACCTCCAGAGATGGGGATTCAACCACCTCCCTGTGGAGCCTGTTCCAGTGTTTGAGAATGCTTTCAGTCAAGAAGTTTTTTCTAATAGCCAACCTAAACTTCCCCTGGTGCAGCCTGAGGACATCTTACTTAGCAAATAGTGATCCTAAACTGGAGAGTTTGGCGTCATAAATAGGTGGATGAAGTTCACAAGGGTGGTCTTCCCATTGCAGCATAAGGAGAGATGCTCTGCCTTCAACATGGGTGACCCCACTGCTGCATTCAACCCCATACCTCTGCCCAACCACAGTCCATGTATGTGGAAGGCCTTCCAAGAGACACAACAATGGAAAGCAAGACGTAGATGTTCAAGGGAAAGAAATGCTCTCGACATGAGGGGAAATTTCTTTACTGTAAGAGTGATGGAGCACTGGAACAGGCTGCCTACAGAGGCTGTGGAGTCTCCTTCTCGGCAGACTTTCAAGACCCATCTGGATGTGTTCCTGTGTGGCCTGCCCTAGGTGATCCTGCTGTGGCAGGGGGCTTGGACTCAATGATCTGCAGAGATCTCTTCCAACCCCTACCATCCTATGATTCTATGATCTGCAGGTGGTCAAGGGCTGGACCTCAAGAGCAGGCTCTGCCCAGGGTGTACTTGGTGACTTTGAGAATGACTCCTGATCCCCAGACCATCTTCTCACTCCTTGCCTTTCTATGAATGATTTTGGAGCAGCTTTTCTTCTCCCTGGGTGTTTGTAGTGACTTGCATAATGATTTTAACTCAGGGAATTTGGTCCTATGATAAAGCCCACCGTAGTCGAATGCAGCAAGCGACATGGCAGAAACCAAACAGGTGTGTTAAAAAAAAAGAGAAAGAGAAATGTCTCTTCAAGAGGAGGAAAGAAAAGCCTACTGATTTTCCTGTCATAATGAAGTTTGTCCTAGATTCACTTTACTGTAGAGGAAAAGCAGGGAAGAGTGACCTGCTAAGCAGAGGTTGCGTTACAGTGGAGAGCGCGCTGCTTTGTGTGCGTCTGGGTTTAACAAGCAAAGAAAGCCAAGATTTCTCTGAAGATACCAAGCCCAAGTCCACCCCAGCTGGGAAGCACACATGAGCAATAGCTTTCACATGCTAACAAATAAAAAGATCCTTGCAAAACAGATGCTGAGGTTTGTGGGGCTGGCACAAGCTCACTGCTGGCAGGGAGTTAACTCACAGAAAACTGAAAGGTTCAGAGATGGAAAAGTATCCAGAGACCGTTTGTTCATAAACACAGCCAAGGGCCAGCAACCTGCTTTATACCCTGCCCGAGCTGCACCGCTGGAGTCATTCCTTGCAGGGTTTTCTACAAGAGAGAAGGCAGAGATGCAACTCTCCTGCAGCCCACGCTCTAGAGAAATAATTAAACAGTTTTTCTTAACCTCTTGAACTTTTCATTTATTATTGCCATCCATTATGTCTACCTTCTCAAATAGCAGGATCCTGAAAGCCAGCTCCAGGGGTCAAGGGTTTATTGTTTAATGGAGATAGAACATTCTGTAAATTGCACAAAGTCACAATGTTTAGAAGAGAAGCTTCTGGTGTACTGAATCTTTTCAATTTAACAAACAGTGAGCTTTGACATATGTTCTTCCTCCATCACAGGAAATTTGGGATAAGTGCAGTACTGGCATGGACATGTTACCAAATCCTTCCTGTAAACCAAATGACATCTGCATTCAAATAAAAACATTCCTTGCACCAAATACCAGGAAATACTAAAAGTATCGCTATTCTTCTAAGGTCATGCTGAAATGAAGGTTTTGGCTTTTAGAACACAAAGTAAGTTTGCACGGGGCCAAGACGTTTTGTTCAACACACATTTGCTGTTACAAACCCCAAGAGATGTCCTTCTGGGTCAAATATGTGCATGTGTCTGTAGAATTTTGCAAGCATTTAATCTTCTTCATACGAAAAAAAAGAATAAATATTTTAGGAGCGTAGACTTACATTAACAAATATTGCTGTTGCCTTTGTTTTTACTAGTGCTCTGCTTTTCAAAGGCAGAAAAAAGGATTTGCTTAAAACAAAGCAAACATCCTCAAAACGCACCGTGCCAAAATAATCAAGGGAATAAATACCTGGGATTTACAAAATATGAATATTCTTCGGTAAATAAACTGAAGCAAGAGCAGGCAAGGGAGAGAACGCTGCTGCAGTGATGGGGAGGGAGCGCTGAAGGTAACCACTTTCATCTCATGGATGGCGAATCGAGAACATTTAAAGAAAAATAAATGTATGCAGAGCAGATCCTTCCCTCTCATGTTACTTCCAGGGGATTTTGCTGCTGATAGTTAACGCCACATAAAATCTTTCGCACATTTTGCCAGCAGATGAAAAACTACAATGGCAGAAAAAGCTTCCCATGGATAATTAGCATAAATATCTGCTTAAAGCTGAGTAATTTGTCCACTGTACAGGATGTACTTCAGCAGTTTTACGAGCTAAAAAACACAGGGAATGTTTTGAATGAGTTACATTTGAGGCAGCACAGGCAGATACCAGGCGCTTCTCAGCGACTGCCACGCAAAAAAAATAGAAAATGAAGTCTGCTGTGAGTGAATGAGGGCCTGTTCCCACCAAGCTAGGGGTCAGACATCCCTGCGAGGCTTCACCCAGACACGTCCCTGCTGCTTCCCACTTGAAGGAACGTTTCCATTTACTGGGTGGACGGGAGGATCCAGACAGTGAAAATGGAAAAGAAGAGAATGAGGGGGAGAAAACAAGAAAATGGAGAAAAATAATGAAGGGGGAAAAAAACTCCAAACAAACAGTGTTTTCCAAAGAGAAAAAACAACAATAACAATTGCAAACAAACAAACAACACCAACAAAAAGCACATCAAACCCCACAGTTTCCAAAATGGTGACCTTTTACAAAAGGTCTTTTGGGAAAAAAGATGATTTAATTCACCAGACAGCTTGCTTGAAATGAAAGGCTTGACAAAGCACCCAAGAAGAATCACAGAGAATCACAGAATCACCAAGGTTGGAAGAGACCTCAAAGATCACCGAGTCCAACCCGTCACCACAGACCTCATGACTAAACCATGGCACCAAGTGCCACATCCAATCCCCTCTTGAACACCTCCAGGGATGCACTGTCTCAGGGAAAAGTCTAGTGGAGCTCCCCATGTATATGTTACTCCCATCTGTAGCACACAAGTTTCTTCGGGCTTCCTTCATGCATTCCTCTCCCTCAGAAGCTGGGATTTGTATGTTCTACGTTTCCAGAACCGTGACATCATCCACCTCTCCAGCTCCTCCTAAGATAAAGGGGCTGGGAGGCACAAAAGGACCACATGGGAACAATCTGAAAGGGAGATGGTGGATGGTCCTGTAAACTTAACACAATCCAATCCCTGGAAAAGAGTCTGAAAAGCAGCTGATAAAATTAAGGGTGGAGGATAACCCTGCCTTGCAGCCTGCAGGAAGACAGTACAGCTGAAAACACAGATATTCAGATTTTAATGGAGAAGGCTACTCATTTCAGTCAGATTCCATACATGGTGCTGAACTCAACTGTGATGCTCCCGGGTTTAGCGGTACCTCTTGTAAGTGATATTCCTGTCCCAGAGTGCCCCAGGCAGGGCACAAACTATTCAACCACATCTAAAGAGAGCTGAAGAAATCAGAAATGCATAGACTCTGGTCTTCTAAGTAAGCATTGAGCTGCACTGGCTCTAAATGCTGCTGAACTTATCAGGACCCTTATCTCCTCTTGATATCTAAGCACATGTGGGTCTCCATCCTGGACTCTACAATCAAACCTGGAGGGGATGAACTGCAGGGCACAAATGGAAAAAAGATCACTTATATTCTCAAGGTTACTGTTTTCTTCTATATTTAATTAATTAATTAATTGTTGGTTGTTGTTGGGTTTTGTTTGTTTGTTTTGTGGGGTTTTTTTGTTGTTCTGGTTTGGTTTGGTTTGGTTTTTTAAATATTTGCTGCAATTGAAGCAATTTGCTATAGGTGATCCTGCTTTAGCAGGAGGGTTGGACTAGATGATCTCCAGAGGTCCCTTCCATCAGTCTGATTCTAGAAAGAGACTCTTACCTACTAGAAATGCCTGATGTAGTCAGCATTACTGCTCTGCTCCGCTACATGACTCAGATTTGCTTATTGCTCTTTTGAAGGCAATTTATAAGGATGCAGCTTTGTAATCTAACCCAAATATACTCAGACAGGGAGCTCTCAAGGAGGGATTTGAGGTCAGCGGTGGCCACTCATTTGGTTGCAAGTCTCCTTGGTGCCTCAGTCTAGACAGACATCTTAAGGATCCAAACACCTCCCTGTTTTGCTCCATTTGTTATCCCAACAGAAGCTTTCCACTAGCTTGGATGCACCAAAGCACACTGCTGCCAGTCTGGGCTGACCCCACTCAGCTGCCCACATGCTTCAGCCTTGATGGAGCAACTCAGTCAGTGAGAGCTTGCAGGGAAAACCCCTATTCTGGTTGCATTCTTGAGGTACCACCAGAGGCAATCACCTCCCTCTTGAGTTAAACCTCAGCACTGAGCTGCAGCTTTCTTTTTAAGTGAGAGCTTGGAGCTGCTCTTCAGATCTTATATTTAGAAAAATGTGGGAAAAGAACTAGATTCATTCCAGGGTTTGTATTTTTGTTGGCAGGATATCTAGTATCATTATGGAGAGCAAACCAAGGGGTTTTATTTTTATTTTTTTTTCCCCCCAAAGTATGCATTTTCTTGCCAGAAACATACAGAAGAAGTGGGACCTGATGGGGGGAATTTGTGGGTGAGAAGCCTGAGGGAGCAGCAAAATGATTTCATCATCACATCCTTCATGTGCACAGCTGTGCGGGTCCCAGGACTGGGAGAACTCCAGAAGTCTCCTCCTCTATCCTCCTGCCCCATGGCAGAATCAGCTTGAGCTGGTGATGGAGACACCACATCTTCCTCTGGTACTCACATTCTGGATTTGTTATCATCCCTGTTAGAAAGTTCCTTGAGTTTAGAATCATAAAATCGTAGAATGGTTGGGGTTGGAAGGGACCTTAAAGATCATTTAGTCCCAACCCCCTGCCATGGGAAGGGACACCTTCCACTACACCAGGATGCTCAAGGCCTCATCCAGCCTGGCCTCGAACATCTCCAGGGAGGAGACATCCACAGGTTCCCTGGGCAACCTGTTCCAGGGCCTCAACATCATCACTGTATGGAATTTCTTCCTAATATGCAGTCTAAATCTCCCCTCTTCCAGCTTCAATCCATTCCCACTCATCCTATCACTACAAGCGCTTGTAAAAAGTCCCTCCCCAGTTTTCTTGTAGGTACCCTTTAGGGACTGGAAGGCTGCGATAAGGTCTCCCTGTAGCCTTCTTTTCTCCAGGCTCATCAGCCCCAGTTCTTACAGCTTATCCCCATGGGGGAGGCGCTCCAGCCCTCTGTCTTCATGCCCTCCTCTGGACACGCTCTAGCAGTTTGCTGCAAGGTCCATTCAGGATTGCTTTTCCTGACAAGGATGGATGTAGGGAACAGATTACTCCTTCCCTTTGCTGCCGTGTTCAACCACAGGCACCCAAATCACAGAATCACAGAATATTAGGGTTTGGAAGGGCCTTCCAGAGAACATCTACTTCAATTCCCTTGCCAAAGTAGGATCACCTAGGGCAAGTCATACAGGAATGCATCCAAGTGGTCTTTGAAAATCTCCAGAGAACGAGATTCAACAACTTCTCCAGGCAGCTTCCTCCAGAGCTCCATCCCTTTCACTTTAAAGGCATTTCTCCTCTTGTTGTGGTGGAACCTTCTGTGTTCTAGCTTGTACCTGTTATTCCTTGTCTTGTCATCAAAAAGAGGCAGACTCCCACCCCTCAAACAGCATGATAGAGATCTCCTGAAGTATTTGTAGAGCAAGCCAGGTACATTTGCCTGGACACTTTGAACACCAGCACATGGCTGTGAGGTGTGGTTCACTCTGAGGGCTAAACTTTTTACAGCAATCTGGTATTTAATACATTTGTAGCAGACCAGGCAGCATCACCCAACAGCACATCTAAGGACAAAACACTGGCAGGAAATCTGACAACTGTACTCTGGCAAACATACTTGCGTGTCACTATTTAAAAGCCTGGAAGACATCTGCTCTGCCAGAAGACATGGCAAGGTTCTTACTGATGGGTCAGTCAATGGCAGGGGTGGACAAACACAATGATCATGAGAAAAATCACACCCATTGTTTTCCACTCCTTAAGAATTAGCAAAATCACCATTAAAATACTGGACCATGGGATTAAAAACCAGCCAGGGAACCTCTGGGAAAAACCAGCTGGCCTCTGGCGACAGGGAATCATCATGTGTTGCCCACTAAGCTGTCAAGCTAAGGACTTGTGCTGCTATCACTCAGTCCTCAGAAGGTCAATGACTGGATTTGCTTATCGCCCAGAGGCACTTTACTCTGGTTAATTGGCACCCCTGGTGACAGGATGGATTGATGGCCTCCAATCAGAGCCTTTCCCAGTGAGACCAGGAAGGACACAAAGCTTGCTCTCACCCTTCCCCACCCATCTTGTACAGTTTTTCCCATGGAAATAGTAGACATGGAGAAGGACATGCTCATGGATAATGGATGGGTGTAATCTCTCTAATGTCAAGGCAGCCTACAGTAAGAAGAGGGTAGGCGAGCAGCTTGGACTTGTCCATCCTTGGAGAATGCTATGCTGCCTGAAGTTGGGGCATGTTGGCTTGTCCTGACTTGGTAACACTGTGATAAGAGTGAGACAGAACCAGGACAGAATTTATTCCCTTAGATAGCTCTTTTCTCTTTTCAAGGTGGCTCAAGTGCTCCACTTCTCAGTGGAGCTTGGGTGGGTTAAGGTGGTTGTGAAGGTGATAGATACTATAGCTCCAGGCCTGGTGCCTTTCTTGTACAGCATTGAGAGATGCTGGGACCAGAAAACATCAGAGCAATATCTCTGAACTTGACTTTGCCCTGTTGTACTGAAGGACAAGCTTCCATGGACACTTTGCTTCTCCTGAGAAAGTCTCCTTCTATTGGTGATCACTGCAAATGACCAGATGTCACCTTTTAGCTCCCCTTGGCTCTAATCTTTTTCTTTGATCCTAACCTCACTTAAAAGAAACCCCATATTTAACTCCTCTTGGGTGGTCCTCAGAGAAGGCTCAGCTATTTCTAACCTCCTTTTGCTTTCACAAATCTCATGGCCAATGACATAGTCCTACCTCCTTGTATGGAGGAAAACAAACTATGACTCTTCCCAGGGCTAGTAGCAGGTTTCTGTGGTGGAGATTTGGCGAGAGTCTTGCCATACTGTGACTCCACCAAGGTAGGCAATTGAAGCATCATAAAGTGTTCTTCTTTGCCCTCAAAGAACCAAAATTATAATTTCTGCCTGAAGCTTCCCTTGTTTTCAGAAAGGTCTTCACTTCTTCAATCCCAAGACTAGTTATTTGTCGAGTAGGGCCGGTGGGACTGTTGCATGTACCCACTTGCCAAAAGCCCTCCAGACCTGAAGGGAGTCATGGGGAAATCTAACACAAAGTCACCTCTCGCATGTTCATCCTCAGTTGCGCAGCCGCCACTCGGTGCATGAAGCCTGATGGCTCAAGCTCAGAGAACACACATGGGCTTATTGACCAAGATACACCATCTGTGTCGGCAAGCTGCCGCAAAGCCAAAGCCTTGCTTTAAGCAAACAGAAATATTCAGGACATACCAGACTTCATGTTGGAAATCAGAGCCATATTCTTCAAAACTCTGGCCCTTTGTTCAGACGCCCTTCGGAGACCTCCCGCAAATACCTCACTTGGACTTCCAGATGCTAGAAATTAATTTTATTTTTTAATTCTGTGCCACAAATCCCTAATTTTGGAATGTGCACATTTCCTGTGCGGTCCCTGGCTCCTAGAGACCACAAATACATGTGAACTTGCAACAGACGTTGATAACAACAGTTTGAGGGTGAACCGACAGCTTTTCAAAAGCCTTCTCTAGATAATTTATCGTGGACTGGCGAGTAGCCACAAACTCAATGGTGGGGAAGGAGCCTGCTTTTGATTTAGCTGATGTTTAGGTGTGAATGAGAAGGAGAGATATGTGATTAATCATGGGAAGTGGGGAGATGGTATTATTTTGATTCATACTTGACAAGTTTTCTAGGAATGCTGAACTGGAGTCGAAATGCATGGCGGACCCAGCTGTTCAAACAGTGTGATTAATTAAACTGATTCCATGTGAAAAACAACACTGCCTCTCGCTCTCAAATTGCAAATCATTTTCAATATATTGGGGAAGGGCCAGCCACCTTTTATTAATTGCTTTGGAGGTGATGAGTCAGGGTTGTCTACAGAGACCCACACAAGAGCACATTCCTGAGAGCATACATGATGATGGACTAGTTTCACTGCTGCTCACATCAGCAAGGGTTCCTTTCCCGGGGATGCTGCCATTTGTGTACAAGGCAGGGCTGAAACCCTGGAGTCCACACGCTCTGATGCCCATTCTCCCAACCCCACGCTGAGAGGCTTGCAGAGCTGCGAGGCGCGCAGATGGAGCCAGCGCTTGTGTTTCAACCGGCGCTAATAATAAAACCTCCTCTCCCCCCATACGTCTGCAGCTCGCTCACCTGCCAAACCACGGCTCTCTCAAAATATCAGCGAGCTGTGAGCGGACCTTGCAGTCTATGATTTGCCCAAGACCACACAGGAAGCCTGTGGCCAAGCTGGAAATTGGGCACAAGTAACCCGGTTCTAGGTGGGATGGGGGACATCCCAATACCCTTCCCCAAGCAGTATTGGGCCAACACAAGCTGGCAGACATGGATTTCACAAAAGCACCTTGCTTGCACATACTTCAACCCAACCTGGTTGTGGGATGTCCTTATACTGGGTGCTTAGTGGGACCTGCACACCCTGAGATGACTGTCCCAGAGATTCTGCCCCATGAGAAGGTCCAGCAAAGCCCTGCCATGCAGTGGAGGCTTTTGATTTATATTTTCTCCACCAGCTTGTCTGTTTTACTCATGCTGCTGACAAGCAGAGGGTTATTTGATATGAGCTGAGGGGCAGATGTTGAGCACCGTGGAGCAGTGCTTGCAGGAGGCAAGGCTGCGTCTCAGGTGTACACCGTCTGATGGTCATAAAATGGCTTACAGTGGGGGTGGAAAGGAAAGAACTCGATTAAACTGCCTGGTGCTCACAGATGTGGAAAAATACCCTTGAAAGAGCTCTATTGGATGTTTGTCACTGCAGCTGCCAATGGAGGGAGACTGACAGCCCAGCAGCAAGTGTGCAGACACCTTTCGACTCAACCAAATCCCACAGGGAACTTTGCAATACCAGGCAGTGACCCTGTGCTAACTGGTTTCAAATGTAACGTTTGAAATATCTTGCAAATATACATCTGAGCCAAGATTTCCACCCTGAGCCCAGTGGGGAGGCTCAGAAAGCTTATTGCAAGCACCTGTCTGGTCTTCAGAAGCCTTGATCTCCTACTGAGGTCAACAAGAGGAATTAGAGAGGCTGGTGGTTGCCATTTTTTTCTGCAAAGCCATGATCGTGATCCTCAAATTTGCTACCCAGGGAGCTCTGTTCTGACCCCTCATGTTTGATCCCAGCAGGAGAAGTCATGCACATTGAGATGTGTCCCAGACACCTCACATTGGTGGAACCCATGTGGCTCTAACCAGCTCTCTTCAGGGGCACAGCAGCAGGCTGACTTTGGGAAAATACTGCTTTGTCCACCCTCTTCAGACCTTCCAGGCTGCTGCTTCTCCAAAACATCTGAGCGATGGTAAAAAAAATGTTTGCCCTCTTTCCTCTCTCTCTAAAAGGAATAGGAGCCTCTGTGGACCCATTTATATTGCTAGCTTGACTGAAGTTAATAGGAATATTCCCCTTCTTCTCCACAGGGGCCATGTTTCTCCCTTGGGAGATCTGTAGGGCCATTCACCAACTTCACAGGCACCTCAGC
The DNA here is from genome assembly GCA_033816785.1 of Picus viridis. NCBI lineage: Eukaryota > Metazoa > Chordata > Aves > Piciformes > Picidae > Picus > Picus viridis. Next base: position 33,583,890 of record CM066585.1, on the reverse strand, counting down.
AATTCCCCCTGTTGTCAACCTGAGCTTCTTAGAAATGGAGAGTGCGATCCCCGCTCTGTCTCCCAGCGATGTGACGCCCTGCGTTCATGCCTGTGTTGCTCCAAACAACACATTTTCTGAGCACACTGTGTTTGTCTGAAAATACACCAGGAGGGCTGCCCAATTTGGAAGTGACTTGAATTACAAAAAAAGCACAGCTGTCTTTAACAGCTCTCGAAGCTCATGCAACTAGTCTGCAATTTATTGACTAGGATTAGATGCTTATTGTCTATGACACTTTAAATACCATTACATTGAAGTTTATACAAGAAAGTCCAAGTTTTCAAACTGGAATCTTAACAATAACAGCTGGACCATTTGTTTATGTGATAGACAGAAAAGAATGACTTCTGTAATCTGTGTATTTGGCTTCAGGATTTTCTACGACATGGGGAGACAGAAACCTACCCCATCCCTAATTGAGGATTGTTAGACAGAGCCGAACACCACCGGCTAATTTGTCCCTGATGCTCAGGCTGCAGCCAAAGCTGGGGTTGAGTCCTTCCCTCATCCCCTCACACCTGACGGAGAAGCACTTGAAACCCTCTAGCCCACCTCTGACAGTCAGGGCTAAGTCTCCTGTCTCTCTCTCCCCCAGGCTGCTCACATTCCGCATTTTGTTTCTAGCATGAAAGACTTTGTTTTAAATCATAATAGTAACCAGGCTGTAATCACATTATAGCACACATGGAGAACTTGCAAAAAGTCATGTGCTTTGGATTTGACATTCTGATTTATGGTTGTGTGCTCCAGTTACACAGCTGCGATCTCATTTTCAACCAAGATGTTTTCTATTTTTCTATTACTTTGCTTCACCCTGTCTTCATGTTGAAGAAAATGAAAGCCACCAGGTGAAGCCAGCCCAAGAGGACAAATGTTTGCATGTTCTGGATCAAAACCATGATCAAATATTGTATGCTCTACTTTCATAAACAGCTTGCTACGGGCACATGTGGAGGGGGTGTAGATTCTTCATTCTGAGCCATTTGAAGTTTAAAAAACAAAAATAATAAAAACATCCAGACCTCTATTTATTCAGAAACTAGATCAGCCTAGGAAATTCACATCCCAGCCACTTGATCACAGTGACTTCACCAAAGAAGGAAGAGGCCTTTGTAGAATGACTCCTTAGACATTTGAAGCAGCTCTCTGCTTGCTGGGCAACCCAACGCTGTTAGCTGCCTGCACTATCGAGCAAATTTTATTCCTGGGCAAAGCCCAGTGGAGGTGGCAAAGCCTTGCTTTCCTTGGTAAAGAGCAGATTGCAGTCATTAGCCCTTCCCTCTGTCAGTAACCCATTCACTTTGCATTCCTACGAAGAGTAGCAGCATTCCAGCTTAATTAAAAAAGCGAGGACTTTTGCAGTAAATTGCATTAACGTTGGACAGGGGCCAGAGCTTATGTTTTACATGAACCTCTCTTGTCTTCAGTGGAGTAAAGAAAAGAAAATGTCATCAACATTCTTTTCACAATTTAGACACTGATGATCTATCTTTAGGGCTGGTGAGCATTACACAGAGCACAAAACCACCACTGCGTCCCTTACCAGGGGTAAATTACACATTACAGGCTCATAAACCTTAAACTAGGGTGTAAAATTTTACTAAGACCATCATTTTCAATATGGGTCAAGAAGGGTTTAGATGGAAAATATATTTATAGTGGTTCTAGAGCATGAGTTAAGGATGTTGAAAAACATATATGAATGGAGCCTGTGTGGGCCAGACCTTGATCACAAGTCCTTGATGCATCAAGGCTTTGTAGAGTATTTTGGGGCAAGTAGCTCCTTTGTCTCAACAATGAGTAGTTTTGCCTCCTATATAAATTCTCAAGGCTCCAAATGAGGGAATTTTCCATCTTCAGGACAGTGCTGCTCCATGGTAACAACTAAGTGTAAAGGTAGAGCCGGGAGTCAGTAGAGCTGAGCACTGAAATTATGTGTTGAAAATGCTCTGGGTATCTCTGCAGCTATGGCCACATCTCTCTGGGTCCTGAAGGAAAACTCCAGAAATGCTGTGTACAACAAGAACTAAAAATGCCCTTTTCTTTCCTCCCCAGAAGTTCCCAACCTGCAGGGGCTCAATTTATCCACAGCTTTCAGCTGCCTCTGCAGGGACTTGTATCCTTGGGAGCAGGTAGAAGACACTGCTCTAAGCCAAAGTCTGAAAGGGTCCTTGGTGACAATTTCTGCTACCCACAGGTTATTATTGGCAGAGATCAGGAGTACAGAAACAGAGCAGGAGACCACCAGAACTTCTTTTGCCCTTACAGTCCCTATAAGTGAGATGATTTCAGAAGATCTCTGGATTATCATGAAGGTTGATCACAGCATAGTAAAGAGCAAGGCAGGTCACTGGGACTTCATAGCTGTTGTCTAAAGCAAGAAAGAATGTGCCTGGCTGTATGTGGTTTTACCTGTCCCAGGACCAGCTCTGCTTCTAGCACATAGACCCCCAGATGGACAGAGTAAGACTGAGTAGAATGACTTTACTATTATTTTACTTCTTTACTATGAAGGTGGTGGGACACTGGAACAGGTTGCCCAGGGAGGTGGTGAAGGCCCTATTGCTGGAGGTCTGAGCAACCTGATATAGCTGGGGATGTCCCTCCTGACTGCAGTGGGGTTAGGGTAGGTGACCTGTAGAGGTCTCTTCCAACTCAGTGTATTCTGTGATTCTATGACTCGGGCAGTAAAGCCATAGCACTTATTTCTCCTGTTGTCACCCTCTGTTTCTATCCCTAGCAGAGCAAGTCAAAACATTTGTGACTAAGGTTTTCCCACTGGAAAATGCTATTCTTTTGGAAATCAAGCAGGAACTTGCTCAGATGTCAATGACAGGTTTTGGTCAGGAAAAAGTCAAAACATTGCATTTTGATAGTGTAGTTTCAATTTGTGACATTTTGACTTTTATATCATAATACAATCCTGTTCTACTAGAGTAGATTATGTAGTGCTACATAATGAGTTCTACTTTAAAGTTGATATAACGTCTAAGTCAAAACTAATTACCTCCTGCAAGAGTCTAACAAAACATCCCAGCACACCCTCTGTCAGTATTTGTGTCCTGAAGGCAACAGTACTCTTTTAATTCAAAACGAGAATGATTCTCATTTTACAAAACACTGCAAACTCTGGCAGAGCAGAAATTCTTGTTCCTGGCCTGTGTTGAATATCTGCCCAGTGTTTAGCGCTCCAAGATCATCTTTAAAAGCTCCTTAACTGATGGAAGCAATTAAGGAGTGCCACCATAATACTCACAGCCACCTGCCCATCTGCCCTGGAGGCATGTAATCAAATTAAGATATGTATGTTGTGAATTTTGTTGTCCACGGCATGAGTGTCTTCACCAGAGCCTTTCATCTCAGGATTTTCTTTATATTTCATGACCAAATGTAGACATGTACTGCAGGCATGATCAAGAAGGGTGACACCCAGACATCTTCCTCATGGCCATTTATACGGCCTACATCCCATATCGATTGGAATTCTGTGGCCTATAGAGGGGTAATAAAGGAAAAACATCTTTACTATGAGAGCGACAGAGCACTGGAACAAGCTGCCCAAAGAAATTGTGGAGTTTCCCTCCCTGGAGAAAACTCACCTGGATGTGATCCGGGACAACCTGGGCTAGGTGACTCTGCTTTAGCAGATGAGTTGGACTAGGTGACCTCCAGAGGTTCCTTCCAACTGCTACCAGTCCGTGATTCCATGACGTAAGATGACCTCAGTGTATTCTCAGATTATGTGAGGACCTAGAACAGGTTGACTGTGGAGGCTCTGTCCCTGAAGTTGTTTAAAGCCAGGTTTGACGGGGCCTCGAGTAATTAGTAGGGCTAGTAACTAGGGCTAGTAGGAGGTGTCCTTGTCCATGGCAGGAGGTGTGGAACTAGATGATCTTTAAGGCTACTTCTAACCAAAACCATTCCATGGTTCTATGATTGTAAGTCTGCCTGTGTGCCTTCAACCGATACATCTCTCACCATGCGCTCCTTCAGACTGGTCTAAGTTGGAGTCTAACAGTCATAAAGGTTCAGATTAACTGGAAAGGAAAATTTGGAAGCAATTTCCAAACATTTCCCCCTCCATTATTTTATTTTTTTTTTCCCCTAAGATAAACCTTTCTCTTTAGAAATTCTATTAATTTGTTTTACAATAAAACTCAGAGCCCCAGAGAAGATCAAAGCCATTTGTGTTGGTCTGGTGCAGCATGCAAAGATATGCCTTTACCAGAAAGACCTTACGTCTAAACCAAAGTTCCTGAGAAAACATTTCTGACGTAGTGCAAGTTCTACCATTCCTCTGCAAACTATGTAAACAAAATCAAGAGCTGAAATGATGTTTGTAATTCTTCTGTTCACAGGCAGCTGCTCAGCCATGCACTTGCTGAGGACAGGATTGCAAGCACATGATGATTTTAAAAAGAAAAAACAACAACAACAACAACAAAACCCCAAACAAAACAAAACCCAAAAAGCAACCCCAAAACTTCTCTGTATTTTCGAGGGCAAGAGTGTTTATGGAAAATGGCTAAAAATAATTGCCAGGAAAATGGGCCCTTCCAGTTCTTGTAAAGTGGAAACATTTGGGGTATTTTGAACTAAACCGTCTTCCCAATGCTTTTGCCATGGATCATTGCAGGTGCAGAGGATTTTGCCCAGGAAGGTTTGACTCATGGTTCCCTTGGGGAGATCAGGAGATTCAGCCTCTCGCGCTGCAGGTGGGTGGGATGTGAGGGTCAGATTCTCTGCAGATGGTGGAACATAAGCCCGTGAGCCCATGCCAGGCATCTCACTTCACCACTTGCCACGGCTGGATGATTCCAGCCTACTCAGGAAAGGCTGAGATTTGTCACATGCTCCATGTCGTGAAGAATACAAAATTTCCCTAAGCATCTGTTCCAACATTATTTTATTAAGACTTTACCAGGTTGGATGGGGCTTTGACAAACTTGATCCAGTGGAAGATATCCCTACTCATGGCAGCGTGTTGGAACTAGATGATCTTTTAGGTCCCTTCCAACCCAAACCATTCTATGATCCTATGATTAGCTGACACAAACCCTTGGAGAAAAGATGCATCTACAATTATTGCAGCAGCACAAGACCAGGCTGGGAACCAGAGATGGTATTGCACAACTAGGATAAATATTTCTTCCTGAGGCTTCACAGAGGCTGTCTGCCATGGGCAAGGGGTTTAACAGAGCTGCTGAGCTCCATACCTTGCAAAAAGACCCTGGAAGACGGATTATGTTTTCACATTGTTTCCCAAATTACTTTAAATGTCAACTTAAAAGGCTTTTAAGGTTTTTATTTCAAACGGAAGTATTAACTGTAACTGCCAGGGGCAGTTAGCTTGAGAAAAGCAATACCGTGCATCTTAAACAGGGGAGAAATTTTTATGACCCAAATTCTTCATTTATTATACACAGATGGTGAAAGAAGGCTGATGTCCCCAGTGCCCAGCAATAAATGGGCCTAGTCACAGTCTTCCATAGACAAATGGTGCCTGCCCAGAGCTTTCTTAATCTAAAATGCTGTTTCCCTCCTCATCCCTTCTATGTAGAGTGACATGAAGCATTTACAAGTCTGAGCTTAATTTATGGGGCTGGTGAAACCCATCTCAACCTCTCTCTCTTCTCCCAGGCAGCCAGTACCAGAACAAGAGGACACAGTCTCAGGCTGCGCCAGGGCAGGTTTAGTCTGGATGTTAGGAAGAAATTCTATACAGAGAGAGTGATTGCCCATTGGAATCAGCTGCCCGTGGAGGTGGTGGAGTCACCTTCATTGGAGGTGTTCAGGAGGAGACTTGATGGGGTGCTTGGTGCCATGGTTTAGTTTTCAGGTGGGTTGGACTGGTTGATGGGTTGGACGCGATTGATCTTGAAGGTCTCTTTCATCCTGGTGTATTGTATTGTATTGTATCACATTCCTCCATATATTAGATGTAGCAGGAAGGGACACAACACTGCTCATTACCAAGTGCAAGCATTGACTCTGGGTGACATGTCACTAGAAGGTGAGCATGCTCACTAGTGTTGGTCATGTTGAGCCATCTAGTTCTCCAGGTGCTCAGAGACAGCTCTTTCAATGTTCATTCATGCCCACACTAGCTCATCCTTCCACTGCTTGCACTCATCTGTATCATATCTGCTCCACTTCATGGCAATCAATAATTTTCACGCAAGACACCAAACAACTGTGCAGGATGTGCTGGTGTTGAGAACCTGAGCGTGTGTTTGTGCAGTAGCAAGCACAGAAGGAAGCTTGCAAGCAGGAGGAAAGATAACCTTCTGCATCAATCACTAAACCAGGCAGTGTGAAGTCCACATCTTATTACTTGCTCTGGCACTGACTCATCACATAGCCTTTAGTTCAAGTTCATCCTCCATAGCCCTACATTATCTCTAAAGCTGTGAACTTCTTGGGAGTCCATCTCTCACCACACTCCAGGGTGTCTGCTGGAGCCCTCACCCCCAGTATAAAAGGCAATAACGTGAGAAGAAGTGGCCATGGAAAGAAATATAAGAAACACTTTTACTCCTCTATTATGTTATCCTGGGGAAGAATCCCTGCCTCTGATGGGGAGCCAAAATGGAGAAGACCAATCTAAGCCAGCTCCTCAAAGAGAGGAAGAGTATGTTTATGAAGTTCATTCTTCTTCTTATGTTCTCACTGATGCCACCTTGTCAAAAATAATGTTCCACACATGAACATTGTTAGAGTTTTGTCTTATCACAGTTGCTACAGTGAAAACAGGCAAACAAACCCTGCAACATATTGCAGTGTTGATGCAGCAAGAATACCCAATGGAAAAGCACAAGCTGTGTTTGATCTATGGGCACACAACCATACTTCCAAAGCCTTGGACCATGCAGTAGGATAAAGTATGCCAGGTGAAAATGATATTCAGAACTGGCCCAAGATCCATCCTGTAGCAGAAGTAAGAGTTCCAGTCATAATTACTTTAATTAAACTGAGAGAGAAGTTCTGCTTGAAATTGCTGATCTACAGATGCTTTTATGATATAGGCGGTGGGCAAGGCCCACCTGAGAAGCATTTTGGTGTTGTGTTCACCAGCTCTATCTGGGACAAGTCACCAAAACTTTAGAGGAAAAAAAACCCAAAACAATAACAAAAACAAACAACTAATTCAGGAGTGATCTTGCACAAGGAGAAGAGGAGCAGAGCTGTGGTGAGGAAATAATGCTCATCCCTTGCAAGAGCCAGGAAATTCCAAAGCCTGTGATTAATTTAATGTCCTGTAAATGCTGTATGACAAACATGGGCATCAACTCTTCTTCTAAACCCTCTTGGAAATTCCAGATAGTACAACACCCAGCACATAATCCCGTAAGCTTTCTTTTCCAATTCTGGGATCATGCCTACTGATGTGACACAAGTATCTCTGGGCTCTTCATACAATCATTTAGGTTGGAAAAGACCTTTAAGATCATTGAGTCCAGTCATGCCCTGAATTTGGAGAGGTTTCCAGAATCCCATGTCTCTAAGTATCAAATTTCTTCTGATTTTCACCTGTGGTAGTCTTTAAAATTTTTTCACAGATCTGGAACAGAAAAGTGGTAGAATGTAAATAAATCACCCCTGGGTGTGAAAAGGAAAATAATGATAGTTCTAAACAATCCCATTGGAGAAGATAACAGACTTTCTCTTGTCCCTTTTGTGTACATGGGGGTAAGCAGTGGGCCAGGAGGGAGAAGCTTTGGCCAGGGGAGGGTCCTTGAGCTGCTTATTAATTGTAAATATCTGTAAATATTGTAGCTACTGTATGCTTTGTACATATTCATTGCATTTCATTGTAGATTGTAGTTTTGCTTGCAAATACAGCTTCCATTTGCTTCCAGCTGAGCTGGTCTGGCACATTTAATGTTGGGAGGTGTTGGGGGTGGAATTGTCAACCCACCACATCACTCTAAACATGTTCACAACCAACACAACAGAATTCTTTTTCATGCTGGCAGTCCATACTCAATCCACAGTGAAGGAGTATATCCTTCTCTCCCATCTTCTATGTTTCTAAACCACTGGTGTCCAATTCAGGAAGAGGTTCTAGGTTGCACTTCACCTTGTGTTTGTGTGGCCAGTGTTCTGTCACTTCACAAAATTTCTTTAGGTACCTCTTCAATAGTGCTCCGAACTGGCAATATCGCCCAGTGTTCGTTTACCTGCATTTCCCACTAGTGCCACATGTTCTTCAGGTGTCATGTCCTATCTCCAATCCCCTAGAAACAAAGGAGATTTTTCTTTGACCTAGTACTCTGTTGAAGGTACAAGGGGTTGCTGGTGTAAACCTGTAGCCAGATCCCCACTCTTTTCTTTTTCACTCAAACCCAATATTAAAGTGTTGAGGGTTAGATTTGGAGCATTGGTTTCCCTTGTCCAAGAAGTCAGTTATCTTATTGAATATCTATGATCATAAATTCTGTTAGAGCAACATGATCTGCCCTTTACAAAACCACATAGGATCGTGTCTGTGTCCCATGCTCTTGCTCCCCTCTTGCATCAAACTCTGCTCTCATAGTCTGCATAAAAATGAGATCACCTTATGGGCATGCAGTTGCCATAAGCATCCTGCTCTCCTTACCTCACTTGTGTGAATTTAGGCTCCAGTTTTTCCTTCCTCAGTCCCAGGACAGCAGCCCCCAGTTGACAGATTCATTATCCTTCCTTGCTACTGGAGCTGCAATTTCATGTGCTGGTGCTTTTAATACTTTCAGTGTTAGTCGTTCACTTAAACACCAGTTATTACTGGGTTCAGCACAGGGGTAAGCAGGCAAAATTCTCCAGTCTGAGTTATACAGGTCACAGTAGATGATCTAATGATCCCTTTGGCCTTAAGGACTACAAATGTTAAAAGCATTACATGGCAGAGCCTTTAAAAAGCTCAATATTTTTGGCACTGTCCCCTTTCTCACTGTGATCTTATCAGCCATCACAAGCTGAATACTGTTGAAATTTATTGGTTACTTAGCATGAATGGAGGGCAACCAGAAATGCTCTGGGGAGTGTTGTAGATGATTCATATGTGGGAAACCTTCCTCCCCAATCAGTACTCAACCATATCTGCCCAGGATGTGGGAAAGGAGAAGCTCCATGCAAAGACACCAGGAGCCAAGCTGAAAATAAACAAAAGGAGATATTTCCCTCATGGTGGCTAACAGGACCGGTGCAAATCTTTGCCAAGGGAAAGGTTTACCTGGGGTCCTGGGGAGATTGGACCAGCACTCAGGGAAGCCATCCAGTAGGATCATTAAATAGATGGGTTACATCAGGCTAAGGAAATTCTCCAAGATAGAGGTAATGGGATTTTGGGGAAGAATACCACATGTATTTCTGTCTCTTTTTTTTTTCTTCTGCTGGAGACATAACCTGGAACAGATAGACCCAGTTCAGAACTATATAGGTTGTTGCTTAAAATCATACAATGGTCATAGAATGGTTTGGATTGGAAGATCATTACATTTCAAGTTCCCTAGACCAGATTGCTCAAAGCCCTATCCACTTAATACTTCCAGGGATGGGGAACACACCATTTCTCTGGGAGGCAAGTTCCAGCGTCTCACCACCCTCACAGTAAAGAATTTCTTCCTCATATCTAACCTAAATGTCCTCTTTCATTGTCAAACTGTTACCCCTGTACTATCACTACACTCCCTGATAAAAAAGTCCCCCCTCAGCTACCTTATAGACCTGGATATGTACTGGAAGGCTGCTCTATGGATCCCTGAAGGTTTCTCTTCTCCAGGCTGAACAACCCCAACTCTCTCAGCCTATCCTCACAGCAGAGTGGCTCCAGCCCTTGGATCATTGTCATGGCCTCTTCTGGAACCAGTCAAGCAGGTCCTTGCTGCCTTGAAGCTGAGATGGAAATTCAAGTACTCCTGAACCACATTTCCACTGAAGGTCTTACACCCTTGTCCAGAAGATGAAAGTCTATTCATCTACCAGCACATAAACACGCAGGAATTTTCAGACTGTCGTATCTACAGCCCTAAGGCACCTACTGCTGGGCAGAGAAGCTGTCCATTGTGTAATTTCCTTGTTAACAGCAGCACGGGGAGTCAGAAAACCACAGAATTATTTTAGATGGAAGACACCTGCAAGATCATGAAGTTCAACTGTCAACCCAGCACTACCATGTCCCTCAGCATCACATCTCCATAGCATTAAAATCCTTCCGGGAATGGGAAGGAATTGTTCCTAATGCCCAACCTAAACCTCCCTTGGTGCACCACGAGGATGTTCCCTTTCGGCCTGTCGCTAATGGTAGGCATTTTCCCTGGAGAAAGTCAACAAACAGTTTTCAAGTCTATTTTTATTTTACTGCATTCAAATTGGAGGAGGAGTGCAGAAAACAGCATCATTTTCATCAAAAGAGGCCTTTTCCACTGTCTGATGTTCAAGCAAACACATTTCAATTTAAATTTTGCAAGGGGGGAAAAAAGAAAAAGGTTTTCATATAGCAAAATAGAAAAGCAAAAAAAAAAAAAAAAAAAGAATAAAAATAGTTGTGTTGTTTTACTTTATTTTTTTTCCTTCTTCACTAACTCTACTGATCTAATTCCAGGATGGATAATTGTATTCTGACTGATTATTTTAAGACTGGAGCTCCAGTCAAGTAGAACATTCTTTTTATTGGAAACCATTATGTGATGCTGGTTTCGATTATGGAGGCAGCCTGAGAAGACTCTGCTTTTCTTGCCTTGCTCTGCAAAAGAGGCATATTCTAGAATTCACCCAGAGATAAATAGGAAAGTTTTTACAATACAATAGAATACAATAGAATAAACCAGGTTGGAAGAGACCTTCAAGATCATCGCGTCCAACCCACCTACCAATCCAACCCACCTAAACAACTAAACCATGCAACCAAGCACCCCATCAAGTCTCCTCCTGAACACCTGCAATGAAGGTGACTCCACCACCTCCATGGGCAGCCCATTCCAATGGGCAATCACTCTCTCTGTATAGAACTTCTTCCTAACATCCAGACTAAACCTTCCCTGGTGCAGCCTGAGACTGTGTCCTCTTGTTCTGGTACTGGCTGCCTGGGAGAAGAGACCAACCTCCACCTGGCTACAACCTCCCTTCAGGTAGTTGTAGAGAGCAATAAGGCCACCCCTGAGTCTCCTCTTCTCCAGGCTAAGCAACTCCAGCTCCCTCAGCCTTTCCTCATAGGGCTTGTGATCCAAACCCTCACCAACTTCGTTGCCCTTCTCTGGACATGTTCCAGCAAGACAACATCCTTCCTAAACTGAGGGGCCCAGAACTGGACACAGTACTCAAGGTGTGGCCTAACCAGTGCAGTGTACAGGGGCAGAATGACCTCCCTGCTCCTGCTGGCCACACTGTTCCTGATGCAGGCCAGTTTTGTACGGCTTTTAAAATGGACTTAAAATTCTGACAATTAAAATGTCTACCGCGCTCAGGACATGGTTGTTTTACCTTTCCTAGAGATTTTCCTAAGGACTGTATTTTGAAATCTTTGTTGCTTCTTACCTGGGTAAAGTTTTCACAGGTTTGCTTAGGTCAAAAGCAACTCATTTTTTCACTCTTTGCTTCCACAGATTTCCCTTAATGGAAAAATAAAATGAAGACTTAAGAGATTTGGGTCTAGTATTTTAAGAAAATGGTAAATCAATAACTGTGTAAACATACAAGAGTATGCTTATGGATGGGTTTTTAAAGCCAGTGTGGCCAAAAAGGATGAGAACATTATGAAAAAGGTCACAAGTTTTCTTTTGTTTGTGGTTTTTCATATTGAAAAAGGAAAAAGAGAGCAAACGACTTAAAATGATTTTTTTTCTCATAAAAAAAAAAAAATAAAGGTTTTTTTTTTCCTTAAAAAGCAAGCCACTGCAAACATTTTCTTTGTGCATCGATGAAAAAAAAAACCCAACATATTTTTGTTAAAATATCATTCTCCTCAGAAGAATGAAACCAAGTTCTTTCTAATCACAAGCAGAGAACAGGTCTGATTACTCTGCCTTATGGGTTGATCCTAATGAGCAAATGATGGCTGTGAAGGACCACATTAAGCACTGCAGTGAGTAACCATTTGCAAAACTGCCTGTTAATTTTTTTTATTAACCCTTTATAAACTTCAAATATGATGTGTGACCAATGTAACTCAGCTTTCCCTTTCATAAACCTCGCTGGCACTTTATGGGTTTTGATCAATGCCCTGAGGGAAGCTCAGTGATTCAGCTCTTTCTGCTGGGAAATCAAAACCCTGCAGCTGAAAGGAACTTAATGGCAATTGGGATTATCTTCATGGCAGGTCTTGTAGAGATATTCAGAGACCAGAGAACGTGAAATCACTGCAGATATCACCTCTAGATCTAGGGTTTTGCTGCTTTCCATTAAGCATGTTGCTCAGCCAACAAAAAGCTGCACAAACCCGTTGCAAAATTATTCAGGTCCCAGTGAGGAAACAAATTCATCATTGTATATCATTAGACAGCTGAGGATATCAGGGTTATTGGGCACTGAGGACTGAAATTATGACTACAGCACTTAGAAGGTACAAATTAAAATTGTTTCTCTCCTCATCTGACCCCCTGACTATCTATGATGGGGTTTTCTCCATATGTACATTCCCCACAGTGCCTTTTTAGGTGATGACTGAGAGCCAGCCTTGCTTTGCAAAAGCTGCCTCCCCAGACTGCAGTTGGACCTGCAAGGACAGATGGCTTAGGGTGCATTTTATTCAGACTATGTGAAGGACTCCAGAGGTCCTCCATGGAAGAGGCAACAGAGAGCAGATGGGTACAGTAACTTCCCCTGCGCTCTCTAAATCACATAGTGGGTCTGCTTCAAAGGGCAAGTTTATTTTCCAGTACAAGTATTCACTTTTCCGTACGCCAAAATCCATGGACTAGAAAAGAAGCCAATTAACATAAAAATATACAAGGCCACATGTTCTCTGTTGGCTTCCAGGAAACTGCCTGTGATAGAGGCTATTTGCTTGCCTTCATACTGATCTCAGTGATTTTTCTAGATAGGGTCTCAAGCCCAGATCCCACCTGGTGAGGGCTCAGCATCATCCCCTGAATAGCAGCAAGCTTTTCGGAAAGCCCCATGCGCCCTCCCTACTTCCCTACCCCAGTTTCTCCTTTTACTCACCCCAGCTGCTTGTACCACAAGCTATTCTCCTTTCATACCCAGCCAGGAGATGTCACAGGGTTTGTAGAAATGTAGAATGGTTTGGGTTGGAAAAGACCTTTAAAGGTCACTTAGTGGCAGAGACATCTGCAACTAGAGCAGGTTGCTCAGAGCCCCAAACAACATCACCCGGAATGATTCCAGGGATGGGGCATCTAGCACCTCTCCAGGAAAACTGAGACAGAGTTTCACCATACTCAATGACAAAAATATCTTCCTTCTCTCTAGTCTGAATCTACCTCTTTTAGTTTCAAACCATTACCCACTGTCCTGTCGCAACAGGCCCTGCTCAGAAGTCTGTCTTCAGCTTTCTTCTTGGCCCCTTTAAGTACTGAAGGGCCACAAGAAGGTCTCCCTGGAGCTGTTTTTTCCTCCAGGCTGAACAACCTTCAGCCTGACCTCACAGCAGAGGGTTTCCAGCTGTTCCATCATTACTGTGGCCTCTTCTGGCCTGGCTCCAACAGTTCCATGTCTCCCCTATGCTGAGGACTCCAGAGCTGGCCCCAGCACTCAGGTGGGGGTCTCAGCAATGTGGAGCAGAGAGGCAGAATCCCCTCTCTCCACCTGCTGCCCATGCTGCTGGGGATCTGCCCAGGGACATTGTTGGCTTTCTGGGAGCTGGGAGCACACATTGCTGGCTCATGCCCATCTCTTCATCTACTAAGATGGCTGAAAATGGCATTCACACTGGCAGCAGGACCTTTCAGAGCAGCTCCTCTCCCAGTTGTGCTCTCCTGGTTCCAGTACATATCTACAACTGCCAGAGTATGCTGCATCCTCCATCAGAATCAAGGTCCCTTGGCACAAGGCATGGCACAGAGGCATGTGAAACGTGGTATCCTGCCTCAGAGAAATTACCTCCCCAGAAATGAGAGTCTGCAGAGCAAAACAGAGCTGCCAAATGCACTTGGGGGCCTCAGAAGGCCAGGCTTTCAGAATAAGCAGGCACCTTGAGCTGGGAAGGTCCTAGTACATTTCTGCAGCTATGTAAACAACAGTAAACTTCTCCTTTTGGCTAGGCTAGAGACAGATGGCATAACAGGAAATTCTGGTGGATGATTTTCTTTTTTGGAAACCACATGAAAGTTAACCAAACTTTCCCAAAACAGATGAAAGGTTTTGACCAGGAGTGATCAGAGGATGAAGCAGAAGTTTTAAGGGTGGCTGTGATCTGGTCTAACCCCAGGCACAATTATGCCAGGAGGTTACTGCTGTGGAAAACAAGCTATTGCTCATCAACTGCTTTGGATGAACTCCTCTCCACCAGCTCATGTCCTTGAGATGTGATGCAACCCAAAGTTGGATACCAACAAGGAAAGATTGCCTTGGGGGTTGCCAGGGTGAAGATGGCAGAGAAGTGACTACACTTCCCTGACTCCATCCAGCCCTGATGGTATGTCTCCAAAGATGAGGACCTGAGGAGCAGAGAAAGGTTAGAGCTTCAGGGACCGGTGCGGTACTTCTTTTATAGGCCAGGGCTTTTCATGGGGACTCAGAGCAAGCCCCTAAACCAGGTGTTTTGGCAAGCCAAGGAGATTTATTTGTTAGCTATTAATCTTCACCCAGTACGAAAGCTGTCAGTATCTTCTCAGTCCTGAGCATGCTGTTGAGTCCACTGGTGGCTCCTGAGATTCCTTTTGGCCTGGTTAGAGAATCAGCGAGAAACTTAAAAAAGGAAGAAAAGAAGTCTTTCTGCAAAGCCAGTAGTGCCCAGCCAAGAGGCTTCCACACACAAGTGGCTTCTGAAACAGGAACCAACCACAGAGGTCTCAGCTCTTCCCACAGTACAAATGCGTGGGCTCGGCTGGAAACCCTGCTCCAGCAGAGGCTCTGCCTGCTGAACACCAGCCAGCAAGCGGAGGAGCCCAGCACCAGACCCTGGGAAGGAGGCACACCAGGTCTCCCAGGCCACTTTCCAGGGCCCTGTGACTTCATATGGGGTCGGGATGGGCACGGAAAGGGAAGGGCCACCTTTGGGAAGGGAGCATCCACTGCAGCTGCAAACAAGAACATCTTCTCCAGCTGCAGAGACCCTTGGTCCCAGGAAGTTTCCATGGGTCAGGACTTTGCAGGCTGCTCTGCAGTGTTTGTTTGAGTTGGCTTGCAATCTTCCTGGTCCGTATGTTTACTGGGGCGGACATATCACTGCGGGGCTGGAGATGTGCCCTGGATGTCTCTAACCCAGGGGTAACTCACCATTAGGAAGTGGGGGCCCCCATGATGCATTCACATTTAGTTAACATTGATTGTGGTCTTGAGCAAATCCGTCCACAGTCCTGGAAACTTTCTTTTAAGAAGCAGATACCATCTCCAAAGCAGCGTTCAGCAAGCTAAAGTGAATGGTCTAGGCTGGGTTGTAAGACATGAGCTAACTGCCAGCTTTTATTTCCATCTGTGAAGGCAAAGGAGCCAAAATCAATAAATCATCATCATTGCCACCAAGAATTTGGTTTTATTGGATGATAATATATTTCATACTAGTGAGACCATGCACCAGCATCTGGAAGAGGAACATATGACTATTTGCATTGCTGAGCACAGAAGACAAGAGAAAACAAATAAGTAAACATATCACATATGTTATAGGGAGATTACTGTGGGGTTAGTCTCTTCTATGACATCTATCTCAGAGGGGAGGGGAAGAGGAAGGTGACTCATAAACGTCCCAATATGAAGTGGATTATTCCACCACTTCACTCCCCTGTATCTCACACGTAGATGGATCCTTTCTCCCCTCCTACGCAAATGCAGTGCGTGAGCCAGACCTTCAGATGACAGCAGGGGCTTTCCTGAAGCACAACACTTGAAATCCCTACAACAGTGGGACTAAGGGTTTATATTCTTACTTTGAGGAGCAAGGTGTTGTTAAGCTGGGCAGATCAGAGCTCTTGCCTTCAAGAGTACCTCTTTCTCACCCTTCAGAAATGAGATACCTAATGGTGGTATTGCAAACCACGTGGTGGGCTGGTTGGAGGGATACCATGGGACTGGCTTTGAAGCCACTGAGTCTGCAGGGAGCACCTGCTCTCAGCGCTGTGATCATCATGTGCTCCAGTTCTCCAAATTGTTCCTTCTCATCTGCCCGGATGAGGTTTCTCTTCCTTATCTGCTGTCTGCATGGTTCATGCTATTTTCTTTGCCAAGGCAGGGACATGCTAGGGGGAGGGAGTGGGGGGCAGTTAGCAAGGCATCTATGTGGAAACCAGGCACTTTCCTGATGGCATTGAACGTCTCTCTATACTGAAGCATTGCCTGTAAGAGGGCCTTTCTTGCCTGATGAAGACAGTCATCCAAATCAACTCTGGGTTGTTTGTGGGTTTCTTGTTTTGTTTTGTTTCTAGAAAGCCTAATATGGATATAATACAATGTACAGCCAACACATTTCAATGCTCAGACTGAGCTATGCACCCCCTTTTAATGCAAAGACCTTCCCAGGAGACAGCCCCATCATTCCCAAGTGCAGCCCTGAGCTATCTGAGCCTCCTCTCTTTCTCCTGTGCTGTGAGGAGGACCAGGATCAACGCAGAGGGGAGAGCTGGTGCTCACTGCTCAGTCCTTGCTGCATCAGGAATCAGTGTCATTTCAGTTCCTGCCTCCCCTGCTTCTGACCATTTGGTCTTGGCCTCCTCAACAAGCTTTCATCACCCAATTAGAAACAGAGCAACCTCCTGCTACTTAGTTATATTTGGCAAGGCAAATGCACACACAGAAATAATCTATAGAGCTCTCCCTGGATCAGCACATGCTTCGGAGGAGAGGTTTGGCATGTTCTCCTCCAGCCATGTTCCCCTTCTGCAGTTAACTGCCTCCACCGGTCACTGACGATCGGCAGCTCCTCTGCTCATTAAAAGCAGGAGCACCGCCCGCGCTCATTCTTGCAGCGTGGCCGCCTCTTGCTCTCATCCATTTGGAGCTACAGGACAGCTGATGTCACCCATGTCCCGCTGTGCTCTGGGAGAGCTCAGCTCTGGGATTCCCTCCTGGTAAATATGGTGCATGTCCCACCAGGCGAGGTGCTGGGATGTAGGATCTGCAAGGAAGAAAGGTGGGGTTTTCTGAACATCTGAGCTGCCCCTCATGAAAGACAACCCAGAGGTTGCTGTTTCACCATTTGGACATCACCGGCTTCTACAGAGTTCCTCCAACTGATGCCACAGGACTGACAGAGTTCCCAAGTCATCTATTTGCAGCTTGATGGAGGTCTGAGTGGCTGGACCACTCAGATTTGCCTTTTCACTGCTAAACCCAGGATATGCTAAACCTGTTGAGGAGACATACACATGAAGGGTCAAGCAGAGGTGTGTGGTGAGGAAGCCCTACTTCACAGTGTAATGGGGCTGTGGAACATGTCTGAGTCTACCTGTGATACCTCGATTCCTCCCCAAACCTTGATTTTATGCCTGGCCTGGCTGAAGGATGAAGGTTCAGGCAAATCAGCATGGACTGAGAAATGCCAGCTGGGCTCTTCTCCTTCCCCCTCCAGTCCTTGGAAAGAATCAGAGCCAAAGTTGCAGACCCTGAGGGCCAGTAACCACCTGGACCTTGGAGAGCAACCAGTTGAATGCATCTTGTGTGTACTGAGGTTGGAGGAAGGCTAAGGTCATGGAGTGACAAGGGGAGTGATGTCACAGGCAGCACCCTGCTCCAAGTTGTGTACTCCTGCAGTTACCCCATCACCAGGCTGCCATGCTCCATCACACAACCCAGTTCTTCTAGGGCCAGTCTTCTTTCATTGTTGCCCAGGGACAGAACAAGAGGTAATGAGCACAAACTTGAGCACAGGAAGTTCCATCTAAACATGAGGAGAATCTTCTTTGTGTTGGGGGTGCTGGAGCACTGGAACTGGCTACTCAGAGAGGTGGTGAGGTCTCCATCTCTGGAGTCATTCAAAGCCAGCCTGGATGCTTTTCTGTGCAGTCTGCTCTACGTGAACCTGCTCTGGCAGGGGGCTTGGACTAGATGATATCCAGAGGTCCCTTCCAACCCCTATCATTCTGTGATTCTCAGAGGCTCAGTTGTTGCATTTGAAAAAGAGCTTTTGATGCTTGGTCATCAGGGAAGTAAAGTCATTCCCTGATTCAGAGAGGGGACACAAGTTGCACAGGTTTGTAAGGTGACTCACAAGGGGTCCTCACCACAGTGGGGCTGCCATGGGCTCAGCAAGAAAAGGCTATCAGGGCATCACAGGGGTGCCCTGGTTCATTTTAATTTCACAGAATCACAGAATGGTTTGTGATGGAAGGGACTTTTAAAGGTCATCTACTCCAACAACCTGGCAGTTAGCAGAGATTTCAATGGAGAAGCACAAGGAGTCCTCTAAAATCTGTTTGCTACCAAGCTGAGGTTTCCTGTAGAGTAATCCTCACCTGATGGTTTCAATCTGAAATAAAATGCAAAGAAGGGGCAGGGAGGGGGCACAGTCTCCATCTTCACATCAGGTGCAAGGCTGAGCATGCTGGTTTGTATTGCATTGCTCTGGTTATTGAGGGAGGCGGGAAAGAAAGTTCTGCTGTAGCAGCAATTATAAAATCATCTGGAGAAGGGAGGACACAAGGCTCCAGGGACCCTTTTTTCCTGAGGAGCTATGAGGAGGCAGGCAATAAAAAAGCAGACCTGGGAATAACCCTTAATGAGTTGAAGCAGGTCATGGGGAACGGACCAGCTGCAACACCTGATGGGCACATAAACGGAGCACCACAGGAGCACCCAAAAGCCCCTCTAGGAGGGATTTTTGGAACTCAGGTACTAAACTCTGCCTAAATCTGCTTTTGGGAACCTAGGTATGTTTCTGGGTCTCATTTTTTGCAAAAGCTAAAATTTGTGGTGTTCATAAAACCCTAGAATGGTTTGGGTTAGAAGGGAGTTCTAAAGGTCATCTAGTCTACCCCCACTGCAGTTCTGTAGGGAAATCTGCAACTAGAGCAGATTGCTCGGAGCCCCAAACAACATCACCCGGAATGGTTTTAAGGATGACACTTCTATCACCTTTCTGGGCAATCTGACCTACCTCAGGGTAAGCCAATTCTTCATTCTCTCTTGTCTGAATCTCTCCAATTTTAATTTGAGGTCATCACTCCTTGTCCTGTTGAAACAGGCACTGCACAAAAGTCTGTCCCCAGCTTTCTTCTTGGCCCTTTTAAGTACTGAAAGGCCACAAGAAGGTCTCCTGGAGCTTTCTCTTCTCTAGGCTGAACCACCCCAACTCTCTCAGCATGGACTCACAGCAGAGGGCTTCCTGCCCTCCTGTCATTGGTATGGCCTCCTCTGGCCCTGCTCCAACAGATCCATGTCTCTCCTGTGCTGAGGACTCCAGAGCCAGCCCCAGCACTGCAGGTGGGGTCTCAGCAGGGAAGAGCAGAGGTGCAGAATCACCTCCCTCACACTGCTGTCCATGCTGCTGCGCACAGGTGGATGTACACTATCTATTGCAACTCGTTTTTAACCTGTTGGTGATTCCAGACCAATTTGGAAGATGAGTAAAACTCTGAAAAAAATAATTTGGCTTCTGTAAATCTTGTGGAAATGGTTGCAGTAGAGAGATCTAATTTCTGGCCTGGGTGAGAAAAAGCTTAATCCCTTAGGAGACATGAGAGTCCACATTGCTATTACTCAGGGCATTTGGGCTCTTGTCAACTCTTCTCCCTTCCAGACCCACCTGACAGGGACAGCAGTGTGCGGGTAGGACAGGAGTGGGGAATGGTGGCCTTGCATGTTAATGAAGTTGGGTAACAATAATAATTCTATTTCTAAGCACCCCCACCCCTGTCAAATCACTTGAGGCCCTGCAAAACAACCACAAAAACAATTGCTCATTAATTAAAACCACACCAACCTCCCCAAGATTGCAAACAGATGGATAAACACATGATATGATATAATAGCTCAGGAACTGGGAATGGGAAAGAGACCACCTGTACCAGTCTGCTCTGGCAGGCAGAGTAAAGTTTAGCCTGTACCTCCCTGGACTCCCAGTTCACAGCACTTACCACTACCCCAGAAAACATCAGGAACTCCCTACTATAAGGCGTAATGTGTCCCCGGAAAGAAACAGGAGGGCATGACTCATGGCCTAAAGCCCTGCAGTAGCATCAAACTGCCCAGATGCTCTTGGAGATACAGTATCAATTCCCCTCATATTAAAGAGTGAAACAGTCCTTCCAGTCCAAGCTGGGGTGGACAGAAATGTCCCTGCTTCATGTCTGGGGAGCAACACACAATCCTAATCTCAAATAGATTCCCTCAGGCTGGCACTGTCCACTCTGCCCTGGAACCTCCCTGAGGCTGCATAATCTACCACACTTCAGAGGAATTAGGTCTACAGGTGAGCTGCGAATCACGGAATCTACCTGGTCCTGTAAATGCCTGCAGCTTGGGACTGAGAGAGAGAAAATACAGCACAACATGCGGGTTTAACAAGTCCCTCCCCAGCACTTCAGTGCTGCACGTGTTTTTCATCCGAGCATCTCCAGCCAGTCGCAACCACAAGGCTTTACCTCCAGATCACCTCTACTAAACAAGGAAACCACCACTGAATCCAGCCACCCAAATAAACCCAGGAATCATCCACCCAGGCTTGGCAGGTTGTGATTTAATCAACAAGGCACAATAATGACTTGAGCAATTCCATCTTACCCAATATCCATGGGCTAGACCTCTCCCCCTTGAGCCTGAAGCCCCACGGCAGCTGGGACCAAGCTTTCCTTACTTCACCACACCTTTCACGCACTGCAGGCCTTACTGGGGAAAATGTTCCTGCAGCCGTGTCCTGGGGGACCCGCGGAACGCTGCCAATGTTTTCGGAAAGGTGAGGAAGGGCTGAACTGACACTCCTGACTCACGGAGTGAGCTGGCAGCTCTCCTCAGCCAGCTGGAGGGTGGGAACAGCTCCCCGAACGATGGGGACACAGGGTGTGGTCTGAGCATCACCCAGGGAGCAACCACATCTGGGGAGGAGGCTGGCTACAGGAGCTGCCAGCTCATGCACTATTCTCCTCACAGTGCCAGGCATGGAGAGGCGGTGCGTGCTGACCACATGGCTCTGGGAAGGCACCTTCTTGGAAGAGGGTGAGGAAAGCCCTCTAACTTCATGTCTCCCACAGGGCTGCAGCCTGGTTGAGGTTTTAGATTAAGACAGTTTGTCAGGTCCCTCCAGCCCAGCCTGGACATCCATGAGATTTGTCACCCTGAGGTACCCGAGAAGCTGGTAGCAGGTGAGCCAAGCACAGACCTCATCATTACAGACCACAAACACACTTTTTGGAGCACAAACTGAGGATAATTTAGCCCTGGTTGATGCTGCATAAATTCAGAACTTTGCTTCTTCGTAGTCTGTTCAGCTCTCCCCACTTTCACGGTAGTGTGTGTTGTTGAACAAATTAACTTAATGAGTTGTTGAGAGAAATTACAGTGTGTGTCATCTTGGGCATCTGTTTACATCTTGTAGAAAAAAACCTGAAAGAGCATTGACTATTAGTTTGCAGGGGAAAGACTTTGTTTGCCTGACAGCCCAGAATGGTTTGGCAATGGAAAGGGCAGGTGTTCTTGTCCTGCACCATTGCACAGGGCAACTTTGTCCCCATCATCACTTGTCACTCAGCCTCCACACGTCCCAGTATCCCACAGACAGAGTTCACACCAGTGGGGCCATTTCAGGATGCTCCATGCTGACCAATACTTTTCACCCCCCAACAGGGGCACATGGGAAATTCTTCATCTGGTAAAGCTCCTGTTATTGTGATTGACCTTAGTTTCACCTGGATCCTTATGAGAATACATCACATGCTTTGCCTAAGACCAGGAATTTCTCTTCTAGTGAGCACATGTATCTCTGCTCATGAATTCTGACCCAATATGCCACATTCTCACCAAATGTAGGTGTTTTGCCTTTGATGCCATGAGAAAGTGTCCCATGCTCTGCAGAGGAGCACAGCCCTTGGCATTCATCTTGCTTTTCAGGGCTGCATCCTTTTCTCCATGGACCTCCCTTGGAGAGGGATGCAGGGAGACAAGTAGACCTGGGCTGTGGGAGGGCTGAGACAAGTTACACAAGCTGATAAGCAGCCCAACTCATGGAGCTGGCAGGGATATAAGCCTGAATAGCAGAGGTCAGAATCTGGCCCAGGGTTATTAATTCTTGTTGCTCTGATGACATATGCAGCCCTGTGTGGCCACAGCACAGCTGGGGAGCTGCTGTCTTATCAGCTCTCACTCCTGGAAGGCTTCTCCAGCTCTTCTCCTCAAAGGCTGACTTTCTGACCCAAGGCAAAACTTCATGCAACCACCGAGGAGCCAGTGGCCTATCTCAGGGCTGGATTCCTCCCCTCAGGAAATTACTGTGGGCCCTTGACTGATCTCCAGTGGACCCATCCAAAAAAAGAATAATACAGCTTTTCTGCAGACAACTCTATCTTTGCTACATACCAATCCCATGACAAACCAGTTGGCACACGAACGCAAGCACGAAAGCAATTTGGCTTCCCTCCTTCTTATGTTGACAGCTTTAAAGCCGCTCTCTTTAAACTCACCTCCTGTAGGTGGTTGAGCAGCAGAGCCAAAGGCTGTGATTACACTTCCAGAATGTTTGTTAGCTGCAGGTCCCCAGGCACTGAGTTCTGGAAAATATTTTTCAAGCGATGTCCTCAGGGTCAGAGGCAGGTTCTCTGGCTTGTTCCTGGCTGACTTCACACTGGAGTATGCATGCCGCAGCAAATGTGTTTTTTAGGACTCATAGGCAGACAGACAGATCTGATCATCTCTCTGGGTTCCCGTACACTCAGATCCCATCCCACACCATCTCTTCACACTGCAACCTGGTGGGATTTGCTCCTCACATGGACATCTGAGAACAAAGCAATCGGAGAGGCTCTCCGGGCCCATCAGATAAGGCAGGCACATCTTTCTGAACTTCATTACTAAGAAAGCACTGCTCTGCCCCTGCTCGGCTGGTGATCACACCATGCAGTGCAGGAAGAACAGATCAGGAGAGTCACAGCATCACTAGCAAAGAAAAAATATTCTGTGAAGTGTATGGAGGCTAATAGTAGTGAACTTTAATTGCAGCAAGTGAGAAAGAGGATGAAACACCCTTCTGGTAGTCCACCAACACTGAGATTGTGTAACTGGCCCAGGTCATCCATCTGGTTGGACTTGATGATCTCAAAGGTCTTTTCCAACTGAAACAATTCTTTGATTCTATTTCCTTACACAAGAGAACCTCCACCAAAACAGCCTCCAGCCATGGATGGGGGACATCCTGCGCAGTGCACAGGTTTTCTCCAGATAGATGCAAACACCCATTAAAGCAGTTAAGACCTCAGCCTCATGCCATTTGGGGTCTAACCATCACCACGCTGATCACAGTTTCCCCTGGAGAAAACCTCTGTTCTTGGAGGAGATATGGGAACTCAGCTCAGGCTCCAAACAAGACTGATCTGGCTTGGCTCATCCTGCTGTTGAAGCTGGGTGTTTGTGTGCCTTTAGGGCATCATTATATTCCTGTCAAACTCAATCAATGAAGTTAAAACTGTGCTTTAGAGTTGAAACTTTGTATTCCCACTAAAAACAAAGCCAAAACTCCCCCAAAAACCCACCCAAGAGATTGTTTACATTAGAAAGGAGGAAAAGAGGTGAGGACGCAGCAGAGTAGGAAGCAGCTAAGCAGAGGCAGAGGTCTGTTCCTGCAGGGACGCGTAACAGCTCTGTGACTTTTAAAGGTGGCACGCTCAAAACCAGCGAAAAGAAACACTTTTCTACCCAGTGTGTGCAACTAAACTATTGAATTCCCAGCCTTGAAGCTAAACAGTGTCTCATTTTACACACACCACCCAACGAGCCTCAGTGCTACCTCCCAAGTCTTAAGTCATTTCACTGGTGATGCTGGAGAAGGGAATGAGAAAAAGGAAACAGGCTGACATATCCAACCTGCTGAAATCACTGTCAAAAGGGGTTTAGCTATGACGTCAATTTAAAGGAGAAGAAGGCTAGGGAGGGACTGGTCAGAAGGGCTTGTAGCAATAGGATGAAGGGCAATGGTATGAAACTGGAGCAGGGTAGATTTAGTTGGGATATAAGGAGGAAGTTCTTTATAATGAGAGTGGTAAACTACTGGAACAGGCTGTCCAGGGACACAGTTGATGCCCTGTCCTTGGAGACATTCAAGGGACTTGAAGGGGCCCTGGACAGCCTGATCAAATTGGAGCAGGGGCTCATTGCAGGGGGTTGACAAGAAGACCTTTGAGGGTCTCTTCCAACCCTACGCAATCTGCGAACCTGTGAGAACAACTTTCCTTGAGCTGCACATCATTTTGGTGGCTACAAGGCTTCTTCACCTTTGTTAAATGTGCCTAATGCAGGACCACCTATTGCTTTCAATGGATATAGGGCCAAATACCAGCTGGTGGAACATCCATTTCATCTGAATTATTTCAATTTAAAAATTAGTGCAACGAATCTAAGATTAAAGGTACTCTCTAGTGGAATAAAATGGCGGTCACATAGCTGTTGCTATTTGGCCTCTTGAATTCTTCTTTGAAACACTGAGACCCACGTACAGAAAAACCCAGTTTCTCTCCTCTTCCAGTTCATAAACAAATGACTTATACTCCTCTGGTACTTTTGTTTTTTCACACTGTCAATTCTGTTCATATCTTTTTACAAAGAGAAGCAGAAACTTCTTAGCAAACTCAGAATTTCCTTCAACGAGACTCACAGAATGCATTGGGTTGGAAGGGACCCTTGAAGATCATTGACTCAGTGATTTTAGTGGTCTTTTCCAATCAAAGCAATTCTATGCATCTATGATTCTATATCAAAGATCTGGCATTGCTTTCTGTACAAAACTAGCTCTGAGCAGAACCTGTGCACTGACATGTCACACACAGTGCCAGCACACAAGGGAAATAGTTGGAAGCGGAAAAGTTATGGAGACTATAATTAGAGTGCTCAAAGTTAAAGGCAGAGGCAGTCTCTGCCAGGAAAGGTTGTTTTCCTGCCCTGCGGGCACTCTGACCTTAATGCCACAAGTTGCACACAACTGGCTCACCTCTTCCAGTTCCCAGTAATGGGGTGGGAGGGAGAAAGGAGGGGGATCTCCCAAGAGCCTTGGCCACCTGGGGCTGATCTCTGCATATGTATGCCTCATCTCCATGATTGATACAACACACAAAAAAGACTTTTTGTAGGCAACCTGTGGTCTTCCAAAGATGCTAAGTCGTATCAACATGCGGTACACCATACTCTCTTTATTCCTTCCACGCTTATTTTCTGTCTGTCTGTTTATTGAACAAAGCAGCTCCATAAAGAGCTTGCACTTTTATCTTCTGTGTCAGGGGATCCAGCAATCTGGTAGCTTGCAGAAGCTTGGAGTTCTCCATCTCCATCCTTCAGCCCACCAGCACATGAAAAATCTATCCAGACTCTCCAGGAGTTCCACGTGAGTGTTTCCTTGTTACTGTAACTTGCATTCAGAAGGATTTTTTTTTCTTCACAAACTTTCCTCTGGGGTCCTTTTCTTAAACATGGATTGCTTGTAATATTCTTGACGTTTATTCATTGCATCGCTAATAACTATTAGTATTCAAGAGGTCACATTAAGAGCCTGGTAGGTTTCCAGCCGCAATTATCCTGCTTTGTTTTACTTACTTGTCAAAGAGTTGGTCTAGGGGGTTATGTTTGTTCTGCTGAAAGAAAGCTTTATGGCATGTTTCAGGGCTGACACTATGACACTAGTAGACCAGACAATCTGTCGTTGGAAAGAATTTCTGCAAATCCCCAAAGTTTTTCTGCATTTCTATGCTGTCATCTAAAAAGCAGCATCTGCTCTGTAAGGCTGCCAAAAGAAGGTCATATTTTTATTTTTACCAATAAAAGGAAAGGACAAGCCTGTCGTTCAGGCACTAGATGAGTCTTTAGGTGGCCTGGGGTTCGCTTCCCAATTCAGCTATGACTCTGGGCTGTGGTCCCAGTGGCAATGGGTACCTTTCCTGTTTGGAAAGCAAGGAAGGGCTTTCCTTCTGCCCTTTGGAGTAATGTGATTTTCTAGGGTGATTTCCAGGCAGAAGATATCTTACTCATCATATGCATAGAGCAAGAGGATGAAAATTGTCCAGCACTGCAGACAACACTTTTGGTCCCTGCATCTCACCACTTCTCATTTTGCACCCCTCCGTCTAGCTCCCCTCCATCTACTATTACCTGTTATCAAACCTCAGCGTCTTTTAATTTTTGCAGTCACAGAATCCCAGCATGGTAGGGGTTAGATGGGACCTCTGAAGCTCATCTAGTCTGCCAACCCTCACTGCTAAAACAGGGTCACCTTCAGCAGGTTGCCCAAGCTCACAAAGTCCAGGTGGGTTTGGAATCTCTCCAGAGAAGGAGACTCCACAGCCTCTCTGGGTGGCCTGTTCCAGTGCTCTACCACCCTCAAAGTGAGGACATTTTTCTACATGTTTAGGTGGAACTTCTATGCTCCAGTTTGTGCCCATTGCCCCTTGTCCTATCACTGGGCACTACTAGAAAGATCCTCTTGTTTCCCACCCTTTAGATATTGATCAGCATTGAGAAAATTCCCTCTCAAGCTAAACAGCCCTAGGTGTCTCAGCTTTTCCTCCTCACAGAGATGCTACAAGCCACTTGGCACCTTTGTAGCCTCAGCTACACTCTCTTCAGTAGTTTCCTGTCTCTCTCGAACTGGGGAGCCCAGAACTGGACTCAGTACTCCAGCTGTGACCTCATTAGGCCATAGCAGAAGGGAAGGAAAACCTCCCTTGACCTGCTGGTCACACTTTACTTAATACACCCGATGTATGCCTTCCTCCTAAATGAGGTTTTCCCCCTTGGCTTGGCCTCGCCACAGCTTTGAAAACAAACAGCTCACACTAAAAAAAAAAACCACCAAACCATTTCTAAGGGAGGGCTCTTTTCATGCCATCTTTGCTAATGGCATCTCTGTTGGAAACTGTCAGTTGAATGCTGTTTGACACATCCCTGGCTGTCACACACGGAGGAGAGCCAGAAAACGGAAACCTTCTTTCCAAAGGGGATGAAATTTCAATGGAAGTGTCAGTTTTTAACTTAAGTCTTCTCAAATATTACATTCACAAAAAAGAATTCACCAACAGCTGCACTTCTAAGAGACCAAGGGACTGATTACATCTGTCATGTGGATAATATGTTGCCCTTTGAATGGTAGGTGTGTACCCCCAACCTCAACATGACCAATGAAATGACTTCAAAGATGGTGGTGGGTGGCAGTGGTGGTGGCGGTGGGCAGGGCTGGAAGGCAGGGGAGAGCCTGAGCCTAGTTCAGGTGCTTTCAATAAATCTCCTGTGCTTCACAAAAAGATGCCTTAAACCCCTTTGACAGTTTCAGCACTTTAACACCTATTTTTGGTTGTGCAATCAGCCACTATTTGTAAACAGATTCAGAAAACAGTATAAGTGAGTTGCATTCAGATTTTAAACAGAAAATGCAGCACTTCAAATGCAAATAGGAGACATCCTGTCTACAAGGACATTTAGCCAATTGCTTGATGCATTTGGTTTCAAAGATGGTTGACTTCCATCCAAAAGACACAGATGGGATGACTTAGACAAAAACAGCTTTTAATTTACCACTTATGTTGCGTCTTTACTTTACCTGCTTCTATTAGAGCAATAGGAGTGCAAACACAGACCTAGAAAGAGCATTCCTGGTTTGAGTTCCAGGTTAGATGCATGAAGAAACTGTCCTTAAAATGGCCCTTCTGCATTGAAATCCAGTTTCCAGAGTCAGAAGAAAACTCACAGAAATCAAAGAGAGTAGACCAGGTCCCCTGTGAAATGGGAAGATCTTTATCTAATTTAAAATACAGTTCGAAGGTTCAATATTTACCATCTAGGGGCAGAGCTGTAGCTGAAATACTCTGCAGGATTCTGTGAGATATCCTTCTCTTTTATTCCCTCAAAACAGTGGCACAGCTCTCTTGCAAAACCTATTAAGAAACATGGTGAAGTTTCACACCATTTGAGTATTAAGCCAGATGGTTAATTCATACTCAAGATATCCAGATACTTTGAGGGGTGATCCAAAGTCTTCTCGGCACCATGGAAAGGCGACTCACAGAAACTTCCATGAGCTCTGTATTAAGCCCAGCAGGCATCTACTGGAAAGGGCAAGGAAAAAGCCAGTTTATTCAGTTGCAATAAAACAGACAAATTAGATAAAAATAAAACCTATGAGAGACCAGTCCACGTGTCTGCAAGGGGTATAAGTTTCCATCGACCTCTGTGCCTCAGGGACATGAAATAATTGTGATGCTTATGTGCCAAAAAAACCCTGTGTAAATATTGCTCATCGCTAAACAAAACAAAAGGTTGTTTGACCAAATCAGATGTGACAAAACAAAAAAGAACACCACGAGGAAGTAAACATGTGAAGTCCACATTTTCTGAGGGACTCTGAATAATGTTCTAAATGACTATTTTGGAGCTTGGTTTTGTGCAGGTGCTAGGAAGTTTTCTACTCGGAATGCCTGGAATATTTTCTCCACTACGGGGAAATTAATAAATGCTAGTATGCTTGAGTCTTTTGTGCCAATACTAACCATTAACTTTTGGCTTCAAGCCACAGCTGTCTACTTTGCAGTGGATTCTGCCACCACGGGAAAGGTCATTATGGGCCTGTACTTTCTTCTTGTTAGTGTGTTCCAAATAATTAACAGAAGTTGTTCAGCAGATGGTTCCCTTTCTGTCAGCAAGTACCTACAGTTTAATGGGTTATGCTGGATTCCTCACCGTGAGTGGGTGAGGCTGGAAGGAAAATTAAAACTGTATGAGCTTTGATCCACCCACTTGTAATTAGTTCTTAACGTTTTACATAATAGAAAATATAAAGGAGGTGGGAGAGGGGAAATGAAATCATTATAAACTGAGAGATCAGCAGCAGCCATGTAGAGCTGTGATTACGTTACTCAATGACGTCTCATCACTGCGCAGCCATGGAGCTGTAATTGTTTCAGCTGGGGATTTGAAGACTTACTAATTGTATGTTTTTCAGTGTCCTAGTCTGGAGATTCAGCAGGAAACCGAAAAATATATAGGAGATGCCTGTGTTTGTAAACTGACAGCGATGATTCCCCTGTGGCCTTACAGCAGCCAGAGGCCCAAGCAAGAGAGGATGAACAAGCAGCCAAGCTCTTTGCTGCAAAAAGTACCCTTGCCCCAGGAGTTTACACTGTCAGCAAAGACTGGTCAGGAACTGGGATTGTTAACTTCATTTGCAAAAGGAAAACCAAAACTCACATCAAGAATTTAAGGGCTGCCTCTTCAAAAAGCCCAAAATGGTTTCCGTTCCATTACAAGCACTGGGGTTTAGCAGTTCTGTGGTCCAGACCCTCTTCGCTTCAAAAAGAAGAAGGTCTGAGCCATCCCACAGAGACTGTGCCTCTCTATCTTCTCTGGCTGCGGAAGTAAGCCTCTGTACAAGACATCACACTGGTAGGAACACTCCAGTTTCCATGGAAAAATAATAAAAATCAGCCCATGCCAATTATTACCATTGGAATTTCTTCTGTTCTTAGCTCCACTGCCACAGGGCACAGGAGTATCCAGTGTGGCAGGCCATCACCTAACTTCCCTGCATTTTTCACTGTTGCAAAAGAGTGTTTGAAGGAGTTTTGTCAGGATGTCTATGAGGAACCTACATTCAGGGGTTTTGATTGCTTCATCCAAGCATGGATGAGAGCATAAAATCCAGCACACACATGCAGGGTAGACAAACATCAGGCATCTGTGCAGAGCTTCTTGAGACTGAATGGGAAGTGACGAGTAGCATGAGTATAGGACAAGGGACAAAATGAACCGGTACAAATGAGATGGAGAACCATAGAATCATAGAATGCCTTGGGTTGGAAGGGACCTTTAAAGGTCATTTAGTCCAACCATCTAGGAAGTGCACTGGCAGCAGGACATGATGAAAGGCACATGCTGGGGCAGTTACCTTTGCAGGACCTTTATAGGTGGGCAGTAGTGGCTGCAATAGGTCACATTGCAGTAACCTTGTGACAGGAAAAGCTTGAGCAAAGTCGTAGCTCCACTGATGGACAGAAGAAAACACATCTTCAAGGTGTGCTGCAGAAATCACAAGTAAGTATGAGAAGGGCTCGTAGGTATAGATGCTCCAGAACTGCAATGTGGAGGAGTAAGCACTACATGAAGTGAAGAGACGAGATATCAGGGAACTTGAAGAAGCTGCTCAGAGAGTTTGTGGGATCTCCATATCTGGAGGCATTCAAAACTCTCCTGGACATGTTCCTCATCGATTTACTCTAGGTGATCCTCATCTGGCAGAGGGGTTGGACTAGCTGATCTTCAGAGGTTCCTTCCAACCCCTACCATTCTGTAATTCTGTGAGGTGACAAGCACTGCTCCAAGGCAAGGAGTGAGATACAGAACTGATACGAGACAGGGGCACAAGACACCACCATGAGTATTGCTGCGAGAGGAGGACATGTGGACAGTGCCGATGGTGGGTTCAGAATGGGGTTTTTAGAAGAACTGACAACCCCAGTCCATGGCCAAGCCTCAGATATGGCTCCCAGTGATGATCATGGAATAAGACCAGCAGCAAGCCATTCTGAAAAGGCTGTGTTCTTAAAGATGTTGTGATCTGTTCACATTGACTGCAGCCTGGGCATGACAAGGCTTCATAGCTGCCCAAATGCCAGTAATGGGACTGGGGACTGTAGGGAACTGAGGAAAACAAGAGGGACATTTGGGATCTTTGCAGTGAGGATCTAGTTAGCTAATGAGCATGTCTTTTGCATTGTCCTCTGTAACTACAATTCGAAGACAATTGTCTTCTTTTGTTTCTGGGAGAGAAAAAAAAAAAGCCCCTTAGGGAGCTGTGGTACTGGTTAAAAAAATGCAAAACAATAAAACGGGTTTTTACTGAAAAAGTAAAATGAATTTAACTCTTGTGTTCATGAGTTCAGGAAAGAGGATATTGGGAATAATGCTGGGGGTCACGATTCTGAGTGTGTCCTGATCTCTCCATACTCACTAGGAATTCTTGCCTCCATTACTTTCTCATTCTGATGCACATGAGCTGTTTCTTCTCCGAATCAGGTGAGTGTTCAGGCGTGGTGTTCAAACGGTATGTCAGGTCTTCCAGCAGTGTCCCTTGCCATGCGTGAGCCCACACTGATACTCAGGCCACAAACCTTTGTAGCTGAAGGAATGAGCCTCTAGCTTCTATATGGAGTCAAAGCCACTAGAGGGAGTCGAGGTGTTTGCATGGTTCACACATCCATTCATCTCTTTCTCACTCTGGAGAAGACCAGGAACAGAAAGGGAGGAAAACACAAAATTGCTCAGGACATTTCTCAACTCCCACTGGTTTACACTGCAGTAGCTCCACTGACTTCAGTGTTTCCAGTGAGCAGGGCTGCTCTAGGTTTCCAGCAATGTAACTCAGCAGAAAATGAGTCCCAGAAAATGATTTGGAGTCCCAGGAAATTTATGCATGTCAGGATCCCTCAGGAGCAGTAAGGTGAAAATAAGAGCACAAAAAGAGTTGGGTGGTGGAGATGATGGAAGGGGTATGCATAACCTACAGGGAAAGCCTGGAGGGATTGTGTTAGTTGGGTTTATAGAGGAGAAGGCTGAAGTAAGAAACAGGGCAATGGACTTGTAAAGAAAAGGCTGTTTTAAAAGCACCAGGTCTCGCTTGTTCTCCATGCTCAATATGGGAGGATGGGATGACGGTTCATACTCTCCATCCCAGTGTCCAGAAAAGCTTCTTCTTGCATCACTGCGGCAAGCTGAGGTGGAAAACCTCTTGAGATCCTGCAGCCCTGTGCTTGCATGAGCTGTTGCACTGTGCACCACAACCCCA
This sequence comes from Picus viridis, assembly GCA_033816785.1. Lineage (NCBI taxonomy): Eukaryota > Metazoa > Chordata > Aves > Piciformes > Picidae > Picus > Picus viridis. The sequence continues at coordinate 33,551,798 of CM066585.1, read as the reverse complement.
AGGCAAGGAAGCGTGTACCAAAGGTGAGGATGTATAGTTGTCTGTGATGGTCCATCCATACAGCTAGCCTTTATGTATTCCCTTTTGGAAAGAGCACTGTGATTAGCAAAGAGGAAAGAATGTACCTTGACATTTCCACAGTGACTGTGGTGGTCTGGCCCTGGATGGGGGCCAGATACCCACCAAAGCTGCACTATCACTCCCTTTCTTAGATGGAAAGGGGGAGAGGGAAAATACAACCAAAGGCCCATGAGTCAAGATAGAAGTAGTTTAATAGGATGCAAAGCCAAAGCAAAGGCCACACATGGAAAGCAAGAGCAAACAAATATGTTAATCTCTACTGCCCATCAAGCCAGATGATGTTGGGTCACTCCTGGGCATCAGGACTTCAATACGTGTAGCAGCTGCTCTGAAGGACAGACATCATCAATGAATGTTCCCCACACTTCTTTCTTTCACTTAGCTTTTGTATCTGAGCTGACACCATGTGGTATGGAAAACCCCTTTGGCCAGTTTGGGTCAGCGGGCCCATTCCCAAGATCTTGCCTGCCCCTCAGCGTGCTCTTGGGGCAGGGGAATGATGGAACAGCACAGCCTTGGTTCTTGGCTCAGCAGTAGCCAAAACACTGGTGTGTTATCAACATCCAGCTACAGCACTGCAAAACACAGCACTACAAAAGATGCTCTGGGGAGAATTAACAACTCCATCTCAGCCAAACCTAATACACCCCTTATTCCACACCATTCGCGTCATGCTCAGGTTTCACATAATTCAATACATGCAACCATCTCACTTGATTCTCATGCTGAGAACACTCTTGCTAACACTCACAACCTAAACTACATATTTAAACCACCTCAATACCCAACATACAGGTTTGTACATTTTGATCAACTATTATCCCCAGTCCTTTAACAGAGAGATGTTACTTTTCCATTCCATGGGCTTCTTCCACTCCTCTAGATGTTATTCGGGCCAAGCTGTCTGCATTGTCAAGGACAGAATCATAGAATCATAGAACCAGTAAGGCTGGAAAAGACCTCAGAGATCATCAAGTCCAACCTGTCACCCAACACTTCATGACTAACTAAACCATGGCTTCAAGTGCCACGTCCAATCCCCTCTTGAACACCTCCAGGTATAGTGACTCCACCACCTCCCTGGGCAGGACATTCCAATGGCCAGTCACTCTTTCTGTGAAGAACTTTCTCCTCACCTTGAGCCTAAGCTTCCCCTGGCGCAGCTTGAGACTGTGTCCTCTTGTTCTGGTGCTGCTTGCCTGGGAGAAGAGACCAACCCCCTCCTGGGTACAACCCCCCTTCAGGTAGTTGTAGACAGCAATAAGGTCTCCCTGAGCCTCCTCTTCTCCAGGCTAAAGAATCCCAGCTCCCTTAGCCTCTCCTTATAGGGCTTGTGCTCAAGGCTTCTCACCAGCCTCATTGCCCTTCTCTGAACATGTTCAAGTGTCTCAATGTCCTTCTTAAATTGAGGAGCCCAGAACTGGACACAGTACTCAAGGTGTGGCCTAACCAGTGCTGAGTACAGGGGCACAATGACCTCCCTGCTCCTGCTGGCCACACTATTTCTGATGCAGACCAGGATGCCATTTGCCTTCTTGGCCACCTGGGCACACTGCTGGCTCATGTTCAGCTGGCTGTCAACCACTGCTCTCAGGTCCCTTTCTGCCTGGCTGCTCCCCAGCCACTCCAACCCCAGCCTGTAGCACTGCATGGGGTTGTTGTGGCCAACGTGCAGCACTTGGACTTGTTGAATGCCATCATGTCAGACTCTGCCCACCTCTCCAGCCTGTCAAGGTCCCTCTGGAGAGTCTTCTACATTCTAACAGATCAAAACCTGCTCCCATCTTGGTGTCATCAGCAAACTTACTAATGGTGGACTCAATCTCCTCGTCTAGATTATCAGTAAAGATATTGAGTAGGATTGGGCCCAACACTGATCCCTGGGGGACACCACTAGTGACTGGCTGCCAGCTGGATGTGGCACCATTCACCACCACTCTCTGGACTCAGCTCTCCAGCCAGTTCCTAACCCAGCACAGAGTGCTGCTGTCCAAGCCATGGGCTGACAGCTTGGCCAGGAGTTTGCTGTGGGGGACAGTGTCAAAGGCCTTGCTGAGATCCAGGTAGACCACATCCACAGCCTGCCCCACATCCACCAGGCGGGTCACCTGATCATAGAAGGAGATCAGGTTGGAGAGGCAGGATCTGCCCTTCCTAAATCCATGCTGGCTGGGCCTGATCCCTTGGCTGTCCTGAAGGTGCACTGTGATTGCCCCCAAGATGATCTGTTCCATAATCTTGCCTGCACTGAGGTCAGGCTGACAGGCCTGCAGTTTGCAGGTTCTTCCATCTAACTCTTCTTGTGGATGGGCATCACATTGGCCAGTTTCCATTCATCTGGGACCTCTCTGGTAAGCCAGGACTGGTGAAAAATGATGGAGAGCATCTTGGCCAGCTCATCTGCCAGCTCTCTCAGCACCCTAGGATGGATCCCATTTGGTTCCATGGATTTGTGAGTATCCAAGTGGCTTGGCAAGTCCCTAACAAATTCCTCATGGATTTCAGGGGTACTACACTGCTCCTTGACCCCATCTACCAGTTCAGGAGGCTAGTTATCCTGAAGTCCTCCTACCTTACTGCTGAAAATGGAGGTAAAGAAGGTATTTAAAACCTCAGCCTTTTCCTCATCTTTAGTTACAATGTTCCCCTCCAGGTCCAATAAAGAGTGGAGGTTCTTCTTGCCCCTCTTTTTAGCATTAATATATTTATTAAAATGCTTTTTCTTGTCTACCACAGCAGTGGCCATCTTCAGTTCTAACTGGGCTTTTGCCTCTCTAATTTTTCTTCTACATGATCTAACAACATCCTTAAATGTATCTCAAGTTGCCTCCCCCCTTTCAAAGGGTGATACATCTTCCTTTTTTCCCTTAATCCCTTCAAGAGCTGGTTGCCCCTCCAGGCTGGTTGCCTTCCCCAGCAGCTCATTGCTCTCTACAACTACCTGAAGGGTGGTTGTAGCCAGGAAGGGGTTGGCCTCTTCTCCCTGGCAGCCAGCACCAGAACAAGGGGACACAGTCTCAAGCTGCAACAGGGGAAGTTTAGGCTCGAGGTGAGGAGAAAGTTCTTCACCGAGAGAGTGATTCGTCATTGGAATGTGCTGCCCGGGGAGGTGGTTGAGTCGCCATCCCTGGAGGTGTTCAAGAGGGGACTGGACGTGGCACTTGGTGCCATGGTCTAGTCGTGAGGTTTGTGGTCACAGGTTGGACTCGACGATCTTCGAGGTCTCTTCCAACCTTGGTAATACTGTACTATACTGTACTAATACTGTACTATACTGTACTATCTTTTGACATGTGGGCACAGCCTGCTCCTGTGCCTTCAAGAGCTCCTGTTTGAAGTAGGTCCAACTGTCCTGGACCCCTTTGTTCTTACAGGCTGCTACCCAGGGTACTCTCCAAATTAGTTGTTAAATAAGCTGATGTCTGCCCTCCAGAAGTCCAAAGTGAGGGTTCATTACATCCCATCCTTATGCAATGTTCATCATACATTTGACCAAACTCTGTCCTTGCCCAGTGGAGAGCATGCAGCATATCATCCAGCACTGCTATCCAAAACCACCTAGCAGGAAGGAGTTTCTCTGCTCTTCACTGTTATCATACTTAGCAACTTTGGGACTGTCATGTCCTCCAGAAGAGGAACTTGTTTGCTAGATTTTGAACTAACAAAACATGGTGCTGTAAATGGGCTTTAGAAAGCTTAAGTGGCTTCTCTGTGGCTAAAGAGAAGATGGAGACTCCCTTTTTGCAAGAAGTCCCATGGAAATGACAAATGCTAATGGGTACAAATTACTCCTGGGGAGATTCTAATTAGACACAAAATTTTCCACAACAAGGACAATCAGTCTCCAACATTGGACATTTCTAAGAGTCTGCTGGACAGGGTACTGGGCCATCTTGTCTAGACCATGCTTTTGCCAAGAAAACTTGGACCAGATGATACTTCAGATCCCTTCTATGATTCTATGAAGTTTTGCAGGCTTGAGCAAGACTAGATATCAAGACAGAGAGAGCCCTTCTTATTATTCAGTCTGGACTATCAGTGCTTCCTGTGTCCTCTGCAGGTTGTCTACAGCAGATGACAATGAAAAGATGGTGGCTGGAGGCTACATTTATGAGTAACCTGAAAAGGGCCTGGACCCAAGACCATGCCTTTCCTTACCATAAATAATGAGTAATCTAATTGCTATGTTTTTATGAAGGGAATTCAAGCCATTCAGAGGAGAGATGTCAGGAATGTCTTTGTGACAAATGGGCTTTTCATTGCAAAATCATGAGCCCAAACTAAATTTCCTGGGGGAATGTACCAAATTTTCTCTTGAGAAAAGTTACTTAGGTCTTACTCAATATTTCCCATGAATTAAATAGCTGTCCTGAAAAGCTCTTGAGGGACTCAAGGAAACTCTCTTTGCCTGACAGATAGGGGAAGAACATCTACTGCTTCCCTTGTCAAGGCTCAGCTGATTTACAATCATCTAACCTCTTCTAAAAAAACCTAGAAATCTTCTTGCAAGTCACACCCTAAGGTCTTATTTCAGCCTTACAATAATCAAGATGACTACAATTCAACCAATAAAAACAGAATTAATGAAAAAATAGGAAATTAAATTGCAATAAACTATTATTATTATTATTATTATTATTTTGTTTTTTGTTGTTTTTTTTTTCCATTCAAATTAAATATTCTGACAAAACTGTCACAAACACTTTGACACCACAGTAACATCATCTGTTTGTTCACAGCAGTGACCTCACCCTAAGTATCCCATAGTTGGACTAAGATACTTAATCTGAAAGACCCACCACACTGAGCTATTTGCCCATGAACAATTAATTTTAGCATAAATAATAACAGAATCAGAGAATGGTAGGGGTTGGAAAGAGCCTATAGAGATCATTGAGTCCAACCCCCCTTCCAAGGCAGATTCACCTAGAGAAGGTTACATAGGAACATGTCTAGGGGGATATGAATATCTCCAGAGATGGTAACTCCACCACCTCTCTGGGCACTCTTCCTCAATGGGATCTATGGTTCCAGTTTGCTTAAGAAGATTTTCTTTTGAGAACCCTTTCTACGACTTTATCTTTCCATCTGAAAGCTTCATTTGCCTGGCTGCTGGCACGACAGAGTGACTACACTCAAGTTCCCCAAATAAAGGACTGACAAATTTATTGTCTGCAATAATATTTTTCTACCTCTGTGAGGTGGGTTTGAACCTATTCCACTTTCACCTCAGTAAAAAAACAACACCGATGGCAGTAATTTATGTTTTGGTCAAGGCCAGGAGGACTAATAAGAGCATATTAAGCTTAACTGCGCGTGCAATTCCTGCTCTTCTTCTCCTCGGTACAGATCCCACATGCCACATGCATCCTCCTGTTGATGTTCCTGAATAGATGTTCATGGGATGGGAAGAGGATTTGTCAACAGATATTTGTGCTGTTCCTTAATAGGAACTTCTACTGTTTCCGGGATTCCTTAATCATTTCCCTAACAACCACGCATAACAAACGTGACCTTCGCGTGAAAAATGAGGCTTGGTCTACAAACATGTTATTATAAATAATAAATGAACCTTTTAGTAGAAGGGGTTAGTTGGGGGCCCAGTTAGCCCCTGGAAACGTGAATGCAAATAGAAAACAATTAAAACTGGAGCCCCAAAGTATACTGCACTAAGACAGGGAAGCATAATCAGGTTTCTGCTGTTGTTAATCTCTTATAAAGTCAGTGACCACGGATTGCGAATGTGTTCGGAATCCTCTCAAAGCATGGTCTAAAGGGTCTTCTTCTCTGAGCTGGCGTGGAAAAGGAAGAACAATTAAAAGAAGAAGAGGGAGAGAGAGAGAGAGGGAGAGAGAGAGAGGGAGAGGGGGAGAGAGAGGGCAAGGGAGAGAGGGGGGGAGAGGGAGAGGGAGAGGGAGAGGGAGAGGGAGAGGGAGAGGGAGAGGGAGAGGGAGAGGGAGAGGGAGAGGGAGAGGGAGAGGGAGAGGGAGAGGGAGAGGGAGAGGGAGAGGGAGAGGGAGAGGGAGAGGGAGAGGGCTTTTTCCCTTCCTTCTCTTTCCTGCTCTTCCACATGTATCAGTCAGACTTCTAAGTTAATGTAGGATGGGAGATTTAGGCTAAACCAAACCCCAGTGTTTCTTTTTCTCTAAATACACACTCTCACAGGAGCATGCATAGTTAGCTAAATGAAGAAAATGTATCTCCAAACATCATATTTAATTTCATTAGCTACTGTTGCCTTCTTGGAATCTGCTTATAGCACATGAAGATAAACATTCTCCAAGTGATAAGGATGTGTTTATAAACTTTGTTTGGGATGAAAGAAGCCCTAGCTAGTGTGTTTTTATAGTAGGGTTAATGGTGCTTTACTAATCCTTTGCCTGTGACCAAGAAACACAGACATCTTGACTTTGCTGTGAGACATGGATGCATTTTCCTTCTTCCTGGATCCTCAGCCTGTAGCTGGAAGACAATGCACCACCCTCAGACTCCACAAGGGTGAATTGCAAAGCAGCAGCATCACATTCTTGGGCCTTCACCACTAGACACTTAATGTCCTCAGATAGCAGAATTAATTCAACACATTGTTATTTTACAGTTTGGCATTAGTGGGGGGGGGACATTTTGCTTTTTAAGGAAAACCACCCCAGCAAATGGCCTGCAGCTTCTGAACCCTCACATAAGTACTGCCTAAAAACCCAGCGTCTGTTTGAAGATTTCAGACAAATATAAGATCCATTGGACAGGGAAGGCTCCAATCTTAGAATAATAGAATAGTTTTGTTTGGAAAAGACCTCTAAAATCATCAAGTCCAACTGTCAATCTAAAACCTCCATGGCCATTAAAACACGTCCTGAAGTGCCATGTCCCTATGTTTCTTGAACACCTCCAGGGATGGTGACTCCACCACCTCGCTAGGCAGCCAGTTCCAAAGCCTGACCACTCTTTCCATAAATTTTTCCTAATATCCAACCTAAACATTTCCTGGCACAGTTTCAGGCCAGTTTTAGTCTCATTTTTGTTGAATCCACCACTTCACCTACATCCTTCTCCTTGGCTCCCCACCATGCACACAAGTCATTGCGCATGGCTGCACTGCCCTCAGCTTCCTTAGCCACATCCTTTCAGCTTCTCCATTTCAGCTCCTCACTGATAAACTGAATTGGAGTCTTCCTCCCCCACCCCCTGCCAGCCCTTCTGCATGGCATAAACCCCAACCTTCCCAAAAGGTCAGGATTCTCTGTTTTTCCAACCTTCTGTTTCAAATTTTAGAGACAATGGCTCACAGGGAGCTGAGTGGGGGTAATGCACCACAGTGCTGAGTCACAGGAGCGCAAAATAAATGTTCTGCTAATGCTGAAACACAGCCCTAATTATGCTATTTTACAGAATTATTCTCCCACCAAAGAATGCTACAACACTGAGAGAAATGTCCTTGCTGAGCACATGTCCTTGTTCGTCCACCACCAGACCACCTAAATGCCATGGGCTAAGAAAGACTCCAAACATCTGCTTCTATAAGTAAAGTACTGGTGACAGCTCTTTTCTTAACAGTTGATGTTACATGTCTCTACAACACCTACCAACAGTGTTATCTGGCCCCACTGCTGCCCATGGATATGGGGGACCATCCTACATCCCCTCCCTGGCTTGAAGACAGTTACTCTAGTTGGGCTGCTAATAGGACTGGCCCAAGAGGAGATACCGGCCCTCATTGGGTCCTTGTTCCTTCTGCCAGCTCTCCAGATGAACATAATGTTTGAGTTCAGAAACTTTGGTTCCAGAGAACACTGAGGAAGAGGCCAAAGACTCTTGTGGATGCCAGAAAGGAGAGCAACAAAAATAAAAAGCAATCAAAAGGTCTGGCATTAATGTCTCTCATGAACATGGTGATGGAAGACATTAATGTGGGTATAGGTTGGTCAAGATTTGCTTCATGCAAGATGTCCTACTTCCTCCTCAAGCTGCTGTCAGCATTAGGATTCTGTGGCAGCAGACAGCTGTTGTAATCCACAGTTCTTACTTGCCTTTACATGCTGTGAAAAACAGCAGCCCAGACTGCTGCTCCATTTGTATAATAACCCCGGTCTAGCTATAGGCTGAGGTGGAGCAGCCTCCACTGCAGATACCCTGCTTCACCAGATGCATCTCAGCACACAGCTGTTTCTCAGATCAGAGATGGGTGAATGGAGGTGTGATTCTCACTCCATGATCTGTCAAATGTCACTGAAATATGTCTAATGGGAAACACTCAGGAAAAAAAAAAAGTCGAATAAACTTGATGTGGAAGAAAGTGATGGGCCATCCTTCACCTGCATCAGACCTACCCCCAACCCTCACTCTTCCAGCCAGCATCCATACCTGGAAGATGAACATACTCTCTGTAGGTAGAGTTTAAACAGGAGGGTTTTGATACGAAGACATTTCTTAGAGGGGTTGTCTCAGTCTGCTTCAGTTGCTAAAGCATCTGCCCTTGCCTAAGAAATGGCTGCCTGGATGTGTACTGCTCTGATTTGCTTTCCAGCACTCACCTCACTCTATCCATTCCTTTAGGCTCCTTGAGGTTTGCCCTACAGAGACAGACCATCACATTTCTAGCAAGGTGCTGCAACATTGTCAGTAGCAACCTCCAGATGAAGACAGGTTTGCCTCACCATGGAGAAGAGTTGCCACAGGTACCTCCAGAAAATACAAGTGATTTGGAGAAATAAAAAGGTTTTTACAATACAATACAATACAATACAATACAATACAATACAATACAATACAATACAATACAATACAGTACAATACACCAGGTTGGAAGAGACCTTCAAGATCATCGCGTCCAACCCATCAAACAATCCAACCCACCCAACAACTAGACCATACAGCCAAGCACCCCATCAAGTCTCCTCCTGAACACCTCCAGTGAAGGTGACTCCACCACCTCCACGGGTAGCCGATTCCAATGGGCAATCACTCTCTCCGTGTAGAACTTCTTCCTAACATCCAGACTAAACCTGCCCTGGCGCAGCCTGAGACTGTGTCCTCTTGTTCTGGTGCTGGCTGCCTGGGAGAAGAGGCCAACCTCTGCCTGGCTACAACCTCCCTTCAGGTAGTTGTAGAGAGCAAGAAGGTCACCCCTCAGTCTCCTCTTCTCCAGGCTAAGCAACCCCAGCTCCCTCAGCCTTTCCTCATAGGGCTTGTGTTCCAAACCCCTCACCAGCTTTGTTGCCCTTCTCTGGACACGTTCCAGCAAGTCAACATCCTTCCTAAACTGAGGGGCCCAGAACTGGACACAGTACTCAAGGTGTGGCCTAACCAGTGCAGTGTACAGGGGCAGAATGACCTCCCTGCTCCTGCTGGCCACACTGTTCCTGATGCAAGCCAGGATGCCATTGGCCTTCTTGGCTGCCTGGGCACACTGCAGGCTCATGTTCAGCCTACAATCAACCAGTACCCCCAGGTCCCTCTCTGCCTGGCCACTCTCCAGCCACTCTGACCCCAGCCTGTAGCCTGTAGTTTTCATCCACATGACTTTATACGACTTCCCTTAGAAAGTTTTGAAGCAAAGTATGGGATACTGCCCACAGCATCTCTTCAAAATGATATCAGCACTGAGTTTTTAATCATATAGTCATAGAATGGCTGTGGCTGGAAGAGACCTTTTAGGTCATCAAGCCCAAGCATAAACCAAACACAGCTGTCACCACTAAACCATTTCCCTCAGCACCACAGCTACATGGCTTTTAAATCCCTCAGGGGATGGACTCTCTACATGTCCCTGGGTAGCCTATTCCAGGGCTTAACAGCCCTTTCAGGGAAGAAATTTTTCCTAATATCCAACCTGTACCTCCACTGGCACAGCTTGAAGCTGTTTGCTCTCATCCTATTTCTTTTTACGTGGGAGAAGAGACTGACCCTCAGTTGGCTCCAGCCTCATTTCAGGTAGTTGCAGAGAATGAGAAGGGCTCCCATAAGCCTCCTTTTCTCCTGGCTGAGCAGCCGCAGGTCCCTCAGCCAGTCTTCACAAGACTTCACCAGCTTTGTTGCCCTTCTCTGGACATGCTCCAGCACCTGAGTTTCCTTCTTGAACTGAGGGGCCCAAAAATGTACGACTTATTGCTGTGCAGTCAGAGTCTCTTTCTCTCTGGAGGCCTCATCCTGTCTGTGAAATATAATAATCTTCAACTCTTCTCACCAGCTGGAGGCAATGCATGTTCGTATCACCACAGGCCCTGAAGCATCAAAACCTTTTGCTTTGCAGCAATGTCCTGCAGGAACGCAGCCAGCCCAGAGGAGACTGTGAGAAATTTTGTCCTCTGGAGAGTCCTGTTTATTTTAAGCAAAACAGCTAGTTTACATGTTGGCCTTTTAAGCAAAATACTCTGGTTCATTCTGCCCTGGACTTCGTTATGTAACCGATTGCTATGCTTTTTTAAAATCATCCAAATAGAATTTGCAATGCAGCCTCCCAAGGGAAAGGGCCCAGCTCTGGGTTTACAGCTAGTGTCATCACACAGGTGAGACTTCACCAGCTTCAGTGCATTTCTGCTTGAAGACTGCATCATTTATCTCTGACATGCAGCCAGGACAACTGAGTCACAAGGAAATGGAAGTGAATAGACCAGAAAGGGCAAGAAGAAATGGCCTCAGGTTGCACCAGGGGAGGTTTAGGTTGGATATAATTTAAAATTTCTTTATTGAAAGAGTGGTCAGGTATTGAAACAGGCTGCCCAGTGAAGCAGTGGAGTCGTCATGTTCAAAAAACCATGCAGACACAACACTTTTGGACATGGATTAGTGGGCATAGTGATGTTGGGTTGACAGCTGGAGTTAGACATCTTTTCCAACCTTAATGATTCTATGATCAGAGCCAGAACATGCTGCAACATCCTGAGCCCTGGGCTGTCTGCTTGCTGGCATAACCTTCATCCATGGCAAAGCATTGGGAATGATCCAAGGTGACTTGAACGTTGCCAGCCTCCAGCAGTGTGACGTTCCCAGGAGATGGTAGATATAACCTTTGATTGACCCAAGCTGCCTTGAGCCCTGGCTAATGAATTCCTGCCTTCCACAACAGTGCCAGCCCTGTGCCTAGGCTGTGCCACCTGGAAGAAGGTGGCCTGTGGCTTAGAAATGTGCCATGCCTGCTTAAAACCCTCAATTATGGAAGGTATGTGTCTTGGGGATGAGATACCCTGGGGATTGATGTTGGACATTGATGTCAGATGTGACATCAAACCCCATAGCTGTTGTCAGAAGTTGCACAATGTGATACAGTGAGGTAGGTACAAGCATCTGACTTTGCCTTTTCAAGTTTTCTTTCAAGCTGCACCAGGCATTTCTCCCTGCTGAGGCCCCCTCAGAGCTCCCTCAAAGCTGGCCAGGTCTTGGCGTGCAAGGATGAGTTTCTTCATATCGTTCCCACATAGTGCTCTACATCTACCAACTTCCCTAGGTCTGATCTTTCTCCTGGACACCTTTAATCTGAGGAAGACCAACCAGCTTTTATGTGTCAAAGCCAAAAACAAGTGTCTGGAAGACTGAAATATATTTTCAGTAAACTATTCTACAGGCACGCAGGTCATGAACATATGTATTATATTCTCCTACATTTGTGTTAATTCACCCCTGGTAACCCAATATGGGTGGACTGGATCCACATAGCCATCATGGAGCTTGCACCCTTGGCTGTTATCTTAGGGCTGATACACAGAAGTAGTTCCATGTCCTCTTCAAGTGCTGTCTACTGAAGTCCCTCTTTTGGTCAAAGGTTCTTGGTTTTGTTTACTATAGGGCACCAATGTCATATTTGTCTGCCTCTGTACTTTTTCCCAGCCCTGCCCAAGTTCTGCTGTCACTTGTAAATGCCACTGTCTGGGTAAACTAGAACACAGCATTTCTGGAAAGCTTGCTTTTATGAGATTTCCAGACCAAATTAATGAGTTGTGGAGAAACACAGCCTTTGATGTATGTACAAAGAGCGCCGAGCTCTCAGCCATCTTGAACTCAAAGAACTCCTAATCCTCAAACCCTTCCCTGCAATTAGATGAAGGGCAGATGGTGCTGTCCACACACCATATGACCAGTAATGCCGTGTTTTGGCTCGGAAGCATCTATGCTAGCAAGGACCTACCATGCAAATTAGAAGTCCAGCCTAAGCCATGTGTGGTTAGCAGCAGCTCTGATTTTTTGCAATGCCTATTTATATGAATTGCCTTGACTTTGAGTTCTACAGCTTCATTTCTGTCACACCATTGTGCAAAGCAGTGAAGCCCCAGTCATATATCCAATCCTTGCACTGTTGGTGTAGATCCATCCAAGGCTAAATTTCTTATAGATATGTAAGAATCCTGACATGGCAGATGCTTCTATCCTGTCTTGAATTATGGACCATATCGTAACATACATAGCTGCTTGATAGACCTTAATTATACCACAGGAGGGAGCCTGTATGGTTTATCCTGAAAATATGCTCCTAAGCCACTTCCAGTCTCCAAAATGTATCAAATACCTATTAATAGCACCATACAAGCTGATTGTTTTAGATGACTTGTATATAAAGAGGAAATAAATATCGAATCTTGGGGCAGAAGAATTGGCAAGCTGGTTTTGAAGCCCAGCATTCCTCTTCCGTGTGTATTTCTTTATAATAACGTTGAGCATGAATGCTGTGGTTCAGTTCCTTTTAGATGATGTGATGGGGTTCTTCACCTCATCCTTGGTTCAATTCCCCTTGGACAACACAGGGGGTCCTTCTCCTCTTCCCCTGGGAACCAGGATGCCACTGACCTCCGCAAGATGAATCCTTCTGCAAACCTTCCATCCCTTCCATCTGCTCCCTTCCATCTCATCTCTCTCTCTTCACCCACCCTTTCATGCCAGGACACAAGGTGGTTGGCAGGTAAAAGTGAGATGCCTGTTCCAGCCAACATCAGCAGCCATCCTCGTCTTCCTCTTTGTAAAACCTATAGCGTGCCTAAAGCATCTCAATACCTCTGTACTTGCTTCCACCCCCATCACTCTGGCCAAGGACTTTGGGAACAGAGGATTTGGGGTAGCCCCTACTTAGCCTGGCACTGCAACAAACCTGGCATCTCTTGTCCTCCTCATGGGTAAGTTTACCATTCGGGCCTGTGCTTCCCTTGCCTTGCTCAGCCGTGTTTCTCAACACCAGTGTGCTTTGGCTCCTGCTCTCTGAGCTCTCTGATTCTTAACCCCAGAGTTATTTCAGGCAGCGCTGCACAGTTTCCCTTCCAAGGGCTTATGAAACATTCTTCTGGGACTCTTCACCTGACTCATTGTTTCCTCTGCCACCCCACACTGGGAAGCACTGCCTTGCCAATGACTTCTTTGGGAAGCTCCTGAGAAGAGAGGAAGAGTGGCCAGGCAAAGCCTTTAACTCACAAGTTTATCTCCACAAGTTCAGAAGAGTCAGTCTTTTTGGTGCTTTTTTTCCTTTTCAGCAGTCCTTCTGCTTCAGCTCCTTCTTCGCTTTGAAGAGATTTGCTTTCACTTAGCCGACACCCAGAGTCACACTCTGGCCATCTCGCAGGCCAAGCTGAAGTGCTACAATAGGGACCGCTGGGTACTTAGCGGGACACGCCAAAGTTGCTAAATGCCGTCTAACCACACCCATCATCAAAGGCCCCTATGCTCCCATTCCATCCGCTCAATTACAAACCACAGAACGACTTTGTTTTACTCAATGGCAAACAGTCTGACATGGAAGCCACCCACCTTCAAAGAGCTTTTGTTTGTTTGTTTGATTGCCATCTTACTCGGGCTGGCTTTTCCCGCCACCTTCTCGCTCCTTGTCTCAGAGAAGCCAACTCATAAATGCGGACAAGCTTTTAATTTCATGTATTTGTCCCGAAATTGCAGTCTGTGTCTCATGGTTTCAGCTGGAACTGAGGAAATAGCTGTCTTGGTGCAGATGGAATTAACTCTTTTTCTTCCTCACTGATGGTTTGCATTTTTCCCTTTATCCACTATTTCTTTTTAAGAAATGTTTTGGGTTTTTTCCTCCCCAAACTTTCAAATAAATTATTTCTCAGCCTTGAAGCCAGTGATTTCACAGTATGATGGTGTATAGTCCCAACTCAACAAACATATTCTTCTTCCTTCTCAGTTGCTCCTCTTCTTACAAATCACAGTAGCTTTGATAAACTACATATCCTTCTGCTGAGAGGCAGAGAGGGACCCATCTACCTATTAATATACAGAGCCTTCACACAGACATCCTCTAACCTCCATCTACACTCTTCTAGCTCAGCTTCTTAACAGAAACAAGGCCCTGTTTGATCAGATTATGTGTCCATCTGCCTGTCACTCCTCACCAATTACTGTGGAATTCCCTGGCTGGTTTTGGTTGAGTTTGATGAGGTCTTCAAGATGTTAAGTTCCTACAAGGTCAGAGAAAAAAATAAAAGAGTGGCCAGAGAGAAAAGTTGAAGCAGGAGATCAGCTCTTATGAAACATCATCAAATCCACATGGGCGCTCACATTCAAATCACAAACCCATAGCAAACCGAGACTTATGAATCCCATCATTGGTGGAACAGCTCAGACTTTCTTTTCCATTTCTGGTTTTGTTTGTTTTCTTGCTTGTTTGAGCATTTGCTAGAACAAATAACTGCTCTGGTGGATCCCTACAAAGTTCACAAATCCATCTCAGGTGGAGTTCTAGCTACAAACACCCAGGAATTTGGAGAGTCTTCCATCCAGACCCATATCCAAACCATCTCAGTCGAGACCCACAAGGAGCAAGATGGGCAAGGAACAACTTCTCTGAGTTTGTTCTGACTTTTGATGTCCCTCCTCTGTGGACAGCCTGGATAGACTTGAGTCCTACTTCTTAATACATTCTGCAAAATCCATAATACAGCACAGATAACGCCACACCTGAGATACTGTGTGCAGTTTTGGGCATCTCCTCAGTTCATGAGAGATACTGAGAAATTAGGAGAGCTACCAACATGGCTTTATCATGACCTCTTCCCAGTAAGGTCAGACACTATCAGAAGATCTTGAGTCTCGAGGGGTTCAGTTTCAACATTAAGAGAAACACTTTCATCAAAAGATGGTGTAGCACTGGGACAGGTTGTTTAGGAGCTGGTGACAATCTCCATCCTTGGAGGTTTTCAAGGCCTGGCTAATGTCATCACTGATCAGACCCGGTTTCAAGAAGAACCCACAGATCTCTAGAAGAAGTTCTTTACTATGATGATGGTGAAACACTGAAACTGGCTGGACAGGAAGGTGGTGGAAGCCCCATTGTGAGAGACATTCAAGGTCAGGTTTGACAGGGCTCTGGTCAACCTGATCTAGTTGGGGATGTCCCTGTTGGCTGCAGGGATGGTGAATTAGGTGACCTTTAAAAATCACAGTGTCACAGTGTCACAGTATCGCCAAGGTTGGAAGAGACCTCGAAGATCATCGAGTCCAACCTGTCACTTCCAGGCCAAAACTACTCTATGATTCTATGATTGTTTCCTACCAATATGTCTGTGATTCTGGGAACATATTTAATTTGGGGGTTTGTTTGTCTGTTTGGGTGGGTTCTTTCTCTTCTCTTCTCTTCTCTTCTCTTCTCTTCTCTTCTCTTCTCTTCTCTTCTCTTCTCTTCTCTTCTCTTCTCTTCTCTTCTCTTCTCTTCTCTTCTCTTCTCTTCTCTGGGGTGGGGGGGGAAGTTTGACTGGATTGGCTCATAAACCCCTCTCATCTATCTGCAAATGCTTTTGTTCTGTAACTGGATTTTTCCGGTGTTCCTTGGATAAAGAAGACAATAGAGACCAATCTTCTGCCTGCTCTCTCTTGACATGATAGCCTAGAATATCACTTCTCCTCTCCCCCTGTTCTTCCATCTTCCTTGTGTGTTTTCACAGCTCCATTTTTAAGTGTGCACTCAGAGTTCACAGTGTCCAGACTTGGAGCAATCAAGAGCTAAGTGGATCTCTCATGTTAACTCTCAAGAGTATACGAGAATGGCCTATCCCCCAAAGGTAAAAAGATTCTGGGAAGGGAATTGGCAGGTCTCATTGACAGGGCTTTAAACTAGCTTTGAAGAGGGAAGGGGCTGAAACCAGTCCCCTCAGGCAGGAGTCTGGGGGTGATAAGCTAGAGCTAGAGGTGAAACCAGCAGCCCAGCTGCAGTGCATGTACACTAATGCACGAAGCATGGGTAATGAACAAGAGGAGCTAGAAGCCTTGTTGCAACAGGAAAGTTATGATGTAGTTGCCATCACAGAGACGTGGTGGGATGACTCACATGACTAGAGCGCTGCAATTGACAGCTACAGGCTCTTCAGGAGAGACAGGCAAGGAAGAAGGAGTGGAGGGGTGGCCCTGTACATCAGGGAGGCACTAGATGCCGTTGAGATGGAGATCAGGGATGATCGGGTTGAGTGCGTGTGGGTGAGAATTAGAGGGAAGATTGGCAGGGCAGACATCCTGGTTGGAGTCTGTTATAGACCACCCAACCAGGAGGAAGATGTTGATGAGGCATTCTATAGGCAGCTTAAGGCTGTCTCAAGATCGCCTGACCTTGTTCTCATGGGCGACTTCAACCTGCCTGATATCTGCTGGGATCACAACATAGCAGAGAGGAGGCAGTCTAGGAGGTTCTTAGAGTGCATGGAGGACAGCTTCTTATCCCAGGTGCTGCGTGAGCCTACCAGGGGTGAGGCTATGCTTGACCTCCTCTTCACCAACAGGGAAGGGCTGGTGGGTGATGTGGTGGTCAGAGGGTGTTGAGGCACCAGTGACCACAAGATAATTGAGTTTTCGGTATTCAGCCAAGCCAAGAGGGGTAGCAAGAAGACCTCCACTCTGGACTTCAGAAGGGCAGACTTCAGGCTACTCAAGGAACTAACTCAGAAGGTTCCTTGGGATACAGCCCTTAAAAATAAAGGGGTCCAGGAGAGCTGGACCTACTTCAAGGAAGACCTCTTGAAGGCGCAGGAACAGGCTGTGCCAATGTGCCAGAAGATGAGCTGCTGGGGCAGACGGCCAGCCTGGATGGGTAATGAACTTTTAATAGAACTAAGGGAAAAAAAGAGGGTGTATCATCTTTGGAAGAAAGGGGAGGCAACCCATGGAGTGTTTAGGGATGTTGCTAGGACATGCAGGAAGAAAATTAGGGAGGCAAAAGCACATTTAGAACTTAGACTGGCCTTTGCTGTGAAGGACAGCAAAAAGTCCTTCTATAAATACATCAATAGAAAGAAGAAGGGCAAGGACAATCTCCACTCCTTGGCTGACATGGAGGGGAACATTGTAACAAAGGATGAGGAAAAGGCAGAGGTACTTAACACCTTCTTTGCCTCATTTCTTACTAGCAGGGCAGAACGTCTTCCAGACAGCTGGCCTGCAGAGCTGGCAGAAGGACCCAGGGAGCTGCATAGTTTCCCGCTGCTCCAGGAGGAAGTTAGAGATCTTCTGAGCCGCTTGGACCTCCACAAGGCCATGGGACCAGATAGGATCCATCCTAGGGTGCTGAGATTGATGGCAGATGAGCTGTCCAAGCCACTTTCCATCATTTTTCAACAGTCCTGGCTCACTGGAGAGGTCCCAGAAGACTGGAAGCTGGCCAATGTGATGCCCATCCACAAGATGAGTTAGATGGAAGAACCTGCAAACTGCAGGCCTGTCAGCCTGACTTCAGTGCCAGGCAAGATTATGGAACAGGTCATCTTGAGTGCGATCACACAGCACTTACAGGATGGCCAAGGGCTCAGGCCTAGCCAGCATGGATTTAGGAAGGGCAGATCCTGCCTCACCAACCTGATCTCCTTCTATGATCAGGTGACCCGCCTGGTGGATGTGGGGAGGCCGGTGGATGTGGTCTACCTGGATCTCAGCAAGGCCTTTGACACTGTCCCCCACAGCAAACTCCTGGCCAAGCTGGCAGCCCATGGCTTGGACAGCAGCACTCTGTGCTGGGTTAGGAACTGGCTGGAGAGCTGAGCCCAGAGAGTGGTGGTGAATGGTGCCACATCCAGCTGGAGGCCTGTCACTAGTGGTGTGCCCCAAGGATCAGTGCTGGGCCCCATCCTCTTCAACATCTTTATTGATGATCTCGATGAGGGCATCAAGTCCATCATCAGTAAATTTGTGGACGACACCAAGCTGGGGGCAGGAGTTGATCTGCTGGAGGGCAGAGAGGCTTTGCAGAGAGACCTCGACAGGCTGGACAGATGGGCAGAATCCAACGGCATGAGATTGAACACATCCAAGTGCCGGGTTCTGCACGTTGGCCACAGCAACCCCAGGCAGTGCTACAGGCTGGGGTTGGAGTGGCTGGAGAGCGGCCAGGCAGAAAGGGACCTGGGGGTGCTGGTTGATTGTAGGCTGAATATGAGCCAACAGTGTGCCCAGGTGGCCGGAAGGCCAATGACATCCTGGCCTGCATCAGGAACAGTGTGGCCAGCAGGAGCAGGGAGGTCATTCTGCCCCTGTATACTGCACTGGTTAGGCTGCACCTCGAGTACTGTGTCCAGTTCTGGGCCCCTCAGTTTAGGAAGGATGTTGTCTTGCTGGAACATGTCCAGAGAAGGGCAACCAAGTTGGCGAGGGGTTTGGAGCACAAGCCCTATGAGGAGAGGCTGAGGGAGCTGGGGTTGCTTAGCCTGGAGAAGAGGAGACTGAGGGGTGACCTTATTGCTCTCTACAACTACCTGAAGGGAGGTTGTAGCCAGGTGGGGGTTGGTCTCTTCTCCCAGGCAGCCAGTACCAGAACAAGAGGACACAGTCTCAGGCTGCACCAGGGAAGGTTTAGTCTGGATGTTAGGAAGAAGTTCTATACAGAGAGAGTGATTGCCCATTGGAATCGGCTACCCGTGGAGGTGGTGGAGTCACCTTCATTGGAGGTGTTCAGGAGGAGACTTGATGGGGTGCTTGGTTGCATGGTTTAGTTGTTTAGGTGAGTTGGATTGGATGATGGGTTGGATGCGATGATCTTGAAGGTCTCTTTCAACCTGGTGTATTGTATTGTATTGTAATTCCATTTTGGAAAAGTCTTCTCATAACAAGAGGTCAAGACACTAGTACAGATGTTGCTGATTCAAGGAGGTATCTTTGAGAGAACAGAAACAGCTAATGTAAACTCAGATTTATGCTCCCTATATGGACACAGAGGTCTTCAGTTCTAGTGACTAATCACCCTGTTGTTGCACTTTGGGACACAGTTTAGTGGGCATGGTGGTGTTGCATTGATGGTTGGACTTGATGATAGAATACAATAGAATTAATCAGGTTGGAAGAGACCTTTGAGATCATCAAGTCCAACCTATCATCCAACACTATCTAATCAACTAGACCATGGCACCAAGCACCCTATCCAGCCTCTTCCTAAACACCTTCAGTGATGGTGACTCCACCACCTCCCTGGGCAGTCCATTCCAATGGGCAATCACTCTTTCTATGAAGAACCTCTTCCTAACAGCCTATGATCTTAGAGGGCTTTCCCAATCTTAATGATTCAATGATTGTATGCTACATCAATGATCTTAAATGCCTTTTTTCCAACCACATTGATTTTGGGGCTTTTTCTCTTTTACCTAACAAAATAAGCAAACAGGCTCAGGGTCACCCACGGGCACTTACTCTGCACATATGTCAGGTTTGTGAGGCAGAGAGGGGAAAAATATGTTAGAAAGGACTAGACATTCTCAGAATGTGAATGTAGATTCCATTTAAAGTCAGTTTCTGATTGCTAAAGACTCAGATTCATTAACTGGCTTGTCTGAATATTGTTATGAAAATCTAAGCTTTATTGAGTGCTAAAAGCCTTTAAAAAGATGGGAACATATGAAAATTAAAGGATAAATTTCCTGCCACCACCACCCCAAGTGCAAAAGCGAACCAAACCATAACAATGGCTCATTACAAATGCTCCATCATTTTACAATAACCAAGCACTTAAAATGTTCTTGGTAGCGGCGCTGAGGATGCCATTTTCTTCATTGTGAGTTGTATTTAGTGCATAATTTATAGCTGGCAGGACAGGGATAATCCTGCAGTGTGAATGCGACGCGAGACTGCTGTAATTACAGCAGTGCTGTGCTTATGGGCCTGCTGGAACTGATACTGCTTTTGAATTGTGGAGATGATAAGATCAAATCCAACACCATGTATCTCAGTGGAAGGTTTGTGGCTGTAACCATAGCTGACAGCTGCCTTCCTGATCATCTGCTCTCCCTCCAGAAGCCTGAGGACAATGGGACATTGGCAGAAACGTCTCAAAGCCTCCCTTTTAGGGCAGTTTGTTGGAAATGCAGATACCCAGAGGACAATGCAGATACCCAAAGGACATAGCCCTCAATACCAAGAACATTGCAAGAATTACTGTTTAACATAACTGTCGTGGGGTCAGTTTGAGAGGGAGATAGACTTCTTGCCTTTGAATGCAATGTCATGAACACTCTGTGGTACCCATCAAGTCCATCCACCACCCAACTACCACATCCCATGCCAATGGTCACAGATCATCTCACAGAATCATAGAATCACAGAATCCCATCAAAGTGGGTCTTGGAAGGGACCTCTGGAGGTCATTTAGTCCAACCGCCCTGCCAAAGTAGGGTCACCCACAGCAGGTTGCCCAGGATCACAAGGTCCAGGTAGGTTTGGAATCTCTCCAAAGAAAAGACTCCACAACCTCTCTGTGCAGTATGCTCCAGGACTCCGGCAATGTCACAGGAAAGAAGTTTCTCCTCATCTTCAGATGGAACCGCCTTGATTCCAAACTGTGCCAGTTGCCCCTTGTCCTGTCACTGGCCCCATCCTCCTGACCCTCTCAGGCTCTCTTCTCCAAGGTAAACAGCCCCAGGACTCTCAGCCTTTCCTCCTCACAGAGATGATCCAATGCCCTTAGCATCCTCTGCACTCTCCTGTAGTTCTCTGTCTCTCCTGAGCCAAGGAACCTAGAACTGAACCCAGTACTCCAGGTGTGGCCTCACCAGCAAAAAGTAGAGAAAGAGGAGAACTTATCCTAACCTGCTGGCCACACTTTTCTTAATGCATCCCAGGACGCCATCAGTCTTAGTCATATGGGCACATTGCTGGTTCAAGGTGAATATTTTGGTCCACCAACACTGCAAGGTCCTCTTTCACAGAGTTGCTTTGCAGCAGGTCGACTCCTAACCTGCAGTGGTGCAGGGGTTATTCCTTCCCAGTTGCAGGACTCTACACTTGCCCTTTTTGAACTTCATGAGGTGGCCCTCCACACAATTGTCCAGCTTACCTAGGTCAGAAATCCCAGACCACAACAGAGTGACTTGCACAAATCCACTTTTTCCCCCCAGTCTTGCCAGCCCAACCAGATAGAGCTTGGCTTCAATAGAAACAATAATAATATAGCACAATCAGTGCCAATGAATGGAAGGATGGGATAAAACCAAGCATCCAGATGTTTCTTTTCCGTCACTTTTGGTTTGTGCTACATTTTGTCCAGTAAGTCACTGAAACACTTTGATGTGAGAATTTTATATTGTTGATGGTTTCATATCAGCTAAGTCACCAGACAGTAATCCCTTGGTGTTGATGTTAATTGGCTTTGGGAACTTCTTAGAACAAAGTGGGGGGAGGTGGGGGGAGGTGTGTGTGTGTAAAAACAAAAAAACACCCAAACCCCTAAACCCGTTCCTTACCAAAAATAACTTCAGAAAATAAATATTTTGGCCCCATCTTGCAAAAAGTCAGTGTGACATTTAGAGGGAGCTAAGAAAAGGAGTTTTTCCTGCCTTAGGAAGAAACTTTGCTTAACTTGGGTCCTGTTAACTTCGTCACACTATTACTTGAGCACTGTCTGGTATTAGTCACTAGCTGCTCCCTCTCAGCTTTATCCAATTTAATTTCAAATATAGTGCAAACAGATGCCTTTATGTTTCATTTCTAAGTCATTTATTGTTCTACATCTAGCAAAGAAGCTTTAAAAAGAATGCAAAAGAATTGCCAGAAAGGTTTTTGGGTTTGGTTTTTTTTTTATATAAAGATATATATATATAATTGCAGTTGTGGTTGCTG
This sequence comes from Picus viridis, assembly GCA_033816785.1. NCBI lineage: Eukaryota > Metazoa > Chordata > Aves > Piciformes > Picidae > Picus > Picus viridis. The sequence continues at coordinate 33,529,706 of CM066585.1, read as the reverse complement.
TGGTTTCTTTTGGGTGGATCAGAAAAAAAAAATCAAGTCTTCCTTCCTCGGGGACATAAGGGGAAGGAAAAAAAATAAGAAAGAAAGGATGGAGAGGAAAACTCATTCCCATGTCTACCGCCTTTTATCAGTAATGGAATGAAGCAATCAGGTTTAAGGGCTTGTCTAGACAGAGGACTCTGGCACTGGTGGAGCTCCTGCAGTGTAGTGTTGTCTGCGTGAGTCCCAGGCCCTACTCCCAGCAGCAAAAGAAGCTGCAGGGATGTGAAGCCACAGGGATGCAAATCCACCACACATAGTCAAGGGGCTCTATGTCCTTCAAAATCCCAGCATGGGCAGGGCCATGCAGCAGTGTGGACAGAGGACAACGAAGCAGAATCTGAGAGATTGGGGGGGTGTTAATTATTTATCAAAGTGCCCCCAAACAGCATGACCAACCCAAAGGAGCTTTTGACCGATTAAAGTGTTTTAACTAATTCTTCTGGAGGGGATAGGGCTGTAAGTGCAGAAGCATGAAAAATGGCTAAGCCCAGTCAAAAAGTCCGTTTTTTTTTAAGAGGCTCATTTTAGTGAAAAACATAACAAGCAAAGAGATCAGCAAAAGATTCCTTGAAAAGCTTTTTAATTGAAATACATAATAATAGACAAGACCGTGGTTTCATATCACTCTATTTGTCAACAGAACTTAAAGCACACAGGAAAGCACTCTGTGCCATTATTCCTATGTTATTGACAGGGACACCACGTGACTTCCCAAAGGCCACATGACAGTTCATGGTGGCACCAGCAAGAGCAAGCATGCCTCTTGAACATGGTCCCACATTCAGCCAGCTGAGTAGTGCACCCTGCTATTTGCATGTCTGTGACAGGTTAAGCCTGGCTGGGTTGCTCTAGCATTCCATTTTCTGCAGAAACAGAGGGAGAGGCTTCATTCATATATCTACAGCTTGATATTCCCTTTGGTGGCTGTGTTGGGACAATTTGGAACACTAGCAAGTCCTGCAGAGCCCTAGATCCTACCTCAGCACAAGAAAGAAATGGACCATGAGAGTGATTTGAGGGCTGAAACCCCTCTGCTGAGGCGTTAGAGTTGGGGCTGTTCAGCCTGGAGAAGGCTCCAGGAAGACCTTCTTGTGTTTTTTCAGTACTTAAAAGGACCTATCAGAAAGATGGGGACAATTTCTTCAGCAGGGCCTCTTTTTACAGGACAATGAGTGATGATATGAAACAAAAAGAGAGGCAATTAAACCTAGAGAGAATGAAGACATTTGTAGGCTAGGGGTGGTGAGACACTGTCTCAGGTTGCCCAGAGAGGTGGTAGATGCCCCATCCCTGGAACTATTCCAGGTCAGGTTGTCTGGGGCTCTGAGCCATCTGCTCTAGTTGCAGATGCCCCTGCTGACTGCAGGATGGTTGGACTAGATGACCTCTCAAGGTTCCTTCTAACACAAACCGTTCTGTGATTCTGTGATAGAAAAAAATGTCAAAGTTTATCAGCCAGGCCTGGTGGAAGTCGGGGTAGAAACCAACTGCAGTTCAGATCAGCTTTCCATTTCACCACCTTTAATAGGAGAAAGAACATTCTTCTTCCAAACTCCCCCAGAAACTCCCACACAGAGTCAGAGGGGACACGGTGAATGTACAGACAGCAAAATATAGGATCATAGGAAATAGCTGGCCAGCCAGCACTGTCCTGGAAAGGCTAATATTTGCGTAATACTGAAAAGCTTTTTGCCTTTCAGATCCTTCCATGAGAAAAGGCTGAAATATTTGGTGTACACATTTTTGAAAATGAGAACATACCATACATAGTTAAAGTAATGACTAGTGCTCTTAATCCCAGACACAAACTTTTCACTGAAGCTTTTTTTGGGCTGAGTCATGTGATTTATTCGGTTTTCAGTATCTATATATAAAACTACTTTTTTTTTTTCTTTCTTTCTTCTTTTTTCCCCCCTTCTTCCTGGTTCATCTTTACCCATATTCCAAAACCTGCACACTTCATAAGCTATTTTGGTTTACCACACTTCTTGGCACTTGGTATTTTTCCTATGATGTGAAAACAAAACTTCAGCTTGGCTGTTGGTGGCCTTTATCTGAGATGCAAATCTTCTCGCTCAATTGACAGGGCTCTAAAAAGTGGTTTATTACCCCTGCTGGTAGCCAGATGGTCCTGTTACTCAGAGACACCAAACAGGGGTATCCCAATCCCCCCAAAGAGTGAGTTCTTAGTCCCTAGAGCCCTCTACCGCCTGCATGGATAGTCCTTTGGGTTTTGATGCCAAAAACATTGTGTTTGGGCAAAAAAGCCTTGGGGGTAGCCAGAGCAGAACAAGTCTGAACCCTGCTGGCTTTTGATCTGCTCTACAGAGTTGCTCATCTTCTCACCCCAATGTTTTTATTTGCTGTGAATAGATTAATACTAAATGCATCCTTGAACCTCACTTGCCTGGTTGGAAAACTACTCTGCTCAGCCACACAGATGACATCATCATCAATTCAGTTGCAGGAAAATAAAACTAGGATTACCTGCATTTTAACACCAGGAGAGGGAACAAAGGAAGGAAAAGAAAGGATGGGGCCTTCTTTGGGGTTTGGATTGGTGAGTGTGGCTTTTATTTTCTTTTTAACTCTGACCTCCTTCAAGTTTGTTTACAATTAGAGACACAGCTCCAGGTGAGGAGAGACTTTGAATGGTGAACAGAACAGAAAGACCTTACAGATGGGAGTGCATTGTCTGGGGGCTCCTTCAAGCTGTCTGACAGATTGCTTGTGGTTTTCTTCTGTGCATGGACATACATGGAAAGCTTGACAAAACCTTCTCTTAACCACGACCTTCACCAGCTATGCTCAGAGTTTGGATTAGCCCCAAAAGCCCATCTAGGATTGCTCTCCATAGGCTGTTTCTTCTATATTTCCCTCCTGCCAACCTGAGTACCTCTCAGAAGCGTCTTCATACAGGGAGGAGTTGAGTATGCCTTTGCTGGGACATGCCCTTTCATAGGACCTCCTGTTTGGAGAAAATTGTCCCAGTGTCTCCCTGACTTGGTTTAAATTCAGTTTCTCAGGCTTCAGAGAGGCACGTGTATCCAGGCACTGGCTTCCAGGGCTTGCGTGTACTTTTCTGAGCTCAGCGTCTGCTTCCAGCCCTGTTGTTCTGCCCCCTGCCAAGTCCCTATTGTTCAAGTCCCTTGCTGGTGGCATCACATCTGGCTCAGCCAAACTCCTCCTGAGTGGGGCCCCAGGCTCTGGGGCTTGGTGTGTCGTTTTGTTTCCAGGAATGATTCATAATAATCATTTTTCGGGGGCCAGTTATAGGCACTGCAGATGGAGCTGATTTGCAAACAGAGAGTGTTGGGGTGGAGGGTCAATAAACCAGGTGCTCTGCTCACATGGCAAAATGGGAGCTTGAGTCCAAATTGGCACATTGTCTCTGAAAACTTGAAGACAAAACTTTTTTCTCCTTCTCATATTTAGCAGGTGCTGTCCCAGTGATCACAACATGGGGAGGAGTAATGAAGAGAAAGGGAAGACATTGGAGGACTGTAGCAGCTCTCCTATGAAGATCTGGGTTTGCTTATAGTGGCCTTCCAGTGCTTGAAGGGGGCCTTAAAAGAAAGCTGGAGGATGACTAGTTACAAAGGCAGGTATCAACAGGAGAAGGGGCAATGGTTTTAAACTAGAGAAGGGTAGATTTAGATTGGACATTAGGAAGAAGTTCTTTACCATGAAGGAGGTGGAACACTGGAACAGGTTGCCCAGGGAGCTTGTGGAGACATTCAAGGTCAGGCTTGATGGGGCTCTGAGCAAACTGATCCAGTTGGGGGTGTACCTGCTGACTGCATCGAGGTTGGACTAGATGACCTTTAGAGGTTCCTTCCAAACCAGTGCATTCTATGATTTCATCAGCCTCAGGACAGACACACTGCTGCTCAGCTAAGCTCTAAGCAAGACCTCAACTTCTCCTTAGGTGCTGGGCTGTACTGGGACCTCACTTTTAGGGTGATGTCCCTTTCAGAGCAGAGGGAAATAAGCTGTTGCTCAGGACTGTCATCCTGCTGACAAAAATCACAGCTTGTGATGCATCAAATCAGCACAGGAGCACATTTGTTTGCATCAGGAACGGCAATGGATTAGCATTCGGCATCCTATTCATGTTAAAACATTGGCATCCTTTTTTTATAGGGAATCTGGGAGAACCATGCAGCTGGGATTTCTATGAAGTGTCACCAATTAAGTCACTTTTCAGCAGCACGATTAGTGCTTCCAGTAGACCCAGAGTTTCCCAAGTGAAGTATCTCCAGTTTCCAAGCTGATGCCCTGGCTAGCAGATGTTGACCAAAAGGAGTTGATCTCTAAAGCAAGGCATCTTTCATTCTGAGATGACCAAGATGTTGTTCTGATCTCCGTGCCACTTGTGCAAGGACTGGCTCTTGGTCCAGCAGCAGTGTTTTCAAAGATTGCATGAAAGACAATGCAAATTTGTTGCTGAAGAAATGCACAGGCAATGGTGCATAAAACTGCTGTGATTCCGATGGATGTGCTGGACCATGTCCAAAGAAGGGCAATAAAGCTGGAGAAACTTCTAGAGAACAAGTCTTATGAGGAGCAGCCAAGGGAACTGGGGTTGTTTAGTCTGGAGAAAGGGAGGCTCAGGAAAGACCTTCTCACTCTACAACTTCCTGGATCAAGGTGAGGGTCGATCTCCTCTCCCAAGTAAGAAACAATAAGACAAGAGGAAATGGTCTCAAGCTGCACCAAGGGAAGCTGAAGTTGAACAATAGGAAAAACGTCTTCACTGAAAGGGTTGTTAAGCCCTGGAACAGGCTGTCCAGGGCAGTGCTGGAATCCCCATCCCCACAGGGAATTCAAAGCTGTGTAGACATGGTGCTGAGGGACATGTTTTAGTGGTGGACTTGGCAGTGTTGGGTTGCTGGTTGGACTTGGTGATCGTAAAGGTCTTTTCCACCCTAAACAATTCTATGAGATACCTGCGTCTTCCTCACATGCTTTTCCCTTGTCCCCTCTGGCATGGCCAAAAGTTAGCCCTGTGCTTTCTACCTGCCATGTGTTTCAGAGAGAAGAGAATGAGGCAAGGCACAGACTGTCACAATGAGAGAAGCACCACTTGGACCCCATGGTAACGCAACTGTTTGTTTCCCAATTGCAGAAATGAGGACAGGATCCTGACCCTGCAAGGCTCTCAGGGAGTTGTGTTGCTTGGGCAATGGGATAGGAAAGGGCTATATGGTGGGGACTTGGCCGCAGGTCTGGAGAAGATTGTTACCAGCCCCACATACAGGGTCAGATGCATGCCCTTGGCATAGCCAGCTCTTGAGAGCATTCCAGCATACACAGGCTGAGTTCATGGGACAACCTTCTGCTACTGAATCCCCTTGAGGAGTGGTTTCTGCAGCTGTGCAGTGCTGATGTGGCTATAGCCAGCCCTGTCTCCTTCAGAGGCAGCTTTCCATGGCTGTATCATGAGCAATTTGAACAGGCCAGGCAGATGAAAGCAAATTACTTTGGCTGTTACTCATCAACATCAGCCCCAAGGGTGCTTTATTGACCTGGGTTCTCCTCCACAAAGGAGGAGCAGAATGGCATTACACTTGACCTCCAAGATACGGTTCAAATCATTGCTATGAGGCAAAATACCAGAAGCTTCAGGACTTATCACTGTAATGAAAGACCAAGATCAGCCTCCATCCACAGGCTATGATGGGGTCAGAATTGGTCCCTTAGATATGGAGGTCTGATCCATCCGAAAGAGGATCTGTTTTTTAAGGCCACCTTTGAGAAAAACACCTCTTTCCCCATGTCTGGAGAGACCTCTTCAATAACAACCTTGCTGAATGCTGCAGACCCATCCCAGCAGAGAAGTTTTACCTTTTTACTAACGTTTGCCTACAGCCGCAGAGCTCCGAACCCCAGCCAGCTCAGTAACAGTGGCTTGGCTCCTTAATCACACATAAACCATTTAAATGCACAACAAATAAATAGACGGGTTTTGTGTTCCTCCAGCAGGGCTTAGCACCTTTACAAAGGGATTTCTTTGATACTTAAGCGATAATAGATTGGCTTTCCTTTTGTTAGGACTTCGCTTACATCAACATATCTCTTCAAGCACTACACTTCCTTTTCTGAAAGGTTGGAATTCTTTCATGTTGAAAACGTTTTTACAGCCAAGTCCTCAGTTGTGCTGGCATTTCTCGTGTCTTGAACTCCAAACTGGCTAACCACAGTCTCAGAATTCCCAAAGGAAATAATGAAAATTCCTGAAATCCTTGGCAAGGAAACAGTTGAAAATTTTTAAATTGAGTTAATCATTTTAGAGAAAATGCTTGTAATAAAATAAATATGGGGAACTGGGGTAAGGAGGGGGGGGAAATATCTCCTTCAGAAATGAGTGTCAGAGGGGAAAAAGAGAAAGGGAGAAAAGCCTTCTCTGCTTCCTTAGAGGATTTTTTATTAGGGAGAGCTACAAACTCCTGCTGAAAGGAGGACTTTGTTGGGCCCCCTGGTGCTGTGGTGAAAGCAATGCTCTTGAGAGCCCACTTACTGCTTCAAGATCACCCTGGTCCTAAAGGTTTGGCATGAGTCACAGACTATCTTTGGTTGGAAGAGACGTTAAAGATCATCTAGTCCAACCTTTGACCCTGCAGTGCAAGTGCACCACTAAACTATGTCCCTAAGCACCAGGTCCACATGGTGTTTAAACATCTCCAGGGATGGTGACTCCACCACTGTCCTGGACAGACTGTTCCAGCATCTGATATCCCTTTCAGTAAAGAAGTATTTCCTAATATCCAGGTTAAACTTCCTCTGGTGCAGCTTGTAATATTTTCCTCTAGTCCTGTTGAATGATACCAGGTTCAGTCTAGAGAAAATAAGTCTTCAGGGACACCTTATAGTGGCCTTCTGGTACCTGAAGGGCTACAAGAAAGCTGGGAAGGAACTTTTTACAATGACTTGTAGTGATAGGATGAGAGGGAATGGGCTAAAATTTGAGGAGGGTAGGTTTAGATTGCGTATTGGGAAGAAGTCTTTATTTCTGGATACATCATTTGCTCCTTCCAAAGGACCAGCCACCCATCTGCTGGAAAATCTCCTCTGGCATCCAGATATTCCTGCTGTTGTGCCACATATTGCAGTTGTTCTCACAACATCTGTGGCTCGGAAAAATGTAACAGCTGGGTTCAGAGCAGCACAAAAAATGTCCACAACCTCTAAGGGGGTTGTTCTCTACTGCACACCTACCACCATCTTCCATTCACAGTGAGGTCTGGAAGATTGGCAAATTATAGCATAGTCATCTCCAAGGAGAAATGATACCCAAGGGACAGGCTACAGTCTCTTCCCAATGCCATCTCATCCTGCATGAAAGATCACAAAAGAGCATGCTATGGGAATACAATCCACACTGGTGAGATCCCAAACCGCAGCGCTGTGTCCAGCTCTGGAGTCACAAGAAAGATGTGAACCTGTTGGAGTGGGTCTTGAGGAGGCCACAAAAAGTACCCGAGGGCTGGAACTCCTCTGCTGTGAGGCCAGGCTGAGAGAGTTGGGGTTGTTCAGCCTGGAGAAGAGAAGGCTCAAGTGAGAACTTCTGGTGGCCTTTCAGAACTTAATGGGGCTGACAAGAGAGATCAAGACAGACTTTTTAGCAGGACAGCTGGTGATGAGTTTAAAGAGGTAGATTCAGACTAGAGAGAAGGAAGAAGAGGGTGGTGAGACACTGGCCCAGGGTGCCCAGAGAGGTGGTAGAGGCTCCATCCCTGGGAAGCATTCAAGATAGGGTTGGATGGGCTCTGAGAAACATGGTGTAGTTGAATATGCCCCTGTTCCCTGCAGGGAGGTTGGATTACATGACCTTTAAATGTCACTTCTGACCCAACCCATTCTGTGAGCCTATGACTGACAGCACTTGGTCAAACCGAAGGCTCTTCTGAACTGCAACTGTTCCCAAATGTGACCAGTACTAAATATTGTTCAGTCTGGAGAAGAGAAGGCTCTGAGGTGACCTCATTGTGGCCTTCCAGTATCTGAAAGGGGCCTACAAGAAGGCCAGCAAGGGACTTCTCAGGACATCAGGTAGTGATAGGACTAGGGGGAATGGAATGAAGCTGGAGGTGGGGAGATTCAGGCTGGACGTGAGGAGGAAGTTCTTCCCCATGAGAGTGGTGAAGCCCTGGAATGGGTTGTCCAGGGAGGTGGTTGAGGCCCCATCCCTGGAGGTATTTAAGAGCAGGCTGGATGAGGCTCTGGCCAGTCTGATCTAGTGTGGGGTGTCCCTGCCCATGGCAGGGGGTTGGAACTAGATGATCCTTGTGGTCCCTTCCAACCCTGACTGATTCTATATAGGAAAGGACTGCAAAAATTACACATGGAAATGGGGACAGAGCAACTGTTCTGGAATCCTGTTCTGCTTGGACCTCGACCCTTTCTTTAGAGAATAATCCTTGTTCTTTCCCCACTGAGGATGCAAAACATATTGGTATCAATTTTATTTCTTCTTTCCAGGCCATTATGAGCAACTGCCATCACAGAAGCCTCTGGGCATCCCGGATGGTGATAACTGCACCCAGCTGTCTTTTGCACAGGGCTCACTGCCCTAAGAAGCTGAAATGGTTTAGTGTGCTATTGCAGATGCCAGATGCCTACTTTACCCATTTGTTTGCTCTTCTTTGTAGGAGGAGAAAGCATTTCTTTAGGTGCCTGAGTTACATTCCTGCCAGCCCTTAGTACACCAGGCCAATACCTTAACTTCCTTCTATCCCCCATCATCAGAGAATAGGCCATTGAAAGAAATTAAATCTCTACTCTTTGGTTCAAAATAGGGATTTCTAGGGTTTGATGTCTCCAGAGCACAACAGATTCAAGGTATTTTTCATGGAGATCCTGCCCAGCACAAAAAGACCCTACAAAGATCAAATGCCTGCAAACAAAAAGGCACATGCCCCACATGGCAGCATGAAAGATGTTTTGCCTAGCAATATCAAGCTTGTGTTTCATAAGAATAAGAGATCAGAAGCAAGAAGGAGACACTAGAAATGAAGCCCCCCCCTCACTGGCCCATCTATTTCTTTCCTGTGCAAAGCAATGTATCTCCTACAAGGATCCTGAAAGCACATTCCCTAACTTTTAATTTGTCTTACTTCCTCTGGAGATACTGACTTCAAAAGCTGGGGGACCATGGTGACCCCAGGGCAGCAGGTCCAAACTGTGCAAGGCTGACACCTTGCTGTGGGGGCCCAACTCTTATCTGCAGAAAAACTTGGTTGTACTGAGATCTCTTCACATGGCTATGCCAGTTTGGTGCAAGCTTATCTGGGGACACTAAACTCAAACCATTGACTTCATTCTACAAAAGTGAGATTTCTGTTGGGGTTCCTGGCCCAGGTGCTGCAGCAGGTGAGCTTGCCTCCTCCTGTAAGCTCTGTCTTGCATCTGCCAGGAGTCACGGAGCTGGAAAGAGGCTGTTGCATTGCACTGATCATGGGATCTCAGAAATACTTATTGAGGAAAATGATTGAGCCTCAGAGAGGTCACCAATTACACACAGGAAAAAAGTAATGGCTGGAGAAAGAGTTTGTGTGTTTAAAAAAATAAATGACCCTTTTAAAATTATAAAATAAGAAAGAGATGAGAAAGAAATGGCTCTAAACCATGTGATGCTGGGGGGAGGAGGGGATGTGTGTCAGGAAAACAGAGCCAGTGGGGTAACAAATCAGATAAGATCATGATCAGAGAAAGCACTTGTAAAAGGAAATAGATATTGTTCTAAACCTCAATTAATTTAATCTAGTGCATCACTGAAAACAAATTCTGATCTCAGATAAAACAAAACTCTGCTAAAAAATAAAAAGAAATAAAAGTAACAACAAAGTTGCTGCAGTCATGATTTATGGTTCAAAGATATTTTATTTCCTCTTCATCAGAGGTCTTCGTTTTCCCTGGAGAGCATATGAATAATTAAAGGTGTTTTCCTATGATGTGTTTTCTGTTGCTCAGCATTGCCAACCCAAGGACTGATATGGGAACAATGGTGAGCTATTAGACTTGCTGGTTGCTTGTTGCCTTCTGTAAATAAACCACAAGCAGAAATAACTTCCCTGCAGTAACAGCAATCATACTGCTTTGTTTAAGGCAGGAATCTAAATAATGGCATATGAAGACTCATGTGGTTTGTAAACTTGTGTGGGTTGTGTTTGAGGAGCAAGCCATGAGGGCCAAGCTGTCAAAGCAGCTTTGACTTCTGAGGAAACACCTGCAAGCTTGTGGGGGCAGCTGGTCCCCTTCCACAAGAAAGGTCCAGCTGAGCTCCACAGGCAAATCTTAGACAAAGGCAATAAGGCAGAGCTCTCCTGCCCCCAAGAAAGGAGCATAACTCGTTGGTTATGCACAAGGCCAAGCCTGCTCAGAGATCTTGCAAGCTCAGCTTCCTCATCCATACCCCCTGGACACAAGGGCAAGCATAGGCTTTGCAAGCCATGCAGGCATCTTCTTTGAGCAGTGGAAAGGGAGGGAGCAAGCCTGAGAATAAGTCATCAGGTTTAGATGTGCATTTAAGACTGGAATTAACTGGTTTTCAGAGGTGCCAATCTCTCCCCTCTAGCTCTGAAGAAAGGACTATTACCTTAGACTTGATACCTGTCTTGTGACCTTTAGTGAAGGGAGATGAGCTGAGCCAAGGTCAGGGCATATCTGACAGAGCTGATAGAAGGAATAGTCAAGCCATGCTTAAGGTTTTGAGATCCCTTTAACATGCAGACTATGGAGTGGGGAGATACCTGCCCAAACAAACCCCACCCTGGAGATGCTTTGCACAGCCTGGGAAAGGGCAGCTGCTTACTAACATAGATTTTGTTTTGCTGGTATTTTGGGGGTTGTTTGGTGATTCTTTTGCTTGGTTTGGGGGATTTTTTGTGGTGTTTGTTTGTTTGCTTGCTTGCTTGCTTGCTTGTTTGTTTTGTTGTCTTTTTTTTGTTTGGGGTGGGGGGTTTGACATGTGAGGTCAGAAGAAACAAGAGAAATCTGCTGCAGTTTCAAGTCATAGAATCGCTTAAGTTGGCAAAGACCTTTAAGATCATTGAGTCCAATTGCAAATATCATCTCCTGCATAAAACAAGCTGCCCTTGTGAAGAGTTTGACTGTGGGAAGGAAGATGTCCTCTTTATCTGTGCATAGAGACAAACTGTGGTATACAAGGAGGCAAACTGGATCGCAGAGGCACACTGGCTGGTGTTGGATTATGGCAGAGACACTGTCAGGCTGACAGCACACACGGACTGCAGTAAGCAAATAGCAGAGATGATCCAGAAGCAGCATCCCCAGGGACCAAGGAAAGAAAGTGTCTTCATTGTCTCATTCCTAAGACGTGCTGGGCACCTCACAAAACATGTGGTCAACATCCCGGATGCAGCAAATCCCAAGAACTGGTGGGTCCAGCTGAGAAGCACGTGGACTGCTGCTGACAGGATGGGACAGCCGTTGCTGGTGGCCAGAGCAGGACAATGGTAGGACACTGAGCATCTCAGGAACTGCCAACCCGCAGGAGGAGGGTCTGCCTTTGGGTTATTGGTTTGCAGTGTGCCTGGTGTGAGAGGGTTTGGGCCCTGCTCCTGGAATGGAGTCCCCAAGGAATGACCACAATTGAAGAGAGAATAATGGAAGCTCTGGTCTTAATGCAAGTCACCCACTCTCCCACCAAGGCTCTGTTCCAGGGCCTCTTGTTTAACCCAAACTGACACCAACTTGGCAAAAGACCCCAGCTGCACATTCCTTCCATACAGTTTTACAAGCTGCAAATGCAAAACCACAAACCATACTGGGAAGAGAAAGGGGAAAAAAAAGTAAAAAGCAACCTGAAGCATTCAGAGTCCCACCATCTTCCCTCCTGCCTCAGTTTCTGATCATCATAGCCCTGATGTCTGCCCCCTTTCCCCCCTTTCAGTAGCTTCTTACCTTTCAAAACCCTCAGCCTCCCAGTAACATTGACTTAGCTCCCTGCTGAGGGCTAATACGCCCTGTTTCTGCACCAAGGGAAGTAATCAGCTCCCAGACTCCAGGTCATGCCTGGTCTGGTTAGACCATTTTCCTGGGGACAGGCTCAAGGTGAGAGCTGGGATACGTCTAGCCATTTTATGCAGTCACAACTGCATAAAAAAAATCCCAGAAACTATTAATAAAATCCCAGCAACAAAGGCAAAGATCTTCTTGGACAAGGAAAACACTTGTTTGTTGCTCAGGGCTGCTGATACTCAGCCTGTGGGACTACATGGTCATAAAACACCTCCTCACTGAAGGCTCTGTTCCTCAGGGAAAAGGCTCACCCAGCTTTGTGGGCAGAAGGAACAACAATGAACTGCTTTGCCTGGTCAATCCAACTGCCAAATTACCATCCAGATGTTGAGGAGATTGAGTCCCACCCTGGAGGTTCCTGAACTGCTGATAAGACTGCAAATGCCTGCTCCTCCACAGCCTATGGGTTGTGTACTAACATGTGCTAGAATCAACAGGATAGAGCTGGATCAGATTTCTGTGCTTTTTTGCCTCTCTTCATGCCCATTTCAACAGTGCTTGCTCACCCTCCAGTCTCACCAGGCTGGTGATGCCCAAACTAGCCCACAGTTCCTAATCCTCTTCCTCAAAGAGACATAAAGAGGGGCAGGTTTGCTCACAGAATCCCAGAACTGTGGAGGTTGGAAGGTACCCCTGGAGATAATTGAGTCCAACCCCACTGCTAGCACAAGTACGCCTAGATCAGGTTTTCCAAGTTCACGATGTCCAGGTGGGTTTCAAAGGTCTCCAGAGAGAGATGCTCCACAAGCTCTCTGGGCAGCCTGGTGCAGTGCTCTGTGACTCTCAAGGTGAGCTTTTTCTTTAGTTCAAGGGAAACCTCCTGTATTCTCTTTTGTACCTTTTGCCCCTTGTCCTATCACTGAGAAGAGCCCATCCCCATCCTCAGGACCTCCATACTTCAGATATTTATATACATTTATAAGATCCTCTCTCAGTCTGCTCTTTTCTAGGCTCAGGAAAATGGTGAACACCACATTATAATCAAGGTGATTATTGAAGACCACTTTCCAAGAGCAGTGTCATGAATGTACTTTGCTCCAAGAGGCAACTCTAATGTCACCTAGTTCAACCACTCATTGGAAATGGGATGTTGAATTTCACATGCTTCCCTCTGTACAGAGCTGACTGAATGACAAACTTGGTTAATACTCCTCTGTCCCACTTCAGTGCCCAGATTTGACCTCCATGGCAAGATCTCCAGGGCTGTTTCCAACAGCTACTCCTTGATCAACTGGGAGCTGGCTGGAGACCTGCCCTCGTTTGCTGGTATCACCCATTCACTGTGAGGTCTGTGTTATACAGCCAGGGCTGTCATAAAGTGAGACATACAGGCATGTGCATATCTGTGGCTCCTGGACTGATCTGAGTCACTCCATCATGTTCCCACTCCACATCTGCAGTCCTGCCTCTAAATTTAGCCCTAAGGATGAAAGTGATTCCTCTTCTCCCTTTTTAAGTGAATGTCACAAAAGCAGTCAAGAAATCACAGAGAAGAGGAAGTCAGGACTGGTATAAAGGGCTGAGAGCAGGTTGGTTTGGTTTTATTTCCCTTCTCATCCTACTTCCAAAGTGATTTGGGTTTTTTGGTGTCTTCTTCTGCTACCTTTATTTGTCTACTGCCCCATCATGCTCCAAAATCTGTAAACAGCTCAGGGTGCTCTGGTACATTCAGCAGAAGTTTAAAGAGGGAAGGAAGTTAACACTGCTAGCCCTTGCCCAGAGAAGTGGTCCAGTTTAATAACACCAGGAAACTCACAGTGGAAAGTGTAGTGCACCTACTAGATCTTCTCTCATGCTGCTTCAGGAAGGATTAAAGCTCACTAGGACAACAGCTGCTCTCTGAAGATGTGTTTGCATGCCAACAGTGCTAATACATAGAATAAACTGGATTTTTCCAATTGCTAATGGTTTTAATATTTTCCTTCTGTCTCCGAAGTCAAGAGGCCAACAGAAAGCAGAGTTGGCTCATGGTGTTTCCTTCCCCTTTTTCAGTGCATTTTATGCAATGTTCATCACACGCAAACCTGGAGATCAACTCCTGCCTGAAGATGGCCATGGGGCACTTTCATGGATGTTGATTCCCACAGGCTGTGACCCATTGGCACACTGAATGAAAGATCTTCTCAGCACCTTGCTTGACGGTTTTCCTGCAGGCATTACACTGCCTCTTGGAATTTCTTTCCATCATCAGCTTTTGCCTGGAATCTGTTCCCGGAATTTGTCAGCTGAACCATGGGACAAGCCTTGCTCTCCAAATCAGCTGTTTTGTAAAGGCTAATCCAAAGAGCTATCTACATACCTTTTGGCAGAGCCAACCTTGAAAGCCGTGGTGCAGCCCATGCACTGGACAGCCTTCCATAACAACCTGTATTTAGCAGCTGCAAAGGTCACTGGGAGATACTAGTAAATGTGGGTCTATCTCCAGCCATCTGCCATCCTTCACACCGTGGCAGTTACAGAGCAGAAGACATGAACCCAATACAGGATCTTTAAAGCATAAATGTCCCTAAACCAGACACTCAGGACACCAGCAACTGCAGCATGGTCAGATCTTCACAGAATCACAGAACATTGGGAGTTGGAAGGGACCTTGAAAGATCATCTAGTCCAGCCGCTGTGCCAGAGCAGGATCACCTAGAGCAGATCACACAGCAGAGTCCAAGTGGGTTTGGAATGTCTCCAGAAAACAAGACTCTACAACCTCTCTGGGCAGCCATTTCCAGTAACTTACAGTAACTTCCAGTATCTTTCTGAATTAAGAGCACCACTTTCCCTGTCTCAGCCTGTGCACAGGCAGGCAATGACAGAGCTTGGTGCAGGATGGATTCATAGGGCTAACAGGACAAAAGATGTGCAGGATCTTCCCTATGCCAACTTCATCCACTGCAGTAAGTAGCCCTTAATCTTCCTTCATATCTCAGAGACATCTGGGCCTGGATGTAGCCCCAGCAGCATATATACACTGTGTTCTCAGATGTGCACAACAGAAGTGACCCAAAGCTTGAGGCTACGGGTGGAGCTATAGATTGACCCACCCTTCTTTCTCCTCTTTGCTGCTCCCACCCTGGGCAGTATTCAGAGCACAAATCTTCCCTTTTATTTTTTCTTACAAAATGAAACATTATGTATCTTATTTATTTTGGAAACCATTTATAAGGGCAATAATAACATCCTTTGGCTTCTTGCCTCCATAGCCCCAGGCGTTATATATGCCTCATTATGGGAACAGATCCACATCCTGACAGGTACTACTTCTGTAGGCAGCACACTATAGGCTCATTAAAATTCTGTATGTACTGGCTGATATAAACAAAGCAAAAAGTGCAGAGTACTAGAAAATCTTTGTATTACTGCCCAGCACAGAAAATGACTGCGTAATAGGCCGTGTGGTTCAGCAACGCCGCTCGGTATCCTGGACATCTGAAAACCTTTCATGTGGTTCCGTCATCCCACGTAACTGCGTGCGGTTCCTGGACTCGGGAGGTGGCGATACGACCGAGTACACAAGGAGGCAGTCGTTGGACACAGATCCGTGCTAGAACTGAGGCGGGAGGTGGGGATGGAGGGGGCGGGGTGGTGAAGAAAAACACCAAAAAGCCCCTACCTTTTGTGGGAGGAGATAACATAAAAATCAAAGCAGCTGTGACAAAAATCTTGGGAGGAAAAAGCTGAGTCTTGGAAGCTTACTCTTCATGGAAGAGTAACGCGCCTCAAAACGGCCGAGAAGAAAAATGTGCAGAATGTCCTTGCATTGTGTAAAGAGTAATTGCATTGGAAAGGAGTTATAAAGTAAACAAACATGACTTCCAGTTTGATCCATATTAAGATTTATTGACCCTGAAAGTCAATATTCTCTGCATCGGGGCCAAGGTTAACATTGACTGGGGCCAATGGGAAAGTTGTAATGAAGTGCTGGTTAAGGGGCCCTTACGAAAATGGTTTAACAGGAGGGGCTGGAAGTCTCTACACACAATTGGCTCCATCTTCCTCTCCAAGGCGTCCAAATCAGCTAGGCATTCTGCAAACCTCATATTTACACTGTGCCAAACTGATAAACCCTTTGGATAACTTTTCCACCACAAGTATGCACCGTCTCTGCACTACAAGCACCCAGATTCTGGTGGTGGTCAGGACCTGCTCGTCTCCATCCAGGTTAAACACAGCTAGAAAGAAAACTTGACTGCAACTGATCACAAGCTAAGAACACGTGTCACAATGCTGTAGAAAAAGGTAACAATGAACTTCTGGCCTCTGACAACTCTTACATTAGGGAAGAGCAAGCACACACCCTCAAACCAGAGATCTGCAGGGTTGTTTAAGTAAAAAGTACTTCTTTGGAGTCAATAAAGATGTGACAGCTCAGTTAGCATCCTGTACTGTCACACTGTGGTCTTGTCAATTGAAGCTTACAATTTCCTTTGAAATTCATTGTCAGATGTTAGATGGGCAGAAAATGGAGAGTCCCTGTGGATTAAAAGTGAAGAGATGTTGCACAAAGTCTGCTCTGAGGCATTCAGAGTATTTGTGCCTGGAAAACAAACAAACAAACAAACAAAAAAGAAAAAATACCCCACCCCAGATCTCCAGGATTGGTTTGGAAACTTGCTTAAAATCTTTCTGCACCTGCAGTAGGGCTTGTGACCCGGCTTTCCCCAGTTTTACCAATCAGGGCAGTAAATGATACCACCTCTTCTAGAGAATCTTGACTTCCTTAATACTGATCTTCCAAACCTTCATTAGCAAGAGGTGGGGAGCAGAGCTGGAGAGAAGACTACAGTTGTAATGTTTCTGGTGACAATCCAGAACAGCAAACCATTAATTGTATGAATGTTTTTGGAGACTATATGAGACCACAGCACTGACAGGGAACAGGCATTGCTTCGGAGCACAGAGGGGAAGCAGCACAACACTTATTTCAGCCCAATTCCAGAGGCACAATTTACTTTTGAAACTACTTTTAATAAAGTTGCAATGATTTCCCTGGGACTTTGTTGGTTTTGTGCACTTTTATGCCTTTCTCCAGCTGCTTGCTTTCTCCTTATGTTCATTAAGACATTTGGTTTTGTTACAAGGTCTGGGCAAAAGAAAAATAGATGTATGTATATATAAACAGGCTATTAAAATAAAGAGCACCATGTACTGGCACAGAGGACTTCGTAGTGTTTTTCATGTGTTTCTAGGCTCAGTGAGGCTGTTGTGATGCACAGCAAACATCTCAAGCCCAGCCCTTACTAGGGTTCTCATCACAGCTTTGGTCATTTGTGCTTCATTTTCCCTTTGCCAAGAAGAACTCACTTTGGGTCAGAACCTGCAGAACACCATTGTATTTCATAGGTGGGAGGTTCACTTGGCTCTCGTTGATCTTAAGAAAATTGGACCCTGATGACCTTTTTTGGCTCTCTATTGTGGGCTGACTATTGAACACCTCCCTCTGACCCTCTCAAGTTGGGCTTTGCTCTGTGGCAACATCTCCTCATGTGGCAATATGAGGAAGCACCTCAGCAAGCTCTAAGGTTTCTACCCAGGCTGCTTCATTATGTCAGAGATTTTGGCATAAAACTGAAGAGAAAGACAGAGAGATGAGCACTACACCATCAGATGGGAGCCTCACTCCTTTCAAGTAACACAAGAGTTTAAGCCACACTCCCAGACCACCTGGCAAGCAAGATCTCAGGGAAAGAAGAAAACTTACCACCAACAATTCAACAACAGCTAGAAATATGTTCCAAGATCCATGTTGTAGTCCTTCTTCAAAACACAATCGGTAAAAAGCCAGCTCTCAACCTAAACCTTTATTTAGCTGCGTTTTACAATTACTGCATAACTTGGCATCATGGGCATGGCCCTACATGGACTAGTAAAGGGCCCAGCCAGCAGGAAGAGAGCTGGCAATAAGATTTTCCCACACTTTCTCACAGAATTGATTTTATTCTCCCAAATGACAGAAAATAAAAGAAGAAAACAAAGAAGGCGGTTTGCCGTTCACCAGCTTCAGGAGGGTATGAAAGGCAGCATGGCTTCAGCAGCTTTGATCTGGCAAAGTAAGATTCAGCCTTTTGCATTTCTACACAAAACAGTATTTTCACAGAATCCCAGAATGGTGGGGGTTGGAAGGGAACTCTGAAGATCAACTAGTCCAACCCCACAGCTCACAGCTAAAGCAGGGGCACCCGTAACAGGTTGACCAGGATCACAATGTCCAGGTGGCTTTGGAATCTCTCCAGAGAAAGGGACTCCACGACCTCTCTGGGCAGCCTGCTCCAGGACTACAGAACTCTCATGGCAATGAAGTTTTACCTCATGTTCAGATGGAACCTCCTGGGTTCCAGTTTGTGCACGATGCCCCTTGTCCTGTCTCAGGGCACTACTGTAAACAGTCTGGCCCCACCCTCTTGCCCCACATCGTTTAGGTATTGAGAAGATTACCTTTCAGTTTTCTCTTCTTGAGGCAAAACAGAGACAGCTTTCTGTTCCTAAAAGATGTCACTATTCATTTTGTGCAAAATACTTCCACACTCCCACCCAAGCCTTTCATTAGTGCTCGGATATTTGAGCCATTTAAACAGTGCAAAGAAAAAAACTGTGCAACCAGAAAAGATTTTTGGGGTCCATCACCACCATCGCAGCAGGGGAGCGGTACAAGCAGCTGAAATGGGATTCAAAGTGAGGCTCCAGCTTTATGCACAGAGAGTTTATACCTTTAAGAGGCACCGAACTAAAAAAGAAAACAAATCCTTGAGATGAGTCACTCTAAAACGTGCCCGTTTGTCTGGTAGGCCTGAGCAGCCTCACACAATGCCCCCAGGGGCACAGGCTCCTCATTTGGCAGGGCTGAGCACAGAAGCTGTGCTGGGGAATACCTTTACGCTGGAGAATTTGGCTTGTAACAAGGCTTTTGAGGAACATCGCAATTGCCCACGTGAAACGCATGGCTTCCTGCATTAATATGCTAAAGAGACAAGACAAGCATCTTTAGCTACAGCTGAGGACTAATTAAGACTGCTCTTTTACAAATATTGCATGGTTCATTCCATTCTTCCCCCGATTAAGAACAAAAGAAGAAAGAAGTCATTTATTGTCATGAGTCACTTCAGCTACAATGGAAGGAATTCCAACAGATGACTGAGACAAAACAAAAGCTGACATTATGAAAGCCATGTCTAAACACTAATTTAAACTGTCAACTTGCTAGTGAGGAAGGTTCATGACAGAGGGAGAATTAAAACTTAAAAGGGCACATAAATCATTGAAGAGATTAGCAGCGTGTGATGGGGCCAAAGCATGCCGTGCTGGAAGGCCGCTGAATGGTAGCAAGGTCCCTTGCAATTTTGGGGGTGAATGTGGTGTTTTGCCAACAGTTGCACACTAAAAATGAGTAATTTGGGATGCGTTCCCAGAAATGGGAGCTGTGTGAGTCACTGGTGTTAGTCCCATTTGGAGCAGGTGAAGATCAGATCCATCGTGTCCTGCCTGCACAGCATCTGAGTGCTAGATAAAATCTGGCCCCAGCTTTCCTCCAACTCATTGGAAGTGCTTGATTTCAGACAGGAGCCAAAATGGCTTTGGGTCACAGCCGGAGCTGCTATAAGTGGTGATGACTGACTCCCACAATCTGGGTAAACCACTCAGGGAACTGATCCTTCCCTTTCAATAGCACCACAGTATCTCCCTCTCTTCTGATTTACAGGAGACATATTGCAAAATCGCAGAAAAACCTAGTTAGGAAAAAAACCTTTAAGATCATCAAGTCATCAGAATCACCAAGGTTATTAGCCTTACAGTGACAAGTCATTGATAAACCATATCCCCCGGCACCACAACTGTACAACTCTTGAATTACTCCACGGATGGGGACTCCACCACCTACCTGGGCAAGCTGCTCCAATGCCTGATAACCCTTTCAGTAAAGAAATTCTGCCTAATATCAAACCTAAATATTCTTGGTCAACTTGAGGCCATTTCCTCTTGATCTATCGCTTGTATTTTGCTTGAATAGACTGACCTCCTTTTGAGTAGTTGTGGAGAACAAGAGGATCTCCCCTCAGCCTCCTTTTCTCCAGGCTTTTCGGACTGGTACACAGGCTCCAGCTGTCACACATCAGCTCTACGGCCCATGTTATTTTGTGTAAGTCTGCCAGGCGCCAGGGGCCAAAGTGAATACATCAGACAATCACAGCATAGTGAGGGTTTGGAGGGACCTCTGGAGATCATCTAGTCCAACACCTCTGCTAAAGCAGGGTCACCCACAGCAGGTTGTCCTGGACCACAAAATCCAAGCAACTTTTGACAGTTTCCAGAGAAGAAGATTCCACGGTTTCTCTGGGCAGCCTTTTCCAGTGCTCTGCCACCCTCAAGGTGAAGAACTTTTTTTCTCCTGTTCAGATGGAAACTTACAGGTTCCAACTGGTGCCTGTTGCTGGGCAGAAGTGAAAATAATCTGGCCCTATCATCTTGCCTTTTAGCTATTGATCAGCATTAATCAGATCCCCTCTGAGGCTGCTCTGCTCCAGGCTAAACAGCCCCAGGTCCCTCAACCTTTTCTCCTCACAGAGGTGCTCCAGTCCCCTCAGCATCTTCATAGCCCTCATGTAGAGATGAAGGACTCTATATCTTCTAATATCTGTGCCTTATCCATTTAGTCGCATTTTTGTTAAAATTGCAATTGTAGAGTTACAGAATCATTCATATTGATGGATTTATGAAGATTTTGCACCTCTCTTTATTCTAAAATCCAAGTAACCCTGGAATCCATGCCAGAGAGAGCTCCATCTTTTCTTCAACTCAACATGCAGACAGCTCCCCTGGGCTTCCTTTCCAGACCAGAAAGCCAGCAGCGAAATATTCAGCCACAATTTCGTGCCCTGAGATTTTACCTTAGTCAAAAGGAAAAGGCCAAGAAAGTGTTTGACTTATTGCTGAATAAGAAGTATTTCAAAAATTAATTTTTTTACCCATCTTAGGGCAAATATTTTTCTCATTATTGTGGGAACAGGTAAACAATGCTACTTCTCTTGGACACCAGCAATTAAGATGTCCTCCACCCCGCTGTACCACTCTTCTAAGGACAGGTATATTAGTTTGGGTAGATCACAAACTCCCTTTATTGGAACATCATGTCCAAGTTAACAGAGACACTGTGCACAGGGAAGGCCCAGGCCTGCATATGCTAACATTGCTGCTGGAATTAGGTCATTCTCAGCTTTGGCTCCAGTTCAGCCAGAAGTTCAAAAAGTCAATTATAAAATAAATAAAAAGAGGGAAAGTAAATGAGATGCAGAGCCCTCCAGCTTAGAGGGATGAAATCACTACGAACGTAGGGTAGAGATTTGCTATGATATGAGAAGCAATCAGGATCCTTTCCAGCATCCTCACATTTGGCTGAGCTTGTTGCAGATTGAGATAGTTTTTATTCCCATCCTTTTCATGGAAATCAATACAGCTTTTACTTTACCACCCTTGCCTGCTTGTGTTATGACAGCACTTGGGAAGTGCAATCGTTGAGCCTCTTGTGTTAGACGCTAAGAGGACTGACCTTGTTCAGTATAAAGGCAACAGAGAAAATAAATGTTAGGACAATACTGGCCACAAGCATAAAAGGAGAAATTTAGAGAAAATCAGAAATTAACTTTTTCAAGCTACAGAGAGCTCTTTACAAGTGTGAGAAAGAAGAGCAATTGGCCTACACCATGAAGTTCAGTATCTTCCTATCTGATACCCAGTACTGGAAAATGGTTAAACTGAAAGGGGTTGTGTCAGCTCCTGGTCTTTCCTGGGGTGAGGAAAGAGGAGCTAACTGAGGACTGCTAAGAGAGGGATCATCATCAAGACAGGGTCAAGCAAAGGGTTTGGAAGAATTACTTTTGCAGCAGTGTACCGGATGATTTCATTCATCCGGTACATCATCATGCAAAGACCAGAGGAATGGCTAGTAAACAACAAAAACCAACACAGGAAATGGGGGCCTGGATGGGAGATTTGTCTGCATGAATGGGGGAATCCTACTGTGGCTATTAGAGATGTTCAGCAGAAAGTCTACAAGAATTGACCAATGTCCTGGGTGGGAGGGCACAAAGATGGCCAAGATAGAGACAATATACATTATGGACAAGAGTGGATGCAGTATTGGCTATGCTAACCTTGGCATTGAACAACAACAACAAAAAGCTGAGAAACATGAAAAGAAAGCTGCAGACACATTGCTTTAGCCATGCTGGTCAGCTGAGGAGGCAGATTTCTGACAGATTTCTTGGAGTACAGAAATAAGGCTGGAAAGTTAGAAGCAGAGAGATACTAGTTGAATGTTATGGAGTGGTAAAAGTAAGAGGAAAAGGAGGGCCCATGTGAAATTTTGAGCGGCACAAACAGAGGCTAAGCTTGCAGGATTAAGAGATAAAGTGGGAGCAGAGAAAAACACAAAATCTCAGGGAAAACAAGATTTCATGATGAAAAACATCACTTTCTCTGAAGAAGGTGCCAATCTGCTCAAAGTAGAGGAGAGTGTGGGCACTAGGCTTGCACTGGAAATGCACACACACACACGGCCCTGCATCTAGATATGAGGATCCCATTCAGGTCCACTGAGCACTTCATGTGTCTAGTGTTTCCAAAGCAGTGGGCTGCTCTGACTGTCCAGACACAAGCTGGGCAAAGGTAGACCACTCAACACGGGTCATGCTCCATGCATTTTGGTTACCATTCTTTAGAGCATCCTGTGGGAAAGATGAATCCTGATGCAAGTCCACTGACATCAGTGGAGTCATGCACCAGGCTGACATCTCACACTGAACCAAGCTTTAATGTCATTGCAACTTTTGAGAAGCCCCAGCTTCAGTGAAGGGGTGAATCAGGCCTTCTCACCAGCATAAAATTAGTCTCAGGACAATTCTTCTGACGCTTTCACAATAGCACTTTTGGGGTGTTTGGCTTTGTTTTGTTTTCTTGGGTGTTGTTTTTTTTACCTCTGTTTTTTCAGCAATTCCCCACTAAACCCAGTTCTACAGCACAGAGAGGGAGGGAGACGTCCCTGGCCACTTTGTATGAAAGGATCACAAAGCAAGAATCAGTGTAACCATGCTGACGAGCAGATCACACTTTGGAGATGCAAGCCTGAGCATTACTTTATGTTTCAGCAGCTTGATTGGCTCCCATACCTGGGACTGCTTGAATTTCCCACCAGCTCAGAGCAGCACTTTCCCACATATTTTAGGTGTTAAATTAATTGTGAGCTCAAAGGAACAATATTTCCAAGCTCTTGGTGAGGAGCATGTCTATCGATCGAAGGCAGGAACAGCTGCCAAGCTTCTTGAAGGTGTTCACCTGCGCCTGAAATGTGGGTGAGCATTTCAGCCCCATGGGGTTATTTAAGGACTTGCCAGTGTGTGCTGTGATATGAAGTCAAAGTAAGTGTGTGTTGATCAGAGAGAAGTCCATAAATACAAGTGCAGTTGGCTGCATTTTTCGCTCAGCTCCCATCCATGTTTGTAAACACTGGAGAAAGAGACCCAAATCTGGGTCCAACCCGAGCAGCAAGAGAACATACTGTAATTCTGTAATGCGAAACAGAGCAGCTCGCTAACCATGCAGATCTGGAGAGAATTCCTGACATGATCCTTTTACGTATTTTATGTTAATCACTTCCATCTCAGGAACACACGCAAACAATACACTATTAGACGTTCCCTTTGGCACTCGGACAGCAGCTCAAGCTGCTGCATCCACCAGAGCGGTGACCGGAGCAGCTGCAGTGGGGATGGGGACCCCATCGGTGGATGCTGTAAATGGTTTGCCTGTGGGCTTTTCAAACACAGAATCACAGAATCATAGAATGGTAGGGGTTGGAAGGGACCTCCAGAGATCATTGAGTCCAGCCACCTTAAAGCTCTTCTACACAGGGATGGGAAGGAAATCTCCTCAGTACAGAGGTCTACATCAGCAGGTCTCCCATGCTGGGGATAAATTGATACCGGCCTGGTTGGATTTCCTTGTCCCTTATCCTTGCCTGCTTGCAGAGGGATACTAGGGGCATGTAAAGATTTACCTCTTTAAATAAGACTTCAGATTGCCTGGAAAATAGTTTCCCACCGGAAAGAAAGCGGATGGATTGCCCAAGAGCAGAGATGTGAACAGATGCTGTTTTGTTGCAGCCTGTGACACAAATGTCACTTAAAGATGAGAGGTGGGACAACTCTGAGCATCAGGGATACAAATCCTGCTGTTGTGGGAACCAGACAGGAGCCCGTGAAGACCTCAGCACTGGTCTGGAAAGAGCCTGGGGAGCAGATGGAAGGAAAGAGAGAAGAGGAGGCACCCACCATGCTTGCAGAAGCAACTGCTGCAAGAGGACACTTAAAACAAGCCTGGAGCCATGACAAGGGTAATTCCTCATCATTAATAAAATACCCACCCCCTGTGGTGAAGGCAGATGGCTTTCTGCATTGGCAGAAGGGAGCTTACCACGGGACAATTACAGCAGGCACAGTGCCTTATTGCCAGTGGGATGGGATCCATAGGGAGGCCTCCATCCCCAGGGGTACCCAACACACTCTGACAAGTGGGCATCAGCCAGCATCGCCCCACACCAGGTCAGTGGGCAGTCCCAGGAAAAGCAGGAAGGAGCTCTCTTCAAATACAAAGCAGTTACACAAGATTTTAAAGTATCTAAGCCCTCAGATACTATCTTTTCCTTCTACAACACTTTTTTTGCTACTAAAATGAAAATTCCAAGGGCCTACATCATGTAGCCCTTTGCAATCAAGCAAGATGTATTCGTATTGGTGTCACCGAGAAGCAGCACTGGGGTTGGGACATTTCTGCTCAGGATGTACTTTTAAAGCAATTAAAGAGCAGCCCTGATTTTGAATAGTAACACTGAAATGGAATTCACTCCAACATTCACTAGCCCAAATGTCTTCACTGAAATCATGCTGTTCCCCTATTGTTACTTAACAATAAATCCTGCCCCCAGGGAAATGCATATAAATATGAATTTAAGAGTTCCCAGATACAAAGAATCTCCCCTTTTTTAACCCTCCTTGGAGATAACTTAGAAATCTTCCTACAGATATGAGCTTTTCTTGATGCTTTCCCACTTAGTGTTGTAAAATGCTTCTGTATGAGACAGAGAACATCTGGACACTGCAAGAACACAGAACGATGGAGAAAAGCATCTTAAATGAAGATAATTCCTTTATTCCAGTGCTGAGGGGTTAAACACCTCCATGTGCACTAGCATGTGCTTCTCTGGAGCCCAGCTGAGCTCTTTTGTGCTAGAGGTGACTGGGGAGGGCAGAGTGGATTGTTGTAATTATTGCACTAACTGCTTTTGTGTTTGGTTCTGGGTTTTTGGGCACCCCAAGAAGGACATTAAGGTGCTGGTGCAGGTCCAAAAAGTGCAACCAAGCTACTGAAGGGTCTAGAGCACAAGCCTTGTGAGGAGCAGCTGAAGGAAGTGGGGCTGTTCAGCCTGGAGATAAGAAGGCTCAAGGGAGACCTTCTTGCTCTCTACAACTCCTTGAAAGGAGGTTGTAGAGAAGTGGGAGGCAGTCTGTTCAACCAAGGAACAAGCGATAGGACATGAGGAACTGGAGGAGAGGGAGAGGAGAAGGAGAGGAGAGGGAGAGGAAAGGCAGAGGAGAGAGAGAGGAGAGGGAGAGGAGAGGGAGAGGAGAGGCCATGTATGGAGAATAATGCTGTGAACAAATCAAGCAAGCTCACCAGGTGCAGCAGAGTACAAAATTTATGTCCTTGTAAAAAAAATTATGAAGTTTTTTTATACTTCATTCCTAACAAAAATATCTTCCAAAACAAACCCTAAAGGGGATTTATCCAAAGTGGAGTGGGGAGCCAGTCTTGGCAGGTCAGCAAAGAGAAAGGCACGTGTGCACCTCGAAAAGGCTTGAGATGTGTGGTATGATGGGTGCTGAGCACAGTTAGAGCATTTGACCTCCCCGACTGCTGGTGGAAAGACTCCGTGCACTTTCCAATGCCCCAGGCACTCAGAGAAATGTTGAAAGTAACCCAGCTAAAACTCCACCTGGGAAGTGGTGGGTGGGAAATTTAATAGCTCAGTGATTGGCATGCCAAAAAAGCAGAGGTGAGACAGCTGTAAGGAAGGATCCCATAAAATCCGGTGCTGTGCTCTGCTGCTGCAGATGAAAAGACACTTCTTTTCACCACCTCATTTCTACATGGCTGTCCACCCTGAGTTGTAAGCAGACCTCTGCTATGATTACCTAACAATGAACTTCCACCCTGCACAATACCCACAGTTACCCATGTCTCCTGACTCACTCTTCCCCTATCAACATTTCTTTAACTCTGATTTTGCCCTGATTTTTTTCATTGATGCATTGAGCTTTTGAGGGAGAACACCTCAGCTTCTGCAATTCTTTTTCAAGGCACTGTTGGTACCAAGGGAGATCACAACATCCTGAAAGCTGGAAAAGAGCTCTAAGATCATAAAGTCCAACTACCAAGTCAACAGCACCATGCCCACTGAACCATGTCCTGAAGTGCCACGTCTACACGTGTTTCCAAACACCTACAGGGATGGTGACTCCACCACTCTAGCCATCTTTTGAGTTGTGCTATGAAGCACTCAGTCTGCTCCCCTCCCTTATCCATACCAATTAAACCACTATTATTCCCTCTGATTTAATTTCATACCATTGCTCAACAGCTACAGATATTTACAACAATGCCCCATGAGGCACTTATGACCTACCCTGCATAGTGATGAATTCTTCATGGGGTGAGCCCATCCCCAAACCCAGCATCTCTCCTTGCAGCTGGAGTGTAGATAGGACATGCTTTACTTAATGTGCTGGAAGCTCCAATATTTAGTTTGTGGGTTTGGTGACTGAACAATCTGTACTGTCCTTGAGGGCTATGCTTCCTTCTCAGGGACTGCAGAAGGAGAGCAGGTCGGTGACAAAAGGTGCAAACACGTTTGTCAATATCAGGGAGCCCCCTGTCACCACATCTCACCTCCCATAACACAATGTTTAAGAGAGCACGAATTGATATAAACAGGCTGCTGATGTCTGTTTGACAGAATATGTGGGAAATTGAGTTCGCCTTGGATTTATGAACTGGGAAGGCTACTCCTCACCCTGATTGATGGTGAGTCATGGAGCAACGCCGAGGCCATTGGCAAACCCGTGCCGCTATACATCAGGTGTCACGGGAGTGAGAACAGTGGGAGACCAAAGAGAGATCTCCTGACTCTCTGTTAACTAATTTTCATGTGCCAAGTGAAGACGTGTCCTGGAATTTTGCAAACATATACTTAGTAGTGCTGAGCGTCTCCAAAGAGAGATTTGCAAGATGCTGGAAGGGGAAGAAAAATACACACAGGTATAAAATCCCTCTAAGAAAGCAATAACTTACACAACCTTAGATGGATATCCAACAATACATTTACTGCCAGCTGGGGACTGAGATGAGTATCCAGAAGGCTGATGAACAGCAGGCTGCCCAGCCCCATGCTTCTACTTGAATGCAAGTGCAGTAACAATTCTTGCATAGCCTTTTTCTTCATGCATTTCCAGTGGTTTTACTCTGGAGAGCTGGTGTTTCTTAGGCCATTCCCACATGGCAGATCACCTTCCAGCACAGCCTTATCCTCATGTGGAGAAACCTCAGCAGAATCCCCAAGATACGAGCTTTTCAAGTTGATCTACATGGGTTTTGGCATCCTGATTTGTGGCAATTATAGAATTGTAGAATGAATTGTGCAGGGAAGGACCTTTAAAAATCATCTGCCAGAATACCCCTGCAGTGAGCAGGAACGTCTGTAACTAGAGCAGGTTGCTCAGAGCCCCACCTGGAATGTCATCTACCACCTTTCTGGGCAACCGGGGTCACTGTCTCATGACTCTCAGCATCAAAAATGTCTTTTTCTGTCTAGTCTAATTCTCCCCTCTTCTATATTAAAACCACCACACCTTGTCCCGCCACAACAGGCAGGCCCTGTTAAAAAGTCTGACCCCAGCTTTATTATTGGGCCCTTTGAGTACTGAAATTCCACCAGAAATTGTCCCCAGGGTCTTCTCCAGGCTGAACAATCCCAACTCTCTCAGCACAGCCTCACAGCAGAGGGCTTCCAGCCCTCCCATCATTGTCATTGCCTCCTCTGTCCCCACTTCAACAGGTCCATGTCTCTCCTGTGCTGAAGATTCCAGAGCTGGACCCAGAACAGCAGCTGGGGTGCAGTGGTACAGAATTCCCTTCCTCCACCTAACACCCAAGCTGCTGGGGATCAGCCCTGGACATGGCGGGGTCTGGGCTGTGAGTGCACAGTTCTGGCTCATGTACAGTTTGTCACCCACCAGCACCCCCAACTTCTTGATAGGGCTGCTCTCAAGTCCTTCATTCTTCAGTCTGTGAAGGTAACACCGATGTCAGAGGAAAAAGTCAAATCCTCAAATCCTCAGTCCTCTTCACAGGAGGAGAGGGAAAGACAACAGTGTGCTTCATGACAGGGCAGAGAGCTGACCCAAGACACGATGGAGCTTGGAATGAGTCTTGACTGGCTGCCAAAACCAGCTCTTTACATGCAACTGTTCATAACTTAAGGACCAGGTAGGGTAGCCCACAGGTATGTTAAATAGGTCATGACCACAGAAGAAGAAGCTTATGTGGCAGAAAGCACCAATAAGGGATTTGCACACAAAGGAATATGGTATTTCATTTAAAGGGACTTACTTCCCCTCTCAGCATAAGTTTTTTAGGAGAGGACCTACCTGTGCTTTTATGTGTATGAACAGTCTCCAATGCCTTAGGGCTCCTGCCTTTCAGGAGATAAACACAGGCTTCAAATTCAATATTCAAGAGTATGACAATGTGAGATCTAAGTTATTTTATCTCATGGTTATCCATGACTTGTTGTGGATAAAACTGTGGATGCCTGATCCCTGGAATTGCTTGACGATTTTGAGGATTTGAGCAGCCTGGTCTAGAGAGAGGTGTCCCTGCCAATGGCAGCGGGGTTGGAACTAGATGATCTTCCAACTGCAGCCATTCTATGATTCTACAATTCTATGACTTGGTCCTACAGCTGAGTGGTGTGAGGAAGATCTGCTGCATCTTCAAGGTGCATTTCATCACTCCATGGCTGCTCTTTGGGACATCACACAAATGGAAGGGGAATTTCACCTCAAATGACCCTTCAACATTCTCTCTGGTTGAACAATGGTACAATAAAACCCAACATTGCCAGGCGGCATTATTATAAAATATCTGCAGGGAAAACATTCAGGAATTAACCTGCTGTAACACACACAAGTTTCTTTCATGAAGGAGAGAGAAAAAAAAAAAAAGGAGAAAGAGAAATAAAGAAAAAATAAGGAATAATGCTACAGAATTTCCTCAGTAGCACATGGAGCACAATCTAGTACTGTCCACACAACCCTGAGGACACGCTGTCCCAGTGTCAGGGTTACCAGCATCCTGACAGAACTAGGAAGTTCTCTCTTGCAGTTGCCCTGTAGACATGAAATTACACAAAGAAAGACTTCATTAGGATCCTGAACTAAAAATAGTCAAAGAGGGGAAAGAGTGGAACATTCAACTTTCACTCTTGGCAAGCAGCACAGCTTTGCAACCTTTAGGATATTGTTTTAACTAAGCTGGAATTCTGCACGGCTGCAATTCTGACAGCTCAGCATCTACCAAGGGGAAAGAATTACCAAAATAAAACCTTTACCTGAGAAAACCCTGAAAAACTTATGTGCCCTTGTGGCAAAGTTCCTCCCCAGACAAAACTGCTGCTGTCACTGGAAATGAAAGCCTGGAGAACTATTGGCATCAATGAAAGTTTTGTATGAGCAAAGATCGTGAGGTCAAAATCAAAGAGATTGTTTGCAGCAGCTCCAAAAGTGTTAGAAGGTTCTGGATAAGATAGAAAAAAGAGCACTAGGCCTGTAACAAGTCTTTCTGAGCAGTCAAGGGTCTACCAGCATCTTCACTGGGGGATCATCTCTGGTGCAAGAGCCCTGTTGTGCCTAGCATATGGCTCTCAGCATCACTGGTCCCTCAGCACAGGGGTGGGAATTATCTCCTTGCTGAGGCCTTTCAATGCAATCCCAGCAGCTTCAGGAGACCTGCCAAACCTGCCAAAAGACAGATACATCGGTACCTGGATCTGTTCTGCAAAACAGTATGACCACTTAAACGCTCCTGAGAGAGATAAGACTGTCATTGTCTGAACTGGCATCACTTGAGGCCCTGGGTCTTGTTTGTCTTCATGGGAGAGAGCCCTAACATCCAATAAGACACAGTCTGATGAGAGGACAGTGACCTATGTCAGGCAATCCCCAGGCAGGAATTGGAGCCCCAAGCACCCAGTTCTGCACTCAAGCCTTGATCATATTTTTGGGTGCCAGAAACAGGAGCCACAGTCTGATCCCGGCTTTCAGCACTGTTCAGGAGTTTTCTTCAAAGCTCTAGTGGTGTCAGATGTTGACCAGCTCCTGGAGCAGAGGCAGGCATGGGTCCATCCAGTTCATCTACTGGTCAAGGTCAGCTTCAAGCTTGGTATTCCTATCACCAGGAAAAAAAAAAAAAAAGCTGTTTCCTGGGTCAGGGGAAAGGGAAAGGGAGAGGGGAGAGGGGAGGGGGAAGAGAGGAGAGGGGAGGGGGAAGAGGGGAGAGGGGAGAGGAGAGAGGGGAGAGAGAATCTGAAGTCAAAGTTCAGGGGGGATGAATAACCACAGGCTTTATATCAGCAGTACCAAAAGTTAATTTGGAGGCCTTTGCCTTGGTCCTGCACAAATCCAGAGCTCACCCTACCAGTGGCCAATCCTGTAACTGGGACATCTTTCTAGGACTGTCACACTCTATCTCTGCCTGCTCTGCACAGGAGAATAGCACAAACACCCGTGAGGCAGCAGAGGATAAGCCTTCCTTGCAAGAAAGCCAAAGGCACGAGGGTGTTGGACTTGATGATCTTAAAGGTCTCTTCCAACCAGAATCATTCTGTGATTCTGTGTTCATTTCAAGCACATAAAGCCCCACAAGTCACATGGTGTTAGGAGTCAGAAACACAGAGGCTTTTATGAATCTAGCCTTTGGACTAGTCCTTCTGTTTATCCTGGATCCCTAATAATATCAACAGTTCCTAATAAAGGGTCAGAAATCCCACACTCATCTGTCATCCTAACAGCATCCGTTAAAACAAATAAAACATTCCTGAACCCAACTCATGGTGCTATAAGAGGGAGCAGGAAACCCCATGGACAAAAAGGACACATTAAGAAACAAAGCAGGACACAGAAGGAAAAACAGCCAACCTGAAAATGATCTCTCCTGTTTCCCCACAACTACATCAGTAAGGGTGAGGTCTTCGATGGAAATAACTCCTCTGTGGGAACACTGCGTGATGCAAAACCTTCACAGGGACGTCCCACCTCACACACTCTACATCTTGCCTGTCATGGAAAACCTGAAATAGCTTTTTGAAGACATCTCTCATTAAGTGCTCTGCCTCCAACAGATGGCTGGGGGATGGGAAGAGTAACCAAGCACAGCTGAACTGGGGGAGTTTCCAAACCAATGGGAATATCCACAGATAGGAGAGGAAAAGGTGTGTGACCCTGGGAGAGTGTTTGTGGAGGGTCAGTTGAACAAGGCAGGTGGGATATAGGCAGGTCAGTTTCTTCTGATTAACTTACAGCCTCAGGCAGGTCACTGCACTATCCCAAATTTACATACCTCCCTGCTAACCCCCCCAGCATGAGCATGGCATGGAGCAGCCTTTCTCCTCTCCCAGCTCGGGATGTGTCACTGAACCTCAGCCACAGAACCAAAGGCTCCCTGGACAGAGCAGTTGGCAGCCAGGGCCAGCTTTTGAGAGACACTCCTCAGACATCACTGTTTTAGGAAAAACATCAGTGCAGAGCAGTCACATGTCTCACTGAAGGAGCTGAAGGACTGGGAAGGGCTTGGGGGAAAAAAAAAATCTATTCATTGAAGAAAAGCAATCCAGAAAAGAAACCAAAAAAGGAATCAGCCTCAATGTTGATCCCACCAGAGAGCTGAGAGGCACACTGAACCCAAGAGGGGCTTTGAACAGCAGCATTGCTCCTGGTCTCTTCTCAATGGTTCCCAGCAACAGGACAAAGGGCAGGGGACACAAACTGGAACCCAGGAGGTTCCATCTGAACATGAGGAAGAAATTCTTTGTTGTGAGGGTTCTGGAGCCCTGGAGCAGGCTGCCCAGAGAGGTTGTGGAGCCTTTTTCTGTGGAGAGATTCCAAACCTGTCTGGACACTGAGATCCTGGGCAACCTGTTGTGGATGAGCCTGCCTTAGCAGGGAGGTTAGACTAGATGATATTCAGAGGTCCCTTACAAGCCAAACCATTCTGCAGTTCCATGATTCTGTGATCAGCCTGGGCCAAGCTGCTCTGGTACACACTATTACCGGTGCTCACTTCTCTGGATGTTTGTAAGGGGCTAACATGTCTCTTGAGAACAGGGGTTCCCAAGAGACTTTGCTGCACCTATTCTTGGCCCCATGTCCAGCTTGGATAGTTCCAGTGAGGAATCCCTACCTTCAGCTGTTACCAATGCCTTTATTTTTTAAGATGTCACAGGTTTTCCTGTTGCATGAAGGGAGTATACCTTCA
Source organism: Picus viridis (assembly GCA_033816785.1). Classification (NCBI taxonomy): domain Eukaryota; kingdom Metazoa; phylum Chordata; class Aves; order Piciformes; family Picidae; genus Picus; species Picus viridis. Next base: position 33,496,997 of record CM066585.1, on the reverse strand, counting down.
GCACATCTGATCCCCTTCTCCATAATGTTGCCTAAGGCAGTTTCTTATTGTCTCTAGTCTCCTGCATTTTTATCTTCTACCTTAAATCAACCCTAATGTTCCCTAGCTCTGCAGAAGGCAAGCTCCACAGCAGGGAAGCAACATGTGGCTCTGCATTTTACAGCATAAGTTCACTCTCAGAGCAAATCCAACGACATGGAAACACCAATGTCTGGGATCAGGGATCCCAGACCCAGAGTGGAGGCAGAATCATGGACCCATATTCCCAGCCAGCCATGATATTTGCCCCTTTGGCGCCTGGCAGGGTGGCACAGGCTGGGACAGAGCAAGGAGCTTCCAAGCCACCTTCATCCCCACCTTTTGCAGCTCTGTGTATCACATCAGCAAGGGAGGGGTGACAGCAGTATCCTCCAATGTCACTGCTGCATACACGGTACCAGAAGGGACCTTACGTGATGGTCCCTGTAGAAGCCTGCAGATACAATACAATACAATACAATACACCAGGTTGGAAGAGACCTTCAAGATCATCGCGTCCAACCCATCAAACAATCCAACCCACCCAACAACTAGACCATACAGCCAAGCACCCCATCAAGTCTTCTCCTGAACACCTCCTGTGAAGGTGACTCCACCACCTCCACGGGTAGCCGATTCCAATGGGCAATCACTCTCTCCGTGTAGAACTTCTTCCTAACATCCAGCCTAAACCTGTCCTGGCGCAGCCTGAGACTGTGTCCTCTTGTTCTGGTGCTGGATGCCTGGGAGAAAAGGCCAACCTCTGCCTGGCTACAACCTCCCTTCAGGTAGTTGTAGAGAGCAATAAGGTCACCCCTCAGTCTCCTCTTCTCCAGGCTAAGCAACCCCAGCTCCCTCAGCCTTTCCTCATAGGGCTTGTGTTCCAAACCCCTCACCAGCTTTGTTGCCCTTCTCTGGACACGTTCCAGCAAGTCAACATCCTTCCTAAACTGAGGGGCCCAGAACATCTACATCCTCCATCTGTGTCAATTACCCAAGCCCATCATTTGGGGGGTTGGTCTTTTCTCCCAAGTATCAAGCAATAGAACAAGAGCAATGGCTTCAAGCTGTAGCAGGTGAGGTTTAGGCTGGATATTAGGAAAAATTTCTTCGCTGAAAATATTGTCAAGCTCTGGAAGAGGCTGTCCAGAGAAGTGGTGGAGTCATCATCCCAGGAGGGATGATTTAAAAACCAAGTAGACAACAGAATCATGAAATCATAGAATTGTTTTGGTTGGAAAAGACCTCTAAGATCATTAAGTCCAACCATCGACCCTACCACCACCACTGTCACTAAACCATGTCCTGAAGTGCCATGTCTATACATTTTTTAACACTTCCAGGGACGACGATTCCACCACCTCCCTGGGCAGCCTGTTCCAATGCCTGACCACTCTTCCAGTGACTAATTTTTTTTCTAATATTCAAACTAAACCTCTCCTGGCACAATTTGAGGACATTTCCTCTTGTCCTATCACATGTTCCCTTGGGAGAGGAGACCAACCCTCACCTCACAACAACCTCCTTTGAGGTAGTTGCAGAGAGCAAGGTCTCCCCTCAGCCTCCTCTTCTCCAGATTAAACAGTCCCAGTTCCCTCAGCTGTGCTTCATAAAACACACACAAGGTGATGCTGAGGAACACAGTTAGAGAAACCTGGCAGTGCTGGGTTAATGGTTGGGCTTGATGATGTTAAAGGTCTTTTCCAACCAAAAGTATTCTATGATTGTGTTTATCACCCTCTTTAAATACAGAGCCCATCATGCCTTCCCCTTGCCCTCGGAAACACTTCTAGCAAAGCACAAGCCCAGGCCAAGGTCTTTACCAGCAAAGTCCTTTGGAACTAAGAAAAGTGACCTTATTGCTCTCCACAACTACCTTAAGGGAGGTTGTAGACAGGCAGAGGTTGGTCTCTTCTCCCAAGCAGCCAGTACCAGAACAAGAGGACACAGTCTCAGGCTGTGCCAGGGCAGGTTTAGGCTGATGGGGTGCTTGGTTGCATGGGTTAGTTGTTTAGGTGGGTAGGACTGGTCGATGGGTTGGACGCGATGATCTTGAAGGTCTCTTTCAACCTGGTGTATTGTATTGTATTGTGTTGTAAGAGTTAAAAGGCTCCAAAAGAAGCCCCAGATGTACCGAGCAGCGAGATGAACTCTGCCACTGTGCGAGAAGGCACAGGCGTGTATATGATATATAGTGCACATTCTGAGAGAAAGAATATACTTCTCACTCTAAAGTGTTTTATATGCTAACCATCAGGCATACAGCAAGTCAATGGATGCTGGCACTTTACATAAATATATGATGATGCGGTGCTATATGTAATAAAAATCTGGAGCGCAAAATATGGAAGCAATTCAAGAAAACAGATCTCACATTTTTGCCTTTGTTACAGTCAGGTCCTGACATGCTCTGATTAAAATTCAACATCTGCATGCGTTTAAAATTAAAATATATAGGTACTCGTGTTTTCCTCCTTCCACGATGTTTTACTGCTGCCTTTTTCTTCTGAAATATTAAAAACATTACATTATTTTATTTCGCATGTCTCAATATATTACACATCACCCTTTCACCTCCGAGCTTTTGGTTCGCATCCAAGCCCTTCGCCGAGGAAATAGAAAACATCTGAGGATATTTAGGAGGCTCATCTCGGTGCCTAATCACAGTCTGCTCTGACGTGACAAAACACAACAAACAAACTGGCTTGCCACAGATGAAAAATGTTTACGCAGAAATACTCAGGAGTGTAAGAATGAATAAAGGCTTCTCGTCTGTAGCTGCCTTCAAGCCCATCTTGGTCAGTAATAAAATCGTTTGCAGATAATCTGAGCTGCACCTGCCCCGCTGGAAAGGAAAAAAAAACCCACCCACACACGCAAAACAAAACAGGTGATTTAAAGTCCTCACGGCCTAGCAGGTCCCAGCTGCATGTTTTTCTGTTATTCTAAAGCAGAAAGATGTGTCAGGCTACAGTGCAAATATTGTCCATGGGCATCACGGTCTGGAGAACCTAAGTACCTTGTGATTTAGGAATCTCAGAAGAAAACTTTATTGCCAGGAAATCCTCCAGGACTAAAATAGATGTACTTTTAAAAGAGACCAGCATAAATAAGTCTGTCTTTGCTGGGGAATTCAGCCATTTGATGGGTGGTTGAGAGTGCAGCTGTCCCAACAGACTTTATGTTGGACATTGGTGTGGTGCACAGCATGGTTCCTCCCCCAAAACTGTGACGATTTTAACAGGTAAGGGAAAGAGTAGGAGGGAATAAGCCTCAGGAAGGTGCAGGATCATCCCTAAAGCTATTGCAAGAACCATCTGTGATAGTCCCAGTCCTGCACCCCATTCATTTTATTGCCAGGCTAGATTTTCCTTGGCTCACAGGTACCATGCATGAGCAAACAGTGGGTGTAGGCGTCACCATCCTTTGCTCTTCAGTAGGCTCTGCTTGACCTCCTACCTCCATTTTGGCAGGAGCAAGGCTGCTGCCGAACTGCAATGGGTGTGGTGCTCACGGGTTGGGTTGAGTTGGGGTCATCATCGACTTACCAACCCCTAACCACGCTTGGGTTCGAGCCAGCATTTACTGCAGTTGACGGAGGAAGCCACACCAAGGCAAGACATGTTCTCCTCGACTCTAGAGAGGCCACGTCCCTGGGGTTTTAGCAAGTCCTTACCAACATAGGTGAGACATTGGAGGATCCAATGGGGTTCCCATCTGGCTCATTCATCCCCAGCCTGGGCAGCAGAATCAGAATTCCAGCATAAGAGGAAAGCGTAAGCATAAAGATGGAACAATGCTTCCTCTGCATTTCTGTCCAGCATCTACAGGCAGTTCTCACCTCTACTGCCTGCTGCAATTATCTCCTTCCTAGACCTGAGTACACAATGGCTGTTTTCTAGTTATGCTCCACAGGCATTTGGGGGAAATGGCTCCTTGAACTATTTCTAAGCCCAAGTTTTCCTGCAGAAGCTGAGAGGGACCTACGCAGAAAAGATTAAATGCCCTGGTGCCATCCATGAGTGTCTTACAATACCTTTTCTCAGGAAGATATTGCAGTATTTCCTGCTGCCAAATAAAATAGCAATAACTGAACATGCTAACATTTCACCGTAACCCCTCTAATGCAAAATAATATGTAGCACTTAATTCAATAAATTAGAAAGTATATTTTTTTAAGGGAAAAAAATAACCAGGATAGCTAAGTCTTTGCAGATCTTGGCTTCTCTAAAATACACAAAGGAGAGGCCAAGGAGACATCCAAATGATGACCATGCTGCTTCCAGAAGTCAAGGTTCAGCCAATAACCCTCACTGGGAGGAAGGCTTACACAGCCTGGGCACAGCTCTGAGTGAGGGCAGGCGCAAGAGTCCTGGCCACCGTGGCTCTGCATTGCTCTGTCCGGTCCTACCCTGCTGCTGCTGGAGCAGTGAGCTGGTTCTCATTGTACACACCAATACTCGGTTTCTTGCCTGGATAATAATTTCCTTTGCACATGACTTAGACAATACCCAGAGCATTTTCCATTATGCCTTTCTCCACAGCACCCCTTGGTCTGGGTTTACATTTTATTGTCTGTGCTTGATTGTCATGTGCTTTCTTTCTGCTGTTGCATTTTCCTTCAGTCCCTTGATGAAACCTCTCTCTTTGCTAGCTACATTTAAATTCAGCAATAATACACAAGATTATTCATTCAGCCTTTATCTCTTCATACTTCTTTGCACCCATTACAAACCTACTCCTGATTAGGATCACAGAATTATAGAATGGTTTTGGCTGTGACTTCTAACTTTATCAAGTCCAACCATTAACCCAGCATTGCCAGGTTACCACAAAAAAATGTCCCTCAGCACCACATCTCCATGGCTTTCAAACCTCTCCATTGATGGGGACTCCACCACTTCCCTTGGCAGCCCGTTCCAGGACTTGACAATTCTTTGGGGAAGAAATTTTTCCTAATATCCAACTGTGTTTAGGCCTAATCCAGACTGTGATTAGGCTCTTCTGGAGCAGCTTGAGGCCATTTTCTCTTGCCCTATTGCTTGCTCCTTGGTATAAAAGACACACCCCCACCTTACAACAACTTCCTTTCAGGTATTTGTAGAGAGCAAGAAGGTCTCCCCTCATCCTCATTTTCTCCAGGCTGAACAATCCCAGTTCCTTCAACTGCTCCTCCTAAGGCTTGTGCTCCAGACCTTTCATGAGCTTTACTGATCTTTGTACACACTCCCACACCTCAATGTCCTTCCTGTTTACCTTCTTGTCCACCTGGACACACATTGACTTACCTTCAGATGGGTATCAACCAACAACCCCTGGGTCCTTTACCACCAGACAACATTAAAGTCATTCTGCCCCAAGCCTGGAGTGTTCACGGGATTGTTGTGACCCAAGTGCAGGACCTGGTCCTTAGCCTTGTTGAAACCTAGCCCATTTGCCTTAGCCCATCAATCCAGCCTGTCCAGGTGGCTCTGAAGAGCCTTCCTACCCTCAAGCAGATCAACATTCCCACCCAGCATGGTGTCATCTGCAAACTCACCGAGGGTGTCTTGGTCCCCTCATCCAGATCATTGATAAAGACATTAAAGAGAACAGGTCCCAAAGCTGAGCCTTGTGGAACTCCACTGATGACTGGATGTCAACTGGATTTAACTCCATTCCCCAACACTCTTTGTTCCTGGTCATACAGCCAATTTTTTATCCAGTGAGGCATCCACCCACCCAAGCCAGGAGCAACCAGTTTCTCCAGAAGAATGCTGTGGGCAAGAGAGTCAAAAGTTTTACTTAAGTCAAGGTAGACAACAATGAATTCCCATTTCAAGACACAAATATCATTCCAGTCAACCATATCAGCCTGCTAGGCACTACATTAGTAAATTATTTCTGCAGGCTCTTGACTGACATTGTTGAAAAGGTACTTTTCATGCGTGTCAGTCTTGGTGGGGTGAAAATGCCTTTAACATGCTTCTAGGATTTACATGGGCTTCCCTGGTCTGCTGCTGCCAAGTTCAGATGCGGTTGGAGCATGTGGCATTCTTTGTCCTACTCTTATTACATTTTCCTTTTTATCCAGCCCTGCTACATATTTCATATTTTTCATATTTCTGCCCTGTGATGTAAAGAACAGGCAGTTACTGAATGTGTCTTTGTCATGCCTGTCCACGCCAGCATGAGCCTCTCAGAGCCTGCTGCAATCACCATGCTTTCTTCTTCCTTTTATTGTGAGTTTAGTGGGAGGGGGTTGGTTGTTTGTTGCTTTTCTTTTCTTTTCATTATTTATCTCCTTTTCTAATATTTTAGGAGCCAGACCTTCAAACAACAGAGCAAGACTCCGTGTTGTAAGAGACCACACATGTGTTCATCAATGGGGACAATCCCAAAGCACTGTGTATTTACTTCCACCTTGGTGAGCAGAGATCAGATCTCATTTCTGGCTCTGCATGTGGCAGTCCAGCTCTGGAGCAGGAGATGAGCTGTTCCAGATTGTTCTCCTTCCCTTGTAGGCACATGCCCATTGATGCTCAAGGTCTTCCAGGGCTCCACACCACACAATTCATCGCCATACTGGTGACACAGAATCATGGGCTGGTTTGGAAGGGGAATGAAGGAAGGGATGTTTAAAAGCCTTCTAGTCCAAACCCCCTGCAGTCAGCAGGGACATCTGCAACTAGAGCAGGATGCTCAGAGTCCAAACAACCTGATCTGGAATGGTTGCCACCTCCCTGGGCAACCTGGGCCAGTGTTTCACCACCTCCAGCATAAAAAATTTCTTCCATATGGAATCATAGAATCATTTTAGTTGGAAAAGACCTTTAATATCATCAGGTCCTATCATTATCTAAGTCTACCAAGTCTGTTGCTAGACCATATCCCTTAGCACCAAATCTACCCTCCTCTAGTTTAAAAACCCTTGTCCTGTCCTGCCCTGCCCTTGACATTTCAGCAACCTCTTTAAAGTAGCCTGCAGCAGCATGGCTGAGGGCTGAGAACCTGCAACCCAAGCATGGATGGGGGGAGCAGATAAGGAAAACGTCACTGGATGTATAAAACATGTTCACAAGCCCTGGTCCTTGTGGGGGATTTCAACCACCCTGACATCTGCTGAAAGCCAATCGCATCCTAGGCTGCATCAAGAGAAGCATAGCCAGCAGGTCAAGAGATGTGATTGTCCCCCTCTGCTCCACTCTGGTGAGACCCCACCTAGAGTACTGAATCCAGCTCCGGAGCCCCTATTACAGGAAGGATCTGGAGGTGCTGCAACGTGTCCAGAGAAGGGCCATGAGGATGATTAGAGGGCTGGAGCACCTCTCCTGTGAGGACAGACTGAGAGAGTTGAGACTATTCAGCTCTGAGGAGACCTAATTGTGGCCTTCCAGTATCTTAAGGGGGCCTACAAGAAAGCTGGGGAGGGACTTTTTAGGGCATCAAGTAGCAGTAGGACTAGGGGGAATGGAACAAAAATAGAAATGGGTATGTTCAGATTGGGTGTTAGGAAGAAGTTCTTCACCATGAGGGGGAGAGACACTTGAACAGGTTGCCCAGGGAGGTGGTGGAAGCCTCATCCCTGGAGGCTTTTAAGGCCAGGCTGGATGTGGCTCTGAGCAACCTGATCTAGTGTGAGGTGTCTCTGCCCAAGGCAAGGGGGTTGGAACTAGATGATCCTTGAGGTCCCTTCCAACCCTAACAATTCTATGACTCTATGATAAAAGGGGTATATTTAGAATAGGAGATACTGGGGGGAAATGTTGTGTGCCTCAGAAAAGCTTCTCAGTTGGTTTTACAAATCCCAATCCCATTTGAAATCAGCAAATGTAGGACTAGTTCCCCAAGAGCAATGACTGTGAATGGTGTGCTATGGACTGAAAGGATCATCCAGCATTTGCTAAATGTTTATCTACTTCACTTGAGAACTATCTTCTTAAATGAAAATATGGTCTTCACCCTGGATGAACATCTGTGTTTAGAGCCCAGTGCTGTTTCCTCATTCCTAAGAAAGGGTTGATCAACAACACAGCACCTCAACACTCACGGTCAATGCCCTACCCCATGACAAGTCTGCCAAGGTCTCACCCATTTTGCTGGAGTACATGAAGAAGCTACAACTATTCCTACAGGCAGAGGCCATGATTTAAATACCAGAGCACTTAGATTGTGATTGACAAATCACAGACCAAGAAGAAAAGTCATATTAGCCGAAGTGTTAAGGCTCCATCTTTTCAGTTGCAGTTGATTACCAATCCTCACTTACCAATAACCAAAAGAGAAAGAAAGAAAGAAAGAAAATTCACCTGCTTCCTTGGCAGGCAGCAACTGGAGAGTTTTCTTAAATTTGTGGCAGTAGAGTCCACAACCAAATTGTTCTGCTGATGGAAATCCAGCAGGCTCCTCTGTCAATATTGCAGGAGACAGGCCACCAATGGGAATAGTTTCACAATTCTCTTATTGGAAGCATCTGTAGAAACCATAAAGCGACAACTACAACAACAGCAACACAAAGCCATGTTTTCTCACTTCTTTCTGAGCAAGGAGGGTGCCAGAGTGATCCCCCACCCTGCCCCCCCGCCACATGGTGGTTTCCTTTGTTCACATTTCACTGCTTGGATCCAGCAGAGAGATTTATGAGCTGGTGCTGAGCTCAGGATGCGCACAGTACTGGTCTCCAGGGGTCTAGGCTTGACCATGCAGAATGGGGGTGCAGAAAAGTTCCTGTGGCTTCAGGGAGGAAGAAATTGGAGGGAGGAAGGTTATTCTGGGCTGGATTCCAGCATCTTCCACTGAGTAGCAGCTCACCAAAAATCCGACAAGACTCTTCATGAAGAAATGTTGTCACTCCATGTCTGCAGGGTATTGCACCCACAGACACAATGCCCAGATCCCAGCTGATGTCCCCTGCATTCCCTTCCGCTCTTGGTCACCATCCTAGTAATGAGGAACCCATTTATTTCAATGTCAGATGATTTCCCCATGACAAAGGGTGCCAAGAGCAGCATTTCAGTGCCTTGAGCTCTGCTGGGAAGAGCACAACCCAGTGAGGGGAGGGCTCAGGATGTCAGAGGGATGATTGTGTAAGAGCAGAACATTAGATTCTGGGTGCACATTTTGGCTTAGACTTACTTTCCCAGGGTGATTTTTGGTAAGTTACTACATCAGTCCTGAGACAACCTATCCTAGCAAAGTGGGGATGCTATGCTTCCTTACTCTTCAGGGTCTTGTAAGGAGGAATGTGTCTATTTGTGAAGGGTGGGAGGAGAAGGTGGGAGGGTGTGGAAACCAAAGCAAAGAAAACAATGAACCAGCAGTAGAACAATGTTGTGAGCACACAAGGTTATGAGTACATATATTCAGGGTCTGTCCAGCACCCACCTTGGACCAAACCCTCAGTAGTGGCCAAAAGCATACAGGAGCAGAGCTCAAACATTTCTGAGAACTGGCAAAACTGAGTCCTGCATGTGCAAAACAAGATGGTTTTTGCACATTGTGGTGCACGTGATAAGCCAACGAAACAAACCCAAGAGAAATACAGACTGGGAAAAGTGTAACCTATTAGAGCCACACAGAAACTTTTCATTTTCCCTTATTCTTGCTCGTTTTCAGTTTATCTAAACATACCTCCAGGCTTTTTGTCTTAGTTTAAGTGTGCTCTTTCATGGAGAGTTTTCAATGTATGTTCAAGTCACTGGCTGCTGCCAGCTTGGATTTTTAGCACCATGCGTCTCAGCTTTCTCTTCTATTAAGACAAAATGCTGGCACTGCTCTTTGACCAAGGACATTGTTCATGGTACTGAGCAGCAGTTTTCCATATCTGACTGTCTTTGGGTTCACCCCAGGAGGAAGGGTGAGCCTGGCCTATTAAGTTTTTGTTTCTCAGAGAGCAGCAACATCTGGAGCATGGGGTGGGCTGCCGGCGCGCCTCAGCGGAAAGGAATTCAGCACGGGGTGAGGTCTGCCCAGCTCCAGAGGTGTCACTGTGATCGGTTCTGGTGATGAAGAAATAATGAAGCCCCACATAAAACAGCATGAAGAGCACATTTCCATCTATGCTGGGCTGCTCAGGGATTTTGTTTCTTCTGACAGAGTCAGGAGGCCCAGGAACCACATTGGTCTTTGTTTTCATCGTCCAAGGCTGCATTTTTCTCTCCTGCTATGCAAGACTTTTCCTGCCCAGCAAAAGTTTGTGTCTCTCTTGGTGCCTATTTCATTAGGTTAGCAAAATTCAAGGCAGGTGTAGAGGATGAACTCTAGTACTTCATTTCAGTGCCACACTTGTAGGTCCCTCTGAGGCACTCCCGAGAATCTATTCCAAGTGCAGTTGTCCTCTGAAAGTCATGGTTGAAAAAAACACCTTTGGTTGAAGGCAAGTAGCGTTCACCATGGTCAGCAACATGGGCATCCTCCCTACCTCTGTTTGGTATCATTTTGATCAAGCTGAGATGAGCCATCACAAAAGAAGCTGGTTTGTCACTTTGGGATATAGACCCTCAAGATCTCCTGTCCAGAGGAGATTTAGGCTGGATATTAGGAAACAATTCTTCCCCAAAAGGGTTGTCAAGCCCTGGAAGAGGCTGTCCAAGGAACTGGTGGAGTCCCCATCCCTGGAGGGATTTAGAGGCCATGTAGTTGTGGTCCTGAGAGACATGGTTTAGTGGGAGCTTGCCAGTGTTGGGTTAATAATTGAACTTGTTGGTCTTAAAGGTCTCTTCCAACAAAAACCATTCTATGATATCTAAGATGCCTGTATGTCTCCACTAATGCTGCTTTTCCTCACACTCTTACACATCTCAGCTCCCAACCTCTCCTGGAGATGAAACCTTTTCCCATTCAATATTACTGGAGAATCATGTGCAAAAGAAACCTCATTGGATGGGGCTTTCTAATGTGATGCTGAGAGACAGTGGCTGAACACCACTCCAATAAAATATCTGTGTCATAGAATAACAGAACCATAGACTGGTTCGGGTTAGAAGGGATCTAAAAGATCATCTAGCTCCAATCTGCACACATGCCCCCTCCCTCCCCCTCTCCCCCCAGTAGGCAGAGACACCCTCCACTAGACAAGGTTGCTCAAGGCCTCATCCAGCCTGAGCTTGAACATCTCCAGGGAGGGGGAATCCATAACCTCCCTGGACAGCCTGCTTCCGTCACTCCAGCCTGCTCACTACCCTTGCTGAAAGAATTTATTTCTCGCTAAAGTTAATGCTGGGGGAAACTTCAACCCACCACAAATATTCAGTCTAAATCTAGCCACCTCAAGCTTAAATGCACTCCTTCTCATCCTGTTAGCACAAGCTCTTGTAAAAAGTCCTTCCCAGCTTTCTTGTAGTCCCCCTTCAGGTACTGGAAGTCTGCTATAAAGTCTCTCTCAACCCTTCTCTTCTCCATGTCCTTGGTCTCCACATGCACTTGCAATTTTACTTGTTGGAAAGCCAGCCCACCACCACAGTGGAGGAAAAGCTATCCAGTATGCAACTCCTGGAAGTTAATTTTTGTCTGCCAAGCCAAATGTGGAGACAGTGTTTAATTAGAAGTGTTGCCTCTGCAACAGTGCAGAGCAGTAACAACAGCAGAGGAATTTTTCTGAAGTGTGAGCTCCCCTCACGTGGCTGTGGTGAATGAAGCAAAACTGTCAAACTCAGTCTACAACCAGCAGATACATTGCATCACCTTAAACACTCACACTGTACAGAGCACTGGTGAGAGCATGCTCCTGACAAGCATTGTCATGCTTGATGTTCATGTTAATGTGGTTTTGGACTCAGAAGAGCCTGAGATGTTCCTCTCTCCACCTTTTCAGTTTACTGCGATGATGATTAAGAAAAAATAGTTTGTAGTTAATGCCTGTCATCACTTGGGTTTGGGAAGATCTGTAACACATTTCATCCAGAGAACCCCAACTGCTGTAGTACACCCAGCCATGGTATTCCTCATTTGCTGCAACATTTATTTGTTTAGAACTGACTTCTTCAGAGACATTTATCCTTACGGAAATATTTGCAAACACCAGCACATCAATGCAAGAGCTTTCTGCTAAGACACTGCCTCTGTCTGATTTTATTTTAAAGGCTTTGGACCTTCCTGCAAGGTATATAGAAATGACACTTACCTACAGATATCCAGAAGTTCCAAAGATCACCTAATTGATGTAGGGCAGCACATTGGAAGGATCTTGACTTGCTGGAATGTGTCCAGAAAATGGCAACAAGGTTGGTGAGGGGTTTGGAACACAAGCCCTATGAGGAGAGGCTGAGGGAGCTGGGGTTGCTTAGCCTGGAGAAGAGGAGACTGAGGGGTGACCTTATTGCTCTCTACAACTACCTGAAGGGAGGTTGTAGCCAGGCAGAGGTTGGTCTCTTCTCCCAGGCAGCCAGCACCAGAACAAGAGGACACAGTCTCAGGCTGCGCCAGGGCAGGTTTAGGCTGGATGTTAGGAAGAAGTTAGGAGGAAGTTCTATACAGAGAGAGTGATTCCCCATTGGAATGGGCTGCCCAGGGAGGTGGTGGAATCGCCGTCATTGGAGGTGTTCAGGAGGAGACTTGATGGGGTGCTTGGTGACATGATCTAGTTGTTTGATGGGTTGGACGCGATGATCTTGAAGGTCTCTTCCAACCTGGTTTATTATTATTGCATTGTCCCATCACAAATACGTTGCTTTTCTGATGGGAAGAATAATCATAGAACCGCAGAATTACACAACGGGTTTGGTTGGAGGGGACATTTAAAGGTCATCTACTCCAATCCCCCTCCAGTAAGCATCAACACCTTCATCTAGATCAGGTTGCTCAGAGTCCCCAAAGAACTTCACCTGGAATAGTTTCCAGGGATGAGGCTTCTATCACCTCTCTGAGCAACCTGGGCCAGAGTTTCACCACCCACAGTGTAAAAAATTTCTCCCTTATGTCTATTCTACTATTTTAATGATATGTGAAGTTCTTATTTGGTCCTTTTGGGTTGTGTTTAGTTTTGTTTTGTATCAGAAGGCTAACATATTCCAACATCAAAAGAGTAAAACAATTTTAACAAGAATTTGCAGGAACTCTTTCAAACTCAACTTTTTCATATATGATGACAACGTGACTTGAACATAAAATGTTCTCAAGATCTACCAAACCTAGAAATAATTCCTCCATCAAATGCAGGTCTCTGGTTTGAAGCCTGGGGAACCAGATCTGCTCTCAAGAAGTGTAAAGCTATCAGTTTCCTCCTCTGTGCCAAACACTGTCAGTACCTCCAGCTCCTTGCCAAAGCACATCACTACACACCAGGCAGAAAAGAGCACCAAGAGTGAGAACAAAATGGTTAAACCCCTCCAGGTCCTTGGCTGTAGATCCACAAATTCAACAGAGGCCAAGACACAGTTATGAGATTAATTTCTCTCCACCTGCAAGAATTGGTCTGATTATTTAAATCAGACACAAAAAAAACCCCAACCCAAACACCCCAAACTCTCAGTGTTCACTTATTGCAACGTGCTTATACCCTTTTTAAAACCAGAGCAAGCTTGGTGCCCCCAAGTGGTCACATCCAGTTGCAAGATGAGTTGCTGAGTTTATCTCGGCTTGGGAACACCTATGGCAATGTTGAAGCACAGTGTCTTCTCCGGGAATTGTCCCCATGATTGTTTGCTCTTAGCTAACCCAAGTTAAAAGCTGCATCTGAAGCACCTGACTCTGAACAATTCTTCCCAGTAAAATCTTGTGTAAGCAGAGCAAACAATTGTCTCCCTAATAAAAGCAAGGCCTTCTCAACCAACAGAGCCAACAAGTTAATCAAGTTTCCTACTAAACAGGAAGTTGTGGGACTGTGGCAGAAGGAGCAAATCTGTGTTTTGGCTAGAGAAATAGGAGAGAGGAATAATACAAATTAACCACCAGAGTTATTTTGTTTATTTGACAGGAAAATACCCTGCAAAAGTACCAGTTCAATCTGATAAGACTGGCAATAAAATGACAGCGAGCTGCAAGAGCTTCAGAAAATGGAAGGGTAAAGCCTCTCAATGCGTGAAGACCAGCATAATTAAACCAGGGTCCCACTATTTATATTTCTTATGATTGCTACCAGGATATTTCTTATTAGCACTAAGTACAACTGCAGCTATACTTAGGCTGAAGTAGAGTTTAGTCTTTCTGCCTTGGAGCAGGATCTCGCTGTGTTGCTCCAAGGTGGAACAAAGTAAGTATCCCCAGTCCTAAAAGAAGGTTTGTAGCATAGCATGTCCCATTGCAGGAGTTAACAAAGGAGAATAAATTCACTGCTTGCTCCATCCTCCTATGTACAAGCCTGTTTGCACTTTCAAGGACTTGCACGTTTTCCTGTCATCTGATGGGCAATTAGTACAGTGCATCTCACAATGGTGGCAACAGACCAAATCAAGAGGAGCAAAAATAAAAAACACCAAGGAAAAAAAATGCAGACAAAAATGCAATCATGTCATTACTGCAGAACATATGACCATATTTTGCTTCTAGCTACCAAGCAGTGCTATGGGATGTGTGTATTCATGTGAAAATAAACCCAACCAGTCTTAGAGCTAAATACAAAATAGATGATTCATGACAATGGTGACGCTGGAATTGCTCGACAAAGAGACAGAAGAAAGCTGTTGGTTGGCAGGCACCTCAAGAAAAAACATAGATACAGAGAAATTTCATACTATGGTCACTGTGGACATGCAAATTTCCATCTGCAGGCTAACAGGCAGGCCTGTGAAAAGGAATGAAGAAAAGTATACTAATGAGGTTCAAGATAACTGGGAAAAGTTGCATATCCACCAGTTCTAAAAGGGTAGAAGTCATTGAATCACAACAGCTGAGACCGACCAGCACTGAAAGTTTCCTAATGGGCAACACAACATTTATAGCCTTAACCCTTTGAAATAGTGAAGTCCTGAAGGCAGAAGAGGCCATAGAGGACACACACAGATCATATCCTAGTTATGGTCTTTCTATTCCTCGGGACTTCCCTTTACTCAAAGCTTAGCAGTCCTATTGAACCCTCAGCGCACTGGGTGACTTGAAAGTCTAAGTATTTGTTGGATCAAAAGTATGCATTACTTCAAAAGCATAAAATGCCTGGATATTGAAGGCAATAAATCTTTCTCTGTAAAATACATGCATATATAATTTATATGATAAGCTTAATACTGAGATTTTTAGCTTGGCTTCCAACCGACATGAGATGTACGCAATTATGTTCCCCAAGGGTGAGTCTGTCTGTCCCCTCTCAGTCCCAAAGAAAATAAATTTTGAGCCCATTAGCCAATTCCAACCAGTTTTGGCACAGGGTTAGAGTTCTTGTTGGCACTAAGTTCCCATATGCTTTGTGATAGTAGGTGGCCAGGTAGGAGTGGCAGATTCATTAGTGCATGCCTTGAAGGAACTCCATCAGTGCAGACACAACCCTTCCTTAGAGAATCCAGGAAGCCCTCATGAATGGCCAAGTAGGCATCCTGAAGCAACAGCTTCAGTCAAAACTTGCATTTCATTGGACATCAGCAAATCAAAGCACAAGACTTACTGAGAAAAGGAGACCTTATAGCAGCCTTCCAGCACCCAAAGGGAGCTACAAGGAAGCTGGGAAGGGACTTCTTACAAGGGCTTGTAGCGATAGGATGAGAGGGTATGGATTGAAGCTGAAGGAGGGTAGATTTAGACTGGATATAAGAAAGAAATTATTTAGAGTGTGGGTAATGAGACATTGGAACAGGTTGCCCAGGGAGGTTGTGGATGGCCCCCCACCCCCCTGCCCCTGGAGGTGTTCAAGCCCAGGCTGGATGAGGTCTTGAGCAATCTGGTCTAGTGGAGGGTGTCCCCGCCCGTGCCCGGGGTTGGAACCAGATGTTTAAGGTCCCTTCTATGAATCTATGAATCTGCTTGTGGAAACACCCGTTTGTCCTTAACTTTTTGTCCTGATGGCTGCCTTGGTGCCTTTAGAGCATCTTCACATCACAACCCTCCACTTAATGCTTTTGTTTATTTCCATTTAATGGGAGCCCCATTGCATTTTTGTGCCTTAGCTCTCCGCTCATAACTGTCAGGCTATCTCCTAACATATGGAAACAATCCATTTTCTTTGTCATTGTTTGGATCTGAAACTAGGGTACTCTGAAATGTAACTATACATGAATTTCCCTGAACTAATTACATAATATTTATCCTATTTTCTTTAAAGTAATACTCGCTAGCTAAGAAATGAAGAACTGCATTGCTTATAATAAACTCTGCATGCTACACTGTAATCTAAACTGTACAGTTATATATGGCGAAGAACTAAAAGGTTTTGAGTTATTCCCCTTGGCAAACATTTTTTTAAGGATTGCTTAAATAAGCAGTACAGAAACCAGATGTCATTTGGTAAGAGTATCTGAATGACCAAAAAATTTGTTGTCTGGGTATTTTTTTAATTCTTTCTTTTCTTTTTTTCCCCCCTTCTTTATAAAAACAAGAGAAATTCTTTGGATTTATATCATATTTAGCAGCTGTGAAACAGTGCAAACATCTGTTTGTACCTATAGGGAGCTGACCTACGGGGTCCTCATCTCTTAATCACCAAGCAACAAGCTAGTCTCATATACATGGTTTATTGTTTTCTTTTCATCTTCCTCCTGCACTTCAAAGTTTTTATACCCTCATGTTCTATTATCATGGCGAGAGGGACAGTCCATTCATTATGAGCCCAGATCAGTGCAACAACTGATCAAAACTACCATAAAGCACTCTGGACGTGGAGGTGCCTTCAAACAGAGCCATAAGCAATTTGCAGGATGTTATAAAAAATTGTTGCTTCCCTTTCCCCCCCAACGCTATTGGCTGTGGGTTTGCTCTTGTGGGTTGTTTGCTGTTGATTGTTTGGTGTTTTTTTTTAACTTACAGGCTGGAAGAGCAGAAGATGAAAAGGAACAGAAGTCTCTTTTTATAGCAAATAATACTGTGGGAAGAGGGGTTGACAAGACAGCTCCATGAGGTCCTGTCTACCCTATTTTTCTAGGTTTCTGCAATTGTCAGTTATTATAGGGAAAGACTGCTATCTTCTATATCATTCCAGCATCCCAATGACTAGAAAAGACAGAAAATAAAGTAACTTTGGTGAATATCACCTTCCAAATAAGTTCTCCTATTGCACATACACACAGCACGAAGCTCGAGAAAGATCTCATCCTCCATGTTGGGGTTTGGAGCTGTTCAGCCTGGAGAAGAAAAGGCCTCAGAGAGACTTTATAGTGGCCTTCCAGGACCTGCTGGGGGCCCAGAAGAAAGGGGAGGGACTTTTTTACGAGGGCTGTAGTGATAGGATGAAAGGGAATGGATTGAAGCTGAAGAAGGGAAGATTTAGACTGGATACTAGGAAGACATTCTTTACAGTAAGGGTGGTGAGCTGCTGGAACAGGTTGCCCAGGGAGGTTGTGGATGCCCTGCAAGCATTCAAGGCCAGGTTGGACAAGACCTTTGAGTAAGCTGATCTAATGGAAGGTGTCTCTGTCCATGGAAGGGGGCGTTGGAACTAGGTGACCTTTAAGGTCCATTCCAACCCAAACCATTCCATGAAACCATCAGAAATTCTAAAATAATGCAGCCATGGAGGAGGAAATAAATCCACTCAAGAAGTGTTTCGTCCTTCTTTTCACCACATTACTTCTAGAACAGAATCATAGAATTGTTTCAGTTGGGAAAGACCTTTTAAGACCATTGAATCCATTACCTAACTCTACCAAGTCTGGTGATTTATACACACACACACACATACACCCCCGCCATACCCATGCACCATCCTGTAGTGATTTAGCAAGGAGCAAAATTTTTCAGCCTCTGTGATAATCTCTCCCCTTTGTTTCCCTAATGTAATATTGACCTTGGGACCTCGATTTTTATGCAGTCAGGGGAAGGTGCAAACAGCATGAAAGAAAAGATTTGTGGCCCTTGGACATGCGAGTGGAATCAGCGCTCCCAGATACGCTATACTTAAACCGTACTCTGAACTAAGTCCGAAAACAAATGGGAAACACTGTATGATTCCATCCCATTACAGTACAAATAAATCATTTCTGGAAATCTAAAACAAATGGCCCCAGCTCAGCTCTAAGTATGATCCAAATGCAAAAAAAAAAAAAAAAAAAAAAAAAAAAAAAAAAAAAAAAGGCAAGCTGCTAATTCTAAAGGGCAGATGCAAGTAACCAATTAAGCAAGAATGCGGAGGGGGGGGGGAGGAAAAAAAAAAGGAGTGTAACTTGTTTAGCAGGAAGATGTTAAGGACATAGAAATGGGTCTTCCAATCACCTTTTTGGTATTCCTGAGCAAACATTCTTTTTTGCTTACGTTAATATGGAATGTATTATGACAACGTTCTTATGGATATCCATGCCTTTTGTCTATCAGTGCTTGCAGATACATTCAAAACAGCTGCAAATATTTTTTAAATTATGTAAAAGTCCAAAAACACTTTGAAAAGAATATTAATGTCCCTTTAAAACAGCAGTGAATTATATTAAATTAAGGGTAGGAATTTAGAGAACACAAAAAATATGTTGGGAGCATTAACGTTTTCGCTGCTTTCGAATGCAGTTGTCTCAGATAAGGCTTCAGAGTTATTTTGGTTAGATTTAAAAGCATTGCAGTGTTTGCACATTTAGGTGATAAAGCAGATAATCTCATGTAGAGATTGCAAGGGAGAGCATTTGCTCACAACACTTGTCTGGGCTTTTTTTCTGACCCTTTGATAACATCTATAACTTTTTTAATACATATCTCACCTCTTTCTACAACTCTTGCCTCTTTTCTGCCTGCAGATCATCATAGCTACAGTATCATGGCTAATGCAGGTGGAGATGCTCCTTCTCTCAGTGCTGCTTCCTCAGTCTTTGTCTGTGCAGACATTAAAAACCAAAACAAAACAAAACAAAACAACCACAAAAAATACCCCAAAACACAACAACAAACACAACCCCGGAGGGATTTTCAGAAGTTATTTGGCAGGTGGAAGTATAAGTCCTTGCAATGAACCTCTTAACCTTGCAATAAACCTTTCCAAAACTTCTTTACTGTAAGGTTGAATGAACCTAGAAAAGGCTGCCCACAGAGGTTGTGGAGTCTCCTTCTTTGGAGGCTTTCAAGACCCATTTGGATGTGTTCTGTCTGACCTGCACTAGGTGATCCTTCTTTGGCACAGGGGTTGGACTAGATGATCTCCAGAGGTTCCTTCCAACTCCCAACATCCTGTGATTCTGTGAACACATGGCCCACCAAAGCAAGGATTGAGTCTCACAGGAGGAACTGAAATGTGCTGCGTCTGCATGTGGAAACAGACGTGCTATCTGTGCATGTGGTTACCTGGCAATTCCAACGGATAATTTTGGGATTATAATTCCATTACCCGCTCAGCTACCAATTCCTGCAACTTGCCTCTGCCAAGAAAACTCCAGGAGAAACAAAATCCCCTGGAAGCTCTGCTTGCAGAGCTTCAGCTCAGAGCTTGGCAGCTTCCTTCCAAAATTAAGTGATTAAAGCAGTGCTAATGAGACATTCATCACCTCCACCTTCTTCCTTAAAATAAATACGTGGGACTCGGCATCACAGGTGCATGCAAAACTGCTTAAATGTTGGAAAAGCAGGAGAAAAAGTATTAAGGACACTCTGGCAAAAAGTTCCCAAAATACTTTAAAATATAACTGAATAAACTCTTTTATTTTTTTTCTTCTTATTTGGCCTGAAAGCTGCAGATCTTAGCAGATGTGTCCAAGCTAAACCAAATATCCAGGGAACTGGATCTCCTTTCTGATGAGGAATAACAAAGAGCACTGCCCTGGCAAGGAGAGACCGTCTGGAGGAACCTACTGATCTTCTCCAACTCCCACTTCCGTGATAGCTGAGTTATCCTTAGGCATTGGCTTTCTCCATCAATGAAGTTACTTATTTGGAACCCAAGCCTCGGGGCTGCCAATAGTCTACATCCATATTGAACTGGGAGCATTCAAACCTTCACTGAGTGAATGAGATTGTTGTGTGCTTACAGTCAAGAACATGTTTGTGTCTTTCAAGTTGCTGAAGCACTGTAAATAAGGCTGTATGTAAGGGAAGGGTCAAAATTCCTCTTAGGAAGAAGTAGGTTTGGAAAAATAAGAGGGAGAGTCATTTTTTAAAAACCTTTTTCTGCTTTCAGAGAATCACAGAATGCTTTGGGTTGGAAGGCACCCTGAAAGGCCATCTTGTCCAACTCCACTGCAGTAAGCAGGAACATCTCCAACTAGTTCAGGTTCCTCAGGGCCCAATCCAGTTTGATCTTGAATGTCTCCAGGGCTTGGGCCTCCACCACAACTTTGGGCAACCTGTTCCAGTATTTCAGTATTCTCATTGTGAAGAACTTCATCCTTGTATCAAACCTAAATCTACCCTGCTTCAGTTTCAAACCATTGACCCTCATCCTATCACTCCAAGCCCTTCTAAACCATCCTTCTCCAGCCTTCCTGTATGTCCTCTTCTGATACTGAAATGCAGCTCCAATAATAATACAATAAACCAGGTTGGAAGAGACCTTCAAGATCATTGCGTCCAACCCATCAACTAATCCAACCCACCTAAACAACTAGATCATGGCACCAAGCACCCCATCAAGTCTCCTCCTGAACACCTCCAATGATGGTGACTCCACCACCTCCACGGGCAGCCCATTCCAATGGGCAATCACACTCTGTGTAGAACTTCTTCCTAACATCCAGTCTAAACTTCCCCTGGTGCAGCTTGAGACTGTGTCCTCTTGTTCTGGTACTGGCTGCCTGGGAGAAGAGATCAACCCCCACCTGTCCACAGCCTCCCTTCAGGTAGTTGTAGAGAGCAATACGGTCACCCCTCAGTCTCCTCTTCTCCAGGCTAAGCAACCCCAGCTCCCTCAGCCTCTCCTCATAGGGCTTGTGTTCCAAACCCCTCACCAGCTTTGTTGCCCTTCTCTGGACACATTCCAGCAACTCAACATCCTTCCTAAACTGGCCCAGAACTGGACACAGTACTCGAGGTGCAGCCTAACCAGTGCAGTGTACAGGGGCAGAATGACCTCCCTGCTCCTGCTGGCCACACTGTTCCTGATGCAGGCCAGGATGCCATTTGCCTTCTTGGCTGCCTGGGCACACTGCAGGCTCATGTTCAGCCTACCATCAACCATATAATAGTAATAATCTTCACAGCTGAAGATATATACATAGCTGAAGATATATAGTTGATGTATAATCTTCATAGCTGAACATGTCCCTGCTGACTGCAGAGGAGTTCGACTAGGTGACCTTTCAAGGTCCTTTCCAACACAATCCATTCTATGATTGTGTGTTTTAAAAATGCCACCATAGAGGTGTCAGCTTAAATTATTAGGGGAAATATTAGGAAACCACATTCCACATACCTTCATGGAGGTGTGAAGGGGATATTTGCAGCGGATTTTTTCTTTTTAGGTTGGGCTCTAACAGTACCTGCCATTGTGTTGGCAGGGCAGGGTGTAAAATCTGCTTATGGGATTTCTGGCTGTGCTGCTCCACTTTACAATGCTTTCTGCTGCAGTGCTCTGCTCTCTGAAGGTGAAGTCCAAAGCAGAACCCCTCTCAATGGCAATGGAAGCAGAAGCAAGCCCTGAGTTTGTAAATATTAACTCATGTAAAATGTTGGATTATTTACTCTCCGCTCTTATAACGACCCAGGCCAAATGGACAGGCGCCAAGTTTGTTAACAATAGCTCTTGGCTGGGACAAACCATAGCAAAGGTTAAATCCTGTTTGCCTTACTCAAATATGGAGCCCCATGGACTCAAACAGCACTGGTGGCTCTGTGAGGGTGACAGGGATTCACACTGATAGCTGCCCCTGGTTTTTCATAGAATTGTAGAATCATTCATGGTATCATAGTATCAGTCAGGGTTGGAAGGGACCACAAGGATCATCTAGTTCCAACCCCCTGCCATGGGCAGGGACACCCCACAGTAGATCAGGCTGGCCAGAGCTTCATCCAGCCTGGTCTTAAATACCTGGCCCTGGCCAGCCTGATCTAGTGTGGGGTGTCCCTGCCCATGGCAGGGGAGTTGGAACTAGACCATCCTTGGGGTCCCTTCCTACCCTGACTGATACTATGATACTATGACACCTCCAGGGATGGGGCCCCACCCACCTCCCTGGACAACCCATTCCAGGGCTTCACCACTCTCATGGGGAAGAACTTCCTCCTCACGTCCAGCCTGAATCTCCCCACCTCCAGCTTCATTCCATTCCCCCTAGTCCTGTAACTACCTGATAGCCTGAGAAGTCCCTTGCTGGCCTTCTTGTAGGCCCCTTTCAGATACTGGAAGGCCACAATTAGGTCACCTCAGAGCCTTCTCTTCTCCAGACTGAACAGCCCCAACTCCTTCAGTCTGTCCTCATAGGAGAGGTGCTCCAGCCATGACCACTGAATAATGTGCTAAAATACCATGTGTAAACATTTTTTGAACACCTCCAAAGATGCTCACTCCACCACCTCCCTGGGCAGCCTGTTCCAGTGCCACACCATTCTTTCAGTAAAGACTTTTTTTTTCAAATATCCAATTTAAACCTCCCCTAGAAAAAATTGAGCCATTTCTAAACACTCATATCTGATTGGTCAATCCTGCAACAGCAAACAAATGAGAGCATCTGCCCTTTCATCAAATCATAGAATGTTAGGGATTAGAAGCAACTTCTGGAGATCATCCAATCCAACCCCCCTGCTAAAGAAGGGTCACCCACAGCAGGTTGCCCAGGATCACAATGGCCAGGTGGGTTTGGAATCTCTCCAGAGAAGGAGACTCCACAACCTCCTTGGGAACCTTGCTCCAGGGCTCCAGAACCTGCACAGCAAATAATTTTTTCCTTCTGTTTAGGCAGAACCTCCTGGTTTCCAGTTTGTAACCATTGCTCCTCATACTATCACAGTACACCACTGAAGAGTCTGGCCCCATCTTTTTGACATCTGCCCTTCAGGTATTTATAAACATTAATAAGATCTTCTCTCAGTCTTCAGGCTAAACAGCCAAAGGTCTCTCAGCCTCAACAGTTTTGACCATGCACATTCAAATTCACACCAAGAAAGGAGCCCAGGGTAGCAAGAATATGGAGGGCCATCACAAAATACCCTTGGCATGGAAGGAGGAGACAAGGAATATCTCCAAGCAGCAAGGTAGGAGCAGCAGTGGTAGCAAGTCACCTTCCTCTGTCCTACTTCCTCCTCTTCCTCCCAGCTCTCTTCCTTCCTTCCAGTGCCACTTGTGACAAAACATGCTGACCCACTGGGGCACATGGTGTGCTTTGCCCAGCATGACTGACACAGATGGCTTGCAAAGGAAGTGCTCTCAGAGGAAAGCCAAGTGTCTCACAGTGCCATTCAGCCGAGAGCTTTCGGTCCAGAGACGTTCCTCCCTTGATTAGGGAGGCTGCGTAGGAGCCAAGGGTGGGTCAGCAATGTTCTTCCTGTGGCTGCAGCCATTCCCACCACGGCTTGAATCACACCTCTTGGAGACACTCTCGGGTCGGGCACAGGAAGGTCATGGCTGCAAGCACACCGTTGGGGAAAGGGGAAGAGCATGGGGATGCAGGGGAAGTTCACCAAGGTTCAGCCAAAGCTGGGTGCGGAAGAGAGGTCTGATAAAACGGAGAGAGGAACTGCAATGGACATGACCCCCAGGGACTCCTTGTCTCCTCTCCAGCTGGTGCAAGGTGTGGGACATGTTGAAAATGATGAGCCAAGGTACAGGCCTACTTCTACACCTCACCTTGATGAAAGTCTCCAGGTTGGAGCATGATGTTTCTCCTCTCTTCTGGTACCCCGTTGCAAACCACCCTGCTGAGCTTGGCCAGGATTGTTGTGATGCACCCGCTGGGTGCTCCTCAATACAGGAAAGGCTAAATAAATCTCTCCAGGCATCCAGGGTCAAGCCATACCATTTTTATCCCTAAAGCCAAAGAGGAGAAGATTGCACTTCCTAGCAGGGAGAAAAACCGAGGCAGCAGAACAAAAAAAACAAGGGAAGCATTACTCAAATTATCTCCAGAGCGAGTAGATGGATTGGAGTCCAGAGAACAAAGAGATTGAATGACCAGATGGGACAGATCAAGCTGACCACAAAGCCTCTGTCCAACATTTTTTGACAACTGCCAGAGCCATATGTTCATGAGGATTGTGGAATAACTGGGAAGGGCGTGTGGATTCAGAGAGAATCTGACCGCACTCAGAGCTGCGTGGCTGCAGGGTGTGAGCCAGGGCACTTTTGGTGTGCAACCCAGATCGCAGTCCTGCACCCTGTGAAGGGAAGGAAGCTGGTGGATCATTTAGCTCTCCTCCTACATGGGGTCCAACCAGCTCTTCTGCTTTTCCTGGTCTTCAGTCCATCACTAATGAGCCATGTTCTGGAGAGAATTCTTAGGTCATTTATTTTGCATCATGTCTGCTAGGCGAGGGAGCAGGACTATGGCTAATTAGGAAAGCAGACAGATAGCACCAAGCAAAACCAAGGACAGAGGGACCATGTCTGTGTGCACAAAGGATGGGAGTGACCCTTTCTGCCAGCTGCCCCATGAAACTTCATGGTCTATCATACCCTTTGTGCAATGTCCCTGTGAAAAACACACTTTCCTCATCTATTTTGCCAGCTGCTCTCTCAATTATTTAGTGCATTCCAAGGAGTGCAGGCAAATAGGATGGATGACGTTCTGCAAAAGTGAAGGTGACACACTCAGGAGGGACAAGTAATGCAGATACTCCACTAGAGATGTGCAGGCACACTCAGCTCTGACCCAGAAACATGCAGTTTGTCACCCCCTAGTGAGTGGTCTCTTTGGGGTGTCCACTACATTTGGCAAATTCAAGACCATTCTCAGCAGGATGCAAGACCAACCTTAAAAACAGAATGGAGAGCATTTAGCTCCACATTATCTCATTTTCACCCTGGCATAAGTTACCAGGGCATCATTTCACACTGGGAGTTTTCAAACTGGTCCTGGGTTTTGACAGAGACTTGGAGTCTTTCTGCAGCTGGAATAGCATCTTTCTAAAAGCTTAGAATATTGGACTCCTAGACTGTTCAAGAGCTCAAGGCCCATGAGCTCAGTGAACACATGAAGCAAGTCTCCAGTGTTCGTCAGCCTCCCAGTGTCACAGTCATTCAAACTTCTTGTACATGGTGCAGAAACAAAAGGGGGAAACTGTTCCCTATGAACACAGAATCATAGAATCACCCATTTGGGAAAGACCCTAAGATCATAGAGTCCACCCACAACCTAGCATCTCCCTGTACGCAACTGTTAGACCAAACATAACCAGGTTCATAACGTGAGCATGCATGCAATGAATCCACCACCCAAATGCTCTGAAGGAGTCAGGGACAGCAGAACAGACAAAAAACCTAACAGGGAGAGACTTTCTCATCACTATAACAGGAACACTCACTTTCAGTAGGACATCACATCTGCTCCATGCAGTGACCACCACACCACAGGGTCAGGCAGCCAAAATATCCCCCCATAAGGAGCCCATCCCTCCACTGTCTGCCCTTCCCCATCCTCCCCCACTCACTGGAGGCAGATGGAACCAGCATCCAGGTTATTGTGCCATGAGAGCCTGCTTCCCGACAGCTAATGTAAACAGGGCTGTCAGGTGCAGAGAGTGCTGCCAGGCTTTGATCAAGGCCAGCTGTACGACTGGCCTCACTGCATGGACATGGTCCCACTCTCCTTTCCCCATCTCATCATGGGGGGCCAAAGTGGGCTTGGCCTTTTGCTGGAAGGTGAAGGAAGCTCACAGGGCTTTCCAGCTCATATCAGCAAGTTTTGGGACATGGAAGATATCATTCAAGCTAGAGCCATACAATCATTTTGGTTGAAAGAGGCCTTTGAGATCATCAAGTCTAACCATTAACCCAAGTCACCACTATTGCAGGAGCTGGAGAAAATTTGCTCCCTGCTTTTGCTCCTGAGACAATTCCCAAGGGACAATAGGTGGCACATGTGTAGGAACTTTTGGGGGAGCTGAGCACAGCTATGGCTCACTAGTAATTGTTCTCCACCAGCAAAGCGAAGGAGCTGGGGTAGGATTTTACCATCTCTGAGCTGCTCACAGCTAACCTCTTTCTCTTGGTGAAAAGATCCAGGTTAACAAAATAGTAATTGAGGGAGTAAAGAGCTTCTTGCAGGTTAGCATCACCCCAGGGATGTGGTTCACACCCCAGCCAACAGATGGTTGTATCAGAGAAGACATTACATCTCACTTAACATACCACCCATCTGCTTCTCACCAGGCACACAGCCACTGCTGATGACTGAGCTGCTCAACCATCCCTGGGGATCTGCATGGGTAGGAATGATCCTGGCACAAAACCTGTCTTCTGTATGAGCACTGGGGGAGGGAAAAGGATGCAGTTACAGCTGTAGAGACATCTCCTGCCTATGTTGAATCACAGAATCATAGAATCCATGACTTTGGAAGAGACCTTTGAATCTGTAAAGCCCAACCACTTGCCTAGAACTCACAATCAATCCCACCACTACTGCTAAGCTACCACCACTAAACCATATCCCTCATCACCACATCCACGTGTCTTTTAAATACCACAGTGGATGGTGACTCCTCCACCTCCCTGGGCAGCCTGTTTAATGCCTGAGAACCCTTTCTGTGAAGAATTTTTCCTAATATGCAGCTTGAACCTTCCCTGGCACAACCTGAGGCTGCTTCCTTTCATCCTGTTACTTGCTGCATGTGAGAAGAGACTGACCCCCACCTCACCCCAGCCTCCTTTGGGATAGCTGTAGAGGGTGTTGAGGTCTCCCACCAGCCTACTCTTCTGGCATTTATGAGTTCACAATATTTTACAAAGAGTTAGTTTTCACATCAAGTTTTCCAGGATGCTCATCCTTTCCTCCTTAACAAGACCAATTTTACCTTATTAAGACGTTTTTACCCCATTTTTTTCTTTCTGTTCATTACTTTAACTATTTATCTTCCATCTATTATAAGACAACCACAGCCATAGGAGAGACAGAGAGTGTGGATTATGTGAATAATTTGTTCCTTTTGCTACAGATTTTTATCTGCACTGTGCAATTCTTGTGCCCTGGAAGGGAAAAATAGT